>JAVANC010000024.1:5273580-7896023 GCA_033319125.1 Parnassius glacialis | reverse complement strand
GATTAAGAATCAAAACACAAATGCTACCTCTGAGCACTAAGATGGAATTCACACAGCAGTACTAAGCTACTTTTCTTTTTTTCTTAAGAGCGTAGTTCTTTCTCGGTCAAGCCGAACTATTCATGCTACAGCAATAATATAGCTGCAGCATGGCTCTACCACATATAACTACGTAAACTGAAATAAAATTATTTTTTTTACTACAAATTTCAAGATACATTTTGGTCAATTACTTAAAGACAATTATCACAGATTTGAGCATTTAAAGTGGTAACTTATTAAATTGATTGCGTGCATAATGTATTTTATATTCTTCTTTATTTTTAAAAAATGTTTTGAGAAATTCGTTTTAAAATATAAATAACATGAAAACAAAATTGGACACAACGTAGTGATAAAGCTGAATATGAAACTACTTCGTAGTAATGAAGTAAATATTTACATGCAGCTCTTCACTACGAATGAACTCACTGGAATATAAAGTAAAATTAAACTTGGAAAAAGGTTGAATTAATTACTAAACTAGTAAATTAAATCTAGAGTATTTTACTAAAAGAAATGTTAATTAAAATGACCACTGTAGGGTGAATGCTGCAGTGATAGTATGTGTGCGAATTTTGTTTTAAATTAAGTTACAATTAAGTCAGTCCGTAGCAATTTGGAATTTATTTATTCAAAAAAAGGCTCTAGGATTCTAATTGAGACAGAACTGAAATATGATAATTAAATTTTCGGCTCTGGTTCAACCATTATGCCAAAGTTGCCTCATCCCAAGCTGTACAAACTTTATCCACTAAGTAATAGAATTAGGCGTTACTTTGCGGAAATCCATTATATTAAAGATGTGTAAATAGGATAAGATCCGCGTTTAAAATAAAAATTAGTGTCTTTTCTAAATTGAAGAGCAACTCCCGCCCTCCCTCAATAGCGTACACTATTTTTGTTACCACTATTCAAAACACTGCTACTCTCAACACTACAACATTAAAACACTAAGGAAGGCACACCACCTTCGACAATATGACACGTGTTTCGCCTGTAAAGAAGACATCTTCAGGAGAAATAGACAACCGTATTAAATTAGCAGTTAGAAATCGCTGAGGCTATTTCTCCTGACGTCTACAGGAACGGCGGTCTGGCAGGTGGTGGCACTCACGGAGGGCTTCTTATGGCCAGTGGTCCTATTTTTCGACGTGTTGTCTAAACCGTGACGTACGTTCACTGTGGCTGGATTCGGTCGAATTCTGTTTGCCGTTTACAAGTATTGATTGATATGTAAGTGTATGCGGATTTTCCCTTAAAGTCTCTATGGAAGGGGTCCGAAAATTTCTCTGATCTTCGACGCTTTTTATATGGAATAAGGATGATAACGAGAGCATAATCTACCTGATGGCAAGTGGATGCTATATAAAACTATATAATGTATATCTAGCTATGGCGGATAAAGTATATGGCTATATAACAATATTTTAATTTATTAATACTTGTCCTTTTTGTTTAATGTTCTTTGCATATATATATATATATATATATATATATATATATATATATATATATATATATATATATATAATTGTTTATATAGTTAATATTATATTAAATTATGTTATATATTTCATATATATATATATATATATAAATCTTATTTATTTATACGTTTTTGTCCTCAGTTTTATTTTATATTGCACGTTGCACCTATCCGTCAAAATTTATTACATTGTCCCTTTTACGTTCGGTTTGTCAGTTAGAAATCGCTTAAAGCGATATGACCACCGTTTGTAGTTCTTAAGTTTTCCGTAATTGTAACCACGTTGTGTAAATGCAATAAAAAGTTATCTATCCATCTATATAACTATAACTATTAATAATAGGTAAATCGGTGATTTTCCGTGTGGAAGCGATGTAAAAAAAATACCACGGGAATGATAATCGATGACGCGACATGCCTCAAAAATTTAAAGGCCTCTGACTTGTGGTAGACAGCTGCGTTAAAATCTTGTGGTATTATCGTCAACTACCTGCCTAACGAAACAGTTAGGACATATCCCCTCTAATAAATGAAACCCTATTACCAGCTGTAGACTCTTACTTGTATATGATAGGATTTTGTTTCTTCTTTCGACATCAAGAATTACAGTAATTAAGAAGATATTTAAAAAATAGTAACTTAATAAGATTCTTCATTTCAAAGTATTTTATTTCATTTGTCTTTTCTCAACTGAGTCTAGTGTACTCGTTTTAATGCTCAAGCCGAACTTAAGAGTTTCGAGTGTTAATTATTTCAAAAACTCGCGGATCTGCTTTATGAAGACATGAAAATATTTTATAAAGTGCCTACGCTACTAATCCCCCTTCCCTATTTAAAGACGTGAAGTAATTACGAAATATAAATTTCTTTTACATACCTTCTTAATTTGAAATTGCATCTTACTTAATTCAGAAGTTTAAGAAACATTTTGAGTCAAATATGTCAAAGAGTAATGTGTTAATTGTAAGAAATTCGCACCAAGGGTCTCGTACAATTGTGGATTAACCATATGGAATTTTGTATAATAATACACATATAAAAATACAGTATGTAATATAATTTTATTTAACCGAATAGTGGCAATGTAAGCATACCTAATACCCCATATCGTCCCTTGGGTGTCTTAACCCCTAAGGTACCGTGGACATGAATTCATGTCCACGTATTGTGACGGTTGAGTACCGCGGACATGAATTCATGTCCGCATTACGTGCTGCTATTTTCATTTTAATTGATATAAAAATAAAGTATATTTTCAATTGGACACTATTTCATTCGATTCTAAACGAACTAAAGAGTATTCTCAAGTATTAAACTCACTCGGTTACATAGACGAAATAAAAAATAATAGGCATTCACTTTCGCGTTTTTGGTGCTGTTAGTTGCGTAATTGTTTTCTTTTTGTGTTTGTGATTTTTGTTGGATTTTCTTTAAAAAACTGGTAAGAAATGTTAATGATCTTTACTAGATAATGTTTTGGAATGACTTAAGATACAACAGCAGTAAATTTTTGTGTTTCAATTGATAAAAAAGGTAAAACAAAACACCTTTACGCGAACAATTTCTAACGGGTAAGATTACAAATCTCTTTTGATTAAAGATTTACCTTCTGAGATATTTAACCTTTTTATAGATAGTTTATTGCACGTATGTAAATTAATAAAGACATATTATTCCTAAATATTATGTCCATATGATTGTATAAGAAAAATTAAGGAAGACGCATAAGATTTTCACAAAAAGGTTTTGAAAATGAGGTTACGAAGCGCGCGCAAACTGTCTATTGTCGAATTTTTAGCAAATGTTTGCGAGTGAAAAAGTAGCATTATTATAATGGTTACATGCATAATTTCGATTTATTTTAAGAAGACTATTTTGTAGTGATTGTGAGACATAAAAATAAAATAAAAACTTACGCTTTTTCATTGATAAAACCAAATTTATTGGCAGTAAATACACTTTTTCAAGATCCCTTAGAAACAAAGAGCTGTACAAAACTAATAAAACACCCTAATGTCATTGTTATTGTTTCTACTTATCGACAATCTTATCAGCTTTAAAGAACTGTAACTCAAGCCTCTTATGACATAAACGAACAGTCGTGAAAAACATAAATGATGAAACAAGTACCACGCGCCGAGATGACGTCAGAAGCCCCCGGTACAAAGTCGTTTTTTGTTATAGTGGGCGCGGTACTGGAAGGGTTAAAAGGTGACAGATAAGTACTCCCTAATAACAATTAAAAATAAAAAACTCCGGTTGCCAACTCAACTACCAAGTATGGCAACTATAGCGGATATCCCCTCTATGAAGCAATCTATGGGCGATACATTCAACAGTGGACTTTTGATAGCACTCTACAAGAAATGAATAACCATTTAATAGAATCAGGATTTAATTTATGGGTATCTTTTAACATCTATTTACCAATCATGTCTTGCAGATCCTGCATGGAGGATGGTTGAGCACTTTCTACTCGGGTGCACTACGGTTGCCGGCCAATAGACTAACATAAAGTACCTAAGTAATTATGTTATAAAAAGTTGAGATTCCTAGGCTAACAAGGCCATTCTTGCTATGACTAACCCAAGATCCATCATTTGGCTAGTGCGGAAACCAAACCAACACAGTTTTAACAGTGGTAGATCCAGGTGGCAGCTTTTGCTGTCGCATGGATGGGCCGGCTCGAACCGGGGTGGTACCACGACCTCACAGAATACCAGCGTGAAGTAGAGGTTTACCTCTGCGTTTCGCATGCTGAGTGCAGGTGGCCGGAGGCCCTTTTTAATGGAAATGAGGCATTCCATCCTAGTCCTCACGGGTGAAAACGCATCTGCATTTTGATCTGTAACAGAGGATAGATGTAGATGTCAATTGGCCACAGCAACCACTTACCATCAGGTGGACTGTGTGCTCGTTTTTCAGCCTTATCCTATAAAAAAACTTGAAGCTAAAGTATTTTTTTTCGACAATCATTAACCGTAAGGATTTGTTCGTCTGTAGATTCTGATTAATTAATAATGAAATCAAATCAACGTACTGATAGGACATCTACTTTTATCCAAGAAAAGACAAACCTATTATCACTGTTTTTCACGAATCAATAATTATTGACTTTTATTTTAAAGAAATAAATTATTCAATGTTTTTAACCCTGTCCCAATTATATAGTCGCCAGTTGCTCACATATATTTATGCACGCGCTCAACAATTTCGCGCTAAAACCAGATGTACTGAATGGAGATTTGTGGCTTTGAAAGTAGGGCTTGCAACATAGAATGATTTACATATATTTCGTTTGAATTAAACGCTATGGCAAGTGTAACAGACAGATGAGTAAGTATGCTTTATAGTCTTTTTACTATTTTAAATGTCCAAAAATTTCAAATTATGATATCAAGTTTTTAACTTATAAGGTAAGATGGATCGTATGTATATTTTAAGTGACGAACCAAACCGAAATCATGCTCAACTTACAGTAAGAAAACACTCACGCATACATCTAAACTGGCAACCAACAACATGGTTTTTAGGAGTGCATATGTGTGCGTCCAGCAATGTACTTTTGCGAGCTGATGAAGAGAGAAAGAAGAAAGATATATATGTGAGTACGTGTCAAGCAGTTGAGAATGGTTTCAGCGTCAGTTGAAATGAGCGTAGTCTTCTCTATGTCTCTTTTTGTTAGTCGAAGTCTCAAGAATAGAAACTAATTTTTGTGGCTCTATATGAATTAATATTTTTTCAATTATAAGTTTTTTTAGCCGACTTCAGCAAAGGAGAATAAGTGAATGCATTGATCGAATGATAAATAATAACATGCAACTCTGATATAAAATCACGTATAACAAATTATTGTTAATACTAGGTAAATATTTACGCTTATCCAATTATGGAAAATAGCCCCTTAAGACTGTAGTCCTTGAGCGTGGGAACTTCTAATAGAACACCTACATTGATATTTTTTTATAGGAAAAGGGTGACAAACGAGCACACAGTCCACCTGATGGTAAGTGGTTGCTGTGGCCCATAGATATCTACATCTATCCTCTATTACAAATCAAAATGTAGATGCGTTGTCACCCGTGAGGACTAAGATGGAATGCCTCATTTCCAGTAAAAAGGGCCTATTATATTTTCTAGCCACACAGATGCATCTCGGAGTGTAAGTATACGCACCCTGGACATGAATAAATTACTTTTGGTGTATTGCACAAGTTACATATTCATCACGCGTTCGTCTTTGTAGGATGTTCATGAATGTCTCAAAAAACACGCATTGTATGTAGGCATTTGCAATATTATATGTCATTTGTTTGTCACATTGCGAAGTACGCGAGCCCGTAATTAATAACTGACGGCAAAGGGTGGGGCCAGTGTGTACGCTTTCTAAGTATTATTTTAACTATTACTTTTTATTTATTATCAAAATTAAAATATTATCAATGTTTTGTGTAATATGGGAAATATAGGATTGAAAGAATGATCTTTTATTAAAAAATAAAGATTAATAAAGATTTAAACAATCACAAAGGCTTAAACAATTCATACAGTATGTAACAAACAATCCGTTGGTCGTTTCAGGGACGTATAGGTGTACTATGAATGGGATTTTAACGTTTCTAATCAAATAACTAACTAAATTAATTATTTCTAAAATGTTATTTACATCTGAACTAAACGACAAGTGCCACCACACCTACGGCCACTGTGAGGTCTCTAACATGGCCGATACATCATTTTTTTAAAGCGAGCCTCTGCGCAACAACCGCACCCCCAAGGTTATTGTGTGAATGATCCAAGTGAATGATTACAGTATCTTTCAAGATGGAGGATCATATATTGTATGTTGCAACCATTGCGGCAATTTTTTACTGTTAAGAAGAAATAATTTACTTAATTCGTGTTTTCTTTAAATAAAAGGGGATAACGATATGGTTTTTACAATATAGTAGTTATAATAAAAATTATTATCATCTAAATGTAAATATTATTATAACATTAGTGCTAAAAGCGAAGTTATTTCCAGTATTTTTTTTAGATGCAGTTATTCTCAGCAACTTTAAAATTAATATAATAGAAATAATAGTGAAAATATTTTAATAATGTGCTGGTAGTTTATGAAAATTCCATATCTCTTCTTGAATACCTAATAATATTTAATACGTTCATATTTATTTTATATTATAAATTATCTTACAAAAATCATTTTACGAAGTCACTTAACGAGAAAAAATCTTAGTTCCTCTACGTAGATGACGATGTTTTGAAGTGTTCTAACAGTTGCTAAAATTATGTTGAGATCAAATATACATTGTTTATTTATTCATTACGATCTATCAAAGGCAACTACTGGACATAAGCCTATCAAACGGAAAACCTCATAAGGGGGTATTTTTCATAGTTTCCACTTTTGCCAGGCGGGTTGACAACCGCCTTTTTTCCTTGGAACTAGTTGTTGTTAGCAAGATGCCGTTACGCATCTCCTGATTTCCATGTACCTTTTACCACACCCACGAGATTAGACGAGATTTATACGCGGTGGAGCCATGCTGCAGCTATATTATGGTTGTAGCACGAATGGGTCGGCTCGTCCGGGGAAGGACCACGCTCTCACAGAATACCAGCGTAAAATAGCAGCTTAACGTGTTTCGTATGTTGAGTGTAGAGAACCGGAGACCCTTTTTACTGTAAACGAGGCATTCCATCTTAGTCCTCACGGGTGACAACGCATCTGCATTTTGATTCTTAATCGAAGATTGATGTAGATATCTATAGGCCTCAGCAACCACTTACCATCAGGTGGACTATGTGCTGGTTTGTCACCCTTATCTTATAAAAAAAAAAATTTGGAATGGTGAATATTCTTTGACCGTCAATACACATTTTTATCAGGTACTTATGTTGTAAACCACATTATTACTCATTAGAGATTTTGAAAAGATATTTAAAAAATAACGTTGTTTCAAGTATAAAATGTCGTGATTAATTTCAAACTTGCAACTATTTGTAATAAACAAAATAAAATTACTATAAAATAAACCACGTTTCGCACGCTCTTCAAACTCAAACCCGCTACCCGCTCGTCATCGTAGGACTTTAGTATAGGAAAATCCCAAAAATATATTTTGGGGATTTTCCTATTATATTATCGCAAAAGTGTCGTCTAGTATACGCCAACTGACTTATTTTGAGCCCGTAGTTTTTCATTAGTTACATATTTAAAAACATGAAAAGTTTAATAAACATAAAATTTTGTCGCAATTCCATTGTCATTAAAAGATTTAAAAATTGTTTATCAGCGACCGATAAAAATACCTATGTTAATTAAGGTATTTGTGTTTTATAAGATGTAATCAAACCACATACAATTTACAAGTATTATTTTATTTAAATTTCATTTGATTATTTTTATGTTGATTTTTCTGAAATAAAATTGTTTATATACGTTTGAATACTGATTTTGATAAATCACTTAAAGGGAACCACAGAGTTATTGTTACGAATTGTATTTTGTCAGCACTAATGAAAAGCTATAACATTGGAAGACAGTCTAACTGACTAGATAACTTCTATATTATAAATATTATTTATCAATCTAAATTTAACTGCTGCAATAATAACCTCGGCATAAGATATTACTAAAATAACCTAAACGTCATCGTAATCGGGTGGTAACTTCAACAAAGAACTGGACGAGCCAATCAGGACAGAACTATTCCAGAAAGTCTGAAATGATATCGCATTGAGTGGACTCCACACAGGGTAACCAACAATTCAATTAAGTTCCAGATCATGGATCCCCACTGCACTGGTGGTTGAGTCAAGTCCTAAAAAGACTGCTTGCTTAGCGAGTTTCTGAGTGGTTCACTTCATATGCTTTCATTATTAATTAGATTATTATTCTAATAACTTTCATTGCGTTTTCCCATATTATCTACCAGAAATAGATATTAAAGTAAATTACTATTTTGTATATATTTTGTATATATACATTAATATCTGATAATTACAAAAAACAATACATAATAAAACTCACATACCTAGTTAGTCTATTTACTCGAAGAATACAAATAATAAAAATAATGTTGTCCGACACTCGCGACCCACCCTTATGCTGTTTCAAACAATAGATGTATTGACTCGAATTGAAAATTGAGGCTGCACTGAATTTTTTTCACACGTGTTCTCTAATATAAAGCGACTTACGGAAACCTAACCGTTTCATACTAAAATGTATGGACGATTTCTGTTAAAAAAGGAATGACATTTAGTCTTAGATTGTTGATATTTGGTTTGAATTAGTAAAAATAAAGATGATACTGCAGTAAAATTTACTGGTGATTCTGTACGTAGATCTGCTGAAGAACGACTTGCAAGGATCTTCAAGTGGCTGAACAGTTTTACAAATTATATTCGAACTCTACCTAACACCAATTTCCAAATGAAACTTCACACATCCTTTAAATACTTGTTGCAGCTGTTCATTAATTAGTAAGGTTCCCTAAATTTAGTTTTTGTAGCACCACTCCTGTATATGGTGGTGCTACAAAAACTAAATTTTTAGAAGTTGAAAGGGCACAGAGAAATTTATTAAAAATGATTAGTTTTGAACCAAAAATATTCCCAACAAAAAATATCTTTATGCTGTAAGTAATGTACTCACTGTAAGGAAACTTTACATCTTATATTCAGTTCTAAGACTGCATAAACGTATAAAGGTTGTACATTTATACGTTGATAGTTGTATTGTGTCCAAAAGAACAAAAACGTAGTAGCTACAGCTGTTACAGATAAAACTGCTTTAGCTAGAAGGCAATATGTAAAACAGTCTACAACTCTATAAATAAAATATTTATGTTTTTATTAATGGCGTTGCCATTAATAAAAACATAAATATTTACCACCTTAATTACCGAAATATCAAATATGTTCTAAACAAGCAGCATGAAGTAAAGTAATTACTTAGTAACACACACACACACACACACACACACACACACACACACGCGCGCGCACATACGCACACACACACACACACACACACACACACACACACACACACACACACATGCTCACACACATGCACACACACACACACAAACACACACGCACACATACACACATACACATATACACACGTACACGTATAATCCCCTTTGGCGTGAATGTTATTAGTTTTATTATTTTAAGTTTTATAGTTAATTATTATGAAAAGATCATGCAAGTTAGTTAATGTAAAAGCTATGAAGAGCGGAGTCTCCTAACACAAGTTTTTATACTTCTAAAGGGGACCTCGTCCCCGGTTATAATTAACGTATGATAATTTACTGAATAAACTATTTTATTTTTATTTTACATACAGACGGCGCATCACATTTCTTAGAGAGTTTCTGAAGTTGATAAGTGTTGGCCGTGCTGTTCTAGTGAACGCTGTCCACACGCTGCTGGACTTAAAATGTCCTCGTAATAATTTCGCGTTTTTTTATTTACTCGCCAGTATGTGGTAAATTAGCACGTCAAATTGTGATCAACTAGTTTGAACTGTTTACAACATAAGCATGTATTCCAAGAAATTTTCGTTGAAAGCCCGACCCTTGAGTTACGACGAGTCAAGATTTTATAATAAAAAGATAAAAATTAGAATTCTTTTATTACAAAATTTTAAATTTAATAAAAGTATAATTAACAATCGTGATCGTTCTGAGTCCGCGTTATGAAGATATTAAAGCAATATTTAAGGTTAATGCCAACACTTTTATTCCCGTCTTTTCCCTCTCTAAAGTTAATTATTCATAGAAACTGCGTTAATGGCGCTTTCAGCTTTGTAACTCATAACTGTAGATGAATTAATCTAAGTAATAAAATGAAGTCGTGGAGATATATAAACTATAAATTTGTTATATTTTTCGTCTGTGATTATTAAACAAAAACTAATCATCATCATCATCATCATCATTACAGCCCTTCACAAGTCCACTGCTGAACATAGGCCTCCCCCAAGGAATGAAACTAATAATAATATATAAAATATAAAATGCAATAGTAATTATCATTCATTTTATATTTGAGAAATAGATCTTAAATGTAAGAGATTTTTTTTTATTTACTTCCCGCTTCTTTTATTGATTAAATTTAATTTGATTTAAAATTAATAAGAATAAAAATCGGATACAAATAACTTTTAACTCATTTTATTCATTTTTACAGTAGAAGTAAAATGTACTATTTTTTACTGATAGGTAAATAAGATATATTCAGTTGAATAAATAAATTATATTATAGTTTTAGTTTACCCATGCATTTAATATAAGTCCTTTTAAAATTACAAATGGATACAAAGATATTTAAAATTTATTTTCTTTTCTACTATAAAAGTAATGTAGATATACTTTTAAACGCCGAAATAAAAGAGTTTTTTAAACCTCTACTGAAAAAATTTTGCAAGGCTCATTTCCTCTTTTCTTTGTATCATAGAAGTATCTAGTTATTATATAATTATCTATCCATTACTATAATGAAAATCTAACACGTCTGTCACAACAAGCATCACGCAAAAACCTGTGAACCGATTTGGATGGGACTTTCACGGCCAGATATCAGATATTATAAGGAGTAACTTACGCTACTTTTATTTTAGGAAAATAATTACAGCTCCACGCAAAACAATCCACGTGGGCGAAGTCTCGGGGAACATTTTGTAATGAATAAAAATGTCTATAAATATCGCCACATATACTGTGATAAAATCTAAAAATAAACAAAAGTTAAAATAGTTTATCATATGGAGCATTGGTATAACTAGGTAATTAAGAATACTTCAGCATTTCAAAGTCACCTCCTACGATCCCATTGAATAATTGTAGTTATGGATGCTCTTAGGTAAGACTACGTAATCAAAAATTAAAATTTTAAGGCATAGTAAAAACCGAACTGGGAGAACTTACAAGGAAAACATAATTTCCACATTATTACTTATGAAGATATTGAGTATAGAAAAATTTAAGTCCTAACTTCTGAAGCTATTATGTGAAAATTATTATTTGACTCCTTTTATTTATTTGTAGTTGGTTTTTAGTATTATAATAACTTTATTTTACTGACTATTTTCCTTGGTCTAAGGAAAAACACGAGTTCAAGATAACAATAAGAATGTCATATAAATATTTACATTGAAAACCATCTCATACATTTCAGTCTTTATGGCTGGAATTTTTTCTCCAAACTAATATGGGCGTATCTCTGAAGTATTTATAACACAAAAAAATGATAAAATCGGTTCACAGTTGATGAATAGATCGCGTTACATAAATACAATAATACACATCGGAATTGAATAACCTCCATTTTTGACAAATATAAAATATTATGTTTTTTTCCCCTTTATTCTTTTTTTTTGTAACTATTTATAATAAATAACGCCAATAAATAAATAATTAATTATTAAAACAAATTATTATTATTATAAAATAATTATTATTATTTCTTTAACTTTGTTTAGAACAAAATTAATCACTTTTTTTATAGGAGAGGGGGCAAACGAGCATGTGGCTCACCTGATGGTAAGTGACAACCGCCGCCCATGAACAACTGCAACACCAGGGGAACCAGGGGAATTGCAGGTGCGTTGCCGGCTTTTTAAAAAGGAGTAGGCTCTTTTCTTGAAGGTACCTAATTCGTATCGGTCCGGAAAATCGCTGATGGTAATCGATTCCACAAAGAAGTTGTGCGAGGAAGAAAACATCTTCTAAATTGCATAGTGGTGGACCTTCAATCGTCCAGATGGTGTGGGAGTTTTGTCGCAATGCGCGCTCGTGCAATTGAGCGCCTTGGATTAATCCGAACAATACCTCAGAGCACTCCTCGTGGTATATGCGAAAGAAAATGCAAAGGGATGCAGAATCTAGCCGATCGGAAAGGACTTGGTCGTCGACGATCCGAGGCGCTTTGCGCTGGATGCGGTCAAGTGGAAAAAGCTGGCACTGGGGAGCCGCTGCCCAGAGATGGGAAAAGTATTCCATGTGAGGCTGAACCTGCGCCTTGTAAAGTTGCAGGCGGTATAACGGCATGAAATACTGTGCCAGACTGTCCAAGGTATCCAGACATGTCATCGATGTTTCTGTTCAAAGTCTCCTTCCAACTACGAGTATTAGAAGTAGTAGTCTCTGTAAGAAAATTTATTAATTTTAGACTGATTTTGTAAACTTTCATATAACTAAGCTTATTAGGTTTTTTATATTATGAATGTTAAATATAGGTAAATTGTAATAAAACTAGGTCAAAAATAATAGAATGTAGAAACTGTAAGGTCATCCAGTTGAAGTTTTTTATCAATACTTACTGATTAAAGATCCCAGAACGATAAATCACGTAGCCACGACAAAAAATAAAATTGTCGAATATTACAAACTGAAAAAGGTCATCGCTGAAAAGTATTAAACCAATTATTTTTTAAGAACCCAGCTTTTTTAAGAAGGTTGTTTAATCAAGAAGCAGCTGGTATTATACAAAATGGATAATATTTCAGGAATCAAGGAAGTGACACAACATTACTATTTAAAAATGTATTTATTGGTTTTCGAAGTATTCTCCGCGAAATTTGATACATTTTTCCATACGATGGAACCGATCACTGAAGCAGCCATTCCATTCGGAAGTTGGGGTCTCCAAAATGGCCGTTTTGTAGGCGTCCACATATTCTTCAGGTGATGAAAATCTCTGTCCACGCAATTTATTCTTTATTTTAGGGAAAGTATAGAAATCATTAGGGCTTAGGTCGGTACTGTAAGGCGGATGGTCTAATAATTTTATGTTTTCTTGCTCTAAAAACTCTTTTGTTCTGTGTGCGGTATGAGAACTCGCATTGTCGTGATGGAGGATGATGCGGCGGTTGCAGTTCTCTTTACGGAGTTCAGAAACGACCTATGGCAAACAAATGTTAGCATACCATTCTGCATTAACCGTTCTTTGTCTCTCAAGAGGAATAATCGTAACATAGCCGGTTTTGGAGACAAACGTGGCCACTATTTTTTTGCAACACTCCGTGAACGAACAATTTTTGTTGGCTTTAACTCATTTTCGAACACCCAAACTCGTGACTGTTTCGGGTTCGTACGCGTATATCTAGGACTCGTCACCTGGTACGATGTTGTATACAGCATTTGAGGATCCTGCGTGGAATCTTTCGAGAGTTCTGACGCACCAAGTAACGCGAGCCGCTTTTTGCTCTTCACAGAGCGAATGCGGTATCCATCGAGAAAACAACTTTTTTACACCTAATTGTTCATGCAAGATTATTTGTATTTGACTCATGCCAATATCTAAAGTTGCCTGAATTTCGCGGTATGTCACATGTCGATCTTCCTCAATCAGCTTACGCACAGCATCAACGTTTTCTTGGGCGAGTAAAGTTTTTGGATGACCTTGACGGGGATCATCACTGAGCTTGACACGTCCACGTTGAAATTCAGCAAATCAGCGATAAATTTTGTTTTTCTTCTTCATCTGGCTTCATCACCAAATGCAGAAATCGTCCGGTCAACACACTGTTTTTGTGTTAAACCACTTCGAAAGTCATAATAAATCAATGCTCTTGAATTTTTTCGAGTCAATTCCATTTTCTCAGCGACTAAACACGTATGACAAAATCTTGTGACAAGACCGAGAATCTTTTTTTAAATAAATAAATAGTATTCGATTTTTAAAACTAAGGAGATTTCAATTAAAAAGATTTTAATATGACAGGAACAGTGGAAATATTCCATTCCCGATACTTTTAGTGCAGCCTATGTGATAAGGTACTTAATAATAAATATAAAAATAAATATATCAAGTAAAATACTTTAAATATGCAGGTGTGCATTTACTTAGAGTTTTGGCAAAATTATTTATTATTTTACGTGGTAGAGCCATGCTGCAGCTATATAATTAGTAAAGGTGTAGCACGAATGGGTCGACTCCACCGGGGAAAGACCACGCTCTCACAGAATACCAGCGTAAAATAGCAGCTTAACACTGCTGTGTTTCGTATGGTGAGTGTAGAGAACCGGAGACCATTTTTACTGGAAAAGAGGCATTTCACCTCAGTCCTCACGGGTGATTATGATTCGCAAACGAGGATAAATGTAGATGTCTATAGACCACAGCAACCACTTACCATCAGGTGGACTGTGTGATCGTTTGTCACCTTATCCTATAAAAAAATTAATGTTTGTGTTTCGCATTCCTACTTGCCTGCCGACTTAATAAAAAATTCAGTTATCCTCATTCTAAAAACCGTACTGGTGACGTATCAGAGAGATCGAACTACACACCAATATATCTGGCAACAACAATAGCCAAGATATTTGACAGTGTGCTTAACTCTATTCTAGAAAACCACTATATGCTACATGATAGCCAGCACGGTTTCACGCGTAGTCTGTCGACAGAAACGGCAATAGTGAGTTTTAAGCATACTGTCTAATATTACACGGACAGGCGCACACCGGTGTATCCCCGTTTCCAAGATGTGAGTAAAGCTTTCGACCTTGTCTCGTATGATATCTTGTGGCGTAAGTTATAAGGCGTAGGTTTACCTGACGGCTACACCGAGTTGCTTAAGTATTGGTGGTATAGTAATCAAGTGAACTATGTTAGATGGGCGAATGAGTATTCCGAGGCGTACATGATGGAAAATGGGGTGAGGCAAGGGGGGCTGACATCGCAGAACCTGTATATGGTCGCACTGATTTGAGAGCTTAGCAGCATGCGTATCGCTGCCACATGGTCAAGGTGTGCGTGAATAATAATAGCGACGCGGATGATATGGTTCTGCTGGCACCCTCAGTTAGTGCGCTAAGAGCTCTACTCGGTGCTTGTGAAAAATTCGCTGTCTCACTTGGTTTACTATACAATACCAAAAAGTCGCAGTTCATGGTACTTAATGCTGGCAGTAAATGTCCTAGAGTTGTATCTCCTATAAAACTTTATAACGAACCACTAGAAAGAGTCTATAGCTTTAAATATCTTGGACATATTGTGACTGACAGCCTTTAAGACGATGAAGACATTGAAAGAGTACGTAGGGCACTGTCATATACTTGGTACGTACAACAAACGCTATGGGTCTTTAAATAAATATGGTTTAAAGATTGTCGTATCAGATTTGCAAGACCTAATTCTTGATCTAGGCAACCTGAACACTTTGCACCAGGAGGTTGACTGCTCCCTAGAAAATCAAAGCCTAAATGAATTACCTAAAGAATCGCAACAGATAAACTCGCAGTTTTTTCTATAACTACGTCAACATTCTGCATTCTGAGCCATCTAACCAGTTTACAGTCTGGAAAAGAATAACCTCGTTAGGCATCTTTTATCAGAATGTTCGCGGCATTAAGACCAAACTCAATTTGTGGAGAACTAAATTGTCGCTCATGAAACATGACCTCTTGGGAGCCACTGAGACATTCCTAGACTCTTCTGTTGAGGATTCTGAGTTAGTGCTCAGCGGATGGAATATCACACGCCGAGACAGACACGGCTACGGCGGTGGTGTCCTATTAGCGTCTAAGCAAGGTATCACACCTACTCGAGTACGTGAGTTTGAAACTCTTAATGGCGAAGATCTCTGGGTGAAATTTTCCTACCGGAAGAGCAGTGTTTATGTGTGTGTAGTGTACATAACTCCCAGCGCTACAGACTCTGTATATTTTGATTGGTTTTTAAAGTTGAGAGTTTTATAAATGACCTTAAAGGAACCGTACTTATTATTGATGATATTAATTTAAATAGTGCTTCCAAAAATGTATGTAATTATTATGGTTATTTCCTCTCATTTTGTTCCTTGTCTGACAGGAATAACTTTTATAATAAGTTTGGCGGTAAATTAGATGTTGTACTTATAAAGGGCACTAGTTGCGCAGTGCAAGTAAATAGTTCAGACACTGGGGGTATTGTTAATGTGGACTTCTACCATCCTCCTTTGGATATTGCACTTAACATCTTATCAAATACTTGTAACGAAAATATTAAGCCTAGTAACTTTGACTCAACCTCTGATTGGAGTTTTAGTAAAGCTAACTTTTCTCTTTTATATGAGATGATGTCTACAGTGGATTGGGGTTGTGTATTTAATGCCTCAGATGTGCAATCTGCGACTTGTCAATTTTATGAAGTTTTATATAATATTTTTGATCTTTGCGTACCTAAGAAAAGCAGACAAGCTTCAAACAGGAAACGCTATCCTGTATGGTTTTCACATGATATAATTAAAGATGTAAATCGTAAAATCAAACTCCACAAAGAATGGAAACGATATAATAATCAGAATGTCTACAAGGCATTTTCCATACTGCGGTTAGAACTCAAGGGACGCATCGAGTCAGCATACAATGCCTATTCAGCAGCTGTTGAAAATGGCATTAAGAATAATCCAAAAAAAATCTGGAATCATATTAGTAGCCTTCGAACTAAGGGTGGCTTTGAGCCCACTGTGACCTACAAATGCTGTAGTTTTTCCAATAGTGAAGCTGCAGATGCCTTTGCAAATTATTTTGCTAGTATGTTTCTACCCAATAGTCCTATATTGGATTTCAACAATATATCTAGTACTCCCTTTTCATGCGATGGACATATCAACATAAGCTTTTTTACCTTATCACAAGTAAAATCAGGAATAAATAAGTTAAAACCAGTTAATTCTGTGGGTCCAGATAAAGTCCCAGCTTACATCTTAAAAGGATGCAAGGAGATTCTTGCTCCTGTACTTACCTATATTTTTAACTTGGCTTTAAACACCGGCGTATACCCAGAACAGTGGAAGATATCGAAAGTCACTCCGATACCTAAAACAAGCAATAAGACCTTGGTTGAAGAGTATCGTCTTATCGCAGTACTGTCGTGCGCAGCAAAACTTTTTGAAAATATTGCTCACATAGAAATATACGCGCAGGTAAATACGCGGCTTTGTGAGGAGCAGCATGGCTTCCGACCGGGTCGATCAGTAGAGTCTAACTTGTTATCCCTCGTTGACTATATATCTCATCACATGGATAAAGGTCAACAAGTAGATGTGCTATTATTTGATTTTAAAAAGTCGTTCGATGTAGTGGATAACGATATTCTATTAAATAAACAGCATGGGTTTTACCCCAAAACTTCTAAAATTTTTTGCTGATTACCTTTCAAATAGAAAACAGTATGTTAGCCATGGATCCTTTATTTCGAAGTCATATCATACGCGCTCAGGTGTAAGCCAGGGTTCAGTTTTAGGCCCCCTTCTCTTTCTCATTATGGTTAACGATCTCATTAAAGTAGTATGCCAAATGCCTCCTATATGCTGACGATTTGAAATTAGTCCAAATTATTGATAAGGATGTAACTCTCGAACATCTTCAAAGTGACATCGACCGAATCCATAAGTGGAGTATAGATAATAAAATGATGTTTAATGCCGGCAAATGTTACGTCATGACCTTTAGCCGCAAGTTACAACCTACCCATGCCACCTATACAGCAAGTGTTGAAATAAAGCGCGTGTCAACCATTAGAGATCTTGGTGTGACATTTGACTGCGGATTGACTTTCCATGCAAACATGTCTGCCCTAGCTTCAGAATCTTACAGACGCCTAGGATTTGTCCTACGCAATGCCCATGATTTCAATGATCCTATTGTCATCAAATTATTATTTAAGTGTCTAGTTAGAAGTAAGTTAGAATTTGCTGCAGCCGTCTAGAATCCCCACGAATCCACATATGAATTGTTGATTGAAAAGTTTCAGAAAGCCTTCCTGCGTTTTTTATATAAGACGATTTACGGATATTATCCATTTATGTATCCTACTCTTTTCTTGCTGGGAATGTTAGGATATAATTCCCTTTCAGTGCGTAGAGCTAGAGATCAGATCCTAATAGCCATAAAAATTTTAAGGAGCATGATAGATTCCCCAGAGCTGCACAATACTTTGTGTACACTTTATGTGCCTAACAACTACCTGCGTCATAGGCCTACTCGACGACACCTGCTGTGTGCCACATCCCATTGCCGCACTGTGTCGCGCGCGCAACTCCCTTTGTGTCGCATGCATGGTGCTTTAAACACCTTAATGGAGACAGTCCTGGAATGTGACATCTTTAATGACACACTCAAGGTGATCATGTCAAACTGTCTCATGTTATGTGAAAGCCATATTTGTTAGGTAAATAAGCTGTATGTTGTTATCACTTTATTCTGTTTTATATTATTTTATTTCCTCTAGTTTTTGTTAAGTATGTTTGATCTCTGACTTGTTATTTGTTTTTGAATTATATTAATTATGTTATATGTTTAGTTTTACCTACTAATTACTGTCATTGGCGCAAGCCGTTGTAATTAATTATAAATAAATAAATAAATACTTGGTCGCTGCACTGACGCTGTCAAAAGCGTGATGCTTTTCAAAGCATATTGTGCGTCATTTTATTTTTGCAGCCTATGGACCAACTACACCAAAAAGGCCTATAGTGCCCTACGTACTCAATACAATAATGCATTCATGGCAATTTTGTTGCTGCTGCGCTACTGTTGCGCGTCTGCGATGTTTGCACTGGCGGGTGTAATAGCTTTGATGCAATAATCCTAAAAAAGACCGCATCGTTGCTAAACAGAGTGCGCGGCAGCGGCCACAGAGTGCCGAGTGAGATTGCCGACAGTGGGGACTGTCCACTGATCACACTTATGATCTCCAGGACTATGCTCGCTTAACAATTAAGTATTAAAAATAAGTATAAATTATATTACTAAAATACATGTAAGTTTTTCTCTACTAACAATCTATATGGATTCAAGTTGTCCGAAATAAACAATTTTTATTTTATTTTAAAGTAGACATTATATAATGTGTCATACTTTTTTTATAATACTGAAGTGACAAATGAACTTACAATCCAACTAAAGGTAAGTGCCTACTGTAGTCTTGCAACGAACTAAAAACAAAGCAAGCTTCAGATGCGTTGTCACCTTTGAGGACTAAGATGGAACTCACAGCCTATAATTTTACTGGATCTCTTTATCATTCAAACTGGAACACCAGTGCACGGTGAAAAAAGAGTCCTACCACCTAAAACCTTTTCACTGATAACAAAACTTTTCATCTTAACACTCGGGTGTCAAAAGGCAAGTATATTTAAATTTTTCCACAGCATCAACTTACCATCAGGTGGACTGTGCTCGTTTGTTTCTCTACTTGTATAAAAATATTCTGCAAAATACTCGTAAATTATTGGTTTCCGAATAGAAATATGTTTTATGTGTCCCTGCCTGTATTTCTCTGTCACTGTATAAATGTTATATAAAAGGTCTACGAAGCGAGTGACAGTTATTAAGATAGAAAAGTCTTTATTGCTCTCTAAAAAAATAAATTGGACAAAACGGGATGAAAAAAAGTATTAAACATTGTTATGATATACGTACTTATAATACTATAAAAATGTATGTTCTTTTTATGTATCTTTTACTTTTGTGAACCGATTTTATTGATTATTTTTCGTTTAATGGGTTATTATTAAGGTTTACTCCCATTAAATTTTGAAGAAAATATTCCACCCTTAAAGCTAGTACAATAGGGGATGAAATTTTTAATATTACTAATTAGGCGCATTATTATAGTAATAAATTATAATTAAATTCTATGTAAAGTTACTTAAACTTCATAGATATATCATTTTAAACAATTAAAATACATTAATAAGCATAAAGATCAAATATAATAATTTCGTAAATTAAGTATTATAGTAAATTAAAAACTTAATATTGTCTTTAAATATTCATCAAATTTGCTAAAACTCTGCTTAAAATATTCAAAGATATTAAATAATAGACATAGACGTCGATTATATTACAATAATAAAGATAAATAAACCAGGAGATGGGCTGCAGCGTCTTCCTGATAACAACTAAAATTATAAAAACTGAGGCCGCCAATCTGCATGCCAAGCGTGGCAACTATGGCAAAATATAGGGGAGGTTTATATGCAGCAGTGGGTTTTTATTGACTGTAATGGTAAAGATAATAAAGATAAATAACATTTATAAACTTTACATTGTCATTGGGAAATAAGTCAAAAAAATTGTATGTTATGGATCATGTTCATATGTTCATGTAATGCTGGCGCGTGTTCATGGTGTAATGATTGCTTCAATAAGGGAGTTGTCGGAGACGCATACCCAAGGTCATAAATATATATGATGTAGAGGTCATGTGGCTGACTACCAAAGTACTGTTGTATAATGTAGTTCTATATTAGGGACTCGTGATTATAAGGTCTATGATACAAAAGCAGTAATATATAAGGTATCTTAGATGCATAAGCATTGTGATAGCAGAATTGTAGCTTAAAGTTCCAAATTATATAAAAGACATATCTTCTTTGGGGGGGGGGGGGGGGGGGCAAACTAACATGCGGCTCACCAGATGGTAAGTGACTACCGCCGCACATGAACAACTGCAGCACCAGGGAGGGAAATGCAGATGCGTTGCCGGCCTTTTAAAAAGGAGTACGCTCTTTTCTTAAAGGTCCCTAAGTCGTATCGGTCCAGAAAAATTGCTGATGGTAATCGATTCCACAAGGAAGTCGTGCGAGGAAGAAAACATCTTCTAAATCGCACAGTGGTGGACCGCCAATCATTCAGATGGTGTGGATGGTATCGGGAGTTCTGCCGCGATGTGCATTCGTGAAATATGGCGGCGTGGATTAATCCGAACAATTCCTCACAGCACTACCCATGGTAGATGCGAAAGAAAATGCAAAGGGATGCAACATCTCTTCGCAGTGCCAATGAATCGAGCCGATCGGAAAGGATTCGGTCATCGACGATTAGAGCCGCTCTGTGCTGGACGCGGTCAAGTGGAAGGAGCTGGCACTGGGGAGGCCCTGCCCAGAGATAGGAACAGTATTCCGTGTGAGGCCAAACCTGCGCCTTGTAAAGTTGCAGGCGGTGTGCCGGCATGAAATACTGTCCCACTCTGCTAAGCACGCCAAGCTTTTAGAGGCCAATTTGGTCTTCTCTTCCAAGTGACCACGAAACTGCACGTCACTCGATATGTCGACTCCGAGGATTCCGATACTGGCTGAGGCAACTAGAAGAGTGTCTTGAAACTGAGGTAATACGACAAAGGGGTTCTTATTGGAGGTAAATGCGCAAACTTGTTTCTTCTGAGGATTAAACTGGACTAGATTTAGTTGCTCCCAATCCGAGACTTTGTTCAGCAAAGACTTGACTTCAGACACAAGTTTGTTTCGGTACCCGGCGAAGTTTTACCGAGAAATATTGGCACGGCCGGTGTATAGAGCATCACCAGTGCTGTCATTCGCATAGCAATGAATGTTACCAGTTAGCAACATATCATTGATATGCAGAAGAAACAGCGTTGGTGATAGCATACAGCCTTGTGGAACACCAGCATTAACAGGCTTGTAGTCGGAGCATGCACCGTCGACAACAATCTTAATGTTCCGATCTGCTAGGAAGCTGGTGATCCAATTGCACATTTTCTCGGGAAGCCCATAGGAAGGGAGCTACGAAAGAAGCGCTTTGTGCCAAACCCGATCGAAGGCCTTCGCAATGTCCAGACTAACGGCCAACGCCTCCCCCTTGGACTCTACTGCCTCCGCCCATCTATGGGTCAGGTAGACCAGAAGATCACCAGCTGATTGACCCCGACGAAAACCGTATTGGCAGGCACTAATCAGCTGGTGATCCTTAAGGTACCGCATGCGCTGGCAGTTAATAATGGATTCCATTATTTTGGAGAATAAGGAGGTGATCGCGATAGACCTGTAGTTGGACGGGTCTGAGCAGTCGCCTTTTTTATGGATCGGGTGGACAAATGCTGTCTTCCATGAATTCGAGACTACGCCTTGGGAGTAGGACTAAGTGACATATAAGGTCTGTGATATAAAGCAACAATGTGGAAGGTCTGAAATATGTAAATCATTATATTAATAGAAGTGGAACTTGACAAGGATTATTATAGTAGAGTGTATACTGTTTACAGTGTCCAAGACCGAGGTAAATTTGGACTCGCTAAACGATATCTCCTAGGCTTGTTGTCTTGGTGCCCATGGTAAGCGGATTTAGTCTAGTTTAGTTTAGTTTAGTTTACGACGGGCTGTTTTCCGCAACTCTACGTCTATGCGCGTATTTTGCGTGTGGGCAGGAATAATGTGATTATTCGAGCCATTAGATCTTCCCGAAGAAACTCAACAGTCCCTTGATGTTGCGTGCAACTTCGGGGAGTGATCCCGGCGTGCGAGATGTTTAGCCCTGCACGTAGCGACTTCCGGACATTTCAGAAGCACGTGGGCCGCCGTTTCTTCTTTGGTTAAGCAACTGTTTATTTCAGGCAGGGCCTCCCTAGCTTGTCTACAGTCTACTAGATTTTTCTAAAGCTGAGCGTGTTGATTAGTAAAGTGTCTACGTACCAGTGAACGAACGTTACCAAAGGGGATTGGTATGATTGGTTCCGGCCCTATAGTGGCCAGAGCCGATCCTCTTCTGGCCAGTTCGTCTGCTGCATCGTTGCCTCTGGATCCACTGTGTCATTTTATCCATTGCAGAGTCACATTGTTGTTTTTACATACCTTATTTAATCGTTGATGGCATTCATATATTAGTTCCGAGTTCACCACATTGCAACTCAGAGCTTGTAGAACCGCCCTACTGTCGGTCAGTATTATGATGGGGAAATCATTAACCTTCCTAGCATCTATTGCTATGGCCGCTTGAATGATACCCATACATTCCGCCTGAAAGACCGTGTTATAGGTACCCAGCGGTGTGCATATGTGAATGTTGAGGTCTTCAGAAAAAGCTCCAGAACCTACACCTTCATTTGTTTTAGAACCATCGGTGAAAACTCTAAGCTCTTTTGGGCTTAATCCTTCCGGCTGGCTGTTTTCATTTAATTGAATCTTATACTTCTTACCGAAAACAAATTGTTTAGGAAACTTATCGTATTTGGCTTGTAGGATAGGAATTTTTGAGTAAATTCTATCAATCATGCCTGTATCAGGGACACTATTCTTACTCCAAAGAATGAGGGTTTTGAGTCTGATGGCAGCTAAAGTCGCTTCTTGGTGTATATGTAGATGAAGCGGAGTTAGCTCCAGCATCGCTTCTAAGGCTGCTGTTGGCGTAGTTGTTATACAGCATGTGGAAGCCATACATGCCAGTCTCTGGTAACGCTGAAACTTCTTAACTGTGATGGCTTCATTTGTCTTGGTCCACCATACCAGAGCGCCGTATGTGATCATGGGCCAAATTACAGTTTTGTAAAGCCACAGTATGATTTTTGGCGTCAGTCCCCATCTTTTGCCAATCATGTTTCTGCATTGCCAGAAAGTTATACTAGCTTTGTTGATTTTGTTTTCTATGTGTTTATTCCAGTTAAGTTTGCTGTCCAAGGTAAGACCTAAATATTTTACCTCGGAGAATAGCTGTAGTTTTGTGCTGAAAAGACTTGGAAGATGATAGTTATTCAGCATTTGCTTTTGTGTGAACATTACTAAAACCGTTTTATTTGGATTGACGGTTAAGTCGTATTCCCTGCACCATCTCTCCACTATACGGAGAGCCGCTTGGGTCAGGTCGCACTGTCTGCTTGCTGTCTTTCCAGAGACCAATATTGTCAGGTCATCAGCATAACCTACTGTGTAGAAGTGATTGGCATTTAATTTGCTAATGAGTTCATTAATGACCATGTACGCGCAAAAGCGCTAATGTCAAGCATCGACATTAGATGGCACTCGGCTCGGCGCGATACGGGATGAAGTTCATCCGAGCGTGTTGAACGGTGGGTGTCGAGAACGCCCTAGAAAAATTAAGAGTCCAAATTCATCGCTGCGATAGATAGTACGCGGTTCATTTTGTCGGGAACTCGTAATGGTAGGCGCGTATAGTAAATATACTGACTGGGAATTGTAGCGCGTATTCCTTACTGAGAGCTTCACCCGGGAGGTTTAACGATGAGTCCGTATAAGTGGATTCGGCTGTATTAATTACTAGTGCGGTATTTTATATTCTAGAAATAACTGTGGCCACGCAAAACGGTAGTGACCGTTGATCCGGTCTCGCGTGTTAAGCTTTACAACAAACAAGAGTTAGTGACTTCTGTAAGGTAGTTAATCGTACGACAGAGTTACTGGATCTTCATCGTGACTAACGAAGAAAGTGACGTTTCACTTCCCTCCATCCCCTAGGAACATATTTAAGAGCCAGACAGGCTCTCATTATGGCATCAAGTCTGACTATTAGGGCTTTACCCCCCCACTGTAGGAGTGCCGGAAATATGCCGTCAGGTCCTGCCGCCTTATGGGGGAGGAAACTGTGAATGGCCCAATGGATTTTGTCCATCGTTATCACTCTCTGTGCTAAATTCTAGTCTTCTGCTGTTGGTGTCAGTATGTCGTCATTCCGGTTTGCCTCCTGGGTTACGCAGCAACCTGGGAAGTGCGTTTCAATTAGGATGCGTTGGGCTTCATCCGGCGATGTTGAGTAGCTACCGTCGGGTTTCTTTAGAGACATGGATCCCGACGTGTTCTGTTTAGCTAGAATATTCCTTATCCTATTTGCTTGTTTGCAGGTTTCTATGTTGCCATAGAATTTACGCCACCCAGTTGAGAGAGAGAGATACCTGATATATTTTTTGTATTAAGACTTAGCTTTCTTATATAGTAGCCAGTCTTCATCCATTGAGGTATTCATGGCCCTATTTAGGGCTTTTCTTACCTTCTTACGTTTCCTATCGAATTCTTTACCCCACCACGGTTGCTTTACATCGGCATGCCTTGGTGGAGTTATTTCTGGACATGATTCATGGTAGCTATCTATCATGGCCTTAGTAACAGCTGCTACCTGTTCTTCTAGGAGCGACTGATCTGCTATAGTATTTATCGCCTCAAAACCCGCGAGCG
Source organism: Parnassius glacialis (assembly GCA_033319125.1). Lineage (NCBI taxonomy): Eukaryota > Metazoa > Arthropoda > Insecta > Lepidoptera > Papilionidae > Parnassius > Parnassius glacialis. The sequence continues at coordinate 7,870,566 of JAVANC010000024.1, read as the reverse complement.
AAGACGTCAGCCTATTTAGGTATTTTGTTTTATCCGTCTTGCGCGGATTTCTCCATGGTGGTGTATAGGGGATATCGACTTGTAGTTCAAAGGAGATCCATCTATGTTCTGAGCATGAGGTCTCTTTCGACATATGCCATCCCGTAATTAGTTTAGCTGTTTCTTATGTTGCAAGTAAGAGGTCGATTATAGTGCGACAGCGTTTCTTTATAAAAGTTGGTTGGTAAGCGGATTTGTTACAGCAAAACGACTTACTCGTGTTAATCGCACACCCCTATGGATTGTAGGCGGTGTCTCAGCGCATCTCAACTTTAACACATTATAACAGTGGTAGAGCCACGCGGCAGCGTTTGCTGTCGCACGGATGGGCCGGCTCGAACCGGGGTGGTACCACGACCTCACAGAAAACCAGCGTGAAGTAGAGGTTCACCTCTGCGTTTCGCTTGGTGAGTGCAGGTGGCCGGAGGCCCTTTTTACTGGAAATGAGGCATTCCATCTTAGTCCTCACGGGTGACAACGCATCTTCATTTTGATTTGTAATAGAGGATAGATGTAGATGTCTATGGGCCGCAGCAACCACTTACCATCAGGTGGACTGTGTGCTCGTTTGTCACCCTTATCCTATAAAAAAAAAATGTCTTAGTGCAAAAGTTCTACGATAGTAAATTGAATTTATGGTATCTGGCGCCCTAGTAGCTTGCAGGATAAATTAATAGGTAATTGATTAATGTGGAATTGATACAAGTGGAATCGGGGCAACCTTATGTTCTTAACCTCTTTTGGTCTTTTCGTGAATTGGATTCACAGCTTAAAATAATTATAAAGCACAACCACAGCTTTTGATTGCTCTATTGAATACTCATTCTTCCAAATGACACCTAAAAGAATTAAGTTACTAAGCAAACACATCCTAAATAGGGATCCTGACTAATATGATCACGCCATAAATTTGTGATGCAGCCTATACTAAAACGTTATAAAACCTTGGGAAATATTGAGAAAAATATCTCGATGTATTGATTGAATGAACACCTGCGAGTAATGAAAGACACTCAGTACTCGTTCAAGTGGATATTGATAAAGCTTTTGTAATAAAAATAACACTTTGAATGAGTATTTTCTAAAAGTAAAAATGTAATATCGACAGCAATAGTTTTTGCTTAAATTCTTTGTCATGTTAGTAGTTTTTGTTACACAATATTTTATAAAAATCAACGACAAGTATTTTTTTTTATTAAAAGGCAAAAAGGATCAGTTTCCACTATCCATAAAAGTCACTACGACGTGAATTTGTGTTTGGTCATATGATAGCTTTACTGTAAATTTTTGTTTGCAGTCTTCTCAAAATATTCATATAAATAACTATCTCCATATTAAATATCTGCGCCAAAAGCAAAATAAAAGTTATGAATATTTATCTTTCATCGTCACGATTATCAAAACGGCTCATTACAATTCTACTTTGATAGTACGTTTTATCTTCTAGTATTTGTGCAAAAGAGCTTCGCTGGGTAGTCTAAAAGAAATGTCAGGGATGACAATCTACATAAACTTGAAAAGTAAAACATTACCTAAATATATAATTTTAAAACCAATTGCTAGAGCTAGTTGCCGAAAAGTTAATAATAATAATAATAATAATAATAAAAGTATTTATTTGCCACAAAACTATACAATGTTAAAATTTAAATAGACAGCTTAATAATAAATTGTGACAAAACGGTCTGTGACTCAGTTGTAACGGGAAACCCATTACTCCTGCTATTCTGCCACAGCCTTTGCGCAGTATACATGCAGGTTCTTAGGCAAGTGATGAAACACACGTATCAGCAAAAAACAAATAAATAAAAATTCAAACAATAAATAATAGTTACTAAAATATGAAATACAAAATACAAAAATACAAGAATGTTCACCAATTTGACGGGATAACCGAACCACTCAGAGCCAGGGACTGTTGTTGCATCAGCCACTTGCGGCATCTCTGCCGGAAGGTATGTGGAGATAGGGTAGACCGGACTGGTGGTGGCAAATCATTCCAGATTTTAGCAGCGGCGAATTTAAAACACCCCTTGGCTCCAGCGAGTCTAATTCTAGGTACTGGAAGCCGATGACATTTTTCTCTGACCGAGAGCAAACTTTTTTGTTCAACAGCTATCTTATCGTATAAATATCTTGGAGACGCAGTGTGATACAATTTAAGCATATTTTAACTTGGTACAATTAGACATATTTAAAATGCAATTACTGACTAAATAAGGTGAAATCCTATGCCTTTTCGGTATATTAAAACAAAAACATGCGTTTTTGTTTTAATATACCCTGACCCTTAGCAGACCTTGACTATCCAAACATTGCACTTTTTGGCAACGATTACAGAAGTAAGATTGAAACCAGGTGCAGGCCAAATCTGTGAAACCATAGCATTTTAATTTTGCTAATAGGACAGATATATCAACGCAATCGAAGGCACGGCTGAAATCTAGCTAGACCATAATTGTCCCTTTACCCTCATTGGATGCAGCAAGAATATCATCAGTAATATTTAAGAGAGCTGATACTGTACTGTGATTTTTTTCGGAAACCAGATTGAATCACAGGTAGTACTTGATTACGTTCTAGATATGGTGAAATTTGAGAATGAACGCATCTTTCAACTATTTTAGATAGTGCAGGGAGAATGCTTATTGGTCTCTTATATCAGAAAAATTATCCACCGTTGATTTTTTAGGAATGGGAGTGACGATGGCACATTTCCAAGATTCTGGAAATACTCCTTCCAATATAGATTTATTGACTATCGCCACTATCGTTGATAAGGAATATGGAAGCGTAAGTTTTAACATTAACATGGAGATGCCATCAGTCCCGGTCGCATTAGTAGCTGTAGAAGCAATTATATTTTCCACTAAAATTTCATTTACGGCTACGAATCGAAATTTCATTTCAGAATGGTCAAGTGATTCAATTTCTTGAATTACATTTAGAACGGCTTTTAACGCCAGGTGAAATTATTCGTTTTATATGACGCCACATCTGGGAAGGATTTGTCTTATTATCGTTGACAAGTCTAGTAAAATATGCTTGCTTTTCTAGAGTAACTGCTCGATTATAATAGTTGCGCATATCGCGGTAAAATTGCATACTTCCTTCCGATTTAACAGTTTTGGCACGGTGACAAGCCTTATCACGAGTTGACTTAATTTCTCTAAGAGTATCAGTCATCCATGGAGCAGGGGGTAATTTAAAAGTGCGTTTACGAACAGGGGCAAATGTATCCATCAAGTCAATGATAAGATTGTTAAAGGTATTTACCATATCATCAATATTATTTTGTGCTATTACCAGCTCCCAGGGCGTGTATTTAGCTGCATTGTTTATAGCAACAGTGTTTTCAGCTAAAGGTCTGTATGAAATTACACGGCACTTAGATTTTAGAATCGCGAGCGGAAATTTTGCTGAAATTAGTCCATGATCGCTGAGATCGTCATTATGTGTAACTTCCACAAAAATGGGTTTAAAATGTGTCTTTGTAAAGATAATATCAATCAGGGAACTTGTAGAAGAAGTAATCCGTGTGGGCTAATTCACGATTTGATGGAGATTAAATGTGTCAGCAAGGCTCTTAAGACAATTAGGCGTATATGGAAGGCCGTCGTTGTTTAGCCAATTAATGTTTAGGTCGCCAACTAAAAATAATTGATCATATTGTGCTATAAAAAAAGAGAGGGACTCGTGCAAACAGTCTATAGTTGAACTAATACTCACTGATTCAGGACGATACGCCGAACCAACTACAGCAGTCTCATTACCTATTTTAACACTAAACCATATTTGTTCAAGTTCCCCAGTGGGGTGATCTAAGCGCTTAACACGTAAGTTAGATTTTACGTAAGCGCCAACACCACCATCACGACTAAAACGAGTGTTGTGCAACAGTCTATAGCCAGAAATTGAAAATAAGTCAATATTCGAAAGATGGTGAAGCCAAGTCTCGGTAAAACATAAGATATCAAGATCTTGTATTTGGATACTTTCATTAAGTTCCTCCAAACCGGTATTTAGTGAACGTACATTCAAAAGGCGTAATGTAAAATACTTCCTTTATTTTCTTTTACCCATAAAATAACATAAGGTTTTTACAAAGTAAACATAAACCAAGTGAACATTAAAAGAAAATAAACAAATAAATAGAAGATATAACTAAACTAAATTCGCTAAGCAATCAGTATTTTTGATGAGCACGGGTGGAGCACCTTCAATTTTGCGCGCATACACATTTCCTCTTCTGACCCAAATAAACTTAAAGTTTTTTTCTTTGCCAATTCTTCTAGCCTCTCTGAATAATGCTTTACAATCAGGAGAGATATGTTCAGAGACATATATTTTGTTAGTGGCACCAACAATATTTAGATGTTTAGAGTTAAGTTTAACACTTTGGGTTTTATTAAACTTATTAACGGCTTCGAAGATACGATCACGAATGCGCGGCGACGTCAGTGTCACTAATACGGAGCGGGGCCTGCTCGAAGATTGGTCCATCTTAGCCACACGGCGACAGGCACGAATGTCGCTGTCCTCAACTGGCGAATTAATTGTGTTACAAAGGTTGTGAAATAATCCAAACAGATCCTCGCTTGTCTTTTCCTGTATTCCGCCGATTTCCAAGTTATTATCACGAGAGATTTTTTCAATGGTAGATAGTCAACCATAGAGGTTATAAACTTCTTTTTGAAGTTTTAAAGTCTGAATCTGTAATTCTTTAATTTCTTTATCTTTTTATTCTACCTTTACTTTCAAATCCGCCTGTTCAGCAGCTAAAAAGTCAGTAGCTTGCGTGAGCTCATTTTTGAACTCATTAAGAGGTATAACTAATTTACGTATTTTTTCGCGTATATTAACTTATTTTACATTCCCGACGTTTCGAGCACTTTACAGCACCCATGGTCACGGGGGGGACTGAGGTGTATAACGTCCCAATGTCATAGTTAACCACGGCTGCCTCCAGATTAAAAATGATTATTTTTTTTTGTTCCGATCTACGCATACTGCGTAGTTCATACTGCGTAGATCGGAACAAAAATTAAAAAAAAAAATAAAAATTAAAAAAAATAATAATTTTTAATCTGAAGGTAGCCGTGGTTAACTATGACATTGGGACGTCATACACCTCAGTCCCCCCCGTGACCATGGCTGCTGTAAAGTGCTCGAAACGTCGGGAATGTAAAATAAGTTAATATACGCGAAAAAATACGTAAAATTAGTTTTATTTAAATGTGTAGTGTTCGCGTAAATATAAAAAATCATCATTAAGAGGTAAATTTAACTCCTGAGATATCATTGCTTTGATGTCCTCCTGAATAGCTGATCGCAGTTTGCGAAAAATTGGTGACGTAGTCGATAGTTTATTATCAAGTAAGTCACCGATTTCCTCTAAAGTTGCTGGCAATGGGCTGATCTCCCGCCTGCTAGATTTGGCGCGCACTTTTACATATGGATAACTTGGCAGTTCTTCTATCTCCTTCTCCATACTGCCTTCCGAGAAAATTGTATTTCCGCGAATGGGGGTGTTCTGGTTGTCGCTCTTGGGTTGAAGATTTTTACATGCGTGACATATCCACACAGCTTTACGTTCTTTGTCTAGCGAAATGAAGGTTTTTTCACTAATCGTGGCACAGTCCAAATCATATTTTAGTTTACATGAACTACAACACATAAACTGGCGATTAGTTATTTTAATCTGACAACCAGCACATTTCCCAGCAGAAGACATTTCGGTTCTTTCAAAAAAAAGTAAATCCTAAACCGTTCAGTAAGATCAAGCGATCAAGCGATGAAAGCGCTAAGTGCGAATCAAGTGACCACTGCACGAGTTGTCGTAGGTCAGGAACCGAAGCAAGCAATAATTAAGTAAAAATTTTGTATCCTTACTTCTCTTAAATCACAAATTAATTTACTTTCACTACTACACTGTTTTAAGGTAAATTTTCACAGCTTTTAAACGGTATAAAAAATCATTAGACATTCGAGATTTAAACCGAAAATATAAAATATATTCAATGATGACGGAGTAAAGCAATATACGTGTGTTTCACAAGATACCCGCCGATACGAATGAGGCAGAGTAGAAAATCCTAGTCTTAAGGGTAACTTTTTGATAAGAATGTTAACTGACAACTAAGTTGTCTGTTTCTAAGTCTACCGTTTTCACAATGGTATACGATACCGGTATAGTCATGAGTATAAGAGTATAGAACTAAATGAAGAGTAATTTCAAAATTGAAATCGAAGGACCGGGAAATCTGATTTCTTTGAAGTTACAAGTAAGCTTCAGGAAAATTTATTGATAATTTCACATAGATAACTTAACTGACGATGCTTAGAAAAGTACTAATTTTTCCTTAAAACTAATCAAGGAAAACTCACATTTTATAAACAACCGTAAAAAATACGTTAATAACGTTCTTAGCGAAATAGTTTTGAATAAATTCGTATAATCTAGTGACAATAATAGCATCATTGACACTTCTGGTAGAAATAACGAATGAGGAAAGAGTAACAAAGCAAATTTATGCTGCAGAAGTAAGTGGTACAGTCAACAAGAACGCTCTAGATGGAACTTTATCGATCATATTGGTGATATATTGAAGATAGGCCAAATTAAATGTACCTATCTAAAGGGTTAGTAGTAGTAGTTAGGTAGTTTAGTACATTACTTTAAGGAGGCTGCACTGACTTCTTTCAATTTCCAAACATTTTGTTTTTGTTGCACCACTTCAAACGGGAATGAAGTAGCCTATTATAGATTTTGCCATAGTAATAAAAATGTGTGCTTTAAATTTTTTACTTGTTACATGTCTAAGTTTTTTTTTAAATATCAATGTTGTTTTTTTACTCTATTACGGTATTGTCAATGTGAGAATGCCAACTTAGTCGCTGGTCCATAACAATACCTAGATGCTTACTAGATTGGATGTTATCAAGCACCGCACATGAACTGTTGGTAGTATCTTTATAACCACACCGATGAATTATTAGAGCAATGTTGCTAGAAGGTTGTGTTCTATTAATGGTCGTAACACATATTTATTTTGTCTAAGATACATTTAGAGCGAGGAAGTTATGCTGTAGACAATTAATAACCGATCTAAATCAAAATGCAGTGATCTTAACAACTGATTTCTAAGTTGTACCCGTGAAGGCTAATGCAATGTCGTCAGCTTAGGAAAATACTCGATCAATTCCTAAGTTCACCTTTGTGAGAGCATTTATGTAAATGAGAAACAGGATGGAGCCCAGTATACTCCCCTGAGGAATACCAAAAAGAACTTCAGCTTCTTTACTTATATGGTCCCCCTTTTTCATTTGTTGCTTCCGATTTCGCAAGTAGTCTTCAAAAATTTTAACAGGACCACTCTCACGCCAATTTCTTCGAGTTTACGCGAGAGGATGGGAAAATAAACAGTATCAAATGCCTTTCTAAGGTCAATAAAAACAGTGAGACATATTTGAGATTGGTCTAATTCTTTAATGATACAGAAGGTTACAGCTAAGACTTGTTGTTGACTCTGACTCTTGTTGATGTTGCACGTCTAAAGCCGAATTGAGTTTCCGAAAGAATGTTATATTTCTCTAAGTAATTTATTAGACGAAGGTTTATCATTTTCTCTATAATTTTTGAGATGGTGAATATCGGAATCCTCGGAGTCGACGTATCAAGTGACGTGCAGTTTCGTCGTCACTTGGAAGAGATGGTCAAATTGGCTTCTGCTCAGCTTGGGTGCTCAGCAGAGCGGAAAAGTATTTCATGCCGGCACACCGCCTGCAACTTTACAAGGTGCAGGTTCGGCCTCACATGGAATACTGTTCCCATCTCCGGGCTGGGGCTCCCCAGTGCCAACTCCTTTCACTTGACCGCATCCAGAGCAGAGCGGCTCGAATCGTCGACGACCGAGTCCTTTCCGATCGACTCGATTCATTGGCACCGCGAAGAGATGTTGCATCCCTTTGCATTTTCTTTCGCATTTACCACGGGGAGTGATCTGACGAATTGTTCGGATTAATCCCAGCCGCCAAATTTCACGAACGCACATCGTGGCAAAACTTCCAATACCATCCACACCATTCAAATGATTGGCGGGCCACCACTGAGCGATTTAGAAGATGTTTTCTCACTCGCAGGACTTTCTTGTGGATTCGATTACCATCAGCAATTTTCCGGACCGATACGACTTAGGGACTTTCAAGAAAAGAGCCTACTCCTTTTCAAAAGGCCGGCAATTCCCCTGGTTCCCCTAGTCTTGCAGTTGTTCATGGGCGGCGGTAGTCACTTATCAGCAGGTGAGCTGCATGCTCGTTGGCCCCCTCACCTATAAAAAAAATACAGAAATTGGCCTGTAATAGCTGACGGCATCTTTATTGCCATTCTTGTACGCCGGTGTTACTATACATTTTTTTAAAGGTGATAGAAAAACGCTGTTATGGAAGCAAAGATTGGCAAAATTGCTAATTGCGGGAACTATGTGTGCTCTAACAAGTTTGACAAATTGAGTAGAAATATTGTCCCAGCCGTGCCGTGTAGTGGCGGTCAAGAATATCCACTAACACATATCCTCCCGTGGGTGTCGTAAAAGGTGACAAAGGGACACAGGCAGGAGATGGTCCAGCAGCATCTTCCTGATAATAGCCAAAATTACAATAAGAAAACTGCGGTTGCCAACCCGCTCGCCAAGCGTAGCAACTATGGAAAATACCCCCCAATGATTAAAGCAACAAATAGACGGCCCCCAGCCCCCGGCGGCCCCGCTATTCCTGGCTACGGTGGCAACCATGGTAACGGCGGGGCAGGGGGTGCTAAGAATCTCCGGTGGAGGTTCGGTTGCCACCTTAGACGACTCTACCTGGCAACGTACAACGCACGCACCCTGAGGACTCACGAGAAGATCGTGGAGCTGGAAGATGAGATAGACAAGTTACGCTGGCATATTATAGGATTATCCGAAGTCCGAAGAGAGGGGGAGTACACGGTAATCCTCGAATCCGGCAACTTGCTCTATTACCGGGAGGGCAACCATCTGTCCCAAGGAGGTGTCGGATTTATCGTCCACATGTCTCTCGTTAACAACGTTGGAAAGATCGGGAGTGTGTCGACGAGGGTTGCGTACCTTATACTCAGAATCACCAAACGGTATTCGCTGAAGGTCATATAGGTTTACGCACCAACCTCGGCACACCCCGATGAGGGAGTAGAGGAAATGTATGAGGATATATCTAGAGCCATGCATTCCTTCAAAACCCAACATCCGGTGTTAATGGGAGACTTCGATGCAAAACTAGGCACAAGAGAGAACGGTGAGCTGAAAGTAGGGAAAATTGGAATAGGGCAGCGGAACACAAGGGGTCAGCAGCTGGCCGACTTCATGGCGAAAGAGGGACACTTTATGATGAACTCTTTCTTCCAGAAGCGGCCCCATAGGAAGTGGACCTGGTCGAGCCCCGACGGTTCGACAAAAAATGAGATTGACTTCATTATGACGACCAGACGACAACTGTTCAGTGATTTCTCCGTGATCACGAGGGTGAAAACTGGTAGCGATCACCGAATGGTTAGACACACTGAACGTAACGGTAAGTTGGGGAGGTCTCGTCTAATGATGTCAACGCTCCGTCCCCCTCGTGCTCTGTTCCAAAGTCCCGAAACCATTCAGCTCGAGTTACAAAACCGTTTTCAGTGCCTAGAAGACTGTAATGAAGTGGACGATATGAATGACAAGCTCGTGGAAACTGTCCATGCGTTCGGAGCTATGTTCTGCAAGACCCGCCGCAGAAGAACACAAAAACTCTCCGATTACACTCTTAATCTCATGGCTGTTAGACGGGAGATGAAGCTACATTCTTCAACAGATTTGACAGCATACAGGCAACTGAACAGACAGATCTCCAAATGCATGAGGCGGGACTTACGCAACTTCAATACAGCTTGTATTGAAGAAGAGATCGAGCGGCACCAAGGCTCCAAAGTCTTTGCCAGAGAGCTGTGTGACAGAAAGAGCCAACTGTCAAAGCTGAAGACCGAATGTGGCAGCATCGTTTCCGGCACACCTGAGATTTTGAGTGAGATTAAGAGGTTCTATGGGCAGCTGTACACGTCATCGTTGGAGCCACACGCAAGTGTGAGTAACGATCCAAGATCGAGACTTATCCGACACTATTCCGAAGATATCCCGGACGTCAGTCTAAGCGAGATTAGAATGGCTCTCCAGCACCTTAAAAACGGCAAGGCCCCAGGCGAGGATGGAATTACAGCGGAGCTTCTGAAAGCAGGTGGAAGACCGGTACTTGAAGTCCTTTAGAAGCTCTTTAAGTCCGTCCTCCATAATGGCATTACACCGGAGGCGTGGAGCAGAAGTGCCGTGGTCTTGTTCTTAAATAAAGGTGACAACGCTGTCTTGAAGGACTACAGACCGATTTCCCTTCTGAGCCGCGTCTAGGTACTGTTTTCGAGAGTCATTACGAATCGTCTCGCGCGCAGACTTGACGACTTCCAGCCTCCCGAACAAGCCTGTTTCCAAAAGGGCTTTAGCACCATAGACCACATTCATACCCTACTGCAAATTATAAAGAAGTCCGAAGAGTACAATTTGCCATAATGTCTGGCATATGTTGACTATGATAAAGCCTTAGATTCCGTCGAAATTTGGGCGGTGCTGCAGTCCCTTCAGTTACGGTGCCAAGTTAACCGTCGGTATATCGAAGCGCTGAAGTGTTTGTACAGTAGAGCTACGATGGCTATCCGAGTACAGAACCAGAGTACGAAACCTATCCAATTGCAGAGAGATGTAAGACAGGGTGATGTTATATCCCCCCCGAACGGGTTTCCGCCTTGTTGTGGCGGGGGGGCTTAGTAGCCGTAGCTTGGTCACCCACGGTGAACAAAGAGGAACCCCTTGGCTGGCCCGTGGTGTAGGGCCGGCCCGAGGTGGCCACTCCGAGTGCGCTTGACGAGCCCACTTCGGATGTGTGTCGGTGGGCTGCTGCGAGAGGGGTGTCCTCCCCACCCCTACCTCTGCAGCCGGGGTGGAGTCGCGGAGTAAGAGGAGTGTTGGTATGGCGATGCGCCACTCGCCCTATTCTCCGCGACTCAAACGGGGCCGCACCGTTGATGCGGTGGTGGTGGGGCTGCGGGGGGAGAGGAGTGCCGGTATTGCGAGGCGCCGCTCTCCCTACCCTCCGCAGCCAAATTTTGGTTGGCGGCGGAGCCATAGACCAGATTTGCCGCTGGGGTCAGGAAGGCTGGTGCTCCTGAGTGCTAGTTTTTCCTGGCCCCATGGCCTTCGCGCATCGGACACGGGGGCGTCCGTTGCGCATGTGAAATCGGAGGCCGATGAGGAGGGCGCGCCATGTGTTCTGGTGCGCCTTGCCGGAGAAGGAGATGGGGGAGGAGTGTTCCTGTCCCGAGGAGGGGCCGCCATGGGGCGGCCAGCGCAGGTGGAGCCGCGAAAGTGTGCGAAAGCGTTGCCGTGGCCCTGCCAATATGCGACTAGGGTGGAACACCATGGGGTTTTAGTCGGTGCGAGTCCGACATAACCCGTCCTTGCCCCCGCGAAGCGGGTATGCGTAGGCATTTCCCCATGTAAAAAAAAAAAGGCTGATGTTATATCCCCGAAACTATTCACCGCTGCATTGGAAGATATTTTCAAGCTTCTGGACTGGAAAGGATACGGTATTAACATCAATGGCGAGTACATCACTCACCTTCGATTTGCCGACGATATAGTCCTTATGGCAGAATCGCTGGAGGACCTAAGCACTATGCTCAATGACCTCAATAGTGTCTCCCAACGGATAGGTCTTAAGATGAACATGGACAAAACAAAGATTATGTTTAATGTCCATGTCACACCTATGCCGGTAGTTGTTGGGAGCACTAAGCTCGAAGTTGTTGACGAGTATGTTTACCTGGGACAAATAGTCCGACTAGGTAAGTCCAACTTTGACCAAGAGGTCAATCGACGGATTCAACTCGGCTGGGCAGCGTTCGGGAAGCTACGACACATCTTCTCGTCAGACATATCTCAAACCTTAAAACGAAATTGTATAACCAGTGCGTGTTGCCAGTGATGACTTACGGAACTGAGACGTGGTCCTTCACTGCTGGCCGTATGAGGAAGCTCAAGGTCGCTCAGCGAGCTATGGAGAGGGCTATGATCGGAGTTTCTCTGTGTGATAAACTTAGGAATGAGGATATCCGCAGTAGAACCAGATTAACCGATATAGCCCAACGGATTAGTAAGCTGAAGTGGCAGTGGGCCGGCCATATAGATCGAAGAACCGACAACCGACAACAAGAAAAAGCCTCGTAACGGTAGGCGAAGTGTAGTGCGTCCCCCCACGAGATGGAGTGACGACCTGGTAGGACATGCAGGAAGTCGATGGACGCAGGTGGCTCAGGACCGTGCTTTGTGGCATTCTTTGGGGGAGGCCTATGTTCAGCAGTGGACTTGTGAAGGGCTATAATGATGATGATGATTGTCCCAGGCAGGAGCACTGTTGGACTTAAGACTATTTATAATTTCATCAACTTTCATTGGATCAGTATCCAATAGAACAAAAGATCTTGGTTGCGATGCAAGTATAGGCAATGCATATTTGTTTTCGAGATTCAAATTACTGATTCTTATGTCTTTAGTCATCTTTCGGGTCTCTTTTTAGTCTTTAGTGTTTCTCAACTTTCTTTCTTTTTTTGTTTTTTGAGTTTGTCTGGAGTAGATTTAGCATTTATTCTCTTTGCATAGGTCACGATTGCGTCATTTTGATTAAGGTTATATTTAATGATTTCTTATATTTACGCGAACACTACACATTGAATAAAACTGTTTTTTTACGGATTTTATCGCGTTTATTTTATTATTTTTATTCCCGACGTTTCGATTGCTTTTCAGCAACCCATGGTCACGGGGGGGACTGAGATGTTTGACGTCCCGATGTCACAGTTAGCCCGGCTACCTTCAGTTTTTTAATATTAATTTTTGGTTCGATTTACGCAGAATGAACTAACAGTGTCCTGAAGTCTTGCAGTGTTATGCTTGGGTTTGGATTTAATTTTGTTAATTATAAGATCCCAAGCAGATGGCAGCACCCGACCATCTTCTCTATTGAAATTAGGATGTTTTTTAATTTCAAAAGCCTCGCGTATCATCCTTGGTTGGAATCGGTGTTCTTTTGCAAGGATTTGTGGTCTATCAAATCTGATGTAATGGCGGGGACGATCTTGAACATGTTCACAGACTGCAGACTTCCCAGAGCGTCGGTGCTTCACGTCAGCTATATGTTCTTTCACGCGGGTTTTAATGGATCTTTTTGTTTGTCCTATGTAAGAGAGACCACATTCGCAATCAAGCTTGTACACTCCTGCATCTTGTAGAAGGATATTACACTTGACGGATGGTAAAAATTGACTAATCTTCTTCGGCGGCTTGAAGTATGTTTTAATAGAAGCTCGCTTCAAGATGTAGCCAACCTTGTCTGTGACTCCTCTGACATAGGGTAGTACAGCAGGCACACGCTCGACTGTGGTTGGCTTCACTCGTTCACTGTGACGTAGGCGCGGGACCCGAAGCTTGTTGTCTTGCAATACTTGCTCGACGTACTGAAGCTCGGCGGCCAGATGTTTTCTGTCACAAATCCCTCGTGCTCTCTGAAACAAAGATTTTCCCACGGTAGCTAACTGTGATGGATGATGATGCGATTCACCATTTAAATATCGGTTAGTATGGGTCTTTTTTCTATACACAGTATGACCAATAGTGTTATCAGGATTTCGGATGACTAAAACATCTAGGAAAGCTAAAGAATTGTTTGCCTCTAACTCCATTGTGAATTGTATTTTAGAGTTTATGGAATTAAGGTGGTCTAAAAATGCAGTTACTTTGTCAGATGGTAAAATTGTGAAAGTGTCGTCTACATACCGCTTGTAGAATCTTGGATTTACAGGAGCAGTAAGAAGGGCTTTCTCTTCAAAGTTCTCCATGAATATGTCGGCGACTATGGGAGATACAGGTGAGCCCATCGCCACTCCATCTACTTGCTTGTAAAACTCCTCCTTCCACAATAGATAGCCAGATGTAAGGCAGTGTTTGAGTAATACTGCATATTCTGTAGGCATGTTGTATTCTTCTAGCTTCCTGGTTACAATTGAGATGCAGTCTTCAATAGGTAAGCATGTAAATAGTGACTGAACATCAAAACTGACCATAGTTTCATTGTCAGCAAGATGTAGATCTTTTATCTCACTAACAAAATGGTACGAATCCTTTGTGTGTGCTCTAGTTTGTCCTCTCAGTGGTGACAGAATTTTTGCCAGGTGTTGAGCCAACTTATAAGTTGGTGAATCGATTTGGCTCAAGATGGGACGTAGTGGAGCGTTTGGTTTGTGTATTTTCGGTAACCCATATAACCTCGGTGCTTTAGTACACGGTGGTATTATCGAGTTTACGTCGAGATTTAATTTTTCGGAGTAATTCTTTATTAGATCGCTAGTTGTTTTAAGCACATTGGTTGTAGGGTCTGTTTTGACCTTTTTGTACGTACTTTCGTCCGATAAAAGTTGTTGTATTTTCAAATTATAATCTGACGTATTCATTATTACCGTAGCATTTCCTTTATCTGCACGGAGAATCGTGAGCTCTGGTCTGTTGCGTAAGTTGTACAACGCTTTAATCTCGTCTTTGGGGAGATTTTGTTTCGGCACTGAGCTACGACGTAATAAGGACGAAATGTCTTGACGTATGGCCTCAACATCTTCCTTTCCCACATTGTTTTTATACAGACAATACTCCACGTTGCATATAATTTCCTCATACGGAATTTCTTTCGGTGTTATTGCGAAATTCAGGCCCTTCGATAATACTTTTAATGTAGGTTCGTCCAGTGTTTGTTGTGACAGATTATAGACCGTGCGTTGTTTATTGTTTGTGTCTGTGGTCAACGGTTGTGTATCGTTTCTACGTTGACATGGATGTTTGGCATTTGATTTGATCGTTAATTTTTGGTATTTCTCTATTTGTTTATTTTTGCATTCATTATATTTAGCTTTTTCACGTTTATTCAAAGTTTCTATGCAATTATTAAAATCAAATGTCGTTAAAACTGTCTTTAACTCACTGGACAAATTGTCTATGGTATTATTTATGAATTGTAGATCGAACCGTTTTTGCTGAATCACCGTACGTAACAACTTTTTACTTGCCTGATTTAAGATCTTAGCGCTTCCTCGAATGTCCTTTTTAGTTGATATTTTGACACACGTAGGAATGAGATTGTGATCTCTACATCTCTTCAAGAAGTTCAAAGCTGTTATATATCTTGCGCGCTTTGTTTTAAGATCTTCTAATCGGCGAATTTTATTTGCTATTACCAGTCCGTACTGGTTTACATAATGATTTCTTATATTTACGCGAACACTACACATTGAATAAAACTGTTTTTTTTTACGGATTTTATCGCGTTTATTTTATTATTTTTATTCCCGACGTTTCGATTGCTTTTCAGCAACCCATGGTCACGGGGGGGACTGAGATGTTTGACGTCCCGATGTCACAGTTAGCCCGGCTACCTTCAGTTTTTTAATATTAATTTTTGGTTCGATTTACGCAGAATGAACTAACAGTGTCCTGAAGTCTTGCAGTGTTATGCTTGGGTTTGGATTTAATTTTGTTAATTATAAGATCCCAAGCAGATGGCAGCACCCATCCATCTTCTCTATTGAAATTAGGATGTTTTTTAATTTCAATAGCCTCGCGTATCATCCTTGGTAGGAATCGGTGTTCTTTTGCAAGGATTTGTGGTCTATCAAATCTGATGTAATGGCGGGGACGATCTTGAACATGTTCACAGACTGCAGACTTCCCAGAGCGTCGGTGCTTCACGTCAGCTATATGTTCTTTCACGCGGGTTTTAATGGATCTTTTTGTTTGTCCTATGTAAGAGAGACCACATTCGCAATCAAGCTTGTACACTCCTGCATCTTGTAGAAGGATATTACACTTGACGGATGGTAAAAATTGACTAATCTTCTTCGGCGGCTTGAAGTATGTTTTAATAGAAGCTCGCTTCAAGATGTAGCCAACCTTGTCTGTGACTCCTCTGACATAGGGTAGTACAGCAGGCACACGCTCGACTGTGGTTGGCTTCACTCGTTCACTGTGACGTAGGCGCGGGACCCGAAGCTTGTTGTCTTGCAATACTTGCTCGACGTACTGAAGCTCGGCGGCCAGATGTTTTCTGTCACAAATCCCTCGTGCTCTCTGAAACAAAGATTTTCCCACGGTAGCTAACTGTGATGGATGATGGTGCGATTCACCATTTAAATATCGGTTAGTATGGGTCTTTTTTCTATACACAGTATGACCAATAGTGTTATCAGGATTTCGGATGACTAAAACATCTAGGAAAGCTAAAGAATTGTTTGCCTCTAACTCCATTGTGAATTGTATTTTAGAGTTTATGGAATTAAGGTGGTCTAAAAATGCAGTTACTTTGTCAGATGGTAAAATTGTGAAAGTGTCGTCTACATACCGCTTGTAGAATCTTGGATTTACAGGAGCAGTAAGAAGGGCTTTCTCTTCAAAGTTCTCCATGAATATGTCGGCGACTATGGGAGATACAGGTGAGCCCATCGCCACTCCATCTACTTGCTTGTAAAACTCCTCCTTCCACAATAGATAGCCAGATGTAAGGCAGTGTTTGAGTAATACTGCATATTCTGTAGGCATGTTGTATTCTTCTAGCTTCCTGGTTACAATTGAGATGCAGTCTTCAATAGGTAAGCATGTAAATAGTGACTGAACATCAAAACTGACCATAGTTTCATTGTCAGCAAGATGTAGATCTTTTATCTCACTAACAAAATGGTACGAATCCTTTGTGTGTGCTCTAGTTTGTCCTCTCAGTGGTGACAGAATTTTTGCCAGGTGTTGAGCCAACTTATAAGTTGGTGAATCGATTTGGCTCAAGATGGGACGTAGTGGAGCGTTTGGTTTGTGTATTTTCGGTAACCCATATAACCTCGGTGCTTTAGTACACGGTGGTATTATCGAGTTTACGTCGAGATTTAATTTTTCGGAGTAATTCTTTATTAGATCGCTAGTTGTTTTAAGCACATTGGTTGTAGGGTCTGTTTTGACCTTTTTGTACGTACTTTCGTCCGATAAAAGTTGTTGTATTTTCAAATTATAATCTGACGTATTCATTATTACCGTAGCATTTCCTTTATCTGCACGGAGAATCGTGAGCTCTGGTCTGTTGCGTAAGTTGTACAACGCTTTAATCTCGTCTTTGGGGAGATTTAGTTTCGGCACTGAGCTACGACGTAATAAGGACGAAATGTCTTGACGTATGGCCTCAACATCTTCCTTTCCCACATTGTTTTTATACAGACAATACTCCACGTTGCATATAATTTCCTCATACGGAATTTCTTTCGGTGTTATTGCGAAATTCAGGCCCTTCGATAATACTTTTAATGTAGGTTCGTCCAGTGTTTGTTGTGACAGATTATAGACCGTGCGTTGTTTATTGTTTGTGTCTGTGGTCAACGGTTGTGTATCGTTTCTACGTTGACATGGATGTTTGGCATTTGATTTGATCGTTAATTTTTGGTATTTCTCTATTTGTTTATTTTTGCATTCATTATATTTAGCTTTTTCACGTTTATTCAAAGTTTCTATGCAATTATTAAAATCAAATGTCGTTAAAACTGTCTTTAACTCACTGGACAAATTGTCTATGGTATTATTTATGAATTGTAGATCGAACCGTTTTTGCTGAATCACCGTTCGTAACAACTTTTTACTTGCCTGATTTAAGATCTTAGCGCTTCCTCGAATGTCCTTTTTAGTTGATATTTTGACACACGTAGGAGTGAGACTGTGATCTCTACATCTCTTCAAGAAGTTCAAAGCTGTTATATATCTTGCGCGCTTTGTTTTAAGATCTTCTAATCGGCGAATTTTATTTGCTATTACCAGTCCGTACTGGTTTACATAATGATTTCTTATATTTACGCGAACACTACACATTGAATAAAACTGTTTTTTTACGGATTTTATCGCGTTTATTTTATTATTTTTTTTCCCGACGTTTCGAGTGCTTTTCAGCAACCCATGTTCACGGGGGGGACTGAGATGTTTGACGTCCCGATGTCACAGTTAGCCCGGCTACCTTCAGTTTTTTAATATTAATTTTTGATTCGATTTACGCAGAATGAACTAACAGTGTCCTGAAGTCTTGCAGTGTTATGCTTGGGTTTGGATTTAATTTTGTTAATTATAGGATCCCAAGCAGATGGCAGCACCCATCCATCTTCTCTATTGAAATTAGGATGTTTTTTTAATTTCAATAGCCTCGCGTATCATCCTTGGTAGGAATCGGTGTTCTTTTGCAAGGATTTGTGATCTATCAAATCTGATGTAATGGCGGGGACGATCTTGAACATGTTCACAGACTTTTTCACAGAGTTTTGATGTTCAGTCACTATTTACATGCTTACCTATTTAAGACTGCATCTCAATTGTAACCAGGAAGCTAGAAGAATACAACATGCCTACAGAATATGCAGTATTACTCAAACACTGTACTAATATTAAAAAACTGAAGGTAGCCGGGCTAACTGTGACATCGGGACGTCAAACATCTCAGTCCCCCCCGTGAACATGGGTTGCTGAAAAGCACTCGAAACGTCGGGAAAAAAAATAATAAAATAAACGCGATAAAATCCGTAAAAAAACAGTTTTATTCAATGTGTAGTGTTCGCGTAAATATAAGAAATCATTATGTAAACCAGTACGGACTGGTAATAGCAAATAAAATTCGCCGATTAGAAGATCTTAAAACAAAGCGCGCAAGATATATAACAGCTTTGAACTTCTTGAAGAGATGTAGAGATCACAGTCTCACTCCTACGTGTGTCAAAATATCAACTAAAAAGGACATTCGAGGAAGCGCTAAGATCTTAAATCAGGCAAGTAAAAAGTTGTTACGAACGGTGATTCAGCAAAAACGGTTCGATCTACAATTCATAAATAATACCATAGACAATTTGTCCAGTGAGTTAAATACAGTTTTAACGACATTTGATTTTAATAATTGCATAGAAACTTTGAATAAACGTGAAAAAGCTAAATATAATGAATGCAAAAATAAACAAATAGAGAAATACCAAAAATTAACGATCAAATCAAATGCCAAACATCCATGTCAACGTAGAAACGATACACAACCGTTGACCACAGACACAAACAATAAACAACGCACGGTCTATAATCTGTCACAACAAACACTGGACGAACCTACATTAAAAGTATTATCGAAGGGCCTGAATTTCGCAATAACACCGAAAGAAATTCCGTATGAGGAAATTATATGCAACGTGGAGGATTGTCTGTATAAAAACAATGTGGGAAAGGAAGATGTTGAGGCCATACGTCAAGACATTTCGTCCTTATTACGTCGTAGCTCAGTGCCGAAACTAAATCTCCCCAAAGACGAGATTAAAGCGTTGTACAACTTACGCAACAGACCAGAGCTCACGATTCTCCGTGCAGATAAAGGAAATGCTACGGTAATAATGAATACGTCAGATTATAATTTGAAAATACAACAACTTTTATCGGACGAAAGTACGTACAAAAAGGTCAAAACAGACCCTACAACCAATGTGCTTAAAACAACTAGCGATCTAATAAAGAATTACTCCGAAAAATTAAATCTCGACGTAAACTCGATAATACCACCGTGTACTAAAGCACCGAGGTTATATGGGTTACCGAAAATACACAAACCAAACGCTCCACTACGTCCCATCTTGAGCCAAATCGATTCACCAACTTATAAGTTGGCTCAACACCTGGCAAAAATTCTGTCACCACTGAGAGGACAAACTAGAGCACACACAAAGGATTCATACCATTTTGTTAGTGAGATAAAAGATCTACATCTTGCTGACAATGAAACTATGGTCAGTTTTGATGTTCAGTCACTATTTACATGCTTACCTATTGAAGACTGCATCTCAATTGTAACCAGGAAGCTAGAAGAATACAACATGCCTACAGAATATGCAGTATTACTCAAACACTGCCTTACATCTGGCTATCTATTGTGGAAGGAGGAGTTTTACAAGCAAGTAGATGGAGTGGCGATGGGCTCACCTGTATCTCCCATAGTCACCGACATATTCATGGAGAACTTTGAGGAGAAAGCCCTTCTAACTGCTCCTGTAAATCCAAGATTCTACAAGCGATATGTAGACGACACTTTCACAATTTTACCATCTGACAAAGTAACTGCATTTTTAGACCACCTTAATTCCATAAACTCTAAAATACAATTCACAATGGAGTTAGAGGCAAACAATTCTTTAGCTTTCCTAGATGTTTTAGTCATCCGAAATCCTGATAACACTATTGGTCATACTGTGTATAGAAAAAAGACCCATACTAACCGATATTTAAATGGTGAATCGCACCATCATCCATCACAGTTAGCTACCGTGGGAAAATCTTTGTTTCAGAGAGCACGAGGGATCTGTGACAGAAAACATCTGGCCGCCGAGCTTCAGTACGTCGAGCAAGTATTGCAAGACAACAAGCTTCGGGTCCCGCGCCTACGTCACAGTGAACGAGTGAAGCCAACCACAGTCGAGCGTGTGCCTGCTGTACTACCCTATGTCAGAGGAGTCACAGACAAGGTTGGCTACATCTTGAAGCGAGCTTCTATTAAAACATACTTCAAGCCGCCGAAGAAGATTAGTCAATTTTTACCATCCGTCAAGTGTAATATCCTTCTACAAGATGCAGGAGTGTACAAGCTTGATTGCGAATGTGGTCTCTCTTACATAGGACAAACAAAAAGATCCATTAAAACCCGCGTGAAAGAACATATAGCTGACGTGAAGCACCGACGCTCTGGGAAGTCTGCAGTCTGTGAACATGTTCAAGATCGTCCCCGCCATTACATCAGATTTGATAGACCACAAATCCTTGCAAAAGAACACCGATTCCTACCAAGGATGATACGCGAGGCTATTGAAATTAAAAAACATCCTAATTTCAATAGAGAAGATGGATGGGTGCTGCCATCTGCTTGGGATCCTATAATTAACAAAATTAAATCCAAACCCAAGCATAACACTGCAAGACTTCAGGACACTGTTAGTTCATTCTGCGTAAATCGAACCAAAAATTAATATTAAAAAACTGAAGGTAGCCGGCTAACTGTGACATCGGGACGTCAAACATCTCAGTCCGCCCCGTGACCATGGGTTGCTGAAAAGCACTCATAACGTCGGGAATAGAAATAATAAAATAAACGCGATAAAATCCGTAAAAAAACAGTTTTATTCAATAAGGTTCTATTTACTTGTGAGCGACGTATATCCCAGTAAACTGGGTAAAGTTTTATTTTAGTAAAGTCTGCATTCCATTAGCGCCAATACATCTACTTCAAAATTCAAGCCTGACAGAGTTGCATGAAAATCATCAAAATTGCATTGTATGCTTCATGTGCACTATAAAAGTTGGGAATAAAAAATATTTAAATTAAACACGATAAAAGCCGTTTTTTCGAAAAACTTGTTTTATTCCATTTCTTTGGCAATTTATATGACAAAAACATATAAAAGGAAAACGGCATAAGGAAGTCAAATAAAGACAATTTTGAAGAAAATATTTTCCCTCTGAGTATTTCCTAGAAATTAGGGTAATTTGTTACAAAATATTTTTGTTACAAAACTCGTAGTAAAGTTATTATAAATACTTTTTGCTTTCGAGTTCCGTTTGTAAACTGGAAATGTTTCATTTAACAAATAAATCTAATTATATCATTAGTTATATATACAATATTACTTTAATATTGTGTATAAAATACAGATTATAATTTTATTTCCTCAATTGTATCTCTACTGAGTACTTCCGTTAAATTCCATTCCATTTGTATACACATCATACAGCTAGCGTCAATATTTTACTTCCCCTAGACACATAGGTACTGTGCTGATCGAGCGCTCTGCAAGCAACGATCACTGAACAAACTCTAGCTCATTGTCAGTGGTATTAGCAATATAAATCGACTGGCAGCGAATATAATTAGCTTTTCTTGCGCGACCATAATTACGAAAATTGATTGAAAAGTAAAAATAGAATGAATAATTTAAGTGATACTACTATGATTAGTTATAAAACTTTTTTTTATAATAGAGGGGTCAAACGAGCAAACGGCTCACCTGATGGAAAGTGACTGCCGTCGCCCATGAACGTGAAACTACAGGTGCGTTGTTGGCCTTTTAGAAAGGAGTAAACTCTTTTCTTGTAGGTCCCTAAGTCGTATCGGTCCGGAAAAATCGCCGGTGGTAAACTATTACACAGAGAGGTCGTACGTGGAAGTAAACTCCTAGTGAAACGCACAGTGGTAGACCACCAAGCATCTAGATGGTGTGGATGGTATTGGTAGTTTTGCCGCTATGTTCGTTCCTGAAATCTGGCGTCTGGGTTTAATCCAAACAATTTCTCAGAGCAATCGCCGTAGAAAAGGCGAAAGAAAATGCAACATCTCTTCGCCATGACAGTGAATTGAGCCGGTCGGAAAGGATTCAGTCGTCGACGATTCGAGCACCTCTGAGCTGGATGCGGTCAAGTCAAAGGAGCTGGCACTGAGGAGCTCCAGCCCAAAGATAGGAACAATATTCCATGTGAGACCGAACCTGCGCCTTAATAAGTTGCAGGCGGTGTACCGGCATGAAATACTGTCCCACTATGTTGAGCAGGCCAAGCATTTTAGAGGCCAATTCGGCCTTCTCTTCAACCAAGTGACTACGAAACTGAACATCACTCAAAATGTCGATGTCGATTATTCAGATACTACCTGAGACAACAAGAGGAGTGCCTTGAAACTGAGGTGATATGACAAAAGCGTTCTTGTTTCTTCTACCTAAATTAAATTTATTACAATAAATACGAGCCATATCATCTCATAAACTAGACACTTGGCGTTAATTATGGAGTACGCGAGCAACCCTGGATCGATCTCGATTATTACCAGAGTCAATGCAATTGTTAGTTGCAATATTAAGTGCTAATTAACTACATGATTGGCGGTGAAGAGAAACACCGTAAAGAGTACTCTTCATTATTTAGACAAATATGATTATTTCTCTAAAGAATCAAAAAAAATTAAAGACATGTGAAGTCTTCTAACACACACTATAGCAATGCAGCTCCCGGACGTCAGTCTAAGCGAGATTAAAATGGTTCTCCAGCACATTAAAAACGGCAAGTTTCGGGCGAGGATAGAACTACAGTGGAGTTTCTGAATACGGGAGGAAAACTGGTACTTAAGTACTTCAGAAGCTGCTTAATTTCGTCCTTCATAGTGAGACTACTCTAGAGGCGTAGAGCGGTAGTGTGGTGGTGTTGTTTTTCTATAAAGGCAACAACCTTTTCTTGAAGAACTACGGACCGATTTCCCTTTTGAGCCGTGTCTACGTGTTGTTTTCGAGACCCATTACGAATCGTCTTGAATGCAGACTCGACGACTTCCTGTCTCCCAAACAAGCCAGTTTCTGAAACGGCTTTAGAATAATAGACCACATACAAACCCTTCGGCAAATTGTACAAAAGGGTATATAATCTGCCACTTTATCTTGCGTATGTGGACTACGAGAAAGCCTTTCATTCCGCCGAAATTCGGGCGGCACTATAGTCCCTTCAGCGGTGCCAAGTTGATTGTCGGTATAGCGAAGTGCTGAAGTGTCTGTACAGTAGGGCTACGATGGCTACCCGATTGAAGAACCAGAGTACAAAACCTATCCAACTGCGGAGAGATTTAAGACAGGGTGATGTTATATCCCCAAAACTCTTCATCGCTACATTGGAAGGCGTTCTCAAGCTACTGGACTGAAAAGGATAGGGTAATAACGTTAATGGCGAGTACAAAACTCACCTTAGATTTGCCGACGATATAGTCCTTATGGCAGAATCACTGGAGGATCTAATTAATATGCTCATTGGCCTCAATAGTGTCTCCCAACGGATAGGTCTTAAGATGAACATGAACAAACAAAAGCATTGTGTAACATAATTAATAGAATCAGGCGTTACTTTGCGGAAATCCATAATATAAATGCTTTTATAAAAATTTACTTCGCAAATATCCGCGTTATAAAATAAAATGATGTGTCTTACCTTGTATGAAGAGCACCTCCCGCCTTCCCTCACTTGCATGCACTATCCCCGTCACCACTAATCCAAGCACCGCTACTCCCAACACTACTACACTAGGCAAGACACACCACTGACGATAATACGACACGTGTTTCGCCTCTACACGAGGCATCCTCAGGTGATATAGATTCTACGGTGGCTAACCGCTAAGTGAGCGGCGAACCAAACCAAGTGCCTTTTATACAGACCGATGACGCAACCGCTCTCTACTTACGGAGCGAGCGAATGCGTCATGCGATAAAACATGCGACCAATCACCGCCGGAATTACGCAGCCGTTTGTAAAATTTAAAAAAACCGCCGCGCAACGCCCACCCTCCAACCACGCAACCAATCGCCGATCACCGTGAGGGTGACAAACGACCATATTGCTAGGCTCTCTATTATTAGAGAGCAGGCTTAAAGATATTTAAGAGAGGTGAGTTAGTAACATTTGTTTGTTCATTCAGCAATGCAACGGTACTATTATTACTTTTTAATATCTCTAACTGTTTAAGCACACACAGCCACAGCCCTTTATTACACGTATGTAAGACTTTAAAGGAGTGGTCGTTGGCTAGGTTGTGTCCAGTGTCCAAAAGATGTTTGGCAAAATGGGATTTATCGGCATTGCAATTCCTGTACGCGGCTAAATGCTCTTTATAACGTGTCTCGAAATTGCGACCAGTCTGATCCACGTAAACGGCGTGGCATTCGTCACAAACAAGTTTGTAAATACCTGACTTTTGACGAGTATACAACTTATCTTTATTATTACAGATATTTCTAAGAGAATTGTTTGTTTTAAACGCCACATAAACGTCGTTTTGTCGAAGAGTATTAGCTACTTTTTCAGATATGGGGCCTAAGTAGGTCAAACTGCTCACATATCGATGAACACTTTGAGGTTGAACCGCGTACAGAGAGTTGCGAACAACATGCTTTTGTTTCCTTTTAATTAAATTGTTAATGAGATTTTTTGAAAAACCGTTAGAGACCGCTATTTGATAAATTATATTAATTACTTAGGGCGATTCGATTTAAAACGAGCGCAATATAATCTATTCTCGATTAAATTGTATGATATGGGTGGTATCGCGAGTTTTGTCGCGATGTGCGATGGTGAAATTCAGCGGCTGGAATTAGTCCGAACAATTCCTCAGAGCACTCCCCGTGGTAGATGCGATAAAATACGTGAATCAAGCTGATCGGAAAGAACTCGATCGTCGACGATTCGAACCGCTCTGCGCTGGATGCGGTCAAGTAAAAGGAGCTGGCACTGGGGAGCCCCTGCCCAGATATGGGAACAGTATTCCATGTGAGGACGAACCTGCGCCTTGTAAAGTTGCAAGCGGTGTGCCCGCATGAAATACTGTCCCGCTTTTCTGAGCACGCTAAGCTTTTTAGAGACCAATTTGGCCTTCTCTTCCAAGCAACCACGAAACTGCACGTCACTCGATATGTCGACACCGAGGATACCGATACTGGCTGAGGCAACAAGGGGAATTCCTTGAAACTGAAGAGATACGACAGAGGGAATCTTTTTAGCGGTAAACGTGCAAACTTGTGTCTTCTTGGGATTGAACTGAACTCGATTTAGTCGCCCCTAATCTGAGACTTTGTCCAGCAAAGACTCGACTTCAGACACACGTTTGTTTCGGTACTCGGCGACGTTTTCCCGAGAAATATAGGCAAGGCCGGTGTATAAAGCATCAGCAGTGCTGTCGTCTCCATAGCAATGAATGTTACTGGTTTGCAACATATTATTGATATGCAGACGAAACAGCGTTGGTGATAGCACGCAGCCTTGTGGAACACCAGCGTAATGGGCTTTTAATCGGAGCATGCACCGTCTATTACGACCTTGATGCTCCGATCTGCAAGAAAACTGGTGATCCAATAGCACAATTTCTCGGGAAGCCCATATGAATGCAGCTTCAAAAGAAGCGCTTTGTGCCAAACCCGATGTCCAAACTAATGGCCAACGCCTCCCCCTTGGAGACCACTATCTACAAAATAATAATAAAAAATACAAAATATCAACATTTCAACAAGTAACAGTTACAACAACAATTAAAGTAATCGATCACAGATCAATATCCCTAATATTCACTTCACTTAGTTATTGTTGTTTTAACTTTCGTTAATTGTTTCACCATTTCATTTCATTTCTAACCACAGTTTTTTATGGTGATTTTATGGTGATCCTGCTTTTATATCTTTAAGTAATTATAGTGAAAAATAGGCTCTTACAGTTAAATAACAGTGAAAAATCACCTGACGGTGGTAGAGCCACGCAGCGGCTTTTGCTGTAGCACGTATGAGCCGGCTCGATCCTGGTTAGTACCACGACCTCACAGAATACCGGCGTGAAGTGGAAGCTCTGCTTCCGCGTTTCGTCTGGTGAGTGCAGGTTACCGGAGGCCCAATCCCCCCCCCCATCAACATGGTAGCGAAATTACACGCTAAACTACCCCAGGAGGGTACCAGCACCCCTGGAGAATCCCTCGCTGAGCATCCACGACCATGCTATTCCACTCCTGAGCGTGGGTGCTCAGGCTGCCCCGCGTATTCTGGGGGGGGGGGAGCAAAATTACATCGTACCTCTCCTACCCGGGGTACAAATTGGAGCACTCCTTTGTGCCTCGGGCTGGAGCTTGCGTATATGTCAGAGAGGACATATGCTCTCGACGCCTCGGTAGTCTTGAATGTTCGGACCTGTATGGACAGGTCCGAACATTCAAGACTACCGAGGCGTCCGGATTGTCGTCGCTGTCTAGGCGTAGCCAAAGGATGGCCTTTGGCTACGCGTAGACAGCGACGACCATCCGCGCGTCTAAGGGTGCCTCTATAGGTCCCATAGCGGTAATACCAAAACAGACCGACTCATCGACCACGTCCAAATGGCTACAGATTCCTTGCTACAACAGGTCCCATCCGCAGAGATCGTGATCCTTGGCGATTTTAACGTCTACCACGCCGAATGGCTTGGTTCACTTTAACCGATCATGCGGGGAGATCTGTTTATGACTTTGCCTTGGCTTATGGTCTGACACAACTGGTTACTTCACCTACGCGGATTCCAGATGTGGAGGATCATACACCTTCCCTGTTGGATTTTCTGGTGACCACTCAACCGGATGGATATCAGGTTTACGTTGATGCCCCTCTCGGCTCTTTGGACCATTGTCTGATCCGGAGTGTGGTGCCACTCACGCTCCCCTCGCGGTTCTGCGTTCTGCAGGTTGCCGCCGTGTTTGGCATAACAGGTCGGCGGATTGGGACGGAATGCGGTCTTCCTTTGCTTCGTGACCATGGGGGCGGGTTAACTTCTCGCCGGATGATCCCAGCGCTGTTGCTGACTTTGTCACTGATGTAGTGCTACAGGGAATGGAACTATTTATTCCATCATCTGTGGTACCCATCGGAGGCAGATCTCAGCCTTAGTTTGGTCGCTCCTGTAAGACTGCATTATGCAGTAAGCAGGAGTGTTATCAAGCCTGGGCTGCGGATTCGGCGACTCGGGATGTAAACACCAGCATACTTAAAAAGAATTATAACTTCGCCTCCAGGTCCTTTAAAAGACTTATTGCCAAGGCAAAATCAAAGCACATAGGCAGAAGTGGCGAGAAACTACTTCGCCTTCCTTCGGGAACCCGTGCATTCTGGTCTCTCGCCAAGGCTGTCCTAGGGAATTTCTGTAAGCCATCACTACCATCTCTGCACAGGAAGGACGACTCACTGGCCCACGACGCAAAAGAGAAAGCCGACCTTTTAGGTTCCCTTTTTGCGTCCAACTCGACTGTAGATGACGGGGGGAACACACCGCCAACCATCCCGCGGTGTAAGTGCTCCATGCCGGATGTGCGGTTCTCACAGCGCTCGGTTCGCAGAGCACTCCTCTCCCTGGACATCCACAAGTCGAGTGGGCCCGACGGAATCCCCCCAATTGTGCTGAGGACGTGTGCTCCGGAGTTGGCACCGGTTCTAACGCGTCTTTTCCGGTACTGCTACTCCCAAGGCGTAGTCCCCAACTCATGGAAGACAGCTTTGGTGCACCCGATCCCTAAGAAAGGCGACCGCTCAGACCCGTCCAACTACAGGCCTATCGCCATCAACCCCTTGTTCTACAAAATTATGGAATCCGTTATATACTGCCACCTCATGCAGTACCCTGAGGATCACCAGCTAATTAGTGACCGCCAATACGGTTTTCGTCGGGGTTGATCAGCTGGTGACCTTCTGGTCTACTTAACTCATATATGGGCGCAGGCAGTTGAGTCCAAGAAGGAAGCATTGGCCGTTAGTTTGGACATTGGGTTTGGCACAAAGCGCTTCTTTTGAAGCTCCCTTCCAATGGGCTTCCCGAGAAATTATGCAATTGGATCACTAGCTTTCTTGCAGATCGGAGCATCAAGGTCGTTGTAGACGGTGCATGCTCCAACTACAAGCCTATTAACACTGGTGTTCCACAAGGCTGTATGCTATCACCATCGCTGTTTCTTCTGCATATCAATGATATGTTGCAAACCGGTAGCATTCATTGTTATGCGGGTGACAGCACTGGTGATGCTCTATACACTGACCGTGCCAATATTTCTCGGGAAAACGTCGCCGAGTATAGTATATTGTGTCTGAAGTCGAGTCTTTGCTGGACAAAGTCTCAGATTGGGGGCGACTAAATCTAGTCCAGTTTAATCCTCAGAAGACACAAGTTTGCGCGTTTACCGCTAAAAAGAACCCCTTTGTCGTATCTTCTCAGTTTCATGGCACTCCCTTTGTTGCCTCATCCAGTATTGGAATCCTTAGCGTCGACATATCGAGTGACGTGCAGTTTCGTGGTCACTTGGAAGAGAAGGCCAAATTCGCCTCTAAAAAGCTTGGCGTGCTCAGCAGAGAGGGACAGTATTTCATGCCGGCACAACGCCTGCAACTTTACAAGGCGCAGGTTCGGCCTCACATGGAATACTGTTCCCATCTCTGGGCAGGGGCTCCACAGTGCCAGCTCCTTTTACTTGACCGCATCCAGCGCAGAGCGGCTCGAATCGTCGACGACCGAGTACTTTCCGATCGGCTCGACTCATTAGCGCTGCGACGAGATGTTTTTTTTTATAGAATAAGGGTGACAAACGAGCACACAGTCCACCTGATAGTAAGTGGTTGCTGCGGCCCATAGACATCTACATCTATCCTCGTTTGCGAATCAAAATGCAGATGCGTTGTCACCCGTGAGGACTAAGATGGAATGCCTCATTTCTAGTAAAAAGGGCCTCCGGCCACCTGTACTCACCAAGCGAACCGCAGAGGTAAACCTCTACTTCACGCTGGTATTCTGTGAGGTCGTGGTACCACCCCGTTTCGAGCCGGCCCATCCGTGCGACAGCAAAAGCTGCCGCGTGGCTCTACCACTGTTAAAAATTGTTGCATCTCTTTGCATTTTCTTTCGCATTTACCACGGGGAGTGCTGTGAGGAATTGTTCGGATTAATCCCAGCCGCCAAATTTCACGAACGCACATCGCGGCAGAATTCCCGATACCATCCACACCATCTGGATGATTGGTGGTAATTTAGAAGATTTTTTCTTCCTCGCACGACTTCCTTGTGGAATTGATTACCATCAGCGATTTTTCCGGACCGATATGACTTAGGGACCTTCAAGAAAAGAGCCTACTCCTTTTTAAAAGGCCGGCAACGCATCTGCAATTCCCCTGGTGTTGCGGTTGTTCATGGGCGGCGGCAGTCACTTACCATCAGGTGAGCCGCATGCTCGTTAGCCCCCTCTCCTATAAAAAAAAACCTGTTATAGTGTAGGTAATATATATTGTAGATTTTCTCACTTTTACTTATTCTACAATAACTCAGCTCCTAGATTGACAAATCTTGCCAGATTTTCAGCTATGAATTGTTTATATATACGCTACTTTCATCTTGTTAACACTCTGGTCCAAGAATGTATGGAAACATCTCCATCTCCTTTGCAAATATATTATATCCTTGAAGTGGATTGTCATTAAATAATTGATAACTTTTATTCATGTGAAATATTTGTATTTCAATTCGGGTATGAAAATGCTATAATTTTACAAGTTAAGATCAAGTTATATATTATATATTTTAAAGTATTGAGTTTTTGTTCTTTACAATTAAACCCAATTAACTTTTTACCCCAATGAACAACAAGTCATCTGGAACTTTGCTCTTTTTTTAAGTAAAAACGCAGTAAATACTAGTCTCGTTTTAATTATTTTTTAACTGCATTAAACTTAATATGTTATAATAAGTTTTTCTAACTAATAAACTCGTCTCTTGTCATTATGAGACATTTTTCTATTTTTATATTTCATATTTTAGATTATTTGGAATAAAATAAAGTATCTCTATAGCTGTGTTTACCTCCATTCTTTATTCCATAGTGGCTGGACTCGGCGCCTGCCACAATCTACTTGACAATATTTACTCTGTTGGTATAGAGCAAATACTGCGTGCCTAGTAAATTTTTACTGATGGAGACAGGTCCCAATAGTTTAAATGTTTCTGTTTGTTTGTTTTAGGTTTATAAAGTTCCTTTAATCTTTTTGGAACAAAATTTTATACCAAATAAGAAGTCACTTTGGGAAACCTAAGTGAATTCTTACTGGACTTCTTAAGGAACGCTCTTCAGAGCTAAAAGTTAGTTATATATATATATATATATATATATATATATATATATATATATATATATATATATATATATATATATATATATATATATATATATATAACTAACTTTTAACCACGCTAAGTTGAATTGGGAACGGTGCGCAGTAAACAAAGGAGCAGAGCGTACTAAACCGACTTGCTGAGAATAATAACAGCTTCTCTACCTGCCCTGTTGTTGTCTCTTTTTAACGTAAATATCTCTATCTATCTATCTCTTTCTAACATCTAAGGTATTAATGCCCCATTCGAATTCCTAGAAATTGTAACAGGAACCCATTTTGGGCATGTAGTAAAAGTGATTACTGACAATTACAATTTAAGGAATTTGGCCCCTGTTAAGAAATAATAGGCCCATATTTTTTTTATAATTTGTTTTCCTAGAGTATTATACCATTTTGGAATGTTGGTTAGTTGCGTCAATTTTTAAAAAAACTTGCCATACTGGTGTTCATACTGTTTTTTTACACCACGATAAGTTAAATTTGGTTAAAAGTAAAAGTCTTCAAAAAATTTAGGGAATAAAATAAGTTTCATTAATTTTCGTGATAAAACAAGAGTTATTCTGGAGTTTTTAAGAATTGTCGTAGATAGCAGTACTATTCAGGTTGCCTATAAAAAAAAATATTTAAAAATTGTGGTCGTGGTAGTGAAAAATATCATAAACGGTCTCAATTTCTGAAGAATTTCATTTTTTTTATATAACTTAAAATATAATTGGGATATATTTTTTTTTTCTTCTTTTCCCCGATTAGTCCGGGGCAGGTCTATCCTCCGGTGTAGGCTTATCGTTGAATTTTGGGACACGTTGTATATATATATATATATATATATATATATATATATATATACACAACGTGTCCCAAAATTTTTATATATATATATATATATATTAAAAAACATCTGATAGTTATACTATCAAAAGTTTTTGTGAAGTATATATATTTAGAAATTTATGACTTTTAAGAAAAATTAAACATTCTTATAGAAGACTAAAAAGGATTTCGCAAAAACAAAGCCATTAATATGGCTATTTTTGATTTATTAAATAGAGTGATGATGAATGTTGACAAAAAGACACCGGTATACGCGATCTACTCTGACATAACTCAGGTTTTCAATTATGTTGACCATGACATCCTGCTCTGTAAATTGGAAGCCTATGGCATCAGAGGAAATATATTTAATCTCATGGCATCCTATCTTAAAAATCGAATACAATATACCGAAATTTTTAGAATAAAGATTAACACCAAAAAAAGAACATGTACATTAAACAATCAAATAATTAAAAACGGTGTCCCACAAGAGAGTGTGTTGGGTCCTATGTTCTTCATCATCTACATAAATGATTTGCCAAGAATAACAAAATATCCAATATTGCTCTTTGCCAGTGACATTACGGTTACAATAAACTCTTTGAATAAGGATACATTTCAAACTGATATTAATAATACAATCAATTTAATAATCAACTGGTTAAATAATAATAATTTAAAAACAAATCTTCAAAAAACAAAGATTATGTACTGCAGTCAACGCTTAGCAAGAATTTTTTTTAACATTAATTTCCATGGGACAGAAATCAACTAAGTAGACAACTATATTTCTCGGTGTATTTGACAATTGGTAATTTTAAAATGTCTGAACTAGAAGGCGCACAAAGAAAAACTAAACAAGAGAATTAGTTCTTCTGCTTATGCGCTCTATGAACTCACATCCGTCGTAAGTACCGATGCGCTTCTCACGGCTTACAATGGTATTTTTGATTCCATCTTGTGGTTTAGTATCATATTCTGGGGAAATTCGATTAATAAAGAAATTAATTTTAAGTCCTAAAAAAGGTGCATCAGGGCTATGTTTGGTCTAAAATTACTGAGAGCTGCAAACCATATTTTAATGAGTACAAAATTTTAAACTTGTCCTCCTTATTTATATATGAAGTAAGAAGCTTCGTTCAACTAAACCTAAATTGTTTAAGAAACTATCAGATGTTACAATTCGCAATCGCCGAGATAACAACAGTTTATGCGCAATTGGATCAAGAACTGCATTGATGCATAAAATTATTATGTAAATGGCGCCAATAATATATATTAAAATCCCCGAACCCAT
The DNA here is from genome assembly GCA_033319125.1 of Parnassius glacialis. Classification (NCBI taxonomy): domain Eukaryota; kingdom Metazoa; phylum Arthropoda; class Insecta; order Lepidoptera; family Papilionidae; genus Parnassius; species Parnassius glacialis. Next base: position 7,837,498 of record JAVANC010000024.1, on the reverse strand, counting down.
CAAAGAAATGCGTTTTTTAAGCTAAATATTTAATTGCGACATTTCTCTAATGCAATCTTCCATTGAAATTATTGCACATCTAGAACGATGTCTGTAAGGTTAGTTAATTTATCTTGTATACAGGGTCATTTTTAATTTACTAAAGACCTTTTGGGAATATATTGGTTACATCATTACAAACAATTTTAGCGAGATCACTCTTCACAGAATATAATACATTTACGAAAAAACTACTTTTAAGGTTTTGTTGTCATGTCTGACTCATTTTAAGTCTGTATTTTGTAGTACCTAAACAATGTCAGAATAAATCGTCAAAGAAAATGCCTTATTTATTTAACACTTGATATCAGTAGCAAACACTGTGTTGAAATCATCAAACGTAATTAAATGAGCAAATGGCATTAAAAAAAATCACAAATATTAAAATTTATAATAAGTATGACCGCCGGCCGGGCCGGTCGACGCCCGCGATCAGCTGATTGCGTTGCGAGTGCCTATTAAACCATTCATCACTGTGCCTATTGCACCAGGGCGCCACTTTAAATGACTTTACATTAACTTTTTATATACTTCTTTATTTTGCATAAAACCATTTGATGAACTATTTGATTCTTTTATTAATTTCTTTGAGAATTAATAGACATTTAGGTAGTTTTTTTACGAATACTGTTTGCTAGCAACGCTGCCTGTATCCAAGAGGCAACGTCGCATTTAGCTAGTAGCAACGTCGCACATGCGGCGGCCCAAGGCCAAGCCAAAGGTATATTATGACGTCGACACAGGTGTCATCGTCATCAAAGGCGCCGCCTGCCCTTTTCGGTTTGCAGCTATCGATTTGGTGATCGATGTTTGTAGCACGTGCAAATTAAATGAGTATTATTAACTATTTTTTAATTTAATATAAGTTGTATTTAAAAAATGGATGCAGGATAAAATAATTACAAATATTACAATAAAATATTTATAATGATTAAATACAAATTAACAGTAATTGAATAAAGATATTAAAGTATAATGGTTCAATAAAAATATTAAAATACAAATTAAAAATTAGACTTACCTAGGTACTTGTCCGCGGATGGCGGTGAGTATCGCGCACATAGCGTTCAAAATAATCACCTCCACATTCTATGCATAGGTGACACCTAAAACTTAACTGTTCACCGACACGAGATAATATTTGATGATTCATTTTGATTTGATCGAATGCCCAAATTATTTTTTCTTTCAACATGTCGCGGGTTTCGAACGCGCGACCAGTATACACTAATGTCTTTAAATTCCCCCACAAATAAAAATCCATTGGTGTGATATCTGGCGATCTGGGAGGCCATGCACAAGGCCCGTCACGACCAACCCAGCGACCAGGGTATTCCGTGTTTAAATATTCCTTTACTTGGCGAGCATAGTGCGCCGGCGCCCCGTCATGTTGGTAATACATATTGCGTAGAGATGCTAGTGGTATGTCCTCTAACAACTCTGGCAGCGTGTCGGTGAGAAAACTATGATAGCTTTCACCGTTTAATCTTTCTATGAAGACCGGGCCCAGTAACGTTGTATTAATAATGCCTGCCCACACATTGACACTAAACCGGTGTTGAAAGCTATGCGGTCTTGGTTCATGTGGATTTTCATAGCACCACAAGTGTTCATTGTGCGAATTAACCCAGATAAGCCTGAAACTAAAATTTTCTGAAAATTTTGAAAAAAGTTACATTATTTAGTTTATTAGATCTTATGCAACATAAAAAAAATTATGAAAAAAAAATTAAGTGTAAGGCTTTCAGGGAAACAGCCGTCCTATATGTAGGACAGTAGGATAATAAGAGGAAATAAAAGACCATTTATGACAAAACAGAATGTAATTAAAAAGTGTAGTTTATTAGATAACTATTGATTATATTACCCATTGTTATATGTAATTTACTAGATTAACACTATTTATGAATGATATGTTTCAAAACACTTGACACACACTCCAACATCACATTATTTGCAACGTGTCAAACATTTTTTGTGACATTGACGACAGTGTGTTTGCTTCGATTGAGGAATAACCAGATGATTCATTTGGTCTTTACGACTATCAGCATGTTCATGATGGGAGGGTCGGCTAGGCCCTCTTTTGGCATTTTTTCTGTTTGATTCAATCAAAGCAATTGCTACCTTTCTGCGAAAGCCAAGATGATCCAGTTTTCCATGATTTATTTTATATAACTGCCATGCAATATGTTCGGCAAGATCAATCATGTGTGTGAGCAACGGCATGTACCATTTCTTACCTCGTATACCAATTCGGTAATGTGAAATATTTTCATCAGACCGATCCACTCCTCCCATATATTTGTTATAGATGGACACCATATGTGGTTCTTCTATGACAATGTTTCTCTTTTCACTTTGTGAGAAGCGTTTGGCAGATTGTTTAGGATTTATTCCTACAGCATTAGAAGCAATACTGAATATATTATTGTCATGCCATTTAGCAATAATGAACGTGTTGTCATGTGTCGTTCTGTAATCGACAGCACCACGTTCCTTTTTTTTCAGTAACTTCGATGTAATCAGAGGACAACTAGATGTCCTGTTTTCTCGAACTGTCCCAGTGCAACGAAGGCCTTTCTTTGTTATCTCTTCCAGCAAGGGCGTCCCAGTAAAAAAATTATCAAAAACTACGTGGTAAGGAAGGTCGAAGCCACGTGAAATCAGCACATCGCAAAAAGTGAGAACAACGCTTGCACCCAGCCCCAATTCTTTATATATTGGATTGCACATAGTTGTAGCACCTTGGTATGGTTCTATCCATAAAACATACCCTAACCGTGTAGCACCAACCCAAGCTTTGAACCCGTACCTAATAGGTTTACCTTTTATGTGCTGTTTGCAGCCATGTCTACCCTAGTAGGAGATCATGGCCTCATCTACACTGTAATGCTCTTCAAGAGGAGAAAACTCTAAGAACTTTTTATTTAGAAGTGTAACTAGGGGGCGTACTTTTGTGTATTTGTCTTGCAAATCCAGATTATCATTGACATGAAGGTGGCGAAAAATAAAGTCAAATCTATCCCTAGCCATAGCCGAGCTGATCAATTCATTCTTTGTATCAGGGGAGTTTTCCCAATACATTCTTCTACGGGGGAGCCATGAATAACCACTAACCAACAATATGCCGATGAAACATTTCATATCTTCAGTGGTTATGTCTTCAGGCAAATTCTTTTTGACAGCATATTTATTGATCTCTGACACCAACAACGAAATAACATCTTCATCTAAGAAGTTTTCAAACCACTCAATTGGGCGCTTATCTTGGCAAGCGCCTTGAACATCTGGCCAATTCACGGGATTTTTTGCCAAGTCCCGTTTTCTCCATGCGTAGGTACGCCTACGTTTAGTTCGACCTGTAGAATCAGAAGGTTCTTCTTCTGTATCACTCACCATAATCTGCCCTTGAATCATTACTTCAGCCGGTTGAAGCAGAATGTTTCGTGGCAAATTACTCAAAGTTACATTATCTTCTTCACCCGAATCTTCGTCAGTGAGACAGTCAGGATCAACAGGAGGAGGTAGAATACATATCAGTCGTTCTCTATAATCTTCTTCATTATCAGAAACATTTTCTAAAGCATCTAAAATTTCATGCGCAGCTAACGGTCTGTAAAGAAAAAGTTGTATTATTGTACTAAAATCATGTATATTATCCTACTGTCCTATATATAGTACGCTAGTATTTGTAACAAGTTATACGTAATTTATTTATATTATTTTGCTAGAATATTTATTTAGTACAAAAGTTAAGGTTATCAACTAGATATTAACACAGAAAAAAACAACTCACGAGTAAAATAAAACTTTTTATACATACCTGTCATTTGCCATGTCTGCAACGCACTTTTATTACACACTTATAAGGTAAAATATAAGGTAAAAACTGTTAAAATAACTGTCTTTTTACTTTTTCTAATAAAGCTGACACGTTTCTTACTGCAAATCATAAGACTAAATAATCTTAGATAAAGAGGGTATTCTGATATTTTTTTTTATTTCTACTGTCCTAAATATAGGACAGTACGCTTATCTGGGTTAAATAGTCCTATTCTGCCAAATGTTGCTTCATCAGTCCATAAAATGTTAGCTCGTTCAGCAGCTAGTAACCAGTTACAAAATGTAACTCGCCCTGGTTTGTCAGCTTCGCTGAGTTCATGAACACGATGCAAGTGGAAAGGGTACTTCCCTTCATTGTGTATGACACTCCATGCGTAATACTGTGACACATTGAACTGTCGGGCTGTCTCATAAGTGCTCACTGCTGGATTTTGTTCAAAAAACTGCAGTATGTCTTCCTCCTCACGTACTGTGCGCCGCGGTGGACGACCACGATCGATTGATACAGGCTGGAATTGCCCGTAATCTCGCAATCGCTGTGTAGTACCTAACATCGTAGCGTAGCTCGGTGCACGTGAGTTGGGAAATCGCCTTGAATATTCGCGACAGGCTTAACTTACGTTATCATTGCAAATTGCTAAAATTCGCACCATTTCGGTATACTCGACATTTGAGTATCGGTAAGCCATCGTGTAACAACGCGTAACGTTCGCGATATTAATCTCACAACGGAAGGAGAAACGTCGCGCGCGCACCAAATCACCAAAAGGCGACTGACGACACAGGTAATTAGGTCAAGTTCAAATGAGCAAGCGCTGCCTCCTACACCCCTCCAACCCTCCACCCCTACCCCGCCACGCGCTTTATTTTGCTATTTAGGACTATTGCCGTTTAGAAGGTTAAATTAAAATATTGTTATTTTTGTATGAAAATAAAATTTGAAGAAATATATATTTTTTTCTTACAGATGTTGTTGTTATGATGTAAATAATATATTCCCAAAAGGTCTTTAGTAAATTAAAAATTACCCTGTATGTAAATAATATAATATGTAGTATAATTTGTGTACGCAATAAATCGCAAAACATGCAGCTCGGTCTAAGTTTTTAACACCTTTATATTTTAACTCATGTTTTACAAAATATCTTTAACTTTATCTCTTAACTCTGATAGTAGTGATGCCCTTCTTATAGGAGCCTCTTAATTGTGTAAGCCACATAACAGTTTAATGCAATCATTTAAAGCATCATTATTTTCTTTATCAGTCTTCTTTATAAGACTATTACATATTTTTTAAATTTGTAATTTTAGGGCTTATTTTTCACATAACTTTCTATCTCCGATCAGGGACTTATTAAAAAATTAATGGTTTACATTTTGCTACTAAAAAAATATAAATACAGAATGGGCCATAAATTTTTGCACGTATGAAACATGAATAGAAATAAAATTACAAATGTTATTTTGTAGATCATTTATTTTATGTAATTAACGCTTAATGAAATTTATTTTTTAAGAATAGAATAGAATATAACAGAATGGAATAGAATAGAATAAAATAGAATTTTTTTAATTCAATATAGATCACATGTGTATTTTTTATTGAAAATCATCTTTTACTTTACCACTGGTTCGAAAAAATCTCTGTCCTGGGAAGTACCAGCAAGAAACCCAGCGGGACTGTTTTTAAATAAATTTTACAATATAAATGATTACGAACTATTTACAAAATTTATTTTAGAACCTGCTTGCAAGCGTCCACCTCATTCCCAGGGGTTATTATCAACCATGTATTCATTTATACTATAATAACCCTTTTTATACAGTTTCAACTTAACAAAACATTTCAATTTGGTAATAGAGAGAGCCTGTACACTTTCCGGGACCTTGTTGTAATAGTGTATACATCGGACTGTCCCGGGTTTGAATCCCGGATCAGACCAAAAAATCAGCTATTGAGTTTTTCCATCAAGAAATTCTCAGTAGCTGCCAGGAGTCAGGAAGTTGGCGCTGTTTCACCCCCATGCCTATGAAAGCACGTAAGTCCCATCGGGCTATGAGAGTGAGGGAATAGAGAGTGTACCTGTGCTAGCGCATACACTTGGGCACTATAATCCTGTCCTGCGCCGATGGCTAGTCTCCGTTGAGACTAGCCGCCGTGACTGAAATTCGGTCTGGACATTATTATTATTACATTGCCCCAAGAATGAATTACTGACTCTGTGGAGTCGAGAAACTGGTATCACTAGCTTGTGTTTGTTCCTAGTGTTTACAGAATGTATATCACTATTTTTACTAAAACTATCTTTGTTTTTGTGAACATACATTAAAATTTCGTAAATATACTGACAGGCCAAAGTTAATATATTAATTTCTTTAAATTTATCTCTAAGAGACTCTCTCGGTTTTACATTGTAAATAGCTCTAATGGCCCTCTTCTGTAAAACAAAAATAGTTTCTGAATCAGCCGCATTTCCCCATAGCAAAATCCCATAAGACATTATGCTATGGAAATAACTAAAATAAACTAATCTAGCTGTCTCGACACTAGTGAGACCTCTTATCTTTTTTACAGCATAGGCTGCAGAACTTAGTCTGCTTGCTAGTTAGGACATATGGAGGCCCCATTGAAGCTTTGCGTCGAGAGTGATGCCAAGAAAAACAGTGGATTCAAAAGGGCTCAGTTCTTCCCCATTTAAAAACACATTGGTACTCAGATTTTTAACATTCGTGGTTGTAAATTTAATACATTTAGTTTTATTTTTATTTAAATATAAAAATGACATCGTCAAGATGTGCCCCGTTTCGTCGTTGGCACTCTTGCAATCGAATACGCAAATGTTTCCAACCTCGCTGACACATGCTGCGAGGGATCGCGGATATATCCTCGTAGGTGTTTTCTTTTAATGGGTATACATTTGTCGGTTTATTTATTATTTATTTATTTATTTAACAATTTCATTACAGCCCTTCACAAGTCCACTGCTGAACATAGGCCTCCCCCAAAGAATGCCACAAAGCACGGTCCTGAGCCACCTGCATCCATCGACTTCCTGCATGTCTTACCAGGTCGTCACTCCATCTTGTGGGGGGACGCCCTACACTTCGCCTACCGGTACGAGGCTGCCACTCGAGAACCTTTCTTCCCCATCGGTTGTCGGTTCTTCGAGCTATATGGCCGGCCCACTGCCACTTCAGCTTACTAATCCGTTGGGCTATGTCGGTTACTCTGGTTCTACTGCGGATATCCTCATTCCTAAATTTATCACGCAGTGAAACTCCGAGAATAGCCCTCTCCATAGCTCGCTGAGCGACCTTGAGCTTCCTCATACGGCCAGCAGTGACGGACCACGTCTCAGTTCCGTAAGTCATCACTGGCAACACGCACTGGTTGTACAATTTTGTTTTAAGGTTTTGAGGTATTTCTGACGAGAAGATGTGTCGTAGCTTCCCGAACGCTGCCCAGCCGAGTTGAATCCGTCGATTGACCTCTCGTTCGAAGTTGGACTTACCTAGTCGGACTATTTGTCCCAGGTAAACATACTCGTCAACAACTTCGAGCTTAGTGCTCCCAACAACTACCGGCATAGGTGTGACATGGACATTAAACATAATATTTGTTTTGTCCATGTTCATCTTAAGACCTATCCGTTGGGAGACACTATTGAGGTCATTGAGCATAGTGCTTAGTTCCTCCAGCGATTCTGCCATGAGGACTATATCGTCGGCAAATCGAAGGTGAGTGATGTACTCGCCATTGATGTTGATACCGTATCCTTTCCAGTCCAGAAGCTTGAAAACGTCTTCCAATGCAGCGGTGAAGAGTTTCGGGGATATAACGTCACCCTGTCCTACACCTCTCTGCAATTGGATAGGTTTCGTACTCTGGTTCTGTACTCGGATAGCCATCGTAGCTCTACTGTACAAACACTTCAGCACTTCGATATACCGACAGTCAACTTGGCACCGCTGAAGGGACTGCAGCACCGCCCAAATTTCGACGGAATCAAAGGCTTTCTCATAGTCCACATACGCCAGACATAGTGGCAAATTGTACTCTTCGGACTTCTGTACAATTTGCCGTAGGGTATGTATGTGGTCTATGGTGCTAAAGCCCTTTCGGAAACCGGCTTGTTCGGGAGGCTGGAAGTCGTCAAGTCTGCGCGCGAGACGATTCGTAATGACTCTCAAAAACAGCACGTAGACGCGGCTCAGAAGGGAAATCGGTCTGTAGTTCTTCAAGAGAGCGTTGTCACCTTTCTTGAAGAACAAGACCACCGCACTCCTGCTCCACGCCTCCGGTGTAATGCCACCATGGAGGACGGAATTAAAGAGCCTCTGAAGGACTTCAAGTACCGGTCTTCCACCCGCTTTCAGAAGCTCCGCTGTAATTCCATCCTCGCCTGGGGCCTTGCCGTTTTTAAGGTCCTGGAGAGCCATTCTAATCTCGCTCAGACTGACGTCCGGGATATCTTCGGAATAGTGTCGAATAAGACTCGCTCTTGGATCGTTACTCACACTTGCGTGTGGCTCCAACGATGTTGTGTACAGCTGCCCATAGAACCTCTCAATCTCACTCAAAATCTCAGGTGCCCCGGAAACGATGCTGCCACATTCGGTCTTCAGCTTTGACAGTTGGCTCTTTCTGGCAGACAGATCTCTGGCAAAGACTTTGGAGCCTTGGTTCCCCTCGATCGCTTCTTCAATACGAGCTGTATTGAAGTTGCGTAAGTCTCGCCGCATGCATTTAGAGATCTGTCTGTTCAGTTGCCTGTATGCTGTCAAATCTTTTGAAGAATGTAGCCTCATCTCCCGTCTAACAGCAATGAGATTAAGAGTGTGATCGGAGAGTTTTTGTGTTCTTCTGCGGCGGGTCTTGCAGAACTTAGCTCCGACCGCATGGACAGTTTCCACGAGCTTGTCATTCATATCGTCCACTTCATTGCAGTCTACTAGGCACTGAAAACGGTTTTGTAACTCGAGCTGAAAGGTTTCGGGACTTTGGATTCGAGCACGAGGGGGACGGAGCGTTGACTTCATCAGACGAGACCTCTCCAACTTAACATTTAGGTTCAGTGTACCTCTAACCATTCGGTGATCGCTGCCGGTTTTCACCCTCGCGATCACTGAGACATCACTGAACAGTTGTCGTCTGGTCGTCATAATGAAGTCAATCTCATTTTTTCTCGAACCGTCGGGGCTCGACCAGGTCCACTTCCTGTGGGGCCGCTTCTTGAAGAAAGAGTTCATCATAAAGAGTCCCTCTTTCTCCATGAAGTCGGCCAGCTGCTGGCCTCTTGGGTTCCGTTGCCCTATTCCAAATTTCCCTACTTTCAGCTCACCGTTCTCTCTTTTGCCTAGTTTTGCATTGAAGTCTCCCATTAACACCGTATATTGGGTTTTGGAGGAATGCATGGCTCTAGAAATATCCTCATACATTTCCTCCACCTCCTCATCGGGGTGTGCCGAGGTTGTTGCGTAAACCTGTATGACCTTCAGCGAATACCGTTTGGTGATTCTGAGTATAAGGTACGCAACCCTCGTCGACACACTCCCGATCTTTACAACGTTGTTAACGAGAGACTTGTGGACGATAAATCCGACACCTCCTTGGGACAGATGGTCGCCCTCCCGGTGATAGAGCAAGTTGCCGGATTCGAGGATTACCGTGTCCTCCCCCTCTCTTCGGACTTCGGATAATCCTATAATATACCAGCGCAACTTGTCTATCTCTTCTTCCAGCTCCACGATCTTCTCGTCATTCCTCAGGGTGCGTGCGTTGTACGTTGCCAGGTCGAGTCGTCGTAGGTGGCAACCGAACCTCCACCGGAGATTCTTAGCACCCCCTGCCCCGCCGTTACCATGGTCGCCACCGTAGCCAGGAATAGCGGGGCCGCCGGGGACTAGGGGCCGTCTGTTTGTTGTTTTCATCATTGGGGGGTATTTGCCATAGTTGCCACGCTTGGCGAGCGGGTTGGCAACCGCAGTTTTTTTATTGTACTTTCGGCTATTATCAGGAAGATGCTGCTGCCCATCTCCCGCCTGTTTCCCTTTGTCGCCTTTTACGACACCCACGGGAGGATATGGGGTAGTGGGTATTCTTGACCGCCACTACACGGCATTTAACAATGTATGTACATAAAATTAGTGGAAAGGACACAATATGATGAAGAGTTTGTACAAGGGCGCTACTTATCTCATTATGAAATTTCTTCCAGTAGGCCAGTTAAAAAGATATGTGATAAATAAAAGATAATAAGGTGTGCACTTTGTTATTATATACACATACATACATATATCCATACAAGATAAAATAAATACATATATATATATATATATATATATAGTCATAATTAAATACATATAAATAATAAAAAGTATAGTAAATATCAAAGATATGGAAACTTACATAGAAGACAGAGATAAATAATGTTCTTTTACACGTTTTTGAATAATGTGACTGTTTTGATTTCTCGAATAGGAGGAGGAAGTGAATTCCAGAGTCTTACTGCATGTACAGATAATGAACGGTTTATTAAGGTACACTCGACTTTTCAGTTATCCCCACAAGAAAAAATCGCAAGGTGTAAGATCCGGTCTTCTTGGAGGCCATATAATATATATAACCTTTGTGAGAAATCAATTTGTTATAAACATTTCTTTGACCACCTGTTAAGTCACATTTGACGTAGGGCATGTTTCTTCATCAACAAGCATTCAAGTCCTGCTGTTGTGTCCTTCAAACTCATGTCACTGTGAAGTCAAAAACTCTCACGACATCTTCACGTATTCCACTGAGTTCACCGGTACGTTATTTCCAGGGGTATGGAACTGCCATACAAATTTACAAGAATAAAAAATGCATTGAAAGTTTTGCCCTCTAGTGAACAAGGTACATAAACTTGTAGGTTAGTTTTCTTCAGCGTTGTATAGATGGCATTAATAAGGCCAAAACCCCAGAATCCAAAGCCGAAAAAATCTGAATCTATTGCAGTTTTGGTCAATGGTTATGGTTGACACACTCGTTCTTTCTAATAAATACGAATATTATTAATACGATAATTCAGGAAACAAAAATATTTTGCAGCTTTTCGTTCCTCTCCTGTGAAAATCATAATTTAGGCTTTATGGTTATTTACTAAATTTAACAATTAATGTGGTTGTTCACAGTTTATGCACCTATGTTAACATGCTGCTAAACGGAAAATTACTAACTACTAATTGGTGATTGTGGAAATGATAATGTGAAAACTCAAGCTATTAAATATTATAACATTCATAAAAGAAAATAAATACATAATTTCTAAAGTCTTTGATATTAATATTTAAAAAAATCTTATGTGAAATAGGTTAAGTTTTATTAGTGTTAATGTTATCTGCAAAATTACCATTTGGTGATTTAAGATAATCATTGGAGATATCCAATAATTATCTGGTAGAATGCATAAACAGAAACATTGATAATAAAACTGTATAGTTCATAATTATCAATATAGTCATTGACAAAATACGCCATCTAGTGGTAACCATGTCGTAACTACCGCAAGCCGCGTTGTACTAAAGAATACAGCGGCATCTAGCGTACACGGTACACTCATTCGAAAACTGAAATGAGAGTGGCGCATCTATTCCTGGTATATAGTGTATTATCTATGGTTATTTCCTTGATTATTTTCAAAGAAATACGGACCGATTATGCCGATTGCTGATATGGCAGCCCATACTGTCGTTTTAGGTAAATGAAGTGGCCTTTGATGTTTAAGGCGAGGGTTTTCTCTCCTCTAATATCGACAATTGTGCTTGTTTACGTGCCCATTGATGTGAAAATGGGCCTCGTCTGTAAACAATACATTCCCAAGGCTAGAGAATCGCTCCAGCATAGTATCAGCCAATAACTTACGTTGAATATAATCGTTTGGTTTCATCGCTTGCACAATTTGAAGCTTATATGGGTTTAATTTGAGGTCCAGGTGCAAAATTCGCCGCAGACTAGTCCTTGGTATTGCCAGAACGTTCCAACGCTTACACGTACATGATTCTGGATCGTTCCTTATGGAAATTTCAACCTCCCGAATGTTCTCATCGCTTCTTCTTGAACGTGGCCGCCCTGTTTGTTTAATATTCGTTAACGATTCCGTTTGATCGAATTTCTTGACCCAAGTTTTGATTAAATTAACACTTGGACACTCACTTACCCGGCGTAGTCCGTATTCAATTCTAAATATGCGTCGTACAGTAACGTAGGAATCGTTATTTTTGTAAAATTGTTTTACACAAAAAGCACGCTGTTGTCCCGTGAAGCGCTCCATCGTGACTAAAATTGCGTAAAGCGACGCAGAACTCCCCGCTACCCGCGTGTCCCTTTGGCCCATCCTGTATAATGTAATGCCTTGTGTACTCCCTCTTGGCACCGTAAGGCTGATATGTAATGTATAGGCTCTCGTTCTGTCTCATACATAGATTGTATGTTGTGTTCTTATTACGCTGTAAGCAATGATGTTATATACATTTTGGTCGTAAACATCAACATATGAATATTCAGATAAAATGAAATTCAATGCCTCGTGTACCCCCTCGTGGCACCGCATGATAAATATGTAATGTACAGACTCTCGCTCTGTCTCATTCATAGTTTTGATATTGCATTTATATTACGCTGATGATGAGTGATATTATTATTTTCATTTATATTTCATATTATTATATTTTATACGATTGTCACCAAATTAACAAATCACGATGCATTTAACTTAACCTCCACCAGCTTTATATTGCGCTTATATATTAAAAAGTACACCATAGCAAGAGAAGATTTGGATTAATACTTCTGAAGTAGTTGTAAGATTATTTATTTCGATTGTTATTAAAAAAAAAGGTATTTAAAAATAATTTCACTTGAACGTGAGTTGGTCAGTATGGATGTGAACAAGATATCTGTCGAAAAACTGAACTTATCTCTTTGGTTTTTTTTTTTAATTAGCTTTACATTTTATCATTAGGAAGCCTTTCAAATTTCGTTATTGTAAACCGTCACGTTCATTTATATATTTTATTTTTATTTTATTAATTATTTGTCATTTTTTCTGTAACAAAATACAAATCACCGTATATTGTTGCCAGTGTGAGCTGATATAGGATTGGATACCAGTAAAAATCTTATATTTCACCTGAAGGTTAAAATTCTTGTGACCTGGTACATCAATTCATGACTACATAGTATACAAACATAGAAGAGGTGTCAACGAATATAACGTACGCGAGCAACCCGGGTTCGATCCCTGACGGCATCAAAGAAAGTTATTATTGCAATTTGAACTGCTGATTTACCACTTACTCGGCGGCAAAAGAAAACATGGTGAGTAAACCTGCATATCTGAGAAACAAGAAAAAATATTTCTAAAATATGTGCGTGGCGGATAATTCCTTGTTCTAAAACACTCTCATAAATAAGACGAAGCTTGTGCTCAGCAGTGGAACGTATATTGGCTGTAACTTTAACTTTAACATCACCATCACTGTCATCATCATCATCACAATCGTTCACAAGCTCGTTGCTAGGTAACTGCTAACTTATCCCACTTATTATAGGAGAAGCTCGTGTCAAGCTGTGAACTGTTTATGGGCTCATCAGAAATCGCGGACGTCATATTGCTATACGGATCATTGATTAGAAATGCTAGAAATATTTAATCATCTTGATTTAATTACTAGAGAAATAAATAATTTGGCATCGGTAGAGATAATTCGCTGTTATCGCACAGAGAAATTCATGACTTCCTGAACAACGCCGTGAACGAAGGAAACAAATTTTGAGGAGGTAAATTGATTGAATTAAAAGATTCATGAAAGCGATTGATTTATATTATAACGGGACAGTTTATTTGAGTTGAGAAAGTGGCCCTGTATCCATGAATATTGTTAGGATTTTTAATTATTCGTATATGCTCAGCAAGATTTTTACCAACGCTCACAAACTAATTATTTGCTGTATTTGCTGACATAATATGGGGCAAGGATTTATTTTGTAATAATAAAAAAAGATTTATTTTAAATAAATAAATAAATAGATTTATTTAAAACCAATCTGATGAAAATTCATGGTGTTCATTCATGGATAAATGCAATATCTGTTACATGCTGCCAAATCTTTTTATTATTCCAGTAAGTTTGTAAGATACTTATAACTTCTATAATAACTTAGTAATATTTCAAGGTTTTTAATAATTTGTTACAAAAATTCCTATATCTTTTATATTTATATTTTATAATAGGAATCACTGTGTGTATTCTGTATTCTATCTTATTCTTTCGCAGGCTAAATCCTTAAGGATGCATATGCTTGTTTCTTTTTAGTGTCGCTTTTTCGTTTCATAGAGTTTCAAATTACATTGATACTAAAGAAGTTTCCCATAGGAAACACTGTATACTGTATTCTACCTCATTATTCCGAAGGCTTAATCCTAGACATCTACATATATGTCTGTCTCTTTTAGTGTCACCTTTTCATTTCATCGAGTTTTAAATCACAACCTTTTTTAATATGTTTTTACTTTAAAAATATACAAACAGGGACTTATCCGTCGAATGTTTTTTCATAGCTCAAAGTTCCGACTAACTGCCGAGATTTGGTGTAACTTATTTAATTAGTATTCTGTTTATTAGAAGGGAGGCATGCGACAATTGGAACACGGCTCGGTTTAATTTTTCGTTAATCGATATTAAAGTCACGGAGTTATGCGCATCAACATTTCGTTTGCAGTAAATGGGATTTCAAGTTTAATATCAACATAGCAAGAAACGTTGGCGAAGGATATCTACAGGCTTTATTTAGCCAGCACTTGTTTTGTGTGTTCTATAGTTTAATTATAACTTATAATATTTTTATAGAATTAAAGTTACAAACGAGCACACAATCATCCATCGATAGCTATCCCTGAAGACTAGAATGGAATGCCTCGTTTCAAGTAAAAAGGGTCTACGGATCTCTAAACTCACCATACAAAACACAGCAGCAACGGTCTGCTATTTTACGCTGGTATTTTGTGAGAGGGTTGTCCTTCCCCAGCCAAACCGACATGTTCGTGCTACAACCATAATATAGCTACATCATGGCTCCACCAATGGCCGTTTATAAGAAAAGAATATTAAGGCAAACGTGTTACTCAAATTCAGAAATTCTTTCTAACCTAGGAATAGAATATTAATATAGTAATATTTTAACATGTAATTTATTGAACTTTGACGACTGCGAGGCACAGTGGCTTAATAATAAATTGCAGCACTGTGGGCCACGAGTTCGAACCCCACACGGTACAATTATCTCTATGGCTTATAAATAACTGTTCCGGGTCTGGATGTATGTCCTTATAAAATGTATGTTGGATGTATGTAAACTACCCCCACGATACAGGAGGAAATCTTAATGTGGAGGTAACGCTTTTCATAAAAAATGCACAAGCTTCTGCTGCGTTCGTAAAAAGAACACATTAAATAAAAAATTTCTGCTCATTTCCTGTAGCCTGTTTTCGATGAGTTTTTTAATCATAGTATTTTTCATTACAAATTCAGCCGCATTCATTTCCATTTGAGATTTGGTTGCAATATTTTTTGGAACAATCTTATAATATAATATTTAGGTAACTGTAATAAACATCAAACGATGAAGGCTATAAAGCTTTTCTATTGCATACCGGCACACCTCTACCAACTTTATAACGCCCTAATTCGGCCTCTCATGGAAAACTGTTTTCATTTTTGAACTGGTGTACGCCAGTACAGGCTCTTTCCACTTGATCGCATCCAGCGCAGTGGGGCTCAAATCGTTTACAATCGAGTTCTTTCTGATCGGCTTGACTCACTGGCACTACGAAAAGATGTTGCATCCTTTTTCATATTCTATCGCATCTAGTACGGGGAGTGGAATTGTTCTAAGAAGAATTGTGCGAACAAAATCCAGGCGCTAAATTTCACCATTGCTATAAAATCGCCAAAATTGCTAAAAACTCGCGATACTATCTATACTATCAGCATCATTGGTGGTCCACCACTGTGCGATTCAATAGTTCACGTTTTCTTCCTCACACAATTTCATTAATAATAATAATAATAATAATAATAACCCGCCCGCATCGTCCGCCGGTTTCTTTCCCTTTCCCCCTAACCCTCGGCCGTTTGGTCTCCCCTGCCGAGGGCTTCCATCTGGTTGGGTTTTTATTTATTTATGTATTTTTTATGTATTTATTTTATTTTGTTGATATTTATGTATGTTTATCATTTTCATTTACAATTATATATTTATACAGCCCAACCAGATGAGAAAACTATATAGATACCCCTAAATAATAATAATAATAATTTATTTGCATAAAACATGGTTTTAAAAGGATTTAACGTGACGTTATAAATCAGCATGTTTTAGTACGGTTATACATAGCATGCAATTTTTTTTATACATTAATGCATATGGCTACAAAGATCCCATATGTTATAGAATTTACTTTCATTCAACCATTGAAACAGTTTTAATTTAAATAATCTGATATTTATATATATATATATAACCCGCCCGCATCGTCCGCCGGTTTCTTTCCCTTTCCCCCTAACCCTCGGCCGTTTGGTCTCCCCTTTTTTTTTTTTTTTTTGCGGATGGAAAATCATCAAATGACGCCTTTCGCTCTGGGTGGAGCGGAAGGGAGTGTCAGACTTTTACTGACTAAAAACCATCCGTGTTCCTTCAGTGCCCTTACGTTCCGGAGCCGCGGTATCTCTTTCGAACAGCCCGCAGCCCCGGCAGGCGTCGGCCCTTGCGGGCCCCTTCACGCTGCTGACAGCTCTTTGAGGCGCGCGTGGAACAAAACGCGCCGTCGACACGGCCTGTCGTCGTTAGACGGACGGACGGCGAGCTACCCATTGCTCGCCGTCCACAGGCCCGCGCCTACGGTGGCCGGGGGCCACGACGTAGCCCCCGACGCCCGGGGCGTCTCCCGCGGCGGCCGGGAAGGAAAGCTGTTGCTCTTTCCTTCTCCCGCTCCGCCACCTCCTTCGCTAGCATCACTGCTTCGCAGAAGGTGGTGACGGCATCCCATTCCGTCTCGCTCCGGACCATGGCTTCGACCAGGGCCGGACGCGAGAGGTCGCCGCCGCCTATCGCCGCTACGAGGACACGGCGGTGCTCCGCCCAAGCAGGGCACACCTCCACGGTGTGCTCCACCGTGTCCTCCGGTCGATCCTCGCAGTGGGAGCACCCGGGCGTTTCCTCCCGCCTGATTCGGTGCAGGAACCTCCCGAACACACCGTGTCCGGTGAGGACCTGCGTCAGGCGGAAGGTGAGGACGCCGTGGCGTCTCTCAAGCCACTCCTCAAAGAGGGGTCTTATCGCCGCTATAGTGGCGTGCCCAGCACGGGGTTGCGACAGTCGCTCTCTCCATGTCGCCATGAGATCACGCCGGAAGTCTGTCCGCTGCGCGACAACTTGCCGCGGCAGCGGGGTTTCCCCCCGGCATAGTGCCTCCGCGCGCCATTCGTGCAGGCGCGCGAGGACTATCGCCTCCAGATCCCATGGCGGCAATCCGGCAAGGAGGCTCGCCGCCTCGCGGGAGATCGTGCGGTAGCCGCGAACCATCTTTACGGCAACCACCCTTTGGGGCGCGTTTAGGTGGTGGACGGCAAGCCGCGCCAAACCACGCGCCCACACCGGGGCCCCGTAAAGGGCCATGGACCTCACGATCCCCGCGTAGAGCCTCCGGCAGGAGGCGTTTGGCCCCCCCAGGTTCGGCAGGAGCCGCCTGAAGGCAGCCCCGGTCTGTTCCAGTTTGGGAGCCAAACGTCGGAAGTGCTCAACGAAGTTCCATCGGCCGTCGAGGACGAGTCCTAGGTACTTCAACGTCGACTCGACGCCGATGGATACCCCTCCTACCATCACTGAGGATCCCGGTGGTGGCCTGTTCCGAGGACCATGGAAGTGCATGGCCTCGGACTTGTGCAGAGCCACCTCGAGACCCAGTTGCCGGATCCTCTCAACGACTATCGCAACCCCGCGTGTCATAGTTTCCGCCGCCGCCTCGTACGACCCCCCTTGTGCCAGTACCAGCGTGTCGTCAGCGTAGCAAACTACGCTGACGCCGGTATGGAGGTCGGCGCGCAGCACCCAGTCGTAACCGATGTTCCACAGGGGCGGCCCCAGAACCGAACCCTGTGGGACACCGCACGACATCTCTCGCCGGTTCCACTCACCGTTGCGACCGGGATAGATGACGGCCCTGTCCGTCAGATAGTCCCCGACTATACGACGGAGATAGGTCGGCACCCGGTGATACCGGAGTGCCTCCCTAATGCAGCTCCAGGGCATGGAGTTGAAGGCGTTGGCGATGTCGAGAGACACCGCCAAAACAACCCTCCCCCTGGCCACTGCATCCCCCGTCGTGAGGGCTCTCACGCGCATGATGGCGTCCACCGTAGAGCGCCTCTTGCGGAAACCAAACTGGTGTTCCGCAAGATCCGGCCCCGTCCCCGCAAGGTGCTCGGCGAGGCGGTTTGCAATGACTCTTTCAAAGAGCTTGCCCACCTCGTCGAGCAGCACCACGGGCCGGTATGCGGACGGAGAGTCCGGTTTGGTCTCCCCTGCCGAGGGCTTCCATCTGGTTGGGTTTTTATTTATTTATGTATTTTTTATGTATTTATTTTATTTTGTTGATATTTATGTATGTTTATCATTTTCATTTACAATTATATATTTATACAGCCCAACTAGATGAGAAAACTATATAGATACCCCTAAATAATAATAATAATAATTTATTTGCATAAAACATGGTTCTTAAAGGATTTAACGTGACGTTATAAATCAGCATGTTTTAGTACGGTTATACATAGCATGCAATTTTTTTTTATACATTAATGCATATGGCTACAAAGATCCCATATGTTATAGAATTTACTTTCATTCAACCATTGAAACAGTTTTAATTTAAATAATCTGATATTTATATCTGATTTTATATTCTTAACCACCGTGTAGTGGCGGTCAAGAATATGCACTACCCCATATGACACTAGATGACACTATAGAGACACTACTCCCGTGGGTGTCGTAAAAGGCGACAAAGGGAAACAGGCAGGAGATGGGCAGCAGCATCTTCCTGATAATAGCCAAAATTACAATAAAAAAACTGCGGTTGCCAACCCGCTTGCCAAGCGTGGCAACTATGGCAATATACCCCCCATGATCAATGACAATAATAAACGGCCCCCAGTTCCCGGCGGCCCCGCTATTCCTGGCTACGGTGGCGACCATGGTAACGGCGGGGCAGGGGGTGCTAAGAATCTCCGGTGGAGGTTCGGTTGCCACCTTAGACGACTCGACCTGGCAACGAACAACGCACGCACCCTGAGGACTCACGAGAAGATCGTGGAGCTGGAAGAAGAGATAGACAAGTTGCGCTGGCATAATATAGGATTATCCGAAGTCCGAAGAGAGGGGGAGGACACGGTAATCCTCGAATCCGGCAACTTGCTCTATCACCAGGAGGGCGACCATCTGTCCCAAGGAGGTGTCGGATTTATCGTCCACAAGTCTCTCGTTAACAATGTTGTAAAGATCGGGAGTGTGTCGACGAGGGTTGCGTACCTTATACTCAAAATCACCAAACGGTATTCGCTGAAGGTCATACAGGTTTACACACCAACCTCGGCACACCCCGATGAGAAGGTGGAGGAAATGTATGAGGATATTTCTAGAGCAATGCATTCGTCCAAAACCCAATATACGGTGTTAATGGGAGACTTTAATGCAAAACTAGGCACAAGAGAGAACGGTGAGCTGAAAGTAGGGAAATTTGGAATAGGGCAACGGAACCCAAGGGGCCAGCAGCTGGCCGACTTCATGGCGAAAGAGGGACTCTTTATGATGAACTCTTTCTTCCAGAAACGGCCCCACAGGAAGTGGACCTAGTCGAATCCCGACGGTTTGACAAAAAATGAGATTGACTTAAGGTTTAATTATAGATGTTTATATGAATTGAAAACTACATGTTAATGATGTTTCAATCGAAATAAATAAATTTAAACAAATCAAAACCATAACAAACATAAAAACCGCTGTCATGTCCTATCATGCATGCGTAAAATCATTACTGCGCTATGGTCTCATTATGTAAGGCTAAATCACTGAACAAAATAAATCATTCGTCGCTCAAAAACAAATTCATTATAGCAATATGTAGGCTAAAACCAAATGAATCGTGTAAACCGATGTTTAAAAAACTTGGCTTGTTACCACTACATTACTTTACATCTATGAAATATGCATGTTTGTACAGAAACACAAAACATTATTTACAACGGTAGATGATATAAATCCCCTTAGTCGCCGGGATCCAATTAGACTTATACTAAAAGACAATCCCAGAATAAGAAAATATAACAAAAGTAATGTGTATGTGTGTAAGCTTATATAATAAAATACCTAATAACTTGAAATATCATCATTCATCATCATTACAGCCCTTCACAAGTCCACTGCTGAACACAGGCCTCCCCCAAAGAATGCCACAAAGCACGGTCCTGAGCCACCTGCATCCATCGACTTCCTGCATATCTTACAAGGTCGTCACTCCATCTAGTGGCGGGACGCCCTACACTTCGCCTGCCGGTACGAGGCTGCCACTCGAGAACCTTTCTTCCCCATCGGTTGTCGGTTCTTCAAGCTATATGGCCGGCCCACTGCCACTTCAGCATACTAATCCGTTGGGCTATGTCGGCTACTCTAACTCTACTGCGGATATCTTTATTCCTAAGTTTATCACGCAGAGAAACTCCGAGCATAGCCCTCTCCATAACTCGCTCATACGGCCAGCTGTGAAGGACCACGTCTCAGTTCCGTAAGTCATCACTGGCAACACGCACTGGTTGTACAATTTTGTTTTAAGGTTTTGAGGTATGTCTTACGAGAAGATATGTCGTAGCTTCCCGAACGCTACCCAGCCGAGTTGAATCCGTCGATTGACCTCTCGGTCGAAATTGGACTTACCTAGTCGGATTATTTGTCCCAGGTAAACATACTCGTCAACAACTTCGAGCTTAGTGCTCCCAACAACTACCGGCATAGGTGTGACATGGACATTAAACATAATCTTTGTTTTGTCCATGTTCATCTTAAGACCTATCCGTCGGGAAACACCATTGAGGCCATAGTGCTTAGGTCCTCCAGAGATTCTGCCAAAAGGACTATATCGTCGGCAAATCGAAGGTGAGTGATGTACTCGCCATTGATGTTGATACCGTATCCTTTCCAGTCCAGAAGCTTGAAAACGTCTTCCAATGCAGCGGTGAAGAGTTTCGGGGATATGACATCACCCTATCTTACACCTCTCTACAATTGGATAGGTTTCCTACTCTGGTTATGTACTCGGATAGCCATCGTAGCTCTACTGTACAAACACTTCAGCACTTCGATATACCGACAGTCAACTTGGCACCGCTGAAGGGACTGCAGCACCGCCCAAATTTCGACGGAATCAAAGGCTTTCTCATAGTCCACATACGCCAGACATAGTGGCAAATTGTACTCTTCTAACTTCTGTACAATTTGCCGAAGGGTATGTATGTGGTCTATGGTGCTAAAGCCCTTTCGGAAACTGGCTTGTTCGGGAGGCTGGAAGTCGTCAAGTCTGCGCGCGAGACGATTCGTAATGACTCTCGAAAACAGCACGTAGACGCGGCTCAGAAGGGAAATCGGTCCGTAGTTCTTCAAGAGAGCGTTGTCACCTTTCTTGAAGAACAAGACCACCGCACTTCTGCTCCACGCCTCCGGTGTTATGTCACCATGGAGGACGGAATTAAATAGCTTCTGAAGGACTTCAAGTACCGGTCTTCCACCCGCTTTCAGAAGCTCCGCTGTAATTCCATCCTCGTCTGGGGCCCTACCGTTTTTAAATTGCTGGAGAGCCATTCTAATCTCGCTCAGACTGACTTCCGGGATATCTTCGGAATAGTGTCGGATGAGACTCGCTCTTGGATCGTTACTCACACTTGCGTGTGGCTCCAACAATGACGTGTACAGCTGCCCATAGAACCTCTCAATCTCACTCAAAATCTGAGGTGTGCCGCAAACGATGCTGCCACATTCGGTCTTCAGCTTTGACAGTTGGCTTGGTTTGTTGGCTTGAAACATCATTAACATATAGTTTTCAATTCATATAAACATCTATAATTAAACCTAATAATTATGTATGTCTAGCTGCTTTTATTTTTTTATTAAATGAAACTAATTTTTACGGATTTTTTCGCGTTTGATTTAACTTTTAACTTCGTACTTCCCGACGTTTCGGGTGCTGAAACGTCGGGAAGTACGAAGTTAAAAGTTAAATCAAACGCGAAAAAATCCGTAAAAATTAGTATTCGCTTTCTCACGAACTTTTTACTTGTTACAAAGGTACGTAATTGAAACAATCAGTATATAGCAGATACAAATGAGTTAATTTAATAATAAATCGCTGCACCTATATTATTACAAATAATCTCAACATCGTGATTCAGTTATTTAATATTTTGGTACAACGACATCTAGTGACAACTTAAATATCTAAACATTCCGCCCGCCCTCAACAGAATGTTCATAACAATAATTATGACGGTATAGTTACCCTCACATTAACACTTTAAAGTAACTATCTTACAAATTAGAAAAATTCGAGCAAAATCTTTAATTTCGCATACATTTGTTAAAACATCATTATCATGTTCATAATTTATGACAAAATATACCACATCTTAAAGAGTATATAGCACATACAAGAATAGATTTTAAGACTTATTTCAGTGGAAGAACTATAATAATAATTAAAAAAAGAAAACTAAAACTATAAACTTAAATATCATATAGTCCTACTCCTCGCGGTATCGTGCCAAGAACGCTGGCTGCGTTTCCCCGCTGAATGGCTATACTTAGCCTTTGAGCGAGGAAAGAACCAGCCCTCTTATCACCAGCAGCAACGACCAGCCGCTGATGGAGTTCCTTTAAGAACTTCACCGCACGTGGACCCCACGGACCGATAGTCTCTACAGCAAATGGCACAAATATGTAGTCATCTCTCAGAGACTCATATTTGCGCCACTTACTCAGTTCAGCTGCCTCTGATGCCGTCCCGGCTCTAAACCAGGTACCCCTGATATGAGAGACCGCCAGAGTGTCTACGCAAGTAGCATCCCACACTAGGGCTTTACCTCACTCCCAAGGGACCAATGTCATACCGTCGGGTCTCCTGCCATCGTCTCTAAATATTCCACAAGGCTCTAAAATCGAGGGAACATTTATAGAGACAAGAGCCCTTCGGATGACATCGTTCAAAGAACTGTGTCGTGAAAATCTACCAGCGCTTTTCTTACATGAAAGTCCGTGGAGCCCAAACTTGTCGACGCTGCTACCACAGGGACACTGATGGGGTTGACCAATCGCCGCTCCTAGTCGGATTCCTACGGCAATGCGTAAGCTTTCCACATTAAATCTTAAATACAATGTCAATATATGAATAAATGCTACATGGATGTTAATAAAATAAAACTATAAATTAAACAATTCAAGCCTTATAGTCACGCACAATCCCTGACGGGGTAGCCAGAGAGAACAGATCGCCAAGTGTCACGATCCTTACATACCTCTTTCGCTTCTTTCAGATTCATTATCTTCTTCATACATGCACGTCTAGGTATCCGAGTACTCTTGACCCTCCCCTCTTCGAGCAATTTGCTCACATGGTCTTCGAAAGTTAGTCTCGGTCTACCTCGACACCTTTTAATATTAACTTTCGCGCTATATATTTTCTTCACCATTAGGTCTTCACTCATTCTCTCAACGTGCCCAAACCATCGAAGCACGCCCTTATCAATTTTTGTGATAAGGTCATCTTTCAAACCTGCCATATTGCGAATCTCTTCGTTTCGCTTTCGATCAGCCATGCTGACGCCGCACATTTTACGAAGAGATCGCATCTCCACTGCATTCAACTTGCTTTTATGCTTCTTCTGGTATACCCAGGTTTCGCTGCCATATAACAAAGTCGGTACCAACACTGCGTTATGTATTGCAAGGCGTGCACTCTTCACTACGCCTTGCCTTTTGACTAACGCAGTCAGGGCACCATTGACTTTGTTCCCGGCAGCGACACGCCTGTCCACATCTAAATCACATCTTCCATCCCGGCTAAATGCACTCCCCAAGTATACAATTTCATTTACCTGTTCTAGACATTCCTGATTTACCCATATTTCACACTTCGTTCTCTCTTCGTCCCTTTCAAATACCAGAACCTTAGTTTTATTAGCATTCAAGCGGAGACCTTTAAGAGCCTTATAGAAAAAATTAAAATGTGCAAAAAACTTATAAAAAAAGAGTCTTATTTAATCACAGACAGTAAACATAATTTTGAGACAGGTCTTTATATTTGACTATTCCCACAACGCAAACTAACCACTCACGTAACACCATCAGTACCTGTATATTTCAGAGTTTTATTATACCATGCAGTCATTTTGCAGGTGGAAAATTGGCCTCTTTGACTAAAACAACGTCACCTATTTTTGGTTCACAAACACTGTTTCTCCATTTGTGGCGTTACAAAAATTGAGTAAGATAATCATTTGACCAACGTCGCCAAAAATTTTGGACCAATCTTTGTGTGAATTGCCATCGGCTTAGGCTACTTACATTGGAATTCTCATAATTACCATCGGGAACTAGTAATAAAGATTCACCCAATAAAAAGTGACCGGGAGTCACTGGGTAAGGATCCTGTATGCTGTCACTGATTTACGATATCGGTCTTGAATTGAGACAGGCCTCGATTTGAGTCAGTACAAATGTGATTTCCTCATACGTTAATGTTTTTTTACCAATTACCAAGTAAAATTACCAATTACCCACTTGAGATGAAATTTGGTGTACTATATATATATATATTTTAAGTGAAATTTGGAACATTCGGAGGAATGTTGTGCCAGTTAGTGCCATTAGTCGTCAGCCATTCAGCAATTTCTACGGCTACAGTAGAACACTCAACATTTAATAATTTCTTAAGCTCTTTTGCGGTATCCACGAAGTTCGTGCCATTATCGCTCCATTAATCGGCCCGGTGACCTCTTATTGCAACAAAACGTTTAAAAGCTGCTACAAAACCTTTCAGCGGGTAAGTCACTAATAGCCTCAAGGTGAATAGCTCTTGTTGCCATGCATACAAGTAGACAGATATATCCTTTGGACGCATGATAACCTCTCTCTTTCGAAACCCTTAACGCCACGGGGCCAGCATAATCCATTCCACTCTGTAAAAATGGCTTACTGGGTGTAACTCTACTTTTCGGAAGATTACCCATAAAGGGTTAATTAGATCTTACTGAGTGACGTAAACAAGTAATACAGTTTCGAATGTAAGTTTTTACTTATGTCTTTATATTAACGATCCAATATTTTGTCCGAATGTAATTTATCATTATCAATGGGCCACCATGCATTGTGTTTACATGAGCTTCTGTTATAATCAATTGGGCTAAATGGGACTTTCGAAGTACAAGAATCGGCTGTTTCATATTTTGAGTTAATTCGGCCTTATGTAAACGCCCGCCAACTCGCAGGATGCCTTGTCCATCTTTAAAGGGACACAAAGAAGCTAGCCCTCCTATCTCGCTCACTCTACCACTTTTTTTCAGTTTTTCAAATTCGACTGCAAAATATTGCATTTGACATATTTTAATGCAGTCATGTAAAGAAGACTGCAACTACCTACTGGTTAGCCATTTCGAAAATTTCAGTTTTGGTTTCGTTTTTAAAAGTTGAATAAATCTTTTGCAATAAGAAATTACTCTAAGAAGCCTGTGTAGAGATGGAAACCGTAAAAATAAACCTTCATGCTCAGTGTTTAATTCCGTAACGTGACATGGCAAGTCAACAAACTTAGACCTTTCTTCTATTTTTACTTCTGGAACTTCTTGGTTATGGTCAAATTGTGGACTGTATTCGATAGTTACATCAGATAACCAAGATAGACCTTCTTTCCATAACTTGAGGTTAAGAATCTCTGACGGCTTTAAACCCCGAGAAGCGCAGTCCGCTGGATTATCTTGCGACCGTACATGGGACCACTAGCTTCTATCTAAGATTGATAAAATTTCCAATGTCTTGTTTGCAACGAAGGTTTGCCATCAAATTGGATGGCTGCTTAACCAGGCAACCAGGACTAACGAGTCGGTCCAGACATGTATCTTATGTTTTGGTATTTTTAACGTCTCCGCAACATCTACAATTAAATGTGTTAATAATTCTGCTCCACTTGAATTGATGTTTGAAAAATAGGTGCCACCTTTATCTTACAAGTGATTAAGGTAGTATATATTTCTCCAGTATTTTTAATAACTCTTAAATAGACCACCGCTGCATAAGCATGACGGGAGGCGTCGCTGAAGCCATGAAGTTCAACCCTTTAATTGTTGTCTGTTGTATAAATCCATCGTGGAATAGTGAAACCAGAAAGATCAATTAAGCTGCCACGATATGCTATCCACTTTTGTTATAATTTATCTGGTAGCTACTAGTCCCATTCGATGCCCGACATCCAAAGTTTCTGAATAATACCTTTAGCACTAATTATTACTGGCGATATCCAGCCAAGTGGATCAAATAAGCGAGCAATATCTGCCACTAATTTCCTTTTGGTCAAAGGGGTGCTCACAGGCAGAAAGTTTAACCAAATAATCAAAAATATCTAATTCGCTATTCCAATTTAGACCAAGAACCTTTGTCACTTCCTTTAATCCCTTTTCCACTCATATTTCAACACTTTTTTCCTGATATTTTTTGCCTTTATGTTCTCCTATCTTTTCCAACAGTTCTTGACTGTTGCTTCCCTATTTTTGAAGCTGAAAGCCTCCCATTCTCATCAAGTCTTTCATCTCTTTATATGCTACTACTCCTTTTTCAACTGACTGACAGCCTGTCACGAGAACGTCCATATAAAAGTCCTGGGTAACTCTATCTCCGACTGATTTAAAATTTTTTCCCTTATCAACAGATAGCTGTTGTTATACCTTTACAGATAGTGAGCAGAATTGGTGCCAAATGTGATCCTCAATAATCTATAATATTGAAAGTTTTTTAACAGTGGTAGAGCCACGCGGCAGCTTTTGCTGTCGCACGGATGGGCCGGCTCGAACCGGGGTGGTACCACGACCTCACAGAATACCAGCGTGAAGTAGGGGTTTACCTCTGCGTTTCGCTTGGTGAGTTCAGGTGGCCGGAGGCCCTTTTTACTGGAAATGAGGCATTCCATCTTAGTCCTCACGGGTGACAACGCATTTGCATTTTGATTTGCAAACGAGGATAGATGTAGATGTCTATGTGCCGCAGCAACCACTTACCATCAGGTGGACTGTGTGCTCGTTTGTCACCCTTATCCTATAAAAAAAAAGTTTCCAAATTGATCTCGCCAGACAATTCGTTAAAAGTTGCAATGTTCCTTGGTAACCTTTATCTGACGGTAAATTTGAACCAGATCAGCAACTAAAATTATCGGATGTTGTCGCTAACGCATCACTATATGCCAAAAATTAGGTTGTAATATGGGCCCTACTAAAAGATCATTATTTAGTGATATCCTATTATTCCCTTTACAGGATGCATCGAAAAAATGCGTATTTTGCTGGGAGTTCTATCTTCTTTATTATCCGTTGGGAAACGCTTTTGAGGTCATTGAGCATAGTGCCTAGGTCCTCCAGCGATTTTGCCATAAGGACTATATCGTCGGAAAATCGAATATGAGTGATGTGCTCGCCATCAAGCTAATACCGTATCCTTTCTAGTCCAGAAGCTTGAAAACGTCTTCCAATGCAGCGGTGAAGAGTTTCGGGTATATAACGTCACCCTGTCTTACACCTCTCTGCAATTGGGTAGGTTTCGTACTTCTGTACTCGGATAGCCATCGTAGCCCTACTGTACAAGCACTACAGTACTTCGATATACTTCAATATAGATAAACCACATGAATATCCTCTTTTTCCTTTTCAGGTACTAACTCCATTTGGCCTAGATCAAGATATTCCTGCGACACTGCAGAATATTGTATTTTAACTGGGTATTCTTCTCTAACATTGTTTCTAACAACCGTAATCTTAAAGTAGCTATTTTTCTCAAATTTCCATAGTTGCTTCAAGGATCTTCGTCTTTAAAAAGTAAATTAACCACATAACGTTCCGAGTTATCCCTAGAGGTTGTATGAGAAAAGATCTCTTCACAATTTTGTTGCTCTGGAGTTAATATTTTATTCTTCTTGTAGGAGAAATCGTCAGACTCAATCTCCCAAAATCTTCTTAAAACCTCATTTTCATCATCGTAGGAACGCATA
Organism: Parnassius glacialis; assembly: GCA_033319125.1. NCBI lineage: Eukaryota > Metazoa > Arthropoda > Insecta > Lepidoptera > Papilionidae > Parnassius > Parnassius glacialis. The sequence goes on along the minus strand of JAVANC010000024.1, from coordinate 7,809,227 downwards.
CTGACAATCTTATCACAGGAGTCACACTCCAATTCAGTGAGAGAGCTTGAGTGAATTTGTCCCGAAATAATCTATTCAAATTTAGTGTTAGCCACTGGTGGTCATGGAGGACCCTTTATTAGACCGTATTCTAGTATTTGACCATATACTTCTGCTTCTAGTAATAGATCTACCTTATTAGGTATATAAAATTTAGGATCAGCTAATCCCCATTCAGATAACTACGACCATAATTGATCAGCAAACTTTTTTGAAGGCATGAATGCTGTCAATTTGTCTAAAACGTGAAGTTTCACTTTTATCCAAAAAATGGGGATCATGGATTGACTGCAGATTAACAACTACTATGTGTTTGGATACTAAGCCCTCCTGTCCTCATACTCCTGATATCACAACCTTCATCGGAATCTTTTTCAGTCCAAGCGTTTGAACTGCATTCTCCGTAATAAAAGACGCTTGGGGTCCCTGATCTAAAAAACATCTAATTGTAATACCAAATTCATTTATTGACAAAACCTTTACAAAGGCTGTAGCCAAAAGAACAATGACTCTGTATATTTGAAAAACGTGAGTTTATACTAGTTGACTAATTTGGTAGAACAGTTTCTGTTACCGTATTAACGACACCAGATTCTGCATTTCCGATTGCTACTTTACTTAGATTCCGATTTGGATGTAAGAATGAATGGTGTTTTCGTTTACAAATATGGCACTTAGAGGTTTGCCGACAAAAATAAACCAGGTGGTTATTTCCCAGACAATTAAAGCATAAATTGTTGTTTTGAACAAAACTTTGTCGACTGTCATAATAATGTCGAGCGAATTGTTTGCAATGTGGAATTTTATGAGATCCTTGGCAGTATTGGCAATTATTTAAAGAGGTAATAGATGAGTAAGTTTTAAGTGCGTGTAGAACACTCTGTTTAGAAACAAGCTTTTTTCTTACCTTTGTATCCAAAAACACTAACGATTTGAACCGATTTTCCAAAAACTTTGAAAATTTATCAAATTTGGGTAGATCATCAACCGTAAGACTCCCATAACATACTAGTTTCATTATCTAATTTTGCACTAACATTATTGATTACAGCAACATCCCATGACACTACAACAACGCCTATGTTTTTAAACCGTTTAAGCACTCTACAGTAGTATCGAGCAGTTCCTTTATGGAGCGTGAAGATTCAGAAACATTAGGTTGACTCATAAATCTCTTTAGTAAGCAATTTGCTAGATATTTTTAATTATCATATCGCTTATTTAATAAATTCCAGGACTCTAAATAATTATCAGCTGTTACAGGAATATGTCTCAAAAGTTAGTATGTCTCACCTATTAAATGCGCTTTTAGATAATTCATCTTTTGAATATTCTCAATGGATGCATTTTTATGTATAAGTGTTACAAATAAAACACTGAACGTTTTTCACTCGGCATACTTTCCGCTAAAAGTCGGAATAGAAATTTTTGGAAGCTTAATATTTGTACATTCTAAGCCCTTTTTAAAGTTAGGTTTTCCAGTTATATGAACAGATTCTAACTTGGCAAGCTCATCTCTTAAAACAGTTTTAGTTTCTAAATATACATTTTCTGTTTCATCATTTAAAGTTATTACTATCAATCAATTCCTTTTCCCCACACTTTTTAATAAGACGAGCATGTGTTTCAAGAAACTGCGTCCATTGTCCATCTAAATTTTGTATACAAATTTCAATATATGTTGCATTAATTCTTTCTTTCGGAGACTTTTTGTAATTATTTAAAGTTTTTTTTTTTATCCTACTTTGAATCTCTGTTTGAATTTTAATAAAATTTTCCATTTTAAATTATAAACGACTGAGACTTCGAAGCAATACTATTAAAGTTCAAGAAAACACAAATATAAATTCAAATTATTATACGATAGCAAACTACTATACATATAAAGAAATTATTCTGTTTACAAATTTAAATCTTATGCCGTTGAAAACAAATTTACAAGTGAATTATATGTAGAACAAATCGTTTATGCTTTTGAATAACCTATAAGATAGGTAATCTTATAGGTTATTCTGCTCGAATTAATATATAGAAAATTTTACAAGTTCCAAACAACACATACATTTTTTACAAGTGTTTGAGAAATAACACATTTAGGCAAAATCTGGCATAGGTTCCCCGCATAATCACTTTCTTTAGAATTATTCGAAGTCCCAATTAATTGAACATTAAATTTTAACAAGTTTAAAATCTACTTAACTCTAACAGGCAACACTTGTTTTTTATGTTTGTTTTTCTTCACATCACTTATACACACCAAATCACCTTGTGACGTATTATCTCCAATTATGTATCGCTCCAACTTCACTCTTCAAATCTTCAACCGGAGCAATACTGCTGACTGACAGATGACATTTACTGCTATCACTGTCACATTTTTTGTCGGTTGACTTAATTCTCGAGCAGCTTGGTTGGTACTACGCCGACTTACCCTCTTCCAATGAAGTAGGATATACACTTCCACCTCACTGGGAAGCACTTCAGTGACGGTCCGCCAATGCTTTCTGTTCTTGATTCAAAAAAACTCCGGAAGGCGCAGTAATTGACAGTTGACACTTCCTAAATATCCGCGCTCGTTTGACCTTAATGTTCGTTTTTTCACGAACTTTTCACTTGATACAAAGGTACGTAATTGAAACAAACAGTAAATAGAAGACACAAATCAGTTAATTTATTAATAAATCGCTGCACCTTATATTATTACAAATAATCTCAACATCGTAGTTCGACATCGACATCTAGTGACAACTTAAATAGCTAAACAATTAGTTTCATTTAATGTGTAGTCTTCGCGTAAATATAAGAATTCATTATTTTTCGTATGTTAAGTTTAAGATTATATTTGATATTAGTACATTTATAAAATTGTTGATATAAAGATTTGCCTAAATGTATGTCATCCCAATTAATTAAATTATCAATTGTATTTCTTATGTCAGCCTCATGGTCACTGATATTATAATTATTTTTATTCGAAGGCACGATAATTGAGATGTCATCAACAAATAATATACGCTTATGATTCGTCATATTGAAAATTTCATTTATGTACAACAGAAATAGGATTGGACGTAAAACACTTCCCTGTCGAAATCCATATTTATTGTATCGGTATTCGAAAAAGTGTGGTATAATGTTTTAACAGTGGTAGAGCCATGCTGCAGCTTCTACTGTAGCATGGATGAGCCGGCGCGAACAGGGACAGTACCACTATCTCACAGAATATCAACGTAAAGTAGAAACTTTCCTTCTGCGCAAAATCCCGTTCTATACTAACACTGCACGGGGCAAACAGAGCGATAAAACCATAGCGAACCCTGCCACGCTATTCGCGGACTTCTGCAACATCAGGAGGCTTCACTCGAACCTTAACGCCGTCCACTACCATCTAGAGACGGCGAAGCCGACATTGCTCTTTTTGACCAAGAAGCAGGTGTCCTCTACGGCTGATACTTCTTACCTGTCCTACCCGGGTTAGAAATTTAAACATTTTTTTGTGCCCGTCCTGGAGTATGCGTATACGTCAGAAAGGATATCTGTTCTCGACACCTCGGCAGTCTTAAAGGTACGGACCTATCCATCTTTTGGCTGCGCGTAGATAGCAAAGACCATCCTCGCGTCTACGAGTGCCTGTATAGGTCCCAAAGCGGTAATGCCGACACAGACCGACTCATCGACCACATCCAAATGGCTACAGATTTTTTGCTACAACAGATCCCATCCGTATAGATCGTGATATTTGGCGATTTTAACGGCCACCACGCCGAATGGTTCGGTTCACGTTTAACCGATCATGCGGGGAGATCTCTTTATGACTTTGCCTTGGCATATGATCTGACACAACTGGTTAAATTGCCTACGCGGATTCCAAATGTGGAGAATCATACACCTTCCCATGGACTTTCTGCTTACCACCCATTCGAACGGATATTAGGTTTCAGTCAAAGCCCCTCTCTGCTCTTCATACCATTGTCTGATCTGGAGTGTGGTGTCACTCATGCTCCCATTACGGTTGCGTTCTGCAGGCTGCTGCCGTGTTTGGCATTATGTGCGATTCACACAGTGCTCAGTACGCAAAACAATCCTCTCCGTGGACATACACAAGTCGAGTGGACCTAACGTAATCCCGTCAATTGTGCTGAGCTCGTGCGCTCAAGAGCTGGCACCGGTTCTAACGTTCGGTACCCCTATCCGTTTCCGGTACACTTATTCCCTAGACGTTGTCCCGAATTCATGGAAGATAGCTATATGGTACATATCCCTAAAAAAGGTAACCGCTGTGATCCGTCCAACTACAGCCCTATCGCCATCACCACCTTTTTCTCGAAAATAATGGAGTCCATTATTATCTGCAAGCGGAATAAAGTCTCGGATTGGGGGGGACTAAATCTAGTCCAGTTTAATCCATGAAGACGCTAAAAAGATCTCATTTTTCGTATCTTTTAACAGTGGTAGAGCCACGCGGCAGCTTTTGCTGTCGCACGGATGGGCCGGCTCGAACCGGGGTGGTACCACGACCTCACAGAATACCAGCGTGAAGTAGAGTTTACCTCTGCGTTTCGATTGGTGAGTGCAGGTGGCCAGAGGCCCTTTTTACTGAAAATGAGGCATTCCATCTTAGTCCTCACGGGTGACAACGCATCTGCATTTTGATTCGCAAACGAGGGTAGATGTAGATGTCTATGGGCCGCAGCAACCATTTACCATCAGGTGGACTGTGTGCTCGTTTGTCACCCTTATCCTATAAAAAAAATCTGCTCAGCTTCAAAGCACTCCCATTGTAAACTCAGCCAAAATGGGCATCCTCGGCATTGACATATCGAATGACGAGCAGTTTCGTGGTCATTTGAAAGAAAAGGCCAAATTGGCCTCTAAGAAGCTTGGCGTTTTCTGCAGAGCGGGACAGTAATTCATGCCGGCACAGCGCCTGCAACTTTACAAGGCGCAGGTTCGGCCTCAGTGAAATAATGTTCCCATCTCTGGGCTTGGGCTCCCCAGTGCTAGCTTCTTCCACTTGGCATCCAGCGCCGAGCGGCTCGAATCATCGACGATCGAGTCCTATCTGATTGGCTCGAATTACTGGCACTGCGAAGAGATGTCGTATCTCTTTGCGTATTTTATCGCATTTACCATGGGAAGTGCTCTGAGGAACTGTTCGGACTAATTTAAGCCGCTCAACTTCAGTATCATACGTCACGACAAAAGTCACGATACCATCCATACCCTTTGTATGATTGGCAGTCCACCACTGTGCGATTTAGAAGATGTTTTCTTCCTCTCACAACTACCTTGTGAAATCGATTACCACCACCGATTATTCCGGACCAGTACGACTTAAGGGCCTTCAAGAAAAGACTCTACTCCTTTTTAAAAAGCCGGCAATGCATTTGCAATTCCCTTGATGTGTGTGTCGCATGTTTGTTTGCCCCTTCTCCTATAAAAATGTCCTCATTTATAACTGCTTTAGTAATAATGATGCATTGTTGCCTGTTAGATATATATGTATATAGTGTGTGTGTGTGTGTGTGTGTGTGTGTGTGTGTGTGTGTGGGGGGGTGTGTGTGTGTGTGTGTGTGTGTGTATGTTGATATCCACTGAATTGTAAGTACCCTAATCCCAATGTTTTCTAATTTCTGTAATAGTATGTGAACCTAGGCTTTTGATAGGTCAAAATGTAGTCTATATTCTAGTAAATAAATTACAAAATTCAATTAGTCTTTTATACACGCATTTTTCATATATTTTTATATAACAGGTATTGTTACAGCCTACGGCTGCCCCTACAAATGTCGAATACCCCGGGGCCCATTGAGCGGGAATCCAACGATCAGACGCAGGTCGGGCCTCCAAAGTGGCCACGTGGAAATCTCTAATTATACTAAACCATATGGGAGAGACTAGGGAAAATAATACGTAACTGTCTTCGAATCTAGGACCGCCCCAAGGCTCGGGCAGGCCGCATGTGGGTGTAGGGTGCATGGGAAGTAATGGTTAGTGATGTGTAAATGTGTGGGACCTGGGCAAGCATAGGCGACCAGCAGCCGCGGAGTTCCAGGCTGCTCCAAAATGCTGTATCGCTCCAGACTGCTCCATCCCCGGACCTGAATTACCCGAATCTTGTAAATACTTTGTGATTTTGCCTTTTTATGTTATTAAAGGCACCCGCTATAACTAACTATATGTACTTTAGGTTTTTATTATACAGTTAAGTAGTGCAAGAGTGTATTCAACTTAAATAAGAATTGTTTTGGGTCAAATTGGGATATTCTGTAAAGACAAATAGTGCATAAGTTAATATTTATGATTTCAAAACCGCGAGCCGCAATCGTATTCTGGGTAGCATAATTTTTAAAGAACGATAAATTATTCAGCATTAAACCTTTTTTAAATAAAAAGCACGTTCTACCTCATGGACATGTATTTCGTTCTACCTCTTTGTTTATCTCTGCAGAATTTGGCAGCCATTGAATCCACATATTCTTACGTAATTCCCGAAACCTTTTTCTATGAATGTTTCGGAATGACATATTACATCCGGGTCATTATTTTTTGCTCGTAACTCCTCTATGCTTAGTTCTAATAAATCTTGCTTTGATAAAACACTAGCAATGTTATGGTGAAAAATTCTAAAAAGGCGGGTATAAATTAAATTTTTAGAATCGGAAAAATGTATCCTTCTTTTTTATTACCGGAAAATAATAAGGTATAGTCCCTTTCTAAATAGCAGGAAGTTTTGAGTGGTCGTAATTTTTTTTATTATAGTAGAAGGGAATTGTTCCTTTTTGGTTTTATTTATGGTTTTATTTAATTTAAAACTGGGCTTATTACTCGCTATTCGCATACTAATTTCGCTAGGATCTAAATACTTTTCTGCGTAGTCACTATCAAAGAGAATTTAATCACTACGTTTATTCACTATAGTCGATAGCGTAATATATTGATTTACAAATGTCAAAGCGATTAGAATATTTGCAATCTGTAAACTAACAATTTGTATATCTCAATCACATATTTTTATACAATAGTTTAAATTATTGACATTTATGTACCTATTTTTAATAACATTTAGTACAATTATTGTAGTTTTGCTAAAAGTTTTTGTTATAGTTTGTAAATGTGATAAAACTTGCTTTATATTGTGGTCATTTTCCCCTAAACAACTAACTACAACTAACAACTAACTTATCATCCAATTTAAGCGTCATGTTTTGGGAAATATTTTATAATGTCGTTATTTAATGCATAACGTTTCGTTTTACCAGTAACTCCGTAATGGTCATATTGGGTCTCAAATATTGAGTGTGATATTACTGCAGCTAGGCCAATGCACTGTTAAGAACCGATGGTGTAAATCATTTTTAAAGCCTGTGTTTTTGTTGTTTTATCTAAGGATTTGAAGCCTTACTCGGTTTATCTCTTGTGGTTTTAAAGTGTATACTTCGTGTAAGAAGAAGTGTTATTTTTTATTGAGAGCTGTGATCTCTTTTTGTTCGTCTTTAAATTCATGTTGCAAGTACATGATTTTTGGTGAAGATCTAAGATTGTCGTATTAGCTTTGGGATAGGCATATTACGTGATTTCCGGTAAGGATGTTACGGAGGATAGACTGTGAGGCAGCAAGGAGTGTCTCGTCTTCTTAGTTCTATTGCCTGATTGAGTACTATCAATTTTTGTAGGAGAATAGCATAAAGTCTGTGGAGATTTTTGTTCTCTAATATAATCTTTTCTAACTCATTTTGAGTACTATGAAGGTTACACGTTAATTGTGATACTGTACAACTTCCTTGTAGAAGCGACTACCACCAGCCATTTTTTCGACCAATACAACTTAATCGTGTAGTCTTTAATTATGAGTATTATAATTTCTTTCATACCCTTCAATCAGGAACACAGCAGTGCACGCTAACCAAAATACTTAAAAATACAAATTTCACGGAATATTGATCGGAAGACGTATTAGCAGTGCAGCGTTATCTGTATTGTCCTTCAGCAGTTCCTTCAGAGTTCGAATAAATCTTTGAAGGAATGTATGGCACCTGGCGCATTCCTGGAAAGGCCAGCAGTGGACTTAAAAGGCTTATATTTCTTTATATATATATATATATATATTTCTTTATTTATTCATCACCACTTCTAAATATTCCACACACTATGGAACCACTTTTTTACATTCTTCTGCGGTTGCATCACCACTTACCTGTTGGTAAGTGACGCAATCGAAAAAGACTTTAAAATATAACCATTCAGAAAAATAAAAGCCATGATATGCAATCATAATAACTTCCACGCGGATGAAGTCGCGGGGAACAGCTCATCAGCTAATAAAGAAAGATTGTAGCAAAGTATGTGTTAAAAATGGCCATATCTTCCACTTGCATTAATTTAGAAACTTAAATTTTTACAATTGTGACTATAGACCATGTTATTTGATATTAGTTTCATTTTGATACCTCTACCCTTTCTTGACAAAAAATATTATTAGATGAACGGACGGACGGACGGACAATAAAGTTATCCTAAAACGGTTCTGTTTTTTTCTTGTTTAGGTACAGAACCCTAAGAATAAAATAAATAAGAAATATTATAAGCCTTTACACATTCATTTAGTAAGAAAATACTTTTAATTTTTTTTTTGATAACGGCTAAAACAACATATTTCGTGAAAACCGTTGACCTACGAAGGATAGCGATCGTAAAATTTTCTTATTCAACAAATGTTGAGTACAAATTATATAATTGCGCGTTTTACTTAGTAATTCGCAAAACTTTCCTTAATAAAACAATTTATAAGTCGCAATATAAAAAAGAAAAATGTCACAAGGAAGTCAAATGAAGACAGCTTCATAAAAAGTCTTCGAAGCAAATATTTTCCCCTCGGAATTTTTTTAAATAATGGTAGTAATTTGTCACGAAGTATTTCTTTTATAAAAATCGTACAGAAGTTACAATAAATGTTTTTTCGTCTGATGAGTAGTTCTTTAGTAAAAACAAAATCATACTATTGTATTTAAGTACTTGTGAAATTTTATGGACCAAATATCAGATAAATAGAACTTATATAAGTAATTGCCTCATACCAATTGCGGTAAGCAGATCAAGGGATGATAGCACAGGGGTTAAGTCGAGTTCAATCGTTGGCACCACTATTGAAATTTGTAGTTACAAATTTAAAAACTGATTTAATCACGTCGTATTTGGTGAAGGTAAACATAAAGTAACCCTCATAGCTAAGCAATAAAAAATCTACATTTAATGAAAGCAGGTAGTATGACCTTGTCAAGCCGATAAAGCTCAACCTCCCGTTTGTGTTAGAGGTGTGCAATAACTATATGTAAAGTCGGCAAACATACGTTGGGCTAGCGTGGTAAATATTTCCTAGCTTTTAATTCCTTTCAGTAATAATAAGAGGTTTATGCCCAGATTTCTTACGTAAAAGGGCTCTAACTGTTACTTTAATTTAACTTGTATTCAATTACGAGTGACAAACAAGCCTACATTTCATCAGATGTTACGAATATACTCAATAAGTATCAACATTAAGATAATTGATTACTCCTTAGGAATAATATGAGTTGTTGAATTAACAAAGTGCGCTTTAAGTTGCCATTTTGAGCTAGATCACCTTACCATCAGGCTGGATATACAGGTGTAAATGCAACGCACACAATGCTGCTATTCTCTACAGAAATTCTGTGAGAACGTGTTGTTTCTATGGCCGAAGCAAAGTATTAGTGTTTTTGACAAAATATAGTCGCGTCATGGCTCTACTACTCAATGTCTAGATATTATTATGCTTGTAGCACGAATGGGTTGGCTCGATTGAGAAAGGACCACGCTCTTACAAAATACCAATATAAAATAAGAGTTTTTCATTTTTATTTTGTACGAGCAGTTATGCAGGTCTAGACAGTCCAATATCACTGCGTAACTATTGTGATCCCTTATGTCTATAGTTCACTGCTAAGCCCTACGTCGTCATTGAATAGAAGGAGTTGTTTAGCTGTGAGTAATTTCAATTCTTCTGGGCGAAGTACATAGTTTCCCAGATGAGTGCTACGTTTGCGCATCAAGGGTCCGCAATTAGTCAGGATGTATATAGGCGTGTCCTCTAGAGAACAAAGTCCCAGAATGGACATGTGCTTTTTAAGACAACAGTGTCTAGTTAGGGCAAGAACCAGAATGCTCAATTTATTTTTATCTAATTCTATCGCTTTCGAAGCAAATTTACGATCGAAAGCCGATTAAGGTTTTAGAATGTTTTAAGGTTGGTGTATCAGATCAGATCTTAAGTGCTTTACTGTGGTAAAGAGTTTCCATGGTCAATTAGGCAAAGCTTTTTGAGATTCCACAAAATGGCTCGGGTCCAAACTGTGTACTTTTTGAGCCCTACCGTGCGAGCTTGTCGGTAATTTCATTGCCTACAATATCTGCGTAATCCAGAACCCATCTTAAAACGAGCCCTTTGTTACCTCCCAGGGCGTTTAGACGCTTAAACTTTTAAGAAAAACTTGGTTGTCATAATCTTTACGTCATGTTTTGTTTTCGATGACATGTATACATTAGAAAAATACTACATTTATATAGCTATTCTTTATCATCATCATCGATTAAAATACTTACTTCGTATAATGTCGTTGTTATTTAACCGTATAGTGGCGGTATAAAAATGTTCACTATCCCATTTCATCCCGTGGATGTAGTATGAGGCGCAAGGAACGCAAACTAGGATATAGGCAGCAGCTTCTTCCTAATAATGACTAAAAGTAAAAAACTGCGGCCGTTAACCCGCTTACCAAGCATAGCAACTGTGGCAATTATGCTCCATTCTATCATACATTAGCCTCCCTATGTACATAGGCCTTCCATGGGGGAGGCCTATGTTCGGCAGTGAACTTTATTTGGCATGTAACGGTAACGGTTGTAATTATTTTTTTACTTTTTAAAAACGTTACCCATACACTAGGATTTTCTCCTGTATCGCAGAGGCAGTTTACAAACACAAATTGCACAAGGACAAACCTCCAACGGTTATAAATAATCTGCAATGACAATTATCCGGCCATATGGCTCGATAAACAAGAAAGTTTCTAGATTGGCAGCCTTGTACCGGCAAGCAAAGTTTACACTAAAACAGCCCCCACTAGATACTCGTTGGAGATGGAGATAGATGGAGTGACAACCTGATAAAACATACAGGAAGTCGCCAGATGCAGGTGGCTCAGAACTATGATTTGTGGTATTCCTTGGTGGAGGCCTATGTTCCCTTACAAATTAGTACATTAAAATACGTATTAATATAGAGACATTTTCACGAGAAGAAAAATAAAATCAAGCAATTATTCACTAGAAACTATAGTAACCAAGCTGGGAATGTGTTGCTTTGAAGCTTTATACTTCCCTGAAAATAATATAAAATTTTGGCCGTTGGTGAAGCATGGTACTATAGTCAAGTTTTCTTAACTTTAGGTTAGAAGTTGATAATATTAAGTAACTACTTAATTTTTACCGCGTTTAATTGTTTGTGGACAAAATAATTACAAGCGGGACAAAAGGAAAATAACTCTAATAAGTAATAACGCTCCAAGCCGGCGAAACAATTTTGGAAGAAAATTTTTTACTGTTTTTTTATACAAATGCCAGATTTTCCAACAAATGAGCGCAATTTATAACAAAACATAAGCTTTATAAATATTCACTTAAGAAATAAGCTCCTGCCTTAAAGTGTATTTGGTATTTTGCTGAAGGCAATAGACATTTTTCCTCTGACCATTATAATTATAATTGAGAAATAAACAAGGAGCTTGCTTCTTGAAATTTTATATATTAGAAATATAGTTGTAGCATGAATCACTCGACTCGACCAAGGAAGGAACACACTCTCTCAGAATACCAGCGTAAAATAGCAGCTTAACACTGCTGTTTTTCGTATGGTGAGTGTGGAGAACCGGACAACCTTTTAACCGGAAAAGAGGCATTTCGTCTTAGTACCCACGGGTGACAACGCATAGGCATTTAGATGTTTTTATTAAGAATAGATGTGCAAGTCTATTGGTCACACCAATCTCTTACCATCAGAGCTCGTTTGTCACTCTTATCCTATAAAAGGAGAATTTTATCAGTGGCGGCCACTTCTCTTGCGCAAGCTCTCACCAGTTGTCTTCAGCTGCTAGCGCAAGTCAGTTACCACCCGGTCGCTCCAGCGAAATTCGGGTCGACCATCTATGCTCTCTGCATTTTGATCTTTTCCCTAATGGCGATGAAATTTTATTTCTCCAGTGAAGTTTTGCTTGGCCATGAGTTTTTCTATTTCGCAGTATTTCAGGACCCCCCTTCGTCTTCCTTTCAGCTACTAAGAGGTTGTTCTCTTCCTTCTGTGTTAGTGTTCAGGCTAAAAGGCGACAGGAGCAACAAATCAGGAGATGGGCAGCATCGTCTTTCTAATAACAACTAAAAAATAAAAAACTGTGGTTGCCATTCCCCATGCATGGCAACAAGATAAAATCCCCCCCACCTCCAGAAAGTAATAAAGACCCGGACTGCAATTTAGAACCTACATTCTAGTCTTTACAAAAAAAATATCCATTATCGTCTTGTAAAAACATCAGCAAGGCTTTAAAATTATACTGAATTTGCTTTTCGGTTTTACTTTTCCTTACTTCAATTTTTAGTTCTAATCTCTCCGTCTAGTACATTATTCGTTCTGAAGTTTAGGTCATAGCTTGAACTCCAATATGATGATTAAGGTAAATCCTGCCTAAAACGGAAGAGGCCCAAGTTTAGCAGCTGATTTTATGGACCAATTTAGAATTCGTGTAGTATTTAAATAAATTGTTACATTACGTAATAGGGACTCTTCGCTTATCAATTCACTACTTGTCAATGAATGCGTCTGTTTTTATAGTAGCGGCACACCCTAAGAAGAACATAAAGTCAATCATCGCGATTCATGTTGTTGGAAAAGCCGACATAAACAATAAATTGCTAGGGTTATACCACTCATTTAGTGTGAACCACTTCAATTTATTTGCGTGACAGGACAACCCTAGCGGACAGTTCCCGAGCTACTAACAGCCGCTCGGGAATTTTTCCGCCCGCGTCTCACATGTCACATTTGCCCCATCTAGACGCCTCTGATGACCAACTGTTGACCGACTGACTGTGGTAGCGATAAAAATATCTTGTAATAATTATTATCTTCCGAGGCTTATTTTTAATAGATATTATGAAAAGTGATTTTAAAACATATTTTAGAATTTTACGAGAGTATAGGGTTAGGGACAAAAAAAAGATAGTATAACGTATAACGGGGACAATTCGAAGATACGATACGACGGACGGCTTCATTAAGCCTCCTTGCAAGAAATTGAATTTACGTGACAACCTATCTAAAAGAAGAAATTTCGTTTCCATTTCGACGCGATCGTTTTACTAGGGTAAAGTTATAGGCGCAAAGAATTTTTGTAAATAATTGTTTCTCCCAAGATAAATTGTTGGCTATCAGTATTAAACAGCGATCTTATAATTGTTTCGTTATTATATTTTATATGGAATATTTTTATTATCCAAAAGGCAATTTAAATCTGCTAGCGAATGAAGATGGTTTTTAATAGAATATGGTTGACAAACGACCACACAATACATCTGATGATATGTGGGTGCTGTGGCCCATAGTCATCTAATTTTATCCTCAACAAAGGATCAAAATGCAGATGCGTTGTCACCCCTGAGGACTAAGTTGTCACCCCGGTAGAATGAATGCGATTGCCATTTCGAGTTTCGAGAAATGGTCCCCGGTTCTCTACGCTCACCATACAAAGCACATCAGCATTGAGCTCCTATTTTACGCTGATATTCTATGATAGCGTGATCCTGCCCCGATCAAGCTGACTCTTTCACGCATCTACCATAATATAGCTGCAGCGTGGCTCTACCACGTTTAATGTTAAAACTTGCTTTCGGTGGAATTTAACAACAATATTTTATACGCCGCAAATTTTTCGGGTTAAAAGGTCAAAATCAGTTATTATATAGAGACTGCTGCTACCAAGCATTAATAAATGTGCTTCTCTTTTCATGCATAAATTTATCTTAGTACCGAAGGGGTACCATTTTTTTATCTTCCTTGTCCTTATTATTCTTTTGCATCAGCCCGTAAAAGTGGATCCCCATCCAGTGGACCCAGATCCCCATCTGGACACGTGCCTCTCCTAGACTATTTTGTTTGATAAAATTGGCAAAAATTACCTTGCGTACATTCGCTCGATAAAATAAAATGATGTTTTTTACCTAGTTCTTACCTAGTTTGAAGAGTACCTACCGCCCTCCCTCAATTGCGTGCACTGTCACCGTCACCACTAATCCTAGCACCACTACAATAGGAAAGATACACCACTGACGACAATGCGACACGTATTTCGCCTCTACACGAGGCATTTTCAGGTAATCTAGACTCTGCGGTGGCTGACCGCTAAGTGAGCGGAGAGCCAAAACAACTGCTATTTATATAGACTATTTATTACGCAGTAGATTTTGTAGATCTAAAGATGGTAAAGATGTGAAGTTGACACATACATTTATCTTACGATGAATAATCAAAATCTAGCTGCCGTGCTACACCCCTGAGAATTAAGATGAAGTACTTGTAATCGCTAGTGGGAATTTGTGATCTAATGGTCGTAAATTTTTGTCGTTATTCTGGCCTGGTTTTCTATGCAAGCGGTTGTCCTTCCTCGGTCAAACCGACCCTTTAAACCTTTTACGTTGAAATTTTTTCTTTAGGCATACTGAATTAATATAGAATAGAATATAATATTTTTATTAAATATAGTTTAAAAGTAACTCTTAATGAAAGTCATTTACTTTCAGTAGGATCCCAGAGAAACTTATTTTTAAAGTAAATTATACAGTTTTTTTTTATAGGATAAGGGTGACAAACGAGCACACAGTCCACCTGATGTAAGTGGTTGCTGCGGCCCATAGACATCTACATCTATCCTCTATTACAAATCAAAATGTAGATGCGTTGTCACCCGTGAGGACTAAGTTGGAATGCCTCATTTCCAGTGAAAAGGGCCTCCGGCCTCCTGCACTCACCAAGCGAAACGCAGAGGTAAATTTCTACTTCACGCTGGTTTTCTGTGAGGTCGTGGTACCACCCCGGTTCGAGCCGGCCTATCCGTGCGACAGCAAAAGCTGCCGCGTGGCTCTACCACGGTTTTAAAAATTACTCACAAAAATTATTTGAAGAACCGCTTAGAAACGACCACCTAATTCACAGAGGTTGTTACAAACCACTTATATTTAATGACCTTTTTAAATATCATTTATAAGTATATTTTCTGATACTTTATTGTAATAGAGTATACATTGCCCCATGAATAAATTACTGACTTTGTGGAGTCGAGAAACCTATAGCACGTCAATAATTAATACTGCATTCAAAATAATAAATTAAGTAACGTCGGTATGAAGCATCAACTGGGGTCTTACGTCTTCTATGAAAATTGAGACACAGTAAGTAAAAAATTCGCTCTATCTTGTCGCTTACACCGATCTTACCTTTGTCGGTATCTTTAATTTTTCTTCTTCTACGTATCTAAAGACTCATTTTACTATGTGTAATATTGTAATATATGGCCGTGTAATGGCGGTTAAGAATATCCACTACCCCATATCTTTCCGTGGGTGTCATAAAAGGCGAGAAAGGGAAACAGGCAGGTGATGGGCAGCAGCATCTTCCTGATAACAGAAAATTATAATAAAAAACTGCGGTTGCCAACACGCTCGCCAAGCGTGGCAACTATGGCAGATAACCCCCATGACAAAATTTACAAAAAGAAGGCCCCTAGTCCCCGGCGGACCCGCTATTCCTGGCTACGGCGGCGACCATGGTAATGGCGGGGCAGGGGGTGCTAAGAATCTCCGGTGGAAGTTCGGTTGCCACCTAAGTTGACTCGATCTGGCAACATACAACGCATGCACCCTGAGGACTGACGAGATGATCGTGGAACTGGAAGAAGAGATAGACAAGTTACGCTGGCATATTATAGGATTATCCGAGGTCCGAAGAGAGGTGGAGGACACGGTAATCCTCGAATCCGGCAACTTGCTCTATCACCGGGAGGGCGACCATCTGTCCCAAGGAGGTATCGGATTTATCGTCTACAAGTCTCTCGTTATTAAAATTGTAAAAATTGACAGTGTGTCGACGAAAATTGCTTACCTTATACTCAGAATCACCAAACGGTATTTGCTGAAGGTCATAAAGGTTTACGCACCAACCTCGGCACATCCCGATGAGAATGTGCAGGAAATGTATGAGGATATCTCTAGAGCCATGCATTCCTCCAAAACTCACTGTACGGTGTTAATGGGAGACTTCAATGCTAAACTAGGCACAAGAGAGAACGGTGAGCTGAATGAAGGGAAATTTGTAATAGGGCAACGGAACCGAGGGGGTCAGCAGCTGGCCGACTTCATGGAGAAAGAAGGACTCTTTATGATGAACTCTTTCTTCCAGAAGCGGCCCCACAGGAAGTGGACCTGGTCAAACCCTGACGGTTCGAAAAAATGAGATTGACTTCATTATGATGACTAGTCGACTACTTTTCAGTGATGTCTCCGTGATCGCGAGGGTGAAAACTGGTAGCGATCATCAAACGGTTAGAAGCACACTGAACCTAAACGTTAAGTTGGAGAGGTCTCTTCTAATGAAGTCAACGCTCCGTCCCCCTCGTGCTCTATTCCGAAGTCCTGAAACCTTTCAACTCGAGCTATGAAACCGTTTTCAGTGCCTAGAAGACTGCAATGAAGTGGACGATATGAAAGACAAGCTCGTGTAAACTGTCCATGCGGTCGGAGCTAAGTTCTGCAAGACCCGCCGCAGGATAACACAAAAACTCTCCGATCACACTCTTAATCTCATGGCTGTTAGTCGTGAAATAATGATGCAGTCTTCAGCAGATTTGACAGCATACAGGCAACTGAACAGACAGATCTCTAAATGCATGCGGCGGGACTTACGTAACTTCAATACAGCTTGTATTGAAGAAGCGATCGAGCGTAACCAAGGCTCCAAAGTCTTTGCCAGGGATCTGTCTGCCAGAAAGAGCCAATTGTCAAAGCTGAAGACCGAATGTGGCAGCATCGTTTCCGGGACTATGGTGGGTTCTATGGGCAGCCGTACACGTCATCGTTGGAGCCACACGCAAGTGTGAGTAGCGATCCAAGAGCGAGTCTTATCCGACACTATTCTGAAGATATCCGGACGTCAGTCTGAGTGAGATAAGAATGGCTATCTAGCACCTTAAAACTGCAATTCCCCGGGCGAGGGTGAAATTACAGCGGAGCTTCTGTAAGCTGGGTGGTAAACTGATACTTGTGCTCACAGTATTTAAAATTAAACAGACGTTATCGAAATAGAGCTGCTGCTGTAATGGTTCCACCACGAATTGGCTGGCTTGACCAGGGAAAGAAAACGCTTCAACACAATATGATGGTTCGTATGGCGAATGTGTGTAAAATACATAAAATCTCAGTTATTTGCATATCAAATCCAACTTTTATTAGACTAGCAGAGATCGTTAACAGTATTTGGCAGTAAATTACAATAATAATGAAGAAGCTTGCAATTTTTCATTTTAGAATATGGTGACAAACGAGCACATAGTGCCCCTGATTGTAAGTAGATACTGAACTATCAATATATAATATAGAAACATAGACACTTATTTATCCCCTTATGTATTAAAATGTAGTTGCGTTATCGCCTTTGAGGACTAACATACTCGTATAATGCCTTAATACCAGAAAACCAAATTTTGGATTCCCAACACTCACTTAACGTAAAACAGCAGCTGTTATTTTTCGTTAATATTATGTGATGTTATATGGTCATTTCCGGTCAAGCCGGCCTATTATTGTGGCTCTACCACGTTCAAGAAGATGAAGAATTAAGTATCATTTATTTGCATAAAACGGGGTAAATAGGTTGTGACATCAAATAAAAGATCAACATATTTTGTCCTGTTAGGACGTGCAAATATTTAAGTATAGGATCAATTGAATTGAAATTAGATATTATTTAAACAGTACAATTATTATTATATTTAATTTTTTTTATTATAGTATTCATGTTAAAAAAATCTTTGTTGAAAAACGTTACCCCCACACTAGGATTTTCTACTGTATCGTGGAGGCAGTTTACAAACAAAGATTGCACAAGGACAAACATCCAGACCCGGAACAATTATTTGTAGGCCATACAAATACTTATTCCATGCGGGATTCGAACCCGCGACTCCCAGCGCAACAACTCATTGCTAAGCCACTGCACCACGGAGCCGTCAAATCATAATAAATTTATTAGATTGAATTGATTTAAATTGAATTAAATTAGTTATTATTTAAAAATTGCAATTATTTTTATTATATAGTAGTCATTTTTTAAATCACAATACATTACAAATATTACATTTATTTTCAAGTGAATTTATTTGTAATTAAAAAAAACTCCTTAATATTATATAAAGCCCTGTCCACCAATCACATGAAAAGTTTGTAAAAAACTGTGTATGTTTTTTGACCAAGACACCCAACCCAACTCGAAAATATAAATGCTAGGAAGTGTTGGAATTTTTAGGGTTGGAAAAAGTTCTCTAAAAGAATACAACCCTTCATCATTACAGCCCTTCACAAGTCCACTGCTGAACATAGGCCTCCCCCAAAGAATGCCACAAAGCACGGTCCTGAGCCACCTGCATCCATCGACTTCCTGCATATCTTACCAGGTCGTCACTCCATATAGTGGGGGGACGCCCTACACTTCGCCTGCCGGTACGAGGCTGCCACTCGAGAACTTTTCTTCCCCATCGGTTGTCGGTTCTTCGAGCTATATGGCCGGCCCATTGCCACTTCAGTTTACTAATCCGTTGGGCTATGTCGGTCACTATGGTTCTACTGCGGATATCCTCATTTCTGAGTTTATCACGCAGAGAAACTCTGAGCATAGCCCTCTCCATAGCTCGCTGAGCGACCTTGAGCTTCCTCATCCGGCCAGCAGTGAAAGACCACGTCTCAGATCCATATGTCATCACTGGCAACATGCACTGGGTGTACAGTCTCGTTTTCAAGTTTTGAGGTATACCTGACGAGAAGATGTGGCGTAATTTCCCGAACGCTGCCCAACCGAGTTGAATCCGTCGATTGACCTCTCAGTTGAAGTTGGACTTACCTAGTCGCACTATTTGTCCCATGTACACATACTTGTCAACAACTTCGAGCTTAGTGTTCCCAACAACTACCGGCATAGGTGTGACATGGACATTAAACATGATCTTTGTTTTGTCCATGTTCATCTTAAGACCTATCCGTTGGGAAACACTATTGAGGTCATTGAGCATAGTGCTTAGGTCCTCCAGCGATTCTGCCATAAGGACTATATCTTCGGCAAATCGAAGGTGAGTGATGTACTCGCCATTGATGTTGATACCGTATCCTTTCCAGTCCAGAAGCTTGAAAACGTCTTCCAACGCAGCGGTGAAGAGTTTCAGGGATATGACGTCACCCTGTCTTACACCTCTCTGCAATTGGATAGGTTTCGTACTCTGGTTCTGTACTCGGATAGCCATCGTAGCCCTACTGTACAAGCACTTCAACACTTCGATATACCGACAGTCACTTGGTACCGCTGAAGGGACTGTAGTACCGCCCAAATTTCGGCGGAATCAAAGGCTTTCTCATAGTCCACATACGCCAGACAAAGTGGCATATTGTACTCCTCGGACTTCTGTACAATTTGGCGAAGGGTATGTATGTGGTCTATGGTGCTAAAGCCTTTTCGGAAACCGGCTTGTTCGGGAGGCTGGAAGTCGTCAAGTCTGCGCGCGAAACGATTCGTAATGACTCTCGAAAACAGCACGTAGACGCGGCTCCGAAGGGAAATCGGTCTGTAATTCTTCAAGAGAGCGTTGTCGCCTTTCTTGAAGAACAAGACCACTGCACTTCTGCTCCACGCCTCCGGTGTAATGCCACCATGGAGGACGGAATTAAAGAGCCTCTGAAGGACTTCAAGTACCAGTTTTTCACCCACTTTCAGAAGCTCCGCTGTAATTCCGTCCTCGCTTGGGGCCTTGCCGTTTTTATGGTGCTGGAGAGCCATTCTAATCTCGCTCAGACTGACGTCCGGGATTACATCGGAATAATGTCGGATAAGACTCACTCTTGGATCGTTACTCACACTTGCGTGTGGCTTTAACGATGGCGTGTACAGCTGCCCATAGAACCTCTCAATCTCACTCAAAATCTCAGGTGCCCCGGAAACGATGCTGCCACATTCGGTCTTCAGCCTTGACAGTTAGCTCTTTCTGGCAGACAGATCTCTGGCAAAGTTTTTGGAGCCTTGGTTCCGCTCGATCGCTTCTTCAATACGAGCTGTATTGAAGTTTCGTAAGTCCCGCCGCATGCATTTGGAGATCTGTATGTTCAGTTGCCTGTATGCTGTCAAATCTGTTGAAGAATGCAGCTTCATCTCCCGTCTAACAGGCATAAAATTTAGAGTGTGATCGGAGAGTTTTTGTGTTCTTCTGCGGCGGGTCTTGCAGAACTTAGCTCCGACCGCATGGACAGTTTCCACGAGCTTGTCATTCAAATCGTCCACTTCATTGCAGTCTTCTAGGCACTGAAAACGGTTTTGTAACTCGAGCTGAAAGGTTTCGGGACTTTGGATTAGAGCACGAGGGGGACGGAGCGTTGACTTCATTAGAAGAGACCTCTCCAACTTAACTTTTAGGTTCAGTGTGCCTCTAACCATTCGGTGATCGCTGCCAGTTTTCACTCTCGCGATCACTGAGACATCACTGAACAGTTGTCGTCTGGTCGTCATAATGAAGTCAATCTCATTTTTGTTGAACCGTCGGGACTCGACCAGGTCCACTTACTGTGGGGCCGCTTCTGGAAGAAATAGTTCATCATAAAGAATCCCTCTTTCTCCATAAAGTCGGCCAGCCGCTGGCCCCTTGGGTGTCGTTGCCCTATTCCAAATTTCGCCACTTTCAGCTCACTGTTCTCTCTTGTGCCTAGTTTTGCATTGAAGTCTCCCATTAACACCGTATATTGGGTTTTGGTGGAATGCATGGCTCTAGAGATATCCTCATACATTTCCTCCACCTCCTCATCGGGGTGTGCCGAGGTTGGTGCGTAAACCTGTTGTCGTGTAGGGACAATTAAGAACAAAAAGAATCTAACCTAAGAGCAACAAAACAACAAATATACAACAAAACAAATAATATATTTAAGATTCAAAAATATTTACAATTTTATATAACAAAAATGGAGTATGAATATGAGGATGGATGATGCGATTTACAGATTATTTTAAAAAAGTAATAAAAAAAGAGATTAGTGCCGAAGCTGAGTCGGAAGATCCAAGGTGTGCTCTCAGCGCCTGGAACGAGCACGCACGGCGTAGGTGAGAAGGCGTGGGCGTCTCTAGGCGGCGACCTCCGGTGAATGTGGTAATTGCGGGATCCGGCGATTTCAGGCCAGACAGGGGCTTGCAGGATTCTCGGCGGCTTCAGACATCACAGAAGCCTGCAGGATCCGGTGACTGCAGGCGGGACAGAGGTTTGCAGGTTCCGGTGACTTCAGGCGGAGCCGAGGTTTGCAGGTTCCGGCGACTCCAGGTAGAACAGAGACTTGTAGGAACCCGGCGACTTCAGGCAGAGCAACGGTTTGTAGAGTCCAGCGACTTCAGATAGAGCAGAGGTTCGTAGAGTCCAGTGGCTTCAGGTAGGACAGAGGCTTGCAGGATCCCGGGGCAGAGCGGCCCCGGGATAAGGCCTTTAGAAGATGCTTCCAATTCGAGAACTGAAGCAAGACTCCTTTCTTCACCGATTGTTCGGCTTTTATATCTTTCTAGAGAGAACGGAAAAATTATTTAAATTAAACGCAAATTTTTTGTAAATGGTCAAGAGGAAAGAGTATTTATGTGGAATTATCGAAATAGAAACAACAGACCGGTAGCAAATTTGAATATAATTTCCATGGAGACCAAATAAACAACAATAACAAAACATGTCAAATTTTAGTTTTAGGCTTGTAATAAGAAAACGGCAAGATTTAAGTGGAAGAGGAGATATTATTGAAATAGGAAAAAAGGTAGCGCAACTACCCACACAAAGCCCGCAATTGTAGAGTTAAGGAAAACTAACTAAAAGATCGAAAAAAGGTAGACTTCATTGACACCAATTTAAAAGTGCTGATAATGTGAAAATACGAAGTAGAAATGATTTGTGATTGTGTTCTTATGGTTTAAAATCGTTACAGGATCCTATGGAAATAAAGGTGATGTAAAATATCCAGTTTTGAAGTGAATGCAGAAAATTGAAACAGAATGGAAAAATGTATTTAAATTAATGTAAAATGATAAGTAAGTAGCATAACACTACACTGTATGACCTTCAGTGAATACCGTTTGGTGATTCTGAGTATAAGGTACGCAACCCTCGTCGACACACTCTCAATCTTTACAACTTTGTTAACGAGAGACTTTTGGACGATAAATACCGACACCTCCTTGGGACAGATGGTCGCCCTCCCGGTGATAGAGCAAGTTGCCGGATTCGAGGATTACCGTGTACTCCCCCTCTCTTCGGACTTCGGATAATCCTATAATATGCCAGCGTAACTTGTCTATCTCTTCTTCCAGCTCCACGATCATCTCGTCAATCCTCAGGGTGCGTGCGTTGTTTGTTGCCAGGTCGAGTCGTTGTAGGTGGCAACCGAACCTCCACCGGAGATTCTTAGCACCCCCTGCCCCGCCCTTACCATGGTCGCCACCGTAACCAGGAATAGCGGGGCCGCCGGGGACTGGGGGCCGTCTCTTCGTAACTTTCATTATGGGGGGTATATTGCCATAGTTGCCACGCTTGGCGAGCAGGTTGGCAACCGCAGTTTTTTTTATTGTATTTTTGCCGTTACCAGGAATATGCTTCTGCTCATCTCCTGCCTGTTTCTCTTTGTCGCCTTTTACGACACCCACGGGAAGATATGGGTTAGTGGATATTCTTAACCGCCACTACACGACAATACAACCCTTACCTAAAAATAATAAAAACATCTCTATAATGAACCATACTTAATAAACGGCAATTAGGATATCAGGCTCATATTGGAACAAATAACGCAATAGAAGTATTTATTGACGATATTATGACAAATGTAAATAAGAAGAAAAAGGTAGCAGGCCTCTTTCTAGATTTAAATTCAGCTTTTGCCATGGTGGATCACCAAATTTAAATTAAAAAGTTACAGCATTATGGTGTACAAGGAGAGGTTTGGGAGCTTTTCAAGTCATACTTAAGTAACAGATATCAATACGTTGAGATGAAGTATATAAATAATAAACAAGAGAAAATATTTAAATTTAAACTAAACAAAATTAAAAGACGTGTTCCCCAAGCTTCAATCTTAGGACCCATTCTGTCCATAATTTTTACTAATCACTTAATTACATTTATGTACATCTCTATACCAGACACTGAAGTTGTAGTATTTGCCGACGAAACGAATGCAGTGATACGTGCACAAAATATGTTTGATCAAGCGGTCAGACTATTTAATAAATTGGCAAATTACTTAAAATGCAACAAATTTAATCCAATTTAAAAACAGATTGAGGTTGTATCTTCTGGATTTTTTTATAGTGTAGAAGAATATTTTAATTCTAATTTTAGGAAATATTACTTTTAGACTGATGATAAAACATAGTTAAATAAATGACATATTTCTTTGTGTAATCTTATTATTTTTACATATTTCTTTATTGTAATTTTATGTTTTTGATATACTTCTTTATTATAATTTTATTACTTTGATGTGGATATTTGATAAAGTTTTGCATTAATAAATATTAATTTGCATTGATATATTGTTTAGACAGCTCCGTGGCGCAGTGGTTTAGCAATGAGTTGCTGTGCTGGGAGGCGCGGGTTCGAATCCCGCACGGAACAAGAATTTGTATGGCCTACAAATAATTGTTCCGCGTTTATCCTTGTACAATTTGTGTTTGTAAACTGCCTCCACGATACAGGAGAAAATCCTACTGTGGGGGTAACGTTTTTAAAAAAAAATAATGATAATGTTATTTTTTAAGTATAATTGAATTAACTTGTAATAACCAATACAATGTTTTTTGAATAAAACTACTTTTACGGATATTATCGCGTTTTGATGAATTTATTTTTCTTATTTTTATTAATACCCGGAGTTTTTGGTGATTTACAGCACCCATGGTCACGGGGCACTGAGGTGAATGACTTTCCGATGTCAGAGTTAAACCTTCAGTTTTTTTAATAACTAATTTTGGTCGATCGATTCGCCAACTTACAGATTGACTTAACACTAGCAAAAGTACAGTCACCATTCAGAGGACACACACGAGCATACACTAAGAATTTATATCATTTTGTGAGTGAGATAAAAGACCTATGTCTTACTAAAAATGAAATTATGGTCAGTTTTAATGTTCAATTTCTATTTACATGCCTACCTGTTGAAGAATCAATTGTATCTAGGAAAATAGAGGAAAACAACATGCCAGCAGAATATGCAGTATTACTCAGACATTGCATTATATCTGGCTATCTATTGTGGAAGGAAGAGTTTTATAAGCAAGTAGATGGTGTTGCGATGGGCTCGCTCGTATCTCTCATTGTCGCCGATATTTTCATAGATGACTTTGAGAAGAAAGCCGTACTTACTGCACCAGTAACTCCAAGGTTCTACAAGCGGTACGTAGACGATACTTCTACAATTTTACCATCAGACAAAGTAACTGCATTTTTAGAACATCTCAATTCCATAAACTCTAAAATTCAATTTACTATGGAGTTAGAGGCAAATAATTCTTTCGCTTTACTAGATGTTTTAGTCATTCGATATCCTAATAACACCACAGGTCACACTGTGTATGGAAAAAAGACCCATACAAATCGATATTTAAACGGTGAATCCCACCATCATCCTTCACAATCAGCTACTGTGGGCAAATTTTTTTTAGAGAGAGCACGAGAGATCTGGGACAGCAAACACCTAGCCGCCGAACTTCAGCAAGTCAAGCAGGTTCTGCACGACAATAAACTTCGGGTCCTGTGCCTACGTCACAGTGACCTAGTGAAGCCTGCCACAGTCGCGCGTGTGCCTGCTGTACTACCATATGTCAGAGTTGTCGCAAACAAGATTGCCTACCGCTTAAAGCAAGCTACTATTAGAACATTTTTCAAGCCGTCGAAGAAGATTAGTCAATTCTTACTATCCGTCAAGTGCAATATTCCTCTACAAGATGCAGGAGTGTACAAGCTTGATTGTGAATGTGGTCTCTCATATAGAGGGCAAACAAAACGACCAATAAAAGCTCACGTAAAAGAATACATATCTAAAGTAAAGCACCAACGTTTTGGGAAGTCTGCAATTTGTGATCATATCCTAGACGGCCCCCACCATTACATTAGACTGGATAAACCACAAATTCTCGCGAAAGAACATCGATTCCTACCAAGGATGTTACGTGAGGCTATTGAAATTAAAAAACATGCTAATTTCAATCGAGAGGGAAGCTGGGTACTACCACCTGCTTGGGAGGATCCCAAATTGGCGATAATTCTTCAGCACACATCTTAAGGATGTCAGTTGCTTTGTTGTCGTAACCAACTCATAGTGTGTTTTTCAACAAGAGTATTACATTTTTTATCTCATAAGTATTTGAAAGACGCCGAAAATACTTTTCATATTATGTTTGGATAATATTTTGTCAATTTGCTTCATTTTGTTCGGGGAATGAATAAAATATTTGTTTAAATTCTCGGCCATTAGTATTTTGTCACTAGTAATTTTATTATTTATTTTAATTATTTAATACTTTTTGGTATATTAAGCTACAGTTTTGTTTTAAATAATGTTCCACCCTGCCTTGAATTTGATTTAACTAACTAAGACAGTGCCGTGTAGTGGCGGTCAAGAATATCCACTACCCCATATCCTCCCGTGGGTGTCGTAAAAGGCGACAAAGGGAAACAGGCGGGAGATGGGCAGCAGCATCTTCATGATAATAGCCGAAAGTACAATAAAAAAACTGCGGTTGCCAACCCGCTCGCCAAGCGTGGCAACTATGGCAAATACCCCCCAATGATGAAAACAACAAACAGACGGCCCCTAGTCCCCGGCGGCCCCGCTATTCCTGGCTACGGTGGCGACCATGGTAACGGCGGGGCAGGGGGTGCTAAGAATCTCCGGTGGAGGTTCGGTTGCCACCTACGACGACTCGACCTGGCAACGTACAACGCACGCACCCTGAGGACTGATGAGAAGATTGTGGAGCTGGAAGAAGAGATAGACAAGTTGCGCTGGCATATTATAGGATTATCCGAAGTCCGAAGAGAGGGGGAGGACACGGTAATCCTCGAATCCGGCAACTTGCTCTATCACCGGGAGGGCGACCATCTGTCCCAAGGAGGTGTCGGATTTATCGTCCACAAGTCTCTCGTTAACAACGTTGTAAAGACCGGAAGTGTGTCGACGAGGGTTGCGTACCTTATACTCAGAATCACCAAACGGTATTCGCTGAAGGTCATACAGGTTTACGCACCAACCTCGGCACACCCCGATGAGGAGGTGGAAGAAATGTATGAGGATATCTCTAGAGCCATGCATTCCTCCAAAACCCAATATACGGTGTTAATGGGAGACTTCAATGCAAAACTAGGCACAAGAGAGAACGGTGAGTTGAAAGTAGGGAAATTTGGAATAGGGCAACGGAACCCAAGGGGCCAGCAGCTGGCCGACTTCATGGAGAAAGAGGGACTCTTTATGATGAACTCTTTCTTCAAGAAGCGGACCCACAGGAAGTGGTACCTGGTCGAGCCCCGACGGTTCGACAAAAAATGAGATTGACTTCATTATGACGACCAGACGACAACTGTTCAGTGATGTCTCAGTGATCGCGAGGGTGAAAACCGGCAGCGATCACCGAATGGTTAGAGGCACACTGAACCTAAATGTTAAGTTGGAGAGGTCTCGTCTGATGAAGTCAACGCTCCGTCCCCCTCGTGCTCTAATCCAAAGTCCCGAAACCTTTCAGCTCGAGTTACAAAACCGTTTTCAGTGCCTAGTAGACTGCAATGAAGTGGACGATATGAATGACAAGCTCGTGGAAACTGTCCATGCGGTCGGAGCTAAGTTCTGCAAGACCCGCCGCAGAAGAACACAAAAACTCTCCGATCACACTCTTAATCTCATGGCTGTTAGACGGGAGATGAGGCTACATTCTTCAACAGATTTGACAGCATACAGGCAACTGAACAGACAGATCTCTAAATGCATGCGGCGAAACTTACGCAACTTCAATACAGCTCGTATTGAAGAAGCGATCGAGCGGAACCAAGGCTCCAAAGTCTTTGCCAGAGATCTGTCTGCCAGAAAGAGCCAACTGTCAAAGCTGAAGACCGAATGTGGCAGCATCGTTTCCGGGGCACCTGAGATTTTGAGTGAGATTGAGAGGTTCTATGGGCAGCTGTACACGTCATCGTTGGAGCCACACGCAAGTGTGAGTAACGATCCAAGAGCGAGTCTTATTCGACACTATTCCGAAGATATCCCGGACGTCAGTCTGAGCGAGATTAGAATGGC
The DNA here is from genome assembly GCA_033319125.1 of Parnassius glacialis. Taxonomy (NCBI): domain Eukaryota; kingdom Metazoa; phylum Arthropoda; class Insecta; order Lepidoptera; family Papilionidae; genus Parnassius; species Parnassius glacialis. The sequence continues at coordinate 7,781,507 of JAVANC010000024.1, read as the reverse complement.
TCTCCAGCACCTTAAAAACGGAAAGGCCCCAGGCGAGGATGGAATTACAGCGGAGCTTCTGAAAGCGGGTGGAAGACCGGTACTTGAAGTCCTTCAGAGGCTCTTTAATTCCGTCCTCCATGGTGGCATTACACCGGAGGCGTGGAGCAGATGTGCGGTGGTCTTGTTCTTCAAGAAAGGTGACAACGCTCTATTGAAGAACTACAGACCGATTTCCCTTCTGAGCCGCGTCTACGTGCTGTTTTCGAGAGTCATTACGAATCGTCTCGCGCGCAGACTTGACGACTTCCAGCCTCCCGAACAAGCCGGTTTCCGAAAGGGCTTTAGCACCATAGACCACATACATACCCTACGGCAAATTGTACAGAAAGCCGAAGAGTACAATTTGCCACTATGTCTGGCGTATGTGGACTATGAGAAAGCCTTTGATTCCGTCGAAATTTGGGCGGTGCTGCAGTCCCTTCAGCGGTGCCAAGTTGACTGTCGGTATATCGAAGTGCTGAAGTGTTTGTACAGTAGAGCTACGATGGCTATCCGAGTACAGAACCAGAGTACGAAACCTATCCAATTGCAGAGAGGTGTAAGACAGGGTGACGTTATATCCCCGAAACTCTTCACCGCTGCATTGGAAGACGTTTTCAAGCTTCTGGACTGGAAAGGATACGGAATTAACATCAATGACGAGTACATCACTCACCTTCGATTTGCCGACGATATAGTCCTCATGGCAGAATCGCTGGAGGAACTAAGCACTATGCTCAATGACCTCAATAGTGTCTCCCAACGGATAGGTCTTAAGATGAACATGGACAAAACAAAGATTATGTTTAATGTCCATGTCACACCTATGCCGGTAGTTGTTGGGAGCACTAAGCTCGAAGTTGTTGACGAGTATGTTTACCTGGGACAAATAGTCCGACTAGGTAAGTCCAACTTCGACCGAGAGGTCAATCGACGGATTCAACTCGGCTGGGCAGCGTTCGGGAAGCTACGACACATCTTCTCGTCAGAAATACCTCAAAACCTTAAAACAAAATTGTACAACCAGTGCGTGTTGCCAGTGATGACTTACGGAACTGAGACTTGTGAACTGATATCCGCAGTAGAACCAGAGTAACCGACATAGCCCAACGGATTACGGCCGGCCATATAGCTCGAACAACCGACAACCGATGGAGAAGAAAGGTTCTCGAGTGGCAGCCTCGTACCGGTAGGCGAAGTGTAGGGCGTCCCTCACGAGATGGAGTGACGACCTGATAAGACATGCAGGAAGTCGATGGAAGCAGGTGGCTCAGGACCGTGCTTTGTGGCATTCTTTGGGGGAGGCCTATGTTCAGCAGTGGACTTGTGAAGGGCTGTAATGATGATGATGATGATGAAATGGGAACACAAGTTACTACCAGCGCTCTCTAGTGTCGAGTAGCAGAACTAGGATGGTCAAGATCCTTCAAGAAATTTCGGGACTGATATGTACTCGAACATTCTAGATGTCGCTACAGTAAAGGTTCTGGAAACTATCTAAGGCCCTATATAAGGCTGGTATAGACCACGACCGAGGCAGTACTGCATTGGCGATATAAGCAAATATTTCGAAGCGAAATAACTTCGAACTAAAGTGATCAGTAGTACAATTGTCTTTTGTTATTAGCGTGGTTTTAAATTGTAATTAGTGTGCTGTAATTAAAGTCTCAATTTTGGTAAATCACTCGGCAGTTTTAGTTGTCTCGAACCCCAAGCTCGTAACAATTGGTATCAGAAGTGGGATCAAATATGCCAACTTTACCTAAAGACGACACGGAAGGTATCCGTATCCGAAGTCAACGCCAACAGGAGACGGACCAGAGACGAATTGGTAATGTAACACCGCAAACGTTAGAGGGCCAGCTGCCGACCACGGAGGCTGGCCCGTCAGCAGCTCCTGCACGTGCAGCATCTGACTTACGTGCTCTGATGATGATGCTGCAGGAGCAAGCTCGCCGACAAAAAAAGTGGCCCTTCGGTTGGAAGAGCAGCTGCAGCGCGGACAGGAGGAACAGTTCCGTCGGTTGGAAGAACAGCTGCAGCGCGGACAGGAGGAACAGGCCCGTTGCTTGGAAGAGCAGCTCAAACGCAATAAGGAAGAGGAAATGCTCCTCATGAAGGACCTTCACGCTACCTTCGGGAAAGAGATAATGGGGTGAAGGATAGGGTTGTTCAATATGACAACCGCTTGTCGGAAGCTGAAACCCGAATCGCCAAGTGTACAATCGGGTTGACAACGTGATGGCTGACGTAAAGAAAACGCTGGACGACCTCAAACTTGGGGATGAAATTACAGCTCCCGTGGTAGCTACAACACCTTCGTTAGGTGGAGTCAAAGTGTCGCCGCTCAACGGGACTTCTTCCTGGTCGGCCTACAAAATCCAGTTTGAGGCTGTCATGAAGGCGAACGGTTGGAATAAAAGTCAGGCCAAGACTGCTCTTACCCTAGGCCTGCGTGACCAGGCCTTAACTGTTCTGGAAGCTCTCGGTAAGGAAGTGACTTACAAGCAGCTCCTTGAGGAATTAGTGACGAGATATGGCGACACTCACCTGGAACACGTCTTTCGTGTGCAGCTCAAAGACCGCGTGCAACGTAGCAATGAAAACCTGCAGCAGTGGGCCCTTGAGGTGGAGAAGCTGGTTCGAAAAGCATACCAGTCTGTACCTGCGGTCATGGTAGGGAACCTGGTGCAGACATTCATCAACGGCATCCGCGACCTTAAAGTCAGAGCTGCTGTGAGGCTCGGGCACCACGAGACGCTTAAGGACGCGTTGGCCCATGCACTGGAGGTGGAAGCCGTACTGGTGGGGAAGTTGCAGTGGCTACAGTTCGCGACCGCAATAAAAGATACCGTCCTAGGTGCTACGGCTGTGGTAAAAGGGGCCATCTTCAATCCAGCTGCCCTAAACGAATTGTAGAAAGGGAAGGTGATCGATCTCAAGAGGGTAGTGTGGCTAACGGTACCACCCAGCAGCAGCAGGGAAACTGGCGGGTGCTGACTGATGATAGAAGAGGTACTCCTAAGATTGTCCATGTGGATCTACTGGCGCGTTATTATGGGGCAATAGTGCTCAGGACGAGCATGTCTTAGGAGGGGGCAGTGTTGCGCGCTACTATAAATGTCTTGTACATGGAAACACTAGATACCTACTAGCTAATTCATTCGGCAGTTTTAGTTGTCTCGAACCTAAGCTCGTAACAGTAACAAGTTAAATTACATTTAATTATAATAAATATGTGCCACTTTTGTTCGGTAACTTGTTCCATATTGTAGGTAGTTTTGTTTATCAAAAAATGCGACAAGCAGTTTTGACAGTCCTTTCTTGATGTTAACCTAACACTACCCACATAATTCTGAAGAGACCGAAGCAGGTGAAAATCTGGGGGTGCAAGTTCAGGATTATATGGTGGTTGCATTTTTTATAGGAGAGGAGGGAAACGATGTTAAGTGACTACCAATGTACACACACACCTGCAACACCAGGGGACTTACAAGTGCATTACCACACGTTGTCAAGGAGCCACTGAGTTAAAGTTATTTTGAACTTGGTAATATTTTATATTTTCTGGTATAGTAAAATTTAAAAATTACAGCCTATAAACGTCTCACCGCTAGTCACAGGCCTCCTCTCATTTCTAAGAGGGTTTTCGAAACACGCCGGTTTCCGAAAATACTTTAGCACCATAGAACACATACATACCCTTCGGCAAATTGTACAAAAGTCAGAGGAGTACAATTTGCCATTATGTCTGGCATATATGGACTGCGAGAAAGCCTGTGGTTTCGTCGAAATTTGGGATGTGCTGCAGTCCTTTCAGCGAAGCCAAGTTTACTGTCGGTAAATCGAAGTACTGAAGTGTTTGTACAGTAGGACTACGATGGCTATCCGAGTACAGAACCAGAGTACAAAACAAAGAAGTGTTAGACAGAGTGACATTATATCTCCGAAACTCTTCACCGCTTCCAATGGGAAGACGTTTTCAAGCCACTCGACTGGAAATGATGCGATATTAACATCAATGGCGAGTACATCACTCACCTTTGATTTGCTTGCGATATAGTCCTTATGGCAGAATCGCTGGAGGATCTAAGCATTATGCTCAATGTTCTCAATAGTGTCTCCCAACGGATAGGTCTTAAAATGAAAATGGACAAAACGAAGATCACGTATAACGTCCATGTCACACCTATGCCGGTAGTTGTTGGAAGCACTAAGCTCGAAGTTGTTGACGAGTTTGTTTACCTGGCACAAATTGTCCAACTAGGTAAGTCCAACTTCAACCGAGAGGTCAATTGATGGATTTAACTCGTCTGAGGAGCGTTCGGGAAATTACGGCACATCTTCTCGTCAGGAATAAACCTCAAAACTTGAAAACTAGACTGTACAGCCAGTGCGTGTTGTCAGTGATGACCTATGGATCTGAGACGTGGGCTTTCACTGCTGGCCGTATGGGGAAGTTCAAGGTCACTCAACCAGGTATGGAGAGAGCTATGCTCAGGGTTTCTCTGCATGATAATCTTAGAAATAAGGATATCCGCAGTAGAACCAGAGTGTCCGACATAACCCAACGAATTAGTAAGCTGAAGTGGCAATGGGCTGGCCATATAGCTTGAAGAATCGACAACCGACGGGGAAAAAAGTTTCTCGAGTGTCGGCCTCGAAGTGTAGAGCGTCCCTCCACTAGATGGAGTGACAACCTGATAAGACGTGCAGAAAGTGGGTGGATGCAGGTGGCACAAGTCCGTGCTTTTTGGCATACCTTGGGGAAGGACTATGTTCAGCAGATGACTCTTGTTCTTTGTCTCGTATAAAAACAAATGTTGTAGACGCCGTTGATCATACTTAAAGTGGACTCAAAGATTTACGGTATGATGATTTCTTATATTTACGCGAAGGCTTCACATTAAATGAAACTAATTTTTACGGATTTTATCGCGTTTAATTTATTTTTTTAATTCCCAACGCTTTGGGTGCTTTTACAGCAGCAATGGTCACTGGGGGACTGAGGTGTTTGACGTACCGGTGTCATAATTAGCCCGGCTAGTTTCAGTTTTCGTATATTAATTTTTGTTGAGATCTACGCAGAATGAGCTTACAGTAACTTGAAGTCTGACAGTGGTATGCTTGGGTTTGGATTTAACTTTATTAATTTATTTTATTAATTGATTTATTTAGGTACACAAAACAGATTCTTCAGAACATGAACATTTGGAAATAATAAATGCTAAGTTACAATCTGGATGGTATTCCAAAACATGTGCAAACATGATATTAGGTAACAGTAACGAATTTTCAGGGCAAATACTTATAAACTTACTTATAACCGTACATATATACCTATAAACTTATGTTGCGGAAAATTTAGAAAAATTAATTCTTTATTAAAATAATGTCTTATTTACAAATTATATCTAGTACAGATTTTTTGAAATTATTTACTTTCAATCAATAAGTCATTGAAAGGGCGACACTTTATTATTTGAGGGTTATATTAGGTCGTATTATTTCTATAAACTTGTTCAGGAAAGTATAGCAACGATGGGGCTTAGTATTAATCTCGAGAAATGGAAGGAGAGTGGGGAAATATATAACGGAATGAATAATTTTGAAAAATTAGAAAGCTTTGCCGATTTTTAACAGTCTTGGCAGTTCTGAATATAAAACCAAGAAGTTTTGTACTTTTAGATACCACATGATCGTAATGATCGCGGAAAGTAAGATTTTCATCAAAGAGTATTCCAAGATCTTTAACTACGGATTTTCTATCAAGCAACTATCAATTTATTTTGTTACCAAAGTTTTGTCTGTGTTTCATATTGCTAAATGATATGACAAAGCATTTTCTTGTATTCAGATCCCTGTAGTTTACTCTACACCAATTATGAATGTTGTATTAATTTGACTGAAGATTTAACAAATCGCTGAATGTGTCGATAACAAAGAAGAACTTCAATACAACACATACAACAGGCATGGACATGTTAATTTATCAATAAGATCGTTAATAAATGTTACAAAAATAAAGAACCTAAATGAGACCCTTGTGGCACCCCGAAGTCACAGCAGCGGGTGAAGATTTGAAACCTATTATAGTAACTAATTGACTCCTCCTGTTGAGGTATGATTCAGTCTTAACAGATTCCCATGTATTCCGTAACATGATAACTTGATACATAAATTATTTTGATTAACTTTATCAAATGCTTTCGAGAATTTGGAATAATATAAACTATTAACCTGTTTTCTTTTGGCGAAAGCAATGCAAAGCAAAGATAGTGTTTCTATTCAAGTAAAATAGATATTGTCGATCTGCTTTTAATAAGTCTATATTGTCTAAGCGATAGAAGGGTTGAAAAACAATTTACCGAGGCAAGACAAGATGCTAATGTGTTGATAATTTTCGCAAATGGACCTGTCGCCGGTTTTATAATTCAGAACGATATCAGCTATTTTCTTATTTTTAAGCTTATTTTTATTTAGAAGGAAAAACACCTGCTTTAATGGAGGCATTAAATAGAATACACAAGGGATCACTTAATTCCTTACCGCACTTCTTAATCAATAAAGGAGGAAAACCATCTGGTCCAGAACCTTCTCTTTGGTCTAATTTCGAAATATTTTGCTGTTTTTCTGTTTGTGTGATTACGATATCACTTAAGATACTATTGCTACAATTAGATAAATCGATAAGAATATAAACCAGGCTCCACTGGATTTACAAAGACCGAACTGAAATAACTAGAGAAAAGCTCACATATTTCTATATCAGCGGAAGAGATATGATTTCCATATTTCATCGTTTTGGGAATGCTATTAGAATTATTTTTCTTATCATTAACAAAAGGCGAAAAGAATGTTACTCGTATGTTATCAACTAAAGAAGATTCCACAGACGAAACAAAATTATTATAGTTATTTTTAATAAGTTTTTTATATTTGTTGCGTAACATGGAAAATGTATCATAATCTCGAGGATTCTTATATTTTTTGAAACGACGACGATATTTTCGTTTTTCTTCTAAACTTTGCCTCAAAGCAGGTGTGAACCATACGGGATTATTGTTTGTGTTAATTTTTGTCATAGTGTATATTTAGTAATAATATTCCATACCTCTTCATAAAATACGTCAGTCATGCTTTCAACATCTTGTTGAGTTGACAAGATATTATGTCATTCAACTCATTTTAATTCAAGATTTATTTTTGAAAAGTTACTATTAAAAAAAAATTAGGCCGTTTTAGGTTTTTGTTCTTAAAAATGTTTGAGTTTATTTCAACAAAATTTACATCCGCAACCAATGAGGGTTAGTGGTGATCTAAGCGGCTCAATGGCTCAAATAAAATAAACCTCAATTCTGTTCGAACTAAAAAGAATTAGGTCTAAAAATCGTCCATTGCTATTTGATATACTGTTATAATTATTAATATTACATAATTTAAGGGTATAATAAAGCAGATTAGCTTTATGACCATATAATTATATTGAGATGATTTAGATCAGTGAAGGTCAGGAAATTATTTTGTGTTTAGATATCGCATTATTACGTTTTGATAGTTTGTATAAAATTTATCGATGCAGTCTAAAGGGAGATCTGGTGGAAGATAACATAGACAAATGTCATTACTGGCTTTTAGCAATATGCTGATCCACAATTCGTCTTGTTCACTATTCCAGGAAGCCTGATGGGTAAAATTTATTTCTTTTTTTAACAGAAACAGAAACAGAAACAGAAACAGAAACAGAAACTTTTTTATTCAATATAGATTATAAATAATACTTATTGAAATCGTTTTTAAAGAAAAAAAAAGTCATTTTTTTGTATAATTACCACTGGTTCGAAAAAAACCTCTGTCCTGGGAAGATCCAGCAAGAAACCCAGCGGGACTTTTTTTTTAAATAACAGCTTACAATCATGTATGTTACACAAATTAACAACACAACAAATTAGAAATAGCTTGGGAGCGATCACCTCACTTCCAGGGGTTATTATCATCTATAAATTCTTTAATATTATAATATCCCTTTTTATACAAACTTAGTTTAATAAAGTTTTTGAACTTTGAGCAGGTCAAATTTTGTTATTTTATGGAATTTTGTTGTAAAAGCGTATACATCGCCCCAAGAATGAATTACTGACTCGATGGAGTCGAGTAACTGGTACTACTAGCTTGTGTCTGTTCCTAGTATTTACAGAATGAATATCACTTATTTTTGTAAAACTACTTTTATTTTTGTATACGTACATTAAATTTTCATAAATGTATTGAGAGGCCAAAGTTAATATATTAATTTCCTTAAATTTTTGTCGCAGCGACTCTTTAGGCTTTAAATCATAAATTGATCATATGGCCCTCTTCTGTAAAACAAATATAATTTCAGTGTCAGCTGCGTGTCCCCATAGCAAAATACCATACGACATTATGCTATGGAAATAGCTAAAGTAAACTAGTCTAGCTGTTTCAACACTAGTTAGACTTCTTATCTTTTTTACAGCATATGCTGCAGAACTAAGTCTGCTTGCTAGTTTTGATATATGGGGGCTCCATTGAAGCTTCGCATCTAGTGTGATTCCAAGAAAAATGGTGGTACCTTCAAGACTCAGTTTCTCCCCATTTAAAATTACATTAGTATTTAATTGTTTGACATTTGGAGTCATGAATTTCATACATTTTGTTTTAGTACCATTTTAATGCAAATTATTAACTTTGAACCAATTTACTAATTTAGATATAGCATTATTTACTTCGTCATATTTTAGTAATTGTCGACTTAATTTGAAAATTAAAGAAGTGTCATCTGCAAATAATACTATATCACGGTTATCCCCTACTTTGTACAAAATATACCCAAAGCATCCTGTGAATTCTCCCATGCATTAAAGATATATTTAATCAGCTCAACACCGGCATCAGTTGTCGAGCGACCCCTTGTGAAACCAAATTGATTTTTATGAAGTAAATTATTTATATTAAAAAAATTTAACATTTGATAAAGAAAAATTTTTTCAAGAATCTTACTAAGTGTTGGTAGTACAAAAATAGGTCTAAAATTGGCGGGGTCTAATGTACTACCAGATTTAAATAAAGGTATTACTTTACTATGCTTCATTAAATCAGGAAACACACCAGATTCGATACTAGTATTAAAAATAATAGCTAAATGAGGCGCGATTGTATCTTTTTTTTTTTTTTTATAGGATATGGGTGACAAACGAGCACACAGTCCACCTGATGGTAAGTGGTTGCTGCGGCCCATAGACATCTACATCTATCTTCTATTACAAATCAAAACGTAGATGCGTTGTCACCCGTGAGGACTAAGATGGAATGCCTCATTTCCAGTAAAAAGGGCCTCCGGCCACCTGCACTCACCAAGCGAAACGCAGAGGTAAACCTCTACTTCACGCTGGTTTTCTGTGAGGTCGTGGTAGCACCCCGGTTCGAGCCGGCCCATCCGTGCGACAGCAAAAGCCGCCGCGTGGCTCTACCACTGTTAAAAATCTATTATAGACGCAATAACTTTAACGGAAATCCCCCACAGATCCGTAGTTTTCTTAACATCAATAGTTTTAAAATATTTTACAATATCTTTTGATGACACTTCATGAAATGTAAAATTCTTTGTACACGCATTTACATTTTGTTTAAGTAATGATTCGGCGACGGCAGGAGAAGAATTCAGTGACTTAGTGGTCAAGATCGGAATATCAGTAAAATATTTCTCAAAAACTATTGCTACGTCCTGATCTGATACAGTTAATTTGTTGTTAACACTTAACTGGTAATTTGAATTGCGAGAGTTGATCTTACCAATTTCGCTATTAATTATACTCCATGTCATTTTAATTTTATTGGAAGCCGTCTTAATTTTGTTGCTCAAATGCAAAGACTTGGCTACGGAGCACACTCTTTTATATATTTTTGAATATTTTTTTACATATTCCCTAAATTCGACGCTATGATTATATGACCTTTCATGGTAAAGATCATATAACTTATGCCTGCTCTTATGGACTCCTACTGTCGCTCATTCATTAAATGACTTCCGACTGTTCAAGGAGAATGTTTAAGAAGTAAAAGTGTTATTAAATTCATTGCAAATAAGCGAAAAAAAATTTTTCAAAAGCATCAATGTTCAACTACAGAATTAATTAAGACAAAGTAATCACTGATGCTCATAGGTCAACTTGACAAAGTAAACAAAACAATAAACGTAAGAGACAGCCCTATTTCTCATTTCAAATAAATATCTTAGACAGTGCCAACAAAATATAAACCAAAAGAGAATCGACTCTTATTCGCTTCGGCACAAATAAGGTTATCCCTTTCACAAAGCAAAATGATTAAACACTATCACAAACATATACCTAATTTTCCAAATCGCGTCATTCAATTTCAAATGAATTCAAACTTTCCTTTCAGCAAACAGACGCAATAACAAACACAGTGATTAATTATATTTACAAAACATATGCATCAGCATTTAAAGGAGTATTTTAAATTCAATATTTTAATCACAACCGCTACAAGTATGAAAATTTCGCGGAAAACGCAAAAGCATTTTTATTTTCAATTTAAAGCGTCGTTATTTATTACTCGACCAAGCCCAAATCTAATACCCCCTGACCGCGTGATTCAACGCTCCAGGGGGGCCCTAATCTTCCCACCACCAAGTGGAGGCCACACCGCGTGAACCCGAGACCAATAGAGCGCAAACCGCTAACAGTCGCCACTCGGGTTGTACGCCTTTACTGAGGCCGTTGGCAACAGAACATTTTGACAAGCGGACTGTTGACGGCTTAAGGTTCAGTGCAGGCGGCCGTGGTGGAACCTAAGGCGCCAGCTAGCTAGGGCCGCCTCCATCAAATGGGGTACAGTGGTACACCAGTCGCGGCCACTCAGCTAACGGGATCGAGAAGAGTCCAGCGAACTGATGAGTGGCCGTGAAGTTCCTCTCCGCACGCTGAGGGGGGGTGATGACAGCCCCGCCCCTGGGGGAATTACCCCCCGACTGGTCGGGGGAGGAACTCCTTTCAAACCTAGGGGCCTGGTGGCTAGCCGGCGGGCGCCGAGCGTCGCTCGTCAGAGGGCGTGGCGGAGCGCCCCCGCCCGTGGGGGTCGAGATCCTGGCAGAGCCCTGACAGGAGACGCCGTTCGCACCCAGGCACAGAACGGCATGGTGATTACCCTGGCAATGCAGACAGGGCCGCCGATGCGGACAGTCTCGCTGAAGGTGCCCTTTCAAACATGAGTAGCACCAGCGGCGCTCCTTGGCGATAGTTCGCCTCGCTGGAACCGGCTTACCTAATAATAAACCTAATAAAACGTTACCAGGTGATCAAATGCTCGACAATAGGAGCAGGGGGGGGGGGGGTTACGAGGACTTGCCCGACGAATTCCGCCTCTTACTGGGCATGGCTCGTAAGTCGTCGACGGTGCCAGCCGCGTGCTCGATCTGTCGGCACTGCTCCTCCATAAACCGCAGCAGGTCATAGAAGGGCGGAATATAGGAGGCCTCGTCCCCGCCGTACCTCTCCTCAAAATGCATTTAAAGGTCGAGAGGTAGACGGGACAGCACGATGCGGAGCAACAAGAAGGCCCATTCGCCCACTGGTAAATCCAGCCGCCTCAATGTACTACAGGCCACTAAGACTGGATCCAACAGGTCCGGACGTAGTCTGGCCCGGTCACTAAGCAGCGGTAGGCTCAGAAGCTGCTTAACACATTCGTCCGCAATTCGCCGGACGTTGGCGTATCTTCTGGCTAGGAGGACCCGAGCAGTCTGGTAGGCGTCGTCCGACAATCTCAAATGGCCGACGAGGCTCAGAGCCTCCCCCTCTAGTGAGGCCAGGAGGTACGCCATCTTCTGGCTCGGGGTCAATTCACTCCGGGCGTCCACTAGGCTGTCGAAAAGACCAACGAAGATCAGCCATTCGGAAAGGACCCCGGAGAACCTTGGCAAGTCCAGAGTTGGGAGTCGTCCCAACAGCTCCGGCTGAGGCTGCTCCCGAAAGGACTCGGGCAAGCCACTCGTCCAAGCTTCACGCGCCTCTTCGGCATACCTGCCTTCAGCCTCGATCAACTCGTTCGTGAGCAAAAGGAACTGCTCGTAGTTTGCGAAACAGGAGTCCAGGACTCCCTTTTCCACATCCAAATCCTCGAGCTCAGCGTTAGCCTCTTCCACTGCAGCCCTTCGAGCATCGACCTGCTCGAACCGCTTCATCAAGTTATGGACCCTATCCGGTCGACCTATCAAAGCATGGGCGCTGGTGGCCCAGCTTAACTCCGCAGGCAACGGATTAGTATATTGGGCAAGGACATCACTACTAAATACAAATTACGACGCGGCTCGAGCACAATTACAAAAATAACAAATAACAAATACAACAAAAATTAACAGTTAACAAATGCAGTTCCTATCAAATCGAGTTGAATAAAAATTATACAAATACGAATTACTACTTATCAAACGAAATACAAGTTAGTACAAAAGAAAAGACACAAACCAAATTAACAAATAACAAATACTAGTGCGATCAAATCAAGTTAAATTCAAATTGCGTAAATACAAATTACTACTCTTTAGTTCAAATACAATTTACAATACGTAAGATACATAAACGAAGATACACATCACGGTCGATCAACAAAAAATGCCTAGCTCGGAAATCGACCCTTCAATAAGTAATCCACTACAACTATCCGACAACGATAATTAACCGATTACGTAAAAATAACCATCTACCTACATGACGCAAACTCCCGCTTGCGCACTAACCGGGCGCGGCTTTTCAAATTTACCCGCTAACAACCAAAAAAGCAAGCCACAAAAGAAAAGAATTGTATTATTACGTATATAATTAAAAAAATATTTTTACGTATTACGGACGGGCGTGATTGTAGACACAAAATTAAACCAATCAACCCAACGCTCGCTGCCACCAAAATTGTTTAATTTTTATCAAACACTATGGTCGGGATCGACCGGAAATTGATCCCGGAACCACGATCTGCAGCAAAATGTTACGGCCTGCAACTACCTATCCCAGGAGTAGGGTCCTTCGCGGCCCATAGACGAAGAACCTACCAGCATGTGCAAGTCGGGCGTCCTAACGCCAAGGTGGAAAGTTTCTAATTACAATAAACAATCAGGGGGGAGCGTTCTATTATAATAAACGGAGCTTACTTACCTCTATCCAAGGCGACTGGTCCCTCAGGATTCGGTCAGGTCGCATGTGGACGTATAGTGCTAGGAAAGTAAGGATCAGTGATTTGTATCTAGGTGTAGCTGGTAGTGTTATTGACCTTATTAGACCGTTACCATCTGCAGCAGTTTGGACCTCCGCACCGCTCCCACTGCTCTCCGTCCACAGTCACTTTCTTCGTTTCAACGATGACGGTCCCTTCACTCTGTCGTACGATTAACTACCTTACAGAAGCCACTAACTCTCGTTTGTTATAAAGCTTAACACGCGAGACCGGATCAACGGTCACTACCGTTTTGCGTGGCCACAGTTATTTCTAGAATATCAAATACCGCACTAGTAACTAATACAGCCGAATCCACTTATACGGACTCAGTGTTAAACCTAAAAGCCCCGGGTGAAGCTTTCAGCAAGGAATACGCGCTACAATTCCCAGTCAGTATATTTACTACACGCGCCTACCATTACGAGTTCCCGACAAAATGGACCGCTTGCTATCTATCGCAGCGATGAATTTGGACTCTCAATTTTTCTAGCGCGTTCTCGACACCCACCGTTCAAAACGCTTGGCCGAACTTCATCCCGTATTGCGCCGAGCCGAGTGCCATCTAGCGTCGATGCTTGACACTAGCGCTTTGCGCGAACACCACCGTAATTCCATAAACTCTAAAATACAATTCACAATTCTTTAGCTTTTCTAGATGTTTTAGTCATCCGAAATCCTGATAACACTATCGGTCACACTGTGTATAGAAAAGGGACCCATACTAACCGATATTTAAATGGTGAATCACAGTCAGGTGCCGTGGGAAAATCTTTGTTGTTTGTAGAATGCACGAGGGATCTGTGACAGAAAACATCTAGCCGCCGATCTTCAGCATGTCGAGTAAGTATTGCAATTCAAATAGCTTCGGGGCCCGCGCCTATGTCACAGTGAACGAGTGAAGCCGGCCACAGTCGAGCTTGTGCTTGCTGCTACCCTATGTCAGAGGAGTCACAGACAAGGTTGGCTACACCTTGAAGCGAGCTGCCATTAAATCATACTTCAAGCCGCTGAAGAATTTAGTCAACTTTTACCATCCGTCAAGTATCATATCCCTCTACAAGATGCAGGAGTGTACAAGCTGGATTGTGAATGTGGCCTCTCTTATATAGGACAAACAAAACGATCTATAAAAACCCGCGTGAAAGATTATATAGCTGACTTGAAGCACCGACGTTCCGGGAAGTCTGCAGTGTGTGAACATGTTCTAGATCATCCCGGCCATTACATTAGATTTGATAGACAACGAATCCTCGCAAAAGGACACCGATTCCTACCAAGGATGATTCGCGAGGCTATTAAAATTAAAAATAACATTCTAATTTCAATAGAGAAGATGTATGAATGCTGCCATCTGCTTGGGATTCTACAATTAATAAAATTATATCCAAACCCAAGCTTACCACTGCAAGACTCCAAGATACTGTAAGCTCATTCTGCGTAGATTAGACCAAAAATGAATATTCAAAAACTGAAGATAGCTGGGATAACTGTGACATCGGGGCGTCAAACTCCTTAGTCACCCCGTGACCATGGGTGCTCTAGAGCACTCGAAACCTCGGAAATTATAAAGTTGAATTAAGCACGATAAAATCCGTAAAAATTAGTTTCATTTAATTTATGGTATGGTCAGGACCCACCGGAATAAGACCAGTAAAACGCTGGTCCGTATAAATTCAAAAAATGGGAGGCAAAATTGGATAAACAAAAAAAGTTTTAAAAAGTGGTAGAGCCACGCGGCAGCTTTTGCTGTCGCACGGATGGGCCGGCTCGAACCGGGGTGTTACCACGACCTCACAGAATACCAGCGTGAAGTAGAGGTTTACCTCTGCGTTTCGCTTGGTGGGTGCAGGTGGCCGGAGGCCCTTTTTACTGGAAATGAGGCATTCCATCTTAGTCCTCACGGGTGACAACGCATCTGCATTTTGATTCGCAAACGAGGATAGATGTAGATGTCTATGGGCCGCAGCAACCACTTACCATCAGGTGGACTGTGTGCTCGTATGTCACCCTTATCCTATAAAAAAAAAGAACAAAACCTAACTGCAAAATCTAGCATAAACTGCAGGAAGCCTATACTCGTAAAAGGGCCTGTATAAAATAATGAAGAAAACTTATCTATTTTGTAAATGTGAATACGTTGTTATAATATTAAGGAAATAAAAAGGCTTATTATTAAAATGTAAACCACCAAGTTTATATTTTAATAAAAAGCCTTTTTAGGTAGTAACTCCAGATTGTCTATTATGACATTTCATTTTTTTATAGGAATAGGGTGACAAACGAGCACACAGTCCACCTGACGATAAGTGGTTGCTGTGAACCATAGACATCTACATTTATCCTCGTTTGCAAATCAAAATGCAGATGCGTTGTCACTCGTAAGGACTATGTTGGAATGCCTCTTTTCCAGTAAAAAGGGTCTTCGGTTCTCTACACTCACCATACGAAACACAGCAGTATTAAGCTGCTATTTTACGCTGGTATTCTGTGAAAGCGTGGTCCTTCCCCGGTCGAACCGACCCATTTGTGATACAACTATACTACTAATATAGCTGCAACTTGGCTCTACCACGTATACAAATCATCAACCCGTAGATATCGTAAGAGTTGACAAGCGGATATGCCGGGAAGATCTAGTGGCTTACGAAAGGTGATAGTATAACCATTACGTTTAACGTAGGTGTAGAATAGAGGAACAGAATATTTTTATTGCATATAGATTACATATGTAATTTTTATTGTAAATCGTAAAGTTGTAAAAGTTGTTAAACCGTAAAGTACCTACAACAACGGGAGCAGCGACAATGGAGTGAGACGTCTGTTACTGAGATCGTTAGAACGACTTAGGTGGAAGTTCTCCCTACAACAGCTCAATTCGTATTCTTTATTAACAGTCCCTTTTTAGCCGGTTATGTTATATGGAGCTGACCTTTTTATAAAATAATAAAAAGACTTCCTTCAAACCCTTCTCTCTAATCTTCTTTTATACTATTTTTCAGGGCACGTTTTACAATATAGGGCACAAGCCTCCTCTCAATTCTGAGAGAGTTTTAGGGCAAGGAAATGTCCACCGCACTGACCCTCTGTGTGTTGACGAACTTTACATGTTATTGAAATATTTTTTTATTTTATTTTTAAGACGATTTTGTCACGATATCCTTCACCGTCGAGCATGTTTTAAATCAGCAGTTCAAATTGCAATTAACAATTTCATTAGTGCCGGCAGGGATCGAGCCCGGAATTACTCGCGTACTGTGAAATTTACGGCGAGCCAATTTAAATATTATTTGATTTTATTTAACTTGCCTTCTTCGTATGTCTTTCCGGTTCAAAATTTGTAATTAATTTTTGAAGTTCTTGCTGACATCCGACTGAGTTGAAATTTGGCAAACTTATATTTGTATTTTTCTACGTTACCTCCACACTAGGATGTTCTCCAGTATCGTGACGGTAGTTTATATACATACATTTTAAAAGGACAAACATTTATTTGTGGCCATACGAATACTTGTTCTGTGCGGAATTTTAAAATTGATTTGAAATTAACACGAGACAATTTCAGGCTTTGAATATGAAGGGAAAGTCTTATAAAGACAATTTTACTCGTTTTTCCAGTAATGTTATCTCTTCGAAACTCCATTTTTCGAATATGTTCATGCACATAACAAAGAGATTTTTACCAGGAATTCTCCTGACATATTACACTCTATTAAAATACTACATCTTCCAGCACACAGTAGAGCAGCGTCGATAATTCTATTCTGCCTCAGAAATCCTCTCCCTAAATATGGTAGTACTAAAAATTCAGTGATTTAATTTTTATACTATAAGGGTGACAAGCGAGCTCACAGTTATCCTAATGGTAAGTGGAAGATGTGGCCCATAGACATCTACATCTATCCTGTGTGTCCTTCGTCAGCCCATCACAAGTCTACAGCTGAACATGCGCCTCCCACGTTAATTGCCTCATAAAGGGAAACTTGCCTGTTGCGGACAGCTAGAGACCCGCCGCCCCGTCGCCCCTTCATACCCCGTTGCGCCCCGCACACCCCGCGCACCGGAGCCGAGCGACGACCAATGGGAGTGCAGCATCGTCGCGCGGCACTACTCACAGACTGAGACGCTCTCTTGCGGGAAATAAGAAGGGCGTTTTGGTCTGTGAGTGGTTCATTTCTGAAGCGCCACTCGAGAAGACTACAAAGAAGACTCAAGACGGAAAATCAAGACTCCATAATTCAAGACCTCTCTCTGTACATATCATATAGTTTAATAGTGCCGAATTATTGTAAATAGTTTAATACAGTATAGTCAAGAGTACCATCTTTTCTTCACGCAGTCCCCTAGCATAGTTAACCTCAGATCGGTCAGTCAATTAGTAAATACAGTCCACTAGCTACAGTAATTAATAAATACAGTCCACTTAGATCCCTTATTTTGCCATAGTTGGCACGCTTGGCAGGCGAAATGGAAAGTGAAGTTTTTTATTATTATTGACTCATTTTAAAAAAGAAACTGCTGCATGTCTCCTGTTTTAGTTTTCGTCTGTCGCCTTTTACGACACCCACTGGATGATATGAGGTGGTGGATTCTCCTGCGCCACCACTACACGGTTAATGTGTTGCTCATGAAATGAAATTGAATGAAATGCAAACTTTTGTATTTAAATGTAAGATATTAAAATTTATTTGTCTTAATGAGGTATCCATCTCCAGAAGAAACGGCGCAAGAGACTCAGCAGATATTTAATTTTTGTTATTATTAAAACCATGTACGACATTCTTAATCAAAGTTGAAAAGGAAAGCGTGGTCTTTAATAAAATAACACAACAACACAAAAAAAATTAAAGGTAATAATTGTATTACAAACCCGAGCAGACCAGTATGACGCAGGTGGTTGCCATTGCCCTCCTCGGCCATTTTAAAGGGAAGTGTATAATCCTGTACTGTGCAGATATTATGTAGTCGTCGTTGTAATTGGCGGCCGTAAACGAAATTCGGTTTGAAGTACATTATCATTATTAAAATGAATTAGCTAAGACCTGCGTGAAAAATAAAATAATATACCTTAAACACCATGTAGAGCATCTCCCTCCCTCCTTCGACAGCAGGCACTATCACCATCACTACTAATGCCAACATTACCTACCCAACACCATTACAATGGCAAAGACATGCCACATTCGATAATGTGACACGTGTTTAGCCTCAAACGAGTCATCACCAGGAGAAACAGATTCCACGATGACTAATCGCTAAGTTAGGAATACAACTTGGTCCTGTGGGATTTGAATGTGACATTTTATTGTTCGAAATGTGTGTCCGCCATTTCCCAGTCGCTACTAGGAGTTTCTGTTTTTTTATAAAAAAAGAGAGACAAAGGACACAGTCCACGTACTCGTAATAGTAAGTGAATGCCCTTAGACACCTAAATCTATCCTCCATTAAGATTATCTGGTTCCCTTTTTCTTTTCACACATCATACGAAACACAGCAGCATTAAGCTGCTATTTTTCGCTAGTATTCTGTGAGAGCGTAGTCATTCTCCAGTTGAGCTGAACCATGCGCTGTAGCAAGCATGGGTCAGCTCAACTGGAGAATCACTGAATTCGTATGGTGTGATCATATAAACGTAGCATGGCATTAGATGCAGCATAACTTTACCAGGTACATCGTGAATAGTTCCCTAGATTTCTAGCACCGAGCGGTATCCCGCTTCGTCGTGACGGTGAAGCTTAATGGACGTAATGTGGTCATTCTCGGTGAATGGAGAGAAACCTAATGTAGTGTTGGTCACGTTCACATCTGTTACTGCGATAACACTCTCGCTTTTGAGTCTCCGACAACATTAAGTACCTGTCACTGTGGCAGGGGCACAAATCGGGTGTAATTCATAAATTATAAAGTTGTTTCAAAACTGTTTACCTTATGAGCTACTCGGAATGTAGGTAAAATATAATTTCTTGATACGCGTAATTAGGGGCGTCACTTAAGATGCGGCAAAGACATCTGGCCAAGAAAATTTTAGACATTAGGTTAAGTGCTTAATTTAACTAATTGAGGGTGTTGTCGAAAATATGTCCAAGGTATTCTTAGTAACAAATAACAATTAAGTTAATGAGAAAACATGAAACTAGTCACACGCATAAATTAATAATTTTATGTTAAGTTTTATGAAAAGTTTGATCAAGAAAAAAAATTGAAAACTTTTTTCATTTTTTAAATTTTAAAATTTCTCGATGGCTCGATAGCGTCATGACTAAGCCTTAGGTAGCAGCGCTAGTGTTTTTATTGCTTACAAATAAACGATCTGTGTCTTAACGTGTGTTCCTATGCAATTTATTAATGAAAACTGTCTCAAAAAATCTTCTACGGAGACAACGTATTTAAAAAAAAGTACTCTATAAATATTTATGTGTACGCGTTAAAAATTGTACTTTCCTAGTTAATAGATAATTTCTAATTTTCATGCAAGTGATTTAATTAAAATAATTTTCTATTCTAGCTACAATTTTTATACAAAACTTTAAGACAACACCGGTTATACTTAGGAGTTCCACCAAGAAGGGACAATCCTAAATGTGTCACGTTTTTGCTAGTCTGACCAAAGCATTCATTTAGCTATTAATTACGGTAACAATAATAGAAAAACATTTTTTATAGAAGATGGCGCAACCGAGCATGCGACTCACCTGGTACTAAGTGTCGACCGCCGCCCATGAACAACCGCAACACCGGGGGAATTACAGGTGCGTTTCCGGCCTTTTGAAAAAGCTAAAGATCGTTTCTTGAATGTTCCTAAGTCAGTCCCGAAAAATCCCCGATGATAGATAATTCTACAAAAAAGTCGTGCGAGGAAGAAAACCACGAGTAAATTTCACAATGGTGCTATTGGACAGCCAAGCTTCTTGATGGTGGGGATGGTATAGTGAGTTCTAGTGCTATTTGATTTAATCTCAATATCAGGGTTATAATAGTAACCTTTAAGTAATTCTAGCACGAGAATATCATCCTGGTTACAGGCTGATGCCGACATAATCACGGGTATATTTTTTTAAGCATTGCAAGTTTTAATACGATACGAGTTACCCTTGGGGGATTCCATATAGAAAGGGGATTCTATCAGGTCATCAACACAGATTAATTTCATCTGTGCTCCAGCATCACTCCATCTTATTGTTTTATAGTGGAAGGAGATATTAAAGTATTCTGGTCATAAAAAACGAGAACATCCTTCAATCTCGCACAAATTTTTCCCTCTAATCACACACACACACACACACACACACACACACACACACACACACACACACGAGAGCGCGCGCGCGCGCACGCAAGCACACACACAAACACACACACACACGCAAACACACCCGCGCGCGCGCACGCACACGCACACGCACACGCACACGCACACGCACACGCACACGCACACGCACACGCACACGCACACGCACACGCACACGCACACGCACACGCACACGCACACGCACACGCACACGCACACGCAAACGCACTCGCACACGCACACGCACACGCACACGCACACGCACACGCACACGCACACGCACACGCTCACGCACACGCACACGCACAAGCACACGCACACGCACACGCACACGCACACGCACACGCACACGCACACGCACACGCACACGCACACGCACACGCACACGCACACGCACACGCACACGCACACGCACACGCACACGCACACGCACACGCACACGCACACGCACACGCACACGCACATGCACACGCACACGCACACGCACACGCACACGGACACGCACACGAACACGAACACGCACACGCACACGCACACGCACCGCACAAGCACACGCACACGCACACGCACACGCACATGCACACGCACACGAACACGCACACGCACACGCACATGCACACGCACACGCACACGCCATGCCAAGCCACGCACACGCACACGCACACGAACACGCACACGCACACGCACACGCACACGAACACGCACACGCACACACACACACATTTACTTAACATTTATTTACTTAAAAGGGGGACATCCCAACAACGGATTAATGTATCTGTTCAAACAAATTATGTAATAATAAATTATATATCATTAAAAAAAATCGCTATCACTGGTGGTGCAGTGCTAGGAAATGGGCTCCAAACAATGTCAAAAACATTATTGTAAATTCTCACAAATATAATATGAAAGAAAAAAAACCTTATTTTCGAATTTCAAAGTCGTATATATTCGATTAATTAGGTTAAGTGCGTAATCAGACTAATTTAGCTGTCTCATGAAAGATGTACGAAATGCAAAATTAACTGCGTCGAATAACTCAAAAGATCTTTTTGAAAGAGAATTCTTTTGTTATATCCGTGCTCCATTAGACAGACTTAGTGCTTAGGCAAAAAAAGGCAAAAGCAGAAATTAAACATTGGATTTTTTTCTACCACTTGTACTTTCTTTTTTACTGACATTTCCTTACCCTAAAACCCTCTCAGAAATGAGAGGAGGCCTGTGCCCAGCAGTGGGACGTAAATAGGCTGCAACTTTACTACTTGTACTTGATTTTGCCTGGGCACCGCTTGCATCAAATTTATTTTACAGTACTGATGGTGACGGTGAAGGAGAAAACCTTACATAATTTCGTCTTAACAGGGATGTAAGAGGTGAATATGGAAATATGTGACTGTATAGTCTGTACCAGGCCTCTGTCACTCTATCTCGCTGCCTGCGTGAAATAAATACCTACAATTGCGAGGTGCCCCGGGGGTAGACATGCAGTTGGGGCTAGCGCGTTCTAGGCGATTTGTAAAGTTTAAAGTTTTTTAACGCTGTTTACGTAAATAAGTTTTGTAAATACTTGTTGAAATACTCATCGAAATAGTTTTTTTTAATTGTTTAGTATATTTTAATTGTAGGATAAAATAGTTTATACAGACTTAATGTCATTTAAGAATAATATATATGTATATATTATTCTTAAATTCTATGTTCAGCAGCAGACTTTCGATATTCTCGTAAATTACTGATGTAAATCGGTTAGCACGGTAATGTCTGTACTAAGTAATTTTCTCATTAAAAAATAAAACAAGTAATTACTGTTATCCCACTACAAATGATTGAGTTCTAGATTATTGTGCCATACGATTGGGCCAATGTGCTATGTTCGAAGTTCGAAGAAAGTGCGATAAGTGGTATCGTATCATTCCACAGCTGATAATTTCCGCTGCAAGATGGCGTCATTTGGTCTGATCGTTTTAGGGTGGAGCGTCAGTGTAAGCGATTTATTAGTAAAATATTTAATTTCCTTAACTTTTTGGTAGTTACTATATAGAGTTTAAGAAAGATTTTTATCTTTGCTTATTATATACTAGCAGTGACCGCGGCTTTATTCGGAATTAGTACTTTTGTTATAATAAGTATTTTTAATTGTCGCGAAGATCTAGAAAGACACTTATTTGGATAAAAACATTCACTTAGTCAGTCATTCAGACAATTTAACGAACGAAAAAACTAATCAAGAAACTAATTTGGCAAACTATACGATTGTGTTTTATATTATTGTTTTGTCTTTGTGTATTATGTCTGTGGCGGTGCTGTCGTCGCGTCACAAGCGAACCACAACAAAAGTTCCGAAGTACAAATGTATAGAATAGCTCCGAACCTATTACATGGAGCGTTGGCCGCTCTCCGGGGTAAATACCTTGCCCGGCGGTATATCTTCCCTCTTCCTACAACGGCCAAATATCTATTTATGTATTTTAAATGTTTTTTATACGCTCGTAGAACGAATAGGAATCTTTTTTAGATATTATTGTAAAGGAAATGTACTAGCGTCCCACCCTAGCTTTGCCTTGGTAGGATCTTTAAATGTGCCCGACGCGACTGTTAACGCCACTGAGTACCTATGTTTTTATGGTAAGTTATGAATATTATCATATCAAACAAATTAAAATAAAAAAATATTTCTAATAATGTACACCTAAAACTTAAAAACTTAATTGAAGTTAAAATAATTAGCAAATCACAAATCACAACCGTACGTTAGCAACGTATCCATAAGACTGGCTAAATTACATCCTAGTATCGCGAAGAATCACTTATAATTTACCTTGTAAAGAACTCTCAAGAAACACTGTAATATATCGTTCTAGTACTGGTATAACAATATCGGAATTCCTTTTTAAATTTAGAAAATAAAGATGAATTAAAAACATCCACTATGCAAATTATCGAAGCAATACACCAAGCTACGATACATCATAAGTTTTAACATTAGTATAACGTATAAGATCATTGCAGAATATTTACTATTTTTTTATGAAAGATTGTTGTAGTGATTAATTCGTCGTAGAAGATGCATGTATATATATAAGATAAATTATTTTCGGGACTCTAATTGAAAACTGTTTTTATGGTGTAAATGAATTTATCGAAATCTGCCGTGACGGTCACCTCAAGCGAATTGTTGTTAATATTTGAAATTTTAAATTGACAAAAGAATTAGGTTTTTTACGATTGACTTTAAACTAGTTTGCATTATGCATTATGACATGACCATGCTTGTATATTTTTAATTTTTTTCTCTTTTTTACATCATACATTTATTGACATTATATTGTTTTATTAAGTGGCGAAGCTTGCGAAGTCACTTATTAAGTGGCGAAGCTTGCGAAGTCACTTATTGATTTCACGATGTCTGTCCGTCTGTCCGTCTGTCCGTCTGTCCGTCTGTCCGTCTGTCCGTCTGTCCGTCTGTCCGTCTGTCCGTCTGTCCGTCTGTCCGTCCGTCTGTCCGTCTGTCCCACGATTATCTCGATAACGGTTGCGAATTTTCAAATTCTGTTTTCAGCAATCGATTACTGATCACCCAGGCATCTGAACCTCCTATTTTGAAACTGATTGCTCAACGACAACCGTTAGAAACCGCTACAAAGCTGATTGCTTCGCCACTTTGCTATGCTTTTAGCTTGCTAGGTTTATTGATTTCACGATGTCTGTCCGTCTGTCCGTCTGTCCGTCTGTCCGTCTGTCCGTCTGTCCGTCTGTCCGTCTGTCCGTCCGTCTGTCCGTCTGTCCCACGATTATCTCGAGAACGGTTGCGAATTTTCAAATTCTGTTTTCAGCAATCGATTACTGATCACCCAGGCATCTGAACCTCCTATTTTGAAACTGATTGCTCAACGACAACCGTTAGAAACCGCTACAAAGCTGATTGCTTGGCCACTTTGCTATGCTGTTAGCTTGCTAGGTTTATTAAATTTTGATATGAAACGTTATTGCAATTTTGTAATTTTAATTATTCAATTGCATGTCGACGTAATATTTGCATACCGATAAATCGGTAAAACATGCATGTTCACACTATATTATAAGACACAAAAATGTACCATGTTTTATGCAAATAAACATTTTATTATTATTATTATAAAAAAGTCATAGATATTTTACTTTTATTTTCTGTACCAGTGATGAACAGGCCTCCCTTCGTAGCTCGCGGGGTAAGATACTAAGAACGTCATCTCCTGCCGATTGATCGAAATGGATTCTCTTTTGCTGTCACTAAAACATGTTATACTATGGATGTGGTGGGATGTAGACCGCGAACTCAAAAATCGATTCCGTCATTCAACTTTACTGTCATATGGAGTGGTCCACAACTCCTAACACAAGCATTTGCAGTTTATCTGAAGTGGTTAAATGAAATATTAGTAATGTTAATAGTATTACATACTTGTATTTCCTTTAAAAAAAAAAAAATACTTTGTTTCCGTATTCACTCGCTCCACACGGAACTGTTTTGCATTGTCTTATAGGTTATAGGCTTAACAATAAAAGATACATAACACATAATATAATATTTGTGTCAACTTCTCAAATAACATAAATACCTCATGTTAGCGGCGTGAACGCAAAAGGTACATGAGCAAATTTAAATTACAAATATTGAATTTAAAAATAAGTAATACGCATTTTAAAAGTTTTAATACACATTTAAAGAAGTTACTAAAGATACTATAAGAAAACTTGTATCTGAAAACTTGCATTCGTCATTTGATGGAGAGTTAAAAGGGGGATAAATGAGCTCATCAGAGCAAGGAAATGAAGGGCGATTGAGCAAACGATCAGGCATTAATAAGTGTTTGCGGTTCTTAAGTGCCTTTTGAAGATTTCTTAAACGCTTCGATTTGCTATGGTATAGGGAGAGAGAGTAAAGCGATTGGATATTGTAATATAATTAATGTTTTTATCAAGATTCTTGACGTGGTAGAGCCATGCTGGTCAGCTCAACCGGGGAAGTACCATGCTCTCACAGAATACCAGCGTAAAATATCTTTCCCAAATTTACTACTCTTTCAAAAGGACGTTCTTATGACTGGAGATTAAACGGCAAAAGAAACTCCACAAACTTTTTTGTTATTACTACAAAATGGAAAACATTAATAGACCAATCGATGACTTAAGCATGTTGTGTGATGTACTGAAATAAGGTCGATATCAATTTAATATTGCGAAGCTAAGCACACCAACTCCCATAAACAGGACTTTTTAACAAGTATAACACATGTCGTCACCTTACCATAATAAAATAAAGTAAATAGCTCCAACTAAGTTTTTTGAGTAGTACAAATGTGCAGAAACGCGAATCATTGCCTACCATTATTTGAGCCCTTATTTGAACAGAAAGATGATGCTGCGCTCATCTCGAGTTTCAATTTCCTTCAGTTGTCTCTTGCGACACCCTCGGGACAATACGGGATAATAGATATTCTTTCACCGCCACTGTATGGTAAGATATGGGGTAGCGGTATTAGTACAGTAACAACCGCTAAACCTTATCACTGCAACCGAGGCATAAAAGATATTATTTGGATGCCGCTATTAAAGTTCGCGGTCCTTTGTTCAAATAGACTAAGTGTAATCAGCGCGGTAGCACAATAGGATTTCGACAAAGGGCATTATTTATATAATGGCCTATGTTCTCTTTTATTATTTTTCTTTTCTCCTTCTAATGAGTTTGTTTGTTAGTATTCTCTTTCACTCCAACGATTATTGTGTAACGCCTGTTTATTTGATTTTAATTTCGTTTTAGAATAACTTTATTTGGGGACAAATGCAAATTTTTATTTACTACGTTTTTTCACTTTCCAAGTAACAGATGTGACGATCTGTGCAATTTCGTTGAAAGAATTTTTATTGTCTAAGACTCAAGATAGGGCTGCAGGCTGTTATTTATGATTGGATTTTAACTAGCAATGGTTTAGTGTTAACAGATGATAGTGATTTTCGATAGAAATTTTTGTAGGAATTTTATCACGTAAATCTCTAACCATTGCTCACTGAGCGGATCAGTAGGCTGAAGCAGCAAAGGGCCGGCCATATTATAGCTCCTTTAAAACTTCTTTGAGTTGCTTGAGAACCAAAAACAGATAGGTTCATTGGGCTTGTACTGGCTACCGTAGTCGCCTAAGACTCTCGACTAAATGGTGTTGAGACCCGATGAAACATCAGGGAGTCGGTGATCACAGTTGACTCATATATTCAGAAATAGACTTGTGATAGGGCGTAATGATGAACTTGATGATGATGAGATTATTAGTGATCTAGGAATCTTTGCATGATCAACATAGTATATGTAATGGGTATTAAATAAACTGCCAATAGAGGTACTGTTATACTTTTAAAAATAAAGAACCAAATTATTTATAACGGACTAGCTGGTACATGGCGCGATGCTGCCATAGAAGAAATAATTGTGGAAATATCGTTTTAAATTTAGAACAGTTATATTGTTCAATTAGGAATTATATATTCCTACTTTTAAATACATTTTTCGATACGATACGCACGCCATCTACTGTAAGTTAATTGTATTACGCCTATTACCATCGCGCAAGTGCAAGCAATTAGTTGACAAAGTTTTATGGCAAAGTAGTATGGCATCGTATAGAATACGAAGAAACAAATATTAATTTGTATATATTAGATTTCAGAAAAATGAGGAGGTTTAAAATTCGACTGCATATTTATTTGTTTTTTTTTTATGTACGTTACGCGATAATTTCGTTAATTTTGAAATGATTACAACGACTCTTTTTTTAAATATGTTTATTTATTAATGTTTCAGGGGTGGTTCTTATATTTTGGAAAAAAATCTAAGGGTGGAAAAATAAGAGTTGAAATTTTTGTGTACCTATTTAGAAGACCTCCGGTTTTGATATTTCCTAGTCTACTTGAAAAGAGTAAAATTTTAGTAAAATATGAACCTTTGAGTAAAATGTAATTGCAAAAAACTAATATGAATAAACTGATTTTCTTATTTTATTATTTCTAGTTCTTTTATTATATTTGTTTAGTAAAGCTAAATAAATATGTGATATAAATATATAATAATATTCTTTTATACAATGACTTCAGAATGTGAAATTATTTTATTTTTAGTTGATTGAAGCCGGCTTTTACCTTTTTATTAAAAGTTTATTTTCAAGTACACCTTTTCTGTTTGTTTAACTGACTAAGGTAATAAGAAGGACGTTAAGGTAAGCAAAACTTGCTCATAACTAAGTCCCAGACGTATTACTTCGGCACGTGCTCTCGGAGCGATGGTTTGGCTCATACGTGAATACAATATTGATTTAGAAATATTTGATAAAATTGTTTGCATTATGTATGCAGCGATTTTGTGTGTTTGCTTTCTTTTACTACTACCGTGGACGTCGAAAACATTGTTTTAAAATTTAAGAATGTTATACATTTATATTTCACAAGGACAAACATCCAAAACCGTAACAATTATTTGTAGGCCATACTGTTAATTTCCCTGCGGGATTAAAACCCGTGGCGTTTAACACTGCAACTCATTGCTGAGTCGTCAAATTTATTTTATTAATAGACCGAACATTTTTAATTTTCACGAAACACAAAACACAATTTTAATTTTTAAAATGACATATTGTGTTATTAGATGGGAAAAATTATAAATCAAGAAATATCATAAAATCTGGCTTTCGTGCGTACCCTTTGAATTAATACAACATGATAATCTATGTCAAACCCTATGTGGCTTTTGTTGAAGTTTAGAGTTACTACTGGTGTGGTTTCTCGGCTGCTGCACATTTTTTGGTAAAACATAACGAAAAACTGAAAAAAAATATTTCAGGGGTATAAACTAAAAAGGATTAATCTGAATAAAATTTCGAATTAAAAATAATCGGTTTTCGTTGGCTTTGGCAACGGAGACAATCCTAATAGTAAGCGAGTTTTGTGTGATTATGCGTTAAAAATAAATAATTATCCCGTGAATCTTAACATTAAAAAACAATGTCCCCAAGTATATCAGCAAAATAGAGTTTAATATTTCATTGTGTATCGTACAATCATATAGTATTTTGGGCATGTGCACCCGGTGTGACGAAAAATTCATTAATTACCTTCCTTTTTTATAGGCGGCAGGACTACTTTTCTGCCAAGGATTTCTGATCTCTTACATATTTCTGTCAAATAGCTGTGCTTGCAATGGTTTTCCGTTCTAAGGGGTATAGAGATCCAATCTAATTACAGGCTGTGAGACATTCCACCTTAGTCCTCAGAGGCGAAAACGTATCCGTAATCTTCTTTGCTTGAAGTTAGCTGCTGATATCCATGAAGCGCAGCAGACACTTATTATTAAGTTATATAAAAAAAAATTATATGAAAACTTTTTACCGAAAACGAGGCATATATTTAAGCTCTCACACGGCAACACATCTATATTCTCTATCGCTAATCGGTGAAGGTATTAATGGACCAAAGTATTATCCTTACAATTAGGAAAAAATCCTTGGTACTCATTTTTTATCCTTACACACATATACAAAAAATGTTTAAGTAATTACGAACAGAAACACTTATTTTATTTCCAAGTACATAATTTATTTCCGGTAACATCCAACATCTGACCAAAATATTAATTTCGTTTAGATGGTGATAGTAATTAGAATTTTGAGCAGTAACATTGGCATGCTAGTCATGCTTCGTTTTCATTATTGTGCCTGACAACAAAGATGTTTAATGAAAATTTATTACCCGGTAGTCGTTATGTCCACCCGTATTAACTAATTACCTAATGTCGAAACATATACAGGGTAATTTTTATACTGGAGACCTTTTGGGAATATATTATTTACATCATAACTACAACATCTGTAAGAAAATAAAAAATATTTCTTCAATTTTTATTTTCATACAAAAATTAAAGTATTTTAATTGGACTTTCTAAACGGTAATAGTTCTAGTATAAGCAAAGCGCGTGACGGGTATGGCGGAGGGGTGTGTAGGAGGCTAGGCTTACACATTTGAACTTGATCTACATAATTACCTGTGTCGTCAGGTCAGTCGCCTCTGATGCGCCCGCGACGCTTGTCCTTCCGTTGTATTATTAATATTGCGAACGACGAAAATTAGCGTCGCAGAGATCATACTTTATAATTCCCTATAATACATTTTAATATTTGTGATTTTTTTTAATCTTATTTAATTATGTGTAATGATTTCAACACGATGTGTGATACTAATATAAAAAGGCATTTTCTTTGACGATTTATTCAGAAATTGTTTAGGTACTACAAAATATAGACTTACAAGGAATAAGACATGACAATAAAAACTTAAAAGTAGATTATTGTAAATGTATTACATTCTGTAAAGAGTGATTTCGATAAAATTGTTTGTAATGTTGCAACCAATATATTCCCAAAAGGTCTTTAGTAAATTAAAAATGACCCTATATACAGGGTATTTTTGAAACACTCCCGAAAACAAAGACAGATGATAGTAGATACCTTCGCACATGGGTCACAAATAAATTTGATCCCGACGAAAAAAAAAATCATCTTTTCACAACGTTTTATTAAATTTATTCACGCTCTATCATGTTAGTACATCTAAATGAAATGATAATATCATAAAAAAATCATGATAATACTTAAACATAAAACGATCAGTGGAATTACTGAATTACAATCAGCTGATTAAGGGTCAATGTACGCGAGAACGCAGAATTCGCAGAGGCCGCGCGCCTACTAGCCTAATGGGCCATACCATATCACAATACCTAATAATTTACAACATTTGTCTAAATACCTAACTTATCTACTTAACCTACTATTTTTCCACTGTGCTTGTCTCCACGTAGCCACTTTAATTCGAATTCACAGGTAAAATAACCCAAATAACTGGTTCGATTCCCCGCTAATGAAAAAAATACTTAAATGATATATAACCAAGGTGCACCATGTGTTTTATTCATCGTGTAGGTATGTTTATTATTCGATGTATTCAGTTATGTACCTATTCAAATCAGTTCAATACTAAGTTACATAAAAAAATTAGGTATGAAACAGCTAACCGCTCTAAATCCTCCGTGGTGACGTGCTCAATGAAACCAGGCACACGTTGTTGCTGGTCCAACGGCAGAAAACTCACCGGCGGTCGTGATCGCCGGGAACTAAAGCTTGCACTTTGTACACTTTGTTTGGGCGCATTCGGTTACAATTTAACACTTTGTGAACTGTACAGTATGACACACTTGTTCCATCCCGTCGCCTTAACAATTTAGCGATACTTCGTGTACCTAGGTTCGGGTTCCGGCGAACGACATTTAAAATGCGCTCCTCCGAGTTAACAGCCACTTGACTTCCACCTCCTGCCACTACCAGAGCAATGGGCCGATTTTCCAACACTCGCTGAAATGATGCTGTTATCAGTCAGCTGGATGTCGAGCGGTCGGGAATTTCTCTCGGTTAATTCGCAATGCATGCGAAGCATTCCTGCGAGATTCTATAAACGTACGCGTTAGGCATTATAAAAACAAAACAAGAAACTTAAAACGTTACAACAAGGATAATATCATTAAGTAATAAATAGCAAGTAATAAGAACAATCATTTAATAAACAACACAATTAAACTGTTTCTTTAGATAGTCAACACGGAACTGTTTTAAAAACTAAAATTATTAATTAAATACGCTAAAACAAATGCGCACAATGTAAAGTCCTTGACGCACTGGAGAACCTTCCACACACCGTTAAAGCGTTATGTATGTTAAGACATCGTCAACGTTTATTATTTATAAGTTTTATCCCTACGACCAATTTTCATATGGAATTTAAAAGTTATGGTTGTATGGGTGTTTAGAGTGTCAATAAAAGTCACCACATATAACGCACAAAACGTTTATTGTCTACAAGTACACAGAACATTTAAGAAGGCGGATAATGTACACAGTGAAAACAAAGGAATGACAATTTAACACAAACAATAGAACTTATACAGTATACACAACTCGATATGTACTCGACTACAATAATTATATTAATGAATACGATAGCCCGGACAAGCGCAAGAGTGACATACGTTCTACGTCGGTAGCAGCTGCGGACTGGCGGGGGGAACCCGCTCACGCGCAAGTCGATTGAGGCGTGGCCGTTTGACCTAGATACAGTCGTGCCATATGTTAGCTAGCAGTAGTAGCTGTACCATAGTATAAAGACAGCTGTACGCTCACTCGCTGCCGCGCTTTGAAGTTCCAGGTTCGATATGCCTCCACATCACCCCCCTCTAGAGACCGTGATACGGGTGATAATACTCAGGGAATTTTACTCTCCTTCCTGATTTTGTACATTTTATTACATTATCTTTACTACAAAACATTATTGAAATTAATAAACGTACCTAATTGGGTACTCAGTACTCACACAATTATAAACACTATCTCATCGTTATCTTTGATTTTGTATAAGAAATGAAAAATTAAACTAAAAAATGAAACTTCGATAGATCACTCAGTGCCCAGGTTCAAGGCCAGCGTCTTTATGTGACGGTATCTATAAGCGTTCGACGTCCGCGAGGTTATTGACCCTATTATCAGCTGATGTCATTTTTAAGTTTCACTGCTGGTTTTCTCTTTAAGTATTTTCATGATTTTTTAATGAAATTATCGTTTCATTTAGATGTACTAACATGATGGAGCGTGAATTAAGTTAATAAAACGTTGTGAAAAGATGATTTTCTTTTCGTCGGAATCAAATTTATTTGTGATTCATGTGCTAGGGTGTCGTATCTTCTATCATCTGTCTTGTTTTCGGGAGCGTTTCAAAAATACCCCGTATTCAAGAGTGATTAGTAACTTTAACTTAGTGTAAAAAGGAATGTGTTTTAATTCATTATAGGATACAAATAATTCTTTTAGAAATATTTTTTATTTTGACCACAGGTTTGGAAATATAGTCTCAGTAGAAACAGGATTTTTTTTTATTCATAATAATTATAAATAATACTGTTGGGAATGAGGGCAAAAAATAAAAGAAAATATGAACAAATAAAGGTAAAATGGTAATCTCCCGCTTGTTTTAGCAGTATGAAGTATCGCACAGGCAACTTAGAGGCATCAGTGTGTAATTCTAAGAGTCCCACTGTCGTTACTAAACCCGTTGGGGTATTCTACTAGTGTAGGCAAGGAAGGTCATGTAGCTGATAGGCTGCCTTGTATTACATTGAGATGGGTAGTGATGCTGTTATTTTGCATACTTTAGTGTTATCATGCAATTGGGGTCATGATAGTAAGCAGGGTTTGTAACCGAGTAGTGTTCTTTTATTTAAACACTTTTGAGAATAATTTCTAACATCAGAAGTGGATCAGTTTGTTACAATAATTATTGAAAGCCACTCTTATGTTTAATTTACCCCTGGTTCCTAAAGTACCTTTGGCCTTCAAGAAACAGCGAGACATTTTTTTTTGAAAACAGAATAGATTACCACCATAGGTATATTGTGTACCAATCACCTCATTTCCAGGGGTTATTATCATCCATAAATTCCTTAAGATTATAATAACCTTTTTAAACAATATTATAAAATCGTAATAAATAACTTAATAAAAACCCCATTTCTGGGAAGAAGCAGCAATGACACCAGCGGGACTTATTTTCCAGTAGTGTTATACAAACCAGCAAAACTGAAATGAGATGATCGCTTTCGAAGTGGGGTTATTATCACCAAAGTTAGCATTTCTTATGATAACATATTTAAAATTTTATACGTATTTTAAACGTGGTAGAGCCATGCTGCAGCTATATTATGGTTGTAGCACGAATGGGTCGGCTCGACCGGGGAAGGACCACGCTCTTACAGAATACCAGCGTAAAATAGCAGCTTAATGCTGCTGTGTTTCGTTTGGTGAGTGTAGAGAACCGAATACCCTTTTTATTGGAAATGAGGCATTCCATCCTAGTCCTCAAGGCAATCAAAAAAAAAACAACGCATCTACATTTAGATTCTTAATCGAAGATATATGTAGATGTCTATGGGCCACAGCAACCACTTACCATCAGTTGGACTGTGTGCTCGTTTGTCACCCTTATCATATAAAAAAAATATATTGTTATTTCATAGCTCGCTGAGCGACCTTGAGCTTCCTTATCCGGCCAGCAGTTTCTCTGCGTGATAAATTTAGAAATAAGGATATCCGCAGTAAAGCCAGAGCAACCGACATAGCCCAACGGATTAGTAAGCTGAAGAAGCAGTGGGCCGGTCACATAGCTCGAAGAACCGACAACCGATGGAGAAAAGAGGTTCTCGAGTGGCAGCCTCGTACCGGCAGGCGAAGTGTTGTCGTGAAGCGAGAATAAAAAAAAAGAACCTAACCTAACAAAAACGAAATAACAAAAATAGAACAAGA
Source organism: Parnassius glacialis (assembly GCA_033319125.1). NCBI lineage: Eukaryota > Metazoa > Arthropoda > Insecta > Lepidoptera > Papilionidae > Parnassius > Parnassius glacialis. Next base: position 7,747,520 of record JAVANC010000024.1, on the reverse strand, counting down.
AAATAATATATTTAAAATTTTAAAAAGATATTTACAATTTTATATAAAAAATGAAGTATGATGATGGTGATGGGTGACGTGAATTACAATTAAATAGAAAATAAAGATAAGATGAATACTGAAGCGGAGCCTGAAGATCAAAGTGGCACACCGCGCTTGGCGGTGGTGGCACGCAGCGCCTGGTCTAGGCATACGCAGCGCCTAGAGTAGGCAGACGCTGCGCTTGGAGTAGGCACACGCAGCGCCCAGAGTAGGCACACGCGGCGTCTTAATTAGGCGCTTTCAGCGCCTGGAGTAAACGCTCGCAGCGCCTGGAGCAAGCACGCACAAAAGCTAAAGATAGCACGAGCACTAGTAGGTGGAGGCGTAGGCGAAGACTTCAGGTGAAGGCAAAGGTCTGCAGGATCCCGGAGCAGTGCGGCCCCGCGCTTGGAGTAGGCTAGGCGACGACTTTAGGTGAAGACAGAGGCTTGCAGGATTCCGGAGCAGTGCGGCCCCTCGCTTGGAGTAGGCTAGGCGACGACTTCATGTGAAGACAGAGGCTTGCAGGAACCCGGAGCAGTGCGGCCCCGCGCTTAGAGTAGGCTAGGCGACGACTTCAGGTGAAGACAGAGGCTTGCAGGATCCCGGAGCAGTGCGGCCCCGCGCTAACGCCTTTAGGAGATGCTTCAAGTTTGGAAGCTGAAGCGAGACTTATTTATTGGCCGATTGTTCGGCTTTTATACCTTTTTAGAGAGAACAGGAAATTATTCAAATTAAAAGCAAATTTTTGTAAATGGCCCAGAGGAAAAGAGTATTTATGTGGAAATATTGAAGTAAAAACATCAGACCGGTAACGAATTTGAATAAAAATTGCTATGACAACCAGATAAACAACGATGTCAAAACATGTCAATTTTTGGTTTCAGGCTCATAATTGAAAAACGGCAAGATTTAAGTAAGAAATGAGATATTATTGATATAGGAAAAAAGGTAGTGCAACAGCGCGCACGAAACCCGAAATTGCAGAGTTGTGGAGAACTAAATAAAAGATCGAAAAAGGTAGACTCCATTGACAGCGATTTAAAAAGCGTGAAAATACGATGTGAAAATGAGCTGTTATTGTGCTATTATGGTCCAAAAACGTTACAGGATCCTATGGAAATAAAGGTGATGCAAAATATGAATGCAGAAAATCAAAAACAGAATGGAAAAATAGATGTAAAATGATATGTAAGTAGCATAACACTACATTTTCCCCCCGACCCTGGAAAATTTTTGACTCAGCAAAAATTTTGACATGTAAATTCTAAAATAAACCATAAAAACACAGCTTTGCAGAAACAGACATCAACAGGCAAAATCAGATATACTATCTCTTACATTCATCATCTGCATTCAGGTAAGGGTGGAGTTCACATTCAATGACTACCACTCTAAAGTGTGTTTTCGAAAGGACATTCAGGCTTATTTAAGGAGTTGTCATCCGCTCCTGCGTGGAAAGAAAATTAGTCGAAGAGATACCACTCTAAAAGTGTGTTTTCGAAAGGACATTCAGGCTTATTTAAGGAGTTGTCATCCGCTGCTGCGTGGAGAAAAATATTAAATTAAGGGAGTAGTCAGCCGCTCCCAAGTGAAGATAAAGATATAGAAAATTAAGGGAGTAGTCAGCCGCTCCCAAGTGAAGATAAAGATAAAGAAAACTTAGGGAGTAGTCAGCCGCTCCCAAGTGAAGATAAAGATAAAGAACTTAATCCCAAGCAAGCTTAGTCGAAGAGGCCGAAGCCCATATCTTCATCGTCAGACTAGATTCTTCCTTCTTTGTCTCTTTCTCTTTCTTCTTTTCCTCAGCTGCCGCCGCTGCAGAAGCGGCGACCGCGGCCACGGGCGCTGCTCCACCGACGGGCATGGTCGACAACTTCTCACGACCCTGCGCGATCAGCTCTTCAACACTCTTGCCATTGAGTTCCGATATGACCTTCTTCAGTTTCTCGGAGTCTGCCTCAATACTCACAGAGCTGAGGATCTTCTCAACGTCAGCAGCGCCTGGCCTGCAGGATCCCGGGGCAGTGCGGCCCCGGGATAAGGCCTTTATTAGATGTTTCCCATTTGGAAGCTGAAGCGAGACTTATTTATTGGCCGATTGTTCGGCTTTTATACCTTTTTAGAGAGAACGGGAAATTATTCAAATTAAAAGCAAATTTTTGTAAATGGCCCAGAGGAAAAGAGTATTTATGTGGAAATATTGAAGTAAAAACATCAGACTGGTAACGAATTTGAATAAAAATTACCATGACAACCAGATAAACAACGATGTCAAAACATGTCAATTTTTGGTTTCAGGCTCATAATTGAAAATCGGCAAGATTTAAGTAAAAAATGAGATATTATTGATATAGGAAAAAGGTAGCACAACAGCGCGCACGAAACTCGAAATTGCAGAGTTACGGAGAACTAAATAAAAGATCGAAAAAGGTAGACTCCATTGACAGCGATTTAAAAAGCGTGAAAATACGAAGTGAAAATGACCTGTTATTGTGCTATTATGGTCCAAAAACGTTACAGGATCCTATGGAAATAAAGGTGATGCAAAATATGAATGCAGAAAATAAAAAACAGAATGGAAAAATAGATGTAAAATGATATGTAAGTAGCATAACACTACAGTGTAGGGCGTCCCCCCACTAGATGGAGTGACGACCTGGTAAGATATGCAGGAGGTCGATGGATGCAGATGGCTCAGGACCGTGCTTTGTGGCATTCCTTGGGGGAGGCCTATGTTCAGCAGTGGACTTGTGAAGGGCTGTAATCATGATAATGATGACTGTTATTCAGCATTATATCCCTTTTATCTTTGTTTAACATTTTTAAAAAAAACTTCGTTTCAACAGGACATGTCAAAAGGTATTTAGACCCTTATTTATACTTATGCTTACCCATCTTTATATTTTTGAAATATGCGTGTTTGTATGAAAGGATAAATATCTTTAGAAACTGTTCCAATTCTGATGTTATAAATTAATCTCAAAATTATTGAAATAAAAGAATGTTACTCGTATTAGAATTTATTCTGAAGGTTTATTGTAAAAAACAATAAAAGTGTGAGAGCGGGTGTTCAACTTGCTCTCTTACTTACGCAATTACTCATTATCAGGAACAAGAGAGCGTACAGCACTACATATTCAGTATAGAGCAAATACAGTTCGACCAACCGTAACATGTACCAGTCACAATCACACATTGGTGTAACGTGAAGGACATAAATACATAATAACACCAAAGTATGCAAAGTAACAACAACACTCGTCATCTCAATATAACACAGGGTAACCTCTCAGCAACAACACCTTCCTTGCTCACACTAGAAGAACTAGTTCACGAACAGAACCACATCACTTGCCTTACTTACGCAGAAATTCAGTGTGGAGCTAATTTTTTAGCCCAACGGGCATAATAACGACATGAGACTCGTAGAATTACAGAAATTTATTATTTTACTCCCATTCGTAACAATATGTATTAAAACGCGAAATCCATACAATCTCATTTCATACAATCCTAGAAGTAAATATAATATTATGATATGTGTGTAGGTTTATATAACAAGCTACCAAATAATCTTAAAATGTTAGATATTTGATTATTTAAATCAAAACTACAGGAATATCTAATTAAGAATAATTTCTACAGGATTGTGAACTTTATTAGTCACACGTCTTAATGTACAAAAACAAAAACGTTTGCATGCTATTTAAAAAATATTTGTAAAGTATTTTTATACTAATAAATATTATTATAATTATTTGTAATAGTTAGGTTCTTTAATATTTTCTGGGACTTTGTTGTAATAGTGTATGCCCCATGATTGAATTACTGACCCCGTGGAGTCAAGTAGTATAAGTTTAAGTAAATGTATTACGTATTTTATGTGGAATGAAAATACTACAATAAGATTAAACATTTTTCAAATAAATTTGACTTTTAATATTTTGTACATCATCCCCATTACAGCATCCCAAGTCCCCGACTGATCAAAAGCGTTCCCCAAGGAATGCCACCAAGCACAGCATAATTATAAACCGTACAGTTGCGTTGTAAGAATATCCCCTACCTGTTTATTCTGACTGTTTGTTCATTTGTCACCCTTATTGTAAAAATAATAAGGGTGAACTTACGAATAATGAACAATAATAAATACAAAATATACTGATGAAACAAAAATACAAATAACTGTAATGATAATAAGCTTAGTACCAGTTTTAAACCACTTTTAGAAAAACATAATGCACTCTGAATAACACTTAATAAAAATTTGATTATATTTATCTCAAATAAATATATTATAAATAAATGTAAACCGACTTCAATCCCCACCAGTTTTACTTGTGAAAAATTATACTGTATAAAAATCAACTGAATCGAACTTCGGTTAACAAGTTAACCGTATTGCATGCATACATTAAAAATGAAAATATAGTCTGATTGATAACTTCATCCTTTTTGGAGATGTATAAAAAGTAATAGAATTAATAAATGACAGTGAGCTCCGCCTGTGATTCGTGGCAGCTATGGCAAATATCCCCCATATGAGTCTATATATAGGCGAGGCTTATGTTCAGTAGTGTACTTTTGATAGGACGTAACGAAAAGTAGGATTTATTTACAATTGAAATAGATGAATTAATGTTAACTTTGTCTAAAAATGAAATGAAATTCGTCTGCAAATTCACTCGTATTAAATTTATTTTTACTTAAATTTTCACTTGGTATGTATATTGCATAATTCCTTTGAGGCTAATCCCTTCATTTAGCTGACATGTCATGATTTACGACATGAAACTAGTGCTCCCGTCTAAGGTGCAATAAATCCGAGAGACAATTTAATACGCAGCCGTTTGTACTTGCAAGTAACATTGAATAATGGTTATTGTAAACCGGGCATTTATGGAAATTGTGACAGCAGTTTACGAGAAACATCAATGACAGAAAATGAGCATGTGTGGAGAAAATATACGAGACAAAATAAAGCAACTGTTAATTTCCAAATTAATTAATATACAATTTTTGAGGCATATATCTATCTTCTATCTATCTATACTATTATAAAACTTTAATGCGACGATTTCCGTACGATTGGGGTATACTATGTGATCGAGAATGTTGTTTTGAAAAGTTTTCTGTCTGCCTGTCTGGACACGCATCACGCAAAAAACTGTAAAAGAATTTGGAGGAAACTTTTACAATTGTGTTGTGTACGGGTCGAACCATTGGAATAAGTGTATATCATCACGCTATCCGTCATAGAAGCTAGGCACTAGACCCATCTTTGGTTAGGTAAAAGGGTTGCAGCTACAAAGTCTTAAAATTTAGACTGTCGTGAGATTGAAAAATTACACTATCCGACTTTGAGTTGTTATTATATAATTATTTTAATTAATAAAAACAATGATATTTGGAAAAAAAACGGGTAGTTATTTTCTAAATATCATAGTTTTTATTTCAGTAAAATAATTATACTTTCACCCTAGATGACGCTATAGGTATCTATAAAGCACGGTATGGTTGTATTTTATGCGAGTAATAGTTTTAATAGATCAGAGATTTAAATTATTTACCACGCTAGTGTTGTGAGTGGGTTGTTGCTGGTCTTCAAATGCATTTACATAATTTCTCATAGGCAAAATAATCATATACCAATGTGGACTTTCATATAATATATTTACTGTAAATACCTTATGATATAGTTTATTTAATAGCTTATATCTATTATAAATGCAAAAAAAAAAATAATGAGTTCGATTATTAAAAGGTTAAATTACAGCCTGTAATATATATATACATAGCCCACGCCTGAGTATAGACATGCTAATATTTCTGACAGGGTTTTCTTGGAGCGGGGAAGAGTCCATCGCACTGCCTTTAGACGCGCTGTCTTGTCGAATATATGTACTCATTTCACTTAAATTTCAAAATTTTTATTTAGTAATAAAGACCATATTATTTATTTATAATGTTTGATAAAAAAATCTTAAAATTACAGAGAGATACAGAAATCTTTCATATTTCTTTTAATAATAGCGTTTATGTAATTTTAATTTTTAATTCACATACTTAGATCAAATATATCGAATATACAATATGATATAATTACACCACTAAAAACGGTAGTTTAGTTGGTAGAGGTTGTGTCCCCACAAGACTCTAATGAAAAATACCACTTTAATGCTAAATATTTTGCAAATGGACCCCTGAATCGAAAAGATGATGTTCCACACCCCAGTGTTTTGAAAGATCTATCCAACGTTTCCCCACATGATGGAATAGATGGGTAGCAAAATCATCCTCCATTTACTTGTATGGAAAGTACCCAAAATAAAAATACTTTTAAAGATTTTATTTCACAGTTTTCTAGGCGTGATTAATATCTATAACTATGCCAAATTACAGATTTGTAGAACCTAGGGTCTCTGAGTAAAATTTGAACGGACAGACGGATGGACATGGCGAAACTATAAGGGTTCCTTGTTGTGTACCTACGAAACCCTAAAAAAAAGACTGGATTAGAGCCAGTGCTAGAGTACGCGCTTATGGACTCCACTGAAGTTCATTGTCTACTTGGGTGATAGAACCGCAATATATATCTGCCATGCAAAACATATATGTCAAATAATATTATCAACAACATATATAAATTGCAGCTTTATTGAAGTAACGTAAATTATTAAGAAAAAAATGTACTTGTCAACCTGTCTGCCATAACCTTGCGACTGTCTTAGGTGTATGCCAATGTTATTTTTCGGTAAATTTTATTGAGTATTTCAAGATGTCAAAGCAGCAGACTTATTACTATCACGTTTTTTGGTCATTTTTACACATTTAACACCTGAGTGTCTCTATATTGACCGCCGGTCAAACTAAAGAGTCAGTTATAGGGGATTAACTGAAAAAAACGTGAAGCTTATTGAAATACCGTAAGTCTGCCGCTTACTGGCTCTTAAACTAATCAATACAAATAAATAAAATTGAAGTGTCTGTTTGTAATGTTAAAATTACAGCTTTTTACTAAATGCATATGAAATTATATACGATACTAATTACAAAAATACAATTTTTAAAGTTTTTGCCTGTCTCTCTGTCTGTTTGTTCTGGTTAATACCCGTAATAAACCGTTTCCGAGATTAGCCATCGTTTTGACGAGATTTTCACTGGCAGATAGTTCATGTTACAAGGAGTAATTTAGGCTACTTTTATTTTAGAAAAAGAATTAGGGATCCGCGCAAATAAATTAAAACCCCAAATAACACGCGGGCGAAATCGCGGAGAACAGCTAGTAATAATATAATATTTAAAATATTATACAAACATACACACATATACACACTCACACATACACACACACATACACACGCACACACACGCACGCACGCACGCACACTCGCACATGCACACGCGCACGCACACGTACACGCACACGCAACGCAGACGCACTCGCACGCGCACACTTATACGCACACGCACACGTACACGCACACGCGACGCACATGCACCCAAACACGCACACGCATACGCACACACACACACACACACATGCACACATACACACACATAGAGAGACACACACACGCACGCAAACACACACTCACACATGCACGCGCACACACTTTAACACACGAACACACGCACCCACACAGGCACGCACGCACCCACGCACGTGGATACGCACGCACGCTAGCACGTAGGCACGCACGCACTCATGCACGCCCACATGCATTCACGAACGCACGCACGCATGCACACAAGCACACGCACACATGCACACGCACACATGCACACACACGCGCACACGCACACGCGAACACGCACACATGCACACGCACACGTGCACATGCACACGCGTGCACGCACACGCGCACACGCAATCGCGCTCACGCACATACGCACTCGCACACACGCACACGCACACACGCACAAGTCAATTCTGCTTTTTCCATTTGTGCCCAAGTTTTTTCATTGTTTTTTAGCACCGCTGCTTCGGATTCTTTACTTGTTAGCACAAAATAATGGAGTTAAAAACCTGCTATTTGCTTTTTGATACGTATTTGGCAATAAAAAAGCTATAAATATTATTAGGGCTTTATAAAAGATTTTTGTTTGCTTCGACATCCACGATCACCCATCTGCCTAGTTGATGAACAACATAAGGGTTAGTTTTCTTTCTGATACTCAACAATAATCTTTGCAGCTTGTATATGCTCTGGTACAGATAAATCATTATTAAGTGACAGGATACAAGGCAAATTTGATACACGAATTTCTGATTCAATCGTTATTAGTCGTTATTCTTAAAATATTTAGTAATTCATATGCACGAAACGATGATCATGTAAAATAGCATCTGAAATTGATTAAAATAGATAAAAACTTGCATACAAACTAACCTGAAAATCACTTTATTGTCTAAAAATCTAGCCACCAAACCTTTATTTTTGATAAATTTTAACGGGAAAATAGTTGACTCTTTAAATTAAAATGTGTGCTGTTAGTATAAGTAATTATATATCCTAGCAACATCTGTGTTGCTGTGATATAGAAAAAGGAAAACATTCTTAATATTAAATTAAAATACTTAAGTGCCAATCATTAAAGGAGTGCCAGCATTAGTACTGTCATTTACTGACAGGTGTCACTGTTCACTGTTTATCTATTATATCCTTTTTATAACATAAAGACGTCCTGAATGACTGAGTTATCTTTAAGCGAACAACCTTTGGGTTGTGCGTGACGTAGAAATTTAAAATATGGACAGTAGCTATAACCCTCATGAGAATACAATAGTGTACGAAACATGAGGATGATATAGTGTAAAAAAGTACTGTTGTTTTTTTATCATTGTGTAATAGTTAAGTATTATTGCAAATTGCAACGAGCATTAGCGCTGAATTAAAAGAAAATTTTGCTACCACCTTAGGTTATATTAGGAGTTTTTAAAGAATATAATTTTCCTACACTTTTAATTTTTTTTAATTTATATTTTAAGTGTTTCGGTGTTTGAGTATTCATGTTAATTGTTTCGAGAGCAGAATAGTTTAACATTTTTTATTTTCTTACTGATTCCAATTCCAACATACACATCAATAATTATCTTTAGGCCGAATTTTGTTTACGGCGGCCTGTTTCAACGAAGACTAACCATCTATGCAGGACATTGAGATACTATGTACGAACCTTTCGGTAAAGAGTAATAGTGTTCTATAATGCGTACGTAACTACCCAGGGAGTATCTACATCGTACTTTATATACTTTAATGACGTAAGACAGGGTTACGGATCAGGAGTGTGTGCGCATGCACAAGTGCACTTTCTATTCCCACCCAAATTCCCAATTCGACACAAAATATAGAGAGATGAGACGCAGAATGAAATATACAGTCACATAGAGACAATAATTTTAAAAATTATTAGGAATACAGTTAGGCAATTATTAGTAGTTAGTGAGGCAATTATTTCAATAATATCCACAGACACCTACATTTTATATATATATATATATATATATAGATGTGCTTTCATATTTTTAGAACTTTTTACAGAAGGCATAATTATTAACCTACCGTCGCAGATGTTACTTGCTTTCGTATTTTTACATAGTTTACAGAGGACCTAGTCATTGTAATCATAATTTATAATTTACTTTAATTAGTTTTACTCGAAAACTAACAACCACAACTCACATTAGCTATAAAAAAAAATCGAATATACCTAAGTTTAATCAACCGCAGTCAGCTGCATTTAAATGTAGCGAGCTAAATCTACAGGTAACCGCACTTCGGGTTTTACACAAATATTAAACGTACTAGATAAATATTTCAAAATTACAGTAATGGTTCTTAAACACATCGACCACTCAAAATTAAAATTGTTCATTGCACTTGAAAGTACTGATTTAGCAAAAACTTGGCAGCGTAGGAAAACATCGTGAAGAAAACTGCATGTTTGGGGAAAAAAACACTTCAAGGACATGTGACCAACACACATCGGTCCACTACATTGGACTGACTGCTCCAGCAGTAGCACGTATAAAGTCTGTATCTATAGTTTACTTTACTAAAAACATGATCACTGTATTAAAACACGACTAAATATGCATTGCTTTATGTAGTAGCAATTTACGGGTATCATATAATAACAAAGTAGAATTGCAATGATCATATATTTTTTCATTATTATTATTATATGATCATTATTATTATATTTGCGGTTTTAACTTTTGCTCATTTAAAACAAATTAATTGGTAACATTGAGAGTCTAAGATACAAGAGACATTGGGGCGGCATTTATTTATAATGCTAATCATTTCGGTTCGATGCCACGAAGGTAAAAACCAACGGCAGTGTATTCAATTCCATGAAATCGAACCGAAGTTCCGCTTTTACTTTGTCCGCTTCGCGGACTTAATACCTTACCCATCAGGAGATCTCCTCTTTACCTTTCTTGCCCAAAGTGATTAAGCCGCTATAATTTCTTTTAGGCTTCGATTCGTTTTTCGAATAAATGTGCCATATTATTGAGCACTAAAACTAGCCAGTTTGAAATTAGATATCTGGCATTTGATTCTGAATTCCAAATTCAAATTAAAATATTTTTTTATAGGATAGAGTGACAAGCGAGCACACAGTCCACCTGATGGTAAGTGGTTGTTGTAACCCATAGACGTTAACATTTATCCTCAATAAAGGATCAAAATACAGATGCGTCATCACCCGTGAGGACTAGGATGGAATGACTCCTTTCCAGCAAAATGGGTCTCCGATTCTCTACACTCACCAAACGAAACGCAACAGTTTTAAGCTGCCATTTAACGATAAATGATGTATGTTTGAAAATGTAGCTTCAAAGACTTACTAATTAGCTTGGCTCGCGACTTGGTTCGCGTACAAATAATACTTTTGTTATTTATTTTTCTTGGTGTGTAAAAACTGTTTTATGTAATAATAATTATAATAATAAAATATCCGTTCTATAGGGACGTCATTTCTTGTGATAAAGGACCCCTCTATTGTTAGCCAACGAGCACGGGCAGGACCCGGCATTACAGGCCATTTCTGACCGGGAGACGGTATGGTAGGCGAAGGAGCTGCACGGGAGGTTCTACAAGGCTCTACATAAGCTTTTCGTAGACACAGTTCACTGGCTATGTCTTGGTGAACTCTTTGGGGAAACCGAGAGTTTTGTCTGTGCGATACAGGATCAGGTTATTAAGACCAACATCTATCGGAGATACATCCTAAGGGATAGCACCGTCAACATCTGTCGAGCTTGTCGCCATCCCGGTGAATCACTTAGGCATGTCATTTCCGGTTTTTCGGCGCTTTCTAACTCTTGAGTACTTGCATAGGCACAACCTAGTAACCAGAATTATACACTTCATTTAGACACTTCAAGCTCAAATACAAATGCAGTGCTCCTTGATACTGCCCGCATCGTCCGCCAATTTCTTTCCCTTTCCTCCTAACCCTCGGCCGATTGGTCTCCCCTGCCGAGGGCTTCCAGCTGGTTTGGTTTTTATTTATTTATGTATTATTTATGTTAGTATATGAAATATATATTTGTTTATTTATTATTTCTTATAATATATTTATTCAGCCCAACCAGATGAGAATACTCTATAAATACTCCAAATAATAACAATAATAATAATTGGCGTAGGGAAGTGATGACCCCACCGCCCGCTGACGTAACAGTTAACTGACCAAACTGCTACATCAGCGCAGTCAGTCAGCTCCTCGCCAAGAGGTGCGCCAACGGTGCCGGGCCTGGGTGTCTCCCGTTAATTGACGCCCATAATATGGATGATGGACATTAAAAAAATGCGCAAAGTGCCGCCGCCTGGAAGTCGCAAGGGCGCGTCTGGAGCTGGCGCTGGACGCGACAGCATGCGGGTCGCCAGCCAAACGCGGGGGACTGCAAGACCACCTAGTAGCCGCCCGCATCCATCATCCCCACCAGAGGGCTTGTTGTTGGCTGAGACTTCTCGGATTAAGCAAGCAGCACCCGCCGTTGGTGAAACACGTCGCATGCGTTAGACGAAAATTATGAATGCCAACGCATTGCGAGCGTATTTTAGGGCAAAAGAGGAAGAAACTGGAATGATAGCGTATCGGGCTCGGATGTATCGCTTTTTCGCAGAGCTGGAGCCATCTGTTCATGTTACAACGGACCGCTCCAACCTTAAACGCAGAAGGCGGTGCTCCTCGATACCGCCCGCATCGTCCACCGGTTTTTTTCCCTTTCCCCGTAACCCTCGGCCGTTTGGTCTCCCCTGCCGAGGGCTTCCATCTGGTTGGGTTTTTATTTATTTATGTATTTATTAAATTTTATTTTTATTTATATATGTTTATCATTTTCATTTACAATTATATATTTATACAGCCCAACCAGATGAAAAATTTTTACAGATACCCCATAGTAATAATAATAAATGTTTATTTCGGACATCGTGATCCATATGGGTTATTAACAATTGAGCTTATAACCAAAGTTAGTGATTGGACAATTCAACATAAAACATAAAATACAGACAAATAGATAAAACACATCAACAAATCTGCCCTGTCAACAAGATAACTAGTTGACTGCGTGCAGCCAAATCTATCGAGCAAGCATCGGCGAGTCAACGGTCTGCCAACGCGCGCAAGATACTGTTGGGGCTGTCGCGAATGCGCCTGAGGTGTGAAGAGCAGCGTTGACGCTTTATGGCGGTAAAACCATCTACGTGACCCTCCGCAAACATAAGAGAGGCGCTACAGAAACATGGCAGCCGAATCAATACCCGGAACTCGATATTGTAATGTACGTAAATATCACTGTATGTCCTCTGCGTAAAGTTAAATCACGGACTGTACGTATAAAATGACTGACAGTATGCCTTGAAAAGCGTAATCATTGCATCGTCAGTACATTTGAGAAATCCGCAGTACAAAATATTACAGCAGACAGACAATGACCTCCGTTCCCTCTCAATGTCCTGGCTGTTTTTCAGGTCGTCTGTGATCCAGTGGCCCAGGTACATAAAGTTCTTAACTTTTTTCAAGGGGGTTCCACAGAGCTTAAAAAGTGGCACATTAATGTATTGCTTATGGTCTCTTGACAGCGTTGTATTTGAGCTCCTGGATCACAGCATAAGATTCGCATGTGGTTAACATTTTATTTAAGGCTGCACTTGATGGACTCAGCAGTACCATATCATCTGCATAACTAATGTTATTAATACTAGCTCCATCTATGTGGCAACCGATTCCAGTACCACTCAGCTCAACAACGAGCTTATTCATATATAAAATAAAGAGTGTAGAATAGCTTATGCCGCCCTGCCTCACGCCGCATTCAAATCTGTATTCTTGTGAGAGCGAGCCTGCCCATCTGCTATTGTTATTTTAGTTGGTATACCGTTGCTGAAAGAGCAATATAACTTCTTCGGGCAGGCTAGTCTCAGATGTCATCTTGCCTTACAGGCTTTGGTAAGCTACTAGATCAAACGCTTTGATAGGTCCAGGTAACAAACAAACACAGGTGTCTTCCTTGCTGTGTATTACTGGACAATCTGATTGAGATACAGAATAGCACTCTGCTGGAAAGACCTGGTCTAAAACCGAATTGAGCATCACTAAGCTAGATGTGCTTATCCAGGACCCCGTTAAGCAAACTGTCCAGTACCTTAGCGATCACAGAAGCAAGGCCGATGGGCCTATAGTTGGACAAGTCAGAGGTCCTGTTTTTTTGGAATAGGAAAAAGAATAGTTCAGATCAATTTGTCAGGGAGATAATTATGAATGCCCAATACACAAATTAAACAACAAAGGCCTCTTTGCCAATGAACTACAGCATGCTTTTTTTTATAGAATAGGGGGCAAACGAGCATGCGGCTCATCTGATGGTAAATGACTACCGCCGCCCATGAACAACCGCAACACCAGGGAAATTGCAGATGCGTTGCTGGCCTTTAAGAAAAGTATAAGCTCTTTTCTTGAAGGTTTCTAAGTCGTATCGGTCCAGAAAATTCGCTGGTGGTAATTGATTCCACAAGAAAGTTGTGCGAGGGAGAAAACTTCTTCTAAATGGCACAGTGGTGGACCGCCAAACATCCAGATGGTATGGATGGTAACGCGAGTTTTATCGCGATGTGCGATGGTGAAATTGAGCGGCTGGAATTAGTCCGAACAATTATTCAGAGCACTCCCCGTGATAGATGCGATAAAATACGCAAAGAGATGCAACATCTCTACGCAGTGCCAGTGTATCGAGCCGATCAGAAAGAACTTGATCGTTGACGATTCGAACCGCTCTGCGCTGGATGCGGTCAAGTGGAAAGAGCTGGCACGGGGGTGCCCCGGCCCAGAGATGAGAACAGTATTCCATGAGGGGCCGAACTTGCGCTTTGTAAAGTTGCAAGCGATGTGCCGGCATGAAATTTTGTCTCGCTCTGCTGAGCACGCCAAGCTTTTTAGAGGCCAATTTGGCCTTCCCTTCCAAGTAACCACGAAACTGCACACTATTCGATATGTCCACGCCAAGGATTTCGATACTGGCTGAGGGAGCAAGGGGAGTGCCTTGAAACTGAGGAGATACGACAAAGGGGTTCTTTTTAGCAGTAAACGCACAATTTTGTGCCTTCTGAGGACTTAACTGGACTAGATTTAGTCAGCCCCAATCCGAGACTTTGTTAAGCAAAGACTCGACTTCAGACACAAGTTTGTTCCGGTACTCAGCGACGTTTTCCCGAGAAATATTGGCACTGCCGGTATATAAGGCATCACTAGTGCTGTCGTCTGCATAGCAATAAATGTTACCAGTTATCAACATATCATTGATATGCAGGAGAAACAACGTTGGTGATAGCACGCAGGCTTGTGGAACATCAGCGTTGATAGGCTTGAGATCAGAGCATGCACCGTCCACTACAACCTTGTTGATCCGATCAGCAAGGACACTGGTGATCCATTTGCATAATTTCTCGGGAAGCCCATAGGCAGGAAGCTTCGAAAGAAGCGCTTTGTGCCAGACCCGATCAAAGGCCTTCGCTACGTCCAAACTAACGGCTAATGCTCCCTTGGACTCTACTGCCTCCGCCCATCTATGAGTTAAGTAGACTTGAAGATCACCAGCTGATCGACCTCGACGAAAACCGTACTGGCGGTCACTAATCAGCTGGTGATCCTCAAGGTACCTCATGAGCTGGCAGTTTATAATGGCTTCCATTATTTTGGAGAACAAGGAGGTGATATCGATAGGTCTGTAGTTGGACGGGTTAGAGCGGACGCCTTTTTTAGGGATCGAGTGGACCAAAGCTGTCTACATGAATTCGGGACTACGCCTTGGGAGTAGGAGTACCGGAAAAGACGCGTTAAAACCGGTGCCAACTCCGGAGCATACGTCTTCAGCACAACAGGTGGGACTCCATCAGGCCCACTCGACTTGCTGACATCCAGGGAGAAGAGTGCTTTGCGAACCGAGCGCTGTCTAAATCGCACATGCAGCATGGAGCACTCATATCGCGGGATAGTCGGCGGTGTGTTCCCCCCGTCATCTAGAGTCGAATTGGACGCAATGAGAGAGCTCAACAGATCGGCTTTCCCTTTTGCGGCATGGGCCAGTGAGTCGTCCTCTCTGTGCAGAGATGGAAGAGATGGCTGACAGAAGTTCCCTTGGACAGCCTTGGCGAGAGACCAGAATGCACGGGTTCCCGAAGGAAGGCGAACTAGCTTCTCACCAATTCTGCCGATGTGCTCAGACCTTGCCCTGGCAATGACGCTTTTGAAGGACCTGGAGGCGGAATTATACTTCTTTTTAAGTGCGCTGGTGCTTACATCCCGAGACGTTGATGCGTCAGCCCAGGCCCGGTAGCACTCTTGCTTATAGCGTGATGCTATTTTACAGGAAAGCCCAAACCATGGCTGGGATCTGCCTCCGATGGGCACCACAGAGAATGGAATAAAAAGTTCCATACCCTGGAGTACCACATCAGCAACAGAATCGGCAACAACGTTGGGATCTTCCGGCGAGAAGCAAACCCGCCCTCAAGGGTAGGATGCAAGAAAAGACCGCATCCCGTCCCAATCAGCTGACCTATAGTGCCAAACACGGCGGCAAGCTGCAGATCGCAACTGCGATTGAAGCGTGAGTGGCACCGTACTCCGGATCAGGCAATGGTCTGAAGAGACCAGAGGGGCATAGACGGAGACCTGATATCCGTCCGGATGAGAGGTCAGCAGAAGGTCCAACAGGGAAGGTACATGGTCTTCCACATCTGGGATCCGCGTAGGCGAAGGAACCAGTTGTGTTAGACCATATGCCAAAGCAAAGTCATAGACAGATCTACCCGCATGATCGGTTAAACGAGAACCAACCCATTCAGCGTGGTGGGCGTTGAAATCACCGAGTATCACGATCTCTGCGGATGGGACCTGTTGTACCACGGAGTCTGCAGCCATTTGGACGTGGTCGATTAGTCGGTCTGTGTCAACATTACCGCTATGGGACCTATAGAGGCACCCGTAGACGCGGGGATGTTCGTCGCTGTCTACGCGCAGCCATAGGATGGACAGGTCCGTACCTTCAAGACTGCCGAGGCGTCGAAAACAGATGTCTCTCTGACGTATACGCAAACTCCAGCCCGGGGCACATAGAAGTGTTCCAATTTGTACCCCGGATAGGAGAGATATGAAGTATCAGCCGGAGAGGACACCTGAGTCTAGGTTAAAAAGAGCAAGGCCGGCTTCGCCGTCTCTAGATGGTAATGGACAGCGTTAAGGTTGGAATGATGTCCACTGATGTTGCAAAAATTCACGGATAGCGTGGCAGGGGTCGCCTTGGTCATCTTGCTCAGTTTGCCCCGAGCAGTTATTGTATTGAGCGGAATTTTGCTCCCCCCCCCCCAGAATACGCGGGGCAGCCTAAGCACCTACGCTCAGGAGTGAAGTAGTTTGGTCGTGGATGCTCAGCGAGGGATTCTCCAGGGGTGCTGGTAACCTCCTGGGGTAGTCTTTTATTTAATTCCACTACCATGTTGATGGGGGGGGGGGGGAATTGGGCCTCCAGCCACATGCACTCATTAAGCGCAACGCAGAAGTAAACGTCTACTTCACGCTGGTATTCTGTGAGGTCGTGGTACCACCCCGATTCAAGCTGGCCCATCCGTGCGACAGCAAAAGCTACCGCTTGGCTCTACCACTGTTGTGCTGTGCTGTTATGCTGCAGGTGTTCAATGCTGAGGTGGTTATGCCGAGGCGACTTGCCCCTCACCATGCACTTAATGACTTGTTACATCTTTGGGGGTAAAAAATAGAAAACGTAGTGTACGTTTCGGAGTACCTACTTCAGTATCAGACAAGGGTGGCCCTGCCGGTGCAAGTGGTGATTCCCATGCGACTCGCGAACGTAACGAGGTAAGTATTTACCTTTTCGCCCTGTCCTAACATTATAGCTACAGATAGTGGCCTCTTAAATTATACATTATATACACACATTATGATTTGAGTAGTACACATTTTTGACATCTTAGATTCAAATATATTTTAAAAATAGTTACAGTTTGAATTTCATGTTAATTATTTACACGTAATAAAAAACTACCTACCAGCACTTATTTCCAAATATTTTCTCTAACATCACTGCATTGCACAATTATTTTCACCATGGAAGCACTGAAAGGTTCACTAATTGAGATGTCAAAGTCATTCCAAAGTCAAATGGATGACTTTCAACGGGAACTGCAATATTCTAGTTCTGCTGCCTCAACTGCATCTTCCCTACCTGGTGATTTTACTGCATTTAGTAAATTCATCTTGGCTGCTTTAACATCTTTGCATAACCAAGTAGATCTTCTGGGAAGAGAGCTAGATCGTAGTGAAACGCGTCGCCGCAGGAAGATGATCCTATTCCATGGAGTTCCTGAAGAAAAATCTGAGGAAACTGCCACCGTCATAAGTACACTGATCAGCACGAAACTACAAGTGTCAGGTTTCAGTAAAACATCCATAAGCCGCTGTCATCGTCTGGGACGCCCTTCCGATAAATCTTCCAGGCCTGTGGTTGTCAAATTCAGTGATACTGTGATGCGAGACAAGGTTTGGTTCTCCAAAACCAAACTTAAGGGCACAGGTATAACTCAGTCGGAGTTTCTTACAAGGAGACGCCACAGTGTTTTTCTTGAAGCTAGGCGTAGGTTTGGCGTAACCAAATGTTGGACCAGGGATGGAGTTATTAATATTTTAACTCCTGATGGCACAATGCATCAGCTTGAGATCTTGTCTGAGCTTGACACAATATGCAACGGGTCAACTTCTGCCACACCCGCTTATCCAATGGTGGTTGAGGCAAATAAGGCTCCCGAAGATAAAAGTGCACCACAGCGTTCTAAGAGGGTCGGTAAAAAATGAACTTTCTTATTTAACATCATCATTTTATTAATTTTGTAATCCTTATTGCTATAACTTTACTTTTATTTTTCTTGTTTGCTTTCTATCATCATTATTTGTCACTGTTAATCGTTAATTAGATAGTAAAATGTAATGATTTATAATCTCTCTTTAGAATGTTCATAATTTTTGTTGTCTGTAAGGTATGTTATTCTTAGTATAATGTTTCATTAGAATGTTTATTATCATAATTTTTGCAAGGTATGTTGTTAATTGGTAAGACTTATTGTCACTTTTTGACATTTTGACTCATCTGACATTAACACCTCTCATTTTTTGTGTCTTTGGTACGTTAACGTTCCGTTTCTTCATTTATTGTTAAGTTAATTATAGATTTCTTTCAATACTGCTGGCAGGTAGTTTACTGATGACTTATTTATTTTTGAATTTATTTATTTTATATATACATATACATATTTCATATATATATATATATACACACATATATACATACATTTAGTAATCAGGTATAATTTAATATGATTTCTTCAGATGATAGTGTTCGGAGTTCCAATTCCTTCGCCTTTGATTCTGCTTCTGATGGATTAAGCAGCATTGATAGCTTTGAAAGCATTGCACCCTTAAATATTATGTTAGATTCAATTTTTACTGAATGTAGCAAAAACTTTAATGCTATTCACATAAATGCTCAAAGTATTCCTGCTCATTACCCCGACATGTTGTCAAGTTTTAATAGCAAAAATATACACGCTATCCTTGTTTCGGAGTCATGGTTAAAACCATGTCTTCCATCAACATCCTACTCGCTTCCAGGTTTTCATTTGATTCGTAATGACCGTACCGATCGGGGCGGTGGCGGTGTTGCTATTTATCTACGTTCTCATATACCGTATTCAGTAATTCAGGTTTAAACTGGTTCTCAGACTGGAGGCGAAGCTGAATTTCTCTTTATCGAAGTTCTTCTCGGTCATAATAAATTACTTCTCGGAGTCTTTTACAGCCCCTCTCTCACTGTTGACTACTTCACCACTTTAGAAAACATTCTTGAAAATCTTACACCTATCTATTGTCATAGTATAATTATGGGTGATTTTAATACTTGTCTTTTAAAAACCAACACCAGATCAATAAAACTAAAATCTGTTATCGAAGCAGCAAATTTAAAACTTCTTCCTACTTCTGCCACACACTTTTTCCCGAACTGTGCCCCTTCTCTTCTCGATATAATGTTTGTGTCTTCACTTGACCTTGCTCATAAATTTGTGCAATATGCTGCTGATTCTTTTTCCTATCATGACCTTTTATACTTGTCTTACAAAATCCGTCCCTCTATAGCTAAGTCAAGGATCCTACTTCAGCGTAACTTTAGTGACTTGGACTTGAAGCAGCTTTTAAATGACGCTCGAAAAATTGATTGGAGTGTAGTCGTCAATGCTTCCACTGTTGATGAACAGGTAGCTTTGTTCAACTCTTTGTTAATTCAGCTTTATGACGTTCATGCTCCTGTTCGTCAAGTGCGTGTAAAGCATCCTCCCTCTCCTTGGCTGACTGATGATATAAAAAAAATCATCCACATTAAAAATTGTGCCAAAGCGAAATACAAGTCAGTTCCTAGCGACCGGAATCGAGAGAAGTATAGATTAGTACGGAATCGTTGCAACAATCTGTGTAGAAAAGCACAACGACGCCATATCCATGAATAAGTACAAGATCCTGACCCTGCTAGGGTCTGGAAATTTCTTAAGTCTTTAGGAGTTGGGAAATTACGGCAAAAATTCACTCATCTTAACTTTGATCTCAATCAACTTAATTTGCATTTCTCATCTTCGTCTTGCATTAACGATAAAGCAAAACATAATACTTTGGATTCTCTTTCAAAAGCTCCCGCTCCGGACACCTCTGCTTTTAATTTTAGTCAATTTAACAGTTGTGATGTTATGAAATCCATAATGTCCATCTATTTAAATTCAATTGGTAGTGACTGCATTAGTCGGAAAATGGTCATCCCTCTCATTGATCTCCTTTCACCTGTATCACTTCCATCCTGAATAATTCACAGAATTCTTCTATTTTCCCTTCAGCTTGGAAAGATGCATTTGTAGTTCCTCTTCCGAAAAAGTCGAATCCGTCTAGTTTTTCTGATTATAGACCTATCTCTATCTTGCCTTTTCTTTCCAAAGTTCTTGAACGTCTTGTGCACAATCAATTAAGCATCTATCTTTTAAAGCATAATCTTGTAAATCCTTTGCAATCCGGTTTCCGTCCTGGCCATAGTACGACTACTGCACTTTTACAAATCACTGATGATATTCGGTATGAAATGGAGAAACAAAAGCATACCATTCTTACGTTACTTGATTTTAGTAATGCATTTAATACAGTAGATTTTGATATCTTGTTGAGCATCCTGCGCTTTCTCAACATATCTCCAACTGTAGTTGACTAGTTTCGAAGTTACTTGTTTGGTCGCCGACAGCGCATTCAGGTGCAAGATGTTTTTTCCACCTGGACTACTACAGCAGCTGGCGTACCACAAGGTGGCGTGTTGTCTCCTCTCCTGTTTGCAATTTTCATTAACTCTATAAGTCATAATCTGTCCTCTTCCTACCACTTGTATGCTGATGATCTCCAAATCTATACTCAATCGTCTCTTGAAGATTTGTCTAAATCAGTTGACACTATTAACGCTGATCTGACTTGTATTTCGAATTGGAGTAAACGTTATGGTTTAATGATTAATCCTAAGAAAACTCAGGCGATTATCATCGGTAGTTCCAGATTAATTGGAAAAATTGACTGGTCTTCCCAACCTCCTATTTTTCTAGACTGCACTCTAATCCCTTATAGCAACAAGGTGAAAAATCTGGGGTTGTATCTCGACTCTTGTATGTCTTGGACCTCACAGATTAATGAGGTTAGTAGAAAAATGTTTGCTGCTTTAAGCTCTTTACGTAGATTACGTAATTTTCTTCCCACAGTAACTAAAGTTACGCTCGCCCGACTGGGCGAGCGTAATAACGAGCGTAAGGATAGGCAGAAGTAGAGACTTCTACTTCTACCTATCCTTGACTATGCTGACATATGCTATCTTGACATTACCGAGGAGCAGCTTAATAAGCTTGAGCGCATTCAAAATTTATGTATTAGATTCATATTTGGGCTTCGCAAATATGATCATATCTCTGAATTTCGCAATCAGCTCAAATGGCTCCCGATCCGCCTTCGCAGGAATACTCACATTCTCTCCACTTTGTATAGCGTGCTGTTTAATCCTTCCACTCCTCATTATTTAAAAGACCGTTTCCAGTATCTTTCCCTTACCCATAATCGGTTCCTTCGATCCTCTGTCAATCTTTCTCTCTCTACTCCTTCGCCTTCTTCCTCCTTTTTTAAGAAATCCTTTACTGTAACTGCTGTACGTTTGTGGAACTCTTTACCTCTCCACATTCGTCGTGCTCAATCTCTTCATTCTTTCAAAAGTCTTGTTAAATATTATTACTTAGAACGCTATTAGATAAATCACTTTTCCTTTTTTGTACTCTTTTCATTTAATCTATTATATTATATCATGCATAATCTTCACTTGCCTTTATTTGTATGTATTTTCATATTTTTTATTTTTATTTTGTACGCCCCCCTCTATTTTTAACTATTGTTTACATCAGTTCTCTACACTAAGGTTGTCTGGAAGAAATCATTTTCAGAGTGATAAGATCGCCTTTTGTACATTTTTCTAATTTAGATTTAATTGTATTCGTTTTTGTTTGTTTTCTGGTGTACAATAAAGAGTAAATAAATAAATAAATAAATTATATAAAATTCTTTCTGATCGGCTCGATACACTGGCACTGCGTAGGGACGTGGTATCCTTTTGCATTTTCTATCGAATTTACGACGGGGAGTGCTCTGAGGAATTGTTTGTATTAATACCAGCCAAAAAATTTCACGAACACACATCGCGTCAAAATTCAAGTTACCATCCTCAAAATCTGGCTGATTGGCGCTCTACGACTATGCGTTTTACTAGGAGTTTTCTTCCTCGTACAACATCTCTGTGGAATTGTATAGCACTGGCGATTTTGCCGGACCGATACGAGTTAGGGACCTTCAAGAAAAGAGCTTACACCTTTCTAAAAGGCCGGCAATACATCTGCAATTTCCCTGTTCTTGTGGTTGTTCATGGGCAGCGGTAGTCACTTACCATCAGGTGAGCCCCATGCTCGTTTGCTCTCTCTTCTATAAAAGATACACACAATATATTCATACAATCTGTCAAGTATTATTTAGTGTTGATGATTACTACACGTACTATCCCAAAAATTCCGTACTATTCCGAAAATTCAGCTGATAAATCGATTAATTTTATTCTGGAGTTACATTCATTATAATATTTATCAATGTGATCATTATCACGCTCTTTCCATATGCTTTTATTAAAACTGTTATTCGTCTGAGCTAACTTTGTTGTTACGTTTCATCATTCATCATAATTACCGCCCTTCACAAGTTCACTGCAGAACATAGGCCAAGAAATGTCAAAACGCGCTGTCCTGAGCCACCTGCATCCATCGACTTCCTGTATATCTTACCAGATCATCACTCCATCTAGTGGGGAAAGAAATACACTTCGTCCGCCGGTACGAGGCCGACACTCGAGAAACTTTGAACCTTTTTGTCCTATCGGTTGTTGGTTCTTTGAGCTATATAGCTGACCCATTGCCGCTACGTATTACTAATCTATTGAGCTAAGTCGGTCACTCTGATTCTACTGCGGATATTCTCATTTTTAAGTATATCGCGCAGAGAAACTCTGAGCATAGCCCTCTCTATAGCTCGCTGAGCGACATTCCTCATCTGGCCAACAGTGAAGGAGCTTATTGCTCAAAATTATCTTATTGCTTCGAGCTTAGTGCTCCCCACAACAACTGACATAGGAATGACATGGACATTATACATGATTTTTGTTTTGTCCATGTTCGTCTTAAGACCTATCCTAGCGACTCTTTCATAAGGACTACATCGTCGGCAAATTGAAGGTGAGTGATTTACTCGCCGTTGATGTTAGTATCGTAGCTTTTCCAGTTCAGAAGCTTTAAAACATCTTACAATTCAGCAGTGAAGAGTTTCGGGGATATAACGTCACCCTGCCTTACACCTCTCTGCAGTTGGATAGGTTTCCTACTCTGGCTCTGTACTCCGACAGCCATTGTAGCCCTGCTGTACAACACCTTTAGCACTTCAATATACAGACAGTCAATTAGCACCACTAAAGGAACTGCAAGACCGCCCAAATTTCAATGGAATCAAAGGCTTTCTCATAGTCCACATATCAGACATAGTGGCAAATTGTACTCCTTGGAATTCTGTACAATTTGCCGAAGGGTGTGTCTACAGTGCTAAAACCTTTTTAGAAACCGGCTTGTTTGCGAGGCTGTAAGTCGTCAAGTCTGCATGCGAGATGATTCATAATGACTCTCGAAAACAGTACATAGACGCGGCTCAGAAGAGAAATCGGTCTGTAGTTCTTCAAGAGAGCATTGTCGTCTTTCTAACAAAACGACACCACCGCACTTCTGCTCTACGCTTCCGGTGTAGTGCCACTATGGAGGACGGAATTAAAGAGCTTCTTAAGGACTTCAACTACCAGTTTTCCACCCGCTTTCAGAAGCTACGCTGTAATTCCTTCCTCGCCTGGTGCCTTTTCATTGTATTCTCGCTCAGACTGACGTTCGGAGTATCATCGGAATAGTGTTAGATAAAACTTGTCGTTTGATCAATACTCATACTTAAGTGTGGCTCCAACGATGATGTGAACAGTTGCCCATAGAACCACTCAATCTCACTCAAAATCTCAAGTGCCCCGGAAACGTTGCTGCTACACTCCGTCGCTCTCTTCTTCAATACAAGCAGTATTAAGGTTGGGTAAGTCCCGCCGCATGCATTTGGAGATCTGTCTGTTTAGTTGTCTGTATCCTGTCAAATCTACTGAAGACTGGAGCCTCATTTTCCGTCTAACAGCCATGAGATTAAGAGTGTGATCGGAGAGCTTTTGTGTTGCTCTGCGGCGCGTCTTGTAAAACTTTGCTCCGACCGCATGGAAAGTTTCCACGAGCTTG
This sequence comes from Parnassius glacialis, assembly GCA_033319125.1. Taxonomy (NCBI): domain Eukaryota; kingdom Metazoa; phylum Arthropoda; class Insecta; order Lepidoptera; family Papilionidae; genus Parnassius; species Parnassius glacialis. Next base: position 7,722,990 of record JAVANC010000024.1, on the reverse strand, counting down.
TCATTCATAACGTCTACTGCATCTTCTAGCCACTGGAAACGGTTTTGATGCTCGATCTGAAAGTTTTCGGGGCTTTGGATTAGAGCACGAGGGAGACGGAGCATTGACTACATTAGGCGTGACCTCCCCAACTTAACAGTTAAGTTCAGTGTGCCTCTTACATTTCGGTGATCGCTGCCGGCTTTCACGCTCGTGATCACTGAGACATCACTGAACAGTTGTCATCTGATCGTCATAATGAAGTCAATCTCATTTTTTGGCGAACCGTTAGGGCTTGACCAGTAGTTCCACTTCCTGTGGGGCCGCTTCTGTAAAAAAGAATTCATCATAAAAAGTCCCTCTTTCTCCATAAGGTTGGCCAGCTACTGGCACTTCAGGTTCCGTTGTACAAATTTCCCTACCTTCACCTCGTCATTCTCTCTTGTACCTAGTTTTGCGTTGAAGTCTCCCATTATCACCGTATAGTGGGTATTGGAGGAATACATGGCACTAGATATATTCTCGTACATTTCTTCCACCTCCTCATCGGGATGTACCGAAGTTGATGCTTAAACCTGTATGACCTTCAGCGAATACCGTTTGGTGATTCTGAGTACAAGATACGCAACCCTCGTCAACAAACTCTCAATCTTTACAACGTTGTTAACGAGAGACTTGTGGACAATAAATCCGACACCTCCTTGTGACTTGGGGACCTACCCGTGTAGTGGCGGATAAGAATTCCCACTACCCCATATCTTCACGTGGGTGTGGTAAGAAGGCGACAGAGCGAAACTGAGACAGGAGATGAGCAGCAGCATCTTTCTGATAACAGCAAAGCAACAATAAAAAAACTGCGGTTGCCAACCCGCTCGCCAAGCGTGGCTTCTATGACAATAGTTCCATGTCGACCCCCCCCCCCCACGACGAAAGTTACAAAAAGAAAGGCCCCCAGTTCCCGGCGTCGCCGCTATTCCTGTTAAGTTTAGTGGGTAAAAATATACGTTGTGTAGACTGTTGTGCGGACAAAAATCTGTAAGCCACATCGTCTACTCAGTACCGACAAATTATAAATATTTTTTGCTTAAATATCGTGTTGTTCGATAGCTTAATATTTCTATGCAAACGAAGAATGAATGAATAATGATGATGAATGAAAGCAATAAGTTGATTTGAAGAAGGCTGAACAAGCATTTAGACAGTGCAGTAAACGTTGCAAACGCGCCTATGACATTTTTATTAAGTGTCATAGGCGTGTTTGCAACGTGATCATTTATAGCATTGATCACTGCATGCACTTGATTTAGATTAAATATTGTATGTGTAATAGTTTTATCATTATAAACAAATAAATGTTAATGAATTAAATGCCTTTTTTTAGGATAATTATAATTCAGGCGGCAAATGTTTAATTCCTACACACTTAAGTTTAAAAAAATGTTTGCACTCAAATCACCGACCACGTGTTATTTTAGAATCTTTATGAGCCCTGTTCCAAAAAGTTTACTTAGCATCTGAATGTGAATCTGTTCGTTGTGTTCTGAAAATATTATGCGCTCAAGAATAAATCAAGGCTTTCCTTGGATGCATACAGTGTTTATTAACAACATCATAAAAATAAGAGTGACAGAATACCAAAACCGTGTAGTGACGGTGTAAGAATATATTCACCATCCTGTTGCTGTCGTATAACACGACATTGGATAACTAAAACAGTAGATCAAAGTAAGAAGCAACTTTCCGATAACTACGCAAAATAATAAAAAAACTACCGTTGACAGCTCGTCTGCCAAGCGTGGTAGCTATGCCAAAAACATCCCTTTGAGGCAATCTACGATAGAGGCCTATGATTTTTTTATAGAATAGGATTGACTAACCAGCGCACAGTTCACCTGCTGGTATAGATTAAGAATCAAAATGCACCTTTGTCACTCCTGAGGACCACGATGGAATGCCTAGCTTTCAGAAAAAAGGGTCTCCGGTTCCCTGCACTGCCCATACGAAACACAGCAGCATTAACCTGCTATTTTACGCTAGTATTCTGTGAGAGTGTGATCCTTCCCCGGTCGAGCTGACACATTCGAGATACATTCATAATATAGCGCACCGTGGCTCTACCACGTAATATGTTCCACGTGCCTATGTTCGGCAGTGGACTTTATAGAGAGTAATGGACGGATGCAGGGTGACAAACGATCAGAAAGTTCAGTGGATGATAAGTAGACGCTGATTGCCATTTGCATCGAATTGATAGTGAACGTTTCAGTCGCTAGACCTGGATTGCGTAAAAGTTTTGATGATTTTTTTTTAATTATTAAGAGTGAGAAACGAGAATATCTACATCTATACTATATAAAGAATCAAAGTGCACATGCATTGTCAGACTGAAGACTAAGATGAAATGCCTTAAAAACGCTGGTATTCTCAGAAAGCATGGTCTTTCTCCAATTGACCTCAGCCATTTGTACTATGGCCATAATAGTTATTGCCGAAGCGTGGTTCTACTACGTATACACATCTTTAAAATATTTTATATTTTAAAGAAAGTATCAATAAGTATAGGTCTAATAATGTTACTGAGATTCTTTCTTTCGTCATTTTTAAAGAGCATATAAATAATTATTCCAAAGGAGCATAATTTTAATGAAATACAAAAAAGTGCGTTTTTAAAATAACTACAGAATATATAATAGAATAAACGTAAGTTTTAATCCACTTTGTTGAATACATGATTTCATTGGGAATTAGGGAATTAATACAAATCGCACCGACGTCCAGCAAATGTCGACAGAACATTACATCTTCCGCGTAATAAACTATCAAACTTTGCTAAAACATCGTATACAACACGACACGTTGACGTTTTCATTTGTACATTGGCTATGCAAGTCATCATTTGTATGCAAGCCTAAATTCTAAAGCCTAAAGTCTGCGAGCGAGACGATTCGTAATGAATCTCAAAAATAGCACGTAGACGCTGAGAAATAAAATCAGTCTGTAGTTCTTCAATAGAGTTATTTTTTAATTTTATTAAATAAATTGAAATTTATTATTTAATTCAATAGGGTTTGTTCGTACGTAGTGCCACCAAGGAGGATAGTATTAAAGATCTACTGAAAGACTTAAAGTACCGGTTTTCCACCCGCATTAAGAAGCTACGCTGTAATTTCATCCTCGCCTGGGGACTTGCCGTTTTGAAGTTGCTGCAGAGACATTTCAATCTCGCTTCGACTGACGTTCGGCATATCATCAAAATAGTGTCGTATAAGAGTTGGTCTTGGATTGTTACCCACACTTGCATGTGGCTCCAACGATGACGTGTTCAGCTACCCATAGTAATCATCTCAAAGGATCTCAATCTCACTCAAAATCTCAGGTGTCCTGAAAACGATGCTGCTGCTGAGTTTGGAGACCTGGTTCCGCTCGATCGCTTCTTAAATATGAGCTGAATTGAAGTTGCGTAAGTCCCGCAGCATGTAATTTGTAGTGATAACTGATACATCACTGAACAGTTTCCGTCTAGTAGTCATAATGAAGACAATCTCATGCCGTCATTTTGTTGAACCGTCGGGACTCGACAAGGTCCACTAACTGTAGGGCCACTTCTGGAAGAAAGATTTCCTCAAAAATCATTTCTATTCTTCCGTAAATGTGGCCAGCTGCTGGCCCTTTGGGTTCCGTTGCCCTATTCCGAATTTCCCTACTTTCAGCTCACCGTTCTCTTTTGTGCCTAGTTTTGTGTTGAAGTTTCCCATTAATACCGTATAGTGGGTTTTGGAAGAATGCATAGCTCTAGAGATGTTCTCATACATTTCTTCCACCAAGCAAGCAAGGCGGCAAGCTGCAGATCGCAATTGCGATGTACAGCTTCCCGTCGTGTTTGGCGCTATAGGTCGGCCGATTGGGACGGGATACGGTCTTTTTTTGCATCTTGCCCCCAAGGGGCGGGTTTGCTTCGCGCCGGATGATCCCAACGTTGTTGCTGATTCTGTCGCTGATGTGGTACTTCAGGGAATGGAATTATTTATCCCATCATCTGTGGAGCCTATCGGAGGCAGCAATCAGCCATGGTTTGGTCCCTCCTGCAAAATTGCATCACGCTATAAGCAGGAGTGCTACCGAACCTGGGCCGACGCATCAACGTCCCGGGATGTTAATACCAGCGCTCTTAAAAAGAAGTATGATTCCGCCTCCAGGTCCTTCAAAAGTGGCATTGCCAAGGCAAAGTCAGAGCACATCGGCAGAATTGGCGAGAAACTAGTTGGCCTCCCTTTGGAAACACGTGCATTCTGGTCTCTCGCCAAAGCTGTCCAAGGGAAATTCTGTCAGCCATCTCTGCCATCTCTCATCTACACAGCGCTCGATGCGTAAAGCACTCCTCTCCCTGGACGTCAACAAGTCGAGTGGGCCTGATGGAGTCCCATCTATTGTGCTGAAGACGTGTGCTCCGGAGTTAGCACCGGTTTTAACGAATCTTTTCCAGTACTCCAACTCCATTGGCATAGTCCCGAACTCATGGAATACACACTCCCAGTCTTTAAAACGTTGTTAACGAGAGACTTGTGGACGATAAATCCGACACCTCCTTGTGTTAGAATCCAGCCCTCTCGGTAATAGAACAAGTTGACTGATTCGAGGATTATCGTGTCCTCCCCCTCTCTTTGGACCTCAGATAATCCTATAATATTCCAGCGCAACTTGTCTATCTCTTCTTCCAATTCCAGGGTCTTTTCGTCAGTCCTTAGAGGGCGTGTGTTATATGTTACCAGGTCGAGTCGTCGTAGGTAGCAACCGAACCTTCACTGGAGATTCTTAGCATCCCCTGCCCCGCCGTTACCATAGTCGCCACCGTCGCCAGGAATAGTGGGGCCGTCGGGGATTGGGGGCCATATATTAGTGTCGTTGCTCATGGGGTTATATTGCCATAGTTGCTACGCTTGACGAGCGTGTTGCCAACTGCAGTTTTATATTGCTTTTTGCTGTTATCAGAAATATGCTGCTTCCTATCTACCTCAGTAGTAGTAGTAGTAGTAGTATCTACCAACACTCAGTAAAATCTTTGAAAAAATAATTTTGGATCAATTGTTAATTTTTTTAATACAAATAAATTACTTCATAAAAACCAATTTGATTTTACAAGGGGTCGCTCTACGTCTGACGCCGGTGTTGAGCGTATGAAATATATTTTTTAAGCCTGGGAGAATTTACAAGATGCATTAGGTATTTTCTGTGATCTTTCCAAGGCTTTCGATTGTGTTCTTCATGAGACATTCATCAGGAAACTACAACATTACGATGTAAAAACTTAAACGCTTAGACTTATTACTTCATATATGAGTAACAGAACTCAAAAAGTATTGATTAATGGTAAAGGTTCCTCCGGATCGATAGTAACAATGGGCGTCCCTCAGGGCTCGATTCTTCGCCCATTCCTGTGCTTAATCTATATTAATGACTTACCTTATCTTGTAGGGGACTATCACGATATATTATTATTTGCTTTAGATACCTGTTTAATTTTCAAACTCAAACGGCAGTCAATTAATTATGACGATTAATTATGCTCTATCGAAATTATTAAATTGGTTTAACGCCAACAATTTGCTCTTAAACGGCAATAAGACAAATGTATTAAATTTACATTACCTAATGTAAAACATTCGAAAACTAATGTTCTCTTAAATGAGGAGGAGTTGAGTCTTGTGGATACCACTGTTTTTCTTGGTACTACTATTGACACGAAACTTCAATGGGGCCCCCACATATCTAAATAAGCAAGCAGACTTAGTTCTGCAGCATATGCTGTAAGAAAGATTAGAAGTCTCACAGATGTTGAGACAGTTAGTTTAGTGTATTTTAGTTACTTTCATAGCGTAATGTCTTATGGAATTTTGCTACGGGGTAATGCGACAGATATGAAGCTATATTTGTTTTGCAAAAGAGAGCCGTACGGGCGATTTATAATCTAAATTGTAAAGAGTCCCTCGGAGAAAAATTTAAAGAAATAAACATATTAACTTTGGCATCGCAATACACATACATATATATATATATATATATATATATATATATATATATATATATATATATATATATATATATATTATATATATATATATATATATATATATATATATAAATGTAATGTATGTACATAAAAACATAAATATCTTTAATAAGAATACACAACATACTTATGTTCATACCTTAAACACTAGGAATAAACACAAGCTTGTAATTCCAGTTACTAGACTCCACAGAATTAGTAATTCATTTATGGGGCAATGTTTACGCTTTTACAACAAAATCACAGAACATATTCGAAGTTTGTCAATAAACAAGTTTAAAAGTTTTATTAAAGAAAAAGTGTACAAAAAGGATTATTATAATGTCAAGGAATACATGAATGAAAATAACCCCTGGGAATAAAGAGATGGCCACCATGCTGGTTCTATGAAAGTTTATTTAAAATTGTATTAACAAAATTATTATTAAGTGAAATTATGTTTAAAAAAAAAGTCCCGCTGGTTTTCTTGCTGGTTCTTACCAGGACATAGGTATTTTCCGAACCAGTGGTAAATAAAAAAATGATTTCAATAAGTATTATGTAATAATCAATATTGAATAAAAATCATTCCATTATTCTGTTCAGTTTCCCTCTGTCGCTTCTTACGGTACCCACGGGAAGATACACGGAATATAATAATTCAAGTGTATTTTTTTGTTTATAAGTTCAATCCTTTCAAATTTTGTAGTAAAACCAACCTGTAGACTACTACCTTATCTGTGGTAGGATCATGCTTTCACAGAATGCTAAAGCAAAATAACATCCCAATGGTGAGGGGGGAAAAACGTTTTAATGGCGACGTGGAAACTAATTTTACTCCATTAGTCCCTATTGGGATGAGAACGCATCTAAATTCTAATTCTTACTCGAGGTTAAATGTAGGGGTCTGTGAGCCACAGGATCCATTTTCCATTAGCCGTTGTTTGTGTTCGTTTGTTATTCCTAAATATACGAGTATATATAATATGAGCCTGAAACAGGAAAACCTTTCTCTCTCATTAATTGACATACTATTTTAGGGGCCCAATTTGCTTAATATATAGTTTCGCCGGTTTAGATTAGTGTCAAAGAAATTATAGTACGTCATTTACTCGTATGGTGTACAAAGCACTGGAAAACTGACAGTAAATGTTAGAAAACTGCTGAACGCTGTGCTGAACTTCCTAGCACAGCGACATTTAAAACAAATAGCTTGTAAAATATTTGTATTAAGCTTAACTTTCATTTCATTAGTTGAATATTTACTTAAATATAATATAAATTTGCCTTGTAGACATAAATTACAAAACTTTTTAAAATATGTGTTAAACAAATATAGCTGGATTCTGATGGCAAATCTAAAAGATCATCATCATCATCAGTTTGTAGCAGTCCACTGCTGGACAGTCTGAATGTTTCTACCGCTGTGCAATTTTCTAGAAACTTTCTCTTCGTGGAAACGGCGATTTTTCCCAACTGATTTGAGCTTTCGCCTTTATGAAATGCTGGTAATTCACCTGCAAAATAAAATCAGATAATAGTTTTGTTCCTGGGCAGCGGTCGACACTTACCATCAGGTGAGCCGCATGATCGTTTTTTTTATAAAAAAAACACTACAAACTGTGGTTTCGGCTATACTCGTAGTATCTTTAAAAAAAAAGTAGAACAAAAATATATACCTTTAAAACTTTGTGTTATAACAGTTGTGTACTCATTTTACGACTGTTATTCTGTAGTTGTCCGTAACTACACCATAAAGCTCAGAAACAAATGGTTATGAACACGATAGAGCATTACATTATACCTAGCCTCTGCCGTTGCAACTACGCCTAAAATGAGCTACTTTGTTTATTTAGCCAAGCTTTGCACATTAAACTACTAATTTTGTGTTGTGGGGGAGCGCGATTTAATTTAACCACAGTGATAATGAAAAATTACAGGGGAAAACCCTGTAATTTTTTAGTAATTTCGGAATTTATTTCTCTTTATTTTTTTAGTAAATCTTTTTTAAATCTTACAAAAAATACAGGATCAAATGTCGGACTTAATGCTAAAAGAATTATCTGCCAGTTCCCTTATGGCTGAGGTATTAACCACTACGAAAGCGGTTAATTTCTTTTGTTTTTTGCCTTTTGTTTATATAAATTTCTCTGGGAGTTTTTATAGTGGTTTACAAATGTTTTACTAAAGAAAAAATTTCACCACATTTCAACGTTTTCAGATCCATAGAATCTGAGGCTACAGTTTCTAAATAATAATAATAATAATAATAATTTGATACAGACAACACTGATCCATTACAAAATTATTTTCTTACATTATACCTTAAATTTTAATTATAATTATTGGTTAATTAATGATATTAATAAGTATTATTATTAAGATTTTAATAAATTCGACCACCTACTAAAAATTTCACTACTAGCATAAATATTACAAATAGTTTTGATCAGATTATTTTGCGACCCAAAAAAAAACTTCTGAATCGCGCGATACGGTGACGGATCAACGCATCCAAACCAACGACACGGGCCTCTGCGAACATCTGGGACGCGGTACAGTATCGTGGCTGACGGAACAACACGCGGAACGAATCATTATACTGCACCTTCAGCCTGCGATATTTCTCTTTAGTGTAATTTGTCCACAGCTGAGTAGTGTAAAGTGGCTGACAGTAAGCTAAAACAACGCCAGTTTTGAGGTACAAGAACACCTTTGAAAGCGTCGAGCTATCATGTTGGCACGCAATAACGAGGAACGTCGCTCGCGGTCCATATCGGAACCATCACACAGATCCTGAGTAACAACATGACCCAGGTATTTAAACGTCGCTACCCACTCCAATTGCGAATTACACAAATACACTGGGGGGATATGAAGTTGAACCCTACCACTATTAAAAAGCAAACAAACAGATTTGTTGGTGTTGTACAATAGGTTATGATCCATCGCATATTTCTCACATATCTGGAGTTATGCATGCAGCGCATCAATCGAGGGACTCAGCAGCACTATATCGTTAGCATAACTCAAGTTATTAAAGCATTCAGAACCAATGTGGCAACCCAGTCTGGTGCTTCTAAGCTCCTCGATCAGTTAATCGACATACAGATTAAAAAGCATAGGCGATGTTAGCCCTCCCTGCCTCACACCGCATTGCAGGAGAAATTCCTCAGAGTAAGTATCTTTCCACTTTACTACATTAATTTGCCTACTATACCATGCGATCAATATGTTAATACATAATGACGGCACTCCCGCATCACGTAACTTCCTCCAAAGTATATCATAACTGACTCTGTCAAAAGCCCTACTTAAGTCCAAGAAACATGCATAATAATTGGTTTTCCGCTTATAATAATAATTAAAGGTTTGCTTTAAAGTAAAAATCGCCGCATCCGTAGAACTATATTTTTTAAATCCAAATTGAGCATCGCTAATATGTATATATTTGGAAATAACGCCTAATAATATGGTGTCAAACAGTTTAGCACAAATTGTAGCTATGGATATCGGTCTATAATCACCAATTTCGGTCAAACTACTCGATTTACATTTAAGAACAGGACTTATTACCGTTTTTAGCATTTCTACCGGTAAGTAAGCATGCTTTATACAAGCATTGAAAAATACAGATAGGAACGCAATTACCCATGGTCCTCCAACCCTAAAATCTAAAAGAACACATATTATGTGAGTGTTCAATTAGGGAACATGAATAAAATAGGCGACTCACACGATAGGCAAATTGTATATTTAAAAGGAATAAAAAATACAAAATATTTGGTGGCGATCGGGTCGCGAGCTAGCGGCGAGTGCCGGTCTTAGGCGCGGTGGTGAGAAACCCCCCCGCTCTTCACATGCTCCTCGCAAACCCCGTCGGTGCTGTCGTAACGGCGCCGACATACTCCCGGCGCTGGAAAGCTTAACAGCTTTCAAGATCTTCCAACTCATCGGGCTTCGGTAGTAGGACGATTCTATTTAAGCCGCGCCGCACAATTCTTCTTGCAGTGTCTATATCTGCGACGCGTGTCAATCCGGCAGTTCCCGTGTAGAGTCTTCTTACACGTCCGAGACGCCAATAGAGCGGTGGAGCGTTTTCCTCTTTCAAGACGACTAGCTCATCAATTTGTAGGCTCTCTTTGGACTTCGTGCGCCACTTCGTCCTCAACTGCAGCTCCGCAATGTACTTGTGGCTCCAGCGTCGCCAAAAGTGTTGTTTAAACTGCTCGATGCGCTGGAATCTGTCGAGACGATTAGCATTAGCGGATTGTAGACACGGAGATGGCAGCGAGCTTAGTGGTCTACCAATTAAAAAGTGGCCCGGAGTTAAGGGATAATAGTGGGAGAGGAACTTAATGGACATAGGGGGCGGCTATTTAGGATACATTCTATTTGTGTGAACAAAGATGACAATTCCTCATAGGTTAGGTGCGTAGTCCCTAATATCCTAGCCAGGTGGAATTTGGCTGACTTTACACCGGCCTCCATCAAACCATTGAAGTGAAGAGCGTATGCAGGCGAAAAACAAAATTCAACGCCTTCGTTAGCGGCAAAATTAGCGATAGTTTTGGCATTAATTTCAAAAAACTCTTTAAGTTCCTTTGAAGCAGCTACAAAGTTTCCACCATTGTCGCAGAATATCTGCTTTGGTAGCCCTCTCCGTGAAACAAAGCGTCTCAAAGTTAATATAAAAGCATCCTTGGACAGCTCACTAACAGCCTCCAAATGGATGCACTTATACCTAAAACATATGAAAATACACAAATAACATTTTGTAATTTTACAACCACGACCTTTGCGATCCGTGACCATAAATGGCCCAGCGAAATCAGTCCCTACTGTAATAAAAGGAAAGTCAGGCATTAGTCTTTGAGCAGGTAGGTTGCCCATTATGTTTTTCATAGACTGACCCTTAAAACGCCTACATACGGTGCAATTATGCACAGTACGTCTAGACAGACTTCTTCCACTAATGGGCCAAAAACGCGTTCTAATAGAAGCCAGTAAGGCTTGGGGCCCTAGATGTAGAAGCCGTACGTGTTCTTGTTGGAATAAAAGTTGAGTAAAATGGTGTTTAGAGCTTAACAACATGGGATGCTTCATATCGAAACTATATTCAGAAGCCTGAATTCGACCACCTACTCTTATCACTCCTTTATGTAAAAATGGATTAAGTGCCGAAATGTGCGACTTAGGACTTAGGGAATTTCCTTTTAATAATAAATCGTATTCTTTAGGGAATGCCTCTAATTGGGAAATATACACTAATGAATTAAGAGTTTTATTGAGCTCGGCGGTAGTTAAGGAACCTGTAATTTTAGTTTTAGAATTTTTACAGTTATTAATAAATCTATGTACATAGGCTAAAATGTGTTGTAATTGTTTTAATTTAGAATATTTGTTAAAGTTAATAATTGATTGATAATTATCACAAATAGCAACTGGATGTGCTTTAACTTCCGGCAAATTCTTCATCTCAATAATAGTCTGCGACTGCATAGAAGGCCACTCGGACCTACCCCGTCGGTGCTGTCGTAACGGCGCCGACAGTGAGTATATGTTACCTTAGCAAAAAATTCATCTTGCATAATATCTCACAGTGATGTGCGGTGGCAGCGTAAGGAAATCCCCATTTTATCCAGTGGGTATCAATATTCCAAAAAATATGATCTAATCAGGCAAATTTTCTAGACATCTGGTACCCGTTAAGAGCAAGCATGACGATCTATACCAATCTGAAATCGGGAAAAAATTGAGAGGCTCATGTCGCGAGAAATAGTTTTCCACAGACTGATGAAAAAAAAATCTGGGAGTGCCGGCAGAAGTGAAAACTTGAATATTAACGTTGTACATTTTTGATATTTTGGAATGGCGGAGATTATTTATTATTATCTTATTTCATTTATTTTCATTCGAAATTATTTGTTTGGTAAAGCTACACCACACATTTGCTTATTGTGATGTTATGAAAATATAGATTAATGCTATAAAGTATAAACATATTACAAATATTACATCTATAATGTATAAGTACATATGTATCTTTATTAATAATTTCTTCAAGCAGTACAGTAAACTCGATCGAAACCTAATCTTAATAATAAAGTTATATTAATTAATAAATGAAAATTAATTAAACCTAACTTACTTCCTCTCCTACGCCGTGCCGGCTGTCTACTCTCCGTTCGTCTTACGAATTTTCGATCAGGACACGTGACCTGACGCGAACTTAACATTTTTTACCCATTACAAAAAAGTGCACAACGCCGCTAAAGAAGTTTTCACTTCAACAAGAAGATAGAACATATTATGATATTTAGACAAATACCATTACAGCCTCAACTACGAATCAAAATGCACATGATTTGTCACTCGTAAGGATTAAGATAGAAATGCCCACTGCAGGACTAGACGTTTTCTACTTTTTAACGCTACTTACTATTTTATAACTATTATAAGTCACTGCTGGACTACTATCTTACTTAATGGTCAGTGGTGATGCAGTCGAAAATAACAAAGCGCACTGATTTAGCTTGACGAAAGAGTGAATAGGCATTCTTGCCTTGAAGGCACTTACACAAATCGGAAGAAAGAATAGATTATTAAAATTTAGTCAACACCTTTATTGTGCGCATTCCAGGCAGCGACTAATGTGAATATTATAACTAATATTATAACTCTTGCATAAATATCAATAAATGCCACGTCTATTGGAAACCTCCCGATACGAAACTTTCTTAGATGATAATTGACCTTCTTACCCCTAAGACGGAGTAGTTTCCGAATTACATGCACAATTATACAGAAGAGTTGAACTATTAGATAAAAATATTAACTATACAGACAATGTATATGCATTGATCCTATTAACAGGTGATCACAAATACTATTGTGATTACACAATAATTAATTTTTTTATAGGATAAGCGCAACAAACGAGCACACAGTCCACCTGATGGTAAGTGGTTGCTGCGGCCCATAGATATCTACATCTATCCTCTATTACAAATCAAAATGTAGATGCGTTGTCACCCGTGAGGACTAAGATGGAATGCCTCATTTCCAGTAAAAAGGGCCTCCGGCCACCTGCACTCACCAAGCGAAACGCAAAGGTAAACCTCTACTTCACGCTGGTTTTCTGTGAGGTCGTGGTATCACCCCGGTTCGAGCCGGCCCATTCGTGCGACAGCAAAAGCTGCCGCGTGGCTCTATCACTGTTAAAATTTAATGAAAAAACCGTTTTATCCCGTATTTATGAAATTTACAATATTTTTTTATATTTAAATGAATGAAAAATTCACCATCATGATCACTCTAATCGACTGCAAAAATAATGTTTTTGATTCTATTCAGCCACATTATTTATCTTCTTCACTTATTTCGCTGTATAACCAAATAAAACCGGGAAATATGAGAAAAGTGTTATTTATTACACATTAAATAAAAATATTTTTATGGATTTTGATATGTTTGCTATTCAAATATATTTATTATAAAATCAGAAATAAAAATAATTCAGTTGTATTCTTTTAAAATATTAAATATTAATATAGCTGCTTTTGACTTGAGACTAAGGAAGTGGCCTTGAATTTTCGGTTTCGCGTCATTAAAGACAAGGACCATCAAGATTTTATGAAATTTCTATACTTATCATTTAACTAGATAAATATACTTTAGCTTACAAATAAACGTGTTAGAGCCATGCTCCAGCTATATCATAGTTATAGCGGGAATGGGTTGGCTGGACCGGGGAGGACGCATTTACAGAATACCAGCGTAAATTATCGGCGTATATGTCTCGTAAGGTGACTGTTAAGAATCGGAGACCCTTTTTACTGGAAACGAGGCATTCCATCTTGGTTTTTAGGGGTGACAACTCATCTGCATTTTGATGCTTAATCGAGGATAGATGTAGCTAACTACACGGCCACAGCTTCCACGTACCATCACGTGGATGGTGTGCTTGTTCGTCACTCTTATTCTATAAAACACAATTTCATTGCTTTTAAAGAGCACCGAATATATTTTGTACTATTCTATGTCAAGATCACTATCCCACCTGATGTTAATTAGCAATATTATATAGTCTGTAAGACAGTCTCTAAATCCTTCTTTAATATTACAAAAGAAGTTAATTATTTAGCTCACGATTATACAATGTTCATGGAATATAAATACTTCTCATTTCATGACTAAACTTGTTGTTTAAACTTTTGGGAGCAATAACACTTATCTGTGCCACGCTTATCGCTAAATCGTACAGTTCACCCGCGTTGCGAGCCCATGTTTATATTTATTAAAATTTAATAGAATGGTTTAGATAACTTTACGACACAAAAAAGTACAACATTCCATAATTTTTTAATATTTCTTCGTCGTAGAACGACAGTGCACTTTTAATGGTTGTTTAGTAACCAATTTTTACAACCATAATAAAGCTGCATATTCTGTTTTATTTATATTTTTTTTTGTTCATGAAGTGTAAAATTGGCAGACTTAAGGCATACTTTCCTTTAGGCTTTCTATACCAGTGAACCACGAGATAAGCAGATAAAGTTAAGCAGGTGCCATAAAATATACAGAATACATGTATAAACATACATTATTAAAAATAACCTAAATGATATCTATACCTGATGAAAAGCAATATCCTGTTTGCTGAATTTCTTCCAAATATGGTTCGTCTTTATTGCGTGATTGAGTAATAATATGTTATTCAATTCAATCCAATCGTCTTTAGAAACTTTCGGATATACGATGTGATTTTAGATATCATCATCATCATCATCATCATTACAGCCCTTCACAAGTCCACTGCTGAACATAGCCTCCCCCAAAGAATGCCACAAAGCACGGTCCTGAGTCACCTGCATCTTATATATATGTATGTCTTACCAGGTCGTCACTCGATCTCGTGGGAAGACGCCCTACACTTCGCCTACTGGTACGAGGCTGCCACTCGAGAACCATTCTTCCCCATCGGTTGTCGGTTCTTCGAGCTATATGGCCGGCCCACTGCCACTTCAGCTTACTAATCCGTTGGTCTATGTCGGTTACTCTGGTTCTACTGCGGATATCCTTATTCCTAAGTTTATCACGCAGAGAAACTCCGAGCATAGCCCTCTCCATAGCTCACTGAGCGTCTTTGAGCTTCCTCATACGGCCAGCAGTGAAGGACCACGTCTCAGTTCCGTAAGTTATCACTGGCAACACGCACTGGTTGTACAACTTCGTTTTAAGGTTTTGAGGTATGTCTGACGAGAAGATGTGTCGTAGCTTCCCAAACGCTGCCCAGCTGAGATGAATCCGTCGATTGACCTCTCGGTCGAAGTTGGACTTACCTAGTTGGACTATTTGTCCCAGGTAAACATACTGGTCAACAACTTCGAGCTTAGTGCTCCCAACAACTACCGGCATAGGTGTGACATGGACATTAAACATGATCTTTGGACAAATCCATGTTCATCTTAAGACCTATCCGTTGGTAAGCACTATTGAGGTCATTGAGCAAAGTGCTTAGGTCCTCCAGCAATTCTGCCATAAGGACTATATCGTTGGCAAATCGAAGGTGAGTTATGTACTCGCCATTGATGTTAATACCGTATCCTTTCTAGTCCAGAAGCTTGAAAACGTCTTCCAATGCAGCGGTGAAGAGTTTCGGGGATATAAAATCACCCTGTCTTACACCTCTCTGCAATTGGATAGGTTTCGTACTCTGGTTCTGTACACGGATAGCCGTCGTAGCTCTACTGTACAAGCACTTCAGCACTTCGATATATCGACAGTCAACTTGGCACCGCTGAAGGGACTGCAGCACCGCCCAAATTTCGACGGAATCAAAGGCCTTCTCATAGTCCACATACGCCAGACATAGTGGCAAATTGTACTCTTCGGACTTGTGTACAATTTGCCGAAGGGTATGTATGTGATCTATGGCGCTAAAGCCCTTTCGAAAACCGGCTTGTTCGAGAGGCTGGAAGTCGTCAAGTCTGCGCGCGAGACGATTCGTAATGATTTTCGAAAACAGCACGTAGATGCGGCTCAGAAGGGAAATCGGTCTGTAGTTCTTCAAGAGAGCGTTGTCACCTTTCTTAAAGAACAAGACCACCGCACTTCTGCTCCACGCCTCCGGTGTAATGCCACCATGGAGGACGGAATTAAAGAGCTTCTGAAGGACTTCAAGTACCGGTCTTCCACCCGCTTTCAGAAGCTCCGCTGTAATTCCATCCTCGCCTGGGGTCTTGCCGTTTTTTAGATGCTGGAGAGCCATTCTAATCTTGCTCAGACTGACCTCCAGGATATCTACGGAATAGTGTCGGATAAGACTCGCTCTTGGATCGTTACTCACACTTGCGTGTGGCTCCAACGATGACATGTACAGCTGCCCATAGAACCTCTAAATCTCACTCAAAATCTCAGGTGTGCCGGAAACGATGCTGCCACATTCGGTCTTCAGCTTTGACAGTTGGCTCTTTCTGGCAGACAGATCTCTGGCAAAGACTTTGGAGCCTTGGTTCCGCTCGATCGCTTCTTCAATACGAGTTGTATTGAAGTTGCGTAAATCGCGCCGCATGCATTTGGAGATCTGTCTGTTCAGTTGCCTGTATGCTGTCAAATCAATCATTCAAAGAAGAATGTAGCCTCATCTCCCGTCTAACAGCCATGAGATTAAGAGTGTGATCGGAGAGTTTTTGTGTTTTTCTGCGGTGGGTCTTGCAAAACTTAGCTCCGACCGCATGGACAGTTTCCACGAGCTTGTCATTCATATCGTCCACTTCATTGCAGTCTTCTAGGCACTGAAAACGGTTTTGTAATTTGAGCTAAAAGGTTTCGGAACTTTAGATAAGATAAGAGCACGAGGGGGACGGAGCGTTGACTTCATCAGACGAGACCTCTCCAACTTAACATTTAGGTTCAGTGTGCCTCTAATCATTCGGTGATCGCTGCCGGTATTCACCCTCGAGATCACTGAGACATCACTGAACAGTTGTCGTCTGGTCGTCATTATGAAGTTAATCTCTTTTAGATTTATAATAACAGAAATAAAATTACTTTTTATTATATATTTTAGTAATTATTGTCTAATGTATTTTTATATTAAATTACATATAAATTATTTAAAGCCGTAGTAGTAGCTGAGAAGTGGTGGTGTAAGAATATCCACTACCTCATTTCATCGTTTGGGTGCCGTAAGAGAAAGAGACAAAGATATAAGGGCTATAGATGGATAGATGGGCCGACAAGGTAATTACGACAACTATCCCCTTGAGGCAATTTATGGGTTAGGCCAAAGTTCAACAGTGAACTTTTACTAAGCGCTCGCTCTAAAGTACTCAAGCAACTCGTGGTCGATCCCATGTTCTTTTTTGCAATTTTAATTGCTAATTTAGTGCCCGGTGGTGGAGGAAAACATCGTGATGGAACCTGCATATTTTGGAAACCTTATGGTAAGTGGTTGCTGAAGTGGAAAATCAAAATGCAGATACAGATGTCACTTTTGAGTACTATGATGATGACACTCACCATACTGAACACAGTAACATTAAGCTGCTATTTTACGGTGGTGTTCTGTGAGGCCATAGTCCTTTCCCCTGTCGAGCCGACCCATTCGTGCTACCACCATAAAATAGTTGTAGCGTGGCTCTACCACGCGTGATTTTATATTTTCCTCGAAATTAAGTGTATCCTGTGTTACTTTTTATTACAGAGGATGCAATGGATAATGAATAATTAAAAATGCTATTTAAAAGTCTGTAGGAAACTATAACCACGATAAAAAGTAATATCACTGGAGGAAAATGAACTTTTAAGCTTTATATTATATCAAGTAATGCGTAATGCAAATAATGTGTGTTTTTTATACTTACCATCAGATGGAATGTGTGGTCACTTGTCAACCTTATTTCAAAAAACTCTTGACTTCTTGCACTGTTATAGCATAACAGCGCCATTTGTCTAGTTATTGTAAACGCTATTGCTGATCATGAGGATCCAGGTTTGAATTCCGGGTTGAGCCAAAATTACTTATTGGGTTTTTGTCAAGAAATTGCCAGTAGCAGCCCGAAGTTAGGGAGTTGGTAGTGTTTTACCCCCGTGACTCGGAAAGCACGTAAAGCTGCTTTCGCCTGATCTCTATCCGGTCTTGTAGAATTACTGTCCCATCGGAATATAAGAGTGAGGGAAGAAAGTGCATCTGTGCTTGGGCATAGATTTGGGCGTAGACTTGGGCACTCTAATCCTGTGCTGCGCATATGGCTAGTCTACTTTGAGACTGGCTAGCATGACCGAAATTCGGTCTGAAGGACTTTATTATTATTATTAGTCCCCACGTTGTTAAATTCAATGAGGCAAATGGGGCTCTGCACTCTATTGTGGGAAGTCAGAATGTATGATGAAAGGCACGTATGGCAATTAACAATGCTGTGTTAGTCCATATATTATGTATGGCAGTGAGAATTGGGTGTGGCAGAAGCGTGAAAGTAAAATTATTAAGGCTGGTTTTGAAAAACTGTGTGATATGAGCAAAGTAGTCGATTTCAATAAGATGTTGTCACTAGGATTAAAAAAAGGAATGCTTAGGTGGTTTGAACTTGTAGAAAGAATGGATGAGGAAAGATTGACTAAGCAAGTTTATGCTGTAAAAGTGATTACAAATTCGGCAGGCGACGTTCTAGATGGAAGTTTTGCGACAAAATTGTGATATATTGAAGATGGATCAAATTAAGTGTATCATCAACTGACGAGCTTGTAAAATTAGGTATATGGTCGTGAAAGATACAAGAGAGATGTGACAGGATCGTGTCTAAGTGAAGATCCTAGTCTCTATCAGCCCATCAGAGAACAGGGAAAAAATTTTATGTTAATTTTATGTTATGTAATTAATTACCTCCGATCACTTCCGGCAGTTAAATTTATCACCGAAATCAAATCATTCTAGCATTCTTCATTGTTGACTGTGATAATAAACAATGTACTGCAAAATATTTTATTTGCCTTCAGGTATAAATTATCCAACTGCAGACAAGCATACTAAGTCACACTCAGCTGTGGTCATGATTAAAGTTGTTACATAACATTGAATATATGAATTAATAGTTACATTTATAGAAATAATCAAAAGCTTACAGCCTTTTACGTTACAGTGTTGGGCGCACACCTCATCTCATTGTTGTGAGGTTTATAACTGATTTGATATGTAATGAAATTGGTATCAATAAGGAAAAATAAAAGAAACTATCTAGCGATGACAGTTTTATTGTCTAAGTGGATCTAGAAAAGACAAATATGATCAAGCATTCACAAATTACAGAAATTTGTGAGCTTACTGCTGAATTCTGTATAGTCTGAGAGCTGGCGACGAATTTTGAGAAGGTCCTTTGGGCAAGTTGAAATTGTGAAAAAATATAATTACGTCAATAGGCGAAACTAGTCCCGCGAGTCTGGCAGAGTGTTTGCGGTTATTTTGTTACTGCACAGCATATAACATTAGCAAAAAAAAATAAAAAAAAATATTATTTTTTTTGGCAACTTGATTTCTTTTAATTTAGTTTTTATATAATTCCAAAAAATAATCCCAAACGATTTTGTCGGTCATAAAGTATTACCAGACCTCTCCGAAAATATTTCTTTAAATTCCCAAAAAATATACTTTTTGGGCAATCTCAAATTTTAATCACGTAGTTATTGAGTAATTTTTAATAATACCTGCAAATCGCCAGAAGAATTAGGCGGTTTTAAACAATTCCCAGACGTGAATAAAATTTAATACGATAAAAAGTTTTATGCGTAGCCATAAGTGCGAGAAAAATAGCTTATCGAAGCATGCCAACAGCGGATGGGGGTCCTAGCGCTGTGATTGGTTATTAAGAAATATATTTTTTAAATATTTTTAGATTTAATTCTTGTTTTGGGATTTAGCATGTATATATGCGCGTATATGACCATGTAAATATCTGTGTATATAGTTTGAATTATTTTAGATCAGCGCTGTAATAATTTGTATAATAGCTATTAATTTTAACCTCGTAAAGCTTGGGCTTGGCAAAAATATATTTTGATATTTACCACCCCATGTTCTTTGAAAAGGATAATATGTATAAAGTGCTTACCGCTCAGAGATGAAGGCGAAAAAAGTAACAAGTTGCACGTGCTCCACAGCCGTAACTTTTTTCACAGTCACTCACCTAAATATATGAGCTATATTATTGTAAAGTTTCTTTAAAATACATTCAGTAGTTTTTGCTTGGAAGGGTAACAAATATCCATACATCCATACATTTTTTTTTATTTATTGTCAACAGAACCAACAGCATTCAGTAACATTGTAAAGTTAGTAAATATTTACATTTTTTACTGCCAATTACAGGTTCTTACTTCATATAAAATAATCTTATAACATATCGCTACAAATGTGTGAATATAATATTTCTAACATTAGACAATTACCAACATATTTGAAGATATTTATGGGTATTTTAAGGTACGCATTTTACAAAACACAGTGCATATGTGTATATCTAGTAGTGTTTTGATTTAGTAAGTATAAGGTTAAGTGTATGTGTGTGTGTGTGTGTGTGTGTGTTTGTGTGATTTTTAAATGTAAGTAGTGAAGTGCAAGTAGTGTAGGGATGGATGTGAAGAGGTGTGACATGTTTGTGATTTGTGTGTGATGTTTTATTATTATTATTTATTACTACTTATTTCTTAGAATTGAGATTATTTCTTTTTTTATGGAAGCTTTACTGTCGTGAAAAATATCAATAGATGAAAAGTTTTTGTTATAGCAGTTAAGAGTACGACTAATCACAGAATTTTGAGCATATTTTGAGCGACTTAACGGAACATGAAATAGAGATGTGTGTCTGGTACGTTTCGAAGGAGTGTTGAGTTGTAGAAATTGCAATGTCAATTCAGGACTATTAATTTTATTATTACAGACGTCGTGAAGAAACAAAATTTGTAGAAGTGTACGTCGATCCTTTAACGGTAATAAGTTATGATGATCGCAAGATTCCTTGTAACTGATTTTTTTATGTTGTGTGCGATAATTTAATGCCTTAATAAATTTACTTTGTATTTGCTCTATATTCTCTATGTAAGACAAGTAATTTGGATTCCAGACATTACAACAATACTCCAAAACACTTCGTACATAAGAATAATACAGAACTTTAATACATTCAGAATCTGAGAATGGACGGCACACTCTTAAAACAAATCCTAAGTTTTTATACGCTTTTGCAACAATTGATGTGACATGATCAGACATGAGCATTTTGGAATCAAAAACAACACCAAGATCTTTGGTTTGGTAGATGCGTTCCAAAGGTATGTTATCTAATTTATATTGGTATTTAATTTGATGCCTTTTACGGGTGAAGCTAATTTGATAACATTTTGAAATATTAACACTAATACGGTTATCGTGATAGTAACAACAAAGCTGGTTCAAGTCTTTTTGAAGTTGGTGTGCATCTCCCTCAGACTTAATATATGCGTAAATTTTAGTGTCATCTGCATACATGAGGAACTTGGAAAATTTAAAGCAGTCTCCTATATCATACAAGTATAATGCATACAGTAACGGTCCCAATATCGAGCCTTGTGGAACTCCAGATGGGACTTCCACGAAATCAAAGCGATGTTCAGCTATTATAACAGCCTGAGATCGGTTACGTAGATAGGACTCTATCCACCTAAGGAGATTTCCATGAATTCCTAGCTCCTGGAGTTTACGCAAAAGTATAATGTGATCCACGCGATCAAAAGCCTTCTCGAAATCATACAGAAATGGCATCGATCTGAAAACCAACATCCATACCTCGAAGAACATCATTGGAAAAAAATTGATAAATTAGTACTGGTTGAGCGACCAGGAACGAATCCATGCTGTTGCGGAGGAATGTGTTGAATAATCAGGGGATACAAATGCATATGCGCAACTCTCTCCATCAGTTTACTCAACACATTAAGAATAGATATAGGTCTGTTATTTTCGATGGCTGTTTTTATTCCTTTTTTATGGACCGGAACGACATTAGCAGTTTTCCAAATCTTGGGAAAATAACCCTCAGCATAACACCGATTAAAAATTAATGTAATAGGAGCCGCTAGTGATTCTGCACACTTCACAAAGAAATATGGAGGGATTTCATCACATCCAGCGCCTTTAGAACAATCGAGATTATCAAGAAGCTTTTTAATGTCTGTGACAGAAAGATATATATCACTAATAACATCATTGCCAGGGAAATTGTTATGTATAAAGTTTCCATAATGTAATGCCGGTTGACTAAAATTACGACTAAAAAATTCATTGAAAGCATTGCAAATATCATTTTGATTTGACAATTCATTATTATTATATTGCATTATGTGAGGATAAGATGATTTATTTTTCTTCTTGGATTTTATATAAGCCCATAACAATTTTGGTGTAGTTTTAATTTTTTCTTGTGAAAAATTTATATAAGACGGATAACATTCCCTTTCAAGTTTTTTCAATCGCGAACGCAGTATAGAAAAAGATTCGTAATCATTTGGGTTTCCATATTTTTTCCAGTAACTGTGATACTTGGATTTTTCTTTAATCAATTTTATTAAGGCATTACTATACCAAACAGGATAGTTGTAAGTATACGACACAATTTTTTGTGGCTTAAAATTAGAGATGGCGGTATTTAAAGTTACGTAAAAAGTGTCAATTATATATTCCAAATCATGAGATTTTAAAAAAGACCAATCGTAATTAGAGAAGAAAGTATTTAATTTAATATAATCAACTTTCCTAAATAAGTTTCTTTTTCTAGTTTTTGGTTTAATCGTTGGTACTGTTATATCCTTCACATGAATATCGACTGACGGATGAAATACATCTTCATTTACTATTGGTACTTTAGATTTTACGATAGTTAATGATATATTAGAGAAAATTAAATCCAGTATATTACCATGTGAATTAGATAAATAATTGTGTTGAGATAAACCAAAATACGAATTAGTATTAATTAGATCGATAACAGAATTCTGCATATCGACATTTCCCTTTTTTAGTATTATAGGTTTCTTTAATTTCCAATCTATACAAGGCAAGTTAAAATCACCAATCACTATAAAATGATCATCTGGTTTTGAACTAATCGCAGCAGTAAGTAATTGTATAAATTTTGCATATTGAATGCATGCGCACGCGCCGGTATTGTAATACATATGCACTCAAGATCGTCGCGGTCAAGGTCAGAGCGCCTGCACGCCCTAAACCGGGAAGCGCACGCGATCATCACTCCACCACCGAGAGCACCGCGGTCGCGACGGAACAGATCGTATTTGTCAGAACTGCACAGTTCCGTATCAAGTATACTGTCACGTAACCATGTCTCTGTAATTAAAGCGATGTCAATATCAGATAGAAATAGATTATTATAAACTGGTCAGTCTTAGTCCGTAAGCCTCTTACATTCTGATAAAAAAGTCTTAATCCACTATTGCACTTTTCTATTATAAATATTAAGTACACCGTTAGTTATAGATTGATACACATAAAGGATTCTAACAACTGCTATCATTTTTACCACACAAAAAATGCAACAAATAAATAAGTAGTGAATGCTAAATATCTTTTTCCACGACAATAAGACATAATATAATTTTTTACAAAAAAATAAAAAAGAAATCATAAACTAGGCCACGGTCAATAATCATTTTTTTACCTAGACAGGAACAATAATTTTTAGGTTGACGGATTAAATCATTTAATAATTCTTTCTATTTCAAATCTTTATAAAATTAATAATTTTGTTTAATTTATAATATTATCATTTTATTAAATTTCCTCCTCTTCTTTACAGCTCTCTGACGATTCACTGTCCAGTTCTAGATCTTATGGTATGAAATAATTTTAATCAAATATTATAATTTATGAGGTTTCAGTTCAATTTGAAAGTCAATAATACCGTTTTAGTTTTTTACACTATTTGATGATAAGAGTAATGTTATTTTGCTTAGTCTTTTCTTTGTAATTGATAATAAAAGTTTTCATGGCTATCGGCCTAGTTTGATATTTAAAACCCAGTTTAAAATATCTACTAATGCAAGTACTGCCCTATTAATAATAAGTAATTTAATAATCAAACTACATTTAAATAGTTGCAAAATCATCTGTACCACATAACTATGAATAAAAGTTACGACTGTACAGAACGTGCACATTGATATTTTTTCCACCTTTATCTCTGGGCCTTAAGAACTTTATATATATATTGTACTTTTCTGAGAACATGAGGTGGTAATTATTAAAACATTATTGCCAAGACCAAGCCTTAAGAGGTTAAAATTAATAGCTATTATATAAATTATCACAGCACTGATCTAAAATAATTCAAACTATATACACAGAAATTTACATGATCATATATGCGCATATATACATGCTAAATCCCAAAACAAGAATTTAATCTTAAAATATTTAAAAACTATATTTCTTAATAACCAATCACAGCGTGAGGAGCTTAGGCCCCCATCCGCTGTTGGCGTGCTTCGATAAGCTATCTTTCTCGCACTTATGATTAAGCATAAGACTTTTTTGTCGCATTAATTTGTAAACTTTATTCACGTCTGGGAATTGTTTAAAACCGCTTAATTTGTCTGGCGATTTACAGGTATTATTAAAAATTACTCAATAAATACGTGATTAAAAATTTGAGATTGCCAAAAGTATATTCTTTGAGAATTTAAAGAAATATTTTTGGAGAGGTCTGGTAATACTTTATAACCGACAAAAACGTCTGGGATTATTTTTTTTGAAATTATATAAAAACTGAATTAACACATAAAAAAAGAAATCAAGTTGTCAAAAAAACAATTTTTTGGATTTTTTTTTGCAAACGTTTTATGCTGCGCAGTAAAAAAATAACCGCAAACGCTCTGCCAGACTCGCGGGACTGGATTCACCTATTGACGAAATTATACTTTTTCACAATTTCAACTTGCCCAAAGGACCTTCCCAAAATTCGTTGCCAGCTCTCAGACTAAAAGAAAGAAAAACAATATCTGTCAATGTAACTATAACTCATGTTTGTCTTTCTATTTTTTCGTGAGGGTAGGCGTAAAAGCATAAATATTTTATATTTATAAATATATTTTTATCTATAATTTATGTTTTTTTTTCTCTCTCATATGTATTTTTGGTGTACAATAAAGTATATTTAATTCATTCAAGTTTATTAAAATAAATCAAAGTCTATTAAATTTTCTTTTAAAATCATTTATAAAGAGCACACTTCCATGCTGGCATTAATAACATTCACAAGCGTTTAATTTCAATTAAGCGTAATCGAAACTAGGCAGACAGCTAGTCACTATCATTAATGCACAGGTCAAGGTCGACATAGAGGATACATCATGTTTTAATAAATTAAAATAATAAATTAATTTCAAAACCATGCATATAACAACGTGTGTAAGTTAGTTTCGAGAAAATTGTATTACATTATAAGTTTTTGATCGACTTATTATAATTTTACTTTTTATTTTTTGTCTTTTGTTTTTTTTTTTTATTTTATCTGCATTGTTATTTTTTGTTAAAATTAACGTGTGACGGCGGTTTAGAAGAATCCATCTCCTTTTTACGTATTTCTGTATTGTGAGATGTAAATATGATTAAAAAAATATAGTGTCCGATAAGCGAACGTATAATAATTTAGATCAAATACCGGTAGAATGGTAAATATACCATTCTTCTAATACTAAACAAAAGTAACGTTATGCCAGCCAACGTGGTAGCAGTAAGGCCCTTCGCACACGAGTCGTAAGCGTAGTCGTATCGTAAGCATATCGTTACGACGCAACGCGTACGATACCCGCAGTGTTCTACAAACGAATCGTCGCGTAGGCGTATCGTTTTGTAAGATCTCAGTTGAAATCATGGTGTCCACGGTACCAGATGTGTTGGGTGAATTTATAGATTATCTAACTTTCTCTTTAGTTGAAGAGAAATTTTTATTGTTTGATTATGTAAGATGGTAGAAAGCAATATTTATGACGATATTTCTGCCCAAGCTTTGTCCATTTCATCTTTCCGTGAATATTCACTTAATGAATGATTAAATAGAAAAGGGAACGCTTCACCCAGTTTCACGAATTTAATCACTTTTTCAGTCCTATTCATACCTATTGAAATTAAAAGTCGAAAGAAGTTAAAAAGAATTAAATTCAGGTAAAGTTTTAAAGAAATTAATGTAAAGTAAATTTTTTACGCTTGCTTTTTTACGCCAGTGCACTACGACTATCGTAATGATAGTAGACACCTCCTACGATTCGCTGCAGCACCGCTTCGTGTGCGGACTTGTTTGAACATGTACGCGCTCGTATTGCTCTCGTCCTACGCGCGTATTACGATACGCTTACGATACGACGCCGTGTGCGAAGAACATTATTAATTTCAATGGTACCGGCGCGGCGATTGCGCCCTGAAGTTTCTAAATTAAGGATAGGTTTCACTTGGTATGTTTATTTTGTCAATGCCATGAATTAATATGTTTTTCTTATCGTTACGGTATCAATATATCGATGATTTGTACTACCGCTATAAAAGTAATAAGTAGGTAAGTAACCTTGTTTTTTCTACGATATTAAATCCATAAGAATGATATTTATACTGGTAGAGCCATGCTGCAGCTATATTAATAGTATGATTGTAGCACAAATGGGTCGGCTCGATCGTTGAAGGATCACGCTCTCGTAGAATACTAGCAACTTAACAGTGCTGTGTTTCATATGGTGAGTATAGAGAACCGAAGACCCTCTTAATCCTCACGGGTGACAAAGCATCTGCATTTTGATTTTTTATTGAGGATAGATGTGGATGTCTATGGGGCACAGCAACCACTTACCATCAGGTAGAATGTGTGATTTGTCACCCTATCCTATAAAAATATTTACATGAGAACAAGAGTAAAATGGCAATGTGTTGGCCATGCTGTATTTTGAAGACATGAAAACCATGGGAAAGAAAGGTTATCGAATGGTAGTCTCGTATTGGCCAGCGCAGTGTTAGGCAACCTATAAGTAGATGTAGCTAATGGAATACGCAGGAAGTCGATATATGCAGGTGACTCAGGACCGTACTTTGTGGTAATCTATGGGGAGCCTAGTGGCAGTAGACATGTTGATATGACAGTTGATTAACGTTATTTTAATGGGATTTGGGAATGTGACCTGAGCGCTTTAGTTTGTATATTTATTTATTTATCACTAATATATATTTTGATAAATAGTTTGCTTAGGTGTTAGTTGTATTTAAAATATATTATTTCCTCCTCCTGTTTT
Source organism: Parnassius glacialis (assembly GCA_033319125.1). Lineage (NCBI taxonomy): Eukaryota > Metazoa > Arthropoda > Insecta > Lepidoptera > Papilionidae > Parnassius > Parnassius glacialis. The sequence continues at coordinate 7,695,638 of JAVANC010000024.1, read as the reverse complement.
TACTTTGTTTTTAATATTACATTATTCAAAAGCATACATAAACTTAAATTTATATGTTCTGCTTATTATAGCATGCTTATGGAAATGAAGTATTCGAAACAAATTATGAAAAAGTTCCCTAAGTATAAACTATGGCATTTAGGTATGTGATATCATCTTAATTTTAGATTTTAATTAAAGCAAAAGAAGGCAGAAAACACTTAAAACGTAGACACAATATGACTCTAACATTAATATAGTAAGTGCCATAATAGCTAAAATATTGTCAGCGCTTAAATTACACTATAATAAATTCAATTTAAATAAGGATTGTCCCTTAATTATGGTTCCTAAAATCAAAGAATACCAGCGTAAAATAGCAGCTTAATGCTGCTGTGTTTCATATAGTGAGTTAAGAGAACTGGAGACCCTTTTTGCTGGAAATAAGGCATTCCATCTTAGTCCTCACAGGTGTCATCGTATCTGCATTTCGTTTTATGTAGATGTCTATGGCCCACAGCAACCACTTACCATCAGGTGGATTGTGAAAGTAGAAGTATGAAAAAGCAATAAAAACTAAAACCTAAAGTAATCAAATAGGTGCTACTTCTGCATGTCAAAAACGCTAGCTGTGTTTCTCCGTCATTGGCTTTAATTAGCTTATGGACGGGAATAGAACAATCTTACTGCAATGAACAATTGCAAATACAATTCCTTTAAACACTTCACCGTGTAGCCCAATAATTATTCAAAAATAATAATAACAAGCAATAGCGGTAAAGTGGTGGTGTAACCGAATCCACTACTCTATAATATCATCTCTTGGGTATTGACGGGCGACAGAGAGAATGAAAAAGATACGCAGCAGCATCTTACTGATAAAAACATAAAATAATTAAAAACTGCTTCTACAGTGTCGCAAGTAAAGCAAACACCTTTTAAAGACTGTAGTGAATGAAATGAACTAAATAGTAATATTATAAACTTATCTATCATTCATAAAAATATCTAATAAATATAACAGGTTAACAATAATATCTGTTCTATATTATAAGTATTCTACGTTTTCGTATGACAGGCAAGCGGACATGTGCAACTGTGTCTACTGCAGCCGGCCTCGGTGATTAATGTACCTAGCTGTTATTCACCATTGCTATGGAAATTACACTGTAACAATTAACTGTAGCACAAATGTAAATTGCATTTGAACAATTACAATGAAGATAGCCAATTGAACTTACATAAGAAGACAAGTAAGTAAATGGTTAATACATGTCCATAATCAGCCTGTAAAAGTCCACTGCTTGACATGGAATTTGTGGAGATGATTCGTCTTAATAATAATAATGTCCTCCACACCAAATTTCGGCCACGGCAGCCAGTCTCAACGGAGACTAGTCATCGGCGCAGGATAGGAATATAGTGCTCAAGTCTATGCGCAAGCACAGGTGCACTCTCTAATCCCTCACTCTCATAGTCCGATGGGACGGTAAACCGATACGACCGGAGAGAGATCAGGCGTAGGAGCAACAGATTTACGTGTTTTCCGATGTATGGGGGTAAAACACCGCCAACTTCCTGATTCCGGGCAGCTTCTGAGAATTTCTTGATGGAAAAACTCAATAACTGATTTTTTGGCCCGACTCGGGATTCGAACCCGGGACCTCAGGATCAGCAGTCGCACAACTACAATCACTAAAAAAACGAGACAGTCAAACGCCAAAGTCACCTTAATAAACACTATATTAAACAAAAACCTGCGTTTTTAGGATTCCGTACTGTTCCGTATTTGATTTCTTTTTCTTTTTTTTTTTCATTAATGTTTCGGTATAATTTTATAACTAGAAATAGTGCAATTTGAAAGGAAAACATTTTGTCTTACGCATAACATTTCGAATAAATATTTTTTTCTTACTGGCAAGCACTCTTTAACTTTGAAGCGAGCAACCCTGTTTTCAACTACACCCGCAACGACCGCTAGTAACGGCCAACTTCCTCGTCAACGCAAGCACTAACGCTTTTGACGGTACACATTACGTGCGCGTTTCGTTACCAACAGTAGATAAGATCTCATTCCCCTGTTCCAGCGAATACTAAGGCAGTTTTCCATACCTGACCTGTGGATAAGAGAATAATAGTGGACACATTTGGCCAGAAGATACATCACACCGGGCCCGGTAAACGTCGGGCAGCTCAGAAATACCCAGGTGAGTGTTTACCTTATGTGTACATAACATAATTATTTTTTGATCCTTGCGAGCCAAATCTTTTCTTTCAAATCGTGCTGTCTTAGTAAGAGTGTTATCTTTAGTTTCACACACAGTTTCAATTTTTAAATTTAACGTACATACGTACTTTCACCGACGTGTCGTATAGGCCATCTTTGTAACGCAAAATGCCGGATCCAGTACGAGTTGAACAATTCATGTGTGATGTTTCATGCGAGCAGGATATGTTCGAACGCGATATTATTTTAGATGATTTAAAAAAAACATAAAAGTTCGCATCGATCGATGAACAAAAGTTCCGTTCGCGAACTAAAGATATTACTGCACAACAAAGAAAGTTTAGTAAATTACAAACTAAAATTGAAAAATGTCTAATAAAGACAAAAATGTTCAACAAAGATGAACAAATTAAAATTCGTAACGATTTCGATGACGCATACTACGCTATTGTCACACATCTGAGCAAATTAAAACAAGATGACGAACAAGTTATGCGTATGAGTAGGTCCTTTAACTCCGAATCGTTTGCACAATCCCACAATCCAAAATTGCCTAAAATTCCCTTGCCCAGCTTCTCGGGTAATAGTACTGACTGGAATTCATTTTGTGATTTATATATTTCACTCGTACATAACAATAATGCCTACACGGATGCAGAGAAATTCAGATATTTACTCCTCACTTTAAAAAATGAACCTTATAATTTAATTAAATCAATTCTGTAGCCATACAGGTATTAATTTCACGTTATGAGAACAAAATAATTATAGCTTCCACTCATCTCGACAAAATTCTCGATGTTGAACCTTGTTCAGAAAAATCAACAATCAGCTTACGTAACTTACTAAACCAAGAAAACATTAAAGCACATGAAGTCATGAAATTTCCTACAAACGAATGGAGTTTTATCTTATTAACGATTTTACTGCGAAAAATTCCCTCATCTATCCGCAAAACGTTTTGAGTTATCATTAATATCACCATCAGAAATTTCTGATATCAGCACACTTATAGCCTTTTTGGAACGGGAATTGTCCGCAAGTGAAATTTCTCACCCTAATTTTGGTCAGATTACTAAACATGAGGGTCAATCAAAATCAAACGCACCATCAGGCAGCGGCGGTAGCCACACGACGGCATCTCCGGGCGCAAGCCGTATATTTATAGGAAACAACACATCACAGCCTGTCTCAGAGTCTGCATATAATATCCCAAACAAATTTTCGAGTGTTAAATATTTCCATTGTATATGCTGTGACGCCCAACATACACTAAATAAATGTCCGACGTTTTTAAACTTATTATCCAAGGAGCGCTATACATTTATTAGTGGTAAAAACGTTTGCTTAAATTGTTTACACGTTGGACACGACCTTAAGCAATGCAGATCAAATTTTATGTACCGGACGTGCAACAAACATTATCATACGCTAATTCATTTCGATAATCAATTTTATGTAGGTGCTACCGAGACAGCTGATCCGCATGACAGTTCCGCTTCACTCCATCCTACAGCGTACGACCCCGCCACTTCGAGCGATTCTCAGCTGGTTATAACGCCGATAAATCACACGACTCGCGACGCTAGCGCGCTATCTAGTTCTGCTCCGTCAGTACGAATGAGTACAGTGTTACTGTCAACAGCGCTCATCGATATTTACGTAAATAATCATAAGCGATCGACAGTGCGTTGTCTCATAGATTCGGGAAGCCAGGTTTCTTTTATTAGTGAGGCGAGCGTACAACGTTTGAGCTTAGCGAGAAAACATGCCAATATTTCTCCTGTTTACGGAATTAATGAAAAAAAACCGGTTTATCCAAAGGGATTAGTTTCGTGCTATATAACACCAAAAAATAAAACACAACCTTCGGTACAAATCGATGCCTTAATTTTACCGAAGCTTATTACTACACAAATGCCCTCTTGTCAATTACCTTATAAGGAATGGTTACACATTAAAATTTGACGTTGGCTGATCCCGATTTCTTCACACCACACCCCGTAGAAATGTTACTTAGAGCGGACATACTTCCCCAAATTCTATTAAACAATACGGTGACTGGAGCGCCTGGTACACCCATAGCAATAAATAGTATTTTTGGATATTTACTGCTAAGCAAAATTGATTTTAATATTCATTCACCCGTTTCATTCCCAGTTCAAGTGTTTCACAGCTCGGTTAACAATGAATTTGATATCCAACGCTTTTGGGAAATAGAATCAATTACAGAACAATTGTCTCTCACTCCCGACGAAGTTTTGTGAGAGACAATTTTCGAAAACACGCATACGCGTAATGATACAGGACGATATGCAGTCGCTCTGCCTTTCAAGCCTGACACCTTGCCCATTGGTGAGTCACGTGACATTGCTATCGCTCGATTTCACGGATTGGAATACAAGCTTGAACGCAATCCGCCACTGAAATATAGCTATCGTGCATGCTTCCAGGAGTACTTGGACCTTAATCACATGGAACCTTGTGATGGATTTTCACCTAAATCTGGTGGCTTATATTCCGCACCACTGCGTGGTGAATGAATCTAGCGAAACAACCAACATGCGAGTGGTCTACGATGCAGGTTGTAAGACTACCCATGGGAACTCCCTGAACGATGTTTTGTTAAAAGGACCCAAACTTCATCTGGATATAGTCGACGTTCTACTGAAGTTTCGAATTCATTCTATTGCTTTCACAGCTGACATTAAACAGATGTACCGCAACATTTTAGTCCGTGACACAGATAGGGACTTTCAGCTTATCGTATGGCGCACTTCTCCTGATGAACCTATACATGACTATCGCCTTCGTACTGTAACTTTCGGAGTTAGTTCCTCGCCTTACCTTGCACTTCATACAATGCGACAGCTTGCGCTTGATGAAGCCACTCATTTTCCATGTACTTCTCAAGTCATAAAAGGTGACATATTCGTAGATGATATAGTGTCAGGCGACAATACGGAGGCAGAAGCTCTTGCTCTACAACAGGAGTTAATAAACATATATCAGACTGCCAGCTTCACTCTTCACAAGTGGCACAATAACTCGCCTGCGTTACTCGCTGCGGTTCAGCCCACAAGTTCTCATGGTGAACGGCACCATAACGTACCTTTTGTGGAGATGGAAAATGATATGAAAACTAAAGTCCTTGGTCTTCAGTGGAACCTAAATTCAGATACATTTACTTTCAGTGTTCAAATTACCTCTAACAAATGTACTAAGCGTTCGATTCTTTCAGAAATTGCTAGAATTTATGAGCCACTTGGCCTTTTATCGCCAGTCACCATTTTTGCTAAACATTTAATCCAGTTGGTGTGGATAGCACGTGTAGATTGGGACGAACACCCACCCCAAGATATAATAAATTCAAGGGCCAGTTTTACTAACGAGCTTCCACTCTTATCGAAAGTTACTTTTCCGCGACATGTATTTACCCACACTCATTCTGTACAACTTCATGGCTTCTCAGATGCATCCGAGAAAGCATATGCCGCATGCATCTATCTTCGCGTACGGGGAGACATGGGTGCAGTGGACACTTACCTTCTTCTAGCTAAAACACGCATGGCGCCTACTAAACGTATGCCCATACCGCGTGTAGAGCTCATGGCGGCCCTATTATTATCTAGATTAATGAAAGCTACCTTAAATATTTATGGGAATCGCATATCTCGCAATCAGATATACGCGTGGTCGGATTCATCTGTGGTACTAGCGCGGTTGCATTCTTCGCCACATGAGTGGAAAACCTTTGTTTTCAATCGCATAACAGAAATTATAAGTAATATTTCGTACTGCCGTTGGCGGCATGTCACGTCTGCAGACAATCCGGTAGACGCGGCTTCACGCGGAATGCTTCCCGCCAATTTTTTACATCACATCATATGGTTCCGCGGTCCTTACTTTTTACAAAAGGATGAGGCTACTTGGCGTGTTTTCAAAGCTACTCAGACACAAGAAGAAAAACGTACCATTGCAATTGTTTCTAATCCATGTACTTCTTCTTCCACCAACGAAGACTTAGAAATTATATCACGTTATTCATCACTAGATAAACTGGTTCGTGTCACTGCTTTATTATTCCGTTTCTATAAAAAATTTAAGAAGGTTCAAATCTCTCTTTCTAAACATATTTCCGTAACCTAGTTTAATTTTACTTTGAATCGACTCGTATTTCTTGTACAACAATCCGTTTTTCGTGATGACATTTACAAACTTAAAAAAAACAAAGGGAAAACTCCCGTCAAATCAATTAAGACGCTTAAATCCCTTTATTGACTCAAACAATTTTCTTCGCGTAGGTGGGAGGATACATAAGTCCCTTTTACTATATGAATCAAAACACCAATTAATCTTACCTAAAAACCATCCGTTAACGATTCCACTTATTAATTACACTCACGTGTCTCACTTGCATGCCGATGCCCAAAGTACACAATACATACTTCTACAAAAATATTGGATCTTATCCGGGCGTGACGTCATACGGCAATGTATTCATCGCTGCGTCCGTTGTTTTCGAGCACGTCCCGTGCGCCAGCAGCCCAACATGGGTCCATTGCCTGCCTCACGTTTGCGACCCGAACGGCCCATTCTTAAAACGGCTGTTGATTTCGCTGGTCCCTTTTACGTTCGAGCAAACAAAGTTCGAAATGCAAAAATAGTAAAATGTTACGTCTGTGTATTTGTATGTATGTGCGTTAAGGCCATACACCTCGAAATAGTTTCAGAACTTACAACAGAGGTTTTCTTAGCGGCACTACAACGCTTCACGTCAGGCCGAGGTTTATGCAAGGATATTTCTTCCGATTGCGGTAAGAATTTCATCAGTTGTGACAGGTACCTAAAGGACTTTTATGTCTTCCTACAGAATGACACTGTGCAAGGCGCGCTCCAGAATAAGACTCTGGAAGAAGGAATAACATAGCATTTTCAGCCACCGTATGCAAGTCATTTTGCTGGCCTTTTTGAAGCGGGTGTCAAAAGTTTTAAACACCATTTTCATGGGGTAGTAGGTCCTCGTATCCTAACCTATGACGAGATGCATACCCTTTTATGTCAAATAGAGGCAGTGCTAAATTCGCGTCCGCTATGCGCATTGAGCTCCGATGCGCAGGATTCCCTCCCTGTAACTCCGTCTCACTTTCTGATAGGTGAACCGTTAACAGCTATCCCCGACGTTTCACTTGTGAATGAAAATACGGGTAGATTATTCAGGTGGCGTTTGATACAAAAATCGGTTCAACATTTCTGGAAAAAATGGAGCTTAGAGTATTTGCATGAAATTCAACAACGTGGCAAATGGTTCACCAATCGTGGAAATCCGGTCCGTGAAGACATGATAGTGGTAGTATGCGATGACAACCTTCCACATTTACAATGGCGACTTGCGCGTGTACACCGTCTGCATCCAGGCTCTGATGGGATTACGCGTGTTGTATCTCTCCAAATTGGGAAAACATATTTTAAGCGACCAGTTAATAAAATTTGTCCACTTCCTATAGAATAATAAACGTAACTAATGATTCATATTTCTTATTTTACTTTCTTTAGAAATAACTTTAAATATTTATCAGTAATCTCAAGATATAGTTTGATATGTACTAGATTTAACTTTGTTTATACTCGTTACATATTTTTTTATCAAGGGCTAGTTTGTATTACAGATTTGTTTGGATTTAATTAAAAGATACTGCGTACTTTTAAGGTGAGCGGCATGTTCCGTATTTGATATCTTTTTCTTTTTTTTTCATTAATGTTTCGGTATAATTTTATAACTAGAAATAGTGCAATTTGAAAGGAAAACATTTCGTCTTACGCATAACATTTCGAATAAATATTTTTTCTTACTGGCAAGCACTCTTTAACTTTGAAGCGAGCAACCCTTTTTCAACTACACCCGCAACGACCGCTAGTAACGGCCAACTTCCTCGTCAACGCAAGCACTCACGACTTTGACGGTACACATTACGTGCGCGTTTCGTTACCAACAGTAGATAAGATCTTATTCCCCTGCTCCAGCGAATACTAAGGCAGTTTTTCATAGCTGACCTGTGGATAACAGAATAATAGTGGATACATTTGGCCAGAAGATACATCACACCGCGCCCGGTAAACGTCGGGCAGCTCAGAAATTACCCAGGTGAGTGTTTGCCTTATGTGTACATAACATAATTATTTTTTGATCCTTGCGAGCCAAATCTTTCCTTTCGAATCGTGCTGTCTTAGTAAGAGTGTTATCTTTAGTTTCACATACAGTTTAAATTTTTAAATTTAACGTACATACGTACTTTCACCGACGTGTCGTATAGGCCATCTTTGTAACGCAAAATGCCGGATCCAGTATGAGTTGAACAATTCATGTGTGATGTTTCATGCGAGCAGGATATGTTCGAACGCGATATTATTTTAGATGATTTAAAAAGAACATTACAGTTCGCATCGATCGATGAACAAAAGTTCCGTTCGCGAATCGATCTTACTGCACAACAAAGAAAGTTTAGTAAATTACAAACTAAAATTGAAAAATGTCTAATAAAGACAAAAATGTTCAACAAAGATGAACAAATTAAAATTCGTGACGATTTCGATGACGCATACTACGCTATTGTCACACATCTGAGCAAATTAAAACAATATGACGAACAAGTCAGACGTATGAGTAGGTCCTTTAACTCCGAATCGTTTGCACAATCCCACAATCCAAAATTGCCTAAAATTCCCTTGCCCAACTTCTCGGGTAATAGTACAGATTACGTGTGCGTTTTGTTACCAACAGTAGATAAGATCTCATTCCCCTGCTCCAGCGAATACTAAGTCAGTTTTCCATACCTGACCTGTGGATAAAAGAATAATAGTGGATACATTTCGCCAGAAGATACATCACACCGGGCCCAGTAAACGTCGGGCAGCTCAGAAATTACCCAGGTGAGTGTTTGCCAGGTCTTATGTAACACGTACCTCAAAAGGAAAACACGGAACCCTTAAAGAATCACTTTGTCTGTCTGTCTGTCTGTCAAGATCCTTTTTCTCAGGAACGCGTGGAGGTATCAAGCTGAAATTTATACCTAATACTCAAGTTTACTGTCCCTTAGAGCTGTGAAAAAATAAAACTTCTAAGCCAACGCAATCAAAAGATATAGCCGTTTATGCCGCAAATTTTCGACATTCGCAAGGGAATCCAAACCTAAAGGGTACTTCCCGTGAACTCAGAATCTTAAAATTTGATACGAAGCAACATTTTTTAGCACAGATAAAGGAAAAATTGCGAAAAGTATAAATTTTTAGTAACATCATATAAGAAAAATATTTTATTTATTTTAAACTTATATACCTACCGATTTGTTCGGAACCCTCGGTGCGCGAGTCCGACTCGCATTTGGTCAGTTTTTTTTTTAATATAATGGATTACCGCAAAGTAACGTCTCATACTTTTATTTATATTTTGTTGTTCTTCTTATATTCTTCAAATACAATTAACTTCGGTAGTCACTTAACCTACTCGAGGAAATCGCACGTTTAGAGAATCTATCTATTTTAAATCGATTTATTTTTGTTGGCAACTCCCACATTCCGTTTACTCAACGGTCCTACTTACAACGGTTACTTACGAGAGGCAACGTTCGCACCTACCTTTCGTAAAAAAGTTAATAGTGAAATACTTTATGTTTCGTGATTATTATGCAAAAACAAAAAAATAAATTATCGATGCAAAATTAGAATAATGGAACAGGAATAGCGAAAATACAAACGAATCAATTATTCGTTTTCTGAAGACTCCAGATAAAGATTCGGGTTATTAAAGTTTTATCTCTAAATATTGTAAATACGAAATTAAATATAATTAAATATGGAATATTTTATTTGCATTTTACCTGGAGGTTGACCGTGTGTCATCACGAAGGTGATTTTAATACCGAGAGGTTAACCGCGTGTTAACACGAAGGTTCTTGGAAATCGTTGGAGAAACGATTTTACAGCTATTTGTATACAAAATAAGAAAGTTCTCATCATCACCATCATTACAGCTCTCCACAAGTCCACTGCTGAACATAGGCCTCCCCCGAAGAATGCCGCAAAGCACAGGCCTGACCCACCTGCATCCATCGACTTCCTGCATATCTTAACAGGTCGTCACTCCATCTATTGGGTGGATTGGGTACGTGGCCACCACTCGAGAACTTTTTCCCCCATCGGTTGTCGGTTCTTCGAGCTATATGGCCGGTCCATTGCTACTTCAGCTTAATAATCCGTTGGGCTATTTCGGTCACTCTGGTTCTACTGCAGATATCCTCATTTCTAAGTTTATCACGCAGAGAAACTCCAAGCATAGCCCTCCCCATAGCTCGCTGAACGACCTTGAGCTTCCTTATCCGGCCAGCAGTGAAGGACCAAGTATCAGTTCCAAAGGTGATTACTAGCACCACACACTGGTTCTACAGTCTCGTTTTCAAGTTTAGAGGTATACCTGACGAGAAGATGTGCCGTGATCTCTCGGTCGAAGTTGGACTTACGTAGTCGGACTATTTGTCCCAGGTAAACATACCCATCAACAACTTCGAGCTTAGTGCTCTCAACAACTACCGGCATCGGTGTGACATGGACATTAAACATGATCTTTGTTATATCCATGTTCATCTTAAGACTTATCCGTTTGGAGACACTATTGAGGTCAATGAGCATAGTGCTTAGGTCCTCCAGCGATTCTGCCATAAGGATTATATCGTCGGCAAATCGAAAGTGAGTGATGTACTCGCCATTGATGTTAATACCGTATCCATTCCAGTCCAGTAGCTTGAAAACGTCTTCCAATGCAGCGGTGAAGAGTTACGGGGATAATACGTCACCCCGTTTTGCACCTCTCTGCAATTGGATAGGTTTCGTACTCTGGTTCTGTACTCAGATAGCCATCGCAGCCCTACTGTACAAGCATTTCAGCACTTCGATATACCGACAGTCAACTTGGCACCGCTGAAGGGACTTCAGCACCGCCCAAATTTCTATGGAATCAAAGGCTTTCTCATAGTCCACATAAGCCAGACTTAGTCGCAAATTGTACTCCTTGGACTTCTGTACAATTTGCCGAAGGGTATGTTTGTGGTCTATGGTGCTAAAGCCCTTTCGGAAACCGGCTTGTTCGGGAGGCTGGAAGTCGTCATGTCTGCGCATGAGACGAATCGTACTGACTCTCGAAAACAGCACGTAGACGCGGCTCAGAAGGGAAGTCGGTCTGTAGTTTTTCAAGAGAGCGTTGTCACCGTTCTTGAAGAACAATAACACCGCACGTCTGCTCCACGCCTTCGATGTAATGTCACCATAGAGGACGGAAAAATCTTCTAAAGGACTTCAAGTACCGGTTTTCCACCCGCTTTCAGAAGCTCCGCTGTAATTCCATTCTTGCCTGGGGCCTTGCCGTTTTTAAGGTGCTGAAGAGCCATTCAAATCTCGCTCAGACTGACGTCCGGGATATTATCGGGATAGTGTCGGATAAGACTCGCCCTTTGATTGTTTTTCACACTTTCGTGTGGCTCTAACGATGATGTGTACAGTTAGCCATAGAACCTCTCAATCTCACTCAAAATCTCAGGTGTCCCGGAAATGACGCTGCCAGACTGGGTCGTCATCTTCGACAGTTGGCTCTTTCTGGCAGACAGATCTCTAGCAAAGACTTTGGAGCTATGGTTCCACTCGATCGCTTCGAATATTAAAGTTGCGTAAGTCCCGCCGAATGCATTTGGAGATCTGTATGTTGCCTGTATGCTGTCAAATTTACTGAAGACTGCAGCTTCATATCCCATCTAACAGCCATGAGATTAAGACTATGATCGGAGAGTTTTTGTGTTCTTCTGCGGCGATTCTTTCAAAGTTAGCTCCGACCGCATGGACAGTTTCCACGAGCTTGTCATTCATAGTATCCACTGTATGTGTACTGTGTGCAGTCTGTATGTTTTACTAGCGCCTAAAAATCAAAATTTCAACGCTTTGTCGTAGGTATAAAATCGTATCTAACAATCATATTGAACATGTAAATGATATAAATAGCACATTGTCAGAAAGATAAATTATTGTTGAACTTATTTATATCTATTTACATAAAATCGATTTAGTAAAATCGTTTTAAAAAAAAATTATGAAAAAAAATTCATGAAAAGTAGTTTTAGTGGCTTATAGTGTAGATTGAGCAAGTCCGTATGGAGTGGTAAACACGATAACTTTTGAAAATATCAATTGTTTAATTCAATCTTTTTTTTAATATTGTCATCTATCACGTGGGAAACCATGGAATATAAATGGCAGTTTAATTTTGTTTTGTTTAGTTATAATTAAGTTTTTTCGGCTCTAAAATCTCCAATTTTCAGTGTTTTAAGCCGCTTTGTAATAGTTTATTTTACTAAATACACTTTGCTCTGCTCTGCCGCTTTGCTGCTTTGGTCCGTCGCCATCGTGAGTGGATATATACAGTAATATATGCTGTATCGGTATATATACAGTAGTCAATGCTGTATCGTTTGCTTATAGTAGCGGTAATAGGCAGCAAAACTATCGAACTCCAATTATTATATATTACTCCAATTAGAATATTCCAAAAACCAAATTTGATACATACTAGACCAAGGTTTCTATTATTAACTACTACTATTATTTTTATAATCACAGATTTTTATTACAATATTTTGTTTCGCTTAAAGTGCGTAGGATTTATATATAAATATACTTATACGTATCGACAGGTGAAGTGAAGGGCTGTAATGATGGCGATGATACGTCTTGGACTTTATGGAGTGATCTGAAGGTGTACTTCGGTAAATGCTACTGGTACTCCTCGAAGAGTAGAACTAAGGTTTTTCTTTTTTTTATAAGATAAGGGTGACAAACGAGCACACAGTCCACCTGATGGTAAGTGGTTGCTGCGGCCCATAGACATCTACATCTATCCTCGTTTGCGAATCAAAATGCAGATGCGTTGCCACCCGTGAGGACTCAGATGGAATGCCTCATTTCTAGTATAAAGGGCTCCGGCCACCTGCACTCACCAAGCGAAACGCAGAGGTAAACCTCTACTTTGTTTGTTAGACCTGTACACTTAAGTGCTAAGTGTATAGGTCTAACAAACAAACAGATTACCGAACTTAAAACTGCCGCACCCGGATTAGGATGGACATGTCAAGAATGTTTGCAAGAGACCTCCAGACGAAATCCATCAATAGTGATTCGATTTAGAGGATGATGATGAAGATGATAATAATAGACACGTACAAGTTGATGCAAAGACTCTATTAAAGGATATATCAAAAGAAGTAGAAAAAACAATAAAGAAGGAATTTAAAGATGTCAACGAATCACTTCAATTTCATAGTTCTAAATTGGATGAGTTGATGATGTCTATTGAGGCATTCAAGCAAACTACAAAAAATCTAGAGAGAAAGAATATCGAACTTACCAACAAAAAGAACAATCTGGAAACGAGAGTTAGTGCATTAGAACAAAAATTACAGGAAGTGGAGCAAAGTAAATTGTCTAAATGCATTGAAATAGCAAATATACCACTCCACAAAGGTGAGGATGTGAAGCAACTGGTTGATAATGTGGCTGAAAAGCTAAACCTACTTAAGGAATGTTTTACAAAAGCATACAGATTAAAAGAAAAAAAAAACGATCAGAATGGAAATATACAACTGGAGCTAAAAGAGGAAAGTGTGTTGGATACATGGAAGGCGGCCGCAAAAAGTACCAGGATTATTGTAGCAGACATTCGTCCAAGAGAAAATAAAAACAGTAATTCCATGTATATAAGGGAACAAATGACACAGCACAACAAGAAAGTCTTCTGGCATGCAAAACAAGAGCTAAAAATTAAGCAGAATTTAAAATATGTTTGGTTCAAAAATGGTTTGATTAAGGCATGCAAAGAAGATAAAGGGAAATTTTTCATTCTTAGAACCTTGGACGACATAAATTCACTAGCTTATAACAAGCTGTAAAATCTTTCATTTTATTTAGCATTTTTTTCTTTTTAGTCAACTGCAAGATGACTTTAACATGCTAAACAAATGGTCGCATGATATGAGCCTGGTAATTAATTTTAATAAAACTAAAGTTATGTACATCAGTAGTACCAAAAACAAAAGCGACGATATACCCAAACTAAAAGCTCATAGCCGCCAACGCTTACACACTACAAGCGTGTCCTGTAGCTGTGTCAATATTGATGTTGTGGAAAACATACCTACCTTGGGCTTCTCATTGATATTGATATCAATGATAGTTACCTTAGCTGAAAAGGGCATATTGACCATGTATGCGACAGACTTCGACGAATTCTAGCCAAATTATCTTTAATAAAATACAAAATACCATTCAATATAAGAATAAAATTATATATCTCATTAGCAGAATTCATAATATCGTATGGTCTTTCTAGCTATGGTAGGACCTGTAAAACACACTTAAACTGTATTTACAACTTACAACTCCGTATTTTAAAAACCTTAGTACCATAAACAGCCATGAAGCAAGTTAAAGACCAACAACATAATATCTTTGATTTCCGTAAAATATTACCTGTACATAATAAAGTAAAGTATATATTACTTATTGAAAATTTCTTCAATAAAAATCTACAAAATCTAATACAATACAATTTTAACACACGGAATTCAAAGACGCCAAACTTATCTTTACCAAAATTCATAAATCTATATGGAAAACGAACGTTAGAATACATGATTCCCGATATCATAAACAAACTTCCATCACAACTAAAAAAACAAATTAATCAACGCAACATCAAAAATATATTAAAGAATTACTTCTTAAGTAACCTATAATATTTTTTTTCTTTATAGGAGAGGGGGCAAACGAGCATGCGGCTCACCTGATGGTAAGTGACTACCGCCGCTCATGAACAACTGCAACACCAGGGGAATCGCAGATGTGTTGCCAGCCTTTTAAAAAGGAGTAGGCTCTTTTTTTTAAGGTCCCTAAGTCGTATCGGTCCGGAAAAATCGCTGGTGGTAATCGATTCCACAAGGTAGTTGTGCGAGGGAGAAAACTTCTTCTGAATCGCACAGTGGTGGACCGCCAATCATCTAGATGATATGGATGGTATCGCAAGTTCTGTCGCGATGTGCGATGGTGAAATTGAGCGGCTGGAATTAGTCCGAACAATTCCTCAGAGCACTCCCCGTGATAGATGCGATAAAATACGCAAAGAGATGCAACCTCTCTACGCAGTGCCAGTGAGTCAAGCCGATCGGAAAGAACTCGGTCGTCGACGATTCGAACCGGTCTGCGCTGGATGCGGTCAAGTGGAAGGAGCTGGCACTGGGGGGTCCTTGCCCAGAGATGGGAACAGTATTCCATGTGAGGCCGAACCTGCGCCTTGTAAAGTTGCAAGCGGTGTGCCCGCATGAAATACTGTCCCGCTCTGCTGTGCACGCCAAGCTTTTTAGAGGCCAATTTGGCCTTTTCTTCCAAGTGACCACGAAACTGCACGTCACTCGATATGTCGACACCGAGGATTCCGATACTGGCTGAGGCAACAAGGGGAGTGCCTTGAAACTGAGGAGATACGACAAAGGGAATCTTTTTAGCGGTAAACGCGCAAACTTGTGTCTTCTGGGGATTGAACTGGACTAGATTTAGTCGCCCCCAGTCTGAGACTTTGTTCAACAAAGTCTCGACTTCAGACACAAGTTTGTTCCGGTACTCGGCGACGTTTTCCCGAGAAATATTGGCACGGCCGGTGTATAAACCATCACCAGTGCTATCGTCTGCATAGCAATGAATGTTACTGATTTGCAACATATCATTGATATGCAGAAGAAACAGCGTTGGTGATAGCACGCAGCCTTGTGGAACACCAGCGTTAATGGGCTTGTAATCGGAACATGCACCGTCTACTACGACCTTGATGCTCCGATCTGCAAGAAAGCTGGCGATCCAATTGCACAATTTCTCGGGAAGCCCATAGGAAGGCAGCATCGAAAGAAGCGCTTTATGCCAAACCCGATCGAAAGCCTTCGCTATGTCCAAACTAACGGCCAACGCCTCCCCCTTGGACTCCACTGCCTCCGCCCATCTATGGGTCAGGTAGACCAGAAGATCACCAGCTGAACGACCTCGACGGAAACCGTACTGGCGGTCACTAATCAGCTGGTGATCCTCAAGGTACCGCATGAGCTGGCTGTTAGTGATCATTTTCATTACTTTGGAGAATAAGGAGGTGATGGCGATAGGCCTGTAGTTGGACGGATCTGAGCGGTCGCCTTTTTTAGGGATCGGGTGCACCAAAGCTGTCTTCCATGAGTCCGGGACTACGCCTAGGGAGTAGGAGTATCGAAAAAGACGCGTTAAAACCGGTGCCAACTCCGGAGCACACGTCTTCAGCACTCGTATAGGTGGGACTCCATCAGGCCCACTCGACTTGTTGACGTCCAGGGAGAGGAGTGCTTTACGCACCAAGCGCTGTGTAAACAGCACTTCCCGCATGGAGCACTCACATCGCGGGATTTTCGGCGGTGTGTTCTCCCCGTCATCTAGAGTCGAGTTGGAAGCAAAAAGAGAGCCTAGCAGATCGGCTTTCTCCTTTGCGTCATGGGCCAGTGAGTCGTCCACCCTGTGCAGAGATGGCAGAGATAGCTGACAGAAGTTCCCTTGGACAGCCTTGGCGAGAGACCAGAATGCACGTGTTCCCGAAGGGAGGCGAACTAGTTTCTCGCCAATTCTGCCGATGTGCTCTGACTTTGCCTTGGCAATGACACTTTTGAAGGACCTGGAGGCGGAATTGTACTTCTTTTTAAGAGCGCTGGTGTTTACATCCCGGGACGTTGATGCGTCAGCCCAGGCCTGGTAGTACTCCTGCTTATAGCGTGATGCTAGTTTACAGGAGCGACCAAACCATGGCTGGGATCTGCCTCCGATGGGCACCACAGAGGATGGAATAAAAAGTTCCATACCCTGAAGTACCACATCAGCAACAGAATCGGCAACAACGCTGGGATCTTCCGGCGAGAAGCAAACCCGCCCCCAAGGGTAGGATGCAAAAAAAGACCGCATCCCGTCCCAATCGGCTGACCTATAGTGTTAAACACGGCGGCAAGCTGCAGATCGCAACTGCGATGGGAGCGTGAGTGGCACCGTACTCCGGATCAGATATAATAAAAAAGAATTGTAAAATCAAATTTAAAATAAATCAAATATGTAGGATCAAAGTATATGAACAACCTGTATATGCGAACTCGGCGCGTCAAGCCAGGTAGGCAAAGGACGAACTAAGACCCGAGAGCAAATCGGTTTCTTGACTGTACTGGGAGCGCGGTTTCAATGCGTCATCACAACATTATGATGTATGATATTATTATTACGAATAACAATTATTATGATATGTTTGTTGATGGCATCGGTATACGGTAAAGCTCTTTAGCTTATGTTTATGCCGTAAAATATCAATTTAAATATTGTCAAATTATTATCAAATAAATAAAAAAGTGGTTGCTGTGGCCTATAGATTATGTAGATGATCGATGTAGATGCTATCCTCGATTACCAACAATAACGCCGATGCATTGTCACTCGTGAGGGCTAAGATGGATTGCCTCGTTTCCAGTGAAAGTTCCAGTCAAGTCCGCATGGAAGGGTAAACACGATAACTTTTGAAAGTATCAATTGTTTAACCTAATCTATTTTTTAATCTCTCCATCTATCATGTGAGTAGCCATAGAATGTAAATTATTTTGTTTTGTTCAGTCATCATTATTTTTTTTCGGTGTACAAATCCGGAAATTTTCGGTGTTTTAGCAGCCTTGTAATAATTTATTTTACTAAATAGACTGCCTGACTTACTCACTTGTCACTTCGGCGTAAGTTATGGTATATTATCTATGGCGTTAGCCGCCGTCGTGAGTGGATGCTGTATTGGTTGTTTGCACTGGCTAAAAAGATCGCTGTAGAAATACAAAATATTCGAAAAACCAAATTGCAGACATACTTGATTATTATATAATCAGAGATTTTTATTACAATATTTTAAAAGCACGGAATAAATAATAGAACCACGTACTAAAAGTAAGGATTATGTATATATTTAAGTATATTTATACCAAAATACGTCTTAGACATTATGGAGTGACCTGAATGATGATAAAATGATCATATGAGCATTATGAGTCGTGCACTATTGGATATTCCAAACGTTTTTTTTTTAAATTGAAGTTTGACATAAAATTATTGGAAAATTGGAATTATAATAATTAGATTAGTTAAACTAAACTTATTATTATACTGTATAAAAAATACGTATAATCATGCTACACGTAATTTTTTAATGCGCTTAGGGCATGCACAATTGGTTAAATAGTTTTTTGTTAACTATTAATAAATCTTATTAACTGGTAACAAATATCAATTCAATGTGGCTTAGTCGTTGTCTTACTAGCGGGGCTAATCAGATTTCTAGTTGTTAGATCTAATTTCGAATTGGAAATTCTATTAAATTTTACAATAATTTTAAATTCTCAAAACTGTTGACTTAAATTGTCATAAATAAATTACATGTCTTTTTTTTTCAAGATGATGATTTATGAAGTTATAACATTTAACGTCACTATTAGAACTTTAGTAAATAAGTTCTGTCAAGTAATTAGTATTTCTTTATTTTCATTTTTTATATTTTTTTAGACTCTTATTCCTATGTAAAAAAGAATATTGAAGATGTCTTCAGACGGCAGTAAGAATAAACGATAGGATTATTGCTCGGAGTGCCATTAAATGTGGAAACCAGACTAATGTTAATAATCTCAATTTACAAATTATGAAAGGAGATGTATAAAAATTGGATTCTTGACATCGTTCGTAACAATTATACAAAAATATGTAGGTAATGTAAAGATAAATAAACGGTAAAATATAATTAAATGGTTTTTATTTCTGTAGTGTATGCGACAATTATAAAAACATTTTTAAAAGCTGAAAAGCGAAAACTAATGCTTTTACCATAGCAAAAACAAAACGTTTTTAAATATTTTTATGTATTTTGTCTATGGTCTATGTATAAAAAAACTCATAATAATGAAACGTTGAGGCGAATGTGTAGAGATTAATACTGAATAAAAGAAATATTTTAGAAAATCGATTCAATGGGCTACGTTATTAAACTAAACAAAATATTTTAATAATATCGGACACAATTGAATAGGCTGTATGGTCGTTGATCATTGCATGTTTCGTAGGAGACTTGGTAACTTCGAGTTTAAACTTGTCATATAGTGCCACCAACTTATCTGTTCAGTTGACAGCGTCGCTAGTGGAGTGCTTACTATTGCCATTGAAAAAATTTAGCGAGGAAATATTTAACTACATATTCATTACACATAATATAAAATAAAACAAATTTCGTGTTAATATATTAAAATTAGTGAGAATTAGTGTTATTATACATATTATTTATATTTTATAAAAATAATTGCGGTCGTGATCTCGGAGTTTAAGCGGCCGAATTCCAGGAATTTCTGTTTTGAAAAATGTACCCGCGTTAGCTACTGGTTCCAATAATTCATCTTCTTAGTCACTGGAATCGCTTTCACTATCGCTCTGATACTCTATAATAAAGGGTTCATTTAAATATACGTATTTTAGTCTGTATTCATTTTCAATTTTTTTACATGATTACAAATGTTTTCCCACTGTACCGGTGTAATTTCATGAAATTAATCTTCAATTAATTGGGGCATTAGAACATTAGCAACACAAACTACAAAGTTAGGTACTTTAGATGAATTGTAGTAAATTGAGATATTTTTTTACTGTTTCACAAGTACATTATTTGGTGATTTTAATTTTCCAAATCTGGCAATACTAACCTGTCGCGGCAGCAACGCTTTCATACAGGTTTTCAAATGGTATAGTTAGGACTTGTACACGTTTCTCTTCTTTCATAAAAGACAAAACTTTTAGGATAATCTATCGCGCATCACTTTTAAGATTTATTTACACTTTTTAAAAACATTCACCTCAAAGCTCAGAATAAATAATAGCTGACAGCGAAATGTCATTAACAAAATGGCGGTTTTAGTTCCAATTTTGTCCACCTGAACAGATGGGTTGGTGGCACTATACGCATTTGGCATTGTGGTTGTGTTTGTGGATAATATATTTCGTGAATTATTTTTATTTTCGTGAATTAATTTAACTAGACCCGTGGCTTTTCTCTTGATTTACAGGACAGTAGGTTGTTGCGCCCACATAATGACAATAATGTGTTACTTGGGTTTTGAGAGGAATAGAACAGACAATGTACAGCCTCAGACTGCTTTTCGAGATGACATTTTATTAATAATTGCAGAAAACAATTAAACAATTAAAAATGTTTGAATTGCATTTTTTTATTTTATTTAATAATAACTAAAAAACTGAATCCTTTTGTGTCCTTTTAATTTATTGAAACAACTTATCCCAAGAACGAGTGATTTTACTACATAGCCTACAAATAATAAACAAAAATAAAAACAAAACCCCAGGTCTTACAAAAAAAGATTTTTTGTCGTATGTATCAAATGTTTAAATCTTTAAAATAAGATATATTTAACCTTTGTTCATGCGGGCCCAAGCTTGTATAGAACCAAATTCATCTCCTTTAAATAATTCAGACCATACTTGATATAAAAATTGAAAAAAGAACACAGTTCTTACATTGTTCTGAGTTTTACTTCTGTCGGCAGTACTTTTGACTACCTTTGCTTGTTTTTTGTTTGAGATTGTGACTTACACAAATAGAAATTATTCCAAACTCTCAAAAAAAGGCAATAACGTCCAAAGAATCATGGCCACTTTCCATACATTGCTTGACCTGTCACTTGATTCGTTTTATAGGCCGCGTCTTCCTACAACTAGTGTTGTATAATAACAATTATTATTTATAATAACATAATAACTTATCATCTTTTTATTTAGAGGCCAGGGAAAAATGCTATTAAGTAAATACGTTTTTGGGGTTATGACAGCTGTCAGACCTTATCTGACAGCTGTCATAAGCTCAAAAACTACACTTATAATGAAATTGTTTCTTAATCACCGATAGACTTACAACCACTCAGAAATAAATCTCTCTTCAATGAAATATCATCAAATCGTATAATTCATTAAATTATTGGTTAAAATCTCGTACATATGGACTACACACCAGGAGTCGGCTTGACAGTTGACGCTTTTAACCATTGAGTTATAATTATGTACTACGTACGTAGTACATATAACTCATTTTTTTTTTTTTTTTTATAGTAGAGGGGGCAAACGAGCATGCGGCTCACCTGATGGTAAGTGACTACCGCCGCCCATGAACAACTGCAACACCAGGGAGGGAATTGCAGATGCGTTGCCGGCCTTTTAAAAAGGAGTACGCTCTTTTCTTGAAGGTCCCTAAGTCGAATCGGTCCGGAAAAATCGCTGATGGTAATCGATTCCACAAGGAAGTCGTGCGAGGAAGAAAACATCTTCTAAATCGCACAGTGGTGGACCGCCAATCATCCAGATGGTGTGGATGGTATCGGGAGTTCTGTCGCGATGTGCGTTCGTGAAATTTGGCGGCTGGGATTAATCCGAACAATTCCTCAGAGCACTCCCCATGGTAGATGCGAAAGAAAATGCAAAGAGATGCAACATCTCTTCGCAGCGCCAATGAGTCGAGCCGATCGGAAAGAACTCGGTCGTCGACGATTCGAGCCGCTCTGCGCTGGATGCGGTCAAGTGGAAGGAGCTGGCACTGGGGAGCCCCTGCCCAGAGATGGGAACAGTATTCCATGTGAGGCCGAACCTGCGCCTTGTAAAGTTGCAGGCGGTGTGCCGGCATGAAATACTGTCCCGCTCTGCTGAGCACGCCAAGCTTTTTAGAGGCCAATTTGGCCTTCTCTTCCAAATGACCACGAAACTGCACGTCACTCGATATGTCGACGCCGAGGATTCCGATACTGGCTGAGGCAACCAGGGGAGTGCCTTGAAACTGAGGCGATACGACAAAGGGGTTCTTTTTAGCGGTAAACGCGCAAACTTGTGTCTTCTGAGGATTAAACTGGACTAGATTTAGTCGCCCCCAGTTCGAGACTTTGTCCAGCAAAGACTCGACTTCAGACACAAGTTTGTTCCGGTACTCGGAGACGTTTTCCCGAGAAATATTAGCACGGCCGGTGTATAGAGCATCACCAGTGCTGTCATCCGCATAGCAATGAATGTTACCAGTTAGCAACATATCATTGATATGCAGAAGAAACAGCGTTGGTGATAGCACACAGCCTTGTGGAACACCAGCGTTAATAGGCTTGTAGTCAGAACATGCACCGTCTACAACAACCTTGATGCTCCGATCTGCAAGGAAGCTGGTGATCCAATTGCACAATTTCTCGGGAAGCCCATAGGAAGGGAGCTTCGAGAGAAGCGCTTTGTGCCAAACCCGATCGAAGGCCTTCGCAATGTCCAGACTAACGGCCAACGCCTCCCCCTTGGACTCCACTGCCTCCGCCCATCTATGGGTCAGGTAGACCAGAAGATCACCAGCTGATCGACCCCCACGAAAACCGTATTGGCGGTCACTAATCAGCTGGTGATCCTCAAGGTACCGGATGAGCTGGCAGTTGATAATGGATTCCATTATTTTGGAGAACAAGGAGGTGATCGCGATAGGCCTATAGTTGGACGGGTCTGAGCGGTCGCCTTTTTTAGGGATCGGGTGGACAAAAGCTGTCTTCCATGAATTCGGGACTACGCCTTGGGAGTAGGAGTACCGAAAAAGACGCGTTAGGACCGGTGCCAACTCCGGAGCACACGTCCTCAGCACAATTGGGGGGATTCCGTCAGGCCCACTCGACTTCTGGATGTCCAGGGAGAGAAGTGCTTTGCGAACCGAGCGCTGTGAGAACAGCACATCCGGCATAGAGCACTCACACCGCGGGATGGTCGGCGGTGTTTTCCCCCCGTCATCAAGAGTCGAGTTGGACGCAAAAAGGGAGCCTAAAAGGTCGGCTTTATCTTTTGCGTCATGGGCCAGTGAGTCGTCCTCCCTGTGCAGAGATGGTAGTGATGGCTTACAGAAATTCCCTTGGACAGCCTTGGCGAGAGACCAGAATGCACGGGTTCCCGAAGGAAGGCGAACTAGTTTCTCGCCAATTCTGCCTATGTGCTCTGACTTTGCCTTGGCAATAACTCTTTTGAAGGACAATGCTTTTAACCATCGAACTCTAGGTCTGATAAACAGACAAGAACGAGTAACTAATACCTAATACCAGCATAATACTGCCCCACTGCTATGCAAAGGCCTCTTGTCATATAGCAGAAGGCAGGAGCATTAATCACCATGCTTGGTCAAGATGGGATGGCGATTTCAGACTTTTATTGATTATACCTACGCATTGAAAAACACACATTGGTAGTTGCCCGGATTTGAACTCACAGAGGTGTAACTTCTGGGCCATCACAACATAAATAGATGACGAAAGGAACTACCTACCTACGTGTTTCTTGGGAAGGACAGGGAAATGAAATAAAAAACAGGATTTGATTTATTATTATTTATTCAATGTCTTCTCGTACAACCACTTCATCTGAAAATGCCGCTGGAAGCATCATGTTGATTTCATGCCTGGCCCAACCTAAATACCACACTAACGTCATAAGAAGCGCACAACAACCTACAATGCGACGGCCTATAATGCAGTTGCAGCAATACTCTATAATGCCTTCTCGTCCATTGAGTATGACCACGGTAAGATGAAACCAGATGGATCATACTATTTTTTCCATAAATCTGAGCATTAATAGTCAGCATGGATAGATGAAAGCACGCTTTACAAATGTAATCTTCTTCTGTTATCTGAAAAACAAATCAATTATGAGATTTTAAACCATAAAATAGAAATAAATATATTTAATTTATATTTTTACATGTTTTTATTTAGACAGCTATCTAAAAGAACACTTTAGCTAAAAATGGGGAAAATCACTAACACATTCATCTATTTCTACCACCTGTCAGTTTATTTCACTCCTAGAGTCTGATGTCAATGTACTGGCCAACCTACTCTTGGAGTGTGATGTGCATCGACATACTATGATTTAATTTGAAAAAATGTAACACACTTCTGTGAATATTAATCCTTTTTATAAAATAATCATCTGTTCGTCTGTTGACTGGGTAGGTGGATAGATTTTTTTATAGTATAGTGTAAAAAATGAGCACACAGTCAACATGATGGTAAGTGGTTGAGGTGGCCCATAGACATTTACATCTCTCTTCAATAAATAATCAAAATGCAGATGCATTGTCAACCGTGAGGACTAAGATGGAATGCCTCTTTTTCAGTAAAAAGGATCTCCGGTTCTGTACACTCACCATAAGAAACAGAACCATGTTAAGCTGCTATTTTATGCTAGTATTCTGTGAGAGTGTGGTCATTCCCCAGTCTAATCGAACAATTTGTGCTCCAAATATACTACTAATCTAGCTGCAGCATGGCTCCATCAGGTAAATCCACGTATAAAAAAGGTAGATTTTTACATATACGTCTGTTAACTAGATACTAAATAGTTAGGTACTTTATAATACTTATTATTATTGGAGATATCCAAGTGCTAATTAGCGAGATGATTTCGCTATCAAGCTGAAAGTCCCGATGACGCTGGAACGTATTTAACATATATGTTGCAGTTTGTACACAGCAATCTCGTAGACGGCTCCATAAATCTTTCCAACAAGAGCGATAACGTCTTTGATCCTAATCAAAAAGTTCTAAAACGGTATCCGTATAACACAAGCCAAAGTAATCGTAAGTAAAAGTTATTAAAATCCGTGGAAAATGCAAAAGTTGTAAGGTTATCAGAAAATCCAAAATAGCACAGTACAATACGTATTACGTAGCGACAGCAAACGAACGATTGCAAAACGTCAAATAAATGAATACCTGTCATTCATTTTTTATTTTTATATTTTTGGAATGGCTTCTGGGCCTTTGCGCCACTTTTCTGTCTCCAAAAGTCTATTGAGAATGATAAACATATTAACATTACTTCTTTTCCTAGCTTTATTTGAGAATTCAATTATGCGATACGAAATAAGCAAAAAAAAAATACAATTTTATAAGATATTTTGCATCACTAGACGCGTCAGAAAATTTTCAGGTCAAAACTGGACATGCTTCTTTTGCCTTTAAGAAACTAAGTGTCTAAAAATTGTTTAACAGCACCAGAGAAATTTTACGATGAATTGGAATATACAGTCACGTTTTAAAAACCTAGCATGCTGCCTTAAATTACTTTGCAGCTACACTAAAAGCTAGTAAGACAGAATTTACGACGGCCACGAAGTGATTCTTAGCTTCGTTTTAAAAGTAAAAGGAAAATAAATCAACAATTTTCTCAAGAGATAATTTAGGAAATATAAAATCTAGGAGTTTTTTTGGTCAATGACTCTTACGATTCTAATTTTGGTTCACTCTACCAAGACTCTCTTAGATTTGCTATTTGGCGGCAGCATAAGATAAGACAGTAGTATCTATCGAGATAGAGTCCAGGCAAAAAAGTGTCCTATAACCTAAAAACAAACATAGGTTTAGCAATCACAGGCCTCGCTCAATGCCAATGCCACAAAACACGGTCCCGAGTGACCTTCTCTTGTCTTTTCTGAGTATTTTCATCATTTAATCGGTACGGCGCCGCCACTTTGAAACCTTTCATCCCAATCGATTGTTGGTATTTAAAATTGTGGCAGGCACGGCTTAAGCTTACTATCCGTGAATTTTAAAAAAATCAAACATCTTAGCCGGCCTCTCCAAATGTTATACTCTCCGAAATGTAGGATGATTGTACAGAAATTACTTGCCTTAGTTTCTTTTTACCTTATCCACCATCGGACAACCAGGCGGTGGTTAAAGTATAAGGGTAACAACCGAGCACAGATTACACCTGGTGATAAGTGGATGCTGTGGCCCATAAACATCTACATTTATCATTGATCACAATGCAGATCCGTTGTCACATCTGAGGACAAAGACAGAATGCCTGGAAACCAGTAAATAAGGTCTCTGACTTTCGAGACTCTAAATATGAAACACCGTAGAACTACTATTGTATATTATTTTTTGAAGGAAAGTAGAAAGAAAATAAACTTTATTAACTCAGCAGTGCATGCCCAAACGATTACCAATATATTATAATAATTACAATATATTATATATATACATAAAAACTGTGCCAAAACAGGCTTCCACTCAGCATTTGTCATGACATGCTCACAAGGAGCGCGCCTATTGTTGGTATTGCGCATCCTTTCCAGAAGATACAACTTAAAATTCAGTAATTATTATAGGTGTGTTTATGTGACTTGGGTGTCTCTCGAAAATGTGCACAATACGGGGACTTTTTACCGGTTGTCATCATGGTTGTCAAATAAAACAATGCTAAAAATACAAAAGAAAAAATACAAGATTAAGAAATGTTTATAATAGTGATCGGAGTTTTCCGGAATCATGAAATAAACGATCATCATTACAGCCCTTCACAAGTCCACTGCTGAACATAGGCCTCCCCCAAGGAATGCCACAAAGCACGGTCCTGAGCCACCTGCATCCATCGACTTCCTGCATGTCTTACCATGTCGTTACTCCATCTAGTGGGGGGACGCTTTACACTTCGCCTGTCGGTACGAGGCTGCCACTCGAGAAACTTTCTTCCCCATCGGTTATCGGTTCTTCGAGCTATATGGCCGGCCCATTGCCACTTCCGCATACTAATTATTTGGGCTATGTCGACTACTCTGGTTCTACTGCGGATATCCTCGTTTTTAAGTCTATTCATCGTAAGACCTATCTGTTAGGAGACACTTTTGAGGTAATTGAGCATAGTTCTTAGGTCTTTCAGCGATTCTGCCTTATGAACTATATGTTCAATGACCAAGGTCATTGAAAACAGTTTGTTGTGTAACTAAAATTCTTTTAAAAGATAGCAAAGATTTTTAAAGGAAAACGCACTTAATCAAGCGGTGGTGGAAAATGGAAATCTTTGGGTTGCAAATTACTTTTACTGGGAACTTTAATGTAGCAGAAACAATTTTTTATGTAAGAATACTTGCTGGCAAGCCTCGCATCCAATATTTTACACGGAACTTTCTAATTTCTTACAAGAAAGTATTTCTGTCAATAAATATATACTTATAAATAAAATTAAGTTAATTTAATCTGTCTGTAATATTTAAATAACTGACATCTAGTAATTTCAAGAGGTTAGTTTCATGTTGTTAAGAAATATAAAATACCATTTTTTTATTTAATTTAAATAACACAGACAGATCAACAGACGGACAGATATTATCTGTCCGTCTGTCGATCTGTCTGTCTGTTTGTCTGAATAGTTGAACAGATTGTAATGAAACTTTACGAATCTTTCTAAAAAAAGCTTTATTTTATCCGAATACTTCAAGATCTTTTTTTAAAGTTAAAATTGATTATAATAAATGGTTTTTGTTTATCTAAAATCTAACTAATAGCAACTGACTTAGCGTCGATTTCATTCATGTTTGTAGTTATATATTATGGTTAACAATTAGGTATAGAAAGTCGAATTCGTCTAAGACCACAGAACCAAACACAGAAGTAGGTGCACTGCTGCCTGACAGAAATAGGTGATATAGTGGTGGTGGTGGTGGTGTCCTACCGTCAGGAAACTGTAATAAAATAGGATAAAAAAAATTGAATAAAATTGCCGAGTAGTGGGGGCCGTAAAAATTCCCAGTACCCCTTGTCATTCTGTGGATGTTTTAAGAGGCGACAAATTTAAATGAAATAGTAGATAAGCAACAGCATATACCTTATAACAATTCAAAGTAATAAAAAAGAACTGGTTGCCGTTCCAGTGTGGCAACTATGGCAAATATCCCCAATATGAGGCAATCTATGGAGAAGGGCTATGTTCAGCAGTGGACATTTGATATGCTTAAGTGCTTTTTTAAAGTTCAGTTATTTGCCCATTTGAGTGGACTAAATGTAACAACTTCAAGGTAACTAGATTCTCGTTTAAATTGTTAAAAATAGTTACATAAATCTCATGCTCTATTTTTCCATTTAAAATTTTAAATAGGAACAGTTTTGAAATATAGTCCATTTAATAAAATAAATATAATAGGTTCTAAATTAGCGAAGACATTGCGTAACTTAAATACAAAAAAAAAATTGTCGAATATAGAACTTCCCCTTTTTGAGGTCTGCCAAAAAGATCCAAAACGTAACGATATACTTACTTTTTAATTATAAGGTAAATAACAACAATATTGTCCATCGGGATTATCTTCAAAGACTTCATAAATTTAAATATTGGTAAATCCAATTGAGCGTGCCTTCGCATTAAAAATAACGTATAGCATGATTAAACGCATTTTTTTTAAAGTAGTTTAAATACATTTCGACAGCACTATCGGCTTCAACACCCTCGAAACCCATGAACATGACACCCATGAGGAAAAAATTTATACCTATTGCAGCCGCCATCTTGGTTTTACATTTCGACAGCACTGTCGGCTTCAACATTCTCGAAAACCATGAAAAAGACACCCATGATGAAAAAAATTATACCTATTGCAGCCGCCACCTTGGATTTACATTTCGGCAGCATTATCGGCTTCAGCACCCTCGAAAACCATGAAAATGACACCCATGATGAAAAAATTGATATCTATTGCAGCCGCT
Source organism: Parnassius glacialis (assembly GCA_033319125.1). Lineage (NCBI taxonomy): Eukaryota > Metazoa > Arthropoda > Insecta > Lepidoptera > Papilionidae > Parnassius > Parnassius glacialis. The sequence continues at coordinate 7,666,712 of JAVANC010000024.1, read as the reverse complement.
ATGTTGAATTTACATTTCGACAGCACTATCGGCTGCAACACCCTCGAAAACCATGAAAATGATATCTATGATGAAAAAATTTGGTACCTACTTCAGCCGTTATCTTGGATTTACATTTCGACAGCACTATCGGCTTCAGCACCCTCGAAAACCATGAAAATGAAACTCATGACGAAAAATTGATATCTATTGCATCCGCCATGTTGGATTTACATTTCGACAGCACTATCGGCTGCAACACCCTCGAAAACCATGAAAATGATATCCATGATGAAAAAAATTTGGTACCTACTTCAGCCGCCATCTTGGATTTACATTTCGACAGCACTATCGGCTTCAATACCCTCGAAGCCCATGAAAATGACACCCATGATGAAAAAAATGATATATGTTGCAGCCGCCATCTTGGATTTACATTTCAACAGCACTATCGGCTGCAACACCCTCGAAACTCATGGAAATGACACCCATGATGAAGAAATTGGTACCTACTTCAGCCGCCATCTTAGATTTATATTTCGACAGCACTATCGGCTTCAACACCCTCGGAACCCATGAAAATGACACCCATGATGAAAAAATTGATACCCCTTGCAGCCGCCACCTTAGATTTACATTTCGACAGCACTATCGGCTTTAACACCCTCGAAAACCATGAAAATTACACCCAAGATGAAAAAATGGCTATCTATTGCAGCCGCCATCTTGGATTTACATTTCGACAGCACTATCGTCTTAGACACCCTCGAAAACCATGAAAATGACACCCATGATGAAAAAATTGGTACCTACTTCAGCCGCTATCTTGGATTTACATTTCGACAGCACTATCGGCTTCAACATTCTCGAAAACCATGAAAAAGACACCCATGATGAAAAAAATTATACCTATTGCAGCCGCCACCTTGGATTTACATTTCGACAACACTATTGGCTTCAGCACCCTCGAAAACCATGAAAATGACACCCATATTGAAAAAATTGATATATATTGCGGCCGCCATCTTGGATTTACATTTCTACAACCCTATCGGTTTCAACAACCTCGAAAACCATGAAAATTTCAACCATGACAAGAAAATTGATACTACTTACTTTTAGTACGTACTACTATTATTTATTCTGTGCTTTTAAAATATTGTAATAAAAAAATCTGTTATTATTATTATAATCAAGTATATAAGAAATTTTGTTATTCGAATATTGTGTATTTCTACAGCGATCTTTTTGAGCCGCTGCAAACAACCGAAATAATGTCCACTCACAACGGCGACTGACGGCGAACTGATATAGACAGTAATCTATGGCGATGACGAACTGAGTTAGTGAGTAAACTACTCTGTGGCTGCAGCTCCCCATTTACAGAAATAATTCTATACGAGGCTACCAAATCAACGAAAATTTCGCCATTTTCGAGCCGAAAAAAATTAATTAAAGCTAAACAAAACAAAATTACACTGCCATTTACATTCAGTGGCTTCCCACATGATAGATGAAGAGATTAATAAATAGATTGAGTTAAACAATTGATATTTACAAAAGTTATAGTGTTTACAAGCCTTGGGGACATGATAAATCCACACCATAAGCCACTAAAACCCCTTTTTTATTTAAAAATAGCAATTAATCGATTTAAAAAAAAATTAATAAGTTCAACAATCATTTATCTTTCTAACAATGTGCTTTTTATATCATTTATATGTGTAATATGATTGCTGGATACGATTTCATGCGACAAAACGGTGGAATTTTGATTTTTAGGCGTTAGTAGAACATACCCACGCGCTTTGCGCTCGGCATGCAATAGACGACATTCCGCAGTTTTCCAGCGAGCTTAAGTATAAAACAGGTCTTAAATGTAATAAACCTCTGCTTTTAGCATTGAAGGCGCTTAATTATAATTCAAGTTAAACTTATGAATTCCTTGAGGATACAAACGTAGTGCTTTTTATGTCAAGGAAAACACAGCTAGTGAATTATAATTACAAGAAGATTGTTTTATTTAACATCGTTTTTCTGTTTGATTTAAAAAATATATAATATTTACCGACTTATTGTTATTTACTTAAAAATCTTTGTTACAAATAAAGTGTACAATGGTCATCTTAATTAAGCAGATAAACTTAAGCAGGTGCCACAAAAACATGAATTAACATTACTTATGTTCCCGTTAACTACTCCAGGTAGACTTGTGTTGGAGTGGTTCACGATAGTAATTTAAATCTTCTGCGCCCTAAAATTTTGTTACTTTCGCTTCCAAGATCAATGTATCGAAGAATTGAAGCCAAAAATGTAATAACATTAAAAAATTACATCCCTAATTTTTATCTTAAGAGGTGAATATGTTCTTGAATTTTATATGGGACCATATCTACTTAATAAAAAAAAACAGGCAAGTCATAAGGACTGAGTCTTCAAGGAGAAACAAATATTTTTTAGATATTAACAAGATTTATTAGTATTAAATTAATAATATATTGGTTTTTAACATTTAAATTGACTTATTATATTCAAATAAATATTTGTTAACAGTTAATAAGATTTATTAATGTTTAACAAATATTTATTAGGTGGATATTTTCTACAAATTTCTGTACTACCGACTCGGTCTAACCTATTTCTCGCGAGTTGTTTTTTTATTATTTTCAATTTAAAAAAAGTATTTCGGGAAAAATATTTTGTTTATTATCATAAGCTAATTCTAAATTTAAATTAACACTTTTATCAAATATTTTAAAGAATTGACAAAATGAGCATACCCATTGAAATTACCACCATTAACAACACAGGTTAAAAAGGAACATAAAATTATAACCATAAACATAAAGTAATTATTTTTCCTTATGGAATACAAGGTAACAAGATTTTTGGCAGTTCAACAAAGTCTTGGTTGACATTTTATACACAACCATGGTTTTACCATTCTTGCAAAGACGACATCGGCCCTTTGACGAAAACATTGAAAATGATCGTAACAGTCAAGTCGTGCATCATCCACAGGTTTTGGCTGGTTTCGTAATTGTAACAGATTTCGGTGAATTAGTCGTTATATTTAGTCTTGATTTTGTACAGGTTTTCATAAGCGCAAGAGCACATTGCCCACTAAAAATTTTTAGGCTCCATTTATTTTCACTTAGTTGAACTTAGTTGAATCTTTACGATATAATAGCCAGCTATTGTTAAGGGCGATGTCTAATAGTTGGACAAATATTGACATGTACCAACGTCTTGTTTTCATACGAATTCTGTACAAAGCAGTATATGAGTGACGCCGCCCATATGAGTGTTGTACACTTTTATTACATTTGGACAGGTTACAGGTACCCTATTTTTTGCTTTTTGTCGTACCGTTCTATGGTACCAACTGGATCTTGGGCACAAAATGAACTTGCTATATAATTACATCGGCTATCCAACCACTTTGTTACGGCTATGTAAACAAAAAAGGCTACTCTTTTGGAATTATCATAATATAATTATAAACGTTCCTTGTCCCTTTTTATTATAGTTTTGTCAGTCATCAGCTTACAATTTCGCAATCTATCTTTTCGTATAAAAATTGACACCGTGAAAAGTATTGGCGCCATCGTAAGTAAAGAAGTCATACACCATGCTTGAAATACCAGTACGAACTAGAGTTTAAAATCCCCATTTATTTGGTTTCTTCGGCATGTATTGCTTTCTGCTGTCTGCATTTTTACCTTTGTAAAGTATAATTATTTCATCGATTGCAAATGACTGTTCTTCTTCTATCTTCATGCACTGCTGACGAACATAATCCATGATGGGAGTAATTTTATGGTAAAGGTTTTTGTCTACATGTGTATTATCACAAAAGTGCAAGTAGCTGTTGATAGATCTAAATCGTTTAAGTGACAAAGCGAATGCAATCTGCTCATACTTCAAATCAGCAGTCCAGTAATCTTCGACTACATGGATGGATTCACACATGGACTTACCGTTGGTTTGTACGGAATATAAATTAGTCATTTTAATTATTAAATCTAACAACTCATCGCTGAAGAATTTTTGAAAATATTGCTTAGGAGTAAGGACGTCATTGCATTTTTTGAAGCTGGTGGAGTCTGTTGTATTCACAGTTCCGGTATATTTCCTTTTTTTTTAATACCAAGTTTAATTGCTTTATTTTACACTTTTTAACTACAGGTTTCATTGCTGCTATACCTAACAACTCATCGCTGAAGAATTTTTGAAAATATTGCTTAGGAGTAAGGACGTCATTGCATTTTTTGAAGCTGGTGGAGTCTGTTGTATTCACAGTTCCGGTATATTTCGTTTTTTTAATACAAAGTTTAATTGCTTCATTTTACACATTTTAACTACAGGTTGCATTGCTGCTATACCTAACAATTCATCGCTGAAGAATTTTTGAAAATATTGCTTAGGAGTAAGGACGTCATTGCATTTTTTGAAGCTGGTGGAGTCTGTTGTATTCACAGTTCCGGTATATTTCCTTTTTTTTAATACAAAGTTTAATTGCTTCATTTTACACTTTTTAACTACAGGTTTCATTGCTGCTGGCAGAAGCATAGGTGACGTGACTATAAGTGTGGTTTGTCTGGTTCGACGTGTTGCCGTGCTTAACATTAGTGTAGTTCTAGAAAATCATGAGGACGGTGTTACAAAAACTATTGGTGAAGATGTTTCAGGTATATAATATGATACTGGGGCTGTAGACTTAGTGGGGAGTGGAGAGGGTTCATTTTGAGCTGACTCTAGTAGCTGTTTTTCAGTAATATAATGTTCGATTACGGTACATTTCTCGTAATTGTTGTCTTCATTGCCACTCAAATCATCTTATAAGTCATATAGTAAGGGAGAAATTGTTGGGACGATCACTATTACTAAAGCGAAAAAGCTCACATCGCTCAAGGTTGGTGTCTAAATCGCCATCAGACTTAATATCTGCCCTTCAAAATCTGATGGATGTATGAGTGATAAGATTATCTTTGATCTCCAAGCCATGGTAACTGTAAAATAACTATCCGTGGGGTCCACGTGCGCTAAAGTTCCTAAGGGAACTCCACCCACGGCTGGTCGTTGCTTGCTGGTGATAAGAGTCTGCAGAAGCAGACTGCAGTACCGCCAAATTTCGACGAATCAAAGGCTTTCTCATAGTCCATCATACGCCAGACATGGTGGCAAATTGTACTCCCCGGACTTCTGTACAATTTGCCGAAGAGTATGTATGTGGTCTATGGTGCTAAAGCCTATTCGGAATCCGGCTTGTTTGAGAGGCTGGAAGTCGTCAAGTCTGCGCGCGAGACGATTCGTAATGACTCTCGAAAACAGCACGTAAACGCGGCTCAGAAGGGAAATCGGTCTGTAAATCTTCAAGAGAGCGTTATCACCTTTCTTGAAGAATAAGACCACCACATTTCTGCTCCACGGACTCCGGTGTAATGCCACCTTGAAGGACGGAGCTTCCGAAGGACTTCAACTACTGGTTTTCCACCCGCTTTTAGAAGCTCCGCTATAATTCCATCCTCACCGTTTTCAAGGTATTGGAGAGCCATTCTAATCTCGCTCAGACTGACGTCCGGGATATCATCGGAATGATGTCGGATAAGACTCGCTCTTGGATCCTTACTCACACTTGCGTGTGGCTCCAACGATTATGTGTACAGCTCCACATAGAACCTCTCAATCTCACTCAAAATCTCAGGTGTCCCGGAAATGACGCTGCCAGACTCGGTCTTCAGCTTCGACAGTTTGCTCTTTCTGGCAGACAGATCTCTAGCAAAGACTTTGGAGCCCTGGTTTCGTTCGATCGCTTCTTTAATACGAACAGTATTAAAGTTGCGTAAGTCCCGCCGAATGTATTTGGAGATCTGTCTATTCAGTTGCCTGTATGCTGTCAAATCTACTAAAAACTGCAGCTTCATATCCCGTCTAACAGACATGAGATTAAGAGTATGTTCGGAGAGTTTTTGTGTTCTTCTGCGGCGGGTCTTGCAAAACTTAGCTCCGTCGTCATTCATATTATCCACTTCATTGCAATCTTCTAGGCAAAGAAAACGGTTTCGCAGCTCGAGCTCAAAAGGTTTCAGGACTTTGGATTTGGATTTGAACGAGGGTGATAAAGCGTTGACTTCATTAGACGTGACCTCTCCAACTTAACGTTTGGGTTCCGTGTGCCTCTCACCATTCGGTGATCGCTGCCGGTTTTCTCCCTCGCGATCACTGAGACATCACTGAACAGTTGTCACCTAGTCGTCATAATGAAGTCAATCTCATTTTTTGTCAAACCGTCGGATCTCGACCAGGTCCACTTCCTGTGGGACCGCTTCTGGAAGAAAGAGTTCATCACAATGAGTCCCTTTTTCTCAATGAAGTCAGCCAACTTCTGGCCCCTTCGGTTCCATTGCCCTATTCCGAATTTCCCTACTTTCAGCTCACCGTTCTCTCTTGTTAGGCACAAGATAGGTTAGGTTTTGCGTTGAAGTCTCCCATTAATACCGTACAGTGAGTTTTGGAGGAATGCATGGCTTTGGAGATCCTCATACATTTCCTCCACCTCCTCATCGGGGTGTGCCGAGGTTGGTGCGTACACCTGTATGACCTTTAGCGAATACCGTTTAGTGATTCTGAGTATAAGGTACGCAACCCTCGTCGACACACTCCCAATCTTTACAACGTTGTTAACGAGAGACTTGTGGACGATAAATCCGACAACTTGGGACAGATGGTCGCCCTCCCTGTGATAGAATAAGTTGCCGGATTCGAGGATTACCGTGTCCTCCCCTCTTTTTGGACCTCGGAAAATCCTATGATATTCCAGCGCAACTTATTTATCTCTTCTTCCAGCTCCAGGATCTTCTCGTCAGTCCTCAGGGTGCGTGCGTTATAAGTTGTCAGGTCGAGTCGTCGTAGGTGGAGATTCTTAGCTCCCCCTGCCCCGTCGTTACCATTGTCGCCACCGTAGCCAGGAATAGCGGGGTCGCCGGGGACTGGGGGCCGTTTTTTTATAGGATAAGGGTGACAAACTAGCAGACAGTTTACCTGATGGTAAGTGGCTGCTGCGGCACATAGACATCTACATCTATCCTCTATTACAAATCAAAATGTAGATGCGTTGTCACCCGTGAGAACTAAGATGGAATGCCTCATTTTCAGTAAAAAGGGCCTCCGGCCACCTGCACTCATTCAGCGTAACACAAAGATAAACCTCTTCTTCACGCTGGTATTCTGTGAGGTCGTGGTACCACCCCGGTTCGAGCCGGCCCATCCGTGCGACAGCAAAAGCTGCCGCGTGGCTCTACTACTATTCAAACTTCATGTCATTGCTCATGGGGGGTATATTGCCATAGTTGCTACGCTTAACGAGCGGGTTGGCAACTGCGATTTATTTATTGTTATTTTGCTGTTATCAGAAAGATGCTGCTGCCCGTCCTCTGCCTCAGTTTCCTTTTGTCGCCTTTTACGACACCCACGGGAAGATATGGGGTAGTGGGTATTCTTATCCGCCACTACACGTGACACACATACATTAAATTTTCGTAAATATACTAAGAGACCAACATTAATATATTTATTTCTTCAAATTTATCTCTAAGAAACTCTCTCGGTTTTAGGTTGTAAATAGCTCTAATGTTCCTCTTCTGTAAAACAAAAATAGTTTCTGAATCAGCCGCATTTCCCCACAGCAAAATCCTATAAGACATTATTCTATGGAAATAACTGAAATAAACTAATCTACGAGTAGCTGTCTTCACGCTAGTGAGACCTCAAATCTTTTTTTACAGCATAGGCTGCAAAACTTAGTTTGCTTGCTAATTTGGACATATGGACCCACTGAAGCTTTGAGTCGAGAGTGATGCCAGGAAAAACAGTGGATTCAACAGGGCTTAGTTCTTTCCCATTTAAAAACACATTGATACTTAGACTTCTAACACTAGTTGTTGTAAATTTAATACATTTAGTTTTATTTCCATTTTAATGTAGATTATTAACGTTAAAATAATGCACTAATTATTATATAGCATTATTCACTTCGTCACATTTAAATGATTGACGATTAAGTTTAAAAATCAAGGAACTATCATCAGCAAATAATACTATATCATGATTATCCCCTACAAGAGATGGTAAGTCATTAATATACACTAGAAATAGGAATGGGCCGAGAATGGAGCCCTGAGAAACACCCATTAGTACAGGTGACCCGGAAGAATTTTACCATTGATAATAACTTTCTGCAGTGTATTACTTAAATATGAAGTAATACGTTTAAGCGCAGTGTTCTTGACACCATAGTACTATAGCTTCCTGATTAATGTCTCACGGTGAAAGCGTCAGTTGTCGAGCGACCCATTGTAAAACCGAATTGAATTTTATGGAGCAATTTATTAATATTAAAGAAATTGTACTGAGGATGTGTGCTCCAGAGTTGGCACCAGTTCTAAAGCGTCTTTTCCGCTTCTTCCATTTCTTAGACATTGTTCCAAATTCATGGAAAACAGCTTTTGTCCACTCGATTTTTAATAAAGGTGACCGCTCTGATCTGTCTAACTACAACCCCGTGTTCATAAGTCTCCCAGTTCATTAATAACTGCAAATTCATGCGGTACCTTAAAGATCACCAGCTGATTAGTGGCCACCAGTACGGTTTCTGGCATAGTCGTTCAGCTGGTTATCTACTTGATCATTTAACACATCGATGAGCGTAGGCGGTCGAGTCCGAGGGCAGGTCCGTGGGCAGGAGGCGGACATAGTGAAGACCTTTTTTTGAAGCTTTCTTCTTATGGGCTTCCCGAGAAATTGTGCAATTTTGTCACTTTTGTGCTATTTTCTGGCTGATCGGAGACCGTCTAATACGACCATTAAGGTCGTATTAGAAGGTGTATGCTCCGATTACAAACCTATTAACGGTGGTCTTCCAAGAGAGAGTTATCGCGTTTCTTGAAGAACAAGACCACCACACTTCGGAGAACGGAATTAAAGAGCTTCTGAAGGACTTCAAGTACCGGTTTCCATCAGAATTCTCAGCGTTGACGTATCGAATGACATGCAGTTTCGTGGTCACTTGGAAGACAAAGCCAAAGTGGCCTCTAAAAAGCTTGGCTTGTTTAGCAGGGCGGGCCGGTATTTCACGCCGGCACACCGTCTGCAACTTTATAAGGCGTTGGTTCGGCCGCACATGTAATACTGTTCCCATCTCTGGGTTGAAGCTCTCCAGTACTAGCTCCTTCCATTTCATCGCATCCAGGGCAGAGTGGCATGAATCGTCAGCAACCGAACTCTTTTTTATTGGCGTAACTCACTAGAGCTGCGAAGAGATGTTGCATCTCTTTGCGTATTCTATACTATCTACCACGGGGAGTGCTCAGAGAATTGTTCGGACTAATTCCAGCCGCTCAATTTCACCATCGTACATCGCGACAGAACTCGAGATACCATTGGTATCATCTTGATGATTGGCAGTCCACTACTATGTGATTTACAAGAGGTCTTCTTCCTCGCACAACTTCCTTGTGGAATCGAATACCACCAGCAATTTTTCGGAAGGGATACGACTTACGGACTTTAAGCAAAGAGCCTACTCTCTTTTAAAAGTCCGGCAACGCATCTGCAATTACCTGGAGTTGCAGTTGTTCATAGGCGTTTACCCCCTCTCACATAAAATAAAAAATACAAAATGAATACATAAAATTTTCTTAATGGTAATGTTTTATAATAACAAGAGTGATAATAATTCGTCTTATATTTTTAAACTTTTATTTTAATATATATGTAACGATTAAAACAAAAAAGCTATGGTTGTCTATCCGTTTGTTAGGCGTGGCAACTATGGCAAATATCCCCCCTATGAGGCAATCAATGGGGGAAGCCTATGTTCAGCAGTGGACTTTAGTAGGTTGTAACGAATAACGAAGTATAAAATAACGTGTGATGACGACAACGTTAGAGAATGCTTCAGCGTATTTTAAGAAAGTGCCAGACAAATTTCATAGCTTTCACAGCCATAGGAACAGCATCAAAAATGTGAGAATTCTGATACTGCGAAATCTGTGGACTTCTAAATCAGCTATGGAACCCTGCGGGCTTATTAAAAATAAGTTTAAGTAGCTTAAGTAGATATTAAGCCTTAGTTGTATTGCTGGTAATACTTTCCAACAGATATTATATTTTTCATAAATAATTAACTTTGAATAAAAAGTAAGAGTCGACTTTAAAGAAATAAAAAAGGATAAAATAATTTCACATTCTGTAATCGGTTAAAACGTGGTTAATAATAAAACTAAAGTCCTGATTTTAGAATGTGAAATATTTTTTAAATTATTAAAAATCAGCTCATACTTTTAGCTAAAAGAAACATTCCTTTTACTCTAGAGTGGCCTACGGAATATCAATAAGAAATAAGGAGTGTGTCTTTGGTGTGTCTTTCCTAGTGCAGTGATTTTGACATAAGTAGTGCTGGGATTGGTGGTGATGGGGATAGTACACGCAATACGAGGGCGGGATGTGCTCTGCAAACTAGGTAAGACTCATCACTTTATTTGTTTGCACGGATTTAGGCAAAGAAATTTTTACCAACTTTAATATTTTTTTTAAGTCGGCAAATATAACGTCAAAAAAGTAAACCCAAATTACTCAAAGTGAAGCAAATTCACTACACCAATAAACTAAACAAAGCAAAACGTTATTTTTGACTCAATACACCATCATAACAACTTTTTAACACATTCCAACTCGATATAACCGCTATATTTCTGCGAAACACAAAATGGTGAGGTAACAGAATTTATATGCTAGAATTGTGCACCGAGGCAAGAAGAAGCGGGTTAAGTTATGAACTGTTAAAGTTTTATATTATCAGACTGAATTACTTATTTAAGACAATCACTGGCGGTGCTTGTTTGCAATTTATTATGCTAATGAATCCAAGCGGTGCGCTTTTAAGGGTTAGTTAAAAATAAGAACACACGGTCATTACAAATGATGAACATTTCGACCCCTAAAAAATCTTAAACTTACAAAAATCAAAATATGTAGGTATAAATTAAATACTATGTAGTGGTGTCGTAAATAATTCCACTACCCCATATTATTTCTTTTGTTTCGTAAGAGGCGATAAAGAAAAACTGAGCCTGAAGATGGGCAGCAACATCTTCCTGAGTGCTGAACAGAACAATAATAAAAGGTTACGGTTGTCAAATGTGGCAAATTTTCCCTCAATCAATGTTTGTGGGATGTCTTTAATCTTGACTTGTTATGGGGCTGTAGAAAAGACAATACAGTGACCCAAGACTAACAAAGAATTATAGACGGAGCACTGCATACATTTTACGTAATGCCGAAACTATGTTCAACCTCTTAACACAGACTCACGCATACATCTTTCTTTTTTCTTTTTTATCAGCCTGTAAAATTTCACGACTTTGCACCTTAAGCCATGTGTTAATTGCAAATAATTTTAGATGCATATGTGTTCGTGATTCTGGGTTCGTAATAAATTGAGCGTGGTTTTGGCTTTGTTTTTTCGTTACTGAAATGTACTCAGCGCCCCGTTATCTTTCTTTGTTGCTCTTAAGTTAAATTAAATAAACACGGAACCTCTTTTTATTTTTTATTTTACGTAACAGTGGGTGTGTGATGTCGGCGTAAAATATTATCTCTTATTTTTGCCAAATATTAATCCCCAAACTAGCGAACAGAAGTCACTTCAAAAGCCAATCGCATCGGAGTAGCGAACGCAGAACTAGACGTTTGAGTTTAATTACAGGCAGCGAGATATTCCATTTTAGTTCTCAGAGCTGACAACGCATTTGTAGCATTTTTGTTTGAAGCTGGGTGCAGTGGCCACTTACCGTCAGATGGATTGTAAGTTCGTCTGTCTCTTCAATAAAAAAAAACTTACATGATGAAACAGGTGATAGATGCACTTACACTGCCGGCATACAGCCGTAATAATAAGTAACACTAAATTAACTAAATAAAATTAAAAAAACTGGAGCGACCTGCAAGATTATTATGATTTTATTTTAAGTTGATATATAAAAACTATTTACTTGTAAAACTTCGTAGTTTTTATAATAGGAAAATTTAAAAAATAATGTTTATTTTCATATTTCTGCGGGCTGACAGTGTGTTGCTAATGTGTTGACGCGATGTTTACTTTCGTTATCTGTGTCGAGCACACGTCCTGTGTACGTAATGCTCACTAGGCATTAAATATATGACTGGTGAGGTATTTAGTTTTATTTTTTATGCAGTTTGAACTCGCGATAGCGTAACTGCGTACTACACGTATACGTGAAGAAAAGAATAGCTTTGATTTTAGTTTTTGATACGAAGAAAGCTTTATGCTACATAGCTTCATCTGTTAGAGATAGATAAGAATATATTTATAATTTTTTACAATTATTGGTATTAGGTAGTTTTATTTTATATTTCTTATGAATTTAAAGATAAATACTACGGCTTCCCGACTACACTCTCACAGAATACTAGTGTAAAATAGTTTACTGTAAACGAGGCATTCCACCTTAGTCCTCAGGGACTAAGCATCTGCACTTTGATTCGTCATAGAATGTAGATTTAGATGCCTATGGTCCACAGTAGTTACTTACCATCTGGTGGAACTGTGTACTCGTATAAAATATAAAAGATAAAATTAATAAAAATAAACAAAAGATACAAAAACGTGAGATAAATCTATATATACACATAAAAATAATGTTCATTTACGTGTCCTGCATGCGTTTCTTTTCTATTAATCCGATTACGATGTTTGTTTTCAATTTTGTTTCGATGAAAAACTTTTATTATTTGTTTGTTCGTTTTGTATGCATTCCTTTACCTTTCAGCTCATTGCGTTCAACATTGGTGAGTTATAGTGCTCGCACCTGCGAATGTTTCTGACAAAAAGGTGTAACAATGGATGTCGGTTTCAGCTAGTAATCAATTATACAAGTGTAGAGAATAACTATGATGCAGCAAGTTTAAAAACTATTAACTATTTGCCGGTAGGTAGGTAAGGTGGTGTTAAATTTTCAGGCAGCCTATTTTATTCTTTCTGTTTTTTTTTTTATTTATTATTATATCCACTTACTGCTGTATAAATGTTACATTGGTAACAAAATCCGTTGTCCGTTACAGTGTTAGTATATGGCCCCATAGGGAATCATTTGCATTACTTGCCACACTTTGGACATACATTTCAAAATAGGCCTTGTTACGGCCAACAGCTGCTTATCCCAGGAGTAGGGTCCCCCGCGGGCCCATAGACGTAGAACCTTGCTCGGAAATCGACCCTTCGATAAGTAATACACTACAACTATCCAACAACGATAATTAACCGATAACGTAAAAATAACCATCTACCTACATGACGCAAACTCCCGCTTGCGCGCTAAACGGGCGCGGCTTTTCAAATTTACCCGCAAACAACAAAGCAAGCCAACAAAGAAAGGAATTTTATTATTACGTATATAATAAAAAAAAATATTTTTACGTATTACGGACGGGCGTGATTGTAGACACAAAATTAAACCAATCAACCCAACGCTCCCTGCCACCAAAATTATTTAATTTTTATCAAACACTATGGTCGGTGGATCGACCGGGAATCGATCCCAGAATCGCGCTCTGCTACCAAATGTTACGGCTTGCAACTAACTATCCCAGGAGTAGGATCCTCCGTGGCCCATGAACGGAAGAACCTACAAGCAGGTACAGGTCGGGCGTCCTAACGCCGAGGGTGGAAAGTTTCTAATTACAATAAACAATTTAGGTGGGAGCGTTGTTTTCTATAAGGGGAGCTTAGTTACCTCTATCCAAAGCGACTGGTCCCTCAGGATTCGGTCAGGTCGCGTGTGGATGTATAGTGCTAGGAAAGTAAGGGTCAGTGATGTGTATCTGGGTGTGGCTGGTAGTGTTATTGACCTTATTAGACCGTTACCATCTGCAGCAGTTCGGCCCTCAGCACCTCTCCAAACTACGGTCTCCTTCCGCAGTCACTTTCTTCGTTTTCTACGATGACAGTTCTTTAACTCTGTCGTACGATTAACTACCTTACAGAAGCCACTAACTTTCGTTTGTTATAACGCCTGACTCGCGAAATGAACACAGAACGTACGGATCAAAGGTTACCGTTATTTCTAGAATATCAAATACCGCACTAGTAACTACTACAGTCGAATCCATTTATACGGACTCAGCGTTAAACCTAAAAGTCCCGGATGACGCTCTCAGCAAAGAATGTACGCGCTACAATTCCCAGTCAGTTTATTTACTATACGCGCCTACCATGACGAGCTCCCGACCAAAACGGACCGCGTGCTTATCTCTCGACGCGATAAATTGGACTACCTTGTTCTAGCGTGTCCTCGACTCGACGGGACGTCAAAACCGGTATCATAGAGGCGCGCGCGCCCTCTGACGTCCATTTTTGACATTAGCGCTTTTGTGCGAACAAACCCCCGTCCAAAAAACATAAGGATTTAGGTCCGCGAGAAAACCGGTCAGCGGCACAGGGTCGCGACGGCAAGTTGCAAGACCGAATCTACAACCAAACGAGGCCACCTTACGCACCTCATCAGATCTTGCAACCCTAACCAACGCCTGAAAATTACAGCCCCAACGTGGGCTAGCCGTAGAGTGGATTTGGATGCCCTTCCTGGACATCGCAGCACATAAATAAGTCCTATTCCTAGACAGAAGTCCGACGACCTCCTTTAAACACCTATCTGTGCTCCTATGATTAGTTTCGCAATCCGACCGGATCAGGTCTGCAAACAGCGACGCGACACGAAGCGGCCCAGAGGGACCTTCCAAGCTTCAGTGCAGAGAGCACCCCCAAATTCCCCATGAACGACGTCTGTGCAGAGCCGAACGAAACGCACAGATAGTCCCTAGTATGAATTTTCAAACAAGTAGGCAAAACCAAGCCATCCACCTATAATCATTTACCAAATGGTGCGACAGCTGATTTCCATCTGATAATCTACAAACCAGATAGCCCTTTAGGCAGGTAGTCCTATGCTCATATTTCAACTAATTTTTCAAAAGCATCCATGTTCAATTACAGAATTAATTAAAACAAGTAATCACCGATGCACATAGGTCAACTTGACAAAGTAAACAAAACAATAAACGTAAGAGACAGTCCTATTTCTTATTTCAAATAAATATCTTAGACAGTGCCAACAAAATCTAAACCAAAAGAGAATTGACTCTTATTCCCTTCGGCACAAACAGGGTTATCTAATTTCAACCTTCCTTATCACAAAGCAAAATGATTAAACACTATCACAAAAACATTGATACAATTTTCCAAATCGCGTCATTCAATCTCAAATGAATTCAAACTTTCCTTTAGCAAACAGACGCAACAATCAAATACAATTACGAAGCATACGCACTAGCATTCAAAAGGGCACGCAATTTAATTTAAATTTTCCGTGCAACTATAAACACAGTGATCAAATATATTTACAAAACATATGCAGCAGCATTTAAAGGATTATCTTAAATTCAATTTTATTTTTAATCCCAACCGCTAGAATATGAATTTCAAGGACACCCAAAAGCATTTTTAATTTTAATTTAAAGAATTTTTAACTAAGTGCTCGACCAAACCAAATCTAATACCCCTTGAGAGCGTGATTCAACGCTCCAGGGGGCCCTAATCTTCCCACCACCAAGTGGAGGCCACACCGCGTGAACCCGAGACTAACAGAGCGCAACCGCTAACAGTCGCCACTCGGGTTGTACGCCCTCACTGAGGCCGTCGGCAAGAGAACAGCTTGACAAGTGGACTGTTGACGGCTTAAGGCTCAGTAAAGGCGGCCGTGGTGGGAGCTAAGGCGGCAGCTAATTAGGGCCGCATCCATCAAATGGGGTACAGTGGTACACCAGTCGCGGCCACTCAGCTAACGGGAGTGAGAAGGGTCCAGTGGACTAATGAGTGGCCGTGAAGTTCCTCTCCGCACGCTGAGGGGGGGTGATGACACCCCCGCCCCTGGGGGAATTACTCCCCGACTGGTCGGGGGAGGGACCCTTTTCAAACCTAGGGGCCTGTTGGCTAGCCGGGGGGCGCCGAGCGTCGCCCGTCAGAGGGCGTGGTGGAGCGCCCCAGCACGTGGGGGTCGAGGGCCTGGCAGCGCCCCGAGAGGAGACGCCGTTCGCACCCAGGCACAGTACGGCATGGTGATTGCCCTGGCAATGCAAACAGGGACGCCGGTGCGGACAGTCTCGCTGGAGGTGCCCTTCCACACATGAGTAGCACCAGCGGCGCTCCTTGGCGATAGTTCGCCTCGCCGGAATCGGCTTACCTAATAATTTCGGGCAAGACGTTACCCAGTGATCAAATGCTCGACAATAGGAGCAGGGGGGGGGGGGGGGTTGACGACGCGACTTGCCCGGCGGATTCCGCCTCTCACTGGGCACGGCTCGTAAGTCGTCGACGATGCCCGCCGCGTGCTCGATCTGTCGGCACTGCTCCTCCAAAAATCGCAGCAGGTCATAGAAGGGCGGAATATAGGAGGCCTCGTCCCCGCCGTACCTCTCCTCAAAATGCATTCGAAGGTCGAGAGGTAGACGAGACAGCACGATGCGGAGCAACAAGAAGGCCCATTCGCCCACTGGTAAATCCAGCCGCCTCAACATATTACAGCCCACCAAGACTGGATCCAACAGGTCCGGACGTAGTCTGGCCCGGTCACTAAGCAGTGAGAGGCTTAGAAGCTGCTTTACATGTTCGTCCGCAATTCGCCGGACGTTGGCATATCTTCTGGCTAGGAGGTCCCGAGCAGTCTGGTAGGCGTCGTCCGACAATCTCAAATGGCCGACAACGCCCAGGGCCTCCCCCTCCAGTGAGGCCAGGAGATACGCCATCTTCTGGCTCGGGGTCAAGTCACTCCGGGGGCCACTTGGCTGTCGAAAAGACCAACGAAAGTCAGCCATTCGGAAAGGACCCCGACGAACCTTGGCAAGTCCAGATTGGGAGTCGTCCCAACAGCTCTGGCTGAGGCTGCTTCCTAAAGGACTCGGGTAGGCCACTCGTCCGAGCTACAGGCGCCTCCTCGGCATACCTGCCTTCAGCCTCGATCAACTCGTCCGTGAGCGAAAAGAACTGCTCATAGTCTGCGAAGCAGGAGTACAGGACTCCCTTTTCCACATCCGAATCTTAGAGCTCAGCGTAAGCCTCCTCCACTGCAACCCTTTGAGCATCGACCTGCTCGAACCGCTTCATCAAGTTATGGACCTTATCTGGTCGACCTATCAAAGCATGGGCGCTGGTGGCCCAGCGTAACTCAGTCCGCAGGCAACGGATTAGCATCTTGGGCGAGGACATCACTACTAAATACAAATTACGACGCGGCTCGAGCACAATTACAAAAATAACAAATAACAAATACAAAAAAAAATTAACAGCTAACAAATGAAGTTCCTATCAAATCGAGTTGAATAGAAATTACACAAATAAGAACCGCCACTTATCAAATCTAATACAAGTTAGTACAAAAGAAAAGACAATTCAAATTAACAATAACAAATACTAGTGCGATCAAATCAAGTTAAATTCAAATTACGTAAATACAAATTAGTACTCTTTAGTTCAAGTACAAATTACAACACGAAAGATAAATAACGAAGATACACATCAACAAAAAATGCCTTGCTCGGAAATCGACCCTTCGATAAGTAATCCACTACAACTATCCGACAACGATAATTAACCGATTACGTAAAAATAACCATCTACCTACATGACGCAAACTCCCGCTTGCGCGCTAAACGGGCGCGGCTTTTCAAATTTACCCGCAAACAACAAAGCAAGCCAACAAAGAAAGGAATTTTATTATTACGTATATAATAAAAAAAAATATTTTTACGTATTACGGACGGGCGTGATTGTAGACACAAAATTAAACCAATCAACCCAACGCTCCCTGCCACCAAAATTATTTAATTTTTATCAAACACTATGGTCGGTGGATCGACCGGGAATCGATCCCAGAATCGCGCTCTGCTACCAAATGTTACGGCTTGCAACTAACTATCCCAGGAGTAGGATCCTCCGTGGCCCATGAACGGAAGAACCTACAAGCAGGTACAGGTCGGGCGTCCTAACGCCAAGGGTGGAAAGTTTCTAATTACAATAAACAATTTAGGTGGGAGCGTTGTTTTCTATAAGGGGAGCTTAGTTACCTCTATCCAAAGCGACTGGTCCCTCAGGATTCGGTCAGGTCGCGTGTGGATGTATAGTGCTAGGAAAGTAAGGGTCAGTGATGTGTATCTGGGTGTGGCTGGTAGTGTTATTGACCTTATTAGACCGTTACCATCTGCAGCAGTTCGGCCCTCAGCACCTCTCCAAACTACGGTCTCCTTCCGCAGTCACTTTCTTCGTTTTCTACGATGACAGTTCTTTAACTCTGTCGTACGATTAACTAACTTACAGAAGCCACTAACTCTCATTTGTTATAACGCCTGACTCGCGAAATGAACACAAAACGTACGGATCAAAGGTTACCGTTATTTCTAGAATATCAAATACCGCACTAGTAACTACTACAGTCGAATCCATTTATACGGACTCAGCGTTAAACCTAAAAGTCCCGGATGACGCTCTCAGCAAAGAATGTACGCGCTACAATTCCCAGTCAGTATATTTACTATACGCGCCTACCATGACGAGCTCCCGACCAAAACGGACCGCGTGCTTATCTCTCGACGCGATGAATTGGACTACCTTATTCTAGCGTGTCCTCGACACGACGGGACGTCAAAACCGGTATCGTAGAGGCGGGCGCGCTCTCTGACGTCCATTATTGACATTAGCGCTTTTGCGCGAACAGGCCTGTTTAGCAACAATAAAGTATCACTTTAAATTTCCAACCTTTGAATTACAAAGATAACTTGTTGGTGGGTGAGGAAACCGACAAGCCGAATTATTATCATTATTATTATTTTTATATATTTGCTTTTGACTTGGCTACATCTGCCGTTGTTTGAGTTGGTGTAGCTTAATATGTGTCAACCTCATGCGGGTGGTAGCTGGATAGAGAAGAATGTCAAGGCTGCGGCTGAAAGCCGCTCAACGTGGGCCCCATAATCTTGAGGTGAGCAGTAGACTCATTCCATGCTCTGTGGTTAGAAGCCGATGCGATGCAGTTGGTGGTGATGCCTTACATTTACATCACCACTGCAGGAGCAGTACAGTCGGCAGGTGGTGGCACTCGCGGAGGGTTTTTTACAGCCATTGTAACCATTATTTGACGTGTTGTCTAAACCGTGTGAGGTATTTACTGTCGCTGGGTTTGATTGTATATGGGATTTACACGCACTGACATGCGCTTTAAATTGGGACTGACGAAGTTATTCCTTTTGGCTGTTTATGCGCCGGTAGCTTCGTCGTCCAGGGCTGAGCTGGAGGAGTTTTGGGAGAATGTAAGAGAAGTTCTAGATTTGGCTAGGGGAAACGAAAGAATTGTTGTGTGTGGTGATTTGAATGGATGGGTTGGTACCGCTCGACCAGGGTAGAAGTCGGTGCTTGGAAAGTTTGGAGATAAAAGGGTTAATGATTCTGGCAAGCTTATACTGGCGGTATGCAGGGAAAAGGGTCTTCTTGTGACAAACACTATGTATAATCACAAGAAAATCCATATGTATACTAGAGAAAGAAAGAATGAGAGAAGTATGATCAATTTGTTCCTAGTGGATGACCGACTGCGAAAACAGGTGATGGATACGCGAGTGTTCAGGGGTGCTGACCTGGGAACGGATCACTATCTAGTGATTACTAGATTTAGGGGTCTATTCGCGGGTTGGCGCTACCGGACGGCGGTAACAGAACAACAGTCGGTCTGTCGCATCCGAAGCTGGAAGCTTCAGGAAGCGGATACTAGGGACAAATATCATGCGAGGGTAGCCGAAAAGCTTGACACCATCGATGGCAGAAATGAATGTGTGGAAAGAACATGGCAGAACCTTAGGGATGGAATGGTAAGTGCAGCGGAAGAAGTGTGTGGAACAATAAAAAGAGGCAGTAGTAAAAGAAGAGATGCATGGTGGAATGATGAAGTGAAAGAAGCTGTAGAGAAGAAGAAGAATGCATGGTTAGACTACTTGGCCTCTAGTAATGATAAGGATATGAGAGAGAAGATGAAAGAAAGGCATAAGCTGCAGAAAGTTCACACGAAAGCATTGATTGAGGAAATGCGTGAAAGGTGTAGAATGGAAGCGGACAAAAGGTTGTCGCACAACTTTAAGGAGAACTCCAAACTCTTCTGGAAAGAGGTTGGAAGGACCCGAAGTGGTGCGACGGCCTTAAGAATGAACAAAGTACTTTCGAGAACTAATGAAGTCCTCACAGAAAAATCGGACGTCATGCAGCGATGGAGCGAATTTTATAGAGAAATGTATGCGTGTGATGATCTTAGTGAGGGATCCGGGGATGACGCCGTGACTGGTTCGCCAGACCTGGACCTCGATGACACTGAGGTCATCAGTATGAAAGAGATTGAACGTGCAATTCGAAGTGTGAAATGTGGTAAGGCTGCGGGACTAGTCAGAGTTACTGCTGAAATGGTCAAGTATGGTGGGCCTCGCGTCTGGGACAGCTTTTATCTGCTGTGCAATTTGTGCTGGTGGACGGGGGATATCCCAGATGATTGGCGATCTGCAGTCATTGTGCCTTTATATAAAGGTAAAGGTTCACATTTTGACTGCGGGTTCTATCGGGCGATCAGCTTGACCAGTTTAGAAAGTAAAGTTTACTCGAAGGTTTTGACACGTAGGATGCAAGATAAATCGGAAAGATTTCTATGGGAGGCACAATGCGGATTTAGACCTGGAAGAAGATGCACGGATCAAATGTTTTCTCTACGCATGATCACGGAAAAGCTTCTGGCTGCTAACCAGAAGATTTTCTGTGCTTTTGTGGATCTTGAGAAAGCATTTGATAAGGTTGTAAGGAAGAAAATGTAGGAACTGTTGCCGGGGTTCGGTGTGGATGGTCGATTGCTAAGGGCTGTGCAGTCACTTAACTGTGACTGTAAAGCCTGTATGCGGGTAGGGCATGACCTGTCACCCATGTTTAGCGTCCAAACGGGCGTAAAACAGGGTTGTGTCATGTCTTCCTGGCTGTTCATACTGTATCTCGACAGCTGTTTACAAAAGCTGAAAGATAGCTTCAGTTTGGATGTGAAATTGGGTGACATAAAAGTAAATTGTCTGCTGTATGCTGATGATGCAGTGCTTATTGCACCATCAGAGGCAGAACTGCAGGCATTAGTCACATGTATGAAAGAGGAATGTGAAATTAAAGGTCTCCGTTTGAATGCTAATAAAACTAAGGTTCTGGTATTTGAAAGGAACGAAGAGAGAACGAAGTGTGAAATATGGGTAAATCAGGAACGTCTAGAACAGGTAAATGAAATTGTATACTTGGGGAGTGCTTTTAGCCGGGATGGAAGATGTGATTTAGATGTGGACAGGCGTGTCGCTGCCGGGAACAAAGTCAATGGTGCCCTGACTGCGTTAGTCAAAAGGCAAGGCGTAGTGAAGAGTGCACGCCTTGCAATACATAACGCAGTGTTGGTACCGACTTTGTTATATGGCAGCGAAACCTGGGTGTGCCAGAAGAAGCATAAAAGCAAGTTGAATGCAGTGGAGATGCGATCTCTTCGTAAAATGTGCGCCGTTACCATGGCCGACCGAAAGCGAAACGAAGAGATTCGCAATATGGCAGGTTTGAAAGATGACCTTATCACATCATCATCATCAATTGATAAGGGCGTGCTTCGATGGTTTGGGCACGTTGAGCGAATGAGTGAAGACCGAATGGTGAAGAAAATAGATAGCGCGAAAAAGTTAATATTAAAAGGTGTCGAGGTAGACCGAGACTAACTTTCGAAGACCATGTGAGCAAACTGCTCGAAGAGGGGAGGGTCAAGAGTACTCGGATACCTAGACGTGCATGTATGAAGAAGATAATGAATCTGAAAGAAGCGAAAGAGGTATGTAAGGATCGTGACACTTGGCGATCTGTTCTTTCTGGCTACTCCGTCAGGGATTGTGCGTGAAGATAAGTTAAGTTAAGTTAAGTGACATGCGCGACTTCGGTCAAAGTGTGTGCTTCCCTACTACCGAGGGGCCAAGTCCTCTTTTACTGATTCGCCAGTTATTTTGCTGTGGACTTAGGTTCAATATCCCCAACTTCTCGTTGCACTTCGGAGAGAGCGCTTTGTTTGGGTTGGCGCACATGGCGTTGGCATGTGTGGAGTCGTGTGCGTAAGGCATTTTTAATACACCCATGTTTTTAAAGGTGGAAGAGCGAAGCCATTTTATCAGGTATTTAAAACAAATAATGTAAGCCTTTTCCAAGAGGGAAGAATGGGTAAATTAATAAGGAATTGACTGATGTAAAAGTGATGCAAGTGGAATAGGGACGATTACTTTTCCTTAAACTTTTTGAGTCCCTTCTTTGTGAGTCTAAAATAAAGATTTTTAATTAACTCATTCACATATTGTATGTTATCAAAATTCAACTGTCAATCAAAGGCCATATCATGTCAGGAATTGACCTGACATGTCAGAACTTTTGGGCTCTTGTCAGGATCGCAATCGAATTTTAGAAAAGTTATTCTTTTTCAATACTTCAATAAAATACAGTAGATATTTAACGTGGAGGGGATGGAATCTTGGACATCGATTGATCACGTGAGTGGTTAAAACCCATAGATTTTTTCACAGTAGTTAATTACGTTTACAACAAAATTTCTGGTTTTTTCTATGAAAGTCTCGTTATTTGACAGGACTTTTTAATTTTCTATGACGAAACCCTACATGGGAGGGATATTTGTCATAGTTGCTACACCTGGCAGGCGGGATAGTATCTGCAGTTGTTTTTTTTTATAATCTTGACTTGTTATCAGGAGGATGCTACTGTTTATCTCTTGTTTTATTTTCTTCTTTCGTCATTTATGACACCCACGGAATGTAATGGGTTAGAGAACTCTCGTGCGCCACTATTACACAAAGTTTGCAACTAATTAAATATTCATTAACTACTGCATCGTTGGTGTGGTGGTCGTAAAAACAATTCCTGATCATGAGAATCCGGGATCGAATCCTGGGTTGGGCCAAAATAAGTTATTGGGGTTTTCCGTTAATAAATTCTCAGTAGCAGCCCATAGTCAAGAAATTGGCGGAGTTACACCTCCGTGCCTGCCGCCTGACCTCTCTCCGGTCGTGTCGGATTACCGTCTGATGGGACTATGAGGGTGAGGGAATAGAGAGTGCACCTGTGTTCGGGCACACAATTGGACGTTATAACCCTGTTATGTCCATATAGCTAGTCCCCGTTAAGAATGGTCATCGTGACCGAAATTTGGTTTGTTATTATAAATATGCGTAACTATATAACTATGTAACTATATATAAATAACTTACTTAATGAATTTATTCATATTATAAAATCGTTAACAGTTTTCTTTCTCTATTTTTTTAAATAAAATACAAAACACACTAATAACATTAAACGAATATACGTGCGAGCATAATTTTAATATAATTTTGGGCTCGTTTATTTATGATATTTTTTAACCAGCTACAAGCACTCAGGCCAAACGACAAGAGGATGTTATAGTCCAGATACCTTTACGACTGTGATGATGACAATTTTATGTAAACCAAAATAAGTTAAGGAAAACAAGTTTATATGCTTGAATAAATGCGTAGCCGTATTGATTTGCATCATGGTCAGAACCCGTTAATGAGTCATCTTATTTTTTTTTTTAGTTATTTTAACAGAAATGAATTACATTTTTTTGCAACCTGTTATTATTACAGGCAATAATCGTTAATAAAATAATTAAATTTATTTATAAACATATAAATCATCATCATAACAACCCTACACAACACAATACAATACACAAGTTCACAGCTGAACATAGGACTACCACAAAGAATGCCGCAAAGCACGGCCCTGTGCCACATGCATACATCGCTTTCCATCATATCAATAATATGAATATGAATATACAAAATATTTATTACAATTAGAAAAATATCTAAAACTAAATTAAATACAATATGTAAAAATAATAACTAAACTAAAACTCAATTTTAAAAATATTATTTTTCATATCTTACACAATTTATTCAAAATAATATGTAACACAATATTTCTGTTAAAGTTACATGAAAACTAATAGGGTTAGCAACAAATAAGTTACTAAAATTATATAAATTTGTACAACACTTCTCAAACAAATATTAGAGTGGCTTGTTTTCGATTTATTATGCAAATAAACGTGGTGAGCGTTAGTATTTTAAGCGATAGTTGCAGAACACACTGCTGTTAAGGATGATCAGTATTTAAGATGCATTTATTGCAACTTAATTTATACTGTCTGTACCTAGAAGCCATAACGTCGCATAAGAGAATGCGTTATCGCATTTTTTATAAATGGAACAAACGAACACACAGTATTTCTGATATTAAGTGGTAAACGCAGCCCATGGACGTGTACATCTCTCCTGAGGACTAAGATGGAATGCCCCGTTTCCATTAAAAAGGTTTCCAATTCTTTAGACTCTTCATGCGTATTGAGCTGGTATTCTGTGAGAGTGTGGTCCTTCCCCGGTCCTTCCCGGAGTGTGGTCCTGATTCATTGATGCTGCAATCATAATATATCTGCAACGTGACTTTACTATGTATGAAATTTTAATTTACAACTATGTCTCATTTGCTTAAAAAATAATTTAGTTTATAGTTTATTTGAAAAACTCCTAGGAAGAGCATATACACGTAACAATTTTCTCATCACAGCGAAGGCATTTTATATACTTTAATTGAATATGGATCCAGGCATGGCCCCTTGGTATTGGCTCCTTGCAATAATTTAATTTTGAGGATAAGGATCCAGGCACACGAAATTTATTTGCAAAAAAATGGTAGTATATAGTCCCCCCCCCCTCGGATTGAGAGGTGTGAAATTATGAGATGTCTTAATTATATTGCAAATATTTTTCAATGATGATGTGGTCTCGGGTCTAAATCCCTGGTCTGGCCGAAAACAGTTAATGGGTTCCTTAGCAAAGAAATTCTTATCAGCAGTGCGGAGTTGACATTGTTTCGACCCGTGCCTCAGAAAGCATCTGAAGTCGTTCATCCTGCACCTAATCTCCCTCTAGTTGTGTTGGATTGCCGTCTCATTTGACTATGAAAGTGAAGGAATAAATACTAAATAAATAAACTTACATAGTACAACTGTGCTTGCTTACATACTCGTGCACTATAATAATCTTCTGCGCAGATATTTGTTCTCCGTTGTGATTGTTCGCCGTTATCAAAATTCGATCTGGAGGTCGATTTTTCGAAAATTCGATCCATTATATCATAGTTAAGTTAAATTTTCCGTATGGGTTCTGAAACTGTAGCCTGTTCCAAATAAGAATACTTAGCCATCGTGCTATCAAACCGGCCGTTATATTTAAATTAAATATTCCATAGTTAAAAAAAAAACTTTTAAACAAACTTCGTAATCATTATGACAGAGATTATCACAGAGCGCGGTCTAGATCCTGAACCTTCTCCCCTTCGTTCATCAGTTTATCATTCCATGTACCTACCTCTGCTCGGGCAAGGACGTTAAAAATGAATTATAATTAAAAATAATATACACAGTTTGTTCATTATCGTGGCAAACAGTGTGTCACATATTGATTCTATGTTTATTTGGGTTATCTGTGCTGAACACACGTGGAATTATGATGTCGTGGAATTACTGAGTAGTCTGTGGTTGCGCGCTACGCAATACGCAATAACATTGAATATAGGTGACGTATTGACTTACGTGTTATTTTACCATGCGAGGTATCAATTACGGTTGTCGTGATGATTACGTTACAATTGGATTTGTATTTCCTACTAATAATAATATCAATTCTAGTCAGAAGCAATGGCATGACTATGTCGGGTTTGTATATATGAGGTATTTTCCGAACCAGTGGTAAATGGTATATAAAAAATTACTTTCAATAAGTATTATGTAATAATCAATATTGAATAAAAAATTATTCTGTTATATTCTATATTAAAAAACTCGTCGCTTTCATTTGCGATCCGTTTTGCAGGAAATAATTTGCATTAAACTCTCTTTTTTAAAACAAAATACCAGTCAAACTATTTTTAATACCTTCAAATTTTTTTTCACATAAGTCATCCTAAGTTGCTAAGCCTACCCGTAGTACTAACGTGCAGTGGCGACGTCTATCGTGTAAGCGGCGGTGTAAAAATATGCATTACCACATATTATACCGTGCGACACCGACGGTCGTAAGAAGTGGCAGAGTGAAATAAATCAGGAGATGAGCAGCGGCGTCTTCCTCTACTAAAATTAAAAAAAAACTGCGGTTGCCAACCTGCTCGCCAAGCGGGGCAGCTACAGCAAATATCCCCCGTATGAGGAAATCTATGGAGGAGGCCTTCGTTCAGCAGTGGACTTTAATAGGCTGTAACGGTAACGGTAAGTTGCTGAATGAATGGTTTGTAATATAAATTGTTTTTACGTGCCTTTTTTGTAATACCTTGTTATTACCGTGTATGTGATAAACCTTACGGAGAACCAAACGTTTCTTGCATACAGAAGTTTCAATAAAGAGACGTGTGACAAGATTGAAGTCTCTAATCAGACTACCTACATTAATTTGTAAGTCGTATTGACTTCTCTACATCACATCTCAAACACCTTTATAGATTAACATCTCTATATTTAAACGTCAATGTCTGTCAGATAGTCTCGTCAAAAGTCAAAAACAGCTCGACCGATTTTAATAAAAAAAATTGTATGTTTGAATGCATCCCTAGATGTTTTATACTCACATTCGGACCTGGTAGGTGGCACTGTTGTCGAGATCCAGAAATCACGCGTGCGAAGCCGGGGCGGATCGCCAGTATATTGTAAAGAAAAAACTTTACACGATAGAGCCTTACTACAGATATATTGTGGTCAAAGCTTAAAAAGCTAAAAAGGTCGATTCGACCGGACAAGGACCTCTCACAAAATTGTGTAGCTTAACGCTGGTGTGTTTCGTATGGTGAGTCTACAGAACCAGAGACTTATTTTACTGTAAATGGGGCATTCCATCTCACTCCTCAGGCATGGCAACAAATCTGTATTTTGATTATTAATCGCGGATAGAGAGAGTCTATGGAACACAGTATCTACCATTTGATGGAATGTGTGTTCACTTGTCAAGATTATTCTATAAAAAAAAATGAAATAATATACAAAAAACAGTAACTTTATCGACTTAGGCGTTCTACAACTAAGAAGGACTCGTGAAATATGATGAATGATAATAAAACCATATCAATTACCACAACTATGTTATTGACCTCTTGAAAACGTTGTAAGGTCATTCATCCTTTTATAGTCCCACCTGATTATGACATATTATTAAAACATGTATATAAAAGTCAGCCATTTGAACAACATAATTATTGTGTAGTTTACTATCTAAGCATTTTTTTATAGGATAAGGGTGACAGACGAGCACACAGTCCACCTGATGGTAAGTGGTTGCTGCGGCCCATAGACATCTACATCTATCCTCGTTTGCGAATCAAAATGCAGATGCGTTGTCACCCGTGAGGACTAAGATGGAATGCCTCATTTCCAGTAAAAAGGGACTCCGGCCACCTGCACTCGCCAAGCGAAACGCAGAGGTAAACCTCTACTTCACACTGGTATGTTGTGAGGTCGTAGTACCACCCTGATTCGAGCCGGCCCATCCGTGCGACAGCAAAAGCTGCCACGTGCCTCTACCACTGTTAAAATATAAAAACGAAACTAAATCCAAAAGCTTAAATTATCATACCATCTCCTACTCACAACTGTATAGTGCCCCTAACATGGGCTTCGTTTCATCACCATTCAGGCTGTACTTTGCCTTTGAGCGAGGAAAGAACCAGCTCTCTTATTACTCTTTTCACCAGCAGCAAAACGAGGGCAAGTTGCGAATACATTTACTTTAGGAATTAGATGGCCCAACAGATCGATAGTCTCTACTGCAAGTGACACAAATGTGTAGTCATCTCTAGGAGTTTTAATTATTTGAGTTAATTGTATAAGACATAATAGTGGAGAGGTGTTAATAAAAAAAAAGATATTCAGTCTTTTGTGAACAGTTGTTCATTCAGTTTATTGTGAACACTCACTGATGTTCCATTTTTACCCTTTGGTGGTCCTTCATTAATAAAATACGAATATTCCATATCAACTATAAAGTTATAGACATTCTTGATGCGTTTCAAGTAGCATGGTTGTTTATCGTTTTATTTTTGCAGAACCGTCATTATGACACATACATGATAAGGTAACCTTTATATTATGTCCCAATCATTACATCGACAATCTTATTAGTGCCGGCGGGTTCGATCCCTGCTTGTATTAATAAGATTGTCAATTGCAATTTTAATTGCTGATTAACCACATACTTGGCAGTGAAGGAAAACGTTGTGAGGAAACCTGCTTGTCGGAAAGTGCCTGAGGAGTAAAATATTTCGGGACCATGTGCAGTCCACCAACGCACAAAGGAGGATTGCGTCATACATATTGCTCCATATCCCTCTCATAAATGATATATGCCCAGCAATGGGACGTATATAGGCCGGTACTTTACAGCACCAGGTGCATTTAGGTGGCGCTTCATCGGGAGACTAAAAGTAGTAACCGCTTAAAGTAGTGACGGCTCGGTGGCGCAGTGGCTTAGCAAAGAGTTAATGAGGGCCGCAGGTTCGAATCCTGCACGGAACAAGCGTTTGTATTGCCTACAAGTACCTGTTCCGGATCTCGATGTTTGTCTTTGTGCAATTTATGAATGTAAACTACCTCCACGATACAGGAGGAAACCCTAGAGTGGGAGCAACTTTTTTTTAAATTAGGAAAATAAAAGTTACAGTAACGACAATGTATATAAATACTTAAAAATCTGAACTCAATTCCTTGAGATGTTTTAGGTTTTAACGAAAGGAGCGCTCGGAGCAAAAAAAAACTTTAATATAAACAAACATACGGAACCATGATGAAATATTAGTAAATTAAAAAATATTTAATGTCTTTTTCTAGAATAAAACAAATGCAATTTTAACGTGGTAGGGCCATGCTACAGCTTTAATGTGGATGCTCAAATGGGTTGGCTCAACCGGGAAAGCCCCACACTCTCACAGAATAGCAGCATAAAATAGCAGCTTAATGCAGCTATGTTTTCGTATGGTGAGTATAGCCCCGGAGATCCTTTTTTACTGGAAGTGAGGCATTCTTTGTTAGTCCTCAGGTGTGATAACGCATCTTTATTTTTATTATTAATTGAGGATAGGTGTAGGTGTTTTTGAGCCACAACATCGACTTTCCGTCAAGTGTGGTTGTCGCCATTATTCTATATAAATACTATCGTCTTTGCATTAGTTTTGCAAGCGCATTAAATGTTACGAGATGAAAGTCATTATCCGCTATAATCTTAGTAGTCAGCAGAGAGATTTATTTATTTCTATTTTATTTTAAAGTGTTCAATCAGAGAACATTCTTTTAATGTAGTAACGTGGTCTTAGTACTTAAAAGTACGTTTTGGATTGCAGTCCCCCGTTTACACTTTACGTGGTAGAGCCATGCTGAAGCTATATAAATAGTAATATTGTAGCACGAATGGACCGGCTCGACTGGGGAGGACTACGTTCTCACAGAATACTAGCGTTAAATAGCAGCTTAATGCTGCTGTGTTTCGTATGGTGCGTTGTAGAGAACCGGAGACCTAATTTACTGGAAAAGAGGCATTCTATCTTCGTCCTCACGGCTGACAACGCATCTGCATTTTAATTCGCAAACGAAGATAGATGTAGATTTCTATGGGCTACAGCAAGCACTAACTATCAAGCGGACTGTGTTCTCGTTTATCACCCCAATTCTATAAAAGAATGTGAGTCATTTATAGCGTTTTTAACTTTGAAACGGGCTTAATGTTCAGGGAGATATATTAGCGTTAAGGGGCTCTTATTTGCTGCTCGGCCCTAAATCATTTCTTAGTTTATCCATCGAAAACTTCAGGCCAGCGTCAAGAAACTGGCTTTATTTACTTTTTTTACATGGGGAAATGCCTAAATATTCTCGCCTCGCCGGGGACAAGGATGGATTATGTCCGTCTTTAGCCCTGCACCGCGGGAGCGCTTTCGGACACATGTATGGCAGCCCCTCCTCGGGGAGGATTACTCCTCTCCATTTGCTTCTCAGGTAAGGTGCCATGGACCCACCCCCCTTCTGCTTAAGCCAGATACGCGGAGGCCAGGGAGGGTAGGGAGAGATGTGCCTCGCTTTGCCGTCACTCTTTTCCCCCGCAATCCTACACAACCCCAACAACGGCACCGGCGCGGCCTCACCATAATCGCGGAGGATAGTGTAAGTGGTGCATCGCCATACCAGCACTCCTTATCCCCCTGACTCCTTAATCTACATACTTAGCAGCCTGACAATCGCAGTACGAGATGTCTCGCACACTTAATGCAACTGCTCGTCATCAGTTTATCGTACAATAGGTACCTACTATGCGTTAGGCATGATCGATTAACTGTCATTGCAGTATGTCGATATAACGCCCTTAGATTTCGAAATTTTCCATAGTTGCCTCTTACGATATCCACGGGGCAAATGAGGTGATGGATTCCATTACACCATCACCTTAATAAGGTTTACACTGCAATTAAATACATTTGGGCCAATAAAATTTCTTTATTAATTTCGCATATATTTATATGGTTACAGTGCAATAATAATATAATAATATAATTTCTAATCTGCCATCTTGAAATCAAAATCAGATTAATTGTTATTGAATTTTAAACGTAGACGAAGATAAATTGAAGCTGTTTATCTTCCAGAGAATAATATTATATCCAACGTTTTATATCCTAGAATGGCTTTCTGTTGATATTTCCAATTCCTTTTCCAGAAATCAAATATGATTCAACTCTTGCGATTTCTTACTTTGGAAATGTAATTTAAATACTTTTCCATTCAAATTCATCACCATATTTTCAAGGACGGTATTAGTGGGTACTCACAACCTAAGTTTTCTATCTCTTCGACGCAATATCTTTGTTGTTTTTTTTTGCATCAGTTTCTTCGTTACAATGTTACTTTGATACGATTGGTATTTCGTTGGTTTCCTTTGGTTTTTAAAACTTTCCTCATTTGTAAACATTGCCATTGTTTTTATGTACATTTACGATAAAATATCAAGGTTCGCGTTTACTTCACAAACGATTCTGAAATACAATGTAACATTTCTGATAATAAATAAAAATAAATAAAATATGTGTTATGACAAAAAAAAAATTATCATTAAAATCAAATTATTATGTTACATTAAGTCTTAATACCTTTTATCTTAATACTTCTATATCTCCAGTCCGAATTTATTATTATTAATAATTTCACGCAAAATCTTGTTTTTATGTACATTTTTATAAATTATTTAATTTATCATATCACTGCAAAATAAACAATAATTATAAAACTTAAATGATCTACTTAACCCATTCACGGACGGTAACAGTTGAATCTGTGTTCTAGAATGACACAATAAATTTCCATATAAATATACTTGACGTTTATATACGTAGTGCTGCCATAATCTTAGACGTTTTGAAGACTTTGTGACAGAAACGTTTTATCACGTCATCGTTTACATACGTTCTGTCATAATTAGTGCAACTAATAAGATGTGTTATGGACACAACGTACAATAACGTCCAACGTATATATACGTTCTGTCGTGTTGTATTACGTAGATGAATAGTAGTAATATCACAACGTCATTATACGTCGAACGTGAAATAACGTTCTGTCACTTTCGGTGTTAAGGTAAGATGTCATATGGTCATAACGTATAATACCGTCCAACGTGTTTAGACGTTGTGTCATAACATACAGTGTTGAAAAATAGTGCCTGTATCACAACGTCGTTTTACGTCCAACGTATCTATACGTTTTGTCTTATTCCATAGTGTAAAGAAATAATGGCTGCAGCACAACGCAACTGTACGTCGAACATGAATTAATGTTTGTCACGAATCTTATTGTAATAATAGTGTGTTCTTGACATAACGTTTTAAAACACTCTTTATTTGTCCACCATATAGTAGTAGTATATTTTACCACCCTGCGTCATTTAAATTTAGTCATAAAATAATATAAATATATACAAATAGTTTAAGGTGAGCTTGTAACAGGAATTTAAATTCAGAAAAGAAATCAGAATTGGTACATTTTTATTAATTAAAACATAATTATTTATCAGTCTTAGGAATCGTAAACTTTAATTACACAATTATAACAAAAATGTATCTTCTGCATATAAAAAAAATAAAAAATCTTCTAATTTATACAAAAAGTCTTCAGTTTAATAACTAGAAATCAAATTAGCAGTCTCATGCCATTCTTTAAAACACAGTGCACACAGTGCTGGTTTTTCTTTGCATCCCATACATCTGAAACCAGTTTCCTTACGAAGTTTATTCTTTGCACACATTTTGCATTTGAGGTAGTTCGTTTTCTTTTTGGAGCCAGGAGGAAGTGGAATCTTTTCAGGCCAATGTCCAATGTTACCATTATCGAGATGTATCGAGGAAGGTCCCAGATATACTACCCTATCTACTTTTCTATTGTCATACTTGGAATGCTTGATCAAAAGATCAGGTTTTTGGTCAGGGCTAATACCAATCAAATCTCGTATCAATTCCTCTCGAAAATTTAAAAAATCATATTTTTTATTATTGTTCTTTTTGTATTTTCTATATAAAAAATAACTGTTCCAAACGGCTAAATCCAGTAGGTGAAAAAATACTTTTTTTTACCATCTCAAACATTTCCGGGGAGACGAGTAATATGATACCATCTGGTCAGCTCGATCTATACCGGACATGAATTCATTGTAAGTTACCACTTCCGCTGGTTTTCTTTTTAATTGTCCTCGTCTATTTGTAATGTTAATCATTTTTGAATAGTTCCTTGTAGTGATCATTGTTACGGTTCGCTTATCAAACCATTTCGAAACATAGATATTGTTTTTTCGTCCCCATACATGTTCACCTTTCTTTAACTTTTTTTTCATAACCGCCTTCGGGTTTTCTTTACGGAGTGTTCCGTTTGTATGTGTTCTAAGGACAAGTAATTTACGAGACAAGCCAAAAGAATTATAATAATTATCCATAAATAATTCATGACCTTTCAGAACATATGGTCTCATTAATCTTAGTACAATCTTTTCTGTTTTTTTACCCTTTTCCACAGATTCATCTTTTCCAGTATACATTAATATTTTTAAAACATAACCACTTGCCTCCGTCAATTCATAGAACTTTATTCCATATTTAGCTTTCTTTGATTTTAAATATTGTCTAAATGATAGACGTCCCCTAAATAAAAGGAGCGATTCATCCAATGAAAGTTCTTTTTCGGGTGAGTAACATGCGCGAAAATTCCTGGTAATAGCATCCATAAATTCTGTTATTTTTCCTTTGCCTATAGCACTTAAAGGTCCAGTATATAGACACCTTAACAGTTGCTCAAATCTACGTCCCGACATTGTAGATACAAAAATGGGGTGATAATATAAACTGTCTGATAATGTAAAGAGCTTCCGCTTTTGGGGTACGTTGACTTGACCACCTAACATGCATAAGCCTAAAAATTTCAGCACCTTACTTCGATGTGTAGGTTTGAATGAGTATGATCGACTGTGTCTAGTTTTCGGCCTATTAGTTTGACACATATTTTCGCCATATACATTTGTGCAATCTATTAGATAATCAAGAATCATAGGTGGAAACAAGCGGTTGAATACATCAGTTACAGTTGTGTTTTCGTTCATAGAAAACGTTACTCCTACAGTATCGGCGTCAAAATTAAATTCTGGTATGGAATTGTGGTTTCCACCCATTCTTCCTCTGTAGATGTTGTCTTAGTGGGACGTGACGAACCTCCTGGTCTATTTTGCAACGCGTTGAGTGAAGGTGCCAGTTCAGCAGAAGACCTTGGTTCTTCCTGAACTATCTCATGGTGATAGTTTTCAGCCACAACATGTGAAATTGGTGATAAAGTTGACAAATCCAATATCCCATTTTGAGAGGCGTTTGGTGAAGGTAGTAATTCTTCCTGAATTATCTCGTCAGGTAATGTTTGTAATAGGTTTGACGAACTCAATAGCCTATTTTGAGATAAGTTTAGTGAAGGTGATAACTCATTTATTTCAGGTTCAGAACATTCTTGAACTATTTCATTGTAGCTTTCAGCCACAACATGTGGAGCCATAGTTGGAGACCCAGCCAGTTTTAAACGTTTGGCCAGAGGAAAAATTTCTTCAGAGGTGCTCGAGTCAAAACGTGGACCGTCCTCTTGAGTATGTAATTGGTAAGGGGTTTCTACATTCCTATTTAGTATTGAGGATTGATTTGATGACTTATTCGTAGAGCTTTGGCTCCAATTAGTTTCTGAACTAGAATACGATTGTCTTACATGTCTTACTGCATCGCCTTCATCACTACTAGATTCCGAACTAGAATCAGCACTAGGTCTCTGAGCCGAGTCGCCAACAGTCTTTGACTGTAATTTAGTTTTTGTCGACTTTGGACGGTAATTAATAATATGAAAACTACTACCTGACGTATCTCCACATGGATCGTAATTTTTATCCGATCCATAGTCGCCATCATCGTCCTGGAACGAATCTACTGCGGTCGAACTATCCGAATCCTCAAAAATCCTCATCGGATTTGTCTTGCGTTTTTCCATCTAAAACAAACAAAATAACCAGTAAGATACCATTTTCATAGAGCAATATTGTTTATAATACAGTTTACAATAAAACAATAAGAAAACAATTACATAAATAATACTTACGATGCTTTTTTGTCTCGACGAAGTTTACTACGAATCGCTCCTGCGAAGCTAAAACGCGCGTACATCCCACTCGTGACACAGTCGGACTAAATGTAGGGACGCTGGAAGCGTGCGGGACGTATAATCACGTTGTGCGTGTGTGTGTTGCGTTGCCACACACTGCCAAGAACACATTTTTGAAATGGTCAAAAACCTATTCTATATGACAGTAAAGTTCAGAGTATTTGATATGTTGTGACACAAGCTCCAAATCATAGAATTTTTATTTTAAAGTTCATCGGAAATGAACGTTCCGCCGTACATGTTCTTTCTTTTTTGAACGTCATGGTACGTTGTGTCATATCAAAACCATACATTACGACGTACAATCACGTACCGCCCGTGAAAGTGTTAATATTACAACAAGCTATTACAACAAGGTCCCGGAAAGTGTACAGGCTCTCTCTATTAGCAAGTTTAAATGTTTTGTTAAGTTGAAACTGTATAAAAAGGGTTATGATAGTACATATAAATGAATACATGGTTGATCGCTTCCAAGCTGTTTCTAAAATAAATTTTGTACTTATATAGTTGTATAACCATTATTGTAAAATTTGCTTTAAAAAAAAGAGTCCCGCTGGGTTTCTTGCTGGTTCTTCCCAGGATGGAGGTTTTTTTTTCGAACCAGTGGTAAAGTAAAAAATGACTTTCAATAAGAATTACACATGTGATCTATATTGAATAAAATATTATTCTATTCTATTCTATTCTATTCTTAAAATTTTTGCACAAGAATAAGAGATTTTATATCAAGTAAACATTGTTTCTAATAGAACTTCTTAACAAACAAAGAGAGCAAGATAATAAAAAGTAACACAATTTAATGAATATTTCTACTGTTTATATATGAGGGAAAAATAAATAAATTCAAATAAAAGTTTAAATGAGCGTGGATAATGAATAATACATACTATATCGCCTCACACAGAATTGCAACGCGTAGCCCTCTCAATAACAATTTCTCTGACAACGACTGCCTGGTCTCTTGAGTTTTCATTATCCGTATCGTGATTGTTGTTAGAACAACGACGTCCAGTTATTTGTAGGTCACTGCGTCCCTTATTACAACACATATTCCTTCTAATGCAATGAGCATGGCGTTGCGGCGATGGCGATTTAGATTCACCTTTTCCCCAACATCGCTCAAATCTTTCACAAAAATGTCCATGTCTGTGATGACCGCCATGATCCCTTGATACATGATGACCACTGCCGTGTCCTCTGTGATGTGGGTGACTATGCTGTCTTGTACCGCATGATCCTGAGCGAAAATCTAATCCATGGTCGTTAGCAAAATGCCCGTGTTCATGGTCTGGTCCGAAACAGGAGTGCTTGTGGGAGCCATGATGGTCATTTCTATGCTGATGTCGATGGAAATGAATACCCGTACCGTTTTTGCAATATAAACCACAACGTCCCATTTTTCCTCGCATTATGATACCAATAAAGCGTCTACTTGAACGGCGTAATATCACTGAGCGGATTAGTTCAGAGTGTCACGTTTATATACGAAGTGTTTGCAAAACATTATGAAATTTTAATTATTCTGTTGCAATTTGAAAATCCTTTAAATATTTTCAATTTCGGGATATGTTATTAGGTAAATTAAATCAATAAATTGATGTGAATAAATAACTTCCTAATAGTGAGTTCACAGAATCAGGTCTTTCAAAATATTGCGCAATCGTATATTGGACCGGTTTATGTTTACGCTACGAAAATTCTTTGAATGAAACTTATTTTACGGATTTTAAAATTCTTTAAAATTAATTTTATTATCATATAAAATAATTTTGTAAACCTCATTAACATAAACCTCCTTCTGGGCCGGTTAAGGAAAATTTGACTAATTAAATATTAATTATTGAATTCAATAAATTTATTACAAATAATATAAAAAACTATTATAATAAAGAAAAAACTAAAACTAGAAACTTTATTATCATATAGTCCTACTCCCCGCGGTATCGTGCCAAGAACGCTGGCTACGTTTTCCCGCTGAATGGCTATACTTAGCTTTTGAGCGAGAAACGAACCAGCCCTCTTATCACCAGCAATTAATTATATATCAATTCAGTTTAATTCGCTGTATAATATGTATATGTATGTCTATTTTTATGAAATATGTGTAACACCTGTAGTTAAGTCAACACTTAGAATTTCTTTATATTTGATTACACAGCAGCATTATACTGCTATTTCACGCAGGTATACTGTGCAAATGTTCTCCGTGTTCTGTTCTCGTATCACTTTCACTATTGACATAGTTAAAACTTGTTGAGTTACAGCCTCTATGCCTCCCACTGCTAAACATAGGTCTCCTCTCATTCCTGAGAGCGTTTTTTTTTCTTGTCATAATATATTAAGATAAATTAACGAACTGTTAATAATGTAATTATCTAAAGCATTTAACTCAATTGCGAAACATTGTGAAATCTCCTTGTGATTCATAAGGTTTCATAATATTAGATTAAAACTATTACGAAACCATAGTATGTCGGGTGGGGGCAGCCAAAAGAATCAATCACCCCATTCCGTCCCGTGGTTGTTATAAGCGGCTATGGAATATACCAGAAAGTCCCTATAATTTTCGATAGATGAAACCAGCTAAGGGGCAACAGCATCATCATGATCACAACTGGAAAAAAACTACGGCTGCCAGCCCGCTTGTCTAGCGTGACAACTAAGAGAAATAATACTTTCACGTGGAACCTATGGGAAGGCCTATATTCAGCTGTGAACTTTTAATAGGCTGCAATAAATAATTGGCAATAGTACGATAGTGGAACTTGGTGTCAGGAACCAATTCGAAGATCCTTTTTACTACCAATTGAACAGTAAAGTCACGTCACCCATTTCCTGTAAAAATAAGTGTTTAAAACGTCACTTTAATTAAACAGTTTAATTCCTATAACTATTTGGATTTTAATATCGTGCACAAACAGCCGTCTTTCTAGTGGTCAAGACAAATCTCATATATTTACATTAGACTAAATTGCTTATTGTTGTATTGTATCTGCTTTTTTTATTGTTGAGTTGTATCTGCTAGCAGTAATTGTTCTTCGACTAAGGCTCGTTATCAACTAAAGCAGTGCACACCACATCGCTTGCCTGCTGAATTTTAAAACATATTCACTAAATAAGAGTGAAATCATTTTATATAAAAATTGTGTGAAAGTTCAGTGAAAAAGGAAGACATCATTTTTCTAGATCAAAAGATATCGACTATTCGGTTCGATTAATTATCAGTAATAAGGAAAAACTCGACCACGAGAAACATCCAGCTTTGTGCGTTTTACAGTTTTTTTTTTTATTAACTTCATTAACATGATGTTGATGAATTGTTACCTCTAGAGGCTAAGATGGATCGCTTCATAGTCTGTAATCATAATAGTTCTTCAGAATATTTCCGACCGGAACACATTAGTGCTCGCATTGTTGTGAGTGCAAATAGATAAGAGGGTTATTTACATGACTTTAAGTAGTTTATAGATTCTATAAATATGACACATGGTTGACGTTTCTTCTACGTCTTGATGGTAGTAGAACTTTTATAATTTTCAAATATACTATAAGGAATTTGATTCAGCTCTGGACCGTGAAGCACGTTCTTGTTTCTTGTTCTTGTTTTGTTTTATTCGTATCACTCTGTATGGCATCGGTTTATTTAAATCTTATTTACAAATCAGGCAACACTCCTCTGGAACGCTCTGTCCATTGATATAAGACAAGCACCGAATGAGCAAACATTTAATAATCTGGTTTGAAAAGATTATCTAAAAGAAAAACAACATCGAATCTCTTATTTATTATTTAAATTATTATTTTGTTTTATTTATTACTATATAATTCAATATGTTTTATTTATAATGTATATTTAAGTTTATAAATTTATGTATGTATGTTAATATGTACGCACATATATTGTAAGTTTATTAAAATATTCTGTCTTATTACAAAACTTGGCGCGTTTTATTAAGTCTGGGGTTAAACCTCTCGTATATATTTCTTGAAACATGAAGAAGTCCCATAACCGCAGCGCCATAGTTTTCAAAATTTGACATTTTACTGTCACATTCATTTCAGTTTGCATATTTCTGCGAGACTTCTTCAGTGAAATATACTCTAGATTACGACTGAGACATAAGCCACTTTTTGTAATAAAGCCGATAAAGTTATAGTTCCATTGCATTTTTGACACTGGCAACTTTTGTTTCATTACTTTTCCCATGGTTGATTGGTAAAATATGTCTTAAGGCATACTTTAGCACCCATTGTGACCTTTAGCTTAAGCTGTTTTAAAATAAATAAATAACACTAAACAGTACCTACTTGTAAATATGAATACTTGGGTCTAAGTAGCGATAAGATAAGAATGTTGTGATAAAAAAAACAATACATAAAGTAATCGGGATATCATTTCGAATTAAATACAAGGGAAGTTTGTCTCTGCGTTTGTCTATGTTTATACTTTATAATCTAGTTTGAACGACTTACAACACAAGTATTCTAAACTTACGTGAGGAAGATAACGGAAGTATTTGTAATGTTAGTAGCGTTATTTATAAAAAGAGAATTAGAGTGCACTGTAATGTACTGTAATGGATGGAATGCATATTCTGTTACAGACAGTTTAAAACACAGAAATATTAAAATCCACACTGCTTCGCAAAATAAGACCTTTACAGAGATGCTGGTTCTTCTCTATATTTAATTAAATATTCCATGATTTTAAAAAAAAACTATTAAACAAAGTTCGTAAACATTATGACAAAGATTATCACAAAGCGCGGTCTAGATCCTGAACCTTCTCTCCTTCGCTCATCAGTTTTTCAATCCATGTACCTAAACCTAAGGCTCTGCTACTCAAGAACGTTAAAAAAAGAATTATAATTAACAATAATAAACACAGTTTTTTTCATTATTGTGGCAACCAGTGTGTCACATATTAATTTTATGTTTATTTGGGTTATCTGTGCTGAACACACGTGGAATTATGATGTCGTGGATTTAATGAGTAGAGCCATGTCTGCGGTTGCGCACTACACGTTTTATACGTGGTAAAGCCATGCTGCAGCTATATTAGTAGTATAGTTGTAGCACGAATGAGTCGGCTCGACCGGGGTAGGACCACGCTTTTACAGAATACAAGCGTAAAATAGCAGCTTAACACTGCTGTGTTTCGTATGGTGAGTGTAGAGAACCGGTGACCCTTTTTACTGGATAAGAGGCAATCCATCTCAGTCCTCACGGGTGACAACGCATCTGCATCTTGATTCGCAAACGAAGATAGATGTAGATGTCTATGGAACACAGTAACCACTTACCATCAGGTGGACTGGGTGCTCCCTTGTAACCCTATCCTATAAAAAAAAACTACGCAATAGGCATTAATATTGAATATAGGTGACGTATTTACTTACATGTTATTTTATCTTGCCAAGTATCAATAACGTTTGTCACTGAGATTAAGTCACAATTGGATTTGTATTTCCTACCTATAATAATATCAATTCTAGTAAGAAGCAGTGGCATGACTAATGTCGGATTTGTATATTTAAAAACTCGTCGCTTTCTTTTGCGATCCGTTTTGCAGTAAATAAATTTCATGAAACCCCACTTTTTAAAACAAAATACCAGTTCAACTATTTTTAAACCGTTTAAATTTTTTTCGTAATAATTCATCCTAAGTTGCTAAACCTACCCGTAGTATTACCATACAGTGGCGATGTCTACCATGTATGTGACGGTGTAAGAATATCCACTGCCACATATCATCCCGTGGGTGTCGTAAGAGGTGACAGAGAGAAACAAATCAGATGAGCAGCAGCGTTTTCCTAATAAGGACTAAATTAAAAAAAACTGCGATTGCCAACCTGCTCGCCAAGCGGGGTAGCTATAGCAAATATCCCCCCTATGAGGGAATCTATGGAGGAGGCCTTTTGTTTAGTAGTGGACTTTAATAGGCTGTAGCGGTCACTGTAAGTTGCTGAATGAATAGTTTTTAATATAAATTGTTTTTACATGATTTTTATGTAATACCTTGTTCTTACCGTGTATATCTTATCTTGTAATTACATTGTATGTAATAAAGGTTACGGAGAACCAAACGTTTTTTGAATATAGAAGTGTCAATAAAGAGACGTGTGACTAGATCGAAGTCTCTAATTAGATTACCTACAATTAACATTAATTTGTAAGTCGTATAGGCTTTTTTTTCATCACATCTCAAACACCTTTATAGAATAACATCTCTATATATAAAATCAATGGCTGTCAGTTAGTCTCCTGAAAAGTCAAAAACAGCTCGACTGATCTTAATGAAAATTTTTGTGTGTGTTTGAATACATCTCTAGATATTTTATATTCACATTTGGACCCGATAGGTGGCACTGTTGTCGAAATCCAGAAATCACGCGTGCGAAGCCGGGGCGGATCGCTAGTATATTGTGAAGAAAAAACTTTACACGGTATAGCCATACTACAGATATATTGTGGTCAAAGCTTAAAAAGTTAAAGAGGTCGACTCGACTGGACAAGGACCACCTTCTCACAAAATTGTGTAGCTTAATGCTGCTGTCTTTCATATGGTAAGTGTACAGAACGGGAGGCTCTTTTTACTGGAAATGAGGCATCCCATCTTTCTCCTCAGGGATGGCAACGCATCTGTATTTTAAATATTAAAAACTGGCGATAGAGTAGATGTCTATGGAACACAGTATCTACCATCTGATGGACTGTGTGTTCGTTTGTCAAGATTATTCTATTAAAAGAATAGAAGTAATATACAAAAAACTGTAACTTTGTCGACTTAGCGTCCTACAAATTAGGAAGACTCATAAAATATAATAGCGTGGTGAATGACAATAAAAACATATCGATCACCACAACAAAGTTACTGACCTCTTGAAAACGTTGGAATATCGTTCATCATTTTATAGCCCCACCTGATTATGACATACTATTAAAACATGTATATAAAAGTCAAACATGTTAACAACGTAATTATTGTGTAGTTTATTATCTAAGCATTAATATAAAACTGAAACTAAAACCAAAAGCTTAAACTATTATACAAACCTACGCACTGCGGTATAGTGCCACTAACGTGGGCTGCGTTTCCTCGCTGAATGGCTATACTTTGCCTTTGAGCGAGGAAAGAACCAACTATCTTATTACTCTTATCACCACCAACAGAACGAGGACAAGTTGCGAAAACATTTACTTTAGTAGTTAAAGGGCCCTATAGATCGATAGTCTCTACTGCAAGTGCCACAA
This sequence comes from Parnassius glacialis, assembly GCA_033319125.1. Classification (NCBI taxonomy): domain Eukaryota; kingdom Metazoa; phylum Arthropoda; class Insecta; order Lepidoptera; family Papilionidae; genus Parnassius; species Parnassius glacialis. The sequence continues at coordinate 7,624,464 of JAVANC010000024.1, read as the reverse complement.
ATGTTTAGTCATCTCTCAGTTTTAGTTATTTGAGTTAATTATATAAGACATATAGTGATAAAGTGTGAATAAAAAAAACGGTATTTAATCTTTTGTGAACAGTTTTTCATTCAGTTTATTGTGAACACACACTGGTGTTCCATTTTCCCCTTGGGTGGTTCTTCATCAATAAAATACGGACATTCCATATCATTTATAAAGTTACAGACTATCTTATGTCGTTTCAAGTTGCACAGTTGTTTATCGTTTTATTTTTGCAGAACCGTCATTCGGACACATACATGATAAGGTAACTCTTATATTATGTCCCAATTATTACATCAACAATCTTATAAGTGCCAGCGGGTTCGATCCCCGCCGGCATTAATAAGATTGTCAATTGCAATTTTAATTGCCGATTTACCACATACTTGGCAGTGAAGGAAAACATTGTGAGTAAACCTGCTTGTCGGAAAATGTCTGACGAGTAAAATATTTCGGGACCATGTGTACTCCACCAACGCACAAAGGAGCAGTGCGGCAGACTTATTGCTCCATAACCCTCTCAGAAATGATATATGCCCAACAATGGGACGTATATAGGTCGGTACTTTACAGCACCAGGTGCATTAAGATGCCGCTTCATCTGGAGCCGACTAAAAGTAGTAACCTCTGAAAGTAGTGATGGCTCCGTGGCGCAGTGGCTTAGCAAAGTGTTACTGAGGGCCGCAGGTTCGAATCCTGCACGGAACATGTGTTTGTATTGCCTACAAGTAACTGATCCAGATCTCGATGTTTGTCTTTGTGCAATTTATGAATGTAAACTACCTCAACGATACAGGAAATCCTAGAGTGGGAGCAACTTTTTTTAATAATAAAATAAAAGTTACATAATCGATGATGTATATAAATACTTGAAAATCTGAATTCAATTGCTTGAGATGTTTTGGGTTTTTAACGAAAGAGCGTTCGGAGCAAAAAACTTTAATGTAAACAAACATGCGGAACCATGATGAAAGATTAGTAAATTAAAAATATTTAATATCCGATACTAGAATAACACAAATAGCGTGGTGAATGATAATAAAAACATATCGATCACCACAACGAAGTTATTGACCTCTTGAAAGCGTGAACGACCTTCCACCGTTCATTCTATATAGTTCCACCGATTATGACATATTATTAAAGCATGTATTTAAAAGTCAACCATGTTAATTACAGTTGTAATTCAGTCCAGCAACGGGACTTTACATGCCGGTACTTTACAGCACCAGGTGCACTTAGGTGGCGCTTCAACGGGAGCCGACTAAAAGTAGTAATAACTCAAATTAGTAACGGCTGAGTGGAGCAGTGGCTTAGAAATGAGCTACTGATGATCGCATGTTCGAATTCTGCACGGACAAGTGTTTGTATTGCCTACAAGCAACTGTTCCGTATCACAATGTTTGTCTTTATGCAATTTATGTATGTAAACTATCTCCACGATACAGGAGGAAATCCTAGAGTGAGAGCAAGTAACTTATTTTCAAATTAGATAGAATAAAAGTTACATTAACGTTGTGTGTAAATACTTCAAAAAATGAACTCAATCCTTTGAGATTTTTTAGGTTTTTAACGAATTTAAGTGCGCTCGGAGCAAAAAACTTTTGTAAATAAACTTACGAAACCATGATGATAGATTAGTAAATAAAAAAATATTTAATGTCCGATTCTACGAGTAGACTATCAGTAGTGATAGATCCATGCTACAGCTTTAATGTGGTCTTAGCTCAAATGGGTTGGCTCGACCGGGAAAAGTCCACACTCTCACAGAATAGCAACATAAAATAGCAGCTTAATGCAACTCTGTGTTTCGTATGGTGAGTGTAGACCCCGGAGACACTGTTTACTTGAAGTGAGGTATTCCGTGTTATTCCTCAGGGGTGGTAACGCATCTTCATTTTGATTATTAGTTGAGGATAGATGTAGGTGTCATTGGGCCGCAACATCGACATACCATCAAGTGTGATTGTCACAATTATTCTATAAAAAAATACTATCGTCTTTGGATTAGTTTTGCAAGCGCTTTAAATGTTGCGAGATGAAAGTAACTATCCGCTATAGGTACTCTTAATAGTCATTTGACTGCCTCGTTGGTCTAGTGGTTGTAGTAGTGCGACTACTGATCATGATCATCAGTTATTGAGTTTTTCCATCAAGAAATTCTCAGTAGCTGCCCGGATTCAGAAAGTTGGTGGTGTTTCACCCCCGTGCCTCGGAAAGCACATAAAGCCGTTGGTGCTGCGCCTGATCTCTGCCCAGTCGTGTCGGTTTACCGTCCCATCGGGCTATGAGAGTGAGGGAATAGAGAGTGCACCTGTGCTTGCGCATACTTTTGAGCACTATAATGGTGTCCTGCGCCGATGGCTAGTCAACGTTGAGACTGGCCGCAGTGGCCGAAATTCGATCTGGAGGACATTATTATTATTATGAGTATTAGTCAGCAGAGAGATTTCCTTAACTTTGTTTTATTTTAAAGAGTTTTAACTAAAATGTTCTACCAGAGAACTTTCTTTTAACGAAGTAACGTATTTTTAGTATTTAAAAGTACGTTTTGGATTTCAGTCACCCGTTTACACTTTACGTGGTAGAGCTATACTGCAGCTATATTAATAGTATAGTTGTAGCACGATAGGGTCGGCTCGACTGGGGTAGGACCACGCTCTAACAGAATACCAGCGTTAAATAGCAGCTTAATGCTACTGTGATTCGTATGGTGAGTTTAAAGAACCGGAGACCTATTTTACTGGAAATGAGGCATCCTATCTTAGTCCTCACGGCTGACAAGGCATCTGCATTTTGATTCGCGAATGAGGATAGATGTAGATGTCTATGGGTCACAGCAACCACTTACCATCAGGTGGATTATGTGCTCGCTTGTCACCCCAATTCTATATAAAAATGTGAATCATTTATGGTGTTTTATAATTTGAAACGGGCTTAACGTTCAGGGAGTTTTAGCGTTAAGGGGCTCTTATTTGCTGCTCGGCCTAAAATCAGTTCTTAGTTTATCTATCGAAAACCTCAGGTCAGCTTCAAGAAATTGGCTTTATTCACTTTTTTACATGGGGTAATGCCTAAATATTCCCGCCTCGCCGGGGGCAAGGGCGGGTTATGTTGGATTCAGACCGACTAACACCCCATGGTGTTTTAAATTCACCGTATATAGCCCTGTCACCACGGGAACGCTTTCGCACACATCTATGGCAGCTCCCTCTTCGGGGAGGATTACTCCACTCCTTTTGCTTCTCAGGTAAGGCTCCACGGACCAATTCCCTCCTTCCGCCAGAGCCATATACGCGCAGGCCAGGGAGGTTAGGGAGAGCGGCGCCTCGCATTACCGTCACTGTTTTCGCCCGCAATCCTACACCACCCCTACAACGGTGCGGCCCCACCTGAGTCGTGGAGGATATGGTAAGTGGCGCATCGCCATATCGGCATTCGTTTTCCCCCCGACTCCTTAATCTACATACTTAGCAGGCTGACAATCGCAGTACCAGATGTCTCGCACCCTTAATGCAACTGCCGACATCAATTGGTATATCAGTATATCGTACAATAGGTACCTACTGTACTATACTATTACTATTCTATTAGGCATAATCGATTCACTGTCATTGGAGTATCTCGATATACCGCTCTTAGATCTTGACATTTTCCATAGTTGCCTCTTACGATATCCACGGGACAAATGAGGTGATGGATTCCATTACACCATTAACTTAATAAGGTTTACACTGCAATTAAATACATTTTGGCCAATAAAATTTCTTTATTAATTTCGCATATGTTTGTATGGTTACATTGCAATAATAATATATAATATTAATACAATCTCTAATCTGCCATCTTGAAAACAAAATCAAATAAATTGTGATTGAATTTTAAACGTAGACGAAGATAAATTGAAGCTGTTTATCTTACAGAGAATAATATTATATCCAACGTTTTATATCCTAGAATGGCTTTCTGTTGATATTTCCAATTCCATTTCCAGAAATCAAATATGATTCAACTTTTGCAATTTCTTACATCACAAATTCAATTAAAATACTTTTCCATTCAAATTCATCACCATATTTTCAAGGACGGTATTACTGGGTACTCTCAACTTAAGTTTTCTATCTCTTTGACGCAATATCTTTGTTGTTATTTTTTTCATCAGTTTCTTCGTTACACTGTTACTTTAATACGATTGTTATTTCGTTGATTTCCTTCCGTTTTTATAACTTTACTCTGTTGTAAACTTTTGTCATTCTTTTTATGTTCATTTACGATAAAATATCAAGCTTTGTGTTTACTTCACGATCGATTCTGGAATATAATGTAACATTTCTGATAATGAGAAAATAAAAAAATTAATATCATTAAAATCAAATTATTATATTACATTGAGTCTTAATACCTTTTATTTGAATACTTCTTTATCTTCAGCCCGCATTTGTTATTATTAATAATTTCACGCAAAATATATGTTTTTATGTCCATTTTTACAAATTATTTAATTTATCATATCACTGCAACATAAACAATATGTTAAAAATTAAACTGTTCTACTTAAAAGCCTTGCACAAGAATGCGAGATTTTATAACAAGTAAACATTTTTTCTAATAGAATTTCTTAATAAACATACAAATTAAGATGAACAATAATTTTAAATCCTGTACTTTGAGCACAATAATAAAAACTAACACAAATAAATGCATATTTGCGATGTTTATAAATGAGGGAATAAATAAATATTGGCAAATAAAAGTGGATAATGAATAATACATACTATATCGCCTCACACAGATTTGCAACGCGAATCCAATCTCTCAATAACAATTTCTCTAACAATGACCGCCTGGACTCTAGAGTTTTCATTATCCGTATCTTGATTGTTTTTAGAGCAACGGCGTCTAGTTACTTGTAGGTCACTGCATCTCTTATCACAACACATATCTCTTCTAATGCAATGAGCATAGCGTTGCGGCGATGGCGATTTAGATTCACCTTTTCCCCAACATCGCTCAAATCTTTCCCAAAAATGTCCATGTCTGTGATGACCGCCATGATCCCTTGATACATGATGACCACTTCTGTATCCTCTGTGATATGGGTGACTATGCTGTCTTGTACCGCATGATCCTGAGCGAAAATCTAATCCATGGTCGTGAGCAAAATGCCCGTGTTCATGGTCTGGTCCGAAACAGGAGTGCTTGTGAGAGCCATGATGATCATTTCTATGCTGATACCGATGAAAATGAATCCCCGTACCGTGTTTGATATATAAACCACAACGTCCAATTTTCCCTCGCATTGTGATACCAATAAAGTGTCTACTTGAACGGCGTAATACCACTGAGCGCTTAGTTCATAGCGTCACGTTTATATACAAAGTGTTTGCAAAACATTATGAAACTTTAATAATTCTGTTGCAATCTGAAAATCCTTGAAATATTTACAATTTCAGTATAAATAATAAGGTAAATTATATCAATAAATTGATGCGAATAAATTACTTCCTAATAGTGAGTTCACAGAATCAGGCCTTTCAAAATATTGCGCAATCGTATATTGGATCGGTTTATGTTTACGCTACGAAAATTCTTGAAATGAAACTTTTCTTTTACGGATTATAAAATTCTTCAAAATTAATTTTATATTCATATAAAATAATTTCATAAACCTTATTAACATAAACCACCTTGTGGGCTGGTTAAGGAGAATTTGTGTAATAAAATATTAATTATTGATTTTAATTTAATTCTCTATATAATATGTATATTTATGTCTATTTTTATGAAATATGTGTAACACCTGTAATTAAGTCAACACTTAGAATTTCTTTATATTTGATCATTTATTTATTTATTAGGATTACCAACAGAAATTTCAACAGTAATACAATGATCATTTTCTTAACTTCACACATTCAACACATTATAATTGTATTTCTTTTTATGGGTAATCACAATATGCATTGATTATTTTGTAAGGAATTAAAACTAAATTACATCATTGAATAAATACAAATTATTAAAAAGAATAGAATTATTTGACAAGTAGCAGTGTCAAAGTTGTGAAGCGTCTAGTACTGCAATAATTTAACATTATATAGATTTTAGTATAAGTTGTAAAACAAATTGTAACTAGGTATTAAAGAAATACTCTAGAGTTTCTTGCTGGTTCTTCTCTGTGAATGTCTTATTTTGCGAAGCAGTGAGGATTTTGATATTTCTATGTCGTTTAAACTGCCTGTAACAGATTATGCATTCTATCCATTACTGTCTAACAATGTGCAGTCTAATTCTTTTTTTACAAATAACGCTACTAACATTACAAATACTTCCGTTTTCTTCCTCACGTAAGCTTAGAATACTTGTGTTGTAAGTCGTTGACATAAGTCAAATGACGGATTCAAACTCATGAATTTCTAAGTTTGCAGACCCTACCTTTAACTTTTAGGCAACTCAAGCTTATACTAGACATACGCAGAGACAAACTTCTGTTGTATTTTTTTCGAAATTATATCCCGATTGCTTTATGTACTGTTTTTTTAGTACAAAATTCTTATCTTATCGCTACTTAGACCCAAGTATTCATATTTACAAGTTGGTACAATACAATACCATACAAGAGTGAAGAGATCCTTGTCAAAAAAATAAATCGGCCCAGTGCCCTTGAAGGAAGGACATTTCAGCCGAAGTATTTACGTACGAGTGTGCTCTTATCTGAAAGCGCTAAAACCCTGCGCTCGATTTAAGCACGAGTTGAGTCGTTCAATGTACAAATACCCTGGAGCGGCTCAGTTGGTAAAATCTCACAATCTTGAGAGTGACGGGTGTCGGCATCGGGTTCGAAACGCACTGGGATTATTTTCATTCTCCATTCAGCGATTTACAGTGCACTTTTTAGTGTTATGTATTTATTGAATCTTATTATTAATTATTATAAAACACCTTAAACTAAATGTCACAATGGGTAGTAATCAATCATGGAAAAATCAAAGAAACAAAATATATCAGCATCGAAATTCACCGTGGAAGGCAGTGTACTCCATATTATTCAGTGGGTGATATAAAAGGCGACAGAGGGAAACTGAAAAGGAAATGGGCAGCGGCATCTTACTGCTAACAACACAAAATACCTAATTATAAAACTGCGGTTGTCAAACCGGCTGCCGCGTGGCAACTATAGCTAAATCCTCCCCCCCCCCCTCCTTTGAGGTAATGTATGTAGGAGGCCTATGTTCATCAGTGGACTTTTATAGGCTGCAATAGATGCAATTGAACTAAAACATTATCGGCCTTACGAGTACTACAAAAAGTTGTTTAGGTCTCAGTCGTAAACTAGAGTCTTTTTCACTGAAGAAGTCTCGCAGAAATGTGCGAACTTAAATGAATTTGACAGTAAAATTCATTTTAGTTCGCATATTTTGAAAGCTATGGCGCCGCGGTTACGGGACTTTTTCGGGTTTCAAGGAATATAATATATATACCAGAGATTTAAGCCAAGACTTAATAATACGTGCCACTCTGTAAAAAGACAGCATATGATAATAAACTTACAACAAATGCGCGTACATATTAACATACATACATAAATTTATAAACTTAAATATATTTTAAATAAAGACATTATACATAATATGGTAATAAATAAAACAAAATTATAATTTATATAATAAGTAAAAGATTCGATGTTGCTTTTCGCTTGGATAATGTTGCTAAACCAGTTTATTAAATGTTTGCTTATTCGGTGTTTGTCTTATATCAATGGACAGAGCGTTCCAGAGGAGTGTTGCCTGAATTTTAAATAAGAGCTAATGAAACCGATGCTATACAGAGCGATATGAATTTTGAGAATATTACTAGATCATGGTTCACGGGCCAGAGTCGAATCTAATACCTTATAGTATATTTGAAAATTATAAATAATAAATAAAAACAAGGATTTTTCTTTCTGTTTTATCAAACAAAAAAGGTTGCTGTTACATTGCATTTAGCTGACTTCAAAAAAGGAGGTGGTTTACAACTCGACTGTATTATTAATATGTATGATACGCGACAATTACGTCGGTTGTAAATCGCCTTTGTTGATTTTTTTTTCTAAATCCAGAGACCACCCCTGAGTCCATTAAAATTAGGAGAAAAATTCCACCCCTAAGGGTGGCGAAATAGGAAATAAAGTTTTTAATATTGTTTAATGACCTTAAGATTGTGATATATCTTAGTCCACTCAAAAGGGTATAACATTTATATTGCTACAATTTTATACTTAAAACTTATATTTATTATTTTACGAGAATATTCAAAATACATTTTTACCTGGAGTTTATGTTTTATTTACAAACGTAAATGTTGCACAATATTATGAATTCTCTTGAGGTTCATAATATTGTGCATTATTATGCCGAATTTCTCCACCGGATATAATCATTGACACAGCCTCTTAAATCGTGAAAAAACTGCTATAATCACTAATTAGGGAGCACAGTTGGAGTAACCCTCAGCCGTTAAAAATTATGACATCATATGATTCTGCCGCTAGTCCGAAATTGGGAAGTTTTACTACCATCAAGACATTGAAGAAACGTCTACCATATGTCATATTTAAAGAATCTATAATCTATTTAAAGGCGTGTAATTAACCCTCTATCCTATTTACACACACAACAATGCGTGCACTGATGTGTTCCGGTCGGAAATATTCTGTAGAACTAGAATAATTATAGACTATAAAGCGTTCCATCTTAGTCTCTAGAGGTGACAATGCGTCTGCAGCCACTATGCTTTTGAAGTTGATTCCTAGTTATATAAAGAAAACTGATGTGGCGGCGCTGTCGTCGCGCCACAAGTGAAACACATGGAAGCCTAAATAGTAGGAGATCTCCACTTTTCCTTTCACGACTGTAAAAACACACTGTAAAAAGCACAAAGCTGGATATTACTCGTGGTCGAGTTTTTCCTTATTACTGATAGTTAATTTGACCGAATATTCGACAGCTTTTCGTCTAGGAAATGATATGTCTTATTCAGTGAACTTTCACAGACAGAAATAAGTTAGTACAACGATACTTTTATTTTCGTATTATTGTTGTAACTAATTTTGTATAAAATGATCTCACTCTTATTTAGTGAATGTGTTTTAGAATTCAGCAGGCAAGCGATGCGGTTTGCACTGCTTTAGTTGATAACGAGCCTTAGTCGAAGAACAATTACTGCTAGCAGATACAACTCTGGAATAAGCAATTTAGTCCAATGTTGTGAACGATAGTTAAATTCAAATGTTTATAGAAATTGAACTGTTTATTTAAAGTGAAGTTTTAAACACTTAATTTTACAGGAAATGGGTGAAACGAGTTTACTGTTCAATTGATAGTAAGTAGGGTGTTCGAATTAGTCCCAGGCGCCAAGTTTCACTATCGTACTATTACGAATCATTTATTGCAGCCCTTTAAAGGTCAACTGCTGAATATAGGACCCCCATAGGTTCCTCATGAGGATAATATTTCTCATAGTGGTCACGCTTGACAAGCGGGCTGCCAGCCGTAGTTTTTTTTTCAGTTGTGATCATGAAGATGATGTTGCCCCTTAGCTGGTTCAATTCCTCCTTCGATGCGCACTAATGCTCATAGCGATAAAATTCCTGATATCCTCACTTTATAGATGCTTGGCGTTCATTGGTTCATCGTTGCTTATAAGATATAACAAAAATAAATATCAAAAAAGTTCAGGGTCTGATTGACAATATACAGCTGACACTAAATCATGCTTTTGGAAACCACGCCATTTGTAATCAATACTTCTGTGAAAAATGGTGTACACAAGAGAATTAAGAACATACAAATCTTTATTTATAAATTTCCACCGAGTTTTAAATGGAAGGCGTATTTACGCCATGTGCCAATTTAATTAAACATACAACAGCCTTGATGCTCTGATCTGTAAGAAATCTGGTGATCCAAACGATTTGTGCTAAACCCGATTGAAGGCCTTCGCAATGTCCAAACTAAGGGCTAATGCCTCCCTCTTAGATTCTTATTCCTCCACCCATCTATGAATCGGATAGACCAGAAGATCAACAGCTGATCAACCCCGACAAAAACAGTATTGGCGGTCACTAATCAGCTGGCTATCCTCAAGGTACCGCATGAGTTGGCAGTTTATAATGGATTCCATTATTTTGGAGAACAAGGTCACCATTTTAGGGATCTGGTAGACAAAAGCCATCTTCATGAAATCGGGACAATGCCTAGGGAGTAGGAGTACCGGAAAAGATGCGTTAGAACTGGTTACTACTCCAGAGCACACGTCCTCAGCACAATTGGGGGATTCCGTCAGACCCACTTGACTTGTGAATTTTCAGGGAGAGGAGTGCTTTGCAAATCGAGCGCTGTGTGATTCGCACATCCGGCATGTAGTACTCACACCACGGACTGGTCGGCGGTGTGTTCCCCTGACATCGAGAGTCGAGTTGGTCGCAAAGAAAGAGCCTAGAATATCGGTTTTTTTACTTTGCGACATGGGCCAGTGAGTCGTATTCCCTGTGTAGAGATGTAAGAGATGGCTTTTAGAAGTTCCCTTGGACATCTTTGGCGAGAAACAAGAATGCACGGGTGCCCGAAGAAAGGCGAACTAGTTTCTCGCCAATTATTCTTATTTGCTCTGACATTGTCTTCTCTAAATACTCTTTTAAAGGACCTGGAGGCGGAATTATACTTTTTTTAAGGGCGCTGGTGTTTACATCCCGGAACGTTGATACGTTTGCCCAGGCCCGATAGCACCCCTGCTTGTAACATGATTCTATTTTGCAGGAACGACTAAACCATGGCTGAGATCTACCTCCGATGGGCTCCACAGAGGAAGGAATAAAAAGTTCCTTACTCTTAAGTACCACATCAGCTACAGATTTACCAACAACGTTGGGATCGTCCGGCGAGAAGCAAATCCGCCCCCAATGGGAGGATGCAAAGAAAGAGCGCATCCCATACCAATCGGCCAGTTGTGTCAGACCATATGCCTAGGCAAAATCATGAACAGATCTCCCCGCATGATCGGTTAAACGAATTCCCTCAGAATTCGTGCAGCAGCCTTAGCACCAACCCTCAGAGGTGGAGTAGCTTGGTCGTGGATGCTCAGCAAGGGACTCTCCAGGGCTGCTGGTATCTTCCTGGTGCAGTATTAAACACGTTTTTTAAATACGAATAATGTTTCAGAATTTCTTATATTAGGTGGTAGTGAGTTCCACAACCGAACCGCGTGGACAGAAAAAGAGAAGGAGTAAAAACGGACGAAAAATGGACGGGAAAGTTAAGAAGAGTTTTAACAAAAGATCTGCATGGTTTATCCGCCGAATGTGTGAAGGAAAATCGGTTTCTGAGCCATGAGGGAGAGGATGGATTATACAGTATGTTATAGAGGAGACATTACAATCGATTGTTCCTACGAAGTTAAATTGGGAGCCACTTGAGTTGCTTGCGAAACTGAGATATTCGATGAAATATCTTGAGCCCAATTTATGCGAGCGCTGGAATTTGTTAAGGAGCTCTTCTCACAGGCGTTCAAATAGGTGTCAACATAATCAAGCAATGGTAAGATAAAAGTGAGTATGAATGATATTTTAGCTTTTAGGGGTAAGACATTTAAAAAAATTTCAAATGAATGCAAGGTAAAGTGGACCTTACGACTAATTTCAGCGATGTGCGTGGACCATCATAAATGGTGATTAAATATGACGCCTAAGTTATTGACAGTACCGGCAAAGGCTATAGGAATGCCGTTAAAGAAAACATGAGGTAATGACGTAAATTATAATTTATTACGCAAATGCATTTTCTATAGGATAGGGTGACAAACGACCACACAGTCCACCTGATGGTAAGTGGTTACTGTGGCCCATACATCTACATTTATCCTCGTTTGCGAACCAAAATGCAGATGCGTTGTCACCGGTGAGGACTAAGATGGAATGCCTCTTTTCTAGTAAAAAGGGTCTCCGGTTCTCTACACTCACCATACGAAACACAGCAGTGTTAAGCTGCTATTTGACGCTGGTATTCTGTGAGAGCGTGGTCCTTCCCCGGTCGAGCCGACCCATTCGTGCTACATCTATACTACTAATATAGCTGCAGCATGGCTCTACCACGTACAGGCCTGCTGCCTATTATGATGGCCTGCGACTTTAGAATTATCACAGCATGATCGTTGCGTGTTTTTTAAATTTTATTTAATTTTAAAATTGTTTTTTCATAAGATAAAAATAAAACGAATTTGAGAAACGGCTCTTAACATGGCCTGAAAATAAAAAAAACCTTTACATTTAATATGAATTTTTCCACGTCGTTATAATGGAATCTGCAAGATACGCGCTTAAATATTGATTTAGTGTCATGTGAATAAATTTTTTGTCGAGCCAATTATTGTTATTCGTCTTTCTATCTTTGAACACGTGACAATATGTTTCATTATTTTAAAATGATTTTGTTTTTGCGCAATAATCATTTTTATTAGAATAACAATGTTTCAAATTTTTTTTATAATACATACTTTTTACCCATTAAAAATCTACGATTTTTTTTATTTTATTTATAACATGCATATTTCCTGATTAGAGGAAATTAAAAGTCATGCTAATGTCACTTTTACTTTGTTCCATTAAAAAAAATCCCTAAATTATGTTTAATTAATATTTACTACCCAAATGATTCAAGAACCGTGCAAATTTCATAAGTCATAAATTATATCAAAGAAAGCGTTGAAAAATGATAGTCTGAGATCTCTGCCTTCGCAAGCGATTTGCTGAGGCCAGACCTTGTCGCTTGATAATAAATGAACTGCTCTACTGATTGTTTACTTTCGCGCTATTGTCTTCCAACGATTAAAGTAATTGCCTCTTCGTGGTTAATAGCTCCGCAGATTATCTGACTACATTCATAACGATCTAGATAACTGCCTTTTGATAGATGTAAAAAAAACTTTTGGCTGAAGCAAATAACTTGTTTAACAAACAACGTAATGTGCTTACAAAAAAGTTTTGGCAAACAAATGCTGGTTTTTACCAAACTACCTTAGAAGGTGGATTATGTTTTTCAAGGGCGTGCATGTATGTATAGACGGATGAATATATATATATATATATATATATATATATATATATATATATATATATATATATATATATATATATACAGTCAGGTCATAAGTATTGTCACACAGTAAAACTTTTCTTTTAGAATGCTGGCCACAAAAAAAGTTTATTGAATTCGAATTTCGAATTGTTCATGAAAATAAAACTGTATACTTTTTAGAATTTTACTCATTTTTAAATATGGAGTGGACGCTTAAAGAAGACCGTGTTGCAGTTATTGCGTTGCATCGTTGCGGTTACGCGCCAATTCAAATTTTTGACATACTGAAAAATTTGAATAGAACCAAAAGATTCGTTTATCGTACCATCAAACGATACAATGAAGACTAGTGTAGATGACAGGTCAAGAAGTGGTCGCCGTCGGTCTGTTAGGACTCCAGCAGTAATAAAAGCTGTGAAGGCGCGAATTCAAAAAAATCCCAAACGTAAGCAGAAACTGTTGGCGCTTCAGATGGGGTTAAGCAGAAGCACGGTGAAAAGGGTGTTAAATGAAGACTTAGGGCTTCGGGCATATCGAAGAAAAACAGGACATCGTTTGAATGCTCGTCTAATGGTTTTGTTGAAGCGGTACAAGGGAAAAAAATATTGGGAAATTCTTTTTCGGATGAAAAAATTTTTACCGTAGAAGAGAGCTACAACAAATAAAATGATAAGGTGTACGCACACAGTAGTGAAGAAGCGAGCAACCGTATTCTGCGTGTTCAACGAGGTCATTTTCCATCCTCGCTCATGGTATGGTTGGGAGTTTCTTATTGGGGCTTAACAGAGCTACATTTTTGTGAGAAAGGTATAAAAACGAATGCAGTTGTGTATCAAAATTCAGTCCTGACGAACCTTGTGGAACCTGTTTCTCATACCATGTTCAATAACAGGCACTGGGTATTCCAACAAGATTCTCATAGAGCGAAGAGCACACAAGACTGGCTGGCGGCGCGTGAAATCGACTTCATCCGGCACGAAGACTGGCCCTCCTCCGGTCCAGATTTGAATCCGTTAGATTACAAGATATGGCAACACTTGGAGGAAAAGGCGTGCTCAAAGCCTCATCCCAATTTGGAGTCACTCAAGACATCCTTGATTAAGGCAGCCGCCGATATTGACATGAACCTCGTTCGTGCTGCGATAGATGACTGACCGCGCAGATTGAAGGCCTGTATTCAAAATCACGGGGGTCATTTTGAATAAACTTTAGTGTCATAAAAATCTATGTTTTATTAAGTTCATTTTGGTATATAAATGATTACACAATGGATAAACTTGTTTCAATTATTTTATATTAAACATGTGACAGAATTTATGACCTGACTAGGTATATATGTATGTAAGCATGTATGTGTGTCCATTCTTTTGTCACGCTCTGAAGCCTTTAGATTTTAGAAAATTATGAGGTGTTATTAGAATAGTCTTAATTGTGAGAGTAACATAGGCTATATTATATGTATATTGCTTCTGAAAATATAAAAATGAGAGGATTTTTTTTTGAGTAAACGTTTTAATCCTGCCGAGTTTATTTAATTCCTGCTTTAAACATTAACTATTTCTGACGCTAAATAGCAGTGCTTGCACTGCTGTATTCCGGTTTTAAGGGTAAAGAGAGCCGGGATAATAACAGGCTGCGACGCATTCCATCTTGGTCTTTACGGGGGACATAGCAGTATGCAACCTTCTTTGCTTGAAGTTGGCTGCAGTGTCCATGGACTGCAGTAATCATATACCATCAGTTGAACTGTAAGTTTGTTTGTCACAGCAGTTTTATATAAATAGGAACTTTCTATCAGAATATTTAAATTACATAATGTCTAAAATAAATATATGTAAAAGTTTTACATAATATATTTGTTTTAGACATTACATTCAAAAAGTTCTTATATTTACAAAAGAGATTTGTATAAAAAGGTATGCGCAAAAATCGAATTAAAAATACAAATTTGGTCCGAAACAGTTCAAACATTATAGTACTGCAAATCACTCAGAAGTGCATTGAAACTGTCGTCGGTAACCGCAACCAACGAATTAAAATGGCATTCAGTCTTTTAAATATATAATAGCAATATGAAATAAGCAGTGCCTTTGTACAAAATATCTTTTTTTTCTTCATTGTAACATTATTTTGTGTGTACATAAATTGTTAAATAATAAATAAATAAATAAATAGCTCTGCATGCAGGTAATTATATAACACAAAATTTGTTTAATTTTCTCTAGCAAAGTTGTATAAAATATTAACAAAAATTACACATATATATAAACACACTGCACATATACACCACACAGATGCCTATAGGCCACAGCATCCATTTACCATGGACAGTGTGCTGTCAACTCAAATCTTGTTAATTCTGGTCAATTTAGTGATTTTCAAACCACATAACCCTATTTAATTGTTGCAAAATTCAAATACCTAATTTAACGATTTAACAGATGGCAGCCCTACACCAGCCCATTTCGAGGAACGAAAAACAGAGAACTGTCATTACGAAGCCCCGTAAAGGTACGTAAAGCTTGATTTATTCTTTTCAATAACACGACAGCAGTAAAAGGTACTCGTGGTTGTGATTTTTACGTCAGTACTCTGTCAATAAATTATGTCCCTGAGGAAACAATTGATGTGTTGGATATAAGAGCTATTTTTCGTAGCAACCTTTTCTGTTCGCAATGCTTTAACTGCGTCACAAATTCTTCGTGTTTTAGTATTTTTGGTGGTACAGGATGTTTCATATCTTCGCACACAAAAGAACAACGGTACTTCGTTAAGCACGACTTTATCTTCCTGTCTTCTTTATAGAATCTTTCCTATATTCAGTAGGCTAACATTTAAATAAGAAAATGCTGCTTTATATTGAAAAATTCAAAGACCTTTTTTCTTATTAACAAGAATATATATTTATTTCATTGAAGTTTTTATTTATATTATATTAGCAAAAAATAGCACACAGTGCATCTGAAGGTAAGTAGATGCTGTGGTCCATAGACATCTATATATATATCTTCGACAGAGAATCAAAATTCAGATGCGTTGTTACCCCTGAGGACTAAAGTTGGAATGCTTCTTCTCCAGTAAAAAGGGTTTCCGGTTCTCAACTCTCACCACACGAAACACAGCAGTACTAAGGAGTTTTGGATAATAATAAACCGTGGGTATAAGGTGCTCGTTACCATGCCATTTCTAATTTTTGTTGTTAAGCTTCCAGATATGGAAGCCCTCGGAAGGGGAGATCAAACGGCCAAGGTTTAGGGAAAGGGAAAGAAACCGGCGTACGATGCAGGCGGTTTTAAGGAGCACTGCCTGCATTTGAGCCCAGAGTAGTCCGTCACGGAGTCCCAGTCGCCTCATATGACCCGAAAGGCTGACCGGGATTAACCCGTTTGCAGAAACGACTACAGGAATAATTTTGGTTGGCAAACAAACCCACATGTCGGTCACCTCGTGAGCCAGGTCCAGATATTATGTTTTCTTATCTGCTTCAGCTTTCACGAGGTTCTCGTCATACGGAATGGTAATGTCGACCAAAAATATCCTTGACTATGCCCGGTACATCAGTACAATATTAGGCTAATTCGCAAGAATAGTCGTATCTGTGATGATGGCCCGGTCCCTGTAGAGTTTGGCGCGGTCATTTTTTAGCACGGCTGCCGGCAAATACTTATAATAAGGCAGTTTCTGATCTACGAGATCGCATTTCAAAGCGAGCTCCTCGTGCAGAATTCTGGCTACTCTGTCTGTGCAAATACTCAGAGTTAGAAAGCGCTGAACAACCGGAGATGACATGTGAAAGTGACTCACTGGGATGGCGACAAGCTCGACAGATGTCGATGGTGCCATCTTTTAGGATATATCTCTGATAGTTGTTGGTCTTAATAACCCTGATCCTGTTTTGCATAGATAAAACTCTCAGTTTCCCCTAAGAGGTCACCAAAATGTAGCCAGTGGAGAGAGGCAACTGTGTCTACGAAAGGCTCATGAAGAGCCTTGTAGAAACTCCTGTGGAGCTCCTTTTCCTTCCATACGATCTCCCGGTCGGAAAGAGACTGTACTGCCAGGTCTTGTTACATTGCCCGTTGGCTAAGGATAGTGGGGTAAGCCCTTTATCACACAAAATGACGACCCTGTAGAATGGATCATCCGGTTTCGTCAAAAATTACGAAGGCTGCACATTTCGCGATTATGCATGGTGAAAGCGCTTAAAAAATACGGCCAACATGTTTCGATTTGTTTATTATTATTATTATGATTATCTATTGCCAGCTATAAGATTTTCAGGCAATTTGCTCACGGAGTACGGAGATTCTCTTATATCGTAACCAAAATGGAAAAGGTACTAATAACTTCACTATAACTACACTATAATATTTACTTGTATATGTTGTTGCCGTATACTAATTAATTACAGAAAGTGCGTCACACTTTGCCATTATGTGGTGCCATGTTCAAACCACTCAACGTAACTTTAATTTTCCGACTGCGCTTGTCAACGACAGTTTAATTGCGTACGCTGAATAATTCGCAACTTTTTGAGAATATGTGTTTAATGGCAGTATATGTTTCCGAATATACGAATTGTAAAATTATTAAAAACTGCCTATAATAATAACTACGCGTTGTTTTCTTTTGAACCGAAAAGTTTCGTCAATTTCAAAACTGCTTAAGAAATCCTTTGATCATGTTCT
The DNA here is from genome assembly GCA_033319125.1 of Parnassius glacialis. Classification (NCBI taxonomy): domain Eukaryota; kingdom Metazoa; phylum Arthropoda; class Insecta; order Lepidoptera; family Papilionidae; genus Parnassius; species Parnassius glacialis. Next base: position 7,606,640 of record JAVANC010000024.1, on the reverse strand, counting down.
ATAGACATCTGTCTATCTGTATTTTTTCTAATTGACTTAGTAAGACACGGAGGAAGTCGATGGATGCAGGTGGCTCAGGGCCGTGCTTTGTGGCGTCTCTTGGGGGAGGCCTATATTTAGCAGTGGACTTGTCATGGGCTATAATTTATAATTCTGAACGATCCGCATCCATCAAGTTTCTGCATCTCTTACCAGGTCGTCACTCCTTCTAATGAGGGGCCATCCCACATTTCGCTTGCCGGTATGACGCTGCCACTCAAGAAACTTTTTTCTTCATCGGTGTAGCCACATGGGTGTTCCATTGACACTTGAACTTACTGATTCGTTGGATTATGTCAGTTTATCTGATTCTAATGGGAACATCTTCATAACGAAGTCTATTACTAAGAGAAAATCCGAGCATAACCCTCTAAATAGTATATAATATTGTATAAGTATAAGATAATTTATTTTTAATTTACATACATATTATTTTATATTTTAGTATATTTCTTTTTTTAAATATTTTATTAGTATTGTGCCTTTTTTAAATATGTATACAGATAACGATACAGATAATAATGATAGCTTTTTCTCATGTTTGTCTTCATCTAACAGCTCTTTAAGCCTGGACTCAGAGCCTTCCGTAAATCTTAACCTGCATGATCGTATTTCAACCCTTTTTTCTCAATATCCTGGCAATCTTAATATAGCTCACATAAACGCACAAAGTATTCCTTGCCATTATTCTGACCTTCTCGCATCCATTGACAGTACTCATCTAGATGCTCTTCTAATTTCTGAGTCTTTTCTCAAGCCTTCCCTCCCATCTATTCAATATTCATTACCTGGTTTTGTTCTTATTCGTAATGATAAGGTAGGCAAAGGTGGTGGAGGTGTTGCTATCTATTTACGTTCGGAAATACCTTACAGGGTTATTAGCGTATCTCCATCAACTTACTCGAAATCTGCTGAACATTTGTTCCTTGAAATCACACTTTATCATACAAAAATTTTCCTTGGAGTATTGTATAGTCCTAACCTTAATATCAATTACTTTGATACATTAGATACACTTCTTAATTATTTATGTCCTGTATATAACCATGTAATCTTGATGGGGGATTTCAACACATGTATAATTAAAAATGATTTACGTACTTATAAATTGAAATCTCTTATGTCATCTTATAACCTAGAAATCTTGCCTCTATCTGCCACCCATCACTTTCCCAATTGTACTGCATCTCTTCTAGATCTGATTATTGTGTCGTCTTTAAATAGTGTTGCTAACCACGGACAAATATGTGCCTCATTTTCATATCACGATCTCATTTACTTATCTTACCGTGTACGTCCCCCTAAACGCAAGTCACATTTTCGATATCTTAGAAGTTATAAGGGCATTAACTTGGAGACGTTGAGGAGCGATGCTAGTTTAATTGACTGGACACCGGTTATGGATTGTTCTAACATTGAGGACAAAGTGATTAACTTCAATTCTCTAATTTTAGATTTATATAATCACCATGCACCAGCAAAACGTGTGAAAATAAGGCACAACCCTGCTCCGTGGATCACAGCTGATATAAAAGACCTGATGGCGCGTAGAGATAAAGCTAAAAGAAGGTATAAGCGATATCCCCTTGAACGCAATTTAATCAACTTTAAAATACTACGAAATCGCTGCAATCGTTTGTGTAGAGATGCTAAAAGGCGCTATTTTCATGATACCCTCACAAGTTGCGATACTGCAAAAGCATGGAATTTCCTGAGATCTGTCGGTGTCGGAAAATATTCTGCTAGTGTGGGAAGTGAAATTAACTTGGATAGTCTTAACGAACATTTTGTCAACCCTCCTGTCATAGTTTCATCATTCAACAAAGCCAGAATCCTTCTTGAATTATCCAAATGTCCAATACGTCATTATTCCTCATTTAATTTCACTTCTCTTACTGAAGATGATTCTATGCGATCCGTCCTTGCAATTTCATCTACTGCTATGGGTAATGATAACATCTGCTCTAAAATGATTACGTTGATTCTTCCCTTTCTGCTCCCTATTCTTACTCATATCTTTAATTTCTCTTTATCTTCTTGTTGCTTTCCGTCATCATGAAAGTTAGCTCATATTATTCCTATACCCAAAGTTTCGAATCCTTCATCTGCAACACATTACCGCCCTATTTCCATTTTACCATTTCTTTCAAAGGTGCTTGAACATATTGTCCACACACAATTGACTAAGTTTCTTAACCGTAACAATATCTTAAGTACTTTTCAATCCGGTTTTAGGCCTGGTCACAGTACAACTACTGCTCTCAAGATAACGGATGATATCCGGTGCGGTATAGACCAAAAATTATTTAACGGTACTTGTGCTGCTAGATTTTAGTAGTGCCTTCAATTCTATTGATTTTGATATACTTCTTAGCATTCTTCATTCTATTAATGTGTCTCCTTCAACTATTCAATGGTTTGATTCCTACCTCCGTGGCCGCTCTCAGTGTATTCGTATCAATGAAACTTTTTCTAAGTGGTGCAATCTAACCACGGGTGTACCTCAAGGTGGCGTCCTTTCTCCTTTACTCTTTTCCATCTTTATCAACTGTATCACTCAGGTGATATCTTCAAACTTCCATCTCTATGCAGACGATTTGCAGCTGTATCGTCATTTTCTAGTGACTGAAGCAAATTCAGCACTATTTGAAATAAATAACGATCTAAATAAAATCGATAAGTGGTCTAGATCATACGGACTTGTTATAAACCCTAAAAAATCACAAGCTATGATTATAGGCACCAGGTTTACTCGTAAATTACTTGACTTTTCTTCACTGCCAACTCTGCAAATTAATGGCATTCCACTAAGCATTTCAGAAACGGTTAAGAATCTGGGCGTCATCATGGATTGCAAGTTGACATGGAATGCACATATAACTGAAATTAGCAGGAAAATCAATTATACTTTTCATTCCTTAAAATGCCTTCAACATTTTCTGCCGTTATCAACGAAGATTTCTCTTGTCCAAACACTTATTTTCCGGATTCTTGATTATGCTGATGTCTGTTATTTGGATGCGACTGAGGAGCAAATAAACAAACTTGAGCGGTTGCAAAACTTATGTATTCGTTATATTTTTGGGCTGAAAAAGTATGACCACGTCTTCTCATATCGCAAACAGCTCAAGTGGCTCCCAATCCGACTTCGCAGGAATACTCGAATCCTTTGCCTACTCTTTAACATACTATACAATCCAACATCACCACCCTATCTACGTGATCGATTCCACTTTGCGCACTCCCCCGATGCAGTTTGCAGATCACATTTAAAAACCCTCCTAAATTTCCCTTCCTCTAGAACAAAGTCCTACTCTCACTCTTTTACAGTACATGCAGTTAGGTTATGGAATTCTCTTCCTGCTGCAATTCGAGAGGCTCAAACAGTGTCCGTGTTCAAAAGGCGAGTCAAAGAGCACTATCTTTCTTTGTCGTCCTAATGATTATATATATAATATATTATTATATTTATATATGTAATATATATATGTATATATATGTGTATGTGTATATGTATTTATAGTGGTATTTAGTTATATGTATGTTTACATGGATATTTTTTTTTATTAGCTTTACTTTATGTTAAGTATATTAATATTATAAAATTTTATTATAAGAGTGCACACTAGTTCAGCTTCTCTTTTAATTTGTCCAGTATCAGGCCTGCTGGAAGAGATTTCAATATGAAATAAGCAGTGCCTTTGTACAAAATATCTTTTTTTTTCTTCATTTTAACATTATTTTGTGTGTACATAAATGGTTAAATAGCTTTCTGAATGAACTTGACTTCCTATTATGGCCAGCAGTGAAGAGCTATTCTGATTGCATGATGATATTTTTATTCCAATGGTTTGATCCCTAAGTAGCAAGTGATATTAATTACTTTTCAGGATTTGTGCGATGTATGTTCATACAGCCAGACTGATAAATTTTTTGAGTTTTGCATCTGTATCGATGGCATAATACGTCAAATAGTTCATGAGAATTTTTGACTACTTCGTTCACTTTTGTGGATCGTTTTGATGTGTATTCAGGCTACACGCCTTTGGAAGTCCTTGCCCTATGACATCTGAAAAGCTCCAAATAAGTTTTCTTTTAAAAAGTTGGACAATCATCCAGATGGTATTAATGGTATCACGAGTTTTGTCGCGATGTGCGATAGTGAAATTGAGAGGCTGAAATTAATCCGAACCTCAGAGCACTCTCCGTGGTAGATGCAATAAAGCACGCAAAGAGATGCTACATCTCTTCGCAGTGCCACTGTGTTAAGTCGATCAGAATGAGCCCGGTCGCTAACGATTTCAACTGCTCTGCGCTGGATACGATCAAATGGAAAGAGCTGGCACTATGGAGCCCGGGTCCAGATATCATCTACGAAACTAAATGAATAAAGCATTTTTTTCTTTCTTTTTTCATTTCGACATCTTGCTTCTTGATCGGAAATATCTTTAATACTTACCGACTGGCGGCAGTGCCAATATGTGACGATAATGCTTTTACTTTTAAATCAAGCTAAAGTGCTCCTCCAAAAACCAGCACAAATTCCTTAAGCGTTCTTGAAAAACCAATTCATCCAAACAATTGTCGAAAATTAGTTTCTAAATTAAAATTTCCACAGTGAGAGATAGAAGACGGTTAAAATTCTTTAAAATTAAGGTTTTAGCTTCAGATCAGCAAACAAAGTTATATTAAAAACGTCAACTTTGCACTTGACGCATCGTCCAAACAAACTTTAATCGTACCGCTCCTGTTGAATAGCACTTTTGCTTGTGCATTTTGTACAGGTTTAAATTGGCTTATCCAAGTTTCAAAAACCATTTCAGAAAATTTTTGAGAAGCGAGGGATTTAAAAGCATATTGCAGTTGCATTTGCATCTTAAGACTTTGAATATGTTTGTAAAACTAATTTTTATCTAGCAACAATTTTAGTAGATTGTGAAATTGACATTTAGAAGTTGTTAAAATTGGTTCAAGGTTTGGAAGGCCTGCTTATGTCAAGTGTTAAATACCCAGACCGGCGATGGGGAGCAGTGTCAAAGATTGGAGACGTCTGGTACTGTGGTTGTCAGTCGGCCTGCCAAGCGTGTCAATTAAGGCAAATTTTTAATTTAACGGGATAGACATGAATAGCAGTGGACATTTATAGGCCGACAATGAGAAATAGTATTAATAATATAATATATAAAATAAATATATTTTACTGCCCAACCAGATGAGAAAACTATATAGATAGCCTAGAATAATAATAATAATTCTTTAATTTCAGACCTTGATCCATAATTCGTTTGTAATAAATTGCGCACCTTAAATAATAATGTTAGTTTTTTAAATATGTATAATTACTTTTCTAAATACTTTTCCAGTGACTTAGCATATACCCGTCACATCGTTCGGCGAACATGTTTAGAATACTGTTGCGACCACCACGCATTCTTTTCAATAGGGAGTACACCCGTTTACGCTTTGTTGCAAAGAAGTCATCTGTTCTCGCTTCTGCGAACATTCCTGATGCGCTAGAAAAGCGAGACAGCCCAAACAGGGCTCTAAAAATGTTATTATATAGAACACGAAGGCCACTGTAAGCGCGCTTTATATATTTTGTCCATAACGCATGCGTAAAAGATTGGCAGTAGGTTTTAAAGAGTGCAATCATGACCTCGTTGCTACACCGTGCAAACCTACGAATCAACATCCTTTCACGAACCGATAGTGCACTTCACTTCCTCCCGATCCCTATTATCTTTATAATTTTCAGTAATGTAGTGGCCAATATATTTAAAATGTTTTACTCTGGCTAAGGCAGTACCATTAAAAAGAATAGGAGGCACATACTTGGGACACATATTTCCAGCTCTAAACACCATACACCGGCTTTTCTTAGCATTGTATACTAAATCATGTCTAACAGCATAATCCTCACAAATACGTAACAATTTTCTAATAGCACTGACAGACGTGGCGAGCACCATATCATTTGCATAACTTAAATTGTTTAAGCATACTCCATCTACATAGCATCCGATATACATGTTGCTCAACCAACCAATTAAGTCATTAATGTATAGGCTGAATAGGTTTGATGAGCCTAAACCCTGTTCCACTCTATATTCTAGCCCGTACGAATGAGAAAACTTGTCTGCCCATTTGACATTATTTATTTGATTGCTGTACCAGGCATCTCGGTTTTCCCCAACTTACTCCACAATATTTCATAGGACACCATATTGAAGGCTTTTGACAGACCTCGAAAACAAGCATATAAAGGCGTTTTTCTGTCCATATAAAACTTGACGGTTCGACTAAGAGCCAAAATGACACGCTCTGTTGAAAGACCAGACCGGAAATCGATTGGGCATCGTGTAGCTGCAAATTTTTTCTTAATTATCCATCAAATAGACCGTCCAGCACCTTTGCTAATGTTGTAGCCAACGATATAGGTCTATAGTTGGTTATGTTCGAGAGGTCCCCAGTTTTATATTTGAGAATAAAAACAACCATATTCCTCATTAGATTATTTGGCAGATATCTATGTGGAAGGCACAATGAGAAAAACCAACACAACACCCTAGAAAGATGGTCACCAGCATGATGTAATTGCTCAATACTGAGGTCATCATACCCGGGGACCTCCCCTTTTCATGTTCATAATCACTGCACCGACCTGTTTAGCTGCGAAGCAAACCGGGGTTGTGTCAGGAGATAACTCGTGTAGGTTTTACCATTTATTGTTTCTAAAGGAGAGTCAACTTTAAAATATTGCCCAAAATGTTCAACAATCTCTTTTTTTCACTAGTGTAATCAATGCTCACAGGAAGACTAGGCCGCGAGTTTAATTTATTTGTAGATTTACAAAAATTTTTGAATTCCTTATTACACTGCTGAAAAGCTATAATGTCCATTCTTATTTGCTCTTCTCGATTCTGGCACCATTTTAACTTAGATTTAAAAAGACGTCTGCTCTCTACTTTTGATCATATACAATACCATTTTTAGGTTTGCCACATTGTAAACATTTATTAAATTGTATCCTGGACACCCGACTACAATTTACTTTTTTCTAGTAATAACACAGCCTCGCTTAAGTTGTTCGATATAGTCTCATATATTTTTTCTAAAACCTCTATGTGATCTAGACACGTACACATTCAATCAGAGCAATGATAAAACTCCACCGGTATATGCATATCTCTAAATGTCGAGTTAAAGTATTCTATATATTTATTAATTGATGTAGTTTTCTGTTACCCATTATTATTTTATTATTCTTAACTATATTTTGTGACATTTTGGACCTTACAAGTGCTAAATTATAGGTAATGCATATAGGGAAATGATCCGACCAATAAATATTGTCTAAAATATCAATATTACGCATAGTTTGACATGCGGCAGTAGTAGTTACACAGTGATTGAGACACCTTCTACTGCCTTGTGCATCACTTACATATATAAAGGAGTACATACCGAGTTTGTCAATATCAGCGCACTGCCTACACTGATCCATACAAAACTTTAATAATTCGTCACTAAATAGCTCACCTGGGTGAGCGTTGAAATCGCCAACAATAAAAACAGTTTCTATCGCACAACTCTCAATGATAGCACTAATTCTACCAAAACACTCCGTGAACTCAATCAGGTTTTCCATTTTATCCACTGGCATATAAATACTAAAAACCACTATGCTTCGATCGCTAATAACAGCCTCTATTGCACATAACCGAGGACTTTCATAGTCAATCACTGTCACTAAAGTAAACGCCGCCTTACGCCACAAAACCGCATCACCCCCACACGGCCTGCCGCGTAGCAAACCAGCTGACACATTTACTGCTGACGTACTGATGCCCGCGAACTCATCGTTAATGATATTCAAAAAAGGAAGCTCATCACACAGCAACCACGTTTCTTGAAGCGCTAAAATGTCCGCTGACTGACACAGTGACCTCACACTCACCTCAGAGCGCTGTATATTCTTGAAATTATACGTTATTAATTTGAAATTTCTATCCATTAATATTCTTAAATATTTTTTTAAACAGTATAATCTTAAAACTACCTATATCTTGTTCTTATTCTTTAAATGAATAAATCTTCGGAAGGAGATGTCATCTGACCTCAACTTATCATCCAAAAAAGTATTGAGCCTATTTAAGATATCAATAATTTGTAATTGTTGTATCGTTTATCAGGTTTCATATTAATCTTTTCTAAATTTACAATCTCTTTGGATTTTTCTTGCATATAATTAATAATTTCTGCTTCGTCGAAGCCTTTATAGACAGTAGATATAAACAAAGAAACTTTTATATCAGCAACTTTAAATTTTTCAGTGGGCTGTACATTTGCTTTCCCCTTCTGTCCTATTAAAAGATTTCTATATCTTTTCCTCTGTACCATAATCCACTCAGCCGTTGACTGAGCTATTTTTCATTATCTTTAATTAGGAAACATTTCTGCCATACTAAGTTTGTTTACATTCCGTAACGCGCATTCCTTTGTGTTAGCTCCAACTAACGTATGTGCTTGTGGCGATCGTACCAGCTATCATAATCGTAATCGTAATCGGCGGTGGCGGCGAGACTATTGTTGGATTGCCGGCTCGAGACGCTGTAGATAATACCGGTACTGTAGTCGCAGCCTCGGTGTTTCTCAAACGAGTTTGTATTGTAGTGGCTCCGTTTTCGTAGTTATGGTATATTTCGTGGTAAATTTCGTAGTTAATGTTCTGCATTATATGATAGTGCAGTTAGCTATCTAATAGACACCCTCCTCTTTTTAAAGATTTCTATATCTTTTCCTCTGTACCATAATCCACTCAGCCGTTGACTGAGCTATTTTTCATTCTCTTTAATTAGGAAACATTTCTGCCATACTAAGTTTGTTTACATTCCGTAACGCGCATTCCTTTGCGTTAGCTCCAACTAACGTATGTGCTTGTGGCGATCGTACCAGCTATCATAATCGTAATCGTAATCGGCGGTGGCGGCGAGACTATTGTTGGATTGCCGGCTCGAGACGCTGTAGATAATACCGGTACTGTAGTCGCAGCCTCGGTGTTTCTCAAACGAGTTTGTATTGTAGTGGCTCCGTTTTCGTAGTTATGGTATATTTCGTGGTAAATTTCGTAGTTAATGTTCTGCATTATATGATAGTGCAGTTAGCTATCTAATAGACACCCTCCTCTTTTTTTTTTTGCTTACGTTCACATCTAAAATATTTGTTGGGGCACAAATTTGTTTCTTTAGTTATTGTATACGACTTCTTCCTTAATAAAAAACTAAGGAAGAAGTCGTCCTTAGTAATTTATTATTATTAGGAATCTTTCATATAAGACATTTTTCCGCTTTTAATATTTGTATATCCTTTTTCTTTTTTTTCTTTAAAAAAAACGTTACCCCCACTCTAGGATTTTCTCCTGTATCGTGGAGGCAGTTTACAAACACAAATTGCACAAGGACAAACATCCAGACCCGGAACAATTATTTGTAGGTCATACAAATACTTGCTCCGTACGGGATTCAAACCCGCGCCCCCCAGCGCAGCAACTGATTGTTAAGCCACTGCGCCATGGAGCCGTCCAAACTCGCAGTCCTTGAGCATTTCCGTCACATCTATATGATCGTAACTAACAGGGAGTAATTTATTCAAGACCTTATCAACATATATAGGGAATAATTCTGAATCATTACCCTTAAAACATGCAACCATGTCTTCTATGTCTCTAACATGTTTCCTGGAGCCCTTTCTCAAACGTCTACTTGTTGAAGACGATGTCACCGACGAAAATAACAAAATCTTCGCCTTCTTAATATCTTCGTTTATAATAGTGTTGCACTCCTTATTCTTCACTTCATCCATTTTTAATCTCGTGCGCAACTTGTTTATCGCGCGTTCGTGACGCAACTGAGATAGGAAGAAGAACATTTTTTAAATATACATACAAACGTGACAAACAAGAATACGAGCTACCTTATGGTAGTGATTGCTGTGGCCTATAGATATCTACATTTATCCTCGATTAAAAACATATGCGTGGTCAACCCTGAGGACTAAGATGGATGCCCCGTTTCCAGTAAAAAGTGTCTCCGGTTTTCTACACTCACCATACGAAACAACAGCATTAAGGCTTTAACTAGTCTGAATGACCTTGACGAAATGGCGATCGCAGAGATTTTAGCCGACGTCAACACCGTCTAGCAACTACGTTCTGTATTACTTATAAAAGTGCAAAGAATAATAGACTGCAGAGATAACAATTATATAAGTGACATACTGCCTGTTATGCTTGCTCATCACTGAGAATTATGTCGCGGTTACGCATCTTCAATTACATTGTGCTGTAGCATTGTCCGGTAGGCGTCACGAGCTATCAAGTGATCAAGTTTCAAGTACGTAAGAATTTTTTATTATATATGTTAAATCGTATTTATTTCTGTCGTATTAGTTGATCTGGCTCAAAGCGATCGCTGTAAATTTTTCACGGATTTGATCCCCGACAGCACGAAAGAAATTTGTAATTGCAATTTTCGTCAACACGCATTGGGGCAGCGCGGCGGGCATTTCCTTGCCCTAAAACCCTTTCAGAAATAAACAGAGTCCTGTGCTCAGTATAGGGACTTGTATAGCCTATTACTTTACTTTGTAGCAATATTCATATTCGTTACAGATACAGAAGGGTACCTTATGCTGACAAAAATATCATGTGGGGGCGACGAAAACGTAAAACATCTTTGTACCTAGATAAAACGTTCGAGAGATTGTCAGCATGTCATACGCCACATTTTCTATAGAGCGTAGAACATTGCAGATAGGCAAAATAAAAAATAAATCAAAAGATTATGGGAATTATTTATTAATAATATATAAATTTATAGGTATTTAATAAAAATAATGAACAATCTGCAAGGTTCAACTAATAATGTTTCTTGTAAACACAATTGTAAAATTCATGTTATCAGTTTTACCAATGGTTAATTGACGAAACGTAGTCAAGATCACTTATAAAATATATTTAATTAAAATTGACACATGACCTATTTGGCGTTCTACTTACAACTCGGCGGAAATTTGAAAAGAAGATTTTGTCTGTCTTAATTATCTTGTGTACACCATTTTTCAAACAAGTACTGTTTACAACTGGCGTGGTTTCGAAAAGCGTGATTAAATGTCAGCGGTATATAATCAATTAAATACTGAACTTCTTTGAAATTTATTTTCTTGTTTATTTTTGTTATATCTTCTTAAAAACTGACGCCATCCCACTATTTTACTATTTGTTTTTTTGTAACGTATAAGGATAAGTTAGACTAAGTTAGATTAACTTGGGTAAGTTTGAAGTTTTTTTAATTTTATCACAAAATTTCCGCAATAAACTATTACCTTTTCTACAGTGATTCTTTCCTAGTTTCGGCGTGACTGTAGGATGTTATACTGAGTCACCGTCAGTTACTAAGCGGCCATAAATCATTATATGTATGTATAGACATACATATATACATTTTTTGATTTAAATATTTATGTTTTTTTTATTTTGATTGATTTTTTTAAACCTGGTAAAATTATTTTTTTCCATACCAATTGATGGGCCTGAGTATAATGTCAGTTATGCTCTTTGGCTGAAGTTATTTTTTATTTTATGCTCAATTGTAGACAAAACAATATTGATTGCGCATCTCTAAAACAAAATATTACCTCTTCTCCTACTAATAGTAGCTCCTGCACCTGACACGGCGGAATAGTTATTATTATCTATAAGACCATTTGCAGAAACAGTTTTTGTTAACAGTTATGAGTGTAAAATTTTTATCAGCTGCTTTGTTTATAGTGCCTTGAGCAACACTTTGCCGGTTTCTGTACAGAAAATGGTGCTGGCTTTGCAAATATGGATGACCGCTACCATTGAATATAATACCCGCTATGTTACACTTATTTACATAGAAGCTTTAATTATCATTTGCATAAAATTCTAAATAGCACTTTTTACACAAGAAAGTAAACTTTTAGATCAGTCCATCTTGTTTTTCACTAATTAAGTGAAAAGTAAAACAAACCAATAGGTCCGTGATTTAAAATTTCTTGCTACTTTTTATAGAAAAGCATGACCTTATCATAATATAAAAGTTAATTATTTAGCCATGTGATAAAACTTTTAAGTGTGTCAGTCAAGCATTAATGATGATATTCGGGTCATTATACTGGAAAAAGTCTTTTAAATATTTTGTAGTACAATTGATAATCTTCAGTATGATTGACCGTGTATATGACTTTTATAAGTCTATGTTATTTTTGATGTAAATTATTATTGCAGATAAAAGCCCTTTCATATTTATTTTAGTCTCGTATTAAATTAATCAAAATGAAAATAAGAACTTTGGCTCTTTATAACTGATCTTTAAATGTAAAACACTTACTTCGAATTATATAATTATCGGCAGTTTTTAATTCATTGAACTTTTTAAGATTGTGTAGAAAACTTAGATTGGGTAAAAAAAAACAGATATATATATATATATATATATATATATATATATGTGTATATGTATATATATTATAGTTCTTGATGAAAATAAAGTATGCGCGTTATCATCCCATCAAGAATTTGTAATGTAATTATTGGTGTAAAGCTAAGACGTGATAATAACTGTAAACAATAGATTAACAAAATAATGAAAACATTTGTAAATACCTGCTTTATAACCTAATAAATATTATTTGACCGTAATAAAATAAAACAAGGTAGTCTTCGGCATGATAGTAAAAAAAAATATTTTCGATTATTTTTTCAATATCTAACAGCCGGATCAGCGCGCGATTCTGATCCATCTAAAGATGCTAAATTTCAGCGAGGCACTGTCAAATTCAATAGGAGTGACAGAAAAAAACTTTCTTGATAAAGAAGGGTAAATAAATTATTTAACCTATAAAGTCATCATCATCATCATTACAGCCCTTCACAAGTCCACTGCTGAACATAGGCCTCCCCCAAGGAATGCCACAAAGCACGGTCCCGAGCCACCTGCATCCATCGACTTCCTGCATGTCTTACCAGGTCGTCACTCCATCTTGTGGGGGGACGCCCTACACTTCGCCTACCGGTACGAGGCTGCCACTCGAGAACCTTTCTTCCCCATCGGTTGTCGGTTCTTCGAGCTATATGGCCGGCCCACTGCCACTTCAGCTTACTAATCCGTTGGGCTATGTCGGTTACTCTGGTTCTACTGCGGCTATCCTCATTCCTAAGTTTATCACGCAGAGAAACTCCGAGCATAGCCCTCTCCATAGCTCGCTGAGCGACCTTGAGCTTCCTCATACGGCCAGCAGTGAAGGACCAAGTCTCAGTTCCGTAAGTCATCACTGGTAACACGCACTGGTTGTACAATTTTGTTTTCAGGTTTTGAGGTATTTCTGACGAGAAGATGTGTCGTAGCTTCCCGAACGCTGCCCAGCCGAGTTGAATCCGTCGATTGACCTCTCGGTCGAAGTTGGACTTACCTAGTCGGACTATTTGTCCCAGGTAAACATACTCGTTAACAACTTCGAGCTTAGTGCTCCAACAACTACCGGCATAGGTGTGACATGGACATTAAACATAATCTTTGTTTTGTCCATGTTCATCTTAAGACCTATCCGTTGGGAGACACTATTGAGGTCATTGAGCATAGTGCTTAGTTCCTTAGTTCCTCCAGCGATTCTGCCATGAGGACTATATCGTCGGCAAATCGAAGGTGAGTGATGTACTCGCCATTGATGTTAATACCGCATCCTTTCCAGTCCAGAAGCTTGAAAACGTCTTCCAATGGCAGCGGTGAAGAGTTTCGAGGAGTATAACGTCACCCTGTCTTGTCACCTCTCTGCAATTGGATAGGTTTCGTACTCTGGTTCTGTACTCGGATAGCCCATCGTAGCTCTACTGTACAAAGCACTTCAGCACTTCGATATACCGACAGTCAACTTGGCATCGCTGAAGGGACGGCAGCACCGCCCAAATTTCGACGGAATCAAAGGCTTTCTCATAGACCACATACGCCAGACATAGTGGCAAATTGTCCTATTCGGACTTCTGTAGCAGTTTGCCGTAGGGTATGTATGTGGTCTATGGTACTAAAGCCCATTCGGAAACCGGCTTGTTCGGGAGGCTGGAAGTCGTCAAGTCTGCGCGCGAGACGATTCGTAATGACTCTCGAAAACAGCACGTAGACGCGGCTCAGAAGAGAAATCGGTCTGTAGTTCTTCAAGAGAGCGTTGTCACCTTTCTTGAAGAAGAAGACCACCGCACTTCTGCTCCACACCTCCGGTGTAGTGCCACCATGGAGGACGGAATTAAAGAGCTTCTGAAGGACTTCAAGTACCGGTCTTCCACCCGCTTTCAGAAGCTCCGCTGTAATTCCATTTTCGCCTGGGGCCTTGCCGTTTTTAAGGTGCTGTAGAGCCATTCTAATCACGCTCAGACTGACGTCCGGGATATCTTCGGATTAGTGTCGGATAAGACTCGCTCTTGGATCGTTACTCACACTTGCGTTTGGCTCCAACGATGACGTGTACAGCTGCCCATAGAACCTCTCAATCTCACTCAAAATCTCAGGTGCCCCGGAAACGATGCTACCACATTCGGTCTTCAGCTTTGACAGTTGGCACTTTCCGGCAGACAGAACTCTGGCAAAGACTTTGGAGCCTTGGTTCCGCTCGATCGCTTCTTCAATACGAGCTGTATTGAAGTTGCGTAAGTCTCGCCGCATGCATTTGGAGATCTGTCTGTTCAGTTGCCTGTATGCTGTCAAATCTGTTGAAGAATGTAGCCTCATCTCCCGTCTAACAGCCATGAGATTAAGAGTGTGATCGGAGAGTTTTTGTGTTCTTCTGCGGCGGGTCTTGCAGAACTTAGCTCCGACCGCATGGACAGTTTCCACGAGCTTGTCATTCATATCGTCCACTTCATTGCAGTCTTCTAGGCACTGAAAACGGTTTTGTAACTCGAGCTGAAAGGTTTCGGGACTTTGGATTAGAATACGAGGGGGACGGAGCGTTGACTTCATCAGACGAGACCTCTCCAACTTAACATTTAGGTTCAGTGTGTTTTCACCCTCGTGATCACTGAGACATCACTGAACAGTTGTCGTCTGGTCGTCATAATGAAGTCAATCTCATTTTTTTTCGAACCGTCGGGGCTCGACCAGGTCCACTTCCTGTGGGGCCGCTTCTTGAAGAAAGAGTTCATCATAAAAAGTCCCTCTTTCTCCATGAAGTCGGCCAGCTGCTGGCCCCTTGGGTTCCGTTGCCCTATTCCAAATTTCCCTACTTTCAGCTCAGCGTTCTCTCTTGTGCCTAGTTTTGCATTGAAGTCTCCCATTAACACCGTATATTGGGTTTTGGAGGAATGCATGGCTCTAGAGATATCCTCATACATTTCCTTCACCTCCTCATCGGGGTGTGCCGAGGTTGGTGCGTAAACCTGTATGACCTTCAGCGAATACCGTTTGGTGATTCTGAGTATAAGGTACGCAACCCTCGTCGACACACTCCCGATCTTTACAACGTTGTTAACGAGAGACTTGTGGACGATAAATCCGACACCTCCTTGGGACAGATGGTCGCCCTCCCGGTGATAGAGCAAGTTGCCGGATTCGAGGATTACCGTGTCCTCCCCCTCTCTTCGGACTTCGGATAATCCTATAATATGCCAGCGCAACTTGTCTATCTCTTCTTCCAGCTCCACGATCTTCTCGTCAGTCCTCAGGGTGCGTGCGTTGTACGTTGCCAGGTCGAGTCGTCGTAGGTGGCAAACGAACCTCCACCGGAGATTCTTAGCACCCCCTACCTATAAAGTAAAATCACCTTATTAAAAATCAAAATAGCAAAATAGCTTTATTAACATGAGACACATAATTATTGTACGAGTGCTTAACATTATTTTACTGAAATATCAGAAAGTTTTTTTTCAATAGAATAAGGGTGACAAACGAGCACACAGTCCACCAGATGGTAAGTGGTTGCTACGGCCCATAGAAATCTACATCTATTCTCGATTACGTATCTAAATGTAGATGCGTTGTCACATGTGAGGACTAAGATGTAATGCCTTGTTTCCAGTAAAAAGGTTCTTAGGTTCTACACTCCGAGGATCGACCGGAGGACACGGTGGAGCACACCGTGGAGGTGTGCCCTGCTTGGGCGGAGCACCGCCGTGTCCTCGTAGCGGCGATAGGCGGCGGCGACCTCTCGCGTCCGGCCCTGGTCGAAGCCATGGTCCGGAGCGAGACGGAATGGGATGCCGTCACCACCTTCTGCGAAGCAGTGATGCTAGCGAAGGAGGTGGCGGAGCGGGAGAAGGAAAGGGCAACAGCTTTCCTTCCCGGCCGCCGCGGGAGACGCCCCGGGCGTCGGGGGCTACGTCGTGGCCCCCGGCCACCGTAGGCGCGGGCCTGTGGAGGGCGAGCAATGGGTAGCTCGCCGTCCGTCCGTCTAACGACGACAGGCCGTGTCGACGGCGCGTTTTGTTCCACGCGCGCCTCAAAGAGCTGTCAGCAGAGTGAAGGGGCCCGCAAGGGCCGACGCCTGCCGGGGCTGCGGGCTGTTCGAAAGAGATACCGCGGCTCCGGAACGTAAGGGCACTGAAGGAACACGGATGGTTTTTAGTTAGTAAAAGTCTGACACTCCCTTCCGCTCCACCCAGAGCGAAAGGCGTCATTTGATGATTTTCCATCCGCAAAAAAAAAAAAAAAGGTTCTACACTCACCATACGAAATACAACAGGGTTAAACTGCTATTTTACATGGTATTCTGTGAGAGAGTGGCCCTTCCCCGGTCGAACCGACCCATTTGTGCTACAACTATACTTACTACTAATATAGCTGCAGCATGGCTCCGTAAGAAAAAATTAATGTTGAAAATGTAAGTATTTTCAGAAGCAACTTTGCAATTATTTTCTATTGAATGAATTTTTGTGGAATCGTGTTTTGCAACCGCCACCTGAAATAAGTACAATTTTTTTTCGATAACGACGTGAAATTACAAAATGATCCCCATGCATATCAATGTGGCTCTATTCAGCCTCTTAATATGGTTATACCTCGGCATTGAGAGATTTTAAAAGTTTTCATGCGTATATAATGGAAGATATAATATTATATTATTACTGTCCCGTGTGAGGCAACCTTTATACTTATATACATATTCTCATCATATTTTTATGGTTGGTTAGAAAAATTATATCTAAATGCAAACTTCCACGGGGTAATTTTTTTTTTACTATTTTTACCCAGCAAGTAGTAAAGCAACTACAATCCGATTGGTAAGTGGTTATGCAGCCTAAGATGGTGAATTGCACTGACTTAACAAAAACCTATTCACTTGCCTAATAGTACTAGGTAAGTATTATTTGCGACCTATTTGTGTGTGTGTGTGTGTGTGTATGTGTGTGTGTGTGTGTGTGTGTGTGTGTGTGTGTGTGTGTGTGTGTGTGTGTGTGTGTGTGTGTGTGTGTGTGTGTGTGTGTGAAGAAAAGCGTATGAAAATACGTGAAGGAATAAAGGTTGAGTACTACTTCGCTTACCTGTACGAGGTTGCCACTCAAGAACCTTTCTCCCTTTTTTTTGTCGGTTTTCCAAGTTATATAGCCAGCCCATTGCCATTTCACTTTAATATTCCGATGGGTTATATCAGTTACTCTGGTTCTACTGAGAATATCTTCATTTCTAACTGTATCACGTAGAGAAACCCCTCTCCAGTTTAAAATTTTTACGTTTTTTAGATGATAGTTTGTTTAAAATTAAAAAAGCCATAAACCCAAGAATGTCTTTAAATAGTTATTTAAACTTAGGGAAGCGCCATTTTTTTTTAAATTCTTTGATTTAATTTGATAACAGTTTACCTAAGTGTAAGTATGTGTATCTAAATTGCCCTCCCCAATAACATTTTATAAAGTCATATTCGTAAAAACAGTGTTTTATTGTAATACATAATTATAAAATTCAGTGTCAACTAATTAATAATAATATGCTACAATAAAATTACATAGGTATTAAAAACTATCGAAATCGAAGTAACGAGAGCATGTTCGTCGTTCTACATCTAAATTATATAAAAATGCATTTTTCAATTTCACTAATCAATGTACCGCGAAATTTTTTTCCTCTTTGGGCACTTTAAAAATTAATTAATTTAGATAATAATATTTACAGTTACAAGTGTATTTCTATTCTTAAAAATATTTATAATTGAGTATAAACTTTTAAAACCTAATATATATATTTGAACTAAGTCGCTCCAAAACCGACGCGCGGTCCACCCTCGACGATGTCTGAAAACGGACTGCGACAGGGCGACGGAGCATGCGCGCTCGCGTAAATATATTCAATTTCAGGGGAAAATAATATATTCTCTTATTAAACGAGGAATAAAAATAAAACTGAATTAAAAATATTAATATTTTTAAGACCTTTTTTTTGTGTAAGAACTATTTAAAAAGCTTGTGTCGTTTTGGAGAAATTTTGCAAAATATGACAAAGATAGGTACTCTTTGGGGATTTTTTTTCTAAAAAGGGGTTGATAAAAATACAATTTTGTTGAATTAAGAACATTAATCAAACCCTCTTCTGTTACCTTGTATTTTTTCTTTGTGGATTAACTGAACAGTTTTTGAGATTTTTTTACTTAAATATTTAGATAGATTTTATATATTAGATATATTTTATATTAGATAGATTTAGGCATTTTAATCTGTGAGAGCGTGGTCCTATCGCGGTAGGGTCGACACATTCGTGGTACATCAATAGCTGTTGTGTGGTTCTACTATATGTAAAAACATGTAAGCAAGACTGTGGCATGCTTCTCCAATTTATAATTTTCAATACAATTACTCGCATATTTTCAGTTGTCAACAAAGACGAAAGATACCAACAAACATCATCTAATAAATATCCAACCGTATAAAAACATGTTAAACAAAATTTAATATAACCCAAAATATTGATACAAATAGTTTGAAGTTTCGTGGATTTTCATAAACTGTTCTGAACTTGTTAAAACTGCAAAGTAAACTGTAGATCAGTTAATATTACTTTACTAGAAATTTGTTTCCACAACATGTCAAGAGCCACGTTTTTGCTTTCGATATAACTTTGTTTTTCTAAGCGAAAATATTTTAGGTTTCGGCAATACCTTACACTGATGCATTCATATAGACTCTAGCGTCAAAATTTTATCATCATCAGCTAATTCAGGTTCACTTCGAGACATAGATTATTTTAAATTAATTCGTCCGATGGCAGGTATTTCCTGAATGTCTTTCATATAGTCCTGCTGTGATGGTGGTTGGTAGGTTGCTAGAATAAAGAAATTTGGGCCTGTCTGGGCAATTTTATTTTATTTTCATATTTTATTTTCTTCAGGACAACAAACAATTGTGTAATAAAACATAATACAGATACAGGTCTTATAAGAAGGGAAACCAAGTAATTACACAACCAGCACTGTTATCCACAAAGTAATATCACAATAAAAGTAATATTATAATGCACAAAAAACACGTTGTATGATACCACAAGTACATGAATAATTCAAGATTTGCCTGAGCAAATCCTAGCTAACACAACCACTATAGTGGCTTTGCTAACCAAAACTTGCCTCGAGAAGCAACAGTTACACCATTAATAATCTGTTTAAACCAATAAGGCAATACTTTACTTAATAGTACTTTTTTTTAATTTAAGAGGCCTATTTGGGTGGTTGTTAGGCCACAGTTAATCTTAAAAGCTTTCATGGTCACAATGCAAACCGTAACACGTGCAGGAGAAATAAATATATTTTAATACCACTAAGGGAGACAAGCGAGCTCACAGTAATTTTGATGGTAAGTGGACGCTTTTGTCCATAAACTTTACTTCTTTACAGCCCATAACAAGCCTACTGTTGAATATGGTCCTCCTCCATGGATTACCACAAAGTACTGACCTGAACCTATTAATTAGTCTATTGATTACCTGTTTGTTTGATCGGGTTGTCTCACCACCTAGTGGGGCGCCGCCCAACCCTGCGCTTTCAAGTACAAAGCTGCACTCGCAAACTTTTGGTTGTCGGTTATTTGAGCGATATGGACGGCAAATTGCCACCTCAGCTTACTGAGCCACTGGGCTATATCAGTAACGCTTGCTTATCAGCGGATATCTTCGTTACGGATTTCATCCTGCGTACTCGCTTCGCTGGGTGACTTTGGGCAACTTCGTATTTTGAATATGGCCAGTATTTTAGCACCAAGGACCACATTTAATTTCTGTAAGTCATCTCTGGCAACGCGCACTTACACTTCCAGGCCATAGACACCTGCATATATTATCTTCGATTAAGAATTATAATGTAGATAATGCAGGTACAGGTAGAAATAGAGAAACGGACATAGTTGAACAGATCTGTAAGCAGAAGATGCAATATACAAGCCATATGGCTCGTAGAACTGACAATTAATGGAAAAGAAAGCTTTTTGAATGGCTGTGTCGTACCGGCAATCGAATTATATGTTGCCTCCCCCATATGAGATAAAATAATACGTTGTTACGCCTGGAAACTACCGCGGCAAGCTAACCTATACATGTCACAGACATAATACGCTGCAGCATAGTTCTACCACGTACATATATTGGAGTGAAATATACGTCATTCCACATATCCCTTATTTTCAGGACTCCTCTCATTACAGCGAAGGTACAGGAGAGCAGGATAGTGTCTGCCATATTGCCCCATAGACACCTACATCTATCCTCGATTTAGAATCATAATGTATGCATTATCACATCTGATATCTAAGACGGAATAATTCGTTAACAGTGTAAAGGGCCTCCGGTTCTGTATTCTCACCATACGAAACCCAGCAGTATTAAAGGCTGCTATTTTCCACTTGTATTCTGTGAGATTGTGGTCCGATTGAGACAACTCATTCGTGCTGTAGGTACAAAATAGCTAGAGCTTGGCTCTATGGTGCTGATTTACCACGTACTCGGCGGAAACATCGTTAGGAAACCTGCATGTACCGAGAAATAAAAGATTAAGAAAAATATTTCGACGAAATGTGAACTCCGCGAAAACGCATTGTGGCAGTGCGGCGGATACTTACTTGCCCTAAAACCCTCACAGTAGTGGCAGGAGGCCTGTGCCCACCAATGGGACGTTTATAGTTTTCAACTTGGCTCTACCACGTAGACATCATACCAACGTACCACATCATAACGTGCGTGTCTTAGAAGCAACACAGGAACACTGTAATGGAAGGTACGCAGCAACATTTTTCTCATTACAACCTTACGAAATTAAAAAAAAACATCCCTTATGAGGCAACTCACGAGGGAAGCGTTTATTCAACTGTAAGCTTTTGTTAGGCTGAAATGAATAAATGAGCAATTGATTAATATAATGAATTATATTGAAAATAAAAAAAAATGCCAGCTTTGTTATTTCTCATTAAGTTATTTGACATTTAATTTCTCCGTGGCGCAGTAGCTTAGCAGTGATTTGCAGCACTAAGAGCCTCGGGTTCGATCCCACACGGAACACGTATTTGTATGGCCTACAAATAATGATTGTAAAGGGGTTTGGGTGTTTGTCCTTGTGAAATTTATGTATGTAAACTGCCCCCACGATACAGGAGAAAATTTAATGTGGAGGAAACATTTAAAAAAAATTGTACCTCTTTATTAGAGTATCAACATAAATTAGAAGCAGGAGCTTCATTTCAGTTTCCGCCAATACCAAAGCGCGAGGCAACAGAACGCTATGAAAAAGGAGAGGGTAGCAGCATTTTCCTGACAACAACTCAAAATAATAAAAAAAATACGGATAGACAGCAATGACAAATATTCTTTCTATAAAGCAATCTATATTCAGCAATGGACGTTTAATAGGCTTTAATAATTACGGTAACCACGGTGGTATACCTATGACTGTCTCATTGGTCTAGTGGTCGTAAACACGATTGTTGATTATGAGGTTCCTGGTTCGGTTCCTGGATCGTGCCACAATCTGTTATTGGGCTTTTCTATGAAGAAATTGTCAGTAGCAAAGAACAATGGCAGACTTTCAGAGAAATGGTAGCGTCTGTATATCAAAAATATATTTAAATGTTAAGCGTCAGTCCCTTAATAACTCTGTCAAAGAATTTTGTCCTGAGAAGGTGTCAAAAAAAGATATTTAGATTTGAAACTTTTTAGGTTATGTCTTATGTCACTTGGAAGAAGTCATCCGTCCTGTGGTTCTTTCATGTTAGCTTAGTAAATTCTGAACATGATGTACCTACCTACATAATTGAGAGTTTTTAAATTATTGTATCTCTATTATACATTTGCATACTATAAATGTATATTTCTGGCATGGTTCCAGGGCCTTTGTATCATACAGTGACATTCTCAGAAGGGCTAGAACCCAGAGCCATAAAGCCAGGAAAAAAACAGTGACATTTTGATTAAGCTAGTGTTGCCATAACATTAAATTGATTTTTTACATAGTACTATGATTGAGATAATGTATTATTGTAGGAAGTTCTTTATAAAAGACTTATTTTCAACCATATCACTTTTAGTTTCATTATTACTGATAGTATAGTTATTACTAATAAAAACTTAATATAAAAGTATTTTGTGTTTGTGTGTTGTGTTGGTAGTTTTTAAAAGTATAAACGAAAATAGTATAAATATAGTAAATGGAACCACTTGAATTGAGTAAAATGATTTAAGTCATTTGATATTCCCAAAAATTTTTGTTATTTTCTGTGGCTTTAATTAAAATACAGTTTTATTTGAAAAATAATAGAAAAATAATAAAACGTTTTTATATATAACATATTTCTAGACGCAATAATTTTTGTCAACCTTTTGTCTGCATTATTCTTTGGTGGTGTTTCATTAACCCCCATGCTTCGGAAAAGCACGTTAAGCCGTTAGTCCACCGTATGATTTTCCCATTTACGGCACAGGAATCCATCCTGAATAAGCAAGCTGTCCCATTGGGCCTAATAGCTTTTCGTGGTCGAACTCATTGCTGAGACGTCGCTGCACTTGGGCTTGGGATCACTTGCCTTCATCCATTCCAGAATCGGCTTAATGTCCGAATCTTCCTGCTGTGCATCTTGTAGGCTGTCCTTTCACTCATTGCTGAGCTGGTCTGCTTGAGTATCCTCACAGATATTACTTCCTTACCCTATTGCCTAGTACAATGCTTGCAATGATCAGGGCAAGGTCTTCTTGACAATGCATCTGCGTTGTCATGAGATTTTTCGCTGCGCTGGGCGGTGCTGTTAGCCGCACTACCCTCTCGAGATCGATCACCTTCCCTTTCTACAGTTCGCTTAGTGCAGCTGAATCGAAGATGGCCCATTTTCCCACAGCCATAGCACTGTACGGCTGTAGCCGTTATTGCGATCCCAAACAGTAGCTGATGCAACCTCCCTGACGCGATAGGAACGACGATCATGCCGCACGGCTTCCACCTCCAGTGCATGAGCCAACGCGTCTTTAAGCGTCTCGTGGTGCCCGAGCCTCACAGCAGCTCTGACTTCAAGGTCACGGATGCTGTCGATGAATGTCTGCACCAGGTTTCCTACAATGACCGCAGGTACAGACTGGTATGCTTTTCGAACCAGATTATCCACCTCAAGGGCCCACTGTTGCAGGTTTTCGTTGCTGCGTTGCACGCGATCTTTGAGCTGCGCACGAAAGACGTGTTCCAGGTGAGTGTTGCCATATCTCGTCTAAAATGTCTCAAGGAGCTGCTCGTAAGTCACTTCCTCACCGAGAGCTTCCGGAACAGTGAAGGGCTGGTCGCGTATATCTAGGGTGAGAGCAGTCATGGCCTGACTTTTATTCCAGCCGTTCGCCTTCATAACAGCCTCGAACTGGATTTTGTAGGCCGACCAGGAAGAAGTCCCTTCGAACGGCGGCACTTTGAATAATCCACCTAGCGAAGGTGTTATAGCTACCACGGGAGCTGTAATTCCATCTCAATGTTTGAGGTCTTCCAGCGTTTTCTTCACGTCAGCCATCACGTTGTCAACCCGATTGTACACTTGGTCGATTCGGGTTTTAGCTTCCGACAGGCGGTTGTAATATTGAGCAACTCTATCCTTCACCTCCTTTATCTCTTTCCCGAAGGTAGCGTAAAGGTCCTTCATGAGGAGCATCTGCTCCTCCTTATAGCATTTGAGCTGTTCTTCCAACCGATGGGTCTGTTCCTCCTATCGGCGGGCCTGTTCCTCCTGTCGGCGAGCCTGTTCCTCCTGTCGGTGAGCCTGATCCTCCTGTCGGCGGGCCTGTTACTCCTGTCGGCGAGCCTGATCCTGCAAAATCATCATCAGAGCACCTTAGTCAGGTGCTGCAGATGCAGGAGCTGCTGCCGGGCCGGCCTCCGTGGTTAGCAGCTGGCCCTCCGACGTTTGCGGCGTCGCATTACCAAATCGTCTCTGGTCCATCTCCTGTTGGCGTTGACTTCGGGTACGGATACCCTCAGTGTCGTCTTTATGTAAAATCGGCATATTTGATCCCACTTCTGACACCAATTGTTACGAGCTTGGGGTTCGAGACAATTAAAAACTGCCGATTGAATTACCAAAGAGCAATGGCAGAAAAATAGTTGAGAAAAATTAAGGCGTCTAGAAATAAGTTCTATATAAAAAGATTTTTATTATTTTTCTATGATTTTTCAAACAAAAATGTATTTTAATTAAAGCCACAGAAAAAAACAAACATTTTGGGAATATCAAATGACTTAAATCATTTTACTCTATTCAAATGTTGCCATTTAGTATATTCATACTATTTTCGTATACACTTTGTAACACTACTAACACAGCACGCAAAATATTTTTATATTAAGTTATTATTAGTAATAACTATACTATCAGTAATAATAACAATAAAAGTGATATGGCTAAGAATAAATATCTTACAAAGAATTTCCTACAATAATACATTATCTCAATCATAGTACTATGTAGCAATTCCATTTAATGTTATGCCAACACTAGCTAAAATAAAATGTCACTGTTTTTTTTTACTGGCTTGACGGCTCTGGGTTCTAGCCTTTCTGAGAATGTCACTATGATACAAAAGCCCTGGAGCCATGTCAGAAATATACATTCATAGTATGCAAATATATAATAGAGATAAAATAATCTAAAAACTCTCAATTATGTATTATTTACTAAGCTAACATCAAACAACCACAGGAAGCATGACTCTTTCCAAGTGATATAGGATACAACCTAGAAAGATTCAAATGTAAATATCTTTTTTTTGACGCCTTCTCAGTACAAAAATCTTTGACAGAGTTACTAAGGGACTGACGCTTAACATTTTAAGATATTTTTGATATATAGACGCTACCATTTCTTCTCAACTAATTTTATGTATGAATGTCTGCCATTGCTCTTTGACACTTTAATTACACAACACTAATTACAATCTAAAACTACACTAATAATAAAACACAATCAATTTAGTTCGCAGTTACTTCGCTTCGAAGTATTCCCTTGTATCGCCAATTCAATACTGCCCCGGTCGTGGTCTATACCGGCTTTATATAGGGCCTCAGATAGTTTTCAGAACCGTCTCCTGTAGCGACATCTAGAATGTTCGAGTACATATCGGTCCCGAAATTTCTGGATCTTGATTCTCCTAGTTCTGCTACTCGACACTAGAGGGCGGTAGTGTAACTAGTGTTGCCATGTACAAGGCATTAATATTGGCGCGCAACAGTATCAAGTAGAATATTTAGGAGGAAATTTTTATTTATTTAAAATAGTCTCGAGTTGCTGACATCATTCTCATTAAGGCGTTTGAGAAATGCAATTATAAAATACAAAATTAAGTTTCACCATTCGCCAGTTGTTTTGCTTGCAAAATGCTTCTTCCAAGACAGTGAATTTAATGCCATTCGCAGAATGAGAAATGAAAATTGTCTCAAGCCTCTAGTTATATTTAAATATGAAGCTAAATAAGATTTATTATTTCAGCGTTGTATTTAAAGCTTAATTAAGTATTTTCTTTACTTTCTATTTTTTTTTTTTTATTTATTTATCCTTTATTGCAACACACCAACTAGGGGTTACAAAGGGCGGACTTAATGCCCTATGGCATTCTCTACCAGTCAACCCGACGAAAAATGGAATAAATAAAGATGTTGGCAGGTGCAAGTTAAGGACAATAATAAAACATAAGTTATAAAAGACAGTTCAGCTATAATAAATAGATTACACAATACAAAAACTACCTAATTGCATTATATAAATACAGTATACATAACCAACACACATATGTAAATATATATACACATACACACAACACACACATATATACATAAATAAATATAAATATATAAATTATAAATACACATATAATATATTAATATATATAATATATTATATATATAAAACGGGGAAGGCAATTAATTGTTGTTTACCTCTAAATAATGTTGTCGCACCAATCTTTTAAACAAAAGCTTATTCGTAACTTTCTTGACATCAGCGGGTAAAGCGTTCCAGAGGAGAATAGCCTGAACTGTGAAGGAAGAATTAAAAAATTTTGTTCTATGTTCTGGAATACTAACTTTAAGTGCGTTAGAAGGACGAGGTTCACGGCCGGAAATAGAGTAGAGAAAATTGAAGTTTTCTTTAAGATATGGCGGAGAATTAGCATCATTTAAGATGGAAAAAAGTGTCAGTAAAATTCTGGAGCAACGCCTTTGACGTATAGTGAGCCATTTAAGCTTAGAACGATAGGCAGAGATATGGTCGTATTTACGTAAATTAAAAATAAATCTTATACAATTATTGAGAAGGCGCTCCAACTTGTTGAGAAGATTTTGCGATAGATCCGGATAGCACACATCAGCATAATCAATAATGGGAAGAATGAGGGAATTTACCAACATAAGCTTAGTTTTGAAGGGCAAGAAATTTTTCAGACGATACAGGGAACGCAAGGCAACAACAACTTTACGGCTTATTTCAGAGATTTGCAAACTCCAGTTCATAGTTTGATCTATATGCAAGCCAAGATTAACTATTGATTCATTGAAAGGGATCGATATACCATTGTAAACCACAGGTTCAAGGTTTCTATAGTCAATCCTAGCCAGCATCCTTGAACTGCCTACAGTCATTGCTTTGCATTTCAACGGATTTACCGAGATACCATGCCTGTACGACCAAACTCGGATAGCATCAAGATCATCGTTCATCAGTCTTATGACGTTATTGATGTCGTCGATACTAGATTGTACGTATAGTTGAAGATCATCTGCATACAAATGGTGCGAACACTTGATAACAGAAGATATGGAATTAATGAATAAAGAAAACATTATAGGAGAAAGTATGCCGCCTTGCGGCACACCAGATTCGATGTCAGCCCAGCCAGAGAACTGTTCTCCAAGGCGGACAGACTATTGGCGGCCGCGAAGATAGGATGAGATCCACTCCAAGGCTGAGGATGAAAATCTAAGATGAGTCAGAATAGAGAGGAGGATGTCGTGATCAACTGTGTTGAAAGCATTTGAAAAGTCAACAAGCACCAGCACTGTCACTTTCTGTTCATCCATACCTCTTCTTATGTCATCAGTGACCTTAATTAGTGCAGTGATGGTACTGTGACCAGACCGAAACCCTGATTGAAAAACATTCAATAGGTTATGTTCTTTTATGAAACAAGAGATTTGCTTATACACACAGGCTTCAAGAACTTTGGACAGGAATGGGAGAACAGAAATTGGTCGATAGTGAGAGGGTAGTGTAGGATTAGGAATTTTGGGAAGAGGTCGAACATAAGCTTGTTTCCACAAAGTTGGGTATTGACCTGAGTCCAAGGAGTAATTTACAATATGTGTTATTGCTGGGAGAAGAAACTCAAGTAACATATTCACCATAGTCTTGCTTATGCCATCACAACCCAGAGCCTTGGAATTAATAGCTGATAACGCCTTAGCAACATCATCTTGGGTCACAGGAGAGAATTCAAAAAAGGGAATGGAGAGTGATTCCATAGAAGCGATAGAATGTATCGTTTGGGATTTAATACTAGGATCAATAGGAACAATGACAGAAAAATGACGATTAATGTCATCTAAATTAAGCGAAGGACCTAGCTCTGCTAACGGAGGCTTGGTAATACCTAGGGATCCAAGGAATTTCCACATACCTGCGGTCGAATTATTAAGGATATTATCGTGAATGTAGCGGCGTTTAGCGTTTCGCACCATCTGATTACATCTGTTTCTGCAAGCCTTAAAACTAGTCCAATTTTCCATAGTGCGTTGCTTCTTAAACTTCTGAAAAGCTCGGTTTCGTCTCGCTATTGCCAGCCTTACGCCTCTGGTCATCCAAGGTGCAGGAGGACGCTTTACTCTTATTTGGTGTACAGGAGCATGAACATTATATAAATTGAGAACAATACTATTAAGGATTGAGATTTTATCATCTATTGTACATGCTAAGCCAAGAGGTTCTAAATCAACACGGGAAGCGTCGCTCTTAAGTTGATCAATGTTCAATTTGGAAAAGTTGCGTAAATTCAAAATAGAGGGTTTATGTTTTGGAGGTTTCAATCTATAAGAAAAGTAAATTAAGTCATGACGTGAAAAACACGGAGCAGAAAGTTGTCCATGCTTAACCACGCGGTCGGGAGAAGAGGTAATAATAAGGTCAATCCATGAATCATCACTGTCGATGTTGTGGTGGGTTTCCTTTAACGGAAGAATGCAGAAATTGACTGATTCCAAGATTGACCGAAGTTTTTGGACGCGAGAGTTGTTTAATAATAAATTGGTGTTGAAGTCACCCATTATTATGTGGTGTGTATATTCGGACCCAATCTTGTCAAGAGCAGTTTCGAGATCAAGGAAATAATCTACAGCCGGCGGACAGTACACTACCCCTAGTATCGCCTTAATGCCCCTGATGTCAATTTCAAGAAATAAGAACTCTGCAGAGGCAGAATAGGGGAATGGAGAACATAGAACAATCTTATAAGGTATTGTTGCTCGTAGATATATTGCAACACCTCCACCTCCCCTTCCTATCCTGTCGTTACGAATAAGCACGAAATCTCTAAGTGGATACAGGCTAGACAATAAGGATGGCTTTAGCCAGCTTTCCGATACTAATATAGCATGAATTAAATCAAGTGAGAATGATTGTTCAAATTCAGAAAAATGACCCGGAATGCTCTGGGCGTTTATGTGGCAGACGTTAAGGAATTTACCACAAGGCAAAAAAATATTATTTAAATCATCACGAAGAGATGGCAAATTATCATCAGACGTATCACAACAAGAGGTAAACGAAGTTTCTGATTCTTGAGCAGAATAAAATGATTCATCGCCTGACATTACAAAATTATTAAATAAAGTATATGTAATAAATTACCTAAATAATATAATTAAATACAACTTAAAATAAAAATATATAAAACAAATTGTAAAGCCTAATAAAGTACTAATAATTAATTTGCAAGTATTATTATTATTTCACCTTACATTATCCCATCATCCACGAGTTGACGGTTTACAATAGGGTAAAGAAAAACAGAAAAAGAAAAAAAAAAGAAATATACTTATCAGGTTAAAACGAATGAAGAAGGCAAAATTAACAGCTAAACACAATTCCAATGAATTGGGCACAATCCAAAAATATGCGACTTATGACATAATTAACATATCACTAAAGCATTTATACCAACTCACAATACCGTTATATACATCTAGGGCTTATAAAACTAAACTTAAGAAACACAACAAAAAGGAATATTTAAAATTAAGTTTAAACAATAATATTAAAAGAAGGATATTTTGGTTCGAGTACATAATTATAAAACTGACCTAAATTTAACAAATGAACTACCTTAACAATGGCAAAAGTACTAGTGGTACGAACTACTGAAATTAATAAAATAATTATAAAGTATAAACTATGTAGCCAATATAGGCTGTATGGTCTGAGGTCTTTGTCTGCTTATGACGATTTGTAACAACGAAAATCAACTATCAAACCAATAGCTTGCTACAGTAGTACTACATATTTTGTCAATGACCAATGATCAATGCCTATGACACCTAAATATATTGAGATTGATTAGGTACCTACCCAAATATCTAATTGACGTTAATAATCTAATAAGCTAGTACTCTAAGCCTGAACTACATGTATATAAAGAGAGAGACAAAAAAAAATTGTGCTTGTTAAATTAAAACGTAGAGAATATATTACAAACAAATCAACAATGCTTGTTTATCCATGATATCTCCATGGAGTGTATATAACAGGTACACAAGACGACAGCATCAACTTATCAATTAACTAAATGTAACTACCACTGAATTTCATATATAATATCAGCACAGTATATTTATGGGATAAAAGTATACCGCCACCGTAATTTACTTCTTGTAGATAACTCGCCTTGTTCTCTTGCTCTCATTACTTGATACTGCAGTGACTCCCTGCTTGCACTGAACCACTTTCTGTTGGGGGCTGGTTTTTGATGTGCTCAGCTGCGAAACAGTCATATTTTCCACAACATTGTTTTCATTACTTTTAGGAGATGAATCGGCCGCCGAAGGGATACTAGTCGGAGACCACTTTTTCGCAAGACTATTAAATTCTACTTCCGTGAAAACCTTGGCACGGCTATTATCAGGCAATTTAATATAAACGGTACCATCAAAAGTCCAAACGTTTTTAACACCAAAGTGTTTACGTGCATTTTTATAAATATTTTGACGGATCTTCGTGAGAAACTCTGTAATCGTGAAGGGAGTGCCTTTTAATTTGGCCTTGGACTTCCAGATTTCGGATTTGACATTATGCTCATTGAATTGCACAAGAACAGGCCTAACTCCAGCTTCACTACCCTGAGATCCCAGACGATGACACCGCTTAAATGAAGTGCTACTTACATTAGAAAGTCCCATCTTGTTTTTAATCAAAGAAAGTACCTCATTCTCAATGTTAGATTCTGGGGTTTCAGCTATGCCATTAAACAACAATATTTCACGCCGCTGCCGCATATCCATTTCATCAATAGAATCTGTGCATCTTTGGACTTGATGTTGCAGTAGGCTAAGCATTTTTTTCACAAGCTCCTTAAAGTTGTAAAATTCTTGACTAAGTTGCAATAACGTCGGGCTGGACGGAACCAATGCAGCTTGCAAACGATCCTCAAAATCAGCCATCCTTTGAGTCCAGCTTACTTCTAGCTCTTTATGCATGTTGTGTACATTAGCGACATTTTCCATTTTGAACTGTATTATGTACCAAAATTAGTAATAACAAGTAAATTATAGGTTAAGCAGAACTGATGGGTAATGCAGGCAACTAATTACGGAATACTTCACATAGATGTAACTATAATATTATAATAATTTATGTTCAAAAAGTTATAAGTAAAAATATCACTTTGTCTTCCTCTAAATTAATTTTAAATAAATATAATTAAAGAGAGATCAAAGACAGCTACTACTTATTTTACACTTTCTATCACAATCACTACAGTCCATCACAAGTCCAAGCTAAAGGTAAGCCTCCCCCATTGATTGCCACGAAATACAGTCCTGAGATATTTGCATCCATCAACTACCTTTGCATGCCCGTAAGAGGCTGCTATTCAATATTTTTCCCTATCTTCTTTACTTACTAGAATATAAATAAAAGTAAAATATGCTCCACTGCTAGTCACTGTTGTCCATTTTCGATAAGGTTTTTTGTAAATTTTTTGCTATGTTTGCGGACTTAAAAATATATGTAATCGGTATATTATTTTTGTTTCATTTATTTTTCTATCATGCTGGTTTTCCTACGATGTTTTTCTTTGCGGAAGCAAACGGGGAAAATCAAAATTCTATTAGTGCCTGTAGCTCCGTTTGCTCACGTACTATGTTGGTATTAGGGAAGCGCTTATTTCCTAATTCCTTAATGCCTAGTGCTTCTATACAATTTCATCTGACGGAAAGTCATGGTGTCTAAACAGTAAATAGATTGTAAATACAAAACTATTTTGAAAGAAATGCAAAAAATGGTTACTCGAACAACTAAAGTTGGAGGCAGTTATTAAGTACTATAAATTTACAGAAAGGAGATGTTCCAGAAATGTATGGAGCCTGGGCCAGCACTATGTAACACTATATGTAAATATCGCTATATAATATAGTAACCGTTTTTTATTGTTAGTTTTCTTTAATTTCACTTCGTTTCAATGTACATTCAAATTAACTTGGCCAAGGAGAGCAACACAACATTAAATTAAACATGGTGGATCACAGAGAAAACACGAAAAATGTCATTTTGACATTGACATTTGATTGACGTATATCGTAATATCTGCAATAAAAAAACAATACGAATTTCGAAAATCTTGGGATTCGATAATATTAGACTACAGCTATATATAATATACTCTGTGGACTACAGGATATTCTACTCGATTGCGGCAGCACATCTTTTATCACCTATTAGAGTAGTTAGAGATTAGTTATATCGAAACGAAAGATGGCTTGAAAGTTATTTTATTTAGTAACACTGCTGCTTCATTCTTTAGCGCCTATCAATATATTCTGGACTTCGATAATTCATAGGTGAGCAGTGACCTGTGCAATATCTGACAACTGCAAGTTATTGTTAAAGTAGTTAACTATTCCTATTACACAGTAACAACTGGGAAGATACCAACCATTTTAGTTCAATTAGGCGGCAGCAGCATAATCAGCCTATAATGTTTCCACTGCTGGCACATATAACTCCTTTCTGTGAGGGAGTGGACTGTAAGCCACCATGCCGGCCCAGTGCCCAACTAAATACTATCAATTTTTCAAACAAGTTCAATGTTATATAATTCCTAGTATTAGCGACATGAAAAAGATGAGAAATCAGTCATGAGAGGTATATAAATAAAACAACTTGTTGGGACTTATGATTTTATTCGTTTTCCACATCATCTCTTATTAATATTCCATTCAGGAATGACACCGGTGCTTCTATGCTCTCTTGGTACTGAGCTCAACCCAAATAGCACACAATGGTCATGACATGAGCACAGCAACCCATTGTCCGTTGTCCGAAGATACAATTACAATAATAGCTAATTATTTTATCATCCCCACTTGATCCTTCCCTTGCCAGCAATATGTAGGTATATGTTTGCCCTGAGCTATGTCGAGATTTTATACGGCCTCTTATTAAAAAAGGATCAAGTTGGGATGAGGTTGCTTCTGCTACTACTTCCAGTTGGTCCGATACTTCTACCTGAAATGATCCATGCTGCCTAATATGTTCCCCAAAATAGCTTCTAGCCTGATCTTTTTGATAGGTACCTAACCAAAAAGTATTAAGTCAGTAAGTCAGTAAAGCGGTTGATCCGGTTATCAATTATAAGTTCTGTTAACCGGTTGGGCATATTTTTTCTCTGCATTGCTCGAGTAAGTATAGCATCAGCATCTGGTCTATTTTTAATCACTGGATGGAAGGCAGTAATTAAAGCTGCACAAATATGAACATCGTCCATCAAATAGGTGGCAGCCAAATTAAAATATTCATGTCTCAGTAGCTTAGTCTCTTTTAAATCGACCATTAACTACCTCTTCCACCCATCGGCATAGTGTCACACACCTTGTTTTGTTTGCATTGATGGTCGATAACTGAGTCTCTCCTTGTTCTAAGGACTCTGGTTTAAA
This sequence comes from Parnassius glacialis, assembly GCA_033319125.1. Lineage (NCBI taxonomy): Eukaryota > Metazoa > Arthropoda > Insecta > Lepidoptera > Papilionidae > Parnassius > Parnassius glacialis. The sequence goes on along the minus strand of JAVANC010000024.1, from coordinate 7,572,905 downwards.
TACTTTGAAGCCGTTGCGCTTTGTTAGGGCCCTCTACCATTAGAGTGGAATCACGAAAGCCTCAATCCAAAATGAAAACATCATTGGGCTGAAAAAAGCCCTTAGACCCTCGTTTTCATTTTGGAATAAAGCTTTCATGATGTCAGAATCTGATTTTGTTGCTGGATAGGGCTCCAAAATATCAATAATGTAACCATCAGTGGCAACAATGAGAAAAGGTTTAACAAGGTTTCTATATTTGTGCAAGCTATAAGTTTGTTTTTGAAACATGTAGTTGGATGATTTTTGAAGATATATAGGTACCATCACATATTATTATAGGTACTCTTGCCTCTTTGTTTCCAAACAAGCCTTCGGGTATTAATAAATTCCTATTAATTAAATCATTTCTTGTGGGATTGGGAATCAATAATAGTCTTTCCAAAGTCACAAATATTTTTTTCGTTTTTAATATAATGTTTCTTAAGTATTCCGGCACTCTATTTCGTTTAAAACCATCAAGTGTTATTGAAACACTTGGTGGCTGCATATCAAATTGTTGCACCACTTCTTGCTCCATTCCTACATTTTCCTGTGCATGTGTCTAGCAGTTGGAACAAAGAAGCGCATGTTATGGTAACTGAAAAAATAAAAAAAAAAAACAATTTACTCATAGGGGCAACAGATAGGGTTACTAATAGTTGAATGTACAGTAACATTACTTGTGTATGGTGGTTTGGTAAATTAAAATAATCTAACCTCATTTGGGTAAATGCTTGCTGGAACTTCATCTCTCACAGGACCACTAGCGACATGTGTTAGCCTTCGGTGTAGTGACATTCTACACCATGCACACATAGAGCCTTGTTGAAGGCTAGATGGGGCTGGAGTTTGCCGATTATCCTCAATCCTTGTAGCATGCTCCACATTTCTATGTGCTGCTACCCAACAAGCATAGCAAACCAGTCCTCCTGGTGGAATTTGAATAAAAGAAAAGAATACAATATGTATTGGCTATTCACACAATTATTTAATTTCAACACTAGATAATTAAGTAAGTTGTTATTGTTACCTCTCTTGGATATATTGTTTCTGTTATTATGGTCCATTTAGGTCCTTCAGGTATAGAGTAGCTATGTGTCTGGGCAAGAGACCGTCAGCACCATACACCTGCATTCATATTCATAACAGTAGAAGCTGCTATGTATGCTTCTTGTTGTATGTACCCCACAAGTATAACATATTAAGGCACCCTCTGGTATCTAAAACAAAAAATATGAAATTAAGATTTATTTATTTATATCACAACATTTCTAAACAATTTAAATTAATCAAGATTCAGTTATTTCAATATCACTTTTATAGACTCATCCAAGGTGATGTTATATATAAGTCACATGTCTACACACATTTCCAAAAACTAAATTGTGACTGTTTTTTTTCTTCCTGAAAAGATATTGTCTCGGACCATAATAAAAAACATCTGCATTTACCTGCCTGGTATGAATTAAAAAGAAAAAAAAGAGGTGCTTACCTCTCTTGAAGCAATTGTTTCAGCAATATATTGCCTTTCTGCACCCTCAAGAATAGAGTGAGCACACCTCCTAAATAAAGATGAAAAGGTGTAGGACACACCTAACACAAACATTGCTATCATGGCAATGCTGGAGTTCATGATCTTCTTGTGCAAGAGCACTATCATTAGACATTTCTTGCATTATGATAGCAAAACATTGTGAGCACATCACTTCATTTCCATCAACCTAAAACAAAATAAAAAAGGAGTTATCCAGTGTTTATAGATATGTTACAGTATATAGATAAATAAAATGTTTTTTACCAGATGGCCAAGGTGCCGCTCGATGACGGAAATTATTTCGGGATCCATATTATCGGCAGTATAATATTATTCATTTTTATCTATTACAGAGGTGCACTGTAGGCACGCCATTGTCAATAAACTGGAATAAGTATGAGTAAATATCTTTTAGAATATGGAACAAGGGAAGAAAACATCACATAGAAATAGCATTTGAACAAAACATCGAATAAATAGGGGACATACCTGAAACTGAATTTGTTATTATAAAATAACACACGACGGAACCCAAATCACCAGACTCAAAGTCGTCACTTCTAAAACTGTCACCACCACAGAACACAATTATAACTTGACAGTCGTCAAACGTCATATTAAACACAACTGTCATGACTGCCCTTAAAATAGGGTTATCATAACAAAAAACTTTTGAAATGATCATTTTTGTACGCCTATACCCTTTTTGAAATTAATTTCTTAGTATTTTTATGAAATTCCTCAATTTTTTTCCTATTTATCTATGTAGTGTACATAGTGGTGGCCCAAAATCGAACATCTCCTTTACATAGCATATATGAGTATATATTTCAGTCAACAACATTTCACGTCAATGCAAAAATTAGGTTAAGATACTGTTTTTCTGAAAAGTCGGCTGTGACAGAACACCAACGGTGAAGTCAAATCACCAGATCGCTGAGTCACAGGCAAGTATGTGTCATTACTTATGTTACTTAAGTATGTTCTAAATTAAGTTTGTGATGATCTTTTGCACGCCTTAAGGCCCTAAGAGCGGGTGAAATGCCTTAATTCTTGGATATTTAAGTAAAAAAATCAAAATAACTGTTCATTTAATTCACAAAGAAAAAATATAGGGTGACAGAAGAGGATTTAATAAGTGTTTTTATTTGAATAAAATTGTATTTTTGTCAATCCATTATTATAAAAAAACACACAATGAGTAACTATCTTTGTCATATTTTGCAAAATTTCTCCAGTAGCTTTAAAGGTCTTATAAATTATTAATATTTTTAATAGAGAATTTTATTTTTTTTTCCCGTTTTACTCAAAAAAATATAATTGTCCCCGAAATTAAATATATTCACGCGAGCGTGTCTGCTCCTTCGTCCTGTTATCCCCACAAGCTCTGCCGCAGTCCGTTTTCGGACATCGTTCAGGATGAGGGTGGACCGCGCGTCGGTGTTGGAGCGAATTCGTTCAAATATATTTTAGTTTTTAAAAGTTCATACTCAATTATAAATATTTTTATGAATAGAAATACTTTATTTAGTTAATATCAGTACATTGGCAACGGTCAATATTGTTTTCTAAATAAATTAATTTTTATAGTGCATAGAGAAGAAGAAATTTTCACGGCGATGTTGATTAGTGAAATTGAAAAACGCCTTTTTATATAATTTAGATGTGGAACGACCAAAATGCTCTCGTTACTTCGATTTCGATTATCTAATACGTATTTAATTTTATTGTACATCTAATTAATAAAAATATATTAATTAGATAATACTGAATTTTATAATTATATATTACAATAAAACTCTGTTTTTATGAGTATGGCTTTAATAGAACATTATTGGGGAGGGAAATCTAGATACAGATATATATACTTTGGTACACTATTTTAAAATAAATCAAACAATTTAAATAAAATTTAACGGTGGTAGAGCCACGCGGCAGGTTTTGCTGTTGCATGTATCACAGCTTTTTAGGGTTCCGTAGCCAATGGCAAAAAACGGAACCCTTATGGATTCGTCACGTCTGTCTGTCTGTTCGTCCGTATGTCACAGCCACTTTTTTCCGAAACTATAAGAACTATGCTGTTTAAACTTGGTAAGTAGATGTATTCTGTGAACCGCATTAAGATTTTCACAAAAAAATAGAAAAAAAAACTAAATTTTGGGGGTTTTCTATACTTACAACTGAAACTCAAAAACTTTTTTTCCGTCAAACCCATACATGTGGGATATCTATGGATAGGTCTTCAAAAATGATATTGAGGTTTCTTATATAATTTTTTTCTAAACTGAATAGTTTGCGCGAGAGAAACTTCCAAAGTGCTAAAATGTGTGTCCCGCCCCCTGTAACTTCTAAAATAAGAGAATGATAAAACTAAAAAAAATATGTGATGTACTTTACCATATAAACTTCCACTGAAAATTGGTTTAAACGAGATCTAGTAAGTAGTTTTTATTAAACGTCATAAATCGTAAATTATGTTACTTGCTGCTACGGAACCCTTTACGGGCGAGTCCGACTCGCACTTGGCCGCTTATTTTTCCTTGGTTATGAACTCAGGGTTACACTTCTAGCAGTGTCGAGTAGTAAGAATATTTCGTTTTATAAACTTCTTTATAATATGCTGTTGCTGTTACATTTGCGTAATTCTTGGGAGCGTCAGCGACCCCTGTTGATTTATGGTTTTTATGTATCCAAATTCATTTCAAACTAGACGTGTGTAATTCATTCATTTCTAGTGACCCAATCATTAAAGTATTGATTCGTCTTACGAACGATTCGGGCCAATCATGAAAATTGATCATTTCGAGTTACAGTACTCTGTGATCTGTGTGACCCGGTCGATAATGTCGATCGCCCAACATTACTATACTCTTTGGTCGTATGTACTGTCAATTGTGTGATTCGAAACGTTTAAAAATATTATTGCAATCATCAATACTTTGTTGCGATCCAGGTCAATAGAACAAATCATTCACGATGGACGCATGTCTATTTCAAACCATTATGTAAACTATTCAGCAAAAATCCACCGGCGCGGCGGTCAAGTTTCTGCAAAAACTCCGTCGCAGTCCCCATAAATTTTCATATCCCGGGTTTATATATGAAAACCCATTTTTAAGGAGTAAACTCCAAAAATAGATGGCCAAAAAATATGAAATTTTTAAGCATCTAGTTTTTAGCTTGAATCTGGTATCCGTATTACCGTAATGTTGGGCATGACCTAACCTGGTCTGGATTTCCCGCGCAAATTACAGCTTGCAACAGAATTAGAAATAAAGCACCGTAGTAAACGGTTAGTTGAACGTGAAACATAGATATAAACTTGAATGTTAGCGGCTCTAAAACTTTGATAAGCACTCTTCTTTATGTGGATAGCTCGGTAGCACAACGTTAAATCGTTTGAAAATAGTATTTGTATGACTTAAATTTAATTGAGGTCTGAATATTTTTTGATATGTAATACGATGTAGTTAAACAATAATTTAAAGTTAAAAATTTTGTACAGCCGACATCAATATAAGCGACTTCAATATAGGTTACTTAAGAATAACTCAATAACCATTAGTCTCACCGTGATCAAATTCATATGGAACCACACGAGAACTATCAGCTTTCATATAAAAAAAGAATCATCGAAATCGGTTTGCTCAGTACAAAGTTATGAGGTAACACACATAAAAAAAACATACACTCGAATTAAGTACCGTCTCCTTTTTGGAAGTCGGCAGAAAAGGAAGGCATGAAATGTGTGATGTATGTCGGTAGATCGTATAATATAATATGTATATATATTTTTCTGTGTAGGTAGACATTGCATCTGCCACGTTAGATTGCAATAAATGTCGTATGCAAGGACGTGTTTCATTTCTCAGTGGCGACGTGTTATTTCGAATCCAGTTCAGTGACCTGCATACAAGATGTCAAACAGCCGAATAACCGAATTCAATATTAATTCCGACAATTGGAAATTGTACGTAGAATGCATTGAACAATATTTTTTGTGAATGAAATTAAACCGGAAAGGCAAGTACTAAATTTATTACTGTGATAGGAGCCGAGTGCTACAAACTTATGGTTAACCTTTGCACACCGGAGAAACCGTCGAATAAATCGTTCAAACTATTTACAGAAATTCTCGAAAAGTATTTACATTCCCAACCCAGTATACTTTCGGAGAGATACAAATTCCGCCATCGGAAGCAAAATAACATCGAATCAATCTCGTAGTACGTAGCTAATTTGGAAAAAATATCAAAGACCTGTCAATTCGGTAACTGGTTAGAGGAAAATTTGCGGGACCAACTGGTATGTGGCGTCAACAGTGAGACCATACGGCAACGGCTGTTTACGGATGATAAGATCGATTTTGGAAAAGCATAGGCCCTGGCGGTCAGTATGGAAGCGGCGGAAAAAGACGCGGCAGCAGTTGAAGGTCGAGCGAACACGTCTGGCGGCGACATCGCAGCGTGCCAGACATTGGCGGGCACGTGGCGGGAATACAGTGGTCGTGGCGGTGGCAGCGGCGCTGGCTGGGCCCAGCGCCCACCAGCAGTGGTGGCGCCGAGCCGCGTCCCATCACCCAGCAGCAGCAGTGTAGTACATAAAGTGGTAATCACGATAGTTCGCGATGCTAATTTGTGCGATACGTGTGCCGAGTGTGCAACAGGCAAGGACATTTACGTCGGGTCTGACCTTATTTGACGGATCACCATAGCATCGAAGTGACAATCTCCGCACCACCTAAAGAGGGGGACAGCGGAGAGAGTGATAAGGTAATGATGAAGAGCATTCATCAATTATCTAATCAATTAATGTGAAGTATACACGGCAAAAATATAAATATGGAATGTGACTCGGGCAGTGCAGTGTCTTGCATAAGTTTCGAACTTTATTTTAAATTATTTAAAGATATATTTAGCAATCTAACTTGAAGTTAAGAAACTATACCGGAGAGTTAGGCTGAGATCTATAGACCGTACTTTGACTTTGCTCAGACTTTACTTTCGAGCTAAGACAATGTCGGTATTTATAGAGCTAACTTCGAAGTCGTGCTGAGTGCGCGCTTAGCAAAGCCTAAGTCAACGATATCGACGACTTACGTAAAACTCAGGATATTATTCAAAACCACTGCATTAATTTTAAATTGTTGTTTTTATGTTACTCTAGTTTATTAAAACAATAAATAGGTAGTTTTAGACCGTCTTCTAGTTTTAAATAGCATTAATGCATTTTGTATTATCGTAATTTTTATTTATTTCGAATTTCTTAAAATCTTATTTTTTATTTTTTTCTTACTTGACACTCATCTCATCCGTTCCCGTTCTCATAGGACTGTTTTCTATTTCATGTAATAATAAATAATTTATGAAATACAATTGGACATTTTTCGATTTTAAATATATATTATTTTTAATTCTATACAGTAGTTTTGATTTTAAATATATATTTTTTTTTAATTTTATACAGTAAAGTTAAAAACATAATGCGTGGGATGAAGCATCCATTAATATTTGGACTGGGCCTTAGCATAAGCTTAGCTTAATCTTAGCCCGATACAACTATAAATTCAGAATCAAAGATTATGCTGAGCATATACTCAGCTAAGTTTATCGTAAACTAAGTCTGAGCAAAGTCAAAGTACGATTTATAGATCTCAGCCTTAGTTCCTCCCGTTATTGTAATAAAACCTTTTTTTACGATAACGGGACACTACTAACTAACACTTCTTTTATTATATCTATGTGCTACACTTAAGGATGCCCTTTTGTGTCGAATTGTGTTATACGCTCAATCCGGCTGACAAAATAAATGCAAGGATTTTTTTTATAGGATAAGGGTGACAAACGATCACACAGTCCACCTGATGGTAAGTGGTTGCTGTGGCCCATAGACATCTACATCTATCCTCTATTACAAATCAAAATGCAGATGCGTTGTCACTCGTGAGGACTAAGATGGAATGCCTCATTTCCAGTAAAAAGGGCCTCCGGCCACCTGCACTCACCAAGCGAAACGCAGAGGTAAACCTCTACTTCACGCTGGTTTTCTGTGAGGTCGTGGTACCACCCCGGTTCGAGCCGGCCCATCCGTGCGACAGCAAAAGCTGCCGCGTGGCTCTACCACTGTTTAGAACAGATTTTTACAAAAACGCTTTAAACTGTACATTGATCGCGGTTGGCATAGGTGGGGCTATAGATTAGTCAGACCTCAAGGTTAAAGGGCTAAGGTATCACAATTCCATGTAAGTCACATGAGTATAGTTAAAATGAAGTCCATGCCTCGCAGTTACGTTTATTGGCTCAATATTGCTGCGCAGATTTAGAAGTAATCTGTAAACAGTGCGAAACCTGCGCGGTCGAGGCGCAGGCGCCGCCGCACGCCCCTCCGCAGTCCTGGCCATATCACACAGCCTTGGAGTAGGGTTCACGTTGATTTTCTTGGACCGCTGTTTGGGAAAACTTACCTAGTAGACATAGACGGCGAGTTCAAAGTGGGTTGAAGTTTTTGAGATGCATAAAACGAATGAAACGGGTGTAATAAACGTTTTTCGAGTAATTTTTGCACGATTTGAACTACCAGTGGAGATCGTTTCGGATCCGTTCTCCGTACTCCGTACTCCGTTCACAAGCAATGAGTTTTAGACAATTTAAATAATAATGGCATTCGGCAATCTTTTTCACCCGCCTATCATCCCGTCATCGAACGGAGTGGCCGAAAACGCGGTCAAACTTTCCAAACGGGTACTTAAAATAGCAAATAGGCAATCGGTCAACATAGATGCCGCTTTGCAAACATTTTTACTGAGCTATAGAAATAGTGGGCATAGTAGTACGGGTGATACACCTGCGATGCTACTAAGGACCGGGCATTATGTTCGAGATTAGACCTATTGCGTAGCGACGGTGCACGGGAGCAGTGCATGCGGCGGGCACAGCACCGCTAACTAGCGCATGCTGGCGGTATGCCGCGGGTGCTTGCGCCCGGTGATTCCGTCTGGGTTAGGCATTACGGATGTTCAGAGAAGTGGCAAAAAGGTACCGTAGTAGGTAATGAGGGCTCACGGCGTTATTTCGTTAACAGCGATAACGGTCGACTGATGCAAAGACATATTGACTAAATTAGGCGCCGAGTGCGAATATCGGATGTTTCTTATCCTTCTAGTGTAGAATGTATCGAAGATCAATATCTTCGGTCTCAATAGACCGAAAACGAGAGTCAGGTGTTGCGCTCAGAATTTGGGTCAAAGGGGAACGTTGTGAGCGAAGGTGAGGAAGACTGGTTCGGCAGCCCTTCGAACAGGTGAAACAGGTGTCAGTACGTTCTTCATTGAACACTACACAGAGTGAGTCTAGTCCAGCGCAATCACCAGTCCTAAACTCACCGTGCATATCTGGGAATCGTCTCAAACGAAACCGTAAACTTTTCAACGTTATCAGAATTAAATTAAGAGAACATTAATTAATGTGTTACCTATTAGTTAAAATGTAGTTACCTACTCTGTTGTAATTTAAGTGGGGAGGTGTTAAGTATGTCGGTTTCTATGTAGGTAGGCAGTTGCATCTGCCACGTTAGATTGCAATAAACGCTGTTACGCAAGGACGTGTTTTATTTCTCAAGATGTTTTCGTCACATCCCATAATCGCCTCATATGACATCAGGGGATGAAATGTGGTGATAAATTCCCTAACTCCGTATTATCTAATGTATTTGGTTATATTTATTGCCGCTTAGTGGAGGCCTTAGATTAAATTAAATATACCATTCTAGTTTATTTATTTATTTAAGGAGAGCTATACACAAAAATAATGTATAAACTTAATTTTGAATGTAAAACCTATTTAAGGCAGCCAATAAATGCTTCACAAGAAGAGTAAAATGTTAAAACATAAATTAATTTTTTTTTTAAACATAACCTTAAAATAGATATAAAACTAAACAAAAATAAGATAAGGGAAAATGACAATAACTAATTATATTAACTATTATTCTATAACAGTTACCAGCTCCCTTTAATTAGAAAGTAGAAATGGAGGCATTGCGACGATTTTTTATAATTTTCTTCGTAATACCCTATTCCTTTATACAAACACTACGAGAAAATTGTAAGAATTCATTAAAATTTCTCATTTAGCGTCCGCAAGCACAAGGCTTGGCATAGTCTCTGAGGCAAGTTTCTGTAATTAATACTATTTTTATCCTTTTATGACCAATTTTAGGTATAATTATGGTAATTTGCGTGGTTAAGTTTTTACGATGATATTTAAAAATTCATCATTATCACCATTACAGCCTATCGAAAGTCCACTGATAAATATAGGCTTTAAATTACCTTGTAGTGGGATTATTAGAGATAGTTTCCATGCTTAGCAGGCAAGAAACGAAAAGAAACAAGCTTGCTCGATTTTAAAAGCCTGCAATTCCCCTGGTGTTGCAGTTAATCATAGGTGGCAGTCAACACTTACCATCCAGTGAGCCACATGCTCGTTTGCAGAAGAGGGGCTTCTATAAAGATAGGTGGCAACAGCAGTTTTTACTTGAGTAGTTATTTTTTATAAAGAATATGGCTGACAAATGAGTACACAGTCCACCTGATGGTAAGTGGTTGCTGTGGCCCATAGACATCTACATCTATGTTCGTTTGCAAACTAAAATGCTGACGCGTTGTCAGCCGTGAGGACTAACAGAGAATGCCCCTTTTCCAATAAAATGGGTCTCCGTTTCTCTACACTCACCATACGAAACACAGCAGCATTAAGTTGCTATTTTACGCTGGTATTCTTTGAGAGCGTGGTTCTTCCCCTGTCGAGCCGACCCATTCGTGCTACAACTATACTATTAATATAGCTGCAGCATGGCTCTACCACGCAAAAAAATCGTTATCAGGAAGATGATACCCATTTCCTATTTCATTTTCCTCTGTCACTTCTTACAACACCCAAGATGTAATGGATTCCCTTACGCTGGCGCTACACGGTGGCTTAAGGGAGTTGTAAAAAAATAGGTTTGCTTATCCCTGATATACGGGATACTGATGCTGTCCCCGTGTTGCTATAACATCTATCCATTTGCTATGAAACTTTGGTGACATAGTTCCCGCTATGTTTCTGTAAGCAGCGTTTCTTTTATTGATAGAATAATAGTGACAAATGAGCACACAGTACACCTGATGATTAGTGGATGCTGAGCCTCGTAGACATCCACATTTATCCTCGATTAAGAATCAAAACGCAGATGCGTTATGACCCGTGAGGACTAAAATGGAATGCATCGTTTCCAGTATGAAGGGTCTCCGGTTCTCTTTACTCGCCATACGACACACAGTAGCAATAAGTTGCCACTTAACCCTGGTATTCTCTGAAAGCGTGGTCCTTTCCCGGTCGCACCGACCCATTTGTGCTACAACCATAATGATGTGTGGCTCTACGTATACCATTTATTCGATTGCGATAAATCATTGGATAACTGTTGTACGCGTAATTTTTCAATAAACAAGTTTAAATGTTTTATTCAAGATATTTTGTACAAAATGGATTATTATAATATCAAAGAATACATAAATGAAAATAAATCCTGGGGGTCATTGTAGAAACGTGCTCATCGCGACCCCTGCCGGCCCTTTTCAGGGCTGCAATTCTACTCAGCTTCGCACCCATGCCAACGAGGGTTAGGGCGTCCCCCCAAGGCGACGCACACCAGCTCGTCCCCGTTGGTGTGGAATGCAGCGCGCAAAGCGGCGATGGGGACCGCCACCCGTCACGCACAGCCCGACACGGCGGAAGGTGGAGGACAGAGTGCAGAGTTGGCACGTGGAATGTTAGAGGAGGCATGAGAGATAAGACGAATGAGTTGATTGAAATAATGAAAGAAAGAGAATTAGATGTCGTGTGTATGTCGGAGACCAAACGGAAGGGCAGTGGTACTGAAGAGCTCCCTGGCGGGGCGTTAGCTCTTTGGTCCGGAGTCCCGGAGAGCGAGAACGTCGGCCAGGGAGTGGGGGTGCTGCTGTCGTCTCGGTTGGTCGATGTTATGACTGAATATAAGGTTGTGAACTCAAGACTTCTCTGGGTTCGCTTTAAATTGGGACTGACGAAGTTATTCCTTTTGGCTATTTATGCGCCGGCAGCTTCGTCGTCCAGGGCTGAGCTGGAGGAGTTTTGGGAGAATGTAAGAGAAGTTCTAGATTTGGCTAGGGGAAACGAAAGAATTGTTGTGTGTGGTGATTTGAATGGATGGGTTGGTCCCGCTCGACCAGGGTACGAGTCGGTGCTTGGAAAGTTTGGCGATAAAAGGGTTAATGATGCTGGCAAGCTTATACTGGCGCTATGCAAGGAAAAGGGTCTTCTTGTGACAAACACTATGTTTAATCACAAGAAAATCCATATGTTTACTAGAGAAAGAACGAATGAGAGAAGTATGATCGATTTGTTCCTGGTGGATGACCGACTGCGAAAACAGGTGATGGATACGCGAGTGTTCAGGGGTGCTGACCTGGGAATGGATCACTATCTAGTAATTACTAGATTTAGGGGTCTGTTCGCGGGTTGGCGCTACCGGACGGCGGTAACAGAACCACAGTCGGTCTGTCGCATCCGAAGCTGGAAGCTTCAGTAAGCGGATACTAGGGACAAATATCATGCAAGGGTAGCCGAAAAGCTTGACACCATCGATGGCAGAAAAGAATGTGTGGAAAGAACATGGCAGAACCTAAGGGATCGAATGGTAAGTGCAGTGGAAGAAGTGTGTGGAACAATAAAAAGAGGCAGTAGTAAAAGAAGAGATGCATGGTGGAATGATGAAGTGAAATAAATTGTAAAGAAGAAGAAGAAAGATGGTTAGACTACTTGGCCTCTAGTAATGATAAGGATATGAGAGAGAAGATGAAAGAAAGATATAAGCTGCAGAAAGTTCACACGAAAGCATTGATTGAGGAAATGCGTGAAAGGTGTAGAATAGAAGCGGACGAAAGGTTGTAGCACAACTTTAAGGAGAACTCCAAACTCTTCTGGAAAGAGGTTGGAAGGACCTGAAGTGGTGCGACGGCCTTAAGAATGAACAAAGTGCTTTCGAGAACTAATGACGTCCTCACAGAAAAATCGGACGTCATGCAGCGATGGAGCGAATTTTATAGAGAAATGTATGCGTGTGATTATCCTAGTGGGGGATCCGGGGATTACGCCGTGACTGGTACGCCAGACCCGGACCTCGATGACACAGAGGTCATCAGTATGAAAGAAAATGAACGTGCGATTCGAAGTTTGAAATGTGGTTAGGCTGCGGGACTAGACAGAGTTACTGCTGAAATGGTCAAGTATGGTGGGCCTCGCGTCTGGGACAGCTTTTATCTGCTGTGCAATTTGTGCTGGCGGACGGGGGATGTCCCGACTGATTGGCGATCCGCAGTCATTGTGCCTTTATATAAAGGTAAAGGTTCACATTTTGACTGCGGGTGCTATCGGGCGATCAGCTTGACCAGTTTAGCAAGTAAAGTCTACTCGAAGATTTTGACACGTAGGATGCAAGAGAAATAGGAAAGATTTCTATGGGAGGCTCAATACGGATTTAGACCTGGAAGAGGATGCACGGATCAAATGTTTTCTCTACGCATGATCACGGAAAAGCTTCTGGCTGCTAACCAGAAGATTTTCTGTGCTTTTGTGGATCTTGAGAAAGCATTTGATAAGGTTGTAAGGAAGAAAATGTGGGAACTATTGCCGGGGTACGGTGTGGATAGTCGATTGCTAAGGGCTGTGCAGTCACTTTACTGTGACTGTAAAGCCTGTGTGCGGGTAGGGCATGACCTGTCACCCATGTTTAGCATCCAAACGTGCGTAAAACAGGGTTGTGTCATGTCTTCCTGGCTGTTCATACTGTATCTCGACAGCTGTTTACAGAAGCTGAAAGATAGCTGTTTGGGTGTGAAATTGGGTGACATAAAAGTAAATTGTCTGCTGTATGCTGATGATACAGTGCTTATTGCACCATCAGAGGCAGAACTGCAAGGATTAGTCACGTGTATGAAAGAGGAATGTGAAATTTAAGGTCTCCGTTTGAATGCTAATAAAACTAAGGTTCTGGTATTTGAAAGGGACGAAGAGAGAACGAAGTGTGAAATATGGGTAAATCAGGAATGTCTAGAACAGGTAAATGAAATTGTATACTTGGGGAGTGCTTTTAGCCGTAATGGAAGGTGTGATTTAGATGTGGACAGGCGTGTCGCTGCCGGGAACAAAGTCAATGGTGCCCTGACTGCTTTAGTCAAAAGGCAAGGAGTAGTGAAGAGTGCAGGCCTTGCAATACATAACGCAGTGTTGGTACCGACTATGTTATATGGCAGCGAAACCTGGGTATGCCAGAAGAAGCATAAAAGCAAGTTGAATGCAGTGGAGATGCGATCTCTCCGTAACATGTGCGGCGTTACCATGGCCGACCGAAAGCGAAGCGAAGAGATTCGCAATATGGCAGGTTTGAAAGATGACCTTATCACAAAAATTGTTAAGGGCGTGCTTCGATGGTTTGGGCACGTTTAGCGAATGAGTGAAGACCGAATGGTGAAGAAAATATATAGCGCGAAAGTTAATATTAAAAGGTGTCTAGGTAGACCGAGACTAACTTTCGAAGACCATGAGAGCAAACTGCTCGAAGAGGGGAGGGTCAAGAGTACTCGGATACCTAGACGTGCATGTACGAAGAAGATAATGAATCTGAAAGAAGCGAAAGAGGTATGTAAGGATCGTGACACTTGGCGATCTGTTCTCTCTGTCTAACCCGTCAGGGATTGTGCGTGATGATAAGTAAGTAAGTAACTCCTGGGAATGAGGTGATCGCCACCATGTTGGCTCTATTAAAATACATTTCAAAATTGTACAAAATTATTGGAAAGTTAAATATGTTAAAGAAAGTCCCACTGGGTTACTTCCCGGTTCTTCCCAGGACAGATAGTAGGACAGGTATTTTCCGAACCAGTGGTAAATAAAAAATTGAATTTCAATAAGTATTATGTAATAATCTATATTGAACAAAAATTTTTCTATTCTATTCTATCCTCCATAAGGGAAAAGTGATCGTCTTCCCATGAACTCTCGCTTATCCAGGTTCGACTGCATAAGTAAGGAATACATAAATGAAAATAACCCCTGGGGATAAGATGATTACTAAAATGATGTTAAGGATAAAGTTACAGACTGTTTACGTTACTGATCTGCCTATAAATTTACTACAGTACACGCGATTATTGAAAACCACTATTATTGAAAGTCATTATCCTTTTAATTCAATGGTAATGGATACTTCTCTATAATGGATTGATACATCGAATTTTTGTCTTTTATTTTTAAGAATTGGTGATAACAACGGCTCTCTGTTTAAATAGAAAGTAATGTGATTTTTTTGTTATATTATATGTTCGTTATAAAAATGCCCGCCATCGTTTTAATAAGGGCTACCACGACATTTTCTGCCAACAAGTAATTTTTATAAATCGTCCTGTTCCTCACCATAAGAAACTGACTGAACTGTACTCCTATATTAAATGTATAGTTTATACTGCACATGCATAAATTACATTGAAATTTTCGACTTTCATTATAAAATCAAAAAAGTTTGTAAAATGTGTACCTATAAGGAAATTGTTATGATGTTGTACATTATTAATGTATATTGTTATTTGCTAAATGAAATCTTCAGATTCAACATAAACCATATTTTTGAACACACGACTTATATTTTTCTTTTAAAAAATCGCATAACAATTTTCATATTAGTAAAAAATCGATTATTTTGTGAAGCCATCGCTATATTCAATTTAGTTAGCCGTATATTAAGTTATTTCTTTTATATTTATATTCTCGTAGCATTTCCCTTCAGGAATCACTGTACACTTTTCATAAAATTACTTCAAATTTTTACAATGATACTAAACTCAAATTATTTCTTCGTTAAAAGAACCCAGTAGACGCAGACATTGCCAACGGTTATAATGTTAAGGTGGTGTTTTATATAATGAATCCGTATAAATCGTAACTACTAAGAATTCATATATTTTCCCGTGGGTGTCGTAAAGGACGACAAAGGGATTCTGAAACAGGAGAGCAGCATCTTCCTGATAACAACTCAAAATTATAAAAAAAACTGTGGTTGCCAACCCGACTGCCATGCGTGGCAACTATGACAAAATCTCCTATATACAGCAATCTAGAGGCCTATATACAGCAATAGACTTTGATAGGCTGTAATGGATGGAAACTCTTAGAACCTTGCAAAGGCGAACACGACTAGTAGGAGCAGATTTACAGTTTGGATGGGTCAGGGACCGAGACCTTTGTCGCATTATTTTATCACTCAAAAATGACAAAAGAATTATACATTCTTCTTCTTCATCATCATCAGCCTCTAAACGTCTACTGCAAGACATGGGCCTCTCTCAATATAACGGTGATTTGCCATAATTGTCACGGTTAACAGGGATCACAATAGAATACTTCTCGCATCTTTGACGTTACTGCCCGTGGTCAGTCTGGGTATTTTGTGTCTGCTCTGATGTATATTTTTACGTGGTAGAGCCATGCTGCAGCATTACTGATAGAGCTGTAGCACGAATGGGTCTGCTTGACCGGGGATGGACTACACTCTTACAGAATACCAACGTAAAATAGCAAATTAACGCTGCTGTGTTTCGTATGGTGAGTGTAGAGAACCGGAGACCCTTTTTACTGGAAACGAGGCATTCAGTCTTAGTCCTCACGGCTGATAGGGCATCTGTATTTTGATTCGTAATCGAGGATAAATGTAGATGTCTATGGGACACAGCAACCACTTACCTAGGTGGACTGTGAGCTGCTATGTCACCCTTATCCTAAAAAAGACCGATATGTTAATATCGGCCAATATCAAAATCCATTGGATTTTTCTAGTGTTTCTCACAAAGACGACTACATCTCCAGGAAGTAATGGTTTCATGGATTCATTTACACCGCCACGACACGGCAAACGAACTATCCTTCCCTCCTTATCATTGATGTCTGCAATGCAAGAAACCTATGTATTTATAAATTATAGTTTAATAAATTATAGTAATTTTTACCGTATTCCTATTATATTTTATTAGTGCATATCTACGTTACTTGGTTTCGCTTT
Organism: Parnassius glacialis; assembly: GCA_033319125.1. NCBI lineage: Eukaryota > Metazoa > Arthropoda > Insecta > Lepidoptera > Papilionidae > Parnassius > Parnassius glacialis. Next base: position 7,556,218 of record JAVANC010000024.1, on the reverse strand, counting down.
AAATATAATATTGAACGAATACGCCGCTCTCGGTATTTTAATTATAATTCGTAGCATCGATTAAAATATTACAAATATTCAAAACAAATACATTTCTAACTAAGATTTTATGCGATAAAGTTATGGGCACATCTAGTATAAAATATTGTTCAACTTAATCGAGAAAAAATGTATATTTCTATGGGCTTACCATCAGATGGCTCGTTTGTTACTCTTATTCTATAAAAAAAGTAAATATCCGGGTGGCGTTTAGATCATAAAAACATATTTCCCTGTTTTATATTGTGTGATGTTGGTCTGAGACCTATAGATCCCATATTCCTCTTGGAGCTGAAAAACGTTGTTTATTACATCAAAAACGATACGAGAAGTAATTTCAAATTTATTTGAAAAAATACTTTTTTCGAAATGGTCGTGTTTGATGCAATTTGCAGCACTCAATGGAGTTATTTAAGTTTAAGAGCTTATTATATTTTGGAATTTATCGCTACATCTTTTAAAAAGTTATTTAGAAAAAAATTGATAATTTTAATTTTAAGATTTTTTCAAAATCTACCGGTTGGATTCGGTTCAAATGGTATACAAAATCTAAGTTTAGTGAAGCCGCATCGTACGCTGTTAAGTACGCTGAAATCGGTTAAGCCATTCAAAAGTTATGATACACACCCACAAACACACACACACACACACACATACACACACACACGCACACTATTAGGTGGACTGTGTGCTCATTTGTAAACATTACTTGAATAAAAAAAGAAATAAGATTTTCATCTGTTGTGTAAAACAACTTTTGTCTTGAAATATATGCAGTAACATATACATATATCTTGCCACAAACATAAAATTGACATTACGTTCTATTTGTTTAACCGTATTCAAAAGGTACAGAAACGCAGATCGCAGGTAAAACGATTCGGTTACGTTTAATTTCCCAAAAATAATATTTGGATAGGAATCAGTCGATTGCTCTCAATGAGCCAATATTCTCACCTTTTCATTCCCTTTAGGATTTTTAGGGATTCCGTTTCAATTTGATTTGAGTCAACAGTGCTATTATAATTCTTTAATAACGTTGAACCTCTAGTACAAGTTAGAAGAAAGAGGTTTTAATATTTTTTGTAATATTTTAATCTTGTTGTAACACGTTAAGACCTAATTCTTGTTCCTCTTCTTCACTATTACATAATAGTCCACTACTGGACATAATCCTCTCTCGTTGTACGGAAGATTTGCCTTAATCAACCTATTTATCAGGCGATTTGGCGATTACAGATTCTGAATACTTTCACCTTTGACACTACTCACTAGATATTCTACGCCTTCTAAATACTAGTTATTTTCTACCTGTTCAATTATTAGTACGTTTATGTCTCATTAGTTTTGTATTTTAATGACGTACCGCAAGAGTAAATATAAGACGATTTCCACATGATATAGTGACAATGAGTTAAGGTATAGTAAAGTGAACCGAACACTCTTTTTTACTCAAAACGGGGCATTCCAGCTCAGTAAAAAAAAAACAAATAAATAAATAGTTACCATTTTCATTATTTATTTTCAAAAATATCCTCTAATCTTTTACCTAATTCTGCCGTCAATGAACAGTGACCTCACCGCGGTGTTAAGGTTTAAAAGATAAAGGAGTTACCAGTGTTCAGGGGCGACAGTGCATCTATAGCCTCATTTGCTTGAAGTTGCAAGTTTCGCCTGAATCGCGAACTCACCCATCATCTGCTGGTTATAGCCAATTAAAGTCCACTGCTGAACATAGGCCTCCCCATAGATTAGCTAGTAGGGAGGATTATTGCCATAGTTGCTACGCTTGGAAAGTGGGTTGTCAACCAAGGCAATCGCAGTTTTTTATTTTCATTCGTTATTATGAAGACGTTGCTACCCATCTCCTGATTTGTTTCGCTTTGTCGCCTTTTACGACACCCACGGGATGGGATAGGGTTGTGGATTCTTACACTGCCACTACATGATTGTACTTATATAATATCAAAATATGGAAAAATGGCACAAGTACAATGGTAGACTGTCAGTGCATTACTAACAATGTTATCAGCTTATCTGATATGAGGAAAAAGCGATTCGCTACAGGTTTTCCTTTAACATTATCTGTAAAGACTGGGGTGTAAAATATTTCAATAATGTTGATTGAAAGTCCTACTGATCGTTCAAATACATATTTTTTATAAAACTGAGGTGACATACGAACTTACAGTCCACATGTGGCAACTGTATACGCAATACATTTTTTATTGGCAATATAGACTAGAAATAGGAATGAGCGGAGAACTGAGCATTGACGGACACCTTAATACAGGTGACCCAAATGAACTTTGTGCGTTCTATTACTTAAATATGAAATAATAAATTTAAGTCGACGTCGAGAGTCATTACGAATCGTCTCGCACGCAGACTTGACGACTTTCAGCCTCCCGAACAAGCCGGTTTCCGAAAGGGCTTTAGCACTATAGACCACATACATACCCTTCGGCAAGTTATACAGAAATTTGCCACTATGCCTGGCATATGTGGACTATGAGAAAGCCTTTGATTCCGTCGAAATTTCGGCGGTGCTGCAGTCCCTTCAGCGGTGCCATGTTGACTGTCGGTATATCGAAGTGCTAAAGTGCTTGTACAATAGGGCAACGATAGCTATCCGAGTACAGAACCAGAGTACGAAACCTATCCATTTGCAGAGAGTTATAGTTACATATTTTTATATCTCTGAAACTCTTTACCGCTGCATTGGAAGACGTTTTCAAGCTTCTGGACTGGAAAGGATACGGTATTAACATCAATGGCGAGTACATCACTCACCTTCGATTTGCCGACGATATAGACCTTATGGCATAATCGCTGGAGGACCTAAGCACTATGCTCAATGACCTTAATAGTGTCTTCCAACGGATAGGTCTTAAGATGAACATGGACAAAACAAAGATTATGTTTAATGTCCATGTCACACCTATGCCGGTAGTTATTGGGAGCACTAAGCTCGAAGTTGTTGACGAGTATGTTTACCTGGGACAAATAGTCCGACTAGGTAAGTCCATTTTCGACCGAGAGGTCAATCGACGGATTGAACTCGGCTGGGCAGCGTTCGGGAAGCTACGACACATCTTCTCGTCAGACATACCTCAAAACCTTAAAACGAAATTGTACAACCAGTGCGTGTTGCCAGTGATGACTTACGGATCTGAGACGTGGTCCTTCACTGCTGGCCGTATGATGAAGCTCAAGGTCACTCAGCGAGCTATGGAGAGGGCTATGCTCGGAGTTTCTCTGCGTGATAAATATATCCGCAATAGAACCAGAGTAACCGACATAGCCCAACGAATTAGTAAGCTGAAGTGGCAGTGGGCCGGCCATATAGCTCGAAGAACCGACAACGGATGGGGAAGAAATGTTCTTAAGTAGCAGCCTCGTACCGGTAGGCGAAGTGTAGGGCGATCCCCCACTAGATGGAGTGACGACCTGATAAGATATGCAGGAACTCTATGGATGCAGGTGGCTCAGGACCGTGCTTTGTGGCATTCCTTGGGGGAGGCCTATTTTCAGCAGTGGACTAATGAAAGGCTGTAATGATGATGATGATGAATTTTAAGCGCTGTGTTCTTGACACCATAGTAATGTAGCTTCCTGATTAATGTCTCGTGATAAACACAGTCAAGTGCCTTGAAAAAATCTTAAATATACCCATATCCCTCATCCCTCTGAATACTGGCATGTATAAAAATTATGTTCAATAAGCTCAAATCCGGCGTCGACTTTCAAGCTACCAGCGGTTGTAAAACCAAATTGATTTTTATGAAGCAATTTATTTATATAAAAAAATATGCGTCATTGTTGTGGAATACTCGGTTGGAACGAAGTTCCTTTTGTAGTATATTATTATTGATAAACGTATTATATTATTGATTAACAAATACAAATAAATGAATTACTAGCGTCAATTAAAATGAAGAGGGGAGGGTCAAGAGTACTCGGATACCTAGACGTGCATGTATGAAGAAGATAATGAATCTGAAAGAAGCGAAAGATGTATGTAAGGATCGTGACACTTGGCGATCTGTTCTCTCTGACTACCCCGTCAGGGATTGTGCGTGAAGATAAGTAAGTAAGTAAGTAAGTAATTAAAATGAAGCGTCTTTTAAAAATGATAATATTCATGGCAAGATAAGAAAAAGTGCGAGGAAGATGGATATTATTCCATCTCGCTCGCACCATAAAAAGGGATTCGTGACGGAAACAATTTTAAACTTTTCTCATCTAGTCCCCATCCGCGTTCAAAAAAAACGTTTGTGTTCAGTCATCTAGCCTGTGCCATCGCCCCCGAGGGGTTGTGTACAGGTTGTCCGCGTGCCTAACGTCCCTACGTTAGTGCCCCTCGTCCCGCTTTCGCGCTCCACAGTGTCGCGCTAATTAGCGCCGAAGCTCGGTGAGTGCTTAACAGCTAACTCTCAGCTCTTACCCCCCCGCCCTCGGTCGGGGAGGTCTGACTGAACGCTTGTTTATAAGTAGATACTAGAAATTTATTTTATTAGTTTATTATAATTATTTGTGTATTGTATTATATATATTGCTGTTTCTTAGAATACGTCACTTGCTCTTCAGAGCAAGGCCCTGTCCTTTTGAGGACAGGGAACAGTTTCAGAGATTTTGAACGTCCCGTACTTTTGAGTACGGTGACCCCCCGCCCCTTACGTTTAGTTTATAGTTTTATGTTTTTATAGATAGTCAACATGTCCACTCAGGACTTAAAGTCATCGCTCATTGAGGCCATCAATATGATGGAAGATCCGCAGGCGCTTGCCGCCGCCCTAGCCTATCTGGCCAATCCCGCCCCTAAGGCAACCGTCCCGCCGCCCGTTTTAGCGGCCCACCTCGAGTCACAGAACTCGTTTGCCTGTTGGAGGCCGAGATGATGATATATCTATATATGAGAAGATAATATATCCTCAGCGGTTATTATCCACGTCGACAAAAGACAATCGCTGTCTTTTTCGACATTGCCAAAGCCTTCGACCGAGTCTGGCATGAAGGTCTCATTTTCAAATTATATAAAATAGGACTCTCCGATCGTCTAGTACGTCTCGTGGCCTCTTATTTACAACATCGTACCTTTAGTTTTAGATACGAAGGCACGTTATCCCCTCAGCGCCCCATTAAAGCTGGTGTTCCTCAGGGGTCGGTACTAGTTCCCCTCCTGTACATCTTGTACACCAAGGACATTCCAATTCCGTCGAATGGTGTACAAATATCACTCTTCGCAGATGACACTGCTCTTTACTTTAAAAGTCAAATTTTATCTTACGCAAGGAACGAGCTCCAAAAGTCAGTCGATGACCTAGGAGATTGGTTCCAAAAATGGCGCATCGATGTGAACCCGGAGAAGAGCTCCGCAGTTCAATTCGATTTTAAACGACGCCGTCGCAAAAACCATAAAAATATTCCACCAATACGTATGTTAAGAACCCCTGTCCCTTGGCATACGTCAGCCAAATATTTAGGTGTCACCCTTGACTATAGGCTCACTTTCGAGCCTCATGTCAAAAGAGTGACACGTCTTGCTCGTTTTTACCTAGGTAGGCTTAACAGTATGTTAGGCCGACATAGTAAAATGTATCTAAGAAATAAGCGAACCCTTTATAAGGTTTGTATACGTCCGGTAATGACTTACGCGGCTCCAATATTAGCACACGCTAACCCTAAAATTATAAACGAAATCCAAAAAGTTCAAAACCTATTTTGTCGTCGAGCTACGAACGCACCTTGGTGCGTCCGTAATGCCGACCTTCACCGGGACTTAGAAATCCCAACAATTCAACAATTCACTAAAAAACTCTCTGAAAACTATTTTAAAGTTTCAGAGTTGCATAATAACATATTAATTCGTGAGGCAGTTACTTATACAGCCCCACTTATATCGTCCCCTTATATCGTCCGCAGGCCGAGAAACACCCTCTCGGATCTGCCCAATAAATTGTCAAACGACCTGAACTGCCTCCTGGCGGCTCAGGCGAATTCTAATTAAATTAAAAATTATTTAAAATCAATATGCCTTCGTAGGCACTCCCTAAACGGCACTTAGCCGTCTGCGCCCTCTTTTCCCAAAAGAGGGTCGCTTTAGATACGGCATATGAAGCTTTCGACAGCTAGTTGCCAGTCCCCAAAGGCAGTTTTTAGGGGGTATCACTTAGGTTCCCCTTGTAGGCAGTGAGTCCCCCATAACCACGATGGACCGGCCATCGTGGTATGCGTAATGCATTTTCTGCCTCCCTCTTGGGTAGCCCATTTCCAAATTGCTTCGGGCGCAAAAAAAAAATAGTCCCCATCCGTCAAATTCGTACCGAAGGATAAGGAACTGTGTTCCAAAAACCTTAACATCTGATCTATTTTTATCCAAAATTTTACTTTTATATACCAATTTCTGTACAACTGCGAAAAATTAAATTTGAAATTGAAGAAAATCTCTCTGGTTGTACTATTTGTATCAGACTGGTTTTGATATCAATATATAAAGGACATTAAAAAAGGGAAAAATAAAAAGCAAAAAACACTTTCCCGTTCATTTTTCAATTGTTTTTCTGTTCGCCTAAATGAGTGAATCTAGCGAAGAAATTCGATACATTCTGAAGTTTTTATACATAAAAAGGAAAAATGCGACTCAAGCTGCGAAATATCTGAAAGAAGCGAAAGAGGTATGTAAGGATCGTGACTCTTGGCGATCTGTTCCCTCTGGCTACCCCGTCAGGGATTGTGCGTGAATATAAGTTAAGCTGCGAAAAACATTTGTGACGTTTATCTGCAGTTTCAGAAGAGTACCACAAAGTTGATTCAAGCGTTTTCAAACCGGAAATTTTGACGTCAGCGATGCTTTGGTCGCCTTCATACGGATAAAGCCGATGCCACTTTTGAAAAAGTGGAGCAATATCGACAAATAAGTAGTAAAGACATAGCCAAGGAATTGAGGATTGACTCCAAAACAGTTGTGAATATACAGGGTGTCCAGTAAATAGCACGACATACTGCAGGGGGTGATAGCTAGGGTCACTACCTATCAATACAACACAATATATGTTCAGCAAAATCTTACGGATTTACAGTTTTACAAAATTTTCCGAGATACCGAAAAATCTCTACCTTGAAACAGATTTTTAAGCATCTCGTAATGAAAAAATCCTTTTCTAGTACTTTTTTTACATCAAATTATTTGTGAATAGTTACTTTAGTCATTGATAAGTTTTTTTTCTATCAAAGACAAGAATGTTTTCAAGAAATACTATTTTTTGTTTAAATTTGCACAGAACTATTTTCTTATCACTTAAGTTTAACCTACAGTGGTGAAAAAAAATGTATGTGGCAGTTTTGTACAACAAACTTAAAAAATAGCTTGTTTAATGGTGATTTAGGAAAGATACAATACTAGTGCATTTTCATTAAAAAAATACAAAAAAAATGCTATTTTAGTTCCAGAGAAGCTGATTTTGTTGAAAATGTAATTAACGTAATTTTGACGAAAAACACTATGAGAATAAGTAATAGCTGCTCATTTACGCGACTTATTATAAAACTAGTTGTGACACGTAAACTGCGACATGCACGCGTAATGACTAAAGGTTTTTACCTGGGTTTTAAAGGTTTTGACGTCAGCGATGCTTTGGTCGCCTTCATACGGATAAATTCGATGCCACCTTTGAAAAAGTGGAGCAATATCGACAAATTAGTAGTAAAGACATAGCCAAGGAATTGAGGATTGAATACAAAACAGTTGTGAATATACAAAAAAGCTCTGTATTTGAGTATCAAACGAGCTCACTGAAAGAAACCTAATGAATCGTGTACTCATTTGCGATTCTCTATTGAAACGTAATGAAAATTGAATCACCTACGACAAGAATCGGAAAAGATCATGGAGAAAAGTAGTCAAATCCACAGACTGTAGCGAAACCTGGATTAACACGTAATAAGGTGATGCTGTGTGGATAGTGGGATTGGAAGGACATCGTTTATTATGAGCTTTTACCACGGGGCAAAACCATCGACTCGGATCTGTACTGCGAACAACTAATGACATTCAAGCAAGAAATTGAGAAATAACGGCCGGAATTGGTCAACAGCAAAAGAATCGTCTCTTATCATGATAACGCCAGAGCATACAAATCTTTGACCACTCAGTAAAAATTGAAAGAGCTTAATTGGAAAGTGTTAATGCATCCACCATATAGTCCTGATCTTGCATCCTCAGATTTTCACCTGTTTAAGTCTCTTCAGAATTCATTGGGTAGTGTTAGATTAACATCAAAAGAGGACTGTCAAAACTACTTGTCTCTTTTTTATCTAAAGTTCAAGATTTCTACAGCAACAGAATTATGTTACTACCTTCAAGACGGCAACAAATTATCGAACAACATGGTCATGTTTATTATAATTAAATGTAATTAAGCTAAAAAAATGTCTTAGATTTGTACATAAACATTGTATTTTATATATATAATTGTATATTTTATGTATGTGTTGCATGTACTGAACTGAATAATATCATGAAAACTTAACTGCCCAAACTCACTTTCTGTTCTACCCAAGGTTAGCTGGTAGCGAATGCCATATAGCATTAAGCTCGCCTTTTGTACAAATATTTGGTGCAAAAAAGAATAAATAAAATACGAAAAAACTTTTTCCCTGACCTTTTTTTTTAAAAAGCACAAAATGGTTTATGTCCTCCTAGTCACGGGTGATGTTGTGATTGATGCATTCGCTTTCCTGGTCGTTGCTCACCAATCTCTAAATCGGAAGAGATCGGTGAGATTCAGAGACGCGCGCGAGTCCCCTTTCGAACCATTATTGTTCATTATACCTGAGACTCCCGAACAAGCCGGTTTTCGAAAAGGCTTTAGTACCATAAATCACATACATACCCTTCGGCAAATTGTACATAAGACAGAAGAGTATAATTTGCCACTCTACCTAGCGTATGTAGACTATGAGAAAGCCTCTGATTTCGTCGAAATTTGGGCAGTGCTACAGTCCCTTCAGAGGTGCCAAGTTGACTGTCGGTATATCGAAGTGCTGAAGTGCTTGTACAGTAGGGCTACGATGGCTATCCGAGTACAGAACCAGAGTACGAAACCTATCCAATTGCAGAGAGGTGTAAGACAGGGTGATCATATATCCCCGAAACTCTTCACCGCTGCATTGGAACACATTTTCAAGCTACTGGACTGGAAAGGATACGGAATTAACATCAATGGCGAGTACATCACTCACCTTCGATTTGCCGACGATATAGTCCTTATGGAAGAATCGCTGGAGGACCTAAGCACCATGCTCAATCACCTCAATAGTGCCTCTCAACGGATAGTTTTTAAGATGAACATGGACAAAGATCATGTTTAATGTCCATGTCACACCTATGCCGGTAGTTGTTGGGAGCACTTAGCTCGAAGTTGTTGACGAGTATGTTTACCTGGGACAATTAATAGGCTGACTAGGTAAGTCCAACTTCGACTGAGAGGTTAATCGACGGGTTCAAGTCGGCTGGTCGGGAAACTACGACACATCGTCTCGTACATACCTCAAAACCTGAAAACGAAATTGTACAACCAGTGCGTATTGCCAGTGATAACTTACGGATATAAGACGTGGTCCTTCACTGCTGGCCGTATGAGGAAGCTCAAAGTTGCTCAGCGAGCTATGGAGAGGGCTATGCTCGGAGTTTCTCTGCGTGATAAACTTATAAATAAGGATATCCGCAGTAGAACCAGAGTTACCGACATAGCCCAACGGATTAGTAAGCTGAAGTGGCAATGGGCCGGCCATATAGTTGGAAGAACCAACAACCGATGGGGAAGAAAGGTTCTCGAGTGGCGGCCTCGTACCGGCGGACGAGGTGTAGGGCATCCCCCCACTAGATGGAGTGACGTCCTGGTAAGATATGCAGGGAGTCGATGGATGCAGGTGGCTCAGGACCGTGCTTTGTGGCATTACTTAGGGGAGGCCTATGTTCAGCAGTGGACTTGTGAACGGCTGTAATGATGATGATTATACCTGTTCGCAATGCGCGTGACCCTAAACGAACGACCGTTGAACCTGCTTACCTACTTCTAAAAATTTATACTATTCAAAGTGCAGTTGAGCTCCCTGGGGTGAGTTCTTATATATTTTAACAATAGCAAACAATCTAACTGTTCTTGTTAAATTCCTATTGCTTCTGCTGAAATTCTTTTATTTCGTTTTGGGCTTATTTAAATTTATTTTTACCTAGTAGAGCCATGCTGCAGCTATAGATTAGTGTGTAGCGCTAGTAGCATGCTCTCGCAGAATACCAGCGTAGTAAAGCAGCTTAATGCTGCTTTTTTCCTATAGTGAGTGTACAGAACCGGTGACCCATTTTACTGGAATCGAGGAATTCCATCTCAGTCCTCAGGGGTAACAACGCATCTGCATTTTGATTCTTGATTGAAGATAAATGTAATTGTCCGTAGCCCGTAGGGCTACAGCATCCACGTATCTTCAGGTGGACTGTTTGCTCGATTGTTACATAAAAAATTAATTCTTTAAAAAAAATTATAAGGGACTTAGGCAGTGACAAAAAGTCCATCTAACTTCTCAGAAGTGACAACGTCTCTGTACCCTATTTTTTTTTAAGTTGATTGCAGGTGTCGATAAGCTGTAAGTAGCCACTTACCATCAGGTGGAGTTAGTTTTTTAATTCGATTTTATATAGTAATATTAAGCGTAGCTATCTTTTTTCTTCAAAATGTAAAGGCTAATTATTATTAATAAAAATTATTTTAATTTGAATTTGAATACATGAATTTACTATGTAGTGATAACCCAATAAACAAGAATCAATGGATTCAAATGCTGTAGGACCGGGTGAGCTGTAAAGATAATGGTAGGGTAATAATAATATGTATATTTTTTAACATGATTTATTGAAAATTCAAACAGATGTTGGAGCAGGTTATAGCAAATTACTGTCTTGTCTTTCCAAATAACTCTGCAGCTCTTCTAGCGCCAACTACGATTCCATTCCATGTTTCTTTTGCTACCTGTTCTATATACTTAGGATCCAAATGGAATCCTTCTGTACCTTCTCCAACGCCTGGCAGTCTTATATTGAAAGTCAATGGTATTCCTAACTTGTGAGCAAAGTCGATCCCAGTACCTGATGTTTCGATTCCGGTTACTAAGGCAGAATTTCCAACGGTGTATCTAGGAAAATCGGGTAAGGAATTTGCATAGATGGTATCCGCCATAGACACTCCTACACTTTGTAGAGCAAAAGCGTGGTTGGAAAGAGAGCCATCATGTCCCCAAGGATAAAGAATTAAGCTTCCGTAACTGTTCAAACTGATATCAAGTACTACACGAGGAATAAAATCGCCGAGACTTTCTTTCAGAAGAAACGTCTCTTTCTCGGAGAAGGGTTTGCTACCGGCGTAGTTATTGCTGCAAGGTGTATCACTAGTATCTATGGTATTCCAGAAGAAGTCAAAGTTTCTGTTAACATTTACGCCAGGGCAATAATTACTTAATAAATGTTGATCAGTAGAACGAGTTTTAATCCAAAAACGATCCTGAAAATAAAAAGTTCGGTTACCTAAGTGTTTGGTTGTTAATCGCGAAGTGTGGTGATAGAATATCTACTAATTCACATCATCACGCGAGTGTCATAAGAAGCAACGGAGGTAAATGAAACAGGAAATAAGCAGCAGCAGCCTTCTGATAACTGCTTAAAGTAATTAGAAGACTGCGGTTGCCAGGTGTGGCAAGTGATTTACCTTCTAGGGCTTTATTTCACTTGCCACCAGGTGAGATTGTGTTCAAGCACTGGCTTATAATAAGTAAAAAATCAAATATATATACTAATTTATTTGATAGATTGTAATGATAATCATAATGAATATTATACTGAAGATAAACAATCGACTTAAAATATTATATTTCAAAACATTGATGTTTTTTAATAATCAATACTAACAATGCTATTAACAGAGTAATATTCTGTTAACCACTCCAAGCTAACTTAAAATGCTAATTTTAAGAGGGTTTCACGATTATTGTCGAATGGCGGATTTAAAATAAGGACTTCTTAGTTCGCAATCCGTACCCTTAACTATTAAGGCACTGTCGTATAAACTTACATAAAATGGAAAGTGCTGTAAATTAAAGAGAATCTATAACCCCATTTCATACATAAGTATCGTAAGAGGCGACTATGGGAAATACCAGAGAGATCAAATAACTTCCAATAGTATGCGGTGTATCAATACCGTATTTTACAGACGTTCAGTAATAAAACCGGTGACGGGAAGCAGTCTCGAGCCGGACCGAGGCTGCCCAGTGACAGCTCCTTCCACTTGACCGAATACAGCGCGAAGCGGCTCAAATCATCTACGACCGAGTTCTTTCTGATTGACTTGATTCACTGGCACTTTGAAGGGATGCTGCATTCCTTTGTATTTTTTTTTCGCATTTATCGGTGAAAGTGCTCTAAAAATTGTTTGGATTAATTCCAGCAATCAAATTTCACGAAAGTACATCTCAACTAAGCTCACGATACCACCCACACCATCCGGATGCATGGTGGTCAATCGGTGTGCGTTTTATTTGGAGATTTCTTCCTCATAAAACTTCTCTGTGGAATCGTTTACCACAGGCAATTTTTCCGGATCGATAAAATTTATGAATATTCAAGATAAGAACTCCTTTATAAAGAGCCGGCAACGCACCTGCATTTCCACGGTGTTGCAGTTGTTCATGGGCGGCGGTAGTCACTTACTATCAGGTGAGCCGCATGCTCGATTGCCCTCCCCCCCCTCAATTCAATAACAAAAGTGTCAAATGTACGAGACATCTGACACTAATATCGTCGAATCGTCTGCTAATGGAGAAGATTAAAGCAAATTATCCCTAAAATGCGTGGTCCATATCCAAAAGTGAAAAGGCCAAAGGAGGAGATGGAGATAATGGTCAGCTTAAGCTTACAATTCCTTAATGCACGAGCAACCTGATCACAGATAGCACAACAAAAATTGTTTATTGCAGTATCAGTTGCTGATTTAATCGATGATCCATGATCGGGAAAGAAAACATCCTTAAGATCTCTGCATTTAACGAAAGTTATAAACATACACAGAACACCTAGCTTTAGGTTTCATAAAATTTCTTTTTTTAAACTTACATTTGTGAAGGAATATTTATATCCATCGGGGTTGGCTACGGGCACTAGAATCCAGTCGAAATCATGTAGAGAATCAGACTGAGTAAGGTTATGAAGTGCATATAATGCTACAGAAGGAGTGATCCAATCCCGACCGAAGAAACCGGCATCAATGAGAATGGTTGGCTTATCTTCATCTTCAAAGTTTGTCGTTGAAATTTTTAAATATTTTAATGGGCGACCTTCGAATGTGTTTCCAGGGGATACAATTGTTACCAGGTTAGGGTATTGTTCAGCAACGTAATCAATATAGTCATAGATCTGAAACATGTAATAAAATGGTTTTATTTTAAACGCTTTATATTAGCATGTATATGTATGTACAAATGTAATGGAATTTAGTAATTTTTCATCCACTCTCAGACGTCTGAATATATGAAATTTATTATTTAACAAGATTTAATATCCGTTTCATTCTGCGCAATCTGTTAACTTATTTAAAAAAATATTATTGAAAATTCTCAATTTTTTAAGTAATATTTTTTTTTAATTCTTTTACAGTCGACTCTCGATAATTTGTAACTCAAGGGACTAGCGAAAAAGTTCAAATTACCAAGAGTTCAAAATAACAGAAGTTGAGATAACCAGGAGGAAGAGAGGAAAAATCAAATAAACAAGAGTTTGATCCAAATTCGTGATTCATTATTTTAAACAGTTTTAAACATTTTAAGCGCGATAGAGCCAAGCTGCAGCTATGTTAATTGTATAGTTGTAGTACGAATGAGTAAGCTCAACCGGGGAGAGACCACGCTCTCACAGAATATCAGCGTAAAATAGCAGCTTAGTGCTGCTGCGTTTCGTATGGTTATTGTAGAGAACCGGAGACCCTTTTTATTGGAAAAGAGGCATTGCATCTAAGTCCTCACAGCTGACTACACATCTGTATTTTGATTTGGAAACGAAGATAGATGTAGATGTCTATGGGCCGCAGCAACCACTTACTATCATGTAAATGTCGCCGACTACCGGGAAATAATTGTGTCTGAAGTCGAGACTTTGCTGAAAATTGTCTGTGATTGGGGGCGATTAAATCTAGTCCATTTCAATTCCCAGAAGACAAAAGTTTGCGCATTTACCACTAAAAAGAACCCTTTTGTCGTATGTCCTCAGTTTCAAGGCACTCCTCTTGCTGCCTCAGCTAGCATCGGAATCCTCGGCGTCGACATATCGAATAGTGTGCAGTTTCGTGTTCACTTGGAAGGGAAGGCCAAATTGACCTCTAAAAACTTGGCGTGCTCAGCATGCGAGATAGTATTTCATGCCGGTACATAGCCTGCAACTTTAGAAAGCGCAACTACGGCCTCACATGGAATACTGTTCCCATCTTTGGGCCGTGGTAGCCCAGTGCCAGCTCCTTCCACTTGATCGCATTCAGCGCAGAGCGGTTCGAATCGTCGACGACCGAGTTCATTCTGATACGGTTCAATTCACTGGCGTTGCGTAGGGATTTTGCATCCCTTTTAAGTTTTTATCGAATCTACCGCAGGGAGTGCCCTAATGTATTGTTCTGATTATTTTCAGCCACCAATTTTTACGAACGCACATCGCGTCAAACTTCACGATGCCATCCTCATCATCTGGATGCTTGGTGGTCCACCACTGTTCGTTTTACTAGGAGTTTTCTCCCTCGCACAATTTCCCTGTGATATTATTTACCACAGCCGATTTTTCCAGACCGATAAGATCTTAGACGTATCTTCAAGAAAAATTCTTACTCCTTTCTAAAATACCGGTAACGCACATGCGTATGCCTTGGTATTGCGGTTGTTCATGGGCGGCGTTAGTCACTTACCATCAGCACAGAATAAATAATAGTACTAACGTACAGAAGTTGCACTCTTTTGATGTTGACTGTTTGCCGACGTTTTAATAGCCTGCATAGTTATTATTAATCAGATAAATCGCGCACGCAAACTAAATAAAACTTTATCGCTGCGCGCGATTGTCCATATTACTTTGCATCTTTTCTCCTAACTACGTCACAACGGACTTTCCATGGTTGCTAAGGGCTGTTAATAAACAGTAAAAAAAAAGTTTCTTAGGTAAAGCACCTATGCTGACTATAATCGACCATATTATCTACTATGTGAGTTCTGTGATGCCCAACGCATGCAACTTGCAAGGCCATTCGTCGGGAATCGCGACGCGTGGTTCACTTGGTTCGTATAGGTAGATAGCGTAAACAACAAATAAACCCGAAATACTATTTATAACAGAAATATGATCGTAATCTACTTTTATTGAAAATCTTGTTAACAAAATTTTTAATTCAGTTTTTTGTGCTATTATCTGCCGACTTCCAAAAAGGAGACGGTACTCAATTCGGGTGTATGTTTTTTTTTTTTTTTTTTATGTGTGTTACCTCATAACTTTGCACTGAGCGAACCGATTTCGATGATTCTTTTTTTATATGAAAGCTGATAGTTCTCGTGTGGTCCCATATGAATTTGATCAAGGTCAGACCAATGGTTATTGAGTTATTCTTAAATAACCTATATTGAAATCGGCTGTACAAAATTTTTAATTTTAAATTATAACTAAAAATATTTTAATTACAAAGACGAGAATAGATATGTAAGTAGGTACTTGGGTAGTGAAGTAAATTTCAATTAAGTTTTGTAATAAAGTACTTAGGTAATACTTCTGTGGTTAAATTATTATTCTTAATTATTTTCTCGCTATAAATACATATCTAACAAAAAAAATGAAATAAATTTACCTTTCATTATCCTTCGGTAACTCAAAAACTGAGATATCTGAATCCTTTTAATTGCTCATTTAGAACGACGTTTTGCCATAATAATTTATCAAATACATAGGTAATATACATATATATTATTTTTAAATTACATTAAAACTTTTTCAACTATTTTATCCCACAACTTTATATACTAAACACTAAACAAAAATTATTTCGACGAGTATTTCAACAAGTATTTACAAAAAATTATTTACGAAAACAGCGTTAAAAAATCTTTAACATTCAATCGTATAGAGCGCGCTAGCCCCGACTGCGATCTACCCCTGGGGCAGCTTGCAATAATAGGTAATTATTTCACGTAGGTAGCAAGAGTGACGGAGGCCTGCCATCAGGTGAACCACACACTCGTTTTCCCCATCTTCTACAAGAAAAAGGAGGACTGCCTGCTCGCTTGTCACCCTGATCCTATAAATAACATTTGTACAATTATTAACAAATGTTAATTTTGTAAGTAAGTCTCTCTCATGTATGTAAACAATTGACAGGCCTGTACTATATGTAAACAAACGACAGATCTGTGCATGATAAACGCTTCAAATTATCGAGAGTAGAGAAGCCCAGACTTCAAATTATTGCATGTTGGCGGGAAAGATACTATTCCTTTAACTTCAAATTACCGAGGGGACCAGTTAATATTTATTTTATTCAATTTATCCAGTATTTTGCAAAGGACCGGAAAAATCAAATTATCGAGAGATTCAAATTAACAAGTGTCAAATTATCGAAACTCGACTGTATTGTATTGTAGGAACTGAAATAAACTATAGTAAAATTTTAAAGACAAAATGCCCTTAATTTTTTTCTGCCTATTTAAAAATAGTTATATATAATTTATATTTTTTAAAATACACTTATAGTAATAAATCACCCCACTGTAGTTAATACCACACCTCTTCAAGTTCCAAATAGTTGTCGAAAGAAATTGTTCCGTTTTCCTTTTGGCTGCTTTCGCGACGTCTCGTTTCAATCAACTTGTCATCGATGTCCAGTTGTCTGTAAAAAATTAAATAAATAAAATAAATAATCATAAAAAAGCTTTTTATTTCATATATCGTACCGAAGGTGTGGTAAGAGGCGACAGAGGGAAACTAAAACAGAGGAGATGGGCAGCAGCATCTTCACAATAAGAAATGAATAAAAAAACTGCGGTTGCCAACTCGCCTGCCAAGCGTGGCAACAATGGCAAAATCCCCTATGAGGCAGTCTATAGGGAAAGTCTATGTTCAGCAATGGACTTTTATAGACTGTAATAGACTTCTCACGGTTATCTTATTTCTATTAGATATGTTATTGGTTAGTTAATTAAGATTTATTGTTAATATTTTATTTATGCAGATTGACATACAGATTGGGTGAAGGCCTCCTCCAAAAATGCAAATTTGTCTCTATCTTGTGCTATTCGGACCCAACTTGGGTCAGCTTTTATTTTGATCTCGTCTTTCCATCGTGTCAGAGCTCTCCCCTGCCTCTTTTTCCTTGTGAGCCACTCAATCGGGTTGCTCTTACCGTTCATCGCTGGTATGTAAGCTTCGCTACGTGATCTGCCCATTTCCACTTTAGTTTTAGAGCATAGCTCAAGGCATTCGTTGCTTTTGTAAAATGTAGTTCTTCTTGTATGTCTTATTTTTTCTATTTTCTTTATCTTGAGCATGCTACGTTTTAATTCTCGCTGGCAGGTGTCGTTTAGTGTTTGCTCTGGCCGTAGGATCATACGGGTGACACACATAAGGACATACATAAGGGTGACAAGCGAGCACACAGTCCAACTGATTGTAAGTGGTTGCTGTGGCCCATACACATCTACATCTATCCTCGATTACGAATCAAAATGAATTGTGTGAAAGTGTGAAGTGGAATCAAAGTGGATTCACGTTTCAGATGACATAAGAAGGTGTTTTGTATATAGAATCCCAACTTGCTCCAGTCGAGTATAAGTTTCTAGAATGGCTATAAACATTTTTGGGGATAGTGGATCGCTCTGTATTTCACCTCTGTCTATGGGGAAGCTTGATTAAATAATCTAATATATTGATTAATTAACTTGATTAAAATATATCACTGTATAGTTGTAACTTTGAACTAATAGTAACATAAGTTGTATTTTAAACAAGTTTTTTTCGGTACTACGGCTGATTGTCATCCACATAAAAACAATGAATGTGAATTCTTTTATATAAATTATGCTTAAGACATAGCCTCATGGATTAATAAGCTGTAATGGGCCGCACTCGAAAGAAAAAAAGAGCTGGAAGAACCGACAACCGATGGGATAGAAAGGTTCTCCTCAAGTGACAACCTTGTACCGGTAAGCTAAGAAAGGTAAAAGTATAATTAGAAGTTTTGTGACAATTCGTCTTAGTCTTAAGTGACAACGCGTTAGTAGCCGTCTTTGTTTGAAGTTGGTTGTAGTTGCCCATGAGCTAATGTAACTTACCATTTCATGGACTGCAAACTTGTTAATTGACCTAATACTTATAAAAAAATTAACTTATCATAGTTATTATTAGAATACGAATATACAAATAAATGATACAGTGGTAGACCCATGCTGCTGTCACATTATGGTTGCAGCATGAATAGGTCGACGGTACAAGGACTACGCTCTTACGAATGCCAGCGTAAAATAGAAGCTTAATGCTACGTTGTTTCGTATAGTGAGTGTAGAAAACTGGAAACCCATTCACTAAAAACAAGGTATTTCATTTTAGTTCTTAGTGGTGACAACGCGTTTGCGTTTTGATTCTTAATCGAGGATTGATACCATCCATACCATTAGGTTAATTGTGCGCTCGTTTGTCACCCTTAATCTATAAAATAATATCATGAAAAATTCAAATTGTTTACATATTTAATAAAGGTTTTACGTAAATAATTGTACTTAATTAGAATTTCACGTATTTCCTGTTATTAGCATCTTTATCAATATAGAAAATAATCTTTTAATTCAGTAGATTCGTTGCGTATCGCAAATCAATCAAGATAAGCTTTTTCGGTTTTATATTTCTACATAATCCAACCTAATTCTACCAGTGAGATAATGACATAGATGCTCAACATGTACTGTATAATCATTGTTTAAAATTAATACTACATGATAAATAATGTTCAGATGTGGATTTACTAAATACATTACAAAATTAAAATACACCGTGTAATGGCGGAATATCATTCCTTGGGGCGATTGAAGGAGACTGAAATGGAAGCATTTATCCCATTAAATTGCCTTAATGTCTATATATCTATTCAATTTATAATTTTAAATATATTTGGCTTAGTTGCTACTCTAAGCAGACGGGTTTGCAGCCGCAGTTATTTTGTTATTTTGAGTTGTTTTCAGAAAGATGCAGCTGCCCATCTCCTATTTCATTTTCCTCTGTCACCTCCTATGACACCCACGTGATGATGTGGGGTAGTAGATATTCTTACGGCACCAATACATGGCGAAAAATTAGTCCATTTTGTTCTATTCAACAGAAACAAGTGTTAGCTAGACTATATTGGACCAATAAATAACTAAAAATTATATTTCTTCTAAACAGTCGTAACATATTTTAACATGAGTTTTAGATGATAAAATTTGCTAAATAATAGTTTGCAGTGGACTTTGATGCTTAAAAGTGGTGCAAATTTGTGTAATAAATATCTGCATATGTGAACAATTAGTAAAAATGATAAAACGGAAACTAAAGATTTAAAACTCGCTTTGAGAGTTTAAATGCTATTGTCATCGATTATCTGGTTTAAGCTGTAATATAAAATCTTCTGAATTCTCCGTAATGGGATGCACCGTTTTGTAAAGAAGCTTCGAATCATAATAGTATAAAGGATAATTTCTTACTTGACACTGGCAAAAGACCTACCGTACGAGTTCATTACCAAAGAAAGAAATATTTCAACACCATTTTAAAATTAGAAAAAATACTAACGCTTTTACATCTTCGGCGTGGATCTTGTAAGCGATGCCGTGATCTTCCAGAAACTTTGTGAAATATTCATGTAGTTCAGGTTTTACTAGCGCAAGTCCATTTCGCTCTACAGCTGGATTACTTAAAAAGTCGATGCCAGATTTCTGTACGACTGAAGATAATACCTGCAGCTGTACTATGTTGGAAGGTTTGACAAAATACGATTTCCATCTGAAACAAAGCATTTTTAAGATCATTCTCTTCATTATTCCATTCACTACAGACCTTCAGAATTCTACTGCTGAACTTTGATGAACATGGATATTTTTATAGGACAGGAGGCAAACAAGCATGCGGCTCACCTGATAGTAAGTGATAGCGCCGCCTATAAATAACTGCAACACCAGGGGAATTGCAGATGCATTGCCGGCCTTTTAAAAAGGAGTAGGTTCTTTTCTTGAATGTCCCTTAGTCTATCGGTCCGGAAAAATCGCTGGTGGTAATCGATTGCATAAGGAAGTTGTGCGAGGAAAAAAACATCTTCTAAATTGCACAGTCGTGGACCGCCAATCATCCAGATGATGTGGATAGTATCGCGAGTTTTGTCGCAATGTGCGATGGTGAAATTGACATCTCTTGATCAAAACAGTCCCCGTAGTAGATGCAATAAAATACGCAAAGAGATGCAACATCACTTCGCAGCGCCAGTGAATCGATTAGATCGAAAAGGACTCGGTCGTCGAAGATTCCAGCCGCTCTGCGCTGGATGTGGTCAAGTGGAAGGAGCTGGAACTGGGGAGCCTCAGCTCAAAGATGGGAACAGTATTCTATGTGAGGCCAAATCTGCACCTTGTAAAGTTGCAGGCGGTGTGCCGGCACAAAATACTGTCCCGATCTGCTGAGCACACGAAGCTATTTAGAGGCCAATGGGGTCCTTTCTTCCAAGTGACCACGAAACTGCACGTCACTCGATATGTCGACGGAAAGAATTCCGATACTGGCTGAGGCAACAAGGGGAGTGCCTTAAAACTGAGGAGATACGACAAAAGGTTTCTTTTTAGCGGTAAATGCGCACACTTGTGTCTTGTGAGGATTAAATTGTACTAGATTTAGTCGCCCTCAATCCGAGACTTTGTTAAGCAAAAACTCGACTTCAGACACAAGTTTATTTAGGTACAATATTGGCACGGCTGGTGTATACAGCATCACAAGTGCTAGCATCCGCATCGCAATGAATGTTACCGGTTCGCAACATATCATTGATATGCAGAAGAATTAGCGTTGGTGATAGCGATAGATATAGATAGTGATAGAACACCAGCATTAATAGGCTTATAATAGGAGTATGTACAATCTACTACGACCTTGATGCTCCAATCAGCCAGAAAACTGGTGATGCAATTGCACAATTTCTCGGGAAGCTCATAGGAAGGAAGCTTAGAAAGAAGCGCTTTGTGCCAGACCCGATCAAAGGCCTACGCTATTTCTAAACTAACGGCAAATGGACTCGATCGCCCGTGCCCATTTATATGTTAGGTAAATAAGAAGATCACCAGCTGAGCGACCGCGACGGAAACTGTACTGGCGGTCACTAATCAACTGGTGCCCCTCAAGGTATCGCATGAGCTGGCATCAGACATAGAGCATTCACTATGCGGGATGGTCGGCGTTGCGTTCCCCCCGTCGTTGAGTCTAGTTGGATGCAAAAAGGGAGCCTAAAAGGTCAGCTTTCTCTTTTGCTGCGTGGGTGAGTGAGTGATCCTCCCTGTGCAGAGAGAGATATTTGCAATTGTTGCTACACTTGACAGACGTGTTGGCAGCCACAAAATGTTATTAGTTTGAATTTTTTAGTAAGGTGCTGCTGCCAGTCTCCTTCATCTTGTCCCTTTGCAACCTTTTACGATACACACGCGATTTTATGGTGTGTTGGATTCTCTTACGCCGCCAGTAAACGGTACGGCATTATTCATCATAATTTAAAAAAGGTCATGTGCTCCTATTTGAAAAAAAATCCCTATAGTTTACAGTCTGGAAAATGTCTAAACCTCAAAATAAGTTTAAATCATGACAAAAATGGACAATGGATTAAACTGTAATCGGTTAATGTGAATGGTTTAAAACAATTAAAGCGACAGTAGCCTAATGGCATGGTACGGACTGCGAACTCAAAAGGTGGATTATTTGAATCCGCCATTTAGCTACTGTCGTGAACTACTCTTAAAACAAACATGTTAAACAAGCTAACTAGAAGTGGTTACAGGAAACACTATATATATATATATATATATATATATATATATATATATATATATATATATATATATATATATATTACAGCCCATATACGTCCCATTGCTGGGCACAGACCTCCTATTTCTGAAAGGCTTTTAGGGCAAGAAAATGTCCGCCGCGCTGCCTCAAGGCGTGTTGGCGATTTTGATTGAATCGCTTATATCTTTGATTCAATCAAAAGTTAAACCCATTGACATTATCATATAATGCACGGTTCACAAATAAATCTACCTTTAAGGATATATCTAAAAATTTAGGTTTACAAACTCTTTTATTAGTTGTGTTTTCATCGTTGAAGTGACAGTAAGTGAAAATCAACATTACTAATAATTCTTATTGTCGATTTCAATACAGCCTGGAAATTTTACAAACTAACGGTTTCTTCATACTTAAATATCTGCCGACTTCCAAAAAGCAGACGGTACTCAATTCGACTGTAGGTTTTTTTTTATGTGTGTTACCTCATAACGAGCAAGCAGGTACTTCACGTGTGGTCCCATATGAATTTGATCAAGGTCTGACCAATAGTATTTGAGTTATTCTTAATAACTTATATTGACGTCGTCTGCACAAAATTTTTAATTTTAAATTATTTTAACTTATGTTTATTTAAAGTTCAAATTATTATTCGTTACATTATTTTTAAGTCGTACATTTGTAATCATTTTCGCTCCAATTAAGATAAGGCGATCGAATGCATAAATAATAATATTTATAGTAAGTTTTGAAAAAATTTTTGATAATTTTAGAAATTGCTTAAATTTTTGAATAGAACTTTTAATTAATTATATAAAATTAAAAGTAAAAGCAGACTATAACGAACTAAAAACAATAAAATAATTCTCACATATCATCTTCTGAAGTTGGTGATAAGACATAGTGTTTGATGGAGAATTAAAGTCTCGACTTCTGAAATTATTATGTGGAAATTATTTATGACAAAAAATAATATAGTAATAAGTTCAAGGTCGAACAAGAATATTGTCTAAATAATAACATTAAAAATTTCCTATTTTCCTGCATTTGCGGGTAGACTTTCCTTTTCAAATTTATCTGAGCCCACCTATTAAATAAATAATATTAAATATAAACTTTACTTAAGATATAACATAATAAAAAAGGAATCACCAAAATCGTAAAAAGCATACAGTCAAATTAAGAGCCTCCTCATTTTTGAGTGCAACTAAAAGATTCTTTCTTTGGATAGGGATTTGATTTGAATTTTTTATTAGAATTTCACAAAATATCTTTGTGAGGTCCCTGCATCAATCGAAATAATTTAACAATTTTCTCATGCATGCAGACTTTCCTGCGATGCTTTCCTCAGCCGCAAAGCAAATACTTATTAAAATTTAAATTAACTATTAATGTGGTACCAGTAGTGATCGAACAAAGTGTGCTTAATTATTAAATTTTAAGGCGAATACTTATTCCCTGCCATATTAAAGCTTTAATAACATAGGAATATTTATCAAATTTAAAAATACACTTGAATTGATATTTTCATTTCCAAAATAAATAAAGAAAAAAAAAATTACCCTTGATATTGTTCGTGCTTGGCGTTAGCCACAGTGAACAGGAGGAGTACAGCGAAAATCTTCATTATCGTTAATTTCTAGAAAAAAAAATTGCAAAAGTATTTATATATTATGCGCACGTAGAAAGATACATACTTGATAATATGCATGTAACAACTGGTTTTATAAGGCTTAAATATTGATCCGTGACAGTAGAAATTAATACCGACAAAGCTATGTTATCGATTGTTCACACAAAGATAATCATCAACAAAAATCTTTATTAGTTGCATTAAGAACTGATGGTGTTCCGTACTGGAACAGATTATTTATATATTATTGTTTTTTTTTTTCGTATTATTTATTTATTTATTTATTTAGAAAACCAACAGCGTATATAGTAAGTATTAACATTAATGTAACAAATTAAAGTATGGACAATAACAGGTTTCCCTTATATTGCTTGATGGTAGGTGTATTGTTGTTGGAAGAAAAGGAAAGAAGAACAATCTAATAGATAAATTATAAGCAATTCAATGTAATGTTGTTGTTGTTGTTCAAGGTAATGAAGGATAAGTTTATATATATATATATATATATATATATATATATATATATATATATATATATATATATATATATATATACATACTTATGTACATATACATATTAAATGTATAAATATATAAACATGATACAAAAAATTACAGCTTAAAACAAACACCTGAAGATGAAAATTCGAGCACAGAATTCGTAAACCAAAGAAACCACACTTTTGTAAATATCCAATTAGCTAAAAAACAATTTTATCAAAAGGCTTTTACAGATTGTAAGAAATGTCCTTTAAAAATGTGGCAACTAATTAATACTGTCAAATAATAAATCGGATTTGACAGACCTAAGGTCTTTAAAAATCAATACCCCCAATGGTCAAATCTCAAACATTAAAGAAATTTGTGAGCATTTTTATAGATTTTTCGCCACAATAGGCACTGAACTTGCAGATAAAATACCGCAAAATACCACAAAATTTAACAAAAACACTGTCATACAAAAAAAACCAAAAAACAACAATACCGAATTATCAAAACTAAACCCAACGACCGCAGACGAGGTACTGAAAATAATAAAAGGCCTAGATTCTAACGCTAGTTTCGGTTTAGATGGCACGAACACAAAATCCTTAAAGTGTGTTAAAGACAATATAGCAGAAAACCTCGCAATTTGTTTTAATACATGTTTAAGTGACGGCTATTTCCCAAACACCTTAAAAATTGCAAAGGTTAGTCCTATATTTAAAGCCGGAAGCAAACAAGATCCAAACAATTATCGGCTTATATTGGTACTTCCGGTAATGTAGAAAGTACTTGAAAAAATACTACATAAACAACTATATGACTACCTGACTTCTATTGATTACCTCTATAAAAAGCAATATGGCTTCCGCCCAAAGTCTAACACTGTAGCAGCAACTGTTGATTTAGTAACCAATATAAGACTTAATATTGATCAGAAAAAAATTACAGTAGGTATTTTTATTGACCTCAAAAAGGCTTTTGACACAGTCAGCCATGACATCCTGTTATTAAAATTGAAAGACATAGGTATCACAGGAAAGGCAAATGATATTTTGAAATCGTATCTTTCTGATATATTTCAAGTTGTTAAAATTAATAATCAGCAAAGTAACCCGGTAAAATAACCGGTTACTTGTGGCATTCCACAGGGATCAATATTGGGACCCTTGTTGTTCCTTATTTATGTAAACAACATATATGAAATTAGACTAAAGGGAGATATCACTTTATATGCTGATGACACTAGCCTCTTCTACTCTGGCCAATCATTAGAATCAGTACTAAGTGAAGCTCATCATGACTTAAACATATTACACACCTGGTTACAGTCAAACTATCAATGCCTCAAAAACAAAATACATAATTTTCTCTGCAAACAATAAAAAAATTAAAAGTCACAAGCTTCTCACCATTGATGGTGAAATACTAACTAACTAAAGTTCATAACGAGAAATATTTAGGCCTTGTTCTTGACAGTCAGCTTACCTGGAAACAGCATATTGAAAAGATCCATAGTAAAATCTACTCATTAACAGGAGCTTTAAAAACAACAGACATGTCAAATATACCATATATAACTCTTTGGTCAAGCCTCATTTAGATTATTTGATTGAGGTATGGGGCTAAGCCACTAAATCAACCCTGAAAAAACTACAAGTAACACAAAATAAAATCACAAAAATATTATTCCAATATAACTATTTAACACCAACCATTCAAATATATAAAGAAACAAAGTTATTTAACCTAGCCCAAACATATAAATATAAAATATGCATTTTTATTAGAAAAATACTTACTAAAGATACTCACTCTCAAATAACATTTACAAAAAAGATCGATTACCATAAACATATAACAAGGCAGGCTAATAACCTATGTTTGAGAATACATAGAACAAACTATATAAGAAGGAGTATCCTCTAAGAGGGAGCTCAACACTATAACAAATTACCTAAAAACATTAAAGAAGCAAAATCCCTGCCCACTTTTAAGAAATTACTAAAAAGCCACATTTTAAAGGATTTTTCATAATAACTTAATCTAAATCTAAATATATGAAGTACACATACAACGTAAATAATAATATTTACCATAAAACAATTGTATATTATATAATACATTACATTTACAGTATTTATTTATTTATTTATTTACAGTCAATATAATACATTATATTTACTGTTATACAATATGATTATACATGTGTGACAATATATAAATATATATATACATATGTGTGTGTGTGTGTACATATTATCACAAATAAATTAATGACTAGAAAATATTACGAGCAAATTAACGCCTAAATATAAAATATTATACTAAATAAATAAACACTAGCTAATTATGTTAACATAACACATAATATAGTAATAATTTTAAAAGATGAACGCAATGAAACAGTTAATGTGTCATGGGCCTTAACAAACAACTCGCTACATTCATTCATATCATACTACACTGTTCCTGGTAATTATTACTAATCATATTATTAAGCACTCAATCAGTAATTAGTTTTAGCGACCTATTATAATACTAACTCACTACGCCAATCAGCTTAATGTTTTTAATTAATAAGTATTTTCTCTGTAAGTGATTTGTAAATCTTTTGAGAAAATAAATGTCTTAAACCATATATTAAATAAAATAACTTAAGTACCGATATTTATATTAGTAACCTCAAAAACTACATATAGAAAAAATTTTAATAAAATATAAATAAAAAAAAATTTAATAGTTTTCTGGATGTAATCTTTAGACGTAAGTGTAGATTTCGCAAAGAGGTCAATGTGTACAAATTGTTCATTATATGTACGAGCAAGCCGTGAAAGAACAGTGTTTCGACAGTAGTTTGAATGATGCCAGGGAGTCTGTAACAATGTAGTATTGCGGGTGCGGAATTTTGGAGTACGAAAGGTGATTCTTGAGACAAGATATGAACAGTCAATATTACTGTTTATTATATCATATAACAAAGCCATGTCAACCAAAACACGCCTGTGTTCCAAAGATAAGAGATCGTGCTCAGTGCAACTGTCTGTGTAAGTATCGATTTTATTCCGACAGAGACAGTTAAGGTGATTAACAAATATTTTTTGAATACGCTCAAGGCGGCTTTTGTAGACATTGTACTGTGAAGACCATATCGAACTAACATATTCATATTCGTGAATGGTTTACAGATGCGAAGAACAAAACCAAGATCTTTATAGGCTTTACTGATAACGTAATCAATGTGTTTGGATAGTATCATTTTATGATCAAAATTTACGCCTAAATCCCTAACACTTACTTTTCGGCTGATTTCATTCTCAATCCGTCAAAGTGATATTTATTTAGAATTGGCTTAGATTTCCGTGTAAAACTAATACATTCGCACTTGCTTACATTAACAGTTATATTATTTATTTTGTAGTATTCAAATAAACGGTCCAGGTCTTTTTGTATCAATGGGCAGTTACGTATGGTGTTATTTTACAAAAAATCTTCTTATCATCTGCATACATGAGATGTGAGTGAATGAAAGTGGACCTAAGTGAGAGTCCTGAGGAACACCTGTAGGTATGTTTATGTAGCTCGAACGGACCCCACCTATCACGACTGCTTGTGAGCGGTTTGTGAGATATGATTCAGTCCACCGGAGCAAGTCACCGTGAATCCCTAATATATGTAATTTGTTGAGCAGGATCATGTGATCCACACGATCGAAAGCTTTTTCAAAATTAGTGTAGATCACATCAACCTGCCCACCTTGATCCATATTTTCAAAGACAAAAGAAGAAAAACTTGCCAGGTTCGTGGTGGTGGATCGCCTTTGAAAAAAAACCATGTTGCTGCTCAGGGAAGGCACGTGAGAGCGTGGAGTAAATTACGTTGTATACTACTCGTTCAAGGATTTTAGCTGCGGTGTTCAAAATAGAAATGCCTCTATAATTATTTATTTCTGTACGTGATCTTTTCTTGTGTACAGGGACTATGTGTGCACACTTCCATTGATGCGGAAATATCCCTTCACGCAGAGAGCGATTAAATATAATTGTCAAAGGGAGAGCAAGTGATTTAGCGCATCGTGACCAAAAAAAGAAGGTCACCCATCACTACCGGCACCTTTGTTCGTGTCCAAAGTTTTCAACATTTTTTCAATTATTGCAGCGTTTGTACATTAGAAACGGTGTCAGTACACAACGATTCCGTATGTGGATATATGTAGTTATTACTAGGTACACCAAATACACTTTTGAAGAATGAGTTCAAAGCATTGCATATCTATACCTTCGGTGTGCTCTGTATGTTTCAAAGATATTTTCTTAGGGTATCCTGACCCACCCCGAATGGCTTTGACGAAAGTTCAGAATGTTTTAGGATGTGTTTTGATGCTATTTCCACAACTTGACGTAAATTTATTAAAGCATTCTCTCTGAACACGATGTTCTCTTGCTCGGGGTAACAAAAACTCATCGTAATCTAATCTATTCCTGAATTTTTTCCAACGTGTGTGAGCTATGGTTTTCTCCTTAATTATTTTTATTAAAGCAGGTGTGTAACATTTAGGATATGATCGCTTCCCTGTGTTGTAACTAAAAGGCACATGTAAACGAACTCAACTATCCAGTATGTTATAAAAGGTATCTGTAGCTTCGTCCACAGTGCCTGTACTTAAAAGAGACCACCAGTCCTGTTCTAAAAGATACGTATTAATGTTTTCATAATCAGCCCTCCTGAAATTTCGCCTCGGTGCAGCTGTTTCCCGTAGAGGAGTAATGTTTAAATCCTAAACAATGAAGCAAAAAGAAGGATGTGCGTGGTCCTCCTTGAGAAGCGGCGCAGCCGCAGGGATGATATATAATAACAAGTACAAGGCAACACAATTTCGAAGATTTTCGGAGACCCTTTTTACCGGAAATAAGCCTTAGTGTTGATAAATCTTAGTGTGCGTTGTCACCCGTGTCCTCACGGGTGACAACGCATACATCTGAATTTTGATTGGCAAACAAGAATAGATGTAGTTGTCTATGGGCCACAGTAACTACTTACCGTCAGGTGGCCTGTGTGATCGTTTGTTACATTATCCTAAAAAAAAGATAGTATTTTTTCTACATGTCTATTAAATTCATTGGGTTGGCGATCAACTGTTTTCATTCTAAATGCAGCCATAATCTTGTGCGTTATGGCTTTCTGTGCGACACAAGCGCCATATCGATTGTCGGCAATTGTGAACACTAATTAAAACCACCGACGCCCTCGCATACAAATATATTTAGTTTAACTCAAGCTCATCTCCCAAGATCTCTTTCACCCTGGAAATGTTGTGCTTGTGACCTATAGACTCTAGTGCGATTCACTCTGCTGAACTTTGACATTCCTATAATTGCAACGACTGCCCCGAGTTCCTTCAGCCAGCTCTTGGATTCATGGTTGCAGGGAGATTGGAGCGGTAAATTGCCAAATCCCGTAAAATATCGTACAGATGGAAATGGATATCACTGGACCTAAATCTAAAAATTTGTGGTGTAGTTTAAAATTTAAATTTTAGAAAACTTAAAGAATCAATCCAATTCACAGTCAGGAAAATGAGATATCTAAAAATAAGTTTGGATCATGACAAAAATGGAATATCGATTGAAATATAATCAGTTAATGTGAATAGTTTCAAAGAATTCAAAATTAATTAAATGCAAGCACCAGATAATAATTCAATCAGAAACTTATTCCTTTAACATTAATACTTATTGAATGGTTCACAAATAAATCTACTTTTTAAGGAGAAATCTTAAAATCTAACCATGTTTTGTCGAATTGGTACGAGTATCAATTCGACAAAACGTAGTTCCATTTACGTCTGTCAGGGACGCTGATCATGGTTCTTTACAAATTTATCCTTCAAGTATAACTATTATATTATATGGTAACATAAATGAGTCGGTTGCTATCGTTTTCACTGAATACTAGCGTTAAATAGCAGATTAACGCTGCTGTGTTTCGTATGATAAGTGTGTGATTGGACCTACTTATACTGTAAACGAGGCATCGCATCTTGGTCCTTAAAGACTACAAGACATTTTGATGATAGATATAGATGTCTACCGGCCACAGCAGCCCACTTACCATCAAGCGGACTTTATACTCACACAGCACACACACACACACACACACACACACACACACACACACACACACGTGTGTGTGTGTGTGTGTGTGTGTGTGTGTGTGGATGCGTGCGTGCGGGCGTGCCTGCGGGCGTGCCTGCCTGCGTGCGTGCATGCGTGCATGCTTGCGCGCGTGCATATGTACCTGTGTGCATGTTGTTGTTTTTGGAGTGCATTTTTAAGTGTATTCATCGAATAAAGCCTCTATTTCTCCAAATTTAATGTTGTAAGCCAGTCAGTTAAGATTTTTTTTATTCTTAAGTACTTAAAGAATATGTTTTTATTAAATTATTCAACTTCTTACACATAATAAGCTGTTAGGTTAGCATACTGATGACTAGCAAATTCAATTTTTACAATGTTTGCTTCTAATCCTACGTTTACTCTTCTTTTCATCTTCGAGTTCATATCTATAGTTACTGTTTCATGCCTTATTAGTATTAGTTGCAATATGTATATCTTTCTCACACTCAATGAGTTGTTTATGGAGTATAGCTCTTTTGTAGGGAATTAAAATAAGGTAAAAATTTGATAAGGCTTACAGTGCATTGTAAGGCTTGTTGAATACGTTCTAATTAAAGGAAATTAGTTTTTGATGATCACAAAAAGTGGCTATTAACGGTATGAGTTCTTTCGGGTCGATAATACAAATGGGCGTGCGTCAGTTCTCAATTCACGGCTCCTTTCTATTTCT
Source organism: Parnassius glacialis (assembly GCA_033319125.1). Taxonomy (NCBI): domain Eukaryota; kingdom Metazoa; phylum Arthropoda; class Insecta; order Lepidoptera; family Papilionidae; genus Parnassius; species Parnassius glacialis. The sequence continues at coordinate 7,525,079 of JAVANC010000024.1, read as the reverse complement.
TGACTATACTAATGACTTACCTTACGTAGTAGGGGACATTCATGATATAGTATTATTTGCTGATGACACTTCATTAAATTTCATATCAAAACGCCAATTACTAAATTATAACGAAGTAAATCATGCTAAGTCTAAATTAAAAATTTAATTAAATTGGCTTAAATTGGCTTAACGTAAATGATTTTCATTTAAATGGCACTAAATTAAATGTATGATATTCATAATTTTAAACGTCAAACATAAATATACTAATGTAATTTGAAATGAGGAGGAGTTGAGTCCTTTGTCCATTCCACTATCTTTCTTAAAATCTTACTAGACGCAAAGTTTTAATGGGGCGCCCACATATCGAAACTAACAAGCAGACTTAAATCTGCAGCATATGCTGACAAAAACATTAGAAATATTACCAGTGTTGCAACAGCTAGGCTAGTTTATTTTAGCTCTCTATAGCATAATGTCGTATGGTATTATGCATTGCTCCATCACGTAAATAGAGACTTATTTAAAAATTTCTTACTCTAAAGAATGTTTTCTAATTGTTTCTTCAATTATTCTCTATAATATGCATATGTTTTTGGAACGAAGTTCCTTTCGCGTGTTTTTTTTTGTTTTTTTTTTTTACTGTTTTATGTGCCTATGATTTTATGTTTCAGCTCTAAATTTTGCAAAATATTATCTCCACTTTTTTTATTTCATTCCGCACTTTGATTGCCAAAATCCGCACAATTATCAGTGATGATTTATCATAACCACTAATCAACATAATTTTAGAATTTTTACATCCAGGCCCAACATTGAGTCTGGGAATTCTGACACATAAAATGAATGTATATACATATTATTACATTACATTATTCACGATATAAAATAATATCATTTAACAATCTTTCACCTCTAACGGGGTACTCTATCTTAGCATTAAGACGCAATGTATTTAATATCTTAGTTACGGATAGATGTAGCGGTCTATGATCCAAATAATTCAATTATCTGCAAGGTGTACTTTTTTGCCACCTAAAAAGAATAGAAGAAAATCTAGTAAACGTAAACGTTGCACATAAGTGCAAGTGTTATTATTGAAGTGAAAACTTCTTTAACATCGTTGTGATTTGAAACAAATGAAACGAAAAAGCGACACTAAAAAAAGACTAAAACATAAATCTATAGGAGAGAATGAGATGGAATCTATACTAATGTAATAAAGCGAAGAGATTTTCGAATGTGTTTGTTTAAACACGCTAATCTCTGTAACTACCACTCGATTTAATAAAATTTATTTTGTTTATGTTAGCCAAAGAAATATGCCCATTTTTCACCTGACTATGTATAGAAATGAAATAAATCTTAAAATTTAGCTAATTTAATTGTTAATTAAATACGCTTATCACAATGTAAAAGAAACGCAAGAGAAAAATATTTTTAATATTTATTTAAGCTTATTCTACGTCAAGCGTTAACGTATTACCACCATATTTTGAACGCATCTCAACTACCCCTTTTTCTAGGATGTTCCATTTTACACACTGCTTAATTTACACTCTGTTAATCAAAAATCTTTGACATAATTGAACTCTGTTTCTGGGTGTTAAATATTATTTTATGTTTATTTAAACAGTAAGTACTTCTTTATTTCTATTTGTATAGTGCAAATTTTATTTAATTACTATGAATTGAAAATAACATAATATATTAAATTAATTAATCATGCAGTATGTCATTGAGTGCGCACGAGGGAAACGGGGTTTTTGACATTTGACAGTTCTACGATTGGCATGCGCGCAGTCCTTCGTTGTTGCCAAGGAGAATATAATCAATTGTTGAGTTTGCGTCTCGTTGTGTATTGTGCTATTTGTGTGATTTTCATGGATCATATAGAATAGAAATATGTAGGGATACACAAGATTTTTTCAGTATAATCTCAGAGGAAGTGGTGATAAAACATTCATAAGAGATAGAAAAATTAAGTATTTGGTAAAGGCAAATCCTAACCTATAGAGTAACACTAATATTTTTGGACTCCGTAGCGTTTTATTCGTAAAAATGACTACATGATATTATTTATTAAACTTACAGAAAGTTTTTCTACTATACCTTATAACTATACATAAACTTTTACTATCAGGTTTTGAATTGTATGAAAAGTGGGCATGGTTCTTTACAAGAAATAGTATAGGTTATCTAATACTAGGCTACGTCTCTCAGCTAACCTTAAATATTGATTTTGTGAAGAAATTCGGACGAAAAAGCGCTCCCGAACTGCTTAATCTGCGTGCGCTGGCGTTATGGTTAGTGATATGTAAATACTATGTTCTACAAAAATATAAAACTTTCCTCTGACTAAAACAAATCCTTGATACTATTATCCTATTTCTTACACATAAGCCACAATAAGATATTTTGTGACAAAAATATAGAAATTTAAAATGTGATTTATGAGCGTTTTTATTAGGCATAATGTATAAATCGTTACGAACGAAAGTTACTTCATCATCAAGGACAATTTTTTGAAGATAAAATTTGCTCTTTATAGAATATAATTTGGACGCATAGTTTAAGAGATAATGAAAAATCTAAATAATTGAACAGGTTCGGCGCACGAACGATACCTGAACGACTAAACGACGGGTGATACCACGGGGAACAGCTAGTTCAGTATAAAGTGTTTCCTATTATCTCGTCCTTCTCTGTGTGCGGTGCTTTAAAAACTGGCTAATATCACTTTTAAATATATAAATAAAGAATTAAAAACTACAAATTTATTATCAACTAGATAATATAATTTTATTGAAAATAATTATCATGTCCGAACAATTATTTACAACCCACGATTTTACATCTTACCGATTATATAAAATTAGTCTATTTTACGGATCACCTTGAGAGTCAAAAGTTTTTGTTTTCTGGATCAATAAAATGATTTTACTTAAAAAATTCATTGTATAGGTAAAATTATATTATCGAACAAATAATTGATTGACTTCAGTAGACGTCGTTATTACAGAGCAATTTAAGTCGAAAGAATATATTCTTTTCATTTAATACACTAAAATTGAGGATCTACATGTCTAAAATTAAGGATTTTAACATTTATTTTCTATAATATTAAACTGTTATATAGTATTTTACGCTGAACTTTGGCACGCTTTGTCCATGTTCATCTTAACACCTATCCGTTGGGAGACACTATTGAGGTCATTGAGCATAGTGCTTAGTTCCTCCAGCGGTTCTGCCATGAGGACTATATCGTTGGCAAATCGAAGGTGAGTGATGTACTCGCCATTGATGTTAATTCCGTATCATTTCCAGTCCAGAAGCTTGAAAACGTCTTCCAATGCAGCGGAGAAGAGTTTTGGGGATATAACGTCACCTGTCTTACACCTCTCTGCAATTGGATAGGTTTCGTACTCTGGTTCTGTACTCGGATATCCATTGTAGCTCTACTGTACAAACACTTCAGCACTTCGATATACCGACAGTCAACTTGGCACCACTGAAGGGACTGCAGAACCGCCAAAATTTCGACGGAATCAAAGGCTTTCTCATAGTCCACATACGCCAGACATAGTGGCAAATTTTACTCTTCGGACTTCTGTACAATTTGCCGTAGGGTATGTATGTGGTCTATGGTGCTAAAGCCCTTTCGGAAACCGGCTTGTTCGGGAGGCTGGAAGTCGTCAAGTCTGCGCGCGAGACGATTCGTAATGACTCTCGAAAACAGCACGTAGACTTAGACGTAGACTTTTGAAGAACTACAGACCGATTTCCCTTCTGAGCCGCAGAAGAGAAATCGGTCTGTAGTTCTTCAAAAGAGCGTTGTCACCTTTCTTGAAGAACAAGACCACCGCACTTCTGCTCCACGCCTCCGGTGTAATGCCACCATAGAGGACGGAATTAAAGAGCTTCTGAAGGACTTAAAGTACCGGTCTTCTACCCGCTTTCAGAAGCTCCGCTGTAATTCCATCCTCGCCTGGGGCCTTGCCGTTTTTAAGGTGCTGGAGAGCCATTCTAATCTCGCTCAGACTGACGTCCGGGATATCTTCGGAATAGTGTCGAATAAGACTCGCTCTTGGATCGTTACTCACACTTGCGTATGGCTCCACCGATGACGTGTACAGCTGCCCATAGAACCTCTCAATCTCACTCAAAATCTCAGGTGCCCCGGAAATGATGCTGCCACACTTGGTCTTCAGCTTTGACAGTTGGCTCTTTCTGGCAGACAGATCTCTGGCAAAGACTTTGGAGCCTTGGTTCCGCTCGATCGCTTCTTCAAAACGAGCTGTATTGAAGTTGCGTAAGTCTCGCCGCATGCATTTGGAGATCTGTCTGTTCAGTTGCCTGTATGCTGTCAAATCTGTTGAAGAATGTAGCCTCATCTCCCGTCTAACAGCCATGAGATTAAGAGTGTGATCGGAGAGTTTTTGTGTTCTTCTGCGGTGGTTCTTGCAGAACTTAGCTCCGACCGCATGGACAGTTTTCACGAGCTTGTCATTCATATCGTCCACTTCATTGCAGTCTTCTAGGCACTGAAAACGTTTTTGTAACTCGAGCTGAAAGGTTTCGGGACTTTGAATTAGAGCACGAGGGGGACGGAGCGTTGACTTCATCAGACGAGACCTCTCCAACTTAACATTTAGGTTCAGTGTGCCTCTAACCATTCGGTGATCGCTGCCGGTTTTCACCCTCGCGATCACTGAGACATCACTGAACAGTTGTCGTCTGGTCGTCATAATGAAGTCAATCTCATTTTTTGTTGAACCATCGGGGCTCGACCAGGTCCACTTCCTGTTGGGCCGCTTCTTGAAGAAAGAGTTCATCATAAAGAGTCCCTCTTTCTCCATGAAGTCGGCCAGCTGCTGGCCCCTTGGGTTCCTTTGCCCTATTCCAAATTTCCCTACTTTCAGCTCACCGTTCTCTCTTGTGCCTAGTTTTGCATTGAACATGGACAAAACAAAGATTATGTTTAATGTCCATGTCACACCTATGCCGGTAGTTGTTGGGAGCACTAAGCTCGAAGTTGTTGACGAGTATGTTTACCTGGGACAAATAGTCCGACTAGGTAAGTCCAACTTCGACCGAGAGGTCAATCGACGGATTCAACTCGGCTGGGCAGCATTCGGGAAGCTACGACACATCTTCTCGTCAGAAATACCTCAAAACCTTAAAACAAAATTGTACAACCAGTGCGTGTTGCCAGTGATGACTTACGGAACTGAGACATGGTCCTTCACTGCTGGCCGTATGAGGACGCTCAAGGTCGCTCAGCGAGCTATGGAGAGGGCTATGCTCGGAGTTTCTCTGCGTGATAAACTTAGGAATGAGGATATCCGCAGTAGAACCAGAGTAACCGACATAGCCCACGGATTAGTAAGCTGAAGTGGCAGTGGGCCGGCCATATAGCTCGAAGAACCGACAACCGATGGGGAAGAAAGGTTCTCGAGTGGCAGCCTCGTACCGGTAGGCGAAGTGTAGGGCGTCCCCCCACAAGAAGGAGTGACGACCTGGTAAGACATGCAGGAAGTCGATGGATGCAGGTGGCTCGGGAACGTGCTTTGTGGCATTCCTTGTGGGAGGCCTATGTTCAGCAGTGGACTTGTGAAGGGCTGTAATGATGAATGATGATGATGATTGGCACGCTGTGAAATATTTTTGTTTAATATTTCATTTTACTTGAAGGTTTCACTTCTACCGTGTGTGAACTGCACACATGTTTTTTTTTTCAAATTAAATATTGAACTACATAGTGTAAACGTAAATAAAAGTACTGATAGAAATTTCATTAGGTATACCATCTCATGCCGTGGATGTCATAAGTGAGATGTTGTCCATAAATAATGCTAGATCTGCTGCAACATACAATAGGTATGCCTTCAACAAAATTTGTAATAGCCTTGTCTATGATTCATATAAATCTTTCCCAATTTTTACATCCTTCCCACAATGTTTCGTACCTGTATCTGCCGCCAATGGACAGTGCCCTTACCACGGTGTTAAGGTTTAAAAGGAAAGGTAAAAGCTTGTGAAAGTTTTTAACAGTGTTCAGAAGCGACAGTGCATTTAAAGCCTTTGCTTGAAGTTACAGGTTTCTCCTGAATCCCGTAAACACCTTCCACGCCGCCGGCACCAATAAAATTGTTAATTGTAATTTTATGTGCTGATATACCACGTGCTCGGCAATTAAGGAAAACATCGTGAAGAAACCTGTCTGAGAAATAATAAAAAATATTTCAAAGAAATGTGTAAAATGTGTTGTTTGTTTTTCAAAAAATAAAGAACCTACTCTATTTAAAAAGGCCAGCAATGCATCTGTATTTTCCCTTGTGTTGCGTTTGTTCATGGGCGGTTGTAGTCAATTACCATCAAGTAAGCTCATATAAAAAAAAATGCCAAAACGCATTGGGGCATCGTGGCAGACATTACATGCCTGCCCTAAAACCCTCAGAAATGAGAAAATGAGGTGACTTTATCTTTTATCGATTTCACTGATGTCTATTTTGCTATGACTTTTGTGATAGTTATAAACTTTGTTCAAAAATAAAATGTATATACACAAAAAAGTTTTATTAAAAACAGTGTTGTATATTAGTGGTAGTAATTACTAGGAACAAGCACAAGTTAGTAAGTCATCTCCAAAGAATCAGTAATTCCTTAATATCGCAGAAAACATCAGGCCTTATCTATCAAAAAATTTTAAAAAATTGCATTTTTTGTTTCTGCAATACCGTTACAAAGAGCTTGTGAAGGAATTTAAGAACCGGTTTTACACCCGTTTTCAGACGCTCCGCTATAATTTAATCGTCGCCCGCATACTTGTCGTTTTTAAAATGCAGGAGAGCCATTCTAATCTTGCTGAGACTGACGTCCGGACTACGTACGTCCGGAGTGTTGGATAAGACTTGTTCTTGGAGCGTTGCTCACACTTCTGTTTGGCGCCGATGATGATGTATACAGCTTTCCCGGAAATGATACTGCAACACTATGTCTTCAGATTTGACAGTTGGCTATTTCTGGCACAAAGATCTCTGACAAAAATCTGGCAACTTTGGAGCCCTGTTTCCGCTTGATTCGGATTCCGCTTCTTCAATACGAGCTGTACTAAAGTTGGATAAGATATGTCTGTTCAGTTGCCTGTATGCTGTCAAATATTCTGAAGACTTTAGTTTCATTTTCCGTCTAACAGCCATGAGATTAAAAATGTGTTCAGAGAGTTTTTGTGTTCTTCTGCAGTGGGTCTTGCAGACCTTAGCTCTGACTGCATGGACAGTTTCCACGGGCTTGTCATTTATAACGTCTACTGCTTTGCAGTATTCTAGACACTGAAAACGATTTTGTAACTCGAGCTGAAAGTTTTCGGGACATTGGATTCGATCACAAGGGTACTACATGAGACATGAACCCTCCAATTTGACGTTTTGGTTTAGTATGCCTCTCACCATTCTGTGATCGCTGCCGATTTTCATCCTTGCGATCACTGAGACATCACTGAACAGTAGCCGCCTAGTCGTCACAATGAATTCAATCTCAATTTTGTCGATGCGTCGGGGCTCGACCAGGTTCACTTCCTGTGGGGCCGCTTCTGAATTGAAGGACCAGCTCTAATAGAATATCAGAGTAATTTAAGTAATGTAGGTTTATTCCCCATAGTAAATGTAAAGAACCGGAGACCCTTTTGACTGCAAACGAGGCATTTAATCATAGTCTCATTAGTCTCTTAGCACAAGCTTCGACCTTGAAACGGAAATTCAGTAAATATGTCCTTTATGGCTTCCATACGCTTGTGGCATTAGTGAGATAATAATCTAATATTCCCAATTTATTATGATCATTGATATTCCTTTTAAAATCCTTGAAGAAATTTATATTTTTCTAAGAAACATCTTTAGCATTCACTTGTGCAAAAAGATATTTGTGTAGTAAATAATATTATTATATCCATCTATCAATATAAATACAAAGCAGTAGAACAACATTTGTAAAAGTTTTTCATATAAATATTATGAGAAAATATTATGAAAAACAAAACTTAGTGAAGTCGAAAATTGAGCTACCTGTCTATACCCTACTTCTCTTTTATTCCCTGTAGAGGTCGGGTTAGAAAAGATTTCTTGTGTTTAAATATAATAAAAAATAATACAATTTACTTTTAATATCAATGTATATCAATATAACTAAATGAAAAGCAATTGCGTCACTAAGCATCTTCGTGAACGCAACCAGAATATTTTGAATTGGAAATTGATCCTGCACTGCGCTAAAAGTTTCTAGAATAGCGGGGAAATTCCAATTAAATTGGAAAGTTTACATGCACCACGGGCTACGTTAAGAAATATGTAAATTCGTATCAGACTAAGCTCGAAGAACTTAATTCATTAAGTTCGTTATACTTTCTCGTTAGAGGAGGGATGACAAAATCAGTTTTGTCTTTGTTTTAACTACATAAACTGGAGGATATGGTTGAATAGTAAAATTAATTTTAAGGAGACATTTTTTTTTTATAAAACTAAAGTAGCAAATGAACTTAAAGTCTACTTGCATGTAATTAGCTACTTATATTCATAGACTCGATTCCAGACTACACATTGAATAAAACAATTTTAAATGGTATGCTTGCCAAGCAGTGCAGTGTGCTTAACTGAACCCAAGTTTAGTTAAGATATACCCAAGTGGTCGATAAGTCTATACAAATAAATAAAATTGAAGTGTCTGTTTCTAATGACAAAATAACAGCTTTTTACTAAATACATATGAAAGTTAATACGGTACTTATAACTAAAATACAATTTTTAAAATTTTTGACTGACTGTCTGTCTGTCCGTCTGTCTGTCTTTCGGTCTGTCTGTTTGTTCTGGCTAATCTCCAAAACAGCTGGACTGATTTTGACGGGACTTTCATTGGCAGATAGCTGATGTCAAAAAAAGTAACTTAGGCTACTTTTTTTTGAGAAAAATAATTAGGGTACCGCGCAAAAAAATAAAAACCCTAACACGCGAGCAATATCGCGGGGAACAGCTAGTATATAATATAAGTACTGTATAGCATTCCAAAAGTCAAAACTTAAAAATTAGTAAAATTTTACGCGATAAAATTATATAGGTATGTAATCATTAAGGCTATAGATGAGTTGTTAGCTCTGTGGCCTAAGATGTATATATAAATAATAATGCCTAATAACCACATTTCTTAAGAATATAAGAAAGTAGCGAGAAGTGGCAACGTAAATCCAATATAATATCCAATTTCATTACGTGGCTATTGTAAGAGGTGAATATAGCTTATTCTAGAAAGTTCTTATGGCTTCCGATAGATGGCAGTATAGCCATTCTCGTTTACGTTAAATATAATATCTGGATTTAGATGGGCGGCTTGGAGCTACGCCAAAATTCCTAGACTTCTTGTACTGCAATCATAAATCCGCCTGCCAAGTGTGACGATTGAAGCAAATTCTCCCTCCTCGGAGAGATCCATGCCCAGCATAGACGTATTAGGGGCAGTTCATACAAACACGCGATGCGACGCGACGATGCCAGTGGTTACGCACTGCGCAGCGAGACACCGCGCGGTGCGGCGCGAAAATAGTGGAAAGAAAATAAGTCGCCACGACGTCTTTAGGCTGCGCCTCGGGGCGTCGCGCTGCGTTACGCGTCTTCGCGAGGCCGCTTTTTACGCTGCGCCTACTGACGTAGCACTGCTGCGTCGTAATGCGTCGCGCTACCTATGGATACTACTACCCGAAAACTTTCAGCTCGAGTTACAAAATCGTTTTCAGTGTCTAGAATACTGTGTAGTGTAGTATAGCCCCCACGACTATATATATTAGTGTTAAGGTAGAATAAGGACATTATAATTAAAGTTATAGAAGCAGCAACACGTCTTCTCTCTCATTGACACACATCCTATATTACATGGCGACCCTGCCAGGCGGTGCGCTGCTACATTGCACGCGCACCGCCGGGCCTACATAAAGAGAGAAAATTTTACAAAATAAATAAATAATGTAAATTATCATGGATTGATCGTTTAAAAACAATTATATTACAACGGAGTGGACGCTATACCGGATTTGACGAAAATTAAATGAATATGAATAAAGGAAGAGGCCACAATAATAATTTTGCAGAAATTAAAAATTAAAAAGTACGTATAGTATCTGAAGACAACAGACAACAGCTACAAAGTGTGAGGAAAATAAATTATGGATTTTTTTGTATAATGACCAAATACTAAAATTATTCAAGAAGCGGCAGATTAATTTAAAAAGGAAAGAAGCGGTTGTAATCTTGAAAGCTTCGTCCAGAACCAGAAGAATGTCAAAATTGAGCCAAGAAGAACAAAGAGGAAAATTTGAGGTAACATCGAATCAGCGTATTTTTTTTGTTATTTCTTTTTAAGATTTCTTTAAAATGTTTTAACTATTATAAAAAAAAATAATGTTTGTAACATCTTGTATTTAATATAATATGGTAAAGTCGAGTTTATTAATCAGATACTCCACGATTTAATTGATATTTTAATATATTTCTTAGTGTATCTAAAAAAAAAATCATAATGCAATATTAAAAATTAAGTTACCATTTTAAGCACTCATGTATGTATTAAGGCACGAGACGATTTTATATTAAATTTAATTCAGTTATTTTTTCTGCTTTATATTATTTTTATTACTGTGTCATGCAAAAATGATTGAAATAATATAGTAGATTACATTTTTACGTACTTAAAGTTACCATAGTTTACCATAAATAAATTTTTCGTATAATTAAAATAATACTGATGTATTGTTAAATATGATATATTTCGTTGTTTTTTTTCTATAGTAAATTTTATTTAAATGTAAATATTAAATTTGAAAAGGGTTAAAAATTATTAGGTTATTATAAGTGTTAGGTTTTCTTTTCTTTTATAAAGGCAGTGACTTTAAAGTTATATATTAACCTACTTAAAAATTAAAACTTTTCTTTCTTTCTTTGAATGTCAAATATTAAGTAAGTAATTAATGTTTTGTTGTGTAAAGTTGATATTTGTTACAGTAATTATTCAATCATTTTCTGTAAACGATATAGTAAATACCATACTTCTAGAAATCTTTTTCGATCTAAACAAAAGTAATGTGTCTAAAGTTCTGTGTAAAATGTAAATAAGGAATTTAAAACTATCATTTTACTTGTATCCACATATTATGTATGTAATAATAACATTGTATAAGTTTCAACAGTGGTAGAGCCACGCGGCAGCTTTTGCTGTCGCACGGATGGGCCGGCTCGAACCGGGGTGGTACCACGACCTCACAGAATACCAGCGTAAAGTAGAGGTTTACCTCTGCGTTTCGCTTGGTGAGTGCAGGTGGCCGGAGGCCCTTTTTACTGGAAACGAGGCATTCCATCTTAGTCCTCACGGGTGACAACGCATCTGCATTTTGATTCGCAAACGAGGATAGATGTAGATGTCTATGGGCCGCAGCAACCATTTACCATCAGGTGGACTGTGTGCTCGTTTGTCACCCTTATCCTATAAAAAAAAAAAAAAAAAAAAAAAAGTTACGTTTAAATTAGGTGATCATAATACGGTGTAATCGTAAACGTTGCCATATACGTACTTTGTTAATTAAAACAAAAGTGTCTCAAATCGCTTGCACTGCTAAGAGTGGAATTACAATGCGATCATGTTATTGTTATTGAAAACTATTCCGTTGCTATGACTTCTTTGTTCTATATCTTAATATGAAATACAATTATTTATTTTTGATTTGATATTGATTAAACTTTCATATCATAAGGTTTTAACTATTATAATTCATTATTTTTTGGGATAACTGTTGGAATATCTAGCTTATTTGTGTGGATTATGGAAATAACTGCTTTATTTAATTCAATTTTGGAACTCTTAATATTATGTATACAATTAATTAATTTAAATTTTATTGTACCCATATTGTGAGCCTCAATCCCTAACTGACAATGATGTAACTAAATATTATACGAGACTATTTTATGATATAAATTTGTAAAAGATGTGAGTAAATGTTTGGCTAAGTTACGGAATACGTAATAATGAATAAAAAATATTAATAGTGTGTACTTAAGTGTGAGAGTAAGGTAAAGAAAAATTATCGGAGGTTAGCATATCCACATACAATCAGCTTGATCAGCTGAGAGTTTGGAAAACCTAATAACCGATTAATTTTTAAGGTGGTTCTGACACTATTAAATACGGACTAAGTTTTAATGTATTGTTGATGAGGTAAATCATAATTTATTATGAATTGTATAGGAAAATTATCCATAATATTAATCATGTATGTACGCGAGCCGTGTAAGTGAAAATTATGGTACCAATAAATAGTGATTAATAAATACTATAAATATAATTGAAATAAATAGAAATAAAACGAAAGTTGACCTGCATAAATAAGCAATGGAGATATACGGGAACGTCCATCACTGGTAAAGCATATATGTAGTCCTCGAGCAGGGTATGTTTCCATGATTGGATGATAAAATCGGAAGTACCGGGTACTAGGGAACAATACCTTCAGTACAAGTTAGATGTGAACAAGTTTACTCATATTAGTACTGTTGGGGACAAGAGAAGTCTTAAATTTGTTACCCTTAATAATGGTACATAGAGGTCATATCCTTCATTGGATCATAGTGTGAACTTAGTTTTCCTCCGTGACAATTGTTGGAGTCTTTTAAAATGACTTAAATGTTGACCTCAAGGTTGTGCGCACAACCCAAGGTACAGTTCTACCTTGAGATAGTATGATAAAAAAAAGTTTATGTACCAATAAAATGAAATGAATGTTATAAAAAAGTAATATAATACCCAAGTAAATGGGGGGCCCATATTTATAAAGTACCCGCGTGATAAATATCGCGAAATAAAATATAAATAAAATGAATTAATACTCCGATTCCCGGTATCTAAATAATAAATAAATATATAAGTGAATAGAGAGAAATAAAGCTAGCTAAAGGTCAGAATATTGAAAAAAAAAAGTACGTACAAGAATTATGAAAAAAGAAGATAGTAAAAAGGCTTATCAATCAAAAATAAGGAATGAGATGAAAAGTATGAATAAATATATAAGAGCAGAGAATTTTAAAATATAAATGAATGTACAACTATTCTAGAACTTCGCGAATTACCTAACTATGTCAAATAAGTATGTTTGCATGATACATCATACCAATCCTATTATGACGTTGAAATTACTATGGGTAGAGGGATATGGCCACCCGAACTACCCATAGGATATACCAGTGGCATAACAGTCCATACTATAATTTTTCTTAGAGGTATTAATATGTTATGACAGTTTGTCCATGTTGTAGTAGATGTCGCTATTTTTAAATTTAGCCATGCTAGGCCAATTAAGAATCAAACAAATTAATGAATAGTTCAAAATATAATCGAACCTTGCTAACTTCTATTTTGTTACAAAACAAATTTGTAATTAAATTTTTACTGTAATTTATTTATTTTACATTTATTCAAGAGAATTATTATGATTTCGTCTTTGCAAATTGTTTTATCCGTTTATCTATGGCAAAATCCGAAGGGAGAGATCTATGGTCATTTCGGTCTGTCAATGTTACAAATGTCATTTATATCTAGTATACAGTTATCTGTGATTTATATATAATTCTATTATAAACATACAATATTAAAAACAAAAGAAACTAAAACTAGTAGTTTGTGCGAGAGTAAAACTAGTAACTTCAGTTAACGTAATTTATTTTGTCTGTTTGTCATTACATTTCCTTTCGTGGTTTGTGAATGTGCTCTGTTTGTGTTTATAAGACTTTAACAACTTTGCTTGATCCCCGGACTCCGAAGACTTCGCCTTTTTCGTTGGACTTACGCATGAAACTCTGGACCCTGATTTGCTTAACTATTTGTGCTCTGTTGACCTGGATTGTGGCTTCTTTTGAGAGAAGTTGTTGTGTACTATTATAATAAAAGGAAGCATTATAAAAAAAACATCCAACCGCAAAAAGTTGTTTTATTTGCCTAAATTATTTTGTATACAAAGTAATTTCCAAAAGCCAAATCAATATTAAAATGGTTTGTCTTTTGGAAATTACTTTGAAAATAAATAATAAATATTGTAATATAGAGCATCCTACGTCGCTGGGCTGTAGGGACGTCGTATATCGATAGATGGCGCTAATGCTACGATTCTAAGTGATGACTCTATCCCCTATATATAATGTACTCTGTGGGATATACCTACCTATATTTACTTTTGTAATTTATATTTTTATTAGACTAACGTTTTGTATTTATCTTATAAGTTTAAAAAAAAAACAAATGTATTCATTTATTTTTATTTTTTTTTGTCGGTGGGAGGTGTAGTGTAGTATAGCCCCCACGACTATATATATTAGTGTTAAGGTAGAATAAGGACATTATAATTAAAGTTATAGAAGCAGCAACACGTCTTCTCTCTCATTGACACACATCCTATATTACAACTGCAAAGCAGTAGACGTTATAAATGACAAGCCCGTGGAAACTGTCCATGCAGTCAGAGCTAAGGTCTGCAAGACCCACTGCAGAAGAACACAAAAACTCTCTGAACACATTTTTAATCTCATGGCTGTTAGACAGAAAATGAAGCTAAAGTCTTCAGAATATTTGACAGCATACAGGCAACTGAACAGACATATCTTATCCAACTTTAGTACAGCTCGTATTGAAGAAGCGGAATCCGAATCAAGCGGAAACAGGGCTCCAAAGTTGCCAGATTTTTGTCAGAGATCTTTGTGCCAGAAAGAGCCAACTGTCAAATCTGAAGACCGAGTGTTGCAGTGTCATTTCCATGAAAGCTGTATACATCATCATCGGCGCCAAACAGAAGTGTGAGCAACGCTCCAAGAACAAGTCTTATCCAACACTCCGGACGTACGTAGTCCGGACGTCAGTCTCAGCAAGATTAGAATGGCTCTCCTGCACTTTAAAAACGACAAGTATGCGGGCGAGGATTAAATTACAGCGGAGCTTCTGAAAGCGGGTGTAAAACCGGTTCTTAAATTCCTTCACAAGCTCTTTAATTACGCCTTCCATTGTAGTACTACACCGGAGGCATGAAGCAGATGTGCAGTAGTCTTTTTCTTCAAGAAAAACGAGGACGCTTTCTTGAAGAATTTCAGACCAATTTCTCTTCTGAGCCACGTCTGTTTTACGTACTGTTTTCGAGAGTCAATACGAATCATCTCGTACGCAGACTCGACGGTTTCCAGCTCCCGAATATGCCGTTTTCCGAAAAGGCTTCAGCACCATAGCAAAACAAATTGTACAGAATACCGAGAAGTACAATCTGCCACTATTTCTTGCATATGTGAACTATGAGAGAGCCTTTGAATTCGGCGAGGCCTATGTTCAGCAGTGTACTTGTGAACTTGGGCTGTAATGATGATAATGAATCATGTGGTTCTTTATCGGTCCAGACTACCCATTCCTGCTACAACCATAATATAGTTTCAGTGTGACTATACCACGTAAATGTTAATCTACTACGTAAATCTGTGAATCTTTGTTAGTAATTTAACTGAAAAACAAACTATGCTTTATATATAAGTACCAGTGTGGGTTTGATTTATTTATTTTGTAGCCCAAATTTATTAACAAATCAAGTTTATGTTCCTATGGAACGGTACATGGAATCAAATTAATCAGAATGATAAGTAGCCCATCTACTAGGTTCTATAAATTAAATAGAAGATAAGAATACATGCAATGATAAGAATGCATGACATAATTAATCTCAAATGAACACAAAAATTTCATTGTAAAATTCAGTCTCCTGCTGAGTTTCTTGTCACTTCTTATCACAAGCTCTCCCTCAGTAATAAATTTTCTACTGGTTTGTAGGACATCTTTTCTGTAAAAGCTTTTAAAAAGATTTACTTTGCAAACATCCGCACTATAAAATAAAATTATGTGTCTTAATATAAAAGGCAGTTATTTTGGCTCACCGCTCACTTAACGTGCTCACTTGGGGTGGCAATAATATATATATTTATAATATTAACATGATTTATTTAAAATTCAAACAGAAGTTGGACCAGATTATAGCTAAATAACTTCATGTCCTTCCAAATAACTCTGCAGCTCTTCTAGCACCCACTACTATTCCAGCCCATGTTTCTTTTGCTACTTGTTCTATATACTTAGGATCCAAATGGAATCCTTCTGTACCTTCTCTAATTCCAGGCAGTTGTAAATTGAATGACAATGGTGTTCCTAACTTGTGAGCATAGTCAACCGCAGTACCTGATGTTTTGATTCCAGTGACTAAGACAGAATTTCCAACAATGTATCTAGGAAAATCGGGTAAGGAATTCGCATAGATGGTATCCGCCATAGCCACTCCTACACTTTGCAAAGCAAAAGCGTGGTTTGAGAGGGAGCCATCATTTCCCCAAGGATAAAGAATTAAACTTCCATAACTGTGCATACTAATATAAAGAACTATGCGAGGAATGAATTCGTCGAGGCTAAACCTCAAAACAAAAGTCTCCCTTTCGGATAAGGGTTTGTTACCGGCGTAATTATCGGCACAAGGTGTATAACTTGTATCTAAGGTGTTCCAGAAGAAGTTAAAGTTTCTGTTGGCATTTACGCCTGGGCAAACTGTACTGAATAAATGTTGATCAGTAGAGCGAGTCTTAATCCAGAAACGATCCTGAAAATATAAAAGTCAGTTATTATACTTAAGTATTCGATTTATTAATGGCGGTGTATATCATAAAGTGGTTTTTGCAGATATTATACGTATTGCAAGTACTGTAATATAAAAGAATGATGCATCGATCACTAATAAAAAACTAGATACACAATCCCACGCAAAAGTTCTCTAAAAACTGTCGCCAATGGTTTTGACGTAATTTTAGTTGAATTAATGTAAATTCAACCTTGAACGCATTGCCTAAAGTTGTATTCACAAGACTATGTACAAATTAAAAGCGCACGCAAATGTTCGAGTAGGCGCTCATTTGGTAAGAACATTTTTTGTCCTGATTGTATATCTAATTTTTTGTTAGTGACCGATGGCATTATGTGATGAAATACATCATGAAATGCCTCCCCAACCTGTAACTATACTGGCTGTCAACGCCCTTTAAACCGGAACGCAGCAGTGTAAGCACTGCTATTTGGCGACAAAAACATGTAAGAGTTGGATACTATTTCCAGACATACTCCTAAGATGCAAAGGAAAAGAAATTCCACCACCTAGATTTTATTTTCATAAATATATTTTTTAAACTTACATTTGTAAAGGAGTATTTATATCCATCAGGGTTGACTACGGGCAATAGAATCCAGTCGTAATCATGTAGCATATCAGTTTGCGTAAGGTTGTGAATAGCAAATAATACTGTAGTAGAAGTAATCCAATCCCGACCGAAGAAACCACCATCTATAAGAATGATTGGCTTATCTTCATCTTCAAAGTTTGTCGTTGAGATTTTTAAATATTTTAATTCGCGACCTTCGAATGTGTATCCAGGGTATACAATAGTTACCAGGTTGGGGTATTGTTCAGCAACGTACTCCAAATATTCATTTATCTGTAACATGTAATGAAAAAGTTTAATTTTTCTACCGACTTCAAAAAGAGACTGCACTAAATTCGACTGTATGTTTTTTTCTTTTTTTATGTGTGTTACCTTATAATTTGTTTCTGGGTGAACCAATTTCAATGATCTCCTTATTGTTTGAAAACTAGTGCTTTTCATGTGGTCCCGCATAAATTTGATCAAGGTCTGACCCTATTAGTCTTTTGAGTTATTCTTAATAATTTATATGGAAGTCGGTAGTTAAAAAAATATGTTTTAATTATTACACGCTTTATTTTAGCTTAACCTGTATGTATATTTGTAAGTATAAACGTTAGAGAGACATTTGTAGGTTTTTATCCACTTCCAGACGTCTGAATATCTGAATTTTACAGAGAAATTAGGAACCGATTACAATACAATAAATTCAAATCTATAGCCCATGGCCTAGTATTATTATTTAGACCATCACAGCTCACTATCAATACTTATTGTTTACGTGCGTAACTATGATCTGTTTCCAGAAAGAAGTCCCGCGGAAATATACAACCTAAAATGCAATATTCCATACATTGATAGCAAATTTCAAATTTCGACAAGACTTTTTTAGTTTAGTTAGAAGGACTAAGAAGGTTTAAGAAAACTTTTTTTCATAATTTGTCGATATTGTCGTAGCGGTAACACTCAAGCAAGAGTACTGTTGTTACAATAATGTTCAATGTCACAGTCAACATAAATATTTCTCATATTTACTCGAACACTACATATTTAAATTAAACGTGATTTTACGGATTTTATCGCGTATATTGACTTATTTTATATTATGATTTCTTATCTTTACGCGAACTCTACACATTGAATAAAAATACTTTTACGGATTCTTTCGCGTTTAATTAACTTTTTTTTAATTCATTCCTGACGTTTCGGGTGCTTTACAGCATCCATGGTCACCTCAGTCCCCCGTGAGCGTGAGTTAATCAAACGCGATAGAATTCGTTAAAGTAGTTTTATTCAATTATTTTATATTCCAGACGTTTCGAGTACCTTACAACACCCATGGTCACGGAGAAAAATGAAGTGTTTGACTTCCCAATTTCATAGTTAACCACGGCTATAACTACGGCTACTTATAGTGTCTTGAACTCTTGCAGTTGTATGCTTTGGTTGGGATTTAATTTTATTAATTATAGGATCCCAAACAGATGTTAGCACCCAGCTATCTTCTCTGTGGAAATTAGGATGTCTTTTGATTTTAATAGCCTTGCAAATAATCCTTGCAAGGAAGTTGTCTAGCGAGGATTTGTGGTCTATCAGATCTGATGCAGTGATGGGGGCGATCCAGTGCATGTTCACAGACTGCAGACTTTCGTGACTATGGGTATTGTAAAGTGCTCGAAACGTCGGGATTTTCAAAAAAGTTAATATGTGCGATAAAATCCGTAAAAAATGGTTTTATTTTAATCGTAGTCAACAGTTACGAAGTTGAAATTATTTAGAAATCCTCCATTTATGAGAATTGTGGACAAACACTGTTCAATTTAAAGAGTAGAAAAAAATACGGGCTTATACAGTAACGTTTACCTGTTATGTAATATGTGAAGTTATAAATTTCATTTGACGAAAGTTTTACTTATATTAGAAAAAATCGATTAAAATGGACATAGTACAAAAGAAATTTATTATTATTATTATTAGATTCATTGCACTCGAGTACTACAAGCATTACACGAATTATAAGCGAAATTCACCCAGCGCTGTTAAAAAAAAATTGAATATTTTGATATTGATTATATGGAAATTTTTGAACTACTTTTTTTGTTTTAGTTTATTAACAGGAATAAACTTTTCAAATATTGTAGAGGCAAATTGCCCTTAAATTTTTTTGGCAATATATTAATAGTGGTGTATAATTCATATTTGATACAGTAAATACGTAGTAATAAAGCAACCCACTCAAGTTAATACCACACCTCCTCAAGTTCTGGATAGTAATCGAAAGGAATGCTCTCGTTTTTCTTTCCACTGCTTTCGCGACGTCTTGTTTCAATCAACATATCGTCGATGTCTAGTTGTCTGTAAAAAATATTAAAAATTCATCCCTGTGTAATTGTAACTCTGCATAAGTTGTATCCTAAACTAGATTCTCTTCGTTACTATGGCTACTTGTCAATTAAATAATAACAATTAAGTAAGCATTAATTAACACGCTTTTGCTAGCTTGGTATGTATCTATGTATCCATGTAACGCCATTTTTGAATGTGTTTTTCATCCTCTTTAAAATGTCAAATTGATTTAAAACATCGCACACTTATCAAGGGCCGATGACAATGCAATAATTTAAATAGTTTGTCCTATTATCCTTGCCATTATTCCCAGGATTTGCGGATAATTCATAAAACAACTACGATTTGTGCCAGTTCAATCTACCGCGCCGCGTAAAAGAAATTCGTTCCAAAAATAAACCACGCTTTTATAGTTAGCCGTACTTAAAAATAGAAAATAAATAATAGTTTTAAAAAAAATAACTATAAAAACACGGCATGCCGTAAGCGCCACGCGCATAGGTATGTTCTACTAGTGCCTAAAAATCAAGATTCCAACGTTTTGTCGCATGAAATCGTATCTAGCAATCATAGTATACATATAAATGATATAAAAAGCACATTGTCAGAAAGATAAATGATTGTTGAACTTATAAATATTTTTTTTGAAACGATTAATTATTATTTTTACATAAAAAGGAGTTTTAGTGGCTTATGGTGTGGATTTATCAAGCCCTATGTCTTCGTAAACAAACGATAACTTTTGAAAATATCAATTGTTCAACTCAATCTATTTTTAAAACTCTTCATCTATCATGTGGGAAGCCATTGAATGTAAATGAAGGTTTAATTTTGTTTTGTTTAGTTTTATTAAATTTTTTTTCGGCCGCTAAATGTCAAAATTTTCAGTGTTTGAGCAGCCTTATGTGAAATCATTTTAGTAAATAGACTGCCTCACACGGTTAGTGGCTTAGTACGGCGTCAACCGCCGTTGTGAGTGGGTATTGTATTGATTGTTTGCGGCGGCTCAAAAAGATCGCTGTACAAATAAATACTAAATATTCGAAAAACAAATTCCTTACTATTTTATATTACTTGATTAATATAATACTCTGATATTTTTATTACAATATTTTAAAAGCACAGAATAAATAATAGTAGTACATACTAAAAGTAAGTAGGGTGTATATTAGTATGTATATTAGTATATTTATACTGAAATAGGTCTTGAACTTTATTGAGTGACATGAATGATGATATGATGATCATAATATGAGCATTATGAGTCATGCATTTTCGGATTTTACAAACTTTCTTCAAATTGAAGTTTAACATAAAGTTATCGGAAAATTGGAAATATAATAGTAGTATAATAAGGTCATTAGTGTAGGCTATTGTGCATTTAAACTACTTTAAAAAAAACTCCGTGTAATCATGTTATACGTAATTTTTTTTAATGCGATTATGGCATGCTCAATTGGATTTAACAATAGTCTTTCTGACAATGTGCTGTTTTTGAACTATTATTTATTTTATAAATTATCTTTAAGACATAGCCCAACGGATTAGTAAAGCCGATATTACACGGATCAACCAAATTGAAACAGTTCCATTGAATAGCATTGAACATTGCACATTGAGCGGGTTTACTAATATACACGTAAATCATATATTCACAACGCAATACGCGCGCCAACTTGTACGTGCGGAAATTTCGTTAATGAGTTAAATAATAAAAAAAAGAAAATCGCGGCGTTGGTGGGTGCGGCCGTGGATTTCATGAAGGATAATTAACGGAGATTCAAGCACCTTATTAGTAGAATTGGCCGAAGAAGATCCAAATTCTTATTTGAACCAATTGCGAATGACAAAAAGTCGATATAATTTTTTTTAAAGATTTTTGAGAGAAGATTTTAGTTTGAAAGATGACCTTATCACAAAAATTGATAAGGGCGTGCTTCGATGGTTTGGGCACGTTGAGCGAATGAGTGAAGACCGAATGATGAAGAAAATATATAGCGCGAAAGTTAATATTAAAAGGTGTCGAGGTAGACCGAGACTAACTTTCGAAGACCATGTGAGCAAACTGCTCGAAGAGGGGAGGGTCAAGAGTACTCGGATACCTAGACGTGCATGTATGAAGAAGATAATGAATCTGAAAGAAGCGAAAGAGGTATGTAAGGATCGTGACACTTGGCGATCTGTTCTCTCTGGCTACCCCGTCCGGAATTGTGCGTGAAGATAAGTCAATATAATAATAAACTTCTTAAAACCCATTTTCACGCCACTTGAAAATCATTTTCAAAAATCCATGTGCGCACGCTAAATAGGTGCCGTGCGGTGCTCTGAATGAGTCACCGTTCAATCTTCATGTATACACGTTTCAACAGCATTGAACAATGACAATATTGCTATCATTGCATTGAAAGCGTTCGGTGAATTTAAACTTTCAATGAGATGGCAAAATCGCATTGAAATGTATTTAGATGTCTCAATGCCATTGAAGCAATGAAATTGAAATCAGTATTAAACCGAAATTGATCCGTGTAATATTGGCTTAAGCTGAACAGGCAATGGGCTGACATTATAGCTCGTAGGCTGACAACCGATGGGGACAAAAGGTTACCCAGTGACAGCCTCATGCCGGTAAGTTCAGAATAATACAACGTAATATAGTAGTTTAATACTACGATGTTTCGTATAGTGAGTGTAGAAAACCTTTTTACTAAAAACGAAACATTCCATCATAGTCCTGGAATCAAAATGGAGACTTTGGAACATCCATACCATGAAATTGATTCATTTGTCACCTTTATTCTATAAAATGAAAACATGAAAAATTCATGTTTAGATATTTTCAAAATATTTTATGTTAATAATTGTACTCAACTAGATTTACACCTGCTCCCTGTTGTTAGCATCTTTATCAATGTAGATAATAATATTTTAATTCAGTAGATTTGTTGCGTATCAAAAACAATTAAGATAAGCATTTTCGGTTTTATATTACCACATAATCCAACCTAATTCTACCAATGAGATAATCACGTAGTTAAGGTGTACTGCATAAAAATTATTTGAAATAAATACTACATAATAAATAACGTTTTACCTTCACTGCTGGCCGGATTAGGAAGCTCAAGGTCGCTCAGCGAGCTATGGAGAGGGCTATGCTCGGGGTTTCTCTGCGTGATAAACTTAGAAATGAGGACAACCACAGTAGAACCAGAGTAACCGACATAGCTCAACGGATTAGTAAGCTGAAGTGCCAATAGGCCGGCCGTATAGCTAGAAGAACCGACAACCGATGGGGGAAAAAAGGTTCTCGAGTGGCGGCCTCCTACCGGCGGACGAAGTGTAGGGCGTCCCCCCACTAAATGGAGTGACGACCTGTTAATTAATGCAGGAAGTCGATGGATGCATGTGGCTCAGGACCGTGATTTGTGGCATTCCTTAGGGGAGGCCTATGTTCAGCAGTGGACTTGTGAAGGGTTGTAATGATGATTATGAAATAACGTTTAGATATAGTACGTTCAGAAACTAAAAATAATTCAAGAATTATACTTACTAAATACACTACTGTCTCTTTAGTTTGCTTCGTATATTTGCCTTAGTTGCCACGCTTGGTAGGCGTTTTGGTAGCCACAGTTATTTAATTATTAAGTGGCGAAGCTTGCGAAGTCACTTATTGATTTCACGATGTCTGTCCGTCTGTCCGTCCGTCTGTCCGTTTTTCCCACGATTATATCGAGAACGGTTTCGAATTTTCAAATTCTGTTTTCAGCAATCGATTACTGATCACCCAGGCATCTGAACCTCCTATTTTGAAACTGATTGCTCAACGGCAACCGTTAGAAACCGCTACAAAGCTGATTGCTTCGCCACTTTGCTATGCTGTTAGCTTGCTAGGTTTATTTTGAGTTGTTATAAAGAAGATGCTGCTGCCCATCTCCTGTTTCATTTCCATCTTTTACTTATTACGACACTTACAAGATGATATGAGGAAGGGAATAATCTTACGCCGCCATCACATGGCGAAAAATTTGTCCGTTTTATTCTATTCAACTGCCACAAGACTTGACTGTCAAGAGTTGACTAGGCTCTAATGGATCATCAAATAACTAGCAACTATATTTCTTTTAAACAGTCGTAAAATATTTTAACAGGAGCTGGCGAAGATGATAAAATGTTCGAAATAATTATTTGAAGTGGTGCAATTTTGTGAATTAAATTTATGCATAAGTGAACTATAAGAGAAAAATATAAAACGAGAAATAGTGAAAGAAAACAACTATTTAGCTGCTTAGGCGCTTTGAGGAGATACTGTCGTCATCGTCTGTCTACTGGTATAAGCTGCCGTCTAAATCTTGTAACACGCCGTAACAGGAAATGCCATTTTGAGAAGTTTTGAAATTAAGTAGGTTAAAGGATAATTTCTTTTTACTTGACACTGGCAAAAGTACTACCATACGATTCCATTAACAAAAAAAATATTTCAACACCATTTTAAACTAGAAAAATACTTACGCTTTTACATCTTCAGCGTGGATTTTGTAAGCGATGCCGTTATCTTCCAGCGACTTTATGAACTCTTCATCTAGTTCAGGTTTCACAAGCGCAAGTCCATTTCGCTCTACAGCTGGATTACTTAAAAAGTCGACTCCATATTTCTGAACGACTGAACCCAACAACTCCAGCTGTACTCTGTTGGAAGGTTTGACAAAATACGACTTCCATCTGAAATGAAGCATTTTCAAGATTATTCTCCTAATTTTTTTTAATTTTCCATTCATTACTGACCCTCAAAAGTGCTATTCTGTACTTAGGCCCTCCCGATATATGAGCTGATGGATAATTGCCATAGTTGCCACACTTAATAGGTGCCTTGGCAGCCGTAGAAATCTCCAGGTTCTTATCCCTTCATCGACTTCTACGCTATACATAGTATGATAGGGGTGGTTGATTCTCTTACACCGTCACTACACTCCACGGCATTATACTCCCGACTTTATGTTATTACTACGGACTTGACCATTGTTTTCTACTCCTATCAGAGTTCACTGAGACAGGTCCATACCCATAAATTACCAGAAAAAAGATAATGATTAGTAGTAAACATTAATTGTTATTCGTCAAAATTATTGTATTGTGAGCAGATCCTGTGGAATTGCGCATACGCTAACAATACACACACACACACACACGCGCGCGCGCGCGCGCGCCCACATACTCGCACACATACACACACACACACACACACACAACATTTCTTTCTTTTTTTTCTCTTTGTTTTGTTAGTAGTTTAATCATTATTCTGTACCAATATGACCTACATCCTGTGAGGAGAGACCTGGTGCTCTGAAACACAGGCTTTCAGCCTAGCTCAGACGCCAGTCTTTCACAATCTAAATAATTTTGTTCCTTGGTGTTAACCCCAGTTCATTACTATATTAGTTTTTAGATTGTGAAGAAAACAAAGAATTTTTATTATTATTATTATGGGGTATCTATAAAGTTTTCTCTATCTGGTTGGGCAATATAAATATATAATTGTAAATAAACATGGTAAACGTACATAAATATCATTAAAATTAAATACATAAATATATAAAAACCCAACCAGATGGAAGCCCTCGGCAGAGGAGACCAGACGGCCGAGGGTTAGGGGGAAAGGGAAAGAAACCGGCGGACGATGCGGGCGGTATCGAGGAGCACCGCCTTCTGCATTTGAGCTTGAAGCGGTCCGTCACGGAGTCCCAGTCGCCTCACATGACCCGAGAGGCTGACTGGAATTAACCCATTTGCAGAGATGACTATTATTATTTTTTCTCATGCTTAATTTTAACTTATATTTAATGAAAATTTAACTTATAAGTAAAAGTAGAACAGACTCAAAAAACTACAATAAATAAAATAATTCCCACATTTTAGCTTCTAAAGTCGGTGCTAAGTATAGTATGTGATGGAGAATCATAGCCCTGACTTCAAAAACTATTACATGGAAATTAAATTTTGTGACTCGTTTTTGTGCACTAAGAATATTACAAGCTCAAAGTCGAACAAGAATGTCGTCTAAATAGTAATACTAAAAAATTCAACTCCTATTTTTCGACATTTACCGGTAGACTTTCTCCTTCAAATTTATGTGAGCTCACCTATGATGTATGGTGTAACTATAAACTATAAACTACAAAAATATAACTCAATTAAAAATCAATCCCAAAAATCGTAAAAAGCATGCACTGAAGGACTTTCTCCTTTTTTGAAGTCAGATAAAAAGGTAATTTAATCTCCTCTTACTTCGGATAGGGATTTGAGGCAGGGAAAAATTCGCCACACTGCTCCAGTGTGTGTAACTCGACATATACTTCCCATATCCTCGAAATCATTATCATCATTATTCATCATTTCGTCAATTAATTTCACAAAATACTTTTGCGATATCCCTGCATCAAGCGATACAATTTAACTATTTTGTCATAAATGCAGACTTCCCTGCGACGCTTTACTTAATCGCAAAGCAAATAGTTTATCACTTAAAATTAAAAAAAAAACTAATAATGTGGTGCCAGTAGTGATCGAGCTAAGTTTTCTCAAGTTATTAAATTTTAAGGCGAATACTTATTTCCAGCAATATCAAAGCTTTAATAACATAGTAATATTTATCAAATTTAAAAATGCACTTAAATAGACATTTTCATTTCTAAAATAAATATAGAAATAATTTTACCCTTGATATTGTTCGTGTTTGCCGTTAGCCACAGCAAACAAGAGGAGTAAAGCCGAGGCCTTCATTATCGTTTATGTCTGAAATAAAAAATTGCACAAATATTTATATATTATGCGCACGTAAGCACTAGTTTTATAAGGCTTAAAGATTGATTCGTGACAGTAGAAAAAATTAAATACCATCTAAGCTGTGTTGCCGATTGTTGCAACGAAGTATTAAAGCTTGCATTCCTTATCAGTAGCATTAAGTATTGATAGAGACGGATATTTCTGTACCTTAAATTAAAAAGTTGTTATATGGTTTACAAAAAAAAATAAGTTTATTAAGTTAAGATTTTCGTTTTATGTTTGGTGTGGCATAAGGGAAACATGGTTGTGATGTTATACGTATTTGAAGGTCAAGACTAGAAAATACATAGAAATTAATGTAACTGTTTGCCAGCGAAGGAGAGTCAAAATATTTCAAAAAAATTGTGCTTTCGTCCATCACATTAGAATACGCACTGCATAATCTCAATAACGATTTCAGTGTCTGTACTCTTATAAGTACAAATGAAACAATTAATCGGCCTGCAGGATCTCCAGATCGAGATACTCTTATGAGTGGAGTGTTAAGAAAATAATAAAGGTCTTATGACATTTAAAACATAAAGTTTTACTAATTGTTAAATTTCATGGTCTTATTTCATTCTTAGATACAATGTTTATTCGAGAGCTTTTATCCTTTTTATAAACCCTATCGATTGGTTCAATGACATAGCGACAGTGTTTTTTTGCAGTTTTAGTTGATTCGATTCCCAGCTCAGGTAAGCTTTTTTAAAAGAATGTTTCTATGTGGTTAATCCCATTTTGAAAAACAAAGGAATGTTCCCTTTGAAAGAAATTTGCTATCTTCAATATTTCATGTACTTTCCCTCCGTGTTTCGTTCGTTTTTCTTCCTGTACAGTCTCAAGTGCATCACAGAGCGTAAATTATGAAAATATTGCGATTTAATATTAAAAACATTATAATAAAATTACTAAAACCGCCAAATTTAATTTCATTTTTTTTCGGGTATATGAATATAAACATAACTATTAAAGTAGACAATTTCTTTTTGTATGGAGAATGGGGCCAAAAACAATTTTAGTGACACTTAACGAAATGCATGTCGATTTATTTCTTATAATCTATAAATTACAATAGTAATATTGGTTTTTCCGCATCTTAACGTGAATACTGAGAAATTAATAATTAAATATGAATCTTACAATAACCTTAAAACAAACTAAAAGCGATTGTCTAGTAGTTTTCACCGGTATTATTGGATAAAATAGTGCACTGTTCAATAATTAATAGTATTTAAAACGAAATAGTATGTACATTCAGCATTTATAGGTATTATAAGATCGATGTAAAATCCTCATAGTAGTTCCAGCAATATATAATGCCTGTCTGTGCACAAATGTGGTATGAATACTATTTTTACGTGTATTGATTGAATATTAGTATACATTTCAAATACCATTAAAGTGATATGATTAAATCCAAGATGATTAAGGGATAATATCTTTATTTATAATATTACCTACACACGCTAAATAGTAAGAAAGATGTTTCAAACTGGATATAAGGATAAAAAACACAAAGTATAATGCCAATGCATTTATTATTGTAAATCATAATTTCCAAAGTAGTCTATTAAGAGTAGAATAGACAGAAAGACAGACGCAGTGTCAAGACCTTGTTTTAACATGTTTTGGTTGATTAATAAGTATTTATACATCGTAAATAACATTAAACCTAAATTGACGGAGTTTTTAACAGTGGTAGAGCGACGTGGCAGCTTTTTCTGTCGCACGGATGGGCCGGCTCGAACCGGGGTGGTACCACGACCTCACAGAAAACCAGCGTGAAGTAGAGGTTTACCTCTGCGTGTCGCTTGGTGAGTACAGGTGGCCGGGGGCCCTTTTTACTGGAAATGAGGCATTCCATCTTAGTCGTCACGGGTGACAACGCATCTACATTTTGATTTGTAATAGAGGATAGATGTAGATGTCTATGGGCCGCAGCAACCACTTACCATCAGATGGACTGTATGCTCGTTTGTCATCCTTATCCTATAAAAAAAAAATAACATACCCATTTATGATTTTAAACACTAATAAATAAAAAGCAAGTAAAGTGTTTTAAACTGCTTTTGCTTGTATAGAAAAAAAAAACAATATCAGTGTAAAAAAGCAGCATAAACAGACATTTGTTGTGTGGGAATTTTGTTTATATTGATTGATTGGTAAGCATATCGTTACGCACTTGAATCTAATATCGATACAATTAATGGCATTACACACAAGTGCTAAGACAAATCACAAGTAACACCCCTTCAGAAGAATTACACAAAACATATAGGGATCAGATATAACATTAGTTAGATTTAATTATTAAAAAAAATTTGCACCTAGGATTACATTGGGGTGTGGTATTATAAATGGACCAGGTTCTGTAGTAAAGGCAATAACTGGTAATTTAGATAACGAAGACACTATTCGATTTGAAAGCGAAATCAATAAAATTCGTAATTCGGTCTATAAAACCCAAAGCTCACAGAAACTAACCCTATCATTATCTGAAAGTGCTATAAATTAATTTTCGAAGCATTAGTTGTAAGATAAATGATAACCAAAAGAGATTAATATCTATACTGAAAATATTATTAATTCCGATTCAGTAAAAAGCTTGTTGCGATTTTTAGAGATATACGTTCAAATAAGTTTTAGTTTATAGATTATTTTAGATAAGTTAATGCTGCTAGAAAATGTTATGACATTCTTGCAATTAGGTATAATGCATCCCAGTATTATAAGCCCACGAAATTTAGTTTTTGAACTTAGTAATTTGCAGAATAACTTTTTACTATATCCAGTAGAGGAGATCAGTATTGAAAATATTCATAAAATAGAAAAATCTAATAGCGTTAAAACCTAGTACAGAACATACTTACATTTTTACGTGGTAGAGCCATGCTGCAGCTATATCAGTAGTATAGTTGTAGCACGAATGGGTCGGCTCGACCGGGGAAGGACCATGCTTTCACAGAATAACAGCGTATAATGGGAGCATAACACTGCTGTGTTTCGTATGGTGATTGTAGAGAACCGGAGACCCTTTTTTAGTGGAAACGAGGCATTTCATCTTAGTCAAGTAGATCAAGTAAAGCAAGTCGCGAAGACGCTCCTGAAAACTGCAGAACCAGCTTTAGGAGTAAAGAGTTAACGTGTCGTAACTTTGGAATTGGGCTGACATAGCAGTTACATAGAACAATGGGCAAATGAGGAATGCTTGCGCTGCGGAAAGAATCACCGTGGAGCCAATGGAATTGTGTTACAGTCTGACACCATCCAGGCATAACTTAACTTCTTTTGTAACTTTACATTTTAATTGAATTTATTGTTTTTGTAAAGGAGACAGTTTCTTTTTGTATGGAGAATAGGCCCACCACAAATTTTAGGAAACCTTAATGAAATGCATGTCGATTTATTTATTATAATTTATAGATTACAATAGTAATATTAGTTTTACCGTATCTAATGGGAATACTGAGAAATTAGCAAATAAAATATGTATCTTACTATAACCTAAAAACAAACTAAAAGCGATCGTCTATTAGTTTTCACCGGTATTATAAGTTAAAATAGTGCACTGTTCAATAAATAATTGTATAACCGATTCGTTGCGGCACCGATTTTCGACAACTTTTAGCTGTGGCGGCGAACAAATATTTCATGACACGCCTATTGTGCCATCAGCATGTGTAATATGTATAAAAATAATTTTCTTTTTTATGCTTTTTTCACTTGTTCAGACCTAATTAAGTTTAGTTGACATCATACATCAGTTACAAACGGAAGGATACTTGTTTTTAGTGGGTAACTAATTACGTGTTTTTCTACGTGTTTTCTTTGAAACTGAGAATAAGTGACTTTTTTATGCAGAGATTACAAACCTTTTGTACTATTTTTTGTTTTATAAAAATTCATTTATATAAGTAAAAACAGCTAAATCACCCTGGAAAACCTTGGTTTTTATTAAATTAAATATTCACCTAATAATAACATTAGCAAATATTAAACAGTGAAGAACCTTAATTTGGAAAAAAATAAGGCTTATGATTCATTGATATTTACAAATGTTGAATATTATTTAATCTTATGCAAATGTAAAATTAAAGTCGATCTGAATACGTCTAATTAGTAAGAATAGCAAAACAAGTGTTTTCAAAAGGAAAAAAACGCCGGCGCTATACGGCGGCGGGTTGACAAAAGACTATTTATTAGCAAACTTATTTTATGCATGAACGGTTACGAACTTTTTCAAGCAAAAATAAACCTTATACCATATCACAAGAGCACATGGTACTTCGTAGTTCTATTCGGCCATATGATAGTAATAAGACGGCAGTTCAACCATTTTAAGAAAATTAAACAATAAGACAAACGCATTGTTTTTTTATAACAGGAGACTTGTTTTCCAGAAATTTATTTACAACTTGAGTTTGTGAGCAATTGCAATGAGTGCTATTATTTGTTACTTTTTCCACAACATGATTTAAAATCCACAAAGTAAAAAGAGTACCATGTAAAAGTAAAAAAAAATTATCAATCCCAAAAATTTTAAAATTTCAAAATATCCAGAAACGAAGCTGTAGGCATGGACTACTTGCAAAATAATGAATATTGTGTTCTGGATAAATCTTCCAAAAACGCAATTTGAGTGAGTTATAACGATTTTTAAAAAGACACGACTCGCGTGTCATACGCCACACACAAAAACAACTAAAAAAAAAGCACTGAACTGGATAAACAAAGTTGTAGTTACATTCAGCATTTATAGGTACTTTAAGTGTGATGGAAAATCGTTTTAGTAGTTCCGGAAAAGTAATATATTGCCTGTCTGTGCACAAATATGGTATGAATACTATTTTTACATGTATTGATTGTAAGTATAAACCCCAAATACTATTTAACATAGGTTGCACTAAAAGTATCGGGAATGGAATATTTCCACTGTTCCTGTCATATTAAAATCTTTTTAATTGAAAACTCCTTGGTTTCAAAAATCGAATACCATTTATTTATTTAAAAAAAAGATTCTCGGTCTTGTCACAAG
The DNA here is from genome assembly GCA_033319125.1 of Parnassius glacialis. Taxonomy (NCBI): domain Eukaryota; kingdom Metazoa; phylum Arthropoda; class Insecta; order Lepidoptera; family Papilionidae; genus Parnassius; species Parnassius glacialis. The sequence goes on along the minus strand of JAVANC010000024.1, from coordinate 7,493,600 downwards.
GTTTTGTCAAACTTGTTTAGTCGTTGAGAAAATGGAATTGACTCGAGAAAATTCAAGAGCGATTAGGTGTAAAAAAGTTGTTTTCCCGATGGATACCGCATTCGCTCTGTGAAGAGCAAAAAGCGGCTCGCGTTACTTGGTGTGTCAGAACTCTCGAAAGATTCCACGCGGGATCCTCAAATGCTGTATACAACATCGTATCAAGTGACGAATCCTGGATATATGCGTACGAACCCGAAACAAAAAACCAGTCACGAGTTTGGGTGTTCGAAAATTAGTTTAAAGCCAACAAAAATTGTTCGTTCACGGAGTGTTGCATAAAAAATGGTAGCCACGTTTGTCTCCAAAACCGGCCATGTTACGGCTTTTCCTCTTGAGGGACAAAGAACGGTTAATGCAGAATGGTATGCTAGCATTTGTTTGCCACAGGTCGTTTCCGAACTCCGTAAAGAGAACAGCAACCGCCGCATCATCCTCCATCACGTCAATGCGAGTTCTCACACCGCACATAGAACAAAAGACTTTTTAGAGCAAGAAAACATAGAATTATTAGACCATCCGCCGTACATCCCCGACCTAAGCCCTAATGATTTCTATACTTTCCATAAAATAAAGAATAAATTGCGTGGACAGAGATTTTCATCACCTGAAGAAGCTGTGGACGCCTACAAAACGGCCATTTTGGAGACCCCAACTTCCGAATGGAATGGTTGCTTCAATGATTGGTTCCATCGTATGGAAAAATGTGTCATATTTCGCGGAGAATACTTCGAAAAGCAATAAATACATTTTTAATAGTAATGTTGTGTCACTTTCTTGATTCCCGAAATTTTCAGTGCCCTCGTATGATTAAAGCCAAGATGAGTCAGGGATAATATGTACAGTTATAACAAAGTAGTCTATTAATAGTAGAACAGATAGACAGGCACAGTGTCAAAACTTTGTTTGAAAATATATCAACTGATTAATTATCATACCTCAAACACTATGAAAGCCAAAATGACGCCGTAATGTCAATTTTATCAGTTATTACACACTGATAAATAGTGAAGAAAGATGTTTTAAATTTTTTATGAAAGGATAATAAAACACATTTGTAGTTTAATTGTATTTGTTATTGTCAATTTCAAAAGATTTTTTTCTAAATACTTGATAACATGTTTTTTTTAATAGAATAGGGGGCAAACGAGCATGCGGCTCACCTGATGGTAAGTGACTACCGCCGCCCATGAACAACCGCAACACCAGGGGAATTGCAGATGCGTTGCCGAACTTTTAGAAAGGTATAAGCCCTTTTCTTGAAGGTTCCTAAGTCGTATCGGTCCGGAAAGTTCGCTGGTGGTAATTGATTCCACAAGGAAGTTGTGCGAGGGAGAAAACTTCTTCTAAAACGCACAGTGGTGGACCGCCAATCATCCAGATGGTATGGATGGTAACGCGAGTTTTATCGCGATGTGCGATGGTGGAATTGAGCGGCTGGAATTAGTCCTCAGAGCACTCCCCGTGATAGATGCGATAAAATACGCAAAAAGATGCAATATCTCTACGCAGTGCTAGTGTATCGAGCCGATCAGAAAGAACTCGGTCGTCGACGATTTGAACCGCTCTGCGCTGGATGCGGTCAAGTGGAAGGATCTGGCACTGGGGTGCCCCGGCCCAGAGATGAGAACAGTATTCCATGTGGGGTCGAACTTGCGCTTTGTAAAGTTGCAAGCGATATGCCGGCATGAAATACTGTCTTGCTCTGCTGAGCACGCCAAGCTTTTTAGAGGCCAATTTGGCCTTCCCTTCCAAGTCCAAGACGCCAAGGATTCCGATACTGGCAGAGGCAGCAAGGGGAGTGCCTTGAAACTGAGGAGATACAACAAAGGGGTTCTTTTTAGCGGTAAACGCGCAAACTTGTGTCTTCTGGGGATTGAACTGGACTAGATTTCGTCGGCCCCAATCCGAGACTTTGTTAAGCAAAGACTCGACTTCAGACACAAGTTTGTCCCGGTACTTGGCGACGTTTTCCCGAGAAATATTGGCACGGCCGGTATAAAAGGCATCACCAGTGCTGTCGTCTGCATAGCAATGAATGCTACCAGTTAGCAACATATCATTGATATGCAGGAGAAACAGCGTTGGTGATAGCACGCAGCCTTGTGGAACACCAGCGTTGATAGGCTTGAAATTAGAGCCTGCACCGTCTACTACGACCTTGATGCTCCTATCAGTAAGGAAACTGGTGATCCATTTGCACAACTTCTCGGGAAGCGCATAGGAAGGAAGCTTCGAAAGAAGCGCTTTGTGCCAGACCCGATCAAAGGCCTTCGCTACGTCCAAACTTACGGCTAATGCCTCCCACTTGGACTCTACTGCCTTCGCCCATCTATGAGTTAAGTAGACTAGAAGATCACCAGCTGATCGACCCCGACCAAAACCGTACTGGCGGTCACTAATCAGCTGGTGATCCTTAAGGTACCTCATGAGCTGGCAGTTTATAATGGCTTCCATTATTTTGGAGAACAAGGAGGTGATGGCGATAGGCCTGTAGTTGGACGGGTCTGAGCGGTCGCCTTTTTTAGGGATCGGGTGGACCAAAGCTCTCTTCCATGAATATGGGACTAAGCCTTGGGAGTAGGAGTACCGGAAAAGACGCGTTAAAACCGGTGCCAACTCCGGAGCACACGTCTTCAGCACAATGGGAGGGACTCCATCGGGCCCACTCGACTTGCTGACGTCCAGGGAGAAGAGTGCTTTGCGGACCGAGCGCTGTGTAAATCGCACATCCGGCATGGAGCACTCACATCACGGGATTGTCGGCGGTGTGTTCCCCCCGTCATCTAGAGTCGAGTTGGACGCAAAAAGAGAGCTCAACAGATCGGCTTTCTCCTTTGCGGCACGGGCCAGTGAGTCGTCCACTCTATGCAAAGATGGAAGAGATGGCTGACAGAAGTTCCCTTGGACAGCCTTGGCAAGGGACCAGAATGAACGGGTTCCCGAAGGAAGGCGAACTAGCTTCTCGCCAATCCTGCGATGTGCTCACTTGCCTTGGCAATGACACTTTTGAAGGACCTGGAGGCGGAATTATACTTCTTTTTAAGTGCGCTGGTGTTTACATCTCGAGACGTTGATGCGACAGCCCAGGCCTGGTAGCACTCCTGCTTATAGCGTGATGCTATTTTACAGGAGCGACCAAACCATGGCTGGGATCTGCCTCCGATGGGCACCACAGAAGATGGAATAAAAAGTTCCATACCCTGAAGCACCACATCAGCAACAGAATCGGCAACAACGCTGGGACCTTCCGGCGAGAAGCAAACCCGCCCCCAAGGGTAGGATGCAAAAAAAGACCGCATCCCGTCTCAATCAGCTGACCTATAGTGCCAAACACGGCGGCAAGCTGTAGATCGCAACTGCGATTGTAGCGTGAGTGGCACCGAACTTCGGATCAGACAATGATCCGAGGAGCCCAGACCCATCGACGGAGACCTGCTATCCGTCCGGATGAGAGGTCAGCAGAAGGTCTAACAGGGAAGGTACATGGTCTTCCACATCTGGGATCCACGTAGGCGAAGTAACCAGTTGTGTTAGACCATATGCCAAAGCAAAGTCATAGACAGATCCCCGCATGATCGGTTAAACGAGAACCAAGCCATTCAGCGTGCTGGGCGTTGAAATCACCGAGTATCACGATCTCTGCGGATGGGACCTGTTGTAGCACGGAGTCTGCAGCCATTTGGACGTGGTCGATGAGTCGGTCTGTGTCGGCATTACCGCTATGGGACCTATAGAGGCACCCGTAAACGCGGGGATGGTCGTCGCTGTCTACGCACAGCCATAGGATGGACAGGTCCGTACCTTTAAGACTGCCGAGGCGTCGAAAACAGATGTCCTCTCTGACATACACACAAACTCCAGCCCGGGGCACAAAGGAGTGTTCTAATTTGTACCCCGGGTAGGAGAGATACGAAGTATCAGCCGGAGAGGACACCTGTGTCTCGGTTAGAAAGAGCACGGCAGGCTTAGCTATCTCCAGATGGTAGTGGACGGCGTTAAGGTTTGAATGAAGTCCCCTGATATTGCAGAAATCCACGGTAAGCGTGGCAGGGGTTGCCTTTGTCTTCTTGCTCCGCTTGCCCCGAGCAGGTTTCGTCTTGAGCGGAATTTCGCCCCCCCAGAATACGCGGGGCAGCCTGAGCACCTACGCCCAGGAGTGGAGTAGTTTGGTCGTGGATGCTCAGCGAGGGATTCTCCATGGGTGCTGGTACCCTCCTGGGGTAGTCTTTTATTTAATTCCACTACCATGTTGTTGATGGGGGGGAGGGAATTGGGCCTCCGGCCACCTGCACTCACCAAGCGCAACGCAGAGGAAAACCTCTACTTCACGCTGGTATTCTGTGAGGTCATGGTACCACCCCGGTTTGAGCTGGCCTATCCGTGCGACAGCAAAAGCTACCGCTTGGCTCTACCACTGTTAAAAACTGTTCATTTATGATATTGGCAGGAATCGGCAGGAAAGAATATTATCAATGACATGATTTAAGACTGTTGTCTTCAATATCCATAGTCTTTTTTGGCTATGCCCACAGGCAGCTCTGCAAGCTTTTAGCCTGCACGGCATACGTATATGTTCTCAGCGATCGACCTAAAAAGGTTAATGACTATTGTAAGAGTGCCTATATTAAATATTAATTCTTAAAAATGTATTATTTTTTCTATATTTATTTCATTCTAAATAGCTTGTGGAGACTATGTTTATATATGCATTGCTTTACATTTCAAATACTATAAAGCCAAAAAACCATGTCCATTTATGGAAATTGCTAGGAATTAAAAGGACATTTTTTAATAATAAGAGATATGAGATAAGACTCCTTTAATGTCAATACACTATATTTCCATATTTCTGTCAGAATTTTGTTATCTCTGCCTAAATGTTAAATAAACAAGAAATGACAGGATTAATTAATTAGCTCCAGTTGATCAAATACAAAAATAGTAATTATGGATCAGCAATATTGGCCTATGTAAAAGTTGTCTGACTTTTTATTTTTACTGGTTTCATGAAGGAGAAATATATATAATTTTTTGATTACAAAATAATATTCCTTTCTGCAGAGTTAACATCACAGCAGTCTAAGCATAATAGAAGAATCTGATTCCGTCGCAGGATATGGTCCAAAACATCAATAATATAACCATTACACAATTAAACATGGCTTAACTAAGTCACAATATTTATGCAAACTGTATGTTTGCTTCTGGTACAAGTATTTACTACTTTTTTACACATAAATATATGTACCATATATACTATCTATCTACTATAGCTGGCGATTCAGGATCCTTGTCTGGACTACCAAATAAGCCATTAAGTATTGTCAAGTTATATAGAGCGACTTGCTGAATAAATATTGTATTTGAACCTAAATGCAGTTTAATGAATCACTCTCAAAGCCCAGGAAGCAACATCAGATAGAGAAACTTCTTTAAATAGCTCGACCCATAGATTCTAATTTTCTTTTAACATACACAAAAACTTGTTTTGTGTATTTATTCTATCTAATATTTAATTTAGATTTTACCTAAAACATACAAATTTAATACATTGTCACTTTTAACATACTAATAAGGTCTGAAAAGACCTGTGTTTGTCATTTGTTTTAGGTAATTCAACACAAATTATTTTCTATATATATTAGATTTTCTGAAATTCTTCGTGGAAAATTAAACTCTTGGAATACATACATACTCGTATTTTACACAGAAGAGAAATACATAATTTGAAATATTAACATTGCGCTAACCTGCATGATATTATCCATATAATGATACGAATATAATGTATATCCATATATTCCATGTATCCCTACATGTGTGCATCAATAAGATGATATTTTATTGTCTTGTAATGTAAACATACAAGTGAAACTTTTTAATTTTGCTACCAAAAAAGTTTAATAACCATCGCAGACTTTACTCGAACTCTGTTTTCACTCGAGTGAATCGAGTGAATTTGTTTAATCGAGTGAAAATAAATTTTACTTAGCCCGCTTGTGTTACCGAGTCAACTCGACGCACCGTGTACTTTCAGAGAGCAATAGATGTTACTTCACTGATTCACTTGTAGTTTATGTTGTCGGGGGCGACGTCTTAGGTTAGCAGTGTTTGTCTACAATTTAGCAATGTACTCGACTTACTAATTCGAGCAATTTATTGATGTATTATGTAATGCCAATAAGCTGATTTTGTATAATTCGTGATAGTTTAATTATTATTAACATTAACTTTATGTTACGTCATAAAGTTAGAGTAAAAAAGTAAAGTAAAGTTGAGCCTATTTACGTCCCACTGCTGGGCACAGGCCTCCTCTCATTTCTGAAAGGGTTTTAGGGCAAGAAAATGTCCGCCGCGCTGTCCCAATGGGTGTTGGCGAATTTCACATGTCTTCGAAATATTTTTTTTTCTTATTTCTCAGACATGCAGGTTTCCTCACGGTGTTTTCCTTCACCACAGAGCACGTGGTAAATCAGCAATTAAAATTGCAATTAATAATTTCATTGGTCTAGGGCAGGCGGGGATCGAACCCGGGTTGCTCGAGTACTGTGAAGCTTACAGCGAGCGCTAACCATCTGAGCTACCACGGCTCAAGTTAGAGTGATATTATTTTATGAAGATCGTCCATGCGCAAACCAATAATATATAATTACCTATTAAGTTAAGAAATAATAATAATTACTTTGTTTGGAAGAACAAATATAAAAATAATTTGTAACAAACTGACACAGCTTCGTTCCGCCAATTTGAGTTGCGTAACTCGAGTACTATTCGATTACGTGAATTTCAACACAAGTTAACTCGAGTCGAGTTTATTCCGAGTTGGCACATCTCTATTACAAGTTTTTTAATATTACTTTATCTGAACCAATTACATAAACATAAATATCAAAACAACTCTTTATTTTCAGATTTCTTAATTCCGTGTAGATTTTCATAAAACCTTTATGCCATTTACAATAATAAATTGGTATCTTTTTTTGTATATAAGACCATTGCTGTCCGTGAAAATTTCTAGTGGGCCTAAAAACGACCGCCTCCTTTTCTGAAATTAAATTAATTTTATTTATTAAACAGTCTTTCGATCGCTGCTATATCCTAACTCGGGAGGCAACAAATTCTTCAAAGGCATTTTGTATTGCCTCTCGGGTATTGATTTTTTTCGCTCTAAAACGTTATCAAAATTAAGGAAAAAGTTGAAGTCTGTAGGCGCAAGGTCTGGTGGTCAACCCCAGCTCTTGTAACTTGGAGACCGTTTGTTGTGCAGTATGAGGTCGCGCGTTGTTATGCAGGAGCAGTAGCGACGAGCTATTGACCAATCTGGTTGTAGACTTGCGAGTTTCTCTATCATTGTGTTCATTTCTTCACAGTACAGATCTGAGTAATATTCATCTCGCTTAATAAGAAAGTGACCATCACTTTTTAAAGGTAAGTTTTCGTTTAGGACATTATTTAGGGTCCAACCAACTTGCTACAGATCTGAGTAATATTCATCTCGTTTAATAAGAAAGTGACCATCACTTTTTAAAGGTAAGTTTTCGTTTAGGGCATTATTTAGGGTCCAACCAACTTGCTGATTGCTCGTGATTGTCAAGCAGGAATCCATTTTTGTCGCAGGTAACAATGCGGTTAAAAATTCTTACGTCTGTGTGCCTGCTGAGCAGTGCAAGGCACGTCTCGATGCCTGGCTATCATTGAGTTCGTGGGGCATCAATTTGTCAAGCTTTTTTACCTTGCCAATTTGGCGCAAATTGACGAATTTTAATGACTTATTTTAATGACTTCAAAAATTAAAAAAAAATATACTTTATTTAATGACTTATTTGATGATGATGAATGATTTTTAGATACATTTATTATACAAGCAATTTTAATAATTGCTACATATATTTTAACCATTTCTATGGAAAACTCAAGATTTAGAAAGCGAATTGTACCAGAGAAAAGACTTGTTGTATGTTTGAGGTATGTGTTTTTATTAATAAGTAAGTAATCAGGTACAATTGGGTTTTTTAATTAAAGGAGAAGGAGACGTCTCCATACATTCTTGGGCCCAAGTGTTAACAAGATGAAAGTAGGACCATTTGAAAGCGTATATATAAACAATTCATATCTGAAAATCTGGCTAGATTTGTCAATCTAGGACGTGAGTTATTGTAGAATAAGTTAAAGTGAGATTATCTATTACCTGCACTGTAACAGATGATTTTTCACTGTTATTACACTGTAACAGGCTATTTTTCACTATAATTACTCAAAGATATAAAATCAGGATCAGTATAAAATCACCAAAAAAGCTGTGGTTAATAATGAAATGAAATGGTGAAACGGAAAACGAAAGTTAAAACAACAACTAAATGAAGTGAATATTAGGGATATCGATCTGAGATCGACTACTTGAATTGTTGTTGTAACTGTCGCTTGTTGGAATTTTGATATTTTGAATTTTTTATTATTATTTTGTAGTTATTACGCAATTTTTTATCTCCCTAGTTAACACAGAAAATTAATCGAAAATAGATATCAAAATGCTCAATTTAATCGAGAATCGATTATATTGCGCTCTTTTAAAACGAATCGAAAATCTGTCTTTTTCTTTTAAGTAAATAGTTTGTAGTTTGAACTGTCAAGTGAAGTTTCAAAATGAGAAGTCATCTATTGGTAGATAACGTTCAGAGACGATAATTTCACTAATGTATTCTTTATAGTAATCGATTTATTGCCATAAAGAATATGTACACTACAATCGATTTTCTAACTTATTTCTTATTTTTATTGTTTTTTTCGAAATCTAGATTGTAAAAAGAGCTATTTTTTTCTATTTTACCTAAGAAAAATATGGCCAAGTTTTTAAAGTATAAACCAATTAGTTAACTTCAGGCCCAAAAATCCCATTCTCCTTTAACTATTTTTTTTAGTTCAGTATTTAAATAATTTATCACTAAGTATTCATGTTGACAATCGATGTAGAAAAAATCAAATTATGTTTAATTAATTACGAATTAATGAAAAATGGTAAAATTACAAAAATTATCACGTAAGTTGAAACCACCAGTTATAGTGGAAAATCAACTAAGTTGCCAACATTGGACAATACGGGGTATCAGCACGCGCCGAACGCGCCGCATTATGTAACCTTTCCAATATTTGGATAACTACCGCATTTAATAAAATTCGGCGCATACGGTGCGTACGGCGCGGACAAATGTGCGTTTAGCTTTAATATTGCTTCTTAAAATAAACATACATCAATCACGTCTTTTGATGGGTAAATGTAACTGTAAATGTGATTTCTTATATTTACGCGAGCACTACACATTGAATAAAACGACTTTTACGGATTTTATCGCGTTTAATTAACTTATTTTGCTTATTTTTTTTATTAATTCCCGACGTTTCGGGTGCTTTCTAGCACCCATGGTCACGGGGGACTGAGGTGATTGACGTCCCGATGTCAGAGTTAATCCCCGAGTACCTTCAGCTATTTTAATTATTAATTTTGGTCCGATTTACGCAGAATGAACATACTCTTAACATCTTGAAGTCTTGCAGTGGTATGCTTGGGTTTAGTTTTAATTTTATTAATTACAGGATCCCAAGCAAGTGGAAGTACCCAGCATCCCTCTCTATTGAAATTAGGATGTTTTTTAATTTCAATAGCCTCACGTGTCATCCTTGGCAGGAATCGATGTTCTTTCGCGAGAATTTGTGGTTTATCAAATCTAATGTAATGGCGGGGGCCGTCTAGGATATGATTACAAACTGCAGACTTCCCGGAACGTTGGTGCTTCACGTCAGCTATGTGTTGTTTTACGCGGGTTTTTATTGATCGTTTTGTTTGCCCTATATATGAGAGACCACATCCAAAATCAAGTTTGTACACTCCTGCATCATCGTCATTCTGTTGGCATGTTGTTTTCCCCTAGTTTCCTTGTTACAATTGAGATGCAGTCTTCAACAGGTAGGCATATATCCCAGCAAAATATGCAGTATTACTCAGACATTGCCTTACATCTAGCTATCTATTGTGGAAGGAAGAGTTTTACAAGCAAGTAGATGGTGTTGCGATGGGCTCACCGGTATCTCCCATTGTTGCCGATATTTTCATGGAGGACTTTGAGGAGAAAGCCCTGTATACTGCACCAGTAACTCCAAGGTTCTACAAGCGGTACGTAGACGATACTTTCACAATTTTACCATCAGACAAAGTAACTGCATTTTTAGAACATCTCAATTCCATAAACTCTAAAATTCAATTTACTATGGAGTTAGAGGCAAATAATTATAGAATAAATATAGATCTGTGACAGCAAACACCTGGCCGCCGAACGCTTCAGCACGTCAAGCAGGTTCTGCACGACAACATGCTTCGGGTCCCGTGCCTACGTCACAGTGACCGAGTGGAGCCGGCCACAGTCGAGCGTGTGCCTGCTGTACTACCATATGTTAGAGGTGTCACAGACAAGATTGGCTACATCTTGAAGCGAGTTTCTTTTAGAACATTCTTCAAGCCTTCGAGAAGATTAGTCAGTTCTTACCATCCGTTAAGTGCAATATTCCTCTACAAGATGCAGGAGTGTACAACCTTGATTGTGAATGTGGTCTCTCATATATAGGGTAAACAAAACGATCAATAAAAACCTGCGTAAAAGAACACATAGCTGACGTGAAGCACCAAATTTCCGGAAGTCTGCAGTTTGTAATAATTTTCTAGACGGCCCCCGCCATTACATTAGATTTGATAAGCCACAAATTCTCGCGAAAGAACATCGATTCCTGCTAAGGATGATACGTGAGGCTATTGAAATTAAAAAACATCCTAATTTCAATAGAGAGGGAGGCTGGGTACTACCACCTGCTTGGGATCGTGTAATTAATAAAATTAAAACTAAAAACCAAGCATACCACTGCAAGACTTCAAGATACAGTAAGTTCATTCTGCGTCGATCGGACCAAAATTATTAATTAAAAAAGCTGAAGGTACTCGGGATTAACTCTGACATCGAGACGTCAATCACCTCAGTCCCTCGTGACCATGGGTGCTGGAAAGCACCCGAAACGTCGGGAATTAATAAAAAATAAGCAAAATAAGTTAATTAAACGCGATAAAATCCGTAAAAGTAGTTTTATTCAATAAATATAACCTCTTTTATCTTTATAAAGATATAAATAATATATTAACGATTTTACATCATTATGCTGAGAATGCAAATCTCCGATACAACCTCCATACTTAAGTTTGATTTACAAGACTGTTCCTCTCTCCACCTTTAATCAAATCAAATCAAATCTTTTTATTTTCAGATAACATAGGTCCATAAGGGTTAGTAATTAATGCTAATAGTAAGGGGGTTAGTAGTACTATATTATAATAATAATTTAATTGAAATAATTTACTAATCCGGCCATTGTCCGCACATAGCTCCTTAATATAGGTGCATGTGGATCATCTGCTGCCATCCTCAGGATGCTGTTGTCACTTCCCCGTACGCGGCTTATTAGTGACGCCACTTTCTTGCGCATGAGTGCCTGAAAACCATCCATTCTCGCCTGCGCAAACATTTCAGATGCACTACAGGAACGAGGAAGTTTCAACATCATCCTGAAGATATTATTATACTGGACGCGAAGGGTGTTTAACGATCCTTTGGTGTAGCCGATCCACAGACCGCTCGTGTACATGTTTTGACAAAATGCTTTAAAAAGCGTAATCTTGACTTCATCCGTACAATGAGCGAATCTACGGACCAGCATGTTAATATATTGCAAAACATTTTTTATGTGCGTAGAAATAAAACCACTTAATACTTTGAATAACATTTATGTTAAATTATTTTAGATACTATACTTTCTTTTGAGCATGTACATTTCTTAACTTTTTTCTTTTTGTATTACTCTTCTTTTTTTAGATATTGTTTTTAACCTTTCCCTCTTTCTGGGTGTCACTTCAACACCACTGATATATGTAGTATAAGCAGATAAACTAGGTACAACTTCAATATCTATGTACTGATATATAGATAATCTACGTGGAAGTTGAAGGTTAACCTGGAATTTAAACAAATTAAACAGGCAAGGCAGACTTTTTTCATATAACTTACGAGTATGTAATACAAGTGCAATCTAACATATAATCTAGTTTAACAATAATATATATTCGTAGAAAAATAATTCACCTTCTATACAAATATAACTGTCAACTTCCTGTTTCAAATCTACTGGTACTCTTCTCAGCTTAAAAAACTTTAACTGAGAATCATTCTTTATTTTTAAAGTTACTTTACAATTATTAATAGTCCCACTTCATTTGTAAACAACTGTGAATGTGTTTCCTTCAGTTGATTTACTAAGTCGTTATGTGTAAGTTGTTACAGTCACCAATACACAGTTTCATATTAAACGACGTAATTAAATCACGACCCAACAGAACTGGTTGCTTAACATCTCTTTTTATAATATAAAAAAAACCGGCCAAGTGCGAGTCGGACTCGCGCACCAAGGGTTCCGAACAAATCCGTAAAATCCGTAGGTATATGAGTTTAAAATTATTAAAAATATTTTTATTATATGATGTAACTAAAAATGTATGCTTTTTGCAATTTTTCCTTTATCTGTGCTATAATACGTTGCTTCGTGCCAAATTTTAAGATTCTCAGTTCACGGGAAGTACCCTGTAGGTTTTGACTTTTGATTCCCTTGCGAATATCGAAAATTTGCGGCATAAACGGCTGTATCTTTTGATTGCGTTGGCTTAGAAGTTTGATTTTTTCACAGCCACAAGGGACAGTAGACTTGAGTATTTGATATTTGATATAAATTTCAGCTTTATACCTCTACGCGTTCCTGAGAAAAAGGGTCTTGACAGACAGACAGACAGACAGACAGACAGACAGACGGACAACAAAGTGATCCTATAAGGGTTCCGTTTTTTCCTTTTGAGGTACGGAACCCTAAAAACGAATAATTTCAGTACTTACAGTTACAGTAGTATAAAAATCGTATAAAATACCATTAACTAAATCGATGTTATCTACCTCCAAATAATTGTTGCTCATATAACCACGTTTTAAATGCCTTTTATATTACACTTTTGACAAAAATAATTCGCATATCGACAACTTTATTATGGTTCTTATATTCACAAACCAAGCAAGATATGTTTTTTTCGTATTTTGGCGAACAGAATTTTCTTGGGCTCGTAAAGCGAAAACGGGTTGCACTGCCGCTGATGATATGGCTAGTCCCTCTTCTTGCAATGACCTTCGAACTACAACTCGAGCGCTTTGTGCTAATTCCAACGCTTTGTTGGATGTCAAGCTATCGATGTTTTCACTAAAAACTTTTATTTTTCCTCGGCATTCGCCGATCCTAGTAGAAACTTGTCTATTAATACAGTCTCGAGTTCTAATTTAAAACCACTGTGCTAGATGACGAACCCGGGTGACCCATTCAGTTAAGTCTTCGCCTGGTCTTTGTTCCGCTTTATAAAAAACATATCTATCCGCAAACATACATTTCTTTGAGGAAAACTGGTTGTCAATCTTTTCAATAAGAGTCTTATAAGCTAAATCTTCTAGTTTTAACGAAAAAAATAAATCGCGTACTAGGCGATATACTGTATCTTCTGCTAATGATGTGATCAAAAAGCTCTTCTCATAACTCCTGCTTTGTCAGTGTAGTCACGATAATCATTTGCCATACGAAACTTCGCCAATAAAGTCGTCGTCGCCAAATATATCTGCCCCGCCCCCCAGTCAAAGGGTTGCTTTGAAATACCGCAAAGTAGATATTTATTTATTATATTTACCGGGTACATTCAGTACATTTTTCAGTTAGTTCATTCTTTCCATAGAATAAATTGATTCAGAAACTGTAACAACCTATTTCATCCTCTTAGTTTGAATTTTCTAAAATCCTTTCTTATTGGATACCTACATAATAAAAAGAACGTATGGTTCCAGTTTCACACTTCTATAGTCTGTTTGCTTAGATAAGGTGGCCTCTGTGTCGCGCCACCTTGGTACGTGCCACATCTGGTCAAAGGCGCCGCACGCGGTGACCTTTGATGCCGCGACACGGAATTAACAAGATTCTGCCTTTTTTTTTTTTTTTTTATAGTAGAGGGGGCAAACGAGCATGCGGCTAACCTGATGGTAAGTGACTACCGCCGCCCATGAACAACTGCAACACCAGGGAGGGAATTGCAGATGCGTTGCCGGCCTTTTAAAAAGGAGTACGCTCTTTTCTTGAAGGTCCCTAAGTCGTATCGGTCCGGAAAAATCGCTGATGGTAATCGATTCCACAAGGAAGTCGTGCGAGGAAGAAAACATCTTCTAAATCGCACAGTGGTGGACCGCCAATCATCCAGATGGTGTGGATGGTATCGGGAGTTCTGCCGCGATGTGCGTTCGTGAAATTTGGCGGCTGGGATTAATCCGAACAATTCCTCAGAGCACTCCCCATGGTAGATGCGAAAGAAAATGCAAAGAGATGCAACATCTCTTCGCAGCGCCAATGAGTCGAGCCGATCGGAAAGAACTCGGTCGTCGACGATTCGAGCCGCTCTGCGCTGGATGCGGTCAAGTGGAAGGAGCTGGCACTGGGGAGCCCCTGCCCAGAGATGGGAACAGTATTCCATGTGAGGCCGAACCTGCGCCTTGTAAAGTTGCAAGCGGTGTGCCGGCATGAAATACTGTCCCGCTCTGCTAAGCACGCCAAGCTTTTTAGAGGCCAATTTGGCCTTCACTTCCAAATGACCACGAAACTGCACGTCACTCGATATGTCGACGCCGAGGATTCCGATACTAGCTGAGGCAACCAGAGGAGTGCCTTGAAACTGAGAAGATACGACAAAGGGGTTCTTTTTAGCGGTAAACGCGCAAACTTGTGTCTTCTGAGGATTAAACTGGACTAGATTTAGTCGCCCCCAGTTCGAGACTTTGTCCAGCAAAGACTCGACTTCAGACACAAGTTTGTTCCGGTACTCGGAGACGTTTTCCCGAGAAATATTAGCACGGCCGGTGTATAGAGCATCACCAGTGCTGTCATCCGCATAGCAATGAATGTTACCAGTTAGCAACATATCATTGATATGCAGAAGAAACAGCGTTGGTGATAGCACACAGCCTTGTGGAACACCAGCGTTAATAGGCTTGTTGTCAGAACATGCACCGTCTACAACAACCTTGATGTTTCGATCTGCAAGGAAGCTGGTGATCCAATTGCACAATTTCTCGGGAAGCCCATAGGAAGGGAGCTTCGAGAGAAGCGCTTTGTGCCAAACCCGATCGAAGGCCTTCGCAATGTCCAGACTAACGGCCAACGCCTCCCCCTTGGACTCTACTGCCTCCGCCCATCTA
Organism: Parnassius glacialis; assembly: GCA_033319125.1. Classification (NCBI taxonomy): domain Eukaryota; kingdom Metazoa; phylum Arthropoda; class Insecta; order Lepidoptera; family Papilionidae; genus Parnassius; species Parnassius glacialis. Next base: position 7,478,199 of record JAVANC010000024.1, on the reverse strand, counting down.
TGGGTCAGGTAGACCAGAAGATCACCAGCTGATCGACCCCCACGAAAACCGTATTGGCGGTCACTAATCAGCTGATGATCCTCAAGGTACCGGATGAGCTGGCAGTTGATAATGGATTCCATTATTTTGGAGAACAAGGAGGTGATCGCGATAGGCCTATAGTTGGACGGGTCTGAGCGGTCGCCTTTTTTAGGGATCGGGTGGACAAAAGCTGTCTTCCATGAATTCGGGACTACGCCTTGGGAGTAGGAGTACCGAAAAAGACGCGTTAGGACCGGTGCCAACTCTGGAGCACACGTCCTCAGCACAATTGGGGGGATTCCGTCAGGCCCACTCGACTTCTGGATGTACAGGGAGAGAAGTGCTTTGAGAACCGAGCGCTGTGAGAGCAGCACATCCGGCATAGAGCACTCACACCGTGGGATGGTCGGCGGTGTTTTCCCCCAGTCATCAAGAGTCGAGTTGGACGCAAAAAGGGAGCCTAAAAGGTCGGCTTTGTCTTTTGCGTCATGGGCCAGTGAGTCGTCCTCCCTGTGCAGAGATGGTAGTGATGGCTTACAGAAATTCCCTTGGACAGCCTTGGCGAGAGACCAGAATGCACGGGTTCCCGAAGGAAGGCGAACTAGTTTCTCGCCAATTCTACCTATGTGCTCTGACTTTGCCTTGGCAATAACTCTTTTGAAGGACCTGGAGGCGAAATTATACTTCTTTTTAAGTGTGCTGGTGTTTACATCCCGAGTCGCCGAAGCCGCAGCCCAGGCTTGATAACACTCCTGCTTACTGCGTAATGCAGTTTTACAGGAGCGACCAAACCAAGGCTGAGATCTGCCTCCGATGGGTACCACAGATGATGGAATAAATAGTTCCATTCCCTGTAGCACCACATCAGTGACAGAGTCAGCAACAGCGCTGGGATCATCCGGCGAGAAGCAAACCCGCCCCCATGGGTAGGATGCAAAGAAAGACCGCATTCCGTCCCAATCCGCCGACCTGTAATGCCAAACACGGCGGCAACCTGCAGAACGCAACCGCGAAGGGAGCGTGAGTGGCACCATACTCCGGATCAAACAGTGGTCCGAAGAGCCGAGAGGGGCATCGACGGAAACCTGATATCCGTCCGGATGAGAGGTCAGCAGAAGGTCCAACAGGGAAGGTGTATGATCCTCCACATCTGGAATCCGCGTAGGCGAAGTAACCAGTTATGTCAGACCATATGCCAAGGCAAAGTCATAAACAGATCTCCCCGCATGATCGGTTAAACGTGAACCGAGCCATTCGGCATGGTGGGCGTTAAAATCGCCAAGGATCACGATCTCTGCGGATGGGACCTGTTGTAGCAAGGAATCTGTAGCCATTTGGACGTGGTCGATGAGTCGGTCTGTTTCGGCATTACCGCTATGGGACCTATAGAGGCACCCGTAGACGCGCGGATGGTCGTCGCTGTCTACGCGTAGCCAAAGGATGGACAGGTCCGAACCTTCAAGACTGCCGAGGCGTCGAGAACAGATGTCCTCTCTGACATACACGCAAACTCCAGCCCGGGGCACAAAGGAGTGCTCCAATTTGTACCCAGGGTAGGAGAGATACGAAATATCAGCCGGAGAGGAAACCTGCATCTCGGTCAGGAAGAGCAAGGCCGGCTTGGCCGTCTCGAGATGGTAGTGGACGGCGTTTAGGTTAGAGTTAAGTCCCCTGATGTTGCAGAAATTCACGGATAGCGTGGCAGGGGTCGCCTTGGTATTGTTACTCTGTTTACCCCGAGCAGTTATGTTTTTGAGCGGAATTTTGCCCCCCCCCAGAATACGCGGGGCAGCCTGAGCACCCACGCTCAGGATTGGAATAACATGGTCGTGGATGCTCAGCGAGGGATTCTCCAGGGGTACTGGTACCCTCCTGGGGTAGTCTATTGCGTAATTCCGCTACCATGTTGATGGGGGGGGGGGGATTGGGCCTCCGGCCACCTGCACTCACCAGACGAAACGCAGAAGCAGAGCTTCTACTTCACGCCGGTATTCTGTGAGGTCGTGGTACTAACCCGGCTCGAGCCGGCCCATACGTGCAACAGCAAAAACTGCTGCATGGCTCTACCACCGTTAAACTTTACTTCATGATTTCAAAATATTTTCATGCAAACAGATATAGCTTTCTCGATGGTTTTATTTTCCGTTGAGCATGTGGTAAATCAGCATTTGAAATTAGGATCACAAATGGAATCCAACTCGCTTATATACTGTGTGATTGTCAAAACTTAGTATTCATTCCTCACTAACAATTCGTTTTTAAAGTTTGTGTAATAATATAATCAACATCACTTCATTTCGAAAATAATTCACTTGGTAGCTCGAATAATAATAGTAGTCTAGTCCTATTTTCTGGGGGCACGGAAGTGCCCCCGCCAAGTCGAGCAAAAAAGCAGCACGGACGTACCATCCTTTTCTCGAAGCAGTTCAGGCCATTTTAGAAACCCTATAACTTCTTTATGGATAAAACTAGGAGCTTGAATTTTTTCTAACCAAGTAGGCATTGTATAAACTCGACACGTTTCAAATTTTATTAAGTTTGAACCAATAGTTTATGAATTATAACTAGTCAAAGTTTATTAATTTTGTCACTCACTGACTGACCGATCATCAAAACTCTGAGTCACTTCTAGCAGACATAGAAACTTCAAATTTGGAACACAATTATTGTTTAATATATTAATTAAGGAAAAATTAAAATATTTTACAATTTCGGTCCAGTTTTCGAGATACACCAACTGCATAAATAACTTTGTAATCCCATATAAACATAGTATTACAAAGTTACATTTGCAGTGAATGAATCAGTCTACCTATATATGTATAATGGAATAATAGGTGTAAATAGCTACCTAGATATAACTATCTACAAAAAGAAATGAGATGCCATCAAAAACATAACTTGTAAAAAAAGCCAAGTCTCGCAACTCAGTTCTTCTACCGTAAAAAGTTGTGAGGCCCATGTAATACCAAGTCGGTTAATGTATTAAGTCCATAGATTGATACATAGATTGGCTTGGCAATCGCACTAAACAATCTAAACTAATATAATGTATTGTTGTGAGATATATTGTGTTTTCATGCGATTGCCAAGTCAATCTATGCATCAATCTATGGACTTAATACATTAACCGTCTTGGTATTACATGGGTCTCACAACTTTTTACGGTAGAAGAACTGAGTTGCGAGACTTGGCTTTTTTTACAAGTTATGTTTTTGATGGCATCTTTATATTTTTACACATATAATCAAGTAATAAAAATAAATTAATAAACAAAAACGAGTAAATCAATTTCGATCGTTGTTAACATTGCGAACGAAAACACGTCTTGTGTAGTTAGTAAAGTCAGACATAATACAATAGTGATGTAATTTTTCTAGTAAATCAGAAGATACGAGTGTACTTACTCTCGTATAAGGCATAGTATAAAGAGACCAAATATGATCGCTTGTCATTAAACCTCTACGCATAAATTACACGCTTCTTTCAATATGTTTCTCTTTTTGAATTATTTGAAAATGTATTTAAAAAAAACGAGACAAGTGTATTTACTCAATTTATGTAAAATTGTAGGTTCCATCTATGTGTATCCACATATGTATGTAATTATTCAAGTCTTAAAAGTACCCAAGAACTATTTTTATACCCACATGTGTCATTGTTCACTTTAATACATACTCGTAATCCCCTAATCTTTACAATGGTACTCAGCTTAAATTAGTTACTTTTTTAAGAACACGGTGGACACAGATATTGCAACCGGTTGTGGTAGGCCTTATCCTATTTCTGAAATGATTTTAGTCCAAGGATATGTCCGCCGTGCTTCCTCAATGCGTGTTGGCGGTCTTTGAAATTTGTTTTTCTTTAAATAGATGCAGTGTAATGTCCTTACGATGTTTTCATTCACTGCCAAGCATGTGGTAAATTAAAACTTAAAATTGCAACTCACAATTTAGTTGTTGCATCTGGTCATCACAATAAAGTTAGTTTTTCTTTTTGTCAAATCGTCGCGACTAGCACAGGTCTACTCTCTGATAGATAGAAAATTCTTTACAAAACATGAATATTTTTTTTCAAGCTAGCGCACAGTGAAGTGGCGGTGTAAGAATATCCACTACCCCATATAATCCCGTGGATATCGTAAGAGGCGACAAAGTGAAACAAACCAGGAGACGGGCAGAATTTTTCTAATAAACACTAAAATAAAAATAAAACTGTAGTTTCCAACCCGTCTGCTAAGCGTGACAACTATGGCGAATATTTTGTCTATGAGGAAATCTACGTTCAGCAGTGGACTTTTGATAGGCTCTAATGGTAATAGTAAGAAAGTACTGAAGATATTCCTTAGAAGAACTAATTACTTTCATGATTTTGAGAGGAATTCCAATTTAAATAAAACTAATTTTACGGATTTTATCGCGTATATTAACTTATTTTATATTTCCGACGTTTCGAGCACTTTACAGCACCCATGGTCACGGAGGGGACTGAGGTGTATGACGTCCCAATGTCATAGTTAACCACGGCTACCTCCAGATTAAAAAAAATATTAATTTTTGTTCCGATCCACGCAGTATGAACTTACAGTATCATGAAGTCTTGCAGTTGTATGCTTGGGTTGGGATTTAATTTTATTAATTATGGGATCCCAAGCAGATGGTAGCACCCAGCCATCTTCTCTATTGAAATTAGGATGTTTCTTGATTTCAATAGCCTCGCGAATCATCCTTGGAAGGAATCGGTGTTCTTTAGCGAGGATTTGTGGTCTATCAAATCTAATGTAGTGACGGGGGCGATCCTGTACGTGTTCACAGACTGCAGACTTCCCGGAGCGTCTATTCTTCTATGTGAAGGATGATTCGCGAGGCTATTGAAATCAAGAAACATCCTAATTTCAATAGAGAAGATGGGTGGGTGCTACCATCTGCTTGGGATCCCATAATTAATAAAATTAAATCCCAACCCAAGCATACAACTGCAAGACTTCATGATACTGTAAGTTCATACTGCGTGGATCGGAACAAAAATTAATAATTTTTTTAATCTGGAGGTAGCCGTGGTTAACTATGACATTGGGTGCTGTAAAGTGCTCGAAACGTCGGGAATATAAAATAAGTTAATATACGCGATAAAATCCGTAAAATTAGTTTTATTTAAATGTGTAGTGTTCGCGTAAATATAAGAAATCATTATAGGAATTCCAATGTTGGTATTAATTAAGCAATATCAGGTAGCATTTCGGATGCTATCCCATTAAATTTATTTTCTACCGACTTCAAAAACGAGACGATACTCAATTCGACCGTGTTTTTTTATGTGTGTTACCTCATAACTTTTTACTGGGTGTACCGATTTCGATGAATTGAAGATGATTTTCGAAAATTGAAATGATTGAAGTCGGTTGTACAAAATTTTTAATTTTAAATTATCACTTATTTATTTATTAAACTTCATACAAGATGATGTACAGAAGGGCTTAATGCCGGAGGCATTTATTACCTTTAGATGATGCAGAGATAAAAACATGAAGTAGATGTTTGAAATTTTAAAGATATTTTATAAGATATATAAATGTAAATTAAAGTATATAAATATAAAGAAAATAATACATATACCCTTATATAAACTTACATATCAATTTTTTAGTTATTTAATACATGCAAAGTATTATATATAAATTATGTATGTATGTAGAGGCGGTTAATAATATCCACTAACCCATATCTTCATCAGTTACTCTGGTTCTACTGCGGATATCCTCATTTCTAAATTTATCACGCAGAGACACCCCGAGCATAGCCCTCTCCATAGCTCGCTATGCGACCTTGAGCTTCCTCATTCGGCCAACAGTGAAGGACCACGTCTCAAATCCGTAAGTCATCACTGGCAACACTCACTGGTTGTACAATTTCGTTTTATGGTTTTGAGGTATGTCTGACGAGAAGATGTGTCGTAGTTTCCCGAACGCTGCCCAGCCGAGTTGAATCCGTCGATTGACCTCTCGGCCGAAGTTGGACTTACCTAGTCGGACTATTTGTCCCAGGTAAACATACTCGTCAACAACTTCGAGCTTAGTGCTCCCAACAACTACCGGCATAGGTGTGACATGGACGTTAGACATGATTTTTGTTTTGTCCATGTTCATCTTAAGACCTATCCGTTGGGAGACACTATTGAGGTCATTGAGCATGATGCTTAGGTCCTCCATTACATTCCAATTTTATAGATACTTGACCCTTATCTAAAAGTTATTGCGATATCTTCATTTAATGAAACAATATTAAAATGTTAAGAAACAACGATTTTATAAGTTCTACGTGTTCAGTGATGTGTGTTTTCTTAATATATCAAGCATCGCGATCGAAGTCGCGGGTATCAGCTAGTATTTATATAAATACATAAAATAAATACCACTATTGAGTTATTCTGACATTTTATTTAAATAATGTTCGCAGACTTTCTTCTTAAACGCATAACGGTTGTTAGCCGTTTTAATTTCAAAAGAGAGTGCGTTTCAGAGGAGAACAGACTGTACAGTGACGGAAGAATGCAGGAAGTCAAATTTATGAGAGGGATACTTTAGTAAAAGGTTATTCGAAGAAGGCAGGTTTCTGTCATGGCTAGAGCAAAGGTACTGAAAGTGAGAAGTTAAGTAAGAGGAGGAAGTAGAAGACATCAGAATGGAGTAAAGGGTTGTAAGTGCGCGCATGCAGCGTCGCTGACGAATGGTAGCTACTTAAGTTGGCAACGATAAGTAGACACATGGTCATACTTAGGTATATTGAAAATGAATCGAATGCAGTTATTAAGAAGACGATCTTTTTGATCAAGAAGATCTGCATTCAGGTCAAAATAACAGAAATCACCGTACTCAATGAGGAGAAAAATTAAGGATTGCACAATTAATGCTTTAGTCCTGGATGGAAGAAAGTGCTTCAGGCAGTAAAGAGCCTGCAGGGTTCCGGTGACTTTCTTTCTAAGATTTATCGCTTGAGCATGCTACCTGAAATTGAAGTCAACTTTTAAGCCAAGATCCTTAATAGAGGGACATAGTTACAAAAAAAAGAGCCATTGAAAATGATCGGGGTAGAGCTCTAGTGTCCAGTTTTTTAATCGTACGATGGCTAACCAGTATTATTATTTATATATGTAATATATATATATATATATATATATATATATATAATGGATTAACAGTTAATCTTCATGTCACGTTAACTTCACAAGATCTTGGTTGGTTGGTAGTGGTTACATAAACTATGTACTAAGTTGCCGTTTCAGGGTCGAAGCTTGTGCAAAAACCACATTTTTGTTTCTCGAGACTTTGAAAAAAGTTTGTAATGACAGATATATTTAAATAGTTTTTTTTATATAGAATAAGAGTGATACACGGACACACAGACCACATGATAGTAACCAGTTGATGTAGCCTATTGAGATGTATATCTAACCTCGATTGAGAATCAAAATGCTGAGGGGTTGTCACCCCTGGTGACTGAGAAGGAATGCCTCGTTTCCAGTAAAAAGCGATCCGGTTATTTACACTCACTATACGAAACACTGCAGTATTAAACTTCTATTTATAATATATGGCTCTTCCATGTGAAAATGTAAGTGTAACACGTATGTCTCTGAATCTCGGACATTTCAACTAATACTAAAACAAATTCATGACATAATGAGCTTTAATCGGGTTGTTATAAATTAATTTGCTTGATTCCGCGTAAAGAAAGAAAATGATGTGTCCTGCCCAGCTTTAAGGGGGACTTCCCACCCTCCCTCAATCGCGCGCACTATACCCGTCGCCGTCAATCCCAGCACTACCGTCCTCAGCACCACCACACTAGGCAGGACACACCACTCTCGAAAATACGACACGTGTTTCGCCTCTACACGAGGCATCCTCAGGTGAAGTAGACTCTGCGGAGGCTGGCCGCTAAGTGTCACTTATAGTGCGCGCGATTGAGGGAGGGTGGGAGGTCCCCCTTAAAGCTGGGCAGGACACATCATTTTCTTTCTTTACGCGGAATTAATCAAATTAATTTATAACAACCCGATTATAATGGATTTCCGCAAAGTAACGCCTGATTCTATCAATTATCAATAATGAGCTTTTTCAAAACATATTTTGGTCTTGTATATATTTATGTTTTGTAATTTAAATTCCAATATTTCGGAAGAAATGGTCTACTTGTTAGTTTCTTATTGCTTCTTCTCATAAGATCTCCTGCAGAAGGGACTTGTCACTACTAGCTAGTAGTTCCATTTCTGCGTAGGAAGTCGTCTGAGTAGGAAGCACACTCTTACCTATTTCTATTGTGGTGAAGACGTGTGTTCTCGAGTTGCCACCGATTTTAACACGTCTTTTCTGGTATTCCTACTCCCAAGGCGTAATCCCGAATGCATGGAAGACAGCTTTGGCTACACAATCCCTAAGAAATGCAACCGCTCAGATTCATCCTACTACAGGCCTGTCACCTCCTTGTTCTCCAGAATAATGGAATCCAATATAAGCTGCCAGCCCATGGGGTAACTTGAAGATAAACAGCTAATTAGTACCGCCAATACCGAACACAGCCTGCTTTTAATTTCGAGAGTGTTTTAGAGCAACAAAATGTCAAACGCGCTGCTCTAGTGTATGATGGTAGACTTCACATGTCCTTATTTCTATATAAAAATTAAGCGACAAACGAACTAAGTGGCTTCTGGAGTAAATGCCATTTGAAACATTGATGTTTGGCGGCAGAAGTATATAAGTGGATACGTATCCAGACGAAATGAATCCTACCTAAAAATGATTATAAAATGAATGGAATATTAGTACTTAATTTGCTACGTATACTTTCGCTGTCAGTTACCATTTTAATTCAGTTTGTTTGGGTACTATTCAATATACCGCGCGTTTACTTTCTCTGACATGCTACGACGCAAACACATAATTATAAACGAAAATATTGCACATGCGAAATAATCTTACTTTTCATAACGGTGTGTTCGCGCCAAGCGCTAATGTCAAGAATCGACGCCAGAGGGCACTCGGCTCGACGCGATAGATTACCACAATTTGGAGCGGTGCTGAAGTCCGCGCTGCTGCCGACGGCAATGGTCTAATCAGGTCTACCACTACCAGCCACACACAGATACACCTCACTAACCATACTTCCCATGCACCCTACAACCACATGCGACCTGACCGAACCCTGAAGGACCAGTTGCCTTGGATATAGATAAGTAAGCTTAGGTTTAATATTCTCCCTGTTGATTTGCAGTAGGATAGAACGCTCCCCCTTATTCTTTATTGTTATTAGAGATTTTCCACTTTGGCCGTAGGAGGCCCGACCTGCATCTGCTTGTAAGTTCTTCCTTCATGGGCCAGGAAGATCCTACTCTTGGATAGGCAACTGCACGCCGTAACACGGTGAATGGTATCGAATGAGAGACGACCACTTGTACTGTTACTCCGCTGAGAAGCAGCAGCTAAGAACTGATCTTCCAAATCCAAAGCAGCCTGTAAAAATATTACTTGTTAAAAAATAATATTTCACTTCAAAAACCTCATGACTAGTAAAATGCTAGACTACTGAAGAAACCAATTACGTGTTTGAAATTTTAATATTATTAGAAGAAGTAAGTAACAGTTGAGATATACCTGACTGTGTAGTGGCAATATAAGATTATCCACTTAGATACATACCACTTACATATAGAAGGACTTCTAGGCAGAAATCATTTTATTTTTTATTTTACTGAATAAGGGTGACCAATGAGCACACAGTTCACCTGATGGTAAGTGGGTTATGTGGCACATGGACATCTACATTAACCCTCAATTAAGAATCAAAATGTAGATGCTTTCTAACCTTTGAGGGCTAAGATGGAATGCTTTGTTTGCATTAAAAAATCCCGCTTCTTCGCTTCTCTTCACTCGTATATACAGGATGTCCTAGTAATGGTGGATAACCTGGTACGTACGTGTTCGGGCAGGGGGAGGTGTCCTCGGTTTTAAAAAAAAATTCTATCCCCAACGGTTCGCGCTCTACCCCATCTTTTATAAAATTCCGAAAATTAGTACTTCTGCTCACATTTGTGGACATCACGTCCGCAGTTTAATGCCTAGATTGGATTTTTTTCTTTTAATGTGTTCCCTAATAATTATGTTTCTAAATTACCCCTAAAAGTTTTCAACTATTACGGGTGGTATTTTACAAGACGGCACTAAACATTAGTTTTAATTTTTTACTTTATTTAACCGCTAAGTTTGAGCACCTGTGGTGAAAAAAAAAACGTATGGGATCTGTGTGGCCAACCATTTAAAAAGTTTGCTTACATCATGAGAATTCTAAAACAGTAGCATATCATGTACTTAATGTCATTACTTACTGAGCTATGGCCGTTAATGTGTAAAAGTAGGCATTTCATTACAAAATTATTTGCAGATAGTTTTTTTAGCATTGCATGTATTTATTAGGTAAGTAGATCTGTCGCCCTTGAAAATTTTACTTTACTGCTCGCCTAGTTTGGATGAATTCTAAGCTGTGTGAGCGAGACACACGATGCTTAGGATTAATGTGAGTAAAAAGGATCGACAGATTCTCCCTCGTATGAATTCGTGTTTGGACTTCGTGTTTGGTTAATGTTAAATATGGTTAGTGCGTATCTCGTAGAGATGAGGGTTACCATTGCTTTCATGCAATGATCCAACTAGTTACATTTTTTTTACGAAACCTATTGCAACAATATTTTCTGCAACAGGTTTCTAATAAAACGAAATAGATAGAGATGTAAGTATAGATGAAATAATGAAAGCAATGAAAAGTATGAAAGCAGGTAAGGCAGCCGGTTATGATAGAGTATCTCTCGAAATGCTAAGGGCTGGAGAAGGAGTGGTAGCAGACCTGCTGTACACCTTGTTTAATTTATGTTGGGAACTTAAGCGGGTACCGGGAGACTGGTGCAAAGCCGTGATAGTCCCAATATATAAAGGAAAAGGATCACAGCAGGACTTTGAAAACTACCGTGGTATCAGCCTTCTTAGCATTGTGGGGAAACTGTATGCTATTTATAAAATTCCGAAAATTAGTACTTCTGCTCACATTTGTGGACATCACGTCCGCAGTTTAATGCCTAGATTGGATTTTTTTCTTTTAATGTGTTCCCTAATAATTATGTTTCTAAATTACCCCTAAAAGTTTTCAACTATTACGGGTGGTATTTTACAAGACGGCACTAAACATTAGTTTTAATTTTTTACTTTATTTAACCGCTAAGTTTGAGCACCTGTGGTGAAAAAAAAAACGTATGGGATCTGTGTGGCCAACCATTTAAAAAGTTTGCTTACATCATGAGAATTCTAAAACAGTAGCATATCATGTACTTAATGTCATTACTTACTGAGCTATGGCCGTTAATGTGTAAAAGTAGGCATTTCATTACAAAATTATTTGCAGATAGTTTTTTTAACATTGCATGTATTTATTAGGTAAGTAGATCTGTCGCCCTTAAAAATTTTACTTTACTGCTCGCCTAGTTTGGATGAATTCTAAGCTGTGTGAGCGAGACACACGATGCTTAGGATTAATGTGAGTAAAAAGGATCGACAGATTCTCCCTCGTATGAATTCGTGTTTGGACTTCGTGTTTGGTTAATGTTAAATATGGTTAGTGCGTATCTCGTAGAGATGAGGGTTACCATTGCTTTCATGCAATGATCCAACTAGTTACATTTCTTTTACGAAACCTATTGCAACAATATTTTCTGCAACAGGTTTCTAATAAAACGAAATAGATAGAGATGTAAGTATAGATGAAATAATGAAAGCAATGAAAAGTATGAAAGCAGGTAAGGCAGCCGGTTATGATAGAGTATCTCTCGAAATGCTAAGGGCTGGAGAAGGAGTGGTAGCAGACCTGCTGTACACCTTGTTTAATTTATGTTGGGAACTTAAGCGGGTACCGGGAGACTGGTGCAAAGCCGTGATAGTCCCAATATATAAAGGAAAAGGATCACAGCAGGACTTTGAAAACTACCGTGGTATCAGCCTTCTTAGCATTGTGGGGAAACTGTATGCTAAGGTACTAATTGAAAGAGTTATGAAAGAAACTGATGGAAAAATTTGGGATGTGCAAGCGGGATTTAGAAAGGGAATGGGATGTACGGATCAGGTCTTTTCCATGCGCATGATCGCGGAGAAGTTTTTGGCCAAAAACCAAAAAGTTTTTTGTGCGTTCATAGACTTGGAGAAGGCTTATGACAGAGTGGATAGGGATGTGTTATGGCAAACACTGAACTCATTTGGGTTGAGCGCTGGCTTGATACAGGCATTGAAGTCTCTATATAGGGACTCTAGTGCCTGTGTCAGGATCAACGGGGCCTACTCGGACTGGTTTGGCATCCATAAAGGTGTCAGACAGGGCTGTGTGGCTTTCCCGTGGCTGTTCAACCTATTTATGGACAGTTGTTTGGAAAATTTGAAAGTAGAAGAATGCGGGTTAAAAATGGGTGAGTTAACCGTCAAATGCCTTTTGTACGCCGATGATCAAGTCATACTTGCGTCGTCGGCAGTCGAGTTGCAAATGATGGTAACATTAATGAACAGGACATTAAAAGAAAAGGGAATGAAAGTGAACGCAAGTAAGACGAAAGTTATGGTTTTTGAAAGAGAAGAAAGTAAAACGATATGTGAAATAAGAATAGAAGGGGAGTTGGTAGAGCAAGTACATGAGTTTGTGTATTTGGGATGTGTGTTTAGCAGGGATGGTAGATATGATAAGGATATAGAACGACGAGTGAATGCAGGAAATAGAGTGAATGGGGCTCTACACTCTATTGTGAAAAGTCAGAATGTGTCCAAAAAGGCACGTATGGCAATTGACAATGCTGTGTTAGTGCCTACTTTAATGCATGGTAGTGAAAGTTGGGTGTGGCAGAAGATGCACGAGAGTAGAATAAATGCTGTAGAAATGCGGTCATTAAGGAGTATGTTAGGGATGAATCTGAATGACAGAGTGAGAAATTGTTTAATAAGAGAAGAGTGTGGTTTGCAAGATGATGTTGTGACCAGGATTAAGAAAGGAATGCTTCGGTGGGTTGGTCATGTAGAAAGAATGAATGAGGAAAGAGTGACAAAGAAAATTTATGTTGCAGATGTGAACGGCAGAGTCGGGAAGGGTCGCCCTAGGCGAAAGTTTATTGACCAAATTGGCGATATATTTAAAATGGGCCAAATCAAGAGTACCTTTAACCGACGAGCGTGTATGCGTAGGTATATAGATGTGGAGGAAGCGAGAGAGGTCTGTCAGGATCGTGCCAAATGGAAGTCCATATTCTCTGCCTACCCCTCTGGGTGACAGGCGTGAGTGTTTATGTATATATATGTATGTAGGTTTCTAATAACCACGTAATCTTAACACGTTGTTTAGATACTAATTGTTTTGTTCGTTACTAGGTAGCTAAGTATTTCGTTTTGAAACTAAAGCAATGAAAAATATAATTTGTTGGTGGGCAATAAAACTTAAATAAACAATTGTGGACAGTATGTATGATGTACCAATATTTTAATTTTAATGACATTTGAAATAATCGATTGACAAACCTTTTTGGTTGAAAATTAAGTCATTATAACTAAAAAGAAACAAAATTTACAACGCATTGGTAGCAGTGTTAACGCATTTAGCAATTGGCGCAACCTATTGTGCAATAACGTTTAGTTCTTGGACCTTACTGAAAAAACGACTCATCTCTAGTATCTCGACTGGACTCTTGATTTGTGCATTTTGATTGGATTTTGTTTCCTTGGTGATAATTGTGACAACTCGGCATTTTACTGGACTCTTGATTTGTGTATTATTTACTTGGATTTTGTTTGTTTGGTGATAATTGTGACAATTCGAAATTCTACTGGACTCTGTTTTGTGCATAATAACAGGACTGTGTCATGTCACGACAAATGTACACGCCCCAAGAGTATGCTATCATGCATTTTATCTATGGTGAATGTAGCGGCAACGCAAGTGCCACCGCAGCACTTTATACCCGAACGCACGTTATCCTGATTATCGTGTGTTTATTAGAATGGACGGCATTTATTCAGAGGGGAGAATGCCTAGTGCTGGTATTGGTGGTGCCAGTAGCAGAGGACGATACCAGGATACTGACATTGAAGAAATTGTCCATGATATGATTCAAGAAGATCCGTCTATTTCCATACGAGATATCGAACGACGCACTGGAGTACCGCACTCTACAGCACATTGGATTCTCAAAAAATGGAGACTTCACCTTTATCACGTTACACGTGTGCAAACACTTCAACAACGTGACTACCCAGCACGAGTTGCTTTTTGCAGAGAAATGTTGAGGCGAATGGATGAAGATCCTGGGTTTTAGAAAAATTTTGTGGAGCAACGTTTTAAAGAGAAGGGTACATTAAGTTGCATAATCTGCACAGTTGGCTGCGAACAAACCCATATTTGATGAGAGAAGATAGGTCGCAACACCAATTTAAAATAAATTATTGGACAGGAATACTAAACGGAAGAATCATAGGCCCCTATGAATTGCCGGGTAAACTGAATGGGGCCAATTATTTAGAATTTATGCAAAACGAGCTGCCCCATATATTAGAAGATGAGCCACTAGCCATCCGGCGAAGAATGTGGCTCTAAAATGATGGTTGTCCGGCACATTACGCCATCCAAGTAAGGAGTTACTTAAATGAAGCCTACCGTGACCGATGGATCGACCGAATGTGGCCGATATTGTGGTCACCAAGATCACCTGATCTTAACCCATTAGATTTTTTTATTGGGGCTGCCTAAAGGAGCAAATTTATAAAAAAAACTAATTGAAACAATCGACGAACTTAGATTTCGCGTCACAGAAGCAGCAAGGGTTATTTCAACTAAAAATTATCAAAGACTTTTAGAAAGATCGTTTTTAAAAAGATGTAGAGCCTACATAAGGGCAGGAGGAGGCCAGTTCGAGCATTTTCTGTAAATGATTTTAAATAAAAAAAAAATTTGGATACAACATTTTTTTCATTTCCTTTTCATTAAGTTACGCATCCTTAACAAATAGAAAACAGTACAAACCATATTTTCACAGCTGTACATAATATAACATGTCAAGTTTCACTGTTTGTCTCGCTCACACAGCTTAGAATTCGTCTAAACAAGGCGAGCAGGTAGTAAAGTAAAATTTTCAAGAGCGACAGATGTACTTACCTAATAAATACATGCAATGTTAAAAAAACTATCTGCAAATAATTTTGTAATGAAATGCCTACTTTTACACATTAATGGCCATAGCTCATTAAGTAATGACATTAAGTACATGATATGCTACTGTTTTAGAATCCTCATGATGTAAGCGCTCCACGTGTTCCTGAGAAAAAGGGTCTTGACAGACAGACAGACAGACAGACAGATAGACGGACAACAAAGTGGTCCTATAAGGGTTCCGTTTTTTCCTTTTGAGGTACAAAACCTAAAAAATTAAAACTTATGTTTAGTGCCGTCTTGTAAAATACCACCCGCAATAGTTGAAAACTTTTAAGGGTAATTTATAAACATCATTATTAGGAAACACATTAAAAGAAAAAAATCCGATCTAGGCGTTAAACTGCGGACGTGATGTCCACAAATGTGAGCAGAAGTACGAATTTTCGGAATTTTATAAAACATGGGGTAGAGCGCGAACCGTTGGGGATAGAATTTTTTTTAGGAAACCGAGGACATCTCCCCCCCGCCCGAACACGTACGTATCAGATTGTCAACCATTACTGGGACAACCTGTATATATAAAAGCTGTGTTAGTTTAAGTTTGCAACGATTTTTTCACACGCTTACGGACTTTATTTTTGAAAAAATACTTGTTCGGAGCTTTTTTAATGTTGGGGATGTTATTTCAGAGTCTGGTGGCTGTGATGGCGAAAGAGTGGGATAAGTAACCATAACGGTGTAATGGAAAGAGCGACTTAAGGTTATCCGAAGAACGGAAACAACTAATTACGAGAATCTCCCATGTAATGAAATTTGGATTTCAGATACTTAGGAGCACATAAGATCATTCAGAATTGAGAAAAAGTGCAGAGTATTCTAACATATCTGCGCTGAAGAATAGGCAGCCAATTTAGCTGTGTACGAAAATAAGATACATAATCTTATTTACGAAGACCATAATTGTTGAGATACATAAATATATCTGAGGCAGTTGTTAAGCAGACGATCCAAGGTATTAAGATGATGTTGAGACAGTTTTGGGAAACACACATCGATATAATCAAACGTAGAGTAAGTGACTGGGCAAATAGGATCATAGTATTGGTAGGAAGAAAGTTTTTAATCCATATAGAGATCGCAAAGTTCCAGTATTTTTGCGACTCAACTCCTGTATATGTTTGTTTCATGTTAAGCAACCAAAACATACAGACAAAGGTCTTTTATATGGGGGAAAATGGTATTAAACTGTGATTAAACATAATTGATGGTAGGGTGTTAATATTTTATTAAAATATGAATCTTGGGCTATCTAAAATTATCATTTAGAATTTGGACGGGTTAACGTTTATGCCATACACAGTGGACCATTCAGAGATGTATTTCAAGTCATTATTTTCTAATGAGATTGAATTCATGATATTTGATGGTTTAACTTGCGCATATAACTGCTGGTCATCAGCATACAGATGGTAAGAGCACTTTAGAGTTAATGTGATGAGATTGATGAAAATAGAAAATAGAAGAGGAGAGATAATACAGCCTTGAGGTATGCCAGTATATACATCACACCAGTTGAATAGTTTATATTCAGTGCGAACTGACTGTTGGCGTCTTTGAAGATATGATATGAGCCATTCTCATTTGAAAACAAAATATTCACATAAGAAAAGAAAAATCTATTAACATGAGAACGGTCAGTTTGAATTTTTCTATTCCCTTAGGAATAACTTCCATCACCTTGAGAAGAGCAGTAGTTGTAGATTGACCAGGGTGGAAACCAGACTGACGAGTGGAAAGAATATTCTTTCAGAAAACAAAAATTAAGAAATTTGTTAGTGCAAAACAGATACCAGAAACTTAGAGAGAAAAATCAGGATAAAAATTGGTCGGCAATTAAATATAGCGCTACAATCGGTGAATTTAAGAATAGGAATAACAAAAGTTTTAAGCCATAGAGATGGAAAAGTACCATTCATCAGAGAAAATTAATAATATTAGTTATCACGAGTAGAACAATCACATCATCACAGCCAATGTCTTTTGATTTAATAGAAGAAATTGCTTTGCGTACCTCGTCTTCGTTTATAGTAGAAAAAGCGAAAGTTTCATGTGAATAAGGAGAAATAGAAAATATATTTATATTAATTAATATAAAAAGTCATTTGACATAATAGTATGAGCTCCAGAATTATATAGGTATAGTAGTTGATATTTTTACACCGGCGCATACGCTAAAAAGTAAGTAATTTGAAATAAATTATTGACATTATAAATAATTATGGTACTATATTTAACGTTGTAAATTTTTATTGCCCTAATCTAGGAGATATAATAGATTACTGATTTTGGAAGCTATGGCGATTATCTTAAGTACCTAATAACGAAACTAATAAAAATTAACTCGACCAACACCCGCGCGTCAGTTGATCATTGTTGACCAAAGGTAAACTTGGTCAAAATGTATAAAGTTGCGCTATTAATTGCACTGTCGTTCTGTTTGGCACTTGCCAAACATGAACAGTACAATGGGTAACATTTTTTTTTCTCTTATTATGTATATATAAGTAGGTACTCTATGTGTAAATTTACTTATTAAAAAATTCGCTGTGTAACCTAAGTTTTTTTTTAATTTATATTTATTTTACCGATTTTAAAAAATAAGGAGGTTATCAATTGGATTGTATGTTTTTTTAATGTATGGAATACAATATCGATGTAGCTGTTTTTTTTTCTACTTCAATAAAGCACACTCCACTCAGTGACAATATATCCATTAGAAGTCCGTCTACATTATTAAAAATAATCCAAGAGTTACGGGGCTTCAATATGATTTGTGTTTGTATAAATTATGTGAAAAACAACAAATATTATCATTATTATTATGTAACACTCAATTGAAAGCAAATATTTGTCTCATTATTGGTTTCTTACTTTTTTAGCTACGTCGTATACCAGGTTCAGGTAGCAAATGATCAACAGGCGCAACAAGTTAACGCATTGGAAAACCAGCTGGGGTTGGATGTTTGGTCGTATGCCACGCCAACACGTCCAGGTCTCGTGCTTGTACCTGGCTCAATGCGCCAACGCTTCCAGAGGGCGATCGTTGCCGCTGGAGCGCAGTATGAAATACAAGTGGAAAACGTTAAAGAGTGAGTACTTACAGTACACCATATAAGTAATTCCATACCGTGTAGCGGCGGTGCGGTGTAGGAACATACACTACCCCATAATATCCCCATATTTTACCGCGGATGTTGTAAGAGACGACAGAGATAAAACGAAACAGGAGATGGACAGCAGCATCTTCCTAATTACAAGTCAAAAATAATAAAAAACTGCGGTTGCCAACGTGCTTGCCAAGCTTGGCAACTATGGCAAAATTTCTCCATGAGGCAATCTATAAGAGAGTCCTATATTCAGCAGTGGACTTTTAAAGGCTGTAATTGGATTCTATATACGTAATTCTAGTTTCATTATCATCCCGCGCCCGATTCTTATGTTTTAAGCATATCGTTCTTAGTTCCTTTACGTTTTATTATACTGCTTTACTTTTTTACTGTCAGAAAATAATAAGGGTATAGCAGTTGAAAGAACAAAAACGAACGCAATTAGAAGTCTATGTATTTTGTATTTTAATAAGTTATTTATTTAAAAAAAGCAATTAAAAATAACTTTTCAAATCATGTGCATCCTAATTTACGCGTAATAAGTTTAGTTAATTTGCGCCTATTATTGAATTTGTAACGCTTTTGACCTTGTACTGTCTGCAATACAAAAAATACTTCAAATCAATATTATTTATTGATAGATCAGTATGATAACATATAAAATAACTCAATCATCAATGATACGCAATAATTTTGAAAAATATATACTTATACTTCGTTAACCTTTCACATTCTGTTTTTTTTTTCTCACGGCAAAAATGTCAGCTAGTATAAATCGTAAATTATAAATTCGTTTTTAATACAATTTACAATGACCTGTTCGTCCAGTGTTTCTTTTTTTTAAACACCACGTGTACAACGGATAGTATGGAAACAAAACCTAGTAACTGTGGATTGTGTTTGATTTTAATGGATTTTTCATTTATTTTAATTACCTCTTTTATAATCTACTTAACTTATCTTCACGCACAATCCCTGACGGGGTAGCCAGAGAGAAAAGATAGCCAAGTGTCACGATCCTTACATACCTCTTTCGCTTCTTTCAGATTCATTATCTTCTTCATACATGCACATCTAGGTATCCGAGTATTCTTGACCCTCCCCTCTTCGAGCAGTTTGCTCACATGATCTTCGAAAGTTAGTCTCGGTCTACCTCGACACCTTTTAATGTTAACTTTCGCGCTATATATTTTCTTCACCATTCGGTCTTCACTCATTTGCTCAACGTGCCCAAACCATCGAAGCACGCCCTTATCAATTTTTGTGATAATGTCATCTTTCAAATCTGCCATATTGCGAATCTCTTCGTTTCCGTTTCGGTCGGCCATGGTAACGCCGCACATTTTACGAAGAGATCGCATCTCCACTGCATTCAACTTGCTTTTATGCTTCTTCTGGCATACCCAGGTTTCGCTCCCATATAACAAAGTCGGTACCAATACTGCGTTATGTATTGCAAGGCGTATACTCTTCACTACGCTTTTTGACTAACGCAGTCAGGGCACCATTGACTTTGTTCCCGGCAGCGACACGCCTGTCCACATCTAAATCACATCTTCCATCCCGGCTAAATGCACTCCCTAAGTATACAATTTCATTTACCTGTTCTAGACATTCCTGATTTACCCATATTTCACACTTCGTTCTCTCTTCGTCCCTTTCAAATACCAGAACCTTAGTTTTATTAGCATTCAAACGGAGACCTTTAATTTCACATTCCTCTTTCATACACGTGACTAATGCCTGCAGTTCTGCCTCTGATGGTGTAGTAAGCACTGCATCATCAGCATACAACAGGCAATTTACTTTAATGTCACCCAATTTCACACCCAAACAACTATCTTTCAGCTTCTGTAAACAGCTGTCGAAATACAGTATGAACAGCCAGGAAGACATGACATAACCCTGTTTTACGCCCGTTTAGACGCTAAACATGGGTGACAGGTCATTCCCTACCTGCACACAGGCTTTACAGCCACAGTAAAGTGACTGCACAGCCCTTAGCAATCGACCATCCACACCGTACCCCGGAAACAGTTCCCACATTTTCTTCCTTACAACCTTATCAAATGCTTTCTCAAGATCCACAAAAGCACAGAAAATCTTCTGGTTAGCAGCCAGAAGATTTTCCGTGATCATGCGTAGAGAAAACATTTGAGCCATGCATCCTGTTCCAGGTCTAAATCCGCATTGTGCCTCCCATAGAAATCTTTCCGATTTCTCTTGCATCCTACGTGTCAAAACCTTCGAGTATACTTTACTTGCTAAACTGGTTAAGCTGATCGCCCGATAGCACCAGCAGTCAAAATGTTTTACCTTTACCTTTATATAAAGGCACAATGACTGCGGATCGCCAATCATCCGGGACATCCTCCGTCCGCCAGCACTAATTGCACAGCAGATAAAAGCTATCCCAGACGCGAGGCCCACCATACTTGACCATTTCAGCAGTAACTCTGTCTAGTCCCGCAGCCTTACCACATTTCAAACTTCGAATCGCACATTCAATCTTTTTCATACTGATGACCTCAGTGTCATCGAGGTCCGGGTCTGGCGTATCAGTCACGGCGTCATCCCCGGATCCCTCACTAAAATCATCACAAGCATACATTTCTCTATAAAATTCACTCCATCGCTGCATGACGTCCGATTTTTCTGTGAGGACGTCATTAGTTCTCGAAAGCAATTTGTTCATTCATAAGGCCGTCGCACCACTTCGGGTCCTTCCAACCTCTTTCCAGAAGAGTTTGGAGTTCTCCTTAAAGTTGTTCGACAACATTTCGTCCGCTTCCATTCTAGACCTTTCACGCATTTTTTCAATCAATGCTTTCTTGTGAACTTTCTGCAGCTTATACCTTTCTTTCACCTTCTCTCTCATATTCCTATCGTTACTAGGGGCCAAGTAGTCTAACCATACTTTCTTCTCCTTCTTTACAGCTTCTTTCACTTCATCATTCCACCATGCATCTTTTCTTTTCCTACTGCCTCTTTTTATTGTTCCACACACTTCTTCCGCTGCACTTACCATTCCATTCCTAAGGTTCTGCCATGTTCTTTCCACACATTCTTTTCTGCCATCAATGGTGTCAAGCTTTTCGTCTACCCTTGCATGATATTTATCCCTAGTATCCGCTTCCTGAATCTTCCAGCTTCGGATGCGACAGACCGACTGTGGTTCTGTTACTGCCGTCCGGTAGCGCCAACCCGCGAACAGACCCCTAAATCTAGTAATCACTAGATAGTGATCCGTTCCTAGGTCAGCACCCCTGAACACTCGCGTATCCATCACCTGTTTTCGCAGTCGGTCATCCACCAGAAACAAATCGATCATACTTCTCTCATTCTTTCATTCTCTAGTATACATATGGATTTTCTTGTGATTAAACATAGTGTTTGTCACAAGAAGACCCTTTTCCTTGCATACCGCCAGTATAAGCTTGCCAGCATCATTAACCCTTTTATCAAACTTTCCAAGCACCGACTCGTACCCTGGTCGAGCGGTACCAACCCATTCATTCAAGTTACCACACACAACAATCCTTTCGTTTCCCCTAGCCAAATCTAGAACTTCTCTTACATTCTCCCAAAACTCCTCCAGCTCAGCCCTGGACGACGAAGCTACCGGCGCATAAACAGCCAAAAGGAATAACTTCGTCAGTCCCAATTTAAAGCGAACCCAGAGAAGTCTTGAGTTCACAACCTTATATTCAGTCATAACATCGACCAACTGAGACGACAGCAGCACCCCCACTCCCTGGCAGGCTTTCTCGCTCTCCGGAACTCCAGACCATAGAGCTAACACCCCGCCAGGGAGCTCTTCAGTACCACTGCCCTTCCGTTTGGTCTTAGACATACACACGACATCTAATTCTCTTTCTTTCATTATTTCAATCAACTCATTCGTCTAATCTTTCATGCCTCCTCTAACATTCCACGTGCAACTCTGCACTCTGTCCTCCACCTTCCGCCGTGTCGGGCTGTGCGTGACGGGTGGCGGTCCCCATCGCCGCTTTGCGCGCTGCATTCCACACCAACGGGGACGAGCTGGTGTGCGTCGCCTTGGGGGGACGCCCTAACCCACGTTGGCATGGGTGCGCAGCTGTGTAGAATTGCAGCCCTAAAAAGGGCTGGCAGGGGTCGCGACGAGCACGCTTCTACAATGACCCCCTATTTTATAAATATTTATATTTAATGATTTTTTATAATCTGAAAACGATAAACCATTAACTATAAGCAACCAACTAAAAACAAGAGTAAGAGTAAGTAAGAGTAAGGGTCTCCAACTGAAAGTGTTATAAACATTTCGAATATTCAGCCATCTTACTTCTACTTTCCATCTATTAAAGCCTATAAAAAGCCACTGCTGAACATAGGCCTCCCTATATATTGTCTTTTATCTTATTATCTTGTATTTTCCATTGTTGTCACTTTTGGTAGACCGGAGAGAAACCACAGATTTTACTATTTTAAGTTATTATCGGGAAGATACTGTTGCCCGTTTTCTGAAACCTGGGACCATATGATCAACAGTCGATTTTATAAGCTGGTAAATTGCCGTACGTACCAGATATAAAATATAATGACCGGTGAGTTAAAGCAGGCATCATAGGCGAAATGACTTGAAATGTTTATAACTGACTGATAAATAATTGTGGTGACTGATTGATAAGTGTGGCGATTACAGCAAATTGACCTTAATATGGTAGAGGCCTATATACAGAATAAAACTGTTACTAAACTGATAGAGAAGAAAGAAGAATAAGATCTCTTTTTTGGTACGTATAACAAACTATTGTTGGTCGTATCACAAATAGGTCGGCTCAGCCGGGGTTAGACCACGCTCTCACATATTAAAATAGCAAATTAATGCTACTGTTTCGAATGGTGAGTGAAGGAAAGCAAAAGGAAAACGGGTCTCCGTTTTATTGGAAACGAGGCTTTCTATCTTAGTCCTCAAAGGTTACAAAGCATTTACTTACCTTCAGGTGAATTGTGTGCTCGTTAAATATCGTCTTATTCAATAAAATAAATAATAACAATATTTCTACCTAGAAGTACTCCTATATGGGATAGTGGATATTCTTATACTGCCACTATATATAGTCAGGTACAACACAACCCCTACCTATTTCTTCTAACAATACTGTAATTTCAATCACGTAATTGGTTTCTTCAAAAGTCTAGCATTTTAATAGTCATGAGACTTTTGAAGTGAAATAATATTTTTAACAAGTAATAATTTTACAGGCTGTTGGACTTGGAAGATCAGCTCTTAGCAGCTGCTTCTCAGCGGAGTAACAGTACAAGTGGTCGTCTCTCATTCGATACCATTCACCGTTATGAAAAAGTAAGAATATTTCGCATATGCAATATTTTCGTTTTTAATTATGTGTTTGCGTCGTAGCATGTCAGAGACTGTAAATGCACGGTACATTGAATAGTACGCAAGCAAACCGAATTAAAATTGTAACTGACAGCGAAAGTATACGTAGCAAATTTAAATCCTGATTTTCCATTTTACATTCATTATAAGGTAAGATTATTTTCGTCTGGAAGCGTACCATTTATATACTTCTGCCGCTAAACATCAATTCTTGCACTTGCTTTACTGCAGAAGCCACTTAGTTCGTTTGTCAATTCATTTTTATATAGAAATAAGAAAATGTAAAGTCTACCATCATGGAATAGAGCAGCGCCGTGGACATTTTGTAGCTTTAAAACACTCGGAATAAGAAGCAGGCTGTGCTCGGCAAATGCACGTCTAGTCTATAAGAATCTTAACTTTACTTTTTTATACAAAATATACTATAATGGGCATTATATTGGCATTTAAATAGTGCAGAATTATATTAAACATTTGTTAATTTATATACTGCAACGTATTTAATCTTTCTATTGTTTAATTTTAAGGTCGATGCTTACCTCGTTGAATTAGCTCGAAAATACCAGACAGTATCTGTTGTTTCTGCTGGTAAAAGTTTTGAAGGCCGTGATATCAAATACCTGAAAATTTCAACCACCAACTTCCAGGTAACGTAATTTAAAATTTATAGTTAAACTATATTATCTCTTAACAGAATTTTTTTAATTATTAGTTTCATAACCTTAGAGTTTCTTAATTCTAAATTTCAGGACTCATCTAAACCTATCATCATGATTCAGTCTTTGATTCACGCACGTGAATGGATAACTTTACCCGTATCTCTGTACGCCATCGAGAAATTAGTTGTCGACATCACCGACAGAGATCTCGTTGATAAAATCGATTGGATTATCGTGCCTATTACCAATCCTGATGGATACGAATTCACTCATACCAACGTAAGTCTGTTCAATGTAATCTATAAATTTTAATAAAATTGGAGTGTCTGTCTGTAATATTGAAATAAATGGCTTCTATTAAGCTCAAGGTGTCATTTACATGCTATTAAGACAAGCAACCATTTTTAAAATTTTTGTCGGTCTGTCTGTTGCTCCAGCCATCTTCGGAATGGCTAAACCGATTGTGATAAAACTTTACGAATAAACGTTGCTACTTAGAGGGATGTAGGATATATATAAATTATAAACACTTGAACATTTTTAAAAACAAAAAACATGATAATATACATGGTTTTAATCTAAATAACGCGCCACATTAATATATCCCATCCATGCGAAGCCACGACAATAAATACCCCTATTATATAAAAGATCCAGGGTATTTAGGAGTATATTATGTTTAGCACTAGCTGTAAATTTTACAGTACTTGAGAAATCCGCTTTCTTTCCCCATCGGCACCAGTGAAATTGTTTATAGACATTTCAAGTACTTATGTACCATGGGTTCGGTGATTAAGTGTTTTTCTACCGTGTTTACTAAAGCCGCTTTGACATTATTGAATCTTATAAAATTCATTTTATTTTCAGACACGATTCTGGAGGAAAAACCGATCCAATGGTCATATGATTGGAAATATATGCCTCGGCGTGGATCTCAACCGTAATTTTGATTTCATCTGGGGAACACTTTCCAGCAACTCTGCCTGCTCGGAGACTTTCCACGGCTCTGGAGCTTTCTCTGAACCCGAGAGTGCTATCATTCGCAATATTGTAAATGAGTACCGCAACCGTCTTGAGTTATACCTTGACATCCACAGCTTTGGAAGTCTGATCCTTTATGGTTACGGAAGTGGTGAACTTCCCGCCAATGGTCTTACTCTTAACGTAATGGGTGTAAGAATGGCACAAGCCATCGATGCTGTCAAATGGAAATCTAACCCCAACTACCGTGTTGGAAATATTGCTATGGTTCTCTATACATCATCTGGAGGCGCTTCTGATTATGTTCAAGCTGTTGGTGTCCCTCATTCATTTACTTTTGAATTACCAGCCTACAGAAACCAACAGAACAGTCTTAATGGTTTCCTTGTGGACCCTGATTTTATCGAGCAAGCTGGTTACGAGACCTGGGAAGGTATTAAAGCTGGTGCAAGATTTTTGCTGGAATTTTCTAGGAGTAAGAAGTAACTGCGTTAATTTTGTTTATATATTTTGGTAAAATAATAACTAAATAAATATCCATAAAATCAATGTTATTTTGTTTTTTCCGTATGAATTTGCCATTTATTCTGTTACAAAGGAACTTAGATGAGTGTATCTTATTCTGACAAAAAAATTTACGTATACCGGTCAAACACAGGAAATAGCCACCAGAATCTTCCTGACAACAAATCAAAATAATTTGAATAATGCAAACCCGCCTGCAAAGCTTGGCATTTATGGCTAATATCTTCCCCTCTCTCCATTCCCTGTCTTTAGCAGAGGTGTATAGTTAGCAGTAGCTCTTGGTAGGCAGTAAATAACGAAAAAAAAATTGCAACAGAACACTCACTTCTGCCATGGAGGCATTTCAAAATATTTAATTATAATAGGAAAGATGGCTAAGTTCTGCCCTCGATTTAGGATCTTATGATAAACAAAATTAAATACAAAGCCACAAACACCATTTCACCACATTAATACCGTGATCTATTAATAGAATAGTTTGCTGTCATCTGTCTTTCCGTTTGATTATAATGTGAGTGTCTTCAAGGCAATAGTGATTTTGCGTTTGTTTAGCTCAGTCATTGCGCTTTGCCTTCTTCAGCTGCAGCACTACTTACCATCATGTGGGATTACTATAACATCTAGCACTGGTTTATTGTAATACCAAAAAAGTTATTTAACGTATAATTTATCAAAATACTTAATAATTAAAACCTGAAAGTGGCCCTGGTTTATCTAATAAAATACCAAGACCAGAAACGGGCATCAGCATCAAAGGTGCAAATTGCCTTTTACTTCAGTCGTCAATCCGCGTATTAAGAATGGTGATTAAGAAAAACCTTTACAATAAAGGGAGAGAGAGGTCATTGACCAACAGTTGTCTTGTATGTACTGATTAAGAAGAAGTAGAATGTCGTTTTAACAGACTGATATTTTTAGAGATTTAATTGACTACGAGTATAATATATTCAGCATTAATTTCCCTCCACATTGATTTCTAAATTTAAAACCTTCAGGATATTAAAACAGTGACGCTGAAATTCCGTCAGTATCTAAATTTGCTATCATCCTATTTCATTTTACATGTGATCAAAATGTCGTCACGGAATATTTTATGTTCAATTTGGAATAATTTTGTAACTATGGAATACCACTTCAAGCCATTAGTCAAACCTATATTAAGTTGATTATTCGTCAATGAAAGGTATTACGCAAAATTTTGTAGCTTTTTGTTTAACCTTTGAATTTTTCATATTTTTCAAGAGGAAAAACTACATAATAGAATTGGTTACTATATGTAGTAGAGTAACTGGTATCTTAAATTTAGCTTGTGTTTGTCCTATTTATTATTAATTTGTTTTAAAACAACTTTTTTTTTAAACATACGAGTACACTTAATTTTCTTAAATATACTGAGATGTCAAAGTTAATATATTAATTTCTTTAAAATTTTCTTTGAGAATCCGTTTTGGTTTTAGCTTATAAGTGGCTCTAGTGGCCCTTTTCTTTAAAAAAGCAAAATAATAATAATAAAAATTTATTAGACTTAGTTTGACAAATTACAAATATAGCTTAAGAGCCAGTTAGCGGCAGACTTACGGTATTTCAATAAGCTTCACTTTTTTCCAGTTAATCCCCTATACCTGAGGTACATGAAACGGGGACTCTTTAGTTTGACCGGCGGTCTATATAGGACGCTCAGGTGTTAAATGCGTAAAAAAATACCCAAAAAAACAAGATAGCAATAAGTCTGCCGCTTTGACATCTTGAAATATTTAATAAAAGTTACCGAAAAATAACATTGGCAGACACCTATGACGGTTTCAAGGTCATGGCAGACAGGTTGAAAAGTACAATTTTTTTATTAATAATTTACGTTATTTCAATAAAGCTGCAATTGATATACATTGTTGATAATATTATTTAACATGTATAATTTTCATGGCACACATATTTTGTGGTTGTATCACCTAGGCAGACATCAAATTTCTGGGGCGTCCATAAGCGCGAACTATAATAGCGCTCGTTCTAATACAGTCTTTTTCTTAATTCGGTAAGTGATTAAATAGCACCATTTCTTAACAACAAAAGAATTTATCTCAATTTTAGTAATAACTAAAAATAAAGTAGAGTGACACACATGAAGAGGCAGATAGTAAAATAATTTATAATGCATGCAATATCGTCGATCAAGCAAACATTGTTATTAGAAGCTCTAATACGGATATCATAATAATCATGCATGGTGATATGCAATATTTAAAAAATAGCTTTTCTCAAGTATTGATACTCACGGGAACAGGAAATAATGAACAATTCTTAAATATTTTAAAAATTTATGAGCAACGTGTTGATTTATTGAGTGAAAGCTTGTTTGGTTTTTATGCATTTACGGGTGTAATTATAATCCAGCTTTTTTTTTACTAAGGAAAAAAATCTCAATGAAAAATTTGGTAAGAAATTACACTGTTTTGATGGAAGCTCTTTAAAAGCGTGTAAACGTGAGCTGTATTAGCAATTTTTACGTACGCATTATATTTCCAGCATTTGGAAAAATGCTCACAACAAGTATCCAGTATTGAATAAAACTATTTTTTACGAATTTTATCGCGGTTAATTTACTATTTTAAAATATAAGAAATCATTAAGTATCCAGTAATATATCCGTTAATGTAAGAAATCATTAAGTATCCAGTATTATTAGATCCACTGGAGCACGGCTGGATTGAACGAAAAATGATACGTATTTTTTATTAAATGGTTTGACGGAGGTCAGTTGCCCAGTTTTGAGAACGAATCAGTCGCAGATCTATCAGGTAATTTTCTTTTATAAGAATTTATACTTTTAAATTATTTATTTTATTATAATTGGCTTGATTTACAAACTGAAACTTATTCTTTGCAGAAATAATTCCGTATGATGATGTGAACGTAGATTTCGATGAAATTGATGCATCTGACGATGATCCTGAAGGCTACAACTTCGATTGCCAGGAATGATATGATTTGAATATTCTTAAAATTATTTAGGTTTTTAATAAAATGCGTAATAAACATTTTCATGAATAAATTAGTATTATTATGACATCATTGCCGTGTAGTGGCGGTCAAGAATATCCACTACCCCATATCCTCCTGTGGGTGTCGTAAAAGGCGACAAAGGGAAACAGGTGGGAGATGGGCAGCAGCATCTTCCTGATAATAGCCAATATTATAATAAAAAAAAACTGCAGTTGCCAACCCGCTCGCCAAGCGTGGCAACTATGGCAAATACCCCCCAATGACGAGAGTAACAAAGATACGGCCCCCAGTCAACGGCGGCCCCGCTATTCCTGGCTACGTTGGCGACCATGGTAACGGCGGGGCAGGGGGTGCTAAGAATCTCCGGTGGAGGTTCGGTTGCCACCTACGACGACTCGACCTGGCAACATGCAACGCACGTACCCTGAGGACGGACGAGAAGATCGTGGAGCTGGAAGAAGAGATAGACAAGTTGCGCTGGCATATTATAGGATAATCCGAAGTCCGAAGAGAGGGGGAGGACACGGTAATCCTCGAATCCGGCAACTTGCTCTATCACCGGGAGGGCGAACATCTGTCCCAAGGAGGTGTCGGATTTATCGTCCACAAGTCTCTCGTTAACAACGTTGTAAAGATCGGGAGTGTGTCGACGAGGGTTGCGTATCTTATACTCAGAATCACCAAACGGTATTCGCTGAAGGTCATACAGGTTTACGCACCAACCTCGGCTCACGCCGATGAGGAGGTGGAGGAAATGTATGAGGATATCTCTAGAGCCATGCATTCCTCCTTAACCCAATATACGGTGTTAATGGGAGACTTCAATGCAAAACTAGGCACAAGAGAGAACGGTGAGCTGAAAGTAGGGAAATTTGGAATAGGGCAACGGAACCCAAGGGGCCAGCAGCTGGCCGACTTCATGGAGAAAGAGGGACTCTTTATGATGAACTCTTTCTTCAAGAAGCGGCCCCACAAGAAGTGGACCTGGTCGAGCCCCGACGGTTCGACAAAATATGAGATTGACTTCATTATGACAACCAGACGACAACTGTTCAGTGATGTCTCAGTGATCGCGAGGGTGAAAACCGGCAGCGATCACCGAATGATTAGAGGCACACTGAACCTAAATGTTAAGTTGGAGAGGTATCGTCTAATGAAGTCAACGCTCCGTCCCCCTCGTGCTCTAATCCAAAGTCCCGAAACCTTTCAGCTCGAGTTACAAAACCGTTTTCTGTGCATAGAAGACTGCAATGAAGTGGACGATATGAATGCAGGCTCGTGGAAACTGTCCATGCGGTCGGAGCTAAGTTCTGCAAGACCCGCCGCAGAAGAACACAAAAACTCTCCGATCACACTCTTAATCTCATGGCTGTTAGACGGGAGATGAGGCTACATTCTTCAACAGATTTGACAGCATACAGGCAACTGAACAGACAGATCTCCAAATGCATGCGGCGGGACTTACGTAACTTCA
This sequence comes from Parnassius glacialis, assembly GCA_033319125.1. Taxonomy (NCBI): domain Eukaryota; kingdom Metazoa; phylum Arthropoda; class Insecta; order Lepidoptera; family Papilionidae; genus Parnassius; species Parnassius glacialis. Next base: position 7,447,771 of record JAVANC010000024.1, on the reverse strand, counting down.
ATACAGCTCGTATTGAAGAAGCGATCGAGCGGAACCAAGGCTCCAAAGTCTTTGCCAGAGACCTGTCTGCCAGAAAGAGCCAACTGTCAAAGCTGAAGACCGAATGTGGCAGCATCGTTTCCGGGACACCTGAGATTTTGAGTGAGATTGAGAGGTTCTATGGGCAGCTGTTCACGTCATCGTTGAAGCCACACGCAAGTGTGAGTAACGATCCAAGAGCGAGTCTTATCCGACACTATTCCGAAGATATTCCGGACGTCAGTCTGAGCGAGATTAGAATGGCTCTCCAGCACCTTAAAAACGGCAAGGCCCCAGGCGAGGATGGAATTACAGCGGAGCTTCTGAAAGTGGGTGGAAGACCGGTACTTGAAGTCCTTCAGAAGCTCTTTAATTCCGTCCTCCATGGTGGCATTACACCGGAGGCGTGGAGCAGAAGTGCGGTGGTCTTGTTCTTCAAGAAAGGTGACAACGCTCTCTTGAAGAACTACAGACCGATTTCCCTTCTGAGCCGCGTCTACATGCTGTTTTCGAGAGTCATTACGAATCGTCTTGCGCGCAGACTTGACGACTTCCAGCCTCCCGAACAAGCCGGTTTCCGAAAGGGCTTTAGCACCATAGACCACATACATACCCTACGGCAAATTGTACAGAAGTCCAAAGAGTACAATTTGCCACTATGTCTGGAGTATGTGGACTATGAGAAAGCCTTTGATTCCGTCGGAATTTGGGCGATGCTGCAGTTACTTCAGCGGTGCCAAGTTGACTGTCGGTATATCGAAGTGCTGAAGTGTTTGTACAGTAGAGCTACGATGGCTATCCGAGTACAGAACCAGAGTACGAAACCCATCCAATTGCAGAGAGGTGTAAGACAGGGTGATGTTATATCCCCGAAACTCTTCACCGCTGCATTGGAAGACGTTTTCAAGCTTCTGGACTGGAAAGGATACGGTATTAACATCAATGGCGAGTACATCACTCACCTTCGATTTGCCGACGATATAGTCCTTATGGCAGAATCGCTGGAGGACCTAAGCACTATGCTCAATGACCTCAATAGTGTCTCCCAACGGATAGGTCTTAAGATGAACATGGACAAAACAAAGATCATGTTTAATGTCCATGTCACACCTATGCCGGTAGTTGTTGGGAGCACTAAGCTCGAAGTTGTTGACGAGTATGTTTACCTGGGACAAATAGTCCGATTAGGTAAGTCCAACTTCGACCGAGAGGTCAATCGACGGATTCAACTCGGCTGGGCAGCGTTCGGGAAGCTACGACACATCTTCTCGTCAGACATACCTCAAAACCTTAAAACGAAATTGTACAACCAGTGCGTGTTGCCAGTGATGACTTACGGAACTGAGACGTGGTCCTTCACTGCTGGCCGTATGAGGAAGCTCAAGGTCGCTCAGCGAGCTATGGAGAGGGCTATGCTCGGAGTTTCTCTGCGTGATAAACTTAGGAATAAGGATATCCGCAGTAGAACCAGAGTAACCGACATAGCCCAACGGATTAGTAAGCTGAAGTAGCAGTGGCCGGTCATATAGCTCGAAGAACCGACAACCGATGGGGAAGAAGGGTTCTCGAGTGGCAACCTCGTACCGGTAGGCGAAGTGTAGGGCGTCCCCCCACGAGATGGAGTGACGACCTGGTAAGACATGCAGGAGGTCGATGGATGCGGGTGGCTCAGGACCGTGCTTTGTGGTATTCTTTGGGGGAGGCCTATGTTCAGCAGTGGACTTGTGAAGGGCTGTAATGATGATGATGATGATGATGATTATGACATCATAACCTTAAACATAAACAAATAAATATTAACTATTGTGTGCTTATTCGACATTTATTTATTTTATAACCCGTAATTATTATTAATTGCAATCAAATCAGTCAATGTGCAACGACCGTATTAACTTTCAGTTAATATAATGCCATCAAAAACATAACTTGTAAAAAAAGCCAAGTCTCGCAACTCAGTTCTTCTACCGTAAAATGTTGTGAGATGCATGTAATACCAAGTCGGTTAATTTATTCAGTCCATAGATTGATACATAGATTGACTTGGCAATCGCATGAAGACACAATATATCTCACAAGTAATACATATTATATTAAATTAGATTGTTTAGTGCGATGGCCAACAACAAGTACAAGTACAAGTAAGTACAAGTTATGTTTTTGATGGCATCTCATTTCTTTTTGTAGATAGTTACACCTATTATTCCATTATACATATATAGGTACACTGATTCATTCACTGCAAATGAAACTTTGTAATACTATGTTTATACCTTTATATATATATATATATATATATATATATATATATATATATATATATATATATATGGGATTACAAAGTTATTTATGCAGTTGGTGTATCTCGAAAACTGAACCGAAATTGTAAAATATTTTCATTTTTTCTTGATTTATATTAATGCCTACTTGGTTAGTAAAAATTCAGGCGTCTAGTTTTATTCATAACGAAGTTATAAGGTTTCGGAAATGGCCTGAACTGCTTCGAGAAAAGGATGGTACGGCCGTGCCGCTTTTTTGCTGGACTTGGCGGGGGCACTGGCGTGCCCCCAGATAATTTTTTTAATTGATCTAATGACTGTATTATAGCGAGTGATATGATAGAACGCGCTTATGGACGCCCCAGAAGTTTGTTGTCTGCCTGGGTAATAGAACCACAATATATATCTGCCGTGAAAATTATACATGTCAAATAATATTATCAACAACTGTTTGCCATGACCTTGAAACCGTCATAGGTGTCTGCCAATGTTATTTTTGGGTAACTTTTATGAAATATTTCAAGATATCAAAGCGGCAGACTTATTGCTATCACATTTTTGGGTAATTTTTTTTACATCTTTAACACCTGAGCGTCTCTATATCGACCGCCGGTCATACTAAAAAGCCCCCTTTTATGTACTTCAGGTATAGAGGATTAACTGAAAAAAGTGAAGCTTATTGAAATACCGTAAGTCTGCCGCACACTGGCTCTTAAGCTATTATGTATTATATCTATTTTAAATGACGAAAAGACATTTCAAAGAAGTTAGCGTTGACGGCCATACGAATATAAACTGTGTTACAGCCGTCAGCGTCCTCCACCCTGAGATAAAATAAAAAAATAATTTCATTTCGCTATACAATACCCAAAAATGTTAAAAAATAAACATGTTGGAAAATAACGAGAATTTTAATTCTAATTACCACAAACCTGAGAGTGCGTGTGTGACAGATACTTAGAGAACAAACGAACTTAGAGTCCACGTGAGTGTAAATGGCTACTGCAGTCCATGGTCACCTGTAGCCAACTGCAAATAAAGGAAGCTATAGATGAATTGTCACCTGAACACTAAGATGCAATGCCTAACAGCCTATAATTATACTGGCCTTCTATACATTTCAGACCGGAACACAGCATTGAAAACACTGCTATTTGGCAATAGGAATAGGTAAGTGGATGATCACAAACCTGTCGGACTCCTATAGAGAAACGGAGTCCAATAACCTAGTAATAATAAGTAAAATAAGATAACTACAGTCTACATACAAGTCTCCGTCGTAAAAGGTTGAAGGAGTTAGTACGTATCACATTATTTAACAATCAATATGATTCTTGGATTTTAATTCTCAATTCACTATATTTTTAGGTAACTAATACGCCACAAGTACGACCAAGGTAACGGCGGGACAGGGGGTGCTAAGAATCTCCGGTGGAAGTTCGGTTGCCACCTAAGACTACTTGACCTGGCAACATACAACGCACGCACCCTGAGGACTGACGAGAAGATCGTGGAGCTGGAAGAAGAGATAGACAAGTTACGCTGGCATATTATAAGATATCCGAATTCCGAAAAGAGGGGGAGGACACGGTAATCCTCGAATCCGGCAACTTGCTCCATCACCTGGAGGGCGACCATCTGTCCACTTGAAGTGTCGTATTTTTCGTCCACAAGTCTCTCGTTAACAACGTTGTAAAGATTGAGAGTGTGTCGACGAGGGTTGCGTACCTTATTCTCAGAATCACTAAACGGTATTCGCTGAAGGTTATACAGGTTTACGCACCAACCTCGGCACACCCCAATGAGGAGGAAGAGTAAATTTATGAGGATATCTCTGGATCCATGCATTTCTCCAAAACCCAACATATGGTGTTAATGGGAGACTTCAACGTAAAACTAGGCACAATAGAGAACGGTGAGCTGAAAGTAGGGAAATTCGGAATAGGGCAACGGAACCCAAGGGGCCAGCAGCTGGCCGACTTCATGGAGAAAGAGGGACTCTTTATGATGAACTCTTTCTTCCAGAAGCGGCCCCACAGGAAATGGACCTGGTCGAGCCCCAACGGTTCCAGAAAAAATTAGAATGACTTCATTATGACGACCAGACGACAACTGTTCAGTGATGTTTCCGTGATCGCGAGGGTGAAAACTGGTAGCGATCACCGAATGGTTAGAGGCACACTGAAACTAAACGTTAAGTTGGAGAGGTCTCGTCTAATGAAGTAAACGCTCCGTCCGCCTCGTGCTCTATTCCAAAATCGCAAAACGTTTCAGCTCGAGTTACAAATCCGTTTTCAGTGCTTAGAAGACTGCAATGAAGTGGACGATATGAATGACAAGCTCGTGGAAACTGTCCATGCGGTCGGAGCTAAGTTCTGCAAGACCCGCCGCAGACGAACACAAAAACTCTCCGATCACACTCGCAATCTCACGGCTGTTAGACGGGAGATGAAGCTACATTCTTCAACAGATTTGACAGCATGCAGGCAACTGAACAGACAGATCTCTAAATGCATGCGACGGGACTTACGCAACTTCAAACCAGTTTGTATTGAAGAAGCGATCGAGCGGACCAAGGCTCCAAAGTCTTTGCCAGAGATCTGTCTGCCAGAAAGAGCCAATTCTCAAAGCTGAAGACCGAGTGTGGCAGCATCGTTTCCGGGACACAAGAGATTTTGTGTGAGTTTGAGAGGCTCCATGGGCAGCTGTACACGTCATCGTTGGAGCCACACGCAAGTGCGAGTAACGATCCAAGAGCGGGTCTTATCCGACACTATTCCGAAGATATCCCGGACGTCAGTCTAAACAAGATTAGAATGGCTCTCAAGTACCATAAAAACAGCAAGGCCCCAGGCGAGGATGGAATTACAGCGGAGCTTCTGAAAGCGGGAGGAAGACCGGTACTTGTCTCGCGTGCAGACTTGACGACTTCCAGCGTCCTAAACAAGCCGGTTTCCAAAAGGGCTTTAGCACCATAGACCACATACGTACCCTTCGGCAAATTGTACAGAAGTCCGAGGAGTACAATTTGCCACTATGTCTGTCGTATGTGGACTATGAGAAAGCCTTTGATTCCGTCGAAATTTTGGCGGTGCTGCAGTCACTTCAGCGGTGCCAAGTTGACTGGTGGTATATCGAAGTGCTGAAGTGTTTGTACAGTAGAGCTACGAAAAAAAACAAACATCATGTTTAATGTCCATGTCACACCTATGCCGGTAGTTGTTGGGAGCACTATGCTCGAAGTTGTTGACGAGTATGTTTACCTGGGACAAATAGTCCAACTTGGTAAGTCCAACTTCGACCGAGAGGTCAATCGACGGATTCAACTCGGCTGGGCAGCGTTCGGGAAACTACGACACATCTTCTCGTCAGACATACTTTAAAACCTTAAAACGAAATTGTACAACCAGTGCGTGTTGCCAGTGATGACTTACGGATCTGAGACGTGGTCCTTCACTGCTGGCCGTATGAGGAAGCTCAAGGTCGCTCATCGAGCTATGGAGAGGCTATGCTCGGGGTTTCTCTGCGTGATAAACTTAGAAATGACGACATCCACAGTAGAACCAGAGTAACCGACATAGCTCAACGGATTAGTAAGCTGAAGTGCCAATAGGCCGGCCATATAGCTAGAAGAACCGACAACCGATGGGGGAAAAAAGGTTGTCGAGTGGCAGCCTCCTACCGGCGGACGAAGTGTAGGGCGTCCCCCACTAAATGGAGTGACGACCTGTTAATTAATGCAGGAAGTCGATGGATGCATGTGGCTCAGGACCGTGCTTTGTGGCATTCCCTGGGGGAGGCCTATGTTCAGCAGTAGACTTATGAAAGGCTGTAATGATGATGATGAATACGCCACAGCATCTAATTACTTCATATAATAAGGATTACAATATAGCTTTGCTCCTAAAATCCGCTTTGCGGGCGAATTTCCAACCGCAATATTATTTTTTTGTTGTTATGAAGAAAACGCTGCTACCCTTCTCCTGGTTTGTTTCCCTCTTTCGCCTCTTACGAAACCCACGGGATAATATATTTATGTATTTATTTATACTTTCATGCACAAAGTTGTACATAGGGCGGACTTAATCACATAGGTCATTTTCTCCCAGTCCACCATTAGGTTAAACAGAGATAGATAAGAGGCGGCGCATCAATAATCAAAATAGAAAGGGATAGTAAAAATTAAATTTATACTTATAAATATATACTTAAATACATTTATAAATATATACGTATAAACATAATACCTAAAATAATGATTGTTCATTCAATATTGATTATTACATAATTCTTATTGACAGTAATTGCTTTATTTACCACTGGTTCGGAACATATTTCACTTTACAATAATTATGTTTGTGCAATTTAAATGAATTTTATATAACCATCATGATGGCGATAACTTAATTTCCAGGGGTTATTTTTATCCATGTTTTCCTTGATATTATAATTAACCCCTTTTTACAATTTTTATTTAATAAACTTTTTATACTTGTTAATTTACGAATTTGAAAATGTGCTTGGATTTTGTTGTAAAAGCATATACATTGCACCAAAATTTAATTTCTAATTCTGTGGAGTCTAGTTACTGGTATTACAAGCTTATGTTTGTTCCTAGTGTAAAAAGTATGAACATGCTTATTCTTATCAAAGCTATTTATGTTTTTATGTACATACATTACATTAAATAAATATATTGCTATGCCAAAGTTAATATGTTTTTTTATTCAAATTTTTCTCTGAGGAACTCACTCGTATTGCTTGCTCTTTTTTGTAAAACAAATACGGAAGGGCACACTGAAATGATCGAGAATAGAATATTTCGGATTGAGTTACAATAAAATCTATTTTAGATTTTGAAAACTAGCCTCTTAGAATCTTAATGACATTTAAACAATTAAAAAAATGTTTGAAAACAAAAACTATATTGGTTTAAATTTGACACGTCGTTAACAGAAATAGAGCTCACGCGTGAACATATCCGTACCATAATTTATCACAACTTTCGTCGCGGCTTATCTCAAGATAAATGTCTCAGCGAACTTGTTTCGATTTATGATGTTGAAGCACAAAGTCAAACGACAATATACCGCTGGTATGCCGGGTTCCGACGGGGTCGTGTGTCGCTCAGCACTGTTTCTTCTGCAGGTCGACTAAGAACAGCGGTCACGCCTAAAAACATCGCAGCTATGCGAACTATTAAATTAGAGGACATTCATATGGCATACGAGCAGATTTGGGCTGTTACCAGTATCGAAATGACTGCAGTTCAGTCGATATTACATAATGACCTGTGTGGAAGAAAGCTAGTTTTCCGCTGGGTTCCCCACAATTTTTCCAAATAGCAAAAGGCGGCTCGTGTAGATTGATACTGGAATACTCTGCAACGCTTTAACAGAGGGAAGTCAATGGAAAAAATCATGGCTTTATTCATACGAACCTGAAAGAGAACATCAGTCAGTAGTTTGGGTCTTCGAAGACGAGATCAAACCAACGAAAGTGGTTCGCTCCCATCGCTCCAAAAAGGGACATGTTGCTACAATTCCTTTACAGGAACGCAGAACGGTTGCCGCGAGCAGTATATCACGGTTTGTTTGCCAGAAATGATAGCCGAACTCGAAAAAAATAACCCGAAACTTCGCATCATCTTACATTACGATAATGCGAGCTCCCATACGGCTCGGAAGACAAATTATTTTTTAAGCAGGAAAACGTTGAGCTGATGAGCCATCTTCCGTACGGTCCTGACCTGAGCCCAAAACATTTCTTTACATTCCCTAGAATGAAAGATTTATTACGCGGTCAACGGCTTGAAGACCGCGAAGCAGCTGTGGAAGCGTACAAATCAGCCATTATGTCAACATCAATTTCAGACTGGAATTACTGTTTTAATGATTGGTTTGCACGAATGGAAAAGTGCATTAAGTTGAACGGAGGATACGTCCAAAAACAATAAAATACAATTATGCTTTACCGTGCATGTAGTATTTCTTAGTTCCGATCATTTCAGTGTGCCCCACGTATGGCTTCAATGTCAGTTAAATTACCCCACAGCCAAATTCCGTTATATATTACACTATTAAAGTTACTAAAATAAACTTATCTAGCTGTCTCAACATCTGTGTGACTTTTAATCTTTCCTACAGCATTTACTGCAAACTATATATTAATAATCTTGGGCTACTTAAAATTTTCGTTTAGAATTTAGACGGGTTCACTTTTATTCTATACACAGTGGACCATTTAGAGATGTATTTCAAGTCATCATTTACTAATGATACTGAATTCATGATATTTGGGGGTTCCGTGCATATAACTGCATGTCATCGGCATACAGATGGTAAGATCACTTGAGATTTACTTTATTGAGATTGATAGAAATAGAAAATAGACGAGGAGAGATAATACCGCCTTGAGGGACGCCGGCAAATACATCACACCAGTCAGATAGTTTATGTCCAGTGCGCACGATCTGTTGGTGCCCTCGATGATAGTATGAGAAGCATTCCCATCTGAAGAAGAAATATTCAATAAGAAAGGAGAGCTAACAAGATATCGTGATCAACAGAATTTAATGCGTTAGAAAAAATTTTTAATATAAAAACGGTCAGCTTAAGTTTTTCCATCCCCTCATTGATATCTTCCATCACCATGAAAAGAGCAGTTGTTGTAAAATAACCAGGATGGAAACGGGATTGATAAGGAGAAAAAAATATTCTTTGAGAAAACAAAAGAAGAAATTTGTTTATGAGCAACAGCTTCCAGAATCTTAGAGAGAAAGGGCAGAAAAGAAATTGGTCATAAATTAGATATAGTGCTTGTATCGGTAGATTTGAGAATGGGAATAATAAAAGCTATACGCCAGAGGGATGGGAAAGCACTATTTCTCAGTGAAACGTTAATAAAATGAGTTATCATGAGTATAACAGTCACATCATCACAGCCAATGACTTTTGATTTAATTTAAAAAGTGCTTTGCGCACCACGTCTTCGTCTACAGGAGAAAAAGCGAAAGTTTCGAGAGTAAAAGGAGGTTTCATGGAAAATATAAATGAGATAGCATTAACTTTAGAATTATATAGATATATATAGCAGTAGATATATTTACACCGACATACACAGTAAAGTACTTTTGGTATCAAGTACTTTTGGTCGTTCATTAAATCAAAGCAAAAAAGCTGTGATATACCTGATACTCTATACTTTGGTGATATGTATGCATCGGATGGTCAGACAATTGCTGATCAATTTAATTCATTCTTTCATTCTATATTTGAGCCACCTGACAAGAACGTTATGAACTGCGAAACGGAAAATAATAATTGTATAATTAATTCTGTTTACATTGATAACGTTAAAGTCAAAAAATATTTGAAGTATCTCGATATCAACAAAGGTACTGGCGCTGATGGTATTCATCCAATCTTCCTCAAACAATGCAGTAAGCATTTAGCAGCTCCTCTTTCATTACTTTTTAATATTTCTTTAAGGCAAGGTGTGATGCCCTTGCTTTGGAAACAATCCATTGTTGTTCCCATATTTAAGAGTGGAGACAAGCACAATATAGCTAACTATCGTGGTATATCTAAACTATCTGTTATACCCAAGCTATTTGAAAAAATTATATACGATTCTCTATTTCCTGTAATTAAGCCGCAAATAGTTTCAAGTCAGCACGGTTTCATCCCTGGTAGATCCACAGAAACTAACTTATGCGAGTTTCAGGATGAAACGTTGGAGGCCATGGAAAGAGGCTATCAGGTTGACGCCGTGTATACCAATTTTTCAAAAGCGTTTGATAAAATTTCGCACAATCTACTGATTGCTAAACTTTTAAACATCGGCATACACGGCGATCTCTTGAGATGGCTAACCTCATATCTGCGTGATAGGTCTCAGGCAGTAGCTGTGAAGGGCTATACCTCGAGCTTTGTCCTGATCACTTCCGGTGTGCCTCAGGGTTCTCATATCGGTCCTCTTCTTTTTAATATATTTATAAACGATGTCATACGTAGCATTCAACATTCAAAAGCATTACTATACGCTGGTGATACTAAAATATTTACCTTCGTTAAGAATTTCGAACACGCTTTACTATTTCAAAAAGATTTAAACAATTTTGATGAATATTGCTCGGCAAATAATCTAAAATTAAATATTGATAAATGTTATACCTACTATAACTTATTCCCGAAAAAAACGACCGATTGTTTACAATTATAAATTAAATAACATTTTGATTAAAAGAGTGACCGAAGTGAGGGACCTGGGGGTATATCTCGATAGTAAACTAGACTAGACTAGACTAGACTAGAAACATAAACACGTATGTTATTCTGTATAATTCTTTAGTAAGAAGTCATCTTGAATACGCATCTACGGTGTGGAACCCTATTTACGCTACTTATGTGGAACAAGTTGAAAGGATTCAAAATAAGTTTCTGAAAAGACTTAGTTACAAATTTAAAGATCATTCTGCGCTACATCATTCATTAGAATTACGGCGTGAACATAGAGATCAGGTGTTTCTGTTTAAACTTTTACATAACTATATAGATTCCCCCTTCCTTCTAAGTCGTATTTCATTTAGGTGCCCTAGGTTGAGTGCTCGCTCCAACGCAGTTTTCTCTACTCCTTTTTGCAGAACTAAGTATTCGAAAAACCGGTTTCTGGTTCGTGCTTGCAACACACATAATGAGCGTTATAACCATATTGACATATTTAACTGCAAACTAAACGGTTATATTACACCTATTAAGCAAGTTGATCATGCTTAGGTGGTGTGTGTACTTCTTGTCCCCTATCTAATTATAAAATTACCTTTACTAATATTGCTATTAGGTATGCAGTAAGTATATCCTTCAATAATCTTAAAACTCAAATGTGTGTTTCATTTAATTATGTTTAAAGTTTTTGCAATGTAATTCTCAACGTTGGAAACTGTTCTGGCTAATGTATTGTTAACATTCATCTTACATTCAAATGTGATATAAAAGCTGTAAGTTTCTTTAAATAAATAAATAAAATAAAAAAATAAATAAAAGGTTAAGTAATTTGAAATAAATTATTAACATTATAAAATTATGGTCTTATCTTAAACATTGTAAAATTATATTGCCTTCATCTAGGTGATATTAAAGATTAATAATTTTGGAAGCTATGGCGATTATCTTAAGTACTTCATAACGCAACTAATAAAAATTAACTCGACTAACACTCCCGGGTCAGTTGATCATTGTTGACCAAAGGAAAACTTGGTCAAAATGTATAAAGTTGCGCTACTAATTGCACTCTCGTTCTGTTTGGCACTTGCCAAACATGAACAATACAATGGGTAATATTTTTTTCTCCTTTTATGTGTTTATAATTAGGTACTATATGTGTAAATGTTGTTATTTGTTGTTCCATATCGTCAATATCCATAGATTATAAGATTTTAAACTAGTACGAGTAGCGCCCTCTACCCTAAAGCATGTACTACTATGTTTTGAATAAAGAGTTTAGTTCTTGTCTGTGCCTCAAGCGTTTCAATAATAAAAGGTTATGGGCCCAGAGTATTAAGTTTTCTCGCAAGTTTTTCGGACATTAATAGTGGAAATAGACCTTGCAGATTGAGATAAACTGTGATTAACGCTGTGACTGTGAAAATGACGACGAACTATATAATCAGTGTGCCTAAACTAAAAGGGCGTGAAAACTACACCGAGTGGGCTTTCGCGGCTGAGAATTTCCTTGTGCTAGAGGGAATGTCTGATTGCATCAAATCGGAGACTGTACCAGCAGAAATAGGAGCAGCAGGAGACGCGAAAACTCGAGCGAAGCTGATTTTGACAATAGACTCGTCGCTGTATGTGCACATCAAAAGTGTAAAAACGACCCACGAGCTGTGGAAAAAATTAAAAAATCTATTTGATGACTCAGGATTCACGAGGAGAATCAGTTTGCTGAGGAGTTTGATATCCATCAGACTTGAAAATAGTGTTTCAATGACTTCGTACGTGACTCAAATCATCGAAACGAGCCAAAAATTGAGTGGTACGGGTTTCAACATCAATGATGAGTGGGTCGCGTCGCTTTTGTTAGCGGGATTAACCGAAAAATATTCTCCAATGATAATGGCGATCGAGCATTGCGGCATACCATTGACAGCGGACGCCATTAAAACAAAGTTGTTAGACATGGAAGAAAGCGGAAACAGCGATAGTAGCGCTCCCAGCTCAAGTGGCGCGTTTGCAAGTATTAAGAAGAACCGGAATGTTGGTAACAGTGCTACCAAAGACAACGCCCAAACGTCAAAGTCAAAACCAAAAACCATAACCTGTTACAAATGTAAACAAACAGGACATTACCGTAACCAGTGTACATTTTCGAACAAAAATACATCGTATACAAATAAAAATGAAAGTACAAAGAGTAATGCGTTCAGTGCTGTGTTCCTGAATGGTGAATTTTGTAAAAATGACTGGTATATTGACTCCGGGGCGAGTGTTCATCTTACTGCAAATAAAGAATGGTTGTCAAATGTGTCGAGTGATCATAAGATCAAGGAAATTGTCGTGGCAAACAAAGATAAAGTACCTGTATTATGTACTGGAGATGTGCAGATTACGACAAAGACGCGCACCTGTCAATATGATATTACGGTAGAAGGTATATTATGCGTGCCGAAGTTGACTACAAATCTACTGTCTGTTAGTCAACTCATATCAAAAGGAAATAGAATTTCATTTAACAACGATGGTTGTGAGATTTTCAACAAAGCAGGAGTTCTGGTGGCAACAGCAAGTCTGTTGAACGGGGTGTATAAACTAAACATGCCTGAGAATCGTTCATCAGCTGCAGTGATGGTGTCCAGCGAAGTTTGGCATAGACGGCTTGGTCATGTCAACAGCCAATATTTAAATAAAATGCAAGATGCTGTACAGGGATTGACAATGGATGGTAAGACTGATATATCCAAGTCATCATGTGTTGCATGCTGTGAGGGCAAACAGAGCCGCTTACCTTTTCCCAAAGAAGGTAGCAGAAGTACAGAGTTACTACACATTGTGCATACTGATCTCTGCGGTCCGATGGAAAACCGGACAATAGGTGGTTCCAGATACTTTATGCTCTTCATAGACGATTTTAGCCGTATGATATATATTTATTTTTTAAAAACAAAAGATGAGGCACTAAAATGTTTTCAGCAATATAAAGCTGAGGTTGAGAATCAACTTAATCGCAGCATAAAAATCTTGAGGAGTGACAATGGGACAGAGTTCTGCAACAGTAAGTTTGATGATTTTTTGTTGAAACATGGGATAGTACATCAGAAAACAAATGCATACACACCTGAACAGAATGGTCTTTCAGAGAGATTTAACCGGACTGTGGTGGAGAAAGCGAAGTGTCTTTTGTTCGATGCAGGACTCGAGAAAAGATTTTGGGCAGAGGCAGCACATACTGCAGTGTACTTACAGAACAGGACTGTGACCCGATCTTTAAATTATAAAACTCCTTTTGAGATATGGACAGGCAGAAAGCCTGATGTAAGTCATTTACGTGTATTCGGTAGTACAGTCATGGTACATGTACCGAAACCAAAGCGACTAAAGTGGGACAGAAAGTCCGAAAAGTGTATTCTTGTTGGCTATTCCAATGAAGTCAAAGGATACAGGATATACAACCCGAAGACTAATGTCATCACCACTAGTCGAGATGTTACTGTATTGGAAGATATAGAGACAGAAAATGTTGTGGAGGTACAAGAAAGTAGTTCCAATGAGGTAACTATGGTTCCAGTGGAGGACAATGAGGTGGATACGGTTCCAATGGGGGATGAAGATGTGACTCTTCAGGAAGATTCACTTGAACAATCAGATAACTTGAACCCAGATGACAGCGGTGAACTGTACGTACCTTGTGAAAGTGATGCATTAGATACCTCCGAGTCTGGTACAACTGATAGTGATGACTCTACATTAAGAAACAATGTCAACATGACAAGTGGTCCTCGGCGCAGGCACCCACCAGATAGATATGGTTTTGCAAGTGCTTGTGCAGAAGATGACAACATCAACATGGGTGAGATTTCCTTGCAAGAAGCCTTGGAAGGTCCAGAGAAAGCACAGTGGTTGGAAGCAGTGCGGGATGAATTACAGTCGTTTGAAAAGAATAGTGCGTGGGAACTCGTTGATGTTCCAAAAGATGGTACTATTGTGCAGTGCAAGTGGGTTTTGCGAAAAAAATATGACTGTGAAAACAATGTGTGTTACCGTGCTCGTTTAGTAGCAAAGGGTTTTACCCAAAAACATGGTATAGACTATACAGAAACATTTTCGCCTGTAGTGAGACACACAACCCTTAGATTATTATTTGCATTATCTGTTAAGTTAGGTTTAGATATTAACCATTTAGATGTTAAGCCTGCGTTCTTAAATGGTGATTTAGAGGAGACTATTTATATGAAAATACCTGATTGTTATTATACTAGTAGTTCAAATTATAAAGTATTGAAACTTAAGAAAGCTATTTATGGACTTAAGCAGGCCTCTAGAGCCTGGAACAAAAAGGTTGATAATTTATTAGTCAGTAATGGTTATAAAAGATCAAAAATAGAGCCATGTATGTATATAAAGAATGTCAATAAATGTAAGACCATTGTTACAGTCTATGTCGACGATTTCTTTATATTTTCCAATGATAACATTGAGACTGAGAACTTGAAACAGCTTTTATCTAATAAGTTTAGCATTAAGGACTTAGGGGAAGTTAGACAATGTCTTGGAATGAATGTAACTTTAAATAAAGAAAAAGGATATGTAACTTTAAGTCAGGAAACATATATTGATAAACTTTTGAGCAAATTTAAATTAAGTGATTGCAAACCAGTTGATACTCCTATGGAGGTCAGGTTAGATGTAAACAAAGGTCAAGTCAGTGTAAATAGTCATGTGCCCTACCAACAATTGATTGGAAGTTTAATGTACCTGTCAGTGTTAACTAGGCCAGATATTAGTTACTCTATAAGTTATTTAAGTCAATTTAATAATTGTCACACAAAAGAGCATTGGGAGTATGCAAAGAGAGTACTAAAATATCTAAAACGAACTAAAAGTTATGGAATTAAATATTGTAAAGAAGGAGAAGGTAATTCAGAATTAACAGGTTATGTAGATGCTGATTGGGCTTCTAACACTGTGGATAGGAAATCATATACTGGTTTGTGTTTTTTACTATCTGATGGTGTTATTTCATGGGAGTGTAGGAAACAGAAATGTGTAGCTCTCTCAAGCACAGAGTCAGAGTATATGGGTCTATCTGAAGCATGTAGGGAAGCATTATACCTGAGAAACCTGCAATATGAAATAACCAGTGAAATGTACACATTAAGGCTGTTCAATGATAACCAAGGTGCACAGAAACTGGTTGTAAACCCAGTCTTTCACAAACGCACAAAGCACATTGATGTTAAATATCATTTTTGTCGGGATCTAGTAAAGGACAAAATTGTTGAAGTTCTGTATTTACCAACAGCTGATATGCCAGCTGATATTTTAACTAAAAGTTTATGTTCAGTGAAACATTACAAATTTATGTGTCGCCTTGGTATAGTATGTATTGAATGATTTTATTTACTTATAGTAGTTAATGCATATTGCGATAAGTGGGGGTGTTGTTCCATATCGTCAATATCCATAGATTATAAGATTTTAAACTAGTACGAGTAGCGCCCTCTACCCTAAAGCATGTACTACTATGTTTTGAATAAAGAGTTTAGTTCTTGTCTGTGCCTCAAGCGTTTCAATAATAAAATTATTAAAATTCGCTTTGTAACCTAAGTTTTTTAATTTTTTTATTTATTTTAACCGATTTCAAAAGAGGAGGAGTTTATCAATTTGGTTGTATGTTTTTCTGGTTCTTAATGTATATAATACAATATCGATGTAGTCGTTTCTTTTTTTTTATAGAGCACACTCCACTCATTGTCAATGGCCACGTTTAAATTTTAACCAGATCCATTTATTTTGAAGTCGGTTTAGATTAATTAAAAATAATCCAAGAGCAACAAAGCTTCCATATAATTTTTGTTTATTTGTGTGAGAAACAATACATATTATTATTATTATGTAACATTCAAGTTGAAAGCAAATGTTTGTCTCATGATTGGTTACTTACTTTTTTAGCTACGTTGTATACCAAGTTAAGGTAGCGAATGAACAACAATCGCAACAAGTCAACGCATTGGAAAACCAGTTGGGGTTTGATATGTGGTCGTATGCCACACCAACACGTCCAGGTCTCGTGCTTGTACCTGGACCAATGCGCCAACGCTTCCAGAGGGCGATCGATGCCACTGGAGCGCAGTATGAAATACAAGTGGAAAACGTTAAGGAGTGAGTACTTACTATACTTACATTACACCATATAAGTACTTCAATGCCGTGTAGTGGTGGTGTAAGGATATCCACTACTCCATACTGTCCTGAGGATGTTGTAAGAGGCGATAGAGAGAAAATAAAACAGGAGATGGAAAGCAGCATCTTCCTGATGACAACACAAAATAATAAAAATCTACGGTTGCCAACTCGCTTGCCAAGCGTGGCAACCATGGCTTAAACTTCCCATAAGGCAATCTGTGTCCCTCGTATGAGGGATTCCTATATTCAACATCAGTGGACTTTAAAGGCTGTAATTGCTTTGGATATACGTAATTATAGTTTTATTATCATCACTTTTTGACCAAATCTTATATTTAAATCATTTCGCTGTTACTTTATATTTTATTATACCGGCTGACTTTTTTTACTGAGTTAAAATAATAATGGGGTAGTAGGTGAATAAACGAAAAGGAACGAAAATGGAAGTCTATGTAATTTAGACTTTTAATGAAAAAATTATTAAAAATAAATAAAAAGCAGTTGAATATAATTTTTGTAATCATTTGGACACTAATTTACGCGTGGCAAGTATTATTTATTTTGTAACGTCCTTGACCTTGAACTGTCTGCTAAATAAAAAAGATACTTCAAATTAGTATTATTTATTAATAGATCAGTGTGACAATATGTCAATCATCGATGATAAAACACTTAATTTTGAATAATAGTTTGGAAAATCCAAAAGTTCAGGCCTCATGAATATTTCATTTATTTTGACAAAAAAAAATTGAATTCCTAACTTTTAAAATATATTATTTACATGTTTTAAATTTATTGCTATATTATTTTAACAGGTAATGTTACCTTTAGGGAAAAAAAAAATAATATTTACCAAAATGAATCGATGAAATAAAGGTATAAAAGCGATATAGGCTTTACGGTCCTTTGTCTATCAAGGGCTAAAAAATATGAAAGCGCCTTTAAATGTTTAATAGCATTAAACTAACAAAAGTTGACAATAATTTTATTATCAAAGTACGCGTACTAGGCTATTGATATGAAATAGGGAACCAGTTGATTTAATTCTGAAGCTAATAAAAATACCTGGTCTCGATACGTAAATTTTTTCGGGAGTTATCGTGACCACACACAAAATCAACATCCGGACGTCCACATGAAAGTATTTTCTACCCATTTTCTTTTTCAAACTAGCATAAGTAGACGTAATATTTTTTAACAAGTAATATTTTTACAGGGTGTTGGATTTGGAAGATCAGCTCTTAGCTGCTGCTTCTCAGCGGAGTAACAGAACAAGTGATCGTCTCTCATTCGATACAATTCACCGTTATGAAAAAGTAAGAATATTTCACATGTGCAATATTTTCGTTTTTAATTATGTGTTTGCGTCGTAGCATGTCAGAGACTGTAAATGCACACGGTAAAACGGTGAATAGTACGCAAGCAAACCGAATTAAAATTGTAACTGACAGCGAAAGTATACTTAGCAAATTTAAACACCTACTGATATTACATTCATTTCACATTCATTATTAGGTAGGATTAATTTCGACTGGATACGTATACCCTCTTATATATACATACTTCAGCCGCTTAACATCAATGCTTGCACATTTCATTTACTGCAGAAGTAAATTAGCTTGTTTGTCACTTCATTTTTATATAGAAATAAGGACATGTGTGACGTCTGACGAGCAGCGCGGTGGACATTTTGTTGCTCTAAAACACTCTCGGAATAAGAAGCAGGCTGTGCTCGGCAAAAGCACCTCTATATTATATTCTAAATTTTACAGTTTTATACAAGATATATTGGCCTTTAAGCAGTGCTGAAATATTATTAAAAATTAGTTAATTTAAATAGTACAACTTTTTATTATTTCTATTGTTTAATTTTTAAGGTCGATGCCTACCTCGTTGACTTAGCTCGAAAATACCAGACCGTATCTGTTGTTTCTGCTGGGAAAAGTTTTGAAGGCCGTGATATCAAATACCTGAAGATTTCAACTACCAACTTCCAGGTAACGTAATTTAAAATTTATAGGTAAACTATATTAACGCGTATCAGAAATTTCCAATTGTTAGTTTCGTAACCTAACAGTTTCTTAATTCTTAATTTCAGGATTCTTCTAAGCCTATTATCATGATTCAGTCACTGATTCACGCACGTGAATGGATAACTTTACCCGTATCTCTGTACGCCATCGAGAAATTAGTTGTTGACATCACCGACAGAGATCTCGTTGATAAAATCGATTGGATTATCTTGCCTATTACCAATCCTGATGGATACGAATTCACTCATACCAACGTAAGTCTGTTCAATATAATCTATACATTTAAGTGAAATTGGAGTATCTATCTTCAATATTGAAATAAATGGCTTCCATTAAGACCAAGGGGTTATTTGCATGATCTTAAAACAAAAAACCTTCAGAATGGCTAAAGCGATTGTAATGAAAGTTTACGAATAAACAGTGCTACCTGGATGGATCAGGGCTATACATAAACATTTGAAGATTTTTTTTAAAAACAAAAACTATCATAGAATAAATGGTTTTTAATCTAAATAACGCGCCACATTAATAGATCCTATCCAAGTGAAACCACGACAGTATTAGATTATGTAAAAGAGGCACGTGAGACAGGAGTATATTATGATTAGCACTAGCCATAAATTTTGCTGCACTTCAGAAACCCGTTTTCTTTCCCCAACGGCACCAGTGAAATTGTTTATAGACATTTTAAGTACTTATTTACCATGGACTCGGTGATTAAGTGTTTTTTACCGTGTTTGCTAAAGGGACGTTGACATTATTGAATCATAAAATTCATTTTATTTTCAGACACGATTCTGGAGGAAAAACCGATCCAATGGTCATATGATTGGAAATATATGCCTCGGCGTGGATCTCAACCGTAATTTTGATTTCATCTGGGGAACACTTTCCAGCAACTCTGCCTGCTCGGAGACTTTCCACGGCTCTGGAGCTTTCTCTGAACCCGAGAGTGCTATCATTCGCAATATTGTAAATGAGTACCGCAACCGTCTTGAGTTATACCTTGACATCCACAGCTTTGGAAGTGTGATTCTTTATGGTTACGGAAACGGCGAACTTCCCGCCAATGGTCTTACTCTTAACGTAATGGGTGTAAGAATGGCACAAGCAATCGATGCTGTCAAATGGAAATCTAACCCCAACTACCGTGTTGGAAATATTGCTATGACACTCTACCCGGGATCTGGAAGTGCTTCTGATTATGTTCAAGCTGTTGGCGTCCCTCATTCATTCAGTTTTGAATTACCAGCCTACAGAAACCAACAGAACAGCCTTAACGGTTTCCTTGTGGACCCTGATTTTATTGAGCAAGCTGGTTACGAGACCTGGGAAGGTATTAAGGCTGGTGCAAGATTTTTGCTGGAATTTTCTAGGAGTAAGAAGTAACTGCGTTAATTCTTTTATGTATTTTGGTAAAAATAATAACTAAATAAATATTCATAAAATCAATGTTATTTTGTTTTTCGTATAAGTTTGCCATTTATCCGATTAAGACGAAACTTAGATGAGTGGTTCTGATTCTGACAAAAAAAAATAACGAATACCAGTCAAAAACAGGAGATAGGCACCAGAATCTTCCTGAAAACAACACAAAATAATTTGAAATCTGCTAATGCAATCCCGCCTGTAGAACTTTGCAATTATCGTTAATATCTTCTCCTTCTTCTATTACCTGTCTTTAGCAGATGCATATATTTAGCAGTGGCTCTTAGTAGGCAGTAAATAATGAAAAAAAAATTGTAAAAGAACACTCACCTCTGCCATGGAGGCATTTCAAAATATTTAATTTTAATAGAAAAGATGGCTAAGTTCTACACTCGACTTAGGATCTCATGATGAACAAAATTAAATACATTTAAACTAAACTAATTTTACGGATTTTACGCAGTAAAATACATAAAATTAGTTATATTTCAATGTGTAGTGTTCGCGTAAATATAAGAAATCAAAATTAAATACAAATCTAAAAATACCATTTATTTATTTATTTATTTACACTTTATTGCACCTTAATAATGTATGTAAATAATGCGGACTTAATGCCTTTAGGCATTCTCTCCCAGTCAACCCGGGACGTGTGGAAATTAAGTGATAGGTGACAAATTAAATGAACAATAGAGTAAATCCAGGAAAACAACTACTGATAAACTTAAAAATAAACTAATATTATATATATAAATACAATAAGCTTATATACTATAAAATATAATACAGACAATATATTATATTTACATACAAATACATAGATACATAAATATATACATATTATAAATACAAATAGATATATAACATAAACCTATAAATAAAATAACAACAAAGGTAACCAAATTGACCATATTAACTATCAATAAAGTGCTTATGTACCAATCTATCAAATCAAACCATTGCAAGAACTATTAATGAAATAGTTTGCTATCATCTCTCTTTCCGTCTGATTATAATTTGAATGTCTTCAAAACAACAGTGAAAAGGTGATTGTTAAGCTAAGTCATTACACTTTGCCTTTTTCAGCTGCGTCATCATTTACCATCATGTAGGATTACTATAACATCAAGCACTGGCTTATAATAATAAAAAAAAGCTTTTCAACGTAGAATTTATCAAAATACCCAATAATTAAAAGCTGCAAGTGGTATTTTTTTTTCTTTTTTTATAGGAGATGGGGCAAACGAGCATGCGGCTCACCTGATGGTAAGTGACTACCGCCGCTCATGAACAACTGCAACACCAGGGAAACCAGGGGAATTGCAAATGCGTTGCCGGCCTTTTAAAAAGGAGTAGGCTCTTTTCTTGATGGTTCCTAAGACGTATCGGTCCGGAAAAATCGCTGAAGGTAATCGATTCCACAAGGAAGTTATGCCAGGAAGAAAACATCTTCTTAATCGCAAAGTGGTGGACCGCCAATCATCCAGATGGTGTGGATGGTATCGGAAGTGCTGGCGCAATGTGCGTTCGTGAAATTTAGCCTTATCTAATAAAATACCCAGACCAGAATCGTTTTTACTATTGTTTATTAAGCGTGGTTTAAGGAAAATCTTCAGTCCAAAGGGAGAGAAAGGTCAATGCACAACAGTGGTCTTGTACAGGCTATTTAACAAGAAGGAGAATATCGTTGTAATAGACTGACATTTTAAAATATTTCATTGACTATAATAACGTTCAATATTAATTTTCCAACGCATTGATTTCTCAATTTAAAACCTTCAGTATGTTAAAATAATCATACTGAAATACCGTCAGTGTCTAAAAGACAATGGCAAAATGGACCCACATATTTTAAAATTAACGAAGCATCACACTTTTGCAAGTTTAAGTTAATTATACGTCTATACAATGTTTATATTTAAATATATATAATTGTTGTAAATAATCTAAATAATTGTGGATCTAGAATACGGGAGTCAAGAGAAAGAAATTATTATAATTTATTAAATAATATATCTTGCAATAACAGAACGTTATTTGCCAGTAAACGTTGTGATTAAATACTCTGTTCGCCATGACAGCACTTTTCATTATTTTTTATTGTTAACGCTTTCACTGTTGCAACTTCTTTTTCTTTAATAATCTAAATTGTCCCACAGCTGGTCAACTTTTCACATCTCTCTTCTAGCAAGCAGTAATTTGATTGAGGCTACATGAATAATTATGTGTAAGAGTTTGATTACGAGGGCGGCACTGAAAATTTCGGGAATCAAGGAAGTGACACAACATTACTATTTAAAAATATATTTATTGCTTTTCGAAGTATTCTCCGCGAAATTTGACACATTTTTCCATACGATGGAACCAATCATTGAAGCAACCATTCCATTCGGAAGTTGGGGTCTCCAAAATGGCCGTTTTGTAGGCGTCCACAGCTTCTTCAGGTGATGAAAATCTCTGTCCACGCAATTTATTCTTTATTTTAGGGAAAGTATAGAAATCATTAGGGCTTAGGTCAGGGCTGTACGGCGGATGGTCTAATAATTCTATGTTTTCTTGCTCTAAAAACCCTTTTGTTCTGTGTGCAGTGTGAGAACTCGCATTGTCGTGATGGAGAATGATGCGGCGGTTGCAGTTCTCTTTACGGAGTTCAGAAACGACCTTTGGCAAACAATTGCTAGCATACCATTCTGCATTAACCGTTCTTTGTCCCTCAACAGGAATAGTCGTAACATGGCCGGTTTTGAAGACAAACATGGCCACCATTTATTTTACAACACTCCGTGAACGAACAATTTTTGTTGGCTTTAACTCATTTTCGAACACCCAAACTCGTGACTGGTTTTTGTTTCGGGTTCGTACGCGTATATCCAGAATTCGTCACCTGATACGATGTTGTATACAGCATTTGAGGATCATGTGTGGAATCTTTCGAGAGTTCTGACGCACCAAATAACGCGAGCCGCTTTTTGCTCTTCACAGAGCGAATGCGGTATCCATCGGGAAAACAACTTTTTACACCTAATTGTTCATGCAAGATTATTTATATTAACTCATGCCAATGTCTATAGTTGCCTGAATTTCGAGGTATGTCACATGTCGATCTTTCTCAATCATCTTACGCACAGCATCAACGTTTTTTTGGGTGACTGCAGTTTTTGGACGACCTTGACGGGGATCATCACTGAGCTTGACACGTCCACGTTGAAATTCAGCAAACCAGCGATAAATTGTGGTTTTGGATAGGGCTTCATCACCAAATGCAGAAATCATCCAGGTCAATACACTGTTTTTGTGTTAAACCACTTCGAAAGTCATAATAAATCATCGCTCTTGAATTTTCTCGAGTCAATTCCATTTTCTCAACGACTAAACAAGTTTGACAAAACCTTGTGACAAGACCGAGAATCTTTTTTTTATTAAATAAATGGTATTCGATTTTTAAACCCAAGGAGTTTTCAATTAAAAAGATTTTAATATGACAGGAACAGTGGAAATATTTCATTCCCGATACTTTTAGTGCAGCCTATGTATTAACAATACTACTGTAATGTTTGACTATGGAATAAATCTTAGGACTTCATGTTACCTAATGTATCTGGCTGGACAGATAAAGTACCTATACTACGTACTTATTAATACAAATAATATTCTGATACAATGGAACTATAACATTTACCCATAATAGGTATTTTTTGAATAATAATTTTTTAAGGTTATTATCTATTTTTAGGTTCTTTGTAATTTTTAAAAATATCTTTTTTCTCCCACTTTTTTAGACATTTTTCCATTTGATTTTTTGTTAGTTTTATCACGATTTACAACTATTAATAATTTTCCATGTGTTACGGCCTGCAACTGCCTATCCCAGGAGTAGGATCCTCCGCGGCCCATGAACGGAAGAACCTACAAGCAGGTACAGGTCGGGCGTCCTAACGCCAAGGGTGGAAAGTTTCTAATTACAATAGACAATTCGGGGGGAGCGTTACACTATAATGGGGAGCTTCCTTACCTCTATCCAAGGCGACTGGTCCCTCAGGATTCGGTCAGGTCGCGTGTGGATGTATAGTGCTAGGAATGTAAGGGTCAGTGATGTGTATCTGGGTGTGGTTGGTAGTGTTATTGACCTTATTAGACCGTTACCCTCTGCAGCAGTTCAGCCCTCAGCACCTCTCCAAACTACGGTCTCCTTCCGCAGTCACTTTCTTCGTTTTCTACGATGACAGTTCTTTAACTCTGCCGTACGATTAACTACCTTACAGAAGCCACTAACTCTCGTTTGTTATAACGCCTGACTCACGAAATGAACACAGAACGTACGGATTAAAGGTCACCGTTATTTCTAGAATGTCAAATACCGCACTAGTAACTAATACAGTCGAATCCACTTATACAGATTCTGCGTTAAACCTAAAAGTCCCGGGTAAAACTCTCAGCAAGGGATACGCACTACAATTTCCAGTGGTATATTTACTATACGCGCCTATCATAAACAAGCTCCCGACAAAAAAGAACGCGTGCGATCTCTCGCCGCGACGAATCTTGTCTCTCTTGTTCCAGTGTGTCCTCGAAACGACCGGACGTCAAAACCGGTATCGTAGAGGCGCGCGCGCCCTCTGATGTCTATTATTGACATTAGCGCTTTTGCGCGAACAAACCCTCGTCCCGGACATAAGGATTTAGGGCGAATAAACCGGTCAGCGGGACAGGGTCGCGACGGCAAGTTGCAAGACCGAATCTACAAACAAACTTGGCCACCTTACGCACCCCATCAGATCTTGCAACCCTAACCAACGCCTCAAAATTACAGCCCCAACGTGGGCTAGCTAGAGAGTTGAACTGGATGCCCTTCCTGGACATCGCAGCACATAAATAAGTCCTATTCCTAGACAGAAGTCCGACGAACTCCTTCAAACACCTATCTGCGCTCCTATGATTAGTTCCGCAATCCGACCGGATCAGGTCTGCAAACAGCGACGCGACACGAAGCGGCCCAGAGGGACCTTCCAAGCTTCAGTGCAGAGAGCACCCCCAAATTCCCCATGAACGTCGTCTGTGGAGAGCCGAACGAAACGCACAGATAGTCCCTAGTATGAATTTTCAAACAAGTAGACATAACCAAGCCATCCACCTATAATCATTTACCAAATGGTGCGACAGCTGATTTCCATCTGATAATCTACAAACCAGATAGCCCTTTAGGCAGGTAGTCCTATGCTCATATTTCAACTAATTTTTCAAAGCATCAATGTTCAATTACAGAATTAATTAAAACAAGTAATCACCGACGCACATACGTCAACTTGACAAAGTAAACAAAACAATAAACGTAAGAGACAGCCCTATTTCTTATTTCAAATAAATATCTTAGACAGTGCCAACAAAATCCAAACCAAAAGAGAATTGACTCTTATTCCCTTCGGCACAAATAGGGTTATCTAATTTCAACCTTCCTTATCACAAAGCAAAATGATTAAACACTATTACAAAACATATACATAATTTTCAAAATAGCGCGCCATTCAAATTTCAAATGAATTCAAAGTTTCCTGTCAGCAAACAGACGCAACAATCAAATACAATTACAAAGCATACGCCCAAGCATTCAAAAGGGCACACAATTTAATCTCAATTTTCCGTGCAACAACAAACGCAGTGATAAAATGTATTTACAAAACATATGCAGCAGCATTTAAAGGAGTATTTTAAATTCAATTCTTTTAATCACAACCGCTACAATATGAATTTCGCGGAAAACCCAAAAGCATTTTAATTTTAATTTAAAGAATTTTTAACTAAGTGCTCGACCAAACCAAATCTAATACCCCTTGAGAGCGTGATTCAACGCTCCAGGGGGCCCTAATCTTCCCACCACCAAGTGGAGGCCACACCGCGTGAACCCGAGACTAACAGAACGCAACCGCTAACAGTCGCCACACGGGTTGTACGCCCTCACTGAGGCCGTCGGCAACAGAACAGCTTGACAAGTGGACTGTTGACGGCTTAAGGCTCAGTAGAGGCGGCCGTGGTGGGAGCTAAGGCGGCAGCTAGCTAGGGCCGCCTCCATCAAATGGGGTACAGTGGTACACCAGTCGCGGCCACTCAGCTAACGGGGGTGAGAAGGGTCCAGTGGACTGATGAGTGGCCGTGAAGTTCCTCTCCGCACGCTGAGGGGGGTGATGACACCACCGCCCCTGGGGGAATTACCCCCCGACTGGTCGGGGGAGGGACCCCTTTCAAACCTAGGGGCCTGTTGGCTAGCCGACGGGCGCCGAGCGTCGCCCGTCAGAGGACGTGGCAGAGCGCCCCCGCCCGTGGGGGTCGAGGGCCTGGCAGCGCCCCGAAAGGAGACGCCGTTCACACTCAGGTACAGTACGGCATGGTGATTGCCCTGGCAATGCAAACAGGGACGCCGGTGCGGACAGTCTCGCTGGAGGTGCCCTTCCACACATAAGTAGTACCAGCGGCGCTCCTTGGCGACAGTTCGCCTCGCCGGAACCGGCTTACCTAATAATTTCGGGCAAGACGTTACCCGGTGATCAAATGCTCGACAATAGGAGCAGGGGGGGGGGGGTTGACGACCACTTGCCCGGTGGATTCCGCCTCTCACTGGGCACGGCTCGTAAGTCGTCGACGGTGCCCGCCGCGTGCTCGATCTGTCGGCACTGGTCCTCCAAAAACCGCAGCAGGTCATAGAAGGGCGGAATATAGGAGGACTCGTCCCCGCCGTACCTCTCCTCAAAATGCATTCGAAGGTCGAGAGGTAGACGGGACAGAACGATGCGGAGCAACAAGAAGGCCCATTCACCCACTGGTAAATCCAGCCGCCTCAACATATTACAGGCCACCAAGACTGGATCCAACAGGTCCGGACGTAGTCTGGCCCGGTCACTAAGCAGCGGGAGGCTTAGAAGCTGCTTAACATGTTCGTCCGTAATTCGCCGGACGTTGGCGTATCTTCTGGCTAGGAGGTCCCGAGCAGTCTGGTAGGCGTTGTCCGACAAGCTCAAATGGCTGACAACGCCCAGGGCCTCCCCCTCCAGTGAGGCCAGGAGGTACGCCATCTTCTGGCTCGGGGTCAAGTCACTCCGGGCGTCCACTAGGCCGTCAAAAAGACCAACGAAGGTCAGCCATTCGGAAAGGACCCCGGAGAACCTTGGCAAGTCCAGAGTCGGGAGTCGTCCCAACAGCTCCGGCTGAGGCTGCTTCCGAAAGGACTCGGGCAGGCCACTTGTCCGAGCTTCACGCGCCTCCTCGGCATACCTGCCTTCAGCCTCGATCAACTCGTCCGTGAGCGAAAAGAACTGCTCGTAGTCTGCGAAGCAGGAGTCCAGGACTCCCTTTTTCACATCCGAATCCTCGAGCTCAGCGTAAGCCTCCTCCACTGCAGCCCTTCGAGCATCGACCTACTCGAACCGCTTCATCAAGTTATGGACCCTATCCGGTCGACCTATCAAAGCATGGGCGCTGGTGGCCCAGCGTAACTCAGTCCGCGTGCAACAAATTAGCATCTTGGGCGAGGACATCACTACTAAATACAAATTACGACGCGGCTCGAGCACAATTACAAAAATAACAAATAACAAATACAAAAAAAATTAACAGCTAACAAATGCAGTTCCTATCAAATCGAGTTGAATAGAAATTAAACAAATAAGAACCGCTATTTATCAAATAAAATACAAGTTAGTACAAAAGAAAAGACAAATCAAATTAACAATAATAAATACTAGTGCGATCAAATCAAGTTAAATTCAAATTACGTAAATACAAATTACTACTCTTCAGTTCAAATACAAATTACAATACGAAAGTTACATAAACGAAGACACACATCACGGTCGATCAACAAAAAATGCCCAGCTCGGATATCGACCCTTCGATAAGTAATCCACTACAACTATCCGACAACGATAATTAACCGATTACGTAAAAATAACCATCTACCTACATGACGCAAACTCCCGCTTGCGCGCTAAGCGGGCGCGGCTTTTCAAATTTACCTGTAAACAACAAAGCAAGCCAACAAAGAAAGGAATTTTATTATTAAGTATATAATAAAAAAAATATTTTTATGTATTACGGACGGGCGTGATTGTAGACACAAAATTAAACCAATCAACCCAACGCTCCCTGCCACCAAAATTATTTAATTTTTATCAAATACTATGGTCGGTGGATCGACCGGGAATCGATCCCAGAATCGCGCTCTGCTACCAAATGTTACGGCCTGCAACTGCCTATCCCAGGAATAGGATCCTCCGCGGCCCATGAACGGAAGAACCTACAAGCAGGTACAGGTCGGGCGTCCTAACGCCAAGGGTGGAAAGTTTCTAATTACAATAGACAATTCGGGGGGAGCGTTACACTATAATGGGGAGCTTACTTACCTCTATCCAAGGCGACTGGTCCCTCAGGATTCGGTCAGGTCGCGTGTGGATGTATAGTGCTAGGAAAGTAAGGGTCAGTGATGTGTATCTGGGTGTGGTTGGTAGTGTTATTGACCTTATTAGACCGTTACCCTCTGCAGCAGTTCGGCTCTCAGCACCTCTCCAAACTACGGTCTCCTTCCGCAGTCACTTTCTTCGTTTTCTACGATGACAGTTCTTTAACTCTGCCGTACGATTAACTACCTTACAGAAGCCACGTACTCTCGTTTGTTATAACGCCTGACTCGCGAAATGAACACAGAACGTACGGATCAAAAGTCACCGTTATTTCTAGAATGTCAAATACCGCACTAGTAACTAATACAGTCGAATCCACTTATACAGATTCTGCGTTAAACCTAAAAGTCCCGGGTAAAACTCTCAGCCAGGGATACGCGCTACAATTTCCAGTGATATATTTACTATACGCGCCTATCATAAACAAGCTCCCGACAAAAAAGAACGCGTGAGATCTCTCGCCACGACGAATCTAGACTCTCTTGTTCCAGCGTGTCCTCGAAACGACCGGACGTCAAAACCGGTATCGTAGAGGCGCGCGCGCCCTCTGACGTCTACTATTTACATTAGCGCTTTTGCGCGAACACCGTGAGTAACGCTACTCCTATTAAAACAAGTTATTATGTATTGTGATGACATAGGCAAAAATTTTGGCATGATGTTAAATAACTGTTTAAAAGGACATCTGATCAGTAATTATTGCATGCCTGGTGCATCCTTTAGTCATATCATGAATAAAGTTTTAGCCACTAAATTTTGACCTAATAGCACATTAATAATTCTTGTTGGAAGTAGAAGCAATGTAAAAATCAATGATTAAAATAAATATATTTTAATAATTGATTCAATAGATTATCTAAATACTTTAAATTTATACAAAATTATCTTGTTTACATTGCATTACAAACAGGATTGGCCACAGGAAAATAAAATAAGATACGATATAAATTTATTAATGAATAACTTTTCATGTAATTATATTTTAAACTTGACATTTAAGAGTTAGAATTATAATTATAGAAATAATTTAATAAACATAAATAATTTAATTAAGAAATGTTTGACTAGAGATAGGTATTAACTATCCAAATATATTTTAATACATAGCAAATGTGCTATCTTATTGTTTATCTCGTATATCAACTAAGCCAAGGACTTGGCTACAGAGACATATGTTTCTATTGAGCAGTATAATGACTAAATATGTAATTTGGAATCAGTTTCAAGTAATGTAAATTATAAAATGAAACAATAGATGTAATATCTAGCGGTTATAATTATTTATATAATTTTAAATTTAACTAACAAATATTTAATTTATGACTCTACAGAGTGATAATAAAAATTATTTACACCTGGTGCAACAGAATATACAAGGCATGATAGGCAAAGAGCTAGAAACATCAAGTGCCTTGGCCACATAGTTACCGAAGACTTGAAGGATGACAGTGATATTGAAAGAGAAAGGAAGACGATGGCAGTCTGCTTCAACACGTTGGCCCGTAAATTTGCTCGGTATAACGCAGAAGTTAAAATTACACTGTTTAATGTCTTCTGTCAAACAATGTACACGTGAAATCTGTGTGGTAACTATACGCAGCGGGCAATCAATGCTCTCCGAGCTCAATATAATAATATTTTCAGAAGTATATAAAGGTCTACCGCGATTTTGCAGTGCATAAAGGATGTTTGTGCTAGCGGATATTGACGGGTTTCACGCTGTAATACGCCAACGAATCGCTCTTATTCCAACACTATTCTAAAGGTCATTAGTGATAAGCAAGACTGTCCAGTCATGAGGCACTGGGCATATGTCATAGTGTAGTTTTTTTTATATTCTGTTTTACTAACATAATTTGTTAGTTCATATTTTGTACTAACCCTCTTATGGAACAAAAGTCTGAAATAAATTAATTTTATTTTTATTTGTTTATTTTATAGTGTCCACTGCGCTGCCCCAATGCGTGTTGATGGACTTCACATGTCTTCGAAATATGTTTTTTTATTCAATTTTGTGGCTTACAAGCTTAAATTGTAATAAAAAGTTTACGATGATATTACTTTTAACATTTTTGCAAATTTTAAAATAGAAGAGGTGTTAATTCACAGCCTGCAGAACATCCGCAACAATTGGGCCTTGATGGGCGGTGTTAACGAAATGCTCGCAGGCAGCTTAACAAGGACACCCAGTTGCCAGTTATTGAGAAAGGCACACCGGCGAATGAAATGAAGGCAGCTCTAAAGGGTTTGCCACTGTAATCCAAGGTGGGTAAACTATATCTGACCGGCAACTTGCGTGGCCAACTTTATAATGACCAATAATGAGATGCTTATGCAAGTAAGCTGCTACTAATCGGCGAGCGACGACTGGCAACGGACGCATATTGAAATTTTTCTCTCTTCATTTGAGGTAACCCATTCGTGCTACAATTCACGTATAGATTTTTGATACAAAATACACGGCTATTTCTAAGGCGACCCAACATTTAAAATTACTGCTGGCGTATATGGATGTTATATTAATTCCATTTGATAGTATAGAACAAGGACTTGATTATTTGGAACAAACAATTTCAGCACTCGAATCTAGCGGTTTTAAAATAAACCTTAGAAAATGTAATTTTTTGACAAACAACATTGAAGAGACTTTGTTCCATAAGAGGATTAGTACAAAATATGAACTGACAAATTATGTTAGTAAAACAAAATATAAAAAAACTACACTATGACATTAATTTAAATATTTTCCGGGCCAGTTTGTGACACCTGTTATACACGTATGTGTGTATACCCAGTGCCTCATGACTGGACAGTCAGACACTTATCACTAATGAACTTCAAAATAGTATTGGAATGAGATACGCGATTTGTGGGCATATTAAGTACAACGTGAAAACAGCCAATATGCGCTAGCACAAACATCTTATAAGCACTAAAATCGCGGTAGACCTAACATTACTCTGAAGGCATTGTTTAATTGAACTCGGAGAGCATTGATAACCCGCTGCGTATAGTTATCCCACAGAATACTCGTGTACATTGTTTGGAAAGAAGGAGAACAGGAAACAGAAGGCTTTAAATAGTGTAATTTTTACTTCTGCGTTACACAGAGTAAATTTGCGTGTCAACATGTAGCAGCGGACTACCATCGCCCTCTTTTTTCTTTCAATCAAATTCAATTCAAAAATCTGCTGCGGCCGAATGTCGCGCAACGTGGGACCCCATTCCCTTGAGGTGAGTAGTAGACTCATGACACGCTCTGCGGCCAATTGGCCGTGCTGATCATGCAATTGGTGGTTATGGTTTACGCGACTTCGGTCGATGTGTGTGCTTACGCATTACCAAGGTGCCAAGCCCTCTTTTACTGGTTTGCCAGGTATTTTGCTGTGGACTACGGTCCAGTTCCTAACTTAACGTTCCCTTCGGGGGGAGCGCGTTAAATGGTTGGCACTGACCGCGCCCGGTGTGTGTGGAACCGTGTACCTCCCCTACATTTTTTTAAATGTGGGAGTGCGAAGCCCTTGTTTCTGGTATTTGGTATAAATATTGTGAGCCTTTTCCAAGCGAGAAGGGATTTTAAAATAAGGAATTGATTGATGTGAATAAGTGGAAATGGGACGATTCATTTTTCTTAAACATTTTTGAGCTCTGCCTTCGTGAACGGGGTTCTTTAGCTTATCAGGCACTACCAACAGCTTTCGACTGCTCTAGTGAATCTTCATTCTTCCAAGAGACACCTAAAATACTAAGTTACTAAATAAACACAACGTAGATAAAGGTACTAACTAAGACGATCACAACATAAATTTATTAAACGGCCTTTATTTAAACCTTTAGAAAGATCTATTAGTGTATAATACCCTAGTCACATAAATAAGATATATTTATTTATTTATTTATGCTTTATATGCACACCAAGTAGGTACAAAGAGGCGGACTTAATGCAACAGGGCAGTCTACCTTTAGGCTAAGCGGAGAAAATATTGTGGGTGCAAAGTGCAAATAAAGTGCTAAATAAATAATATCTATGTCTACAAAATACATACACTATACACACACACACACATATATATATATATATATATATATATATATATATATATATATATATATATATATATATATATATATATATATATGTGTGTGTGTATATATAGCAGATTCTGATTCAACTCCAACAACAAATGTAAAAATGAAATGGAAATTCACAAACTACTCCTGCAACGCTAGATAGTGATTCCAGTGCAAGCGTTTGAACGATGCCTTGCTCGTGGCTGCACGGACACTGCCTGGTAACTCGTTCCATAATCTTACCGCATGAGGAGTAAAAGATTTGTGTAAAAAGCTAGTGTGACAGAGGGGAACATGGAGGTTAGATTTTTCCGTAGAACGGAGACGATTATGGGTATCACCTTGTTACTGAAATTTGCATTTCAGATATTCAGGGACAAACGGGTCGTGTAAAACTGAAATAACGTGCACTGTATTCTAAAATATCTGCGATAGCGGAGAGGTAGCCATTTAAACTGAGAAATATAAGAGGAAATGTGGTCGCACTTATGTAAACCGAAAATGAAGCGTATGCGATTGTTGTGAAGTCGATCCAGTTTGTTTAGATATTCTTGCGAGGCATCCGCATAGCAAACATCTGCATAATCTAGAATAGGTAACACTAAAGTCTGTATTAGCATTGCCTTAGTCCCTAACGGTAAAAATTTCTTGAGACGATACAGATAACGCAGAGTGTTAGTGACTTTTTTGCTCCCTTCATATATATGCGGTCGCCAACTGAGAGTGTTATCTATAAATAAGCCAAGATTTTTAACTGTTGTTGAGTAAGGAACAATAACATTATTAAATATTATGGGAGGTAACGCCTTCATATCAATTTTAGTCAGTCTACGAGAACTACCAAACTCAAAAGCCTGACATTTTGATGGATTAACCCTAATGCCAAATCTGTTTGACCAACTAGAAATACAAATGAGATCACAGTTGAGCTTTTCAATCACATCATCGATAAATGCCACCTCAGCTTGAGCATAAATTTGTAAGTCATCAGCATACAGATGGTACGAATAGCGAATTTGGGATGTAATGAGATTTATAAAGACTGAGAATAAGAGAGGAGAGAGAATTTCGCCTTGAGGAACGCCAGCAGACAACGAGCACTTATCAGAGATAATCTGACCTACTAGAATTGCCTGCTGACGACCCCGAAGATATGAGGAGAACCAGTCCCGCGCTGACGAAGAGAAACCCAGGTGATAAAGTATAGCTAGAAGAATATCATGATCGACAGCATTAAAAGCGTTAGAGAAATCTATTAGGATTAACACAGTCAATTTTGAGTTCTCCATTCCAGTACGCAAATCTTCCGTAACTTTCAAAAGAGCTGTGGTAGTACGAGTGTGCCCCGGCCTAAAACCAGATTGATATGTGCTAAGAAAGTTATTTTTGAAAATGTAACTAGAAATTTGTTTGTGCACAATAGCTTCAAGAACTTTAGATAAAAAAGGGAGAATCGATATTGGGCGAAAGTGAGAAAAAGTAGTGGGGTTATTTATTTTGTAGAGCGGGATAACAAATGCTTTTCTCCACAGTGAAGGAAAATCCTCAGTCAATTGTTAATGATTAATGATGTGAGTAATACTAGGAGTAACATAGTCTAGAATTAAGGTGATCATAAGTCTACTATAAGTATCAAGATCATTATTATCATCATTACAGCCCTTCACAAGTCCACTGCTGAACATAGGCCTCCCCGAAAGAATGCCACAAAGCACGGTCTTGAGCCACCTGCATCCATCGACTTCCTGCATGTCTTACCAGGTCGTCACTCCATCTCGTGGGGGGATGCCCTACACTTCGCCTACCGGTACGAGGCTGCCACTCGAGAACCTTTCTTCCCCATCGGTTGTCGGTTCTTCGAGCTATATGGCCGGCCCACTGCCACTTCAGCTTACTTGACACAACAGAGTAACCGACATAGCCCAACGGATTACGTTGGGCTATGTCGGTTACTCTGGTTCTACTGCGGATATCCTTATTCCTAAGTTTATCACGCAGAGAAACTCCGAGAATAGCCCTCTCCATAGCTCGCTGAGCGACCTTGAGCTTCCTCATACGGCCAGCAGTGAAGGACCACGTCTCAGTTCCGTAAGTCATCACTGGCAACACGCACTGGTTGTACAATTTCGTTTTAAGGTTTTGAGGTATGTCTGACGAGAAGATGTGTCGTAGCCTCCCGAACGCTGCCCAGCCGAGTTGAATCCGTCGATTGACCTCTAGGTCGAAGTTGGACTTACCTAGTCGGACTATTTGTCCCAGTTAAACATACTCATCAACAACTTCGAGCTTAGTGCTCCCAACAACTACCGGCATAGGTGTGACATGGACATTAAACATAATCTTTGTTTTGTCCATCTTCATCTTGAGACATATCGGTTGGGAGACACTATTGAGGTCATTGAGCATAGTGCTTAGGTCCTCCAGCGACTCTGCCATAAGGACTATATCGTCGGCAAATCGAAGGTGAGTGATGTACTCGCCATTGATGTTAATACCATATCCATTCCAGTCCAGAAGCTTGAAAACGTCTTCCAATGCAGCGGTGAAGAGTTTCGGGGATGTAACATCACCCTGTCTTACACCTCTCTGCAATAGGATAGGTTTCGTATTCTGGTTCTGTACTCGGATAGCCATCGTAGTTCTACTGTACAAACACTTCGAAATACCGACAATCAACTTGGCACCGCTGAAGGGACTGCAGCACCGCCCAAATTTCGACGGAATCAAAGGCTTTCTCATAGTTCACATATGCCAGACATAGTGGCACTATTGATCATAAGTATGACCAATAGTTTTATCAGGATTTCGGATGACTAAAACATCTAGGAAAGCTAAAGTATTGTTGGCCTCTAACTCTATTGTAAATTGTATTTTTTTTCACGTCGAGCAAGTACTGCAAGACAACAAGCTTCCGTTCCCGCGCCTAGGTCACAATGACCGAGTGAAGCCAGCCACAGTCGAGCGTGTGCTTGTTGTACTACCCTATAGAATAGAATAGAATAGAATAGAATAATTTTTTATTCAATATTGATTATTACATAATTCTTATTGATAGTCATTTTTTATTTACCACTGGTTCGGAAAATACCTCTGTCCTGGGAAGAACCAGCAAGAAACCCAGCGGGACTTTTTTTTTCAAACATATTTCACTTAACAACAATTTCATTTATACAAATTTTAAATGATTTTTAATAGAACCAGCATGGTGGCGATCACCTTATTCCCAGAGGTTATTTTCATTCATGTATTCCTTGATATTATAATAACCCTTTTTGTACAATTTTTCTTTAATAAAACTTTTAAACTTGTTTATTGATAAACTTTGAATATGTTCTGGGATTTTGTTGTAAAAGCGTTTACATTGCCCCATAAATGAATTACTGATTCTATGGAGTCTAGTAACTGGTATTACAAGCTTATTTTTGTTCCTAGTGTTTAAAGTATGCACATCCTTATTCTTTTTAAAGCTATTTATGTTTTTATGTACATACATTACATTTTCATAAATATATTGCAATGCCAAAGTTAATATGTTTATTTCTTTAAATTTTTGTCTGAGGGACTCTTTACAATTTAGGTTATAAATCGCCCGAACGGCTCTCTTTTGCAAAACAAATATAGCTTCAATATCAGTCGCATTACCCCATAGCAAAATTCCATAAGACATTACGCTATGAAAGTAACTAAAATACACTAATCTAGCTGTCTCAACATCTGTGAGACTTCTAATTTTTCTTACAGCATATGCTGCAGAACTAAGTCTGCTTGCTAATTTAGATATATGGGGGCCCCATTGAAGTTTCGCGTCAATGTAATACCGAGAAAAACAGTGGTATCCACAAGACTCAACTCCTCCCCATTTAATAGCACATTGGTATTCGAATGTTTTACATTAGGTATTGTAAATTTAATACACTTTGTCTTATTGCCGTTCAAGAGCATATTGTTGGCGTTAAACCAATGTACTAATTTCGATAGAGCATTATTTACATCGTCATAATTAATTAACTGCCGTTTGAGTTTGAAAATTAAAGAGGTATCGTCAGCAAATAATACTATATAATGAATGTCCCCTACAAGATAAGGTAAGTCATTAATATAGATGACTATGTCAGAGAAGTCACAGAAAAGGTTGACTACATCTTGAAGCGAGCTTGCGTTAAAACATACTTCAAGCCACTGAAGAAGATTGGTCAATTTTTACCATCCGTCAAGTGTCATATCCCTACAAGATGCAGGAGTGTACAAGCTAGATTTTGAATGTGGTCTCTCGTACAAAGGACAAACAAAAATATCTATAAAAACCCGCATCACATCATTGAGGCCAACTGCCATAGACTTAATACAATAAATGGTATTTTTTATATCCTCATCAGCAACGGGAGAAAAGTTAAATGTCCAGTTATGAGATAATGGCATAGAATGCAAATAAGAAATGGTACTTGATTTAACAGAAGCCTGCATTTGGGTGGTTGAAGAATAATGTAATTTGAGATCACTTATAGAAATGATTGCAGAGTCCACGTTACACGTAGGTTTACCGACCCTGATCGTCCGGAGAAATTTCCATGTATCAGCCATAGAAGAGTTCATGATATTATGTGAATGTAGCGGCGTTTAGCGGCTCGTACCATCTGATTACATCGATTTCTCGCAATTTTGAATTTTGTCCAGTTAAGTTTACAACGGTTCTGCTTGAATTTTCTAAACATCTGATCGTGCTTAGACATAGCCTTACGGATATTTTCAGTACTTAATCCATGGCGCAGGCGAAAGTTTTAACCTAACGTCACGTAATAGGTGCGTGTTTGTCAAACAGCTTATGAATATGAGAATCAAATGTCGTAATCTTCTCATCAATACTCTCTGCGTAAAATGTATCGCTCCAGTCTAAAAGCGAAGCATCATGTTGGAGCCCTTCGACATTTAGCCTAGCAAAATTACGTAGACACAATATAACTGGCTCTACTTTGGGAGGTTTAATTTTATAGGAAATAAACAGCAAGTCACGTCGCGAGAAACCTGGAGCGGGGAGCTCTTCGTGGCAGGCAATGCGTTCTTCTGAGGAGACAAATATCAAATCTAACAATGTATCATTAGCAGTAAGATTGTGATGGGTGGTATCAAGTGGAAGTATTGAAAACTTTGCCGAATCAATAAGAGTGAGTATCACTGAGAAGATTAGTATTAAGGTCACCCATCAAAATATGATGTTGATAATCAGAGCAAATTGAAAGAAGTGCCTTTTCAAATTATATATAACTAGAATTTAATGGACAATAAATTGCACTAAGCATAACTTTATTTCCACTAACAACAATCTCTAAAAAAAATTATTCAACTGATCCAGTATATTGTGAAGGTGAGGCTGATAAAATTTTGTAAGGAATACCACTTCGCAGGTATACTGCCACACCACCTTCTCTTTTATTAATGCGTTCGTTACGAAGTAAAACAAAACCGGGTATTCCGTAAGAAGTAGAAGGCAGAGTTGGATTTAACCAGGTTTCTGAGATAAGTATCGCGTGGATGCTCTGAATGTTAAAAGTTTCTAAAAGCTCAGTATAATGCTGTGGAATACTCTGGGCGTCGATGTGACAAACGTTGAAATTTTTATTTTAATCATTGAGTTTTTGGATTAGAAGAGAACGAACAGTAGGTAACTCCAAGTCAGAGTCAGAAAATGAATAAAAGGAATCAGAATTAGCAGAGGTGAATGAATCGTTATCGGAAACTGCCATGGCACTGAAAATCAGTGTACATACATAAAACATATATTACATAAAAATAAATTAAGATATAAATACCTAATGAAATAAATATATAACTTTTTTGGCTATAAATAAATATATAACTTATTTAAGTAAATAAAAATAAATATCTTTAATATATTATGTTTATGCTGTCTTGTAATTTTAATTACTGCTACCTAAACCTGCTAGTAAACTATTTACATAACGAGATTAAAAAAAGAAAAAGAAAAATAAAAAAATAAAAAATGAGATAGATAATAAATCACTTTGGTTATAAAACCATCAGAGAGCATTAAAAATAAAAGGCATCAATAGTTGTTCTTATGCACCTGAGTAATAAGACAATAAATATATCAGACATTGAAACACCACTAATAAAATATTCTATAATATGGTTGACAATTACTTAAACTAAAAGTTGTTTACCAACTCTGAGCGGCTAGCGAATGAGAACAATGGGGATTGCATTCACTGTACAGAAAAAAAGGACATACGCTAACGCTATTAACTCGCTGGACATCTGCAAGGATGAGAGGACGACGTAGAGCTGGCACTATACGCGGAAAATAGTGCTTCTTTACTTCGTCCAGAAGAACCCATATCGCTGTTGCCAAGATGCAGCGCCTGCTGGACCTGCTGCCACCATGGCTAGATGAGTGGAGGATGACCGTGAACGTGGGGAAGACGGCCGCTCTAATCAACCGCCGATACAGGAAGCCACCACCATCATTGAAGCTAAGAGGCCACGAGATCGCGTATCAGAAAGACCGCGCACGTCGACACCGTCGTCCGCAATGCCAGATGTGCGCGACCGATGCTCCGTCCAGTCCTGGCATCCAAACTACCAAGGAAAACCAAGATCAAAATTTATAAGCTCTACATTAGACCGAAACTGACATACGCCGCTCCGGCCTGGTACGTGCTCTTGAGCAGCAGACAAAGGCAGCGGCTGCAGGCCCGGCAGAATTTAACACTACGGACCATTTTCGGTGCAGGTCGCTACGTCCGGAACGACGTCATAGCAGCCCACCTTAAAATGGAGACAATCGAAGAGTTTGTGGTCCGGTTGACGCGCGGTATGTTCGACCGCACAGACAACGGGCCACACCCATATCTAACCAACTTTGCGCCGCTACACACCCGCCCCCCGGACGGCGACCTCTGCCAAGAGAACTCCTCTCTATAGAGATTAAAGAGTCGAGTAAAACCCTCAATGCCACAGATAGGCCAAATGAGACGCCTAGGTCGAAGCAGTCGCCTATAGGACGACTTACCCGACCTGGCCATATTAAACCACCATTGGCCATATAAGGCGCCTTTTTCAGGCCATTGGACAAATTAGGCGCCTTTTTCAGGACCTGGCCATATTAGACGCCCTGAAATTCAGACGACCTACAATGCCGAAATTTATCGGCTCCCAGTGACCGGCCCATAGATGGATGGGCCGTGAGGAGGATCCGGTTTATGGGGGAGAAGCCCCGAGGCCCGAGACCTGTTGGGTGTTATACAACTCAGCAGACGACAAGGATAGTTGAACAACCAGTAACCGCACGACCGTCTATGTATAATCATCACACAAATTATCGTAACAATTATGTAATATTAATGTTTTTTAACCCTACGCCTAGTTCGTGCTACTTCGCCGCGCGTGTTTCCAGGCTCCCTCGAAGCCTTTGTTTCTTCCATCACCGGTTGAGACTCCTCGTCACATCCTGGCTTGCTATGTTGACGTATCGGCTGGTTGATGTCTTCATTTGATTGAATACTCTGGCGGGAACCATCGGGCAACCTGACGCTGATGAATCCATTTGAAGACCAGACCTTTTTCATCCCAAATTGTCTTCGAGCTTGCATGAACAAATTCTGCTTGTATTTTGTGAGAAAATATACGGATTAGTAAGCTGAAGTGGCAGTGGGCCGGCCATATAGCTCGAAGAACCGAACAGAATACCGGCGTGAAGTAGAAGCTCTGCTTCTGCGTTTCGTTTGGTGAGTGCAGGTGGCCGGTTGCCCAATTCCCCCCCCCCCCATCAACATGGTAGCGGAATTACACAATAGACTACCCCAGGAGGGTACAAGTACCCCTGGAGAATCCCTCGCTGAGCATCCACGACCATGTTATTCCAATCCTGAGCGTGGGTGCTCAGGCTGCCCCGCGTATTCTGGGGGGGGCTAAATTCCGCTCAAAAACATAACTGCTCGGGGCAAACTGAGCAACAATACCAAGGCGACCCCTGCCACGCTATCCGTGAATTTCTGCAACATCAGGGGACTTCACTCTAACCTAAACGCCGTCCACTACCATCTCCAGACGGCGAAGCTACAGATTCCTTGCTACAACAGGTCCCATCCGCAGAGATCGTGATCCTTGGTGATTTCAACGCCCACCATGCCGAATGGCTCGGTTAACGTTTAACCGATCATGCGGGGAGATCTGTTAATGACTTTGCCTTGGCATATGGTCTGACACAACTGGTTACTTCGCCTACGCGGATTCCAGATTTGGAGAATCATACACCTTCCCTGTTGGACCTTCTGCTGACCTCTCATCCGGACGGATATCAGGTTTCCGTCGATGCCCCTCTCGGCTCTTCGGAACACTGTCTGATCCGGAGTATGGTGCCACTCACGCTCCCTTTGCGGTTGCGTTCTGCAGGTTGCCGCCGTGTTTGGCATTACAGGTCGGCGGATTGGGACGGAATGCGGTCTTTTTGACTGAAATGGGTCTGCTTCTCGCCGGATGATCCTAGCGCTATTGCTGACTCTGTCACTGATGTGGTGCTACAGGGAATGGAACTATTTATTCCATCATCTGTGGTACCCATCGGAGGCAGATCTCAGCCTTGGTTTGGTCGCTCCTGTAAAACTGCATTACGCAGTAAGCAGGAGTGTTATCAAGTCTGGGCTGCGGCTTCGGCGACTCGGGATGTAAACACCAGCATACTTAAAAAGAAGTATAACTACGCCTCCAGGTCCTTAAAAAAGTTATTGCCAAGGCAAAGTCAGAGCACATAGGCAGAATTGGCGAGAAACTAGTTCGCCTTCCTTCTGGAACCCATGCATTCTGGTCTCTCGCCAAGGCTGTCCAAGGGAATTTCTGTAAGCCATCACTACCATCTCTGCACAGGGAGGACGACTCACTGGCCCAAGACGCAAAAGACAAAGCCGAACTTTTAGGCTCCCTTCTTGCGTCCAACTCGACTCTTGATGATGGGGGGAAAACACCGCCGACCATCCCGCGGTGTGAGTGCTCCATGCCGGATGTGCTGTTCTCACAGCGCTCGGTTCGCAAAGCACTTCTCTCCCACTCTCTCTGGACATCCAGAAGTCGAGTGGGCCTGACGGAATCCCTCCAATTGTGCTGAGGACGTGTGCTCTGGAGTTGGCACCGGTCCTAACGCGTCTTTTCCGGTACTCCTACTTCCAAGGCGTAATCCCGAATTCATGGAAGACAGCTTTTGTCTACCCGATCCCTAATGACGGCGACCGCTCAGACCCGTCCAACTCTATAGTTCGGGATCACCTTCTTGTTCTCCAAAATAACGGAATCCATTATTAACTGCCAGCTCATCCGGTACCTTGAGAATCACCAGCTGATTAGTGACCGCCAATACGGTTTTCGTCTGGGTCGATCAGCTGGTGATCTTCTGGTCTACCTGACCCATAGATGGGCGGAGGCAGTAGAGTCCAAGGGGGAGGCGTTGGCCGTTAGTCTGGACATTGCGAAGG
Source organism: Parnassius glacialis (assembly GCA_033319125.1). Classification (NCBI taxonomy): domain Eukaryota; kingdom Metazoa; phylum Arthropoda; class Insecta; order Lepidoptera; family Papilionidae; genus Parnassius; species Parnassius glacialis. Next base: position 7,405,614 of record JAVANC010000024.1, on the reverse strand, counting down.
CCTTCGATCGGGTTTGGCACAAAGCGCTTCTTTCGAAGCTCCCTTCCTATGGGCTTCCCGAGAAATTGTGCAATTGGATCACCAGCTTCCTTGCAGATCGGAGCATCAAGGTCGTTGTAGACGGTGCATGTTCTGACTACAAGCCTATTAAAGCTGGTGTTCCACAAGGCTGTGTGCTATCACCAACGGTGTTTCTTCTGCATATCAATGATATGTTGCTAACTGGTAACATTCATTGCTATGCGGATGACAGCACTGGTGATGCTCTATACACCGGCCGTGCTAATATTTCTCGGGGAAAACGTCTCCGAGTACCGGAACAAACTTGTGTCTAAAGTCGAGTCTTTGCTGGACAAAGTCTCGGACTGGGGGCGACTAAATCCAGTCCAGTTTAATCCTCAGAAGACACAAGTTTGCGTGTTTACCGCTAAAAAGAACCCTTTTGTCGTATCTCCTCATTAACAGGGCACTTCCCTTCTTGCCTCAGCCAGTATCGGAATCCTCGGAGTCGACATATCGAGTGACGTGCAGTTTCGTGGTCACTTAAAAGAGAAGGCCAAATTGGCCTCTTAAAAGCTTGGCGTGCTCAGCAGAGCGGGACAGTCGAATCGTCGACGACCGAGCCCTTTTCGATCGGCTCGATTCATTGGCACTGCGAAGAGATGTTGCATCTCTTTGCATTTTCTTTCGCATCTACCATGGGGAGTGCTCTTAGGAATTGTTCAAATTAATCCCAGCCGCCAAATTTCACGAACGCACATCGCGGCAGAACTCCCGATACCATAAACACCATCTGGATGATTGGCGGTCCAGCACTGTGCGATTTAGAAGATGTTTTCTTCCTCGCACGACTTTCTTGTGGAATCGATTACCATCAGCGATTTTTCCGGACCGATACGACTTAGGGACCTTCAAGAAAAGAGCGTACTCCTTTTTAAAAGGCCAGCAACGCATCTGCAATTCCCCTAGTTCCCCGGTGTTGCAGTTGTTCATGGGCGGCGGTAGTCACTTACCATCAGGTGAGCCGCATGCTCGCTTGCCCACTCTCCTATAAAAAAAACCGATGGGGAAAAAAGGTTCTTGAGTGGCAGCCTCGTACCGCTAGGCGAAGTATAGGGCGATCCGCCACGAGATGGAGTGACGACCTGGTAAGACATGCAGGAAGTCAATGGATGCAGGTGGCTCAGGATTGTGCTTAGTGGCATTCCTTGGGGGAGGCCTATGTTGAGCAGTGGACTTATGAAAAGCTGTAATGATGATGATGATTTGTGAGAAACTAGGATAATGTAAACGATGTTCCCTTCAACATAGTCTTTTTGTACCAGGCGGTAGAACGCATCGAGAAATATCCGTATTAGCCATACCGAGTCTGTGAGCCATTTGGGTAGAAGATGATGAGAGATTCGTCATACTCAAGTGTTTCTGAAGGATGCTTACAACAACATTGGGCACATCTTCGTCTGATTTTTCTGGAACACCACTTAACAAAAGATATTTTCTGCGGTGTCTCGTCTCAATGATGTCAAATGACCGACTTAACTCTGTAGTTTGTTGGCGAAGCAGGTTGAACATGTCATGAACAAAGTCTCGAAATGAAGTAAAGTCCTGACCAACCTACTTAGCAGCAACAGTTTTGGTAGAACTGGAACCGAGTTGCTTCTCAAACTCTTCCATCCGACGAGTGATTAGCGCTTCCAGGGACCTCTGAGATTCGGCAATGTCAGCAATTGTGGCCATAGTGTTGTTGAAAATTCACAAAGTGATAATAGAAAATTGTGCTCCAGCAGTACAATGAAAAAAAAACTATTGCATAACCAACTTTTACTTTTAATTTAAAATAATTTAAGTGTTTTAATAAGTGATATTGACCCTAAATTTAATGTACGTAACAAGTTTTTTTTTTAATTATATAGCAATCAAAATGGGACGAACACGTATGCACTTATTTGTCACCCACCCGAGATTATATATCTTATAGATATAGATTCTGAAGAAAGACAAAAATAAGTATAGAGAGAGTGGGATGTGAGAGAGAGAATGCTTTGCGTACCTCGTCTTCGTCAATAGGAGAAAAAATGAAAGTTTCATGAGAATAAAGAGGCATGGAAAATATAAATGAAATAGGTAGATATAAGTAGATATTTTTACACTGCCACAGACGGTAAGGTAAGTAATTTGAAATAAATTATTAATATTATAAAATTATGGAATTATCTTTCACGTTGTAAAATTATATTGCCTTAATCTGAAAGATTTTATAGATGATTTATTTTGGAAACTATGGCGATTATCTTAAGTACCTCATAAAGCAGGTAATAAAAATTAACTCAATCAACACTCGCGCTTCAGTTAATCATAGTTGACCAAAGGAAAACTTGGTCAAAATGTATAAAGATTAAAGATGCGCTACTAACTACACTCTCATTTTGTTTGGTACTTGCCAAACATAAACAGTGTAAATACCTAGTCAGGTCATAAATTCTGTCACATGTTTAATATAAAATAATTGAAACAAGTTTAATCATTATGTAACCATTTATGTACCAAAATGAACTTAACAAAACATAAATTCTTATGACACTAAAGTTTATTCAAAATGACCTCCGTGATTTTCAATACAGGCCTACAATCTGCGCGGCTAGTCGTCTATCGCAGCACGAACGAGGTCCATGTCAATATCGGCGGCTGCCTTAATCAAGGATGTCTTGAGTGACTCCAAATTGAGATGAGGCTTTGAGCACGCCTTTTCCTCCAAGTCATATCTTATAATCTAACGGATTCAAATCTGGACTGGAGGAGGGTCAGTCTTCGTGCCGGATGAAGTCGATTTCACGCGCCGCCAGCCAGTCTTGTGTGCTCTTCGTTCTATGAGCTGTCGCCGAATCTTGTTGGAATACCCAGTGCCTGTTATTGAACATGGTATGAGAAACAGGTTCCACAAGGTTCGTCAGGACTGTATTTTGATACATAACTACATTCGTTTTTACACCTTTCTCACAAAAATGTATCTCTGTTAAGCCCCAATAAGAAACTCCCAACCATACCATGAGCGAGGATGGAAAATGACCTCGTGGGACACGCGGAATACGGTTGCTCACTCCTTCACTACTGTGTGCGTACACCTTATCATTTTGTTTGTTGTAGCTCTCTTCTACGGTAAAATTTTTTTCATCCAAATAAAGAATTTCCCGATATTTTTTTCCCGCGTACCGCTTCAACAAAGCGCGGTATCTCTTCAGTCTCAGGTCCATTAGACGAGCATTCAAACGACGTCCTGTTTTTCTTCGATATGCCCGAAGCCCTAAGTCTTCATTTAACACCCTTTTCACCGTGGTTCTGCTTAACCCCATCTGAAGGGCCAACAGTTTCTGCTTACGTTTGGGATTTTTTGAATTCGCGCCTTCACATCTTTTATCACTGCTGGAGTTCTAACAGACCGAGGGCGACCACTTCTTGATCTGTCATTTACACTAGAGTCTTCATTGTATCGTTTGATGGTACGATAAACGAATCTTTTGGTGATATTCAAATTTTTCAGTTTGTCAAATATTTGAATTGGCGCGTAACCGCAACGATGCAACGCAAAAATGAGTTAAATTCTAAAAAGTATACAGTTTTATTTTCATGAACAATTCGAAATTCGAATTCAATACACCAACGTCTAGTCGTAAAGTCTGCAGTTTGTGATCATATCTTAGACGGCGCCCGCCATTACATTAGATTTGATAAACCACAAATTCTCGCAAAAGAACATCGATTCCTGCCAAGGATTCTTTATAACCGACAAAAACGTCTGAGATTATTTTTTTTTTGAATTATATAAAAACTATATTAAAAGATAAAAAAGAAATCAAGTTGTCAAAAGAACATTTTTTTGGAATTTTTTTTTTTGAAAATGTTATATACTGCGCAGTAACAAAATAACCGCAAACACTCAGCCAGACTCGCAGAACTGGATTCGCCAATTGACGAAATTATACTTTTTCACAATTTTAACTTGCCCAAAGGACCTTCCCAAAATTCGTCGCCAGCTCTCAGTCTATGACCTTGACGTGTCGAGAGTAATACACTATCTAAAATGCTTTCCGTTATGAGGCGTGCAATATAGGCTTCTATTTCGTTCACCTTTTACACCTTTTTTTATCACGGTAAAAAGGTCAGTCAGTTTAAGTAGTGCATTGTAAAATCCCTTAAATGGCCTTAAATCAAACAACTTACAATGTTTGTTTAACCAGTATTTCGTTATTTTTATGCACTACATGTCAAATGGATTGTATGTAAAACAAAACCTTATTAAAGTATAGAAGCTAAGCATATAATATATACAAATTAAATATTCAAATATAGCAAATATACATGGCAATTTTGCGATAACCGGCAAAATTTCCAGAGAAGGTTCAAAATAAGTAATATAGGCAACAGGTGAAGAAAAATTGATAAAGAAATCTCAAACATTCTGTTCTCTTTATCTTTTAAATTCAAAATCCGTGGTAATGCAATAAGCACTGATTTTATACGCACACTCGCATTGGTAAGGGTCGCTCGGTAGGCAAAAACGTTGTTTTCCATAAATCACATACAATTTGGGATAATTTCATATAAAAGTAGAAACCTTATTTACTCGTATTTTAAAAAAACTGCAATAACGGTATATGATTATTTTATATTTGTACTTAAGATAATTAATAGAATCAGGCGTTAATTTGCGGAAATCCATTATAATGGGGTTGCTATAAACTAATTTGCTTAATCCCGCGTAAAGAAAGAAAATGATGTGTCCTGCCCAGTTTTAAGGGGACCTCCCACACCTCCCACCCTCCCTCAATCGTGCACACTAAACTCGTCGCCGTCAATCTGGCCGTTAGCGGCCTGCGGAGGCAGGCCGCTAACGGCCAGCCTCCGCAGGGATTGACGGCAGGGATTGAGTCTACTTCTTTGAAAACTGGAATGAAATATTTTAATTTTTCCTTGACTTATACACTAAACACTTATTGTATTCTAAATTTGAAGCTTCTACGTCTGCTAGAAGTATCTAAGAGTTTTGATGATCGGTTATTCAGTGAGTGACGAAATGAAGAAACTTTGTCTAGTTATAATTCTTAATCTACTTGTTTAGTTACTTGGTTACTGAAAACTTAGGCGTCTAGTTTTATCCACAACGAATTTATAGGGGGTCGAAAATGGCCTTAACTGCTTCGAGTTCGAGAAAAGAATGGTACGGCCATGCCGCTTTTTGGCTCGACTTGGCGGAGACACTGCCGTGCGCCTCAGATCATACTATGTTATTGAAAGTGACGTGATTATGAGTCTCCACCTGAGCATAAGTCCTAAGGTGTTCGAAGAATATGGCAGTATAAGTCAGCTGATTGGGATGAGATGCGACACTTTTTTGCATCCTTTCCTTGACGGGAGGTCTGTTTCTCTACTGCGGATCCGTCGAACTGCGCGGATGCGATAACCGATGTGTTGCGTCAAGCTATTGAGTATTTTATCCCCTTCTCTGACGCAGTAGTGTATAAGTCAAGGAAAAATTAAAATATTTCATTCCAGTTTTCAAAGAAGTAGACTCAATCCCTGCCGTCAATCCCTGCGGAGGCTGGCCGTTAGCGGCCTGCCTCCGCAGGGATTGACGGCGACGAGTATAGTGTGCACGATTGAGGGAGGGTGGGAGGTGTGGGAGGTCCCCTTAAAACTGGGCAGGATACATCATTTTCTTTCTTTACGCGGGATTAAGCAAATTAGTTTATAACAACCCCATTATAATGGATTTCCGCAATTTAACGCCTGATTCTATTAATTATCTTAAGTACAAATATAAAATAATCATTTACCGTTACTGCAGTTTTTTTAAAATACGACTAAATAAGGTTTCTACTTTTATATGAAATTATCCCAAATTGTACTATGTGATTTATGGAAAACAACGTTTTTGCCTACCGAGCGACCCTTACCAATGCGAGTGTGCGTATAAAATCAGTGCTTATTGCATTACCACGGATTTTGAATTTAAAAGATAAAAAGAACAGAATGTTTGAGATTTCTTTATCAATTTTTCTTCACCTGTTGCCTATATTACTTATTTTAAACCTTCTCTAAAAATTTTGCCGGTTATTGCAAAATTGCCATGTATATTTGCTATATTTGTATATTTAATTTGTATATATTATATGCTTAGCTTCTATAATTTAATAAGGTTTTGTTTTACATACAATCCATTTGACATGTAGTGCATAAAAATAACGAAATACTGGTTAAACAAACATTGAAAGTTGTTTGATTTAAGGCCATTTAAGGGATTTTACTATGCACTACTTAAACTGACTGACCTTTTTACCGTGATAAAAAAGGTGTAAAAGGTGACCGAAATAGAAGCCTATATTGCACGTCTCATAACGAAAAGCATTATTAGATAGTGTATTACTCTCGACACGTCAAGGTCATAGACTGAGAGCTGGCGACGAATTTTGGGCAAGTTAAAATTGTGAAAAAATATAATTTCGTCAATTGGCGAATCCAGTCCCGCGAGTCTGGCTGAGCGTTTGCGGTTATTTTGTTACTGCGCAGTATATAACATTTGCAAAAAAAAAAATCCAAAAAAATATTCTTTTGGCAACTTCATTTCTTTTTTATCTTTTAATTTAGTTTTTATATAATTAAAATAAAAAAAAACAATCTCAGACGTTTTTGTCGGTTATAAAGTATTACCAGACCTCTCCAAAAATATTTCTTTTAGTTCCCAAAAAAATATACTTTTGTAAATCTTAAATTTTAATCACGTGTTTATTGAGTAATTTTAATAACACCTGCAAATCGCCAGACGAATTTAGCGGTTTTAAACAATTCCCAGACATGAATAAAGTTTACCAACTAATACGACAAAAAAGACTTATGCGTAGCCATAAGTGCGAGAAAGATAGCTTATCGAAGCATGGAATTGAAAAAAATTCCGCGTAAAGAAATAAAATAATGACGCTCCAACCGGTAGCGTCACAAAAGAACCTCCCTACCAAACCATCCGGCACTAGAGCTTTTTGGGCTCTCCGCAAAGCGTTCGAGATAAACTTCTGTAGGCCTACACTGTCTCCACTGGTAATACCGGATAGCTCACTGGCGCATACAGCTAAAGAGGAAACGGACTTTTTCGCGTCTTTCTTTGCCTACAATTCACGTCTAGACCGTGGCAACAACGTTCAACCTAAATTACCTCACTGCGGGACCTCTATGTCGGAGGTCCGTATCATAAATTAGGAGATTCTTAAAACCTTACAGTGTATAGACGTGAATAAAGCTAGTGTGTCATATGGTATACATGGCACTTGAGTTGTCACCTGTGCAGACACGCTTGTTCCGCCTTTCATTTAGGACTGGAATAGTACCAAAATCCTGGAAGCTGACCAACGTGCAGCCTGTTTCAAAAAAACAGCAGCCGTTCCGACTGCCAATCATCGGCTAATCTCAATTCCCTCCATATTCTGCAAGATAATGGAGGTAATTGAGATTGGCCGATAATGTTATAAATTTTGTAGACTTAGTTTTATTGCCATTAAAATGTAAATTTATTGTCAAGCCAATGTACTAATTCTGATTAAGTATTATTCATTTCATACTCAAACGATTAGCGTTTTAAAATCAATGACGTATTATATATGCTACAAGATAAGATAAATCCTTATTTTAGACTAAAAATAGGAATGGGTCTAGACTTGAACCCTGAGGAATGCAGGTAATACAAAAATTATTTTACTATTAATAATAACTTTCAGCGTTCTGTTACTTCAATATGAAATAATAAGTTAAAGCGTTGTGTTATGTACACCATAATGATGTTGATTCTTGATTTATGACTTAAGTAAACACTATTGAAGGGATAAGAGTGGACACAAATTATTATTAATATTTCTTAATCCATTAGATGTTTGTTAGTCCAAATTTATTTTTATGCAGCAATTTATTTAGGTTCAATAAACTTATTTTGCAAAATTCTACAAGAAGTTTATTGTACAGAAATTGGTCTATCATTGGTAAAGCCTATGGTACTACTAGATTAAAATAGTAATGCAGCTTTACTATCCTTTCTCAAATCAGGAAACACACTGGTGTGTTTTCTATACTTATTTTATAATGTTCAAATAACAAAAGTTTATACATAAAGTAAATATTTAACTTGATATTTTGTCAATACTATATGGAATTCAAAATGTTTTGAATATACATTTTTAAATACGTTTATGGTACGATTATGGAGGTTTCTTCAAAGAAACCTCCATAATCGTTAATAATTCCTCTAAATAGTTAATAAAATATGATTTCGAATAATAGACTTGGTGTGTGTTGGTTGGCTTCATCGTCCGTGGTGTCTAATATGGAGCAAAATAAATCGCCAGTATTTGTATTCCATCCAACTACATTGTGGGTATCTTCACTTGCAAGAGTATTTATTATTATTATTGAAACAGTGCCATAAAATAGTTAGTCTCTTACAGCTAATAAGTAAATTTGTTTTAAACTAAAGTAAAAAAAATATACTAAGAATGTGTTACTTCGTACTTTTCTCATAGTGTTCTATTAAAGGTTACTTTGTTCTTGTGTTCATTGAAAGCTAGAATAAATGGGCTTTTGGTAAGTCAAATCACAGCGCTTTACCATCTTTCATCATCATCATCATCATTATAGCTGTGGATAAATTTAGATGTCTATGGGCCACAGCAACCACTTACCATCAGGTGGACTGTGAACTGCTGAACATAGGCCTCCCCCAAGAAATGCCACAATGCACAGTCCTGAGCCACCTGCATCCATCGACTTCCTACATATCTTACTAGATCGTCACTCCATCCAGTAGGGGGACGTCCTACACTTCGTCCGCCGGTACGAGGCCGCCACTCGAGAACCATCTTTGGTTACTAAAATAGATCATAATAATCAAAATAGGCAAAAATAGAAAGCTATAGATGCGCTTTCTTTGCCAAAATAAAATGAAATGCTACACTTTAGTCTCTAACCTTACCTTCAATAATATAACTTTCAATTAGGAAAGGAGCGAGTACACTACTGTTCGGGGCCAGAAATATACTGTGTCATAGAATAGAATATGTATATAACATTGTGAAATATTTTATTAGTGATGTTTCAATGTCTTATTTTTTTTGTTGTTATATAACTCAGGAGCATGAGAACACGTATTGATGCATTTATTTTTAATGCTCTCTGATGGTTTTATTACCAAAGTGATTTATTATCTATTTCATTTTTTTAGTTTTTCTATTTCTTTTTTTTAAATCTCTTTTTGTAAACAGTTTACCAGCAGGTTTGGTAGCAGTAATTAAAATAACAGTACAGCATAAACATAAAATATTAAAGATAGTTATTTTTCTTTACTTAAATAAGCTATATATTTATTTAAAGCCAAATAAGTTATTTATTTATTTATAGCCAAATAAGTAATATATTTATTTAATTAGTTATTTATATCTTAATTTATTTTTATGTAATATTATACACTGATTTTCAGCGCCATGGCAGTTTCCTATAACGATTCATTCACCTCTGCTAATTCTGATTCCTTTTATTCATTTTCTGACTCTGACTTGGAATTACCTACAGTTCGTTCTCCCCTAACCCAAAAACTCAATGATTAAAATAAAATTTCAACGTTTGTCACATCACCGACCAGAGTATGCCACAGCATTATACTGAACTTTTAGAAACTTTTAACATTCAGAGCATCCACGCGATACTTATCTCAGAAACCTGGTTAAATCCAACTCTGCCTTCTACTTCTTACGGAATACCAGGTTTTGTTTTACTTCGTAACGATCGCATTAATAAAAGAGGAGGTAGTGTGGCAGTATACCTGCAAAGTCGCATTCCTTACAAAATTTTATCAGCCTTACCTTCACAATATACTGGATCAGTTAAATGTATTTTTTAGAGATTGTTGTTAGTGGAAATAAAGTTGTACTTGGTGCAATTTATTGTCCACCAAATTCTAGTTATATATAATTTGAAGAGGCACTTCTTTCAATTTGCTCTGATTATCAACATCATATTTTGATGGGTGACTTTAACACGAATCTTATCAGTGATACTCCTAGATCTCGTGTATTACGTTCTATTATTGAGTCGGCAAATTTTTCAATACTTCCACTTGATACCACCCCTTACAATCTTACTGCTGATGATAAATTGTTATATTTGATATTTGTCTCCTCAGAAGACCGCGTTGCCTGCCATGGATAGCTCCCCGCTCCAAGTTTCTCGCGACATGACTTGCTGTTTATTTCCTATAAAATTAAACCTCCCAAAGTAAAGCCAGTTATAGTGCGTCTGCGTAATTTTGCTAGGATAAATGTCGAAGGGCTCCAACATGATGCTTCACTTTTAGACTGGAGCGATACATTTAACGCAAAGACTATTAATGACAAGATTACGACATTTAATTGCCATATTCATAAGCTGTTTGACAAACACGCACCTATTCGTGACGTTATTTTAAAAAGTTCGCCTGTGCCATGGATTACTGACAATATCCGTAAGGCTTTGTCTAAGCGCGATCAGATGTTTAGAAAATTCAAGCAGAACCGTTGTGAACTTAACTGGACAAAATTCAAAGTTTGGGAAATCGATGTAATCAGATGGTACGAGCCACTAAACGCCGCTACATTCACGATAATATCATAAACTCTTCTATGGCTGATACATGGAAATTTCTCCGGACTTTCGGGGTCGGTAAGCCTAGGTGTAACGTGGACCCTGCAATCATTTCTATGAGTGATCTCAATTTACATTTTTCTTCAACTACCCAAATGAAGGCTTCTGTTAAATCAAGTACCATTTCTTCCATGCCACAATCTCATAACTGGACATTTAACTTTTCTCCCGTTGCTGATGAGGATATAAAAAAGACCATTTATTGTATTAAGTCTATGGCAGTTGACTTCGATGATGTGAATAGACTTATGATCACCTTAGTTCTAGACTATGTTACTCCTATTATTACTCACATAATTAATCATTCACTATTGGCTGGGGATTTTCCTTCACATATATACAAATTTATGCTCAAGGTGAGGTGGCATGTATCGATGATGTGATTGAGAAGCTCAACTGTAATCTCAATTGTATTTCTAATTGGTCAAACAGATTTGGCATTAGGGTTAATCCAGCAAAATGTCAGGCTATTGTGGTTGGTAGTTCTCGTAGACTGACTAAAATTGATATGAAGGCGTTACCTCCCATAATATTTAATAATGTTATTGTTCCTTACTCAACAACAGTTAAAAATCTTGGCTTAGTTATAGACAACACCCTCAGTTGGTGATCGCATATATATGAAGTGAGCAAAAAGGAAGGAAGTGACTATTCTGGATTATGCAGATGTTTGCTATGCTGATGCTTCGCAAGATCTTCTAAACAAACTGGATCAACTTCACAATAATTGCAAATACTAGCTTTTTACACAAATCTTTTACTCCTCATGCGGTAAGATTATGGAACGAGTTACCGGGCATGAACGCGGAGCCAGGAGCAAGGCATCGTTCAAACGCTTGCTTTGGAATCACTATCTAACATTGCAGTAGTTGTGTGTGGATTTCCATTTAATTTTTACTTTTGTTATTGGAGTTTGAATCAGAAACTGCTATACTTAATTATGCACATATATAAGTGTGTGTATATATATATATATATATATATATACGTATATATATATATATATATATATATATATATATATATATGTGTGTGTGTGTATATACTGTATGTTTTACGTAGACATAGATATTATTATTTGCACTTTGCACCCACAATATTTTCTCTGCTTAGCCTGGAGGTAGAGAACACCCTGTTGCATTAAGTCCGCCTTTTTGTACTTGGTGTGCAAATAAAGCATAAATAAATAAATATGTTTTTATTTAATATCAAAAAAAGATTACTGAGATTTCATGTGATGCTGAAACTAAGTCAAAACTGAACACAGTTAAAACATTAATAAGACAACACACGCACTCACGAATAGAATAGAATAGAATAGAATAGAATAGAATAGAATAATTTTTAAAAAATGACTTTCAATAAGTATTTTGTAATAATCAACATAATACTTATTGAAAGTCATTTTTTATTTACCACTGGTTCGGAAAATACCTCAGTCCTGGGAAGAACCAGCAAGAAACCCAGCGGGACTTTTTTTTTAAACATAATTTCACTTAACAATAATTTTGTTTATACAATTTTTAAATGATATTTTCATGCAACCAGCATGGTGGCCTGATCCTTGATATTATAATAACCCTTCCTGTACAGTTTTTCTTTAATAAAACTTTTAAACTTGTTTATTGACAAACTTTTAATATGTTCTGGGATTTTGTTGTAAAAGCGTATACATTGCCCCATAAATGAATTACTGATTCTGTGGAGTCTAGTAACTGGCATTACAAGCTTATGTTTGTTCCTAGTATTTAAAGTATGCACATCCTTATTCTTATTAAAGCTATTTATGTTTTTATGCACATACATTACATTCTCATAAATATATTGCGATGCAAAAGTTAATATGTTTATTTCTTTAAATTTTTCTCTGAGGGACTCTTTACAATTTAGGTTATAAATCGCCCGTACGGCTCTCTTTTGCAAAACAAATATAGCTTCAATATCAGTCGCATTACCCCATAGCAAAATTCCATAAGACATTACGCTATGAAAGTAACTAAAATACACTAATCTAGCTGTCTCAACATCTGTGAGATTTCTAATCTTTCTTACAGCATATGCTGCAGAACTAAGTCTGCTTGCTAATTTAAATATATGGGGGCCCCATTGAAGTTTCGCGTCAATAGTAATACCAAGAAAAACAGTGGTATCCACAAGACTCAACTCCTCCCCATTTAACAGCACATTGGTATTCGAATGTTTTACATTAGGTATTGTAAATTTAATACACTTTGTCTTATTGCCGTTTAAGAGCATATTGTTGGCGTTAAACCAATGTACCAATTTCGATAGAGCATTATTTACATCGTCATAACTAATTAACTGTCGTTTGAGTTTGAAAATCAAAGAGGTATCGTCAGCAAATAATACTATATCGTGATTGTCCCCTACAAGATAAGGTAAGTCATTAATATAGATTAAAAACAGGAATGGGCCAAGAATCGAGCCCTGAGGAACGCCCATTGATACTACCGATCCGGAGGAACCTTTACCATTAATCACTACTTTTTGAATTCTGTTACTTAAATATGAAGTAATAAGTCTAAGCGCTAAATTTTTTACACCGTAATGTTGTAGTTTCCTGATTAATGTCTCATGATGAACACAATCGAAATCCTTGGAAAGATCACAGAAAATACCTAGGGCATCTTGTGAATTCTCCCAGGCATTAAAAATATATTTCATAAGCTCAACACCGGCGTCCGACGTCGAGCGACCCCTTGTAAAACCAAATTGGTTTTTATGAAGTAATTTATTTGTATTAAAAAAGTTAACAATTGATCCAAAATTATTTTTTCAAAAATTTTACTGAGAGTTGGTAGTACAGAAATAGGTCTAAAATTAGCGGGGTCCATTGTACTACCAGATTTAAATAAAGGTATTACTTTACTATACTTCATTAAATCAGGAAACACACCAGAATCGATACAAGTATTAAAAATAATAGCAAGATGAGGTGCAATTAAATCTATTATGGACGCAATAACTGTAATGGAAATCCCACACAAATCTGCGGTCTTCTTTACATCAATGGTTTTGAAGTATTTTACAACATCTTGCGATAATACTTTTTCAAACCTAAATTCTTTTAAACAAGTGTTAACATTCTGTTTGAGTAATGACTCGGCGACAGTTGGAGAAGTATTCAATGACTCGGTTGTCAAGATAGGAATATCAGTGAAATATTTCTCAAACACCGCTGCGACTTCTTGATTTGATTTAGTCAATTCATTGTTAATTTTTAATCGATAGTTTGAGTTACGAGGTTTGTCTTTACCGGTTTCATTATTAATTATACTCCGCGTCATTTTAATTTTATTCTTAGCCGTCTTAATTTTGTTGCTAATATGTAACGATTTGGCTGTGGAGCAAACTCTTTTAAACATTTTAGAATAATTTTTAACATACTTTTTAAAAGCAGCGGAAAGATTATATGATCTTTCATGGTAAAGGTCATATAACCTTCGTCTGCTTTTATGAATTCCTACTGTCGCCCACTCATTAAATGCCTTGCGACTGTTTCTGGAGAATGTTTTAGAAGTAAATGTTTCTTTTAAATTCATTGCTTATAAGGATAAATAATTGTCCATATAAATAGTCTGCATTGTTCTTATAAGAAAGTGATGGAAGGTTTTTTATCATATTACTTCTAAATCTCTCCAGGCGTTTTGTATTAATAGGAACAAACACACTTTTCTCAATTACCTGTTTTTTGTGCATATAAGGTAGTGAAACCAGTTGTCCACAGTGATCTGAACTAAGTTTTTGAATTATTGATTTGTTGATTGGTACAACACCTGTAAAAATATTATCAATACAATTTGCACTACACCCTGCAATACGTGTAGCTTCAAAGAATAAATTACCAAGATTATAGGATTTAAACAAAGAGCAAAATTTAATACTGATGGAAGAAGTTTCCAGGAGATTGATATTAAAGTCTCCACACACTACAAGAGATTTATTCTGTTTATTAAGCTTAACTAAAACTTCTTCCATAACCTTTTCAAAGGTATCATAATTTGAACATGGGGGTCTGTAAACACTGACAACAATAAGGTGCTCAAGCTCAACGCATGCCATTTCTACAGTACGCTCAACAGAGAGGCTCACATGTCTTTACGTTCTTTACATGATAAGGATTTATTAGCTAATATTAAGGAGCCACCACGTAACTTAGTATCTCTATTGAACGAACTGACCACCTGGTGATTACTGAAATTAAATATGGAGTTGTAATCTTTCAACCAATGTTCAGTAATACATAAAATATGTATACTGTTACTATTTAAAAATAATTCAATTTCTAATTCTTTGCCTAACATACCTTGTATATTTTGATGCACCAGGTTGATACAGTTTTTAGTATTGCTATTTTGTGAAATTGCATAATTATGTATTGGTAGGTTGCATTCTAAACTATTTAAATTATCTTTGCTAGAGATTACCTCTATTGTCTTATTATCTAATTTAAATTACTTGGAACTGGTTCCAAATCAAATGTAAAACTATTGACCTGCTCAAAAGAAGCAGGTGTCAAGGTAGCCAAATATATGGCTGAGTTAAAATATAAATAATAAGATAGCGTATTTGCTGCCAGTCTTAAACTATACATTGATAGGTAATACCTATCTCTTGTCAAAAACTTCTTAATTAAATTATTTAAATCAATTAAATGAAATTTATAATTATTACAATTATATGTCAGTTTTACATATTTATTGCATAATAAATTAGTCATTTGGATATTTAAATCATGTCTTAATTTATTTTCTTGTGGCAGACCCCATAAGTAAGGCAATGTTAACAGAACAATCTTGTGAACATTTAAATTATTTAGAATTTCAATATAATCCAATAATTGTTTTTTTATTCACATTGCCCCTTCTCCCAATAAGAAGTATCAATATACTATTAGAACTATGGCTACTTATTACAATTTTATTTATAATTTGACTAAATGTTGCTCCAGGCATACAATAATTAGTAATTTGGTGTTCCTTGAGACAGTTATTTAACACTAAACCTAAGTTTTTACCTATATCATCACTGTACACAACAATATTATTTTTGCTAACATTTAAATTATTCAAATTATTCAAATTATTTTTTGTTCTGGAACTGTCATGGAGTTTATAAGTAGGAGAGGGATTATTTTTCTCCATATTATTAACACATACTGTCCCTGAAGTAACCGGTAATGAGCGCTGACACTCACACTGATGCTTTACTAATGACTCAAAACGTTCCTCATTATATTTACACAGTGTCACCAGTTCGTCCATGGCCAGTATATGTTCCTTTATTTCATTTTGAGCTAATTTATATTTATTTGTTATAGCTTGTAGTGCATTATGAAGTGAAGAAATTTCTGAATTAAGATACTCCATGTCAGTCTCATAACTTTTCCTAATGCTAGCCACCTCAATTGAATATATTTTGACCTTATTAATTAATTCTTGTTTTTCTTTACATAACTTAACATGATTTTTAATACTTATTTTATTTTTTATATTTTTTTGCAATTTATTAATGTATTTATTAAATTTAATGTATTTTTTTAATTTATTGTTACTGCAAGCGATTCTTCCTGCTGTTCCCGATATGAAGACATCTTCACCTGTCAAATCCACTATTGATGATGTTTGTAACAATTTTGAGGATTCTTGAGACGTTGTGCATTCTACAAGTTCATGGAACAGACTCTGAGTTTTGGAGGCTTTTAAGTTTTTGTTTAGTTGTAAAATTTGCTCTTGGGCTTCATTCAATTGTAATTGCAATGCAGCAATGAATTTGAGAGCTTCCTCATATTCCTTGCTGCACTGATCAAACTCATTGACCGTTCCCTGAAGCTGGTCCCTTTCTTTTAATACATTAAGATAATCTATGTGTAACATTGCCATGTCACACTTTAATTGTGTATTCTTTTTAATTATTTCAACTATTTCTTTTTCATTGTCATCCCTTTCTTTTAGTAATATTTCACACTGCTCCTTGCACACCTTTAGTTCCTGAAGCGCGAGCTGGAGCTGGGTCTCAAGCTGGCGCGTCTTGGCATTACGAGTATTCATTTTGCTATTTATTTATTAGTTAAAATATTAAAACTAGAACTTCTACTTAATACAGAAGTAGCAGTGTAAATAACGACAAGAAGTTATAGTGTGAGGTTATATTTGTAGATTTTAAATGAAACGCTTAAGAAAAGATTTAAATATGTAAAACCGAACTGAAAAATTATGTAATAAAAAGGGATAACAAGAAATACAATATGCAGTATTCAAACAATATGTACGTTACCTGTCACTTAAAATCCGAACGTTTAAATATAATATATTTAGGTAAGTAACTTACGTTTTACTTAATACACAGTATAATTTAAACACAATTAACAATTGCAACACAAAATTGAGGTGGATATTAATGATTTATAAAAGTAAAACTTAAATT
The DNA here is from genome assembly GCA_033319125.1 of Parnassius glacialis. Lineage (NCBI taxonomy): Eukaryota > Metazoa > Arthropoda > Insecta > Lepidoptera > Papilionidae > Parnassius > Parnassius glacialis. The sequence goes on along the minus strand of JAVANC010000024.1, from coordinate 7,388,457 downwards.
TATTTGGGAGCTAATATTTTACAAACTTATTCCTGGGGTTGCCTCGCACGCACACATAATATGCATCGTGAATGATTTGCTGCCAACAACATGCTTTCAGGGGCCTATAGACTTAAAGAAAGAAAAAAGATACGTGCGTACATTGGATGTACGTAGTGTTCTATCGTTTTTGCTGGTTCTGAATATTTAACATAGATTATGAATAACAGATATTGAAAGTCATTTATGCTTATACTACTGCCATACATCCATCATAGCATATAAAAGTCCCTATTGAAAGAAATCCTCACCCCTAAAATTGCCTCACCTATGAGGCAATCTATGGGTTTTTTTTTATGGAATAGGGGGCAAACGAGCATGCGGCTCACCTGATGGTAAGTGACTACCGCCGCCCATGAACAACCGCAACACCAGGGAATTTGCAGATGCGTTTCCGACCTTTTAGAAAGGTGTAAGCTCTTTTCTTGAAGGTTCCTAAGTGGTATCGGTCAGGAAAATTCGCTGGTGGTAATTAATTCCACAAGGAAGTCGTGCAAGGGAGAAAACTTCTTCTAAATCGGAACGGAACTTCACGGGGAATCAGAGCACTCCCCGTGATAAATGCGATAAAATACGCAAAGAGATGCAACATCTCTACGCAGTGCCAGTGTATCGAGCCGATCAGAAAGAACTCGGTCGTCGACGATTCGAACCGCTCTGCGCTGGATGCGGTCAAGTGGAAGGAGCTGGCACTGAGGTGCCCCGGCCCAGATATGAGAACAGTATTCCATGTGGGGCCGAACTTGCGCTTTGTAAAGTTGCAAGCGATGTGCCGGCATGAAATACTGTCTCGCTCTGCTGAGCACGCCAAGCTTTTTAGAGGCCAATTTGGCCTTCCCTTCCAAGTGACCACGAAACTGCACACTATTCGATATGTCGACGCCAAGGATTCCGATACTAGCTGAGGCAGCAAGGGGAGTGCCTTGAAACTGAGGAGATACGACAAAGGGGTTCTTTTTAGCGGTAAACGCGCAAACTTGTGTCTTCTGGGGATTGAATTGATTGAATGATTGATTGAGGCCTAACAATAGTTTATTCAGTAAATTATCATACATACAATAGAATCAGTTATGGGATGTCTTTTACGTATATTATTATCGCCGTATAAATTTCACTTTTTTAGTGTAACTATTATTATAGTTATATTAAAGTAAAAATGTATTATATAATGAATGCTATACGAGACCAGAATGGCTGTATTCTGAATGACGAAGTTTTGAGTTTAAGGAGATGGAAGGAATACTTTGAAAGCGTGTTTATGAGTGATGAGACGTTTGAATTAAATGAAATTGAAATTCCGAAAGAAGAGGAAATAGATAGAGATATAAGTATAGATCAAATAATGAAAGCAATGAAAAGTATGAAAGCAGGTAAGGCAGTCGGTTATGATAGAATATCTCTCGAAATGCTAAGGGCTGGAGAAGGAGTTGTGGCAGACCTGCCGTCATCATCATTATCATCATTACAGCCCTTCACAAGTCCACTGCTGAACATAGGCCTCCCCCAAAGAATGCCACAAAGCACGGTCCTGAGCCACCTGCATCCATCGACCTCCTGCATATCTTACCAGGTCGTCACTCCATCTAGTGGGGGGACGCCCTACACTTCGCTTGCCGGTACGAGGCTGCCACTCGAGAACCTTTCTTCCCCATCGGTTGTCGGTTCTTCGAGCTATATGGCCGGCCCATTGCCACTTCAGCTTACTAATCCGTTGGGCTATGTCGGTCACTCTGGTTCTACTGCGGATATCCTCATTTCTGAGTTTATCACGCAGAGAAACTCCGAGCATAGCCATCTCCATACCTCGATGAGCGACCTTGAGCTTCCTCATACGGCCAGCAGTGAAGGACCACGTCTCAGTTCCGTAAGTCATCACTGGCAACACGCACTGGTTGTACAATTTCGTTTTAAGGTTTTGAAGTATGTCTGACGAGAAGATGTGTCGTAGCTTCCCGAACGCTGCCCAGCCGAGTTGAATCCGTCGATTGACCTCTCGGTCGAAGTTGGACTTACCTAGTCGGACTATTTGTCCCAGGTAAACATACTCGTCAACAACTTCGAGCTTAGTGTTCCCAACAACTACCGGCATAGGTGTGACATGGACATTAAACATGATCTTTGTTTTGTCCATGTTCATCTTAAGACCTATCCGTTGGGAAACACTATTGAGGTCATGGAGCATAGTGCTTAGGTCCTCCAGCGATTCTGCCATAAGGACTATATCGTCGGCAAATCGAAGGTGAGTGATGTACTCGCCATTGATGTTGATACCGTATCCTTTCCAGTCCAGAAGCTTGAAAACGTCTTCCAATGCAGCGGTGAAGAGTTTCGGGGATATGACGTCACCCTGTCTTACACCTCTCTGCAATTGGATAGGTTTCGTACTCTGGTTCTGTACTCAGATAGCCATCGTAGCCCTACTGTACAAGCACTTCAACACTTCGATATACCGACAGTCAACTTGGCACCGCTGAAGAGACTGCAGCACCGCCCAAATTTCGACGGAATCAAAGGCTTTCTCATAGTCCACATACGCCAGACATAGTGGCAAATTGTACTCCTCGGACTTCTGTAAAATTTGCCGTAGGGTATGTATGTGGTCTATGGTGCTAAAGCCTTTTCGGAAACCGGCTTGTTCGGGAGGCTGGAAGTCGTCAAGTCTGCGCGCGAGACGATTCGTAATGACTCTCGAAAACAGCACGTAGACGCGGCTCAGAAGGGAAATCGGTCTGTAGTTCTTCAAGAGAGCGTTGTTGCCTTTCTTGAAGAATAAGACCACCGCACTTCTGCTCCACGCCTCCGGTGTAATGCCACCATGGAGGACGGAATTAAAGAGCTTCTGAAGGACTTCAAGTACCGGTTTTCCACCCGCTTCCAGAAGCTCCGCTGTAATTCCATCCTCGCCTGGGGCCTTGCCGTTTTTAAGGTGCTGGAGAGCCATTCTAATCTCGCTCAGACTGACGTCCGGGATATCATCGGAATAATGTCGGATAAGACTCGCTCTTGGATCATTACTCACACTTGCGTGTGGCTCCAACGATGACGTGTACAGCTGCCCATAGAACCTCTCAATCTCACTCAAAATCCCAGGTGCCCCGGAAACGATGCTGCCACATTCGGTCTTCAGCCTTGACAGTTGGCTCTTTCTGGCAGACAGATCTCTGGCAAAGACTTTGGAGCCTTGGTTCCGCTTGATCGCTTCTTCAATACGAACTGTATTGAAGTTGCGTAAGTCCCGCCGCATGCATTTGGAGATCTGTCTGTTTTCATTATGGGGGGTATATTGCCATAGTTGCCACGCTTGGCGAGCGGGTTGGCAACCGCAGTTTTTTATTGTATTTTGCGGTTACCAGGAAGACGCTGCTGCCCATCTCCTGCCTGTGTCCCTTTGTCGCCTTTTACGACACCCACGGGAAGATATGGGGTAGTGGATATTCTTAACCGCCACTACACGGCAACCTGCCGTACACCTTGTTTAATTTATGTTGGGAACTTAAGCGGGTACCGGGAGACTGGTGCAAAGCCGTGATAGTCCCAATATATAAAGGAAAAGGATCACAGCAGTACTGTAAAAACTACCGTGGAATCAGCCTTCTTAGCATTGTGGGAAAACTGTATGCTAAGGTACTAATTGAAAGAGTTATGAAAGAAACTGATGGAAAAATTTAGGATGTGCAAGCGGGATTTAGAAAGGGAATGGGATGTACGGATCAGGTCATTTCCATGCGCATGATCGCGGAGAAGTTTTTGGCCAAAAACCAAAAAGTTTTTTGTGCGTTCATAGACTTGGAGAAGACTTATGACAGAGTGGACAGGGATGTGTTATGGCAAACACTGAACTCTTTTGGGTTGAGCGCTGGCTTGATACAGGCATTGAAGTCTCTATATGGGGACTCTAGTGCTTGTGTCAGGATCAACAGGGCCTACTCGGGCTGGTTTGGCATCCATAAAGGTGTCAGACAGGGCTGTGTGGCTTCCCCGTGGCTGTTTATGGACAGTTGTTTGGAAAATTTGAAAGTAGAAGAATGCGGGTTAAGAATGGTTGAGTTAACCGTCAAATGCCTTTTGTACGCCGATGATCAAGTCATACTTGCGTCGCCGGCAGCCTAGTTGCAAATGATGGTTACATTAATGAGCAGGACATTAAAAGAAAAGGGAATGAAAGTGAATGCAAGTAAGACGAAAGTTATGGTTTTTGAAAGAGAAGAAAGTAAAACGATATGTGAAATAAGAATAGAAGGGGAGTTGGTAGAGCAAGTAAATGAGTTTGTGTATTTGGGATGTGTGTTTAGCAGGGATGGTAGATATGATAAGGATAAAGAACGACGAGTGAATGCAGGAAACAGAGTGAATGGGGCTCTACACTATATTGTGAAAAGTCAGAATGTGCCCAAAAAGGCACGTATGGCAATTCACAATGCTGTGTTAGTGTCTACTTTAATGTATTGTAGTGAAAGTTGGGTGTGGCAGAAGAAGCACGAGAGTAGAATAAATGCTGTAGAAATGCGGTCATTAAGGAGAATGTTAGGGATGAATTTGAATGACAGAGTGAGCAATTGTTTAATAAGAGAGGTGTGGTTTGCAAGATGATGTTGGGACTAGGATTAAGAAAGAAATGCTTCGGTGGTTTGGTCATGTAGAAAGAATGAATGAGGAAAGAGTGACAAAGCAAATTTATGTTGCAGAGGTGAATGGCAGAGTCGGGAAGGGTCGCCCTAGGCGAAAGTTTATCGACCAAATTGGCGATATATTGAAAATGGGCCAAATTAAGAGTACCTTTTACGACGAGCGTGTATGCGTAGGTATATGGATGTGGAGGAAGTGAGAGAGGTGTGTCAGGATCGTGCCAAATGGAAGTCCATAGTCTCTGTCTACCCCTCTGGGTGACAGGCGTGAGTGTTTATATATATATAGTTCTTCACAGCTGGCCGTATGAGGAAGCTCAAGGTCGCTCAGCTAGCTATGGAGAGGGCTATGCTCGGAGTTTCTCTGCGTGATAAACTTAAGAATGAGGATATCTGCAGTAGAACTAGAGTAACCGACATAGCGCAACGGATTAGTAAGCTGAAGTGGCAGTGGGTCGGCCATATAGCTCGAAGAACCGACAACCGATGGGGAAGAAAGGTTCTCGAGTAGCAGCCTCGTACCGGTAGGCGAAGTGTAGGGCGACCCCCCACGAGATGGAGTGACGACCTGGTAAGACATGCAGGAAGTCGATGGATGCAGGCGGCTCAGGATCTTGCTTTGTGGCATTCCTTGGGGGAGGCCTATGTTCAGCAGTGGATTTATGAAAGGCTGTAATGATATCTATATATATATATATATATATATATATATATATATATATATATATATGTGTATAAAAATGTAACAAATAACCAATGGATTAACGCGAGTATATCATCATCAAATACGCTGAATTAGGCTTTATCAACACTATAAAAGTATAAATTATGATCTATATAGATTATTGATTTTGAGTCATAGAGATTATCTTAAGTACCTAATGCCTAGTCAATAAAAATGAACATGCCGCCTTGCTCACGTCAGTTTCTAACATTGTTGACCGAAGTGGAACTTGGTCAAAATGTATAAAGTTGCTCTATTGTTCGCTCTCTCCTTCTGTTTGGCACTTGCCAAACATGAACAGTACAACGGGTAAGAATATTTGTTGTTTTATATTGCTTAATTTAAAATGTGCATGTTTTCCTCGACCTGGTGGAGAACTAGCAGGAACTAGATGGATGCTGGTAACTTAGTAGTAGGTTTTGTGGCGTTCCTTGGGGGAGGCCTATGTTCAGCTGTGGACTTGTGATGGATCATAGTGATATAGATGATGATCATGCTATGCAATATACCATAAAAAGTTAACAAAATTTTCGTCCTTTTCTGCCTACTAAAAAAAAGACGGTACTCAATTCAACTGTATGTTTTTTTATGTGTGTTACCCCATAACTTTTTACTGGGTGAACCGATTTCAATGATTCTTTTTTTATTTGAAAGCTGGTAGTTCTCGTGTGGTCCCGTATGAATTTGATCAAGGTCAGACCAATGGTTATTGAGTTATTCTTAAATAACCTATATTGAAGTCACTTATATTTAAGTCGGCTGTACAAAATTTTTAATTTTAAATTATTAATTTTAAATTATATATAATAAGCGTTACAGTCTAGCACACTGTCTACCTAATGGTAAGTGGATGATGTGGCCCATAGACATCTTCAACTACCCTCGATTAAAATTCATTCGTTTTCACACGGACAAAGACGGAATGGCTCGTTACCAGTAAAAATCGTCTCCCGTTCTTTGTACTCACCATACGAAATACAGCAGTATTAAGCTGTTATTTTACACTAGCATTATGTCAGAGCGTAGTCCTTCCCCGGTCAAGAACTATAATATCGCTGCCGCATGACTCTACCACTATGCACAAGTTTTGAAGTGTTTAGTTTAAATTCAAAGACAAAAAATCAAAATTACCAGTTAGCTGAAAATAACTGGACAATCCGTATCAATTTTGTAACGCAGAGGGGCCAAGCATTTGGCAGCGGGTTCAAATACCGCACGGAACATGTTGTTACATGCATGTTTCTTAAAAGTTAAATTTAAAGCCTATATACATCCTACAGCTGGGCACAGGCCACCCCATAATACTGAGACCGTTTTAGGGCAAGGAATTGTCCACCGTGCTGCTTCGGTGCGGGTTTTTCACATGTGTTCGATATGTTTAATTTTTTTTCACCGCCGAACACATGGTACACAGGCACTTAAAATTCTATATCATCATCAACACCATACTCATAGATTGCCACACAGGAGGAATATTTGCCATAGATGCCACGCTTGACGGGCGGGTTAGCACCGCAGTTTCTTTTTATTATAATAAAGTTATGTTCAGGAAGATGCTTTTTCCCATTTTCTGTTACGTTTCACTCCGTCGCGTCTTACGACACCCACGAGATATTAAAGTGTAGTGGATATTCTTACACCGCCATCACACGGTTCGAAATCGAACCCAGGCTGCTCTTTAGTTTATGCATAACACCAGCGTCAAGAGTTCTTCTGATATTAGACGGACACTTCAGCCACACCCGGAATATTGATGTAATAGACCTAGCTAGAGAGAATAACGTTATAATCATGTCTTTACCACCTCATACCACCCATACGTTGCAGTCACTAGACAAAACGTTTATAGGGCCATTAAAAGTATATTATAGTGAAGAAATAGGAACCTTTCATCCATTGAATCTGAATGACAGAGTGAGAAATTGTTTAATAAGAGAAGAGTGTGGTTTGCAAGATGATGTTGTGACCAGGATTAAGAAAGGAATGCTTCGGTGGTTTGGTCATGTAGAAAGAATGAATGAGGAAAGAGTGACAAAGAAAATTTATGTTGCAGATGTGAACGGCAGAGTCGGGAAGGGTCGCCCTAGGCGAAAGTTTATCGACCAAATTGGCGATATATTGAAAATGGGCCAAATCAAGAGTACCTTTAACCGACGAGCGTGTATGCGTAGGTATATGGATGTGGAGGAAGCGAGAGAGGTCTGTCAGGATCGTGCCAAATGGAAGTCCATAGTCTCTGCCTACCCCTCTGGGTGACAGGCGTGAGTGTTTATGTTATGTAAATAGGAACCTGGATCAACATAATGCATAAAGATACATGCATAAACTTTCACATTGTTCACTCAGAGACTTTATTTGGCACGATCCTGACGCATCTTTCTTGCTTCTTTCACGTCCATTTACAGACGAAGACATGCTCATAGGTTATGAGTAGTTTTAACTTAGCCCATCTTTAATTTGGTCTTGGTTCATCCACGTGCAAATTGTTTACGTAAAACGCCCTATAAACTAATAAAAATCGAATGGGGGGAGAAGGGTATTTTAATTTAATTAAGAAATTAGTTAATTAAATACTTTTCTTTAGATTCGTCTTGTACGAGGTTAAGGTTGCTAATGAACAACAGGCGAGGCAAGTAAATGCATTGGGAAACGAACTTGAACTGGATATTTGGTCGTATGCCGGTCCCACACGTCCAGGTCTGGTCCTTGTACCAGGACCAATGCGTCAAGTCTTCCAGAGGGAGATTACTGCTGCTGGAGCACAATATGAAATTCAAGTAGAAAACATCAAAGAGTAAGTATACCTTTTCATTTTAAATTTAAAATATAATTCAAAATTTGAAATTTACGCATATATTTTTTGTTGGTCTAAGCTTACGAGTTAAATAGTTAAATATTTACAACATGTTTTCACTTATAACGAAACTTATTTACTACATTACACAAATACAAAATGTGTAGACAGTTAAATAAATAGATATATGGATATTTCTTTATGACACACACTAAAACAAAATAAAAGAAAATAAAATACAAAATTTTAAAACGAAGTACGATTAATAATCTACTTTTTTTTAATCTAATAACATAAATTAAATTTAAATATATGTAAGTTAACACTATTACACTTATATTTATGCATTAAATAAAATAAAACCTATATTATAAAAATAATACATGCAGCGTTTAGATTATTACATTCCTAATTATATGCCAAGATTTATTTTATAAAATTATTAAAAGATAATACGGATAGAGGGCGTCCTATTAATAAATTCCACAGACGCATAGCTTGAACAACAAATGACTTGTACAGAAAACTTACATGTGCAGACATTTCTAATTTTAAATAGTATATTATGAAAAGCCTACATAATATATGCATATCATGATTTGGTGTTTAACTTTTTAATTTATAATTTTTAAAAAAACTCGCAGGATGCTGGATATGGAAGACCAATTGTTGGCCGCAGCTGAACACCGCAGTAACAGAAGCGACAGTCGCCTCTCGTTTGATGCTATCCACAGATACCAAGCTGTACGATTTTTTTTATTGGCTACCGTTTTTTTTTCCAAAAAAGAGAATATTTTAATAAACCTATTTATTTTTATAGGTTGATGACTACCTCGTTAAATTGGGCAACACCTATCCAACAGTAAAAGTTGTTTCGGCGGGGAAAAGTTTTGAAGGCCGTGACATGAAGTACCTGAAGATTTCAACAACTAACTTTCAGGTAAAGTCTTATAATTAAACCGAAATAGTAATTTGTGTTGCAACAATTTACAATATTCAATCTTTTTCTTTCTTGGTTTCAGGATACTTCTAAACCTGTCATCATGATTCAGTCACTGCTTCACTCTCGTGAATGGATATCTTTATCTGCTTCTCTTTACGCTATCCAGAAATTAGTTGTTGACATCAACGACAGGGATCTCGTTAATAAAATCGACTGGATTATCTTGCCTATCGCCAATCCCGACGGATACGAATTCACTCACACCAACGTTAGTCTAATTATGATATACACATATATTACTAGAGACTCGCTAAGATCTGATAATATGGTGTCATTTAGAATTAAGATAATCATTAAAGACATATTTTATAATTTTTTATAGGATAAGAGTAGCAAGCGAGCACACAGTCCACTTGATGGTAAGTGGTTGCTGTGGCGCATAGACATCTACATCTATCCTCGTTTTCGAATCACAATACAGATGCGTTGTCAGCCGTGAGGACTAAGATGGATTGCCTCTTTTCCAGAAAAAGGGTCTCCGGCTCTCTACACCCCGCATACGAAACACAGCAGCATTAAGCTGCTGTTTTACGCTGGTGTTCTGTGAGAGCGTGGTCCTTCCCCGATCGAGCCGACCCATTTGTGCTACAATTATACAATTAATATAGCTGCAGCATGGTTCTACCAAAGAAAATTTGGATTTCTCAAAAAATCAGTTTTTAGAGCAAATATAGTCTAGATCTCTCCTAGTGTTGCTCTTTATCCATCCGCAAAGATTCATTACAATTGGTTTAGCCATTCCGATGATTAGCCTAAACAGACAAACAGACATTTTTTTAAATAGGTATTAATATTTTAATGACTTGCATATAACCCCCTCAGCTCAATAAAAGGCAGTCATTTCGATACAGACACTTCGATTTTACGAGTATTTGCAAGTAAATATAAATATAATAAACCTAGCAATCTAACAGCATAGCAATGTGGCGAAGCAATCAGCTTTGTAGCGGTTTCTAACGGGAAAAAAATCAAAATAGGAGGTTCAGATGCCTGGGTGATCAGTAATCGATTGCTGAAAACAGAATTTGAAAATTCGAAATTTTCTCAAGATAATCGTGGGACAGACGGACAGACGGACGGACAGACGGACGGACAGACGGACAGACATCGTGAAATCAATAAGTGACTTCGCAAGCTTCGCCACTTAATAATTAAAATAATTTGCTTTAAATATGTCATATTTATTATATTATATTTGCTAAAAAGTAGCATATCTAGGTATCAAGGGTTTTTTACGTGGTAGAGCCATGCTACAGCTATATTAATAGTATAGTTGTAGCACGAATGTGTCGGCTGCACCTGAATAGCAGCGTAAAATAGCAGCTCAGTGCTGCTGTGTTTCGTATGATGAGTGTAGAGAACCGGAGACCCTTTTTAATGGAAAGAGGCATTCTATCTAAGTCCTCACGGCTGACAACATATCTGCATTTTAATTCGCAAACGAAGATAGATGCAGATGTCTATGGGCTATAGCAACCACTTACCATCAGGTGGACTGTGTGCTCGTTTGTCATCCTAATTCTATAAAAAAAATATCTATTCACTAAAATGCACTTTTATTATATTCTAATATCTTAACTTAATATAATATTATATATTGACTGATAAAATTAATATTATTTTCAGACACGTTTCTGGAGGAAAAATCGCTCTACAGGTCATATGATTGGCAATGTATGCCTTGGTGTGGATCTGAATCGTAACTTTGATATCAAGTGGGGTTCGCAGTCTAGCAGCTCTGCCTGCTCTGAAACTTACCACGGCAAGGGACCTTTCTCGGAACCTGAGACTGCTATTATCCGGAATATCGTACTGGAGCACCGCAACCGACTTGAGCTCTATTTTGATATCCACAGCTATGGTAGCATGATCCTTTATGGTTACGGAAACCGCGAACTTCCGTCCAATGCCCTCACCCTCAACGTAGTCGGTGTTAGAATGGCGCAAGCAATCGACGCTGTAAAATGGCCTGCGAATCCTAAATACCGTGTCGGAAACTCGGCTATGATCCTTAACTATATGGATTCTGGAACTGCCACTGACTACGTTCAAGCTGTCAGTGTTCCTCTTTCATTCTGTTATGAATTACCAGCCTACAGAAATCAAAACACCGGTTTGAACGGTTTCCTTGTGGACCCCGATTTTATTGAACAAGCTGGCTATGAAACTTGGCAAGGAATTAAGGAAGGCGCGAAATTCGTGTTGGAACATCATAGAAGTAACAAGTAATAGCATAAAAACCAAGAAAGCTAAATAAAAAATTACGAAATGGTAACACAGACCTATCATTTAAAATCATCATTATAATCATCGTCATTACAACCCAGCATAAGTCCACAGCTGAACAAAGGCCTTTCCAAAGCACGGTTCTGAGCCACCAGGATCCACCAACTCATACTCCAAGGTCGCGGGCCACACTAGTGGCGGGTACACTTCGCCTACCGGTACGAGGCTGTCACTCGAGAACCTTTCTTCCCCATTGGTTGTCGGTTATTCGAGCTATAAGGCCGGCTCATTTTCACTTTAATTTGCTATAACTTTATTTTATTTGACATTTGACCTTGTCTCTCAGATTAAACAAGGGCATAGTGACGAATGATGGACTAATTGAGTTGGCTTAATTTATTTTATTATTAAAAATTTTATACGCCGTAAAGGAGTACCAACCCATGCACCGCTCGTCGTTCATCTTGCTGACTCATGACATGAGGTTCTTATGCAATTGTTTAGGGAATCCAAACTTGTCGGACCTAAAGAAAACCGAATATATTCCGAGAATGTCAGACTCCTTCATCATTAAAGACATAGTCAAGGGTTTGATAAGCTTGAATGGCTATAACATTTTCTACGCATATGCTAAGTGACGCGCTTTGATGTGGAGTTGTCGGAAAGTGTTAATTTTTACAATTACAAATAATGAATATACCAGCTCACCGCTTATTTTTTTGTAAACAAAACTAACAACAAGTGATAAAATTAAAAATTTTGTACAACCGACTTCAATATAATTTTTTTAAGGATAACTCAAAAATAACTGGTCATACCTTAAATTTATATGAGACCACATGAGAAGCACCAGCTTTCAAATAAAAAAAGAATCATCAAAATCGGTTCACCTAGAAAAATGTTTTGTGGTAAAACGGATAAAAAAAACACACAATCGAATTGAGTATACCTCCTCCTTTTTGAAGTCGGTTAAATATTAGACAATATCAAGAACCATATACTTCGACTTCACAAATATGTAGGTTGCGTCCCAGGTTCAGTTTTACATAAATACGTTCAGTAATAATTGACGGAAGGATGCTATCGAGCTCTAATCAAGTAGCTGTTAACATTTCTTAGTAACTTTATTAACCTACTAGTGAACATCGCTTCGCCTGGATAGAATCGGTGGCGTTATTTTCATATTAGAACTTTTTTTAATTATAAGATATTCAAAGACCATTTATCTTCTGAATTCTTCGTTTATTTCTAAAAAAAAAATCTTTAAGATTTTCGAATAAAATATCGTAATATCGATAAATAGCTAGATTCCTAATGGAAATGCTCTCGATCTGTTCATACAGTTTCATCGGTTTAGCCATTTCAAAGATTAGCCCGAAAAGACAGACAGAAAAACAGACAAAAAATTAAAAATGTTTGTTTGTCTTAAATGCATTCAAATAACCCCCTGAACATAACAGAAGTCAGTTGTTTCAATATTACAGACAGTCATTCAAGTTTTTTTTTATATTTAGTCGTTATTAAGACGACGCTGCTGCCTTGTCCTGCCATAACCTTCTAATTCGTTTTCCTCTGTCACCCCTAACGACACCAACTGGAAATAAGGGAATTCATTTTATTAGTTTTTTTTTATAGGATAGGGTAACAAACGACCACACAGTCCACCTGATGGTAAGTGGTTGCTGTGACCCATAGAAATCTACATCTATCCTTGTTTGCGAATCAAAATGCAGATGCGTTGTCACCCGTAAGGACTAAGATGGAATGCCTCTTTTCAAGTAAAAAGGATCTCCGGTTCTCTAAACTCACCATACGTAACACAGCAGCGTCAAGCTGCTATTTAATGCTGGTATTCTGTGATAGCGTGGTCCTTCCCCGGTCGAGCCGACCTATTCGTGCTACAACTATACTACTAATATAGCTGCAGCATGGCTCTACCACGTATAAATAATTAATAATAAATAAATAAATAATAATAATAAATTAAGTAATTTAATAGTTAGAATTAATTTAAAGCTGCAGATATAAATCTTATTAAATAGGTGTTACTAACCTAGTTATATTAACCTAGGAAATCAGAAATGACTAACTAAACCTGTGTTTTAATAGAATAAGAGAATGAAAATGAGAAAGAATTAACGGTGGTAGCGCCACGCAGCAGCTTTTGCTGTTGCACGTATGGGTCGGCTCGAGCCGGGTTAGTACCACGACCTCACAGAATATCGGCTTGAAGTGGAAGCTCTGCTTCCGCATTTCGTCTGGTGAGTGCAGGCGACCGGAGGCCCAATTACCTCCCCCCCCTCCCACTCATCAACATGGTAGCGGAATTACATTATAGACTACCCCAGGAGGGTACCAGCACCCCTGGAGAATCCCTCGTTGAGCATCCACGACCATGCTATTCCACTCCTGAGTGTGGGTGCTCGGGCTGCCCCGCGTATTCTGGGGGGGGGGGGGCAAAATTCCGCTCAACACAATAACTGCTAGGGGCAAACTGAACAGCAAGACCAAGGTGACCTCGTGAATCCGTGAATTTCTGCAACAGGGGACTTCACTCGAACCTAAACGCCGTCCACTACCATCTCGAGATGGCGAAGCCGGCCTTGCTCTTTCTGACCGAGACACAGGTGTCCTCTCCGACTGATACTTCGTATCTCTCCTACCCGGGGACAAATTGGAGTACTCCTTTGTGTGACCTGTCCATCCTTTGGCTACGCATAGACAGCGACGACCATCCACGCGTCTACGGGTGCCCCTATAGGTCCCATAGCAGTAATGCCAAAACATACCGACTCATCGATCACGTTCAAATGGCTACAGATTCCTTGCTACAACGGGTCCCATCCGCAGAGATCGTGATCCTTGGCGATTTTAACGCCCACCACGCCGAATGGCACGGTTCACGTTTAACCGATCATGCGGGAGATCTGTTCATGACTTTGCCTTGGCATATGGTCTGACACAACTGATTATATCGCCTACGTGGATTCAAGATGTTGAGGATCTTCCTGTTGTACCTTCTGCTGACCTCTCATCCGGATGGATATCAGGTTTCCGTCGATGCCCTTCTTGGCTCTTCGGACTATTATCTGATTCAGAGTGTGGTGCCACTCACGCTCCCCTCGCGGTTGCGTTCTACAGGTTGCCGCCGTGGTTGGCATTATAGGTCAGCAGATTGGGACGGAATGCGGTTTTTCTTTGCTTCCTACCCATGGGGGTTTGCTTCTCGCCGGATGATACGAACGCTGTTGCTGACTCTGTCACTGATGTGGTGCTACAGGGAATGAAACTATTTATTCCATCATCTGTGGTACTCATCAGAGGCAGATCTCAACCTTGGTTTGGTCGCTCCTGTAAGACTGCATTACGCAGTAAGCAGGAGTGTTATCAAGCCTGGGCTGCAGCTTCGGCGACTCGGAATGTAAACACCAGCATACTTAAAAAGAAGTATAACTTAGCCTCCAGGTCCTTCAAAAGAGTTATTGCCAAGGCAAAGTCAGAGCACATAGGCAGAATTCGCAAGAAACTAGTTCGCCTTCCTTCAGGAACCCGTGCATTCTGGTCTCTAGCCAAGGCTGTCCAAGGGAATTTCTGTAAGCCATCACTACCATCTCTGCACAGGGAGGACTACTCACTGGCCCACGCCGCAAAAGAGAAAGCCGATCTTTTAGGCTCCCTTTTTGCATCCAACTCGGCTGTTGATGACGGGGTAACACACCGCCGACCATCCCGCGATGTGAGTGCTCCATGCCGGATGTGCGGTTCTCACAGAACTCGGTTTGCAGAGCACTCCTCTACCTTGAGGATCACTAGCTGATTAGTGACCGCCTATACGGTTTTCGTCGGGGTCGATCAGCTGGTGATCTTCTAATCTACTTAACTCATAGATGGGTGGAGGCAGTGGAGTCCAAAGGGGAGGCGTTGGCCGTTAGTTTGGACATTGCGTAGGCCTTCGATCGGGTTTGGCACAAAGCGCTTCTTTCGAAGCTCCCTTTCTATGGGCTTCCCGAGAAATTGTGCAATTGGATCACCAGCTTTCTTGCAGATCGGAGCATCAAGGTCGTTTTAGTTTAGTTTAGTTTAGTTTAAGACGGGCTGTTTTCCGCAACTTCACGTCTATGCGCGTATTTTGCGTGTGGGCAGGAATAATGTGATTATTCGAGCCATGAGATCTCCCCGAAGAAGCTCAACAGTCCCAAGGGACTGTTGAGCTTCTTCGGGCTTCTTTCACTTCCCGAAGTTGCATGCAACATCAAGATGTTGCATGCAACTTCGTGGAGTGATCCCGGCGTGCCGAGATGTTTAGCCCTGTACGTAGCGACCGCCGGACATTTCAGTAGCACGTGGGCCGCCGTTTCTTCCTCCCCCATACAAGCCCTGCACAGGGGACTATCTGTAACACCTATAGTAAATAAATGTCAGTTAAAGTTGCCGTGTCCTTTGATAGCACTTGTTACTATCCTGATCTGCGGCTTGTTCAGTCTCATTAAAACTTTGGTTAAGCGACTATTTATTTCAGGCAGGGCCTCCCTATCTTGTCTACAGTCTACTAGATTTTTCCAAAGCTGAGCGTGTTGATTAGTGAAGTGTCTACGTACCAGTAAACGAACGTTACCAAAGGGGATTGGTATAATTGGTTCCGGTCCTATAGTGGCCAGAGCTGATACTCTTCTGGCCAGTTCGTCTGCTGCATCGTTGTCTCTGGATCTACTGTGTCGCTTTATCCATTGCATAGTCACATTGTTGTTTTTACATACCTCATTTAATCGTTGATGTCATTCATATATTAGTCCCGAGTTCACCACATTGCAACTCAGAGCTTGTAGACCGCCCTACTGTCGGTCAATATTCTGATGGTTATGATTAACCTTCCTAGCATCTATTACTATGGCCGCTTGAATGATACCCATACATTCCGCCAGAAAGATTGTGTTATAGGTACATCAAGGTCGTTTTAGACGGTGCATGCTCCGACTACAAGCCAATAAACGCTGGTGTTCCACAAGGCTGTGTGCTATCACCAACGCTGTTTCTTCTGCATATTAATGATATGTTGCAAACCAGTAACATTCATTGCTATGCAGATGCCTATATTTCTCGGGAAAACGTCGTCGAGTACCGGAACAAACTTGTGTCTGAAGTCGAGTCTTTGCTGAAGAAGGTCTTGGATTCGGGGCGACTAAATCTAGTCTAGTTTAATCCTCAGAAGACACAAGTTTGAGCGTTTACCGTTATAAAGAACATCTTTGTCGTATCTCCTCAGTTTCAAGGAACTCCCCTTCTTGCGTCAGCCAGTATCGGAATCCTCGGAGCCGACATATTGAGTGACGTGCAGTTTCGTGGTCACATAGAAGAGAAGGCCAAATTGGCCTCTAAAAGGCTTGGCGTGCTCAGCAGAGCGTGAGAGTATTTCATGCCGGCACACAGCCTGCAACTTTACAAGGCGCAGGTTCGGCCTCACATGGAATACTGTTCCCATTTCTAGGCAGGGGCTCCCCAGTGCCAGCTTCTTCCACTTGACCGCATCCAACGCAGAGCGGCTCGAATCGTCGACGACTGAGTCCTTTACGATCGGCTCCATTTATTGGCACTGCGAAGAGATGTTGCTTCCCTTTGCATTTTCTTTCGCATTTACCACGGGGAGTGCTCTGAGGAATTATTCGGATTAATCCCAGCCGCCAAATTTCACGAACGCACATCGCGACTGAATTCCTGATACCATCCACACCATCTGGATGATTGGCGGTCCACCACTGTGCGATTTAGAAGATGTTTTCTTCCTCGCACAACTTCCTTGTGGAATCGATTACCATCAGCGATTTTTCCAGAGCGGTACAACTTAGGGACCTTCAATAAAAGAGCCTACTCCTTTTTAAAAGGCCGGCAACGCATCTGCAATTCACCTGGTGTTGTTCATGGACGGCGGTAGTCACTTACCATCAGGTGAGCCGCATGCTCGTTTGCCCCCTCTCCTATAAAAAAACACAGTCCACCTCTGTGCTCATCCTCAATTAAGAAGCAAAATGCAGATACAAAGTCACCTTTGAGGCGTAAGATTGAATGCCTCGTTTCCAGTAAAACGAGGTCTCCTGTACTCTACACTCACCATACGAACCACAGCAATATTAAGCTGTTATTTTAAGCTGGTATTCTCTGGTCCTTCCGAGCCGACCCACTTGCGCTTTAACAATAATAAATCTGCAGCATGCCTTTACCACTCTGGTTTTCCGAAAAGGAGGATTTGCTGCTAAGCCGATTAAATATCGCTTGCAGAACCAGACGATTTGTATCCTTGAATCCTCTCTGTTGCTGGTTTTCTTATTCCATATATCAATAATTTACTATATTAGTTATCTCATTAATGTCATTACATACAAGTCTAATTCATCATCATCACAGCTCTACACCAAACCACTTCTGAACAAAAGTCTCCCCCAATAAAATCCTCTAAACGCGATTCACCGGTGCACTCTATATTCTTCACTGGAGCCTGTGCATACACTCGGACACTATAATCTTGTTCCGCGCAGATGGTCAGTCTCTGCTAACACTGGGCGCCGTGACCGAAATTCTGGTCTCTTACAGGAGACTTTCTGGAGTACAGAATATATTATTAAGGTTATTGACATTATGGTAGCATGGCCGACGCACTCAGATAACAACATGGCTTTTCTTTTCTTTAAAAGCATGTTACAGTCTATTACTAGAGATATTACTCTCACTGAAGTTAAGAACACTAAGAGAAACATTTGCACAGCACGCTCTATCCGTAATCTTATTTTATTTGAGTATAGATTGGTCTAATTACCTTCTTACAAAGCAAACGTGATGTTACCAGGAGAATCATAGTAAGTGCAGTAATAAATCTACAGGCAGTAACGGCTTTCTACTTGAATACTAACTCTTACCTTAGTTTTAAATAGCAATGGTTGAAATATTAAAATGTTATTTTTGTTTAACAAATATTTTATTTACATGATATTTTAAATATACAACATTTTTTACTACAATAAAAAGCTAAACCTAAAACTTAAATCGTCATGAACTCCTTCTCCCATAGTATAGTGTCACGAACACTACCTGGCTGTGTCTCGTCGTTGAACAGCAATTCAGCTAGCCATTAGCTTAGTCTTTGAGCGAAACAAGAATCAGCTATCTTATCACCAGCGGCGAAGACAAATTGCGGATTCAGTTCCTTTAGGATGTTCACTGTACGTGGAGCCCACTGACTAATACTTCACAAGAACTATTGTAAATAAAGAATGGAGAAGAAGGAGAGATACTTTAATATACTCATTAAATAAAAGTACACGATAATGGCAGTCGAGGATAAGAAAGAAAGAAAGAAAAAAAAAATGAAACACCAACTCAAATAAATAAACTAATCAACTTAGGTGGTAGGTCTTCTTAATCTGACTAGAATTAATTAAAATGGACTAATAATCCATTTAATTAAGGGACTTTCATACTCAGTGATGATGAACGATGATGGTGGTGATAGGTGTATCTGAAAGGTATACCTAATTCTGCCACCAAACAGAAGTGCGTGCCCTGCTGTGTTTTTTTTATAGTATAGGGTGACAAACGAGCACACAGTCCACCTGATGGTAAGTGGTTGCTGTGGCTCATAGACATCTACATTTATCCTCGTTTGCGAATCAAAATGCAGATGCGTTGCCACCCGTGAGGACTAAGATGGAATGCCTCGTTTATGGTAGAAAGGGTCTTTTCCAGTTTGAAGGATATAGAGATCTAATAAAAAGGCTGTAATGCATTTCATGTTAGTCCTAAGAAATGACAACGTAGGCTTCTTTATTTGAAGTTGGTCGAAGTTTGGTGCGGTAAAAAGAACGTTTACGTAGTAGGTATCGCACTGATCATACAAGAGATTGTTTATTTCTTTTCTTCTTATTTAAAAAAAGAACACTAGTAAAGCTATTAATGTTACTAACATCCCCCTTAAGCACTACAAATAAGCTTAAAAATTCGTAAGAACGAACCGACGAATTTCAAGTATGCATTCCGCAACCTTAATAATTAGCCTGCTATCATTTCCTATAAAAAAATTCAGTTCCTTTAAAAGAAATTCGTAACGTATTCTGCACCTTAGAAAGTTGCTTTTTCCATTTAGTTCCCGCCTAAAATCTTTTCAAAATGCATTTTGCACCTTAAACTTGGCAACAAGCCATGATGTGATTAATGTTTAGCAATAAAGGTGAAAATTCCTCTCTTGGTTTCTTTAGATATTTTTCCAACATTTATTTTATCAATAATAGTTAAAAGTGGCGCCATATCTTTAGAATCGATCATGTTTCCTTACTTTTTAAATAAAGGTTATACAAAACGTCGTGAAATACCAGAATCGGAAAAATTTTACCAAAATTCACTTAAAAAAATCTAAAACTAAAAAAAATGGCACGGCTTTAGCAAAAACATTAAGAGGCTATTTATCAGTTCCCATCTTGAACTCGGGACTTTTCAGTAGTTGTAAGATAGGGATAGGATAGAAACCAGAGTTTTAATTATTATTATTGAGTTGCTATCAGTAAGATGCTGTTGCCCATTTTTGTCGCCTCTTACGAAACCCACGGGATTATATGGGGTAGTGAAGTATCTTACGCCACGACTACACAGCTTATGTTTTAAAATTTGTGCAAATAATTCAAGATATATCTTAAGCCAAAAACAATATTCATCTAGAAGTAAGCATTTAGCCAAGTAAGCAATTGAAAGTAGATTATTAATGCGGTGGCGATGGCTGTCATGCGTCATATTTGTGAACAGGCGCCGCTTGTAGAGATTCACTGACTTTAATTTTAATGTATATATTTTTTGTGATTTGTTGTGTATTTTTAATTTAGAATATGCTTTGACTACTTACGGGTCTACATAGGATAGCTTTGTAGCACCTAGGGTCTCAGTAAAACCACTGACAGAAGAACCGACGGGCATGGCGGACATATGAGGATTCCTCGTTGTTTAACTACGGAACCCTTAAAAGAATCAATAGAATCAGTTCATCATTATCATCATCATTACAGCCCTTCACAAGTCAACTGCTGAGCTTAGGCTTCCCCCAAGAACTGCCACGAATCACGGTCCGGAGCCATCTGCATGCATCGGCTTCCTCCATGTCTTACCGGATTGCCAATCTATCTAAAGCGGTGCCGCCCTACACTTCGCATACCGGTACGAGGCCGCCATTCAAAAACCTAGCTTTCCATCGGTTGTCGGTTCTTCGAGCTTTACAGCCGGCCCATTGCCACTTCAGCTTACTAATCCGTTAGGCTATGTCAGTCACACTGGTTCTACTACGGATGTCCTCATTTTAAATTTATCATGCAGAGAAACCACGAGCATATCCCTCCATATCTCGCTGAGCGACTTGAGCTTCCTCATACGGCCAGTAGTGTCAGATACATAATTCATCACTAGCAACACCTGACGAGAAGATGTGTCGTAAAGTCCCTAACGCTGCCCAGCCGAGTTGAATCCTTCGATTGACCTCTCGGTTGAAGTTGAACTTACCTAGTCCGATTGTTTGTCCCAGGTAAATTTAGTGCTTAGTGATCCCAACAACTACTGACATAGGTATAATAATAATAATAATGTCCTCCAGGCCGAATTTCGGTTACGGCGGCCAGTCCCAACGGAGACTAGCCATCAATGCAGGACAGGATTATAGTGCCCAAGCGTATGCGCAAGCACATGTGCACTCTCTATTCCCTCACTCTCATAGTCCGATGGGACGGTAAATCGACACGACCGGAGAGAGATCAGGCGCAGGATCAACGGCTTTACGTGCTTTCCGAGGCACGGGGGTGAAACCCCGCCAACTTCCTGACTCCGGGAAGCTACTGAGAATTTCTAGATGGAAAACTCAATAACTGATTTTATGGCCCGACCCAGGATTCGAACCCGGGACCTCATGATCAGCAGTCGCACTACTACAACCACTAGACCAACGAGGCAGTCAATATATGATATTAGGTATATAGGTTAGGTCAATATATGATGATAGGTGTCATATGAAGATATGGAAAACGGTTCACGATTGACAAAAGAGATCGTGTAAAATATATACAAAAAAGAACACACGGTGAGTCCTCGTCCATTTCAATGAGTCGACCAAACAGCAAGACCTCAAAACAATAATTTTGAAATGCCAAAAACATCTGTGAAAGCAACAAATGACAACGAGTAAAGTAAAAAATATTTTTCACATCGCAATAAATACAAAATTTACAATGCATCCGCCATAATATATTCAAAGCCTGAGCTCATATTTTTCCGGAAAAAATACCCACAGGAAATCGTGCGTTATGTGTTTTGTTAACGTGCGTAGTAAAAGGGACAAGTTATGAGGTGCTGAATTTAGGAAGTAACTTCGAGGGGATGACTTACGTAAAATATAAAACAAGTATATTTTCATTACAAAGTGAACATAAGCTGTGAGGATTCTAATGACTAAGATATAACTGTAGACAGATACAATTTTGTTTCTTTTCTTTTCTAACAACCTGGACTTCTAACAAACATGGAGGTACCACACTAGGATATTCTTCTGTATCTTAGGGGCACTATACATACATCACAAGGACAAACATCCAGACCTGTAACAATTATTTGTAGTCCATGCAAATCTTGCTCCGTGCGGAAATTGAACCCGCAGCTCTTAGTACTGCAACTCATTGCTAAGCCACGCCACGGAGCCCCAATAAAAGAGGAGTGGCCGGAATAATAATTTTTGGAAAGTGGGGAATGAAAACACATTTTCCTAAAGTGGCTAGATTCAAAATAGTAGTCTATCTAGTAATCAAAATAGTAGTGTGGGAGTAGTAGTTGCCTTTGCAATATTATTTCTCCCTAGCTTTGTGCCACACAAGCACAGTACATACAATTGCGCATAAAGAGAATTGGGACGTTTTAACTTTGCGAAGGCACGTCCGGTAATTTCATGATATTAAGAAACTCGTCTGGGTAGATAGTACTGTGGTCATCGACCATTACGGTATCTAAAGATTTGACTAGCCGAATACCGCATATTTTTTTTTGGAATGAAGTTCGTTATCGGACGGTACGGGTTTGGCGGATGGGAGCTAGGCGACAGAAAATGTAAAAGTTTTTCGTCACTACCCCGTGTGTCATAGTGTAGACGGCCTTGGCCGCGAAATAAGGAAGTGAGATGGAATAATATCCATCTCCCTCGCACTTTTTCTTATTTTGCCATGAAAGAAGTATTGTGTTATTTCAAATGGCGCTTCATTTTAATAGACGCAAGAAATTCATTTATTTATATTTGTTCATCAATAATATAATACCTACTTTTATCAATAATAATATACTACGCAAGGAACTTCGTTCCAACCGTGTGTTCCACGAGACTCACACATCATTTTTATATATAATAGTATTCATGGTCTTCGTTTAATTCACAGTATTTGATCCACGTTCATTGGCTCTTCTTAATTTTAAGATGTACACCAGTAGGGTGTATATCTTAAAATAAACTCTTATTTTATTGGCTTTGAGACGGTTCGATTGCCGACTCTAAAAAGGGGCTCTTCTAGATTCAATTCTCTTCTTTTTGTTTTATAATATGACGTAGTTCCCATGTTTAAGATTAAGTAAGTTTTTTTTTAAACATTTATAAAATAAGTACCTAAACGAAAGAGATCTAGTAAAATCTATTCTCGAAAGATATTTTTTATTAGTTCCGGAGAAAATATATTATTGTCAATTATATTATGACTTTGTTAAGAACCTAATTGCAATGCGTGTTGGCGAACTTCACAGGTCTTCGAAATATAATTTTTACATATTTATCAGACATGCTGGTTTCCTCACGATGTTTTCCTTCACCGCCGAGCTAGTGGTAAATCAGTACTTAAAATTGCAATTAACAATTTTATTGGTGCCGGCGGTATTCAAACCCGGATTTTTCACGTACTGTGAAATTAGCAGCGAGAGCTTATCCCCCGTACTACCACGGCTGTAATGGTTAAATGAGTAATGGACTAATGGAAAAGTGGATAAATGATCAGAAGTGTTTAGAATTGTCTAGTTGCCATTTTTTTTTTAGTTGCAATGGAGTCTATAACTGCGAAAGATATTTTATATTTTTTTAAATATTTAAGTCTATATTTATTTTCGACATATTCTTCTATAACATATTGTTTTAAATAACCCCGTCTTCCACATAACTCACACAATGGAGTCGCTTTTGTTAGCAAAACAGAAAACTTATTCATTGGAATGTGACTAAAGAAGCGGGAACGCAAGGTACTAGATGGTACGGCGTGGAGGGTCAGGAGGGCGAGGAACTTTTGTTGTATTTTAACATGCCAAGAAATAAGGGTGGGTTTTTCTTCATCTTGGTTACATGGTGGACAGGAGTTTATTTCAATTTTGACTGATTAAAACATGTAAATATCCTCTTTCTGCTAAGAGACTGTTCGATACAGGAGGCCTCACATGTTCCATGTACGATATTTTATAGGGAGATTGTAATTTGATAGTAACTTGGTTTAAATGTAATGCAAAGACTTGATCACATCGCGGCAAAACTATCGATACCATCCATACCATCTGGATTCTTGGCGGTCCACCACTGTACATTTCACTAGGAGTTTTCTTCCGCATACGACCTCTCTGTGGCAAAGTATACCACCAGCGATTTTTCCGGACCGATATGACCTAAAGATGTTCAAGAAAAGAGCTTACTCCTTTCTAAAAGGCCGGCAACGCACCTGCAATTCCCCTGGTGTTGCAGTTGTTCATGGGCGGCGATAGTCACTTACCATCAGGTGAGCCGTATGTTCGTTTGCTCGTTCTCCTATTTAAAAATCCTATTTAACTTTACTTTATCAAATTACTGTTACAATTAAAATATTTAGGTAATGTAATTTATGATAAAAGAAATTATAACACGCGTACACTTATCAGGACGGCGGAAATCAAGTGAAGTTGATATTGTTTTAAGCATTTTTATGAAGTCGCCTGAGTAACTGAAAAGATACTGAGACATATTTTGATCAAATCACAACAAATAGGAATATAGGCAGTATTGTAAGAGCCAGCTCTGAGTTTTAATAAAAAGATTTTCTTATTTCAACTTCAAATTACAAATACATAAGTTATCATTACTCCAGTTAATTAAATAGTTATTAAAGTTTTATTATTGTTATTATATACGAGCAACAGCAATAAACAGCTACCTACTACAATAGAAACATAACCCTCAAAATATTTTGTCCGCTTAGACATTCTGGTCTCTCGCTGCATTCGTGCACTGCACGTGCATTCTGGTCTCTCGCCAAGGCTATCCAAGGGAACTTCTGTCAGCCATCTCTGCCATCTCTGCACAGAGCGGACGACTCACTGGCCCATGACGCAAAAGAGAAAGCCGATCTGCTAGGCTCTAATTTTGCTTCCAACTCGACTCTAGATGACGGTGGGAACACACCGCCGACCATCCCGCGGTGTGAGTGCTTCATGCAGGAAGTGCTGTTTACACAGCGCTCGGTGCGTAAAGCACTCCTCTCCCTGGATGTCAACAAGTCGAGTGGGCCTGATGGAGTCCCACCTATTGTGCTGAAGACGTGTGCTCCGGAGTTGGCACCGGTTTTAACGCGTCTTTTCCGGTACTCCTACACCATTGGCGTAGTCCCGAACTCATGGAAGACAGCTTTGGTGCACCCGATCCCTAAAAAAGGCGACCGCTCAGATCCGTCCAACTACAGGCCTATTGCTATCACCTCCTTGTTCTCCAAAATAATGGAAACCATTATTAACAGCCAGCTCATGCGGTACCTTGAGGATCACCAGCTGATAAGTAACCACCAGTACGGTTTCCGTCGAGGTCACTCAGCTGGTGATCTTTTAGGTTACCTAACTCATTGATGGGCGGAGGCAGTGGAGTCCAAGGGGGAGGCGTTGGCCGTTAGTCTGGACATAGCGAAGGCATTCGATCGGGTTTGGCACAAAGCGCTTCTTTCCCCCCTATGCTCCCTTCCTATGGGCTTCCCGAGAAATTGTGCAATTGGATCACCAGTTTTCTTGCAGATCATGCATCAAGGTCGTAGTAGACGGTGCATGCTCCGATTACAAGCCCATTAACGCTGGTGTTCCACAAGGCTGCGTGCTATCACCAACGCTGTTTCTTCTGCATATCAATGATATGTTGCAAACCAGTAACATTCATTGCTATGCGGACGATAGCACTGGTGATGCTTTATGCACCGGCCGTGCCAATATTTCTCGGGAAAACGTCGCCGAGTACCGGAACAAACCTGTGTCTGAATTCGAGACTTTGTTGAACAAAGTCTCAGACTAGGGTCGACTAAATCTCGTCCAGTTCAATCCCCAGAAGACACAAGTTTGCGCGTTTACCGCTAAAAAGAACCCCTTAGTCGTATCTCCTCAGTTTCAAGGCATTCCCCTTGTTGCCTCAGCCAGTATCGGGATCCTTGGTGTCGATATATCGAGTGACGTGCAGTTTCGTGGTCACTTGGAAGAGAAGGCCAAATTGGCCTCTAAAAAGCTTGGCGTGCTCAGCAGAGTGGGACAGTATTTCATGCCGGCACACCGCTTCCAACTTTTCAAGGTGCAGGTTCGGCCTCACATGGAATACTGTTCCCATATCTGGGCAGGGGCTCCCCAGTGCTAGCTCCTTCCACTTAACCGCATCCAGCGCAGAGCGTTCCGAATTGTCGACAGCCGAGTTCTTTCCGATCGGCTTGACTCATTGGCACTGCGTAGAGATGTTGCATCTCTTTGCGTATTTTATCGCTTCTATCACGGGGAGTGCTCTGAGGAATTGTTCGGACTAATTCCAGCCGCCCAATTTCACTATCGCACATCGCGACAAAACTTGCGATACCATCCATACCATCTGGATAATTGGCGGTCCACTACTGTGCGATTTAGAAGAAGTTTTTTTCCTCGCACAACTTCCTTGTGGAATCGATTACCACCAGCGATTTTTCCGGACCGATACGACTTAGGGACCTTCAAGAAAAGAGCCTACTCATTTTTAAAAGGCCGGCAACGCATCTGCGATTCCCCTGGTGTTGCAGTTGTTCATGGGCGGCGGTAGTCACTTACCATCAGGTGAGCCTCATGCTCGTTTGCCCCCTCTCCTATAAAAAAAGACGTCTTCAAAAAATACTATCGTAGTACATTCGCTCATAATCTCACAAAAACATCCTAATATGATTGATGCATTTATATATTTTGAAGGGATTTGTTACTAATTTGTGTAATGTAGCGTTTGAAGTAATCTTTTTGACGAAAGGCCTTATAGCCAATACCACAATAATTTAAAAAAAATATTCGACAAAGTAGAAAATACGCCTCGAAAACAATATATCGTATTTTATACTTATCCGTATCAACGATTTGCCATAGTTAATAACTGCAAAGTGAAGCATAGTGTAGGCACTTTCACTCTTGAATACCTTCTCATATTTGTGTAATTGTACCTACACGAACTTTTTACAAACATTTATTACATAAAAAATAATATAAGATATCAATACAACACCTGTAACACTATCAAGTATTATGAGTCTGGTTGTTATCACTTCTATCGGATTATCTGCAAATAAAATTAAATAAACCGTTATCCGTATGATAAGGAATGGGAAAAAGATATCAATATTTATGACTAAAACTGCTCCCTTGTTAGGAATATACATAACCGGTATATTGTCTTCCATTCGACATTTCTACAGATGCGATGCGTTCAACCATTTCGTTGTATTTCGATACTACCAAATTATTTTGCGTTATATTTCTGTTATTAGATTTATCTTTAAAATATTATTAAAATTTAAGAAAACTCAAAAACACGCATTGATCGTGAGCTGTGATGATCCTAGTGAGAACTATACTGGTTATCCTAATCAGGATACTACGATAAAGTTATTAAATTATTGTATTGTCATCGGCCCTTAGAACTAGTGCAAACGTTTCTAAAATTCGTCTTCGTGCTAAAAGTCAATCGGCCGTCTACAAGTTGTTAATTTAAAAAAAATAGTGAAATGACAAAGGGCTATGCTCGGGGTTTCTCTGCATGATAAACTTAGAAATGAGGATATCCGCAGTAGAACCAGAGTGACCGACATAGCTCAAAGGATTAGTAAGCTGAAATGGCAATGAGACAGCCATATAGCTCGTAGAACCAACAATCGATGGGGAAAAACGGTTCTCAAGGGGCAGCCTCCTACCAGTAGGCGAAGTGTGGGGCGACTCTCCAGTAGATGGAGCAACGATCTGTTAAGACATGCAGGAAGTTGATGGATGCAGTTGGCTCAGGACCGTGTTTTGTGGCATTTTTTAAAAATACTTGTAATGTTATTTTAAACATTACTAATATTCCCTTTAACCACTTCTGGTAAGCTTAAAATGCTTGTGTTAGAAGTGGTTCACGACAGTATTAGAAATTCCGCTCAAAAACATAACTGCCCGGGGTAAATTGAGCAACAATACCAAGGCGACCCCTGCCACGCTATTCATGAATTTCTGCAACATAAGGGGATTTCACTCGAACCTAAACGCCGTCCACTGCCACCTCGAGACGGCGCAGCAGGCCTTGCTCTTTCTGACCGAGATGCAGGTGACCTTTCCAGTTAATTCTTCGAATCTCTCCTACCCTGGGTACAAATTGAAGCACTCCTTTGTGCCTTGGGCTGGAGTTTGCGTATATGTCAGAGACGACATCTTTGGCTACGCGTATACAGCGACGACGATCCGCACATCCACGGGTGCCTCTGTAGGTCCCATAGCGGTTTTACCGAAACAGACGGACTCATTGACCACGTCCAAATGGTTACAGATTCCTTGCTACAACAGGTCCCATCCGCAGAGATCGTGATCCTTGGCGATTTTAACGCCCACCACGCCGAATATCTCGGTTCACGTTTAACCGATCATGCGGGGAGATCTGTTTATGACTTTCCCTTGGCATATGGTCTGACACAACTGGTTACTTCGCCTACGCGGATTCCAGATTTAGAGGATCATACACCTTCCCTGTTGGACCTTCTGCTGACCTCTCATCCGGATGGATATCAGGTTTCCGTCGATGCCCCTCTCGGCTCTTCGGACCATTGTTTGATACGGAGTGTGGCGCCACTCACGCTCCCCTTGCGGTTGCGTTCTGCAGGTTGTCACCGTGTTTGGCATTACAGGTCGGCGGATTGGGACGGAATGCGGTCTTTTTTTGCATCTTACCTATTGGGGCGGGTTTGCTTCTCGCCAGATGGTCCCAGCGCTTTTGCTGACTCTGTCACTGATGTGGTGCTACAGGGAATGGAACTATTTATTCCATCATCTGTGGTACCCATCGGAGGCAGATCTCAGCCTTGGTTTGGCCGCTCCTGTAAGACTGCATTACGCAATTAGCAGGAGTGTTATCAAGCCTGGGCTGCGGCTTCGGTGACTCGGGATGTAAACACCAGCATACTTAAAAAGAAGTATAACTTCGCCTCCAGGTCCTTCAAAAGAGTTATTGCCATGGCAAAGACAAAGCTCATAGGCAGAATTGGAGGGAAACCAGTTCGCCTACCTTCGGGAACCCGTGCATTCCGGTCTCTCGCCAAGGCTGTCCAAGGGAATTTCGGTAAGCCATCACTACCATCTCTGCATAGGGAGGACGACTCACTGGCCCACGCCGCAAAAGACAAAGCCGACCAAAAGGTTCCCTTTTTGCGTCCAACTCGACTCTTGATGACGGAGGGAAATCACCGCCGACCATCCCGCGGTATGAGTGCTCCATGCCGGATGTGCGGTTCTCAGTGCGCTCGGTTCGCAAAGCACTTCTCTCCCTGGACATCCAGAAGTCGATTTGGCCTGACGGAATCCCCACAATTGTGCTGAGGACGTGTGCTCCGGAGTTGGCACCGGTCCTAACGCGTCTTTTCCGGTACTCCTACTCCCTAGGCGTAGTCCCGAATTCATGGAAGACAGCTTTGGTCCACCCTATCCCTAAAAAAGGCAACCGCTTAGACCCATCCCACTACAGGTCTATCGCCATCACCTCCTTAATCTCCAAAATAATAGAATCCGTTATAAACTGCCACCTCATGCGGTACCTTGAGGATCACCAGCTGATTAGTGACCGCCAATACGGTTTCCGTCGTGGTCGATCAGGTGGTGATCTTCTGGTCTACTTGACTCACAGATGGGCGGAGGCAGTAGAGTTCAAGGGGGAGGCGTTGTTTGTTAGTTTGGACATAGCGAAGGCCTTCGATCGGGTTGGGCACAAAGCGCTTCTTTCGAAGCTCCCTTCCTATGGGCTTTCCGAGATATTGTGCGATTGGATCACCAGCTTCCTTGCAGATTGGAGCATCAAGGTCGTTGTACGCTCCTATGGTGCATGCTCCGACTACAAGCCTATTAACACTGGTGTTCCACAAGGATGTGTGCTATCACCAACGCTGTTTCTTCTGCATATCAATGATATGTTGTAATCCAGTAACATTCATTGCTATGCAGACGACAGCACTGGTGATGCTTTATACACCGGCCGCGCCTATGTATCTCGGGAAAACGTCGCCGAGTACCGGAACAAACTTGTGTCTGAAGTCGAGTCTTTGCTGAACAAAATCTCGGATTGGGGGCGACTAAATCTAGTCCAGTCATAGTATAAAGAGGCCAAGTAGGTTATCTCCGGCCCAATCCGCGATATAATTGCCTACTGTCTCAGGGTTGTCACTGTCACCAAATCATTAGTTTAAAGCCCGGCCCTTGCCAAAGATAATACATCTCTGTATAACTAATTCAGTGATCATTAGTCGATAAAGTTCAACAATGGTTTTCCTAACAAATACAGAAATGTATTAAGATTCAGAGCAGTATTATTTATAAAAAGGCGTCTGAAATGGAAAGCAAATTTAATATACATTAGGCATCTCGTCATCATCATCATCATTTCAGCCTTTCACAAGTCCAATGCTGAACATAGGCCTCCCCCAAAGAATGCCACAAAGCACGGTCCTGAGCCACCTGCATCCATCGACTTCCTGCATGTCTTACCAGGTCGTCACTCCATCTTGTGGGGGGACGCCCTACACTTCGTCTCCCGGTACGAGGCTGCCACTCGAGAACCTTTCTTCCCCATCAGTTATCGGTTCTTCGAGCTATATGGCCGGCCCACTGCCACTTCAGCTTACTAATCCGTTGGGCTATGTCGGCCACTCCGGTTCTACTGCGGATATCCTCATTCCTAAGTTTATCACGCAGAGAAACTCCGAGCATAGCCCTCTCCATAACTCGCTGAGCGACCTTGAGCTTCCTGATGAGGCCAGCAGTGAAGGACCACGTCTCAGTTCCGTAAGTCATCACTGGCAACACGCACTGGTTGTACAATTTCGTTTTAAGGTTTTGAGGTATTTGTGACGAGAAGATGTGTCGTAGCTTCCTGAACGCTGCCCAGCCGAGTTGAATCCGTCGATTGACCTCTCGGTCGAAGTTGGACTTACCTAGTCGGACTATTTGTACCAGGAAAACATACTCGTCAACAACTTAGAGCTTAGTGCTCCCAACAACTACCGGCATAGGTGTGACATGGACATTAAACATAATCTTTGTTTTGTCCATGTTCATCTTAAGACCTATCCGTTGGGAGACACTATTGAGGTCATTGAGCATAGTGCTTAGTTCCTCCAGCGATTCTGCCATGAGGACTATATCGTTGGCAAATTGAAGGTGAGTGATGTACTCGCCATTGATGTTAGTTCCGTATCCTTTCCAGTCCAGAAGCTTGAAAACGTCTTCCAATGTAGCGGTGAAGAGTTTCGGGGATATAACGTCACCCTGTCTTACACCTCTCTGCAATTGGATAGGTTTCGTACTCTGGTTCTGTACTCGGCATCTGTATTAGGTTCTGTATTAGGCATCTATAATAAAAAAATTGATAAAACGACTAAAATATTGTAAAAAAAAACATCGTACAATAACATAAAATTACTAACGCCTGCCTCTTAGACTGTAATCAATTTTTTGTTCTGTTGTTTTTATTCGAACTTTGCTCTATTTATCTGATTCAAAATTAGTCAATTGCTTATTTTTAATTACGTAAGTAGGTACTTAGTTACTATTCTTCCTCTGTCTGATAGACAAATAATACAACAAAAATAAGTAAGTAGGTATCTCATCTTCAAGTAAAAATTATATGCTATAATAAGTGACTCGCTTACCTGTCCTGTTCAATAGGTAATCTGAACAGAGAGAATTCTGGAATCGATGAATTATTAAGACAACCAAACACACAGCAATACGTTCTCCTGCGATTATCACACATTTTTCATTCATTTAGCGGTGCCGAAAAGCCGTGACGCGCGAACCTCGTGCGGTGTTAGCCCCGATTGGCGCGCTGAGAAACACTTCGAGATTGTGTTTATTTATAGCGCACACATACAAGCCGCCCGCAGTGCGTTTGTGTGAAGATAACGTACTTCCCCTCTCTTTATACTATGGTCCAGTTTAATCCTCAGAAGACACAAGTTTGCGCATTTACCGCTAAAAAAAACCCCTTTGTCGTATCTCCTCAGTTTCAAGGAACTCCCTTTCTTGTTTCAGCAAGTATCGGAATCCTCGGAGCCGACATATTGAGTGACGTGCCGTTTTGTGGTCACTTCGAAGAGAAGACCAAATTGGCCTCTAAAAGGCTTGGCGTGCTCAGCAGAGCGGGACAGTATTTCATGCCGGCACACCGCCTGCAACTTTACAAGGCGCAGGTTCGGCCTCACATGGAATACTGTTCCCATTTCTAGGCAGGGGCTTCCCAGTGCCAGCTCCTTCCACTTGACCGCATCCAACGCAGAGCGGCTCGAATCGTCGACGACCGAGTCCTTTACGATCGGTTCGATTTATTGGCACTGCGAAGAGATGTTGCTTTCCTTTGCATTTTCTTTCGCATTTACCACGGGTAGTGCTCTGAGGAATTGTTCGGATTTATCCCAGCCGCCAAATTTCACGAACGATGGCGGCAGAACTCCCGATAC
Source organism: Parnassius glacialis (assembly GCA_033319125.1). Classification (NCBI taxonomy): domain Eukaryota; kingdom Metazoa; phylum Arthropoda; class Insecta; order Lepidoptera; family Papilionidae; genus Parnassius; species Parnassius glacialis. Next base: position 7,356,038 of record JAVANC010000024.1, on the reverse strand, counting down.
CATCCACACCATCTGGATGATTGGCGGTCCACCACTGTGCGTTTAGAAGATGTTTTCTTCCTCGCATGACTTCCTTGTGGAATCGATTACTATCAGCGATTTTTCCGGACCGATACAACTTAGGGACCTTCAATAAAAGAGCCTACTCCTTTTGAAAAGGCCGGCAACGCATCTGCAATTCCCCTGGTGTAGCGATTGTTCATGGACGGCGGTAGTCACTTACCATCATTTGAGCCGCATGCTCGTTCGCCCCCTCTCCTATAAAAAAAGAAGTTGATTTGTGAAAGGCTGTAATGATGATGATGATGATGATTCGAAAATCCTTATCAAAGAAGCGATACAGAAAGGTGATTTGAAGAGAGCACAGCACAGACAACAGACTCAAGGCCGAGACCATTCATGCGGGTTCTTTCTATCGAGATCGCCCACGTCACCATCAATTTATGCAACCACCGCGTTGATCGAATCCAGATTCAATGTGAAATTAGACTGTAAACATACGAGGCCAGTATATACTTCCTTTTCAGTAGACGAAATATGACGCAATAACTAAGATTTAGGTTAACATTTCCATAAAGTGTTACTTAAATTTTTACTGTTTTTAATCTTCTTAACAACTCTTTGCAGTGTGCAGTCATCTATTTAACAGTCTATTTGGGATTAACAAACAAATATAAAGGTGTACATTCAATTACGTTTACTGCTTTAGTCTAGTACAAGAACGGATTACTCGTAAAACTAAGTTCTTAAAGCTGTTGGAATAAGGATTATACTATCAAATAGAAAACTGTTTCATTTTTTCATTTAATAATAAAAACTTCTTAGAGACCTTTCAATTAACTCTTTTCTGTATTTTGATCGGCTCTTGAAAACTGGAAATGAAATTAAATAGATTTAAGGCAGTAACAAATGCTAGTCACATAGTTTAATAAAAGTCACATTAGAATGAGGTATATTATTGCATGCATATTAAAAAAGCAATGTTGCAGCCTATATACGTTCCCTTTCATTTGTATAATGCACAGACCTTCTCTAATGTCTGGGACAGTTTTTAAGCTGAAAATTGTCCAATAAAGAATCCACCACGCTGTGCTTTTTTTTTATTTCACAGACACGCAAGTATCCGCGTTTTTTTCCCATTTTGTACCAATTTTATTGGTGATGGCTGAAAATTAATCAGGATTGCTTGCGAATCAAAATTGCAATGCTCGGAGTTTAAATAAAATTCGTGTAGCGGTTTGGAACATACTAACTCTTTTTATTTGAGGAACGGTAAGTTACAATAGCATAGTTGCACTATGGACAAGGTATTACTTTTACACCATGGATTACAAATAACTTCCCCCACTTAAAAAATTATGACAATCCATAGATACATACATATTCCAAATAAAATTTATTCCAGAAATAAATTATTTTATTTTTGACAATCCTAACTTATTCATAAATTTATTATCATTTACACGACACAGGCTTTTTGTTAACATATCCGCTGGCATCTCAGCAGTAGATGAATAGGATATTTGTATTAAATTATTTGCTAAACACTCCCTGACAAAATGATGCCTAACATCAATGTGTTTGTCCTTCTGTGGAACAAAGGATTCTTAGATGCTAACTTCTGTGAACATTGGTTATCACTTAATAAAATAACTGGCACATTATCAACTTTATAATTAATTTCTGACACTAAATTGTTAAGGTAAATTACCTCCTTACATGCCTTAGAGAGAGTCATATATTCGGCCTCTATGTTGCCCATATGTTGTCAGCATAATCAACAAGGAAGAGCTTCTTGGCCTTTTTTTTCATTTGAGACGTTTTTCTAATGGTATAGGTACCATGACTATGCTGCCAATGATTCTGATGTGACTCAGATCTGGCTTTTTACCCATCCATAATTTAAATGGTGTTTTGTGATAAAGACCTGCAGCCGGAGATCTGTTTTTAAGATACACTTAATGCTAGTAGTAAGCTCTCATAGAGTTAAGATCATTATTATTTATGTGCCCAAAACGCCGGTGCCAGGTCCTACTGCTAACCACTGCCAAGCCTGCTAGGAGCTCCTTTGATTTTACAATATTTAACTAGTATACACTGTTCACTTGCTTGGCTTCTTCAATATATGCCTTCCTCTGATTATAAATGTGACACACATTCTCCTTGAATACAACACTGTTGCCACCGGATATAACTTTACTTACAGAGAGAAGGTTTGTAGTTAGGCTATGTGTACATAAAGCATTATTAACTTTTATGTCATACTTTGAATCTCGAACACGTTAGTTATCTGTAGATTTCCAGAACATAAAATCAGTACATTTTCTTTATTTGCCACCACAATATTTCGAGTTTCTGTATTGTACGAAATATCTGTCAACAAACTTTTGTTTTACTCTGAAATCAAATGACTGCTCGCGCTCAAGTCTACATATAAATCTTTATTACTAAATTCGTCAGTCAAGAACATTGCACTAAATGCGTTCATTTGTTTTTCACTTTGTGCATTGGAATATCGACACTGATTTTTATAATGTGTTGTTCTTTTACATTTATAACATTTGTTTATTTTCACCGGCTTCTTACAACTGTCACTAACATGGCCGACGCCATTTTCGTCTTTGCTCATTTAGCGCGCATTTTGTTGATTTGTATTTTTCGCAACAAATGCTCTCTCAGATTTAGTGATTTCGACATCTGCACTCATATCCAATAATTTCGTCTAATTGGCGTCTACAGTAATTTTTATCCCGGAGTGTTCTATCTCCATAATCAATGGTGAGAACTTTTCTGGTAATCGCGCCAACAAAATAGAGTAAATGCATTTGTTGTAATTTCAAAATATGAATCTTTTAAGTTTTGTGCTGTACTAACACTAACAATAACTGTGTCATGTACGCAGTGATCGAGACACAAATTTCGAAACGAAAGGAGATTAAGTTACTGAGTAGACTGATGCTGCGGGTGAAACCAGAGTCATCAAATAACGCCTCCAACTTGGTCCACAAGCTATGCACTGTAGTTTTACTTTTAATATATACGAGTACATACAGTGATGGATCAATTTTTATCACCATTTTTGCTTTAGCCTTCCTAATATCTTGCTCACTTAATGCGTCGCTGTTTCGGATATCGGTGCCCTCCAGAATTAAGAAAATTTTAATGGCGAATGCCCAATCATCGTAATTATCCCCTCCCTTGAACTTCGGGACGTTCAAGAAATAATTTCTTGCCATTTCTGTGCCAAAGAACTAAACATAAACTAACTTTTACTTTAACGGGACTGGGCTCATAACCTATTAAATAAAACTTGTGTACCGGTTTGGAAGATACTAACTCTTTTCGTTTGAAGAACAAGGTATTATTTTCTTATAACCAAAGATTACAAATAACACGGAGTTTCTCTGCGTAGATAAAACGAATAAATAGAACGAACCAGAGTAACCGACAAACTACAACGGATCAATGAACCCCTTAAACCCGTCAACCAATGTAAAATAAATATTTTCCAGTGGTTTCCCCGTAGAAGTATGCGAAGCCTAGGCTGGATAAGGATGGATCCCTTTGGATGGATAGGTGAAAATCAATGGTGCCATGTGACTCAGCAGTGTCTAGTATTGTAAAGATGATGATGATGATACGTTTTATCAGCTTTTCTAATCAACTAATGGATATGAAGGCAGATTCGATGTAAAAGGCACTGTAGACGTGAGTTTATTGACCAAATTATTAATATTTTATTCACATGCCAAATTAAGAGTATCATTTTTGTTTAGATATATGTATGTGAAAAATGTAAGAGGTTTGCCAGTTTTATTTACGAGTAAATGGAAGAAGGTACTATCTCTGCCTATCCCTCTAGGTGTCGGGCGTATAAAGTATGTTAAATGGTATGTTAGTCAGAGCTTAGGGAATGGTTCAGATTACTTCCAGCTGCTAAATTCGTACACACTGCGACATCTCTTCTCATCTCGATGGGTGGCGTTCCACTACCATACGATTTATACGGAATTGTCTGCCTCGTACGAACACAGTGTAAAATCTTCATACTTCTTTCTAAAAGGCCAGCAGTGCACTTACTACTTTTCCCTAACGTTGCAGATGTTCATGGGCGACAGTGATTATTTTTAGTTTTTGAAGTCGGTTTTTAATTTTTTTAAGTATATATTTTTACACTATTGAGTGACGTATAGAATACCATAAGTACAAGATCACAAAGAAATTAAGTTTACTTAATATTTAGAATGTTTACTTAATATTTACATTAAAAGTCCATACAATATTTTTCGACCTTAATTGGTGAATTTTTCCTACCATTCTTTCCATGCTTCGTAAAATATAATCAGCTAACTTTAATATCTATATATGTTATAGACATATTATGTACATTTACACTCAAAATATTTTTAACAAATAATATTAATACGCGAAATAAAGAACAACTGTATATCTTAACCAACAATTAAAATGCTAAATTACAGCCCACACTATATGGCAGTTATTTGTTTTTACTTTCTAACTTTGAAAGTATTATAAATGAAAAAAAATGCTTTCATTTAATAATAAATTAAAAAATATTTAATACAAAGCTGTTTTTACAATTTGGAAGAATATCTACAAAATTAAAATACTAAAAAAATCTAATTAAATATGAATTCTTAATTTTATTATTACGGAATTTAATTTTTTTTGATTAATTGCTGAATTCTTATATTTGACAACTTTATTCAGTATGTAATTTATGTTAGGCACTGACCTATGTTATATAATAAATATTTTAATACCCGAAAAGGGTGATCAAGTTGTAAGATACATCATATTTTATATGGTGTATATATATATATATATATATATATATATATATATATATATATAGAATATGTAGACGTATTGATAATCCTCCCTAAATCGATCAAAACATATGTTATAAACATTAGGGAAGTTGTTATGAGTGAGTCACTTAGCGGTCAGCCACCGCAGACCATTTGACTCCACATGAGGATGTTTCGAGTAGAGGCGAAATACGTATCGTACTTGTGACGGTGATGTGTTTTTTCTATTTTTTTAAAGGATAGGGTGTCAAAAGAGCACACGGTCCATCTGATGGTAAGTGGTTGCTGTGACCCATTGGCATTGACATCTATCCTCTATTACGAATCAAAATGCAAATAGGTTGTCACCCGTGAGGACTAAAATGGAATGCCTCGTTTCCAGTTAAAAGGGTCTCTGGTTCTCTACACTCACCATACACTCACTCACACTCTCACTCACTCACAACACAGCAGCGATAAGCTGCTATTTTACGCTGGTATTCTGTGAGAGAGTGGTCCTTTCCGAGTTGAGCCAATCCATTCGTGCTACAACTATAATACTTATATAGCTGCAGCATGGCTCTACCACGTATAAATGTAATATAGTGATATTGGGAATAGTGATGCTAGGGTTAGTGATGACGGAGATAGTGCACGCAATTGGGAATAGTGATGCTAGGGTTAGTGATGACGGAGATAGTGCACGCAATTGAAGGAGCGCGCGGGTGCTCTTCAAACTAGGTATGACACATCATTTTATTTTATTACGGGGATCTTAGCAAATTGTTTTTAACAAATTTAATATAATGATTTTCTGCAAAAATACTCCTGATTACTTTTAATTAATATATTGGGACTACCTGCTAAATAAGACAAAACCCGTAAATAAAGAAAATACATGCATATACATGCGATAGATCAAGGTTCATTGTACGTTTAAAGCGTTGTTGATAAAAGAAAAGCTTTATAACTCTTACAACCGCTAGACGATAAACTTTTCACATATATTACTAGACATTAATCACGTCGTGGCCTGTTCTCGAGGTTAAAGTGCAAATTGCTTCTCACGAACGCTGTAAAGTAAAAAGGATACGATAAAAGATAAGAAAGTATAGCCGTCTACCGTTTTTTGATAAAAAATGTGTTTTTTATTAAATTTAAATATGTAAATTTGAACCATCTTCAAAAGGGAGAAAATTATCAATTAGAGTACATTATTTCTTTTTTCATTTAAACGCACATAGCGTTCGAAATAATATCAATTACAACCAGTAGGCGTATTACGTATCTTGCAGAAGGCTAGCGATAGCGATATTAGAACAATAATTGGTGATAAATCGCAGATACGTATTTATCGACCAGCGATAATCAAGCCCTAGCTAACTAGCGACCACAAGGCAGCGCTGTCGCTAGTTAGCTTCACTGGCCTTCTGCAAGAGACGTAATACGCCTACAGGTTTAATTTGGTTTTTGCATGGTAATTGTTCTACGCGGATGAAGCCGCAGGCAAAAAATAGTTTTAAATAAAATGAAAGGCACAAACGAACTTACACCCCCTTATGGTACGTGGCTGCTGCACTCCATGGATAACTGCATCCAACTTCGGACAAAGAAAGCCTAAGATGCGTTGTCACCTTTCAGGATTAAGATGGAATGCTTCACAGCCTGCAATAATACTGGCTCTCTACATCCTTAAGACAAGAGCACCCGAGCTATTTGACGGCAGGAATTGGTATGAAGGTAACCTAAGCAGTAAACCTAGGCAGAGAAGGAGCAGCAACTATCAGGTTTTAAAAGTTATAATGACGATAGTGTTGACGAATCGGTTTCCATTTTTTTAAGCAGCATATTTACGTCCCACTGCTGGGGGCACAGACCTCCTCTCATTTCTGAGAGGGTTTTAGGGCAAGGAAATTGTCCGCCGTGCTGGCCCAATGCGTGTTGGCGAACTTCAAATGTCTTCGAAATATTTCCCAATAGCTAAACGATATTGCTACGGTAATAGTGATTCTTAGATTCTCATGCGAAATAAATATATAATATATATGACTTAGAAAAATATTGTTCCATGTCTGAATTGTTTAAGCGCAATTTATGTTTGTAACAGATAGAATATATAAAAAGCAAATTATCGTCCCTTACAGGTTCACTCCGAAACATAAATCAATGTATACCTAGGAAACTATGCTTCAATATATACAATTCCCTTATCAAATCACATATGTTATATTTAATAGAAATACATTAAAACAAAATTGTAGGAACTACAAACAGCTCAAAATAAAGCAATAAAAATACTTTTCTCCTACCCATACTTAACATTAACTCGTAAAATTTTTGATGACACAAAAATAATGAACATTCGACAACTTTATTTTTATAGCACTTGCATTTAAATTAGAAATATCATGAGTAAAACCATCCATACTACTTTGTCCTTTACCAAAAAGTCACAAATATCCAAACGCAGTCTTCGCCAACCTAGCTTGCTCGTATTGCCAAACACACGTACTAAATTAGGGAAAAAAATATTACCTTTGAGGGTGCCCACTTTTATAACAGCCTACCTTCTCATATTAAAAATATAGATTCCTTTAACAATTTCATGTCTCAATTGCACAACTCCATTCTTGAAAGCTGATCATTTGTAATTTCGGAGAGTGTCCAGATGGAACTGTGAAGACGGTGACCGCTACCTAGATTATAGTTCGGCCGTTCAGAGGATGCGTTCCTGACACGTTGCGATTGAACTGACGACGTAACTTTGTAATGGCGTTGCAGTTACGATAAAAATATTTTTGCTGGTTGTTTACCGTTTTAACAATTGATGAGCATTAAAACAACATTATTATATCAATAATCAATGAATGTTATAATTTTGTGCCAAACTGAGTGTCAAATAACTGGGTAAACAATATTTTTCTAAATCTATACTGCGCTATTACAAGGTTATGTCAGCGCTTTTTATTTGTAGTGCTGTGCTAACAATAACAGGCAATAACAGTATCGTAATCTGTTCTTATACAGTTATACTTTATAAAATAATACGTTTTGTTTTTCTTTTTAAGAATTTTAAAATAATGGACTATAAGATAACTTGTATTAAATACTAGCTGACTTCCGCCGCGACTTCGCTCGCGTGTAATTGAGGGTTTTAATTATATTGCTCAGAACCCTGATTCTTTTTCTCAAATATAAGTAGCCTAAGTTACTCCTTAGAACATCAGCTATTTGCCAGTGAAAGTCCCGTCGAAATCAGTCCAGCCGTTTCGGAGATTAGCTGGAACAAACAGACAGACAGACAGACAGACCGACAGACAGACAAAAATTTAAAAACTTGAGTTTTTGTTATAAGTACCGTATATACATTCATATGCAATGAGTAAAAAGCTTTTATTTTAATATTACAAACAGATACTTCAATTTTATTTATTTGTATAGATAACAATAAACCTACGACCAAACCGAACGCGCGAAAGAAAGTAGCATTTTTATATTTAGGTTGAAAATGGTAACCCCAAATGGCGTTATGGACCGCCATTTTGTGACGCTAAAACAGTCATCTGTTGTCGTTTCGTGCGCATAAACCACGTTCTTCAAGTGTTTTCGATATGTTTTTATTTGATTACCCGGCTTTCGTTTAATGGACTGTTTCTACTTTTCAAACTGATATCCGCACTAAATTTGACTTCGATTGTGTTTTGCATTGCGTTCTTTTTAGTTTTGATGCATAATAATGCCTAAACGTGGACAAACATTGAAAAGTGGAGCCCGTGAGTTAATCATCAAGCTGCAAGATTACTTTGAGCGGGAGCGGCAAAATGGCGGACCCCTGTTACCTGTCGAACAAGTACAAGAACGCGTCTCTCAGGCGCTTGGAGTTAGCAAACGAACGATAACAAGTATTAATAAAGAAAAGTTCGGCTCTACTGGCACGGAAGATAATATTTTACGTACTCCGAAGAAGAAACGTAGAACTAAACCCGTGACAGATATTGACACCTTTGACGCCGATGCAATCAGAAATCATATATATGGTTACTATTCCAGAAATGAATATCTCAACAGGAAGAAGCTTATGGCATTGTTAAGAGAAGCTGGACTGTTTAGCGGGGGTAAAACTGCTTTAACCAAAATCTTAAAAGATATTGGTTTTTGTATAAAAAAACAGACAAAAGAAAAATTTATTAGAACGATACGACATAATTTTAAAACGGATAAGTTTTTTGAAAGAAGCAAAAAATATTGATAACTGGGATAATGTCGTGTACATTGACGAGACATGGCTAAACGCCAATCACACGGTTTCCCGTTCTTGGACGGATGATACACAAGCGTCGACGTCGAAAGCACCAATGGGTAAGGGGGCTCGTCTGATAATATGCCACGCAGGTTCTGCAAAATACGGCTTTGTGGAGAACGCGTTACTGGCATTTCAATCAAAAACCACAAATGACTACCACGAGGAAATGAATGCCACTACATTTAAAGAGTGGTTCCAGAACGTGCTTTGCCCAGCCTACCAGAGCCTTCTGTAATATTCATGGATAATGCCTCCTATCACTCGGTTCAAATACAGAAACCACCTACCCAAGCTAATAAAAAAGAAGAAATGGTGGCTTGGTTACAAGCAAAAAGCATTGACGCAAATATGCAGATGCTAAAACCAGAGCTAATTAAATTAGTTAAAGAAAATAAAGCGGCAAATGTGCGATACGAAATCGATGAACTGGCTCTGGAGTACGGTCATCGCGTTCTAAGAATTCCACCGTATCATTGCCAATATAACGCGATTGAGCTAATCTGGGCTCAAATAAAAGGTTACGCCGCCCGCCACAATACTTCCCCGCCATTCAGCACGAAAAAGATGATAACCCTATTAAAAGAAGCCTGCGGGGAAGTCACAAGAGATGACTGGGCAAAGGTTGTTGAGAAGACTAAAAACCTGATTGTGGAACATTTTGACCGAAATATCAGGATTGATTCTGTTATTGATAATAATATAATTATACATGTAGGCGAAGATGATGATGAAGACACCACCTACTCAAGCGAATCGGAGTCTGATTAATATTCTGTACGCACATTCAATTCAATGTACTTTATTGCATAGAAATACAGATTGTAACTTTGTAACAAAGAATAAATAAAACAATTTTATTATATTAATATTACCTTTTTTTGGTTTCCACTTAAATTACTAAAATATAAATTTTAAATGATTCCGCCAATTTAAAACGAAAATAATCTTAAAAATAACGCGGCGGTTCATTTTGGAGGAACGGTAACGAACTCAGTGTTATGTTGTGCCCATCACTAGTCGTGACTAACTGATATGTGTCAGGAACGCATTCTCTGAACGGCCGAACTATAAGTTTATATTATTGTTCTCATGTAAGTGGATTTTGTAATCTTTTTCTGAGAATAAATTCTTTAAACCTAAATCTATACCAAAACCTAAGCCTATGTTTGTGACTACAAATGAATCACCATAATCATCATCATCATAACAGCCCTTCATAAGTCAACTGCTAAACATAGGCCTCCTCCAAGGAATGCGACAAAGCACGGTCCTTAGCCACCTACATTCATCGAAATCCTACACGTCTTTCTTGGTCGTCACTCCATCTAGTGTGGGGCGCCCTTTCTTTATTTACGTAGGAAAATGCCTACGGAGCCCGATGTGCAGAGGCCATGGAGCCAGGAGGCGAGTAGCGCATCGCCATACCAACACTCCTCTTCCCCCGCAACTGCACCGCGGCTGTGACGGGAATGGGGAAAGGACAGCCCTCCCGCCACAGTCTACCAAGGCCACCACCTTAGGCCGGTCCTACACCTTGGGCCAGCCAAGTGGTTTCCCGCTTGTTCACCGCAGGTGACCAAGTTAAGGCTACTAAGCCCCCCTCCCCCCACACCAGGCCCCCACATGGCGTCATATTCATATGACTTACTAACAGTCTACTTATACAACAACAAAATGGTTTCTTAAGCAAGTGCAGTAACTACTTACTAGTTAACATAGCACGCACTATAACAATGACATATTTTGTACGTGCTAGAGCCATGCTGCAGCTATATTAGTAGTATAGTTATAGCACGAATGGATCGGCTCGACCAGGAAAGGACCACGCTCTAACTGAATACCAGCGTAAAATGGCAGCTTGACACTGCTGTATTTCGTATGGTGAGTGTAGAGAACCGGAGACCCTTTTTATTGGAAAAGAGGCATTCCATCTTAGTCCTCACGGGTGACAACGCATCTGCATTTTGATTCGCAAACGAGGATAGATGTTAATGTCTATGGGCCACAGCAGCTACTTACCATCAGGTGGACTGTGTGCTCGTTTGTCACACTATCCTATAAAAAAAATTATTATGTAGGTTTTAATTTGGGTGAAATAAAGTTAACTATTTAAAGAGAACTTAGTTTATCCGTATATTGATAGAATACACAAGCTGGTTGCAATAAAATGAAGCACTAGTCACTAGCGCATTGAAACACTTTAAATAATATTATATAAAGAAGAAAATATTTAAAATCAAACTCAATAAACAAGGATCTTATGGCTAAAACTGATTCAAACAAATAGAAAACTTCCTTCCACGCTCACCAGAAAACGGAAAAACTTTAATTGAAGCGGTACCTTAGTGACTGGACTATATTAAAGTAATGCGGTCAGCTACGCCAGGGGCTTGTGTGGGAAATGACTTTTTTAATAGATCTTTTATAACTTGAAGGTTTTTTATACCAGGAAGGAAATCGGAAAATGTCATGGCTTCCAATAGCGTTTTAGCAATGATTTGCAACGCTGAGGGCCGCGCGTTTGAATCCCGCATGGAAAATAACTTTAATAAATAGCTTTAATAAGAATAAAGATGTGCATTCTTTAAACACTAGGAACAAACATAGGCTTGTAATACCAGTTACTAGACTCCACAGAATCAGTAATTCATTTATGGGGCAATGTATACGCTTTTACAACAAAATCCCAGAACATATTCAAAGTTTATCAATAAACAAGTTTAAAAATTTTATTAAAGAAAAACTGTACAAAAAGGGTTATTATAATATCAAGGAATACATGAATGAAAATAACCCCTGGGAATAAGGTGATCGCCACCATGCTGGTTCTATTAAAAATCATTTAAAAATTGTATAAATGAAATTATTGTTAAGTGAAATATGTTTGAAAAAAAAAGTCCCGCTGGGTTTCTTGCTGGTTCTTCCCAGGACAGAGGTATTTTCCGAACCAGTGGTAAATAAAAAATGACTTTCAATAAGAATTATGTAATAATCAATATTGAATAAAAAATTATTCTATTCTATTCTATAACTAATAACCAAGAAACAAACAAATAAATAGACAGACAAGAATGTGCTTTTATATAGCATTTTTCTCCTGTTCTGAGCTATGTTAAAATATTTGAATCTCTTGGTCATTGGGAAGTTAGTTAATATAGTTTTATTTCTTTGTTACTTTCCACCATCGGACAAACAGGCGGTCGGAGGTTCTTCATTCCTTTGTTGTAGATATTCCACGCATTAGAAACAAACGGTTTGCTTCGTCTTTTGTAATGCGTACAGCAAAGGTGTGGAATAATTTGCCGGCGTCTATCTTTCTGTACGAATACAATCTGGGCGTCTTCAAGGCAAGAGTGAATAGGCTTTTGCTTCGCTAAGACAGTATAATTTACCATCTAAGGCTGCATCATCACTTACCACCAGGTGGGATTGTGGTCAAGCACTGGCTTATAACAAGCAAAAAAAAGTGCATTGCATTTGTATCAAACGGACATAAAGAAAAAAGGGAGCTAATAAAAACAAACCATCATTTACTTTAATAACAACCTAAATCAACAATCGCACTGGTAGGACATGATAATGACAATATGACTTTCCGTCTTCCTAAACTACTTCTTGCCTCCGATGTCACGGTTTTTTTTTTCTAGAAAACAGCTGATAAACGAGCATACAGTCCACCCGATGGTAAGGATGCTATAGTCCATATTTATCTACAACTATCATCGATTAAGAATTAAAAATGAAGATGCGTTCAACACTAATGACTCAGATGGAATGCCCGTTTCCAGTAAAAGGGGTCTCCAGTTCTCTACACCTAACATACGGAACACAGCAACATGAAGCCGCATTTTTACGCAGGTGTTCTATGAGAGGGAATCCATTCCCCATAAAGTCAACATTACTGAAGGTTACACGATAAAGTCGATATAAGTGTCTTATGTAGTCAAACTTGGTAGAGCAGTGCTGCAAATATATTATGATGTGTCTTACCTAGTTTGAAGAGCACCTAAATATATTATGGTTGTAGCACGAATGAGCCGACTCGACCGAGATCGAAGCGGAAGGAATCTCACGGGATACCAGCGTAAAATTACAGTTGTTTGGCATACCAAAAAACTGCATGCCATAGCATTCCATATTAGTCCTCAGCAGAACTCATTTTGATTCTTAATCGAAGAAAGATGTAGATACCTATGGGCCACAGCATCCACTTAACATTAGATGAACTGAGTGCTCATTTGTCATCATATTATCTAAAAAGTTCACAAATTCAAGAAACACCACAGTGTATCCACATTCAAAATTCGAAGCTTGAAGAAAAATTGAATCATCCAGTATAACTATTAATTAATTAATTCTTATTAACTGGTAGAGAACTTATTAAGGCGTTAAGTCCGCCTTTGTACATCTTTGTGCAACAAAGTTTAAATAGATAAATAACCATTTATATGCATTATCATTGATAATGCATTAGCAATAAATGATTTCATGCACGGCAATAAAAATATGGTATCATATTACAAAAACAACTGAACTGAACTTCGTAGTGGAAGCTGCAATGCAACGCGGTGAAAATAAATGATTTCATTAAACATGTAATAGAAACAATGGACGCCATTAACACACATTCGTGAAATGAATTTGGAACAAATGTAGGATAATGAAACATATGAGTATAAATACTCTATACAATTGTATATATTGTAGTGCTAAAATGAATTGTACCCTCTGTTTTAACGTGTTCTGTGTCGTGGAGTTGGCAGACATAATTTTATATATTATTTTTTCAGTGAATTAAGTAAGTAGATATTTAGAAATAATAAGCGAAACATTTAAAAGCTTCACTCGACACTTCAAAGAGAACTTAATAAAATAACCACATTAAATATGAAATCATAAACCACAAATATTTCTAATTAAATTTGTTTGTTTTTTTTTTCTATTCTGAATTCAATTTTTAGAGACGTCATTGTGTAATATTTTTTCTCAAGTTTGGTGTAGGTAGCCAGTAAAACTTGAAACATTTATTTTAAATTCATTTTTTTACTCTTCATAAACTTTGTCCTATGCTAGTATGGGCATGGACATTGGCATGGCATTTCGCCTTGTTTATGTGGGACTTAACAAAAGAAAAAATGTGGCAAATGTGTTAGTTTTGACCATATAGTGCTTAACCTAAAACACAGGCTTTACCCTAGCTTAGGAACAAGTTCATTTTTAAGAACATAATTAGTATATAAGATGCATTGTTTGACTTACTTTGTATCACTTTTTTATTTGAATAAAATATATTATTATTATTAAAAAATAGTATGAAGGTGACAAACGAGCACACAGTTCTCCAAACCTGATGGTATGTAGATGATGTGGCCCATATAAATCTAAATTTATCCTTAATTAAGAATCAAAAGCAAATGCGTTGTCACCCCAAAAGACTACGATGGAATGCTTCGTTTCGAGTAAAAAGTCGTTTAAAGTAAAAAGGTTCTTTGGTTCTCTACACTGACCATACGAAACACAGCAGCATTAAGCTGCTATTTTACGCTGGTATGCTGTGAGAGCGTGGTTCTACCGCGGTCAAGTCGACCCAATCTTGCTACAACTATAATATACCTGCAGCCTGGCTCTACCACGTATAAAATCTTTTAATAGCCAAGTTAGTTAGACTTTCTACAATCGTAAACGGTAATACAGTCGAATTGAGTACCTCCTCCTTTTTGAAGTCGGTTAAAAAGTAAGCATTAAAATGCAAATACACTGTCAACAATCAGGCAAGACGACGGCTCGGTAGCGCAGTGGCTTAGCAATGAGTTGCTGAGCTGGGGGCGCGGGTTCGAATCCCGCACGGAACAAGTATTTGTATGGCCTACAAATTATTGTTCCGGGTCTGGATGTTTGTCCTTGTGCAATTTGTGTTTGTAAACTGTCTCCACGATACAAACACGAATAGAAACAGAAATAGAAACTTTTTTATTCAATATAGATTATAAAAACTATTGGTAAATCCAATTGAGCATGCCTTCGCATTAAAAAAATTACGTATAGCATGATTATACGGAATTTTTTAAAGTCGTTTAAATACACACAAGTTTTCACTAATAACCTTATTATACTTCCAATTTTCCGATAATTTTATGTCAAACTTCAATTTGAAAAAGTTTGGAAAATCCAAAGTGCACGACTCATAATGCTCATATGATGATGATCATATGAGCATTATGAGTCGTGGACTTTGTTCACGACTCATTCATGTCACTCCAAAAAGTCCAAGACGTATTCGTGTATAAATATTACATCCACTTTTAGTACGTACTACTATTATTTATTCTATACTTTTAAAATATTGTAATAAAAATCTCAGATTTTTATTATAATCAAGTATGTATGGTTTTTCGAATATTTTGTATTTATTTGTACAGCGATATTTTTGAGCTGCTGCAAACAACCAATACAGTATCCACTCACAACGGCGGTTGACGCCGAACAAAGCGAGCGAGTGATCGAGCCACAGGCAGTCTCTGTTTACTGAAATAAATTCTAACACAAGGCTACGAAATCACCGAAAACTTCGCCATTTTGGAGCCGAAAAAAATTAATTTATAGCTAAACAAAACAAAATTACATTGCCATTTACATTCAGTGGCTTCCCACATGAAAGATGAAAAGATTAAAAAATTTATTGAGTTGAACAATTGATATTTTCAAAAGTTATCGAGTTTAAAATCCTTGAGGCCTTAATAAATCCACACCATAGGCCACTAAAACCCCTTTTTTATGTAAAAATAGCAATTAATCGATTTTAAAAAAATATTAATAAGTTCAACAATCATTTATCTTTCTGACAATGTGCTTTTTATATCATTTATATATATAATATGGTTGCTGGATACGAATCGATGCGGCAAAACGTCGGAATCTTGATTTTTAGGCGCTAGTAGAACATACCTATGCGCTTTTCGCTCGGCATGCAATATAGTTAAGGGCAGCTAACGGGTATTGGGGTTATGATTTTGTAGGCGATGGACTATCTATCTATCATTTCACTCACAAGTTTTTGACGTTATCTGAGTAGCTCAGTGTTCTTAGAATTCTACCTACCCCATCAGAGATTACAGGCTTGACGCTATGTGTGTAACTTTCTATTGTGCGATATGCATTTAACTTTTTCATTGTGTTTCAGTGAGGTCTAAACAAGAGATGTATGAAAATATCACAACTACATCAGCTATGATACAAAGTTACAAACTTATTTCTCGGTGCTTTACCATTGTCGGCCACTTCACGACATCCGTCATAAACCTCAGTTAAAAAATAAAGCTACAAAACAGTAAATCATATTTTAGCGTTGAGTCGTTGTTCTCTAAGGCGTAATAAACATTATGAAATATCTTTATTACCCTTACATTTAGACATAGACATAGACATAGACATATGTTTTATTAGCATCAGTACACACACAAAATATACATTTAGAAATAATGAGACATAAAAACAAACAAGGTAGTTGAAAAACATAAATAAAAATAATGAATCTGCCATTCAATCAAAGCAAATATTTCCAAGTATAAACATAAAAGTATTCTATATTATATTAAAATTAAACATACACATATACCAATATATACACATATACATACATATACACATACATATATACATTTACATATATATATATATATACATATACATACATATATATATATATATATATATATATATATATATATACACATACACATACATACACACTCACACAAAACATATGTGTAAACATTTACGGCTTATCAAAAGCTCACTTTTGAACATAAGCCTCCCCCATAGATTGCTTCATAGGGGAGATATTTTCCATAGGTACCACTCTCGACAGGCGGGTTAGCAACCGCAGGTTTTTTAAGTTCTCTCGGTTTGTGGTCTCTTTTGGTTTGTTTCCTTCTGTCTACTCTTACGATATCCCTGACACGATATGACATAGTGTTTATTCTTACACCGCCACTGCAAGGCTTAATTTTTAAATACCGATAAACAAAACTAACCATAATTGAGATTTCGTGGCTTTAGGTAGCTGATTGCGATTTGCAAGAACAGGTACGACGAATGTTTTAAATCGACCAACACAAAGACGAATAATCAAAATTAATACGGTCTTTTACGTGGTAGAGCCATGCTACAGCTATATTAGTAGTATAGTTGTAACACGAATGGGTCGACTCGACCGGGGAAGGACCACGCTCTCACAGAACACCAGCGTAAAATAGCAGCTCAACGCTACTGTGTTACGTTTGGTGAGTGTAGAGATAGATGCGAGGATAGATGTTAATGTCTATGGGCCACAACAACCACTTCCCATGAGATGGACCGTGTGCTCGTTTGTCACCCTTTCACTAAAAAAAAAAGAAAACAATCCACCTACTGGTTAAAAAAAGGAAAAGCAATAAAGCGCTAAGACTTTTCATTTGTTACTATAGTGCCAGAGATTTCTTCTGTAATTACGTAATATAGTATGACAATATATAGGATAGGCAGAGACTACGGTTTTACGATCCTGACGCACCTCTTTTGCCTTTGGTTATCTTATAGACGAATTTAAAATACTTACTATATGAATTCTTTATATTGAATGTCACAGTGATAGACTGCTGCAATTGTAATATAGATCACTTTTTACGTAGGTATTAGTTTATATTATACTAAAAAATTATTGGCTCAATTGAAAAATAAATTGGTAGCAATATTGCTGATAGTCTTCTAAAATAAAGAAACAGACACATAGACAGCCCAAGGGCTGAGACACAAATTCATCGAACTATAAATAAAATAAAAATAAAAATAAAATCAATTTATTTCAGACTGAGTCCATACAAGTAACATTTACATTATAATAAATTTAATCTCATCTAATTTAGTTTTATATAATTCTATCTAATCTTTTTTATTTATCAATATAATTTATTAAAATTAATTTATTTATTATTAATTAATTTAATAAAATTATAATTAATAAATCAATTCAATATAACTTAATTCGATTGTTTAACATTACAATTACTTGAATAAAATTAATCTATAGTTTAATTCATTATTAGTTTAATTCAAAATCACTTAGTGTAGTAGAAATGACAGTTATAGTTTCATGATGATTAGTCATCATGAAACTATAACTGTTGTTCTTAAAGTTATACAAAGTAGTAAAATGTCTCAATCTATTGATTTAAAGCAAGTCGCATATTAATGGTGGCTTTCATTAAAGTTTTC
The DNA here is from genome assembly GCA_033319125.1 of Parnassius glacialis. Classification (NCBI taxonomy): domain Eukaryota; kingdom Metazoa; phylum Arthropoda; class Insecta; order Lepidoptera; family Papilionidae; genus Parnassius; species Parnassius glacialis. The sequence continues at coordinate 7,337,672 of JAVANC010000024.1, read as the reverse complement.
GCATCTTTGAGTAGTTATATATTGGGACCCCATTGCAACTTCGCGAAAAAATCAAATCCACTAGACTCAATTCCTCCCCGTTTAAGAGTACGTTGTTAATATAACCAAGCGTTACTTTGACTGCCTCGTTGATTGCAAACGCGATTACTGATCATGAGGTCCCGGTGTCTAATTCCAGGTCAGGCCAAAATCAATTCTTGGGTTTTTGTCAAGAAATTCTAAGTACCAAACCGGAGTAAAAAAATTGGCAGTGTTTCACACAAGTGCCTCGGAAAGCACGTAAAACCGTTTGTCCTGCACATGACCGGACTATGAGAACAAGGAATGGAGAGTGCACCTGTGCTTGCGCATACACTTGGCCGCTATATATAATCCTGTCCTGCGCAGATGGCTAGTCACCGTTGAGACTGGCCGCCGTGACCGAATTTCAGTCTGGAGGACATTATTAATACTTAAACGAAACGTGAATCTATTACATTCAAAATATTGAGTATTAATTAGCTACGAGCCGTATTATAAAATAAAATTATGTGTCTTACCTAGTTTCACACAGTCACCTCCCGTCCTCCTCAATTGCGTGCACGATCATCGTTACCAATAGAAAAACTAGAAAAACTAACTAGAAAAGACGCACCACCGTTGATAATACGACCGTGAAATAGACTTTATGATTGTGTGGCGGTCTATTTTTAATTTTTCTACTTTTTCCAAAGATGTGGCACATGCGAGTCGCCGTGTAGCCTTTTGTAACAATCTTAGTATCGACGGCGTTAAGCTTATATAGTTAATTTGATAGATCATAATTCAAATCTTTATAATTTAATGATGGCCGCTTAAGCTTAAAAATTATACCTTAGAATTATATTATTATCACATAATACCTGGTAAGGCAGATATGGTAATTCACTATGTTTCTTGTTCTATTAATTCATTCATATTGGCCGTTTCTCTACCCCCAACCTCCAAATCAAACCTTATACTTAAATATGCATGACATGAAAAATATAGATATTTATCGACGAATAAACATGCGGAATTCACAAAATAATTCCTATACTAAATTACTTCACATATAAGTCCATATATTGAAGAATAGAAATTGCTGAGATGTGCCGCAAGAAATCATCCATTATGTGTTCTTTCAACGTACGCTGTTAATAAGACAACTTATGGAAACGCCTCCGCAATATAAAGAACCGTTAACTGGAAAAAAATATTCGTCCGTTATAGCCTTTCAAAAGTACACTGCTGGACGTATCTCTCTCTCTCTAACAGATTGCCTCATAGGAGCATACTTAGCATAGTCACCACGTTTGGCAGGCGGGTCGGTTTCAGCATTTTTATTGGCAATATACATTATGATGTTATCTGTGTTCGAGCGGTATATATAATATGATCACGACATGACATGATGGAATCTCATACGCTACTACTCCACGGCACACTGGGTCACAATAAAAATATTTTAAATTCTTTTGAAATAGTAATTAATACCTCAAAATAAATTTTATTATGAACTCCTTTGCTTTTAAATTAGAAACGTTTTGATGTTAGAAACAAAGCGCCAAAGATACAAAAGGTTTTCTTCAAAGATTCATACTTCAAAATTAATTATAGAACCTCAAACCAAAACACAAATTTGAAAAAGTTTAATTATATTCTTTTAATTGTAGCTGTTTTTTTTATTTTGTTCCAGATTTTATACATTATTAATTTCACCAGTCATAAATTGTATCGTAATATCATTTAAATTTTCAGTCGAAATTGACGGAATTAGCCTTATTTAAATTATTTTTTTATCATATTCCTCTACGAAGTCTATGTCCTTAAACTTTAATGCTTAAGAGACACGGTACTTCAGTGCTAGCGCTAATCTAGTTAAGTTAAGGTCCACGGTCAAACGAATGTGAGGATCTTTACCGTTAAATAATTATAACTCAAAATGGCGACCTATTCTACTACGTTTCTAATTCTAAACTATATTCAAAGTTTAGTCTAATCAGGAAGTGAGTGAAAACTCGATTTTTTTTATACGGAAGAATATAATAGATTAAGTCATTTATTGTGCTAGGTTTTAGAAATTTAACATTATAGTAGTAATTGAGTATCACCAAACCAAACAATAACAAATAACCATGAAATGAACAGACAGACAAGCAAGTGATTTTATATGGCAATTTTCTGCTGTTCTGAGCTATGTTTAAATATTCAAATCTCTTGCTCATTGATAAGTTAGTTTATATGGCTTTTTTTGTGAGTTTCCACCATCGGACTACCAGGCTGTCGGCGGGTCTTCATCCCTTTGTTGTCAATGTTCCATGCATTAGAACCAAGCGGTTTGCTTCGTCTTTTGTAATGCGTACAGCAAAGATGTGCAATAATTTGCCGGCGTCTATCTTTCCGTCCGAATACAATCTGGGCGTCTTCAAGGCAAGACTGAATAGGCTTTTGCTACGCTAAGATAGTGCGATTTACCATCTAAGGCTGCATCACCACTTACCACCAGGTGGGATTGTGATCAAGCGCTGGCTTATAATAAGTGTGGCCGTAGGAAGGAAAAGGGGAAATCTCCCGCCGGGCAAGGTGTTCCGCCCGGGGAACGTCCAACGCTCCAATAGGTAGTTCGGAACTATTCTATATATGCTGCTTTAACTTCGGAACTTTGTAAGCGCGATTTAGGCTTCGATGTGTTTCTCTTGTGGCGCGACGATAGCGCCGCCACAACCCCCCCCCCCCCCCCCCCCCGCTGCTCAGATCGGAGGTCGATAGGGCAGTCTAGATGTCGAAGAATTTGCAAGTGCCAGGGAATTGCCTTATATTCTGCGGTGAGTCGAAAAGAAGGCAAGTAATCCGCGAGAGTGCTAGCGCAGAGAGTAGCTTGCAGGAACAGGAAGCATTATTATTCCAGTGCTGCGATGAACCTTTGTAAAGCTAGATGGCTTGCAGAATGTGAAGACTGCAGACAATATCTGCTCGAGAGCGAATGAATGGGGTTCTTGAGGATGATGACGAAGGTTTGAAATAGTAGTTTCCGAAGGTTGTTGGTTGCGTGTTCATATCACGTCAGGTGGTAACCACTGTGACGGTGGAAGGAAAAGGGGAAATCTCCCGCCGGGCAAGGTGTTCTGCCCGGGGAACGGCCAACGCTCCAATTGGTAGTTCAGAGCTGTTCTATAAATGCTGCTTTAACTTCGGAACTTTGTAAGCGCGATTCAGGCTTCGATGTGTTTCGCTTGTGGCGCGACGATAGCGCCGCCACATAAGCAAAAAAAATCATTGCATTTGTATCAAGCAGACATAAAGAAGAAAGGGAATTAATAAAAAAAACGATCATTTACTTTAATAACAACCTAAATACATTTGTTAGTAACCAATAAAGGTTACCTTCGAATATGATCTTGAATAACAACAGGAAGAGAACGACATCTTGATTTTGTACGCACGAAATAATGAGGCATCATTATGAGTCGTTATAACGAGTACTTTAAGTGTTCCGTTAACCAACTGTGTGATTGTGCTGTGATCGGAATCATTGCCAATAGGAGTCCATCTGCAACTACGTTTATTTAGTTATAACACTAACCTTAACTAAAATAAGATTTATTATGACTATTTGAAATCGGTACAGATCAGTGAACGCAAATATGTTTACTTTGCGTTAAGTGTTTCTGAAAGATTGATACAGTAAAAAGAAGACAGCAAAAATTCCCGTAAGATTTGCACAATTGCACTGATAGAATATGATTATGACAATATGACTTTCCGTCTTCCTAAACTACTTCTTGCCTCCGATGTCAATAAGGATGATAAACGAGCATACAGCCACTCGATAGTAAGGATGCTATAGTCCGTATATATCTAAAACTATCATCGATTAAGAATTAAAAATGAAGATGCTTTTAACACTAAGGACTCAGACGGAATGCCCCGTTTCCAGTAAAAAGGTTCTCCAGTTCTCTACACTCAACATACGGAACACAGCAACATAAAGCTGCATTTTTATGCAGGTGTTCTATGAGAGCGTGGCCATTCCCTATAAAGTCAAAATTACTGAGTGTTATATGATAAAGTCGATATAAGGGTCTTATGTATTCAAACTTGGTAGAGAAATGCTGCAAATATATTATGACGTGTCTTACCTAGTTTGTAGAGCATCTAAATATATTATGGTTGTAGCACGAATGAGCCGGCTCGACCGAGATCGAAGCCGGAGGAATTTCGCAGAATACCAGCGTAAAATTGCAGCTGGTTTATTGCGTATGGCATTCCATATTAGTCGTTAATCGAAGAAAGATGTAGATGCCTATTGGCCACAGCATCCACTTACCATCAGATGAACTATGTGCTCGTTTGTCACCCTTATTATATAAAAAAGTCACAAATACAAGGAACACCAGAGTGCAGCCACATTCGAAATTCGAAGCTTGAAGCAAAATAGATACATCCAGTATATTAATTTATTAATTATTATTAACTGGTAGAAAACGCCTTAAGGCCTTAAGTCCACCTTTGTACATCTCTGTGCAACAAAGTTTAGATAGATGAATAACCATTTAAAATGCGGATGAAATGCGTAGTATACTAATAGTACAGACAGATACGTATAAGAAGAAACATTATCATTGACCATGCATTAGTAATAAATGATTTCATGCACGGAAATAAAAATATAGTATCATATTACATAAACAACTGAATTCGTAATGGAAGCTTCGTGCCATGCAACGCGGTGAAAATAAATGATTTCATTAAACGTATAATAGAAACAATGGACGCCATTAACACACATTCGTGAAATGAATTTGGAACAAACGTAGGATAATGAAACATATGAGATTTAAATATTATATACAATTGTAAATATTGTTGCGCTAAAATGAATTTTACCCTCTGTTTTAACATGTCCTGTGTCGTGGAGTTGTTAGACATAAATTTTATATATTATTTTGTCGGTGCTAGATATTTAGAAACAATGAGCGAAACATTAAAAGGCTTCACTCGACACTTCAAAGAGAACTTAATAAAATAACCACATTAAATATGAAATCATAAACCACAAACACTTCTAATTAAATTTGTTGGTTTTCGTTTCTATTCTGAATTCAATTTTTAGAGACGTCATTGTGTTGTGTTATATTTTTTCTCAAGTTTATTGTCGTTGGCCGGTAAAACTTGAAACATTTATTTTAAATTCATTTTTTTTACTCTTCATAAACTTTGTCCCATGCTGGTATGGGATATTTCCCCTTATTAATGTGGGACTTAAAAAAAGAAAAAAATGTGCCAAATGTTGTGAGCATTTAGTGAAGGGCGACTAATGGATATTGGGGTTATAATTTTGTAGGCGATGGGCTAGCTACCTATCACTCCACTTAAAATTGTTCATATATACCTATAATTTTTGGCTTAACGTTATCTGAGTAGCTCAGTGCTCTTAGAATTCTGCCTACCCCCTCGGAGATTACAGTCTTCATGCTATGTGTATGTAACATTTTATTGTGTCATATGCACAATTTAATGATTTCATTGTGTTTCAGTTAGGTTTAAACTAGAGATGTATATAAATACCACAACTATATCAGCTATGATACAAAGTTACAAACTTATTTCTCGGTGCTTTACCATCATCGGTCACTTCACGATATCCGTCATAAGCCTCAATCAAAAAATAAAGCTACAAAATAGTAAATCATATTTTAGCGTTGGGTCGTTGTTCTCTAAAGCGTAATTATTATTATGAAATATCTTTACTACCCTTACATTCAGCTTATCAAAAGCCCACTTTTGAACATAAGCCTCCCCCATAGATTGCTTCATAGGGGAGATATTTTCCATAGCTTCAACGCTCGACAGGCGGGTTGGCAACCGCAGGTTCTTTAAGTTCTCTTAGTTTCTGGTCTCTCTTGGTTTGTTTCCTTCTGTTTCCTTTTAAAATATCCCTGAGACGATATGACATAGTGTTTATTCTTACACCACCACTGCACGGCTTAATTTTTAAATACCGATAAACAAAACTAACCATAATTGAGATTTCGTGGCTTTAGGTAGCTGATTGTGATTTGCAAGAACGGGTATGATCATTTTAAATCAATCAATACAAAGACGACTAATCAAAATTAATACGTGTTTTTTACGTGGTAAAGCCATGCTGCACCTATATTAATAGTATAGTTGTAACACGAATAGGTCGACTCGACAGGAGAAGGACCACGCTCTCACAGAACTCCAGCGTAAAATAGCAGTTCAACGCTGCTGTGTTTCGTATGATGAATGCAGAGAACCGGAGATCCATTTTACTGGAAACTAGGCATTCCATCTAAGTCCTCACGGGTGACAACGAATCTACATTTTAATTCGTAATCGAGGATATATGTTACCGTCAGGTGGACAGTGTGCTCGTTTGTCACACTTATACTATTAAAAAAACAGTCCACCTACTGGTTAAAAAAAAGGAAAAACAATAATGCGCTAAGACTTTTTTTTGTTACTATAGTGCCACAGATTTCTTCTGTAATTACATAAATGCATGACTAAAACTCGCACCCCTGTCACTGAGAAGGATAGGCAGAGCCTACTGTTTTCCATTTAACACGATCCTGTCACACCTCTTTCGCCTTTGGTTATCTTATAAACTAATTTAAAAAAATTAGTATATCAATTCTTGTGACTGCTGATCATGAGGTCCCGGGTTCAAATCCCGGGTCGGGCCAAAAAATCAGTTATTGAGTTTTTCCATTAAGAAATTCTCAGTTTCTGCCCGGAGTCAGGAAGTTGGCGGTGTTTCACCCCCGTGCCTCGGAAAGCACGTAAAGCCGTTGGTCCTGCGCCTGATCTCTCTCCGGTCGTGTCGGTTTACCGTCCCATCGGGCTATGAGAGTGAGGGAGTAGAGAGTGCACCTGTGCTTGCGCATACACTTGGGCACTATAATCCTGTTCTGCGCAGATGGCTAGTCTCCGTTGAGGCTGGCCGCCGTGGCCAAAATTTGGTCTGGAGGACATTATTCTTATTAGGGTTATCTTTAAAGTTTTCTCATCTGGTTGGCCTGTTTAAATATATAATTGTAAACGAAATATATAAACATACATAAATATTAATAAAATAGAATAAATACATAAAAATTAAATAAATATATAAAAACCCAACCAGATGGAAGCCCTCGGCAGGGGAGACAAAACGGCCGAGGGTTAAGGGGAAAGGGAAAGAAACCGGCGGACGATGCGGGCGGTATCGAGGAGCACCGCCTTCTGCATTTGAGCTTGGAGCGGTCCGTCACGGAGTCCCAGTCGCCTCAAATGACCCGAGAGGCTAACTGGGATTAACCCGTTCGCAGAAACGACCACAGGAATAATATCGGCCGGCAGACCACCCCACATGTCGGTCACCTCGTGAGCCAGGTCCAGATATTTTGTCAGCTAATCTGTTTCGGCTTTCACGAGGTTCTCGTCATAAGGAATGGTAATGTCGACCAAAAATATCCTTGACTGTGCCCGGTCCATCAGCACAATATCAGGCTTATTCGCAAGAATAGTCCTGTCTGTGATGATGGCCTGGTCCCAGTAAAGCCTGGCGCGGTCATTCTCGAGCACGGCTTCCGGCAAGTACTTATAATATGGCAGTTTCCGATCCACGAGACCGTATTTCAGAGCGAGCTCCTGGTGTAGAATCCTGGCTACTAGGTTGTGTCTGTGCAAATACTCAGAGTTAGAAAGCGCCGAACAACCGGAGATGACATGCCTAAGTGACTCACCGGGATGACGACAAGCTCGACAGATGTCGACGGTGCCATCCTTTAGGATTTATCTTCGATAATTGGTGGTCTTAATAACCTGATCCTGTACTGCACAGACAAAAGCCTCGGTTTCCCCAAAGAGGTCACCGAACCGTAGCCAGTGGAGGGAGGCGACTGTGTCTACGAAAGGCTCATGAAGGGCCTTGTAGAACCTCCCGTGGATCTCTTTCTCCTTCCATACGGTCTCCCGGTCGGAAATGCTCTGTACTGCCGGGTCTTGCCATTGCTTGTTGGCTAAGGATAGAAGGGTAAGTCCTTTAGCACAAGAAATAACGTCCCTATAGTATGGATCATCCACTCTCGTCAGAAAGTAATTACGGAGGCTGCACACTTCGCGATTATGCATGGTAAGCGCGCTTAAAAAGCCGCGCCCACCATGCTTCCGCGGCAAGTACAGCCTTATTACTGACGATCTCGGATGATGCATCCTGTGGGACGTCATTATAGTGCGGACTTTTCTGTCCAGAGCGTTCAGTTCGGTCTGAGTCCACCTGAGTATACCAAATGTATACATGAGAACAGGCATGATCCAACCATTATATGTGTGCGTCTTATTCACACCGGACAAAAGGCTATTAAGCACTTTGGTCAAGCGTGCATAAAACACATCGCAAACTGAGCATTTCATACCCGCCTCATCTACACCGATGTTCTGTGACATACCCAGGTATCGGTATGCTTCAGCCTCGGAAAGGGTTCTTATGCTGATGGGCATAGATAAGCCTATGCCCTCAGAGTTAGCAACCCTTCCCCTTTCGACATGGAGGATCGCACACTTATCCGTCCCCAGCTCCATTCCAATAGAATTGCTAAAATCACAAGTTAAGTTTAGCAATTCCATAAGGTGAGAGCAACGGGAGGCGAATAATTTGAGATCATCCATATAGAAAAGGTGGGTCACTTTTGCACCTCCTCTCCGAAGCTGAAATCCCCTCCCGCAACCCTCCAGCAAGGTACGGAGAGGGTTCAGAGAGAGGCAGAACCAGATTGAACTCAAACAATCGCCCTGGAAGATACTCCTTCTTATCCTTATGTGGTTCTCCGCAGCCGTCATCCGCTCACCTAGATGACAAAGGATTGTACCCCACTGATCCATACACTGCCCGAGGAAGTCTCGAACTGTACAGTCAACCTTGTACAGCTCGAGGACCCTCTTAAGCCATGTCTGAGGCACCGAGTCGAATGCCTTTTTTTAGTCTATCCAGGCGGCGGAGAGGTTCCGACGGTTGCGTTTAACCACCTTGCCAATGACCGCGTCAATGAGGAGTGGTTCCTTGGTTCCACGACCACCGCGCCCACTTCCATTCTGAGTGCGCGACATCACCTGATTTGATTTCAGGTGACGAGTGATTCTCGCACTCATCAATGTTATTGTCTTGTCTATCGTGAGTAGACACGTTATGGGGCGGTATTTGCTCGGGTCTGTGGTATCCTGATCTTTAGGAACCAAATGAGTGATCCCAGTAGTGAAGAGGCTCGGGAGCGACTTCTGGTCGAGAGTCTTTTGAAACTATCGGGCGAGTACAGCGTGACAAACCATGAACCTCTTCAGCCAGTAGTGATGCAGCCCGTCGAGCCCCGGACTTTTCCAGTTCGGGGCTCTACGGACCGCCTGAGCTACGTCATCCAGCTTTATGATGACGGGGTCCATGGGCGTAACATTCGCACACTGACTCGCCACAACTTCCGTCCAAGGTCCCTCGCTGTGGTTTACGGGCTCTGACCACAGGCCGCGCCAGAATGCAATAGTATCGGCCTTATTCGGTGCTAGGCCCGTTCCACGTACCATTGGTCGCTCCAGTAATTCATAGAGCCTCTTCTGATCACTCTGGAAGAGAAGATTCTGGTTGAACCGTGTCGAACTCTCGGTATATCGCCGAATCCGCTTCCCCCAAGCAGCTATTCTCTGCTTCAGGTCGTCTATGCGTTCCGTCAGTTTTTGCGTTATATTCGGCTGGGACAAACTGATATTTGTCCCAGCAAACGCCATCCTGACGGTGTGCACAATTCTCGGCCCGACCTGAAGCTTATCAGTCTGCCGATGAGGACCCTTGCCTTTGCGATACGTTCCTAAATCCTTCTTCTCCAGGCTGGGATGGCGCTACTTTGTCTAGTAGCGCGTCCAGCCGTGGGAACTGTGGCGCCAATAATGCGGCAAACTGCCAGTGCGGCGCCAAAAAGAATTGAGTCCGTCTCGCAAAGATCCCGGCTGGCTTCCAAATAGGTCACCAGCATTGGGTTGAGAGCCCTCATGACAGCCCGATTACGCTTGCTCAGGGGCATGCGCGGGAGTCGCGGTCGATTTTCGAGAGGTATATTGCGCGTTTCCAAAATAACCTCTTCCAATGTACTCCTCATTTGCTCTAGTTCTAGTTCCTGGGCGACTGTTCCATCATCGTCTGAACCAACCATAACTGAAAGATTTACATCGGCATCCACGTGTGCTGATTGCTCTGCAACTTGTGGCGCCGCATCCTCAACCGTAGCATTGTCATCCGATGAGGGAACAGCCTCACATCGTAGCCGTTCGAGTTCGATGCTATCGAATATGTTTGAGCGCAAGATATACCGAACTCGGTCTGCCAGGTTTTGCTCGGTGACGGTTATAGATGGCTCCAGCTCAGCAAAAAGTCGATGCATCCTAGCCCGATATGCAATACCTCGAATTTCGCGGGCCACCCTGGAGCTTTCACCTTAAGGAAAGGACCTCTGCTACTTTGTTAAAATCTTATTTTTATTCTCTTGGTGATCATGATACTAAAACTTTCTACGTTGTGAAGCTTTGCTGCAGCTATATTTTGTTTGTAGCGTGAATGGATTGACACGACCGGGAAAGGACCATGCTCTCACGGAACAACAGCGTAAAATAGCAGCTTAGTACTGCTGTTTTTCGTATGGTAAGTGTCATAGGACCGGGGACCCTTTCTATTAAAAATGAGGCTTTCCATCTTAGTCCTCAGAGGTGACAGCGCATCTGCATTTTATTTTTAATCAAGTTTAGATGTAGATGTCTATAAGGCACAGCATCCACTTAACATCAAATGGACTGTGGGCTCGTTTGTTTCCGATATTCTATAAAAAAATAACCATACTATAAACTTCTAACTGAGAGTCTTCAAAACATTGCAAAGCCATAAACACTAAGGTAATAACTATATTAATATTTCATTTGACCCGTGAAAATAATTTAAAAATTACACGTGTAAAATGTCAGGTTAACATCCGCATCTCCTTAAAATACGTACTCCGAAGTACTCGAAACTTCAATAATGTAAAGCAAAGTGACATTTAAATGCCTTACAATTCGTATAATTTGTAACACGCAAAACATTTTTTTTATTAGAACACGACTTTTGTCTGTTTTGTGATAAAAGTTTTTGGAACATTTAAACTAATTTAAAGTAAATTATGATTTGAAAACAAAAAGTCTTCTTCCAAATTAAAAACTTTTTGCTTACATTTCTTGTCGAATACAATAATGGAATTGTGATAATTTTTATTATTAAATTCACCGCGTTTAGTCATCATGAAACGAAAATTGTTGTTCTTAAAGTATTACAAAGTAGTAAAATGTTTCAATCTTAAATGAAACTAATTTTTACGGATGTTTTCGCGTTTAATTTAACTTTTTACTTCCCGACGTGTCGGATGTTGACCTCGTGGTCACGGGAGGCACTGAGGTGTTTAACGTTCCGATGTCATAGTTAACCCGGCTACCTTCAGTTTTGAATATTAATTTTTGGTTTGATCTACGCAGAATACAACCACCGTCGATAATACGACCGTTATATAGACTTTGTGGTGGCTGACCGCTAAGTGACTTGCTAAGTCACTTAGCGGTCAGCCACTGCAGTCTATTTTTAATTTTTCTACTTTTTGTCTAAACATGTTGCACATTGGAGTCCAAAAGCCTTTTGTATCAATTTTAGTGTCAACGGCGTTAAGCTCATATAGTAAACTAGCTGTTCCCCGCGACTTCGCCCGTGTGTAATTTAGGGTTTTAATTTCTTTTTTTTGCGAGGAACTCTAATTCTTTTTTTTAAATAAAAGTAGCTTAAGTTACTCCTTATGACATCAGATATCTGCCAGTGAAAGTCCCGTCAAAATCGGTCCAGCCGTTTAGGAGTTTAGCCGGAACAAGCAGACGGACAGATAGACAGACAGACAGACAAAATTTTTTTAAATTGTATTTTTGTTATAAGTATTGTATATATTTTCATACGCATTGAGTAAAAAGCTGTAATTTTGACATTACACGCAGACACTTCAATTTTATTTATTTGTATAGATTTGATAGACCATAATTCAAATCTTCATAATTTAATGATGGCTCTGGCTCTACACCCAAACTCGGGGGTGTCTTAAGAAGCAACCGACTGGACCAAGAGATGGGCAGCATCATTTTTCTGAAAACGCGTGGCATCTAAGGCAAAATCCTTGCTATGTAACAATCTATGAGGGAGGCCTAAGTTAAGCAGTAGAATTTTATAGGCCGTAATGGATCGATGTAATGGATATATCTTATGTTTAATAGCTCAAATATACAATTGTACCTGCATATTTATAGTATTTACTAAATCTGTGACGTATAACGTGAACTATAACGTTTTAGTTCTACAAAACGCCACAATGTTCTAGTTAAAATATCACATTATATTTTTAAGCTGTTTCCAAAATATTCTACCATTCTTTTACCAAACTTTATGCTAAATAAAGCCCGTTCTTTGCCCCGCACATAAAATATTCAGAGCGCGGACTTATTTATTTCGGGTAAAGGAAACATCAATGCATGGAAAACCTGTGTTGTTTTTATACCTCTCTGGTAAGCTCTAAAAACTCCTTAATATAATACCGATATATTTCAACAATGTGTCTATAAAATGTTATCCATTTGTGTAAGTGAAGAAAATTTAAGGCCTATAAATAACCCTTACGCTGACTTACGGCGTTATGTCCTTCGTAACCGACTTACGTATTGTTTGTTCATTATGAGATTATTTTCACTTTGAACTGCTATAAAAAAATTATAACTATCTAAATGATTCTATAAAGAATTAATTGAATCACGCGTTACTTTGCGAAAATATGTTAATTTAAAAATGATAAGTGACTTAGCGGTTAGTCATTGCAGTTAATTTTATAAGAGAAACATGTGGCGCATTTCAAATGGTGGTGTGTTTTAGCCGATTCCAAAAAAGAAGGAAGTTTAGAAATCGACTATTTGCAATTTTACTCTTTGTTTATATGTACGTTAAACGATATTTTCATCAATTGTAAACCGACGGGTGATTCCATATACGTTTGAAGAAAATTAGTGTTAGATTATTATTCATAATCTACTCAAAAAATTTAAAGAAATAACTGACTTCAGAATGAGAAATTTCTTTTTTTAGTTCTTTGAAGACTCTTAATGCCAACTCCAACAACATTCAGTGGACATATATGGGTATATTTATGCCATGATTCCAAATTTGAATTATATAGACTGGTGATAGGTAGAAATATTAATAAGTTCAACAATCATTTATCTTTCTGACAGTGTGCTTTTTATATCATTTATATGTATAATATGGTTGCTAGATACGATTTCATGCGACAAAACGGTGGAATTGTAATTTTTAGGCCCTAGCAGAACATACCTGCGCGCTTCGCGCTTAAGGCATACAATATTGTTTTACATTACATATTATGTTAAACATTAATTATATATATATAATACAAACATTAATGTTCAAAATGAACACTTGCTCAAACGCCGAGTATTTTATTTGAAGTAAGGTGATAAACGAGCACACAGTCCACCTGATTGTACGAAGATGCTGTAGCCCGTAAACACCTAATTCTAAATCGTTTAAGAATGAAAATGGATGTATTGTCACAAATGAGAATAAAAAGAAATTAAATTCAAATTAAAAATAATTTATTTTGGAACTAGTCCATATCACACGTCATAAATACACATCCAAATCAAAATAATAAATATAAATGAAAAAAAAATGCCTCGTTCTCAATATGGTCTCCGGTTCTCTAACTCACCATACAAAACACAGCAGCATTATGCTGCTATTTTACGCTGGTACTCTACGAGAGTGCGGTCCTTTTTCTGTAAGAAAGAATATTTTGACGACTCTTGAAGTCCGCTGTAATGCAGAAATGCAGTGGGCTGGAAACTTCTCTTTTCCAAAATCTTCTCTGAAATGACCCAGGTCTAACCGTGGAACGCAGCTACGTACTACGATTGATATGAAAGTATTAAATATTACAGCCGACTTCAAAAAAAGGAAAAAATATGAATTTACGTTTTTATGTATTTATCTGTCTATCTATGTAAAATGATATCTTCGTCAATCGTAAAACGATTTTGATGATTCTTTTTTCCGCTCTAAAATCCCGACTTCAAAAACTTAATAACTTTGGCCTCTTAGTATGTTTACTAAAATATAATGTAAGTTAACAAAATCACATGTAGTTTCATTAAAAAAAGTGATATACACTGTGTAAACACTAGGAACAAACACAAGCTAGCGACACCAGTTTCTCGACTCCACAGAGTCAGTAACTTATTATTGGGGCAATGTATACGCTATTATAACAAAGTCTCAGAAAATATTCAAGGTATCTCTATTAACAAGTTTACATATTTTATTAAACAAAACTGTATAAAAACGGTTATTATAATATAAATGAATATATGGTAGTGCCATGGTAGCTCAGATAGAGCTGTGGTAGCTCAGATGGTTAACGCTCGCTGTAAGTTTCACAGTACGCGAGCAACCCGGGTTCGCTCCCCGCCGGCACCAATGAAATTGTTAATTGCAATTTTAAGTGCTGATTTACCACGTGCTCGGCAGTGAAGGAAAACATCGTGAGAAATAAGAAAAAAAATATTTCGAAGACATGTGAAGTTCGCCAACACGCATTGGGGCAGCGTGGCGGACATTTCCTTGCCCTAAAACCCTCTCAGAAATGAGAGGAGGCCTGTGCCCAGCAGTGGGACGTAAATAGGCTGCAACTTTACTTTAACTTTTATGGTTGATAACAACCCCTTCAAATGAGATGGACGCTTTCAAACTGTTCCTGAAACTTTTGTAAATAATTTGTCTAACCCTACGTATAGTATAATTTACTTTAAAAAAATGTATCGCTGAGTTTCATGCTGGTTCTTCCCAGGACAGAGATTTTTTTTGGAACTAGTGCTAAAGTATAAAATGACATTCAATAAAATTGCATGTTATCTATATTAAATACAAAATTATTCTATTATGTTAAGTGGAAATTTTATTCCATTCAGTTCTGGAAAGTCAGCTTTCGCATTTTATCAAAAGTTTATTTAAAGCAAATAAATTAGCTGTACATAAAACAGGTTAACATTTGAATGTATAATTGAGCGCGGCTTCGAAGACAAAAGAGAAAAATTTAATTTAAAACTTCATGGCACCCGATATCTAATAACTTTTTTTCTAATAAAACAGGTAAGTTAAAGTTTTCCTCTCAATCGCTCGTTTTTATGAGCAGAAATTTTAAACTTATATTATAAAGAAATGAAATTATCTAAAGGACTTAGGAGCTTCGAGAACCATCTAAAGTAATTTAGTAGATATAGAAGCCACTGAAAATCTTTTACTATGTGACTGAAAAGATTATTTATTGACTTATTATCTGTAATATTTTTTTATAACGGAAATATATGAAATTGGGTGCTTGACATCGTTCGTAACAGTTATACAAAAACCTGTAGAAATAAAACAATAAATCGTAAGTATTAATAAATAGTTTTTATTTCTATAATACTTGGGACAATCGTAAAAACATTTTTTTAACTGAAAAACGAAAACGTTTTTAAATATTTTTCTGTATTTTGTCTATGGCAATAGGTAATGATAATATTTTTATTATAAAATAGCGTTCATTATCAAAAACAAATTAAACATTGAGGCGAATCTGTAGATATTAATACTAATAAATTAAATCATTAACTAAAAACATTTGCATATTATCCTACACGACTGAATAGGCTGAATTCTTATTATTTTTTATTTTTATATTTTTTATTCTTGATCTTTGCCTATTCCGAAGGAGACTTGGTAACTTCGAGTTTCAACTTGTCATACGGCATGCGCTTTGGCATTGTGGCTGTGTTTTTGGATAGATTTCGTAGTTTACTTTCGTGGATTTATTTAACTTGACCCTTGGCGTTTCTCTTGGATCACAGTACAGTAGGTTAATGCGCCCACATAATGACAATAATGTGGTACTTTAGTAATAGTTTGAGAAGAATAGAACAGACAATGTACAACCACCGGCTGATTTCCAGATGACATTTTAGTAATAATTGCAGAATATAGTTAATTAAAAAGATTTATAAAATTAAAAGATTGAGTTTTATTTTGCTTTATTTAATAATAACTACAAAACAGCATTATTTTGTGTTCTTTTCAATTTATTCCAACAACTTATCACAAAAACAAGTGATTTTACTACATAACCTACAAATCATAAAACGTAAAATAAAAACAAAACCCCTGCAACGTCCTGCAAAAATATAAATTTTGACTTTCGTAGCGAATGTTTAAATATTCAAATTAAGACATATTTTATGTTTGTTCACGCCGGACTCAATGGTAAAAGGCTTGTATGGAATCAAGTTCATCTCCTTTAAGTGGCAAACGAACTTACAGTCCAGCTGATGGTAAGTAAGCACACGCATATACACACGGAGTTGCCAAATGGCTGAGAAATCGGCTGTTGTTCCGGAATTACGTGTCTTGTCCCGTGTCCAGGAATTACACTGTATAATCTCGGATTTCGAATACCTACCACTAGTTTTTTTCATTATGTTACGAGTAGGTACGATCTACTACGTGCGTACCGTTCGCCGTCTGCGCTTCACGTTGTTTATGCGCGGCCGTCCGCCTCCACGGATGAATTGTGTTATAAAAGTTTAGACTGTCTGGCAAAAAATATTAATAGATTTATTCCAGGCCGTAGAACAACGGCAAATATTACTTATGGACGTACAAAAGCCCGGCAATCACACGCAATGTATTAGGACCACATAGTCAAGACAAACTGATCTCTGATTTAAAAAATAATCATTAACTTTCAGTAGGCTCAGACGCATCGAATGTTGGTAATATAAAAACATTTCCTTATGACATACACATAGACATATGTTTTATTATCATCAATACACTCACAAAATATACATTTAGAAGTGAATAAAACATAAAAACATACAAGGTAGGTGGAAGACATAAATAAATACAAATCTCAGCAAGAGTGACTGATGTGATGCCAAAAAGGATTCCGTCTCAGCATATGTTACCGCAGGTGCTGCAGCAGCGCTGATTTTCAGCGGAGCCCTGATAAATATTGATTCTGTATTGCACCATATTTATTAAATCGTATTTATGAAATAACCTGTCACTAGAGGTCAAATAATGATTTTTGAAATGCGAAAATGTGTTTTTTTTAATTGAGCTTGTAAATTTAGTTTTTTTTTTAATTTAAATATGTAAGGATATGACTTTGATGAGAGAAACATACCTAAATAATATCTAAATGAAACTTAAATCGTGGGTTGCGTTGTTAGGATATCTACTATCCTATATAGGCAAACAAACCAGGAGGTGGTCAGCTGTGTCTTCCTAGTAACCACTATAAAATAAAAACTGCAGTTGCCAACCCGCCTGCCAAGCGTAGAAACTATGGAAAATATCCCCCTCATAAAGATCAATCACAGTACATCTCTGTAGGGAGGTCTATGTTTAGTATTCTATTTTTTAATAGGATAAGGGTGACAAACGAGCACATGATGTTAAGTGGTTGCTGCGGCCCATAGACATCTACATCTGTCCTCTATTACAAATCAAAATGCAGATGCGTTGTCACCCGTGAGGACTAAGATACAATGCCTCATTTCCAGTAAAAAGGGTCTCCGGTTCTCTATAGTCACCATACGAAACACAGCAGCGTTAAGCTGCTATTTTACGCTGGTATTCTGTGAGAGTGTGGTCCTTCCCCATTCGTGCTACAACTATGCTACTAATATAGTTGCAGCATGGCTCTACCACACTGAAAAGGGTATTTGAGTTAGATAAGCTATCATGAATGAATGATATCTCTAAATCATTTAAAAACTGAATAAAAATGAACAAGGTTTAAAAAAGGACTATTTTAATTCTTAATATTTTTTACAACAATCCATTACAAAATTCCAAATAACCTCATACCCTTTTCAACAACTGACGACAAAATTGGTTGAACGCTCAGATGCCCTTCTAATTAAACTTCTGCTGTTTCGTGGTGCGCGTTAATTGAGGTATCCATTATTATGCTTTAATCCGAGTCGCAAACGAGTCCGAAATTAAAGTAGAAAAGCAATGTTTGCATATGATTAGAGTGAAAAGTTTTGAATGCACATACAACAATAACAAAGTAAAAAATTTAATCAATTCTTCGCTGTAATAAATTACGAGCTTTGCCCAGAATGCGATGAAATATTTACTTAAATTTTATTGTCAATAAAATTCACAGGTGCGCGTGCTAAAACATCTCTACAAATTTTCTTCATAATCAAATAATCAGCCACAATAAAACTTTAGTGATATATATACTTGTAGCGGGTGGAAGGAAAAGGGGAAATCTCCCGCCAGCCAAGGTGTTCTGCCCGGGGAGCGGCCAACGCTCTGGGTGGTAGTTTGAAGCTATTCTATATATACTGCTTTAACTTTAAAACTTTGTTAGCGCGATTTAGGCTTCGCTTGTGGCGCGACAAGAGCGCCGCCACATCACCCCCCTGCTCAGACTGATGAGATTGATTTTGAGAATGATGAGCCGGAGCAAATGCCAGGAATTGCCTTGTAGTCTGCGGTGAGTCGAGAAGAAGGCAAGTATTTTACGAGAGTGCCGTGAAGCAGAGGCGAGCAGTAACGCTCAGAGCCGTGCCGAACACTGTAGCGCAGAGAGTAGCTTGAAGGAATCATCATCATTATCATCATCATTACAGCCCTTCACAAGTCCAATGCTGAACATAGGCCTCCCCCAAAGAATGCCACAAAACACGGTCCTGAGCCACCTGCATCCATCGAATTCTCGCATGTCTCACCAGGTCGTCAGTCCATCTAGTGGGGTGTCGCCCTACACTTCGCCTGCGAGGCTGCCACTCGAGAACCTTTCTTCCCCATCGATTGTCGGTTCTTCGAGCTATATGGCCGGCCCACCGGCACTTCAGCTTACTAATCCGTTGGGCTATGTCGGTCACTCTGGTTCTACTGCGGATATCCTCATTTCTAAGTTTATCACGCAGAGACACTCAGAGCATAGCCTTCTCTCCATAGCTCGCTGAGCGACCTTTAGCTTCCTGCAACACGCACTGGTTGTACAATTTTGTTTTCAGGTTTTGAGGCATGTCTAAAGAGAAGATGTGTCAGAGTTCCCCGAACGCTGCCCAGCCGAGTTGAATCCGTCGATTGACCTCTCGGTCGAAGTTGGACTTACCTAGTCGGACTATTTGTCCCAGGTAAACATACTCGTCAACAACTTCGAGCTTAGTGCTCCCAACAACTACCGACATAGGTGTGACGTGGACATTAAACATGATCTTTGTTTCTTCCATGTTCATCTTAAGACCTATCCGTTGGGAGACACTATTGAGGTCATTGAGCATAGTGCTTAGGTTCTTCAGTGATTCTGCCATAAGGACTATATCGTCGGCAAATTGAAAGTAAGTGATGCACTCGCCATTGATGTTAATACCGCATCCTGTTTCCAGTCCAGTGGCTTGAAAATGTCTTCCAATGCAGAGGTTAAGAGTTTCGTGGATATGACGTCACCCTGTCTTCACCTCTCTGCAGTTGGATAGGTTTCGTACTCTGATTCCGTACTCGATTAGCCATCGTAGCTCTACTGTACAAACACTTCAGCACTTCGATATACCGACAGTCAACTTGGCACCGCTGAAGGGACTGCAGCACCGCCTAAATTTCGACGGAATCAAAGGCTTTCTCATAGTCCAGGTACGCAAGGCAAAGTGGCAGATTATACTCCTCTGTCTTCTGTACAATCTGCCACAGGGTATGTATGTGGTCTATGGTACTAAAGCCTTTTCGGAAACCGGCTTCTTCGGGAGGCTGTCGGAAGTCGTCAAATCTGCATGCGAGAAGTAATGACTCTCGAAAACTCAGAAGGGAAATCAGTATGTAGTTCTTCAAGAGAGCGTTGTCGCCTTTCTTGAAGATCAAGACCACCGCACTTCTGCTCCACGCCTCCGGAGTAGTGCCACCATGGAAGACGGAATTAAAGTCCTTCTGAAGGACTTTCAGTAACGGTTTTCCACCCGCTTTCAAAAGCTCCGCTGTAGTTCCAGCCTCGCCCGGGGACTTGCCGTTTTTAAGGTGCTGGAGGGCCATTCTAATCTCGCTCAGACTGACGTCCGGGATATTTTCGGCATAGTGTCGGATAAGACTCGCTCTTGGATCGTTACTTACACTTTCGTGTGGCTCCAACGATGACATGTACAGCTGCCTCTCAATCTCACTCAAAATCTCAGGTGTCCCGGCAACGATACTGCCACATTCGGTCTTCAGCTTTAACAGTTGATTCTTTCTGGCAGACAGGTCTCTGGCAAAAACTTTGGAGCCTTAGTTCCGCTCGATCGCTTCTTCAATACAAGCTGTATTGATGTTGCGTAAGTCCCGCCGCATGCATTTGGAGATCTGTCTGTTCAGTTGCCTGTATGCTGTCAAATATGTTGAAGAGTGTAGCTTCATCGCCCGTCTAATAGCCATGAGATTAAGAGTGTGATCGGAGAGTTTTTGTGTTCTTCTGCGGCGGGTCTTGCAGAACTTAGCTGCAACCGCATACACAGTTTCCACGAGCTTGTCATTCATATTGAAGGAATAGGAAGTCTTATTATTCCAGTGCTGTGATGAACTTTTGTAAAGCTAGATGGCGTGCAGAATGTGAAGACTGCAGACAATAGCAGCTCGGGAGCGAATTAATGGAATACTTGAGGATGATGAAGGTTTGAAGGTGTAATTCCGAAGGTTTGTTGGTTGCGTGTTCATATCACGTCGCGTGGTCACCACTCACCACAGCAGGTGGAAGGAAAAGGAGAGACTGATCTCCCGCCGGGCAAGGTGTTCTGCCCGGAGAGCGACCAACGCAAGTGGTAGTCGGGAGCTATTCTATATGTACTGCTTTAACTTTGGAACTTTATTAGTGCGATTTAGACTTCCATATGTTTCGCTTGTGGCGCAACGACAGCGCCGCCAAATACTCATAAAAGACGAATTAACAAAGTAACAAATATTGCATACCTTAAGCGAAAGCGCAAGGTATGTTCTACTATCGCCTAAAAATTAAGATTCCAACATTTTATCGAATAAAATCGTATCTAGCAATCATATTATACATATAAGTGATATAAAAAGCACATTGTTAGAAAGATAAATGATTGTTGAACTTATTAATAATTTTTTTAAATCGATTCATTGCTATTTTCAAATAAAAAAAAGGGTTTTAGTGGCTTATGGTGAGGATTTATGATGTCCCTGTGGCTTGTAAACACAATAACTTTTGAAAATATCAATTGTTTAACTAAATCTATTTTTTAATCTCTTCATCTATCATGTGGGAAGCCACTGAATGTAAATGGCAGTGTAATTTTGTTTTGTTTAGCTATAATTAATTTTTTCCAGCTCCAAAATGGCGAAATTTTCGTTAATTTGGTAGCCTCGTATATATAAATTATTTCTGTAAATGGGGAGCTACAGCCACAGAGTAGTAATTAGTAGTTTAGTTTGGCTCACAGAGTACATTATATATAGGGAATAATGTAAAATAAATAAATTATACTAAAAATTTAATTACAAATTTGTTTTGTAACAAAATAGTAAGTTAGCAAGGTTCGATTGTATTTTATACTATTCATTAATTTGTTTGATTCTTAATTGGCCTAGCATGGCTAAATTTAAAAAAGCGACATCTACTGCAACATGGACAAACTGTCATGACATAATAATACCTCTAAGAAAAATTATAGTATGGACTGTTATGCCAGTGGTTTGGCTCAGGTTAATGGTTAGTTTCAGATGTATTACTTTTCTCTATGTTTTGGCTTCAGTCGCCTTTGTGAGTGGACATTGTTTCGGTTGTTTGCAGCAGCTCTAAAAGATCGCTGTACAAATACACAATATTCGAATAACCAAATTTCTTAAATACTTAATTATAATAATAATAAGAGATTTTTTTATTACAATATTTAAAAGCATAGAATAAATAATAGTAGTACGTACTAAAAGTAAGTAGTATAATTTTTTTTTGTCATGGGTGACATTTTTATGGTTTTCGAGGGTGCTGAAGCCGATAGTGCTGTCGAAATGTAAATCCAAGGTGGTGTCTGCAATAGGTATAAATTTTTTCATCATGGGTGTCATTTTCATGGTTTTCGAGGGTGTTGAAGCTGATAGTGCGGTCGAAATGTAAATCCAAGATGGCAGCTGAAATAGGTACCAATTTTGTCATCATGGGTATCATTTTTATGGTTTTCGAGGGTGTTGAAGCCGATAGTGTTGTCGAAATGTAAATCCAAGATGGCGGCTGCAAAATATATCAATTTTTTCATCTTGGGTGTCATTTTCATGGTTTTCGAGAGAGTTGAAGCCGATAGTGCTCTCGTAATGTAAATCCAAGATGGTGGCTGCAATAGGTATCAATTTTTTCATCATGGGTGTCATTTTCATGGTTTTCGAGATAGTTGAAGCCGATAGGGTTGTCGAAATGTAAATCCAAGATGGCGGCTGCAATAGGTATCAATTTTTTCATCATGGATGTCATTTTCATGGTTTTCGAGGGTGTTGAAGCCGATAGTGCTGTCGAAATGTATTTAAACTACTTTAAAAATTCCGTATAATCATGTTATACGTAATTTTTTTAATGCGCTTAAGGTATGCCCAATTGGATTTACCAATTTAATTTTTATTATTGTCAGAATTCCTTTGAGAACGTGTAAATAACTACACAATAAATTTAAACGTGGTAAAGCAATGCTGCAGCTATATTAGTAGTATAGTTGTAGCCCAAATGGATCGGCTCGACCGGGGAAGGACAACGCTCTCACAGAATACCAGCGTAAAATAGCAGCTTAACACTGCTGTGTTTCGTATGGTGAGTGTAGGGAACCGGAGACCCTTTTTACTGGAAAAGAGGCATTCCATCTTGGTCCTCACGGGTGTCAACGCATCTGCATTTTGATTCGCAACGAGGATAAATATAGATGTCTATGGGCCACAGTAACCACTTACCATTGGGTGGACTGTGTGCTCGTTTGTCACCCTATCCTATAAAAAAAAACAAAGTTCCATCATAATCGGATGGGCGAAGCTGATCGCTGCTGAACATAGGCCTGCCCCATAGTTGCCTCATAGAAGGATTTCGCAATATTTGCCACACCTGTCAGGTAGATTGTCAACCATCGTTTTGTTACTATTTTGAGTTTTTATTAAGAATATACTGCCCATTTGTAGTGTTATACTACTTACATTTCATTGTATACTATTTCTCCATTCTGTTCTTGATTTTCTGCATTCATGTTTTGCATCACTTTATACTATTTTTCCATTCTGTTTTTGATTTTCTGCATTTATATTTAGCATCACCTTTATTTCCATAGGATCTTGTAACGTTTTTACACAATAACATATCATTTTACTGCATATTTTCACACTATTTAGTACTTTTAAAATAGCTGTCAATGGAGTCTTACCTTTTTTGGTCTTTTATTGAATTCTCTGTAACTCTACAATTTCAGGCTTCGGCGCGCTGTCGCGCATCAGTTTTTCCTATATGAATAATATCTCGTTTCTTACTTAAATGTAATAGTTTCTTAATAACAGTCCAAAAACCAAAAATTGGTTTTTATGACAACTACTATTTATACCGTTGTTATGGTAACTTTTATTCAAATTCGTCTCTGGTATGATGTTCTTCCTACATAAATACTCTTTGGCTGTAGGTCATTTACAATAAATTTCGTTTTAATTTATATAATTTCTCGTTCTCTCTAAAAAGGTATAAAAGCCGAACAATTGGAGAATACAGGACAGTCTCGCTTCAGTTCTCAAACGAGCAACATCTACTAAAGGCCGGGGCAAAGCGGCCCCGGGATCCTGCAAGCCTCCATCTACACGTGAAGTCGTCGGCAGTCTGCTTCAAGCGCGGGGCCATACTACCTTCGGGCGCACTACGTCTGCTTGCTCCAGGCGCCGAGTACACCTACTGCCCGCGCTACCTTCGGGCGCGCTACGACTGCTTGCTCCAGGCGCCGAGTGCACCTACTGCCCGCGCTACCTTCGGGCACGCTACGACTGCTTGCTCCAGGCGCCGAGTGCACCTATTGCCCGCGCTACCTCTGGGCGCGGCGACTACTTCTCCAAGTACTGAGCGCACCTACCCCAGGCGCTACGTGCGCCGGCTCCGGACGCTGCGTGTGCCCAGTCTAGGCGCTGCGTGCCGTCGCCGCTGAGAAACCTCAAGCTCTGCGTGTGCCTATTTCTATAAAAGCAGCGAGGCTCCAGGCTCCACTATAAAACTATATTGTCCTATTCTCCTACCTTTATTTTTTTAAAACCTAACTGTAATCTCATTTCATCCATCATCTTCATATTTCATTTTTTTATAAAATTGTAAATACTTTTCTGAAACTTTAAATATATTACGAGGGTGGATTGAAAAGTACTCGGCCTAACCAAGAAAATAAACACATACTAAATCAGTTATATTTTTATTTTTCTACATAATCACCATCAAGTTCAATACACTTTTGCCACCTCCCCTTCCAAGCATTTAGACCGTTGAAAAAAAATGATTCTTCCTAAGAGTCAAAATATGCGTCTACAGCTGCTTTGACCTCGTCGTTTGTCGAAAATATTTGACCTCCCAAGTGCTTTTTTAGGTTAGGGAATAGAAAGAAGTCTGATGGTGCCAGATCAGGTGAATACGGCGGATGCGGTAACAGTTCAAAGCCACAGTTGTGAATTTCAGCCATTGACTGTACTGACGTGTGAACACGGGCGTTATCTTGATGAAACAGGACTTTTCTTCTGAGCATTCCTCGACGTTTTTCTTTTATTTCCTCTCGTAAACGACGTAGTAAGGTGCAGTAGTAGTCAGAGTTTATAGTTTGACCCCTTTCAAGATAATCAATCATAATCACACCTTTCGAGTCCCAGAATACTGAAGCCATCACCTTATTTGCCGACTAAATCGACTTAGCCTTTTTAGGGGGTGGTGAACCAGGTCTTCTCCACTGTTTTGATTGTTGTTTTGTTTCCGGTGTACAGTAATGAACCCATGTTTCGTCTATAGTAACAAAACGATTCAAAAAATCATCTGCATCGGCTTCAAATAACTCCAAACAGTCGCGTGAAATAGTCAATCGCGTCCTTTTTTGTTCAACTGAAAGCAGTCGCGGAACCCACCTCGCAGACACCTTGTGGAAACCCAACTCGTTGACAATGATGTTTTGAGTTCGTTCATAAGAGATGCCTATAATCTCGGCTATCTCTCTAATTTTTAATCTGCGGTCTCCCATTATTAAATCAAGTACTTTTTTAATATTTTCGTCAGTAGTTGACGTCGAAGGCCTTCCAGAGCGGGGTTCATCTTTCACACTCTCTCTACCACGCTTAAATTCTGCTATCCATTTTTTGATGGATGAATATGACAGAGCACAATCGCCTAATATACTGACCATGTCATCATGGATGGCTTTTGATGATAGCCCCTTCTTATGGAGGTACTTAATGACGGCACGCTGCTCGATTTGCTCCATTCGCGGAAATTATGTCCGATTACTTTGTTAATAAATTTATAAAATCACAACTAATTATCGCACACGTTTCGAACTTCACACAATGAACTAGTCTGAACTGAACTAAATAATGTGGGTAGATTTGATTTTTAGAATTGAATGGATCTGTGTTAGGCCGAGTACTTTTCAATCCACCCTCGTATTTTATTGGTCTACTTTTGTTGTTTTGCTGTTCTTAGGTTAGGTTATATTTTTCTTTTCTTTAATTGTCGCTTCACGACACATCTTATGTTTTAGTTTGGTTTTATCGCCTCTTATGACAACCACGGGACGATATGGGATAGTGGATATTCTTATGCCGCCACTACACGGTAAAAATAAACAAACAAAAATCTAATATATAAAGGAACAAATACATATACCTAATAAATAAACAAGAAGATATTCACAAAGATTTCTTATATTTACGCGAACACTACACATTTAAATAAAACTAGTTTTACGGATTCTATCGCGTATATTAACTTATTTTAGATTCCCGACGTTTAGAGAACTTTACAGCACCCATGGTCACGGGGGACGAAGGGGACTAAGGTGTTTGATGCCTCAATGTCATAGTTAATTACAGCTATCTCCAGATTAAAATTATGGATACTGTAAGTTCATACTGCGTAGATCGGAACAATAATTAACAATTTTACTCTGGAGGCTGCCGTGATTAACTATGTTATTAAGACGTCAAACTCCTGTCTTCCCCCCCCCCCCCCCCCCCCCCGTGTGATCATGGGTGCTGTAGAGTACTGGAAACATCGGGAATATAAGATAAGTTAATATACGCGATAGAATCCGTAAAACTATTTTTATTTAAAAGAAGATATTCGTTTTAGTCAGAAACCTTCGCGAACACGCACACAATAAGTAAAGAACGCATAGAAGAGGAACAAAAAAATATTCATTTGTTGTCGAAGCATCGCGAGCACTCACATATGAATACGCACGTAACTCACCAGTTTCATCGTAATAGTTAGAATACAAGCAAACATATATTCATTTTCACATACTCGTATTAAATTGGCAATTGTAATGAGGGTGAAGATAAGAGTTTGTTACTATAAACTTCAACAACAAAAACAACAAACAAAAGCAGCCTATTTACGTCCCACTGCTGGGCACAGGCCTCCTCTCATTTCTGAGAGGGTTTCTAGGGCAAGGAAGTGTCCGCTGCGCTGCCCCAATGCGTGTTGGCGAACTTCACATGTCTTCGTAAATTTTTTTTTCTTATTTCTCAGACATGCAGGTTTCCTCACGATGTTTTCCTTCACCGCCGAGCACGTGGTAAATCAGCACTTAAAACTGCAATTAACAATTTCATTGGTGCCGGTGGGGATCGAACCCGGGTTGCTTGAGTACTGTGAAGCTTACAGCGAGCGCTAACCAACTGAGCTACCACGGCTATAAGCTTCATGCGAACTTATATATCTGGATACGGATTGCCCTCTAGTTAAACCTCGAATTCACTTAAAATATTAACACAGGTCATTTTGTTGCTGTGGTAATATGTGACGACTTTTAATTTTTTTCTTTGTTTATTATATTAAAAATTACATTAACTGTGCTTTTATAATTCTTCTGTAAAAATAAAACAGATTTAAAACATTTTTTTTACATAGTACTTACAGATATATTTCTAAAATGCAATAAGAACATAAAACACAGCAAAACTGGAAGTTTAGAAATTTCATTGTAAATTGATAAAATGTAAGCGCAAAATATTTTATTTTATTATCTATTTCTCCATCCATTCAATCACTCACCTCCAATTTGCCGACGATATAGTCCTTATGGCAGAATCGCTGGAGGACCTAAGTACTATGCTCAAAGACCTCAATAGTGCCTCCCAACGGATAGGTCTTAAGATGAACATGGACAAAACAAAGATTATCCATAACGTCCATGTCACACCTATGCCGGTAATTGTTAGGAGCACTAGGCTCGAAGTTGTTGACAAGTATATTTCTGACAGGTCACCTGGGACAAATAGTCTGACGACCGAGAGTTCAGTCGTCGGATTCAACTCGGCTGGGCAGCGTTCGGGAAACTACGGCACATCTCGTCAGGTATACCTCAAAACTTGAAAATGAGACTGTACAATCAGTGCGTGTTGCTAGTGATGACGTTTGGAACTGAGACGTGTTCCTTCACTGCTGGCTGGATTAGGAAGCTCAAAGTCGCTCAGCGAGCTATGGAGAGGGCTATGATCGGAGTTTCTCTGCCTGATAAACTTAGAAATGAGGATATCTGCAGTAGAACCAAAATGACCAGCATAGCCCAACGGATTTGACAACCGATGGGTAAAAAAGGTTCTCTAGTGGCGGCCTTGTACCGACGGATGAAGTGAAGGGCGTCCCGCCGACTGTGGAGTGACGAGCTGGTAAGACATTCAGGAAGTCGATGGATGCAGGTGGCTCAGGACCGTGCTTTGTGGCATTCCTTGGGGGAAGCTTATGTTCAGCAGTGGACTTGTGAAGGACTGTAATGATGATGGTGATGATATCCATTTAAAAACATGCATCCTAATGTAAAGTCACGGTTTATACAGGTTGACCGGACCAATTGACGTCATAAAAATTTTTTTAGGTCCGGCAGGTCGTGGGGTATTCGAATTACCCTCATGTATGTTCCGCGATTTTTGATAGTTTTCGAGTTATAATTTTCTTTACATTTTTCGGTAAATTTCGACTTTTTTGTGATTTTTTATTTTTGCAAATGAGTCTTCATGAGTTGTCCTTTACGCATAAAATAATCAACTACGTATCTTTACTAAAAGTGATGAAATTTTTGGTCTAAAGTTAAAAATTTACGTTTTGTGAGTTATTTCTTAAATTTTTAACTTTAAATTAAAAATCTAAAAAGGTGGAAATTCAAAATCTAAGCCTGTCTGAAAAATGCGCCAGGCTCTTAGCTTTCATAATCATCAAAAAAAAAATTACTACTTAATAGGAATTATTTGGCTAAAATCGGTCTTAAAAACAGCAAGTTGGAATATTATTAAAATTAGCCAACTAAATTTTTTGCCATAATCATCTTTCACGTGTAGTGGCGGTCAAGAATATCCACTACCCCATATCCTCCCGTGGGTGTCGTAAAAGGCGACAAAGGGAAACAGGCGGGAGATGGGCAGCAGCATCTTCCTGATAATAGCCAAAATTACAATAAAAAACTGCGGTTGCCAACCCGCTCGCCAAGCGTTGCAACTATGGCAAATACCCCCCAATGATCAAAACAACACACAGACGGCCCCCAGTCCCCGGCGGCCCCGCTATTCCTGGCTACGGTAGCGACCATGGTAACGGCGGGGCAGGGGGTGCTAAGAATCTCCGGTGGAGGTTCGGTTGCCACCTACGACGACTCGACCTGGCAACGTACAACGCACGCACCCTGAGGACTGACGAGAAGATCGTGGAGCTGGAAGAAGAGATAGACAAGTTGCGCTGGCATATTATAGGATTATCCGAAATCCGAAGAGAGGGGGAGGTCACGGTAATCCTCGAATCCGGCAACTTGCTCTATCACCGGGAGGGCGACCATCTGTCAAAAGGAGGTGTCGGATTTATCGTCCACAAGTCTCTCGTTAACAACGTTGTAAAGATCGGGAGTGTGTCGACGAGGGTTGCGTACCTTATACTCAGAATCACCAAACGGTATTCGCTGAAGGTCATACAGGTTTACGCACCAACCTCGGCACACCCCGATAAGGAGGTGGAGGAAATGTATGAGGATATCTCTAGAGCCATGCATTCCTCCAAAACCCAATATACGGTGTTAATGGGAGACTTCAATGCAAAACTAGGCACAAGAGAGAACGGTGAGCTGAAAGTAGGGAAATTTGGAATAGGGCAACGGAACCCAAGGGGCCAGCAGCTGGCCGACTTCATGCAGAAAGAGGGACTCTTTATGATGAACTCTTTCTTCAAGAAGCAGCCCCACAGGAAGTGGACCTGGTCGAGCCCCGACGGTTCGACAAAAAATGAGATTGACTTCATTATGACGACCAGACGACAACAGTTCAGTGATGTCTCAGTGATCGCGAGGGTGAAAACCGGCAGCGATCACCGAATGGTTAGAGGCACACTGAACCTAAATGTTAAGTTGGAGAGGTCTCGTCTGATGAAGTCAACGCTTCGTCCCCCTCGTGCTCTAATCCAAAGTCCCGAAACCTTTCAGCTCGAGTTACAAAACCGTTTTCAGTGCCTAGAAGACTGCAATGAAGTGGACGATATGAATGACAAGCTAGTGGAAACTGTCCATGCGGTCAGAGCTAAGTTCTGCAAGACCCGCCGCCGAAGAACACAAAAACTCTCCGATCACACTCTTAATCTCATGACTGTTAGACGGAAGATGAGGCTACATTCTTCAACAGATTTGACAGCATACAGGCAACTGAACAGACAGGTCTCCAAATGCATGCGGCGAGACTTACGCAACTTCAATACAGCTCGTATTGAAGAAGCGATCGAGCGGAACCAAGGCTCCAAAGTCTTTGCCAGAAATCTGTCTGCCAGAAAGAGCCAACTGTCAAAGCTGAAGACCGAATGTGGCAGCATCGTTTCCGGGGCACCTGAGATTTTGAGTGAGATTGAGAGGTTCTATGGGCAGCTGTACACGTCATCGTTGGAGCCATACGCAAGTGTGAGTAACGATCCAAGAGCGAATCTTATTCGACACTATTCCGAAGATATCCCGGACGTTAGTCTGAACTAGATTAGAATGGCTCTCCAGCACCTTAAAAACGGCAAGGACCCAGGCGAGGATGGAATTACAGCGGAGCTTCTGAAAGCGGGTGGAAGACCGGTACTTGAAGTCCTTCAGAAGCTCTTTAATTCCGTCCTCCATGGTGGCATTACACCGGAGGCGTGGAGCAGAAGTGTGGTGGTCTTGTTCTTCAAGAAAGGTGACAACGCTCTCTTGAAGAACTACAGACCGATTTCCCTTCCGAGCCGCGTCTACGTGCTGTTTTCGAGAGTCATTACGAATCGTCTCGCGCAGACTTGACGACTTCCAGCCTCCCGAACAAGCCGGTTTCCGAAAGGGCTTTAGCATCATAGACCACATACATACCCTACGGCAAATTGTACAGAAGTCCGAAGAGTACAATTTGCCACTATGTCTGGCGTATGTGGACTATGAGAAAGCCTTTGATTCCGTCGAAATTTGGGCGGTGCTGCAGTCCCTTCAGCGGTGCCAAGTTGACTGTCGGTATATCGAAGTGCTGAAGTGTTTGTACAGTAGAGCTACGATGGCTATCCGAGTACAGAACCAGAGTACGAAACCTATCCAATTGCAGAGAGGTGTAAGACAGGGTGACGTTATATCCCCGAAACTCTTCACCGCTGCATTGGAAGACGTTTTCAAGCTTCTGGACTGGAAAGGATACGGAATTAACATCAATGGCGAAAACATCACTCACCTTCGATTTGCCGACGATATAGTCTTCATGGCAGAATCGCTGGAGGAACTAAGCACTATGCTCAATGACCTCAATAGTGTCTCCCAACGGATAGGTCTTAAGATGGACATGGACAAAACAAAGATTATGTTTAATGTCCATGTCACACCTATGCCGGTAGTTGTTGGGAGCACTAAGCTCGAAGTTGTTGACGAGTATGTTTACCTGGGACAAATAGTCCGACTAGGTAAGTCCAACTTCGACCAAGAGGTCAATCGACGGATTCAACTCGGCTGGGCAGCGTTCGGGAAGCTACGACACATCTTCTCGTCGGAAATACCTCAAAACCTTAAAACAAAATTGTACAACCAGTGCGTGTTGCCAGTGATGACTTACGGAACTGAGACGTGGTCCTTCACTGCTGGCCGTATGAGGAAGCTCAAGGTCGCTCAGCGAGCTATGGAGAGGGCTATGCTCGGAGTTTCTCTGCGTGATAAACTTAGGAATGAGGATATCCGCAGTAGAACCAGAGTAACCGACATAGCCCAACGGATTAGTAAGCTGAAGTGGCAGTGGGCCGGCCATATAGCTCGAAGAACCGACAACCGATGGGGAAGAAAGGTTCTCGAGTGGCAGCCTCGTACCGGTAGGCGAAGTGTAGGGCGTCCCCCCACAAGATGGAGTGACGACCTGGTAAGACATGCAGGAAGTCGATGGATGCAGGTGGCTCGGGACCGTGCTTTGTGGCATTCCTTGGGGGAGGCCTATGTTCAGCAGTGGACTTGTGAAGGGCTGTAATGATGAAATGATGATGAATCATCTTTCATGAGACTAATTACTTTGTTAAGTACTAAAAATAACTGCACATCACTTTGGTTTAAACATTTGGGCGTTTTGGGGTCATTTAAAGATTTTGAAGTGGTATTTGTTTTTTACTTTTAGTTTAAAATTTGATGCAATACCGACCGTTTGTCGCGGATTATGGTTATAAACAGGGTAACTTTTTACCTGCAATAACAAAAGGATAATAAGAGACCATATTGCTATCTCTCTCAGTCTTGATGGCGTGAGGGGCCGAGCGCAACCGAATCAACGCAAAACAAGTTCGTTAGCTACGAACCAACTTCAGTTGTGTTCACATTGTGTTCGCTGCTTCTTGTGTCGCCATTTTGTTTGCCTCTGCTCTCGGACTCCGCCATTACTTACTTGTTTGACTACTTTGCTCGTTTACTAAACTCTGTTTTACATTCTGATTTAGACGTTGTTTACTTGAAAGTGTAAGAAATCAGTTACACTTTAAGTGAGTATGCAGAAATGCATTATTTTTATGGAGTTGCACGACGAAACGGCGTTGAAGCAGCGCGTCTGTATCGCGAACAACTTCAACGTCGTGGTGGGCCGCAACCGCCGTCTTATCCCGACCATCGTATTTTTATTAACACTCACAATACCTTGATGGCAGGACGCATTCCTGGTTAACGCGGAAATCATGAAGGAATCCTTAGAGCAGACCCTGATCGCAGAGAAGTGGTGCTGGAAGAGGTTGAGAGAAATCCGTCAACGAGCACGAGAGCTAAGGCTCGTGCTCTGGACACCCCAAGGTCTTCTATCCAAAGCATACTTCACGAAAAAGGATACCACGCGTACCACATTCGACGAGTCCAAAGTTTACTACCTGCAGACTATCAATTGCGCATTAATTTTTGCCAAACCATGTTTTAAAAACCTGGTTTTTTTGATAAAGTACTATGGTCGGATGAATCAAGGTTTGAGCGATGTGGGATATTCAATATCCATAATTACCACACGTGGGCGATTGAAAATCCACACTCTGCGAGAGCTTCAATGTTCCAACATCGTTTTAGCGTTAATTTGTGGTCTGGGGTCCTCAATGGCGAGTTAATCGGTCCATTTGAGTTGCCGAGCAGACTAGATGGAACAATCTACAAAAACTTCTTGGAAAATAAACTTCCATTGTTGCTGGAAGACGTAAATCTTGAACTTAGACGCAGTATGATGTTCCAAAATGACGGCGCTCCTTGTCACTACGCCGTACAAGTACGAAATTTCTTAAATGTAACGTACCCCAACAGGTGGATTGGACGCGGTGGTCCAATTTCGTGGCCTCCACGGTCACCGGAACTTAATCCCATAGATTTTTTCATTTGGGGCTACTACAAGGAAGTAGCATACGCTCGTGAATGTCACAATGAACAAGAATTAAGGCATAAGCTTTGCGAAGCCCAACGTGTGGTCAGGGATAACAGAGAAGCTTTTAGAAGATTGAAACGCGATTTTTTACGCAGGTGTAGGTCATGCATTGCTGCTAGAGGTGGTCACTTCAAAATCTAACTGTAAAGTTTAATAAATAAATTCTTCTACATTTTCATCTACTTTTTACATTATCGTTAATTTTCCTTGATCAATCTTATTTTCCAACATTCTCTCATCATTAATTAGCCTCATGAATGATGATTATGGCAAAAAAATTAAGTTAGCTAATTTTAATAATTTTCCAACTTGCTGTCTTTGAAGACCGATTTTAGCCAAATAAATCCTATTAAGTACTAATTTTTTTATGATTATGAAAGCTGGGATCCTGATGCATTTTTCAGATAGGCTTAGATTTTGAATTTCCACCTTTTTAGATTTTTAATTTAAAGTTAAAAATTTAAGACATAACTCACAAAACGTAAATTTTTAACTTTAGACCAAAAATTTCTTTACTTTTAGTAAAGATACGAAGTTGATTATTAAGTAGCGAAGCTTGCGAAGTCACTTATTGATTTCACGATGTCTGTCCGTCTGTCCGTCTGTCCGTCTGTCCGTCTGTCCGTCTGTCCGTCTGTCCGTCTGTCCGTCCGTCTGTCCGTCTGTCCCACGATTATCTCGAGAACGGTTTCGAATTTTTAAATTCTATTTTCAGCAATCGATTACTGATCACCCAGGCATCTGAACCTCCTATTTTGAAACTGATTGCTCAACGGCAACCGTTAGAAACCACTACAAAGCTGATTGCTTCGCCACTTTGCTATGCTGTTAGCTTGCTAGGTTTATTTTATGCGTAAAAGGACAACTTATGAAGACTCATTAGCAAAAATAAAAAAATCTCAAAGAAAGTCTTCAAATTTTTATTTTTATTCTTTTATCTATACAGTCTTTAATTTATACAGTCAAGACGAAATTTACAAAAAAAATTAAAGAAAATTATAACTCGAAAACTATCAAAAATCGCGGAACATATTTGGGGGTAATTTGAATACCCCACGACCTGCCGGAACTAAAAAAATTTATGACGTCAATTGTCCGGCCAATCTGTATATGCTCTACTACTGGGAATTGCCTCCTTATATTTCTGAGAGAGTTATGGAACAATTAATCTGCTATGCTGCTTCAATGCGTTTTGAATGAAGAGAAGACACAGGTTTCTTCAGAGTTTCCTTCACCGCTGAACACGTGTTCTAAATCAGCATTTAAAATAGTAATTAAAATTTCATTAGTGTCGGGTATCGATTCCGAGGTGCTCGCGTACAATGAAATATACGGCGAGCACTGAACTGAACTACCACTTGAGTTCTAAATACAAAATGAATGTAATAATACTATGCCATTTGCTTTTTAAGTATTTACTAGATCTTATAACAAATTATCTACTGCCACTGATACAGCTCTCCATACGTCTTCAGCGATATTTTTTATTTCTTCTCTTGGTATGATAACGCTATCCTCACCTCTTGGCACTATGTCTATGTTAAATGTGTACAAGACACTATTTTTCCGCATAAAATCTGTACTTGTACCTGATGCTCTATCACCATATACTTCTGAAGCAACACCCAAATTATAATGTTCTTGCATCGCTTCAACCATACTCAGTCCTAAAAGGTGATGTTGTACAAACATTCCACTAGCAGCTCTCTCGTATTGCCAAGGATAAGAAATGAAGCCTCCGTTGTTTTGCAAAGAAACATAAAGGCGAATTCTTTTTTCATAACTATCTAGTAAAGACTTAATTAGTCGAGTTTCAACCTCAGAAAAGGCTTCAGGGCCACTATAAATGTGACTGCATGGACTTGAGCTGGAGTCAAAGGAGAGCCAGTCGACGTCAAAGTTGCGATTTATGTTAACTCCTGGGCAAATGGCGCCCAAGTGACTTTGGATGCTTCTCGACTTCGTCCATAACCGCAGCTGAAAAAGTATTTTCTACAATTGATGGAAATCATACTAACATAAAAGTGAAAAAATATTTTTACTTTAGTTTTCTTGACATGTCCACTATCAATCCACTATCCTATGAGTGTCTTAAGAGGCGAAAGAGTGAAATGAAACAAGAGATGGGCAGCATCTAATAACATCGAAATCTGCAGGAGCCAATCAATCTTCCAAGCGTAGAAACTATGGAAAATATCCCCTATAATTTGTTATCTCTATACTTGTACTTTATACTTTGGATAGGCTTTAACGAATTATGATGATGATGACAATGATATTCCTTTATTCTATTTTCAACCGAGTGGTGTTAAGGAATTAATCGAAATTCTATTAACAAGAAAAAATATTTAATACTATAGTTCCTTACATTTGAATGAGTATATTCATATCCATCTGGATTTAAAACAGGAATTATGATCCATTCAAAATTATTAATAAATCTATTATAACTCTGGTCTTGTAATTTATTGACAATATTCAATGATGTCGGAATAGTGATCCATTCTCTTGGATTAATGCCAGCTTCGATGATAATTATCGGTTTTTCACTTGTTGCAGCCTGGCTTGTAACTTTAATATATATTAAAGGTCTCCCCTCTGCTGTTAAACCAGCGTCAATTACTTTAAAATTGATATCTGTTGAATTTTCGTATGTAGTCTCCAAAGTCTTGATGTAATTCAATATCTGTGAAAAAAACATGTTTATTGATTACTATCTAAGTAAAAACCACCCACTGTGTTGTTATTAAAATCTTTAACAAAAAAATATTGTAGTTCACCCTAAATGATGATAAAATGGATTTTTTTTTCTTCTGGGTTAGTATCGTCTAACTTATTTTAATACATTGTCGTGTACCTATTTAAATTACAAGATAATCAATACAAAAGTGCCTTTAAGCAGTTTTATGCTTATTTATGATGTTGGTACCTTTTCTCCTATATTTATTCTTTTACATTTTGTGCAGCATGCTTAAACTGAAATAAGTGCATTCTTTCTTTCTTTTTATTTCTTTCATTAACTAGTTGTCTTACAACAACAAAGTCTTACATGAACAAAGCTTTGTCATCCAACTAGACAGAGAATTCTTAAAATACTCTAAATCTAAAGTATACAGACCGGCAATTAAAAGTATCACCAGAGCGAGGGTGTCTATTCTGCAGTCACTTAATGACTTTTTGTCAGCGTGGTGTGTATTAAAAACCTTCCCCAATGCATGCCAACTGACGGATTTTCGGAAAAGCGATTAAAACTTGATAGACTAAAGTTTGACCAATTTTCTACGTAACGTTTAGGTGTTCAATATTACAGTAAGTAAATAATTATTGAAAATGAAGATTTACTAGTTCATTTACACATCATAGAAGTCAAGGATTTTAAACTGCCTTTTGACACTTTGCAACAATGACGAAAATGAACCGAACTACAACTAAATCTCCTTGCCGCACTTCGGACTGAGCGACTTACTGCGGTTTCTTCTTTTTCTCAAAAACAAAACCTAAACCTTCAAGGTCATTTGCTTACAAAATACATTGATATAGACTT
This sequence comes from Parnassius glacialis, assembly GCA_033319125.1. NCBI lineage: Eukaryota > Metazoa > Arthropoda > Insecta > Lepidoptera > Papilionidae > Parnassius > Parnassius glacialis. Next base: position 7,300,869 of record JAVANC010000024.1, on the reverse strand, counting down.
CAGCTGTTGGTTCTATGACAAAATACTTCAATAGAGCACTTATCATTCCTCTCCTTTTATATAGCGCAGAGACATGGCGCCTTTACAAATGAGACATAAAGAAACTTGATTCTTTCAACCTAAGGTGTCTAATAATCCTAAATATATGTATTTATGTAAAAAAAAATAAGAACAATAAAACTCACATGGTTATAACGATAATAATCATCAAAACTGAACATTTTGTCCTCTTCATTCTTTAAAATCTTCTTTGGGACTTCCTCTTTCCAAGACAAGTACCTGTAAATAAATACTTGAAATAGTTAATATCAATGATGACGTTCTTAATTCTTATTTTTCATCATACGCCTCAAAAATTCTGGTAATTTACATAGGTCTTTTAATGAAAAAACGACACACAGTCCACCTGGTGGTAAGTGGTTGCTGTGACCCATAGACATCTACATATATCCTCGTTTTCGAAATTTAACAGTGGTAGAGCCAAGCGGTAGCATTTGCTGTCGCACGGTTGGGCCAGCTCGAACCTGGGTGGTACCACGACCTCACAGAATACCATCGTGAAGTAGAAGTTTACCTATGCGTTGCGCTTGGTGAGTGCAGGTGGCCGGAGACCCAATTCCCCCCCCCCCCCCCATCACCATGGTAGTGGAATTAAATAAAAGACAACCCAAGGAGGGTACCAGCACCCCTGGAGAATCCCTCGCTGAGCATCCACGACCAAATTACTTCACTCCTGAGCGTGGGTGCTCAGGCTGCCCCACGTATTCTGGGGAGTGGGGGGCAAAATTCCACTCGCGACTAATGCTGCTCGGGCCAAGCGGAGCAATACAACCAAGGCGACCCCTGTCACGCTATCCGTGAATTTTTGCAACATCAGGGGACTTCATTCCAACCTTAAAGCTGTCCATCTAGAAACGGCGAAGCCGGCCTTGATCTTTTTAACCGAGACTCAGGTGTCCTTTCCGGCTGATACTTTATATCTCTCCTACCCGGGGTACAAATTGGAACACTCCTTTGTGCCCCGGGCTGGAGTTTGCGTATACGTCAGAAAGGACATCTGTTTTGAAGGTACCTGTCCATCCTATGGCTGCGCATGGACAGCGACGACCATCCCCGCGTCTACGGGTGCCTCTATAGGTCCCATAGCGGTAATGCCGACACAGATCGACTAATCGGCCACGTCCAAATGGCTGCAGACTCCGTGCTACAACAGGTCCCATCCGCAGAGATCGTGATACACGGTGATTTTAACGCCCACCACGCTGAATGGCTTGGTTCTCGTTTAACCGATCATGCGGGTAGATTGACTTTGCTTTGGCATATGATCTAACACAATTGGTTACTTCGCCTAGGCGGATCCCAGATGTGGAAAAACATGTACCTTCCCTGTTGGACCTTCTGCTGACCTCTTATCCGGACGGATATCAGGTCTCCGTCGATGCCCCTCTGGCCTCTTCGGACCATTATCTGATCCGGAGTACGGAGCCACTCACGCTCCAATCGCAGTTGCGATCTGCAGCTTGTCGCCGTGTTTGGCACTATAGGTCAGCTGATTGGGACGGGATGCGGTCTTTTTATGCATCCTTCCCTTGGGGGCGGGTTTGGTTCTCGCCGGAAGATCCCAGCGTTGTTGCCGATTCTGTTGATGATGTGGTACTTCAGGGTATGGAACTTTTTATTCCATCCTCTGTGGTGCCCATCGGAGACAGATCCCAGCCATGGTTTGGTCACTTCTGTAAAATAGCATCACGCTATAAGCAGGAGTGCTACCCCGGGCCTGGGCTGACGCATCAAAATCTCGGAATGTAAACACTAACGCACTTAAAAAGAAGTTTAATTCCGCCTCCAGGTCCTTAAAAAGCGTCATTGCCAAGGCAAGGTCTGAGCACATCGGCAGGATTTGCGAGAAGCTAGTTCGCCTTCCTTCGGGAACCCGTGCATTCTGGTCTCTCGCCAAGGCTGTCCAAGGGAACGTCTGTCAGCCATCACTTCCATCTCTGCACAGAGTGGACGACTCACTGACCCATGCCGCAAAGGAAAAAGCCGTTCTGCTGAGCTCTCTTTTTGCGTCCAACTCGACTCTAGATGACGGGGGGAACACAACGCCGACCATCCCGCGATGTGAGTGCACCATGCCGGATGTGCGGTTTACACAGCGCTCGGTTCGCAAAGCACTCTTCTCCCTGGACGTCAGAAAGTCGAGTGGGCCCGATGGAGTCCTTTCCATTGTGCTGAATACGTGTGCTCCGGAGTTCGCACCGGTTTTAACGCGTCTTTTCCGGTACTCCTACTCCCAAGGCGTAGTCCCCAACTCATGGAAGACAGCTTTGGTGCACCCGATCCCTAAAAAAGGCGACCGCTCAGACCCGTCCAAATACAGACCTATCGTCATCACCTCCTTGTTCTCCAAAATAATAGAATGCATTATAAACTGCCAGCTCATGAGGTACCTAGAGGATCACCAGCTGATTAGTGACTGCCAGTACGGTTTTCGTCATGGTAGATCAGCTGGTGATCTTCTAGTCTATCTGACTCATAGATGTGCGGAGGCAGTAGAGTCAAAGGGGGAGGCATTGGCCGTTAGTTTGGACATAGCAAAGGCCTTCGATCGGGTCTTGCACAAAGCGCTTCTTTCGAAGCTTCCTTACTATGGGCTTCCCGAGAAATTGTGCAAATGGATGGAGTAGACGGTGCATGCTCTGATTTCAAGCCTATCAACGCTGGTGTTCCACAAGGCTGCGTGCTATCTATCACCAACGCTGTTTCTCCTGCATATCAATGATATGTTGCTAACTGGTAGCATTCATTACTATGCAGACGACCGCACTGGTGATGCCTTATAGAAATATTGACACAGCCGGTATGGCTGTGCCAATATTTCTCGCGAAAACGTCGCCGAGTACCGGTACAAACTTGTGCATGAAGTCGAGACTTTGTTCAACGAAGTCTCGGACTGGGGGCGACTAAATATAGTCCAATTCAATCCCCAGAAGACACAAGTTTGTGCGTTTAGCGTTAAAAAGAACCCTTTTGTCGTATCTCGTCCGTTTCAAGGTACCCCTGTGCCTCAGCCAGTATCAGAATTCTTGGTGTCGATATATCGAGTGATATGCAGTTTCGTGGTCACTTAGAAGAGAAGGCCAAATTGGCCTCTAAAAATCTTGGCGTGCTCTGTAGAACGGGTCAGTATTTCATGGTTGCATAGCGCTTGCAACTTTACAAGGCGCAGGTTCGGCCTCGACAAAACTCGCGTTACCATCCATAGCATCTGGATGATTGGCCACTGTGCGATTTAGAAGAAGTTTTCTCCTTCGCACGACTTCCTTGTGGAATCAATTACCACCAGCGAATTTTCCGGACCAATACGACTTAGGAACCTTCAAGAAAAGAGCTTACACCTTTCTAAAAGGTCGGCAACGCATCTGCAATTCCCCTGGTGTTGCTGTTGTTCATGGGCGGCGGTAGTCATTTACCATCAGGTGAGCCGCATGCTCGTTTGCCGACTATTCCATAAAAAAAGCTATACTACTAATATAGCTATATAGCACGTATAATCTTGACGCTAGACAGGTGGATTAGCGGTTGACGTACTAGACTTCTTACACTTACTACTTATTACTTCTTCGTAAGCTCTGCTCCCCACCGTACTTTTTTTTATAGTATAGGGTGACAAACATGCACACAGTCCACCTGATTGTAAGAGGTTGCTGTGGTCCATACACATCTACTTTTATCCTCGTTTGCGAATCAAAATGCAGATGCGTTGCCACCCGTGAGGACCAAGATAGAATGCCTCGTTTCCAGTAAAATGGGTCTCTTGAATGTAAAAATGGTAAATCATTAAATTATTATGTTTTCCATTTTGAAAAGTATATTCAGTATTTTCTCCAGTATCATGCAAGTATTTTACATTCACAAAACACTCACGGATCCAGTCTTAGAGCAATTATTTGTAGAAAATACATACACCGTGATCCGTGTGGAATTAAAACCTCTGGCTCTTTATTGCAGCAATCAAATGCTTACGTCGTCTGTGTTTTCAATTTCCCGCATAAAAAAGCATTGTTTATTCTATGGAGCAGTGAAATCGTCTAGATTTTTTATTTTATGATAATTCAAAACTGATAACTACAATTTGTACAGTATATGTTAACAGCCTCGTGGGCTGTTTCGATTATCTGTGTCATATGTAGCGACTAACAATTATTCTTTCTTTCTTTATCACCTCGGTCAGAATTTCTAAGAAAAATATAATCAGCACCCTTAAACTTTTATAGATATTTTAATAGGTCTTATATTGACGTATTATTTTTTACAGCTAGTTTGGAATATACTTCTGTTCTTAGAACCGGTTAGAAACACAATTTTTTTCTTAGAACCAGTTAGAAACAGAATTTTACTATGATAATGACCAATTATTATTACAGTAAATAATTTGAGACACAACTTGGTAAAAATTCTTTAATTTTGAAAACTTATTTATGTATCACTTAATATTTTCATTCATTCAGTACAACCTATTAAATGTCCACGCTGAATATAGGCCTCCTCCATAGATTGCATCATGGGTTGAAAATATCTAACTTAGTATAGTGTAATAGTACTACGGTACAATTTATCGAACATATTATACTGTACTACTATAGTATAGAGTACTATAGTAGCCCATGGCAGCCACACTTGGCAGGCGGGTTGGCAACCACAGCCTTTTATTATTTGGAGTTGTTATCAATAAGATGCTGCTGCTGATGTCCTGCTTTCGTATCCCTATGGCATCTCTTACGCAGTATCTACACGGCGTGTAATATCTTAATAACCCCTTTGAAGCAGTTGGTCTTCTGTAAATTTTCTTTATGGCACATATATTTTAGGTTTTATTGTAATATAAGTTTTTATACATTAATATGCTCGAGCTGACTTAATACTTGCTCTCGCAGAATACCAGCGTAAAATAGGAGCTTTATGCTTTTGGTGAGTGTAGAAAACCAGAGACCCTTTTTTGCTGGAAACGTGGCGTTCCATCTTAGTCCTCCGATGTCTATGGGCCACAGCCTTAAGGTGGACTGGTTGATCGTATATCACCCTTATTAAGTGGCGAAGCTTGCGAAGACACTTATTGATTTCACGATGTCTGTCCGTCTGTCTGTCTGTCCGTCAATCCCACAATTATCTCGAGGACGGTTTTGAATTTTCAAATTCTGTTTTCAGCAATCGATTACTGATCACCCAGGCATTTGAACCTCCTATTTTGAAACTGATTGCTCAACGGTAACCGTTAGAAACCGCTACAAAGCGGATTGCTTCGCCACTTTGCTATGCTGTTAGCTTGCTAGGTTTATTCTATAAAAAATCGACTTTGTATATAATTAATACTAAATTAATAGATTTTAAACTTACTCAAACACATCTTCGATTGAAATATCTTTAGCTACGCCTAATTCAGTTAGCTTCTCTTCGAACCACTTAAAATGTGATGGTGGTACCATTGCTTGGCCAGTGATATTAAACTTTATTGATGGTTTCCGCCAATAATCAATGAGATCGCTTTTGATGATCTCAAATTTGTGCTGCTGCTCTTCGGTTTCAAGCTTAACATTGTATACTCTAAACCTGAAAGAAGGATATATATCCTATAAAGCTACAAACTTTCACGTCTGTTACCCAAAGGGATAGGCAGAGACTACGAACTTCCATTTCTCACAATCCTGGCCCACCCTTTTCGCTTCTTTCACATCCATATATCTGAGATATATCATAACATTATTATCGACAACATGGGATTGACATAAAACTAATTATAATCTTTATATATAAAAATTACGTGTCACGTTGTTTGTCCGCGATGGACTCCTAAACTACTGAACTGATTTCAATGAAATTTTTGGTCAATGTGCAATTTAGTCCAACTTAAAAGATAGGATAGCTTACATCTCAATTTATAGTCGCACTACAATACTTTTTATTGTAAATTATTTGTCTATTGTTTGACAGTCACAATTGAAAGTCTGTTAGCTCCAAACGATTTTGTCATATGACGATATCTGTTGACTGAATTTAGTAAATATTCAATGGATGGCACTATGTTAAAAATACAAACGTTTAATATAAGCTATAATTTAGTAGTATAACCACCACGTGTTGCTGTAAGTATTCAACAGATGGAACTGATTTCAATGAAATTTTGCAGACTGTGTGCAGTTTGGTCCAACTTGAGACATAGGATAGTTTTTATCCCGATAAGTGACCCTCAATTTTTTTATTGCTTATTTCAGGAGTTTTTTTGGAAAAGCAAATGGTCGTTCGGAAAGGGCAGAACAACGTCTGCCTGGTCAGCTAGTGTATATATATAACAATGGATTTATCGCGTTTCATTAATTTATTTTTATATTTTTACTAAAAAGTCCGAAAGAAGTTGTACTGTCCTTTCCGAAAGGTGGCTTGACAGGTTTCATTTCAAATTAACTCGACTTTGTACAGTTAGTTTTACTAATAATTCGGAAACAGGGTCGTGTCCAGACAAGGTCTGGATCGCTTCCAGATTTTGTATTTTTTTTTTCTTAGACTCATAGTCACAGTCACAACGAATATGGCAAAGAGTACCCAAACAGACAGACTCATCAACTATTATATATATAATTGTAATTCTTCAGTATTGACAAAATTTTGTAGAAATATTTTCATGTGGTATTAAAATATATTAATACTCTCGGTTCTCATCGGACGGTTAGGGTAATTGTCGTTCGCGCGCCGAGTAGAGTGTTGAATCATATTAATTTTTCATTGTCTTATAAACTATACGTTCAAATAACAGGCTATAAGGGCAAAATTTATCTTCATAAAATTGCCTTATGATGAAGATTTAACGGCGAGTTTTTGCTAATGCATGTATGGACCGGCTCGAGCCGGGTTGGTACCACGACCTCACAAAATACCGGCGTGAAGTAGAAGCTCTGCTTCTGTGTTTCGTCTGATGAGTGCAGGTGACCGGAGGCCCAATTCCCTCCCCCCCCCCCCATCAACATGGTAGCGGAATTTCACATTATAGACTACCCCAGGAGGGTACCAGCACCCCTGGAGAATCCCTGGCTGAGTATCCACGACCATGTTATTCCACTCCTGGGCGTGGGTGCTCAGCCTGTCCCGCGTATTCTGAGGGGTGGGCAAAATTCTGCTCAAAAACATAAACGCTCGGGGCAAATTGAGCAACAATACCAAGGCGACCCCTGCCACGCTATCCGTGAATTTCTGCAACATCAGGGGACTTCACTTGAACCTAACGCCGTCCACTACCATCTCGAGATGGCGAAGCCGGCCTTGCTCTTTCTGACCGAGACGCAGGTGTCCTCTCCGGCTGATACTTCGTATCTCTCCTACCAGGGGTACAAATTGGAACACTCCGTGCCTCTGGCTGGAGTTTGCGTATACTTCAGAGAAGACATCTGTTCTCGACGCCTCGGTACTCTTGAAGGCTCGGACCTATTATGCTGATATGGAGCGGTAATGCTGAAACAGACCGACTCATCAATTGCTGACTCTGCCACTGATGTGGTGCTACAGGGAATGGAGTTATTTATTCCATCATCTGTGGTACCCATCGGAGGCCGATCTCAGCCTTGGTTTGGTCGCTCCTGTAAGATTGCATTAAGTAGTAAGTAAGCAGGAGTGTTATCAAGCCTGGGCTGCGGCTTCGGCGATTTAGGATGTAAACACCAGCACACTTAAAAAGAAGTATGACTTCGCCTCCAGGTCCTTCAAAAGAGTTATTGCCAAGGCAAAGTCAGAGCACATAGGCAGAATTGGCGAGAAACTAGTTCACCTTCCTTCGGGAACCCGTGCATTCTGATCTCTCGCCAAGGCTGTTCAAGGGAATTTCTGTAAACCATCACTACTATCTCTGCAGAGAGAGGACGACTCACTGGCCTAAGCCGCAAAAGACAAAGCCGACCTTTTAGGCTCCCTTTTTGCGTCCAACTAGACTCTTGATGACGGGGGGAAAACACCGCCGACCATCCCGCAGTGTGAGTGCTCCATGCCGGATGTGCGGTTCTCACAGTGCTCGGTTCGCAAAGCACTCCTCTCCTTGGATATCCAGTGGGCCTGACGGAATCCCCCCAATTGTGCTGAGGACGTGGGCTCCGGAGATGACAACAGTCCTAACGCGTCTTTTTTGGTACTCCTACTCCTTAGGCGTAGTCCCGAAATCATGGAAGACAGCTTTTGTCCACCCGATCCCAAAAAAAAAGGCGACCGCTCAGACCCGTCCAACAACAGGCCTATCGCCATCACCCCCTTGTTCTCCAAAATAATGGAATCCGTTATAAACTGCCACCTCATGCAGTACCTTGAGGATCACCAGCTGAATAGTGATCGCCAATACGGCTTTCGTCAGGGTCGATCAGCTGGTGATCTTCTGGTCTACTTAACTCATAGATGGGCGGAGGCAGTAGAGTCCAAGAGGGAGACATTGGCCGTTGCTTTGGACATTGCAAAGGCCTTCGATCGGATTTGGCACAAAGCGCTTCTTTCGAAGCTCCCTTTCTATGGGCTTCCCGAGAAATTGTGCAATCGGATCACCAGCTTCCTTGCAGATCGGAGCATCAAAACCGTTGTAGACGGCGCATGCTCCGACTACAAGGCTATTAACGCTGGTATTCCACAAGGCTTTGTGCTATCACCAACGCTGTTCCTTCTGCATATAAATGATATGTTGCAAACTGGTAACATTCATTGCTATGCGGATGACAGCACTGGTGATACTCTATACACTTACATTACACTAAGACTTTTCAAAAAAACTCACTACTGGTAAACGTATTGTAGTACAAGGTGATCCACTTTCTAAAGTTAGATAAAGTAACGATCTGTGCTCTCTCAAGACGCGCAATAGGGCTAATTTGCGCGTCTTTTGAGAGGCCTACTCAAACAGCATTATTAATATATTATAAAGACATTGAGCAGCATAAAATCCACAAAAAATTTAGCTTCGTTCAGCATTACATTATTTTTTAATGCTTATTTCTGGTAGGTACAAATAATCGTGAACACTTGCAGAATGTAAATCACACCAATAACCAACCGCCTTGACTGAAACGTAGAGCAGCGTGCTTAAAAAAAAAGCATAAAATGAGAACAAGTTTCGCTCGTAAAAAAAATCCAGCTGGGTTTCTTGCTAGTTCTTCCCAGGTTAGAATTTTTTTTACAAACTAGTGGTAAAGAAAACAAATACTTTCAATAAAATTACTTGTAATCAATATTGAATAAAAATTATCCTATTCTATTCGTGTTGCCACACTTGACAAAAATACTTCAGCTTTATCAAAGGTCTGGGGATATTATTACATATCAGATCGACAGCATTGTATGTCCACAGTATGACGTATATTCTTATATCACTGTGCTAATAAGCATGCATCACTTGTGAGATTCGTACATACTCACTACTCTGAGTAAGCAAATTGGTGAGTGCAAAGTCAATGAAAATATTATAGTCTTTGAGATTTGATTTAAGCGTTTTGTGTTTTGAGTTAATTTTGAGGTTTTCTTCCGTTCTCATCATATTATCAGGCTCGTCTACCAATCAGCAACACTACTTGTGGAGGATGGCATTTAAAGGACAAATATATATATAGGACTTTCTAAGTATACGCGGGCAATCCGAGTTCGAATCGCGTAAGACCAATGAAATTGTTAAATTCTATTTCAAGTGCTAATTTACCACATGCTCTTCGGTGAAGGAAAATATCGTGAGGTAACCTGTCAGAGAAATTAAACATTTCGAGGATGTCATCGACATGAATTCCGCCAACACGCACAGTATACTTTAACAGTGGTAGAGCCATGATGGGCCGGCTCGAACCGGGGTGATACCACGACCTCACAGAAAACCAGCGTGAAGTAGAGGTTTACCTCTGCGTTTCGCTTGGAGAGTGCAGGTGGCCGGAGGCCCTTTTTACTGGAAATGAGGCATTCCATCTTAGTCCTCACGGGTGACAACGCATCTACATTTTTATTTGTAATAGAGGATAGATGTAGATGTCTATGGGCCGCAGCAACCGCTTATCATCAGGTGGACTGTGTGCTCGTTTGTCACCCTTGTACTATAAAAAAAAAGTATAGTGCGACGAACTAACCCACATAATCCTCTTAGAATTGAGAGAACTTTATTATTATAATAGTCGGTATAAACACGAGATTGTTTTAGCGGTGTTTATCGTAAATCGTAATATCTTTGCGCTTTTTCATTAGACACAACGGAATAAATCGTTTTTCACACGACGCTACCACAACATAATCTTCTGCAAAATAATTTCATTAATTTTGCGATTAACAAAAGGGAAAAAATACAAGCGGTTATTCGTTACAATAATTTGTGTAGAAAAGAGTGGGACGAGCATGTGACTCACGTGATGGAAAGTGGTTATCATCATCATCATTACAGTCTTTCATAATTCCACTGCTGAACATAAACCTCCCCCAAGTAATGCCACAAAGCACGGTCCTGAGCCACCTGCATCCATCGACTTCCTGCACGTCACTCCATCGCGTGGGGGTCGCCCTTGACTTCGCCCACAGGTACGAGGCTGCCACTCGAGAACCTTTCTTCCCCATCGGTTGTCGGTTCTTCGAGCTATATGGCCGGCCCACTGCCACTTCAGCTAACTAATCCGTTGGGCTATGTCGGTTACTCTGGTTTTACTGCGGATATCCTCATTTCTAAGTTTATAACACAGAGAAACCCCGAGCATAGTCCTCTCCATAGCTCGCTGAGCGACCTTGAGCTTCCTCATACGGCCAGCAGTGAAGGACCACGTCTCAGATCCGTAAGTCATCACTGGCAACACGCACTGGTTGTACAATTTCGTTTTAAGGTTTTGTCTGACGAGAAAATGTGTCGTAGTTTCCCGAACGCTGCCCAGCCGAGTTGAATCCGTCGACCGAGATGTCAATAAATGACCTCTCGGTCGAAGCTGGACTAACCTAGTCGGACTATTTGTCCCAGATAAACATACTCGTCAACAACTTCGAGCTTAGTGCTCCCTCACCTTTAAAACGGCAAGGCCCCAGCCTTGCCGTTTTAAAGGTGCTGGAGAGCCATTCTAATCTCGCTCAGACTGACGTCCGGGATATCATCGAAATAGTGTCGGATAAGACTCGCTCTTGGATCGTTACTCACACTTGCGTGTGGCTCCAAGGATGACGTATACAGCTGCCCATATAGAACCTCTTAATCTCACTCAAAATCTCAGGTGCTCCGGAAACAATGCTGCCACACTCGGTCTTCAGCTTTGACAGATGGCTCTTTCTGGCAGACAGATCTCTTGCAAAGACTTTGGAGCCTTGGTTCCGCTCGATTGTTTCTTCAATACAAGCTGTATTGAAGTTGCGTAAGTCCCGCCGCATGCATTTGGAAATCTGTCTGTTCAGTTGCCTGTATGCTGTCAAATCTGTTGAAGAATGTAGCTACATCTCATGTCTAACAGCCAAGGCAGCTCATTAAGTGTGGGATCGGAGAGTTTTTATGTTCTTCTGCGGCGGGTCTTGCAGAACTTAGCTCCGACCGCATGGACAGTTTCCACGAGCTTGTCATTCATATCGTCCACTTCTTTGCAGTCTTCTAGGCACTGAAAACGGTTTTGTAACTCGAGCTGAAAGTTTTGGGACTTTGGAACAGAGCACGAGGGGGACGGAGCGTTGACTTCATTAGACGAGACCTCTCCAACTTAACGTTTAGGTTCAGTGTGCCTCTGACCATTCGGTGATCGCTACCAGTTTTCACCCTCGCGATCACGGAGATATCACTGAACAGTTGTCGTCTGGTCATCATAATGAAGTCAATCTCATTTTTTGTCGAACCGTCGGGGCTCGACCAGATCCACTTTCTGTGGGGCCGCTTCCGGAAGAAAGAGTTCATCATAAAGAGTCCCTCTTTCTCCACAAAGTAGGCTAGCTGCTGGCCCCTTGGGTTCTGTTGCCCAATTCCAAATTTCCCTACTTTCAGCTCAACGTTCTCTCTTGTGCCCAGTATTGCATTGAAGCCTCCCATTAACACCGTATATTGGTTTTGGAGGAATGCATGGCTCTTGAGATATCCTCATACATTTCCTTCACCTCCTCATCGGGGTGTGCCGAGATTGGCGCGTAAACCTGTATGACCTTCAGCGAATACCGTTTGGTGATTCTGAGTATAAGGTACGCAACCCTCGTCGACACACTTTCAATCATTACAACGTTATTAACGAGAGACTTGTGGACGATAAATCACACACCTCCTTGGGACAGATGGTCGCCCTCCCGGTGATAGAGCAAGTTGCCGGAGTCGAGGATTACCGTGTCCTCCCCCTCTCTTCGAACTTCGGATAATCCTATAATATGCCAGCGTGACTTGTCTATCTCTTCTTCCAGCTGCACAATCTTTACGTCAGTCCTCAGTGTGCATGCGTTGTATGTTGCCAGGTCGAGTCGTCTTAAGTGTCAACCGAACCTCCACCGGATATATTTAGCACCACCTGCCCCGCCGTTACCATGGTCGCCACCGTAGCCAGGAATAGTCGGGCCGCCGGGTACTGGAGGCCATCTCTTTGTTACATTCATAGGGGGGTATTTGCCATAGTTGCCACGCTTGGCGAGCGGGTTGGCAACCGCAGTTTTTTTATTGTATTTTTGCTGTTATTAGGAAGATGCTGCTGCCCATCTCCTGCCTGTTTCCCTTTGTCGCCTTTTACGACACCCACGGGAAGATATGGGGTAGTGGATATTCTTAACCGCCACTACACGGCAAACCGCTCATTATACCACTGGAACTACTTCGCTGGTCTAGTGGTCATAAAAGTGGTTGCTGATCATGCGGTCCCAGGTTTGATTCCCGGTTCGGGTCAAAATCACTTATTGGGATTTTCCTGTCACGAAATTCTCAGTAGCATCCCAGAGTGAAGAAGTTGGTGGTGTTTACCCCTCGAAAAACCATTGGTCCTGCACCTGATATCTCTCCAGTCGTGTGGGACTACCGTTTCAACACTACCATAGAATGAGAGTGAAAGAACTGAGATTGAACCTGTGATTTCGCATACACTTGGGCACTAGAATCCTGTCCTGTGCTGGCTAGCCTTCGTCGAGACTTACCGCCGCGCCGTGACCGAAATTCGGTCTGGAGGACATTATTATTATTATACTGTTATAAGCATTTAAGCAGAGAAATTGCAGGTGCAATGCTGGCCTTTTAAAAAGTGGTGGGTTTAGTAGTATTTATACGACTTTCCATCAAGAATACTAAAATATCGACAAATTCACACTTACCCAGTGTAATCTTCGTTTCTGGCATATACATTCGAAACGATAACATGACATATTACAAAGGAAATAACAAATTTAATCAGTCCCATTTTACTACCATGCAGCAGTAACGCAACTTAAACAGTTATGTCTTAAGCTTGTTTATAGATTCCGTACATTTATATCTAATCACATTTTTTGATATGTATGTAACCCAGTGGTTCCCAACCAGTGGTCCGCAAGAACTTAAATTTAGTCCGCGAAAGATACATCTAGCTGATCGTCTTAAACAACACATTTATTATTATCTCGTCACGCGTGTAGTTCAACACCGTGCGTCACGTTAGTAAGTACCTACTAGCTTTTACAATAAATACACAAATAATACTGTTAATGAAATGCTTCTTTTCAGTTTATTATATAACTATGTTAAAATTTGTAATTATAATTTATTGTTAGATAAACACAGCTTTTTCTTTCATCCTGTGTTCTCTGCTAACTAAAAAAAAATCAAAGTGGTCCCTCATCAAAAAAAGGTTCGGAAACCCTGATGTAACGAAACATTAATGCTGATTAAATGTTAATCCAGATTTATCAATTAATTATATTAGCGAATGACGATATCATAGACTCTTGTCATGTATCAAAGAAGGGTAGGGACATGTAGACCCCATCTAAATGGTCATTGATTGAAGGGTTCAATATATGGCAGCATTTTCTATAGTTGCTATAGGTAGTCTGGGTGAATTGGTATCTCTTTCCTATTTGTACCATAACTATTTCTACCTTTTCTAAAAAAACTGCAGCCAAATATGATAAGAGCCGTGGTAGCTCAGGGGTTAAGCGCTCGCTGTTAATTTCACAGTACGCGAGAAACCCGGGTTCGATTCCCGCCGGCACCAATGAAATTGTGAATTGCAATTTAAGTGCTGATTTATCATGTACTCGGCGGTGGAAAAATCTGAAAAATAAGAAAAAATATATTTCGAAGACATGTGAAGTTCGCCAACATGCATCGAGGGAGCGCGGCCGACATTTCCTTGCCCTAAAACCTTCTCAGAAATTATAGAAGGTAGAGGTATATAAGTTGTTACTATGTTGTTAATATGCTGTTAATTTATTTTACCAAACGTAATACAGCCTCGGTATGAGGCATATGATTAGCCAGTATTATAAACGCATCTGTGTATTTGAATGCATATGGTCATTGGGTTTTCAAATTATATTTTATAGACGTTTAGAATGCAGTAATGTAAACAAATATACGTGGTAGAGCCACGCTGCAACTATATTAATTATATAGTTGTAGCATGAATGGGTCGGCTCGACCGGGGAAGGACCACGCTCTCACAGAATACCAGCGTAAAATAGCAACTTAAAACTGCTGTTTCATATAGTGAGTGTAGAACCGGAGACCCTTTTTACTGGAGAAGGGGCAAAAAGAATCAAAATGCAGGTGCGTTATCACCCGTGAGGACTAAGATCCTCACGGGTGATAACGCACCTGCATTTTGATTCTTTATTGAGGATATATGTAGATGTCTATGGGTCACAGCAACCACTTACCAGCAGGTGGACTGCGTGCTCATTTGTCACCCTACCCTGTAAAAAAAAATATGTACTTACTTACTTACTTATCTTCACGCACAATCCCTGACGGGGTAGCCAGAGAGAACAGATCGCCAAGTGTCACGATCCTTACATACCTCTTTCGCTTCTTTCAGATTCATAATCTTCTTCATACATGCACGTCTAGGTATCCGAGTACTCTTGACCCTCCCCTCTTCGAGCAGTTTGCTCACATGGTCTTCGAAAGTTAGTCTCGGTCTACCTCGACACCTTTTAATATTAACTTTCGCGCTATATATTTTCTTCACCATTCGGTCTTCACTCATTCGCTCAACGTGCCCAAACCATCGAAGCACGCCCTTATCAATTTTTGTGATAAGGTCATCTTTCAAACCTGCCATATTGCGAATCTCTTCGTTTCGCTTTCGGTCGGCCATGGTAACGCCGCACATTTTACGAAGAGATCGCATCTCCACTGCATTCAACTTGCTTTTATGCTTCTTCTGGCATACCCAGGTTTCGCTGCCATATAACAAAGTCGGTACCAACACTGCGTTATGTATTGCAAGGCGTGCACTCTTCACTACGCCTTGCCTTTTGACTAACGCAGTCAGGGCACCATTGACTTTGTTCCCGGCAGCGACACGCCTGTCCACATCTAAATCACATCTTCCATCCCGGCTAAAAGCACTCCCCAAGTATACAATTTCATTTACCTGTTCTAGACATTCCTGATTTACCCATATTTCACACTTCGTTCTCTCTTCGTCCCTTTCAAATACCAGAACCTTAGTTTTATTGGCATTCAAACGGAGACCTTTAATTTCACATTCCTCTTTCATACACGTGACTAATGCCTGCAGTTCTGCCTCTGATGGTGCAATAAGCACTGCATCATCAGCATACAGCAGACAATTTACTTTTATGTCACCCAATTTCACACCCAAACAGCTATCTTTCAACTTCTGTAAACAGCTGTCGAGATACAGTATGAACAGCCAGGAAGACATGACACAACCCTGTTTTACGCCCGTTTGGACGCTAAACATGGGTGACAGGTCATGCCCTACCCGCACACAGGCTTTACAGTCACAGTAAAGTGACTGCACAGCCCTTAGCAATCGACCATCCACACCGTACCCCGGCAACAATTCCCACATTTTCTTCCTTACAACCTTATCAAATGCTTTCTCAAGATCCACAAAAGCACAGAAAATCCTCTGGTTAGCAGCCAGAAGCTTTTCCGTGATCATGCGGAGAGAAAACATTTGATCCGTGCATCCTCTTCCAGGTCTAAATCCGCATTGAGCCTCCCATAGAAATCTTTCCGATTTCTCTTGCATCCTACGTGTCAAAACCTTCGAGTAAACTTTACTTGCTAAACTGGTCAAGCTGATCGCCCGATAGCACCCGCAGTCAAAATGTGAACCTTTACCTTTATATAAAGGCACAATGACTGCGGATCGCCAATCATCCGGGACATCCCCCGTCCGCCAGCACAAATTGCACAGCAGATGAAAGCTGTCCCAGACGCGAGGCCCACCATACTTGACCATTTCAGCAGTAACTCTGTCTAGTCCCGCAGCCTTACCACATTTCAAACTTCGAATCGCACGTTCAATCTCTTTCATACTGATGACCTCAGTGTTATCGAGGTCCAGGTCTGGCGTACCAGTCACGGCGTCATCCCCGGATCCCTCACTAAGATCATCACACGCATACATTTCTCTATAAAATTCGCTCCATCGCTGCATGACGTCCGATTTTTCTGTGAGGACGTCATTAGTTCTCGAAAGCACTTTGTTCATTCTTAAGGCCGTCGCACCACTTCGGGTCCTTCCAACCTCTTTCCAGAAGAGTTTGGAGTTCTCCTTAAAGTTGTGCGACAACCTTTTGTCCGCTTCCATTCTACACCTTTCACGCATTTCCTCAATCAATGCTTTCGTGTGAACTTTCTGCAGCTTATATCTTTCTTTCATCTTCTCTCTCATATCCTTATCATTACTAGAGGCCAAGTAGTCTAACCATGCTTTCTTCTTCTTCTTTACAGCTTCTTTCACTTCATCATTCCACCATGCATCTCTTCTTTTACTACTGCCTCTTTTTATTGTTCCACACACTTCTTCCGCTGCACTTACCATTCCATCCCTAAGGTTCTGCCATGTTCTCTCCACACATTCATTTCTGCCATCGATGGTGTCAAGCTTTTCGGCTACCCTCGCATGATATTTGTCCCTAGTATCCGCTTCCTGAAGCTTCCAACTTCGGATGCGACAGACCGACTGTGGTTCTGTTACCGCCGTCCGGTAGCGCCAACCCGCGAACAGACCCCTAAATCTAGTAATCACTAGATAGTGATCCGTTCCCAGGTCAGCACCCCTGAACACTCGCGTATCCATCACCTGTTTTCGCAGTCGGTCATCCACCAGGAACAAATCGATCATACTTCTCTCATTCTTACTTTCTCTAGTATACATATGGATCTTCTTGTGATTAAACATAGTGTTTGTCACAAGAAGACCCTTTTCCTTGCATACCGCCAGTATAAGCTTGCCAGCATCATTAACCCTTTTATCGCCAAACTTTCCAAGCACCGACTCGTACCCTGGTCGAGCGGTACCAACCCATCCATTCAAATCACCACATACAACAATTCTTTCGTTTCCCCTAGCCAAATCTAGAACTTCTCTTACATTCTCCCAAAACTCCTCCAGCTCAGCCCTGGACGACGAAGCTACCGGCGCATAAACAGCCAAAAGGAATAACTTCGTCAGTCCCAATTTAAAGCGAACCCAGAGAAGTCTTGAGTTCACAACCTTATATTCAGTCATAACATCGACCAACCGAGACGACAGCAGCACCCCCACTCCCTGGCGGGCGCTCTCGCTCTCCGGGACTCCGGACCATAGAGCTAACGCCCCGCCAGGGAGCTCTTCAGTACCACTGCCCTTCCGTTTGGTCTCCGACATACACACGACATCTAATTCTCTTTCTTTCATTATTTCAATCAACTCATTCATCTTATCTTTCATGCCTCCTCTAACATTCCACGTGCCAACTCTGCACTCTGCACTCCACCTTCCGCCGTGTCGGGCTGTGCGTGACGGGTGGCGGTCCCCATCGCCGCTTTGCGCGCTGCATTCCACACCAACGGGGACTAGCTGGTGTGCGTCGCCTTGGGGGGACGCCCTAACCCTCGTTAGCATGGGTGCGCAGCTGTGTAGAATTGCAGCCCTGAAAAGGGCTGGCAGGGGTCGCGACGTGCACGCTTCTACAATGACTGACAATGAAAATATGTACAAAGTCAGATATACAAACAAAAATTATTAAGCCGCTAGTATCAACAATAAGTTCGGGACTCATAGTGATGAAAACAATTTCATCGCTTTATGGTAGCGCCTATTACACCGTTGTGTATTTCATAATGAAATATATAATAAAATATTAGTAGGTACTGGGGAGTAAATAATAATAGTAGTAGGTTACTTTTATGTACGAGACAAATAATTTCTGAAAAGGTGGGTTATTTAGTTAGAAATATTTGATTTAAAATATAGCAATGATGTAGTACACAACTCAACAATACAAAGTTATGACAAAAACCACCATCACAAATTGCTAATTTTCATATTTTATTGAATATGGGTGCGAACACACAATCCACGTGATGGTAAATGAATGCTGTAGCTCATAGATATTTACATCTATTCTCGGCTGAGAATAAAAATTCAGACACTTTTTCACCCCTTAGGACGAATAATGGAAGGCTTTGTTTCCAGTAAAAAATGTCCCCGGTTCTCTGCACTGACCCTGCAAAACAGCGTGGAGCCGCCATTTGACGCTGTTAGACCGTGGTCTTTTTCCTATATAGATATAGCTGCATAATGCATCTACCACATATAAAATATTAAATAGCTAAGATATCCGATCATGGACAAGTGAGTTTGTATTAACTTTGACAATAATATTAACTAAATACGTAGTAATTACTTCTTCTGTGCAATATCAGCTGTGCAGGATTAATACTCGTATCCTTGTAGTCGTTGAAATTTAAAAGTTTTTAACAGTTATCGCTCGCCTTAACTAGTAAAAATAACCGTCACCCATCTAGTGGATAGGCCGCCCTAAGCTCCTCTTTCGTGTTAAAATTACAGTACGGTGTAATAAGTGGCCCACTTTATCCAAACTCGTGCCGTGCTTCCTCTTTCCTTTAAACGACATATTCACATTTAAATTTATTGCAAAACTTTGAATAGTTAGGGGGGCTAGACGAAGCAATATAAGTTGCTTTCATTGTTCTTGTTCCTAGAAAGTTGCCACTTTTAACGATTATCCAAGTTTACGGTCGGCTTTTAACAACTTACGCGGGTAATAAAATAGAGCGAGCCACTTCACGTATTATTTATTTAGTCCTGTATACTTCCTCAGTGGTTAGATAGCTCAAGCAATATTATTGTCATATGGGAAAAGTTTTATAATATACGTTTTTGAAGTCTTAAAACAAAGTTTTAAATGGGCGAAGATTCTATATACAAATAGTAAAAAAGCGAACCTAGCAATGTAAGTTTGTATATTTTTTCTTTTCATTCAATATGTTTTTTTTAAACATAAGCAAGAAGAACCGTGTATCTAAGGGGATAAATAAGGAATAAAACTGGCGAAGTGCGAGTCGGACACGTGCACCGAGGGTTCCGAACAAATCCGTAGGTATATAAGTTTAAAATTATTAAAAATATTTTTATTATATGATGTAACTAAAAATTAATGCTTTTCGCAATCTTTCCTTTATCTGTGCTGTAAAACGTTGCTTTGTACCAAATTTCAAGATCTTGAGTTCACGGGAAGTACCCTGTAGGTTTTGATACCCTTGCGAATGTCGCAAATTTGTCGAAAGTTTCTGTTTCTGTTTCTGTGGCATAAACGGCTGTATCTTTTGATTGCGTTGGCTTAGAAGTTTGATTTTTTTATAGCTCCAAGGGACAGTAGACTTGAGTATTTGATATGAATTTCAGCTTGATATCTCCATGCTTTCCTGAGAAAAAGGGACTTTACAGACAGACAGACAGATAGACGGACAACAAAGTGATCCTAAAAGGATTCCGTTTTTTTCCTTTCGAGGTACGCAACCCTAAAAATGTTATAAAAATTGTCTTTTTAATTTATTACCTTCAAAATTTACAGCTTTGAGTTCATACACCATAATATGATTACAATAAAATTGATTTGATTTGATTTCGCCAAGCTAATTGTCTAGAAACACTCTCTGTTACACTCTCTTGAAGATTTCACCATCAGCAGTAATTTTAAAACTACCTAAATAATACTACTAGTATTACTAACTATATAATATTTAAAAACAAATTATATTTATTGAAACTGCTTGTAGTGATAGTTTAATGATTTAGATGCAATTTATTTCTATCATTGAATGTGTCCAATAATCACTATTTCAATTTGTTTTTAAAATTGCTAACTAAATTATAATCCTGAAGATAATCTAGACAAGCAAAAGAATGCTAACAAAGACCTGAAAGCCTTTTTTTATAAGAGAGGGGGCAAACGAGCATGCGGCTCACGTGATGGTAAATGACTATCGCCGCCCATGAACAACCGCAACATCAGGGGAATTGCAGATGCGTTGCCGGCCTTTTGAAAAGGAGTAGGCTCTTTGCTTGAAGGTCCCTAAGTCGTATCGGTCCGGAAAAATTGCTAGTGGTAAACTATTCCACAAGGAAGTTGTGCGAGGAAGAAAACATATTCTAAATTGTACAGTGGTGGACCGCCAATCATCCAGATGGTGCGGATGTGCGTTCGTAAAATTTGGCGGCTGGGATTAATCCGAACAATTTCTCAGAGCACTCCCCGTGGTTAATGCGATAAAACACGCAAAGAGATGCAACGTCTCTGAGCAGTGCCAGTGAGTCAAGCCGATCAGAAAGGACTCGGTCGTCGACGATTCGAGCAGCTCTGCGCTGAACGCGGTCAAATGGAAGGAGCTGGCACTGGGGAGCCCCAGTCCAGATATGGGAACAGTATTCCATGTGAGGCCGAACTTGCGCCTTGTAAAGTTGCAGGCGTTGTGTCGGCATGAAATACTGTCCCGCTCTGCTGAGGACGCCAAGCTTTTGAACGTATAATAAACCCCTCTCGCCTATTTCTGTCACTAAGCAGCAGAGCATTTGCCGGCTTAAAGACTTAGTTATTAGATTGCTCGTCACTCTAATAATATAAATGGAAAAATTAAAATAATAATTAAAAATTTTGTATAACTCACTTCAATATAAATTATTAAAAATAACTCAAAAACTATTAATCAGACCTAGATCAAATTTATATGGGACCACATGTGAAGCACCAGCTTTCAAATAAAAAAACGAATCATCAAAATCGAGAAAAAGTTATGAGGTAACACACATAAAAAACTTACAGTCGAATTGAGTACCTCCTCCTTTTTGAAGTCGGTAGAAAAAGGAGTTCACTGTTTAACATAGACCCCAAGGCGGACGGACAAGACAGAGGCGATCCTGATCCAACTGCATCCATCGACTTCCTGCATTTCTTACCAACTTCACTCCATCTAGCGGGAAGCCTCCGTACACTCTGCTTAATGAAATGAAATTTATGAAACTGCCACTAGAGAACCTTTCTTTTGCAACCAGTTTTTAATTAATATTTCGTTTTAAATAATAAAACTACATTTAAATGAGTTTTATTAATGAGGTTAATATACACTAACTACCTAACAAAATTTCGAAAATACGTGGAATTCTTAAAAAAAACACAAAGTATTAGTAATGTACGCACTAAGTTTGCCTTTCTAATATATTTTCTTTTATGGGTCTACTGGAAGATATTTCTGCAAATTATTGAATAATTAGAACCTTCGTACGAATTCAATAGAGGACTATTTTTTGTATCTTATTGTGTGTGGATAAGTAAATAAATAAATAGTGAATATAAAAATACATATACTTTAATGGTTAAAAATGTATTCACCCAATTATTTGAACCAATACTCAACATGGTGTCGCACTTAGTTAGAAAAAATACTGTGAACCATAGACTTAAGTAAACTGTCTATTAAATATTTTAATAAAATATAGATTACTAATAATAATATATCAAACGTAATTGATCAAATGACATTACCGCCATGATATTTTCGTTGTGTATTGCTATCCCTTGTCTGTCGCGATGCCCGGAAAGGGAATCAAACAGATGTCGCTAGGTTCTAAGTGTAAATTCTTGTTTTGACCTGCATACATGACACATATTAAAGTGTATATTTAAAATTTTATTTTAGATCTAGACTGGCCCACACATACATTTTGAGGCATTTCATTTCTTAAGTAGAGACTAAATTACCTTGTCTTCTACCTACTTACCTAATCTACATTATATTCCGAAAAATGTATGTAAGTACCAACCACAAACACGAAACCTAATCAGAACAACATCAAATAACAGAACGAAAGAGGCTCTTATCACGAGCCGTGTCACTTTAAGCAGTCCGGCGCTTCGGTCAAAGAGAAAAATGTCAAGTGTGTTTACGTAGGCTTTGTTGAAAGCAATGCTAAAATTTTTACCCGACGGCGACAGTACCTAAGCGGAGAGTTAACTATATATATATATATACTTGGACATCTTAAAGCCAAACAAGAGTTGCGAAGAGTTACAAAGTATATTTAAAAACTATAACATTGAGTTGCACATTCAGACACCAACAAGACAATTGTCATGTCTCGATCAATTTGCAAGCAACATCAAGCAAGTTAAAGCGGAAATACATCACCTTGCCTTGTCTGATCACGAAACGGGACAAACACTTTCGCTCAAAACTACAAAATCGTACGAAATATGCAGTTGGTATGAGGATGTCAGAGATTATAGTAAAGAAAACATGGACAAGTTCTGTAGTTGCGTATCATCTCTTACTTTCTCAAATGTATACGAAAAAAATAACTTGCAAGAGGCGTTTATCGAATTTTATGATTTATTTAAATTATTTTTTGATCTTTGCTTCCCAATAAATACAATAAAAAGGGCAACTAAAAAAGGGAACCATAAATGGTTGACGAAGGGCATTAGAAAATCCTGTATAAGAAAAAGATATCTCTATCTTAGTCAACAACATAATAAAACAAACAGGAAAACACTCAATAAAACATATAAATCATACAATTCCATACTCAAAAAGTGCATATATAAATCGAGACAATTACAAAGTAAGAATTATATTGAAAATAATAAAAATAAATGTAAAGCCACATGGACGGTTATTAATGAAAATATTGACGACCAAAACATGAAAAAGCAAATTGACAAAATAATTAAAAATAATCGGATATATGACGACCCAAAAAAAATTTGTGACATATTTAATGAATTTTATATACAATTGACAAATGAAAATAATTTTAAATATAATGTTGACGAAATAAACAAGACTGTGAATACTAATAATGAATATACAATATTCCTCAAACCTACTGATGCAATGGATATATTTCGGATAATTAACAGTCTTAATAACACAAACGCAGTAGGGTTTGATAACATCACAACCACTGCAATAAAATTATCTGCACCATACATATGTCAACCGCTATGTTATTTGATTAATATGTCTTTTGAAGAAGGTACTTTTCCAAATATATTGAAAAACTCAATTGTAAAGCCACTTTTTAAGAAAGGCGACGCATCTGAAATGAATAACTATAGGCCAGTGACGCTGATACCCATCTTGTCAAAAATCTTCGAAAAGACTATGTTGAAAAGACTTCAAGAATTTACGTCAAGTCATAGTATACTTAAAGATGAGCAATTTGGGTTTAAACAAAATAGTACAACTTCATTAGCATGTTTTAATTTGATAAAAATAGTCACCCAGGCTATAAATGATGGCTTACCTGTTGCGGCAGTCTTCCTGGATATGAGCAAGGCGTTTGATTTCGTGGACCACAAACTACTCTTATACAAATTAGAAAAATATGGAATAAGAGGTAAAGCTAACGACTGGTTGAGAACTTACTTATGTGACAGACAACAATGCGTGGAAATATCTAAAATCCAAAAAGACAAAAAAGTATTATATAGAAGTGACTATCAGTCAATTAATTTTGGCGTGCCACAAGGCAGTATATTGGGACCATTTTTATTCCTCATTTATATTAACGATCTCCCTAATATCACTCGCCACAACACAATCTTGTTTGCTGATGACACAACCGTTATCGTGAAATGTGAAAATGCAGATACATATGAACTAGAGGTAAATATGGCTATTAAAAACATAATAGACTGGCTTTATTGTAATAATTTACAAATTAATATTGATAAAACTAAAATGATCCAATTTCAAACATCTAAAAGACAACCATTGAATATTAATGTTAAATATAATGATACAATCATCGAACAAGTAGTAAGTACAAAATTTCTGGGTATAATGTTGGATCAAAATTGCAACTGGAAAACTCATGTCGATTACATTTGTGACAAACTCGACAGATTTGTCTATGCAATAAAAAGATTACGAGTCACGGTATCAACTGAAGCTGCTCTATGTGCATATCACGGATATGTTTCGTCCGTACTCTCATATGGTATTTTATTGTGGGGCAATTCGGTGGATATAATAAAAGTATTTAGAGTACAAAAGAAATGTGTGCGTGCAATCTATGGAGCCTGGTGTACGGATAGCTGTAAGCCTTTGTTTAAAAAGTACAATATCTTGACATTACCATGCTTGTACATTAAAGAAGTATGCCTATTTGTAAAACAACATCCGGAACACTTTGAAAAGCATATAGATGTAAGTAAACGAAATGTAGCTCCTAGAAATAAACATAAGCTCTATTTACCTCAATGCAGACTCGAATTGCATAAAAGGAATTCTTATGTTAATGCTATAAGGGTATATAACAAATTGCCCAACTCATTTAAAGAATTACCTTTAACCATGTTTAAAAAAAAGTTGACACAATGGTTAAAGGAAAAATGTTTTTACGACTTCAAGGAATTTATATCTTATTGCGAAAAATAAATCAGACATCAGTAATATTGATACATATATAGGTAACTAACTAGTACGTTTATTACATAATTTAACATTTTAAAAAATTTCATTTAAATTGACATTATAATTATGACTGCAATTAATTAATTTGTTTTTAATAATTATAAATGTATACCTTACTAAATAATCTGACATTTTAAGATTTCTCGTTTGAATTGACATGATAATTTTGACTTCAGATAATTAATTTGTTTTTAATAATTTCTATTTTCTGTTTAAATAATTTTTTGCATGTATACCTATAAAATGTTTGCACACCATATGTAGTGGTAGAATGTAAATGGGCCATTAGATATAATTTAAGATCATACTTTATTGTACACCTACATTCTGGCAAATAAAATTAATTTGAATTTGAATTTGAATTTGAATTATATATATATATATATATATATATATATATATATATATATATATATATCGATTATTCATAGTTGCGCAGGTAACATTAACGTTTTATGTGTATCGAGTACCGTTATCGTGTTTAAATATAACGGTAGCATCCATCCATAATGGTCTATAAAAGTCCTTTGCTGAATGTATGTTTCTCACATTCATCACAGGTAGGATTTTGCCACACTTGCCAGGCGATTTGTGTAGTTTTTTGTTATTTTGAGTTTTTATCAGGAAGATGCTGCCGCCAATTATCTGCTTTAGTCTACATATGTAGCTTCTTACAACATTCACGGGATGATCATCAGGCATGTCATCACACACTGATGAACAACAATCACAAACATTGAACACGAGTGTTGCGTCGCATGTGTCATCAGACTCACCGATCCATGATCTGAGTAATGACTCAATAACGCAGGAGACTCTTGATTCCCTGGATATTAACTGGAGATTAACAGTGGTAGAGCCACGCGGCAGCTTTTGCTGTCACACGGATGGGCCGGCTCGAACCGGGGTGGTACCACGACCTCACAGAAAACCAGCGTGAAGTAGAGGTTTACCTCTGCGTTTCGCTTGGTGAGTGCAGGTGGCCGGAGGCCCTTTTTACTGGAAATGAGGCATTCCATCTTAGTCCTCACGGGTGACAACGCATCTACATTTTGAATTGTAATAAAGGATAGATGTAGATGTCTATGGGCCGCAGCAACCACTTACCATCAGGTGGACTGTGTGTTCGTTTGTCACCCTTTTCCTATAAAAAAAAAAAATATACGACTATCAAAAAGCTTGGACTGCACTGTGACCGACCCAATCCCTATTCAAGAAATGAAAGAGACTATCAGTCTGCAACGGTCAGAGTATGCCATCCTACAGAATGAATTTGACAATAGTTCATTGGAAAATAACAACCTCCGTCAGCAACTTACCGAATTGGCAAAGGAAAATGATATGCTAAAAGCCCTGTGCCAATCTCCACTAAACGACAGGCAATAAATTCATTGCTCCAAAAAAGTAATGGGCGCTTAGTACTACAATCCGAAGCTGTATCTCACATGACATTTTCAAAACCTACATCAACCGTCAAAACAGCTCACCTGGGCTCTTCACTACAAACCCTCTACGATAAAATCAAGATCTTGCAGAAGCAACTAAAATCCACAGAAAAGGAGATATTGAAGCTGAAAAAATATATTGATACCAAAACTTGAGGAACGTTTTCATTTGAGTTTATTTTTTTTTTTATTTTTACTACAATATATAAGTATGAATACTTTTAAATTGTTATACCCGTCGAATTGTTGTTTTCTTTATTATTATTATTATATATTTTATTTTGTTATACTATTTTTAATTAATGTGTCTATAAATGTTAAAATTTAAGTACATAATGATATTTCTTTCTTTCTAAAATGGGTCTGGTCTGGCAGTAATGTAATGAATTACCTCAGGGGAGACAAGTCGAACGCTGACGACCGATCGATTGTTAGGCCAATTTTGGTTAAACGCTGATGTTAAACCATAGAAACCGTACTATGGTACTGAAAGAGTACTAATTTAATGCATTGTTTGGAGCTAAAAAAATGTGAATAGACATAATTTGTATTTCATACCTTTTTCGCTCCCCTTAGACTACGTCTATGACAATCGCGGTACATTTTTAAGATAAAAAGTTGATTAAAACTACTTTTACAGATTTTGTCGCGTTTAATTATACTTATTTTTAATTCCCGAATTTCTGATAAAAGCTAGCTTCAAGAGTAGCCAAAGTTGTCTGTGACACCTCTGACGTATGTCAGCAGGCACACACTCGACTGTGGCCGGCTTCACTCGGTCACTGTGGCGTAGGCGCAGGACCCAAAGCTTGTTGTTGTGCAGAACCTGCTTTACGTGCTGAAGCTCTGCGGCCAGGTATTTGCTCTCTGTAACAAAGATTTGCCAACAGCAGGTAACTGGGAAAGATGATGGTGAGATTCACCGTTTAAATATCGGTTTGTATTGGTCATATTTCTGGACACAGGACCCATGGTGTTATTAGATTTTCGAATGACTAACACACCTAGGAAGGCTAAGGAATTGTTTGCCTCTAATTATATTGTAAATTGAATTTTACAGTTAATGGAATTAAAATGTTCTAAAAATGCAGTTATTTTGTTTGTAAAAACTATAATATTAAAAAAAACTAAAACTAGAAACTTAATTATCATATAGTCCTACTCCTCGCAATATCGTGCCAAGAACGCTGGCTGCGTTTTCCCGCTGAATGGTTATACTTAGCTTTTTTTTTGTTTGTTGGTAAAATAGTGAAAGAATTGTCTACGTACCGCTTTTTTTTATAGGAGAGGGGGCAAACGAGCATGCGGCTCACCTGATGGTAAGTGACTACCGCTGCCCATGAACAACTGCAACACCAGGGGAATCGCAGATGCGTTGCCGGCCTTTTAAAAAGGAGTAGGTTCTTTTCTTTAAGGTCCCTAAGTCGTATCGGTCTGGAAAAATCACTGGTGGTAATCGATTCCACAAGGAAGTTGTGCGAGGGAGAAAACTTCTTCTGAATCGCACAGTGGTGGACCGCCAATCATCCAGATGGTATGGATGGTATCGCAAGTTCTGTCGCGATGTGCGATGGTGAAATTGAGCGGCTGGAATTAGTCCGAACAATTCCTCAGAGCACTCCCCGTGGTAGATGCGATAAAATACGCAAAGAGATGCAACCTCTCTACGCAGTGCCAGTGAGTCAAGCCGATCGGAAAGAACTCGGTCGTCGACGATTCGAACCGCTCTGCGCTGGATACGGTCAAGTGTAAGGAGCTGGCACTGGGGGGCCCCTGCCCAGAGATGGGAACAGTATTCCATGTGAGGCCGAACCTGCGCCTTATAAAGTTGCAAACAGTGTGCCCGCATGAAATACTGTCCCGCTCTGCTGAGCACACCAAGCTTTTTAGAGGCCAATTTGGCCTTCTCTTCCAAGTGACCACGAAACTGCACGTCACTCGATATGTCGACACCGAGGATACCGAAACTGGCAGAGGCAACAAGGGGAGTGCCTTGAAACTGAGGAGATACGACAAAGGGAATCTTTTTAGCGGTAAACGCGCAAACTTGTGTCTTCTGGGGATTGAACTGGACTAGAATTAGTCGCCCCCAGTTTGAGACTTTGTTCAACAAAGTCTCGACTTCAGACACAAGTTTGTTCCGGTACTCGGCGACGTTTTCCCGAGAAATATTGGCACGGCCGGTGTGTAAAGCATCACCAGTGCTGTCGTCTGCATAGCAATGAATGTTACTGGTTTGCAACATATCATTGATATGCAGAAGAAACAGCGTTGGTGATAGCACGCAGCCTTGTGGAACACCAGCGTTAATGAGCTTGTAATCGGAGCATGCACCGTCTACTACGACCTTGATGCTCCGATCTGCAAGAAAGCTGGTGATCCAATTGCACAATTTCTCGGGAAGCCCATAGAAAGGCAGCTTTGAAAGAAGCGCTTTATGCCAAACCCGATCGAAGGCCTTCGCTATGTCCAAACTAACGGCCAACGCCTCCCCCTTGGACTCCACTGCCTCCGCCCATCTATGGGTTAAGTAGACCAGAAGATTACCAGCTGAGCGACCTCGACGGAAACCGTACTGGCGGTCACTAATCAGCTGGTGATCCTCAAGGTACCGCATGAGCTGGCTGTTAGTAATCGTTTCCATTACTTTGAAGAACAAGGAGGTGATGGCGATAGGCCTGTAGTTGGACGAATCTGAGCGGTCGCCTTTTTTAGAGATCGGGTGCACCAAAGCTGTCTTCCATGAGTCCGGGACTACGCCTAGGGAGTAGGAGTACCGAAAAAGGCGCGTTAAAACCGGTGCCAACTCCGGAGCACACGTCTTCAGCACAATAGGTGGGACTCCATCAGGCCCACTCGACTTGTTGACGTCCAGGGAGAGGAGTGCTTTACGCAACAAGCGCTGTGTAAACAGCACTTCCCGCATGGAGCACTCACACCGCGGGATGTTCGGCGGTGTGTTCTCTCCGTCATCTAGAGTCGAGTTGGAAGCTAAAAGAGAGCCTAGCAGATCGGCTTTCTCCTTTGCGTCATGGGCCAGTGAGTCGTCCACCCTGTGCAGAGATGGCAGAGATGGCTGACAGAAGTTTCCTTGGACAGCCTTGGCGAGAGACCAGAATGCACGTGTTCCCGAAGGGAGGCGAACTAGTTTCTCGCCAATTCTGCCGATGCTTGCAGAACCTTGAAGTTACAGGTGCAGTTAAGAGCACTTTCTTCTCAATGTTCCCCATGAATATATAGGCGACAATGGGAGATACATTTGAGCCCATCGCGACACCATCTACTTGCTTGTAAAACTCTTCCTTTCACAATAGATAGCCAGATGTATGAGTAATACTCCATATTCTGCTGGCATATTGTTTTCCTCTCGCTTCCTAGTTACAATTGAGATGCAGTCTTAAACAGGTAGGCAAGTAAATAGAGACTGAACATCAAAACTGACCATGGTTTCATTGTCAGTAAGACGTAGGTATTTTATCTCATTGACAAAATGGTATGAATCCTAATTGGTCTTTAGATTCTTGAAGAGATGCAGATACCATAATCTCATTTCTAAGTGTGTCAAGATATCTACTAAAAATGACATTCGAGGAAGCGCTAAAGTTTTAAATCAGACAATTAAATAGTTGTTAATAATAACATCCTAATTTCAATAGAGAAGGAGGCTGGGTACTACCACCTGCTTGGGATCCTGTGATTAATAAAATTAAAACTAAGCCCAACCATACCACTGCAAGATTTCAAGATACAGTAAGTTCATTAATTGTAAGATCGGATCAGAAGTAATAATTAAAAAGCTGAAGGTACTCCGTGTTAACTCTGTCCTTCATGTCCACATCAGTACGTCAATCACCTCAGTCCAACGTGACCATGGGCGCTGTAAAGCACCAAAAACCACAGGAATTAAAAATAAGTATAATTAAATACGAAAAAAAAAATCCGTAAAAGTAGTTTAATTCAATGTGTAATGTACACAAAAGTTGGCCACTCCTGCATTACCGCATCTCGTTCTATTAGTATCGTTAGAGTTTAATAATAGAAGTGGCAAAAAAACTTTGTTGAATACTAATCAAACAACGAAGATCAGAACCTATTTCAGAAAGAATACTGGCACATTATTCTACTTTCCTGGTTAAACTACAACTACCTACATAAGGTATTTTTTCTAATTCGCCCACTCCACCGAACGCTTGTAGAGAAAATTGGAAAACTTTTCTTATCGAAGATTTCAAACTGATAGTATTTTATTGAAGATCAGTAGGGAGAATAATTTTTAGCATTATATCGGAGAACTTTTAGCAATATTTTTTAAACTAATTCAGAATGAGGATTCTAGCAAAAATCAACTATAAATTATAGTATTGGACCATTACAACAGAGGCTCGGATATTAAGCATCTTATATTTTGTAGAAGAGGGGACAAACTAGGTGGTAGTCCTTGTGGTAAGTAACTACCACCCTCTTTTCTATCGCATTTACAACGGGCTGTAAAATGTAAAAGGAATGCAACATCTCTTTCAAAAGGAACTCGGTCGTCGAGGATTCAGACCACTCTTCGCTGGATGTGATCAAGGAGTCTCATGTGAAAGTATTATATTTTCTAAAATAAAATTCTATTTCTTCTATTCTATTTCGAAAATAAAATGCTGTTATTTAAAATAAACCATAGTGCAAACACCGGCCTCCGACAGACCGGAGGGACCTTTTTCCCCGATACAGAACTGTCTGTCATTTTTCGGTGGAAATCTGCGCATACAAAAACAATTGTTAGTCACTACGAAACCCACATATAACAATTAAAACAATTAAACTAACAACATCACAAACACATAGATACATTATAACAGTATCGCTCGGGGGCAGCGTCAACTCGGATACACACTGGAATTAGTCGCACGACCGATTTGAATACTGTTCATACAATGAACAATATGCAAATTGAGCGAGCGGCCTGTGTTGGTAAACAAATTGGAAACAGCACCACAGCACTACTATACTATTATTGTATTTTTAAGTTATTAAGTAAAGTAGTAAGTAAGTAAAAAGCAATAATGTGATTAAAAGTTATTAGTGAGGAAATGATAGAAAAGTAACGCCTTTTTTTAATTTGACGTGGCAGATATCTTTTAGCAGCAAA
Source organism: Parnassius glacialis (assembly GCA_033319125.1). Lineage (NCBI taxonomy): Eukaryota > Metazoa > Arthropoda > Insecta > Lepidoptera > Papilionidae > Parnassius > Parnassius glacialis. The sequence continues at coordinate 7,269,368 of JAVANC010000024.1, read as the reverse complement.
ATAACTGAACATTTTGTAGGACGTCAATTAAGCCGCTCACTAGACTAAATGTAGTGCGGCTGGGATGCAACTAGTTATATTGCACGCACTACGCATAGGACCGCTTGGACAGAGAATCCGATCCACTGGCGGCCCGCATTGCTCTATTAAACAAACTATGATTTAAAAAGTGATCGGAGCTTATTATATAAAATTACTTTTGTACGAGCATGAAATGCAACCCCGAACACTTTTTTATTAAAATATTAAACTAGAATTACATATAATATTTATTATTATAAGAAAAACAACTAAAAGTAAAATTATCGTACAGCTCTACTCCCACTGGCACTACTAATCGATGCTCATACAAATCAAGCGTCGAACGTCTAAACGATGCAAACCACGACTTCTATCATCATACCTCGCTATAAAAATAACCTTTTGCAAACAAAATCTAAATTAAAATTGCACAGTTCAGGTCCCTAAATTTACAGCCTATATACGTCCCACTGCTGGGCACAGGCCTCCTCTCATTTCTGAGAGGGTTTTAGGGCAAGGAAATGTCCGTCGCGCCGCCTCAATGCGTGTTGGCGAACTTCACGTCTTCAAAATACTTTTTCTTATTTCTCAGACATGCAGGTTTCCTCACGATGTTTTACTTCACCGCCGAGTACGTGGTAAATCAACACTTGAAATTGCAACTAACAATTTCATTGGTGCCGGCGTGGATCAAACCCGGGTTTCTGGCGTACTGTGAAACTTTCAGCGAGCGCTAACCATCTGAGCTACCACGGATAGAATACTTAAAAGCTGAAAAAAATATTTATAAATTCGAAATTTAAAAAATATACTTATATATAAAAAAGTTACTATTCAATTAATGAATACATCAAGGAAAAGAATTGTTGTGTCTCTCCATCTCCAGTTCATTTGCCTTTCGAGGTGCATGTGATTGTTAGTACTTGCATGTTTTGTTTAGTCACCAAGTCTCAAGTAACGCAGATTGTGAATAAATAAATAAATAAATAAAAATACGTAACTGTATCCGCGAATGTTATCGCCGCAGGTGATAAGAGAACAGTTTTTTCCTAGCTCAAAGGCTTGGTATTGCCATTCAGCGAGGAAACGCAGCCAGCGTCCTTTGCTGCTCTATCTGCGCGGTTTTAGTTTCAATTTTTTATTATGCTTTTTTAATATTGTACATATTTGAATGTTATGTAAATATTTTTTTTAATTTCTCAGATTATATTACAAAATATTTCCAAAATGGGAAAAACATAATGCAATTGCGAATTGGTTCTGGCTGCCAAACGATTACCACGTTACATACAAGTTACATAAACTGTAGACCCGGAAAAATCTGAAGGCGTATAAGATGGTGAAATAACCATCATAATCACCTAACCATTTATGTTATAAGATATTTTTTACAGAAATTAAGGACGACTAATAGGCACCAAGTCCACTTGACGGTAAGTATGCTATGGTTTATGGACATACTCATAGTTGTTGTTTCAAAGAAAAGGTCTTTGAAAATAAACCTAGATATAACATATAATATCGCAGCGTATTAATCTCAAGCGTTCTATGATAGTGTGCTGGAAATTCTTCACTCAATATTAAATTAACGCCAGGAGCGTAACGGAAGACAGTTAGATAGGTAACATTATTTTTGGTTAATAATTTGTCAATTAGTTTAAATTGGAGCTATTGCTCGCGTCCTGCGATTTGCTAAACTCCCTGAGATATCAGTGCTCATTCATCATATACCTACTCGGTTCTCTGTCTGTCTGTGTGGCAAGGCTCCTTTTCGTGAATCAAACACAAAACGTACATACGTACGTTATACGTGGTAGAGCTAAACTGCGGCTGTATTATGATTGTAGTACGAAAGGGTCGGCTCGACTGGGGTGGGACTACGCTCTCTATGTTGGTGTTACTTAATTTTGACTGTGTGCTCGTTTGTCACCCTTATTAAGTGGCGAAGCTTGCGAAGTCACTTATTGATTTCACGATGTCTGTCCGTCTGTCCAACGATTATCTCGAGAACCGTTTCGAATTTTCAAATTCTGTTTTTAGCAATCTATTACTGATCACCCAGGCATCTGAACCTCCTATTTTGAAACTGTTTGCTCAACGGCAACCGTTAAAAACCGCTACAAAGCTGATTGCTTCGCCACTTTGCTACGCTGTTAGCTTGCTAGGTTTATTCTTTATATAACCGGCCAGTGTGAGTCGAACTCGCGCATGAAGGGTTCCGTACCATCGTAATACACGTTTCTAGTAGGGGAGCCCCTTTGAATTTAATAATTTTAATTTTTATTATCTGTTGTTATAGCGGCAACAGAAAAACATATTTTGTTATAATTTTAACTGTCTACCTATTACGCATCATGAGATACAGCCCGCTGACAGTCAGACAGACGAACGGACGGACGGACAGTGGAGGCTTAGTAATTAGTATCCTGTTGGTTAACCTTTTGGTACCGTTTGGTATTTTCTTTGTAGCAGTTTTAATTTCCATTGCGTTAACAAAGATAAATTAGATATTTGATAAGATAATAAATTAAAATTGTAGCGTATTATTAAGTCCACAATATTTATTAGGTACTAATTATACAAATTTTACCTTAATAATTTTGGAACAATATTCCGTAGGCTTAAATTTTAACTAAATGTAATTAAGGTTTAGTTTCCTTAATTATACTTAGCCAATTATCCTACTTCTATTATAGTTATAATTCTACTGGGGGAAAGAGAATTGAACATCTATTACATCCAGTAGGTATTGTAAGAGTGTCAAGTGGGAACTGCCAAGAAAATCTTATGGCTTCCGATAGATTAGTGTCCGATAGATAGGTAGTTATCGCTACGTCAGGCGTAAAGAAGCAAACCTAATCACTAACTTCTTGAACTTCAAAATTTTTTTTTCTTTTTCTGGAAATGAGGCATTCCATTTTTGTCCTCACGGGTGACAACGCATCTACATTTTGATTTGTAATAGAGGATAGATGTAGATGTCTATGGGCCGCAGCAACTACTTATCATCAGGTGGACTGTGTGCTCGTTTGTCACCCTTATCCTATAAAAAAAACTTACATTTTACACTTTACATTGCGTATTTTATACCGGCCAAACTTGCAGAGACGCTGCAGAATAAGTTATAAAGGCAAATTGTGAAGAAAGATTAATTTTTAAAAAATATCTCAAAAATTCTGTCCTTTTTATCTTTTAAATTGAAAATGGGTGGTAATGCATTATTATGTGGCGAAGCTTGCGAAGTCACTTATTGATTTCACGATGTCTGTCCGTCTGTCCGTCTGTCCGTCCGTCTGTACGTCTGTCCCACGATTATCTCGAGAACGGTTTCGAATTTTCATATTCTGTTTTCAGCAATCGATTACTGATCACCCAGGCATCTGAACCTCCTATTTCGAAACTGATTGCTCAACGGCGACCGTTAGAAACCGCTACAAAGCTGATTGCTACGCTACTTTGCTATGCTGTTAGCTTGCTAGGTTTATTTTAACTGATTTTACTGGGCACGCACACATTTATAAGGGTCGATCGGTTGGTAAAAATGGTATTGCTCATAAATCACATTCAATATGGGATAATTTCAAATAAAAGTAGAATAACATTATTTGCCTTATTTACTCGTATTTTCAAAAACTACAATAACGATATAATTGATAGAGCCATGCTTCAACTATATTAGTAGTATAGTTGTAGCACAAACGAGTTGGCTCAACCGGGGAAGTACCACGCTCTCACAAAATACCAGCGTAAAATAGCCGCTTAAAACTGCTGTGTTTCGTATGGTGAGTGTAGAGAACCGGAGACCCGTTTGACTGGAAAAGAGGCATTCCATCTTAGTCCTCACGGGTTACGGCATATCTGCATTTTGATTCGCAAACGAGGCATCTATCCTCGTCTATGTCTATGGGCCACAGTAACCACTTACCATCAGGTGGAATGTGTGCTCGTTTGTCACCCTATCCTATAAAAAAACGATATAATATTAAATGTACATATATTTGAACTTAAGTTTAAAATTTGGCTACTCTTTGAAAAATAACCCTGTATAGCTTTTTCATGAGTGCTGTTACGGCTGATAAAACATACGACACAATATACTACAAAGTTACTTTCATGTGTTGTCAACACGTTTAGCCAAAGGTCTACAGGCCGTCGATGGGTCAACACATCAAAGGTTATTTTTATAGTATAGGGTGACAAATGAGCACACAGTCCACCTGATGGTAAGTGGTTGCTGTGAACCATACATCATATATCATACATCTACATTTATCCTGAATAAAGAATCAAAATTCAGATGCGTTGTCACCCGTGAGGACTAAGTTGGAATGCCTCTTTTCCAGTAAAAAGGGTCTCCGGTTCTCTACACTCACCATACGAAACACAGCAGTATTAAACTGATATTTAACGCTGGTATTCTATGAGAATACTAGCGTAAAATAGGTAAAAGATGTCTGAAACTTTGATCGTTAAGCATGATATTTGAGGCAAATTCTACCAACATAGTGGGAGACCCATTTCCAACAGTGGACTTTCATTAAAGGACGACTGTGAATAAATTGTATGGCATGTTGAAAGATGAAGTAAACAGTTATTATAAAATATACATAGTTTTGAATCATCTCCACTATCACCAAAACAGCACCACATTAGTCCACTGCGGAGGCACATAACACTCCTCCATAATCTGCCCATTATCAGTAACTACCTGTATCCATAGAATTCCTGCAAATTTTACCATCGTCACTTCACATTTAAGTGGCCGTCAAGCAATCCACTTACAAGTACGTGACTCCCACTCGAGAATATTTTTCATTGGTCGGTTCTTCGACCGCAGGTCGGTTCGAATATCGTATTTGATTAGGGTTCCGTAGCCAAATGGCAAAAAAACGGAATCCTTATGGATTCGTCATGTCTGTCCGTCCGTATGTTAAAGCCACTTTTTTCCGAAACTATAAGAACTATGCTGTTGAAACTTGGTAAGTAGGTGTATTCTGTGAACCGCATTAAGATTGTCACACAAAAATATAAAAAAAACAATAAATTTTGGGGGTTCCCCATACTTAGAACGGAAACTCAAAAACTTTTTTCCATCAAACCCATACATGTGGGGTATCTATGGATAGGTCATCAAAAATGATATTGAGGTTTCTTATACCATTTTTTTCTAAACTGACCCCCCCCCCCCCCTGTAACTTCTAAAATAAGAGAATGATAAAACTAAAAAAAAATATATGATGTACATTAACATGTAAACTTCCACCGAAAATTGGTTTGAACGAGATCTAGTAAGTAGTTTTTTTTTAAACGTCATAAATCTAAATTATGTTACTTGCTGCTACGGAACCCTTCATGGACGAGTCCGACTCGCACTTGGCCGCTTTTTAACTAAGAAATCTGCAAAGAGGTTTCATCACCATTGAGGAGAAAGACGATATACGTGACAAGCTATAGATTTTCGACAAAAATAGGCGGACTGTTAGAAAAGAGTTCCCCTCATAAAATCATAAACTTTTATATGAAATTTTTTTAAACTTTTATACATGAAAAAAGTAAATCGTACATATGACGGACTTAATGCCTTAAGGCATTCCAGTCAACCATTAGGCTGAGAAGAAATTTAATTTACGGGAGGTAGTGCAGCAAAAGTAAAGTATTAATGAAAAAAAAATTGTAAGAAGTTCGGATAAACCAGAATATTAGGTATTCTATACCATAATATACGAGAATCATACAAATGTACATATAATATTTAAATCTACTTAAACACATAAAATATACGGAGTTATTTTGCAATAACCGGCCTAATTTGCAGAGAAGATTCAGAATAAACCTAGCAAGCTAACTGCATAGCAAAGTGGCGAAGCAATCCGCTTTGTAGCGGTTTCTAACGGTTGCCGTTGAGCAATTAGTTTCAAAATAGGAGGTTCAGATGCCTGTGTGATCAGTAATCGATTGCTGAAAACAGAATTTGAAAATTCGAAACCGTTCTCGAGATAATCGTGGGACAGACGGACAGACGGACAGACGGACAGACATCGTGAAATCAATAAGTGTCTTCGTAAGCTTCGCCACTTAATAATCAATATGGGCAAATGGTGAAGAAAATTATTTTAAAAAATCTCACACATTCGGTCCTTTTTATCTTTTATATTCAAAAGCGTGGTAATGCATTATTTTATCTGATTTTACTGCACACGCACATTTTAGTAAGGATCGATCGGTAGGCATAAACGCTGTAGCCCATAAATCACATTTAATTTGGGATAATTTCAAAAAGTAGAAGCCTTATTTACTCGTATTTTCAAAAATTACAATAGCGGTATATCATTACTTATATATATGAACTTAAGTTTGAAATTTGGCTACTCTTTGAAATATAACCCCGTATAAATATATCATCATCATCATCATCACCAGCATTACAGTCTTTCACAAGTCCACTGCTCAACATATGTCTCCACCAAGTTATGCCACAAAGCACGGTCCTGAGCCACCTGCATCCATCGACTGTCTGCATGTCTCACCAGGTCGTCTCTCCATCCAGTGGAGGGTCGCCCTACAGTTCTTCTACAGGTACAAGGCTGCCACTCGAGAACCTTTTTTTCCCCATCGGTTGTCGGCTCTTCGAGCTATACGGCCAGCCCGTAGCCACCTCAGCTTACTAATCCGTTGGGCTATGTCGGTCACTCTGGTTCTACTCCAGATATCCTCATTTCTAAGTTTATCACGCAAAGAAACCCCAAGCATAGCCCTATCCACAGCTCGCTGAGCGACCTTGAGCGTCCTCATACGGAAGGACCACGTCTCAGATCCACAAGTCATCACTGGCAACACGCACTGGTTGTACTATTTGGTCTTCAGGTTTTGAGGTATACCTAACAAGAAGATGAGTCGTAATTTCCCGAACGCTGCCCAGCCGAATTAAATATATCGATTGACCTCTCGGTCGAAGTTTGACTTACCTAGTCGGACTATTAGTCCCAGGTAAACATACTCGTCAACAACTGAAATATATTTATATACACAATTATATTTATCTTTGCCATACAAAATATGTGACGATAGAATCATTATTTAGGAAAAAGCATTAATTTACACTTGCATTGCTTTTCTAAAGTGTTCACAAATTTTGTTAATGAAAAAAACATTGTCGGAATTTTTTTAATGTCAAAAGGTATTTCGTTCCAGAGTCTTATTGCGGTAAGAGCGAAAGAGTGGGACATATAACCAGTACGGTGTAAACGCGTTATCCACTTCAGATTATCCGAAGAACGGATGATATTACAGAATAGACTTCGAAATGGGGATATCAGCAGAGAACCAAAGTAACTTAACGGATCAGTAAGCTGAAGTGGCCATGGGTCGGCCATTAGATCGAAAAACTGACAAATTTTGTGAAATAAAGGCTTCGAGTGGAAACCTAACGTAAGCGAAGTGTAAGATGGCGTTCCGCTAGATGAAGTGACCACCTGCTAAGACATATAGAATGTGGATGGATACAATTGACTCAAGAACATGTTTCGTAACATTCCTTGAGAAAGAACTAAAATAAAAATGTTAAAATAACAAGCTACAAAGTGATTTAAAAAACTTCAGTCGCCTACTGGTTTAAATTGTGGCAGTTGCATGGTGCATACTCGGAAATTCGTTGGTTCGAATCCGCCATTTGGCTAATGTATAAATAAAACCACTCCTAACTCCTCTCTAGGATAATGAGTGTACCTAGACTATGTTGACAGCTTTACTAGTATTCTCTTATACCTACCAGTTACTCGACTACAAGAAAACAGTAATTTTTGCATGGGGCAATACCTAAATGGGGGATCTATCATATATAAAAGCAAAAATTGTAAGGATATTATACAACTAATGAGTACATGATTGATAATAACTCCGGGAAAGGAGGTTTCGGTACTTAATTGTATAAAATATTATATTGAAAATTAATGTTTAAAAATAATCCCTCTCGGTTCCTTGCTGGTTCTTTATAGGACAGAGGGTTTACCAAAAATGATTTTCATTATGTATTCTTCTCCTAAAACATATTATATTCAATTCTATTTAAAATACACAAGTAAATACACAGAGCAAAGCATTAAAATCTATTGTCGAATGCACATTTGCAGACATCTAATGGAGTAGATGCGAATGCATGCGACAGACAACATACATTTCCTATATTATACAACCACGCATTTTAATAGTATTGGATCTGTAAAGAGGTGAGACAATTAGGAATATATTTTATTGTAAATAGTTTTAAAATATTCATGGGATATGAGACAATACTCGGAGACATTGACGGCGGCTTACCATCTGATAGTTACGTGTTTATCATTATATAAATATGAGAAAACGTGATATTATATTATTCCGAATTTATGGAGAAATATTATATAGTGTTAGGCTATTTAAAATACCCAGGTGGTAACAAAAACTTACTTTTAATTTCGATATATGAAAAATGAAAAAAATATTAAGTGTAGAAAATAAAGGGTAAATTTTAAATTTGAAAACAGGGGTGTCAAACACCAGTGGGTCAGAAGCATGTTACTAGTGATGATATATTGATCTGAAATATGATCTTTTATTGCTGACCATATGAAGAAGCTCAAGGTCACTCGGCGAGCTATGGGGTGTTCTCGGAGTTTCTCTTTGTCATAGAATTCGTAATGAGGATATCCACAACAAAACCAGAGTAACTGACATGTCGTTTGGATTATGTCAGTTACTTCAGTAAGCTGAAGTGGTAATGGCCGGACATATAGTTTGAAGAACTAACAACCAACGGTGAATAAAAGTTCTCGAGTGGTAACCTAGTATCGGCAAGCGAAGGTAGGCCCCATTATTATCCTCATCATCATCATTACAGCCCTTCACAAATCCACTGGTGAACATAGGCCTCCCACCAGGAATTCCACAAAGCACGGTCCTGAGCCACCTGCATCTATTGACTTCCTGCATGTCTTACCAGGTCATCACTTCATCTAGTGGGGGGATGTCCTACACCTCTTCCACCGGTACGAGGCTGCCCTCCAGAACCTTTTTTCCCCATCGTTTGTCGGTTCTTCGTGCTTATATAGCCGGCCCATTGCCACTTCAGCTTACTAATGCTTCGGGCTATGTCAGTAACTCTGGTTCTTTTTTTAATAGGATAAGGGTGACAAACAAGCACACAGTCCACCTGATGGTAAGTGGTTGCTGTGGCCCATAGACATCTACATATTATATCTTCGTTTGCGAATTAAAATGCAGACGCGTTATCATCCGTCAGGACTAGGATAGAATGCCTCTTTTCCAGTAAAACGAGTCTCCGGTTCTCTACACTCACCATACGAAACACAGCAGCATTAAGCTGCTATTTTACGCTAGTATTTTGTGAGATCGTGGTCCTTCCCCGGTCGAGCCGACCCATTCTTCCTACAACCATACTATTAATATAGCTGCAGCATGCCTCTACTACGTATAATCTACTGCGGATATCGTCATTTCTAAGTTTATCACGCAGAGAAATCCCGAGCATAGCCCTCTTCACAGCTCGCTGAGTGAGCTTGAGCTTCGTCATACGGCCAGCAGTGAAGGACCACATTTCAGTTACATAGGTCATCACTGGCAACACGCACTGGTTGTAGTCTAAGGCCCAAATAGATGGAATGACAACCTGTTAAAATATGTAGGAATTCGATGAATGCAGGTGTCTTAGGACCGTGCTTTATGGCATTCTTTAGGGGCAGCCTATGTTCATCAGTTGACTTGAGATAAGCTGTAATTATCATGATGATGGTAAAACGTTACCATTACAGCCTATTAAGGCATTAAGCCTCCACTGATGTACATAGGCCCCCTCCATATATTGCCTCATAGGGAAAATATTTGCCATAGTTACCTCGCTTGGTAAGCGGGTTGGGAACCTCAGTTTTTTTAGACCTTATTATGAGGATGCTGCTGCCTATCTCATTTTTTTCATCTTTCGCCTCTTATGACACCCACGGGATATTTACCACCACAAGATATTCTTACACCGCCACTATACGGTAAAAACGATAAAGTGTAGTAAAACGTGGTAGAGCCATGCTGCAGATTTATTATTAATAATAATAATAATGTCCTCCAGATCAAATTTCGACCACGGCGGCCAGTCTCAACGGAGACTAGCCATCGGCGCAGGACAGGATTATAGCATAGTATAAAGACACCAAGTAGGCTATCTCCGGCCAATCCGCGATATAATTGCCTACTGTCTCAGGGTTGTCACTGTCACCAAATCATTAGTTTAAAGCCCGGCCCTTGCCAAAAATAATACATCTCTGTATAACTAATTCAGTGATCATTAGTCGATAAAGTTCAACAATGGTTTTCCTAACAAATACAGAAATGTATTAAGATTCAGAGCAGTATTATTTATAAAAAAAGGGATAAAATAAACCGGCGGGGCGGTGTGTGAGCTCGTGTTTAAATTATTTACTTAGTATATACTAGTTACTTTTTATTTTTAATAGGCATAATATAATATTTGCACACATAAAGGACCATATTAATTTTTATTTTTAATTAATACAAGCATATATATATTGAATCACACATTTATTACAAAATTACAAATTAGCTACACAAAAATTCTTTCTTCGGTTTCGACTATTACGAAACGACTTGTTATTAAACTTTAATGTGTAATATATCCGCATCCTTATAAATAACTTTTGCAAATATAATTAATTACGATTTTATAACTGTAAGTAGGTACTAAGTTACTATTCTTCCTCTGTCTGATAGACAACTAATACAACAAAAATATGTAAGTAGGTATCTCATCGTCAAATAAAAATTATATGCTATAATAAGTGACTCGCTTACCTGTCCTGTTCAATAGGTAATCTGAACAGAGACAATTCTGGAATCGATGAATTATTAAGACACCCAAACACACAGCAATACGTTCTCCTGCGATTATCACACATTTTTTATTCATTTAGCGGTGCCGTGACGCGCGAACCTCGTGCGGTGTTAGTCCCGATTGGCGCAATGAGAAACATTTCGAGATTGTGTTTAAGTGTGCGTGCGTGCGTGTGCGCAGTGCGTTTGTATCAAGATAACGTACTTCCCTGTCTTTATACTATGATTATAGTGCCCAAGTGTATGCGCAAGCACAGGTGCACTCTCTATTCCTTCACTCTCATAGCCCGATGGGACGGTAAACCGACACGACCGGAGAGAGATCAGGCGTAGGACCAACGGCTTTACGTGCTTTCCGAGGCACGGGGGTGAAACACCGCCAATTTCCTGACTCCAGGCAGCTACTGAGAATTTCTTGATGGAAAACTCAATAACTGATTTTTTGGCCCGACCCGGGATTCGAACCCGGGACCTCATGATCAGCAGTCGCACCACTACAACCACTAGACCAACGAGGCAGTCAAAAGAAATTTATTAATAGTATGGTTGTAGCAGGAATGGGTCGGATCAACCGGGAAAGGACCACGCTCTCACAGAATACTAGCGTAAAGTAGCAGCTCAAGCTGCTGTGTTTCGTATGGTGAGTGTAGAGGCGGCTGACAACGCATCTGCATTTTGATTCGCAAACGAGGCTAAATGTAGATGTATATGGATCACAGCAACGAATTACCATCAGGTGGACTGTGCGCTCGTTTGTCACCCTTATACTGTTAAAAAACATATTAATAAAAAAACTCGTGCCTTCAATGAAAATAAAGTTTTCTTTGAATTATTGTAACTGAAATATGTCCGACAACTGCTCGGTTAATAAGTGGCACCGACAGAATAACAGAGCTTTATGCTGAGTCGGACGCTTTCTCGTCGTGAAATTTACGGCGAGCGCTTCGGCCCTGACCTAGCACGACATAAATTTGTAATTACAATTTTAAGTGTTTATTTACCAGCTGTAGGCCGTAAAAAAACCTCATGAGGAATCCTGCCTAACTGAGGAATAAAATATATTTTTGACATGTATACGCAATGAGGCAGCGCAGCGCACTAATGGTTTTATAAACCTCTCGGAAATTGATGCGTCCAGTGCCCAGCATTGTGACTTAGGGGCTAATCTATGATTGTGACATATATTTTTATTTAATGTGTGGTTAATCAGCTCTAGAAACATCTGAATGCAGGCAGTCGCTAACTCCCCGATGCCGCATCTGATTACTTGATCAAGTCCTCGAAATAGTTCCCAACTGATACCAACGACCACAGTGTTGTCTAGCTCAACGTGTTTCTAATGCAACTTTACACCGTTCGGTAATATTAGTATGGAAATAAGGAATTGTCTCATTAATTATCTAGCAATTACAGGCGTAGAATTTTGTCTCTTCAGTTTGAATCTCGATCGAAACTAGGATGTTGGTATACGATTATTTTTGTAGTCGTTTACTAATAATAAATCCAAATCTTACATTCAAGGACTTTGTTTAAAAATGAAAGTAAAGTAGACAATCGAGTTCACAGTCCACCCGATGGTAAGTGGATGCTATAGACCATAGACAACAACATTTATGCTCTACTAAAAATCAAATTGCAAAGCATTCTCGCACCTGAGGACTAAAATAGAATGCTTCCAGCAATATTGCGCTGCTACTTATTGTGTGTGGATGTGGAGGACTCTTTTCTTCTCTATTAGTTGGACTCATATAGTTGTAAATACCATGTATGTATGTATCAAAATCCCACTGCTGAACATAAAGCTCTCCCATGGATTATCTCATTGAGGGAATATTAGCCGTGGTTACTAGGCTTAGTAGGTTGAAAATAGCAGTTTTTTTTTATTAAATTTAGTTGTTATACCGCTGTCCACCTCCTGTTTCAGTTTCTTTCTGTCGCTTCTTATAGCTATCGCTATCGATAGCCACGAGATCATATGCGGTAGAAAATTCTCTTTCGCAACCACTTCACGGCGTACTTTATAATTCGTTCTTTATTAATAATGTTTTATTTTAATAATCTTTACTTTACAATATAATTCACATAATGATATGAATAACTAATATACGTAACACTGTTTATGTTGCATCTGAATTACACCAAGACGTCAATTGATTATTTTTAGTACAAAATGTATGTGTGGGATCAATATGTGGAGTACAATATTTGGAACGTTGTAGACTATTATTTACATAATATAAAATATCAATACTAGTATATAATGCAAATTGAAATGTAATATATTGGTTTATACATAGAGCAAATGGTAATGAAACCAACATTCTGAATATTTGAGAAATAACAATGTACGAGGACGAGATCAGAGCAGTAGAGTAAAACAGAAATTTTAAAACCTGGTTCTAAGCTAGCACTGGTGAAAAACAAAATAATTCAAATGGTAAAAAGTTATAAAATAGTGTTCCTAGGGATATTGTAAAAAGCCTGCCGTTTCAATCAAAAATAAACTAGTTAAATGGTTATGTAAAAATAATATATTTTGTCATTAATAATGTCACATTTTGACTGCTCTGTGGCGCAATGGCTCAGGAATGAGTTGCAGCGTTGAGGGCCGCGGGTTCGCATCCCGCACGGAACAATTATTTGAATGGCCTACAAATAATTGTTCCAGATCTGGATGTTTGTCCTTTTAAAATTAATGTACGTAAACTGGTCCCACGATACAGGAGAATATCCTAGTGTGAAGGTAACATATTAAAAAAAGATACATTTTGCCAATTATTTGTAATTACAAAAAATAATATTTGTATGCGTAGGATTGAGGCAGAACTTGTATGCCATGTACCAATTTTCATCATATAATTACTATCTATGTTCAGCAAATATGCTATTTCATAAATTTTTGACATAGATTTGCCCATGCGATACTGTGTGCTGGAGATCTATTTCATAATAGTTATTGAAACAAAAATTAAAATCATTGTTACAAGAAAATTTACTATAATTTAAAAGGGAAATCGGTTATAAAATTTCGGTGAAATAAGTTGTTTGCAAAAATTTTCTACGCATTATTCCTTTTGCTTTATATCGATTTTATAATTTAATATGGGTTTTTGTATACATTAAAAGGATTTAAAAGTTTTAAATTTTTACTTCGGATAATATTTTCTTTTATTTAAACTGTTACGTTTACAAACATTAACTTATAACAAAGATATATGACAAAGTAGGTTGAAATCTTTTCATTTATAAAAAAAACATATCTTACTTTTTTCCGGATCAAGGAATCCGTGGCGCCTCATGCAATAAGCACACGCCTCTAAATTAATTGCATAGTACCCGAGGAAATTGAATTAAATCGCTACACCACTGGAATTGTTAATTACAGTTTTAAGCACGTTAAGAAAATCAGGTAAGGTACCTGATGCACGTCTAAGAAATACAGAATGTTTGGAGGACATTTGAAAACCAGTGAATTAAGACTATTAATTTTAGCACTCATTTAATTAATTTATTTCCACTCGCCAAATTCCACCATCGCACGTCACAATAAATTACGATACCGTCCACACCGACTGGATGCTTGGTGTTCCACCACTGTGGTAGTTAGTGGTTTTGTAGTAGTTTTCTTCCTCGTACGTCTTCGTGGAATCAGCTACTATCGGCAATTTTAGGACCTTTAAGACTTTTTAAAAGGCCGTCAACGCACCTGCAATTCTCCTGGTGTTGCACTTGTACATAAACGGTGGTTGACACAGTCAGGTGACGGCATGTTCGTTTGCCTGATCTCCTATAAAAACCGGCCAAGTGCGAGTCAGACTCGCGCATGAAGGGTTCCGTACCATCGTACAATACTTAATACTGTGTAGGTAATAAACCAGTCTCTAGTAGAGGAGCCCCTTTTAATTTTTATTTTTTTTTATTTTTTGTTACAGTGGCAACAGAAATACACATTCTGTAAAAAATTCAACTGTCTACCTATTACGGTTCATGAGATACATCTCGCTGACAGACAGACGGGCGGACGGACGAACGGACGGACAGCGGAGGCTTAGTAATAGGGTCCCGTTGGTTACCCTTAGGGTACGGAACCTTAAAAAAAGTCCGATAACATGCATTGAGGCAACGTAATAGACTCCTCCCTAATTCAATTTCATTATTATTATTAACGTTTTATAAATTTTCAATAGTTATTAATATTTTAATAATAGAATATTTATCCTTCTTTTTACACTAACTGTCTACAGCTTAACATGAACCTCTTTGATAAACGGTGATTGCTTCTGCTGTCACAGTACCATATATCTCGCACGTTTGATGCTGCTCTACGTCTCCTGTCTGTATATGGTGGGCCTCCACGGGTATGGTGTTATGTATTCTCTTACGACAAAACCACGCAGCATGATGTCTTATATTTGTTGTATATGTTCGGGAATATAAGGAAATTTAAAAATAATGTAACTTGAATGTAGTCTTGGACGATTGTATTGATCTTACAACAGCTGAGAAGGTAATAATATATTGCAAAGACAAACAATCTGTTTAAAATTAACGTTAGGTACTGACTTAATTACTACGAGTAGGCGAGAGTGGGGTAATTACGAACACTTAAGGGGAAACTGAAACTGAATAAAACCAAATTAGGTTACGAATGTCATTTATTAATTATAGTTTACTTTAACTAATCAACCTTAAGTTCTGATAAGCAACATAGATAAATTTTCAATATAAAATCAAATATTAATAAGAAAACAAAACTATGGGGTTCGGGATTACCCCACACCACGTGGGGTAATTACGGACATAATCTAATCATCACAGATAAACCTTTTGATGTACTTTCACCACTCGTACACTTTTTATGGGCCCATAATTAACATTTGTAGCATTTTATGCAATCTTCATGTGGAGGATCTTCATATTTTTCATCACAAACTAAGCAAAAAGCTTTTCTTAGTCAAAGTTTTTTGTTCTTGACAACCCGAATGGCTCTTTCTAATTCTTCTAATTTGTATTTGGTCTCCGTGTTTCTATGGTAATTACGTGGCATCTGAAATATAGTTCAGTAGGTATGAATAAGTTCGTGAAGGTACAGGGCTGAACGCAGAGAAACAAATGAACAAACTTCCACAAATTTATTTCATCTAAATTCACCATCATTATCATCAGCCCAACGCAGTCGACTGCTGGACATAAAAATTTAAATAAAAGAGAATAATTTGATTGCTTAGGGGTAATTACGAACGGTCGGGATTACCACACTGAAATCGTCCGTCATTACCCAACAGACACAGTTACACAAAACTATATATATATTTTTTTTTTAGGTTAGAATAGCGTGATGCACGCGGCAAGTCCTTAAAAACATTTTTGAATTAGACGTTAATTCACTAAAAAATACCGAGTTTCTAAGTTACACCTAAAATATTATATATCTATTAAATTTTACTCGAAAATTATATGAAATTGTTGAGAAAATTAAAAGTTAACATACCTTGTACACCGAGCGCGTTGTTGCTTGACCACTCTTTGTTCGGCACTACGTTTGGGATCCACTTACGATTGCATCACTCGGAATATCTTCTATTCTTTTCTAAGATAGCCAAACGCAAGTATCCGCGATTACCTCGCAACCGTGATTCCCCCATTCTCCCCTACGTTGTTTAGCCCGTTGCTCAGAAAGAAGGTGCAGGCGCTTCAACAGTATACCCGACGTCCCAAAAAAAATTACCTATATATAGTCTATCCCTCATAGAGTACGTATAAAGTTGCTGTGGCCAGGGACAGGGATACCTACATCAATGAGGGCATCCACGACTTTTTCTGCCACCAGGGCGGCGCCACTTTAGAGTGAGGTAAAATATTTGACAGATTTCATAGCGGGGATAATAATTTCTTAGGAAAATGTAATATTTAAGGTTTCTTTCTGTATTATTAGTTATATTTTATATTAATTACGTTGGAAATGAATTAACCAAACTATAAATATAACTAAAAGACGACTAAAAAAAAGGAGTTATAATGTGCAAAATTTTAAAAATCAAACCACTGACACATTGTGTTGTGTATTAATATAATATTCTAGAATATGATAAACTATTATTTAAAACTAATTTCTCAATTAACTGACACTGTGTAAAAAAAAACTTTACCTCAGTCACACCTAGCGACATCTGGTGAGTGGAAAATTATTAGCCCTCATTGTCGAAATATCATGTAATCTAATACTGTAATTTTATTATTTATTTCATCATCATCATCATTACAGCCCTTCACAAGTCCACTGCTGAACATAGGCCTCCCCCAAGGAATGCCACAAAGCACGGTCCCGAGCCACCTGCATCCATCGACTTCCTGCATGTCTTACCAGGTCGTCACTCCATCTTGTGGGGGAACGCCCTACACTTCGCCTACCGGTTCGAGGCTGCCACTCGAGAACCTTTCTTCCCCATCGGTTGTCGGTTCTTCGAGCTATATGGCCGGCCCACTGCCACTTCAGCTTACTAATCCGTTGGGCTATGTCGTTTACTCTGGTTCTACTGCGGATATCCTTATTCCTAAGTTTATCACGCAGAGAAACTCCGAGCATAGCCCTCTCCATAGCTCGCTGAGCGACCTTGAGCTTCCTCATACGGCCAGCAGTGAAGGACCACGTCTCAGTTCCGTAAGTCATCACTGGCAACACGCACTGGTTGTACAATTTTGTTTTAAGGTTTTGAGGTATTTCTGACGAGAAGATGTGTCGTAGCTTCCCGAACGCTGCCCAGCCGAGTTGAATCCATCGATTGGCCTCTCGGTCGAAGTTGGACTTACCTAGTCGGACTATTTGTCCCAGGTAAACATACTCGTCAACAACTTCGAGCTTAGTGCTCCCAACAACTACCGGCATAGGTGTGACATGGACATTAAACATAATCTTTGTTTTGTCCATGTTCATCTTAAGACCTATCCGTTGGGAGACACTATTGAGGTCATTGAGCATAGTGCTTAGCTCCTCCAGCGATTCTGCCATGAGGACTATATCGTCGGCAAATCGAAGGTGAGTGATGTACTCGCCATTGATGTTAATTCCGTATCCTTTCCAGTCCAGAAGCTTGAAAACGTCTTCCAATGCAGCGGTGAAGAGTTTCGGGGATATAACGTCACCCTGTCTTACACCTCTCTGCAATTGGATAGGTTTCGTACTCTGGTTCTGTACTCGGATAGCCATCGTAGCTCTACTGTACAAACACTTCAACACTTCGATATACCGACAGTCAACTTGGCACCGCTGAAGGGACTGCAGCACCGCCCAAGTTTCGACGGAATCAAAGGCTTTCTCATAGTCCACATACGCCAGACATAGTGGCAAATTGTACTCTTCGGACTTCTGTACAATTTGCCGTAGGGTATGTATGTGGTCTATGGTGCTAAAGCCCTTTCGGAAACCGGCTTGTTCGGGAGGCTGGAAGTCGTCAAGTCTGCGCGCGAGACGATTCGTAATGACTCTCGAAAACAGCACGTAGACGCGGCTCAGAAGGGAAATCGGTCTGTAGTTCTTCAAGAGAGCGTTGTCACCTTTCTTGAAGAACAAGACCACCGCACTTCTGCTCCACGCCTCCGGTGTAATGCCACCATGGAGGACGGAATTAAAGAGCTTCTGAAGGACTTCAAGTACCGGTCTTCCACCCGCTTTCAGAAGCTCCGCTGTAATTCCATCCTCGCCTGGGGCCTTGCCGTTTTTAAGGTGCTGGAGAGCCATTCTAATCTCGCTCAGACTGACGTCCGGGATATCTTCGGAATAGTGTCGAATAAGACTCGCTCTTGGATCGTTACTCACACTTGCGTGTGGCTCCAACGATGACGTGTACAGCTGCCCATAGAACCTCTCAATTTCACTCAAAATCTCAGGTGCCCCGGAAACGATGCTGCCACATTCGGTCTTCAGCTTTGACAGTTGGCTCTTTCTGGCAGACAGATCTCTGGCAAAGACTTTGGAGCCTTGGTTCCGCTCGATTGCTTCTTCAATACGAGCTGTATTGAAGTTGCGTAAGTCTCGCCGTATGCATTTGGAGATCTGTCTGTTCAGTTGCCTGTATGCTGTCAAATCTGTTAAAGAATGTATCCTCATCTCCCGTCTAACAGCCATGAGATTAAGAGTGTGATCGGAGAGTTTTTGTGTTCTTCTGCGGTGGGTCTTGCAGAACTTAGCTCCGACCGCATGGACAGTTTCCACGAGCTTGTCATTCATATCGTCCACTTCATTGCAGTCTTCTAGGCACTGAAAACGGTTTTGTAACTCGAGCTGAAAGGTTTCGGGACTTTGGATTAGAGCACGAGGGGGACGGAGCGTTGACTTCATCAGACGAGACCTCTCCAACTTAACATTTAGGTTCAGTGTGCCTCTAACCATTCGGTGATCGCTGCCGGTTTTCACCCTCGCGATCACTGAGACATCACTGAACAGTTGTCGTCTGGTCGTCATAATGAAGTCAATCTCATTTTTTGTCGAACCGTCGGGGCTCGACCAGGTCCACTTCCTGTGGGGCCGCTTCTTGAAGAAAGAGTTCATCATAAAGAGTCCCTCTTTCTCCATGAAGTCGGCCAGCTGCTGGCCCCTTGGGTTCCGTTGCCCTATTCCAAATTTTCCTACTTTCAGCTCACCGTTCTCTCTTGTGCCTAGTTTTGCATTGAAGTCTCCCATTAACACCGTATGGGTTTTGGAGGAATGCATGGCTCTAGAGATATCCTCATACATTTCCTCCACCTCCTCATCGGGGTGTGCCGAGGTTGGTGCGTAAACCTGTATGACCTTCAGCGAATACCGTTTGGTGAATCTGAGTATAAGGTAAGCAACCCTCGTCGACACACTCCCGATCTTTACAACGTTGTTAACGAGAGACTTGTGGACGATAAATCCGACACCTCCTTGGGACAGATGGTCGCCCTCCCAGTGATAGAGCAAGTTGCCGGATTCGAGGATTACCGTGTCCTCCCCCTCTCTTCGGACTTCGGATAATCCTATAATATGCCAGCGCAACTTGTCTATCTCTTCTTCCAGCTCCACGATCTTCTCGTCAGTCCTCAGGGTGCGTGCGTTGTACGTTGCCAGGTCGAGTCGTCTAAGGTGGCAACCGAACCTCTACCGGAGATTCTTAGCACCCCCTGCCCCGCCGTTACCATGGTCGCCACCGTAGCCAGGAATAGCGGGGCCGCCGGGGACTGGGGGCCGTTTATTATTGTCATTGCTCATGGGGGGGTATATTGCCATAGTTGCCACGCTTGGCGAGCGGGTTGGCAACCGCAGTTTTTTTATTGTATTTATGCCGTTATTAGGAAGATGCTGCTGCCCATCTCCTGCCTGTTTCCCTTTGTCGCCTTTTACGACACCCACGGGAGGATATGGGGTAGTGGATATTCTTGACCGCCACTACACGGCTTATTTATTTACCTATTACAAAATAATATAAAGGGTGGATTTAATACTAGTGACTAAGTAAGGTAAAGTAAAATGCTGAAGATAAATCACTCAATATACTAAGCACAGTATAATTATACCTACTGCTATTTCACCTTTCAGCGTGACTCTCCCACGTAAAAATCTGATTTTTATGTAGGACATGCAATTTTGAATAAAATTGTTAAGTGCTGCCATAGCACGATTTACAAATGGAACAATAATATGCGATGAAATCGTCACATTCAGGAAATGGGAGACGTGTTCCCGTAAATGGTTCTAATGGATCCCATTCTGTTAAAAAAGATAAATGGGAAGTTGAGAGTACTATGTTCAAAACAGGTACAATCTCTATAATATATATAACGTAATTCATACACACCCTCAGACCCCCCAATTAGTGTATTATGTTATAATCATAATACACTGGCTTTTTAATTAAACATGTTTGTGCATTAATTATTTATTAAATAATTTACACTAATTCCGGCCGCCGCTTGACACAACTGTAAGTAGTGTCGAAAAAAGACGCCAATACACCATTGTTTATGTTAAAGAAATACCTACGTATGAACATTAACTGATGTTCGCACTCCGAGCATTTTGTTGTTTATTAAGTTTAGTAAACATTGTTTGCATCTTTCCATCACACTTTTCAGGCTTAGGACTGTCGACTCTGAATAATTTTGTTTATTGATTATGATACAATGTCAATAGGCAATATTCGTTACAAAATGTTATGCATTACCATAGCATATTAATTGTAATTTTAAATAATAATAAACTGCTCAAAATAAGAGGCGATACGACACCATAATTCAAAGACGGCGTGTTTAAAAGATGTAAATCAAAAAATTTACAATAATTTTAAAAATCAAACACTTAACTTACTGATAGCCTAAATACTTATGCAGTTTTTAATACACTTTCAAAATGTGCACCATCTTGTTCAATACATTTTAATGACTGTTTTCTTAACTGGTATTTTAATTTAGTAAGCACTTCAGTGTCATTTTTCACTATTCTAAAAGCGTTCACTATCCTATTTTTTAGATCCTCGGCACTTGTTGTCTCACTAAAATAAACTAATAATTTAATATGTCCCCACAAAAAAAGTCAAGAGGCGTCAAATCAGCTGATCTTGGAGGCCACTGGACAGGGCCGCCATGAACGATCCAGTGCTCTGCAAAGTCATCATCAAGGTACTGTCGAAAACTCCTAGTAAAATGAGCAGGGTAACCATCGTTTTGGTAGAATTTATCTTGTAAATTGTGAAGAGGTGTGTCTTCTAGCAGCGTAGGTAGAGTTTTTTGTAAAAACAGTAAATATGCATCTCCTGTTAATCTTTGTAAGAACACAGGCCCCGGTATGTGTGTACCAATGACACCAGCCCAAACGTTAACTGAGAAATGGTGTTTGAAAAAATCTAGCCTGCATGCGTGTGGATTTTCGTACATCCATAAATGTGTTCTGTTGATTGTATATCCCCACGTGTGAATGTACTTTTATTTGTCCAAATTATGTTCCGCTGCCAATTTTCTAATAACCAGCGGCTAAATAGCAAGCGTCGTGCTAATACCGTTTGGAGTCAACTCCTGGGATCTTCTGACGTGGAATGAATGTTCCTTATCACCACGATTTGTCCTTCACATATGCATATGACTACATTAAAAGCGTGGGGCTGCTTCTCAGGTACTGGCATGGGGATTCTCATCGAAATAATCTAGTATTTCGTTTTGAAAATGGATACGTGTACGCACATCAGCTCCCTTGTCGATGGCCGTGTTCGTACTGAACGTTCCGTGGTCCCAAAGCCGTTGAGTAGCAGCTAACATAGTCCTGCGTTCTACTCTTGTACCGTATCTTTGGTTGAATGTTCTGCAGGCTAGAACCCCATTATCACCACACTGTGCCAAAGTCCTTACCATTTCGGTGTACTGAACGTTGCTGCATTGGAAAGACATCCCGCGCGAAAAGTTATTTGCAAACAATCTCGTTACCTACTTTTCACTAATAATGTCCGCGCGTGACTGATATTGTTTACATTTAAGTCAGCTTTCATCGTAGCCGGCTAGCGCGGAGCCGCCCGCGCCGGTATTATTTTATCTCGCTCTATCCCTGATTCCCAGGAAATAAGGTTCATTTTTCTTTTTTTTTTGTATTGAACTAGAGCCCAATGACTTCGTCAATCTTACTTAGCGGTACCATGTAGCGACATCTATGGAAATGTATTAAATAAAGAACGATGTATTTAGCGCGTCAAATTTTCATATCGATATACATCGCAACCGCTTCCGTAGATAGATAATAGATGGCGCTAGAGTAGTCAAGTGAGCTCGGCCACGGTCCTTATTGCTTTTTAAGAGAGATGGAAAAATTTGTATGAGTAGAAATAAAACTGCATTTTTAAAAGTCTTATTGTCTCCAGTTACGGTTCATTTTAGTTTGTTTGGACTATACATGTTTAGTGTGACTGTAATTTACTTAGTTTTAATAATTTTTGGGGAAAAAAATCCTATATTAAAACGATAGAAATCGAATCGTAAACGGTTCTGAACAAACTACTTTCAGGATGTGCGTTAATTATGTTACATGTTGTATATAAAATGTGACGCAAAAATCTTACACTTTTTCTTTTTGATTTAGGAGCTAGTAAGTATCCGCCGCACTGCCTTAATGTGTGTTAGCGCGCTTAAAATATCTTCGGAATATTTTTTTTATTTCTTAGTCATACAGGTATCCTCATGATGTTTATGTCACAGGCGAGCACAGGGTAAGTCAGCACTTTAAATTGCAATTAAGAATTTTTGGTAGCGGTGCGGATCGAACCCGGGATGGTTGTGTACTGTGAAATTTGCAGCGAGCGCTTTGTCCTTCGCTATATACATATCACACGTACCAGACCTCTGATAAAAAACGGTGTAACACTTGATATTATATAAATCATCATTCATGTCTTCAAAGGAGTAATCTCTATTCGTTTAAACACTAGCTAGGTATTACCAGCAAGCTAAATTTGAAAAAAAATCTCAAAATTGAAATCTATCTACATCTATATATACATAAAATATAACATAAAATAAAATTGAATGGATTTATAACATAAATAAAATTTATGTGTCTATTATAACATCGAAATAACGGCCTCAAAGGCAAAAATAACCACTTTTGACAAGTATTGTCACAATTTTTTTTTATATAGGATAAGGGTTACAAACGAGCACACAGTCCACCTGATGGTAAGTGGTTGCTGCGGCCCATAGACATCTACATCTATCCTCGTTTGCGAATCAAAATGCAGATGCGTTGTCACCCGTGAGGACTATGATGGAATGCCTCATTTCCAGTAAAAAGGGCCTCCGGCCACCTGCACTCACCAAGCGAAACGCAAAGGTAAACCTCTACTTCACGCTGGTATTCTGTGAGGTCGTAGTACCACCCCGGTTCGAGCCGGCCCATCCGTGCGACAGCAAAAGCTGCCGCGTGGCTCTACCACTGTTAAAATAAAAATAAAGTTAAAAAGTATATATATAATTATAATTACATATACAGTATATTTATAATTTAATTTTGAGCAAAATTTAATTACGACCCGGCGTAAATGAGCACAAATATCACAAAACTGTAATTACTCAGACCGCAACTCCATCGGGATTATAACTCAAAGTTAACTCAACTTTACGCCAAACAAATTATAATTACAATATTGTTACAAATTTTGTTCATTATGACCTCAGATAATAAATCAACATAAACAAATATTAATATAAAGCCATAAAGTTTCAAATTTCTAAGTGTCGGCATAAGAGAATCTTTCAACTTGAAACTCGTGGCTTTCAGTAAATAACGGTATTTTTTTATAGGAGAAAGGGGCAAACGAGCATATGGCTCACCTGGTGGTAAGTGATTACCGCTACACATGAAGAACTGCAACACCAGGGGAATTTCAGATGCGTTGCCAACGTTTTAAAAAGGAGTACGCTCTTTTCATGAAGGTCCGTAAGTCGTATAGGTCCGGAAAAATCTATGGTGCTAGTCGATTCCACAAGGAAGTTGTTCGAGGAAGATAACTTCTTTTAAATCATACAGTGGTGGACCGCCAGCCATCCAGATCATATGGATGGTATCGCGAGTATTGTCGCGATGTGCAATGGTGACAATTCCTCAGAGCACTCCCCGTGGTAAATGCGATAAAATAGGACAAAAGATGCAACATCAGCGACAGAATCAGCAACAACGCTGGGATCATCCGGCGAGAAGCAAACCCGCCTCCAAGGGTAGTATGCAAAAAAAAAGATCTCATCCCGTTCCAATCGGCTGACCTATAATGCCAAACACGGTGGCAACCTGCAGCAGAATGCAACCGCGATGGGAGCGTGAGTGGCACCGTACTGCAGATCAAATAATGGTCCGAGGAATTGCCAAAGCAAAGTAATAAACAGATCTACTCGTATGATCGGTTAAACGATAACCAATCCATTCAGTATGGTGGACGTTAAAATCACTAAGCATCACGATCTCTGTGGATGGGACCTGTTGTAGCACGGAGACGGCAGCCATTTGGACGTAAACGATGAGTCGGTCTGTGTTAGCATTGCAGCTATGGGACCTATAGAGGCAACCGTAGAGGCGGGGATGGTTGTCGCTGTCTACCCGCAGCCATAAGATTGACAGGTCCGTACCCTCAAGGCTGCCAAGGCGTCGAAAACAGATGTCCTCTCTGAAGTACACGCAAACTCGAACCCGGGGCACAAAGGAGTATTCTAGTTTGTACCCCGGATAGGAGAAATACAAAGTATCAGCCGGAGAGGATACCTGTGTCTCGATTAGAAAGAGCAAGGTTGGCTCCGCCGTTTCCAGATGGTAGTTACGGCGTTAAGGTTTGAATGCAGTCCCCTGATGTTGCAGAAATTCACGGATAGCATGACAAGGGGCGCCATTAAGTTATTGCTCCGTTTGCCTCGAGTAGGTTTAATCTCGAGCGGAATCCCCCCCCCCCCCCAAATACGCAGGGCGTCCTGAGTATCCATGCTCAGGAAGAATAAGATAGCTTGAGCGTGGATGCTCAAAGAAGAATTGTCCATCACCGGGAGTGCTGATATCCTCCTGGGGTAGTATATTATTTAACTCCGCTACCATGTTCAGGGGGGGTGGGGGCCTCCGGCCACCTGCACTCACTAGAATAAATGCAGAAGCAAAGCTTCTACATTACACTGATCTTCTGTGAGGTCGTGTTACCACCCCGGTTCAAGCCGGCCCATACGTGCAACTATACCACCACTATTAAAGAAAGAGAAAAGAAAGAAAAGCCAAACATAGGACACGAAATTAAAAATTGAGAAAGTAACAAAGAGAATAAAATACAATCTGTATAAACTATAATAAAATAAAAAAATAGTAAAACTAAACACTGTAAATAAACAAAACAATGTCAATCTTGAGATAGAGATATTTCGTCACTGGAAAGTATTACTGGAGCACCAAAAAGCCATTTCGAGAAAAAACCATATTACCTATATTTGATTTGTTTTTAAAAATTCGTATATTTTTAATTTATCATCTGATTTTAACAACTGGATATGTAATCATTTTCCATTTTTTAGGGTTCCGTACCTCAAAAGGAAAAAACGGAAGCCTTATAGGATCACTTTGTTGTCCGTCTGTCTGTCTGTCTGTCTGTCAAGAACCTTTTTCTCAGGAACGCGTGGAGGTATCAAGCTGAAATTCATATCAAATATTTAAGTCTAAGGTTCCTTAGAGCTGTGAAAAAATCAAACTTCTAAGTCATCGCAATCAAAAGATACAGCCGTTTATGCCGCAAATTTTCGAGATTCGCAAGGGAATAAAAATCTACAGGGTACTTCCCGTGAACTCAGAATCTTGAAATTTGGTACGAAGCAATATTTTATAGCACAGATAAAGGCCATTATGTGACAGTGACAGTGACAGATAGGGGGTCACTGTAGAAGCGTGCTCGTCGCGACCCCTGCCAGCCTTTTTCAGGGCTGCAATTCTACTTAGCTGCGCACCCATGTCAACGAGGGTTAGGGCGTCCCCCCAAGGCGACGCACACCAGCTCGTCCCCGTTGGTGTGGAATGCAGCGTGCAAAGCGGCGATGGGGACCGCCACCCGTCACGCACAGCCCGACACGGCGGAAGGTGGAGGACAGAGTGCAGAGTTGGCACGTGGAATGTTAGAGGAGGCATGAGAGATAAGACGAATGAGTTGATCGAAATAATGAAAGAAAGAGAATTAGATGTCGTGTGTATGTCGGAGACCAAACGGAAGGGCAGTGGTACTGAAGAGCTCCCTGGCGGGGCGTTAGCTCTATGGTCCGGAGTCCCGGAGAGCGAGAGCGCCCGCCAGGGAGTGGGGGTGCTGCTGTCGTCTCAGTTGGTCGATGTTATGACTGAATATAAGGTTGTGAACTCAAGACTTCTCTGGGTTCGCTTTAAATTGGGACTGACGAAGTTATTCCTTTTGGCTGTTTATGCGCCGGTAGCTTCGTCGTCCAGGGCTGAGCTGGAGGAGTTTTGGGAGAATGTAAGAGAAGTTCTAGATTTGGCTAGGGGAAACGAAAGAATTGTTGTATGTGGTGATTTGAATGGATGGGTTGGTACCGCTCGACCAGGGTACGAGTCGGTGCTTGGAAAGTTTGGCGATAAAAGGGTTAATGATGCTGGCAAGCTTATACTGGCGGTATGCAAGGAAAAGGGTCTTCTTGTGACAAACACTATGTTTAATCACAAGAAAATCCATATGTATACTAGAGAAAGTAAGAATGAGAGAAGTATGATCGATTTGTTCCTGGTGGATGACCGACTGCGAAAACAGGTGATGGATACGCGAGTGTTCAGGGGTGCTGACCTGGGAACGGATCACTATCTAGTGATTACTAGATTTAGGGGTCTGTTCGCGGGTTGGCGCTACCGGACGGCAGTAACAGAACCACAGTCGGTCTGTCGCATCCGAAGCTGGAAGCTTCAGGAAGCGGATACTAGGGACAAATATCATGCGAGGGTAGCCGAAAAGCTTGACAACATCGATGGCAGAAAAGAATGTGTTGAAAGAACGTGGCAGAACCTTAGGGATGGAATGGTAAGTGCAGCGGAAGAAGTGTGTGGAACGATTAAAAGAGGCAGTAGTAAAAGAAGAGATGCATGGTGGAATGATGAAGTGAAAGAAGCTGTAAAGAAGAAGAAGAAAGCATGGTTAGACTACTTGGCCTCTAGTAATGATAAGGATATGAGAGAGAAGATGAAAGAAAGATATAAGCTGCAGAAAGTTCACACGAAAGCATTGATTGAGGAAGTGCGTGAAAGGTGTAGAATGGAAGCGGACAAAAGGTTGTCGCACAACTTTAAGGAGAACTCCAAACTCTTCTGGAAAGAGGTTGGAAGGACCCGAAGTGGTGCGACGGCCTTAAGAATGAACAAAGTGCTTTCGAGAACTAATGACGTCCTCTCAGAAAAATCGGACGTCATGCAGCGATGGAGCGAATTTTATAGAGAAATGTATGCGTGTGATGAACTTAGTGAGGGATCCGGGGATGACGCCGAGACTGGTACGCCAGACCCGGACCTCGATGACACTGAGGTCATCAGTATGAAAGAGATTGAACGTGCGATTCGAAGTTTGAAATGTGGTAAGGCTGCGGGACTAGACAGAGTTACTGCTGAAATGGTCAAGTATGGTGGGCCTCGCGTCTGGGACAGCTTTCATCTGTTGTGCAATTTGTGCTGGCGGACGGGGGATGTCCCGGATGATTGGCGATCCGCAGTCATTGTGCCTTTATATAAAGGTAAAGGTTCACATTTTGACTGCGGGTGCTATCGGGCGATCAGCTTGACCAGTTTAGCAAGTAAAGTTTACTCGAAGGTTTTGACACGTAGGATGCAAGAGAAATCGGAAAGATTTCTATGGGAGGCACAATGCGGATTTAGACCTGGAAGAGGATGCACGGATCAAATGTTTTCTCTCCGCATGATCACGGAAAAGCTTCTGGCTGCTAACCAGAGGATTTTCTGTGCTTTTGTGAATCTTGAGAAAGCATTTGATAAGGTTGTAAGGAAGAAAATGTGGGAACTGTTGCCGGGGTATGGTGTGGATGGTCGATTGCTAAGGGCTGTGCAGTCCCTTTACTGTGACTGTAAAGCCTGTGTGCGGGTAGGGCATGACCTGTCACCCATGTTTAGCGTCCAAACGGGCGTAAAACAGGGTTGTGTCATGTCTTCCTGGCTGTTCATACTGTATCTCGACAGCTGTTTACAGAGGCTGAAAGATAGCTGTTTGGGTGTGAATTTGGGTGACATTAAAGTAAATTGTCTGCTGTATGCTGATGATGCAGTGCTTATTGCACCATTAGAGGCAGAACTGCAGGCATTAGTCACGTGTATGAAAGAGGAATGTGAAATTAAAGGTCTCCGCTTGAATGCTAATAAAACTAAGGTTCTGGTATTTGAAAGGGACGAAGAGAGAACGAAGTGTGAAATATGGGTAAATCAAGAATGTCTAGAACAGGTAAATGAAATTGTATACTTGGGGAGTGCTTTTAGCCGGGATGGAAGATGTGATTTAGATGTGGACAGGCGTGTCGCTGCCGGGAACAAAGTCAATGGTGCCCTGACTGCGTTAGTCAAAAGGCAAGGCGTAGTGAAGAGTGCACGCCTTGCAATACATAACGCAGTGTTGGTACCGACTTTGTTATATGGCAGCGAAACCTGGGTTTGCCAGAAGAAGCATAAAAGCAAGTTGAATGCAGTGGAGATGCGATCTCTTCGTAAAATGTGCGGCGTCACCATGGCCGACCGAAAGCGAAACGAAGAGATTCGCAATATGGCAGGTTTGAAAGATGACCTTATCACAAAAATTGATAAGGGCGTGCTTCGATGGTTTGGGCACGTTGAGCGAATGAGTGAAGACCGAATGGTGAAGAAAATATATAGCGCGAAAGTTAATATTAAAAGGTGTCGAGGTAGACCGAGACTAACTTTCGAAGACCATGTGAGCAAATTGCTCGAAGAGGGGAGGGTCAAGAGTACTCGGATACCTAGACGTGCATGTATGAAGAAGATAATGAATCTGAAAGAAGCGAAAGAGGTATGTAAGGATCGTGACACTTGGCGATCTGTTCTCTCTGGCTACCCCGTCAGGGATTGTGCGTGACGATAAATAAAATAAATAAAAGATAAAGGAAAAATTGCGAAAAGTATAAATTTTTAGTTTCGTTGTATAATAAAAATATTTTTAATAATTTTAAACTTATATACCTACAGATTTGTTCGGAACCCTCGGTGCGCGAGTCCGACTCGCACTTTGCCGGTTTTTTTTTTAAATTCATATTCTGGAAATAAGTGGTGGATAAGTAATATGGCCTCATTTCAGAGTAAGTTAGATTTACTTAAAGGCCGTCAAGCTAAACTTTCTTTGCCATTTAAACGTATGATAACACATAACACAAAGAAATGGACTACGATAAAATTTCCTTTAATATAACTATACAGCTATGATGGTGAAATAAAATTACTTCAAGAACATGTTTTCCATTTTCACATTTCAAGCACATGGACTTTTTAGGATAGGGTAACAAACGAGCACACAGTCCACTTGATGGTAAGTGGTTGCTGCGGCCCATAGGCTTCTCCATCTATCCTCGTTCGCGAATCAAAATGCAGATGCGTTGTCACCCGTGAGGACTAAGATGGAATGCCTCTTTTCCAGTAAAAAGGGTTTCTGGTTCTCTACACTCACCATACGAAACACAGCAGTGTTAAGCTGCTATTTTACGATGGTATTCTGTGAGAGCGTGGTCCTTCTACCTCCCGTGGTCACTCTCTACCACGTATAGACTTAGGGGACTCAGGGGTGATCAGATAATTCACTAAGTTAACCACAATTTCTTAAAATGAGTTTGCCATAATCATCTGTGGGATCAACGACGTAAGAGACTTATGATTATTTGAATAACTACATTAAAATACTAATGGATTTAATTGATTTAAAAAAACGCTTATCCATTATACGTATTACGATATTACGTAGCAAGTGTTAACAATATAAACTTTTTTATTCTTAAACCACTCAATCACAAAAATAACGCTAATTTTTAATGAAGAATAAACTTTTATTAATATATTTTATACCTAGAATTTCTTAAGTATCAGCGAAACTTGACAGTTGTTGTAGTGAAAACTGAAATCCTTGTCCTTGAGGTGTCCTTGCCACGTTACATTTAACCATATCGTAATATATCAACCGTTTATGCAAAGCTCATTATAGACGAAGAAAGAAGCATCACAAGTATTACAGGCGCGAAATATCTAGTGCTGCGGTTGTCAATTCGCTTACGAAACGTGACGATTATACTCGTAAGAAAACCTCCCTGCAATAAGAGAAGCTCATATCCAACTGTACTGATGAAAAAGATGTAACAAAAATGATGAATAGTTGTGTACTTGTGCATGCGTGTACACGTACACGCATACACATGTATTCACACGCGTTCGAATGCATTTGTGTGTGTATGTTAATGTGTTTTACAGTTTGACTCGCGTTTAATTATACTTATTTTTCATTTCCCGACGTTTCGGGTACTTTCCAGCACCCATGATCACAGGGGATTGAGGTGATTGACGTCCCGATGTCAGAGTTAACCTTCAGCTTTTCTGCCGACTTCCAAAAAGGAGACGGTCTTCAATTCGACTGTATGTTTTTTTTAAGTGTGTTACCTCATAATTTTGTACTGGGTGAACCGATTTCGATGATTCTTTTGTTATATGAAAGCTGATAGTTCTCGTGTGGTTCCATATTATAATTTGATCAAGGTCAAACCAATAGTTTTTGAGTTATTCTTAAATAACTTATATTGAAGTCGGCTGTACAAAATTTTTAATTTTAAATTATTAATTATTAGTTTTGGTCCGATCTACGCAGAATGAACTAACTGTGTCTTGAAGTCTTGCAGTGATATAATTGGGTTTAGTTTTAATTTTATTAATTACAGGATCCCAAGCAGGTGGTATTACCCAACCTGCCGCACCTCAGCACCCGAACCGTCTCGAATTTTAAAATAAATATTAATTAAAAACGATAAAATCTATAAAAGTAATTTTATTCAGTGCGTAGAGTTCGCGTTAATATAAAAAATAATTGTAGTCATGACAATTTTAATAATAGAATAATTTTAACATTATCAAAATGAAGTTTCACCAAATGACAACGATCGCAAGAATAAATCATTTGTATATCCTGCCCAGGTGAGGTTGGTGCGGGTCGTAAGTCACATCCATTATTCATGCATTCCAGCCTAGAAAAGTCCATTACTGAACACCCTTCGAGGGGGATTTTGCCATAGTTTACATAGTTGAAAATGTTCTTGCCCATCCATCTCCTGTTTCATTTTCACCCGTCTTCTCCTACGATGCCCTCGGGACGATAGTTAGGGGATATTCTTAAACCGCCACTACACGTTAAGACTTTCGACGACATATTGTGAAGACAGTATCTTGAGTTTCTAAGGCGCATAAGCAGATAATATAACTTGATGTTTATTGAAGATCGTAGATTTATATTTTCTGCCGACTTCCAAAAAGGAGACGGTACTCAATTCGACTGTATGTTTTTTTATGTGTGTTACCTCATAACTTTGTACTGGGTGAACCGATTTCGATGATTATTTTTTTATATGAAAGCTGATACTTCTCGTGTGGTCCCATCATCATTATTGATCAAGGTCAGATTAATAGTTTTTAAGTTATTCTTAAATAAATTATTGAAGTCGGCTGTACAAAATTTTTAATTTTAAATTATATTTATCATTATATTTATATTTTATTTGTCGGAGATAGCGTTAGTTGTTAAAAATAGTAAAAGTGTGAGTTTGGATGTTCAACTTGCTCTCTTGCTTACGCAGTTAATCATTATCAGTAGTAAGACAGCGTTAACGCACTATAAATTAAGTATAGAGCAAGGCGCAGGGCTCGCGCGCGGTACCTTTTTTTTTTTTTTTGCGGATGGAAAATCATCAAATGACGCCTTTCGCTCTGGGTGGAGCGGTAGGGAGTGTCAGACTTTTATTGACTAAAAACCATCCGTGTTCCTTCAGTGCCCTTACGTTCCGGAGCCGCGGTATCTCTTTCGAACAGCCCGCAGCCCCGGCAGGCGTCGGCCCTTGCGGGCCCCTTCACGATGCTGACAGCTCTTTGAGGCGCGCGTGGAACAAAACGCGCCGTCGACACGGCCTGTCGTCGTTAGACGGACGGACGGCGAGCTACCCATTGCTCGCCATCCACAGGCCCGCGCCTACGGTGGCCGGGGGCCACGACGTAGCCCCCGACGCCCGGGGCGTCTCCCGCGGCGGCCGGGAAGGAAAGCTGCTGCTCTCTCCTTCTCCCGCTACGCCACCTCCTTCGCTAGCATCACTGCTTCGCAGAAGGTGGTGACGGCATCCCATTCCGTCTCGCTCCGGACCATGGCTTCGACCAGGGCCGGACGCGAGAGGTCGCCGCCGCCTATCGCCGTTACGAGGACACGGCGGTGCTCCGCCCAAGCAGGGCACACCTCCACGGTGTGCTCCACCGTGTCCTCCGGTCGATCCTCGCAGTGGGAGCACCCGGGCGTTTCCTCCCGCCCGATTCGGTGCAGGAACCTCCCGAACACACCGTGTCCGGTGAGGACCTGCGTCAGGCGGAAGGTGAGGACGCCGTGGCGTCTCTCAAGCCACTCCTCAAAGAGGGGTCTTATCGCCGCTATAGTGGCGTGCCCAGCACGGGGTTGCGACAGTCGCTCTCTCCATGTCGCCATGAGATCATGCCGGAAGTCTGTCCGCTGCACGACAACTTGCCGCGGCAGTGGGGTTTCCCCCCGGCATAGTGCCTCCGTGCGCCATTCGTGCAGGCGCGCGAGGACTATCGCCTCCAGATCCCATGGCGGCAATCCGGCAAGGAGGCACGCCGCCTCGCGGGAGATCGTGCGGTAGCCGCGAACCATTCTCACGGCGACCACCCTTTGGGGCGCGTTCAGGTGGTGGACGGCAAGCCGCGCCAAACCACGCGCCCACACCGGGGCCCCGTAAAGGGCCATGGACCGCACAATCCCCGCGTAGAGCCTCCGGCAGGAGGCGTTTGGCCCCCCCAGGTTCGGCAGGAGCCGCCTGAAGGCAGCCCCGGTCCGTTCCAGTTTGGGAGCCAAACGTCGGAAGTGCTCAACGAAGTTCCATCAGCCGTCGAGGACGAGTCCTAGGTACTTCAACGTCAACTCGACGCCGACGGATACCCCTCCTACCATCACTGAGGATCCCGGTGGTGGCCTGTTCCGAGGACCATGAAAGTGCATGGCCTCGGACTTGTGCAGAGCCACCTCAAGACCCAGCTGCCGGATCCTCTCAACGACTATCGCAACCCCGCGTGTCATATTTTCCGCCGCCGCCTCGTACGACCCCCCCTGTGCCAGAACCAGCGCGTCGTCAGCGTAGCAAACTACGCTGACGCCGGTAGGGAGGTCGGCGCGCAGCATCCAGTCGTAACCGATGTTCCACAGGGGCGGCCCCAGAACCGAACCCTGTGGGACACCGCACGACATCTCTCGCCGGTTCCACTCACCGTTGCGACCGGGGTAGATGACGGCCCTGTCCGTCGGATAGTCCGCGACTATACGACAGAGATAGGTCGGCACCCGGTGATACCGGAGTGCCTCCCTAATGCAGCTCCAGGGCATGGAGTTGAAGGCGTTGGCGATGTCGAGAGACACCGCCAAAACAACCCCCCCCCCTGGCCACTGCATCCCCCGTCGTGGGGGCTCTCACGCGCATGATGGCGTCCACCGTAGAGCGCCTCTTGCGGAAACCAAACTGGTGTTCCGCAAGATCCGGCCCCGTCCCCGCAAGGTGCTCGGCGAGGCGGTTTGCAATGACTCTTTCAAAGAGCTGGCCCACCTCGTCGAGCAGCACCACGGGCCGGTATGCGGACGGAGAGTCCGCAGGGCGCCCCGGCTTCCAAATGAGGACCAGCTTCCCCGTCTTCCAACGAAGCGGGAATTGGCCTCTCTCCAAGCATGCGCTTAGGAGCCCCTCCAGTCGGGGCCCGAGAGCCTCCGAGGCCAGGACCCAGGCTTTGCCAGGCAAGCCATCGGGTCCTGGGGCGGTATTCCTGACCTTGAGCCTACGTATCGCCACTCTCAGGTCTACCCCGGTCCCTTCCGGGATGTCGTCGTCGTCGTCCTGGTGATCCGCTTCCGGCACCGCAGGTGGCGGAGCCATAGGCGGGGGCGGATGTTCCCCTCGCGCAGGGAACAGAGCGCTCACCGCGTCCTCAAACGAGCTGAGGCCGGAGACTCTGCGTCAGCGGGGGGGCCCAGGTGCGGAGTTTGTTCCGCACCATCTTGTAAGGGCGCCCCCACGGATCTCTGTCGAGAGTCTCCAGCATCTCCTCACGGGCCCGATCCCGGGCCCGCATGACAGCCTCAAACTATTGTTTAAATGACAAGAGCAACCAAATCACCGGCGTACAAGTTCCCCCCAAAACCCTAATTAAAATGTTTGAAATAATTAAAAAGTGTTCCATTTTCGAATTAATCATTAAATATCCAGCCTTTAAGTGGATGTATTATTATCTTACCAGTATCAAACAAATGAGCAAAGATTCTATAACTTCTTTTGGCATGTTTCTTATACACCTGCAGCGTGGCTCTACCACGTAAAAAAGATTACAATCTATATATAGCTGCATTTTATTTAGAGTAAACATAAAACAAAACAAAATTTAACAGTGGTAGAGCCACGCGGCAGCTTTTGCTGTCGCACGGATCGGCTCGAACCGGGGTGGTACCACGACCTGACAGAATACCAGCGTGAAGTAGAGGTTTACCTCTGTGTTTCGCTTGGTGAGTGCAGGTGGCCGGAGGACCTTTTTACTGGAAATGAGGCATTCCATCTTAGTCCTCACGGGTGACAACGCATCTGCATTTTGATTCGCAAACGAGGATAGATGTAGATGTCTATGGGCCGCAGCAACCACTTACCATCAGGTGGACTGTGTGCTCGTTTGTCACCCTAATCCTATAAAAAAAAACATATTAACGCGTAATTGAAAAGGGAATTGAAAACGGAATCCCAATATAGGGCGCAAATTCAATTTCAATATCATTACAATGGTTGTATTCGTGTCTTCTTATTATCGAAGTGGATCAAACCTTTCGGTGGAAAAATTATCTTCGTTGCCCTATATATTAGAAATATCTCCATTGATAAACGTTAATAAATTTACTAATCAGCCTGGATCATGTGACCTGGCTACTGCGTCAGGGGTGTTATGTTGAAATAACAACTCGAACCAACATTCTTCCAATACCTTTGTGTTATTGGACAAATGTGTCTCTCACACTGTTCCTATATACCTACGATCTTATCGCATTTCACAAATCACAACCAACATTTGTCTATCCATCCATTCATTACAGACTATAAAATATCACTTCTGAACATGGCCTATATGTTGTCTCCCATATATTGCCTCATAGAGGAATGCTTACCACAACTGACATTCTTAGCAGGCTAGTTGGCAACCGCAGTTTTTTTTTATAATTTTGGGTTGATCTCAGGAAGATGCGGCTACATATCTCTTATTTCAGTTTCAGTTCCATCGGACTATGAACGTGAGGGAATAGAGAGTGCACTCGTGCTTGTCCTGTCCTGCGCAGATGGCTAGTCTCCGTTGAGACTGGACACTATATCACCGAAATTCAGTGTGGAGGATATTACATTACTATACTACTATTGGGTAGTTATCAGGAAGTACTACCGCCCGTTCCCTGTTTCAGTTTTCCTCTGTCGTCTCTTATGACACCTACAGGATGATAAGGAGTTATTTTTCTTGTGATTGTTTTGCGCCACCATTCAATCTAACTCAACTTTTCGTTCAAAAAATGTTCTGTGTTTAACTTACGTATAATTTCCGTTATTAAATTCCGTTACCTTACGTGTAATTTTTTTTATAGGATAAGGGTGAAAAACGAGCACACAGTCCACCTGATGGTAAGTGGTTGCTGCGGCCCATAGACATCCACATCTATCCTCTATTACAAATCAAAATGCAGATGCGTTGTCACCCGTGAGGACTAAGATGGAATGCCTCATTTCCAGTAAAAAGGGCCTCCGGCCACCTGCACTCATCAAGCGAAACGCAGAGGTAAACCTCTACTTCACGCTGGTATTCTGTGATGTCGTGGTACCACCCCGGTTCGAGCCCGCCCATCCGTGTAACAGCAAAAGCTGCCGCGTGGCTCTACCACTGTTTAAATTTCTACTCGCACTTGTCCAGTTTTCTATTTTATAAACTTATATGTTGTAATTGTGCTAGCGGCGTAAGAGAATTCACTATAACGTATCATCCCATGAATGTCGATAGAGGCGACAAAGGGAAATCAACCAGGCGATAAGCGATGGGCGTTTTACTAATAAATTTAAAAAAAAAATGATTGCCAATCTACCTACTATGACAAATATTCCCCTTTGTGGCGAATATTTTAAAGGAACATTATTCCATGTGGGGCCAAACCTGCGTATTGTAAAGTTGCAAGTGATGTGCCGGCATGAAATACTCTCCCGCTCTGCTGAGCACGCTAAGTTTTTTAGAGGTCAATTTGCCGTTCTCTTCCAAGTGACCACGAAGCTGCATGTCATTTGAAATGTCGAAGCCGAGAATTCCGATACTGGCTGAGGCCACAAGGTTTACCCAAATACTAAGGAGAAACGGTGTCTTCTGGGGATCGAACTGGACTATAGTCACCGGCAATCTAAGACTTTGTTCAACACAGTCTCAACTAGTTTGTAACTCTTTGAAGGTGTTTATGGGATGGAAAAAGAAAATTACCAGTATGTATCACTTTTTAATTACCAAGACTTAATAGTTGTATAATGTATAATGTTAAGTTATAAATCTGCATTACAACAATATTGTGTCATCCAGAACGCATTTCCGTCGAGGCGGCCAGTCTCAAGGGAGACAAGCCATCTGCGCAGCATGGGATCATTGTGCACGAGTGTGCTAGCAAGCACAGATGCACTCCCTTCAGACTATAAGAGTGGGGGAATAGAAAGCCTCGCAATCCAATAGAGATTTATTTACAGGCAGTGAGGCATTCCATCTGTCCATATCCAGTCTTCAGAGGTGACAACGCATCTGTAGCCATTTTTGTTTTAAGTAAGCTGTATTTGTCTATAGACTACAGTAGTCATTTACCATCAAGTGGACTATTAGTTCATTTGCCACTTGAATGTTAAGTGACATGACGACAGTGCCACCATACTCCTTTACTCAGACCGGAGATCGATGATGCAGACTAGTTGTTAACGAATGTTCAAGTTGCCAGGGATTGCCTTGTAGTGTGCGGTGTGTCGAGAAGAAGACACTTAATCGGAGAGTTCCATGAAGCAAAGGCGAGTAGTATGGCTCGGAGCCGTGCCGAAGGCTGTAGCGTAGAGAGTAGCTTGAAGGAACAGGAAGCGTTATTACAGTGATACGATGAACCTTGTAAAGCTAGATTTTTTTTTATAGGAAAGGGTGACAAACGAGCATACAGCCCACCTGATGGTAAGTAGTTGTTGTGGCCCATAAACATCTACATCTATCCTCGCTTGCGAATCAAAATGCAGATGCGTTGTCACCCTGTGAGGACTAAGATGGAATGCCTCTTTTCCAGTAAAAAGG
Organism: Parnassius glacialis; assembly: GCA_033319125.1. Lineage (NCBI taxonomy): Eukaryota > Metazoa > Arthropoda > Insecta > Lepidoptera > Papilionidae > Parnassius > Parnassius glacialis. The sequence continues at coordinate 7,231,315 of JAVANC010000024.1, read as the reverse complement.
ATCTCCGGTTCTCTACACTCACCATACGAAACATAGCAGTGTTAAACTGCTACTTTGCGCTGGTATTCTGTGAGAGCGTGGTCCTCCTCCGATCGAGCCGACCCATTCGTGCTACAACTATACTACTAATATAGCGGCAGCATGACTCTACCACGTTAAAAAATGGCTTGCAGGATGTGAAGACTGCTGGTAATATCTGCTCAAGAGTGAATGGGGTACTTGAAGACGATGACGAAAGCTTGAAGAAGTAGTTTCCGAAGATTGTTTGGTTGCGTGTTTAAATCACGTCGGGTGATCACCAATTTGGCCGTGGAGGAAAGGAGATCTCCCGCTGGGCAAGGTGTTCAGCGCGCGGAGCGGCCAACACTCCGTGTGTTTTTTTGAAGCTGTGCTATATATAGCGCGGTAACTTTGGATCTTTAATAGCGCAATTTAGACTTTAGTGTGTTTCACTCTCCTGCTCAGACCGATAAAAAAGATACTATTTATCTCCATATAATTATCTTTGAATAAATACATTGTAAACATAAAATAGTTATATTATTTGTAGTTATAGCCGTATAAACCTTAGATACAACGTGTAGGCGTGATCGATTTAAGATGAGACCCGTATTATTAATTGACGCTGTCAAGCACAGATCGCTGCCTTAATGTCCTCTCCTGCTACTGTTTTAAATAAATGTACTTCATTTTAGTGAAAATATATCTACAATATTTATTATAATAACTTAAACGAACTATTAACTAGAACTTGAATACAGTCCTACTCCACACAGTTATACCTTAAACGTTGGCTGCCTTTCGTCGCTGAATGGCAATAACAAAGTCCTCTAGACTGTGTTTTCGATCACGGCAGCCAATCTAAACGGAGACAGGCCATTTACGCAGGACAGGATTATAGTGCCCAAGTGTAAACATTAACTAATAAAAACAAAAACTAAAAGCTACATATCTAACATTGTTTTCTTAAATTTGGTAGCTGTCATACAATGTAAGTCAATTATTTAGTGATGGTCACAGCATGTGTTGTAGAGAGGGCACATTCTAGATATTGGGGAACTTAACGTGGTATTATACGTGGTATAGCCATGCTGCAGCTATATTATGGTTGTAGCACGAATGGGTCGGCTCGACCGGGGAAGGACCACGCCCTCCCTCACAGAATACCAGCGTAAAATAGTAGCTTAACACTGCTTTGTTTCGTGTGGTGAGTTTAGAGAATCGGAGACTTTTTTTACTGGAAACGAAGCATTCCATCTTAGCCCTCAAAAGTTACAACGCATCTGCATTTTTATTTGTAATCGAAGATAGGTGTCTATAGGCCACAGCAACCACTTACCATCGCGTGGACTGTGTGCTCGTTTGTCACTCTTATACTATAAAAAAAATTACCCTAGTAGCGTCCTACGAAATGGGTTTCGGAATTGGTGGGGAACCCAAGGTTATTCTCTGCGGCATTCTAAAACAAAACTTTGAGAGGAGTTCTGGACAGCATACGTAGCTTAATGTTAATAAAATTTCAGGTCAAACATACCCTTTTGTATAAGAGTCCTTAAGGGTTGCTTAATAATCACGTCTCGCCGAACGCTCTACACCGAGGCCTTAGGATAATAATAATAGTGTCCGCCAGACTGAAATTCGGTCACGTTGGCCAGTCTCAACGTAGACCAGCCATCTGCACAGGTGCACTCTCTATTCCCTCACTCTCATAGTCAGATGGGACGGTAATCCGACATGATCGGAGAGAGGCGAAACTATCAGGCGCAGGACTAACAGCTTTAAGCGCTTTCCAAGGCATGGGGGTGAAACACTACCTAATTCCTAGCTCCAGGCTGCTATTAAGAATCTTGATAGAAAAACCCAATAATTGCTTTTATCTCGACCGGTTTCGAACAAAGGATCTCATGATCAGCAGTCGTGTTCACGATCACTACACTAACGAGACATTTGTTAAACTTTTTTTATATATTTGGGACAACAAAAAATATAATATATATATATATATATATATATATATATATATATATATATATATATATATATATATATATATATAATAGTACAATGGGTATTACAAAGAGTAGAAGTTTAAATTAGAAATTGAATGAATTGTACAATCAACTACGTTATCCACGTCTTACTTAGTTTTGCTTAGTACCTACAAACCAAAATAAACTTATGCAATATATTTATGCATAATATAAGTAACATATTATAAAAAGTAAAAAGGAATAAAATCCTAATATATGTTTTTTTTTATGTGCAACATTAGTTATTTACTACCTGTCGTCATTCACTTTTTCTTTCTTCTTTCTTTATCTTTCTATATTATATTCTGTACACCGCTTCCGCTATCTTTTAAAAATAGTATCCTCTGCCCTAAGGTTGCCTGGAAGAGATCGTTGTTTTAGCGATAAGGCCGCCTGTTGTACCAATGTCCATTTAAATATATAAATACTGTAATATGTTCCTTGGTGTACACTTGGGTGTGGTGTGTACTTACTTTACTTTACTTTACTTTATTTTTGACCTTGGGTAAAAATTTAGTGTTGCAAAAATATCTACAGTAGAACACCGATTATCCGAATTAATTGAGACTGGGGTCGATTTAGATAATCGAAAATTCAGATAATCACAGTCACACATAGGTAAACTTTATTAAGTTTATAAATGGTTTTACACTTTATAAAGTTTTATAAAGTGTAAAACCAGCTAGATTCATTTTTTCACTGAACATTCGCGCCTTTTCATATAAAATCGATCCTAAAATCAGTTGTCCAATAGATCGTTGCTGCAGAAACCACGTAAAATCAGCATTCTCAAGCTGTTCATCCTTTGTCCTTTTCATTATTTTACGCGACGAACATCCATCACCACTTTCCAACGCAGTCACAAAACTTAAAATTTTTTCACTGTTATTTTTAATATCAGTTAACCAAATTCTGTATAAGTAATGTAAGTAACGTTACTTACTGTACTTGGTTTTATTGCATACCTTAAGCGAAAGCGCAAGGTAATGTTCTACTATCGCCTAAAAATTGAAATTCCAACATTTTATCGAATAAAATCGTATCTAGCAATCATATTATACATATAAATGATATAAAAAGCACATTGTTAGAAAGATAAATGATTGTTGAACTTATTAATAATTTTTTTTAAATCGATTAATTGCTATTTTTAAATAAAAAAAGGGTTTTAGTGGCTTATGGTGTGGATTTATCATGTCCCTGTGGCTTGTAAACACTATAACTTTTGAAAATATCAATTGTTTAACTCAATCTATTTTTTAATCTCTTCATCTATCATGTGGGAAGCCACTGAATGTAAATGGCAGTGTAATTTTGTTTTGTTTAGCTATAATTAATTTTTTTCAGCTCCATAATGGCGAAATTTTCGTTGATTTGGTTACCTAGTATATAAATTGTTTCTGTAAATGGGGATCTACAGCCACAGAGTAGTTTAGTTCACAGAGTACCTTTGTATTAAGTTTAGTTCGGCGTAGTGTTTCTATATAGTTTGTGGTTCGGCTTCAGTCGCCGTCGTGCCGTCGTGAGTGTACATTGTTTCGGTTGTTTTCAGCGGCTCAAAAAGATCACTGTACAAATACACAATATTCGAATAACCAAATTTCTTAAATACTTGATTATAATAATAATAAGAGATTTTTTTATTACAATATTTAAAAGCACATAATAAATAATAGTAGTACGTACTAAAAGTAAGTAGTATAATTTTTTTTGGCATGGGTGACATTTTCATGCTTTTCGAGGGTGTCGAAACCGATAGGGTTGTCGAAATGTAAATCCAAGATGGCGGCCGCAATAGGTATCAATTTTTTCATCATGGGTGTCATTTTCATGGTTTTCGAGGGTGTTGAAACCGATAGTGCTGTCGAAATGTAAATCCAAGGTGGCGGCTGCAACGGGTATCAATTTTTTCATCATGGGTGTCATTTTCATGGGTTTCGAGGGTGTTGAAGCCGATAGTGCTGTCGAAATGTAAATCCAAGATGGCGGCTGAAGTAGGTACCAATTTTTTCATCATGGGTGTCATTTTCATGGTTTTCGAGGGTGTTGAAGCCGATAGTGCTATCGAAATGTAAATCCAAGATGGCGGCTGCAATAGATATAAATTTTTTTTCATCATTGGTGTCATTTTCGTGGTTTTCGAGGGTGCTGATGCCGATAGTGCTGTCGAAATGTAAATCCAAGGTGGCGGCTGAAGTAGGTACCAATTTTTTCATCATGGGTGTCATTTTCATGGTTTTCGAGGGTGTTGAAGCCGATAGTGCTATCGAAATGTAAATCCAAGATGGCGGCTGCAATAGATATAAATTTTTTCATCATTGGTGTCATTTTCATGGTTTTCGGGGGTGCTGATGCCGATAGTGCTGTCGAAATGTAAATCCAAGGTGGCGGCTGCAATAGATATCAAGTTTTTCATCATTGGTGTCATTTTCATGGTTTTCGGGGGTGCTGATGCCGATAGTGCTGTCGAAATGTAAATCCAAGGTGGCGGCTGCAATAGATATCAAATTTTTAATCTTGGGTGTCATTTTCATGGTTTTCGAGGGTGTTGAATCCGATAGTGCTGTCGAAATGTAAATCCAAGATGGCGGCTGAAGTTGGTACCAAGTTTTTCATCTCGGGTGTCATTTTCATGGTTTTCGAGAGAGTTGAAGCCGATAGGGTTGTCGAAATGTAAATCCAAGGTGGCGGCTGCAATGGGTATCAATTTTTTCATCATGGGTGTCATTTTCATGGGTTTCGAGGGTGTTGAAGCCGATAGTGCTGTCGAAATGTAAATCCAAGATGGCGGCTGAAGTAGGTAACAATTTTTTCATCATGGGTGTCATTTTCATGGTTTTCGAGGATGTTGAAGCCGATAGTGCTATCGAAATGTAAATCCAAGATGGCGGCTGCAATAGATATCAAGTTTTTCATCATGGGTGTCATTTTCATGGTTTTCGGGGGTGCTGATGCCGATAGTGCTGTCGAAATGTAAATCCAAGGTGGCGGCTGCAATAGATATCAAGTTTTTCATCTTGGGTGTCATTTTCATGGTTTTCGAGGGTGTTGAATCCGATAGTGCTGTCGAAATGTAAATCCAAAATGGCGGCTGAAATTGGTACCAATTTTTTCATCTCGGGTGTCATTTTCATGGTTTTCAAGAGTGTTGAAGCCGGTAGTGCAGTCGAAATGTATATTTAAGATGGCGGCTGCAATAGGTATCAATTTTTTCATCATGGGTGTCATTTTCATGGTTTTCGAGGGTGTTGAAGCCGATAGTGCTGTCGAAATGTATTTAAACTACTTTAATAATTCCGTATAATCATGTTATACGTAATTTTTTTAATGCGCTTAAGGTATGCCCAATTGGATTTACCAATATTTTTTAATATTACGCTTAGGAACGATTCGGATAATTGGCGATTCGGTAATCGGCGTTCGGATAATCGGCGTTCTACTGTATATCAAAAAACTTATCATTATATACCGACATCAACCGTTGCAGTGGTATGCGTGTATAGTATATTATCTATGGGTACGCGTTTGCCGGCATTAGTACGGCAAGTTCCGTGGCGAATAGGGATCGGCAAGGGAAAAAAATATATCGATATATGTGGAATCGATATTTTTAAACAGTATCGATATATATCGCGTGATAAATATCGATATATCGATATATCGTCATCATTTGCATGATATAAAGAAAAGGCCCACAATTTTATATTGTTGCCGGGTGGACGACGAAAAAAAACGACAACCAACCACACATGAATACTTTTGTACCTCATTGTGTTGTTACATGTTTTGTCATTAATACCACATTTTAAATGTATCGAAATTGATACTAATTCGATTTGATAAATATCGATGATATATATATCGATATTTTTATTAAAAAATATCGATATTTTTTGCCCAAGCCCAGTGGCGAACACACTTCGTCGGCGTACACTGCGTAAGTTGTTATAGGCTACCATAGATATAGGCTACCCAGCCTGCAATAATAAACGTTTCGATCTCATTATGACTAAGTTATATTTATCAAATGTCTTAAATGACTTTCATTAAGTATTCTTGTAATATATGGAATAGAAATGGTTCTATTCCATTCTATTCTAACCATTTCAATTGAAATTGTGATGTTAAATAAATAGTTCTTCTTTCTTTCTTTTTTTCCTTTATAAATATTGGTATAAAACAACCAATTACTACTTGAAATGTATGTCAAGACTCAAGCTATACGCATTTCGAAGATATGTATTGATTGTTATCGCACTGAAATACAATTCGTCGCTTGACGTCGAATTAATTAGTCTCGTCAAAGGCAGAATGGCGCTTCAATGTAGAGCAGTCTGTTACACGCGAATAGTCATGTTATTTATTTTGAATTGACGTACAAATTATATCACGATATGCTATATAGAGTTATTTAATCAAAGGGTTAATTTATTCCTTTCTAATCCTTATCGATCCACTGGTTATATACATCCATAATGTTTTCTTATTTTAATTACTGACGTTTCGAGTGCCTTGTCTAACACATGGTCACAGAGGCAGTGACTCATTGCCACTGAGATTTTGGTCGACCTGATATCATTGTGGCGGCGCTATCGTCGCCCCGTAAGCGAAAACTCACCGAAGCCCAATCACGCTATCAATGTTCAAAAGTCAACGCGCTTTATATAGATCAAATTCGAAATAACACAGGGAGAATAAGCTATTGTTTATTTTTTATTGTTGTTGAATCTTGTTCTTTTCAGAACAAGCCCCTGTTCTTTTGAGAACAGGGATCCCCCCCTCCCCCTTACTGCCCCGGAGCAGAACGACGTCGTCGTCCCTCCTCTCAACATGTTCACACTGAACCTGATTAGTTCAATCGTCGCCGCCCTGAACCAATCCCAAGATCTGGGCATTAACCTGGACGAGGCGGCTCTCACCGCAGTTCTCGCCTCCCTTGCCCCTCAGGCATGTCTCTTCCCGGCACCTGTCGTGTCCTACTCGGCGGTCCATTCGCCTGCCCCGCAGACCGACTAGCCCGCGTCCCACAACTCCGACTCCATGGAATGGAGCGTCCGTAACGTCGTCCTCCCGGAAGAGGTCCACCACAGCCCAATCCAACACTTCATCCGGTAGCTGCTCCACGGATTCCGATGGAACGGTGACCGAAGACTCCTCCTTCACGAAAGTAAAGTCAAGGCGCGGCCGTAAACTCCGATAAACTCCTATATCAACTCCGAAATAACACACGGAGCGTTCAGTGATTCTGCACTTTGGCTTTGTATACTCCGGACGTGTCGGTTAAGTTCGCTCCCGTCACTCCACTCTCATTGCTCCTGCGCATGAATTTTTTTGTTCACCAATATACACCATATTGCTTGGTGCCATGTGTTTTGCTGCTTCGGTGTTCACACTGTGGTGTGCGAGACACGCTGTCCCTGGAGACAGCGGTCTCACTGAGTTGTTGTGAAGTGTATCGGACGCTTGTTGTGGTGCAAAGCGTTTTTCTGTGTAACTTTCCTTCCTGGTTTCCTGGTACTTGTATCGGCAGCAGTAAGTAGAGTGAAACACACCCACCACCTCAGAGGCGGCCATCGTTTTTTAATTTTTGTGTTGCTTGTTGTATTAAGCAACAGCTAGGTACACACCTACCAACCGGACGTCCTTGACGTAGCGATAATCAATGATGTCCGTTTGTCGATATCATCACTTGAAACAATATTAGAACTCCACTCGGACCATAGACCAGTCCAATTGCAGCTGGGCCAGCCCGCAGGTGAGGTCTTTCATACTAAAACCATCGTGGACTGGCATGAACTCGAGGTCAAAGTCGAGTCTACAACCTGCCAGACAAAATTCCGGACAATATAGACTCGCCTGAGGAGGCCAATGAGGCGATTAGCACCCTATCGGATCATCTCACCGCTAGAGTTTAAGAATGCTTACGTATGGTTCGTGTGTCGAGCATTCAATACTTGAAGTTGCCGAGTGACATTTAACAACTGATGAGAGCAAAAAACGCGGCCCTAAGATAACACGATCACTATCGTACTATAGGTAACAAATTTCAACTGCGCAACCTCCAAAACGAGGTGAAACAGCGTGTTAAAGACTTTAGACAAATTAAGTGGGATAACCTACTGACGGGCATCGAACCATCGCAAACTGCCTTCTAGCAGTTGATACGAGTTCTGAAAGCAGAACAATCCTCACCTATGCTGCCTCTCATCTCGCCAGAAAACCCCGATCACGCCTTTGACGAATCTGAAAAGGTCGAATGCCCCACTGATAATTGAAAGAGCCAATGTTCCCTCCCTCGAGGGAACCTACAGATCCCGCTCACCTTGCAGAGATCGAAGCGGAGGTCGAGCGTAAGTCTGCACTGCCACCTGCAGGCGACCCCCTAAAACCTGTGACTATCGATGAAGTCACAGAAGTAATTAAAAGTCTTTCAAAGAAATCACCACCCGGCCCCGATGGAATTAGCAACAGGGTACTGAAATCTCTCTCCGCGCCGCTAATATGCTTCCTAGTAGGCATATTCAACGCTCCTCTTTCCAGCTGCTCCTTTCCGGATGCATGGAAAGAGGCAGACGTAATAGGAATAACAGTGGTAGAGTCACGCGGCAGCTTTTGCTGTCGCACGGATGGGCCGGCTCGAATCGGGGTGGTACCATGACCACACAGAATACCAGCGTGAAGTAGAGATTTACCTCTGCGTTGCGCTTGGTGAGTGCAGATGGCCGGAGGCCCAATTTCTTCCCCTCGCCCATCAACATGGTAGTGGAATTAAACAAAAGACTACCCCAGGAGGGTACCAGCACCCTTGGAGGAACCCTCGCTGAGCATCCACGACCAAACTACTCCACTCCTGAGCGTGGGTGTTCAGGCTGCCCGGCGTATTCTATGATGGGGGGGGGGGGGGAAATTCCGCTCGCGACTAATAATGCTCGGGGCAAGCGGAGCAATAAGACCAAGGCGACCGCGAGACAGGGGTGTATCCGTAAATTTTGCAACATCAGGGGACTTAATTCCAACCTTAACACTGTCCATTACCTTCTAGAGACGGCGAAGCACGCCTTGCTCTTTTTAACCGAAACTGAGGTGTCCTCTCTGACTGATACTTCATATCTCTCCTACCCGGGGTACAAATTAAAACACTTTTTTCTGCCCCGGCCTGGAGTTTGCGTATACGTCAGAGAGGACATCTGTTTTCGGCGCCTCGGCAGTCTTGAAGGTACGAAATTGTCCATCTTGTGGCTGCGCGTAGACATCGATGACCATTCCCGCGTCTACGGGTGCCTCTATAGGTCCCATAGCGGTAATGCCGACACAGACCGACTACAACTAACGTGCTACAACAGGTCCTATCACTCTAATGGTTTTAACGCCCACCACTCTGAATGGCTTGGTTCTCGTTTAACCGATCATGCGGGTAGATCTGTCTATGACTTTGCCTTGGCATATGGTCTAACACAACTGGTTACTTCGCCTACACGGATTCCAGCTGTGGAGGATGGTGTACCTTCCCTGCTGGACCTTCTGCTGACCCCACATCCGGACGGATATGAGGTCTCCGTCGATACCCCTCTGGGCTCTTCGGACCATTGTCTGATGCGGAGTATAGTACTGCTCACGCTCCCATCGCAGTTGCGATCTGCAGCTTGCCGCCGTGTTTGGCACTATAGGTCGGCCGATTAAGACCGGATGCGGTCTTTTTTTGCTGTTCGCTGTTTAGGTTCGTTTCTCGCCGGAAGATCTCAGCGTTGTTGCCGATTCTGTTGCTGATGTGGTACTTCAGGGTATGCACTTTTTATTCCATCCTCTGTGGTGTCCATTGGAGGCAGATTCCAGCCATGGTTTGGTCGCTTCTGTAAAATAGCATCACGCTTTAAGCAGGAGTACTACCGGGCCTGGGCTGACGCATCAACGTCTCAGGATGCAAATGCCAGCGCTCTTAAAAAGAAGTATAATTCCGCCTACAGGTCCTTCAAAAGCGTCATTGCTAAGGCAAGGTCTGAGCACATCGGCAGAATTGGCGATAAGCTAGTTCGCCTTCCTTTGGAAACCCGTGCATTCTGGTCTCTCGGCAAGGCTGTCCAAGGGAACTTCTGTCAGCCATCTCTTCTATCTCTACACAGAGAGGACAACTCACTGGCCCAAGCCGCTAAGGAGAAAGCCGATCTGTTGAGCTCTCTCTTTGCGTCCAACTCGACGCTGGATGACAGGGGGAACACACCGCCGACCATCCCGCGGTGTGAGTGCTCCATGCCGGATGTGCGGTTTACACAGCGCTCGGTTCGCAAAGCACTCTTCTCCCTGGACGTCAGCAAATCGAGTGGGCCTGATGGAGTCCCTCCCATTGTGCTGTAGACGTGTGCTCCGGAGTTGGCATCGGTTTTAACGCGTCTTTTTCGGTACTCTTACTCCCAAGGCGTAGTCCCAAATTCATCGAAGACAGCTTTAGTCCACCCAATCCCAAAAGAGGGCGACCGCTCAGACTCGTCCAACTACAGACCTATCGCCATCACCTTTTTCTCCAAAATAATGGAATCCGTTATAAACTGCCCGCCCATAAGGTACCTTGAGGATCACCAGCTATTTAGTTACCGCCAGTACGGTTTTCGTCAGGGTCGATCAACTGGTGCTCTTCTGGTCAACTGGACTCATAGATAGGCGGAGTTAGTAGAGTCCAATGGGGAGGCATTGGCCGTTAGTTTGGACATAGCGAAGGCCTTCGATCGGCTCTGGCACAAAGCGCTTCTTTCGAACCCTCCTTCCTATGGGCTTTCTGAGAAATTGTGCAAATGGATCACCAGTTTCTTTGCTGATCGGAGCATCAAGGTCGTACGGTGCATGCTCTGATTTCAAGCCTATCAACGCTGGTGTTCCACAAGGCTGTGTGCTATCACCAACGCTGTTTCTCCTGCATAATAATGATATGTTGCAAACTGGTAGCATTCATTGCTATGCAGACGACAGCACTGGTGATGCCTTATATACCGGCCGTGCCAATATTTCACGGGAAAACATCTCCGAGTACCGGGACAAACTTCTGTCTCAAGTCAAGTCTTTGCTGAACAAAGTCTCGGATTGGGGGCGACTAAATTTAGTTCAGTTCAATCCCCAGACGACACAAGCTAGCGCGTTTACCGCTAAAAAGGACCCCTTTGTCGTATCTCCTCAGTTTTAAGGCACTCCCGTTGCTGCCTCAGCTAGCATCGGAATTCTCAGCGTCGACATTTCGAATAATGTGCAGTTTTGTGGTCACTTGGAAGGGAAGGCCCAAATGGCCTCTTAAAAGCTTGGCGTGCTCAGAAAAGCGAGACAGCCGGCAGATAGCTTGCAACTTTACAAAGCGCAAGTTCGGCCTCACATGAAATACTGTGCTCACCTCTGGACCGGGGCATCCCAGTGCCAGCTCCTTCCACTTGGCCGCATCCAGCACAGAGCGATTCGAATCGTCGGCGACCGAGTTCTTTCTGATTGGCTCGATACACTGGCACTGCGTAGGGATGTTGCATCCCTTTGCATTTTCTATCGAATTTGCCAAAGAAAGTGCTCTGAGGAATTGTTCGAATTAATTCCAGCCGCCAAATTTCACGAACGCACATCGCGTCAAAATTCACGATACCATCCTCACCATATGGATCATTGACGAACCACCACTGTGCGTTTTACTAGGAGTTTTTTTCCTCGTACAACTTCTCTCTGGAATGAGGGCTAATAATGTTCCACTCACCAGATGTCGCTACTAGCGACTGAGGTAAAGTTTTTTGTTACACAGTGTCATTTAATTGAGAAATTAGTTTTAAATAATAGTTTATCATTGTCTAGAGTATTATATTAATATATAACACAATGTGTCAGTTGTTTGATTTTTAATTTTGTGCACATTATAACTCTTTTTTTTTAAAGTCATCTTTTAGTTATATTTATAGTTTGGTTTATTCACTTCTAATGTAATTAATATAAAATATAACTAATAATACAATAAGAAACCTTAAAGATTACATTTTCCTAAGAAATTATCGTCCCCGCTATGAAATCTGTCAAATATTTTACCTCACTCGAAAGTGGCGCCGCCATGGTGACAGAAAAAGTCGTGGATGCCCTCATTGTTTACCACCGGCGATTTTTCCGGACCGATACGACTTAGGAACCTTCAATAATAGAACTTCCTTCTTTCTAAAAGGCCGGCAACACATCTGCAATTCCCTTGGTGTTGCGGTTGTTCATGGACGGAGGTAGTCACTTACGTAAGCGTCCCCTAAAGGCCGGAGTCCCACAAGGCTCCATCTTCTTCCCACTACTCTTCTCACCCTTCACGAGTGGCATTCCGAAGCACCCGTAGTGAAAACCGCTCTTTTCGCAGATGGCACGGCACTTTTCGTCGTTCATCCCAATAAAAGATACCTCACCAAAATGCTCCAAACAGCCGTCAACCGCCTAGGCGTTTGGTTCCGCTTATGGAGAATTGAAGTTAATCCTAAGAAAAGTGTAGCAATACACTTTCAAAGAATGTCCACTTTCAATCTTCAAATCAGAAAGCCAAGAAATCGTTAGGTATGTTCACCCTGTACGGCCACCTGATCCCCTGACAAGAAACGGCCAAATATCTAGGGGTTACATTCGACCATAGTATGACATTCGCGAAGCACATCCGCTATGTCCAAAACCGTGCAAAATTCATCACTAGTCGCCTTCACCTGCTAGTTAACAGCAAAAGCAAACTGTCCTTAAGACACAAGCTCCAACTTTATAAAGCATGCGTAAGACGCATGCTTTGTAAAGTTGCACGCACGCAAATGCATGCACGCAAGCCATAGTCATTTGTACGACCTCCAAGTCGTCCAAAATAGATTCATTCGCATAGTAACCGGAGCTCGGTGCTACCAGCGGTACTTCGACTTACACAGAGACTGTCAACTCCCGACGGTCTCTGAATACTTCAAGGATATGTGTCGACGCTACATCGAGAGGGTCGAGACACATCCCAACCCGCTAGTGGTAAACGTAGTCACCTAAGCTCCGACTCCGAACGTTATGCTAACCCTCTGGAGGCCCCGCAACGTTCTAACCAAACCCCCTATTCCGCTAGATTCCGACGACCGAGATGTTACCGGCCAGTCATACTCCAACACTACACAATTACCTAGTGCCACGAACACTGATAGGATAACAACAAATGGGACGTAGCGAGTCCGCAGACGGGTGCGCCGCACACTACTCCTCACTGCGTACACACCGTATACCTGCGTCCCTGGGCGGTTATCACCGCCCTGAACATCGAACGATACGTGTTAATCGTCAGAGCCAGTGCCCGCCACCCCCTGTTCGGGCGGCCGTTATCCATGTTATGTTAATGTGATCGCTGAACTGCACACAATATTATCCCATTCCCTCAATATTATCGATTTTACTTCAAAGTCGCGTCTGCAACGTTGCACTAAAATAAATAATCTCTTCCCCCCCCCCGCCCCCTTTTTATATCTCGCGGCCTGAAAGGTACTCTGCGATCAATGAAGCTGTATTTTAACAGTGGTAGAGCCACGCGGCACTTGTGTTGTCGCACGGATGGGCCGGCTCGAGCCGGGGTGGTACCACGAGCTCACAGAAAACCAGCGTGAAGTAGAGGTTTACCTCTGCGTTTCGCTTGGTGAGTGTAGGTGGCTGGAGGCCCTTTTTACTGGAAATGAGGCATTCCATCTTAGTCCTCACGGATGACAACGCATCTACATTTTGATTCGCAAACGAGGATAGATGTAGATGTCTGTGGGCCGCAGCAACCACTTACCATCAGGTGGACTGTGTGCTCATTTGTCACCCTTACCCTATAAAAAAAAAAGAGCCGCATAGGCTAAAAGCATTAACATTGCAGAAACTAGAACACAGGGAGCGTTGGCCGCTCCTCGGGCTTATCACCGAGCAAGATAGGAGATCTCCCCATTTCCATTTCACAGCCAAATCATTAAACCAGTCATCCCGTGAACATAGGTGCTACGAGTGCAGGGTATTCTAAATGTCAAGTAATTAGAATAAGTTACGCGGTAGAGTCACGGTACAGCTATATTATGATCGCTGCACAAATAGGTTCGCTCTACAGGAAGAACCGCGCTCTCACAGAATACCAGCGTGAAATAGCAGCTTAATTCTGCTGTATTCCGCACGATCAGTGTAAAGAACAGATAATCATTTTTACTGGATAGGTACTCAGGGGTTATTATCAACCATGTATACATTTATGCTATAATAACACTTTTTATACAGTTTCAGCTTAATAAAACATTTAAACTTGGTAATAGAGAGAACCTGTACACTTTCTGGGCCCTTGTTGTAATAGCGTATACATTGCCCCAAGAATGAATTACTGACTCAGTGGAGTCGAGAAACTGGCATCACTAGCTTGTGTTTGTTCCTAGTGTTTACAGAATGTGTATCACTTTTTTTATTAAAACTACCTTTGTTTATGTAAACATACATTAAATTTTCGTAAATATACTGAGAGGCCAAAGTTAATATATTTATTTCTTTAAATTTATCTCTAAGAGACTCTAATGTAAAACAAAAATAGTTTCTGAATCAGCTGAATGCTTCCGAAACGGATGGAACAATATGTCCCCCGCTACGTGGGACTGATGGGGCAATATGTCCCATGGTTAGTTGACACAGGACAGGTTTCATTTTATGGTTTTAATCAAACTGCCACAAACGGATCAGTATTCATTGTTTTATCATTTGACATTCGTAGTTTTAGGTTAACAACATTAGTTTTTTGTCCGTAGTAAAAAAAAACTGAACACGCACTCTTGATGTTACTTAAAATGATTGTTATAAGTATATTTAGCGGTATTTGCAAAAGAGTTTCACATTTAATTTATTTTTATTTTTAATTGCCAAAAAAATATTTGTTTTTCCAGTTTGATTTTTTTTTACATAGGGACTGTAATATGTATGTCCCATCCGTTTTGTGCATACTTATCCAACTGCTAAAAAGAAGTATTTAAGTATTTTACATCACTGTTTTATATATATATATATATATATATATATATATATATATATATATATATATATATATTTAACACTGATGTAAAATATATCATTTAGAAGTCTATACTAAATGTTATACAGAGAGAATGCGAAGTTTGTTAGTTTGGTATAATATGTATGTGGAGGGTAATCTCCGGAAACACTGCACCTATTTGAAAATTTCTTTTACTATTTGAAATGTACATTATATACTAGATCGACATAGGCTGAGAGCTATCACAGCGTACGCAGATTCTTTATTTTAAAGTTGCACGAAAATAATATATGGCTGTATAGTTTTTAATAGCTAGTAAGTAATAAAGATGACGATAAGAATGTTACCCGCAAGTAGTTGCTATTACTTTTTTGTCAGGCGTTAGCAGTCGATATTTATAAGAATTAATTTGTTGATGAAGTGTTTAACTCCTTTATGATGGTATTAAAAACGAATGATATTGATTTTGACGCAGTGCAGTACTAATAATCTGGGTTCCATGACTATAGGTGCTGCAACACTCTCGAAACACCGAGGAATGGCTGACTGAGTTTATAAATAGTTAACTCGAGCTAACTTCAGCTTTGAAATTCTTCATCGCCATCATCATCACCCGTAAAAGCCCGCTATACACGTGATAGATGAAGAGGCCTATGTTCAGCAGTGGACATATGAAAAGATGTAATGATGACATGTGATAGAGCCACGCTGCAGCTATATATATTCTGGTTGTGCCCGAGTGTATGCGCAGGCACCAGATTTACCAGTGCACTCTCTATTCTTCACGAATAGAGAGTCCACTGGTAAATCTGGTAAATGATGATAAGTTGTATGCGTTGTATATAATTAGATAACTAATATTTTAAGTGATTGATAGATATAAACTAAGTAAACCAGCGACAGAGAGGATTCAAGAGTACAAGTCGCCTGGTTCTGCAAGCGATATTTCACCTGTTAAGCAGCAAATCCTCCTTTTCGGAAAACTAGAGTGGTAAAGCCATGCTGCAGCTTTATTATTGTTGAAGTGCAAGTGGGTCGAATTGATTGGGGAAGGACCACAGAACACCATCTTAAAATAACAGCTTAATGTTGCTGTGTTTCGTATGGTGAGTATAGAGAACCAGAAACCCTTTTTACTGGAAAAGAGGCATTCCATTTTAGTCCTCAGGGATGACAACGCATCTGCATTTTGACTCTTAATTGAGGATAAATGTAATTAAAAAAAGCCCGCTGCTGGATACGGACCTTTCTATAATCTTACAAATAATTTTTTATAGGATAGGGTGACAAACGAGCACACAGTCCACCTAATGGTAAGTGGTTGCTGTGGCCCATAGACATCTACAATATCTTCGTTTGAGAATTAAAATGCAGATGCGTTGCTGCAGCTATATTAGTAGTATAGTTGTAGTAGCACGAATGAGTCGGCTCGACCGGGGAAGGACCACGCTCTCACAGAATACCAGCGTAAAATAGCAGCTTAAATCTGCTGTATTTCGTATGGTGAATGTAGATAACTGGAGACCCTTTTAACTGGAAAATATGCATTTCATCTTAATTCTCACGGGTGACAACGCATCTGCATTTGGATTCGCAAACGAAGATAGATGTAGATGTCTATGGGCCACTGCAACCACTTACCATCAGGTGGACGGTGTGCTCGTTTGTCACCTTATACTATAAAAAAAGAGAGAACGCTGAGCTGAAGGTAGGGAAATTTGGAATAGGGCAATAGGGTATAAGGGGCCAGCAGCTGGCCGACTTCATGGAGAAAGAGGGACTCTTTATGAAGCTGGCCGACTTCATGGAGAAAGAGGGACTCTTTATGATGAAATCTTTCTTTCAGAAGTGGCCCCACAGGAAGTGGACCTGGTCGAGCCCCGGCGGTTCGACAAAAATATAGATTGACTTCATTATGACGACCAGACAACAACTGCTCCGTGATGTCTCGGTGATTGCGAGGGTGAAAACTGGCAGCGATCACCGAATGGTGAGAGGCACACTGAACCTAAACGTTAAGTTGGAGGGGTCACGTCTAATGAAGTCAACGCTCCGCCCCCTTCATGCTCTAACCCATAGTCCTGCACCTTTCACCTCGAGCTACAAAACCGTTTTCAGTGCCTAGAAGATAGCAATGCAGTGGACGATATGAATGACAAGCTCGTGGAAACTGTCCTTGCGGTCGGAGCTAAGTTTTGCAAGACCCACCACAGAAGAACACAAGAACTATCCAATCACATTCTTAATCTCATTGCTGTTAGACGGGAAATGAAACTGCAGTCTAGCAGATATATGTGGCCGGTCTTACGGAATCTATTGTAACAGAAACAGATTTTTGTTGTTTAGATTTTCTTCAATTATTATTATATATTTATTATTCAATTTAGATTAAAAATAGTATTTATTGAAAGTTACTCTTATGTTTAATTACCAGTTATTTTAATTTTTAACACAATTAGTAATTTTTTATGGGACTATCGTAAAATCCGTTCTTAGTGAGCGTCTACATTGCGAAATAAGTAGCTATTCTAAATTTCAAGTCAATCGGGTGTATAGTTTTAGAGATCTCGTTATGAGTCAGTTAGTCAGTGTCACTGACTAAGCGCGATATAATCCTTAAAATTATATTTCTTCAATGTTAATTACTCGCGCAAAAAAATTATAGACTGGATTACAGAACCGCGCTTGTAGTTGTAGTCTTGTACGTTGACTCCACCGGGTACATTTCCGTGCGACATCTGCTGCAATCAATGTGATTTGACCGTGATATTTCATACTCCGTCTCAGTGGAATTACACGAGAACGGCTTGATACATCCTCTCGGTAGGTTGTCTCCGAAAATGGTACAAATCTTTTTTAAGTACCAATGGTCGTCCACTTCAAAGATCGTGTTCTTTACCCCGATTTCCACGACGGGACTAGCGTCTATGGCCAGTTGAGTGTATTTTGCTGCTGCGAAGCTTGCTAGTGAGCCTTTCGTGAGGACGCAACGTCTGAACCTCTGGGGATCCATTCCCGTTTCACAGAGGCACACTTCACTTGAAGTTCCTGTGAACCGTCCAACAATTTATATATTTTTTTATAAAAGTAAAATGATAAATAGACTTACAATCCACCTGGTGGTAAGTGTGTCTCTCCATAGATTACCTCAAAGGGGATATTTTCTATAGTTACCACGCTTGGCAAGCGGGTTGTCAATCACAGTTTTTTGGAACGAAGTTCCTTATCGTACGTTACGAATTTGGCGGAAGGGGCTAGGCGAGAAAAAGTATAAGATTTTTCCATCATGACCTATGTAGACGGCCTTGGCAGCTATAAGGAAGCGCGATGGAATAATATCCATCTCTCTCACACTTTTTCTTATCTTGCAATAAAAGAAGTATTATTTTATTTTAAATGACGCTTCATTTTAATAGACGCTAGTAACTCATTTATTTTTATATGCTAATCAATATTATAATATGTTTATCAATAATAATATACTACGATAGGAATTTCGTTCCAAGCGAGTGTCCATGATACTCACGGTTTTTACGCGGTAGAGCCATGCTGCAGCTATATTAGTAGTATAGATGTAGCACGAATAGGTCCGCTCGAACGGGGAAGGACCACGCTCTCACAGAATACCAGCGTAAAATAGCAGCTTAATGCTGCTGTGTTTCGTATGGTGAGTGTAGAGAACCGGAGACCCTTTTTACTGGAAAAGAGGCATTCTATCTTAGTCCTCACGGCTGATAACGCATCTGCATTTTAATTCGGAAACGAAGATAGATGTAGATGTCTATGGGCCACAGCAACCACTTACCATCAGGTGGACTGTGTGCTCGTTTGTCACCCTTATTTTATATAAAAAAGGTGAGCCGTATGCTAGTCAGCATCTTCTTTCATAAAAAAAATCACGCTGGAATTCTATGCGAGCGCGATCCTTCCCCGGTTGAGCCAACCCATTCGAGCAACAGAAATAACACAGTGGTTATGAACATAAATTCTTCAACTTTATAATAATTCTAAGAAGATATAATAATTCTCACCTTCAGCCTCACATTTTAGGTACTGCGCCTGGAGAAACGTATTCAGCCTTAGTTCATTCAAAACGCACATCTGAGGTACAGTATACCTCCCGCTGCCCAGTAGGTAATAGTCAATCACCACCTCTCCGCCAATATTATCTATGATCCAAGGGTACGTTTTCGTGAAAAACTTTGTGTCTTTGAGTACATCTCCATACACCGAGATAACGTATGTACAGTTGACGGCATATAAAACATTTAAAATTAAAATCACTGTACGAATCATTTCTTTATATTTAATTAACATGCAACTCAGAACTAATTTCCCATTAAAAACCAATTTGAATTTATACTATTTTTACAATTGAATGCACACGTGATAGATAATATTTATTATTAAGTTTTATTAAGCGGAATGTCTAGTGTTTTAGGGTTCCTCGATTCAAAATAGAAAAGCATTTAACAATAAAATCAGTCAAGTGTAAATCATACACCCACTATCGATGTTCTGTATCATAGAAAATAAAGTTATTATTATTAATAATAATATAATACTGTTAGTATAAGTCTGTTGTTACTTATTTCTGCCACCAAGCAGAAGTGCCTTGCTGTTGCCGTTTGAAAGTCAATAGAGCCATTTTTTTTTTATAGGATAGGGTGACGAACGAGCACACAGTCCACCTGATGGTAAGTGGCCGCTGTGGCCCATAGACATCTACATTTATCCTCGTTCGCAAATCAAAATGCAGATGCGTTGTCACCAGTGAGGACTAAGATGGAATGCCTCTTTTCCAGTAAAAGGGGTCTCCGGTTCTCTACACTCACCATACGAAACACAGCAGTGTTAATCTGCTATTTGACGCTGGTATTCTGTGAGAGCGTGGTCCTTCCCCGGTCGAGCCGACCCATTCGTGCTACAACTATACTACTAATATAGCTGCAGCATGGCTCTACCACGTATGAGATTTATAGGCTTTGAAACAATTGGATTTTAGTCTTCAGTAGTAATTTTTGGCTTTGTATAAGCCACTTCCCATCAGGTCAGGACTACTTTAAGCTCAATTGTCAATCAAATAATAAAAGAGACTTTTTGACAGCTCCGTGGCGCAGTGGCTTAGTAATGAGTTGATGCGCTGTGCGCCTCGGGTTCGAATCCCGCACGGAAAAAGTATTTGTCATAGTCATAGTCATAGTCATTTATTCCAAAAACAATATACATTGTGTGGGAAAACTTAATTGTAACATAAAATATTAAATTTAATTAATTAGTATTATACGTGTTTACTAAAAATGTCTACTACTTAATTATTAATTAAATAATGCATGCAATATTAATTTTTACCAAACTCAATATAATCATTCACCAAATAGAAACATTTTTCCAATAAAAAAGACTTCAACCTTTGTTTAAAAATTTTAACATTATTTATGGTTTTTAGGCCATTAGGTAGTCTATTAAAAAGTTTTACAGCTTGATTTCTAACGCTATGCTCAACAACCTGTAGTTTTGTTTTGAAGACATTGGGTATATTCTTTCGTCTCGTGTCGTATCTTTTTGCCATTTCATCATCAGTTTCATATCTATTCAGATGTTTGACAAGATCAGTGAGTAAAGTAAGAATATACAAACAGGGCACATTAAGGATTTTCAAATTTATAAAATGTTCTCTGCATGATTGCCTCTGGTGTATGCGAGATATTATTCTAATTGCTCTTTTTTGTAGAACAAACGCTTTTTTTACATTATAGGCATAACTGTTTCCCCAAAACTTAATACTGTATCTTAAGCGAGATTCTATTAGAGCATAATATACAATTTTTAATTGTTTCGTGGTTAGTTCTTCCCTCAAGCTTCTCAAAGCATAGCATGCAGAGCTGATTTTGCTCTCAATATTATTTAATTCATCTTTCCATGTCAAATACGAGTCTATATAAACACCTAAGAATTTCACCGATTGTACAAGTGGTATGCAGTTTTCATGTAATTTGATGTTCAAGGTATGTCGCGTTTTCGCTGTGGTTTTGAATAGTATCGCTTTAGTTTTTTCTGCATTCAGCATAAGATTATTTGCATTAAACCACAGAGAAAACGTTAAAAGAGCTCTATTTGTGTTATCTACAAATAATTGTACCGGGTCTGGATGTTTGTTCTCGTGCAATTTATGTATTTTACGTGGTAGAGCCATGCTCCAGCTATATTAGTGGTATAGTTGTAGCACGATTGGGTCGGCTCGATCGGGTAAGGACCACTCTCTCAGAGAATACCAGCGTAAAATAGCAGCTTAGTGTTGCTGTGTTTCGTTTGGTGAGTGTAGGGAACCGGAAACCCTTTTTACTAGAAATAAGGCATTCCATCTTAGTCCTCACGGGTGACAACACATCTGCATTTTGTTTTGTAATAGAGGATAGATGTAGATGTCTATGGGCCGCAGCAACCACTTACCATCAGGTGAACTGTGTGCTCGTTTGTCACTCTTATCCTATAACAAAAATGTTTGTAAACTGCCTCCACGACACAGGAGATAATAGTGTGGGGGGTAACATTACATAAAAAAGTAAAAAAGAGAAGTATCTATAGACGTGAGCAGAATATAAAAGAATTGTGTGCTAAAATTACAGTCCGAAACCTCCCATTGCTGTGCAAAGGCCTGTTCTCCTTTCTGAGTGAATATAGAGCAATAACTCCGCCACGCTACCCCAGTGTGTGCTAGTGGACGTCACATGACTTGAAAATAATTTTTAGATATGCAAGTTCCTCCACGATGTTTATTGCTTTATTTATTTAAAACTTCATATACACACGTGGTATATAGGTGGACTTAATGCCTA
The DNA here is from genome assembly GCA_033319125.1 of Parnassius glacialis. Taxonomy (NCBI): domain Eukaryota; kingdom Metazoa; phylum Arthropoda; class Insecta; order Lepidoptera; family Papilionidae; genus Parnassius; species Parnassius glacialis. Next base: position 7,209,440 of record JAVANC010000024.1, on the reverse strand, counting down.
AGGCATTCTTTGCCACTCTAGCTTTGGACGATGCAGAGATATAACAAAGTAGGTGAACGAGTTAATATGAGAGTACTAGACTAAACTAACTATAATATACAATACCAATGTACTATATAATATAATCAAATAAATTTACATAAATATATAAACATTTATACACATATGTGTATATAATATATATAATATACAGAATAAGAATATATATATATATATATATATATATATATATATATATATATATATATATATATATATATATATAGTAAAATATATAAATGAAAAATACATAAATAAAAAAAATCCAACCAGATGGAATCAAGTAAAAATATCATTTTATGCTATTCTGCTTTTAGTATAACTTAATAAAAAAAATGTGCATCCGAATGCGAGTACAATAATTTAATATTTATTATTTATGTGCCATAAACATTGGCATTAGGAAAATGTCAAGCAGCTAACAGCGTTTCAAATAGAAATAAAACAATTTTGTGACATTTTAACTACGTAGTACACTCACAAGGCCACGTCCAGGTGTCTTCGTCGTATAACACCGATATTTATCATGCTTCCACTTTTGGACGCAAAATTATACGCGATCATCCGACACGTCGTTGTTATACCTTATCTGATAGGTCTCGTTCCGCACAAAACCTCTTATCTACTAGGCACACCTCATATTGGATACATATATCGTGATCAATAATATGTACCTATTTTTAGACTATATCACTTTTAACGTGATAGAGCCACGCTGCAGCTATATTATGGTTGCAGGACGATTGGGCTAGCTCGACCGGGTAAAGACTGCGCTCCCAGAGACTACCAGCGAAAAATTGCAGCTGCCCGTAGGACCTCTTTTTATTGGTAATGAGGCATTCCATCTTAGTCCTCAGGGGTGACAACACACTTGCATTATGATTCTTAATCGAGGACAGATGTAGATGACTATAGGCTACAACATACACTTATTATCAGATGGACTCTGTGTTCGTTTGTCGCTTTTATTCTATAAAAAGACGATCATCAAAGGAAACGCTGCTTCACCATTTTGGCAAGTTGAGGTTTTGGCATTGAGAAATCACGAAGAATTACTGAACTGAATGAGAAACAGCTCCGTTAATCGGCGCAGGATCAATATCCTCACGGGCAATTGCTTTTTTATTTTTTTTAGAATAACGTAACCTCCACACTAGGATTTCCTTCTGTATCATGGGGGCAGTTTACAAACATAAATTGCACAAGGACAACAATCCAGACCCGGAACAATTATTTGTAGGCTATACAAATACTTTTTCCGTGCGTGATTCGAACCCGCGGCGCTCAATTACTGCAACTCGATTGCTAAGCCACTGCACCACGGAGCCGTGAAATAAGTAGGGATAAGGTTTCCGTTACAGCCTATTAAAGACCACTGCTGAACATAGTCCTCCCCCATAGATTGCCACATATCGCCCATGTCTGCTATACTTGCCACGTTTGTTGGCAACCGCAGTTTTTTTATGTGAAGTTATTACGAAGACGATGCTGCCCATCTCCTGATTTGTGTCCCTTTGTCGCCTCTTACGATAGCCACGGGATGTTAAGGCGTAGTGGATATTCTTACACTGCCACTAGACGGTTACCTAAAATTGCAATTAACAATTTTATTGGTGCCGGCAGAAGTCAATTCGGGCTTCTCTTCAATTTATTTATAACATACATACCTATATGTGACATATGTTTACATATAACATACGCTACTATACGATTGTAAAAAGAGAAATCATAAAAAAGAAGAGTGCTGACAAAACGCCTAGGGTAACTCTTAACACTCTCTTTAGCTCTTAGCTTCTACAGTTATTTCTACATAAAAAACAAAATACACATTCTGTGAAAGTTTCAACTGTTTACCTATTACGAATCATGAAATATAGCCCGCTGACAGACCGATGGACGAATGGACGGACAGGCGGACAGCAGAGGTTTAGTAATAGGGTCCAGTTGGTTATCCTTCGGTATATAACCTGTAATAGTGATATTGAAGCTATATTTGTTTTGCAAAAGAGAGGCGTACGGGCGATTTATAACCTAAATTGTAAAGAGTCCCTCAGAGAAAAATTTAAAGAAATAAACATATTAACTTTTGCATCGCAATATATTTATGAGAATGTAATGTATGTGCATAAAAACATAAATAGCTTTAATAAGAATAAGGATGTGCATACTTTAAATACTAGGAACAAACATAAGCTTGTAATGCCTGTTACTAGACTCCACAGAATTAGTAATTCATTTATGGGGCAATGTATACGCTTTTACAACAAAATCCCAGAACATATTCAAAGTTTGTCAATAAACAAGTTTAAAAGTTTTATTAAAGAAAAACTGTACAAGAAGGGTTATTGTAATATCAAGGAATACATGAATGAAAATAACCCCTGGGAATAGGGTGATCGCCACCATGCTGGTTCTATGAAAATATCATCTAAAAATTGTATAAACAAAATTATTGTTAAGTGAAATTTTGTTTAAAAAAAAAAGTCCCGCTGGGTTTCTTGCTGGTTCTTCCCAGGACTCAGGTATTTTCCGAACCAGTGGTAAATAAAAAATTACTTTCAATAAGTATTATGTAATAATCAATATTGAATAAAAAATTATTCTATTCTATTCTATAGCTGACCGCTAAGTGGGCAAGATACATCATTTTTATTCTAGTTTAGACGCTGATCTTAGCTATAATATAATTATTAACATATTATAATGTAATTATTAATATTAGGACACTATAAGTATTATTTTTAATGTATTTTGATTAAAAAAGTTTTCCTTTCCATTTCAACAAGCAGTTATGCAAAGTTATAGTTATACGTAAATTCAACTTATCTTAAAACACAAGGTCGGCAATTATTCGGTCTTTGCTTACTTCTTTAGGAGGATTTATGGAAGCAAACGACAATTTGAAGGCCCATTCCGAAAGTTTGCGAAATAATCATCATGGCCGAGATTTTGTGTGATTTAAAGCTAGCTATTGGATTTTAGTAGTCCCCGAAAAGGGCGTTTGTGGTTTACTTCATACTAGTGATCGGAGAGGGAAATTCAAGCGTTATTCATAAAATCTCTGACTTCGTATATTCAGCATACCGTTACAGCCTATTAAAGTCTACTGCTAAAAATAGGCCTCCCCCATAGAATTCCTCGTAGGGGGATATTTGCCATAGCTGCCACGCTTGCCAACCGCAGTTTTTTTTATTTTAATGAATGGAAAGACGCTGTTGCCCACACTCCTGATCTGTTTCCTTCTATCGCCTCTTACGACACCCACGGGATGACATTGGGTAGTGGATATTCTTACACCGGGTATACTTCGGACTCAATGGAAAAACGTGCTAAGAGACTTATTGGTGACCCGAATCTTGTTAAAACCAATCTCACCAGTCTCCACACAGGCGCAAAGTAGCTATCCTTTCAGTTTTCTATAGGATGCATTTCGGAGAGTGTGCGCAGTGGCGTAACTAAATTTATCGGCACCGGAACTCCGAATCGGAAACCTTTTTTACTGGAAAGGAGGCAATCCATTTTAGTCTTCAGGGATGCCAACGCATCTACATTTTCATTCCAGTCTGTGGGCCATAGCATTCACTTGTCATCAGGTAGACTGTGGGCCTCTTTTATAACCCTTATTCTATAAAAAAAAAACAAATATGAACCCTCAACTCTACCAAAGAAGTAAACGATTCATTTATATGATGAGGGTGAATAACGAGCAACGAGCACACAGTCCACCTTATGGTAAGTAGTTGCTGTGGCCTATAGATATCTACATTTACTCGACTACGAATCAAAATGCAAATGCGTCGTCACCTGTGAGAACTATTATGGAATTCCGCGTTTCCAGTAAAAGGGGTATCCGGTTCTCTAGACTCACCATACGAAACACAGCACTGTTAAGCTGCTATTTTACGCTGGTATTCTGTGAGAGCGTGGTCTTTCCCCCATCGAGCCGACCCATTAGTGCTACAACTATACTACTAATATAGCTGCAGCATGGCTCTACCACGTAAAGATTAAAAATAAAAAGAGAGTTAAAACATTTTTAGTTCGCTTACTTTATGGCCCCATCTTACAAAGCGTTTTATGAGTAGAGAACGAGCACTTAGTTCAATTAATGGTGTTATCCTTCATTCAATAATCCTGAAAGGGCGCCTGTTATTTTTCGCTTTCAGATGCTCTGAAACGAATATCCATTTCATACCGTTTTAATAACTCATATATTTATACATTCTGTATTTCATTCATTAATAATAAGCTCTTTACAAGGCGTCGACTACTTACCTTATTAGGGGCCCGTGAACAGAATAGAATAGATTATAATAGAATACTTTTTTATTCAATATAGATCACATGTGTAATTCTTATTCAAAGTCATTTTTTACTTTACCACTGGTTCGAAAGAAAACTTCTATCCTGGGAAGAACCAGCAAGAAACCCAGAGGGACTTTTTTAAAGTAAATTTTACATTCATGGTTGTACAAACCATTTGCAAAATTTATTTTAGAAACTGCTTGGAAGCGATCACCTCATTTCCAGGTGTTATTATCAACCATGTATTCATTTTTTTTTACTTATTATAAACCAGTGCTTGACCACAATCCCACCTGTTGGTAAGTGGTGATGCAGCTCTAGATAGTAAATCGCACTGTGTTCGCACTGTGTTAGCATAACAAAAGCCTATTCACTCTTGCCCTGAAGACGCCCAGATTGTATTCGGACGGAAAGATCACTCCTCTGCTGTACGTAATACGAAAGACGAAGCAAACCGTTTGGTTTTTGCTACCAGCTGGGAGAGCCACATCGGCAAGGCAAAATTCCACGCCTTATATTAAAAACCCTTTTTATACAGTTTCAGCTTAACAAAACATTTCAACTTGGTACTAGAGAGAGCCTGTACACTTTCCGGGACCTTGCTGTAATAGCGTATACATTGCTCCAAGAAGGAATTATTGACTGTGGAATCGAAAAACTGGTATCTCTTGCTAGTGTTTGTTCCTAGTGTTTACAGAATGTATATCATTTTTTTAGTAAACCTATCACTTTCAAAAAAAAGCCCCCACTACTGAACATAGGCGTCCCCGATACCCCACCTCCCGAACGGGGCTTTATAGCCGTGGCTTGGTCACCCGCGGTGAACTAAGAGAAACCCACATGGCTGGCCCGAGGTGACCACTCCGAGTGGACTTGACGAGCCCACTTCAGATGTGTGTTTGTGGGCTGCGGCGAGAGGGGTGCCCTCTCCCACCAATCACCTCACTCGCCCGTGACCATGGGTGCTGGAAACCACCCGAAACGTCAAAGATAAAAAATAAGTACAATTAAACGCGATAAAATCCGTAAAAGTTAGTTTTGTTCAGATGTATTGTCGCCCTTGAGAACTAACACTAAAATGGAATGTCTTGTTACCAGTTAAAAGTGTCTCCCGTTCTCTATGCAGAATTTCGTCATCACTTTTATGTTACATTACATTGTGCTCCTTTGCGCTGGTATTTTGTGAGAGCGTGGTTCTCCCTCCCTGGTCGAGCCGAAGACTCACGACAACAGCCAACGGCTCTGCCACAGGCGTAGTAAAATCTGCACTTAAAATAGCAATTAACAATTTCATTGGCGCCAGCGGGGATCAAGCTCGGGTTTTTTGCGCTCTTCCAAACTTATTGTGAGCGCTTCGCTCTCGAAAATTCTACGACTACTAAGGCTCTGATATAATTTATTGATATGATAAAATAAAATATAAATAAATTATAAATTACAGTTGTATGAATAAAATAGTTCAATTGTTTCACTTTCATATTTAATCATATTGTAATTTACTAATTACTTTATGGATACCTTATATTCGATTAAAAATTAGCCCTTAAGTAAATAAATATTTTAATTAATATCAGTAAAACTACCCGTGGCTTTGCTTTAAATTTATTATCTAGGTCATAATATGGAGCGCATTGTTCCATTGTAGTCGGCTTAAAGTTTAAATATACTTTAGATACAACCAGAGCCGACCAAATGCAGAGACCACAGCGTAAGCCGTATGGTGAATGTTTTTAATTTGCAACTTATCCTAAATCCTCATTTCGTTGAAGAACTTCGCTTACGTCTTAAACGAATGAGGGCCAATAATTTTCTGCTCACCAGATGTCGCAAGTTGACACTGAGGTAAAGTTTTTTGTCACACAATGTAATTTAATAGAGAAGTTGTTCTTTAATAAAAGTTTATCAGTTTCTAGAGTATTATATAAATACACAAATCAATGCGTCAGTTGGTTTGCTCTTTAATTTTTGCACATTTTTAACTCTTTTTTTTCTACTTTTATGAATATCTGTAGTTTGGTTTATTTATTTTTAATGTTATTATTATAAAATATAGCTTCCCCGCTATGAAATATGTCAAATATTATAACTCACTTTCCAGCCCTGGTGGCAGAAAAAGTCGTGGATCGCCCTCATTGTAAATGCATTTACATTTTCTGCCGACTTCCAAAAAGGAGGCGGTACTCAATTCGACTGTATGTTTTTTTATGTGTGTTACCTCATAACTTTTTACTGGGTGAACCGAATTGAATGATTCTTTTTTATTTGAAAGCTGGTACTCCTCGTGTGGTTCCATATGAATTTGATCAAGATCAGACCAATAGTTTTTGAGTTTATTTTTTAAAGTAGAGGTAGAGGGGGCAAACGAGCATGCGAGTCACCTGATGGTAAGTGACTACCGCCGCCCATGAACAACCGCAACACCAGGGGAATTGCAGATGCGTTGCCGGCCTTTAAAAAGGAGTAGGCTCTTTTCTTGAAAGTCCCTAAGTGGTATCGGTCCGGAAAAATCGCTGGTGGTAAACTATTCCACAAGGAAGTTGTGCGAGGAAGAAAACATCTTCTAAATCGCACAGTAGTGGACCGCCAATCATCCAGATGGTGTCGATGGTATCAGGAGTTCTGCCGCGATGTGCGTTCGTGAAATTTGGCGGCTGGGATTTATCCGAACAATTGCTCAGAGCACTCCCCGTGCTAAATGCGAAATAATATGCAAAGAGATGCAACATCTCTTCACAGCGCCAATGACTCGAGCCGATCGGAAAGGACTCGGTCGTTGACGATTCGAGCCGCTCTGCGCTGGATGCGGTCAAGTGGAAGGAGCTGGCACTGGGGAGCCCCAGCCCAGAGATGGGAACAGTATTCCATGTGAGGCTGAACCTGCGCCCTGTAGAGGCTGTCAAAGTAAAAGATATAACAATAATATTATACGCAATGCCGGTCCTGAGTTTATCGATGACTATAACATAAATATAATTAAAGATTAAAAAATTTGTACTACCAACTTCAATATAAGTTATTAATAATAATCGGATTTGGCATAAAGCACTTCTTTCGAAGCTCCCTTCCTATGGGCTTCCCGAGAAATTGTGCAATTGGATCACCAGCTTTCTTGCAGATCGGAGCATCAAGGTCGTTGTAGACGGTGCAAGCTCCGACTATAAGCCTATTAACGCTGGTGTTCCACAAGGCTGCGTGCTATCACCAACGCTGTTTCTTCTGCATATCAATGATATGTTGCAAACCGGTAACATTCATTGCTATGCGGATGACAGCACTGGTGATGCTCTATACACCGGCCGTGCCAATATTTCTCGGGAAAACGTCGCCGAGTATTTTTTTTTATAGAATAAGAGTGACAAAGGAGCACACAGTCCACCTGATGGTAAATGAATGCTGTGGCCCATAGAACTTTTTTAACAGTGGTAGAGCCACGCGGCAGCTTTTGCTGTCGCACGGATGGGCCGGCTCAAACCGGGGTGGTACCACGACCTCACAGAAAACCAGCGTGAAGTAGAGGTTTACCTCTGCGTTTCGCTTGGTGAGTGCAGGTGGCCGGAGGCCCTTTTTACTGGAAATGAGGCATTCCATCTTAGTCCTCACGGGTGACAACGCATCTACATTTTGTTTTTATTCAATTAAGAATCGAAATGCAGATGCGTTGCCACCCTTGAGGACTAAGATGGAATGCCTCGTTTCCAGTAAAAAGGGTCTCCGGTTCTCTACACTCACCATACGAAACAGCAGCATTAAGCAGCCATTTTACGTTGGTATTCAATGACAGTGTCGTCCTACCCCGGTCGAGCGGACCCGTTCATGCTACAAACATAACATAGCTGCAGCGTGACTCTACCGCGTAAAGAATGGTCTTCCTAGGACAGAGATGATTTTCTGAACCAGTGGTAATTAAACATAAGAGCAATTTTCAATAAGTATGATTTATAATCTACATTGAATAAAAAAGTTTCTGTTTCTGTTGTAAATTGATGTTCAGTTGGACATTATTTAAAATTCCTCTAGTCAGTTACTAGGAGGCTTTAGCTGAGCCTGCCCTCGTTTCTGGGAGGGTTTCTAAGCAAGAGAGAGTCTGGACTGAATATTGGTTAGCTTCACGTGTTCCCAAATTATTTATCATTTCTGTTTCTTTACCACAGTTTCCTTCAACGCCAAGCACGAAGCAATTTACATTTACATTACAGCGGAGATTGCACTCGAGTTCACTCACATGCTATAAAATGATAAGGAGATATTTCATTCATTCATCCCAACTTATCAAAGTCGACTGCTACATGTAGGCCTTCTCATAGATTGCCTCATAATGGGATATTTGGGTCGGCAACTACTTTTTAGGGTTCCGTATCCAAATAGCAAAACACGGAACCCTTATAGATTCGTCATGTCTGTGAGTCTGTCCGTCCGTATGTCACAGCCATTTTTTTCCGAAACTATAAGAACTACGCTGTTGAATCTTGGTAAGTACATGTATTCTGTGAACCGCATTAAGATTTTCATACAAAAATTTATTGTTTTTTAAGTATGCTTAGAACTGAAACTCAAAAAATATTTTTAATCAAACCCATACGTGTGGGGTATCTATGGATAGGTCTTCAAAAATGATATTAAGGTTTCTTATATAATTTTTTTCTAAACTGAATAGTTTGCGCGGGAGACACTTCCAAAGTGGTAAAATGTGTCCCCCCCCCCCCCCCCCCCCCAAGTAACTTCTGAAATAAGAGAATGATAAAACCCAAAACAATATATGATGTACATTAGCATGTAAACTTCCACCGAAAATTGGTTTGAAAGATATCAAGTAAGTAGTTTTTAGGGTTCCGTACCTCAAAAGGAAAAAACGGAACCCTTATAGGATCACTTTGTTGTCCGTCTGTCTGTCTGTCTGTCTCTCTGTCTGTCTGTCTGTCTGTCAAGACCCTTTTTCTCAGGAACGCGTGGAGGTATCAAACTGAAATTCATATCAAATACTGAAGTCTACTGTCCCTTAGAGCTGTGAAAAAATCAAACTTCTAAGCCAACGCAATCAAAAGATACAACCGTCTATGCCGTAAATTTTCGACATTCGCAAGGGAATCAAAACCTACAGGGTACTTCCCGTGAACTCAGAATCTTGAAATTTGGTACGAAGGAACGTTTTATAGCACAGATAAAGGAAAAATTGCGAAAAGCATACATTTTTAGTTACATCATATAATAAAAATATTTTTAATAATTTTAAACTTATTTGTTCGGAACCCTCGGTGCGCGAGTCCGACTCGCACTTTGGCGGTTATTTATTAATACGTCATAAATCGTAAATTATGTTACGAGTACTTACTGCTACGAAACCCTTCATGGGCGAGTCCGACTCACACTTGGCCGCTTTTATTATTTTATAGTTATTGTTAGGACGATGCCTATATCTTCGTTTGTATACTCTATCGCCTCCTACGGCACCTGCGGTATGCTATGGGGTAGTTAATATTCTTACACCGCCATTACACAGACAAGGAGATACTTCATCCCTTAAAAAAAATCACACGCTCTTAACCACAAAATATAGTCTAAAATTAAGAGTAAAGCATTATATTAGGCCGGTAAAAAGATTTGTGCATAAGTATGCGATAACTTTGCATAATATGAAATGTAGACGTCCATCATATTTACATTTGCATAAGAGGGTGTCTGGGGCGTCAGGGCTGCAAGAAATTGAAGAATAGGTTTTGTATTTTTATCGATCTTTTGCCGTCTCGATGTGCCTGAACGACAGAGCTAAATAACCGAGAAAGACAACTGCAGTTCAATCTGATTATACCTGTGATAATTTTATGAAAAAAAAATTCTCCTCCTTAACTGGATTGATATTTTTAAAGACAATTTAAGAAGGATTTTGCTTGTCTTTATGTGTTCCCTTTATTTGTATCTTCCTTAAATTTTGTCTCCCGGTTATTTGATTACTAGGAAATTTTAGTAATTTCGAAGTATAAAAAATATTTATAATAAAAATATAAGAACGTGACAGTGGTAGATACTTATAGATTGTATGTAAAAAAAATATTTGCGAAAATGTCATTATCCACAGATAAAACAGAGGCATACGTTTGTATGGACTAAATGGCACCGGGATTTTTTAATTTTGATAATACTTTTTATTATACATAATACGTTTTATTTTAAAGTTGGTTCTTTAAATAAAAGTTTCAAATTAAGCGTGGAAATAACGTGATTAAAATTTTTGTGTCGGCTCTTAGTGTTTATTTAATTACTATTTTTATTTTATCATATTGTAACATCGAGTAATACATAACAGGCCATTACATTTTATTGATATGAAAGATGTTAAGAATTAATTAACTAAGTTCAGCATAAAAATAACTAACTATATTATGTCAATCTCTACCTGCCTATTATCATGATGAAAGTGCACGCAACCGAGGGAGGACGGGAGGTTACATGGACCTTCGCTATTAATTTTTCTGCCGACTTCCAAAAAAGAGACGGTACTCAATTCGACTGTATGTTTTTTTATGTGTGTTACCTCATAACTTTTTACTGGGTGAACCGATTTCGATGATTCTTTTTTTATTTGAAAGCTGACACTTCTCGTGTGGTCCCATATGAATTTGATCAGGGTCAGATCAATAGTTTTTGAGTTATTCTTAATAACTTGTATTGAAGTCGGCTGTACAACATTTTTAATTTTTAATTATAACACATTTATTTTAATGTATTTCCAGTTCCACAAAATAACGCCTCACTCGTGAAATTCACTTATATTAAAGTTAAGTTTTGTCGGAGAGTATTTTATATTAATTAACACGTTGATGGACAGTAACGCCTACAGACGTTGCGGTAAAGTTTGCGATATGACAGAACGTCAGTCGACGTTCGAGTTTTAGCCCTTATAATATCAGTACGCCTTACGACGTTCCAGATTCCTTCAAAATGTATAAAGCGGCATTTTGTACTGTCACTGTACATACAATTTTTGTATTTGTACTGTCACATCGTCAAGTTTTACACACATTTGAAAAAAGTCCGGTCACTCATACAACGATAATTTTGTACTCTCCCCGCGCAAGCACAGCACGCCCCTCGACGTCATCTTTACATACATTCAGTGGAGTAGTGCGCGTCAGCGGTGCTCCACGTACGTTTACGCTGCACTTGCAACCAAATATTTCGCGAAGGTAAGCCACGTGTAATTTTAAATGTTTTGTTTTGTTTTATTAGTAGTTATAATAAATAATACAATTTGTTGAGCTTTCTAAGTTAAACTTTTAGAAGAAAAACATATGTTTGGGTTTTATTTTGTTTGTAAATAAAACGATATACTTTTCAGATGGATCCCTTTGAGGAAAGTCAAAGACGGTTACAAGCGTTATTTGATGGTGCCTCCACTCCTGATTCCTTTGAAGAACCGTTTGCGGATGATGGAGAATATGGATCAGATAAGGATTATCGACCGTCTGGAAGTGAATCTTCGAGTTTTGAAGACCCAGTTGGAAGTTCGCAAACAAGACGCGTGCAAGAAACAGCGGCTATAATCTCGGGTGAGTCTTCTGATTCTTTGGGTGATGATGATGATAGAACTACATGTTCTTCCTTAGAATGTCATCAAAATACTGATGATGTTCAGTTTCATGTTGAAATCGACGACAGAACTTCATGTTCTTCAGTAGAACGTCAAGAAAATACGTATGATGAACAAATAACTCCTGGGCCTTCAAATAATGAAATATTTGCATCCGAGTCCCAGAGCGTCTCCAATCAGCCAAACTTTGAGCATCTTATCAATCGATCTTTTTCACATGTTACAGAGGAGTCATGGTCTACATCAGTTACTGACATACCTGAATTTTATTTTTCCATGTCTGAATGTGGTTTGACTGTGAATATTGAAGATAAAAATAATGTTGTCGATTTTTTTCATCTTGTTTTTCCACAAAATTTCTTAGAATATCTAGTAAACTGTACAAACGATTATGGGAACCGCCTCTGTAACACTAACAGACCTCATACTAGACATAGTCGTAAAACAGTATATCGTGAGACTAATTGCGAAGAAATGATGAAGTTTTTGGGTCTCACTCTTTTGAAAGGTCATGTAAAATGCCCCAAGCAAAGAAGTCTCTTCGTGCCATCAGATCCAATATATTATCATCCCGTTTTTAGCTACACGATGTCAGGAAGAAGATATGAACAAATTTTGCGTTGTTTATATGCAGCAAACTTGGACGCCAAAGGGGATGATAAGATCGTACAACTAATTGATATGCTAACACTGAACTTCAGGAAAATCTATAAACCTGGCAAATAACTGTCGTTAGACGAGTCTCTTCTTTTATTTCGAGGTCGTTTGCACTTTCGCCAGTATATTAAATCAAAAAAGGCTCGCTATGGCATCAAATTTTTCGAACTAACAACACCTGATGGCTATGTTCTCAACATGAAAATGTATAGTGGAAAGCAAGCTTCATCTCCTGAATCTGGATCAAAAACTGAAAAACTTGTATTAAAATTGATGCGTCCATATCTATTACGTGGACATCATCTATTTATGGATAACTACTATAATTCTGTGAGCTTTTCACAAAAATTACTTGAATTGAAAACTCATACAACTGGCACTTTACGTACAAATCGCAAAGATAATCGTAAAGACATAGTTAATAAAAAACTGAAGAAAGGTGAATACGTGTGGGTACGCAAGAACAAAATATATGTTTCTAAGTGGAAAGACAAGCGCCCAGTTTTTATGATAACTACTAAACATCATCCATCGATGGTGCAAGTAAGAAACAAATATGGAAAGTTGAGATTGAAACCTATTGAAGTTAAATCGTATAATGATAACATGTCCGGTGTTAATCGCTGTGACCAAATGGTAGCTTATTATTCGACTCCTAGGAAAACCATAAGATGGTACAAAAAGCTACTATTCCATCTACTGGATGTAGCAGTTTGGAATTCATTTTATCTGTTCAAAAAATATAAAAAGAACAATGCTGCTAATTATCATTATCTAAACTACAGAGATGAACTTATCAAAGTGATGATTAGACTTGACAACAATTTGAAAGGGAAAGATTTGGTCATGGCATTCAGTAGCATTCACGATAGCAGACGGTTCCGTCCCAGTACATCATCTGTTCCTCCTCCACCACCAAATATTTCACAAAAAACAAACATGGTGAGTGGTCATTGGCCAGAACAAATGCTAGCTCGAGCAGGAACCAAAAAAAAATTTGCATTTCTGAAGTGCAAGGTATGTACCCAGAAAAACATTAGAAGAGAAACCAGCTATCGTTGTAAAGGATGTCCAGATAAGCCTCCATTATGTCCATCGTGCTTCGAATTTTATCACGAAAATTTAACAGATTAAGATCTTTTAATTGTGAAATTTTTATTTAGTAATAAGTTTATTATGATGATGATATCATGTTTAAAAGTTCCTATATCTCTATGCTCAAACTGAAAACTACATTTATTGATTATATTTTTGAAATTTTTATTAATGTTAAAAAGTATTAACTTATATAATTTAAGTGCTAATTGAAAAATATGTTAGTTGTACTTTTCTAATGCTAATAAATAGTTTAATTTGATTTTTCGCGGAAGGTGTTCTCGATATATTGCATGTAGTTTCTTTATTCCTTTAATTGCCTTAAAAAACAATTGAGACTGAAATTGATTTCATTAACTATATTTTGTATAAGTATTTCTACATAAATGTATACTTAAATATTACCGTTGTTTCAATTGCTCTCATAAAATCGTTGATCGTCTAAAGACGTACGGTCATATCGTATAGTCAAATAGCCGCCGTTTTTTGTCAGTACGCCTCTCGACGCCATCGTCGACAGGCGTTCTGGCAAATCACGCACTTGAATGCACATTTTATGTGCCAGTACGTCGTGCGACGTTTACGTCTATATCCGTTGTGTCACAATAGGTAATTTTTGGACGCAGTGTAGTGACACAACGCCTATGGCCAATGTATGGAAAAAAGTAGTGTATTTGCAAGTGCAATCAGTAAGCGAGTACTGTCCATCAACGTGTTAAACAGTCTAAACTTCAAAATATCTTATCTTCCTAACAATTTGTATTTACTTATAGATATAGAAGAAACAAAGTATGTCAACGATGACGACTTTGCTTTCTAAAAAATGTAAATGTATGTATGTATGTTCGTTTAATAATTACGGTCGAGTTATTTTTTTGACTATACTTACTAGATGTGGTCAAACCATAGCACGACGTAATATTCTACTACCGCCATCTACACATCGTGTCAGTAACTACTAGCTCATAGAACTCATGTATAGAGCCAACTTTAGAAATTAATTTAAATTTAAATTTTAAATAATTTTAGTGTAGTAAGTATTGTATACTATCAAATCAAATATTAACTAATGATAGTAAAATATAATATCTTCTTCCAATATTCTTAAAAAGAACATAAGTATAATATCAAAAGGCCTTGCACAGATAACTATATAGAATATACTAGTCGGCGAAGACCTTCCACTTTTGACACCGCTTCTCGTCCCCAGTTTAGTGACGTTATACCGCTATCTGTCGGAGGGCTAGTCTTTTCGGTACTTTCTTTAATGTTTTATTTTGTACAGTAATAAAGCCTACTTATTCAAGACAAAATCGAGTTCTGAATAAATCGACTTTCATTCTTTCGTTCTTCCGAAACCATAGGTAGCGCAGAGTTTCAGCTATCTGTCGCTAGATGGCGTTAATAGTACTAAACGACTAGAATGCTCTTTCTTGATAAAGTTGTATGTACTATTTTACGTAATATGAATATTATTCAGGAAGTGATATTTTTTGTTAAAAGTATATGTGGATAAAAAATACCTGTAAATTCACAGTCATTATGTCGTCTATGTTTAATAATAATGTACTTACTCTGGTTTCAACTAGTGATGCAACGATTACTTGTTTTACGATTACACTGATTAAAGTGATTGATACTAGAGTTACCTAAATAATGTTTATTATTTTACATAAATAAATAAATAATCTTGGCTGCAATAATTTGTTTCAATAATGTTAGGTATTATTGCGATTAAAACATGAACATATTTATGATAATTAATTTGATGGATGAAAAATATTATTTGAAAATTCCCACAGTTTTTTTTTACAATTACCATGATAAAGGTTGTACAGCGGTAATTTATCTATTTCAAAAAATTAAATTGAAAACAAACGAATAATTAAAAAACATTTATAATATTTCAAAAGTGTAATACAGGTTTGCGGATTTTATTTAATTAAATGATGTCGTCCAAATGATGACCATTTCTTGTAACACACTCTTGTAAGCGAACTCTCATATCCGCCATTACACGGAAAAACAAAGCTCCGGGGAAATGGCAGCGATTTCTCGTTGAATATTTTCTTGTAGTGCAGATATGGTAGGTACGGGGATTATTACAGTACCTACAATTTTGATTTAAGATAATCCCACAGCGACTGTAGTGGTAAGGGTATGTCTCCGTACTTGCTTATCAATTTTCCAGGGGAAATTCCTTTGACTTAAGCAAGGAGACCCTACCAGTGTCTTCTATCCTATTGTTGCGGCCGTGAAGGAAGGTTACAAATGTAACTTAACGCCATCTAGCAGTTAATGCGGGTACTATTATGTATGAAGTTTTATAAAAAGTAATCTGATTACAATTACGAGAATTAAACGTAATGACTTCAAAGGACATAAGATTAAAAGAGAAAACTTTAGTTTTTGTTTTAGTTAGTGTATAAGTAGAACATAAATGCGCCATGTTGTCCACCTCGTAAGTTTTGTTAAATGTTACGGTTGACTGCAAAACGTTGAAAATAACAATTGCGATTATTTTCCTTAAGATTTTGATAGATGGCGTGTTAATAAAATTTGGTGTCAAATTTAATTTAATTTAAATGGAAAAATAACATCTGAATAACTTAAATGTATTCATATTTCACGGGAAGTAATCACAATTCCAATTTCATAACGAATCAGGTACAATGACTTACCATACATTACTTACCAGACTTGACATACCAAAAAATCATGCCACATTTAAATCCGGGAATATCGTAAAACATGAATACCAGCGTAAAATAGCAGCTTAACGCTGCTGTGTTTCGTATGGTGAGTGTAAAGAACCGGAGACCCTTTTTACTGGAAACGAGGCATTCCATCTTAGTTCTCACGAGTGGCAACGCATCTGCATTTTGATTCGTAATCGAGGATAGATGTGGATGTCTATGGGCCACAGCAACCACTTACCATCAGGTGGACTGTGTGCTCGTTTGTCACCCTTATCTTATAAAAAAAAACATAGGTTACACGTTCATTCTGGCGTCAGTTCAATCCATAAATGATGTCAGAGTGACGGGCAACTGACTGTATACGGGTAGAGTAGCTATTAAACACACTGAACGCGTGTGTAATAGCTATCAGTCTGATGTTAGTCACCGCCACAGAAAAAAGTAATATATCGGGGAGCTTAGACAGTGATGGAATCGTACGCCGTGTCACCGCGTACGCTGACTGCCCCGCCACCCCTGACGTCCTCTTCTCAACCATTAGCCCCGGAGAAAGAATTTATTACAACTTTAGAAGTTTTATTCTTTGAGATAAAACGAATAACCAACACGTGAATAAATATTAAACAGTGGTAGAGCCACGCAGCAGCTTTTGCTGTCGCACGGATGGGCCGGCTCGAACCGGGGTGGTACCACGACCTCACAGAAAACCAGCGTGAAGTAGAGGTTTACCTCTGCGTTTCGCTTGGTGAGTGCAGGTGGCCGGAGGCCCTTTTTGCTGGAAATGAGGCATTCCATCTTAGTTCTCACGGGTGACAACGCATCTGCATTTTGATTCGAAAACGATGATAGATGTAGATGTCTATGGGCCGCAGCAACCACTTACCATCAGGTGGACTGTGTGCTCGTTTGTCACCCTTATCCTATAAAAAAAAAAATATATAAGAGACACGAGGCGCTGCAGAAACCTTAAGTAATTTTGAGGAAAAAAATAAAACCCCAAGCTAATGTAGTAGATGTGAAAAATAAAATAATAATCTAAATCAGTTCAACCGAAAATTCTACGCGATAACACGCATACGCATTAGGTATGGATTATAACAAGAAAAAATTAAAGAATTCATGGTGATAGTTGGAGTTGGTATTAATTTTCTTTTTCACATCTTCTACATTAGCTTGGGGGTTTTATTTTTTTCTCAAAATCTGATCGTCAGTCTGACTTACCGTGTAATACCGCCCGCTAATCCATCATTTAGTCATCCGTCTATACGTGACCAATGTCATAGACATAGACTGAACTAACGCCAAACTTAACGTGTAACTAGGGTTGCCATCTTCTAAAATGAAAAAGCCGGACTCGGCGCCCCAAAAAGCCGGCCTTTTGGCCCTAAAAGCCGGACAGTAATTTTTAGTCAAACACCTTTCTGAGACCATGCAAGCCAAAAAATTCACCAACTCCAACCCCCCGAGAAAAAAAAACAAAAATATTCCGTTACATACGTTAATTGTTTATTAATCAATCACAGCACAGTTTCAAGTGTATACGTTACTTATTTATTTATTCTGCAAGCGATGCGTGCAACGCGTTACACTAACAAAAAGCCTAACAAAAGCCGGACAGGCCGGACACATAAAAATTTGGCCGGACACAACCCGAAAAAGCCAAACATGTCCGGCTAAAGCCGGTCAGATGGCAACCCTACGTGTAAACTCTGTGGAGGAGGAGTTTTGGCGGGAACTTGACCTGCACGGCTAGCATGGGCTGGGGACAAAAATTTTATCCACCGATTATATCCACTAACAAGAGATAAAATTATCTTGTCCCTATGCCAAAGCACGGCAACGAGGAGAAGTATATCCCCGTTTGACATAACGAGTAGACATATTATATCTCCCGTCCGTAGCATGGAGCCAAATTAAAGACAAAAAATTATGATTTTTTGACTTTTGAAAGGGACAATTCTATCTTAGTTCATTGGACGTGGGTTTAAGTTTATATTCATACAAAAAATATATCTAAGTCTAAGTCTATCTCCCACTTTATCTACTGTGGATATTATATCCACCAGTTTGCCCATGCTCGAAGGGTGGATAAAACTAAGCGAGGGGATAAATATTTTCTCCTTTCCCCGGGGATAAAATTGTCTCCGGCCCATGCTAGCCCTGCTGGGGCGGTTTGTTGCTCCTGTATTATTATTTAAATAATGGTTTGAAGTGGACTTTGATATATAAAAGTGGTGCGGTTTTGTGTATTAAGTGTCTGCGCATGTGAACTATTAGTGGAAACTGTGAAACAAGTGCTCTGATGGTGATGGATTCTCAAGATAAGCTGTTTGTTTGCATAGGCGCTTTTGATACCATCGCCAACTGTCAGCTGTCTTCTGGCTCAAGTTTCCGTCAAAATCTCCCAAGGGCTGCACAATGTGACGCATCAACATATTGTGAAGCAGTGAACTATGAAGAAATTATAATAAACCGAATAAAAATACTCAAGACTTGGCCTAAAGGTCTAGATACCAGGCCATAAACTCCAAAAAAATCTGTGTAAGAGGAAATTCGTAGATTTTGTAAAGACCTCACGAAGGTAGATGGCGGTAAAAATATAATCATCTCGAATATTTGAGATGTAAAATATTATCTAAATTCGACCGGCGCTCTCAAATTGTTTTATTCCTTTAGCTCTTTGAAGTTGGACTACTTTTCATTAAAAGTGATTTTTTACGCTTTTGTGTGGACTAAAGAATATGATAATCTCTATGAATTTTTTATTACTACCTATTTATAAAAAAAATAAAAAGAATCATCAAATCTGTTCACAATTGACGAAGAATCGCACAACGTACCTACATACAAAAAACGTAGTCTAATTGTTTGTCTAACTTCTTTGTTTTATGTTTACCACATTTCCGTTCTAATTTCTAAATTTCAACGTTATGAACGCTTTGCAGCAGCTATGATCACTGGGACTGAGGTTTTTGGCATATCATAGATTTAGAATGTGGGCATCCACGACATTTTCTGCCGCCAGAGCGGCGCCACTAGAAAGTGAGGTATAATATTTAAAAGATTTCATAGCGGGGAAGTTAATTTGTTCGGAAAATGTAAAAGATATTACTTCTTTTTGTACTATTAGCTATATTTTATATTAATAACATTAAAAATAAATAAACCAAACAACGGATATTCATAAAAGTAGTAAAATTTAAAAAAAAGTTAAATGTGCAAAAAATTAAAAAACCTGCAAACAACCTGCAACATCTGGTGAGCAGAAAATTATTAGCACTCATTAACTGAATATAATTATTCGATCAACGCAGAATGATTTTACAGTAGTATTGTGGAGTTGCTTTTGAAAAGCTATGCTTGGATATGGATTTAATTTTTTTGTATGTTATGTTATGTTTATATTTATGGTAAGTGGTTGCTGCGACCCACAGACATCTACATCTATCCTCAATAAAGAATCAATATGCAGATGCGTTGTCACCCGTGAGGACTAAGATGGAATGCCCCTGTTCCAGTAAAAAGAGTCTCCGGTTTTCTACACTCACAATACGAAACACAGCAGCATTAAGCTGCTATTTTACGCTGGTATTCTGTGAGAGCATGGTCCTTCCCCGGTCGAGCCGACCCATTCGTGAAACAACTATAGGGGAGATGCATGCAATATGATCCCCCTAACAGAAAAACTTCACTGCGCTCAAAATTTAAGACAAAAACACAAGATTTAAATTTTTAATAATAGTGAATTTTGCAGACAGACAAAAACTTTAAAAATTGTATTTTTGTTATTAGTACCGTACATACTTTCATATGTATTTAGTAAAAAGCTGTAATTGGACATTACAAACAGACATCGGTTTACACATAAAAAAGTTATGAGGTAACGCAAAAAAAAGAATATACAGTCAAATTGAGTACCTACTCCTTTTTGAAGTCGGTATAAAACTAATAATTATAAAAATATCGTAGATTTTAGATTAGATACAAGATATTCAGATTCAAATAATATTTATTGATATGTACGACAAATATTACATATTTTCAACACTTCATTAAGTAAATATTGGAGTGTCGAATACAATAGATACTTTTGTGTAGAAAAACGGAATTCGATACAATATCAATTCATTCGGAACAGCCGAATTGCGTGACTGGTGACGAGTGGAGCGCAGTTCAAACGTGCAATCAGGTTACAAAAAAACTGACGTCTTGTAATATTTTGCTATAATATTTCATCATCAACATCTTAATTTGCTTTGTGGCTTTCCTTGGGGGAGGCCTATGTTCAGCAGTGGACTTATGAAGGGATGTAATGGTGATGATGATGATGATCATGATGTACGTGGTAGAGCCACGCTGCAGATATAATATTGTTGTAGGACGAATGGGTCGGTTCGACCGAGGAAGGACCACGCTCTCACAGAATAATGCCTCAAAGCACGGTGCCACCTGCATCCATCGACTTCCTGTATGTTTTATCAGGACTTTTGTTTTGACTATGTTCATCTTAAGACCTAACCGTTGGGAGGCACTATTGAGCTCATTGAGCATAGTGCTTAGGTCCTCCAGCGATTCTGCCATAAAGACTATATCGTCGGCAAATCGAAGGTGAGTGGTGAAGGTCCCATCTTAGCCGTCAGGAATGACAACGCATCTGCATTTTGATTCTTTATCGAGGATAGATGTAGATATTTATGGGCCACAGCATCCACTTACCAGGTAGACTGTGTGCGCGTTTGACACGATTAATCTATAAAAAAATCTTTATTCTGTAACGGGGTGTGGGAAATGGGGAGGGAGCCTCAATATAGTCCTGATAAGGGGGTACGAACTACGAATACGAGTTTGGTTTAGACCATATCGAAAGTATGTGTGCTAGGTCGTCACCCTTAGCTCGAGTGAGTGAAGCCTGGTTATAAATAGAGTTAACGACATCTAGAAGAAGGTTTTTTGGACGTCTCCCGGGAGGGCTTCTTAGTACTACAGAGTGCTAAGCTTCTGTGTTTTATAGCAGTCATTCGAAAGTTTTCGATAAAACACAGAATATTTTGATTTAAGCCGCGTTTGTTGTTCGTTACACGTGGTAAAGCCACGTTACTGCTATGTTCTAGTTGTAGCATGAATGGGTCAACTCGATCAGCAAAAGACCACGCTGTAACCAAATACCAGCGTGTTTCGTATGGTGAGTGGATAGAACCGAAGACCCTTTTTACTGGAAACCAGGATATCTTAATACTTAGCGGTGACAATAAATCAGCAATTTGATTCTAAATCGATGTATGATGAATGTCTATGGGTGTTCGTTTAAGAATATCTTTCTATTAAAAAAAAACATGTACATAAACATGTTTTTATTCACAAATTAAGGTTCGATTTTTAAATACACAGGTAATATTTATGCATAGAATAAATTAAATATAAACAAATAAAAAATTATCACTTTTATATTCAGTCGGGATATGATTTATTCGATTGAACACCGGACAATATTTCCAGCGAAATGTACAAAACAATAAGAGAGCCGATTTCGATTTCTGAACAGAAACGCTTATGTACAAAAGTTTGTCGTTGAATTGAAAATTCCGAAGCATCGAAAATGCTCTTACATTTTACTCAAATAACAAAAACATGGAGGGGTGTTATACTCGTAAGTTTGTCTGCGTTATCGTAGTTCCTGGACGGATGAAACGATTTTGTAGTTTTTTTTCTTCGTTTGCTTTATAATTGTCTTACTTGTGAGTGTTCTTAGCTGTTTCTAGAAAAACTGTTTAGCCGTTTGAAGATCATCAGATATTTTTATTTCAGGGAGGTTTTTCTAATTTTCAATTTAGGTTATTGATTATTAAGGTATTTAGAGGAACGTAAGAGATTTCTGTAGGACAGGACATAATTCATTAATGTGTTCGTTTATTGGCTATAAATAGATAGCCTCCCCATAAATTGCCCCATTCATGCGAAACTGGGTTTCGACAAATAAAAATAAGTCCTAAATAATTGTTAACTAATTTTACATTAACTTTGTTGATTATCTAATATATAAAAATTTATGTTTGTTCTTATTTTATGCGATGCCATACCGCTCATCAGATTGCGCTAAGACTTTGTTAACCCATTGTACTTGCGTGATAGTTATAGGCATAGAACAATTAACTTACAGTAGGTGGCGCACGTATTCTACCGTCATTATATAATATCATTCAATGTATTATCATTATTAATAAAACAATATAACAACCACGCTCTCACAGAGTAAAATAACAGCTTAATGCTGCTGTGGGGTAACAAAAGAATAAACTGTGCACTTGATGTAAGTGGACACACACACACACACACACACACACACACACACACACACACACACACACACACACACGCACGCACATACACACAAACACACACCGCCACAGCCAAACACACAAAGACGCACAC
Organism: Parnassius glacialis; assembly: GCA_033319125.1. NCBI lineage: Eukaryota > Metazoa > Arthropoda > Insecta > Lepidoptera > Papilionidae > Parnassius > Parnassius glacialis. The sequence continues at coordinate 7,186,631 of JAVANC010000024.1, read as the reverse complement.
AACACATGCACAGTCAATGTATATACCGCGTCCGTTGGCGAACTCGAGACTCACACAGATTCACACGAGATTTAATAATTTTTCTAGATTCGTACTTCCACAGGATTTTTTGAGCCCTTGGATAGCATATGATATGTTGCTCTGAGGTTCGCATCGTGCTCAAACTCTCTATTCTACACACATTTCAATATAATTATGACAATCAAATATTAATGCAGAATTTTTCTAGACGTCGGTTTATCGCATCAAGATCTCATATTTGACCTGCGCTTTACGGGTTACCAGTCACACAATGCGGATTTTCCGATTGAATTTATATTGAATCGAATTCCGTTTGAGAGCATTTCTGTTGTATTTACACTCCTCCGATGTTTTACCCAATAAGCCGCTGAAAATAATAAATATTTCTTTTATGTTAATATCTCGTACATTATTTTGTCGTATTTCAAATAAAATCTACGACATTAAATACTCTTTAGTTTTTGTTTTTTCTTGTTTGTCCTTTTGGTTAAATAAAGAGATTCAGTTTCAACTGTGTTACATTCTTATTGAATAAGGGTAAGAAACAAGCGCATAATCCATCTACCCACCCATAGACATCTACATCTATCCTTGGTTAAGTATCGAAATGCAGATGCGTTATCACCCCTGAGGTCTAAGATGGAATGCCTCGTTTCCAGTAAAAAGGGTCTCCATTTCTCTAGTTCTCTACACTCACCATAAGAAACAGTAACATTAAGTAAGCTCCTATTTTACGCTGATATTCTGTGCGGGCGTTGTCCGTACCCGCTCGCGTCTACCAATTTATTCTACAACTATACATATAGGTGCAGCATGGCTCTACCGCATATAATATGATAATTATAATTTTCTGCGATGACCAGTTGGCTTTTACATTTTCATCGGACACAGGGCAACTAAATAAAATAACTGACGATGATGAAGATGATGACTGGTTGTGATGTATATAAACTTTAGTAACTAAATGCTGTCATATACATCACATACATAAATAAATAAATAAAAAATAAATATAAATTAAAAAAAATATATTTCATTCTTTTACTAACACGCCATCTATCAAAATCGTATGGAAAACGATCGCAATCTTATCCGCCGTGACATTCAACAAATCATACGGAGTGGCACTTAATTACTAAAATAAAAAGTAAGGTCACTTCTGTTAATCTTGCTTTAGATATTAGTTAAATATAAATTATTAACTTGTACTTATAACCTTATTATTATTTCTATTAAACTTTCGTTAGATATTAGGTAAATATAAATTATTAACTTGTAAGCTTATTACTTTTTAAACAACGATACATTTAATAACACCCGTATGAGTTACTAGATGGCGATAATATAATATTTATAACATTCATTTTATTTTAAATATCATTTATCTCAGTAAATTTAAAAAAACTGTATAAAAGGCTGTGGTAGTTTTCATATATTTAATCAAATTAAATAACACAAATAAATCCATGGCTTACCAGCAATTTTATTAAAAACATTAAAATATGTTTTATTTAACAAAGATTATTTATTAATTAATATTTAAATTTGGTATTTATTATGTACAAGATAACTTTAATTTTTAACATAGTACCTATTTACTATTTGAAGTCAAGTATGATCTGGAGATGGAAAATTCTTATCTGTTGTGAACAAATAGTTATTCATCTTCTAATAACAGATGGCGCTAGTAGTATATTAAAACTTGCTGTTTTCAACAAATACTGCGAGTACGAATTAAAAATGACTTTCAAAAATAATATACAGACCAAAGATGTTTTATAGGTCCAGATACCGTGTTGCTAACACACCGGAACGTTCATAGTGAAGACAGCCTTTGATTCATGTGTGCGTGAGTACCACGTGACGCGCATATCTTACGCACCATGGCTGCATTAATGTGCGTGACTTCGGTAATAACAGTGCGAATCGATTACCCAAAAATGTGGGAGATTTTATATTTCATTCATATTGACGTACCTATTGATTCTAAGAGTATAAATGCGTGGCGTGTTTGTATAAGGATATAGTTGCTTATGTGTTCTATGTAGGTACGAACATCGCACTAAAATATTGAAGATATGTAATAAAACCTATAATTAATGTAACAGTTAAAATAAATAAAAAAGCACAGTAGATATTTATGTATGTAACATATATTTATAATCTATTATTACTAAATATATACAGAGTACTACACTTTTGTACTGTAGAACACAAAATATTGCCGCTTTTTACGAAGACATTAATTATTTTTCAATCCTAAGTAAAATGACGAAAAAAAGTAAGTTTGGTTAAGCGTAAACTTCGGCCAAGAGATAGCAAAATGTTTAATTTTTTTAAATTTCTCCGTTCCGTTGCTGCGTGAAGGAAGGACAAAAACAAATAAACAAAAAATCACACTTTCACATTTATAATATTATATTAGTCTGGATTGTCAAGAATGATAGATACACTTTTAAAACCGGTTAACAATCGGCTTTTTGAGGGTGGAACTATACACTCGCGCTCTCTTTCTCGCTCTAGTAAATAACGATTCTGAATGACCAAAAAGGATAGAAGCACCGGAAAGTGCAATTTCATGCTGCCAGATATAGTTCAACCCTAACCCTTAAAACGGTTTAACTCTATAGGTTGGGTAAAATCTGTAAAATTATACTGTTTTAAACCCCTATACAGATAGCCTTTGCGGTTGGTCATGACATTAAAAAATGGTAAAAACATTTCATAGATTAGGCAACACTCGAATATTATTGCGCAGTATTATTACTTGTATTGACATTTAGCTTTCGTAATCTTTTACAAAGAAATACACCATAAAATTGTATAGTTACTTATGAAAAGTGATGTTCCTATCCTTATCATTTTTCCAAGAGTAATTTTTAAATGATTTCACAGCACAAACAGTCATTTTGCGAAATTAAAAACACCGGTGCGTGATGTAAGTTCACAGTGAACGTCGCTGGCGTAATGGCGGAACGATCGAACGAATACGCCAATATTGGCGCCTTTGAAATGGAAGCCTTTTTGGCGCGCGTACACGGTATCTGGACCTATAAAACATCTTTGATACAGACTTACTATCGTCCATTATTTTGGGGAATGAAGTGGTAACTGGTTAGTGGTTACCAAAGATGTTTGACCTATAAAACATCTTTCATCTTTGGTGGTTACGATAAGCGTTGACTAACTTCGCTCATTTATATCCTGCCATTGAGTACCTATGGTTCTTGGCATATTTCACCTGCAAAACTGGATTTTTAAAATTGTTTTATTCATCAGTTTATCTTCATCATCATTAAAGAAAAACAATTTTTGGACAAACTGAAATTAAAATTAAGTCCTTTAATTTTTTTTATACATTCTCCTATATATACCTATAGATATACACCAGGTTTTTTGTTTATTTAACAATATTTTTGTTGGTGCGTCTGCTATGTTAACGATCGCACTTCTGAATGACTTGACCGATTTTAGGTTATGTTTACACAATATATTAAAATTTGTCGAGACCATGGTCCATAGCTGTCACTATAGTCTTTGAAAGCTATATTAGGATCCAATAGGTGGCGGTCTAGTCAAGTAATTAACAAATTCTTAATTTTATGGACCAAAACTACTCGCATCCTATCTTGTTTCCTCCTATTTTTCCTATCCTATTTTTAATACTAGTGTCATAGATAAATAAATATGTAGCAAGCTAACTAGTGTCGAACTTGGTGTGATTCTGGATTTAATGAAATAAGTAAAGTGATACATTTATTATTTAAATCTGTGAGTACATTGGACCCCATTTTAGCACATAACCTACACATTTTTAGATCTACTTCCGTAAGTACTCCCAACACTCATTAAAATTTTTGAAAGATTATTCTAGATTAAATGTTAAGTTTTTGTAAAGTAAATAAACATCAGATAGGTTTTACTAGGGGTCGCTCGACGGCTGACAATGGTGTTGAGCTGTTGAATATTTTATAATCTTTGCACTGTGTTCACCGTGAGACATTAATCAGGAAGCTACATCATTATGGTGTAAAACAGGTGGATGCCCCTTTTACCAGCCTTTTAGTGCCAATTTCAACATTAAAAATTCCTGCTATTTTAATTAGGGCACAATATTTTTAAACATTTGCTTTAAACGATAGTTTATTTATCTAAAAATATAATGAACTTTTATTTACAATCATATTATTTCATGAACAATTTTAAAAACGGCGATAAGAAAAAAAGCGTTGTGCCACCCTGTACCGAATGTCGTCCTTTTATGTATTTAATGCCAGCATAGCATAGGGTTATGCTTTTTGAGTTTTTGGTAAGTACCTATTGTAGGTAAGTTTTAGAGTCATTCGGGTCAAGTGTGCGCACTTTGATAAATATTAGTTCACTACGCATAAAATAAAAAAGTTAGGAATATAAAAGTCGGCTCTGAGATAAACCACATATTAGCCTCTAAATTGAAATAGAAATAAGAATAGAAAACTTGGTGTTTTTTTTTCTGTAAGCATTTAATTACATAAAATCGGAATGCGCTCACTTGACCCATGATGCGGGTAACTGTACGCACCCGTACGGGGTAAGTATACGCATATGGGATAAGTAGCGCATTCCTTGGATTAATCAAAATCTACACAATATTCAAGAATAAAGGTTCTTTATTGTAATGCCACTTAAAAATATTTTTATTAGTTATTAGTCTTTGCATTAAAATAACAATTATCTCATAAAATTAAATTAACTTAACATTTATTTAAATTAAAATATAGAAATTTTTAATTATTAATATTTAGATATAATATTTTACTTGGGATTGTCTAATTTATTAGAAACAATATTAATTTGGGGATCGTCAATTCAATTATCACAAACAAAAACACCTCTCTTATGCAGTGCATCCTCATCAGATGGCATCCTCATGTTACCAGACTTTGCATACATGCACTGACTCCATTCTTCAGTATTTGGCTCTGTTTATTTTTGCTTACATAGAGGATAACAGTATTCTACTGTTGTAGCGGTCGAGGCCATAGAAAACTGTTCTTCCTCTTCAAGACGATGATGTCGATTTCGAATACAATACTCACTAATACCAATGGCACTTGCAGCAGCTCTTTTGCTCATGCTCAATGAGTGCTTTGGCTCTAGAGATTTGTTCTTCAGTGACCGATGCAACTTAAGGTCTTTTTCTTATATAATTTCACGGTATGGTGATGAGAAACTGAAAATAACATCGAAGGGGCAAGTGTACGCATGCGCACACTTACCCGCGCACACTTTCCCCAGAACACCAAATTGCAATTGAAAGCTCATAAAATAAATTGAAAACAAATAAAACATGATTTTTTTTATATAAAATGTAGGGTAAATATATTATTATTATTCAAAGAAAATACAACTTACCGTTGTGAAATCGATAACGCCGATGATACATTGTTTTCCATTAAACAAAAAATTTCGAATTTAAACACCATATACTGTTTTTTATGAAAAAAAAAAAGTTATTTCTCAACCGTCGCCACAAAAACAAGTCGCGACTAGCAGGGCACTCTGGCATCACTTTTCGACCTTAACAAAAACCTCCCCCCCGTTCCCCGTTCGGGAGATACACTCACTGCGCTCACTTACCCACTGCGCTCAGTTACCCCGAATGACTCTACTGTGTTTAAGTTTAAAGCAGTTCAATAAATTAAAGCAAATAATGATAAAATATTATGTAGTATATCGATTTATAATAATTTAATCATCAAATATACAATAATCAAGTCCACTACGGAACATCCTCCTCCATAGACTGTCGCATAGCCTGGTCCTAAGCCACTTTCCTTGTCATGAGTTTTTCATTTATGTTCTAAGTTGTAATTAGTATTACTAAGTTATAGTTTTTGCTTATATATACTATATTTATTACTTGTTTTTCTTCTTTCTCAATAAATAATTGAATACATAAGGTGTTCTTAATATACATCGAATGTCAGATAACCAATTATAAAACAGACGAATTGATCATATCTCCCTTAACTATCAAATAAGTTATGATCTAATTAATGGTATTTATTCCAGTTTATGATAGCCCTGATATATTACGTGGCTGAAATTAGGTACTTCTTATTAGGTACGTGAAACCAAATAACAGCCGGGCGGCTGACATTATGCACTCAATACATTTCGTATATCTAATTACAGCCCCATTAATTTCCTCTAAAAGAAAATAAATAACTTGTAAATTTTAACAAAAATAACTGCATTACTATGTCTATAGTCATATTCATACAAATCAAAAAGCCTGTATATGAATAATGTAAAGTAAGCATAATTTTACCGGGATCATTACTTGTCAAGAAATTAGGAAAATGAGCGCTTTTCGTCGCGTACGTGTTTTGATTTTTAATTTAACACTGTGAGGGTTAAAACTGTGATGTAATATTTGAAATATATTTTCCTCTAGTTACGAAAATTTTTTTAAGTGACAATATTTGTAGTTAAGACTAATAGAAATCTTATTTACGAAGTAAAAGACCAAAAGGCTGGAATTAGGGGCATGGCTGGTATTAGGGGCTTCCACTCCACTAGTTAACGAATAAAGTTATTTTTGAATAATCATCGACTTTTTAGGCACATACATAGAAAATATTATTATTACTATTTTCGTATTTTACCTTTGTTTCATGAAATACTTACAAATTATTAAGTATTGTTTGTATTTATGTGGGTATTATTTTTGTTTGTAATGAAAGTAAAAGTCACGTCCTATAAATCATATATTATATCCCATCCCACTCTTAGGTACACTGATACTGATAGGATTTTAGAAAGTGTCAACTGTCAACCGCGCTACCCCAATGTTGGTGGACTTCAAATGTCTTCAAATCCTTTTTTTTATTTCTCAGACATGCAGGTGTCCTCACGATGTTTTCTTTCACCGCTGAGCACGTGGTAAAAACTTCTACTAAGTTACAGCGAGCGGTAAGCCCTGTGCTGTCTTATTCTGTTTTTAGGATTCAGTAGTTACACAACAAGGAACCCTTATAGTTTCGCAATGTCCGTCTGTCCGTCCGCGGTTTTGCTCAGAGACCCTAGGTGCTATAAATCTGTAATTTGGCATAGTTATAGATATTAATCACGCCTAGAAAACTGTGAAATAAAATAAAATAAAAACATTTTTATTTTTGCTACTTCCCATACAAGTAAATGGAGGATGATTTTTTTTACCCGTATATTCCATCATGTGGGGAATTGTTGGCCAGGTCTTTCACAAATTTGTGGGTTTGGAACAACATCTTTTCGATTCAGGGGTCCGTTTGCGAAATATTTAGCTTTATGTGCCCTCCCCTCCCCTCTACCAACTAAACCGCCGTTTTAGGAAATGCGAAAAGTATACACAATAGTAGAATATATACTGAAGTTAAAATGAAAACTATCACAGCTAAATAGAGTTAAGAAGTTGACGAATATTAGTCGACCAACTTATAAAATACACTTAGATTAGTAAAAATTTCGTAACAACTCCATAGAAAGCGACCTAAAACTAGCTCCATTAATAACTTTTTAATGTTATTGTAAACTGTTGAAAATAAACATTTTATGAAGAAAACGACTTACATGGATTCCTACTATTAGCTTTACTTTTTCATTTGCGTGATAGACAGGGTATAATTATCAAAATCAAAAAGTTTTTTAATATTTTGCATGCCGTAGGCGCAAAGTGCGAGGTATGTTCTACTAGGGCCTAAAAATTAAGATTCCAACGTTTTGTCGCATGAAATCGTATCTAGCAATCATATTATACATATTAAATGATATAAAAAGCACATTGTCAAAAAGATAAATGATTGTTGAACTTATTAATATTTCGAATACCACTACCTTATAAGTTTGATTTGTATGTAAGTCCTTCAGTTATGATCTTCCTATTTGGGTTCATTTTTAGTCATTAAGCGGTCAAACTGCGAACTCACTTATTATGGTCATTATCAAGGAAGCCCACTTATTGTGACGGGCAACTACGAAACCCTACCTCTACACTGTGCGTGGCCCGACACGCACTTGGCCAGTTTTTGACGTGACAACGTCTTATAAATCGATGAAGCTGGCTGCACGCACGAAAAAACATGACTCATGCGGCGTTACCTAGGCGTTCCATTGAAAGTGCAAGCGAGAGCGCGGAACGAGCGACAAAGAGGCACAATCGGCCTCCGCGTTCGGCATGTCTGCATGAACAGCTGCTATACAATAATACATTTACATGTTTTCGTCAAGTATGACGTGCAGTGAAAAGTGAATGTGGTGTCAATTGTTTATAGCAACGATAATTGCGGCGATAAAGGTAATGATTCTTTCGATATTAAATATTTCTTATGACGTTGTCACGTTCAACTATCGTCAGTAAACCGGCTTTACAGACAACCGATTTTTTTTTGTAATATTTTAAAAATGAAAAATTGTCAGTTCACGAGCGAATACGCGTGGTTCAGTTAGTATGTGTGAAAGCCAGGTGTAAATACTCAGAGAGATTTCAGATAAATTATCGCGTGGAAATATTAAAAACGTTCACATCCATGACGATATTAATCAAAAATGATTTATATATCAAATAACTTTTTACATTAATCTTAGTACAGGCGTAGGTATTGCGTGTTTACACCTCACGTACAAACGAATATTTTTTGTAACACTAGAATGACATAAAAGTTGTAATCAATTTAAACACGCGACGCTGCAGCTATTTTATGGTTAAAGCACGAATGGGTCGGCTCGACCGCGGTAGGACCACACTCTCATACCACATAGGTACTTTGTCAACCTATTGCACTTGCGCGGGGGTCATGCCCATAGTACAACTAACTTACATAAAGGTGGCGCACGTATCGTACTAACATTACTTAAATAGCATTCAGTATTATCATTCCCAATTAAACAATATAACTCTTCCATATTTAAAACAATATTTCCATAAATATTTCTATTGGGACAACAACACGCCGCGCAACACAGATTGTATTATATAAAAAAGTGTGTGTATACTTACGTTCACACGTAGGAAGATATACTTCTTTAGCGTAACAAAACAAAAAAAACTTGAGAGAACACTGAAGTTGTCGCTTTTAGGTGTCAGTGTGTGCGCGCATCGTAATAACTTCATGATGTAGGTTTTAGGTGTCGGTGTGCACGCGCATCGTAAAAATCTAGTTATCTTGATAGCATCCACAAATACTGTATTAATCTAACAAAATTCGCTACTATGTCACTGATTTGTGTAATAAGGGCATAAGCGGTTGATGGACATTAACAGGTGTGAAAAACACTGTTTTGAGCAAAACGACGCTTGGAACGTATAGATCCTTAACTTTCTCTCATTTGTAAAGGAGACGTTATAAAATGTAGAGTGTTTTATCTCCCAGTGATTGCTGCTAAAGAATAATTTACTTTAAAATATTTTTTTTAAATTTCTGTTTTTATTGGTTATGTTGTTATCATTATAGTAAACCAAATAAAATGTTCCCATTTAATATGCCGTTAACATCGTTTTATCTAAATGCAAGTTTTGTGAGTTACCTTGATAGATTGAATGGATCAGAGCTAGTATTTACTTTTCTGGTAAGGATTTGTGTTTTTTTTTCTATTGACATAGAAATGATTTGATTTAACCCTAGTTAAAGTTAAAAGTTTAGGTTGCAGCCTATACACGATATAAGGTCGAGAAAAAAGTTTTATTGCCTTAATTTTAACGTGATACACTGAGTGGCCACACTTGGATAGGTCAGCGTCATTTCAATTTTAATGCCATTGAACGGCGTTAAAGTATACTGACCATTTATTTTTTTAACTCAAAACGGGACATGGATTTATTTATACTCCCCAGTTAGCAGGTTAACAATAAAACAATATTATGTTATTTATTTAAAAACTGTAACTTTATACAATTAGTGTTCACTATAATTATAATCACATTAATTATAATTATTTTTATTTTAGCAAATTATGAAAAACAAAAATTAATCACCAGTTCACCAGCTTCATTAAAGCAAAGTTCCTCAGACAGTAATTATTAAATGTAACATATTTTTTAATTATATTTATATTTGTCAGTGGAACCTATTTTCTCGCGGTTTAGGACAACGGGACTATTTTGCGTCCCGGAGCTTTGTTTGGGGACAACGGGACAGGTGACCGAGAAAAGGGACAGTCCCGTTCAAAACGGACGTATGGTCACTTCACGTTAATATTCCTTGAATTTCAAGCAAGATGAACGTTGGCAGCGTCAACTCTACTCTATATTTGATGAGTGTAAATTTTTATTATATGAATATATTTTATCATTGCCTAAGCATGGCTCTGTTTGCAGAATCTCAAGAAACGTAATAACTTTTTCATTATTCCACTCTATCGTAGCCATACGTGCGACTCCGTTGCGCTCACCGTGCACAATGGGGCATGTTACATTGTCAATATTATCACGATATCGTGATAATATTGATAGTATAATAGGCTGTATCGCAGTATCGTGATAATATCACAAGTTATCCGGAAATTTTGAAATCCGCAATATTGGCTTCAATAATATTGAAATGTAAGCGTTTTGCGATATTTTTTCTGTCAGTATTCGCCCGTAGTCATGGTGGAACGACGTCCGAGTAGTGACGATGACGAATTACGCTCTGTCGTTGATAGCAATGAGCAAAAAATTACTTAAGAGTTTATTTTTCTATTTGAAACGTCCCCGTCTTTGTGGAATCCAAAAGATAAACATTATTTAATTTGTTTTTTATAGGATAAGGGTGACAAACGCACAAAGCACACAGTCCACCTGATGGTAAGTGGTTGCTGCGGCCCATAGACATCTACATCTATCCTCGTTTGCGAATCAAAATGCAGATTTTGCGGCAGCTTTTGCTGTCGCACGGATGGGCCGGCTCGAACCGGGGTGGTACAACGACCTCACAGAAAACCAGCGTGAAGTAGAGATTTACCTCTGCGTTTCGCTTGGTGAGTGCAGGTGGCCGGAGGCCCTTTTTACTGGAAATGAGGCATTCCGTCTTAGTCCTCACGGGTGACAACGCATCTACATTTTGATTTGTAATAGAGGATAGATGTAGATGTCTATGGGCCGCAGTAACCACTTACCATCAGGTGGACTGTGTGCTCGTTTGTCACCCTTATCCTATATAAAAAAAAAAGATGCGTTGTCACCCGTGAGGACTAAGATGGAATGCCTGATTTCCAGTAAAAAGGGCCTCCGGCCACCTGCACTCACCAAGCGAAACGCAGAGGTAAACCTCTACTTCACGCTGGTATTCTTTGAGGTCGTGGTACCATCCCGGTTCGAGCCGGCCCATCCGTGCGACAGCAAAAGCTGCCGCGTGGCTTTACCACTGTTAAAATACTGTTAAAAACAAATGAACACCTAGTTATGCAACCACAAGACCATAGGGTTGTTAGGGTTTGTATCTAGAGAGGGCTGCATAAGCATTGGCAGTATCCAGTAACTGTAGTGTTAGCGCTTTTGGTTGCATGAGATATGAGGCAGAGCTCGTGGGTGCGGCCACTTCGTTTTGACATCGACTTATTCAACTTTGTAATTCAAAATAAATACATTTTAAATAGTTTTAAAAAAATATTTTTCAACGCGCATGCGAGTACTATAGCTATTGCTTCTATTATTATCCATGATTTATTTCTAACTTGTTCAATTTTCTTATACGAAACACCACTTCACTCTAGTGAATTCAACGGCATACTGATTATGATATTATTGACAATATAATAGCCCAATTTCAATACTTGCGATATTGCGATAGTAGGATCATGATAATATTGACAATGTAACATGCCCCAATGAGACAAACGTAGTGTGGCCGCTTCAACGCGTCAATTCGTGCGTTACTCTCTTTGATGTACCGACCGGCATTGTTCTTGCCGTTGTAGAATTATCGTGTTAAGCGGTGGCCACACCTACATGCAACGCCCATCAACGCGATAATTAACGGCATTTCTCGTTAGTGTATCCCGGGCATCACGATGTTTTCCTTCACTGCTGAACTCGTGGTAAATCGACTCTTAAAACTACAATTAACAATTTCATTGGTGCGGGCGGGTATCGAACCCGACTTGCTCGCGTACTTTAATATTTACGGCAACACATTAAGCCCTTGAGCTACCACCGCTCTTAGAATTACAATAACTATTATTACACTAACTTAGTTAAAATTTAACTGAGTAAGTGGCACAAATATGAGTCTATGAGAGATGACTACATATCTGTGCCATTTGCTGTAGAGACTATCGGTCCGTAGGGTCCACGTGCGGTGAAGTTCCTAAAGGAACTCCATCCGCGGCTGGTCGTTGCTGCTGGTGATAAGAGGGCTGGTTATTTTCTCGCTCAAAGGCTAAGTATGGCCATTCAGCGGGGAAACGCAGCCAGCGTTTTTGGCACGATACCGCGGGGTGTAGGACTATATGATAATTAAGTTTCTAGTTTTAGTTTTTTTATCATTATAGTTTGTAATATTGTATATTATAAAATAAATTGAGTTAAAGTTATATTAAACTATTTTTTAATCCTTAATTTTAGTCCCTTTCTTATTTATCAGCCTGTAAAAATCCACTGTTGGGCCTCTCTCGTTGTATTAAGAAATTGCCTTACTTGACTACGAGTACATTTAAAAAAAAGCCAAGGCCAAATTAATTTTTTTTTATAGGATAAGGGTGAAAAACGAGCACACAGTCCACCTGATGGTAAGTGGTTGCTGCGGCTCATAGACATCTACATCTATCCTCTGTTACAGATCAAAATGCAGATGCGTTTTCACCCGTGAGGACTAGGATGGAATGCCTCATTTCCAGTAAAAAGGGCCTCCGGCCACCTGCACTCACCAAGCGAAACGCAGAGGTAAACCTCTACTTCACGCTGGTATTCGGTGAGGTCGTGGTACTACCCCGGTTCGAGCCGGCCCATCCATGCGACAGCAAAAGCTGCCGCCTGGCTCTACCACTGTTAACTCTGTTTGTCTGTCTGTCTGTTAACTGTTGTTGTTGTTTTTATATAGAAGAGGCGGCAAACGAGCATGCGGCTCACCTGATAGTAAGTCACTACCGTCGCCCATGAACCAGGGGATTTGCAGATGCGTTGCCGGCCTTTTAGAAAGGTGTAAGCTCTTTCCTTGAAGGTTCCTAAGTCGTATCGGTCCGGAAAAATCGCTGGTGGTAATCGATTCCACAAGGAAGTTGTGCGAAGGAGAAAACTTTTTCTAAATTGCACAGTGGTGAACCGCCAATCATCCAGATGGTATGGATGGTAACGCGAGTTTTGTCGCGATGTGCGATGGTGAAATTGAGCGGCTGGAATTAATCCGAACATTTTCTCAGAGCACTCCCCGTGATAGATGAGATAAAATACGCAAAGAAATGCAACATCTCTACGCAGTGCCAGTGTATCGAGCCGATCAGAAATAACTCGGTCGTCGACGATTCGAACAGCTCTGCGCTGGATGCGGTCAAGTGGAAGGAGCTGGCACTGGGGTGCCCCGGCCCAGAGATAAGAACAGTATACCATGTGAGGCCGAACTTGCGCTTTGTAAAGTTGCAAGCGATGTGACGGCATGAAATAATGCCTTGCTCTGCTGAGCACGCCAAGCTTTTTAGAGGCCAATTTGGCCTTCCCTTCCAAGTGATCACGAAACTGCACACTACTTGATCTGTCGACGCCATTCATTCCGATGCTAGCTTAAGGCAGCAAGGGGAGTGCCTTGAAACTGAGGAGATACGACAAAGGGGTTCTTTTTAGCGGTAAACGTGCAAACTTGTGTCTTCTGGGGATTGAACTGGATTGGATTTAGTCGCCACCAATCCGAGACTTTGTTAAGCAAAGACTCGACTTACAATATTTCTATTGCAATTGCTAAGACGATAGTAGTTTGTACGTGGTAGAACCACTGCAGCTATATTAATTGTATAGTTGAAACACGAATTGGTCGGCTAGACCAGAGAAGGACCCCGGTCTCACAGAATACTAGCGTAAAATAGCGGCTTAATGCTGCTGTGTTTCGTATGATGAATGTAGAGAACCAGAGACCCTTATTACTGAAAAAGAGGCATTCCATCTTAGTCCTCACGGGTGACAACGCATTTTGATTCTTTGAGCCACAGCAACTACTTACCATCAGGTGGACTGTGTGCACGCTTGTCACCCTTATCCTATATAAAAAAGTTTTTTTTTTTAGTATGTACGGAAACATTTTAATTATATTTGTATGCCACTAAAAGCGATTTAATATTAAATCTTTCAAGCCATCTCTTTCTCTATTTTATCATCAACGGTATTGATAAATTTCACTCACAAATCTGAAGAGCAGTACAACTTAGAAGATCTCTATGCTCTTTTATGGTCTATGGTCTGATAATGAGGGTGAATTTAGAGTGTTACTTAAATATTTCTCTGTTGCAGGTACATTGAGACGGTGATATGTCACCTTTGCAGGAGCAATACTTTCTAATCGATAAGCCCAAATTGCTGGAAAAAATAGTAGCATCAATCGGATATAGCAACAATACTAAAGTTAATTACTATTCCCGTTGATAAAATCTATTTAATTAACCTGAAGTGTCAACCATTTGCTCGAAAAGGATTTTGAGTCTTATTATTATATTTTATTTATAAATAATATACTATATTATCGAACTTATAGTTATCTACGCGTAATTGGTTTTCAAATGTGTTTTCAACACTCACAACATAATGAAATATTCAGAGCTTATTCAAAGTCACACGTGTGTTTTCATGATATATGACTGTCATTGTTAAAAGTTTGAAATAATCGACATAATTTAAAATTAGAGCATTCCGTACTCGCTTTAAATGGCGGAATCGCAGGCGGTGTAAGTTATGCAATTTGCGACTGCCTATTTGCTCCAGGCAGGAGCTTGTTCTGTCGTTCCATATTCAGTAGGACGTGACAGTTTTATGGAACAAACTTTTTGAATCAAGTTGAATTTTAATGTGCGCTATTCGAGAACTGAAAAAAGTTTGAAACGATAGCGCTTTGTGGGGTGATTGTTACGAAAATGTTCCGTTTTTATACAACTAGATTTGCCCGCGGCTTTGCCCGTATGAAGGTCCGCATTAATTTGTATTTGACGGCTCCGTGACGCACGGCTTATTCTCATTGAATTGCGTAGCCGAGGGCCGCGGGTTCGAATCCAGCACGGAACAAGTATTTGTATGACCTACAAATAATTGTTCCGGGTCTGGATGTTTGTTCTTATGTAATTTATGTATATAAACTACCCCCACGATACAGGAGAAAATCGTAGTGTGGAAGGTTATGTTTTTTTAAGCAATAACAACAATAATAACAATAACCCTGGTTCCATTCCCGTCAGAACCAATGTGATTTTTAATTGCAATTTTATGTGTTCATTTACCAAGTGCTCGGCGGTGAAGGAAAATATCGTGAGGAAACTTGCATGTCTGAAAAATAAGGAAAAAATATTTCGAAGACATGTGAACGCGTTGGGGCAGCGCGGCGGACACTTCCCTGCCCTAAAACCCTCTTAGAAATGGGAGGAGGCCTGTGCCCAACAGTGGGACGTATAAAGGTTGTTTCTTTTTTCATCTCGATAACTTCATTGTTTCTTATGTAACCTTCGATTACAGACGACGAGAATGACTGATTGGACATAATTAAAAAAAATGAACGTTGAATTCCTCACTAAATAAGGAAAAAATCTAAAAACATCTATCAGTAAATTAAATATCCATAGAGTTGGCCGTTTACTAAGGTTCTGCTCCTTCTACGACAACCGTAAAGAAGTGGTCAAGTAAATTCAAAATAGGCAGGGAAAGCATCGAAGATGACCCCAACCCAGGTGGGCCAATCACAGCGGATACACAAGAAAATATGAAAATTATTGAAAAACTTGTATTAGAAGATGCACGAGTAAGAATTAAGATGTAAGCAGAAATGACTATCCTATTCGTTGCATTTCCTCGCTGAATGGCTATACTTAGCCTATGAGCGAACAAAGAACCAGACCTTTTATCACCAGCAGCGACGACCAGTCGTGGATACAGTTTCCTTAGAAACATTACCGTACGTGAATCCCACGGAACGATAATTTCTTCAGCTAATGGCACAAATATGTAGTCATCTCTCATGGACTAATATTTTCGTATTCTCCTTTTTTTATGGTTTCTCTCAAATTGCGTACAGTGGCTGAGTGTTTTTCTGAGTTGATGTTTTCACCTTTTTTTGTGCACTCGATTAATATTATTCCTCTGGAATCCCAAAACACTGTGGCCACGATTTTACAGGCCGATGGAGTGACTTTGAACTTCTGGGGGGGGGGGGGGGGGGAGGACTGATCTATTTTTATGCCCTTGCACAGACTCCTGTTGACTCTCAAGGTCATAGTGGTGAACCCATTTTTCATCTCTTGTAAGTCTTGTAACAATGCTATTGAAAATACTTGTTGGTTCGTCATCACATAGCTCTAAAATCTTCCTACAAGCCCACAACAGTCAAACCGCACCTGCATTTGCACCGCAGTGAGCATTCGCGGCATGCATCTTGCACTAACTTTTGTGAGATTGAGATTGTCATGCAATATGGTCTGTATGGTACCAACGAATAGGATAGTCATTTCTGCTAACATCTTAATTCTTACTCGTGCATCTTCTAATACAACTTTTTCAATAATTTTGACATTTTCTTCTGTAGCCGCTTGATTGGCCCACCCGGGCTAGGATCTACAATGCTTTCCCTGCCTCTTTTGAATTTACTTGACCACATCTGTACGGTTGACTTAGAAGGAGCAGACCCTTAGTAAACGGCAAACCTTTTCCTCATGGATGTTTTTTAGAGTTTTTTTATTTAGAATTTAACGTTCGTTTTTTTTCAGTGTGTTCTCGGAAAAGTTGCTGGTGGTAATCGATTCCACAAGGAAGTTGTGCGAGGAAGAAAACTTCTTCTAAATCGCATAGTGGTGGACTGCTAATCATCCAGATGGTATGGATGGTATCGCTAGTTTCGTCGCGATGTTCGATCGTGAAATTTAGCGGCTGGAATAAGTCCGAACAATTCCTCTTAGTTTTTATTTTATTAAAGTTTTTTTTTTAAATATTGTATGTATTTCATTAACTGTCAATTATTCATACATTTTTACTAAAACAAGACTTACATTGATATCAACAGAAGCAAAATTAACCTAATTAATAGTTTCTGCTATAATGTTTTATTTGCATTAAAAAGGATGGAACAAAAATATACAATCAAGTCTACTATTAAAGTCAATTTCTTAAATTTTTATTTCGCGAAGCCAGAGCGAGAGCCAAAAACCATGAACATTAGATGGATATGACATGTACGGAATCGATGGGTTTAGGTAGCTTAGTAGCGTGTTATGTGGCATTCTTTGCAGGAGGCCTATGTCTAGCTGTGAACTTGTGAGGGGTTGAAATGATGATGACACTTCTATGTATATAAACTATTTTATTAAAAAGTCTTACATTGAATTCAATAGGAGTAAAATTAAACAAACCAATATTTTCTAATATGTTTTATTTGCATAATAAATTAATATAACAAAAATGTACAATTAAATCAATCTGTTGACTTACTCAAGCAGTTCACGTCCATTGCAGTGAAGTTTCTTTGAGCGAGATCTTTTTAACCGTACTATCCTCGGGGGATCTAAATGCACTGTTATTTTAACGGAAAAGAAAAACAGAATACATCGTAATCTCAAATTGGCATTCGCTGGAGGGAAATCAACTCGCTAACTTCCCAAATTATTGCTTGAATTTAAAGTAGAGAGTGGCATCACTTTTGGGTCTAAACCTTTATATTTATTATCGTTGGCGTGACTGTTAGTTTTTCATATAAAATTTGCATCAGGTGGACTGTGTTCTGGACGAGTACATGGTCCACCTCATAGTCAATGGACACTGGGGCCTATAGACATCTACATATTATTAAGAATCAAAAAGCGATGAGATGAGAAAAAGCGGATGTACCGTCACCGTTTGGATTGGAGGATGTCTCGTTTCCAGTACATAGGATGACACATACAACTTATGTTTATATTGCTTTGCTTACATTTAGGATTTAGCTCTGTAGTAATAATTTCAGTAGCTTGTTAAGGTTTTAGTAACATGAAATACCTCAAAACCTTAAAACAAAATTGTACAACCAGTGCGTGTTGCCAGTGATGACTTACGGAACTGAGACGTAATCCTTCACTGCTGGTCGTATGAGGAAGCTCAAGGTCGCTCAGCGAGCTATGGAGAGGGCTATGCTCGGAGTTTCTCTGCGTGATAAACTTAGGAATGAGGATATCCGCAGTAGAACCAGAGTAACCGACATAGCCCAACGGATTAGTAAGCTGAAGTGGCAATGGGCCGGCCATATAGCTCGAAGAACCGACAACCGATGGGGGAGAAAGGTTCTCGAGTGGCAGCCTCGTACCGGTAGGCGAAGTGTAGGGCGTCCCCCCACAAGATGGAGTGACGACCTGGTAAGACATGTAGGAAGTCGATGGATGCAGGTGGCTCGTGACCGTGCTTTGTGGCATTCCTTGGGGGAGGCCTATGTTCAGCAGTGGACTTGTGAAGGGCTGTAATGATGATGATGATGATGAACATGTGTGTTGGTGTTTGTTTAAATAAATAAATTTTGTTTTTTTTTCTTTATTAATAAACTACAGTAATACTGTTTTTTTTTGTAAGATTATAGAATAGTATCTCAACACGTTTGTTTTTTCAGCCAATTTACGTGAAATCTCCTGGCGAACAAGTTCAGTACCTAGAGATTTAAGGATGCGGTGAACTGCTGTGCGACCTTAAGAAGTTCTATGCCATCGCTTCTCCCTATCTGATTGACGTTGACGAGTTCGGTATTCGGTACTCAAAGATACGATTGAGGAAGCGTTATACATTAGGATTAATTAGCTTTAACTTTAATTGTGATAGACTTAAGTTGTTTATTTTGTTGCCTTTTAATTAATTAGGGGTATGTCTGAATGGTATCTGATTTGTCAGGGAGGATGGCGCTGCAAATCTATGCTGCGTCGAAATGCGATTTTCGGCGTAGGAAAATGCCTAGTTGCTGACCTCGTTTATCGAAAATATGGCGTACAAATTCCATTTCTTTATAGGTTATGAATAGGTATGTAAAAAAAAATTACCGTCTAGTGGCGGTGTAAGTATATCCACTACCCCATATCATCCCGTGGGTGTTGTAAGAGGCAAAAAGAACCTAAATCAGGAGATGGGCAGCAGTGTCTTCCTAATAACAACCCGCTTGCAAATATCTATGAGGCAGTCTATGCGGGAGCCCTTTGTTCATCAGTGGACTTTAATAGGCTGTAACGGTAACGGATGGTTCGTGTAAATATTCACTATGCCGGTGCGTTGTCTCCCTTTTCTTTTCTAAACTTGGCAAACACATTGCTGTGTGTCTAGATAAATATTATTAATATATCAGAGGATGTGTGTGTTTGTCTGAGAAATTGCGAATTTTTGGCTGATTGCCTGTCTGTGACTTCTACTAATTTACGAAAAAACTACGAAGTAACACATTATGACGAAACTGCACGTTTGTCTGATAAATAAATAAAAAACGAAGATGCAAAATCCGCTAATAATTGGGGTAATGCGGTGAACATTTCCTTGCTCTAAAACCCAATCGAAAATGACAGACCTACCTTTTTTACATAATAGAGCCATGCTGCAGCTATATTAGTAGTATAGGTGCAGCACGAGTGGGTCGGCTCGTCCAGGGAAAGACCACGCTCTCACAGAATACAAGCGTGGGATGGCGGCTTGACGTTGCTGTGTTTCGTATGGTGAGTGTAGACAACCGGAGACCTATTACATCTTATAGTCCTCACGGGTGATAACGCATCTGCATTTTGATTCGAAATCGAGAATAGATGTAGATGTCTATAGGCCGCAGCAACCATTTACCATCAGGTGGACTGGGTGCTCGTTTGTCACCCTTATCCTATAAAAAAACCCACTTCAAAAATGGAGGAGGTTCTCAATTTGACTGTATTTTTTATGTGTGCTACCTCAGAACTTTTTTCTAGGAGAACCGATTTCGATGATTCTTTTTTGACGTGACAACGTCTTATAATTCGATGAAGCTGGCTGCACGCATGAAAAAACATGACTCATGCGGCGTTACCTCGCTCTGAGTTGTTCCATTTAAGGCTTGAAGTGCCAGCGAGAGCGCGGAACGAGCGACAAAGAGGCACAATCGGCGTTGTCACGTTCAACTATCGTCAGTAAATCGACTTTACAGACAACCGTTTTTTTTTATTTGAAAGCTGGTGCTACTCATGTGATCCATGTACATTTAATCAAGATCCTGACTAGTTTTAGAGTAATTCTTAATAATTTATATTGTAGTCGGTTGTACAAAATATTTAATTTTTAATTATATTTAATAAGGATGATAAACGAGCACACATTCTATCAACTCAATATACGTCTATACGAATCATCGAATTCGGTTCACCCAGTACAAAGTTATGAGGTAACACACATAAAATAAAAAAACATACACTCGAATTGAGTACCGTCTCCTTTTTGGAAGTCGGCAGAAAATTAAGTTGCTATTTTATTATGTGAGAGCGTGGTTATTACCCACTCGAGTCGACCCATCTATGCTAAAGCTAGGTATATTGATGGTCTCGAAGACAAACGTATTAAATACAAAGAATGTAATTTTATAAAAAAATGCGTATTTATTTGATTACGACCGCAAAAAATTTAAATTTACAACCTGTCGCTGAAGTTTACCCAAAGTTAAAGTTAAAATTACGAAAGTATTGCGTAACATTACATACAAAAAGAAACAGAACATGTAGTGGAGTTGAAAACTTATTCCTTTTTTAAAGACGGTTACAAAGCAAATACATTGTCGAATGTCTTCCTTACAGAATATCTTTTTTTAACAAAAAGATATTCTTTTTTTAACACTACTTTATGTCAGTAAGTAAGAAAGAAGTGTAACGTAACATTATTTGACAGTTAACGCGCATGGAACGCGCTCGGTCATGTTTAATTTCACAGAGGCTTGAAAAGCGTTTTGCGAATGGATGTCTGTAATAGAAAATATATAGCTTTCTCCTTGTTTTTCATAAAATTGAAGTTATAAACAAACTTACAATCATAATATAACATCGAATAGAGAAGGCTACTCTTTTAATGTGTTCTGTATTGATTTAAAGTAACCTTGTAAACTAACCTGATGTTAAGTCAAGGTAGCAAGTCCTCGTTGACAGTTTCGCCTGAAGATGTGGCGTGGTGGGTAACTGTCAATTGGAAAGTATGACTTGATTTTCCGAATCTTCCGTCATCATTTTTTTATTGCCTTCAACCAATCGAAGTCAAAACCTTTTTAAGGAATTTCCTTGAATATACCTTCTCTAGCTTTCCACTATATTAAATTTATCCATTTGCGACTAATATAATTTCGCTTTTTCCATTACTTAGAGAACTTTTATAAACCTATTTAATATGGTCCATAGGTTTACAAATAAATCGGAAGGACTGTTCAGTAAAAGCATTTACTGTAAATAATTGAATGAATATTGGTAAATATTTTTTTAAAATGGAGGCTCAGGAGATAAGTGGCTTAATGTTTTTTTTGTATAGAATAAGCGTTACGAACGAGCACACAGTCCACCACCACTGATGGTATGTGCTCTAATGATTGGCTCTCTTAACAATACGGAACACAGAAGCATTAAGCTGCTATTTTACGCTGGTATTCTGTTGCAGCATGATCCTATACCAGTCGAGCTGACCTATTCGTATTGCAGCCATAATATAGCAGCAGCGTGACTCTACCACATGTAATTTCATGGTATGTGAGGAACCAGAGTTCAATTCCCGCCGGTGGGGGGTGAAGTGCCGATCGGTGGGGGGTGAAGTGCCGATATGCTTGGCGATGAAGGACAACATGGTGAGGAAACCTGCATGTCGACGAAATAAAATATTTCGAGGACATGTGAAATTTATTGAAGCAGCGTGGTGGACTGATTGCTCCATTACCCTCTCAGATACTTATAGTAGGACGTCTGGTCGCGCCATTAATATTTTTTTAATATTCTACTGAGCCAGCGCTTATGTACGAATCCACCTGATGGTAAGTGGTGATGTAGCCTAAGATGGTGAAGCGCACTGACTTAACAAAAGCTTATTCACTCTTGCCTTGAAGACACCCACGCTGTAATCGGATGGAAAGACAGATGCTGGCAACTTATTCCACTCCTTTGCTGTACGCATGATGAATGACGTGGCGAACCGTTTGGTTCGAATGTGTGGTAAGTCAACAACGAAAGGGTGGAGACTGGCCGATCGTCTGGTTGTTCGATGGTGGAAGGAAGAGGGAGGAATTCAATTATTCAATTCCTGCGCACACTCTCCGAAATGCATCCTATAAAATACTGAAAGGCTGGCTACTTTACGTCTGTGTTTGAGGCTGATGAGATTGGTTTTAACCAAGTTCGGGTTACCAATAAGCCTCTTAGCTTGCCTTTCCATTGAGTTCAAAGCTGCTAGGTGGCATTTTGCAGCACAAGCGCATATATGGCAGCAATACTCCGTGCACAACCGGACTAGCGCTTTATATATAGTAAGCATCTGTCCCGGCGTGAAGTATCGCCGCACCAGGTGAGCCGCACGCTCGTTTGCCCCCTATTCTATAAAAAAAAACCAACATGAAGTAACATGAAATTTCTTCAAGAAATATTTTATAGACTGTATTGGTACACACAATAAGCAGAACGAGAAAAGTGGATGAAAATGCACGCACTAACCTTGTGAGGGTAGGCTTCCTCGTTGAGTATCAGCTTACACAGCATGCCCCCCACGTGGTTCAGCATACGCACTCTTAGATCAGTTCCAGGATATCACACACTCTTTAACTCTTGAGTTATTGTAACCGCGGAAGGCCGCGACACATTTGCGAAATTACTAGGACTCAACGTCCGGGAATAATTAGGAGGAGAACGAAGAACGCTATGTCTGTCGTGTGGTCGTGGTTATTAAAAGATTACAACGCATGCCGCTGCGTCGCGCTTGTGTCGCCTTCAACGGTAGTACGTGCATAAAGGAAAGATTAGGTAAAGGAGAGGTTAAAGAGATGTACAAAGTATTTTATTAGATTTATAAATTAGATTGTTAACTGGCGTTACCAACATCGAAGAATCTCGTGGTGTCACTGTCACTTTGACTTAAAATTATAGAGACAACACGAGACTTAACGGTGTCTAAAATTGAGTAGCGTTTGAGTGTTTGAGTATCATATTCCTATTATTATTTTAAAGGTAATAGATCATTGATGGTCAAAGCGGAGAGTAATAATAAATATGTAAATGGAAAAATACAAAAAGATTAAAAATAAATGTGTATTTCTTTTCCTGATATTACCAAAATTACTACTAAAATACTATATTTGTTGAAATGAAGATGGCAACCCTACATGGAAGGATGTCGTAGTTGTTAGCTTAAGAGCCAGTGAGCGGCAGACTTACGGTATTTCAATAAGCTTCACTTTTTTCAGTTAATCCCCTATACCTTATGGTACCTGCCGTCATCTACATCTACTGATTTCTTAGCATTATATATTTGACAGGTAAACTTTTGGACAACATTAAAAAGCTGTTGTTTTTGGTTCTCAGCTAAATTACTGTCACCAAAAGCTGCGAAGGCTTCTTGGTGTGCCTGAGTTTTCTGTAGTAAGGTGAAGGGTCATTTTATCCCTTGTTAACCCTTTCGCTGTCCCGTGCACTACATATAGGTCACTGCTATTGTCTTACTATTGTGTTTAAAAACCTAACAGTGAAAGTGTTAAAAAAGCTGGATTATAATCACAGCCCGTAAATGCATAGAAACCAAACAAGCTTTCACTCAATAAATCACCACGTTGCTCATAATTTTTGAAATATTTATGAATCGTTCATTATTTCCTGTTCCCGTGAGAATCCATACTTAAGAAGAGCTATTTTTTAAATGTTGTATTTTACTAAGCATGATTATTATGATATTCGTATCAGAGCGTACAAAACTAAAAAGAAAAATACGGTATTAGAGCGAGCGCTATTATAGTATGCGCTTATGGACGCCCCAGAAGTTTATTGTCTGCCTGGGTGATACAACCACAATATTATGTCTGCCGCGAAAATTATTCATGTCAAATAATAATATCAACAATATAAATAAATTGCAGCTTTATTGAAATAACGTAAATTATTAATAAAAAATTGTATTTTTCAATCTGTCTGCCATGACCTTGAAACCGTCATAGGTGTCTGCCAATGTTATTTTTCGATAACTTTTATTAAATAATTCAAGATATCAAAGCGGCAGACTTATTGGTATCACGTTTTTTTTTGGTCATTTTTTTACACCTTTAAGACCTGAGCGTCAAACTAAAGAGTCCCAGTTTCATGTACCTCAGGTATAGGGGATTAACTGAAAAAAAAAGTAAAAGAATAGAATAGAATAGAATAATTTTTTATTCAATATTGATTATTACATAATTCTTATTGAAAGTCATTTTTTATTTACCACTGGTTCGGAAAATACCTCTGTCCTGGGAAGAACCAGCAAGAAACCCAGCGGGACTTTTTTTTTCAAACATATTTCACTTAACAATAATTTCATTTATATAATTTTTAAATGATTTTTAATAGAACCAGCATGGTGGCGATCACCTTATTCCCAGGGGTTATTTTCATTCATGTATTCCTTGATATTATAATAACCCTTTTTGTACAGTTTTTCTTTAAAAAAACTTTTAAACTTGTTTATTGATAAACTTTGAATATGTTCTGGGATTTTGTTGTAAAAGCGTATACATTGCCCCATAAATGAATTACTGATTCTGTGGAGTCTAGTAACTGGTATTACAAGCTTATGTTTGTTCCTAGTGTTTAAAGAATGCACATCCTTATTCTTATTAAAGCTATTTAAGTTTTTATGTACATACATTAGATTTCATAAATATATTGCGATGCCAAAGTTAATATGTTTATTTCTTTAAATTTTTGTCTGAGGGACTCTTTACAATTTAGGTTATAAATCGCCCGAACGGCTCTCTTTTGCAAAACAAATATAGCTTCAATATCAGTCGCATTACCCCATAGGAAAATTCCATAAGACATTACGCTATGAAAGTAACTAAAATACACTAATCTAGCTGTCTCAACATCTGTGAGACTTCTAATCTTTCTTACAGCATATGCTGCAGAACTAAGTCTGCTTGCTAATTTAGATATATGGGGGCCCCATTGAAGTTTCGCGTCAATAGTAATACCGAGAAAAACAGTGGTATCCACAAGACTCAACTCCTCCCCATTTAATAGCACATTGGTATTCGAATGTTTTACATTAGGTATTGTAAATTTAATACACTTTGTCTTATTGCCGTTCAAGAGCATATTGTTGGCGTTAAACCAATGTACTAATTTCGATAGAGCATTATTTACATCGTCATAATTAATTAACTGCCGTTTGAGTTTGAAAATTAAAGAGATATCGTCAGCAAATAATACTATATCGTGATTGTCCCCTACAAGATAAGGTAAGTCATTAATATAGATTAAAAACAGGAATGGGCCAAGAATCGAGCCCTGAGGAACGCCCATTGATACTACCGATCCGGAGGAACCTTTACCATTTATTACGACTTTTTGAGTTCTGTTACTTAAATATGAAGTAATAAGTCTAAGCGCCAAATTTTTTACACCGTAATGTTGTAGTTTCCTGATTAATGTTTCATGATGAACACAATCGAAAGCCTTGGAAAGATCACAGAAAACACCTAAGGCATCCTGTGAATTCTCCCAGGCATTAAAAATATATTTCATAAGCTCAACGCCAGCATCAGATGTCGAGCGACCCCTTGTAAATCCAAATTGGTTTTTATGAAGTAATTTATTTGTATTAAAAAAAATTAACAATTGATCCAAAATAATTTTTTCAAAAATTTTACTAAGAGTTGGTAGTACAGAAATAGGTCTAAAATTAGCGGGGTCCAATGTACTACCAGATTTAAATAAAGGTATTACTTTACTATACTTCATTAAATCAGGAAACACACCAGAATCGATACAAGTATTAAAAATAATAGCAAGATGAGGTGCAATTAAATCTATTATGGACGCAATAACTAAGCTTATTGAAATACCGTTAGTCTGCCGCTCACTGGCTCTTAAGCTATGTTGTAGATTGTAAATTTTAGTCTATGTGAGGGTCAGAAGCACATGAGTTTAACTACATTGAGCATCGGCATTGTTAATTTTATTTATTTCTGATAAATAATGATAATGAATGACTCAAAAGATGATGCAATGGAACAAATAGATATTCGTTTTGATAAAAATAATGTACACACAGAATAATGTATATCGGTAATAAAGTAATCGGTATAATGTACTTTAATTAAATTACTGTAAATATATAATAATTCATACACCTATTTGCGCGGCCATAAAACTACAACTGAACTGGATGTGTATTAATTTGTTGCGTGTTGCAGGGCCATAAAATTAAAAAAAAGTTTAAAATGGTTTAAATTTTATTTTCTTAATAAACGTTTTTATTATGATTTCGTTACATAAACGAAACAAGTTTTTAGGTATTTAAGGCGAAACCGTTTAGAAAAATATACGGTTATCCGAGTCCTGGTAGTGGGTTCGAATCCACCATTCGACTACTACCATGAAACACTCCTAATACAAGCATTTTTACCTTATCAGGAGCAGTTAAAAGGAATATTAGTAATGTTAATAACATTGCTAGTATTACATTAAAAAAAATGTTACGTGTAGCTCGTTACGCTGTTTTGTTGCTGTAAATGATTAAATGAGCAAGCAAGATAGTAAGGTGAACATGTACTCCCACACAAATTATTTTAACAATAACCTCTTATGGCGGCTCTTCACGTTGGCCAACATAGTGGCGAATGTGTTGGCAAAGATATTGGCCAAGATTTTATATGGACTTGCTGCGTTCGGAATCCCGAATCGGAATTCCATATGTATGTGGCCGGCCTTAATGTGTTTCCAACATAATACACTTGTGCTTATGGAAACGAACTCCCTTTTAAGTAGTTAGTTTAGTAGTCCTGTTAGTCCCTACTTTAAAGTATGGCAATGAAAGATGGTTGTGGCAGAAGAAGCACGAGAGTAAAATAAATACTGTAGAAGTGCGGTCATTAAGGAGTACGTTAGGGATGAATCTGAATGACAGGGTGAGAAATTGTTTGATAAGAGAAGGGCGTGGTTTGCAAGATGATGTTGTGCCTAGGTTTAAGAAAGGAATGTTTCGGTGATTTGGTCATGTAGAAAGAATGAATAACGAAAGTGTGACAAAGCAAATTTATGTTGCAGAGATGAACGGCAGAGTCGGGAAGAGAAAATGGTCCAAATTAAGAGTACCTTTAACCGACAAGCTTGTATGCGTAGGTATATGGATGTGGAGGAAGCGAGAGAGGTGTGTCAGGATTGTGCCAAATGGAAGTCCATATTCTCTGCCTACCGCTCTGGGTGACAGGCGTGAGTGTTTATGTTTATTTATTATTTAACCCCGTAAACTGTGACCGTCATAAGAGGCAACTATAAGATGCCAATAATATCTTAGAGCTTCTAATAGATGGCGTTATTACTATCTTGTTTACACCAGATTTACAATATCCAGACTGGCAACGGGAAGCAATATAAACGTCTCGTACTGCGATCTCAATCCCATCTCATAAAATCTGCTCATTAAAAACTTAAACGTGAACTTATTTCACAATGTTGTGAATCTAAGCGATTCAAAGACCCATTCAAACACAAAAACTCGGTCCAACTGTTTTTGAGTTATATATATACTAGCTGACCATGCAGACGTTGTTTTGCCCTCTCCGACGACCCTGTGTCCTTTAAAAATTCTTAAATTCGTAATAAAAAACATAGAGAGTCATTTATAGGGATAAAAACTATCCTATCTCTCAAGTTGGACCAAACTGCACACATTGTACAAAGGAGTTTATCGCGGACAAGCAATGTGACACGTAGTTTTTATATATAAGATATATAGATATTAAAAAAAAAATTGGAACTGGAAAAATTGTCTTTGCCTGGAACGGTGAATTGTAGCCTTATAAGTTGTAAATACTGATTTTTTTGCGAAATTTGAAACCATATACCGCAGCGTCGCAACCAATATCCACAGTGCTACCGTACCGTACTGTGATCAAAACCGACTTTGCTTGCCGATAGACTTTTTTAAACCGACTTTGTGACAGCGCATCATTATTATTATTAATAATAATTAAATTCAATATAAAGACATTTAAAAATATCATAGATATAATATTTTGAACAAATAAAATGCATTTCTAAGCATGCATTTAAAATAAATTCATTTCCAACATTAAATATTATTGTAAAGTAAGGTTTTTGACGGCTTCGTGGCTCAGTGGCTTAGCAATGAGTTGTTGCGCTGGGGGCCGCGGGTTCGAATCCCGCACGGAATAAGTATTTGTATGGCCTACAAATAATTGTTCCGGGTCTGGATGTTTGTCCTCATGAAATTTATGTTTGTAAACTGCCTCCACGGCACAGGAGAAAATCCTAGTGTGGGGGTAACGTATTTAAAAAAAATAACAAAAAAAATAGCTTAATATTGTCTTTAAAACCTTTAAAATTATTAAAAAATCTCTGCTTGAAATAATATAATTGGAAAGTTGGTCAAAATTTATAAATTTATAATGTCGAATCGATAATACGACACGGGTTTTACCTCTAAACGAGGTATCATTACGAGAAATAGACTGTTATGGTGAATTGCTAATATGTGAATAGAAGTTAACAGCAAGCAATAGGCGCCATTTTTTTAATAAAATTGAAATTGTTTGTGCAAGGTGCCCCAGCACGAAGTGACCGCCCGGCGTCTGTTGATTATTTGTACAAAACTATCAACAAATACCATTAAAGTGCAAGCCTCATCGGTTTCTTATTTTTATTAGGTTTTTATTTCTTTTCGTAGGGAAACCTGACTTACTGCACTATCTTCAAGATATGTTTTTTGTTTTTCTATTTTTTTCATTCTGTTTTTTACCAGTTGTTATCATAGTTTATCGACTGGAGGTATAAAATGTACCCAATATTAAACAAGATATTTAAAAAAAATTACCTCAAAGTTTTAAGAAAAAATTATATGAATGATCCTGATTTCGGAATCTTTATATCTTTCAAAACTTTGATTTGCTTACCAGGAGGGAAAATCTTTCGATTTTTACTTTTGCTGTCGGATGTAATATCATTATCTGGGGGCACGGCAGTGCCCCCGCCAAGTCGAGCAAAAAAGCGGCACGGCCGTACCATCCTTTTCTCGAAGCAGTTCAGGCCATTTCCGAAACCCTATAACTTCGTTATGAATAAAACTAGAAGCTTGAATTTTTACTAATTAAGTAGGCATTGTATAAACTCGGTATATTTCAAATTTCATTCAATTTGAACCAGTAATTTAAGAATTATAACTAGTCAAAGTTTCTTCATTTTGTCACTCACTGACTGACCGATCATCAAAACTCTAAGGCACTTCTAGCAGACATAGAAACTTCAAATTTGGAATACAATTATTGTTTAATATATAAATCAAGGAAAAATTAAAATATTTTACAATTTCGGTCCAGTTTTCGAGAAACACCAACTGCATAAATAACTTTGTAATCCCATATAAACATATAGTATTACAAAGTTACATTTGCAGTGAATAAATCAGTGTACCTACATATGTATAATGGAATAATAGGTGTAAATAGCTACCTAGATATAACTATATACAAAAAGAAATGAGATGCCATCAAAAATATAACTTGTAAAAAAAGCCAAGTCTCGCAACTCAGTTCTTCTACCGTAAAAAGTTGTGAGATCCATGTAATACCAAGTCGGTTAATTTATTCAGTCCATAGATTGCTACATAGATTGACTTGGCAATCGCATGAAAATACAATATATCTCACTAGTAATACATATTGTATTAAATTAGATTGTTTAGTGCGATTGCCAAGTCAATCTATGTATCAATCTATGGACTGAATAAATTAACCGACTAAACTATGTTTATTAATACTCTTGCCGTATCAACTCGTATCTTTTTAACAGTTTTTAACAGTGGTAGAGCCACGCGGCTTTTGCTGTCGCACGGATGGGCCGGCTCGAACCGGGGTGGTACCACGACCTCACAGAAAACCAGCGTGAAGTAGAGGTTTACCTCTGCGCTTCGCTTTGTGAGTGCAGGTGGCCGGAGGCCCTTTTTACTGGGAATGAGGCATTCCATCTTAGTCCTCACGGGTGACAACGCATCTGCATTTTGATTCGTAATCGAGGATAGATGTAGATGTCTATGGGCTGCAGCAACCACTTACCATCAGGTGGACTGTGTGCTCGTTTGTCACCCTTATCCTATAAAAAAAAATCTTAAAGACTGCGTGGAAGAAGTACGATGGAAGTGCTATTTTAGAGGAGGACAGACGGGGTCGCCACGACAATCATAAGATCGTTATAGATGACGCAATGAAACAAAGGCTTTGTGACCATTTAAGGGCATTTGTCCCTGTTGAATCGCATTATATACGCAAGAATAGCCAAAAGCTCTACCTACAAGGAGACTTAAGTATTGCCAAAATATTCAAATTGTATCTTGAATGGTTTGACCCCCAGAAATACTCCTCTAAGGCTACAAAAGAACGCCAGTATCGTGATATTGTCAACTTAAACTTCAATCTAGCTTTCCATATTCCCAAAAAGGATCAGTGCGATGAATCTCACGTTTTCCGGTTGAAAAAGAATCCAACAGACCAAGAAAAAGAAACTTTTTAACAGCACCAGATTAATAAAAAGGTCGCAAGGGATTTAAAAAGCCAAAATAAAAAAACACAGAAGAGTCGAATGGAAACATGATAACTGCTGTGTTTGATTTCGAAAAAGTATTACAATATCCTCATGGCAATATAAATATATTTTACTATAAGAGAAAGCTATCTTCTTTTAACTTCACAGTTTTTGACATTGGGAAAAGGAAAGCCGATTGTTATATGTGGGATGAATCTGTGGCAAAACGTGGTGCAAATGAGGTAAGCAGTTGCCTCTTAGATTTTATCCAGAGTAATGTTAACCAAGGGTTTACGCCACAAAAATGTTCAACATATGCATAACACACCGGTTTTTAGAGAAAGGACACACAAATGAGGGGGACAGCGTCCACTCTGTCATCGAGAGAGCTTCTCAAACCAAAACTATTTATACCCCTTATGAATGGCGTTTATTAGTAAGATGGGCCAAGAATGATGGAGAATGTTGTCTATGTTGTCCGCAACGTAACCCAGAATGACGTGTTTGACTTTAAGTGTCTTGTAAACAATAAGGTTTGGATGAAAAACATTAAGGGCAAAAAGATTAACTGGAGTAACATTCGAGAAATTCATGCAGACGGTAGTGATCCAAACAAATTGTTTTTTTTAAAATATGCCTGTCTGAAGTTGATTATAATATTTTATTGATTCGCGGTAGCACAAGGAACTCGGTACAAACTGAACTAAAACCTGCATATTCTAAACCTATTATGGTTCCTGCTGCTAAATATAAAGACTTAATGGATATGTGCCGCTCAGAAGTGATTCCATCAGAGTATCATCCATACTTTAACTCTTTGCCACATCACACCACGGTTAATGTTTCTGAAGAATCGGATGATGACCTATCGGAATAAGTAATAATATAGATACATTATTTTCATTTTTTTTCTGCTTCTTTTTAGAGCTGTATTTTTCTAACTGAATTAGCGAAACAATTTTAATTATAATAAGTACTCAATTAAGTAATTTAATGTTTGTCCACGTTTTTTTTTTTTATATGATAAAGGTGACAAACGAGCACACAGTCCACCTGATGGTAAGTGGTTGCTGCGGCCCATAGACATCTACATCTATCCTCAATTACGAATCAAAATGCAGATGCGTTGTCACCCGTGAGGACTAAGATGGAATGCCTCATTCCCAGTAAAAAGGGCCTCCGGCCACCTGCACTCACCAAGCGAAACGCAGAGGTAAACCTCTACTTCACGCTGGTTTTCTGTGATTTATGATATTATGAAGGCTGGTTGTAATATGATTTATTTTGAATTAAGCACCTAGTTTGAAGTTTAAATATCTTCATATTCATATCATATATTTTCCGTTGTTATAATAAATATTTACGTACATTTTATAACTTTAGGAAGCTAATTTAAGGGCAAATGTCTTTTCTCCATAGAAACGCTCTCCCCTGTTTTTTTTTCCTGGTTAATGATTATATCTATTAAAATTAGTCTGTCCGCCTATATTTTCTCTTAAGTCCGTAGGTAGTCGTGTAGCTTACCTAGTTACCATGTTGTGATAAGATATGCCACTTAATTACTGTTGTATGATTTAACTATTACGTCAACAAGTCAGTTTTAGGTACAGTTTAATTGTTGTTAAATAATATAATCTCGTCTAGGCCATGATGCTTCTGATTGGTAAAATTATAAAGACTTTTTTTTTATAGGATAAGGGTAAACGAGCACACAGTCCACCTGATGGTAAGTGGTTGCTGTAGCCCATAGATATCTACATCTATCCTCTGTTACAGATCAAAATGCAGATGCGTTTTCACCCGTGAGGACTAGGATGGAATGCCTCATTTCCAGTAAAAAGGGCCTCCAGCCACCAAGCGAAACGCAGAGGTAAACCTCTACTTCACGCTGGTTTTCTGTGAGGTCGTGGTACCACCCCGGTTCGAGCCGGCCCATCCGTGCGACAGCAAAAGCTGCCGCCTGGCTCTACCACTGTAACAGACTGCATGTTATTTCAAAAAAAAAATGATATTGTTGATTTCATAACTAACACAAAGTTTAAATTTCTTCACGCGCGTCTCCTGCATTGTTCTCATACGGACATAGATCTGTTAGTTTTATAATTTTATAAATTTTAAGTCCGTACCTAACTGTGATATGATTGCTGTTCAAAGTGATATTCCATCTAATGATTTTGTTATCTATTTTGATTTTTTTTAATAATAAACGATTTTAAATAATATTTTCATTTTTTATTGAGTTATATAGGAGAGTAGCCATAATAAGGCTAACAATATGTTTAAATATTTTAAGGTGGTTATTCACAAAGGACTCACAAGGGATGCGTAATTCCAACAAAAATGACCTATGTTAATATAGAACGCTACTTAATTCAGACGTCTCCGTAAAACAACGTAGAACATTCAATACGGACCCCACTCTTTTGCCTATAAAACGTCCTATGTTGATATGGAACTCACTATCTCGTGAAATAAAAAAATAATAAATATACATTATAGCATTTAACTAGGCTAGGGCGTTGTTAAAACATACCAAAAAATCTAAATGTCAAGTCTCACCGTTTAGGAGTTTTACACAAGTCAAAAACTTCTCCAACCTCTACTGAAAACTATCAACCCTACAGATCGAACTTTATTCTACGGATGAGTCGATATGTGGTAAAATACAAGGGTGCAAGGATGAAAATCAACGTTAAGATATGTCAAAATGGCGCGCGGTGAGTGGTTCTCTTTCTCTATCTTCTAACTTTTCTTTTCAGAAAGGGCAACAGATATCCTTGTGTGACACTCCTTCTCGCGGGTCAGGTCCACCTCCTTGTTCCCGAACCTTAACGTGGTGTGATTTCAGTTTCGTGAAGTAGAACGTCAAGGACTGATTAACACCTGTCTGTAGGACCCTTTCAGTTAGTACTTCGAGTCCAATTAACGTCGTGAGCAGGCATCATTTTATTTTATCGAGCGGATGTATGCAAGGTAATTTTTACCAACTTTAATATAATCGATTTCCGCAAAGTAACACCTGATTCTATTTATTATCTGAAATTGGATCAAGCAAAGGCCATTGCGATCAGCGAAGCTGAGAGCTGAATTGGAGGCACAAATTAAATTCGAACTCTCAGAGCTCAAATGAGCAGAAGCATCTGCTGCTTTAGCTAAGTCACAATTGGAGCACGGTGAGACGTGAGACCGGAAAGAGGCAAGCAAGGATGATGAAGAGCGGAATACTCAGATGGAACCTTTCGTGAGAAGTTGGGTTCGATAGACCTAACGAGCGCGTTGATTAGTTTAATGCAACGCGACATTGCTGATAAGGAAGCGTCCAAGGGATCACGCCACAAGGAGGCGGAGGTCGAACGCAACATAGGGAATGCACAGAAGGTACACGTGTCTGAAGTTCGAATTGACTGACGCAATTGTGAGTGCAATAAAGATAGCGGGTAACGATAAGACTTCCCCGCCTCATTTCCTCCAGGATTTACCGGTTTTCGATAGAGACTCGGGTGAATGGATAATTTTGAGACACACGTGGACATGTTTCAGGAGTGCAAAATGTAGCACGCCTCAGAAGGCATTAAAAGGCACCGCTAAGGAAGCGATTAAATCATTATTGTTTACTTTATGTGAACCGGACGAAATAATGAACACTCACGAAAGAAGATTCGGTAGTGTTGAAATGCTCATTCTATCCGAGATCGAGAATTTGAAGCATATGCCAAGACTGGAAGAAGATGGCAGAAACATCGGCTCTTTTGGAAGTCGCGTAACGAACATGGTTGCTTCGATACAAGCATTGAATCAACCACAGTATTTATACTCGCCCGAGTTGGTAAGAAGTTCTGGACTATAATTACATTTAAATGGTTTGAGCATCCCATGAGCCAGAGCTGCAGAAGATGGCAAAATTTTTTAATTCGTTGAGTGAACAGTTTGGAGCTTCATTCAACGCTGAAAACGTGCCTTAAAACGGAAACGTCCTGAAATCGGGAAGCGAACCGTGCACACCTCAAAGGGATCTGTACGCGATCGTGTTAATAGTAAGCATTATGAACGCCGAGATAATAAGAGGCACGACCGACAAGCGACTATGACAACTCGGAGTACACATGCAAGTCGGATAACACGTAGCTGTGTTATATGTAACAAAGAGCACTCTATAGAGTTGTTACAAATTTAAAAATATGGATAACCGTGAGAATTGGGAAACGGTTAAGAAAGCGAACATATGCTTTCAATGTCTTTCACTCTACCATAGGAGGTCGAGGTGTAGGGCGAAAAAACATTATAGGCTGGGGTGGTGGCTGGGTGCTACCATCTGCTTGGGATGCTATAATTAATAGAATTAAATTCCAACCCAAGCATACAACTGCAAGATTTCAAGATACCCTAATTTAAATTAATAATTTTTAATCTGGAATTAACCGTGGTTAACTATGACATTGGGACGTCAAATACCTCAGTCCCCCGTGACCACGTGTGCTGTAAAGTACTCGAAACGTCTGGAATATAAAATAAGTTAATATACGCGATAAAATCCGAAAAATTAGTTTAATTTAAATGTGTCGTGTTTGCGTAAATATAAGAAATATATTTACGCAATAATTACGAAACAATTGTATATTAAAAATTTTTGTTTTTATAGGATAAGGGTGACAAACGAGCACACAGTCCACCTGATGGTAAGTGGTTGCTGCGGCCCATAGTTATCTACATCTATCCTCTATTACAATTCAAAATGTAGATGCGTTGTCACCCGTGAGGACTAAGATGGAATGCCTCATTTCCAGTAAAAAGGGCCTCTGGCCACCTGCACTAAACAAGCGAAACGCAGAGGTAAACCTCTACTTCACGCTGGTATTCTGTGAGGTCGTGGTACCACCCCGGTTCGAGTCGGCCCATCCGTGCGACAGCAGAAGCTGCCGCGTGGCTCTACCACTCTATAAAATTTAAATCATTTATTTAAACAAAACAGCGATTGATTTATAACGTTTTCGAAATGACAGCCATTGGCCGTAATAGAGGCTAATGCTCTAAATGACATTCTTTGACTCATTCTTTGAACTTTCGAAAGGTTCGCTCCTATTTCTGTGGCAGCATAAATCCTCTGTTTTAGATGTTCTCGTAGCTATTGCCACAGCATAAATTTTTGTTTTATAAAGCCCCAAAAATAATAATCAAGAGGCGTTAACTCAGGAGACCTTGGAGGCCATGCTACTGAACCGCCTCAGCCAATCCAATGTCATGCAGGGTTTGACTAATAAATTGATGCACTGACGCTACATAATGAGCCGGGGTGCCATCTAATTTTAGGTACATGTTTCGTCTTGTTAGCAACGGGATGTCTTGCAGCAAAAGAGGCAGGTCTTCGCGCAAAAACTTAACATGACCTCTTACGTAAGCCAAATTGCCCAATTCTCGGCAGCTCAAATGGCCCAGTAATTTGGTCATCAATTAGTCCAGCCCACATATTGATAGAGACTTCATGCTGAAAAGAAGTTTCTCTTAGTTATTCTCCCTTTGCTTGAATTTGGCTGCAGGTGTCAATGAACTGTGGGCTGTAAGTTTATTTGTCACAGGTTTTATAAAAAAAACAGTAACGCAGTCTTCTTTAGCGACAGAGATTTCATGAATCCCACGATCGCTTGGTTTTAGTCTCCACTGCCTCGTGCTTCCGTCTGGTTGGTTTTTCATTTGGTATTTCACTATATTGCATACCTTAAGCGCTTAAGAAAGCGCAAGGTATGTTCTACTATCGCCTAAAAATTAAGATTCCACCGTTTTATCGAATAAAATCGTATCTAGCAATCATATTATACATATAAATGATATAAAAAGCACATTGTTAGAAAGATAAATGATTGTTGAACTTATTAATATATTTTTAAATCGATTAATTGCTATTTTTAAACAAAAAAAAGGGGTTTTAGTGGCTTATGGTGTGGATTTATCATGTCCCCAAGGCTTGTAAACACTATAACTTTTGAAAATATCAATTGTTTAACTCAATCTATTTTTTAATCTCTTCATCTATCATGTGGCAAGCCACTGAATGTAAATGGCAGTGTAATTTTGTTTTGTTTAGCTATAATTAATTTTTTTCGGCTCCAAAATGGCGAAATTTTCGTTGATTAGGTAGCCTTGTATGTAAATTAATTCTGTATAGGGAGCTAAAGCCACAGAGTAGTTTACTCACGCACTCAGTTCGACGCACAGAGTACTATTTATATACTGGTCAGTCGCCGTCGTGAGTGGACATCGTTTCGTATGTTTGCAGCGGCTCAAAAAGATCGCTGAACAAATACACAATATTCGAATATCCAAATTTCTTAAATACCTGATTACAATAACAATAAGAGATTTTTTTATTACAATATTTTAAAAGCACAGAATAAGTAATAGTAGTACGCACTAAAAGTAAGTAGTATCAATTTTTTTGTCATGGGTGACATTTCATGGTTTTCGAGTATTGAAACCGATAGGGTTGTCGAAATATAAATCCAAGATGGCGGCCGCAATAGGTATACATTTTTTAATCATGCGTGTCATTTTCATGGTTTTCGAGGCTGTTGAAGCCGATAGTGCTGTCGAAATGTAAATCCAAGATGGCGGCTGAAGCAGGTACCAATTTTTTTATCATGGGTGTCATTTTCATGGTTTTCGAGGGTGTTGAAGCCGATAGTGCTGTCGAAATGTAAATCCAAGATGGCGGCTGCAATAGATATCAATTTTTTCATCTTGGGTGTCATTTTCATGGTAATCGAGGGTGTTGAAGGGGATAGTGTTGTCGAAATGTAAATCCAAGATGGCGGCTGCAATAGGTATCATTTTTTTCATCATGGGTGTCATTTTAATGGTTTTCGAGAGAGTTGAAGCCGATAGGGTTGTCGAAATGTAAATCAAAGATGGCGGCTGCAATAGATATCTTTTTTTTCATCATGGGTGTCATTCTCATGGTTTTCGCGGGTGTTGAAGCCGATAGTGGTGTCGAAATGTAAATCCAAGGTGGCGGCTGCAATGGGTATCAATTTTTTTATCATGGGTGTCATTTTTCATGGGTTTCGAGGGTGTTGAATCCGATAGTGCTGTCGAAATGTAAATCCAAGATGGCGGCTGCAATAGATATCAATTTTTTCATCTTGGGTGTCATTTTCATGGTAATCGAGGGTGTTGAAGGGGATAGTGCTGTCGAAATGTAAATCCAAGATGGCGGCTGCAATAGGTATAATTTTTTTCATCATGGGTGTCATTTTAATGGTTTTCGAGAGAGTTGAAGCCGATAGGGTTGTCGAAATGTAAATCAAAAATGGCGGCTGCAATAGATATCTTTTTTTTCATCATGGGTGTCATTCTAATGGTTTTCGCGGGTGTTGAAGCCGATAGTGCTGTCGAAATGTAAATCCAAGATGGCGGCTGCAATAGATATCAATTTTTTCATCTTGGGTGTCATTTTCATGGTAATCGAGGGTGTTGAAGGGGATAGTGCTGTCGAAATGTAAATCCAAGATGGCGGCTGCAATAGGTATAATTTTTTTCATCATGGGTGTCATTTTAATGGTTTTCGAGAGAGTTGAAGCCGATAGGGTTGTCGAAATGTAAATCAAAAATGGCGGCTGCAATAGATATCTTTTTTTTCATCATGGGTGTCATTCTAATGGTTTTCGCGGGTGTTGAAGCCGATAGTGCTGTCGAAATGTAAATCCAAGGTGGCGGCTGCAATGGGTATCAATTTTTTTTATCATGGGTGTCATTTTTCATGGGTTTCGAGGGTGTTGAAGCCGATAGTGCTGTCGAAATATAAATCCAAGATGGCGGCTGCAATAGATATCAATTTTTTCATCTTGGGTGTCATTTTCATGGTAATCGAGGGTGTTGAAGGGGATAGTGCTGTCGAAATGTAAATCCAAGATGGCGGCTGCAATAGGTATAATTTTTTTCATCATGGGTGTCATTTTAATGGTTTTCGAGACAGTTGAAGCCGATAGGGCTGTCGAAATGTAAATCCAAGATGGAGGCTGAAGTAGGTACCAAGTTTTTCATCATGGGTGTCATTCTCATGGTTTTCGCGGGTGTTGAAGCCGATAGTGCTGTCGAAATGTAAATCCAAGGTGGCGGCTGCAATGGGTATCAATTTTTTTATCATGGGTGTCATTTTTCATGGGTTTCGAGGGTGTTGAAGCCGATAGTGCTGTCGAAATGTAAATCCAAGATGGCGGCTGCAATAGATATCAATTTTTTCATCTTGGGTGTCATTTTAGTGGTTATCGAGGGTGTTGAAGGGGATAGTGCTGTCGAAATGTAAATCCAAGATGGCGGCTGCAATAGGTATAATTTTTTTCATCATGGGTGTCATTCTCATGGTTTTCGCGGGTGTTGAAGCCGATAGTGCTGTCGAAATGTAAATCCAAGGTGGCGGCTGCAATGGGTATCAATTTTTTTTATCATGGGTGTCATTTTTCATGGGTTTCGAGGGTGTTGAAGCCGATAGTGCTGTCGAAATATAAATCCAAGATGGCGGCTGCAATAGATATCAATTTTTTCATCTTGGGTGTCATTTTCATGGTAATCGAGGGTGTTGAAGGGGATAGTGCTGTCGAAATGTAAATCCAAGATGGCGGCTGCAATAGGTATAATTTTTTTCATCATGGGTGTCATTTTAATGGTTTTCGAGACAGTTGAAGCCGATAGGGCTGTCGAAATGTAAATCCAAGATGGAGGCTGAAGTAGGTACCAAGTTTTTCATCATGGGTGTCATTCTCATGGTTTTCGCGGGTGTTGAAGCCGATAGTGCTGTCGAAATGTAAATCCAAGGTGGCGGCTGCAATGGGTATCAATTTTTTTATCATGGGTGTCATTTTTCATGGGTTTCGAGGGTGTTGAAGCCGATAGTGCTGTCGAAATGTAAATCCAAGATGGCGGCTGCAATAGATATCAATTTTTTCATCTTGGGTGTCATTTTAGTGGTTATCGAGGGTGTTGAAGGGGATAGTGCTGTCGAAATGTAAATCCAAGATGGCGGCTGCAATAGGTATAATTTTTTTCATCATGGGTGTCATTCTCATGGTTTTCGCGGGTGTTGAAGCCGATAGTGCTGTCGAAATGTAAATCCAAGGTGGCGGCTGCAATGGGTATCAATTTTTTTTATCATGGGTGTCATTTTTCATGGGTTTCGAGGGTGTTGAAGCCGATAGTGCTGTCGAAATATAAATCCAAGATGGCGGCTGCAATAGATATCAATTTTTTCATCTTGGGTGTCATTTTCATGGTAATCGAGGGTGTTGAAGGGGATAGTGCTGTCGAAATGTAAATCCAAGATGGCGGCTGCAATAGGTATAATTTTTTCATCATGGGTGTCATTTTCATGGGTTTCGAGGGTGTTGAAGCCGATAGTGCTGTCGAAATGTAAATCCAAGATGGAGGCTGAAGTAGGTACCAAGTTTTTCATCATGGGTGTCATTTTCATTGGTTTCGAGGGTGTTGAAGCCGATAGTTCTGTCGAAATGTAAATCCAAGATGGCGGCTGCAATAGATATCAATTTTTTCATCATGGGTGTCATTTTCATGGTTATCGAGGGTGTTGAAGGGGATAGTGCTGTCGAAATGTAAATCCAAGATGGCGGCTCTAATTGGTATAATTTTTTTCATCATGGGTGTCATTTTCATGGTTTTCGAGAGAGTTGAAGCCGATAGGGTTGTCGAAATGTAAATCCAAGATGGCGGCTGCAATAGATATCAATTTATTCATCATGGGTGTCATTCTCATGGTTTTCGCGGGTGTTGAAGCCGATAGTGCTGTTGAAATGTAAATCCCAGGTGGCAGCTGCAATGGTTATCAATTTTTTCATGATGGGTATCATTTTCATGGGTTTCGAGGGTGTTAAAGCCGATAGTGCTGTCGAAATGTATTTAAACTACTTTAAAAATTCCGTATAATCATGTTATACGTATTTTTTTATGCGCTTAAGGTATGCCCAATTGGTTTTACCAATTATATTTTATACTAGCTGTGCCCGCGAATTCCTTTGCATGGAATGAGTATTTTTATTATGATAAGTGATGATGATTTGTTTGTACTTTTAGAAAGACACTAGTTTGGATAAAAATATTCATTATGGCTAAATATTTAAACGCCACTCAATTTTAATATGACGTTATGTCTTGTGGTGTCACAGTCATATTGATTTAAAATGAAAGAGACAGCACGAGACTTAAGGGCATCTTAAAATTGAGCAGCATTTGAGTATTTGGACATGAGTCATCGATCACTAATAAAAACTAGATACACAATCAGTGATAAAAATGTCCTCACAGAATTAGTGCCCACTCGAACATTTGGGTGCGGTTTTAATTTGTACGTAGCTTTGTGAATACAACTTTAGACAATGAATTAAATGTATTCAGGTTGAATTTACATTAATGTATATTTATTTCAACTAGAATTGACGACAGTTTATAGCGAAATTTTGCATGGGATTGTGTATCTAGTTTTTTATTTGTGATCGATAACATTAGTACTCGTATGTCAATCAGACAAACTAACGAACGAACAAATAGACGGGCCCACAAACAAAGGAAGAAACGAATTTGCAAAAACATACATACTAGATAACAAAAATATGACAAAGA
Source organism: Parnassius glacialis (assembly GCA_033319125.1). Lineage (NCBI taxonomy): Eukaryota > Metazoa > Arthropoda > Insecta > Lepidoptera > Papilionidae > Parnassius > Parnassius glacialis. The sequence goes on along the minus strand of JAVANC010000024.1, from coordinate 7,145,108 downwards.
ATAAAAATAAAAATAAATTGACTATTTTATAATTTACGAGCTGGTACCCGGCGCGTTGCAACCGCAGAAAAAATAATTGTGGAAATATCGTTTTAAATTTGGAAGAGTTATATTGTTTACTATCGTAGGAATGATAATACTTTCATTCAAATTTAATGATATTTTATGACTTTGAAAAAAATTGTCGGTAGTACGTTACGCGCGCCACCTACTGTACGTTAATTGTACTATGCCTATAACATTCGCACAAGTGATACGAGTAGCAAAAAGTTGACAAATTTTTAGTGCAATCTGATGAACGGTATAGCAGTGCATAAAATACGCACAAACAAATATTATTAAGATTATTACAAAATTAAAATGTCAACGATCAACGTTAGCTTTATTTAAAAATTGTGCTACATGGACGCGAACAATGAGTAAAAATAGGTGATGCTATTTTTACTCGCGTGGCATTTTCGTGTAATCCTGCCGGCGAAACACAAAGAGCCGCGGTAAAATACTCCACACAATGCACGCGGAATGTACGCGGCGGGACAATAGCAATTACGTGGTGGAATACCTCATCGCTTTTTCATAATGCTAAAAATTCCTATGATTTTCTAGCTATATTGCGAAAGTTGTCTATGGTTTTGGGGTTTTTAGTCAATACAGAATATTTGGAATAAAAAAAGTTTTTTTCTTAATTGTCCAACTCTGCTTCATTATAGCACAGAATTTCTTTCTGATAACCATAGAAAATAAAGATATAGGTAACGTTGCTATATATAGTCATCGCTTTATACTTTGTGTATCGTTGACGTGCTGATGTGTTATAATATAAACATTGAACTAGCCACCCTGTGTTTTTTTGTATAGAAGTGGCGGCAAACGAGCATGCGGCTCACCTAATTATAAGTGTTCACCGCCGTCCACGAATTGCCGTCAATGTATATCTTTAACTTCAGCTACCTGCATCTATTTGACTTCTGGCATGTCTTATTAGGTCGTCACGCCATCTAGTGGGGGTCGCCCTACATTTCACTTACCGGTACGAGTTTATTTCGCTAACCAAGTCCAGTCTATGCATAACCCTCCGAGGTTAATACAAGCCAGTTATTTCAATGTATGGGCAGACAGTTCAATTATATTTATTAGTAATAATAATAATGTCCTCTTGACCGAATTTCGGTGACGGCGGCCGGTATCCACGGAGACTAGCTTTCTACGCAGAACAGGATTATAGTGCCCGAGTGTGTGCGCAAGCACAGGTGCACTCTCTATTTCCTCACCCTCGCATGCCGATTGGATGAGATCAGGCGTAGGACCAACGGCTTTACGTACTTTCTGAGGCCGCCGGTAAAACATCGCAGGTGAAACAGCGCCAATTTCCTGACTCTGGGCTCCTGAAAATTTCTTGTCAAAATAACCCAATAATTGATTTTGACCCCTCCCGGGATACGAACCCGGGACCTCAAGATCGCTATTCGCATTTACGAACGCTAGTCCAACGAGGTCATATTTACGACCTCGTCAACGTCGACACTAGTCAGTATTTGTTTGTATTTTTTTCTATAGAATTAGGGTGACAAACGAGCACACAGTCCACTCGATGGTAAGTGGCCGCTGTGGCCCATAGACATCTACATTTATACTCGTTTCCGAATTAAAATGCAGATGCGTTGTCAGCTGTGAAAATTAACATAGAATGGCTCTTTTCCAGTAAAAAGGGTCTCCGGTTCCCTATACTCACCATACGAAACACGGCAGCATTAAGCTGCTATTTTACGCTGGTACTCTGTGAGAACGTGGTCCTTCCTCGGTCGAACCGACCCATTCGTGCTACAACTATACTATTAATATAGCTACAGCATGGCCCTACCACGTAAAAAGTCGAACAAAAAACAAATAATAATTTCCTTTGCGTATTCTATTACAAGTCCAAAACAATTGTGTATTTTAAAAACCGAACGCGTTTCTCCTCAAGCACTAAAGCTCTACCTGATACGCAATCATCTGCAACGTTTTTATCAGTTCTAACAAAAGTAATATTGAATTCAATTTGAAAAACAGACTCCATAGAGAACGAATGAAAATAAGAATATTGATTTGCTTATTTCTACACAGTCCGATACGACTGGGGTAACAAACGTAAAATATCAATTTCGGCTAACGAAGTAAAGAGAGGTAACATAATTTTGTGGCAGTTTGTAGTATTAAGTAAGTTAGAAGCAGAAAGAGCCCATAGTGAAATACTGTAAGAATCATTACACAGGTTTTCAACGACTGCACTATACAGGAAAAGTAAACATTATGACATGTATTTTAAGGATTTTATTGCATTTAATTTTAACTTTTTAACTTTTCGGGTACATTTACAGCACTCAAGGTCACGGAAGGGACTGAGGTGGTCAACGTCCTGATGTCAGAGGTAGCCCAACTACCTTCAGCTTATGCATTTAATTTTAAGTCCGATCTACGCAGAACGAGCTTACAGTATTTTGAAGTTTTCCTGAACACTGCCTCACATCTGGCTACCTATGGTAGAAGGAAGAGTTCTACGAGCAAGTAGGTGGTGTGGTGATAGGCTCATGTGTATCTTCCGTGGTCGCCGATATATTCATGAAGGACTTTGATAAGAAAGGCATTTTTACTTTTCTTGTCCTTCTGCCTTTCATAATGTCTTGTCCATTAGAAAACTTTTCATATTATCGTGTCTTCGAAAATATCAGTGTTTGTGTACCTTCACTTCCAACGACTAACAAAAGAGATGATAGGATTCCACCCTTTATGTGCCAATCAATTTGCGAAAATACATTTCCATTACTGTGTACCATGTGCACAATGTTGTACTTTAACACAACATTCTTAACGCGAAAGTTAAAACTTGACAACATAACAATCGTGTATTAAAACAAAAAGGGACTAAATGGTTAGACAAACTAGAATAGAATATGGGTGACAAACGAGCACACAGTACACCTGATGGTAAGTGGGCGTTGTGGCCCATAGATGTCTATTAATTTTTATATTGTCTATATTATTCAAAATGTAGATGTGTTGTCACCCCTGACGACTAAGATAGAATGCCTCGTTTCCAGTAAAATGTGACCGGTTCTCTACACTCACTATACGAAACACAGCAGTATTAGGCTCCTATTTTACGTTGGTATTCTTTGAGAGCGTGGTCCTACCCCGGTCGATCTGACTCATTCGTGCTACAACTTTAATATAGCAGCAGTGTGGCTCTACCACCTAAAGCTATGATAAAACTAATGATCTGTTTCATCATCATCATCATCATTATAGTCCATCACAAGTCCACTGCTAAACATAAGACTCCCACAAGGATTGCCACAAAGCACGGTCCTGAGCCACCTGCATCCATTGACTTCCTGCATGTCTTACCAGGTCGTCACTCCATCTAGCGGGGGAGGGGTGATACCCTACATTTATAGAAATATCATATATCCCCCATGACGAAAGTTACAAATGATCTGTTTATTACAATGAAATTAATTATTATATTAAAAGTAAAAAAAAGTAGTTAACTTAAATATTTCTGCTATCTAAAGAACCTAAAATTGAAGGCAGACAGCCTATAATATCGATATAACTGCCTTATATTTAGCTCAGGGGCTAATTGCATGCGATTAATACATAAATAACCTTTTGATTAATAATAAAACTTTTATCTGTCTGTCTATCTGTCCGAGCTAATATTCGGAATGGCTGAACCGATTGCAGTGAAACTTCACGGACACAAAGTAAGAGATTTAGGCTATATTTATTCCGGTTTATTTGTGGTTAATCGATGTATTGATAAAATAAATGGTTTTGATAATTATATGACATCTAAATAACGCCGCATTAATAGGTCCAATCTAGATTGCCTAGGCATAGAAGATCGCCAGTTTTAAATAACCACCAAAATCTACAGTGCTTTATACCGAAGATCAAGAGATAAAACAAATACAAAACTATTTCGATTTTCTCGTTTATTTACATCACAAAGCAATTGGAATACGGCTCCTGAAAATATACTGATTTGGGAGTATAAGGAAGAATGAATTGGAATATTACTGTAGCAATTTTCTTCAACATACAATAATTTTAGTTTAACTGCAAAAAAGGCCTGTGTAACCTCCATATCTTCATCTTATATGCACGTAAAAATCCATTGCTGGACCTGTATCTTTTTTATAGAAGAGGGGGCAAACGAGCATGCAGCTCACCTGACGGTAAGGGACTACCGCAGTCCAAGAACAACTGCAAGATCAGGGAAATTGCAGGTGCGTTGCCGGCCTTTTAGATACAGTTTTCTTGAAGTTCCCTATGTCTGGAAAAATTGCGGGTTATAAACAATTCCAAAAAGAGGTTGTGCGAGGAAGAAAACTCCTAGTAAAATGCACAGTCGTGGACCGCCAAGCATTCAGATGGTGCGGATGGTAATGTGAGTTTTGTCGCGGTGTGCGTTCGTGAAATTTGGCGACTGGGATTAACCCGAACAATTTCTCAGAGCACTCCCCGTGGTAAATGCGATAGAAAATGCAAAGCGATGCATCCCTTCGCAGTGCTAGTGAATCGAGCCGATTAGAAAGAACTCGGTCGTCGACGGTTCGAGCCGTCTCGTACCTGATGGACATTAGCCTCTTCTGTAATATTTGGCAGGGAGATCGACGGTCTCAGTACCAGACATCTACAATTTTTGAACTTGCTTCCAGTCTATTTAGCCCACTACAAAAAAAAACGGCCAAGTGCGAGTCGGACTCGCGCACTGAGGGTTCCGAACAAATCCGTAGGTATATAAGTTTAAAATTATTTTTACTATATGATGTAACTAAAAATTTATGCTTTTTGCAACTTTTCCTTTATCTGTGCTATAAAACGTTGCTTTGTACCAAATTTCAAGATTCTGAGTTTACGGGAAGTACCCTGTAGGTTTTGATTCCCTTGCGAATGTCGAAAATTTGCGGCATAAACAGCTGTATCTTTTGATTGCGTTGGCTTGGAAATATGATTTTTCCAGAGCTCCAAGGGACAGGAGACTTATGGTATGGTATGAATTTCAGCATGATACCTCCACGCGTTCCTGAGAAATAGGGTCTTGACAGACAGACAGACGGACAACAAAGTGATCCTATAAGGGTTCCGTTTTTTCCTTTTGAGGTACGGAACCCTAAAAAGGGGGTCCTAAATTCGACTGTATGATTTTTTTATGTATGTTACGTGATATTTTCGCCAATTTTTAATTCGACTTAGTGGTCATCTACCGCACAGTCTACTTCCCTTGAGGATGCCTCATGTAGAAGCGAAATACGGTCATATTGTCCTCTACACTAGGAAAGACATACCACCGCAGGTATGTCTTTCCTAGTGTAGAGGTGTTGGTTGTGGTAGTTCTGGGTTTAGTGGTGATGGAGATTGTGCACGCAATTTAGGGAGAGCGGGAGGTGCTCTCAAAACTAGTTAAGATACATCATTTTATTTTATTGGGCGGATTTAGGCAAAGTGATTTTTACCAATTTTAATATAATGGATTGCCGCAAAGTAACGACTGATTCAATTAATTTTGAATCGATTTTCATGTTTCTTTTTTCATTAAATAGTTCATAATTCAGAGAATGGTGTACAAATAAAAAAAACACCTTTAAGGTTAGAAATATAGGAGATGAAGTTTTTAATGTAACTGTTTAGACGATATTTGAGCTTGCGTTTGTACGGTCAAAAAATTTGCCTATCAATGAAAAGTAAAAGCCGATTTCAAAGAACTAAAACAAACAAAATAATTTCCTCTTGGTATTGGGGATTTAATATTTTTGTACGCTACGTCTTATTACCGACTTATGTGTGTGTGAATAACATGTGATGTGGAAATTATATATAGTTTATTTTTAATTTTTAAACCGACTTGGCTTTTAATTTCCCTCAAAAGCATAATTCTATATTTTACGTCACCAACTATCGGAAAGATTAAGATATTTTTGGCGTTTCCTACAGTCGCCTCTTACGACTTCCACGGTACGAGTTGGGGTGATGGATTCCATTTCACTTCCTCCTCACGACACTTGTAATAAGTTTTTTTTTACATAGAAGAAGGGCAAACGAGCAAGCGGCTCATCTAAGAATAATAATAATTGTTTATTGCCTCTAAAAACACACAGTTACATACAGGTTAAAACAAAAGAAGATTATAATTATTTGAGACAAAAGGAGACGGCTCAGCTTTGTCTGTAACGAGATACAGATCTCGTACAGAGCTGTTTTTCAGCTGCTCCCTCCTCCCTGAGGTGTTGTGCGGGAGTCCAAAGTTGCAGGCTCCCCATTTACCTGACTACGTAAAACTAAACTACGTACAAGGTAATTAAATATGATAATAAATCGCGAATCCAAAAAAATACTAAAAACATTAAAAACAAAATAAAACAATTAAAAATATGCATTAAAACAAACATTACAAAATAAACTAAGACCAGATTACATAAAAAATAAAAAAATGAAACCAACACGGGTAATAGAAAATAGTTTCTACCACATCAATCGATCGATGGTAGAATGAATTAGTCGACGTTGATAGAGCTCCTTGATGATTCGAATATATTTTGAAAGATATTGGTAAATCCAATTGGGCATACCTTTAACGCATTAAAAAATTACGTATAACATGATTATACGGAATTATTAAAGTAGTTTAAATACATTTCGACAGCACTATCGGCTTCATCACCCTCGAAAACCATGAAAATGACACCCATGATGAAAAAACTGATACCTATTGCAGCCGCCATCTTGGATTTACATTTCGACAGCACTATCGGCTTCAACACTCTTGAAAACCATGAAAATGACACCCGACATGAAAAACTTGGTACCAACTTCAGCCGCCATCTTGGATTTACATTTCGACAGCACTATCGGATTCAACACCCTCGAAAACCATGAAAATGACACCCAAGATGAAAAACTTGATATCTATTGCAGCCGCCACCTTGGATTTACATTTCGACAGCACTATCGGCATCAGCACCCCCGATAACCATGAAAATAACACCCATGATGAAAAACTTGATATCTATTGCAGCCGCCATCTTGGATTTACATTTCGATAGCACTATCGGCTTCAACATCCTCGAAAACCATGAAAATGACACCCATGATGAAAAAATTGTTACCTACTTCAGCCGCCATCTTGGATTTACATTTCGACAGCACTATCGGCTTCAACACCCTCGAAACCCATGAAAATGACACCCATGATGAAAAAATTGATACCCATTGCAGCCGCCACCTTGGATTTACATTTCGACAACCCTATCGGCTTCAACTCTCTCGAAAACCATGAAAATGACACCCGAGATGAAAAACTTGGTACCAACTTCAGCCGCCATCTTGGATTTACATTTCGACAGCACTATCGGATTCAACACCCTCGAAAACCATGAAAATGACACCCAAGATTAAAAATTTGATATCTATTGCAGCCGCCACCTTGGATTTACATTTCGACAGCACTATCGGCATCAGCACCCCCGAAAACCATGAAAATGACACCAATGATGAAAAAATTTATATCTATTGCAGCCGCCATCTTGGATTTACATTTCGATAGCACTATCGGCTTCAACATCCTCGAAAACCATTAAAATGACACCCATGATGAGAAAATTGGTACCTACTTCAGCCGCCATCTTGGATTTACATTTCGACAGCACTATCGGCTTCAACACCCTCGAAACCCATGAAAATGACACCCATGATGAAAAAATTGATACCCATTGTAGCCGCCACCTTGGATTTACATTTCGACAACCCTATCGGCTTCAACTCTCTCGAAAACCATGAAAATGACACCCATGATGAAAAAATTGATACCTATTTCAGCCGCCATCTTGGATTTACATTTCGACAGCACTATCGGTTTCAACACCCTCGAAAACCATGAAAATGACACCCAAGATGAAAAAATTGATATATTTTGCAGCCGCCATCTTGGATTTACAGTTTGACAGCACTATCGGCTTCAACACCCTCGAAAACCATGAAAATGACACCCATGATGAATAAATTGGTACCTAATTCAGCCGCCATCCTGGATTTACATTTCGACAGCACTATCAGCTTCAACACCGTCGAAAACCATGAAAATGACACCTATGATGAAAAATTTTATACCTATTGCAGCCTCCACCTTGGATTTACATTTCGACAGCACTATCGGATTCAGCGCCCTCGAAAACCATGAAAATGACATGACACCCATGATGAAAAAATTGATACGTACTGCGGCCGCCATCTTGGATTTACATTTCGACCACCCTATCGGTTTCGACACCCTCGAAAAGCATGAAAATGTCACCCATGACAAAAAAATTATACTACTTACTTTTAGTACGTACTACTATTATTTATTCTGTGCTTTTAAATATTGTAATAAGAAAATCTCTTATTATTATTATAATCAAGTATTTAAGAAATTTGGTTATTAGAATATTGTGTATTTGTACAGCGATCTTTTTGAGCCGCTGAAAACAACCGAAATGTCCACTCACGACGGCGACTGAAGCCAAACTAAACTTAATACAAAGGTACTCTGTGAACTAAACTACTCTGTGGCTGTAGATCCCCATTTACAGAAACAATTTATATACGAGGCAACCAAATCAACGAAAATTTCGCCATTTAGGAGCAGAAAAAAATTAATTATAGCTAAACAAAACAAAATTACACTGCCATTTACATTCAGTGGCTTCCCACATGATAGATGAAGAGATTAAAAAATAGATTCAGTTAAACAATTGATATTTTCAAAAGTTATAGTGTTTACAAGCCACAGGGACATGATAAATCTACACCATAAGCCACTAAAACCCTTTTTTTTATTTAAAAATAGCAATTAATCGATTTAAAAAAATTATTAATAAGTTCAACAATCATTTATCTTTCTAACAATGTGCTTTTTATATCATTTATATGTATAATATGATTGCTAGATACGATTTTATTCCATAAAATGATGGAATTTTAATTTTTAGGCGATAGTAGAACATTACCTTGCGCTTTCGCTTAAGGTATACAATATAAAAGAAGCTTTCCTTTCTTTGGACTGTTATGTGTGTGTGTGTGTGTGTGTTTGTGTGTGTTTGTATGTGTGTGTGTGTGTGTGTGTGTGTGTGTGTGTGTGTGTGCGTGCGTGTGTGTGTGTGTGTGTGTGTGTGTGTGTGTGTGTGTGTGTGTGTGTGTGTGTGTGTGTGTGTGTGTGTGTGGGTGTGTGTGGGTGTGTGTGTGTGCGCGTGTGTGTGTGTGTGTGTGTGTGTGTGTGTGTGTGTGGGGTGTGTGGGTATGTGTGTGTGTGTGTGTGTGTGTGTGTGTGTGTGTGTGTGTGTGTGTGTGTGTGTGTGTGTGTGTGTGGGTGTTTGGGTATGTGGGTGTGTGTGTATGTATGTGTGTGGGTGTGGCTGTGTGTGTGTGTGTATGTGTGTGTGTGTGTGTGTGTGTGTGTGTGTGTGTGTCCTTATTCATTTTTGACAAAAAGTCCCGTAAATGTAAAAACTTAACATAGGGATCTGATGATCAGGGGATTACCTGATGGTAAGTGTCAAACTCCCCATGAACAATTGCAACAGGGGAATAAATTAACAAAAGCTATGAGATCTTCCATCGCAGACCTCAGAGGTGACAATGCATATGAAAACTTCTTGATTTGAAATTGGTTGATAGTTTTAATGGACTGCAGTAATCACTAACTGTTAGGTGAACCGTAAATTCGTTTGTTAATTTAATTTTATAAAAAGTGGAAAGTTCTGTGGTGCGAAAAATATTCCGCCTCACTAATAATCTGTGGGGTACCACAGTAATGGTTTTCAGTCAGGACCTTAAGTCACTCACGGACATCAGAACATTGATGTAAAATGCACTTAAATGAATTTAAAAAAGATAGCTCGTTCCCAATAAAGTCATAATAACTGAGTGCAGGTCAAGCATTGTCAAAAACATTATAAAGAGTGTAATTGAGTGAATATCAATTTCCCTTTCACTAAAGTGAAAACGCTATACGATGTATTAACGTTGTCGCTGCAAAATTTAATATCACACACGAAAGCTTTTAGTGTAAGTATGGAATTTCACTGCATCCATCCTTTCAATGTGAAGACAAAAGGGTCACGGGTGACGTTTTAAAAGGTCGGTCGTTTGTAAAGCAATTTGTCCTTAAATACATACATTTAAGGAGAGGTCACAATATTTACTGACCATTAAATTTTTCTAAATTTCTAAAAAAACGAAACCTCTACACTAGGTCTTTGTATCGTGGAGGCAGTTTACAAAGATAAATTGCACATTGACAAACATTCAGACCCGGAACAATTATTTTTAGGTCACAACAATTACTTGTTCCGTGTGTCTTCACGACTCCAGTCAATGCTAAGCCACTGCGCCACGGAGCCGTCATCTTTATCAATGGAGAATTGATATTGTTTTTCTTTAATAAAATTGAAGTCATAAACAAACTTACAGTGCACCTGATAGTAAATGGCTGCAGTCCATAGACACCTGTAGCCTACTTCAAACAAAGATGCCGACAGATGCGTTGTCCTCTGAGAACTAAGATGGTACGCCTTATAGCCTGTAATGAGGGCATCCACGACTTTTTCTGCCACCAGGGTGGCGCCACTTAAAAGTGAGGTATTTGATAGATTACATAGCGGGGAAGTTAAATTGTTCGGAAAATGTAAAGGTTAATGTTTCTTTCTGTACTATTTTCTCTATTCTATATTAATAACATTAAAAATAAATAAAACAAACTACAAATATTCATAGAAGTATAGTCATTAAAAAAAAGTTAAAAATATGCAAACAATTAAGGAGCAAACCACTGAGGTATTATTTTGTGTATTAATATAATACTCTAGAAACTGATAAACTTTTATTAAAAACAAACCACTCAATTAAATTAGATTGCGTAACAAAGAACTGTACCTCAGTGTCAACTAGCGACATCCGGTGAGCAGAAAATTATTAGCTCTCATTAAACTGGCTTTCTGTACACTTTAGACTGGAACATAGCAATGAAAGCGCTGTCATTTGTCGGCAAAACAGTATGAGGGTGTTAACTAACCAGTTAGACTCCTGGGCAGAAAAGAAGTGCTATCATCTAGAAAATGATTGATGATTCGTTCATTAATACAGTACACTTCATATGAGTAAGATGTTTCACACATGATAATATTTGTCTGTATTGATTCCGCTCTGTGTACCCTCAGCTTTAAGGTGTAACATTCTAGTTTTATATAAATAAATATAACCGATCGAAATTTAACGTATTTTTTTACACTTCCACGTTATGTATTATGATTATGATTGCAGTACGAATGGATACGAAGACATGAGGCAGCCTACGAGGGTCGTAAGAGATGATTGAGAATAGTTTCTAAAAAATGCTTAGATGCCGTTGTAGTTACCTAGTAACAGATGTGAAATAAACGAACTGACCGTGCGTCGTTTAAAAGTTTCAAAACACTTTGTACTGCTATCGCCAATTCACGGCGATAATAGCAAATTTTCTCTTCAATGGGAACAACCAATGTTTAGAAGCTAAGTAAAGCATGACAGCAAAAGTGATAAACTTAATCAAACTTTAAATAGCTGCAACAAAAGGAAAGATATTGTGATTAAACTCACTAACTTTTTTTTATGACAAGGTTGAAAACGAGCACACAGTCCACCTGATGGTAAGTGGTTGCTGCGGCCCATAGACATCTACATCTATCCTCTATTACAAATCAAAATGCAGATGCGTTTTTACCCGTGAGGGCTAGGATTGAATGCCTTATTTCCAGTAAAAAGGGCCTCCGGCCACCTGCACGCACCAAGCGAAACGCAGAGATAAACCTCTACTTCACGCTGGTATTCTGTGAGGTCGTGGTACCACCCCGGTTCGAGCCGGCCCATCCGTGCGTCAGCAAAAGCTGCCGCGTGGCTATACAAGTTAACTTAAACAATGCGGATAATGCAGTTAGTTGAAGTTACAACGCAAATAACATAGACTGCTAATACGTCGACATAAAAAATCCTACTATTAAAGGAAAGAATATAAAGAAATGTAAAATAAATTTAGGCAATACAATCATTATTGTTCAACATATATTATAAATTGATCAATATAATTGAAACGTAATAGAATTTCTCCTTAGAACCAGGGTAATTAACATTGTCCAAGGGATCAGTAAGATGGAGTGTCAATGACCATATTGCTACTCTAAAAGCTCGAGGAACCGACAACCGATGAGGAAGAAAGGTTTTCGGGTGACAGCCTCGTACTGGTAAGTGAAATGTAAGACGGGCTCAGGAAGGCTCGTCTTGTGTCCTGGTGCGCCTTAGTTGAGAAGAAGAATGGGGAAGGAGTTGTCCTCTATCGAGGAGAGAGAGCGGAATTGTGCGAAAGATTTCCCTTGACCCTGCCAATATGAAAGAGGAGTCGATTAAAAGTATGAGGGGTGATAATCTAGAATAACATGCAGGAAGTTAATAAATTCAGGTGGCTCAAGACCGTATCTTGTTCAGGACTATGGATATTCTGTAATGATGATGATAATGATGTACAATTTTAATTTTAATTTCGTAAATATTTAAATGATATAGTCACGCAGAACCATATCAATCAATATACCTAATTCACTTGTAATAAGGTTCGGAATAAAGTATTTCCTTTGATTACATAATACACAAGTGGTATTTTATTTGTGAAATGGCAATGTACTGGCGGTGTAAGAAAATGTGACCGTGAAGTGGCGGTTTAAAAATGTAAGATGAAATGAAACACTTGTCGCCATTATATTCTATTATAAGCCACATTATGATTTATTTTCTCTTTTCAATCTACTTATAGAATTACAGTAATATCTATACATAATTAAAATAATCTATCTCGCTAGCACACCATTTTAACTACTTTTATTCTACCTTCCACTTTCGTACCTATATTATTACCATACTTCCGTCACCTTTCACATTAAACTTACGTACCTTTTTAACTTTTAATATATTTTCTATTATCTATTCTCCTAACATGTTCTTTGAAATTTAGAAATTTTAGTAAAATTTTAAACTTCACTCGCTCCTTAATTGCTCTTTTATTTAAACACTCACTCTCTAACTATCATTCTTGTCTTAAGGATTAATGAAATAAAAGACAAAATAACATTTATTCACTACTTATAACAAAAACAATATTTTAACTTAATTATTTAAATTCTGTCTACTTAAAATTATTTTCACAAAATATAGTAATAGCAAAGACTTTATTTTTAGTACTTTAATTTGTACTGAACTGTTTTAGAATTTAACATAATAAACATTAAGTTATACTAATTACTTTTTTGCACTGTGATGATGATAACACACTTATCATTTTTAAACTTTATGTAATAATATGAAATAGAATATTATACTAAGAAAGAATTAAACTTTATAAGTGATTAGTTTTCTAGCTTTTCTTCCTCTTAGCGATGAGTATTGTGTGTAATCCTTTATTTCAACGTCACTGTTTTCATCTCCTGGATATTGTAAATGTTTGCCTCCTTCGTATTGGTTATTTTTGTTCTCCGTCAAAGAAATTGTGTCAATGTCCTGTATTGATTGTACTGAAATATCTAAAATAAAATCTATGTTATGTGAATGAGTTATATAAAGTTCTTAAGAATTGCGCATGTACTATCTTCTTGACGGTAGGCTTGTTGATATCCTCTATCTCATAGCATATTGATGCAATCTTCTTAAATATTTTGTATGGATCTATATATCTTGGAGATAATTTTGTATAGATTGACTTGTTGCATTCATACAAAACATAATCTTTCTTCTTAAAATTATGCTGTAATTTTCTTAAATCAAATCTGCTTTTATTATATAAATGTTTATCTTCAATTTTTGATGTGGCTGCTTCTCTTAATTCTAATGAAATTTGAAATTGATGGTTTCCATTTATATCTTCAAACACTGTTCCAAAATGTATCTCATTTGGCAGTATTCTGGGTTTATATCCAAATAACAAATAAAAAGCTGAGAATCCAGTTGTTTTTTGTTTCGATGTATTTATGGTTAGTGTAGTATTTGGCAATAACTTGTCCCAGTCGTTTTTATTTTCCATACAAAATTTAGTCAGTGTCGATATTATAAAAGCATTGGCTCTTTCACATAATCCATTTGACAGGGGTGTATAGAGTGTAGTTAGCAGATGATCCCTCGCCGTAAAACATTGTAGTGTTATACTACTTACATATCATTTTACACTATTTTTCCATTCTGTTTTTGATTTTTTTTTGCATCACCTTTATTTCCATAGGATCCTGTAACGTTTTTACACAATAAAAAATCATTTTCACTTCGTATTTTCACGTTATCAGCACCTTTTAAATCGCTGTCAATGGAGTCTTACATTTTTCGATCTTTTATTTAGTTCTCCGTAACTCTGCAATTTCGGGTTTCGTGCGCGCTGTTGCGCTATTTTTTTTCCTATATAAATAATATCTCATTTCTTACATAAAACTTGCCGTTTCTTAATAACAAGCCTAAAACGAAAAATTTAAATATTTGACAATCGTTATTTATTTGGTTGTCATGGCAATTTTTATTCAAATTCGTTACCGGTCTGATGTTTTATTTCAATATTTCCATATAAATACTCTTTTGCTCTGGGTCATTTACAAAAAATTTCCTTTTAATTTAAACAATTTCCCGTTCTCTCTAAAAAGGTATAAAAGCCGAACCATCGGTGAATACAGGGAGTCTCGCTTCAGCTTCTAAACTTGAAGCATCACCTAAAGGCCTTGTCCCGGGGCCGCACTGCCCCGGGATCCTGCAAGCCTCCATCTACACCTGAAGTCGTCGGCGTAGTCTACTTCAAGCGCGGGGCCGCACTGCTCCGGGATCCTGCAAGCCTCTATCTACACCTGAAGTCGTCGGCGTAGTCTACTTCAAGCGCGGGGCCGCACTACTCCGAGATCCTACAAGCCTTTATTTTCATCTGGAGTCGTCGCCTGCGCCTCCACCTGCTAGTGCCCGTGCTACCTTTGGGCACTGCGACTGTTTGCTCCAGGCGCTGAGAACACCTACTCCAGACGCTACGTGTGCCGGCTCCGGACGCTGCGTGTGCCTAGACCAGGTGCTGCGTGCCACCGCCGCCAAGAAACTCCAAGCTCAGCG
This sequence comes from Parnassius glacialis, assembly GCA_033319125.1. NCBI lineage: Eukaryota > Metazoa > Arthropoda > Insecta > Lepidoptera > Papilionidae > Parnassius > Parnassius glacialis. The sequence goes on along the minus strand of JAVANC010000024.1, from coordinate 7,129,931 downwards.
TGTGCCTACTCCTACTCCAAGCGCAGCGTGTGCCGCTTTGACCTTCAGGCTCCGCTACCATATTCTCCTAATCTTTATTTTCTATCTAATTGTAATTTCACGTCACCCATCACCATCATCATATTCCATTTTTTTATATAAAATTGTAAATATCTTTTTAAAATTTTAAATATATTATTTTCTTGTTCTACTTTTGTTGTTTTGTTGTTCTTAGGTTAGGTTCTCTTTTTTTAATTGTCGCTTCACGACAACATCTCAGTCCCCCCCGTGACCATGCGTTGTTGTAAAGCACTCGAAACGTTGGGAATCAAAATAAGTAAATTAAACACAATAAAATTCGTAAAAATATATTTTTTTCAATGTGTAGTGTTCTCGTAAATATTAGAAATAATTAACACATTAAGAGGTTATTGTTAAAATAATTTGTGTGGGAGTAGATGTTTATCTTACTCTCTTGCTTGCTCATTTATAATGTACAGCAACAAAACAGCGTAACGAACTACACGCTACATTTTTAACAGTGGTAGAGCCACGTGGCCGCTTTTGCTGTCGCACGGATGGGCCAGCTCGAACCGGGGTGGTACCACGACCTCACAGAATACCAGCGTGAAGTAGAGGTTTACCTCTGCGTTTCGCTTGGTGAGTGCAGGTGGCCGGAGGCCCTTTTTACTGGAAATGAGGCATTACATCTTAGTCCTCAAGGGTGACAACGCATCTGCATTTTGATTCGCAAACGAGGATAGACGTAGATGTTTATGGACCACAGTAACCACTTACCATCAGGTGGACTGTGTGCTCGTTTGTCACCCTATCCTATAAAAATAACGCAATATTTTTTTTAATGTAATACTAGCAATGCTATTAACATTACTAATATTCCTTTTAACCGCTCCTGATAAGGTAAAAATGCTTGTGTTAGGAATGGTTCATGATAGTGGTCGAATGGTTGAAGCGTCAGTAGCCTAATGGCAGGGCGCGAACCGCGAACTCGAAAGGTCGTGGGTCCGAATCCGCTATTCCTACTGTCGTGAACCACTTCTAACAAGAATTTTAAGTTTACCAGAAGTGGTTAAAGAGAATATCAGTATTAGTATTCCCTTTAACCACTTCTGGTAAGCTTAAGAAACTACAACTGTTGTAGAAACTACAACAATTCAGTGTAAAAAATTTGGCGCTCAGACTTATTACTTCATATTTAAGTAACAGAACTTCAAAAGTCGAGATCAATGGGAAAGGTTTCTCTGGATCAGTAGTATTAGTGGGCGTTCCTCGGGGCTCGATTCTTGGCCCATTCCTGTTCTTAGTCTATATTAATAACTTACCCTAACTTGTAGTATTATTTGCTGATAATACCTCTAGTTTTCAAACTCAAACGGCAGTCAATTACTTTTGACAATGTAAATAATTCTCTATCAAAATTAGTACATTGGTTTGACGCAAATAATTTGCTCTTAAACGGCAAGAACACATTCCTAATGTTAAACATTCAAATACCAATTTTCTCTTAAATGGGAAGGAATTGAGTCTTTTGGATACCACTGTCTTTCTTGGTATTACTATTGACGCGAAGCTTCAATGGGGCCCCCATATATCTAAATTCGCAAGCAGACTTAGTTCTGCAGCATAAGCTGTAAGAAAGTTTCAACAATGTGTGAGGTCTTATGGAATTTTGCTATGGATTAATGCGACTGATATCAAAGCTATATTTGTTTTGCCAAAGAGAGCCGTACGTGCGAATTATAACTTAAATTGCAATTAATCCCTTAGAGCAAAACTTAAAGAAATAAACATTTTAACGTTGGCATAAAAACATAAGCTTTGATAAGAAGATGTTCATTTTCTAAACACTAGGAACAAACATAAGCTTGTAATACCAGAGACTTCAGAGAATTTGTAATTCATTTATGGGGCAATGTTACAACAAAATCCCAGAAAATATACAAAATTTGTTAATAACTAAACGTAAATGTTTAATTAAAGAAAAGTTGTACAAAAGGGTTATTATAATATAAAACAATACATTAGTGAAAAAAACCCCTGGAAATGAGGTAATCGCCACCATGTTGGTTCTATTAATTTAAATATTGTACAAACAAAATTATTGGTAAGTGAAATATGTTTAAAAAAAAGTCCCGCTGGGTTTTTTGCTGGTTCTTTCCAGGACAGGGGTATTTTTCAATGTGGTAAATAAAAAAAAATACTTTCGATAAGTATTATTAATTTAGCTACCCTTTGAAAAATAACCTTGTATATCACGATATAATACTGTAAGTATCACCGCAGATTACTTTTCTTTGGTTGTTAAAGACGATTATCCACAAAGAACAGAATCACAACAAACGAGATAACTGATTGGATGACTTTTAATAAATTCCCCAGCACGTCACCATCGCCGAACTTTATACTGCTCAAGCAAGTGGGGGTTTCTAATTCTCCCCTGAACTTCATTTTTTTTAATTTTATTCACACTATCTCAGACAATCGGTTTTTTTTAAAATTGCAAACTTAAATGCTGAATTACGATGGAGAACATAATGACGGAAAGTGCATGCCTTACAAATCAATAATATTTTAGGGCATGTGAAGTGGTCGTGGAGTTGGGGCACTGCGGTGGCCTCTTCCTTGTCGCACACCCATTGCAGGAATGGAGGAGGCCTGTGCCCAGTTGTGGGAGGTACATATATTGGCTGGTACTTTACTTCCATTTTAATAATTTTAAGGAAATTGAAAAATAAACTTTGTACCATCATATCAGCCCATCATAAATCGAGCATACTGTGTTAGCTGATCCTCAACGCAGAAAGCTGCCCTCACAAGATTAGTGCGTGCATTCTTATCCACTCTAGTCGCTCTACTTATTGGATGTACCAATATAGTCCACTAAATATTTGTTGAAGAAACTTAATGTTACTGGCGCGAACAGATGTTCTACTATAAATATCTGAGAGGGTAATGGAGCAATTAGTCCATCACGCTGCTTCAATAAATTTCACATGTCCTCGAATTATTTTATTCCGTCGACATGCAGGTTTCTTCACATCCACAACAACCACTTACCATCAAGTGCACTGTGTGCTCGTTTGTCACCCTATCCTATAAAAAATGTTGTCCTTCATATCCAAGCATATCAGCACTTCATCCTTACCCACCGGCGGGAATCGAACTCTGGTTACTCACGTACCATGAAATTACACGTGGTAGAGCCATGCTGCTGCTATATTATGGCTGCAATACGAATGGGTCGGCTCGATTGGCATTGGGTCATACTCTAACAGAATACCAGCGTAAAATAACAGCTTAATGCTGCTGTGTTCGGATAGTGAGTTAAGAGAGCCAATAAGTAGAGAACATACCATTAGTGGTGGTGGACTGTGTGCTCGTTTGTAACGCTTATTCTATACAAAACATTAAAACGCTTGTCTTTTGAGCCACCACTTTAAAAATTATTCACCAATATTTAATCAATTATTTACAGTAAATGTTTTTACTGAAAAGTCCTTTTTTTTTTTTTTTTTTATTCTACTAAGCCAGCGCTTATCTACGATCCCACCTGATGGTAAGTGGTGATGTAGCCTAAGATGGTGAAGCGCACTGACTTAACAAAAGCCTATTCACTCTTGCCTTGAAGACACCCACACTGTAATCGGATGGAAAGACAGATGCTGGCAACTTATTCCACTCCTTTGCTGTACGCATGATGAACGACGTGGCGAACCGTTTGGTTCGAATGCGTGGTAAGTCAACAACGAAAGGGTGGAGACTGGCCGAACGTCTGGTTGTCCGATGGTGGAAGGGAGAGGGTGGAATTAAGTTATGTAATTCCTGCGCACACTCTCCGAAATGCATCCTGTAGAAAACCGAAAGGCTGGCTACTTTACGTCTGTGTTCGAGGCTGGTAAGATTGGTTTTAACCAAATTCGGGTCACCAATAAGCCTCATAGCACGCCTTTCCATTGAGTCCAAAGCTCCTAGGTGGCATTTTGCAGCACCAGCCCATATATGGCAGCAATACTCCATGCACGACCGGACTTGCGCTTTATATAAAGTAAGCAGCTGTCCCGGCGTGAAGTATCGCCGCACCTTTGCAAGTACTCCCAGCTTCCTTGCAGTCCTTCCGCGTTACTTGTAAACCAATGGACCATATTAAATAGGTTTAAAAAAGTTCTCTCAGTAATGGAAAAAGCAAAGGTATGTTAGTCGCAAATGGATTAATTTAATATAGTTGAAAGCTAGAGGACGTCCTTTAGCTTTCCGCTATATTTAATGATTTCTTATATTTACGCGAACACTACACATTGAATAAAACAATTTTTTTTTACGGATTTTTTCGCGTTTAATTTACTATTTTAATTCCCGACGTTTCGAGTTGCGATAAAATCCGTAAAAAAAAGTTTTATTCAATTTACGCTATATTATTAATATACGTATATTCAAGGAAATTTCTTAAAAAGATTTTGACTTCGATTAGTTGAAGGCAATAAATAAAATGATGACGGAATATTCGAAAAATCAAGCCATACTTTCCAATTGACAGTTACCCACCACACTACTTTTTCAGGCGAAACTTCAATGAGGACTTGCTGCATCCGATCTAGCATCAGGATAGTTTACAAGGTTAGTTGAAAGGTTGAAGGAGGTACAGAAAACAATAAAAGAGTAGCCTTCTTTATTTAATGTTGATGTTAAATAACGCGGGTACTCGTTGCGAACGGACGTGTGTGTTGATTATCGCTTTAATTAATTAATAATTCTAGTCACACTCATTTAAATGGGTAAAAAATGTGACGGCTGTGATTCCTGGATACATGATAAGTTTTATATACAGTGTTCACAGCAAAAATGTAAGAAGTTGTATCACCTGAATTGCCTGGCTATAGCGGCGGAAGATTTTAAAGAACTCACAGAAGAATACAAAAGTACGTGGACATGCCCGGAGTGTAAGAGTTCTATTCCAAAACGAGATAACACTAATACGCCGATCCGAGGTAATCTTATAGCAGACAAAACTTTTACACCAAGCAGCTATGTGAATACTGAGCGTGGCAGTCGTCACAATCCGATGGAAGTTTTATCAATTGAGATTGAGAGCAGAATCCTAGAGGAACTCCATGAATTTCGATTGGAAATGAAATCTCAGATAGATAATCAAATTAAGGAGTACGCGATTCTTCAAAATCGGTTTAAAAGTACTGAAACAGAGCTACGAGAATTACGTAAAACTATGAAGGTAGTTCAAGAAAAAGCAAAAAAAGTAGATGAATTAGAATCTAAAATTAATATTTTAATTGAACGAAACGAGCAACTGGAAACATGTTTAAAATTAAAAAAACTCCAAAAAAAATGATGATATTGAAACGACAGCAATCCCTTAGGGCCCTTATTGCCTTTTGCAAAAGCAGTAAAACAAAAGAAGGCCGTGAATAATGTTAACGTAAAAGAAAGTGTGGCCACGAAATCGGCCAACTTTACTGAAATAGATAACAATACACAAATGATGAGAAAGGAAAATGAGATTAATTATTCTAAAAGTAGTGAGGACGAGGAGGCTAAGGAATTGGAAAAAAAATATAATTGGACAATTGTAAATAGAAAAAAAAGCAGGTATCCTAATAATGAAGTAAAAAAAGGAGGAAAAACGAGTACAGTTGAAATTCAAGGAACTGAGAGGAAGAGATATTTACATGTTTGGCGACTAAAACCAGATACCATGAAGGAAAACCTAGAAAAGTATGTCAAAAATATCTTAGGTGCAGAAGTACCTATTAAAATTGACAAAATTAAGCACAAGAAAAAGAGAGATTATGCTTCTTTTACTATAGGTGTTCCAGAAAGTAAATATGATGAATTAAGTCAATCGGAAAATTGGGCAATAAATGTTGAGTTTTGCGAATGGATATGGTTTCGCAGACAAACCGAAAAAAACAAAAATTGAGAATAAGCCTATAGAAATAGTATACCAGAACGTAAGAGGACTTCGGACAAAAGTGGACCAGTTTTATAGGAGTATTTTAGCCTCAGATGAAGATTTATTTGCAATAACAGAAACTGGTTGCAATCAGTCAATTCGTGATGCAGAACTCATACCAAGTGGATACACAATATTACGTTGCGACAGAACGGATGGTCGGAAACAGGGCGGAGCTTGTTTAGTGGCGTACGGCGAGTATCAATACCGAATGATATAAACATTGATAATCATACATTTGAATTAGTTTGTGCTGCAGTCTACCTTCAAAAAAGATTTTTGTTTTTGTTATGTGTATTATATATTCCACCAAACAGCAGCGAAAATGAATATATGTTATTATTTAATATGCTTGAACAATATTCTAGTAACTATAATAAGATGTTAGTTATAGGTGACTTTAATTTATATTCGTGTTCGTCAAATGTAAGTAACTATTATGAATATTTTCAGTCTTTTTGTGAATTCACTCAGAGTAATGAAATAAGGAACTGCAATAATCGTTGTTTAGATTTAGTATTAAGTAGATTCAAGAGGGGAGAAAGTGTGAGCGTGAGTGAAGCGGAGGAATTGCTGGTGCCGGTAGATGCCCATCATCTGCCGATCAAGGTGACGGTTTGCATTAATACCCGACTAGATAATAATGGCGAGGAGTTACACTGCTCTTTGGACGACACCTTATCACGTTGGAATTTTAATAAAGCTGATTTTCCTCTATTGTATGCTTCAATAGCCGCAATAGACTGGACACCAATTTTTGAGTTGAGCTTGGACGATAGTTTATCTTTTTTCTATGATACTTTAAACTCCATTATAGATTGTTACGTGCCTAGAAAGAGCGGACGTTCCTTATACTCTAAGTATGCCTACCCTGAGTGGTACAATAAAGAAATAATTCAAGCCATTAAACAAAAAGCTAGTTAACATAAACGGTATAGGACAAGTAAATCAATAATCGATTACAATGCGTTTTCCAGGTGTAGGGCAAAATTTAAAAAAATGATAGAATTGGCCGAAAAACAATACCAAGATATAGTTCAAAATAACCTTTTAAAGGAACCAAAATCATTTTGGAATTACATTAAGAACAAAAGAGGTCATAGAAATCCACAAAAATTTGTAAAAAACGGAAATATATTATCTGAGGAGCAAGGTGTTAAAGAGTTAGCAAAATATTTCTACTCTGTATATAGTACTCGACGAGCCGATCTGAATGTAGATGCAGCGGTAGCAGAAGCAGGAGGTGAGAATGGTGCGGCGCGAGTCCACCTAGAGAGGTTACACTTAGATGAAGTGAGACAAGCTCTTCAAAAACTCATACCGAAAAGGTCCGCGGGTCCAGACGGTATCCCCCCTTATATCTTTAGGGATTGTCGTTGGGTTCTAGACGGACCTCTGCTTTACATTTTTAACAAATGCCTAGAGGCTGCTGTATTTCCAGAGATGTGGAAACTTACTCGGGTGGTACCGGTACCTAAAGCAGGTAATGGAAATAATTTATAAAATTATAGACCAGTAGCAGTACTGTCAGCTCCAGCGAAAATACTAGAGTCCGCTATCCATTACAATTTATTCTTACAGGTTAGCACGCAATTATCAGACGCTCAACATGGGTTCAGACCAAAAAGAAGTACTGACAGTAATCTATTTAGCCATATGGCTCAAATTGTGCCAACAGTAGATAGGGGTGAACAGGTAGACGCGGCTTATTCTGACTTCAAAATGGCGTTTGATTCCGTAAATAACGATGTATTGTTGAAAAAATTGGCTAGCGTCGGTTTCACTCCACATCTTCTAAAGTTTTTTGCTAGCTATATGAGAGATAGGCAGCAGTATGTACAATGCGGGAAACATCTGTCAGAAAGATATTTTACTTGGTCGGGAGTGAGCCAGGGCAGTAATCTAGGGCCGCTCCAGTTCATATTGATGATTAACGATCTTCCGAGTGTTGTGAAAGATGCGAAGTGTCTGTTATTCGCCGACGATCTCAAACTTTCACTCCCTATAAGGAGCGCTGAGGATTGTCAAAGACTTCAGAGTGACATAAATAGAGTAGCAGCTTGGAGTAAGGAAAACAAGTTGCAATTTAACATCTCAAAGTGCTTGACAATATCATTCACCCGCTCAAAAACACCTATATTGCAAAACTATGAGGTTGACAATAAGCTTATGAAAAGAGTTACAGAAGTGCGGGATCTGGGTGTTCAAATAGATTCCGGACTTAATTTTCATGCTCATGTTATTAATATCTGCAAAAAGGCGTATAGGAATCTAGGGTTTGTTCTTCGCCGAGTAAATAATTTTACAAATGTCAAAGCAATCATTGTATTATACAATGCCTTGGTCAGAAGTCATTTGGAACACAATGCAATCGTTTGGTTTCCGCATGAATCTAAGTATAACCTAATGTTGGAGAGGGTACAGAATTAATTTGTGAGATATCTGTATATGAAACTTTACGGCGTGTACCCATTCGATCCCTTAATGTATCCAACCTTATTCATTTTAGGAATGGTCGGATACAATGAACTTAGGGTTAGGAGAGAACTTGCTCTAGTTTTATATATTTATAAGGTACTCATAGGGAAAATATTTAATCCTGAAATACTAAAACAATTAAACATGTATGTACCCGACGGATACATAGGGAGACGGCGACGGCCACAATTGTTTGCCGTGCCGAAAGGAAGGACAAACCTAATGCGTCAGGCGCCCCTCACACTTGCTCTCTGCACACTTAATTTCTTAGCGAGAGAAATAGACTTGTTTTGCTGTCCAATGAGTGAGTTCACAAAGATTGCATTATACATTATTTGTTATGTACCTAATTTAAAAAGATAATTGCAAATAATAATAATAGCACATAAAATAGTTATAATAATAGCATATAGAATAGTTACACTATCTTATTAGGATTACCTGTAAAGATAGTTGTAAGTGTTGAAATAAATAAATAAATAAATGTTGTCCATGGGCTGCAGTAGTCAATTTTATGAAAAACAAGGAGAAAACTATATATTTTCTATTACAGACATCCGTTCCCAAAACGATTTTCATAATACCCCTGTGAAAGTAAACATGACGGGGTGCGTACCACGCGCGTTAACTGTCAAATGACGTTACATTATTATATACTATTATTCTTACTTACTGACATAAAGTAATGTTTAAAAAAAGATATTCGGTAAAAAGACATTCAAAAAAGTATTTGCTTTCTAACCGTCTTCAAAAAAGAAATACTATTTCAATTCCACTACATGCATGTTCTGTTTATTTCTGTATATATGTTTGTTACCTTTTCGTAATTTTAACTTTACTTTGGGTAAACTTCTTTTAAAAATTATATAATGTGTACAACAGACTTCCATATAAATAAAATGAGAACATTATTAATGTTAATAAAGTGGTAGTAAATAGTCAAATTAAATGAATACAAAATATCAAGGAAAACTCAAAAACTACTGGTCAGATCTTTATCAAATTGAACCACAAAAAAGCACCAGATTTTAAATAAAAAAAATCATCGAAATCGGTTCACCTGGAAAAAAGTTCTGAGGTAAAACATAAAAAATACTGTCGAATTGATAATCCTCTATTTGTGAAGTCGGTTGAATATAGAGGAAAATAGCGAATGCATTTTAATGTAATTATTTAGAAGGCATTCTGATTTCATATAATCATTGGCAATGATTAACGATGCTATCAACGGTTTTTTGATTTTTTTCCTTTAAATGTAAGACCTTGCTTCTTGTCAAATATCATGATTCTAGGTTCACGGGCAGTATCATATAGTAATATTAGGTTTTGATAAGTACGTTTACCAGTATAAAATGGACGTAGTTATGCAAAAAGGATCCAACCCGAGTTTGTGTCAAAAAATATTGACTTGAAAAATAATGTTTGTGGTCTACACTACTATGTGATGTAACAATTTTAGCAAACGTAACACAAAAAAGACGAAAAATTACAAACAGGCAGAAACCATACCGATAATTTGAGTTTATGATATTTGAAGTATGGATACTTCAAATATCATAAACTTAAATTTATTTAATGCGGGTTGGATCCTTTTTGCATAACTACGTCCAAATATGTGTCATAAATAACCGTGTCTTATAATAATTGTATTACGTTGTTATTGTGACTTAGAAGTTTAAATATTAGACCTTACGGACGAACGGACTACAAAGTGATCGAATAAAGGTTCCGATATTTTTCCTTTTATGGTATGAAACCCTTAAACAGCTCAACCATAACAAATCAAAATAAAAGTTTATTCATGTACTAAGCGAAAACCTTTCTAATACCGCACGGTGTAAAATTTAACGTTGAATTATTCATATGTGAATATTGCGATCAGTATTGGCTGTTATCGAGTGAATGTTGAAATCCATCCACGATCCCATCGGCAATGGAATGACAATGAGGGCTAATAATCTTCCACTCACCAGATGTCGCTAGTAGCGACTGAGGTAAAGTTTTTTGTTACACAGTGTCAGTTAATTGAGAAATTAGTTTTAAATAATAGTGTATCATTATCTGGAGTATTATATTAATACACAACACAATGCGTCAGTGGATTGATTTTTAATTTTTTTCACTTTATAACTCTTTTTTTTTTAGATCGGCTTTTAGTTATAATTTATATTTTGGTTTATTCATTTCTAATTTAATTAATATAAAATGTAACTAATAATACAGAAAGAAACCTTAAAGGTTACATTTTCTTAAGAAATTATCATCACCGCTATGAAATCTGTCAAATATTTTACCTCTGTATAAAGTAGCGCCGCCCTGGTGGCAGAAAAAGTCGTGGATGCCCTCATTGAAGCTAACGCTTTAAAACCATACGTTTATAAATATTAAAAATATCTGACAGCTTTATTTGAAGAATGACGATGCATTCATAAATTTTTTAAATATTCTCAATTGATTTAAAGGTCTTCTCAATTGATTCGGAGAAATTAATCAAAAGAATTGTTCGTATGTTACTTCAGTTTGATAAAAAAATGTTTCTATAAATGGATAAAGAATGCTTTGGCATCACTAAATTAAGATCAAGAGACAAAAATTTAATTTCGTGTTTGCAAGGCATTCTTTTTTTATTTACTATCACTATTCTAACTTAGGCTTACTATATACTGACATATGGCACTATCAACTTGGAAAAAGAGGATTTTTTATAGGATAAGGTAACAAACGAGCACACAGTCCACCTGATGATATGTGGTTACTGTGGCCCATAGACATCTACATCTATCCTCGTTTGCGAATCAAAATGCAGATGTGTTTTTTCACCCGTCAGGACTAAGATGTAATGCCTCTTTTCTAGTAAAAAGGGTCTCCGGTTCTCTACACTCACCATACGAAACACAACAATGTTAAGCTGCTATTTTACGCTAGTATTCTGTTAGAGCGTGGTCCCTACCCGGTCGAGCCGACCCATTCGTGCTATAACTACACTACTAATATTATCTACGGTTTTATTTTCTGAAAAGTAAACAAATGGATTATTCGTGATAGCGTGATTCCATATTGGAAGAGTTAGATGGCTTTATTTTCAGTATAGTTATTTTAGCGCGAGTGTGACAATAGTAGAATTTACAAACATTTTGCACTACACAAAGCTTCCTAACTCGAAGCGTTGACAGAAACGAGTTGAATTATTCATCCGTGAATATTGCCGGCGACGTCAGGGAGCATCCGGTTAGTGGGATAGGAAATAGAACACAGCTGACATCTGGCATCTGTTTTGGTGAGGTGACGTCACTGTTTATTCAAAATATTGGAATAGACACGATACTAAGAGCCCATGATCCACCTGTTCAATAATGATGTCTTGAATATAAAAGATTTGTTTCTAAACGTTCTTTGTCAGCTTTTTATATAAATAAAAATAGACTTTTTATTTTGTTTTGTAATTACTAGCGACCCACCCCGGTTTAGCCTGGATAGAACCAATTAATGTGGCGTTATTTATATATTAAAATCCATTTCTGAAAATAGCCCCCCCCCCCCATAGATTGCCTCATAATGGGAATGTTTGCCATAGTTGCCACGCTTGGTGAGCGGGTTGGAATTCGCTGTTCTTAATTTTTAGTCGTTATTACAAAGGCGCTGCTGCCATCATCTGATTTGTTTCCCTTTGTCGCCTCTAACCGCACCAACAGGATGATATAATCTAGTGGATATTTTTATACGATACACGATTATAATTATTAAAAATATTATATATTTAAGATCATATACCCATAAAGTATCAACATAATATCTTATTATATTGATGTATTAAACAATATATCATACAAGTCAAATACCATTTATTTTATCAATCTTACTTTATTAAAAAAAACTTACAAGTTTTTGGCTAAAATATACACATATACATCCTACATATAGCCTACATCTCTCCTAGCATCGCTCTCTACCTGTTCGTAAAGTTTCATCACAATCAGTCATTCCGAAGATTAGCCCGGACAGACAGAAAGACAATAAAAAAATGGTTTCTGAGCTTAATTAAGCTAGTTATTTCAATATAACAGATAGACACACCAATTTTATTTATATGTATTTATTTAGTATAATAGTGCTTGATTAATATAAGGTGCTTGCAATAAAATGCGCTGTGGCTATGTCAACACAGCTAAATCGTTAATCCACAGAATAAATAATAGTAGTACGTAGTTAAACTGAGTCGGAAGCTTTTAAGTATTAAGCAAAACAATATATTTTTATATGTATTGTACTCTTATTGTTTTTTTTGTTGTATTTCTTTTCTATAGGTAGTAGTATAGTGACGAATCAACCATACGTTCATTCATATCATAGTTGCCTTTTATGATACGTGTTTATCTTTTGTCCCACAATCACAAGGTAAATCCAGATAGGGACTATATGAAGTGAACAATATACTTCGTATATTATTCCCTATTTAATATAAATTTGTTTAAATTTAGGTCTTAACATTATAAAGTAAAGGATCGGTTTATGTGCGTCACACGGCTTTTTTTTTTGTACAATGCGCACAGTCCACCTGATGGTAAATGAATATCAATACCACAGGTGAACACCATGGACTAGATGAAAGTTCAATAACACCATCCTTCACCATTCCCTCAATCATGGTTTCCACTTCCTTTTCACGTGCTACAGGTAATATCCTTGGCCGCTGACGAATAGGCAATTCTTGTCCTGTGTTTATTTTGTGTTGAACTAAGCCGGCCTTTCCTATATCAGCTTCGTTTGACGAGAAAACATTGGCGTACTTGATTAATTGTGACCCATAGACATTTTCGTTTATCTTCGATTAAGAATCAAAATGCATATGCGTTGACACCCATGAGGACTCTAATGGAATTCCCCATTCCCATTAAAAGGGATCTCCGGTTCTCTACAACCAGCATTCAAAACACAGCAGCTTAAGCTGTTATTTTACGCTGGTGAGAGTGTGGTCTTTCGCCGGCCGAGCCGACCCACTTCTGCTACAACCATAATTTAGCTGCAGCATGGCTCTACTACGTAAAAAGGCTAGGCCTGTCATTTTCGAATGGGTTTTATAGCAAGGAAATGTTCACCGCGCTACCCCAATTAATAGCGGAATCTACATCCTCGTTTTTTTTTATTTACCAGATATGCACGTATTGTGACGATGTGTTATTTCATCTTCGATCTTCTAGTTTATCGTCCAGTAGTTTTTTTGTGAATAAGTAGAAGTCATAGAACACAGACGAAAATTTGCAATTTCTCAGACAAACGAACACATTTACATATAACACATATATTATTAATATTTATGTAGACACACGGCAATGTGTTAGCCAAGTTTGGAAAAGAAAAGGACGACGACGCACCGGTAGGGTAAATAATTTACACGAACCGTCCGTTACCGTTACAGCCTATTAAAGTCTACTGTTGAACAAAGGCCTCCCCCATGGATTGCCTCATAGGGAGATATTTGCCATAGATGATACGTTTGGCAAGCTGGCATTAGGAAGACACTGCTGCCCATCTCCTGATTTAGGTTCCTCTTTCGCCTCTTGCAAACCCCACGGAATGATATAGGGTAGTGGATATTCTACAACGCCACTAAACGGTATATTTTTATCTTTATATACCTATTCACAACTTATACAAAAATGGAATTTGTACGCCATATTTTCGACAACGAGGTCAGCAACTAGGCATTTTTTTGAGAAAAAAATCACATTGCGACCCAGCATTGATTTGCAGCGCGATTCTCCCTGACAAATCCGATGCCGTTCGGACTAACCTCAAACTAATTATTTACGATTACAATTTTAATTAACGCTAATTAATTCTAATGTATAACGCTTCCTCACTCATAAAATTTAGTATCGAATGTAGCGTTCTCGTCATAGTTACACCTTTCCTTCCACTCGTCAACATCAAGCAGATAGGGAGAAGTGGTGGCATAGAACTTTTTAAGGTCGCACAGCAGTCCACCGCATCCTTGAATCTCTAGGTACTGCACTTGTTCACCAGGAGATTTCACGTAAATTGGCTAAAAAAACAAAAGTTTTGGTATACTATACTATAATCTTACAAAAAACAGTATTACCGTAGTATTATTAATAAAGAAAGAAAGAAAATTTATTTATTTAAATACAAACACCAACACACATGTTACTACTCGTAGTACAGAGCTTAATCCTAAATGTAAGCAAAGCAATGTAAACATAAGTTTTATGTACCCTGTGTACTGGAAACGAGGCATCCTCCAATCCCTAAACGGTGACGGTACATCCGCATTTTGATTTTTAATAGGTAGATATCTATGGGCCCCGGCGTCCATTGACTATGAGGTTGACCATGTACTCGTCCAGCACACAGTCCACTTGATGCCAATTTTATATAAAAAGCTAACAGCCACGCCAACCATAATAAATATAAAGGTTTAGACCCAAAAGTGACGCCACTCTCTACTTTAAATTCAAGCAATAATTTGGGGAGTTTGCGAGTTGATTTCCCTCCAGTGAATGCCAATTTGAAGTTACAATGTATTCTGGTTTTCTTTTCCGTTAAAAGAAAGGTGCATTTAGATCTCCCGAGGATAGTATGGTTAAAAGAAAATCTCGCTCTAAGAAACTTCGCTGCAGTGGACGTGAACTGCTTGAGTAAGTTAACAGATCGATTTCATTGTACATTTTGTTAATTCATTTATTATGCAAATAAAACATAATAGAAAATATTACTTTGTTTAATTTTTCTCATATTGAATACAACGTAAGCCTATTTTATTAAAATAATTTATATACATAGAAGTATCATCACCATTACAGCCCCTCACAAGTTCACAGCTAGGCATAGACCTCCTTCAAGCTACCTAAAACCATCAATTTTTTATGTCATATACATCTAATGTTCATAGTTTTGGGTCTCGCTCTGGTTTCGCGAAATAAGAATATAATAGATTGACTTTAATAGAAGACGTAATTGTACATTTTTGTTACATTCATTTTTAATGCAAATAAAACATAGCAAAAACTATTGATTAGGTTAATTTTGCTTCTATTGATTTCAATTTAAATCTTGTTTTAGTAAAAATATATGAATAATTGACATTTAATGAAATATATACAATATTTAAGAAACTATAATAAAGAAAAACTAAAACTAAAAACCTTTATTATCGTACGTATAGTCCTACACCACGTGGTATCGTGCCAAAAACACTGGTTGCATTTCCTTGCTGAATGGCTATACTTAGCCAATGAGCGAACAAAGAACCAGTCCTCTTATCACCAGCAGCGATGACCAGTCGTGGATACAGTTCCCTTAGGAACTTCACCGCACGTGGACCCCACGGAACGATAATCTCTTCAGAAAATGGCACAAATATATAGGACATCTGTCAGAAACTTATATCTGCGCTACTTACTTGGTTCAACTGCCCTTGATGCCGCCCTCTAAACGAGGTACCCCTGAGGTGAGAGGCTGCCAAAGTATCTACATAATATATATGTACTAGCTGTGCCCCGCGGTTTCACCCGCGTATTATTTAAGGAATTACTTATTTATTTATTGATTTATAGTAGTTCAGTACAATACTTTAGTAACCTTTTCATTTGGTATTAAAATATATTGGTTTTCACTGCATCCTGTTCTAGATAAGCCAACATATAACTGCCCATGGGAAAAACAGCATTCACTTAAATCTATCCCCACGTGCTTGAAAGTCTGTCCCTGTGCTTTATTTATAGTGACTGCAAACGATACTTTTATGGGAAGTTGTATTCTTTTAAAACTAAATGCTAATGGTATCATAGGAATTCGAGGTATCGGTACCGTTTGCCCAACTGCTGGCCCAGTTAAAACTATAGCAACTATGATATTATTTCTAAGAAATTTAACTTGAAGCCTAGTTCCGTTACAAAGACTTGGTGGCCGCAGGTTTCGTAATAAAATAATGAGAGTGACACTTTTTGAACTAAGCCCCGCGGAATGACAGCTCGCTTATATAGGCGTTCATTGCTGGTTTCTTACGGATCTCATCGGGCGGCTAGGGCTTATGCGATCGTTCGCGCTCCGAGCGGAGTGTTTATTATATTAATCTTTCATTATCTCTTAAACTATGCGTTTAAATAACATGCTATTAAGACCACAGTTTATCTTCACAAAATTGTCTTGATGATGAAGTAACTTTCGTTCGTAAGGGTTAATATGCCATGCCTAATAATAACGCTCATACATCACTCTTTAATTTTCAATATTTTTTTTGTCACGAAATACCTTATTGTGGCTTATGTACTTATAAGAAATAGGCATATAGTAGCACGGACTTTTTTTTAGATCGGGCAAAGACCAATATTTTTGTACAACATTGTATTTATGTAATACTAAACGTTACGCCAGCGCACGCGAATAAAGCAGTTAGAGAGCGCCTTTTCTTCCGACTTGCTTAACAAAAATCAATATTTACGGCTAGCTGAGTGTTATAGACTAATGCTAGATAGCCTATACTATTTCTCATGAATCTGGCTACAATATACAAAAATAATTTTTCAAATCGGGCTGGTAGTTCCAGAGATTAGCGTGTTTAAACAAACAAAAAAACAAACAAAACTCTTCCGCTTTATTATATAAAAAATAATATATAATATATATGTATAAGCACGCGCTCGGTGGCACGTGAACTAGGTGTGAACCATATTCGTGTCATTCGTGTCGTATCATTATCGTCTAGATCAGTGTCTTCCTCCCAACGACTACTAGCCGAGAATGGAATAGAATAGAATAGAATAGAATAATTTTAATTCAATATACATTACATGTGTAATTCTTATTGAAAGTCATTTTATACTTTACCACTGGTTCGAAAAAATACCTTCTGTCCTGGGAAGAACCAGCAAGAAACCCAGCGGGACATTTTTTTTAAATAAATTTTACAATATAAATGATTACGAACTATTTACAAAATTTATTTTAGAAACTGCTTGGAAGCGACCACCTCATTCCCAGGGGTTATTATCAACCATGTATTCATTTATACTATAATAACCCTTTTTATACAGTTTCAGCTTAATAAAACATTTAAACTTGGTAATAGAGAGAACCTGTACACTTTCCGGGACCTTGTTGTAATAGCGTATACATTGCCCTAAGAATGAATTACTGACTCTGTGGAGTCGAGAAACTGGCATCACTACCTTGTGTTTGTTCCTAGTGTTTACAGAATGTATATCACTTTTTTTACTAAAACTATCTTTGTTTTTGTGAACATACATTAAATTTTCGTAAATATACTGAGAGGCCAAAGTTAATATATTAATTTCTTTAAATTTATCTCTAAGAGACTCTCTCGGTTTTAGATTGTAAATAGCTCTAATGGCCCTCTTCTGTAAAACAAAAATAGTTTCTGAATCAGCCGCATTTCCCCATAGCAAAATCCCATAAGACATTATGCTATGGAAATAACTAAAATAAACTAATCTAGCTGTCTCGACACTAGTGAGACCTCTAATCTTTTTTACAGCATAGGCTGCAGAACTTAGTCTGCTTGCTAATTTGGATATATGGGGGCCCCACTGAAGCTTTGCGTCAAGAGTGATGCCAAGAAAAACAGTGGATACAACAGGGCTCAATTCCTCCCCATTTAAAAACACATTGGTATTCAGATTTTTAACATTCGTTGTTGTAAATTTAACACAATTAGTTTCATTTTCGTTCAAATGCAGATTATTAACGTTAAAACAATGCACTAATTTTGATATAGCATTATTCACTTCGTCACATTTAAATAATTAACGTTTAAGTTTAAAAATCAAGGAAGTATCATCAGCAAATAATACTATATCATGACTATCCCCTACAAGGTGAGGTAAGTCATTTATATACACCAGAAACAGGAATGGGCCGAGAATCGAGCCCTGAGGAACACCCATTAGTACAGGTAACCCGGAAGAACTTTTACCATTGATAATAACCTTCTGCTTTCTATTACTTAAATATGAAATAATAAGTTTAAGCGCTGTGTTCTTGACACCATAGTACTGTAGCTTCCTGATTAATGTCTCATGGTGAACACAGTCGAAGGCCTTGGAAAGGTCACAAAATATACCCAAAGCATCCTCTGAATTCTCCCATGCACAAAAAATATTTTTAATAAGCTCAACTCCTTCAAAAATTTTACTTAATGTTAGTAGTACAGAAATTGGTCTAAAATTGGCGGGGTCTATTGTACTACCAGATTTAAATATAGGTATGACTTTACTATGTTTCATTAAATCAGGAAACACACCAGATTCGACGCTTATATTAAATATAGGGGCTAGATAAGGTGCTAATATATCTATTATAGATAAAATAACTTTATTGGAAATCCCCCATAAATCTGCCGTTTTCTTAACATCAATAGCTTTAAAATATTTAACGATATCTTTTAGCAGTACTCTATGGAATTTAAAAGTGTTTGAACAAGCCTTTACATTTTGTTTGAGCAATGATTCGGCGACAGTAGGAGAAGAATTTAATGATTTTGTTGTCAAAAAAGGAACATCAGTAAAATGTTTCTCAAAAGCCATAGCAACTTCTTGATCAGATCGCGTTAAATTATTGTTAATACTCAATTGAAAATCCGAGTTGCGCGGTTTGACCTTGCCCGTTTCACTATTTATTATTCTGCAGGTCATTTTAATTTAGTCGGATGCAGTTTTAATTTTTTTGCTTAAATGTAAAGCCTTAGCAGTGGAGCACACTTTTTTAAATATTTTAGAATATGTTTTTACATAATCTCTACTACTATTATATGATCTTTCATCATAAAGCTCGTATAACCTTCGCCTACTTTTATATCTATTATCGCCCATTCATTAAATGATTTGCGACTGTTAAAAGAGAAAGTTTTAGAAGTAAATATTCTACTAAATTCACAACTTATAATTTTAAATAATGTAGCATACATATGATTAGCACTATTTTTAAACGAAAGTGATGGAAGTCTTTTTATTATATTACTTCTAAACCTCTCCAAGCGATGTTCATTTATTGGAACAAACACAACTTTCTTATTTTTCTGTTTTTGTGTATGTAAGGTAGTGATACCAACTGTCCACAGTGATCTGAACTTAAATTTTGAATAATTGATTTATGCAAGGGCTTAACATCTGTAAAAATGTTATCTATACAGGTCGCACTCGGCCCAGCAATACGTGTTGGTTCTAAGAATAAATTTACGAGATTATACGATTTAAACAATGAGCTAAACTTAATACTAATGGAAGAAGTTTCAAGGAGATTGATATTAAAATCTAATAAATATAATGTAATAAATATAATAAATGGATTACTGTAGATGGTTGCTCGATGAGGTTGAAGGACATCCTGAGTTTTTGAATCGCGTACTTTTCACGGATGAATGCTCTTTTGTTAGAACAAGTGTATTTAACGTTCATAATGAACACGTATGATCAACGACTAATTCGCATTCTTATAAACCAAGCCATTTTCAACACCGATGGAAATCAATGTTTGGGCGGGAATTATAGGTGACCTTAGAATAATAACACCTAGAAGCCGAGTCCGCGTCCGTATTGTGAGGCAACTCAAACTAAGCCAGTATGGCTTAGTTCAATACTCGGCCCGTTAGTGCTCAAAGTCGTGTCATGTTGACAACAGCTCCCGAAATTTTAATTAAAAATGACGTTTTATGCAGTGAACGGATGTCAATACATCATAGAAACACAAGAAACATAGTAACATTACATTTCACGAGCAACTAATGCTTTTGAACTTATATTTTTACGTAAAACATTCATCAAAAATAAATATGAATTTTTAAAAACTGACATATTACATTATATGGAAATGTTGCCAAAGTGAAAGAAAAATTCTCCCACCTTTTTTTAATTAATACTAAAACACGTCAAAAGGAATGAGGGCATCCACGACTATTTCTGCCACCAGGGTGGCGCCACTTTACAGTGAGGTAAAATATTTGACAGCTTTCATAGCGGGGATGATAATTTCTTAAGAAAATGTAATATTTAAGGTTTCTTTCTGTATTATTAGTTATATTTTATATTAATTACATTAGAAATTAATAAACCAAACTAAAATATAACTAAAAGCCGATTTTTTAAAAAAAGAGTTAAAAAGTGCAAAAAATTAAAAAATCAAACCTCTGACACATTATGTTGTGTGATAATATAATATTCTAGATAATGATAAACTATCATTTAAAAGGAATGTCTAAATAAACTGACACTATGTTACAAAAAACTTTACCTCAGTCACAACTAGCGACATCTGGTGAGTGGAAGATTATTAGCCCTCATTAAATAGAGCGCGTAACGCAACTTGACAACTTATTACTACGAGGGCTGCCAACATTGAAAAAATGCAACGCATTGTTTTTATTTATCGACGGCTCCGTGGCGCAGTGGCTTAGCAATGAGTAGTTGCGCTGGGAGCCGTGGGTTAGAATCCCGCACGGAACAAGTATTTGTATGTCCTACAAATCATAGTTCCGGGTCTGGATGTTTGTCCTCGTGCAATTTATGTTTGTAAGCTGCCTCCACGATACAAGAGAAAATCCCAGTGTGGGGGAAACGTTTTTAAAACAATTTAAAAAATATGGTTGATGAATTTTAAGGAAACTTTTTATAAGGTCTGATAATAAATGCATGTTTGGTTTTCGTTTCATGTTTCTTTCTGATCCGATCATTGGGCTTGTGAGACAGTAAACATCAGACACAATTGAAATGAAAGCAGTTGGAAGCCCAATAAAATACAAAAATTTGTTCTTTACATTTTTTTATAGGATACGGTAACATACGAACACGCGGTCCACCTGATGGTAAGTGGATGCTGTGACCCATATACATGTACAACTATCCTCAATAAAGAGATGCGTTGTTATCCGTGAGGACTGTGTAAAACCTACCAAAATTAAAAATTTCTTGTGTTTTTTTTTGTATTGTAGCTTACATTGTGCATGCAGTGAGGTGCGGTACACCATTACTCGACGAATATTAAAAAAAATGGTTAAAAACAAACTGAATAATAGATACTGAATACGGTCAATCGTTCGTCGAACAGTCGTGTGTCAGGCATCGGGCGGGTGTGTATCGAACTTGCATTAGTCATATAATTAAACGTCTCTATACAGTTACAAAGAAAAATATGATGCAATCACATTTATATGGCTCATAAAAGTATCTCACTTGGCTAGATAGGCAAATATCCGATTCTAAAATATTTTGAATTTAGCGGGCTACACTTCGATAATAGAATTCAAACAAACTTATTTTCACATTTGTGTGTCATACGTTACGTTGTAACTATTATTCCAATATAGTTTCAACTTCCCTACTTTTCGGGAAAATTTAATGTATTGGCCACATTATTTCTTCACTTGCGTGTGTTTCGTCTAGCGTAAATACAAGTTGACAACGCACACATAGATTTTGTTCTTGCCCCACTTTTGAACGTCCGCTTTGTATGGAACTATCGTTCTAGGTGTTATTATTCCAAGTAGGTGACAAAATTATTGGTCCGTATTTTCGTGATCACACAATGAGCGGTAAAAACTACGGACGCTATTTACGAGAAGAACTAAGCAATGAATGAGCAATGGACTTAACGAAATAAATCTAGACCTCGTTCGTAGCATGTGGTTTCAACACGATAGCGCACCACTGCATTTCTCTCGTTGTTTAAGAAATTTTTTCAATCACCTGATCTCACACCTTTAGATTTTTATCTCTGGGGTACGGTTAAGCAGCCTGTATTCCAAAAAACTTGCGATAAAGGCAGAAATGCCTCGGTATCGCATGTTTTTTGGAATACAGGCGTATACGAATAGTCTCATCATTTGAAAAAATAAAGTCCGAAATATCTGTTATGTAACGCATGTGTTCAGACATTATACTCGTAAGCCGATGTCGCAAATGCATAGAGGTATAAGGCGGACATATTGAGTAACATCTTCGTGGTCGTAAAGTAAACATCGTGATGAATTAGTGTTTGTGCAAAATTACCACAATCGGTCGAAATACAATTTCAAAAGTTGTGATAATCGACCATTAAAGTGATAACAGCTGAGTGATGTGTAAAGGTCACAACTTTAGTGTTACCAAAGATGGTAAAACGCACTGACATAACGTAACAAAAACCTTTTCACTCTTACCTTGAAAACACTTACATATTAATAGGATTATTATACGAGGTAGAGCACATATATTAATAGTTGCAACGCGAATGTGTCGGCTCGACCGGGGAAGGACCACGCTCTCACAGAATACCAGTGAAAGTAGTATATAGTAGTATATATAGTAGCTCAATGCTGCGGTGTTTCGTATGGTGAGTGCAGAGAACCGGAGACCACTTTTGCTGGAGGAATTCTATCTTAGTTCTCAGCGGTGATAACACATGTATATTTTAATTATGTATTGGGGATAGATGTAGACGTCTATGGGCCACAGAATTCACTTACCATCAGATGGACTGTATGCTCGTTTGTCACCCTTATTCTATATAAAAAAGTCACTTTACTTCTCTCTGTATCTGCGCTTGTTGTTAGAAGAGACGAATTGATCGGGCACTTATTTTAGATCAAAGACAAGCCGTTGTTTATAAACAAGACTCCATTAAAAAGATAGTCAAAACAAGCCTTAGTATACATAATAAAATGTTTTCTTTAAGTCAAATAAATTACAAAAACAAATGGTAAAAATAAAAATTTTGTACAACTGAATTCAATATAAATTATTAAGGATAACTCAAAAATATCGTAGAAAATGAATCATCTAAATCGGTTCACCTGGAAAAAGCTCTGAGGTAACACATTTAAAAAAACATGCAGTCTTTTGATTGAGTCCTTTTTGAAGTCGGTAGAAAAGAGTATGCTATTTAAAATATTTTCAAACTTTCAACCTTTCAAACTTTAATTTTCAAACTCAAACGACATACATACATAAACACTCACGCCTGTCACCCAGAGGTGTAGGCAGAGACTATGGACTTCCATTTGGCACGATCCTGACAGACCTCTCTCGCTTCCTCCACATCCATATACCTACGCATACACGCTCGTCGGTTAAAGGTACTCTTGATTTGGCCCATTTTCAACATATCGCCAATTTGATCGATAAACTTTCGCCTATGGCGACCCTTCCCGACTCTGCCATTCACCTCTGCAACATAAATTTGCTTTGTCACTCTTTCCTCATTCATTCTTTCTACATGACCAAACCACCGAAGCATTCCTTTCTTAATCCTGGTCACAACATCATCTTGCAAACCACACTCTTCTCTTATTAAACAATTTCTCACTCTGTCATTCAGATTCATCCCTAACATACTCCTTAATGACCGCATTTCTACAGCATTTATTCTACTCTCGTGCTTCTTCTGCCACACCCAACTTTCACTACCATACATTAAAGTAGGCACTAACACAGCATTGTGAATTGCCATACGTGCCTTTTTGGACACATTCTGTTTTTTCACAATAGAGTGTAGAGCCCCATTCACTCTATTTCCTGCATTCACTCGTCGTTCTATATCCTTATCATATCTACCATCCCTGCTAAACACACATCCCAAATACACAAACTCATCTACTTGCTCTACCAACTCCCCTTCTATTCTTATTTCACATATCGTTTTACTTTCTTCTCTTTCAAAAACCATAACTTTCGTCTTACTTGCGTTCACTTTCATTCCCTTTTCTTTCAATGTCCTGTTCATTAATGTAACCATCATTTGCAACTCGGCTGCCGACGACGCAAGTATGACTTGATCATCGGCGTACAAAAGGCATTTGACGGTTAACTCACCCATTCTTAACCCGCATTCTTCTACTTTCAAATTTTCCAAACAACTGTCCATAAATAGGTTGAACAGCCACGGGGAAGCCACACAGCCCTGTCTGACACCTTTATGGATGCCAAACCAGTCCGAGTAGGCCACGTTGATCCTGACACAGGCACTAGAGTCCCTATATAGAGACTTCAATGCCTGTATCAAGCCAGCGCTCAACCCAAATGAGTTCAGTGTTTGCCATAACACATCCCTATCCACTCTGTCATAAGCCTTCTTCAAGTCTATGAACGCACAAAAATCTTTTTGGTTTTTGGCCAAAAACTTCTCCGCGATCATGCGCATGGAAAAGACCTGATCCGTACATCCCATTCCCTTTCTAAATCCCGCTTGCACATCCCAAATTTTCCCATCAGTTTCTTTCATAACTCTTTCAATTAGTACCTTAGCATACAGTTTCCCCACAATGCTAAGAAGGCTGATACCACGGTAGTTTTCACAGTCCTGCTGTGATCCTTTTCCTTTATATATTGGGACTATCACGGCTTTGCACCAGTCTCCCGGTATCCGCTTAAGTTCCCAACATAAATTAAACAAGGTGTACAGCAGGTCTGCTACCACTCCTTCTCCAGCCCTTAGCATTTCGAGAGATACTCTATCATAACCGGCTGCCTTACCTGCTTTCATACTTTTCATTGCTTTCATTATTTCATCTATACTTACATCTCTATCTATTTCGTTTTCTTTCGGAATTTCTATTTCATTTAATTTAAACGTCTCATCACTCATAAACACGCTTTCAAAGTATTCCTTCCATCTCCTTAAACTCAAAACTTTGTCATTCAGAATACAGCCATTCTGGTCTCGTATAGCATTCATTCCAGGCTGTTTTGAATGTCCCCTGGTAGTTCTTACGAGTTTCCAGAACATTTTGTTTGCCTGGAAGTTATCCGATATTCTTCTATCATTCTTATCCGTTCTTTCTTGCTTTTTCCTTTCAACTACTTCTTTTACTCTCTTATTTAGGTGTCTAAAGACTGCCTTTTTACTTTCAATATCACCATTCATACTGCTAGAATTACTAGCCTTGGTTGCTAGTAAATCTAGCCATGCTTTCTTCTTTGCTTCAACTTCCATCCGTACCTCATCATCCAACCATAATGTGTTATTTTTCCTTTTATTTTTTCTCTTACTTACACAACATACTTCGGTAGCTGCATCCACTAAACCTTTATTGATATTATACCACACAGTCTCCAAGTCTAAATCATTCATACACAATTCAGCCACACCACTTATATTTTCTCTCAATCTACATTTGAACTTCTCTTTCACACCTTCATCTTGTAACCTCTCTGTTCTTGTACGCTGTAACGCAGTGGTAGACACAGATGTCCGATGCCTCCAAAGTCTGAAAAGACCATTAATTCGGCATAAGACCAAGTAATGATCCGTCCCTACGTTAGAGCCCCGGTAAACCCTTGTATCTACCACCGCGCTCCTCATTCTTTCGTCAACAATTATGAAATCTATCATACTTCTATCATCACCTCTTTCCCATGTATACGTGTGAATCTTCTTATGACGAAAGAAAGTGTTCGTCACAAAAATACTCTTTTCCACGCATACGGCGAGAAGGCTTTCACAATTCTCATTTATACTTTCATCACCAAACGTTCCCAATATCCTTTCATAACCAAGCCTCCTCACCCCAACCCTTCCATTAAAATCGCCTAATATCACAATATTTTCATTAACCTTGCATTTCATTAGCACCATCCTTACCAACTCCCAAAACTGCTCTCGGATATAAGTGGGCTTAGACATGTCTGGGGCGTAGACCCCTAAAACAAACAACTTCTTTAAGCCCACTTTCATTCGTATCCATAGCAGTCTCGGGCTTACACATTCATACTCTTTCACACAATGACCCATTCTTTCTGAAAGGATGATACCGACTCCCTGGCATGCCCGCTCGGTCTCGTCTACACCAGACCAGTACGCGGTATACATGCCATGTGTAGTGACATCCTTTCCCTTCCGTTTCGTCTCATTTACACATAACACGTCTTTTCCTCTATCATGCATCATATCGCATACTTCATCCATCTTATCATTCATTCCTCCACATACATTCAATGTAGCCAGACGGGCTTCCGCAAACCACTTTTCGCCCCTCCGGGGGACAGAACGTGACGTGTGGCGAACCTCGTCGCCGGTTTTCCTCCCGGAGATTCTTCGCACCCCTGCCCCATTAAAGGGGCGCCGGGAACTCGGGGCCATTTCCTTAATTTTGTGCCTCATGGTGCGAAAGTGGGGTGTGGTATTTTTTTTTGCCGCTACCACACGGCGAGGAGCCGAATCAGTTCTTTCGGCTTTGTCGCTTGCTTAGCACCACCCGGGGGACACGTGTAGGGTGGGCCTAGGATTAGGTGGTCGAAGCCTACGGACGCGAGCGACTCATCCCCCCCAGTTAACACACAACAAACGACAGTTAACTAATGGTTTAGGTAAATATTAATTTCGACACACCGTCCCATTTCTTGTCACTTCGCGCATAGAGAATTATGCCTTAAGGCCTTTATTTTAAGTAAATATTTCGCTTGAAATTGTTTTCACAAAAATATTAAAAGTCCGGAGAAGAGGCCTGATTTCCATTTAAAAATCCTGAGATTTTTTTACAGTTTGAGAAGAAAACCTTACTTAAAAAGGTATCTTCACATATTAAGTATGATAAAACTGTTTAAGTAACTACTTGGATAAATAAGTTTTAATTTTAATTGTGGAATTATTACCAAAAAAAATATTTTTAGTTTTTTTAACTTTTTATTAAAGAGATCTTTAAAATGTAAGCTGTCTTATATTGAAAGTTCTAAAAATCCTGAGATTTCATGAGATTTGCAAAATCCAGCCGCAATCCTGAGAAGAGTCTAAAAATCCTGAAATCTCAGGACAAATCCTGAGATATGGTAACCCTAGCCGTAAGTACATTTTTTGCTTGGTTTTTTCTTTATTTGAGTAATCTGACTTTGACTTGACTAGAATATTAACTATTATTATGTTTTTTAGTTGTGTATATTTAAAGAAATTTATGTAGGATACGTCTTTTCATTTAATGTGATAACTTTATCGTCACTCGGTATATAATTTTAACACGCTTAATAAACTACTAAACTAAACTTGCTGTACCGAAGTACAGGCTTCGCAAAACTGGTAGCTCATTTATAGGTAGATGCATTAGTAACTGTTTTACCAAATTCCCTGTAATATTACTGTTTTGCTTTTGCATAAACCTGTAATGTAGGGTAAGCTTATTGTTAGCATAAGGAAGGTAGTTTGTGACCTCTCCCCCTCTCGTAATAAATGGTTGAACTGTACGGACGTGTTTTCCTTTGTCTCTCTGGCGACGAGGATTTTAATGGTGAAAATCGGCGAAAAATACGTGAAAATAGAAAAGACGGCAAATTTAGACTGCGAACAATCAGCGTGCAAAATGTCGATCGGAAAGATTAGTGAGTTTGACGTGAAAACCGGTAACTGGACTGCTTACGTGGAGCGGCTAGAAATGTATTTTGTGGCAAATTCAGTGAAGGACGAAATTAAATTGCCGAGCTTGATCGCGGTTATGGGTGAAAGTGCGTATGAACTGTTATCCACCCTCGCGAGTCCTAAGAAACCCGCGGAACTTACGTATTTGGATGCAGTTGTACTATTACGTAATCATTTGCAACCGAAACCGTCTCCGATGGCGGAACGTTATCGTTTTAGGCAAAGAAGACAAACAGACAGTGAATCGATCAGTGATTACGTGGCGGCATTAAAGAAACTATCTAGACATTGTGAATTCGGTGCAGTCCTACAGGACAATTTACGGGATCAGTTGGTGTGCGGACTTCGAAGTGACGTCATACGGCAGAGATTATTCGCGGAAGAAAAATTATTGTCCTATGACAAGGCAGTGATTTTAGCGGGATCGCTGGAGGCAGCGGAGCGGGACGCGGCGCTCGTGGAGTCGGGCGCAGCGGTGACGTCATCGCAGGCCGCGGGTCAGCTGCGCGGCGAGGGCAGCGGCGGGGCATACGGGGGGCTGAACGCCATGCGCGTCGGCCAGCGAGCCCGCCATACCCGGCACAGCGCAGTGGCGGGAGGCGGTGGCGGCGGCGTCGGCGCAGGCCGCGCGGAGGTGCGCGGTTCGCTATGCGGAGCTTGCGGAGGTATTGACCATGTTGCCAGCGAGTGCAAGTTCAGAACCTACATATGCAGCAAGTGTGGCGTGATGGGCCACTTACGACGCGTGTGTTTCACAAATAACCAGTCGGTGGCGCCGGGCGCCTACAACGGAAACGCGGCGAATGTACAGGGCTTTGGAAAGAAAAGCCGGAACAGCGGTCGCGGAGGACATAATCAGAGACCGAAAACAAATTATGTCAATGCAGACGATGGGGCGACATTGAGTGAGTACCACGAGGCACCCGAGGAAGAACCGGTGATTCAAATGTCGCTGTCACAATACAAGCCGGTGAGTTTGTGTTTATTAGTGAGTGGACATAACTTAAACATGGAAATAGACACTGGCTCGGCGTTGTCGTGTATTAGTAAAACCACGTATGAAGATACATTTAATCATTTACCATTATTACCATGTGATTTAGCACTAACCTTTTATGATGGAACAAAAATAAAGCCATTAGGTTACTGCGAGGTTAATGTGACATATGGGCGGTCTAGCAAAGTTTTAGACTTATATGTTATTAATAACGCTACTACTACTTTATTAGGCAGACAGTGGTTGTCAGAACTTGATATCAGCGTACCAAAATTTAATGTAAACAGGTTAAACGAATCAGCCATGAATGTATCTTATGCAGTAAATGAATTGTATTCCAGCTATGCTGAGTTGTTCGACGGCGGGCTGGGGCGCTTCACGGGTGGGCGAGCTCGGCTGGCGGTGCGTGCGGACGCGGTCCCGGTGTTCTGCCGCGCGCGGCCGCTGCCTTACGCGCTGCGGGGGCGCGTGGATGCCGAGCTGGACGCCATGCTGCACGCGGGCGTCATTGAGCCCGTCGAGTGCTCGGACTGGGCGACTCCTCTCGTTATTGTCAATAAATCAGATGGAGCTATTCGAATATGCGCGGATTACAAGGTAACCCTCAATCGTGTCTTATGTGTCGACAAGTACCCAGTGCCTAAAATTGACGACTTATTGTCGCAATTAGGGGGAAGTAAATTTTTCAGCAAAATAGACTTATCACAGGCATACAATCAGATCGAGCTTGACGATACCAAAAAGTACACAGTAATTAACACCCATCGCGGTTTGTTTATGTATAACAGACTTGTTTTCGGCTTAGCATCCAGTCCGGGAATTTTTCAAAGAATAATGGTTAACTTGTTAAAAGATATCGAGGGGGTCGTAGTATTTTTGGATATGGAAATATTTGGGTTATGTAATGAATAAAGAGGGAATCCACCCCGATCCTGACAAGATAGAATCGATTCTGTTGATGTCACCACCCAAAGATATTTCGGAACTTCGGTCATTTTTAGGAATGGTCAATTTTTATAGCCGTTTCGTGACCAATTTGAGTACCATTTTACAGCCACTTTACGAACTACTAAAAAAAAACTCGACATGGAAATGGGGTAAATTAGAACAGCAGGCTTTCACTGTAGTGAAGAGACGTTTGAGTGACGCGGTCGCGTTGAGCCTCTACGAGCCGGGCGCGCCGTTAGTGGTGACGTGTGATGCCAGCGCGCGCGGGCTCGGCGCCGTGCTGGCGCAGCACGACGCGGCCGGCCGCGAGCGCCCTGTCATGTGTGTGTCGCGCGCGCTCACCGCCGCGGAATGCAACTACAGTCAGATACAAAAGGAGGCGTTAGCTATTGTATTTGCTGTGAAAAAGTTTCACCAGTATATTTACGGGCGACGGTTTACATTGCGGACGGATCATAAACCGTTAGTCACAATATTCGGTCCACACCAAGGTATTCCTAGCATGACGGCCAGTAGATAACAGAGATGGGCTTTAATATTAACAGCTTACGATTTCGATATCGAATACGTCTCAACTAATGATAATGTGGCGGATGCATTGTCGCGAATGATTTCTACCCATAAAGAGAGTAGGTCGGAGGAAAATCGAGAATTTCCGGAACAAACTTATTTACATTTCGCGTCAGAGGCCTTATTAATAGACAATAATAGTTTAAAGCGGGAAACCGCGAGGGACGCGATACTAGGACGGGTCCTCGGTTATATACGGGTCGGCTGGCCGCAAGATATCGAAATAAAAGATATCAAACCATACTTTCACAGACAAAAAGAGTTATACGAGGAACTGGGGTGCGTCATGTGCGGTCACAGAGTAGTGGTACCTTCTAGTTGCAGGGAGAAAGTTCTCGCAGAGTTACATGAGGCTCACATGGGGATCACCAAGACGAAACAGTTCGCTCGCAGCTACGTGTGGTGGCTGGGGATCGACGAGGCGGTGGAGGCCGTGTGCCGCGCCTGCTCGGTGTGCGCGCGCGTGGCGGACGCGCCGGAGCGACACGAGCCGCGCCCGTGGCTGTGGCCAGAGCGCCCGTGGTCGCGACTGCATCTCGATTTTTTAGGGCCGATAGGGGGCGTTACTTACTTAGTCACCGTGGACGCTCATTCTAAATGGGTCGAAGTCACTGCTATGAGTTCCATTTCGGCAAAAAATTTAATAAGCAAATTAAGGGAAATGTGGGCTAGATTCGGTCTGCCAAGACAGATAGTGAGTGACAACGGTCCGTCATTTACTAGTCAGGAATTCCAGTTATTTCTGAAGGATAACGGTATAGAACACATATTTTCAGCACCCTATCACCCGGCTTCGAATGGCGCAGCTGAGAATGCGGTTAGAATGAGCAAGCGGGTTATAAAAAAGGCACTGGTACAGGGTGTGAATATCGATATCGCGCTTAATAGGTTTCTACTCGTATATCGTAACACCGAACACTGTACTACCGGTGTGAGCCCCGCGAAATTATTACAAGGTCGTTCACTGCGCACACGCCTCGACTGTCTGAAGCCGGAGCTGGGACACCGTGTGCGGCGCGAGCAGGCGCGGCAGGCGCGCGCCGCGGGCGGCAGTCGCCGGCAGTTCGCGCCGGGAGACCGCGTATGGTACCGCGATTATCGTAACTCGGTTGTAAAATGGTTAAAAGGAGAAGTACACTCCAGACTAGGAGAAACGGACTATAATATTCTAGGGGCTGATAAAGTCTTTATTCATAGACATGTCGACCAGATAAGACCACGATCGGGGGAGCCGGATAGGGAAGGGGAAGACCGGGATGTTTCAGAAGGAGGAAGAGGTTCATTATCACGTTCCTATCTAGTGTATCCGAATGGCTCCTCTCCAGTGGTGGAGGAAGAGGCCAGTTCGAGTGGCAGAGAGGCCGCGGCCGGGTCCGCGCCCGCCGCGGCGTCCCCGCGCCCCCCGCCCGCCCCGCAGCCGGCGCCCGCGGCTCCGAGCCCGGCGAGGGAGCGCCCCAGCCCGCCTAGAACTCGTAGGGCCCCGCGACGTTATGGATTTGGTTTTGATTAGTTGTAAGTTAGTTAAGTGATATCTGCTTTATTTTATATTAGTTTAAGTACGTTTAGAATAAGGGTGGAGGTGTAATGTAGGGTAAGCTTATTGTTAGCATAAGGAAGGTAGTTTGTGACCTCTCCCCCTCTCGCAATAAATGGTTGAACTGTACGGACGTGTTTTCCTTTGTCTCAAAACCAAAGTCTTATATAAAAACCGTTTTTATGAAGAAGGGTATACAATATGTAACAAAAACCCTGTGGTTCCCGTTAAGTGCGTTATCTGAATCAGTACTCAAATGGATAGTAATAACTTTACTTCAGAAAACTCGACATTAAAACGCGCGATCTCTTCGCAGCGCCAATGAATCGAGCCGATCGGATAGGACTCGCTCGTCGACGATTCGAACTCGCGGCGATGCGAGGATGCGGTCAAATGGAAGGAGCTGACACTGGGGAGCCCTAGTTCGGAGATGGGAACAGTGCCGGCATGAAATACTGTCCCACCCTGCTGAGTCCGCGAAGATTTTTAGAGGCCAATTTGGCCTTCTCTTCCAAGTGACCACGAAACTGCACGTAATTCGATATGTCGACGCCGAGGATTCCGATAGAATAGAATATTTTTTTATTAAATATAGATCACATTTGTAAATCTTATTGAAAGCCATTTTTTACTTTACCAATGCTTCGAAACAAAACCTCGGTCCTGGGAAGAACCAGCAAGAAACCCAGCGCGACTTTTTCTTAAAACCATATTTTACATTAATGGTTGGTACAAAATTTATTTTAGAAACAGCTTGTAAGCGAACACCTCGTTCCCAGGGGTTATTATCAACCATGTATTCATTAATAGTATAATAATCCTTTTTATACAGTTTCAACTTAACATGATGATTCAATTTAACGTGATGCTAAGAAAAACAGTGGATTCAACAGGACTCAGTTCTTTCCCATTTAAAAACAAATTGGTACTCAGATTTTTAACATTCGTTGTTGTAAATTTAATACATTTAGTTTTATTTCCGTTTAAATGTAGATTATTAAGGTTAAACCAATGCACTAATTTTGATATAGAATTATTCACTACGTCACATTTAAATGATTGACGTTTAAGTTAAGATACTGGCTAAGGCAACAAGAGGAGTGCCTTGAAACTGAGTAGATGCGACAAAGGGCTTAAACTTTAAGGGTTTAAACTTGTGTCTTATGAGAATTAAACTGGACTAGATTTAGTCGCCCCCAATCCAAGACTTTGTTCAGCAAAGATTAGACTTCAGACACAAGTTTGTTCCGGTACTCGGCGAAGAAACATTAGCACGGCCGGTGTATAGAGCATCACCAGTGTTGTCATTCGCGTAGCAATGAATGTTACCGGTTTGCAACATATCATTGATATGCAGAAGAAACAGCGTTAGTGATAGCACGTAGTCTTGTGGAACACCAGCGTTAATAGTCTTGTAGTCGGAGCATGAACCGTCTACAACGACCTTGATGCTCTGATCTGCAAGAAAGCTGGTAATCCAATTACACAATTTCTCGAGAAGCCCATAGGTAGGGAGCTTCGAAAGAAGCGCTTTGTGGCAAACCCGACCGAAGGCCTCCGCAATGTCCAAACTAATAGCTAATGCCTCCGTCCATTTACAAGTCAGGTAGACTAGAAGATCACCAGCTGATCGACCTCGACGAAAACCGTATTGGCGGTCACTAATCAGCTGGTGATCCTCAAGGTACCGCATGAGCTGGCAGTTTATAATGTATTCCATTATTTTGGAGAACAAGGAGGTGATGGCGATAGGCCTGTAGTTGGATGGGTGTAGGCGGTCGCCTTTTTTAGAAATCAGCTGGACAAAAGTTGTCTTCCATGATTTCGGGACTACACCTAGGAAGTAGGTGTACCGGAAAAGACGCATTAGAACCGGTACCAAATCTGCAGCATACGTCTTCAGCAAAATTTGTTAATAATAGTTTTTATTTATTTATTGAATAAAACTATTTTTTACGGATATTTTCGCGTTTAATTTACTATTTTAATTCCCGCCGTTTCGGGTGCTTTACTTTGACTACTTCGACTTTGGACTTTCCCAGATGAGGAGTTTAAGGAGAAAGCCCTTCTTACTGCTCCTGTAAATCCAAGATTCTACAAGCGGTATGTAGACGATACTTTCACAATTTTACCATCTGAAAAAGTAACTGCATTTTTAGACCACCTTAATTCCATAAACTCTAAAATACAATTCATAATGGATTTAGAGGCAAACAATTATTTAGCTTTATTCCGTGTAGTGGCGGTTAAGAATATGCACTACCCCATATCTTGCCGTGGGTGTCGTAAAAGGCGACAAAGGGAAACAGGCAGGAGATGGGCAACAGCATCTTCCATTAGGAAGCAAACAGCAAAAGTACAATAAAAAAACTGCGGTTGCCAACCCGCTCGCCAAGCGTGGCAACTATGGCAATTACCCGCCTATGAAGGTAACAAAGAGACGACCCCAGTCACAGGTGGCCCGCTATTCCTGGCTACGGTGGCGACCACGGTAACGGCGGGGCAGGGGGTGCTAAGAATCTCCGGTGGAGTTTCGGTTGCAACCTAAGACGACTCGACCTGGCAACATACAACGTACGCAGCCTTAGGACTGACGAGAAGATCGTGGAGCTGGAAGAAGAAATAGACAAGTTACGCTGGCATATTATAGGATTATCCGAGGTACGAAGAGAAGGGGGAGGACACGGTAATCCTCGAATCCGGCAACTTGCTCTATCACAGGGAGGGCGAACGTCTGTCCCAAGGAGGTGTCGGATTTATCGTCCACAAGTCTCTCGTTAACAACGTTATAAAGATTGAGAGTGTGTCGACGAGGGTTGCGTACTTTATACTCAGAATCACCAAACGGTATTCGCTGAAGGTCATACAGGTTTACGCACCAACCTCGGCATATTCCGATTAGGAGGTGGAGGAAATGTATGACGATATCTCTAGAGCCATGCATTCCTCCAAAACCCAATATACGGTGTTAATGGGAGACTTTAATGCAAAACTAGGCACAAGAGAGAACGGTGAGCTGAAAGTAGGGAAATTTGGAATAGGGCAACGGAACCCAAGGGGCCAGCAGCTGGCCGACTTCATGGAGAAAGAGGGATTCTTTATGATGAACTCTTTCTTCCAGAAGCGGCCCCACAGGAAGTGGACCTAGTCGAGTCCCGAAGGTTCAATAAATAATGAGAATGACTTCATTATGATGTCCAGACAACAACTGTTCAGTGATGTCTCCGTGATAGCGAGGTTGAAAACTGGTAGCGATCACCGAATGGTTACACACTGAATATACACTGAACTGATACACACTGAACCTAAATGTTAAGTTGGAGAGGTATCGTCTAATGAAGTCAACGCTCCGTCCCCCTCGTGCTCTTTTTTTATAGGAGAGAGGGCAAACGAGTATGTGACTCACCTGATGGTAAGTGACTACCGCCTCCCATGAACAACTGCAACACCAGGGAGGGAATTGCAGATGCGTTGCCGGACTTTTAAAAAGGAGTACGCTCTTTTCTTGAAGGTCCTTAAGTCGTATCGGTCCGGAAAAATCGCTGATGGTAATCGATTCCACAAGGAAGTCGTGCGAGGAAGAAAACATCTTCTAAATCGCACAGTGGTGGACCGCCAATCGTCCAGATGATGTGGATGGTATCGGGAGTTCTGCCGCGATGTGCTTTCGTGAAATTTGGCGGCTGGGATTAATCCGAACAATTCCTCAGAGCACTCCCCGTGGTAAATGCGAAAGAGAATGCAAAGGGATGCAACATCTCTTCGCAGTGCCAATGAATCGAGCCGATCGGAAAGGACTGGGTCGTCGACGATTCGAGCCGCTCTGCGCTGGATGCGGTCAAGTGGAAGGAGCTGGCACTGGGGAGCCCCTGCCCAGAGATGGGAACAGTATTCCATGTGAGGCCGAACCTGCGCCTTGTAAAGTTGCAAGCGGTGTGCCGGCATGAAATACTGTCCCGATCTGCTGAGCACGCCAAGCTTTTTAGAGGCCAATTTGGCCTTCTCTTCCAAGTGAACACGAAACTGCACGTCACTCGATATGTCGACTCCGAGGATTCCGATACTGGCTGAGGCAAAAAGAGATGTGCCTTGAAACTGAGGAGATACGACACAGGGGTTCTTTTTAGCGGTAAACGCGCAAACTTGTGTGTTCTGAGGATTAAATTGGACTTAACTTAGTCGCCCCCTTATCCAAAACTTTGTTCAGCAAAGACTCAATTCCATACTCAAGTTTGTTCCGGTACTCGGCGACGTTTTCCCGAGAAATTTTGGCACGACCGGTGTATAGAGCATCACCAGTGCTGTCATCCGCATAGCAATGAATGTTACCAGTTAGCAAAATATCATTGATATTGTGACGCCTCATAATTATTATTAATAAATAATAATGATTTCTTATATTTACGCGAACACTACTCATTTAAATAAAACTAATTTTACAGATTTTATCGCGTATAATAACTTATTTTACATTCCCGACGTTTCAAGCACTTTACAGCACCCATGGTCACGGGGGGGACTGAGGTGTATGACGTCCCAGTGTCATAGTTAACCACGGCTACCTCCAGATTAACACACTTTCCAGATTAACAAAAATTAATAAATAATAATTAAATTCATTATAAAGATATTTAAAAATGTCATAGAAATTATATTTTAAACAATTAAAATGCAAATAATAAGCATAAAGTTCAAATATATTAATTTGGATTATTGAATATTATAGTAATAGTAAACGCATACATTGTCTCTAAAAATCTCTAAATTTATTAAAAATTCTGCTTAAAATATTCAAAATGTATCAAATCATATAAATACAAGTAGATTATATTGCAATAATAAAGATAAATAACATTTGTAATATAATAGAAAAAATGGATCAAAATTTTCTAAGTTGATGAAAGAGTTTTTGTAATAATTGGAAAATTTCTAAGTTGATGAACGTGTTCTCGTAATGTTTCCTTATATTAGGGCGTTGCCGGAGACACATACCTACCCATTTGGTTGTACATATATATGGGGTGGTCGGCTGATCGACTGCTAGTACTAAAGTTGCACAGTGACTAGTCCTATATTAGGGACTTATCATAGTAAGGTCTAACGAACCAAAGCATTAATATAGAAGGTCTCTATGATACATACGCATTATGATAGCAGAGTTATGACTTAAAGTCTAAAAAGTCTAAGTCTCTAGTAAGTCTAAAAATATGAATAAGACATACAATAGTATGGTCTATGAAATAAAGCAAATATGTGGAAGGTCTCAAATATGTAAAAGCATTATATTGAAAGAAATTGGACTTGAAAAGGATTATTATAAATTATGATAGTGGCGTGTAGGTTGCTTCGCAGCCTCCGAGACCGAGGTAAACTTGGACTCGCTAACCGATGTGTCCTAGACATATCATCTTAGTGCCGGTGGTAAGCGGGTTTGTTGTAGCAATACGACTTGCCCGTGGACATCGCACACCCCTACCGTTTGTGGGCGGCGTCTTAGCGCATAGCGTTATGATACGTCGGCTATCTTTCGGATTAGGGTGAGTGTGTTTGGTAGTACATTTAAGTGCAGCAAGCATACTCAACTTCATGTCTTAGTGCAATAGCGCTATGATACGTGGAGTTTTGGCTAATGATGTCTTAGTACCGTGCTACTATGATACGTTGGTGGTTAATCGATGTGTCCTAGACATATCATCTTAGTGTCGGTGGTAAGCGGGTTTGTTGTAGCAATACGACTTGCCCGTGGACATCGCACACCCCTACTTTTTGTGGGCGGCGTCCTAGCGCATAGCGTTACGATACGTCGTCTATCTTTCGGATTAGGGTGAGTGTGTTTGGTAGTACTTTTAAGTGCAGCAAGCATACTCAACTCCATGTCTTAGTGCAATAGCGCTATGATACGTGAAGTTTTGGCTACTGACGTCATAGTGGCGTGTTACTGTGATACGTTAGTTGTATTTTGCGGGTGGTGATGTCTGCTGGGACTGTATGGGGGACCTTGGGATGGTGTAAGCCCGACGATAGTCGTATTGATGCTTCTTGCATTCTGCAGCATTGCGTCTCTGCGATGGTTGTTTGGCGGGTCGCTATTTTCAATGGCGCTCTCTGCGTCTTGGTTTGACTCACAACCTAAGTAGCATTGCCGAAGTCGGGTCCCTTCATTGCGGGGCTGCAGACTGTCTGCCCTCCATGATGTTTTATATAACAACTTAATAATATATCTTTATAAAGTTCCCACCTTTGAAAGATTGAAAGCAATTTGTTGGTGGGTGAGACAAACATGATCGGAAAATGCATATACTCAACGTCAGTGACACAAACCCTTTCTGATGGCGAATTATTACTATTATCTTATAACTGCCTATTGGCTATATCTGCCATTGTATTGGTTGGTGGAGCATATGTGTCGACCTCATGCTAGCATCGTAGCTGGAGGCAGAATCTGAGGAGGCTCTCAAGGCTGCGGCCGAAAGCCGCGCAACGTGGGACCCCATTCCCTTGAGGTGAGCGGTAGACTCATGACACGCTTTGCAGCCCATTGGCCGTGCTGACCATGCAATGGGTGGTGATGCTTACTTACACTTACATCACGTCTGCAGGAACGGCGGTCTGGCAGGTGGTGGCGCTCACGGAGGGCTTTTTATGGCCAGTGTGCCTTTTGTTGCCTAACCCGTGTGACGTACATTCACTGTGGCTGGATCTGATCATATTCTGTATGGCGTTTACACGCATTGACATGCGCGACTTCGGTCGATATTTGTGCTTACGCACTATCAAGGGGCCAAGTCCTCTTTTACTGGTTCGCCAGTTATTTTGCTGTGGACTACGGTCCAGTTCCCAAATTAGCGTACCCTATGGGGGGGGGGGGGCGCATTAAAATGGTTGGCGCTCACCGTGCGCGGCGTGTGCGTAGCCGTGTACCTCCTCCACATTTTTTTTTAAATGTGGGAGAGCGAAGCCCTTGTATCTGGTATTTGACATAAATATTGTGAGCCTGTTCCAAGCGGGAAGGGATTAATTAATAAGGAATTGACTGTTGTGAACCTGATACAAGTGGAATAGGGACAATTTATTGCCACCTAAAAGCACTAAGTTACTATACAAACACAACGTAAATAAGGGTCCTATCTAAGATCCTAACTATCACGCCATAAATTTATTAAACGGCCTATATTTAGACCTTTAGAAAGATCAAGATATACTGGTTGCCCGATTTAGATATATTTATATATCTTATAGATGTAGATTCTGAACATATACAAGTATAAGTATATATAGATGGAAGAGAAGAGAAGAAAAGGAGAAGAGGGGGGGGTCGTTACAATATGCAGAAGAAACAGCGTAGGTGATAGCACACAGCCTTGTGGAACACCAGCGATTCTCATGGATGGTGATCCTCAAGGTACCGCATGAGCTGGCAGTTAATAATGGATTCTATTATTTTGGAGAACAAGGAGGTGATCGCGATAGGCCTATATTTGGACGGGTCGAAGCGGTCGCCTTTTTTAGGGATCGGGTGGACAAAAGCTGTCTTCCATGCTGTCTTCCATTTTCATGAATTCCGGACTACGCCTTGGGAGTAGGAGTACCGGAAAAGTCGCGTTAGGACCGGTGCCAACTCCGGAGTACACGTCATCAACACAATTGGGGGGATTCCGTCAGGCCCACTCGACTTCTGGATGGCCAGGGAGAGGAGTGCTTTGCGAACCGAGCGCTGTGAGAATAGCACATCCGGCATGGAGCACTCACACCGCGGGATGGTCGGTGGTGTTTTCCCCCCATCATCAAGAGCCGAGTTGGACGCAAAAAGAGAGCCTAAAGGTCGGCTTTCTCTATTGCGGCGTGGGTCAATGAGTCGTCCTCCCTCTGCAGAGATTGTAGTGATGGCTTACAGAAATTCCCTTTGACAGCCTTTGCTAGAGATTAGAATGCACGGGTTCCCGAAGGAAGGCGAACTAGTTTCTCGCCAATTCTGCCTATGTGCTCTGACTTTGCCTTGGCAACAACTATTTTGAAGGACCTGGAGGCGAAGTTATACTTCTTTTTAAGTGTGCTGGTGTTTACATACCGAGTCACCGAAGCCGCAGCCCAAGCTTGATTACACTCCTGGTTACTGCGTAATGCAGTCTTACAGGTGCGACCAAACCTAGGCTGAGATCTGCCTCCGATGGGTACCACAGATGATGGAATAAATAGTTCCATTCCTTGTAGAACCACATCAGTGACAGAGTCAGCAACAGCGCTGGAATCATCCGGCGAGAAGCAAACCCGCCATGGGTAGGATGCAAAGAAAGACCGCATTCCGTCCCAATCCGCCGACCAAACAAAGCGGCATCCTGCAAAACGCAACCGCGAGGGGAGCGTGAGTGGAACCACACTCCGGATCAGACAATGGTCCGAAGAGCCGAGAGGGGCATCGACGGAAACCTGATATCCGTCCGGATGAGAGGTCAGCAGAAGGTCCAACAGGGAAGGTGTATGATCCTCCACATCCGGAATCCGCGTAGGCGAAGTAACCAGTTGTTTCAGATCATAATATGCCAAAGCAAAGTCATAAACAGATCTCCCTGCATGATCGGTTAAACGTGAAC
This sequence comes from Parnassius glacialis, assembly GCA_033319125.1. Taxonomy (NCBI): domain Eukaryota; kingdom Metazoa; phylum Arthropoda; class Insecta; order Lepidoptera; family Papilionidae; genus Parnassius; species Parnassius glacialis. Next base: position 7,089,498 of record JAVANC010000024.1, on the reverse strand, counting down.
CGAGCCATTCGGCGTGGTGGGCGTTAAAATCGCCAAGGAGCACGATCTCTGCGGATGAGACCTGTTGTAGCAAGGAATTTGTAGCCATTTGGACGTGGTCGGTGAGTCGGTCTGTTTCGGCATTACCGCTATGGGACCTATAGATGCACCCGTAGTCGCGCGGATTGTCGTCGCTGTTTACGTGTAGCCAAAGGATGGACAGATCGGAACCTTCAAGACTGCCGAGGCGTCGAGAACAGATATCCTCTCTGACATACACGCAATTTCCAGCCCGAGGCACAAAAGAGTGCTCCAATTTGTACCCCAGGTAGAAGAGATAAGAAATATCAGCCGTAGAGGAAACTTGCGTCTCGGTCAGAAAGAGCAAGGCCGGCTTCGCCGTCTCGAGATGGTAGTGGACGGCGTTTAGGTTCGAGTGAAGTCTCATGATGTTGCAGAAATTCACAGATAGCGAGGCAGGGGTCGCCTTGGTATTGTTGCTCAGTTTGCCCCGTGCAGTTTTGTTTTTGAGCGGAATTTTGCCATTTTGCTGCCGAGTGTGGCAGCATCGTTTCCGGGACACCTGGGATTTTGAGTGAGATTGAGAGGTTCTAAGGGCAGCCGTTCATGTCATCGTTAGAGCCACACGCAAGTGTGAGTAACGATCTAAGAGGGAGTCTTATCCGACACTATTCCGAAGATATCCCGGACATCTGTCTGAGCGAGATTAGAATGGCTCTCCAGCACCTTAAAAACGGCAAGTCCCCGGGCGAGGACGGAATTACAGCGGAGCTTTTGAAAGCGGGTGGAAAACTGGTACTTGAAGTCCTTCAGAAGCTCTTTAATTCCGTCCTCCATGGTAGCACTACTCCGGAGGCGTGGAGCAGAAGTGCGGTAGTCTTGTTCTCCAAGAAAGGCGACAACGCTCTCTTGAAGAACTACAGACCGATTTTCCTTCTGAGCCGCGTCTACGTGCTGTTTTCGAGAGTCATAACGAATCGTCTCGCACGCAGACTTAACAACTTCCAGCCTCCCGAACAAGCCGGTTTCCGAAAAGGCATTAGTACCATAGACCACATACATACCCTTCGGCAAATTGTACAGAAGTCCGAGGAGTATAATCTGCTATTTTGCCTTGTGTATGTGGACTACGAGAAAGCCTTTGATTCCGTCGAAATTTGGGCGGTGATGCTGTCTCTTAAGCGGTGCCAAGTTGACTGTCGGTATATCGAAGTGCTGAAGTGTTTATGCAGTAGGGCTATCCGAGTACAGAACCAGAGTACGAAACCTATCCAACTGCAGAGAGGTGTAAGACAGGGTGACGTTGTATCCCCGAAACTCTTCACCGCTGCATTGGAAGACGTTTTCAAGCTACTGGACTGGAAAGGATGCGGTATTTACATCAATGGCGATTACATCACTCACCTTTCATTTGCCGACGATATAGTCCTTATGGCAGAATCGCTGGAGGACCTAAGCACTATACTCAATAACCTCAATAGTGTCTCCCAACAGATAGGTCTTAAGATGAACATGGACAAAACAAAGATCATGTTTAACATCACACCTATGCCGGTAGTTGTTGGGAGCACTAAGCTCGAAGTTGTTGACGAGTATGTTTACCTGGGATAAATAGTCCGACCAGGTAAGTCCAACTTCGACCGAAAGGTCAATCGATGGAATTAACTCGGTTGGGCAGCGTTCGCGAAATGACGGCACATCTTGTCGTCAGGTATACCTAAAAAATTGAAAACGAGACTGTATAACCAGTGCGTGTTGGCAGTGATGGCCTACGGAACTGAGACGTGGTCTTCACTGCTGGCCAGATGAGGAAGCTCAAGGTCGCTCAGCGAGCTTTGGAGGGGACTATGCTCAGAGTTTCTCTGGGTGATAAACTTAGAAATGAGGATATCCGCAGTAGAACCAGAGTGACCCACATAGCCCAACGGATTAGTAAGGTGAAGTGGCAATGGGCCGACCATATAGCTCGAAGAACCGACAACCGGTGTGGAAAAAAATTTTCTCGAGTGGCGGCCTTCTACCGGCGGATGAAGTGTAGGGCGTCCCCCCACTGGATGGAGTAACGACCTGGTAAGATATGCAGGGAGTCAATGGGTGCAGGTGGCTCAGGACTGTGCTTTGTGGCATTCCTTGGGGGAGGCCTATGTTCAGCAGTGGACTTGTGAAGAGCTGTAATGATGATAAACTGTGTCTAGATAGGTATAATGATTTACACAAAAATCTTGGGGAAGCTCGCGCCGCGCAGCGGCTAGCTTTGTGGCGGCCGTTTTAGTGTCCTCACAGCGGCCGTAACCGTAGGTATGTCGGCATGTGTCCGTAAGTTCAGAAGCTAATAACATTTTAAGAAATATTAAATTTAGTAAGTTATCGGATTAGAAACTTTAAAACCCCATTTATAGCAACCACAAAAAAATTCATTATCGTAATTGCCATGCCTATATGTACACCTATACGGCTCCGAAACGATCAACGGGTTTTTTGTTACGACTATAGATACAAGTTTGGCTATGTCGAGAGAATGAATGAAGAACGATTGACGAAAAATGTGTATAAGGCGAGTGTGAATGAAAGTGTTGGAAGGGGTTGACCTAGACGGATGTTTCTAGAGCAAATCAGGGACGTCTTGAAAAAAGGCCAGGTCAAGAGTACCCTAAACTGAAGAGCATGTATGAAGAGAATAATGAAAGTAGACGAAGCGAAACAAGTATGTAAGGACGAAGTAGCAAGTTGAAAGAATTGGTCTCTGCCTACCCCTACGGGAAAGAGGCGTGATGATACATATGTATGTATGTATGTATATTCTCAAAAAAAAAAAACACTTACCAAAACGACATATCTTCCCGTTTCCACAACTCTCCTTAATTCCAGCGCAAATAATCCAGCATACGGCGGTATGCCCTGTCTTGGTATTGCCTTGGATATCGCCGCGAATGAATAAACGTTGTTGTCGTGTGCGGAGTAGATCCTCACTTTTTGAATGGGCTCTTCAGCAACTGCTGATGCGGATACTTTGAAGAATTCTCTTAAAAGTAAACCTGTAGATTTCAAGAACTGTTAATGTTTTTTAATGTGTGTAATGTATTAAAAAATTGTATATACAGGGTATTTTTGGAACGCTCCCGAAAACTAAGACAGGCGACAGCACCAAGTATACCTTTGATCATGGGTCACAAATAAATTCGATCCTGATGAAAAAAAAATCATCTTTTTACAACGTTTTATTAGCTTTATTCACGCGCCATCATGTTAGTACAGCTAAATGAAACGATAATTTCATAAAAAAAATCATGAAAATACTGAAACCTAAACCCAGCAGTGGAATAACTGAATTCATATCAGCTGATTAAAGGTCAATGTACGCGCGAACGCACATTCGCGCGGTCCGCAACTAGCGGGCCATACCACAATACCTAATAATTTACAACACTTGTCTAAATACCTAACTTATCTACTTAACCTACTATTTTGCCACTGTACTTGTCTCCACGTAGCCATTTTAATCCGATTTTACAGGTTAAATAACCCAAATAACTGGTTCGATTTCCCGCTAATGAAAAAATACATAAAGGAAATGTAACCAAGGTTAGAGTCATGCTTTTTTATTCATCGTGTAGGTATGTTTATTATTCTCATGTTTTCAGTTACGTATGTATTCAGATTAGTTCAGTACTAAGTTATTTAAAAAAATAGTTATGAAACAGCTTACCGCTCTAAATACTCCGTGGTCTTATGAGATGCGGCTCAAATTGTGCTCCATTCATTTCAAGGCAGATTTGGGCTCGGTGTTGCGTCTCCTCATGGAGGTGGGGCATCATCGTGTGGTCTTCGACACAGTCCGTACGTAGTTTGTCGAAAACATCCACGATCCTTTTGTAGTTTCGTCAGCACTATCACACTCACGATTAAAAACCCTTTCTTTCACATACCCCACAGAAAGAAGTCTAACGGGGTTAGATCTGGTGCGCGAGGTGGCCAAGCGTGTGGTACTAGTCCGCCAAATCCAGCGATCATCAAATAACTCATTGAGGCACTCACGGACGAACCTCACGACATGTGGAGGGGCACCATCATACTGGAACCAAGTGCGGCGATATTCAGCCAACGATAGGTCGTCTAAAATGTCTGTCAACTGTTCATTTATAAAGTTTAGGTATCGCTGTCCGTTCAGTCGCTGTGGCAGAAACACTGGTCCCAGTATGCGATCCTTAAATATACCTGCCCATACGTTAACCGACCATCGGGTTTGGTGCCCGGTTTGTCGAACAGCGTGCGGGTTAAACTTTGAATACACGTGTGTATTTCTTCGGTTCCACAGGCCGTTTCTGGTAAATGTAGACTCATCCGTCCAGATAATGTGCTCAATGGAACCAGGCACACGTTGTTGCTGGTATAATAACCAATGGCAGAAAACTCGTCGGCGGTCGTGATCGCCGGGAACTAAAGCTTGCATTTTGTGCAATTTGTATGGGCGCATTCGGTTACGCTTCAACACTTTGTGCACTGCACAGTATGACACACTTGTTCCATCCCGACGTCTTAATAATTTATTTAGCGATACTTCGTGTACCTAGGTTCGGATACATACCATGTTGTCGTATTCACAATCACTATAAACGTACGCGTTAAGCATTATTAAAACAAAAAACGAACAAGAATAATACCAACACGTAATTACAATATAATAAACAAATCGACAAAACTGAAACCTACTGCGTCACAGCGTGATGTGACACGAGCCGGGCGGGTTACATTGTTTCGCACCCAGCTAGATACAGGTCGAGTGGAGGGAGGTTACAGTCGCGTTCTAAAGTACTACATGGTATTGGGATATTGTTTTATAATATTATAGTAAGTAATTAATTGTTTTATTGTAGAATCATAATATGTGCCTAACTTGGAATTAAAAATGGATAATGTTTACTTGAGCATTATTTGTTATTTCTATCGTAAAATGTAAAGTAGTTTGTAACAAGAAAACTTAAGGTAAGGGTGGCACGCCTTCCATTATGTCGTCTTGGGTCACATAGAAGCCAGATGTTGAAGGTGTGTTGGTGTTACTGGATGCTACTTCATCATCACTTTCATCTTCGCTTGAGCTTCCGTCATCAGGTCTATCACATGGTAATTTTTTCGGTATTCTTCCTCAACACTATTAAATTTACTGCACAATTTTCCCCATTCACCTTCTCCAATCATATTTACCTTTTCGTTCACTAGTTTAGTCATAAAACCATAGATATAAATAATTTTTCTTTCCTTCCTTTTTAAAACATCGTCGCGAGTCGCAAAGTAAGCTGTTTATGCGACTGTATTTTTGGAGCGAACAAAGCGCGGGAACCAATAGCATGCAGGCACAGTAATACTGTCGGATTGTTCCCCCGTCGCGCCCCCTTCGTACCAATATGTGATAAATCGCTCAGTGCCCAAGTTCAAGGCCAGCGTTCTTTTTTCACCGTTCGCGCGTACATTAACCTCCATTAGTCAGGTGATATCAATTCAGTTTTCACTGCTGGTTTTATGTTTCAGTATTTTCATGATTTTTTTTATGAAATTATCGTTTCATTTAGCTGTACTAACATGATGGCGCGTGAATAAAGCTAATAAAACGTTGTAAAAATATGATTTTTTTTTCATCACGATCAAATTTATTTGTGACCCATGATGAAAGGCGACAGCACCAAGTAGGTGCTGTCGCCTGTCTTAGTTTTCGGGAGCGTTCCAAAAATACCCTGTATATTTGACCTATATTTATAGTCTTATTTTTCTAAATCCTATTGTTACGGCCGGCAGCTGCCTATCCCAGGAGTAGAATCCTTCGCGGCCCATAGACGAAGAAGCTACAGGCAGATGCTGGTCGGGCGTCCTCACGCCACGGGTTAAAAGTCTAATTACACTAAACAATCCGGGGGGAGCGTTACAATTATTGAACAGAGCTTACTTACCTCTATTCAAGGCGACTGGTCCCTCAGGATTCGGTCAGGTCTCGTGTGGATGTATTGTGCTAGAAAGTAAAGTTCAGTGATGTGTATTTGGGTGTGGCTGGTAGTGTTATTGACCTTATTTGACCGTTCCCCCTGCAGCAGTTCGGCCCTCAGCTCCTCTCCAAGCTAAGGTCGCCTTCCGCAGTCACTTTCTTCCTTTGTTACGATTGACTCGCGAAAATGAACACAGAACGTACGGGTCAAAGGTCACCGTTATTTCTAGAATATTAACTACCGCACTAGTAACTAATACAGTCGAATCCACTTATACAGATTCTGCGTTAAACCTAAAGTCCCGGGTAAACTCTCAACACGCGCCACCATTCCCAGTGGTATATTCACTATACGCGCCTAACATAAAATCAGATCTAAGAGCTCCCAAACAAAATGGACTGCCTTCTCTTTCGACGCGAAGAAGACTTCTAATCTTTCGCTCTCGACTCCCACCGTTCAGTAAGCTCGGACGTTCAACACGCGCGAACGTCATCCCGTATCAGCCGAGCCGAGAGCCATCTAACGTCGATGCCTGACACCAACGCTTTTGCGTAAACAAACCCCCGTCCCGGACATAAGGATTTAGGTCCGCGAGCAAACCGGTCAGCGGGACAGGGTCGCGACGGCAAGTTGCAAGATCGAATCTACAACCAAACTAGGCCACCCTACGCACCCAATCAGATCTTGCAACCCTGACCAACGCCTCAAAATTACAGCCCCAACGTGGGCTAGCCGGAGAGTCGAACTGGATGCCCTTCCTGGACATCGCAGCACATAAATAAGTCCTATTCCTAGACAGAAGTCAGACGACCTCCTTCAAACACCTATCTGCGCTCCTATGATTAGTTCCGCAATTCGACCGGATCAGGTCTGCAAACAGCGACGCGACACGAAGCGGCCCAGAGGGACCTTCAAGCTTCAGTGCAGAGAGCACCCCCAAATTCCCCATGAACGTCGTCTGTGGAGAGCTGAACGAAACGCACAGATGGTCCCTAGCAGGTGATCCTATGCTCATATTTCAACTAATTTTTCAAAAGCATCAATGTTCAATTACAGAATTAATTAAAACAAGTAATCACCGATGCACATAGGTCAACTTGGCAAGTAAACAAAACAATAAACGTAAGGGACAGCCCTATTTCTTATTTCAAATAAATATCTTAGACAGTGCCAACAAAATCTAAACCAAAAGAGAATTGACTCCTATTTCCTTCGGCAACCACAGGGTTATCTAATTTCAACCTTCCTTATCACAAAGCAAATGATTAAACACTATCACAAGCATTAAAAAAGGGCACACAATTTAATCTCAATTTCCCGTGCAACAATAAACGCAGTGATCAAATGTATTTACAAAAAATATGCAGCAGCATTTAAAGGAGTATTTTAAATTCAATTCTCTTAATCATAACCGCTACAATATGAATTTCGCGGAAAACCCAAAAGCATTTTAATTTAAATTTAAAGAATTTTTAGCTAAGTGCTCGACCAAACCAAATCTAATACCCCTTGAGAGCGTGATTCAACGCTCCAGGGGGCCCTAATCTTCCCACCACCAAGTGGAGGCCACACCGCGTGAACCCGATACTGACAGAGCGCAATCGCTAACGGTCGCCACTCGGGTTGTACGCCCTCACTGAGGCCGTCGGCAACAGAACAGCTTGACAAGTGGACTGTTGACGGCTTAAGGCTCAGTAGAGGCAGCCATGGTGGGAGCTAAGGCGGCAGCTAGCTAGGGCCGCCTCCATCAAATGGGGTACAGTGGTACACCAGTCGCGGCCACTCAGCTAACGGGAGTGGGAAGGGTCCAGCGGACCGATGAGTGGCCGTGAAGTTCCTCTTCGCACGCTGAGGGGGGGTGATGACACCCCCGCCCCTGGGGGAATTACCCCCCGACTGGTCGGGGGAGGGACCCCTTCCAAACCTAAGGGTCTGTTGGCTAGCCGGCAGGCGCCGAGCGTCGCCCGTCAGAGGGCGTGGCGGAGCGCCCCCGCCCGTGGGGGTCGAGGGCCTGGCAACGCCCCGAGAGGAGACGCCGTTCGCACCCAGGCACAGTACGGCATGGTGATTGCCCTGGCAATGCAGACAGGGCCGCCGGTGCGGACAGTCTCGCTGGAGGTGCCCTTCCAAACAGGAGTAGCACCAGCGGCGCTCCTTGGCGATAGTTCGCCTAGCCGGACTCGGCTTACCTAATAATTTTGGGCAAGACGTTACCCGGTGATCAGATGCTCGACAATAGGAGCAGGGGGGGGTTGACGACGACTTGCCCGGCGGATTTCGCCTCTCTCTGGGCACGGCTCGTAAGTCGTCGACGGTGCCCGCCGCGTGCTCGATCTGTCGGCACTGCTCCTCCAAAAACCGCAACAGGTCATAGAAGGGCGGAATATAGGAGGCCTCGTCCCCGCCGTACCTCTCCTCAAAATGCATTCGAAGGTCGAGAGGTAGACGGGACAGCACGATGCGGAGCAACAAGAAGGCCCATTCGCCCACTGGTACATCCAGCCGCCTCAACATATTACAGGCCACCAAGACTGGATCCAACAGGTCCGGACGTAGTCTGGCCCGGTCACTAAGCAGCGGGAGGCTCAGAAGCTGCTTAACATGTTCGTCCGCAATTCGCCGGACGTTGGCGTATCTTCTGACTAGGAGGTCCCGAGCAGTCTGGTAGGCGTCGTCCGACAAGCTCAAATGGCTGACAACGTCCAGGGCCTCCCCCTCCAGTGAGGCCAGGAGGTACGCCATCTTCTGGCTCGGGGTCAAGTCACTCCGGGCGTCCACTAGGCCGTCGAAAAGACCAACGAAGGTCAGCCACTCGGAAAGGACCCCGGAGAACTTTGGCAAGTCCAGAGTTGGGAGTCGTCCCAACAGCTCCGGCTGAGGCTGCTTCCGAAAGGACTCGGGCAGGCCACTCGTCCGAGCTTCACGCGCCTCCTCGGCATACCTGCCTTCAGCCTCGATCAACTCGTCCGTGAGCCACAAGAACTGCTCGTAGTCTGCGAAGCAGGAGTCCAGGACTCCCTTTTCCACATCCGAATCCTCAAGCTCAGCGTAAGCCTCCTCCACTGCAGCCCTTCGAGCATCGACCTGCTCGAACCGCTTCATCAAATTATGGACCCTATCCAGTCGACCTATCAAAGCATGGGCGCTGGTGGCCCAGCTTAACTCAGTCCGCAGGCAACGGATTAGCATCTTGGGCGAGAACATCACTACTAAATACAAATTACGACGCCGCTCGAGCACAATTACAAAAATAACAAATAAAAAATACAAAAATTAACGGCTAACTAATGCAGTTCCTATCAAATCGAGTTGAATAGAATGTACACAAATAAGAACCGCTATTTATCAAATCAAACACAAGTTAGTACAAAAGAAAAGGTAAATCAAATTAACAATAACAAATACTAGTGCGATCAAATCAAGTTAAATTCAAATTACGTAAATACAAATTACCACTCTTTAGTTCAAATACAAATTACAATACGAAAGATACATAACGAAGATACACATCAACAAAAAATGCCTTGCTCGGAAATCGACCCTTCGATAAGTAATACACCACAACTATCCGCAACGATAATTAACCGATTACGCAAAAATAACCATCTACCTACATGACGCAAACTCCCGCTTGCGCGCGAACCAGGCGTGGCTTTTCAAATTTACCCGCAAACAACAAAGCAAGCCAACAAAGAAAGGAATTTTATTATTACGTATATAATAAAAAAAAATATTTTTACGTATTACGGACGGGCGTGATTGTAGACACAAAATTAAACCAATCAACCCAACGCTCCCTGCCACCAAAATTATTTAATTTTTATCAAATACTATGGTCGGTGGATCGACCGGGAATCGATCCCAGCACCGCGTTCTGCTACCAAATGTTACGGCCGGCAGCTGCCTATCCCAGGAGTAGAATCCTTCGCGGCCCATAGACGAAGAAGCTACAGGCAGATGCTGGTCGGGCGTCCTCACGCCACGGGTTAAAAGTCTAATTACACTAAACAATCCGGGGGGAGCGTTACAATTATTGAACAGAGCTTACTTACCTCTATTCAAGGCGACTGGTCCCTCAGGATTCGGTCAGGTCTCGTGTGGATGTATTGTGCTAGAAAGTAAAGGTCAGTGATGTGTATTTGGGTGTGGCTGGTAGTGTTATTGACCTTATTTGACCGTTCCCCCTGCAGCAGTTCGGCCCTCAGCTCCTCTCCAAGCTAAGGTCGCCTTCCGCAGTCACTTTCTTCCTTTGTTACGATTGACTCGCGAAAATGAACACAGAACGTACGGGTCAAAGGTCACCGTTATTTCTAGAATATTAACTACCGCACTAGTAACTAATACAGTCGAATCCACTTATACAGATTCTGCGTTAAACCTAAAGTCCCGGGTAAACTCTCAACACGCGCTACCATTCCCAGTGGTATATTTACTATACGCGCCTAACATAAAATTAGATCTAAGAGCTCCCAAACAAAGGACTGCCTTCTCTTTCGACGCGAAGAAGACATCTAATCTTTCGCTCTCGACTCCCACCGTTCAGTAAGCTCGGACGTTCAACACGCGCGAACGTCATCCCGTATCAGCCGAGCCGAGAGCCATCTAACGTCGATGCCTGACACCAACGCTTTTGCGTAAACACCTATTTCTTCTTCTCTAAGAATATTATAACTTTTCAGGTGCAATATTCTTTTCAAGTATACAAAGAGCTACTTTTGTGAACACAGGTATGAATGCAATAGGCCTGTAGTTAGACATATTCTTATTCTTTCGGAAATGTACCATTACAAATACATAAATTGAAAATATAACCAAGTAAAGGAGCAATTGCACCTGATACGCATCTCAAAACTCTTGTACAAATTTTATCACAACCAGTATAGTTTCTCTTTTTAAAAGACTTTATAGCTTTATCTATGTCAAATGATGTTGTGTATAGTATAAATATTGAATTGGGACTAATAAACGTCAACTTTGATGGTTTATCACTATTTGGGTGGCTTCTTTAAATTTAGTTTTTATAGAAATTATTAAATGTCCTAGCTGTAAATAACGGAAACTAATAAAAAATAACTGGTTTATCACCATCAACAATAATTTTACTAATAGATTCTACTTTTGTGCTATTTTTCTACCGACTTCGAAAAGGAGCAGGTACTCAATTCGACTGTATATTTTTTAGGGTTTTTTTTATAGGATAAGGGTGACAAACGAGCACACAGTCCACCTGATGGTAAGTGGTTGCTGCGGCCCATAGACATCTACATCTATCCTCTATTACAAATCAAAATGTAGATGCGTTGTCACCCGTGAGGACTAAGATGGAATGCCTCATTTCCAGTAAAAAGGGCCTCCGGCCACCTGCACTCACCAAGCGAAACGCAGAGGTAAACCTCTACTTTACGCTGGTTTTCTGTGAGGTCGTGGTACCACCCCGGTTCGAGCTGGCCCATCCGTGCGACAGCAAAAGCTGCCGCGTGGCTCTACCACTGTAAAAATGATGTGTATTTCCTCATAACTTTTTTTTTGGTGAACGGATTTCGATGAATCTTTTATTATTTGAAAGCTGGTGCAACACATGTGGGCCCATATAAATTAAAAATATAATTTTATTTATATATATTTAATTAAAATACATATAATTTAAAAATTATTAAGATCTGACCAATAGTTTTTGAGTTATTCTTAACAATTTATATTGAAGTCAGTTGTAAAAAAAAAATATTTTGAATTATTGTAGTTATTTATCACTTTCCAGTTAGCTTTTCGTGCTGTGTTAATTTTTTGCGACTTTTGCGTAAATTTGATAATTTTGGTTACCCGTTGGGAATACTGTTTTAATATAGTTTTAATTGCGACGCAGGCCTTTTTTCTATATGCATAATCTATATGGGTCACAGAATAGCGTCAAATGGCAGCTTAACACTGCTGTGTTTCGTATAGAATAGAATAGAATAGAATAATTTTCATAATAATATTGATTATTATATAGTACTTATTGAACGTCATTTTTTATTTACCACTGGTTCGGAAAATACCTCTGTCCTTGAAAGAACCAGCAAGAAACCCAGCGAGACTTGTTTTTTCAAACATATTTCACTTAACAATAATTTCGTTTATACAATTTTCGGCACTCGGCTCGGCGCGATACGGGATGAAGTTCGGCCGAGCGTGTTGAGCGCTGGGTGTCGAGAACGCGCTATAAAAAATAGGAGTCCAAATTCAGCGCTGCGATAGGCGGCACGCTGTCTTTTTGTCGAGAAGTCGGAAGCGGAATACGACACGTGCATCTAGGAAATATACGGTTTAGGATACGTAACACGCATTCCTTGCTTGATAGCTTCACCCGGGACTTATTGTATCTAACTCAGAATCTGTATAAGTGCATTCGACAATAATAGCTAGTGCGGTATTTGATATTCTAGAAATAACTGTGGCCAAGTGAAACGGTAGTGACCTTTGATCCGTACGTCCTGTGTTCGATTCGCGGGTTAAGCGTTTTAACAAACGAGAGTTAGTGGTTTCTGTAAGGTAGTTAATCGTACGATAGAGTTAATGGACTGTCGTCGGACGAACGAAGAAGTGACTGTGGACGGCGCCTCGAAAGGATACCGCAGTTTGGAGAGGTGCTGAGGTCCGAACTGCTGCAGAGGGTAACGGTCTAATAAGGTCAATAACACTACCAGCCACATCCAGATACACATCACTGACCCTTACTTTCCTAGCACTATAAAACACATGCGACCTGACCGAATCCCGAGGGACCAGTCGCCTTGGATAGAGGTAAGTAAGCTCGGTTTAATAGAATAGAATTGAATTTTTCGGTGGGTAGGCGCAAAAAAGTTTTGACATATTTAAAATCGTTCCTGGTTATTTTAAAGTCTTAAAATAGTAAATCTAGAACAATCAAGTATATAAATGTACCTGTAATTACATAAATCCACCAGCAATCTTTACTTATAATTTGTTTTTCAATACACAACTTAAAACTTATTATGCCACTTCACTGTCACTTGACATTGACCTTTAAGTAACCTTTAATTGAATATTCAACATGAATTTGCTTAAGAAGTCAATTGAAGAAATAACGCTGAATTTCACTTCACGTATGGATGAGTTCCAGAGGGAGGTCAGAACATCCATCCCTGCAACAAGCCCTTCTTCCAACATTAATGCACAATTTAATGCCTTTAGGGCATTTGTCCTGTCAGCAATTGAGAATCTGCAACTTCAGCTTCAGCTTCTCTCTAGACAACAAGATGAAATGGAAGCAAGGACGAGGAGGAAGATGTTGCTTGTACATGGAATGCCAGAAACCCGAGATGAGAACCCAGTATTTTGCACGAGTAAGTTATTATCGGAGCGGCTGAAAATCCCTGAAATAAGTGTGGGCTCTATCACCAGATGCCATCGCTTAGGGCGCCCCGTGGCGACAAGCCTTGAGCGCTGCTTGTGAAATTCCGTTATCAGGATCTCCGTGACAAAGTTTGGTTTTCCAAAACCAAGCTAAAGGGTAGCGGAGTTACTCTATCTGAGTTCATGACTAAGGGCCGTCATGAGGCGTTCGTTGCTGCTCGGAAGCGGTTTGGTGTATCCCAGTGTTGGTCAAGAGATGGAAATGTTGTGGTGCTTGGGTCTGATGGCACGAAGCACCGGGTGTACACCATGGCTGAGGTGCTCGCCATGCATGCTGCAGCTGGTGGTGACCCCACTACCTCATCCTTGCCTACGGCGACGGCGGCGGCGGCATCTGCGGCGCCTAAGCCCTGTGTTACTACTGCTAGGGCTAGGAAGACGACGAAAAAATGATGGTAGTGGCGTGTTTTCTTGTGGTTTCGCTTTTATTGATTTAGTCCATCAGCTTAATTCATATATTTTTTGTAATTTTTAGTTAATCAGTTTAATTACAACTCTTTGCCATTTACTTCTATGACAAAAAATTTCATAATAGGCTTGCACTGGTTTGATGACTGTTACTCTAATTATTTTAATTATTGCCCATTACAGGTAGATTAATTGATCATTTTTTATTGTTATAATATTTATTATTTGTGTATAAATAACTTCATACTGACAGTTGCTACCTGTAAGATTGTAACCATACATTACTGTGTATAACTATAACCACAGAGGCATTCTTAGATTTTTTTTATTTATTAGTTTGGCAAAGGCATGTTAACTCATTATGCCTAGTCTGACGTTTATAGATTCAAAATGTCTTACAATTTTTTGGCGTTAGACTGCAAGTTTTTTGTAATTTTTAATACTAAACTGATTGTTTTATTTCTTTAAGTTGTTGTTTTGTTATATGCTTTCTCTTTCATGCTGCTGGTGGTAGTAATAGTGTAGATACTGTTTGATTTTGCATTTATATATATATACTAGCTGACCAGGCAGACGCTGTTCTGCCCTTTCCGAACGACCATTTACTTTACCAAAAAACTCCTGAAATTAGCAATAAAAAATTGAGGGTCACTTATCGGAATAAAAATTATCCTATCTCTCAAGTTGGACCAAACTGCACGCAGTCTGCAAAATCTCATTGAAATCGGTTCTATCTGTTGAATACTTACAGCAACACGTGGTGGTTATACTACTAAATTGTAGCTTATATTAAACGTTTGTATTTTTTAACATAGCGCCATCTATTGAATATTTACTCAATCCAATCAACAGATATCGTCATCTGACAGAATCGTTTGGAGCTAATAGAAAATTGTGACTGTCAAATAATAGGCAAATAATTTTCAATAAAATAATATTGTATTACGACTATAAATTGAGATGTAAGCTATCCTATCTTTTAAGTTGGACCAAACTGCACACAGTGTGCAAAATTTCATTGAAATCTGTTCAGTAGTTTAGGAGTCCATCGCGGACAAACAACGTGACACGTGCTTTTTATATATAAAGATATATATATATATATATATAGATAGATATATATATATATTTTGTGTATATAAGAATTTATTTGTATATTTTAGTATAGAATTTATGACATCCTCAAACATTTGTAATGATAGTGATTTGTTTCTGTCGTTGTCTTCAGATGATGAGACACTTAGTGATGCTAGTTATCACAGTACAACTGCTTCTCCTTCACTCAACATCACCTTAAATTCTTGTTTCTCAGACTGTGTGAATAACTTCAATGCTATTCATATTAACGCCCAAAGCATTCCGGCTCATTATCCTGACATGCTTGCGTCATTTGAATCCCAAAATATTCACGCCATTTTAGTTTCAGAATCTTGGCTAAAACCCTGTCTCCCTTCCACTTCTTATTCTTTGCCTGGGTTTCATCTAATCAGAAATGATCGCACTAATAGGGATGGTGGGGGCGTGGCGATCTATCTTAGATCCCACTTTCCATTTAAAATTGTTAGTTCGTCAAGTTAACCACCTTCTGTTGATTCTGCTGAGAATTTGCTGGTTGAAGTCTCCCTGTCTCAGAATAAAATTCTACTTGGAGTTTTCTACAGTCCCTCTCTTTCTGTAAACTATTTTACTTCTTTCGAATCTCTCTTAGAGTCACTAGTCCCTACGTATAGTCACAATATTTTGATGGGTGACTTTAACACCTGTTTGATTAAAGGCGACAATCGAGCTATAAAACTTGAGTCTATATCTGAAGCGTATAATATGCAAATCCTACCCCTTTCTGCTACTCATAACTTTCCTAACAGTACTCCTTCCCTTCTTAACTTAATAATGGTGTCATATTCAAATCTAGTTTTCAAGCATGGACAGTGTCCTGCTGATGCATTCTCTTATCACGATTTAATTTTTCTTTCGTATAAACTACGCCCTCCTAAAATCAAACCTAAATTAGTTCTGCGACTTAATTTTGGAGGAATGGATATTGACCAACTTTGTCAAGATGCTCTTAATATTGACTGGTCAGTGATTGAGAATGCTCCATGCATTGACGATAAAGTGGAACTTTTTTGTTCGCTACTCACGCAGCTTTATAACAATATTCCATAAGACATTTCGCTATGAAAGTAACTAAAATACACTAATCTAGCTGTCTCAACATCTGTGAGACTTCTAATCTTTCTTACAGCATATGCTGCAGAACTAAGTCTGCTAGCTAATTTAGATATATGGGGGCGCCATTGCAGTTTCGCGTCAATAGTAATACCGAGAAAAACAGAACTTAACTTCGATAGAGCATTATTTACATCGTCATAATTAATTGACTGCCGTTTGAGTTTGAAAATTAAAGAGGTATCGTTAGCAAACAATATTATATCGTGATTGTCCACTGCAAGATAAGGTAAGTCATTAATATAGATTAAAAACAGGAATGGGCCAAGAATCAAGCCCTGAGGAACGCCCATTGATACTACCCATCCGGAGGAACCTTTACCATTTATCACGACTTTTTGAGTTTTGTTACTTAAATATGAAGTAATAAGTCTAAGCGCCAATTTTTTACACCGTAATTTTGTAGTTTCCTGATTAATATCTCATGATGAACACAATCGAAAGCCTTGGAAAGATCACGTATGGTGAGTGTAGAGTACCGGATACCCTTTTTACTGGAAAACGAGGCATTCCATCTTAGTCCTCACGGGTGGCAACGCATCTGCATTTTGATTCGCAAAAGAGGATAAATGTAAATGTCTATGGGCCACAGCAACCACTTACCATCAGGTTGACTATGTGCTCGTTTGTCACCCTATTCTATTAAAAAAAAATATCATTAATATGTAGAAGGAACAGTGTAGGTGATAGCACGCAGTCTTGTGGAACGCCAGCCTTGATATACTTGTAATTGGAGCATGAACCATCTACATCGACCTTGATGCTTGAATCTGCAAAGAAAATGGTGATACAATTGTACAATTTTGAAGCTTCGAAAGAAGCGCCAAACCCGATCAAAGGCCTACGCTATGTCTTAACTAACGGCCAAGGCCTCCCACTTGGACTCTACTGCTTCTGCCTATCTATGAGTCAGTTAGACCAGAAGATCACCAGGTGATCGACCCCTACAAAAACCGTATTGGCGGTCACTAATCAGCTGGTACTCCTCAAGGACCTCATGAGCTGGTAGTTTATAATGAATTCCATTATTTTGGAGAACAGGGGATCGGGTGGACCAAAAATGTCTTCCATGAATTTCAAAAAAAATCATTCCGGGACTATGCCTTTGGAGTAAGTGTACCAGAAAAGACGCGTTAAAGCCGGTGCCAACTCAGGAGCACACGTCTTCAGTACAATGGGAGGGACTCTATCAGGCCTACTCGACTTGTTGAAGTTTGGGGGAGTGTAATTTGCGAACCGAGCGTTACTGGAACCGCACATTCGATATGGAGCACTCACACCACGGGTAGGTCGGCGGTGTGCTTCCCCCGTCATCGAGAATCCAGTTGGAAGAAAAGAGAGAGTAAAACTGTTTTTTACGGATTTTATCGCGTTTATTTTATTATTTTTATTCTCGACGTTTCGAGTGCTTTTCAGCAACCCATGGTCACGGGGGGGACTGAGATGTTTGACGTCCCGATGTCACAGTTAGCCCGGCTACCTTCAGTTTTTTAATATTAATTTTTGGTTCGATTTACGCAGAATGAACTTACAGTGTCCTGAAGTCTTGCAGTGTTATGCTTGGGTTTGGATTTAATTTTGTTAATTATAGGATCCCAAGCAGATGGCAGCACCCATCCATCTTCTCTATTGAAATTAGGATGTTTTTTAATTTCAATAGCCTCGCGTATCATCCTTGGTAGGAATCGGTGTTCTTTTGCAAGGATTTGTGGTCTATCAAATCTGATGTAATGGCGGGGACGATCTTGAACATGTTCACAGACTGCAGACTTCCCAGAGCGTCGGTGCTTCACGTCAGCTATATGTTCTTTCACGCGGGTTTTAATGGATCTTTTTGTTTGTCCTATGTAAGAGAGACCACATTCGCAATCAAGCTTGTACACTCCTGCATCTTGTAGAGGGATATTACACTTGACGGATGGTAAAAATTGACTAATCTTCTTCGGCGGCTTGAAGTATGTTTTAATAGAAGCTCGCTTCAAGATGTAGCCAACCTTGTCTGTGACTCCTCTGACATAGGGTAGTACAGCAGGCACACGCTCGACTGTGGTTGGCTTCACTCGTTCACTGTGACGTAGGTGCGGGACCAGAAGCTTGTTGTCTTGCAATACTTGCTCGACGTACTGAAGCTCGGCGGCCAGATGTTTTCTGTCACAGATCCCTAGTGCTCTCTGAAACAAAGATTTTCCCACGGTAGCTAACTGTGATGGATGATGGTGCGATTCACCATTTAAATATCGGTTAGTATGGGTCTTTTTTCTATACACAGTATGACCAATAGTGTTATCAGGATTTCGGATGACTAAAACATCTAGGAAAGCTAAAGAATTGTTTGCTCCATTGTGAATTGTATTTTAGAGTTTATGGAATTAAGGTGGTCTAAAAATGCAGTTACTTTGTCAGATGGTAAAATTGTGAAAGTTTCGTCTACATACCGCTTGTAGAATCTTGGATTTACAGGAGCAGTAAGAAGGGCTTTCTCCTCAAAGTCCTCTATGAATATGTCGGCGACTATAGGAGATACAGGTGAGCCCATTGCCACTTCATCTTGTAATTAAATTGTAAACTTGCTTGTAAAAGTCCTCCTTCCACAATAGATAGCCAGATGTAAGGCAGCGTTTGAGTAATACTGCATACTCTGTAGGCATGTTGTATTCTTCTAGCTTCCTGGTTACAATTGAGATGCAGTCTTCAATAGGTAAGCATGTAAATAGTGACTGAACATCAAAACTGACCATAGTTTCATTGTCAGCAAGATGTAGGTCTTTTATCTCACTAACAAAATGGTACGAATCCTTTGTGTGTGCTCTAGTTTGTTCTCTCAGTGGTGACAGAATTTTTGCCAGGTGTTGAGCCAACTTATAAGTTGGTGAATTGATTTGGCTCACTATGGGACGTAGTGGAGTGTTTGGTTTGTGTATTTTCGGTAACCCATATAACCTCGGTGCTTTAGTACACGGTGGTATTATCGAGTTTACGTCGAGATTTAATTTTTCGGAGTAATTTTTTATTAGATCGCTAGTTGTTTTAAGCACATTGGTTGTAGGGTCTGTTTTGACCTTTTTGTACGTACTTTCGTCCGATAAAAGTTGTTGTATTTTCAAATTATAATCTGACGTATCCATTATTACCGTAGCATTTCCTTTATCTGCACGGAGAATCGTGAGCTCTGGTCTGTTGCATAAGTTGTACAACGCTTTAATCTCGTCTTTGGGGAGATTTAGTTTCGGCACTGAACTACGACGTAATAAGGACGAAATGTCTTGACGTATGGCCTCAACATCTTCCTTTCCCACATTGTTTTTATACAGACAATCCTCCACGTTGCATATAATTTCCTCATACGGAATTTCTTTCGGTGTTTTTGCGAAATTCAGGCCCTTCGATAATACTTTTAATGTAGGTTCGTCCAGTGTTTGTTGTGACAGATTATAGACCGTGCGTTGTTTATTGTTTGTGTCCACAGACATGAATTAATGATGATGATTTTTGAAATGATGAATGATGAATGAATTTGAATGATGAATTTGAATGAATTGAATGAATGATGAATTGATGAATTTTTTAAAGGACCTGGAGGTGAAATAATAATTCTGTTTGAGAGCATTGGTGTTTACATCTCGGGACATTAGCACTCCTGCTTATAGCATAATGGAATTTATAGGGGCGACCAAACCATGATTGGCATCTGCCACCGATGGGTACCAAAGAAGAGTTCCATACCCTGATCTACCACATCAGAGATAGAATAAGCATCAACGTTGGGATCGTCTGGCAAAAAGCAAACCCTCCTCCAAGGGTCGGACACAAAAAAGGCCGCATCCTATCCCAATCGCCCAAACTATTGTACCAAACAGGGCGGCAGCCTGGATAATGCAACCGCGATGTAAGCGTGAGTGGAATCATACTCTGGACTATACAATGGTCTCAAGAGCCAAGAAGGGCTGTCAACGAAGACTTGATATCCGTCTGGATGTGAGGTCAGCAAATGATCCAACAGGAAGTAACCAGTTGTGTCAAACCATATGCCAAGGCAGAGTTATAGATAATGCTGCTCACGTCCTGTTTCATTTACCTCTATCACCACTTACGGTATCTATGTGATAATTTGGGGTAGTGGATTCATATAAATTGCCATTTTATGTGTATTACAGATTTCAAACAATGAACCATACAGTCAGTTATTACACTAGTTCGATACACCCTAAACTGAATGATGTCTTATATTTACAAGAACACTACCATGAATAAAACCAAATTTATGGATTTTATCGCGTTTAATTTTACTTAAGCTTATTTTTCGCTGATTGGACTAAAAGTAATAATAAAAAAATAAAGGTACTGAGAGTTATCTTGTAGCGCCCTGTAGCCTCCCCGTCACCTCCGACAATATATATTATGATATTATTAAGTGTAGAATAAGAGAACAGTATAACTAAAGTCTTGAACTGAGCAACACGTGTTCATTAGACACCTTCCGACTTCACAGCTTTGGCAACCGGACATCAGTCATCTCAGTCCAGTGACCATGGGTGCTGCAAAGTACTCGAAGCGTCGGGAATCAGAGTAAAATTAAACGCGATAAAATCCGTAAAAATTGTTTTATTCAATACCCACAGTTCTTTCACACAGCAACAAAGGCACTGCTATTTGGCAGTAGAAATAGGTAGGATGGTTTATACCCTGATGACCTTGAACTCCTGGGCAGAAAAGGAGTTCTAACACCTATGGTTTGCCCTGTACGGTAAGTGCTTAGCTCTTGAGCAACCACGACTCCAGTATTATTTCCATTTTATTTTAGATTTAAACCAACGGGTAAAATGTTAGTTAGGGCTTATTTTTATATCCAAAATCAAAATGTTTTCTGACCAATACGTATCTGATAAAAATCCCAACTAGACATAGATCAATGGATAAGTAAGCTGAAATTGCAATGGGCCGGCCATATAGCTCCAAGAACCGAGAACCAATGGGGAAGAAAATTTCTCGATTGTTAGCCTCGTATCGTTAGATGAAGTGTAGGGCAACCCCACACTAGATGGAGTAACGACCTGGTAAGGCATGCAGGGAGTCGATGAATGCAGGTGGCTCAGGACCGTGCATTGTGGCATTCCTTGGGGAAGGCTTACGTTCAGCAGTGGACTTGTGAAGGCCTGTAATGATAAAGATGGTGACGATTCTAACAACTGGGTACTACGTAGCGTCATCGTCGTGTTAAGTTTCGTTCACTTACCAGCTTGTAATGGCAGCATGGTATCGTTACCAAATAATAAATCAAACGCTTTGTCAGCCGCCTCCTTTATATCCGGCATCATTTTCTGTATTGATGGTGTTGGAGGAAGGCCAATATTAGCCTGAAATATTATTGCTACATTTAATAAATGGTACTTTATAATAAAACTTAAAATACACATAAAATTTCACGTCTGTCACCTAGAGGGGTAGGCAAAGACTATGGACTTCGACTTTGATCAATGCAGCGGTTTTCTCATCTTCTCTTTTTTAAATTCTACTTATTTATTAAATAACAGATACTGTGTACCGTTCCGAAGGATATAGAGCCAGTATCATTACAGGCTGTCAGACATGCCATTTTAGTCCTCAAAGGTGACAACGCATCTGTAGCTATCTTTGTTTGAAGTTGGCTGCAAGTGTCTGGCGCGACGATAGCTCCACTGTGGCCGGTGAAGGGAAAGGGGAGATCTCCTGCCGGGCAAGGTGTCCTGCCCGGGGTGCCAGCAGTGTGCTGCGATGAACCTATGTAAAGCTAGATGGCAGAATGTGAAGACTGCAGACAGTATCTGCTCGGGAGCGAATGAATAGGGTTCTTGAGGACGATTGAGTTGTAGTTTACGAGGGTTGTTGGTTGCGTGTTTATATCATGTCGGGGTCACCACTGTGGCTGATCAACGGCCGGCCACGGGGAGCGGCCAACGCTCCGAGTGGAAGTTCGGAGCTATTCTATATTTACTGCTTTAACTTCGGAACTTTGTTAGCGCGATTGTTTAGTTTGATATGTTTCGCTTGTGGCGCAACGACAGCGCCGCCACATGTTCATGGGCTACAGTACACACTTACTACTAACAGGTGAATTGTTAGTGTATTTGTTACTTTAGTTTTATTAAAAAAGACATATTTGGCTAGTGCGAGTTAGGCAATTCTAAAAAAAGTACTCTGCCCTTTTGGAAGCACTCCTGAATTGGCTGGGACTTCCTACTCGGGAATATCAAGTATGATGTTATCTATGTTTGTACGTGGTAGAGCCACGCTGCAGCTATGTTATGCATGTATGTATAGTGGATGTAGCACGAATGGATCAGCTCGACCAGGGAAATACCAAACTCTCACAGAATATCAGCGTGAAATAGCAGCTTGATACTGCCGTGTTTCGAATGGTGAGTGGAACCGAGACTCTATTTACTGGAAACGAGATATTCCACCTTAGTCCTGAGGTGTGATTACGCAGCTGCATTTTGATTCTTAATCGAAGATGGACATATATCTTACATATATCAACTAAAGCATCTCCAAAACATAAGCATCCGTTTACCGTTAGGGGGACTGTGTTTTCGTTTTACACATTTATTCATTAAATAGAATATCTATTTACTCGTAGATGTTTAACGACACCACGCTGCATTTACGGATATTGAGATGAATGGATTATGAGTTCAGTTTGTTAATCAGAATTCTTACCTGACTAACGAGCAAGTCATATGCGGAGAATATTTTCACTGGATAACGTTTTATGATATCATGTTTCAGTGCCGAGGAAAGTCGATCTAGCACGTGACTAAATTTCGCCATTTCAGGTACATAAGTATTAGTTGCATATTTATCATAATACTCCTGGAGGCTTGGGCAGTTAAAGCTCATGATCTGAAAAAAATGTTTATGAAAATATATCATTAAGGAAGTAAAACCACTTGCTAAGGGGCATTGGACATTACGTTTTATTGTAACGTTTCACCGCCGGGGCTTCATGAGTATATTATTTTTTGACCTACTTATGTAAAATATGCAATAAAAGAAGAGTGGTATTTCGTAAAGAAGCTTCACTTCGTACGTGTGTACACAAATACACGCAATGAGTGACAAGAAAGGAGGCCGCTTTTACTGGTAACGAGGCATTTCATTAGTGTTCGTAAGGGTCATTTGATGATGTAGGATGTGTTTAGAGCACAGCATCTGCTTACAGTCCGATTAACATATAACAAAGATTAGAATTATATCACACTAGTTGTCAACAATTAATTATATACTTCAATAAGTTGTTAATTGTAATCCCTCTTAACATCGATGTCGTTTTTTACTATTTTTTAATTACGAAATTGAAATGACAAAGGAAATGGCAGTCAACCTGACGGTAAGTTGCTATTGCCTGTCCCTGGACACCTAAAAACTACTTCAAGCGAAGAAGGCTAGATATGCGTAGTTACCTCAGAGAACATTAAAGACGGCCTTTAAAAGTAAAAGAGTGAACAGGCATTCCTCTTAGGCAGGATTTAATCATAGTTGCAATGTCATCAATTAAACATATGATTGCATGCTAATGTATGGTCAAAGGTATTTTTCAAAACATTATCACTTGTAGTGTGGTGATAAATTAGAGTGAAAACTCACAGAATACCCGGAGTAAAAAGCATCGAATCTGTGTTTATAGTAGCCGAGAAAAAATGCCAAGGGCCACAGTATCCTATATGTTAATTACTATTCGTAACTTACGAAGTCATAACGCAACGGTACGGTGGTATACGGTACTGGAACCCAGTTGATGTCTTCACTCCAGCCATGTCCATCAGGGCGATATACAGCTGCCATTGCCACTAGCACCGTCATCTTAGCGCGCATAGAGTCGGTAGACCGGATGTAGATTTCTGAGTGGTTATATTTTGGCGAAAGGTAATCGCTATATCTACTTCGAATGAATTTTCCCAGTTCATAGGCTCGACGCATTCCAAGCTAAAAGAAGTAAATTTTTAAGTTAAAAAAATAAAGTCCAATTACACCTAAATACATCCCACTCCTGGGCACAGGCCTCCTCTTATTTTAAGGAGGTTTTAGGTTACATAATATCCGCCCCGCTGCCCCAGTGAATGCTAGCAGACTTCAAATGTCTATGAATATTTTTTTTCAATTATTCAGTAAAGCATGTTTCATTACGATGTTTTCTTTATCGCCGACCACGTGCAGGAGCACACAAATTTACTTCTCAAATATTATAATCTATAAAAAGGATTAAACTAATTAAGAAAAAGCGTTTTCGTTACATGCGGTTATGGATGCTACCTATAATAATAATAATACATTACGGGCGTATTTTAGGGCGAAAGGGGGAGAAGTTGGAAGTTTTTCGTACCGGGCTATGATGCATCGCTTTCTTCATGTGCTTTAGCCATTTATAACCGTCACCGAGAAAAACCTGGCAGACAGAGTTCGGTACATCATGCGTTCAAAAATATTTGATGACGCTGAACTCAAACAGCTACAACGTGAGGCTATTCCCTCATCGAATAAACCGACTACCACTGGGAATGCGGCTCCGCAAGCTACTACTGTGGATGCTACCGTAAATCACCCGGTTGTGGTTGACTCGGACGAGGACGGAATAGTCGCCCAGGAGCAAGAACAAATGAAGATTATATTGGGAGAGGCGGTTACAGCAACGCGCAGTACGCCTCTCGAGAATTGACTTCCTCGCATACCCCTAAGCAAGCGGAATCGGGCTGTCGTGAGGGCTCCAAACCCAATGATGGTGACCCAATTTTATTTGGCGTTGCATTGGCAATATGCCATTATATTGGCGCCAAGTTCCCCACGGCTGGACGCGCTACTACACAAAGTAGCGCCATCCTAGCCTGGATAAAAATAATTGAAGACCGTATCGCAAAGGCATGAGCCATCTTCGGCAAACTGATAAGCTACATTAAAGTTGGTAAAAAATTACTTCGTGTACATCCTTTCGATAAAATAAAATTACGTGTCTCACCTAGTTTAAAGAGCTCCTCCCGCCCTCCCTCAATTGCGAGCACTATCACCGTTACCACTAAGCCCAGCACCACTACTCTCAACACCACTACACTAGGAAAGACACCACTGACGACAATGCGACACGTGTTTCACCTCTACACGGGGCATCTTCAGGTAATCTAGACAAAAGAAAAATCTGGCAGATGGGCTGAACGGATAAGTGTGCGGCCCTACATGTTGAGAGGGGTAGGGTTGTTAACTCTAAGGGCAGAGACTTATCTATGCCCATCAACATAAGGACCCTTTCCGAGGCTGAAACATACCGATAGTTGGGTGTCACAAGCCATAGGTATTGATGAGGCGGACATGAAATAATCAGTTTGCGATCTGTTTTATGCACGCTTGGCCAAAGTGCTTAAAAGCTTTTGGTCGGGTGTGAATAAGACACACCCATATAATGGTTCTTACGTAAACCTTTGGCATACTCAGGTAGACTCAAAATGAACTTAACAGCCTGGATAGAAAAGTCCGTATTACAATGACGTCCCACAAGGGTGCACCATCCGAGATCGTCGGTAATGAATAGAATAGAATAGAATATTTTTTTAATCAATATAGATAACATTTAGATTGGCGGTCCACCACTGTGCGATTTAGAAGATGATTTCTTCCTCGCATTACTTCCTTGTGAAATAATTTACCACCAGCGATTTTTCTGGACCGATACGACTTAAGGACCTTCAAGAAAAAAGCCTACTCCTTTATAAAGGCCGGCAACGCATCTGCAATTCCCCCAGTGTTGCGGTTGTTCATGGGCGGCTGTAGTCACTTACCATCAGGTGAGCCGCATGCTCGTTTACCCCCTCTCCTATACCAGAAACCGTGCTCGAAAATGACCGCGCCAGGCCATAATAGGACCGGGCCATTATCACAGACAGGACTATTCTTGCGAATAAGCCTGATATTGTACTGATAGATCGGACACATTCAAGGATACTTTTGGTCGACTTTAATATTCCTTATATAAATAACCTCGTGAAAGTCGAAACAGATAAGCAGTCAAAATATCTGGCTTACCTGGCTTACGAGGTGCGATGTCGTTTCTGCGAACGGGCTAATTCCAGTCAGCCTCTCGGGTCTTCTGAGGCGACAGTTTTTTTACCCATTACCCCTAACCCTCGCACGATGGCCCTGTCGAGGCCTTTCATTTGGTTGGGTATTTATTTATGTATATGTTTTTATGTATTTATTTTATGTTATTGATATTTATGTATATTTGTCATTTTCACTAATATATTAATACAGCCCAATCAGATGAAATAACTATACAAATACCCCAAATAATACTAATAAACATTTATTCTTTACCACCAGTAAAGTTACAATGAGTACTGTTACGGCCTGCAACTACCTATCCCAGGAGTAGGGTCCTCCGCGACCCATTAACGGAAGAACCTACAAGCAGGTGCAGGTCGGGCCTCCTACAGGCCAAAGTGGGAAGTTTCTAATTACAATAAACAATCAGGGGGGAGCGTTCTATTCTATTAAACCGAGCTTACTTACCTCTATCCTAGGCGACTGGTCCCTCAGGATTCGGTCAGGTCGCATGTGGTTGTATAGTGCTAGGAAAGTAAGGGTCAGTGATGTGTATCTGGGAGTGGCTGGTAGTGTTATTGACCTTATTTGACCGTTACCCTCTGCAGCAGTTCGGACCTCAGCACCTCTCCAAACTGCGGTATCCTGGTAGACCGTTACCCTCTTCTGCAGTTCGGACCTCAGCACCTCTCCAAACTGCGGTATCCCTCCGAGGCGCCGTCCACAGTCACTTTTTTCATTAGTCACGATGACAGTCCATTAACTCTGTCGTACGATTAACTACCTTACAGAAGCCACTAACTCTCGATTGTTATACCGCTTAACCCGCGATACGAACACAGAACGTACAGATCAAAGGTCACTACCGTTTCGCGTGGCCACAGTTATATCTAGAATATCAAATACCGCACTAGCTATTATTGTCGAATGCACTTATACAGATTCTGAGTTAGACACAATGAGTCCCAGGTGAAGCTATCAAGCAAGGAATGCGCGTTACGTATCCTAAACCGTATATTTCCTAGATGCGCGTGCCGTATTTCGCTTACGAGTTCCCGACAAAAAGACAGCGTGCGGCCTATAGCAGTGCTGAATTTGGAATGATATTTGCCCTCGCGCGTCCTCGACCCGACGGGACGTCCAACCGGTATCGCCGAGGCGTGCGCACTCTCTGACGTCAATTCTTGACATTAGCGCTTGGCGCGAACAAACCCTCGTCCCGGACATAAGGATTTAGGTCCGCGAGCAAACCGGTCAGCGGGATAGCGTCGCGACGGCAAGTTGCAAGACCGAATCTACAACCAAATTAGGCCACCTTAGGCACCCCATCAGATCTTGCAACCCTAACCAACGCCTCAAAATTACAGCCCCAACGTGGGCTAGCCGGAGGGTTGAACTGGATGCCCTTCCTGGACATCGCAGCGCATAAATAAGTCCTATTCCTAGACAGAAGTCCGACGACCGGATCAGGTTTGCAAACAGCGACGCGACACGAAGCGGCCCAGAGGGAGGTCCCCCTAAGCTTCAATGCAGAGAGCACCCCCAAATTCCATACGAACGTCGTCTATGGAGAGCCGAACGAAACGCACAGATAGTCCCTAGTATGAATTTTAAAACAAGTAGGCCTAACCAAGCCATCCACCAAATAATCATTTAACAAATGGTGCGACAGCTGATTTCCATCTGATAATCTACAACTAGCCAGCCTGTTAGGCAAGTAGTAGCTCATATTTCAACTAATTTTTCAAAAGCATCAATGTTCAATTACAGAATTAATTAAAACAAGGTAATCACCGATGCACATAGGTCAACTTGACAAAGTAAACAAAACAATAAACGTAAGAGACAGCCCTATTTCTCATTTCAAATAAATATCTTAGACAGTGCCAACAAAATGTAAACCAAAAGAGAATTGACTCTTATTCCCTTCGGCACAAATAGGGTTATCCAATTTCAGCCTTCCTTTTCACAAAGCAAAATGGTTAAACACTATTACAAAACATATACCTAATTTTCCAAATCGCGTCATCCAATTTCAAATGAATTCAAACTATCCTTTCAGTAAACAGACGCAACAATCAAATACAATTACAAAGCATACGCACAAGCATTCTAAAGAGCACGCAATTTAATTTCAATTTTCCGTGCAACAACAAACGCAGTGATCAAATATATTTACCAAACATATTATGCAGCAGCATTCAAGGAGTATTTTAAATTCAATATTTTAATCACAACCGCTACAAATATGAATTTCGCGTAAAACCCAAAAGCATTTTTAATTTTAATTTAAAGCGTCGTTAATTAAATACTCGACCAAACCCAAATCTACCCCTTGACAGCGTGATTCAACGCTTCAGGGGAGCCCTAATCTTCCCACCACCAAGTGGAGGCCACACGGCGTGAACCCGAGACTAATAGAGCGCAACCGCTAACAGTCGCCACTCGGGTTGTACGCCCTCACTGAGGCCGTCGGCAACAGAACAGCTTAATAAGTGGACTGTTGACGGCTTAAGGCTCAGTGGAGGTGGCCGTGGTGGGAGCTAAGGCGGCAGCTAGCTAGGGCCGCCTCCATCAAATGGGGTACAGTGGTACACCAGTCGCGGCCTCTCAGCTAACGGGAGTGAGAAGGGTCTAGCGAACTGATGAGTGGCCGTGAAGTTCCTCTCCACACGCTGAGGGGTGATGACACCCCCGCCCCTGGGGGAATTACCCCCCGACTGGTCGGGGGAGGGACCCCTTTCAAACCTAGGGGCCTGGTGGCTAGCAGGCGGGCGCAGAGCGTCGCCCATCAGAGGGCGTGGCTGAGCGCCCCCGCCCGTGGGGGTCGAGGGCCTGGCAGGGCCCCGAGAGGAGACGCCGTTCGCATCCCGGCACAGACCTGCATGGTGAATGCCCTGGCAATGAAGACAGGGCCGCCGGTGCAGACAGTCTCGCTGGAGGTGCCCTTCCAGACATGAGTAGCACCAGCGGCGCTCTTTGGCGATAGTTCACCTCGCCGGAACCGGCTTACTTAATAATTTCGGGCAAGACGTTACCCGGTGATCAGATGCTCGACAATAGGAGCAGGGGGGAGGGGGTTGACGACGACTTTCCCGGCGGATTCCGCCTCTCTTTGGGCACGGCTCGTAAGTCGTCAACGGTGCCCGCCGCGTGCTCGATCTGCCGGCACTGCTCCTCCCAAAACCGCAGCAGGTCATAGAAAGGCAGAATATAGGAGGCCTCGTCCCCGCTGTACCTCTCCTCAAAATGTATTCGAAGGTCGAGAGGTAGACGGGACAGCACGATGCGGAGCAACAAAAAGACCCATTCACCCACTGGTAAATCCAGCTGCCTAAACGTATTACAGGCCACCAA
Source organism: Parnassius glacialis (assembly GCA_033319125.1). Taxonomy (NCBI): domain Eukaryota; kingdom Metazoa; phylum Arthropoda; class Insecta; order Lepidoptera; family Papilionidae; genus Parnassius; species Parnassius glacialis. Next base: position 7,060,048 of record JAVANC010000024.1, on the reverse strand, counting down.
GACTGGATCCAACAGGTCCGAACGTAGTCTGGCCCGGTCACTAAGCAGTTGGAGGCTTAGAAGCTGCTTAACATGTTCGTCCGCAATTCGCCGGACGTTAGCGTATCTTCTGGCTAGGAGGCCCCGAGCAGTCTGGTAGGCGTCGTCCGACAATCTCAAATGGCCAGCAACGCCCAGGGCCTGCCCCTCCAGTGAGGCTAGGAGGTACGCCATCTTCTGGCTCGGGGTCAAGTCACTCCGGGCGTCCACTAGGCTGTCGAAAAGTACCAACGAAGGTCAGCCATACGGAAAGGACCCCGGAGAACCTTGGCAAGTCCAGAGTTGGGAGTCGTCCCAACAGCTCGGGCTGAGGCTGCTTCCGAGAGGTCTCGGGCAGGCCACTCATCCGAGCTTCACGCGCCTCCTCGGCATACCTGCCTTCAGCCTCGATCAACTCGTCCGTGAGCAAAAAGAACTGCTCGTAGTCAGCGAAGCAGAAGTCCAGAACTCCCTTTTCCACATCCGAATCCTCGAGCTCAGCGTAAGCCTCCTCCACTGCAGCCCTTCGAGCATCGACCTGCTCGAACCGCTTCATCAAGTTATGGACCCTATCCGGTCGACCTATCAAAGCACGGGCGCTGGTGGCCCAGCGTAACTCAGTCCGCAGGCAACGGATTAGTAGCTTGGGCGATGACATCACTACTAAATACAAATTACGACGCGGCTCGAGCACAAATTACTAAAGTAACAAATAAAAAATACAAAAAAATTAACAGTTAACAAATGCAGCTCCTATCAAATCAAGTTGAATAGAATTTACACAAATACGAATTACTACTTATCAAACCAAATACAAGTTAACACAAAAGAAAAGACACATATCAAATTAACAAATAACAAATACTAGCGCGATCAAATCAAGTTAAATTCAAATTGCGTAAATACAAATTACTACTCTTTAGTTCAAATACAAATTACAATACAAACGAAGATACACATTACGGTCGATCAACAAAAAATGCCTAGCTCGGAAATCGACACTTCGATAGTAATCGACTACAACTATCCGACAACGACAATTAACCGATTACGTAAAAATAACCATCTACCTACATGTCGCAAACTCCCACTTGCGCACTAAACGGGCGCGGCATTTCAAATTTACCCGCAAACAACAAAGCAAGCCAACAAAGAAAGGAATTTTATTATTACGTATATAATAAAAAAATATATTTTTACGTATTACGGACGGGCGTGATTGTAGACACAAAATTAAACCAATCAACCCAACGCTCCCTGCCACCAAAATTATTTAATTTTTATCAAACACTATGGTCGGGATCGATTCCCGGTCGAATCGCGCTCTGCTATCAATTTGTTACGGCCTGCAACTACCTATCCCAGGAGTAGGGTCCTCCGCTGCCCATTAACGGAAGAACCTACAAGCAGGTGTAGGTCGGGCCTCCTACAGGCCAAAGTAGGAAGTTTCTAATTACAATAAACAATCAGGGGGAGCGTTCTATTCTATTAAACCGAGCTTACTTACCTCTATCCTAGGCGACTGGTCCCTCAGGATTCGGTCAGGTCGCATGTGGTTGTATAGTGCTAGGAAAGTAAGGGTCAGTGATGTGTATCTGGGTGTGGCTGGTAGTGTTATTGACCTTATTTGACCGTTACCCTCTGCAGCAGTTCGGACTTAAGCACCTCTCCAAACTGCGGTATCCTTCCGCAGTCACTTTCTTCGTTTTCTACTATGACAGTCCATTAACTCTGTCGTACGATTAACTACCTTACGGAAGCCACTAACTCTCGTTTGTTATAACGCTTAACCCGCGAAACGAACACAGAACGTACATATCAAAGCTAACTACCGTTTCGCGTGGCCACAGTTATTTCTAGAATATCAAATACCGCACTAGCTATTATTGTCGAATGCACTTATACAGATTCTGAGTTAGACACAATAAGTCCAGGGTGAAGCTATCAAGCAAGAAATGCGCGTTACGTATCCTAAACCGTATATTTCCTAGATGCGCGTGCCGTATTCCACTTCCGAGTTCCCGACAAAAAGACAGCGTGCCGCCTATAGCAGCGCTAAATTTGGACTGATATTTGCCCTCGCGCGTCCTCGACACGGACGTCAAACCGGTATCGCCGAGGCGCGCGCGCCCTCTGACGTTAATTCTTGACATTAGCGCTTGGCGCGAACAAGTACTATACACAGAAATAACAAGAATTACATAGTTTTTTTTATAGGATAAGGGTGACAAACGAACACATAGTCCACCTGATGGTAAGTGGTTGTTGCGGCCCATAGATATCTACATCTATCCTCTACTACAAATGAAAATGCAGATGCGTTGTCACCCGTGAGAACTAAGATGGAATGCCTCATTTCCAGTAAAAAGGGCCTCCATCCACCTGCACTCACCAAGCGAAACGCAGAGGTAAACCGCTACTTCACGCTGGTATTCTGTAAGGTTGTGGTACCGCCCCGGTTGGAGCCGGCCCATCCGTGCGACAGAAAATGCTGCCGCGTGACTCTACCACTGTTAGAGCTTCTAGCTCAGCATAAGTGTTGCAGTTGCCTACAACACTGTAATTCTGTCAGGACCCAGTATTACAGTACAGTACGCGCGCACCCCTGCTCATATTGCGTTATATAATAATTGTTCATATTAGGGTACATACCGTGAATTCCCGAGAATTAGCCAGTTCAAATTAGTAATTAAATACATGTTTTTATTATCATTATTTATTACGTTTATTTATTTTTTTAAATTATTACATCACTATAGCTAATAGGCAGAAATATGAAATAGTATTCATGTTATTCCCTACATATTAGCAAATTTATAAATATTATTTAAAATACAGGGCGGCCCTGCAATTAATTAAATATAATCCGATTACGACAGAATGTGTTCTTTTAGTAAGTGACGTCTATAATTCTTCTTAAAACTGGTTTTACTTGTCGTTGTACGTTTTGAGAGATCATTCTAACACATAGTGGCCATAAACTTAAAACTACCTCGAAAAGCCGATGTTTTGTGTTTAGGAACGCAAACAACTTTAGAGCATATTCGGATTTTATATAAATGTAGGTAATTTCTCCAGTTAAGTTTTTTGTATAGATATTCTGGATTTTTTGTATTTATTACGATAAATAGCAAAGACGCATAAAAAAGTTTGAGCCGCCCCTGCATTTTTAGCATATTCGAGGCATTAAGATATGACGTGACATGAGATCGTCTCAGTATGTAAAAACAATAGCGCGCACAAGCAATCTGCACCCTCTGGATTCATTTTTGAAATTTATTAAGAGCCCTCTTACATTTCGGCGTTTCGCAAATTTAGGTATTTTACGCACCGGGCGGGCGGCAAGTTACGCGACCGATACTTTCTTTCATATCTATTCACTCGCTCGCACTATAATACTGTGAGTATGGCGACTAAACGATCTTGATCTTCCATAATACAAAGTTTTCTTAGGATGGACTTCAGTGGATGGAATATTTTTTGGTGTGTCATTTTAATGTTATCTTATTAATTTATTATTATATAATTTATTATTTATTATTATATACCATTTTGATATATTATTCATTATTTATGAAATTTTGTGTCAAAATAAGTACACATAAATATTTTAATTGTTACGCTGTAATCGAATGTTAATAATCGATTATGTCTACTACCGGTAGAATAGTGGTATAAATGAATAAACGGTTGCAACCTGTTTTAATAAATATACGAGGGTGGATTGAAAAGTACTCGGCCTAACCAAGAAAATAAACACATACTACATCAGTTATATTTTTATTTTTCTACATAATCACCATCAAGTTCAATACACTTTTGCCACCTCCCCTTCCAAGCATTTAGACCGTTGAAAAAAATGATTCTTCCTTAGAGTCAAAATATGCGTCTACAGCTGCTTTGACCTCGTCGTTTGTCGAAAATCTTTGACCTCCCAAGTGCTTTTTTAGGTTAGGGAACAGAAAGAAGTCTGATGGTGCCAGATCAGGTGAATACGGCGGATGCGGTAACAGTTCAAAGCCACAGTTGTGAATTTCAGCCATTGACTGTACTGACGTGTGAACACGGGCGTTATCTTGATGAAACAGGACTGTTTTTCTGAGCATTCCTCGACGTTTTTCTTTTATTTCCTCTCGTAAACGACGTAGTAAGGTGCAGTAGTAATCAGAGTTTATAGTCTGACCCCTTTCAAAATAATCAATCATAATCACACCTTTCGAGTCCCAGAATACTGAAGCCATCACCTTATTTGCCGACAAAATCGACTTAGCCTTTTTAGGGGGTGGTGAACCAGGTCTTCTCCACTGTTTTGATTGTTGTTTTGTTTCCGGTGTACAGTAATGAACCCATGTTTTGTCTATAGTAACAAAACGATTCAAAAAATCATCTGCATTGGCTTCAAATAACTCCAAACAGTCGCGTGAAATAGTCAATCGCGTCCTTTTTTGTTCAACTGAAAGCAGTCGCGGAACCCACCTCGCTGACACCTTGTGGAAACCCAACTCGTTGACAATGATGTTTTAAGTTCGTTCATAAGAGATGCCTATAATCTCGGCTATCTCTGTAATTTTTAATCTGCGGTCTCCCATTATTAAATCAAGTACTTTTTTAATATTTTCGTCAGTAGTTGACGTCGAAGGCCTTCCAGAGCGGGGTTCATCTTTCACACTCTCTCTACCACGCTTAAATTCTGCTATCCATTTTTTGACGGATGAATATGACAGAGCACAATCGCCTAATGTACTGACCATGTCATCATGGATGGCTTTTGATGATAGCCCCTTCTTATGGAGGTACTTAATGACGGCACGCTGCTCGATTTGCTCCATTTGCGGAAATTATGTCCGATTACTTTGTTAATAAATTTATAAAATCACAACTAATTATCGCACACGTTTCGAACTTCACACAATGAACTGGTCTGAACTGACCTAAATAATGTGGGTAGATTTGATTTTTAGAATTGAATGGATCTGTGTTAGGCCGAGTACTTTTCAATCCACCCTCGTAACTAATATTTTTTAATCGGTACTTACAGTCAATTACTATATTTTTTATAAGAAAAATATTTGCTGCGACGGCATTGACCGAACTTTTCTCGATTCGATAATTTCAGGCAGTACACACTTTTCATAAAAAGCTTGTAACTTGGGTAACATATTGAAAATCTAAAATTGGTCGTATTTGTAAATTTTTAGTACTTTTAATGCATTAATCTGGGCCAATACATATTATGGCAAGTATTCAGACATTTTTATTTGCTAAATGAAGCTGGACTTCGATTTGGTAAAACCAGTCATTATTTTGATTTAATGTTACACTTGAATCACTGAATTTATAACCTTTAACTTTTTTTTGTCGAAAGGCCGTATCAAAATCTATTCCGAAAGCTGAAATAGGACATTTAACTTCAATAAGACCGTTGCTGTATAAACCATTAGGTGAAGCCCTCAAATAACAATGATCTAAGTCAATGAATAGACCACATTTTTGAAGAGACGTAATCTAAATTATAACTATATAAAATAGTTTTAAACCGATCGATCAAAAATTGCGGTCGTAGTTGACGATTTTCTAGTATGCAGGTAATCGACGCACACTACGGTAGTATCGAAACGATGCAGCGCCCGAAATAAACTGACGCAGGTCCACCCTCGGCAAGCGCTCGCGCGTTAATGATCGCAGATGGCCGGCACAGTGAAATATATAGTACTTTTATTTAATTAATTAAAATATAATAGTAACGATTTAAAAAGTAAAAATAATAGCATAGTGTAAGCAAATGTTGATGATTATTTTGGTATAAATTTTACTTCTAAATGATGTAGAACTTCGGAAATATAGGGGCTTGTATCGAAGCTTTTTTGGTCGTTTTTTGAATTATGTCGATTTTTTTTTCCTAGCGTGAAAAGCATATAACGAAAATTTATTCCATTATTATTAAAGTGTAGGATATTTGGGAGATAAAAATATTTTTTTTGATGGTCGATATTCAATAGAATCTACAAATTAGAGCTCCCAAATCATGTCTTCGAGAGTTTTTGCCTAAACATGCTTTGGGAGAATGATTATTACTGATTAAATAAATAAGTTATCTAAAATCCATTCCGAGCTTATTTGAGGAGAGAAAACGAATTATTTTTACCAAGTAATTGTTATTTCAAGAAATGAACGATAAACATAAAATTTCAACGAGGAAACCTTGTAATTTCGCGTTTTTTTGTAATACGCCCCTTAAGGAAACAAACCGTCCGTAACAAGTTACACAATAATTTAATTTAGCTAGAACTAGTTTCGCTAAGCTTTACGCGTAAATTAACTGTAATAAATAGCCCTAATCTGTACGGAACTTTTACCCTGTAGAAGCAGTTTTGTACCATGTTACATGATTTTCAAATCTTAAATTGCTGTCAAAAAAAATGCCTAAATTTTCTATCTATACAAATAAATAAAATTGAAGTGTCCTTTTGTAATGTCAGAATAACACCTTTTTACTAAATAAGAAAGTATATACGGTACTTATAACAAAAATACAATTTTTTAAATTTTTGTCTGTCTGTCTGGCTGTCTATCTGTTTATTCCGGCTAATCTCAGAAACGACTGGACCGATTTCGACGGGACTTTCACTGGCAGACATCTGATGTTATAAGGAGTAACTTAGGCTACTTATATTTTAGAAAAAGAGTTAGGCCTCCGCGCAACATAACTAAAACCCTAAACTACACGCGGGCGAAGTTGTATATATATATATATATATATATATATATATATATATATATATATATATATATATATATATATCATCTAGCAGCAGACAGCTGAAGAATTTAATTCTAATAATTATTCTAATAAAACTGTCACATCCTAAATAATATAGAAAGACAGAACCAGCTCCCGCCTGGAGCAAATAGGCAGTCGCAAGTTGCATTACCTACACCACCTGCGATTCCGTCATTTAATGAGAGTAGGGAATGTTCTACTTATAAATTATGTCGATTATTTCAAACTTTTGACAATGACAGTCATATATTATAATAATAATAATAAATCATTTATTCTCTCTTCACAAATAGTACTTTTAGATTAACAATTTGCCATAATTAGTTTCAGCTTTGTGAGAGACTGGTGCCTGAAGTAGGTTTTTGTAAAAAATCCTGTGTTACAGGTCACCAGAGCCCCCAACCCACGGACAGAATTAGTGGCATAATTAAAACCAATAAAAGCTATTGATATAAAAAGAATGTATAAAATGTTGCAGAAATTATAAGTTGTTTAAGTTGGTGTGAAGTGTCAATAAGTGTGTGACTGCAGATGTATGTACGAAGCGATTTTTGGCAGGGTAAATGTGTATATATGTGTATGTGTGTTGCGAGTATGGAGTTAACGGCTATGAGTAGATATATCTTGAATTAAGGATTATTTAAGTACAGTCAAAAGGTGCTCTGTTTTTTCATAATCTAAATTTTTTAAATAGTTTTTTAATGTTATTTTACAGTTAAATTTGGTTTTAGGATATATATTAAGGATGCTATTTAATTTGTTGTATACATTTTATTATATTCATGAAAACACACGCATAACTTTCAATAAGCTTTGAATATTAGCATTGTGTTGTGAGTGTTGAAAACACAGTTGAAAACCAATTACGCGTAGATAACAACAAGAAACTCTGTGTACTCGATATATCAGAGTAATATGCCTTCTAATTTCTTTTTCTAATTAATTGATATATGCTTGGCACTTCAGGATAATTAAATAGATTAGTCAACGGGGATAGTAGTAATTTTAGTAGTGGTGCTAGTATTACTTTAGTATTTTTAACATCTTACGTTAGTCAGTTGGCCTTGTCCAATTGGTGCTGCTATTTTTTCCAGCAATTCAGGCTTATCGCTTAGGTGGTAGTGCTCTTTCAAAGGTGATCTATCGCCATGTCGATGCACCTGGAACAGAGAAATATTTAAGTAACATTCCAAATTCACCGCCACTATCAGACCATAGACCATAAAAGAGCATAGATATCTTCCAAGTTGTACTGCTCTTCAGATTTGTGAGTGAAATGTATCAATGCCCTTGATATTCCAAATAAAATAAATATAAATAAAATAGAGAAAGAGATGGATTGAGAGATTTAATATTAAATCGCTTTTAGTAAGTGGCATACAAATAAAATTAAAATGTTTCCGCTCATACTACTGTCGTCTTAGCAATTCCAATAGAGATATTATAATTAATTAGCTTTATTTTTTTAAATGTAGTCAAGTAAGGCAATTTCTTAATACAACGAGAACAGCCCAACAGTGGATTTTTATAGGCTAATAAAAAAGAAAGGGACTTAAGTAAATAATTAAAAAAATAGTTTAATATAACTTTAACTAAGTTTGTTAACGTAACTATAAAAGCGGTGGTAGGTCAAGGGCTCAGTGTTTGCCGTAAATATTAGACGTATCTTGCAGAAGGCTAGTCATAGCGAAATTAGCACAATAATTGCAGATAAATCGCAAATTCGTATTTTGTATCAGCGATAACCAAGCAATAGCAAACTAGCGACAGCGCTGCCTCTGTCGAACAATTGGTAAACTAAATATGCATTCAACAGTCTTTAACAAGTGAAGTTCGCGCCAGTTCTCATATTACGTACGCCTTTTATGAGCATCACGATAGCAATCAGTGAGCATTTTTAACTGTCATACCATTTGTTTGACATTCCATTGACATTAAACACTTCCAGTTCTCAATACCAACTACCAAATTGCTATTGTCGCTAGTGTAGTCTGTGTAGTCGCGATAAGTGCGTAGCGAACAAGTACCAAGCGATCGCTTACAATAATACGAAACTTAAACAAAGCGATTGATCGGTCGTCTACTGCGCGATTGTTGCTAATTGCTTATTTTTACATAATAGCACTGCCGGTTCGATTACCGCCGGCACTAATGAAATTGTTAATTGTAGTGTTAAGAGTCAATTTACCACGAGTACAGCGCTGAAGGAAAACATCGTGAGGAAACCTGCGTGTCTGCGAAATTAAAAAGAATATTTCAAATTTGGAAGACTAGTGAAATCCACCAATACGAATTGCGGCAGCGCGGTCTATACTACCTTGGTCTAAAACCCTCTCGGAAATGAGACCTGTGCAAAGTAGTGGGACATAATAGGTCGGGGAAAGTTTCTTCTCATTTTATTCACATATTTAAGACATTTTTTTCAAAATTTAATTACGTTTTATTATATTATATACAGCTGATCAGGCAGACGTCATTCTGCCCTTTCCAATGACCATTTGCTTTCCTAAAAAAACTCCTGAAATTAATAATAAAAAAAATTGAGGGTCACTTATAAAAACTATCCTATCTCTCAAGTTGGACCAAACTGCACACAGTGTGCAAAATTTTATTGAAACAGTTCAGTAGCTTAAGAGTTCATCGCGGACAAACAATGGGACACGTAATTTTCATATATATATAAAGATAAGCTATTTTGTTCGATAATTTGTTGCCATCTTGAAGGTGGTAACATAATCCCGTTGCTGCCGAAATCTTGGGATTTTGGATCAAAAAATGCGACAAGTAGTTGTGACAGTCCTCTCTTGATGTTAACCTAACACTACTCAAAGAATTCTGAAGAAACAGGTAAAAATCTGAGGGTGCAAGGTCAGGACTATATGGTGGGTGCATTAACTAGGGTTAAGTTAAATCAATCCTATGTCAATAGATAAAATCACAAATACTTACCAGAAAAGTAAACACTAGCTCTGTTTCATTCAAACCATCAAGGTAACTCGCAAGACTTGCATGTATATAACACGAAGTTAACAGCACATTAAAAAGAAACATTTTATTTGCTGTAATATTAGATAACAACATAATCAATAAAAACCGAAATTTTAAAAAAATATTTTAAAGTAAATTATTCTTTAGCTGCAATCACAGGGACATAAAATACTCTATATTTTATAACGTCTACTTTATAAATGACGGAACGTTAAGGATGTATTCGGTCCAAGGGCTGTTTCGCTCACAACAGTATTTTTCAAACCTGTTTATGTTAATCAAGTGCTTATCTTACGCAAATGTTAATTACTTATAACTAATTAAATTGTAGCCTAAACAGTTAGTAGAGAGTTTTGTTAGATTAATACAGTATTTGTTGTATGCTATCACAGAGGTTTTCTTAATTTCGCTTTTAGCGCCAATTTTAAAGTTTTAAATAAGTGTAATCACTGACAAATATATGACACAAAAAATATAATCAATTCGGAAGACGCAAAGGAAAGAAGTTTTTTTCCATAGTGTGACTTTTTTGTAGAATCGGCTATGTGGACAGTCGCGGGCAAAATCTAGTAATAACTAGATTTTGCCCGCTATTATATTTAATATAATCCGATATCTTGTTTATATTTGCTACTAAATGTCAAGCTTCAATATTCGTATTTATTATTGATATAAGTTATTAAAATGTTCTCACTCTTAACAAGTTTCTCGTGACCTTACTACTTTGTTCACACTTATTTACTATACCATAGACCGGATTCCAAAACGAGGCAAATTAGGAATGCTTGTTTTAATACTAATTCACATTGATCAGGTTTAGGAATCGTTCAGGAACGTGTAAAAACTTTTCTCCATGTGACCTTGAAAAAGTCTTAATCTAAAGAATTCTTAGCGAACAGCGTTTGGCGTCTTCACTGGGGCTAATGTTCTGAGTGAGTTCCACAAACTATAGAGTTTATTTTAACAATTGTGACTACTGACATAGCTTAAAAAAGCCTATTTATTTTACTCAAGCTATCGAATGCGTGATATATCGACACTGCTTTGTTACTCTAGTGTTCGTAAAATCAGCCCCGAGTCAGGAAGTTTGCAGTATAACAGCCTTGTGCCTCGAAAAGCACATAAAACATTGATCCTACTCTTAATTTGTATCTTCTGGTGTCGAATTTCCGTCCATCAGACTATAGCAGTTATGCACACTCGAGCGTTGTTATTCTGCACTGCGCAAGCGGCTAGTCTCCGCCAAGACTGGCCGCAAAGAATGCTATGTTAAAAAACCACTTAACCAGTGTGTTACCATTGACAATCACGCAAATAAAACTTTATAAGTACTTTTGCGAATATAACAAAGAGATAATTTTAATTAAGCTTTTAACATTGAATTTTTTTTAATTCTTTCGATACTATTTTGTATTCCATCCATGAAAATAACCAAGTAAAGCATCTGAAAAAAGTATAAAAAATCTGTAATGTTTGGTATTTGAGTTTTTGTATAAAATTATTGTATAAATTTTCAACTTTTTTGTTGTTTGATAGAACGTGCCCAGAACTCAAGAGAAAGAGCAAATTGTAATTTACATTTGTCCTTAATTGGTAGTAGTAATAGTATTTTATCGGATGCGTAATCAGATATATGAATATGAATATGATTGGTACCAGCTTTTAGATTTATCTTGCCCAATGTTATTGTATGAGAAGTTACGTTTCGCTTATATTTATAATGAAAGTAAGGTCAATATCGCAGTAAGTAGTAAACGATTAACGCACTCATGGGTAGACAGTTAGTTGAATAATTTAATATTAAAAAGGGATGATTTATTTAGAGCGTGGAAAGCGTCACCAAAAAATATGAATAAGCGTTTAGAATACACGAGATTTAGAAATAGAGCAAATAAATTTATAAATGACGCGAGAAACAAGTAAAGACAAAAACAAATAAAGGATTGTAATGGTGATAGCAGAAAAATATGGCCAATACATGGTTAGGGAGAACTAAGGCAGATTTGGATTTAGTAATTAAGAAGTACTTGGGTAGAAATTATAGTTTATATAACATTTGCACAAAATTTTCTAAAACATTTACTTATGAAATATTAGACATTAAGCATACTTGTAATTTAAATTTTTTAGATAGAAACATGTACGTTACATAGAGCGAGGTGTCTTTTAGGTATAAGAAAGTGAAATCATGTGACATAGAAAAAGTAATTGATAAATTGCACCATAAAAAAGCACCAGGTTTGGACGGGATTAGGGTGAAAGATTTAAAGTTAGTAAAGAAAAAATAAGTCCAATATCAGCCCATTTTGTTGATATGTGCTTGTCAAAAGGTGTTTATCCTGATTTATTAAAGAAATCAATTGTTCGTCCCATTTTTAAACACGGAAGTTATTTAAATTTCAGTAATTACCGGCCAATTGCCATTTTATATTCGGTCAATAAGATTGTTGAAAAGGTGGTTGTTTGCCAAATAACCGACTTTTTGGAACAGCATAGTATATTATCAGAGGCACAACATGGATTTCGATAAAATCGTAGCACAACTTCTGCACTTACACTTTTTCCAGATACAATTAATGAATAGGAGAGTGGATAGGGATGTGTTATGGCAAACACTGAACTCATTTGGGTTGAGCGCTGGCTTGATACAGGCATTGAAGTCTCTATATAGGGACTCTAGTGCTTGTGTCAGGATCAACGGGGCCTACTCGGACTGGTTTGGCATCCATAAAGGTGTCAGACAGGGCTGTGTGGCTTCCCCGTGGCTGTTCAACCTATTTATGGACAGTTGTTTGGAAAATTTGAAAGTAGAAGAATGCGGGTTAAGAATGGGTGAGTTAACTGACAAATGCCTTTTGTACGCCGATGATTAAGTCATACTTGCGTCGTCGGCAGCTGAGTTGCAAATGATGGTTACATTAATGAACAGGACATTAAAAGAAAAGGGAATGAAAGTGAACGCAAGTAAGACGAAAGTTGTGGTTTTTGAAAGAGAAGAGAGTAAAACTATATGTGAAATAAGAATAGAAGGGGAGTTGGTAGAGCAAGTAGATGAGTTTGTGTATTTGGGATATGTGTTTAGCAGGGATGGTAAATATGATAAGGATATAGAACGACGAGTGAATGCAGGAAATAGAGTGAATGGGGCTCTACACTCTATTTTGAAAAGTCAGAATGTGTCCAAAAAGGCACGTATGGCAATTCACAATGCTGTGTTAGTGCCTACTTTAATGTATGGTAGTGAAAGTTGGGTGTGGCAGAAGAATCACGAGAGTAGAATAAATGCTGTAAAAATGCGGTCATTAAGAGGTATGTTAGGGATGAATCTGAATGACAGAGTGAGAAATTGTTTAATAAGAGAAGAGTATGGTTCGCAAGATGATGATGTGACCAGGATTAAGAAAGGAATGCTTCGGTGGTTTGGACATGTAGAAAGAATGAATGAGGAAAGAGTGACAAAGAAAATTTATGTTGCAGATGTGAACGGCCGAGTGGGGAAGAGTCACCCTAGGCGAAAGTTTATGGACCAAATTGGCGATATATTGAAAATGGGCCAAATCAAGAGTACCTTTAACCGTCGAGCGTGTATGCGCAGGTATATGGATGTGGAGGAAGCGAGAGAGGTTTGTCAGGATCGTGCCAAATGGAAGTCCATAGTCTCTGCCTACCCCTCTGGCGTGAGTGATTATGTATGTATGTATGTATGTAATTAATAAATAATTAAATCATGGAAAACAGTTTATGGTTTTGTTTATTGATTATATAAAAGCCTTTGACACTTTGGACCATAATATATTATTGCAAGCGATGGAGGAGTGTGGAATCAGAGGCCCTACAAATAAATTTTTTCGTAGCTATCTACGGACGGTGTTGTGAGGGAGGAGGCCGGTATTAGCTTGGGTGTACCGATTGGTTCTGTTTACGGTCCTGTGGGTTATATTATGCATGTAAATAGTGTATCTAATGTAATTAAAAATTATCAAGTGTACATGTATGCGGATGACATGTGCTTGCTATTTGCCTCTAAAGAAACAAAAGAATTGCAAAATAATATACAAAGTGACCTTGAGAAAATAACAAAGTGGGCCCATGATAATGGCATGGCAAATGGCAATCCTTAATTTGAATAAAACAAAATGCATGCTTATACACTCTCCATATAATGCTGCAGCGAAAAACACCACATTGAATGAGATGGCTGTTGTGTTGTGTTATGGACTTGGTGTGTACGGTCGCACTTTTGCTTCTTATATAAAGAACATTAAAAATTTACACACAAGATTTCTAAAATATCTTGTAAATGAAAAAGTTAAAGAAAATTGTAAGAAAGATTATAATAAGTTATTCTCTATTTGTAAAATTTTACCGGTAGAACACATAGTTAACATGTCATTAGTTTTGGAAAACATTAATAAAAATCATTATAGAGAAAAAGTGGATGATAAATATAGAACCAGGAAATTTAGGGAAATTAGTTGAGCCTAGCGTTAAAAACTACTATGGTAAAAGATGTACAAAATGTTTATACCAAAGCTTTTTAATGAAATAGAATGGGTAAGGCAAGGTAGACCTGAGTGTAAATTTACAAATGAAAAGAAGCTTAAGAATTATTTTTTAGATAAAATAGAAGATACATGATAGCGTATGTATATGACTATTTGTATAATTGATATTCGTTGTAATATTTGAAAAATATATATGGGTAATATTTAGAATCTCTATTTGGTTGCAACATTATGTGGGTGGGATGTTACTATAGAATTATTAAAATATAGAAATAATAGTGTTTTTATTTAGAATTTCTATTTGTTTGCTATATTATGTGGGTGGTGTATTTATTTAATTATGTAATAGGATATAAGAGTGCATTTATTCGCCAACAAACTGTCTTTACAGTTTGGTGAAGTTATGAAATTATGTAATGTTTGTGCAAATGTTGGTAAATAAATAAAAAAAGATGATACCCGAAAACTGTATTTGTTAGTAACTATTATATTTAAGATTTTTTTGGCCGGCATAATCGCATAAGCGACAAAGCCCTTTATCTATGAATAAAAATAAAAATAAAACTTTTTTGTTGATTAACGTAGTACCTGACACCTCGCACACACTGTGTTATGTCTTGTGGGTGTATTTTCCTAAATGAGATGATTTTATCGCGATATATGTGAAGCTATGACACTTTACGGCATTTCCCATACCCGCCTTTTACGCCTACGGGGAGGGGTGTTAGATTTGTCTTATTCCGTCATAACTGAACAGGTTAACAATAATAATTTTTTTATAGGATAAGAATGACAAACGAGCACACAGTCCACCTGATGGTAAGTGGTTGCTGCGGCCCATAGACATCTACGTCTATCCTCTATTACAAATCAAAATGCAGATGCGTTGTCACCCGTGAGGACTAAGATGGAATGCCTCATTTCCAGTAAAAAGGGCCTCCGGCCACCTGCACTCAGTAAGCGAAATGCAGAGGTAAATCTCTACTTCACGCTGGTCTTCTGTGAGGTCGTGTTACCACCCCGGTTCGAGCCGGCCCACCCGTGCGACAGCAAAAGCTGCCGCGTGGCTCTATCACTGTTAAAATGTAAAAAAACAAGTTTCTTAGAACTCAATGATTATATGATATAACTTATCACATTATATAGTAAATTAATGTTTAAAAAAGTCCCTTCTCCTTTTAAGGATAAAAGTTTTTCTGAACCAGTTGTAAAACTACAAATGACTTTTAAAAAATATTCTAGTAATCTCTATTGAAATCAATATTGAAAAAAAAGTTTTTCCTTTCTACTTTTTATTTTTCTACAGTTTCGTCAAAGAGTGTTTGAACTAATAAACTTGAGCAAGGCGTTGGCAAGTCTAGACGTGCGACGCGAAGTGAATAATAACGTCCCGTCACAACAAGCCATTTGTAAACTTGTTTCAAGCTTTGAGAACAAAATAAAAATGTAAAAGTCATATTTCATACCCAAATTTCATTTCTAAAGACTTAATTTATAATTCATGATTCATAATTACTTTATTACATGTCTCAAAGTATAATGTTGTTACAATATATTTACAGAGCATGTAAAAACCCTGTACGGGCGTAGCATTAATTAATAATTATAAATTTATAATTGTTACTTATGTTTAATTTTACGTGGTAGAGCCATTCTGCAGCTATATTAGTAGTATAGTTGTAGCACGAATGGGTCGGCTCAACCGGGGATGGACCACGCGCTCACAGAATACCAGCGTAAAATAGCAGCTTAACACTGCTGTGTTTCGTATGGTGAGTGTAGAGAACCAGAGACTCTTTTTTTCTGGAAAAGAGGCATTCTATCTTAGTCCTCACGGGTGACAACGCATTTGCATTTTGATTATTTATTGAGGATAGATGTAGATGTCTATGGATCACAGCAACCACTTACCATCAGGTGGGCTGTGTGCAAGTTTGTCAAATTATCCTATAAAAAAGCCAACGAAAACTACCATGTACATCACTCATAAAGGTATAAGAACGTGAGTCAATCCTAGCTTCATAATATCAGCTGTAAACCAATTTTGTTCTAGACAAAATTCTTACATTTACTTACCAAATAACGTGTACCTAGGTGAGCATTAATGTCTCCTAACACCACATACATAATTTCAATATTCTCATTATATACTATTGTAAATATTTCACTTAAATACTCAGCAAATTCTACCAGATTATCTTGCTCGTCCGTAGGCATATACACATTAAAAAAACCGGCAAAGTGTGAGTCGGACTTGCGCACCGAGGGTTCCGAACAAATATGTAGGTATATAAGTTTAAAATTATTAAAAATATTTTTACTATATGATGTAACTAAAAATTTATGCTTTTTGAAATTTTTCCTTTATCTGTGCTATAAAACCAAATTTCAAGATTCTGAGTTCACGGGAAGTACCCTGTAGGTTTTGATTCCCTTGTGAATGTCGAAAATTTACGGCATAAACGGCTGTATCTTTTGATTGCGTTGGCTTAGAACTTTGATTTTCTCACAGCTCTAAGGGACAGTAGACTTGAGTATTTTATATGAATTTCAGCTTGATACCTCGACTGAGAAAAAGGGTCTTGACAGACAGACAGACAGACAGACGGACAACAAAGTGATCCTATAAGGGTTCCGTTTTTTCCTTTTGAGGTACGGACCCTAAAAATAACATAAACCTATCCGAAACACATACTTTAATAGCAATAATAAGCTCGCTTATTCACGGAACCGCAAATATAGAGTCAAACACGTTGTTTCTCCATAGTAAGCCGTAACCTCCATAAGGTCATCCTCGCAATATTCCTTTGCTTGTACCAACCCCAGACTTCCCGAAGAAACAAAAATCCTTATTTACTTGATCCAAGTTAGGAATGTCATGGGGCAGGAGCCATGTCTCCTGGAGTGCAATTATGTCCGCCCTTTCACTCAAAGACTTTATAAAGTCTGCTAATCTTTTAAAAGATTTACAATTAAAGCTTATCAACTTGATTTTTGTGTTATAAAAAAACATGGTGAATAATGATGCTAGCATTATTCACCATGTTTTTTTTTTAATAAAGATAGCTTACTCGACTTACTTTCATTAAGATTACTCGGCTTAAATAAATATATTTTTTATATAATAATGGTGACAAACGAGCACACAGTCCACCTGATGGTAAGTGGTTGCTGCGGCCCATAGACATCTACATCTATCCTCGTTTGCGAATCAAAATGCAGATGCGTTGTCACCCGTGAGGACTAAGATGGAATGCCTCATTTCCAGTAAAAGGGCCTCCAGCCACCTGCACTCACCAAACAAAACGCAAAGGTAAACCTCTACTTCACGCTGGTATTCTGTGAGGTCGTGGTACCACCCCGGTTCAAGCCGGCCCATCCGCGCGACAGCAAAAGCTGCCGCGTGGCTCTACCACTGTTAAAATATTTATTTTTATTACAATATTTTACAAGCACATTATAAATAATGGTACAACGTACTAAAAGTAAGTAGGATGTATACATTTAAGTATATTTATACTTAAATACATCTTGGATTTTATGGAGTGACCTGAATGATGATATGACGATCATATGAGCATTATTACGTGGTATTTGTTTTATACGTGGTAGAGCCATGCCGCAGTTATATTAATAGTATAGTTGTAACACATATGGGTCGGCTCGACCCATATGTGCTATTTCACGCTGGTATTCTTACCAGCGTGAAATAGCAGCTTAATGCTGCTGTGTTTCGTATGGTGAGTGTAGAGAACCGGAGACTCTTTTTACTGGAAAAGAGGCTTTCTATCATAATCCTCACGGGTGACAAGGCATCCGCATTTTAATTCGGAAACGAAGATAGATGTAGATGTCTATGGGCCATAGCAACCAATTAAAATATATATACCATAGCCATAGCATACAAAAAAACAAATATTATCTTGTTTAATTAAAATTAAGTTAAAAATATAATTTTGATGACACTTTCATTCATTCATTGGGTACAAAAGTCCACCGCAGAATGTCTCTTCCATACATTGCCTCATAGGGAATTCTGTTATTATTGCCATGTTTGACAGGCGGGTCAGCAACAGCAGTTTTTTTATTATTTTGAATTCAAACGCTGCTGCCGAACTCCTGTTTTAGTTTCCTCTGTCGCCTCTTACGACACCCACGGGATGATATGGGATAGTGAATATTTTTTCACCGCCACCCATTCCTCCTGCCAAGCGTGACGATTAAAGCATATTTTCCCAACATCATAAGAGGCCTCTGTCCAGCTGTGAACTTTCACGGGCTGTTGAAGAAGAAGTTGTTTCTTCAGACTACTGTCTGCGCTACAGTGTTCGGCACGGCTCCGAGCCTTACGGCTCGCCACTGCTTCACGGAGCTCTCACTGGTTACTTACCTTCTTCACGACTCACCGCAGACTACAAGACAATGAGTGCTAATAACCTTGCGCTCACCAGATGTCGTTAGTTGACACTGACGTGAAGCTATTTCTTAAACAATGTCAATTGTTAAGTGGCGCTACACTGGTGGCAGAAAAAGTGGTGGATGCCCTCATTCTTAGCGTTTAAGAATTAAAATGAAGATATCTTGTCACCGCTGAGGGCTATAACGGAATACTTCATTTACAGTAAAAAGGATCTCTGGTTCTCTACACTCACCCTATGAAAAGAATTGCTATTTTACGCTGGTATTCCGTGAGAGCGTGGTTTTTTTTCTGGTCGAACCGACCCATTCGTGATATAACCACACAATAGCTTGTAGCATGGTTATAACAGGCATAGATTTATAGGTATTACCATGTATAATCATTTGAAAGTTTGTTTCGAGAATTTAACCATTTTTCATAATTAAGATCACTCACAGAATACCAGCGTAAAATAGCAGCTTAATGCTGCTGTGTTTCGTATGGTGAGTGTAGAGAAGCGGAGACCTATTTTACTGGAAAAACGGCATTCTATCTTAGTCCTCACGGCTGAGAACGCGTCTGCATTTTAATTCGCAAACGAAGATATATGTAGATGTCTATGGGCCACAACAACCACTTACCATCAGGTGTACTGTGTACTCGATTGTCACCCTTATTTAAAAAAAAATATTTATTTGTTCCCTCTTCTTTACAGTCTATAGTCTATTAGTCTACTGCTCACTCAACATACGAAGCACCGAATTATAGCAGCTATTCGTATTTTGTATTACAAAATTACAGTACATGTTAAGCTGTCCCTTTCTCTTGCAAATAATTAAAATCAGTGACTTGTTCTACCGGTTATTGATTATGTTGATGTGTGTTGCCCAGACCTGCCTCAACATCATCTTAATATTAGAAGCGGGCGTTCGCGTACAAGACAAAAACAAGTCCTTAGATTGCTTTAGTTTTCTTCACGCCTTCGTTCACTACAACAAAAGGGTCAATTATATATTAGTAGTTAAATATCAAGTTAATGCTAGGAGAATAGATATTACATAATTCAAGTAAATCCGTCATTATCAAATATGTTTTACAAACACTTTTTAGTCTCCTAAAATCTGCATCTGAAAATCTGATCTGAAGAGACATTAAAAAAGTTTCTGTTAAATGATCAATGTTAATTCCAATTGACAAAACCGCATTCTAACTTGTTTAATTGAAATATTTTCTCTACGTGACCACAGAATAAATAATAGACGTGACTGATACTCAAAAAAAAAAACGGCCAAGTGGATGTCAGACACGCGCACCGAGGGTTCCGAACAAACCCGTAGGTATATAAGTTTAAAATTATTAAAAATATTTTTATTATATGATGTCACAAAAAATTTATGCTTTTCGCAATTTTTCCTTTATTTTTGCTATAATATATTGCTTCGTACCAAATTTTAAGATTCTGAGTTCACGGGAAGTACCCTGAAGGTTTTGATTCCCCTGCGAATGTCGAAAATTTGCGGCATAAAGGGCTGTATCTTTTGATTGCGTTGGCTTACAAGTTTGATTTTTTCACAGCTCTAAGGGACAGTAGACTTGAGTATTTGGATGAATTTCAGCTTGATACCTCGACGCGTTTCTGAGAAAAAGGGGACATACGGACAACAAAGTGATCTTATAAGGGTTCCGTTTTTTCCTTTTGAGGTACGGAACCCTAAAAACGTTCTCCTATAATTACCCATCACTGATTCAGTTAACGTTTCCCATATAAAATGTATGTTTAGGTATATAAATACAATCATAAATGTGTTTATTTATTTAACTATTTTACATAATATAAACAAATTTTTCAGAGGACACGTTACTCGTATCACAAAAAAATACAATGGCAGTACCTATTTTCAGATCTTATAAAAAGATTTTTCGCAAGCTGGGTGTAAGGCGCCGTGGCTTAGTTGGTTAAAGCGCCTGTCTAGTAAACAGGAGATCGCGAGTTCGAATCTCGCCGGGGCCTTCGACTGTAACTTTTTTATATTTACTGTAAAATAAAAAAAAGATATTGGATCATCATCTTAACAACTGCTAGATGTGTGGAATATGGTCTTCGTGAGTATGACTATGTGTAACTTCTTTTTTTACTCAGCTAAATTAGCTACCTATCCGTCAGCGCAGATATGTGAGAATACTGTGCACCCTTTTCTTAATTCTCAACGACCCATGTGCTCGGGAGAGTATCTGAAATCCAAAATTCAATACCTGGGTGATTTCATTATGATTCTCTCCGTGCTTCGGGTAATCTTAAAAGTTGCTCACTACTTCACACCGTACTAGTTACTTATCTCACTCTTTCGCACTCACTGTCATCAAACTCCCTTGACATTAAAAAAGCTTCCAACAAGTTTATTTTAAAAAATAAGTCATTAGCATGCGAAATACAACAACAAACTTTGAACAAACACTGCTCTTATATATATATATATATATATATATATATATATATATATACTAGCTGGCCAGGCAGACGTTGTTCTGCCCTTTTCGACGACCCTTCATATAAAAATGCTTAAATTCGTAATAAAAAAAAAATATTTACTGTCACTTATCACAATAATCTTTCAAGTTGGACCAAAATGCACAGTGTGCAAAATTTCATTGAAATCAGTTCAGTAGTTTAGGAGTCCATCGCGGACAAACAACGTGACTCGTAATATATATATATATATATATATATATATATATATATATATATATATATATATATATATATATATATATATATATATATATATTACGAGTCACGTTGTTTGTCCGCGATGGACTCCTAAACTACTGAACTGATTTCAATGAAATTTTGCACACTGTGCATTTTGGTCCAACTTGAAAGATTATTGTGATAAGTGACAGTAAATATTTTTTTTTTATTACGAATTTAAGCATTTTTATATGAAGGGTCGTCGAAAAGGGCAGAACAACGTCTGCCTGGCCAGCTAGTATATATATATATATATATATATATATATATATATATATATATATATATATATATATATATATATATATTCATAAAGTTACAGCCTATATATACACAGTCAGGTCATAAGTATTATCACACAGTAAAAACTTTTCTTTTAGAATGCTGGTCACAAAAACGTTTATTGAATTCGAATTTCGAATTGTTCATGAAAATAAAATTGTATACTTTTTAGAATTTTACTCATTTTTAAATATGGAGTGGACGCTTAAAGAAGACCGTGTTGCAGTTATTGCGTTGCATCGTTGCGGTTACGTGCCTATTAAAATTTTTGACATACTGAAAAATTTGAATACTCGTATAACCAAAAGATTCGTTTATCGTACCATCAAACGATACAATGAAGACTCTAGTGTAGATGACAGTTCAAGAAGTGGTCGACCTCGGTCTGTTAGGACTCCAGCAGTGATAAAAGCTGTGAAGGCGCGAATTCAAAGAAATCCCAAACGTAAGCAGAAACTGTTGGCCCTTCAGATGGGGTTAAGCAGAACCACGGTGAAAAGGGTGTTAAATGAAGACTTAGGGCTTCGAGCATATCGAAAAAAAACAGGACATCGTTTGAATGCTCGTCTAATGGACCTGAGACTGAAGAGATGCCGCACTTTGTTTAAGCGGTACGCGGGAAAAAAATATCGGGAAATTCTTTTTTCAGATGAAAAAATTTTTAACGTAGAAGAGAGCTACAACAAACCAAATGTAAGGTGTACGCACACAGTAGTGAAGAAGCGAGCAACCGTATTCCGCGTGTCCAACGAGGTCATTTTCCATCCTCGCTCATGGTATGGTTGGGAGTTTCTTGTGCCAGAATTGTACATGTGACAGAATTTATGACCTGACTAGGTATGTCCCACTGCTGGGCAAAGGCCTCCTCTCATTTCTGAGAGGGCTTTAGGGCAAGGTAGTGTCTGCCGCGCTGCCCTAATGCGTGTTGCTGTACTTCACATGTTGTCTTCGAAATATATTTTTTTCTTTTGTCTTAGACATTCAGGTTTCCTCACGATGTTTTCCTTTACCGCCAAACACGTGGTAAATCAGCACTTAAAATTGCAATTAACAATTTCATTGGTGCCAGCGGGGATCAAACCCGAGTTGGCCGCGTACTGTGAAATTTAAAGCGAACGCTAAACATCTGAGCTCTCTGAGCTATCACGGCTAGTAGCCTACTTAGTTAAGCAAAATCAATGAAAAATGAATACCAGACTCAAAATTTATTTTGAAAGAATTTTTTGATATTATAAAATACAGGATTTATTAGGCACTGCTTTAAACTTTTTTCATTTGCCTTAATGGCTGTTCACGAATACTTATAGCTACTTTATTTTATACCTTGATACACATTACGAGACAATGCTTGTGGAACAATCTAGTTCTACAAGATGGCATCAGTAGACGTGTGTAACAAATCGTTTCAAATTATTTTTAACGAAAATCGGCATACATATTAATAAAATGTCTCTCGCTGTACATCTTGACTCGATTAATTAAAAACCGTAAAATCGACTCCTTTTTTTTTCTTTTACAGTAAATATAAAAAAAAGTTATAGTCGAAGGCCCCGGCGAGATTCGAACTCGCGATCTCCTGTTTACTAGACAGGCGCTTTAACCAACTAAGCCACGGCGCCTTGCTCCCAGCTTATGAAAAATCTTTTTACAATATCTGAAAACAGGGTAGTGTCATTGTATTTTTTTGTGTTATAACGTGTGTGTCCTTTTAAAAATTTCTTGTTATTATGTAAAATTGTTTAATACATAAACACATTTATATTTGTATTTATATACCTAAACATACATTTTATATCGGAAACGTTAACTGAAACAGTGATGGGTATACAACGTGCAGTAACAACGGTGACCTTAATTTAATACACATATACGTTTTCCCATTTTCGTTTCATGAAGAAATTATATTTCCATTAAACGTTATTATTTACGGATTTATTCAAAATTTTAGAAAATAACAGTGGTAGAGCCACGCGGCAGCTTTTGCTGTCGCACGGATGGGCCGGCTCGAACCGGGGTGGTACCACGACCTCACAGAAAACCAGCGTGAAGTAGAGGTTTACCTCTGCGTTTCGCTTGGTGAGTGCAGGTGGCCGGAGGCCCTTTTTACTGGAAATGAGGCATTCCATCTTAGTCCTTACGGGTGACAACGCATCTACATTTTGATTTGTAATAGAGGATAGATGTAGATGTCTATGGGCCGCAGCAACCACTTACCATCAGGTGGACTGTGTGCTCGTTTATCACCTTTATCATATAAAAAAAAAATCTTAGAGCAACCCGTACTTAGAGAACTGTCGTATTGTTTTATGTATTAATTTTTGTGTAATTAGAATAGTAATTAGATTATGGTACTGCGATAAAGACACTTTGTTTTCTTTTCATTTTCTAATCTAGTAGGTATGTTTACATCTCTTGCGATACGGACGTTTTTATTTGTGTTATTAGTGCTTGTGCAAACTTGTGATCGCAATGGCAAATATAACAAGTTGATCCTAATGTTAGTTACGTTTTTATTATCAAAATTTATTAGAAAAAAAATTTTTCAATTACGAGTTATTTTGGACTATCAGAATTATTAATGATATTATAAGATTAATGGGCACTAGCCCTACTTGCGTTTTAAATTAAAGTCATCATTGAAACGGTACGTTGTAGGTACATAGGAGAACGTTTTTTCAGTATCAGTCACGTCTATTATTTATTCTGTGGTCACGTAGAGAAAATCCTTCAATTAAACAAGTTAGAATGCGGTTTTGTCGATTGGAATTAACATTGGTCATTTACCAGAAATTTTTGGTTTCATTTTAAGCAATTAGATTCTCTCCAGATCAGAGATTCAGATGCAGATTTTAGTAGACTAAATAGTGTTTGTAAAACATATTTGCTAATTACGGATTTACTTGAATTATGTAATATCTATTTTCCTAGCATTATCTTGATATTTAACTACTAATATATACTTGACCCTTTTGTTGTAGTGAACGAAGGCGTGAAGAAGATAAAAGCAATCCAAAGACTTGTTTCTGTCTTGTACGCGAACGCCCCGCTTCCTCTGCACTCTTCTTTACATTAAAAAAATAATAATCCTACACTAAGATTTAGAAGAAGTTTTCTTCCTCTCACAACTTCCTTGTGGAATCGATTACCACCAACGATTTTTCCGGACCGATACGACTTAGGGACCTTCATGAAAAGAGCCTACTCCTTTTTAAAAGGCCGGTAACGCATCTGCAATTCCCCTGGTTCCCCTGGTGTTGCAGTTGTTCATGGGCGACGGTAGTCATTTACCATCAGGTCAGCCGCATGATCGTTTGCCCCCTCTCTTAAAAAAAGATTTTGGCCTGTATCATGTAAAGTGGGCAAACATCCAAACAGCATCAGTTTAAGCAATTAATTTCTCTGCAGATCACGAAGTGGCCTTATATTTTGAAATATCTCGGAAAGCAGAGGTGCTGTGATACGGCATATATAAAAGTCAGTAAGAAGTCTTTGTCTTACAAGTAGTGTTATAGTCACTCGCCCATGATAACTTCTTGTAAAGATAAGCCGGTTGGCATGTATTCATTAATATGCCATGCCACAGTCTACTACTAACAGTCGGTCATCGAAGGCGTCTAAACGGAGCAATCGTGGGGATAAGGACCGCTCGGTAACTGTCTGCTAGGGTTGTCCTGTCGCGCTAATAAATTAAAATGATTCACACTACAAAAACTGTGGGCTGGCCTCATTTAAAGATAAGGAATTAGTTTGATCAGTTTCCACATACAAATTAATTTTTATAAACATGTAATATAATAAAATTAATTTTTTCATTACTTCCCGTTCTGACAACCCTTGCAATTTATTATTTATGTCAGCTTTTCTGACAACATCAAGTGCGGTGAGTGACTTTATGTTCTACTTAGGCTGTGGCCATGCCATGCCCGTTTGAATATATTCATGAATGGTGCCAAAGAGCAGTGAGCGCATGCATCTCTATTTTACTTTTATTTATTTTAAGTATTGACGTTGCTGTTACTCTAAAGCTCCTTTTGAATACCAGCGCAAAATAGCATCTGAACGCTGTTGTGTTTCGTATGGTGAGTGTAGCGAACCGGAGACCCTTTTTTACTGGAAACGAGGCATTACATCTTAGTTCTCACGGGTGTCAACGCATCTGAATTTTAATTTGCAAACGAGGATAGATGTAGATATCTATGGATCACAGCAACTACTTACCATCAGGTGGACTGTGTGCTCGTTTGTCACCTTTATCGTTTTTAAAAACCATGGTCTGGGGGTGGGCTAAGTTGTTTTTTAAGTAACTTTAGCTTTTGAATTGCCCAATTTACGCAGAAAGAGCTTACAGTATCTTGAAGTCTTGCAGTGGTGTGCGTGCTATTCTGTAAATCTTTAGTTCCAATAAAGAATAAATAAATAAATTAAAATTCCCATGTCCCAATTTGGTCTGGGACTTATAGATCCCGTGTTTATGCAACATATAACAGAGGCAATCGTAGTTTTTTACCTTTTAGTTGTTATTAGCAAGACGCTGCTGCCTATTTGCTGGTTTGTTTCTTTCTCTCCCTTACTAAACCCACGGGACGATATGGGGTAGTATTCTTACGTCACTACTAAGGAAAAATAATTTAAAATGTTTTATTTATTGAGGTAATATATGTATATTTATTTTGTTTCCTCGGGAACTAGTCTTCGTTGTTTTAATTAGCCTTTGTATGAAGATAAAGGGCGCTGGTAAATAACGACTGTTATTATGTTAATTCCCTGAGAAGAAATTGTTTTAAACGGCTAAAGAAAATTTTATCGTCTAATAACCATTTTCGCTTTTTATCTTTAAAATAATCGCTTTCTTTAACGTACAATTCTTAGATTTAAATTCTTTTTCTTCGCGAGATTATTTATGATAATATTCTTCATAATGGATTCTTATTAGTTTAACTCTTGGGGCCGATTTTTAAATCCTCAGCTATTTGTGTAACGAAAGATATTATTACTAACATCGTAGTTGTATGTATAAAAACTGGCGAAGTGAGTGTTGGACCACGCACAATGTAGTGGTAGGATTCCGTAGTTGGCCGTCACAAATTATTTTTTTTATATGATAAGGGTGACAAACGAGCACACAGTCCACCTGATGGTAAGTGGTTGCTGCGGCCCATAGACATCTACATCTATCCTCTATTACAAATCAAAATGTAGATGCGTTGTCACCCGTGAGGACTAAGATAGAATGCCTCATTTCCAGTAAAAAGGGCCTCCGGCCACCTGCACTCACCAAGCGAAACGCAGAGGTAAACCTCTACTTCACGCTGGTTTTCTGTGAGGTCGTGGTACCACCCCGGTTCGAGCCGGCCCATCCGTGCGACAGCAAAAGCTACCGCGTGGCTCTACCACTGTTAAAAACAATACGTGTTCTTCCTTAATAATGAGCATAATAAGTGAGTTCGCGATTTGGCCACTATAACGACTAAAAAAACGCCTAAATAGGAAGATCGTAACTGATGGACTTATTTTAAAATCAGCCTTATAAGGAGTGGTACTGAAAAAAGATTAAAAAAACACATACATACATAGATACTTCACTCATCGCCGATCGATATCAATCACGCCTCTTTCCCGTAGGGGTAGGCAGAGACCACTTCTTTCCACTTCTACTACGATCCTTACATACTTGTTTCGCTTCGTCCACTTTTTATTATTCTCTTCATACATGCTCTACGGTTTATGGTGCTCTTGACCTGGCCTTTTTTCAAGACGTCCCTGATTTGGTCTTGAAATGTCCGTCTAGGTCTACCCCTTCCAGCACTTTCGTTCACACTCGCCTTATACACTTTTTTCGTTAATAGTTCTTCATTTATTCTCTCGACATGGCCAAACCACCTCAGCATACCTTTCTCAATTTTTGTCACTACATCTTCTTTCAGACCAGACCAGATTAAAAAAAAACTCTTCGATTTTGATAATAATACCCTATCTATCACGCAAATGAAAAAGTAAAGCTAATAGTAATGCATGTAAGTCTATTTCTTCATAAAATGTTTATTTTTAAGATTGCAATAACATTACAAGATCAGCTATTTTTGGGTCAATTTCTATGGAGTTGTAACGAAATTTTAACTAATCCAAGTGCATTTTATAAGTTGGTCGACTATTACTCGTTAACTTCTTAATTCTACTTAGCTGTGACAGTTTTTATTTTAACTTCATTATATATACTGCTATTTTGTATACTTTTCACATTTCCAAAAATAGAGGTTTAGTTGGTTGAGGGGGTGGGGACATGACCCTAATGAAATATACCACTTTAAAGCTTAATATTTCGCAAACAGACCCTAAATCGAAAAGATGTTGTTCCACACCCCCAATATTTTTGAAAGACTCATTGAACAAAACCCTACATGATGGAATAGACGGGTAAAAAAATCATCCTCAATTTACTTGTATGGGTAGTACCCAAAATAAAATGTTTTTTTAAGATATTATTTCACAGTTTTCTCATTTATATATATATAAAACATCGACTGAAGTCGCGCATGTCAATGCGTGTAAACACCATACAGAATTCGATCAAATCCAGCCACAGTGAATGTACGTCGCACGGGTTAGGCAGCAATAGGCACACTGGCCATAAAAAGTCCTCCGTGAGCGCCACCAACTGCCAGACCGCCGTTCCTGCAGACGTGATGTAAGTGTAAGGCATCACCACCAATTGTATGGTCAGCACGGCCAATTGGCCGCAGAGCGTGTCATGAGTCTACCGATCACCTCAAGGGAATGGGGTCCCACGTTGCGCGGCTTTCGGTCAGCTACCACCCGTATGACACATATGCTCCACCAACCAATACAATGGCAGATATTATAACCTATAGGCAGTTATAAGATAATAGTAATAATTCACCATCAGAAAGGGTTTGTGTCACTGACGTTGAGTATATGCATTTTTCGATCATGTTTGTCTCACCCACCAACAAGTTGCCTTCAATCTTTCAAAGGTGGGAACTTAATAGAGATATATTATTATGTTGTTATATAAAACATCATGGAGGTCAGACAATCCGCAGCCCCGCAATGAAGGGACCCGACTTGGGCAAATCTACTTAGGTTGGGAGTCAAACCAAGACGCAGGGAGCGCCATTGAGAATAGCGACCCGCCAAACGACCATCGCAGAGACGCAATGCTGCAGAACGCGACAAGCATCAATACGACTATTATCGCCGGGCTTACACCATCCCAAGGTCCCGCAACATAATTGATAATGTTGTTAACTAAAAATACCACCAACGTATCATAGTAGTACGGTACTAAGACGTCAGTAGCCAAAACACCACGTATCATAGCGCTATTGCACTAAGACATGAAGTTGAGTATGCTTGCTGCACTTAAAAGTACTACCAAACACACTCACTCTAATCCGAAAGATAGCCTAGATATGTCTAGGACACATCGGTTAGCGAGTCCAAGGTTACCTCGGTCTCAGACGCTATGAAGTAACCTGCACGCCACTATAATAATCCTTTTCAAGTCCCATTTCTTTCAATATAATGCTTTTACATATTAGAGACCTTCCACATATTTGCTTTATTTCTTAGACCATACTAATGTATGTCTTATTCATATTGGACTTCAAGTCATAACTCTGCTATTATAATGCTTATGCAGCATAGAGACCTTCTATATTAATGCTTTGGTTCGATAGACCTTACTATCATAAGTCCCTAATATAGGACTAGTCATTGTGCAACCTTACTACTAGCAGTCGGTCAGCCGACCACCCCATAAATATGTACAACCTTGGGTATGCGTCTCCGGCAACGCCCCCATATCAAGGAACATTACAAGAACACCTTCATCAACTTAAAAAAAATTTGATCCATTTTTTCTATTATATTACAAATGTTATTTATCTTTATTATTGCAATATAATCGACTTGTATTTATATGATTTAATACATTTTGAATACTTTAAACAGAATTTTAATAAACTAAGAGATTTTTAGAGACAATTTATGTGTTTACTAATACTAAAATATACAATATTCCAAATGAATATATTTGAACTTTATGCTTATTATTTGCATTTTAATTGTTTAAAATATAATTTCTATGACATTTTTAAATGTCTTTATAATGAATTTAATTATTATTTATTAATAATAATTATGAAGCGTCACACTACGGAACCCTAAAAAGTTTAAATATTTCAATTTTGTATACAGTCAAGTTATAATTTATTTGATGGATAATTTTTGTCGAACTCGGTCAAAAAAAACAAGGCTGGCTTCGCTGTCTTGACATGATAGTAGACGGCGTTTAGGTTTGAATGAAGTCCCCTGATGTTGCGTAAATTCACGGATAGCATGGCAGGGGTCGCCTTAGTCTTGTTGCTCAGTTTGGCCCAAGCAGTAATTGGTTTGAGCGGAATTTCGCCCCCCCCCCCTCCCATTACCCGGGGCGGCCTTAGCACCCACGCTCGGGAGTGGAGTAGCTTGGTCGTGAATGCTCAGCGGGGGATTCTCCAGTGATGCTGGTACCCTCCTGGGGTAATCTCTCATTTAATCCCTCTACCATGTTGATGGGAGGGGGGACTGGGGGAATTGGGCTTCCGGCCACCTGCACTCACCAGACGAAACGCATGAAGCAAAGCTTCAACTTCACACCGATATTCTGTGAGGTCGTGGTACTAACATCCATGTCCATACGTGCAACAGCAAAAGCTGCCGCGTGGCTCTAACACCGTTAAATCAGTAATAGCAGTATCACGTATTTGTTATTATTTTTAATATAATTCTTACGCATTTAGAGCATTATCGTAAAGAAATGCGATATTTTTTCTATCTATTTGTGTATGAAACATTTGTACCAGTTCTAAAATACTGCATTTAGAGTGCTAAATATTTTAATTGTACTTACGTGTGAAATGTATGTATATAATGTATTTTGTGGATTTTCTTTTCTCATTGAACTGCAATCAGGTCCTTCACACGTCGCCATATTTAATTACACCTTTTAAACACTTATTAATACTTCAAAATTAAAGGATAATGCGAATATAAGCGGGGTTCTTTCGTTAACGATTGACGTTAGCCCGATATAGGCCTATAGCGTTTCCCTATATGTATAAAAAATTACTCGTAAAATAAAGAAGACTACTGGTGTACGTGTATGGTTTAGCCATTCTATCTCATTCTAACGTAAGAATATGCTATGCCTTTTCTCTTATACATTGCCAATCTAACATAAGTATATACTAAATCTATGGTCGATATAGGCCTATAGCGTTTCCCTATATAAAAAGGTAATCTGTGATGTACGTGTATGGTCTAGCCATTCTATCTCGTTCTGACGTAAGCATATTCTATGCCCTTTTTCTTTTACATTGCAAATCCAACGTAAATATATAAATCTATGATTTTTTATTAAAATTATGGATTTTTTCGAACGATATATTTTGAAAATTGACGATAACTTAAAAATATAAACACGCACACTGATGCATTTTAGACTTTATTAATATTTTCCTTTGTAAATACAAGTTTTAAAGTTTATATCACAGACTTCTTGTTCCTGCTGAAATAATAACATTACAAATATATTACATAAATTTTTATCAACAATATTCTTAAAGAAAACGTTACTTATTATCACCCAGACTAGGATTGCTATATATTTTTTTGCAAATTTAAAGAATTTCGTGAAGAGAGTTGAATAAAATTTTGTACATAGTTTGAAAATTCTACAAATACTTCTACTTACAAAAAATTAAAAACAATAAACTGAAGAATCTTAATCCTCCATTAATATCTCCATTACGCTACGATCGATAAGTTTGTTGATGTTATTTTTTAGGTATTGTATATTATAACACAAATATTGACAATCTTAACTCACGCTCCTACAGTTCAGTCTTAATATTACAGATTTTGAAGTACTCCTTCTCTGGTAGAAGGTACTCTTTGGTGAGATCGACAAAATGGTTGTAATTACAGTAACTGTTGTTTTCGCAGCCTGTGAAATGCAGGTACTGGGCAACCGACTCACCAGCTTTTGGGAGATACACCGGCTGGAATAAATATAATGTGTCAACTACATTGTTTTATCGGCTTATTGACATTTTCCCATTAATCATATATCAACATTTCGACTGCTAAAACTGTTAAAACTGACTTTTTGTGGTAAGTAGAAAACCTCTTTAAGTTGCACCTAGCAGCTTTGGTCTCAATGAAAAGATGCCAATATATCAAAGTTAATGTTATTATTCCCGAGCACAGTCGCAGAGTATCTAGAATTTCGGTGTTCTACATTATACATATGGGAGATTATACGCAGGAATGGCGTAATTTCTTTACTTCCTCTTTTTTATAGTATAAGGGTGACAAACGAGCACACAGTTCACCTCTATTACAAATCAAAATGTAGATGCGTTGTCACCCGTGAGGACTAAGATAGAATGCCTCATTTCCAGCAAAAAGGGCCTCCGGCCACCTGCACTCACCAAGCGAAACGCAGAGGTAAACCTCTACTTCACGCTGGTATTCTGTGAGGTCGTGGTACTACCCCGGTTCGAGCCGGCCCATCCGTGCGACAGCAAAAGCTGCCGCGTGGCTCTACCACTGTTAACCTCTACCTTCAGGTTTAAAAAAAATACCGATGTATAGGTTTTGAAGAAATTTTTGACTGAAGTTTTATAAGAAAGTTCTTTTTTATTAAACTTAGTCCATGTACACTTGCAGCCAACTTCAAATAAAGAAGACTACAGATACGTTGTCACCTCTGAGGACTAAGTTGGAATGCCAAGTGACATGTAATTATTCTGGCTCTCTATGCCCTGCAGATCGGAACACAGCAGTGCAAGTGCCGCTATTTGTCAGGAATAAGTAAGAGTGTGAGTTCTAACACTGAGTAAATTTAATGTTAAATACAACGTTTACTTACTAAAACAGTAAATTCTCCACTGCTCTTGGATTTGTACAGCTCGATGGCAAATAGAGATCCGTACTCTGGCATGGTTTGCTCGTCCTTCGTTATCTTTGTAACGTACATCAGTGCACCGACGTTGTAGTCGTGGGCCGAAAATAATCGGAGCCTCTTCGTGACTGTCTTGCCAGTTATGATCTCGTTTGCAGCTGAGATGAAATCATTTAAGACAACGCCTGTAAGAAGTAAACTTTAATTTTCAATTTGACCAGTTTTCGAACAATTGAATGAAACTTTCTTAATCTACAACAAACTACAAGAGATAAGGGATGCCAAATCTATGAAAACTATTTATTTTCTAAACACCTAATCTGAGATGGTTTGCTTTGTCGCTTAAATTGTGGTTAATGATTGGATGATTAAAATATGAATACGTAAACTAAAAATGCTAAAATGTTATTAAATTAGCACACTATTTGATACAACTTAAAACAATTATGATTAATAAAACTTAATATTAAATATATGTGTGTGTATATGTCTATGTGCATATCTTTATATATAAAAATTACGTGTCACGTTGTTTGTCCGCGATGAACTCCTGAACTACTGAACTGATTTCAATGAAATTTGCACACCTGTGCAGTTTGGTCCAACTTGAGAGATAGGATAGTTTTTATCCTGATAAGTGATACTCAGTATTTTTTTTATTATGAATTTAAGGATTTTTTATATGGAAGGGTCGTCGAAAAGGGCTGAGAAACGTATAGATATATATATATATATATATATATATATATATATATATATATATATATATATAGATCAACGTCAATTCGAAGAAGCGAAACATAACGTCGGTATCTGACTATTTTTGCACTCAGCGGTCGAACCAATTAGTTTAATGTAACCGTCGTGAATGCTAATTTTAACCTTCGCATACTATTTTTATTGTTTTATTTATTTATTTATTCTTTATTGCACCATATATTTGTACAAAAGGTGAGCTTAATGCTATATGGCATTCTCTACCAGCTAACCTTGGGTAGAACAGAGAGTGAATTTGGGCAGATAAGTTGTCATGATATAATTCAGTTTAAATATATACATGCAACACATACATAATATATATATATATATATATATATATATATATATTATGGATGGGGATGAGTCGCTCGCGTCCGTAGGCTGGGGGATGAGTCGCTCGCGTCCGTAGGCTTTGACCACCTAATCCTAGGCCCACCCTACACGTGTCCCCCGGGTGGTGCTAAACAAGCGACAAAGCCGAAAGAACTGACTCGGCTCCTCGCCGTGTGGTAGCGGCGTAAAAAATACCACACCCTACTTTCGCACCATGAGGCATAGTATTAAAGAAATGGCCCCGAGTTCCCAGCGCCCCTTTAATGGGGCAGGGGTGCGAAGAATCTCCGGGAGGAAAACCGGCGACGAGGTTCGCCACCCGTCACGTTCTGTCCCCCGGAGGGGCGAAAAGTGGATTGCGGAAGCCCGTCTGGCTACATTGAATGTATGTGGAGGAATGAATGATAAGATGGATGAAGTATGCGATATGATGCATGATAGAGGAATAGACGTGTTATGTGTAAATGAGACGAAACGGAAGGGAAAGGATGCTACTACACATGGCATGTATACCGCGTACTGGTCTGGTGTAGACGAGACCGAGCGGGCATGCCAGGGAGTCGGTATCATCCTTTCAGAAAGAATGGGTCATTGTGTGAAAGAGTACGAATGTGTAAGCCCGAGACTGCTATGGATACGAATGAAAGTGGGCTTAAAGAAGTTGTTTGTTTTAGGGGTCTACGCCCCAGACATGTCTAAGCCCACTTATATCCGAGAGCAGTTTTGGGAGTTGGTAAGGATGGTGCTAATGAAATGCAAGGTTAATGAAAATATTGTGATATTAGGCGATTTTAATGGAAGGGTTGGGGTGAGGAGGCTTGGTTATGAAAGGATATTGGGAACGTTTGGTGATGAAAGTATAAATGAGAATGGTGAAAGCCTTCTCGCCGTATGCGTGGAAAAGAGTATTTTTGTGACGAATACTTTCTTTCGTCATAAGAAGATTCACACGTATACATGGGAAAGAGGTGATGATAGAAGTATGATAGATTTCATAATTGTTGATGAAAGAATGAGGAGCGCGGTGGTAGATACAAGGGTTTACCGGGGCTCTAACGTAGGGACGGATCATTACTTGGTCTTATGCCGAATTAATGGTCTTTTCAGACGTTGGAGGCATCGGACATCTGTGTCTACCACTGCTTTACAGCGTATAAGAACAGAGAGGTTACAAGATGAAGGTGTGAGAGAGAAGTTCAAATATAGATTGAGAGAAAATATAAGTGGTATGGCTGAATTGTGTATGAATGATTTAGACTTGGAGACTGTGTGGTATAATGTCAAGAAAGGTTTAGTGGATGCAGCTACCGAAGTATGTGGTGTAAGTAAGAGAACGAATGAAAGGAAAATTAACACGATATGGTGGGATGATGAGGTACGGTTGGAAGTTGAAGCAAAGAAGAAAGCATGGCTAGATTTACTAGCAACCAAGGCTAGTAATTCTAGCAGTATGAATAATGATATTGAAAGGAAAAAGGCAGTCTTTAGACACCTAAATAAGAGAGTAAAAGAAGTAGTTGAAAGGAAAAAGCAAGAAAGAACGGATATGAATGATAGAAGAATATCGGATAACTTCCAGGCAAACATTAAAATGTTCTGGAAACTCGTAAGAACTACCAGGGGACATTCAAAACAGCCTAGAATGAATGCTATACGAGACCAGAATGGCTGTATTCTGAATGACGAAGTTTTGAGTTTAAGGAGATGGAAGGAATACTTTGAAAGCGTGTTTATGAGTGATGAGACGTTTGAATTAAATGAAATAGAAATTCCGGAAGAAGAGGAAATAAATAGAGATATAAGTATAGATGAAATAATGAAAGCAATGAAAAGTATGAAAGCAGGTAAGGCAGCCGGTTATGATAGAGTATCTCTCGAAATGCTAAAGGCTGGAGAAGGAGTGGTGGCAGACCTGCTGTGCACCTTGTTTAATTTATGTTGGGAACTTAAGCGGGTACCGGGAGACTGGTGCAAAGCCGTGATAGTCCCAATATATAAGGGAAAAGGATCACAGCAGGACTGTAAAAACTACCGTGGTATCAGCCTTCTTAGCATTGTGGGAAAACTGTATGCTAAGGTACTAATTGAAAGAGTTATGAAAGAAACTGATGGAAAAATTTGGGATGTGCAAGCGGGATTTAGAAAGGGAATGGGATGTACGGATCAGGTCTTTTCCATGCGCATGATCGCGGAGAAGTTTTTGGCCAAAAACCAAAAAGTTTTTTGTGCGTTCATAGACTTGGAGAAGGCTTATGACAGAGTGGACAGGGATGTGTTATGGCAAACACTGAACTCATTTGGGTTGAGCGCTGGCTTGATACAGGCATTGAAGTCTCTATATAGGGACTCTAGTGCTTGTGTCAGGATCAACGGGGCCTACTCGGACTGGTTTGCAATCCATTAAGGTGTCAGACAGGGCTGTGTGGCTTCCCCGTGGCTGTTCAACCTATTTATGGACAGTTGTTTGGAAAATTTGAAAGTAGAAGAATGCGGGTTAAGAATGGGTGAGTTAACCGTCAAATGCCTTTTGTACGCCGATGATCAAGTCATACTTGCGTCGTCGGCAGCCGAGTTGCAAATGATGGTTACATTAATGAACAGGACATTAAAAGAAAAGGGAATGAAAGTGAACGCAAGTAAGACGAAAGTTATGGTTTTTGAAAGAGAAGAAAGTAAAACGATATGTGAAATAAGAATAGAAGGGGAGTTGGTAGAGCAAGTAGATGAGTTTGTGTATTTGGGATGTGTGTTTAGCAGGGATGGTAGATATGATCAGGATATAGAACGACGAGTGAATGCAGGAAATAGATTGAATGGGGCTCTACACTCTATTGTGAAAAGTCAGAATGTGTCCAAAAAGGCACGTTTGGCAATTCACAATGCTGCGTTAGTGCCTACTTTAACGTATGGTAGTGAAAGTTGGGTATGGCAGAAGAAGCACGAGAGTAGAATAAATGCTGTAGAAATGCGGTCATTACGTAGTATGCTAGGGCTGAATCTGAATGACAGGGTGAGAAATAGTGTGATAAGAGAAATGTGTGGTTTGCAAGATGATGTTGTGACTAGGATTAAGAAAGGAATGCTTCGGTGGTTTGGTCATGTAGAAAGAATGAATGAGGAAAGAGTGACAAAGCAAATTTATGTTGCAGAGGTGAATGGCAGAGTTGGGAAGGGTCGCCCTAGG
Organism: Parnassius glacialis; assembly: GCA_033319125.1. NCBI lineage: Eukaryota > Metazoa > Arthropoda > Insecta > Lepidoptera > Papilionidae > Parnassius > Parnassius glacialis. Next base: position 7,023,084 of record JAVANC010000024.1, on the reverse strand, counting down.
CGAAAGTTTATCGACCAAATAGGCGATATATTGAAAATGGGCCAAATTAAGAGTACCTTTAACCGACGAGCGTGTATGCGTAGGTATATGGATGTGGAGGAAGCGAGAGAGGTGTGTCAGGATCGTGCCAAATGGAATTCCATAGTCTCTGCCTACCCCTCTGGGTGACAGGCGTGAGTGTTTATGTTATGTTATGTTATATATATATATATATATATATATATATATATATATATATATATATATATATATAATATAATTCATATACATATATAAATAAATACACACATTTATACATATAAATAGCTATAAACATATAAAGTAAGTTGACTCAACTTTGTAGGCTACGGATATCATCATATAGTTTTCTTTTAAAAACATTTTTTGCAGGTATTTTTCGCAGGTCAACAGGCAGTTTTACTATGTATTTAAAACTTTTTTACTTGTTTAGCTCATATTATAAAGAAAACTGTGTCATTTTATTTTGTTAACACTTTGTGTGTAGTTTGAATTAAGGTATGTAACATTGTGAACATTTCTCATGAAAGTGAATTATAATTCTTTTGAGAAATAAAATATCTTAAAACACAAAAACAAATAGTTATAAGATTCTCATAAAGTAAGCCCCAGCGTTAAGGGAATTAACAATATAACAATTCCCTATATACCAATCTATACACGACAATATGATGCAATGTAAATATGCAGTTATAGAATCTGTAAAGAAAATTAAATATTTATGCGTAACAATAAATAGAAATATGAACTGGGGTTGCCATAAAGAACAGCACAGCTAGCATGGGCAGGAGACAATTTCATCTCCGAGAAAGGAGAAAATGTTTATCCCCTCGCTTAGTTTTATCCACCCTTCGAGCATGGCCACACCGGTAGACATTATAATATCCACAGTTGATAACTTCCATTTTATCTACTGGGGATATTATAATATATACCGGTGTGCCCATAGATAAATTTTTTGTATGAACATAAACTTAAATCCATGTCCAATGAACTAGGAAAAAATTGTCCCTTTCATATATCAAAAAAGCATATTTTTATATCTTTCATTTGGTTCCATGCTACGGACGGGGTTATATGTCTACTCATTATGTCAAACGGGGATATACTTCTCCCCGTTGCCCTGCTTTTGTATAAGGACAAGATAATTTTATCTCTTGTCAGTGGATATAATCGGAGCATAAATTTTTTGTCCCCAGCCCAAGCTAGCCATGCAAGTTTGTTATAAAATAAGGTATTTTATTTAATTATATTTATTTAATATTTATGGTATTATATTTATTTCAGAAAATTGTATTTTTTTAAAGAAAATAACGTCTAAAACCGTACTGTATGTTGTTTACTACGCTTTAGTTGTGTCAACGTTGCAATACGGATTAATAGCATATGGAAGGACTTTTGAAACATACCTATTTAGGTAAATTAAAATTATGTTTATGAAAATATTGGCTAACTGAGAAGCCAAAATTATATTTAGGCGTAACTATAAGCAGCTCTTTCTGGAGTGTAATCTAATATCAATTCACGAGCAATGTAAAATATCATTTGCGATATTTTTTATAGTATAAGGGTGACAAACGAGTACACAGTCCACCTGATCGTAAGTGGTTGCTGTGGCCCATAGACATCTACATCTATCCACGTTTGCGTATCAGATGCGTTGTCACCCGTGAGGACTTAGATGGAATGCCTCTTTTCCATTCAAAAGGATATCCGGTTCTCTACACTCACCACACGAAACATAGCAGCTTTACGTTGCTATTTTACGCTGGTATACTGTGAGAGCTGGTCCTTCTCCGGTCGAGCCGACCCATTCGTGCTACAACTATACTACTAATATAGATGCAGCATGGCTCTACCACGTATGTAATAATATGTGCCAAGTATTATACAATCTTATGTGACGCATTGACAAGCTTTATCCCCATTAATAAGAATACGTGCAGACCGCGTAAAGTAATAACGTTACAATATAAATGTGCTTATTATTATGGCAAAAAAACGTTTCCACACTTAATATGAAAAAATTATAACAATTTGCCGGAAGAAATGCCTTACTCATGACACAAAAATACAGTATAAAATAAGTAAAAAGAAAATTGTACTAATAAACAATTAAAATTTGACATGTATATATATATATATATATATATATATATATATATATATATATATATATATATATATATATATAAAATTTGTCAGGTCAGTTAAACTGATCTTACGTACATAAACGGGTATTACACTGTTGCGATGACCTTAAAGATTTGGTCCCGCAATTAAAATGTGTTAATTCGGCGCCATCTACCGACAGACGACCATACTACATTAAAAGGAACAGAAGATAATGCATGAATTATGGATGTGTCGCAAAGTCATAATCTTTCTTTGCCCATTTTATTCACCATCTGAAAGACCCAATACATATACAATACATCCTGTTCCTTCGAGTCTTCTAGGAATTTATTACAATAATTCCTATTTATTTCGAAATACTTTAAAAATGCACCTTGACTACATTTTGCTATTAATAATGAAGATAGTAAGGATTGTCTAATTTTCATTAGTTATCTATATGAAGTACGGGCTACAATGTCTGATGATGACCAAGTAAGTGCTTATCGGTTTTCAGTAACGGTAGTAGTAATGATGACCTAGCTTTCGATATTTACCTAATTGGGACAGGGTTTACAACATAATACGCACTGAACGTGACCAGGTAAGTGCATGACAGTTCTCAGGAAGGGAAAAATTTAGGATACCTTGGCTTTTTATGTTTACCTAATTGAGCAAGCTACATGTTACATTCTCAAATAAAGTTGAAGAAGCTGAAATCTCGGGAATTATGTAGAAATAAGTTAAATTAAACAATAGAATGTGAAAAATTTGTTTTAATTAATGTCTAGTACTCGTGAAATAAATCATTAGGTACAACATTGTTTCACCAAAATTTAACAATATTACTTGTAGTCAAAAATATTTTTCCGGTCTGACTTGTTTTTTATTGCCTGTAAAATATATGGCGGTTTTTAATTTTGTATTTAGAAGTTTTGCTGGTTTCTTGATTGCCTGAAAACATAATAAATGAAGTGAGTAATAATACTGTTGTTACTACTACACAATCTGATAATAAGCCACACACTTCACAGCTATTTCAATGATTTTAATCTACCGGAGCCTTTACAAATTTCATACACGATCGTTCTATCTAGTGCCGATCCTGAGATCCTATACCCACCTTCAGATTGCACTATCAGAAAGGTGAGATTATCACAGTTACCTAAGCCTTTACGAGCCCTTTCAAATGAGTACAAACACAGTGGTTTGTGTAGTCTCGTCACTGAGATCGTATACATACCTTCAGACTCCACCATAAGGAAAGTGAAATCATCACAGTCATCTAGATCTTTATAAGCCCTTTTAAATAAGTCCAAACAGAACTATTCTATGGAGTGGCGGCACTGAGATCCTAAACCCAACTTTAGAATCCACCATCAGATCGATGATATCATCACCGCCATCTAGGCCTCCATGAACCTCTTTGAAAATGAGTCCAAACATAATGGTTCTACGTGGTAGCATCTTTAGCATAGCACCTTTACCCAACTTCTGAGGCCACCATAAGAAAGTTGACATCGTCACAGTCACCACAATATATAAAATAATATAAAATCTAAACATCATAGAAATAATGTAAGTAGCTACTAAAAAAGTAAGTACTTACCAATAATTGAAACGAACTGAAGCCAGTGGATTACGGTGGGCCCGAAAAACTCCGTGGTTGCCGTCACTTAAAAATTTCAACTTAAGAATTTACACTCACCGTCTCTTTTTGAATCTAAGTTGGTTCAACTGATCAGTTTAACTAACCGTGTGTGTCGAGTATAATATAAGCTGTAGTTATTATATATGCGTATGTATATATCGTATATGTATATATGTGTATGTGTGTATGCATATACGAGTATGAAAAGGCTATTGTCAATTAAATTGCTAATTAATGAGATATTGTTACTATTGGTTTGTTATATTCGAGGTTTTATATTTGTATTTACTCGTAGCAATTTTTTTTGCAGGTGAGGAAGTAAGGAGCTATTTTTTTACCAACAAATTGCTGAGCAGTTTGGCATTGTAAAACTGTTACACTGTAAAAATTTCTATTAAATATTGTATAATAAAATAAATAAAATCAAATAAATACATAAATGAGCGTGGGCGTTGTAAGAGGTGAATGGAAATAAAGCGGAAGATGAGCATTTACATTTACATTAAGCAGCACATTTTACTAAAAACAACCTAAACTGATTAAAAAAAGCTGTTGTCGAACCGCCTGCCAAGTGTGGCAACTACGGAAAATTTCCTCTATGAGGCCGTATATAGAGGAGTCTGTCTGTCTGTCTCTCTATTGGGGCTAGCTAATCTTTGCAGTGGCTGAAGCGATTGTAATGAAACTTGACGTACAGATGCAGTAAAATTCCAGTAGTGAACTAGGATATATTTTTTGGGAAAATTTGAATTGTTTTTTTTTAAGAATCGAAGACTTGATAAATTTAATAGTCATTAAGGTTAACTTACATCTTTATAACGCCACATTAATAGATCCTACCCAGGGGAATCGGGAGCGAGTCACTAGAGGTCACTCACAATATAAAATTTTTACAATTTAGTATGAAAACATTTAGAAACAGCATGGTAGTGATCACCTTTTTCCCAGGGGTTGTTATCAGTCATATACTCTTTAGTAGTGTAGTAAACCTCATTTAACATACTTTATATATGATGATATGAAATATGTAAATACCTCCGCTAATCCTTTTCATTTCATCCGCCTTATAGTACAACCTGTACGCTAATTTCGCTGCTTCACCAAGTCGAGCTTGAAGAGGTTTAGCCCATTGAGGTAAATCCATGCCAAGAGCGACCTGAAAATATTAAGTAGAATGTTAGAAAGAAAATTATTTTTGGTATACATTTGATAAGGTTGTCACTCCAAGAAGTGAGGAGCTGCAATTTGCTTGCCGATACGCAGCTGCCACTCGAGTACCTTTCTTACTCATCAGTGGTCACAATTTCCGTTATCATCATTAGCGTTCTTCACAAGTCCACTGGTGAACATAGGCCTGTAAGCTGAAGTGGCAATGGGCCAGACATATATCTCGAAGAACCGATAACCGAAGGCAAAGAAAGTTTCTTGAATAGTAGTCTCATACCGAGGTAAACAAAGTGTAGTGCTGGCCCCCACTAGGTGAAGTGCGACCTGGAGCAGGAATTCGATGGACGTAGGTGGCTCAAGACTTTGATATATGGCATTCCTTGGGGAAGGCCTATGTTCAACCGTGGACTTGAGAATTGCTGTAATAGATAGATGTTATTAAGTAGTTTTGACAATAGCATTCGTTTATGATATCTTATTATCAAATCCCAACACAAGTCTGTTGAATAGCCTCCTCAAAAATGCAACAAATAACTAACTACAAAAAAATGTATCCTTAAACATCCCACGTGTCTCATCTGGTCCTAATAAAATTATATTTTGTATAATGGTTTAGACTATGTTGTAAGTATAAAATCAAAGTATAGTTTCATCAGATAAAATATAAATTGAAATTCTCAGGCACGCGAATTTCAAATTGCGAATATTTTTTAGCTTTGTTTTAAAATTACCTATTTGACATTTACAAAGTTTTTAACTATTTAAAATGATAAAAATCACTGTCTGTGGAAATAGACAAAGTCACGTCCTTGGTCACGCCACTGATATAAAAGAAGGCTTTGAAATATTTAGAGGTCATAGATCTCTATAAGGAGATAGAACTAAAAATTTAAAAAAAATATAATGTAACAAAAAGGTTTATCCATTAGTAGCTTTAAGAGAAATATTAATTTTGATAATCATAAAATGAATATTAAATGTAAATTTTGTAAATAGTTATCTTTTACAAGTTTTAAAATATAAAGCTGAAATTTATCTAGAGCGCACAGTCCAGCTGATGGTAAGTGGTGGTGTCTCAGCATCCACTTACCATCAGTCTGTCTATTGAAATATCTACATTTATCCTCGATTAATATTCAAAACGCAGATGCGTTGTCACTCATGAGGACCAAGATGGAATGCCTCGTTTTCTGTAGAAAGGGTCTCCGGTTCACTACACTCACCATCCGAAACGCTGCATCAAGCTGCTATTTAACGCTAGTATTTTGTTAGAGCGTAATTCTACCTTGGGCTTGCCAACCCATTCGTGCTACAACCATAGCATAGCTGCAGCGTGGTTATACCACGTGAAAATTCTATAACAGTATAATCATCTCAATTGCGTCAGGCGTAATGTATCCAGAACGGCAATGGCCAGCCATTTTAAAAGTCACGTCTGGTACTGCGAACGGCTATTTGCATGCCGAGCATGATGATTAAGGCACATCCATATCATCTGGATGATGACCACTGTGCGATTTAGAAGAAGTTTTCTTCCTCGCGAAGAACTTTCTTGTGGAATCGATTATCATCAGCGATTTTTCCGGACCGATACGACTTAGGGACCTTCAAGAAAAGAGCCTACTCCTTTTTAAAAGGCCGGCAACGCATCTGCAATTCCCCTGGTATCGCAGTTGTTCAGGGGCGGCGGTAGTCACTTATCATCAGGTGAGCCGCATGCTCGTTTGCCCCCTCTCCTATAAAAATCTGAGAGGATCTTCTTATCTGGTCTGGTGTTATTTGGTCTGCCACTATTCCTTTTCCACATTTTATCTCGTGGTAAATCACCCCTTAAAACAGAAAGTAACAATTTCTTTGTTGTTTTTAGTTGATTTTATTTAATGATAAACGCCGACGAACTACTACGCAACGTTGTAAATCAGTTATGGAGTTGGCTACTCCTGAGTGCAACGCTTTAATAATTTATTTATTTATTCAAAGTGGAACAAATAACAGCTACATTATATATATTACATACAAATAGAACAGTAACATTAATATTCGCAATAATGCAGCTAACAGTGCTGTTCACAGATTACCTCTTGAGATAGATAATTAAGACGCTAGGAGACCTGCAGCTGTAATGAACGTATTATACAAGTGTTAAAATTTGGTCAGCAATGGTATTATAATGTGAGTGAGATGACCAATTATTCTTTGAAAAGTGTCTTGTACAAAGGACCACGAAAGCTTTCCGTTGAGCATGTGAAAATATCTATATACTCAAAGGTCTCATTATACGTGGTAAACGTACGTCGAATCGGTGAACGTGTACCGGTATGGGATCGAAAAGTATTTACAGCAAAGAGTTTACCCGCACGCACCTGTCGTCTATGGACAGTTCAGGGGACCGCATAACATAACACATTATTTAACCCAATACAGTCAAACTTGCATCTTACTATATGGAACAATGTTATAGCCTCTAATTGCTTACGTCTAGAGTCGAGGGTTAGAAGATTGTATCTACTGAGTAACTGGTCATATGGTAGATAAGGTTTATGACATGTAATGCATTGCACGTAGAAACCGGCGTTGAACATTTTTAATAAATATTAAATATAATAAATATTATGTCTTATTACTTATCTTTCTTATTAATAGGACCTAAGCACTATGCCCAATGACCTCAATAGTGTTTCCCAACGGACAGGTCTTAAGATGAACATGGACAAAACAAAGATCATGTTTAATGTCCATGTCACACCTATGCCGGTAGTTGTTGGGAACACTAAGCTCGAAGTTGATGACGAGTATGTTTACCTGGGACAAATAGTCCGACTAGGTAAGTCCAACTTCGACCGAGAGGTCAATCGACGGATTCAACTCGGCTGGGCAGCGTTTGGAAAATTACGGCACATCTTCTCGTCAGGTATACCTCAAAACTTGAAAACGAGACTGTACACCCAGTGCATGTTGCCAGTGATGACATACGGAACTGAGACGTGGTCCTTCACTGCTGGCCGGATGAGGAAGCTCAAGGTCGCTCAGCGAGCTATGGAGAGGGCTATGCTCGGAGTTTCTCTGCGTGATAAACTCAGAAATGAGGATATCCGCAGTAGAACCAGAGTGACCGACATAGCCCAACGGATTAGTAAGCTGAAGTGGCAATGGGCTGGCCATATAGTTCGAAGAACCGACAACCGATGGGGAAGAAAGGTTCTCGAGTGGCAGCCTCGTACCGGCAGGCGAAGTGTAGGAGCGTCCCCCCCACTAGATGGAGTGACGACCTGGTAAGATATGCAGGAAGTCGATGGATGCAGGTGGCTCAGGACCGTGCTTTGTGGCATTCTTTGGGGGAGGCCTATGTTCAGCAGTGGACTTGTGTAGGGCTGTAAGGATAAGGAATGATCTGTCTTATTAAATACCGAGGTTTGAACTATGGTTTGAGAGAAGCTCCTCAGCCATGACGCTATATATGATATTTTTAGTATAATAATACATTCATGCGCTATGGTTATCCCATTGAAGTATAGTGCACAGTATATTTCTTGCTAATTGCTGCTTTAAGGCTTCAAATAAACTTGTTCTTTTTTTAAATAATAACTATTATGTACTACATACCTGACTTTTATGCAAATCATAGATTCCCAGGAACAGCTGTGGGTTCTCAGAGAAGTTACGCCCTGTTTGGGCTTTAAGCGTAGGGATCAGGTCGTTGAACACAACGAACTCTTCATGAATCGATTCTATTGTAACATTCTCCAGTAAATCCTTAAATTTTTTGCAGTTGGAGAAATAACGCAGCTGAAAATAGATCAGATGATGAAATCAACTGTAGTGTTGGTCAATCCAATAGCTATAAGATTTTCTCAAATATTTTCAGATGATATGACAAATTTTAAGACAATCTTAGATAGTATTATATATTATTGACTTAAAACTTGGTAATAAGTACAATGCCAAGCTCTGGTTATCATTGTAAAGACTACTAAATAAATCAATATAAAATGGTAAAGTATATAAATATAATATAATAAAATATAACAATATAAGATAGTAGTCTAAATACGCCACGCTGCTGGGCACAGGCTTTCTCTCATTTCTCAGAGGGTTTTAGGGCAAGGAAATGTCCGCCGAGCTCGTTGCGCGTTGGCAAACTTCACGTCTTCGAAATATTTTTTTCTTTGACATGCCAGTTTCCTCACGGTGTTTTACGTGGCAGTTGAGCACATGGTTAATCATCACTTAAAATTTCAATTAACTATTTCATTGGTGCCATCGGAGATTGAATCCGGGTTACTCGCGTACTGTGTAATTTACAGCGAGCGCTTAACCCCTGAGCTGCCACGCCTCTTAATAAATCAATATGAGAAATAAATAATTACCGTGTGGTAAGAGAATCTCTCACCCCATTTCGTCTCGTGGGAGCCGTAAGAGGTGACAATGGAATATTCCAGAAAGATTTTATGAATTCCAATAGGTGGTGGTACAACCATTTCGTTTACGTCAGACGTAAAATACCCAGACTGGGGTCGGGGAGCAGCGTTAAAATTTCGAAACGTATGTTCAACGAAACCATACAAAAGATGTTAAAATTAATGCAGAGAAAAAATTAACTTTGAGAAAGTTGACCGCTGTTTGCGTTCCCAGTGGTCAACCATCACGGAGTCTATTTCTACTGATGATGGCTCGTGTAAACGTGACACACGTGTCGTATTATCGACGGTAGTGTATCTTTCCAAGTGTAGTAGTGTTGCGGAGCACACAATACAGGGAGAGCGAGTGATAGACCTCAAACTAGGTAAGATACATATTTTTTTTTCACGCCAATTATACTTTGTAAATGTTAACATGTAAGAAGTAAAAAATTTCGAAATGAACATCATATTACAAAATCATTAGCTAGACTCTGTACAAAAGAAATCACTTTTAGTGACGTACTGTACTAAATAACGCATGTACGAGTAGATACATCTGGCTCTGGTAGACGTACTAGCAACCTTACACTTAACAACATAGGCGAACTTCTTGATTTAAAATTGAAGATTTTTAGGGAATTTTTCTTCTCTGTGAAATAAACGCTGCTAGTGACAAAATAAAATACGATTACAATGAAACGACGGACTTTTTTCAGTCAGAAAATAAAGATATAAAAGCTTCCCCTTTCTGTTGTTGAAACTCACATCAGCGAACTACAGAAACAACATGCAATGCAATTTTCTGAAAAAATATTTCGTCTTTGCAGAATCGCTTGGAGTCTATAGAAAAATTTTCGCGAAGCCGCAATGTTGAAATACAGGCTGTCCCTGAAAAGCGTAATTAAAACATACTTGCGATAGTAAAAAAAACCGTAAACTTACAAATCAATGACGATAAAGACAGCGCGTGTCGTAGAGTTGGTAAGTTACCATCTACCATCTGCAAGTAGTCCACGCAATATTCTAGTAAGCCTTCGATATATTCGGAGACGGAGACCATTTAATTTCAGTGGTGAAATGTAATAACATAATTTAAAATTAAACATTATGTACAACCGATCAAACCTTGATTACGAGAAAGAGAAGCACCAGCTTTCAAATAAAAAAGAATCATTGAAATAAAACAGAAAAAAGTTATGAGATAACAGGTAACACATAAAAAAAGAAAAACATAAAGTCGAATTGAGTACCGTCTCCTTTTTGAAGTCGGTAGATAACCAACCCAAAGGATCGGATAAGTTCAGTGCATCTTGGTGTCGCTTGTGAAAGATCCTTGATATACGTAACCAAGCACCTGCACTGAGTGAAAGGAACTCCACTCGGCTACTAGAATAACATTACGGGGTCAATATAAGTATATATGGGTTAAATATGGCAATGTACAAATCAGAAAAGATGATACGCCATCGGTTATACATGTGAAGAATAATGATTTTCTATCGAAGTTGTCATCCAAAGTTGTGTGTTCATAGTTCTTGTTTTTCCAATAATAATTTTAAGCTTATATTCTGTTTTCCCTTTATTTCCATGTTAAGTTCCTATGAAAATGTAAAGCGCATGCGCTCTTAAACTTTCGAATTATATTTAGAATTATTAAATAACGACTATGATATAATATGTTTATCTAAAACTAACCTTGATGCTGGTTTGTGTAATTAGGAATTTTTCGATAAACGTTTCAACGTCTATTGTAATGATAGGTGTGATTTCGTGTACAGTAACCAAAAAAAGTGAAGAAGGAGGTGTTATAAAAAAATGTCAATGTCATGCAAATTTAATGTCATGTGTCGCAGAACCTAGGCCAGTGACTATGAGGATCTTTAAATATATATACTTCCTAATGACAACTACGCGATGGCGATAAAGCTTTGTGTTTGTTATTTGCCTCCTTACTTACATTTTGAAGATTTTGAAAGATTGATTTATTTATTCTATTTATTTATTTATTTTATTTATTTATTTATTTCTTTATTTACATCCAACTTATATCTAACATTACAGGTTTCTACCCAATGCGATAGATAAAGCACTATTCACAATCATATATTACCTATATTATTATACTACCTTATAACTAATTATCCATAAAGAAAGTGTTATGCGTCATGTTCAAAGTGTGTATTGTAGGCGAATTTAATACCGTATTTCAAAAGATCAAAAGATTACTACTCCTCGGGATTAAGTAGTAGTAAGGCTTGCTCTTTGTAATAACCGAACGTTAGACCTAATTTTGGCAAATTCCGATGATGTTTGTGTGACTGCGGCACTACCTATAATCAAATTTGATAGATATAACCCTTGCTTCAATATATCTATTGGACACCAGCAAGCATTTAAGCTCATCAGATTTTATCCAGTCAGCTTGAAACCAAATTTCCATAAATGTAAGTTCGTAAAGATAAAAAATCTTGTATTTTATACGAATTGGCAGCATCTTTTGGGTGAGGAGAATGTAGATGATGCAGTTGAAACATTTTACCAAGAATTAAACAAAGCCGGTATAGTCCTTCTTTGACTCGTTGCATTAAAGAGAAACTAAGATTTCATATACTATGTAAGAAATTTGGCAACGAACGAGATTACGATACCTTTAATTTATGAAGAAAAATAAGTAAAAAATTAAATTAAATAAGAACTTACTACAGAATTCGGAAAGAGGCCTGAATTGTAACATGAACGCCTTCTAGAAATTTGTCAAAAGAAAAAGAGGAAGTGGAAATATATCTTAATCCATTACTTATGGGTCCCACACCGTAAGCAAACTGCGAATTCTGCTCTACATATATTTTATCTGTGTACTACAAACTGGATAGCAATAAATCTGCATCATTTACCATTCCACCAAGACATCATCTTACTTTATTTGATATACATATCTCAACTGAGATAATGTATCTAAACTGTAGTAAATTGGATACTTCGTAGGCTCATGGGCTGGATGGGATTCCTGCTATATTTGTAAAGACGTGTGTAGAATAGCTTAGTTTGTCATTGTCTAAATAAGCGTACTTTCCCGAAAATTAGTTATACCTATTTACAAAATTCATGTACGCAGCATGGTTTCGTATCTGGTCGCTCTACGATAACCAATCTGCTCATTTATAGAAATCACTTCAGCACTGCTATTGCTGTTATTAGTCGTCAGGTGGACTCAATTTATACAGATTTCTCCAAGGCATTTGACAAGGTCAATTACGAGTTACTGTGTGCAAAATTTAAAGTCTATGTTATTTATGGCAATTTTCTTCATTCAGTCAGATCGTACATATCCAGGACGAGCCAGATTGTTGTGAATAAATGTTAGAACTCTGCTCCAGCAGCGGTCACGTCTGGTGTTCCCCAAGGATCTCATAAATGACCGTTGTTTTCCATTATTTTTAATGATGATTTGGTTGACGTAATCCAGAATCACTGCCTACCTTATGCTGACAATATGAAGATGTACCGCGTGATAAGTAACGTGGATGACTGCATTGCATTACAAAAAGGTATAGATTGAGTTTACGAATGGTGTTCTGCTAATTTTATGTCTTTAAATATTAGTAAGTGCTTAATTATCACCTTGTCTACGAAACCCAATCAAACGGATTTTAATTATAATACTAATAGCCAGCCTCTGACACGCAAGGAGATTATTATGGATTTTTGCGAATATTACGTATTACGCAAAAAAGTTTCAGAACCATTTTATAATTAGTGTAACAAAAATATCTGCAAATCTCTCGCATCATTTCGATTATTTTAAAATTGAGTTATTAAATATTTTTTTATTTTAGTTATTAAATATAATTTATTTAATTATTTAGAACTGGAGACCCTTTTTACTGGAAAAGAGGCTTTCCATCTTAGTCCTCACGGGTGACAACGCATCTGAATTTCGATTCTTTATTGAGGATAAATGTGGATGTCTATGGGTCACAGAAACCACTTACCATCAGGTGGACTGTGTGCTCGTTTGTCACCCTATCTTATAAAAAAAATTAGTTCGTTCTGTACCAGAGTATGCATCCACTGTATGGGCACCCTTTTATAAGGTATATTCTGACAGCAATGAGAAGGTGTAGAGTTGTTTCTTTCGCAGTATTTGTGGCAGATATAGTCAATTGCGTCATCTACCTTCATAAGAAAATAATACCCTCTACTAAAGTTTTTTTTTATTATATTGCAGGTAATTTGCCGGTATTCTAGAAAGAAGTAAGCTCTTTTCTTGAAGATCCCTAAGTCGTATCGGTACGGAAATACTGTCGGTGGTAAACTAATCCACAAAAAGGTAGTACGAGGAAGAAACTACTAGTAAAACGTAAAGAGGTAGACCGCCAAGCATCCAGGTGGTGTGGATGGGATCGGGAGTATATTGCCCATTAGAAGCACACTGCGCCAAAACTGCCGCATGGTGCGTTCGTGAAAATTTGGCGGCTGAAATTAATCCGAACAATTCCTCAGTGAGGCTAAACCTGCGCCTTGTAAAGTTGCAGGCCGTGTGCCATCATGAAATACTATCCCGCTCTGTTGCCAAGCTTCTTAGAGGCCAATTTTGCCTTTTCTTCTAAGTGACCACGAAACTGCACGTCAATCGATATATCAACGCCGAGGATCAAATACTGGCTGAGGCAACAAGAAAAGTGTATCAGCAGATCGTGACATCGCCGTCGCTCAAAAAATTCTTCAAGACGATTTAACGCTTTTAAATCAATGGTCTCATGATATGGGACTCTATGGATCGAGTCATAACACACTTATTGATACTGACACCATATAATGGTCCAATATCAATAATAGGGCATACACACGAATGTATGTATGGCCTAATTCAAAAATGTATATGTACACCTATAGAACAAGTAACAAATTAAAAATACCTAGGCTTAGTCATAGACAACATATTTAACTGGGCTCCTCATATTGATATGATTTTAATAAGCTAAGGTTGGTGCTTAGTAGGTGCTTGCAAAATTCATCAATGTACCATGCGCTTGTAGATTCGATAATACCATATGGAATAACAAGTTATGGTCGTACATTCAAAACATGCATAAGAAGGATTTTTAATTTAAAACTAAAATTCTTATAGCTCATTGTAGATGACAAGGTAAAACAAAAATATGAAGAAAATAACTATATTGGTGTTTTTAAATACTGTAACGTCATATCTATAAATAAAAAACTTGAATATCATATCATGATTCAAGATTTTAATACGATTAATAGTAAAATATTGTGATAGAACACGACAAAGTAATAAAAAATCTGTAGAAAAAAAAATTCAAACGACTTTTATAGAGACAGGAGAAGTCTTAATATATTAGCTTCTATTCTAAACTATCTTCCAGAAAACGTTAAGAACGAATTGACAGAAAAAAAACTTAAAATATAAATTTAAACATTATGTACTAGGACATCTGAATTAAGTATTCCCTAATAAATTCTCAAATAACATAAAATCTATGTATATAAAATTAATTTATTATATAATTATATAAAAATACTATAGAAATCAGCCTTTATATGCATAAGAAACGCGCACGCACACTATATATGTACCTAATTATCTTAGGAATAGTATACCGTACACGTTCATCGCGGTAAACTAGCGAAACCTGTTTGTCGCCATATCGCTTATACAATGAATAGGTTGTTAGTTATTATCATCCTTAATTTTATCAATTTTACGATGACATTTATCGTACAGACGTCTGCAAGCACCAATACGAACCGTTTAGCGGTTTAATGGTGCGGGATAGTAACTATGCATTCTTTTAATGTGTTTTATGTATCATTTACTTATCTTCACGCACAATCCCTGACGGGGTAGCCAGAGAGAACAGATCGCCAAGTGTCACAATCCTTACATACCTCTTTCGCTTCTTTCAGATTCATAATCTTCTTCATACATGCACGTCTAGGTATCCGAGTACTCTTGACCCTCCCCTCTTCGAGCAGTTTGCTCACATGGTCTTCGAAAGTTAGTCTCGGTCTACCTCGACACCTTTTAATATTAACTTTCGCGCTATATATTTTCTTCACCATTCGGTCTTCACTCTTTCGCTCAACGTGCCCAAACCATCGAAGCACGCCCTTATCAATTTTTGTGATAAGGTCATCTTTCAAACCTGCCATATTGCGAATCTCTTCGTTTCGCTTTCGGTCGGCCATGGTAACGCCGCACATTTTACGAAGAGATCGCATCTCCACTGCATTCAACTTGCTTTTATGCTTCTTCTGGCATACCCAGGTTTCGCTGCCATATAACAAAGTCGGTACCAACACTGCGTTATGTATTGCAAGGCGTGCACTCTTCACTACGCCTTGCCTTTTGACTAACGCAGTCAGGGCACCATTGACTTTGTTCCCGGCAGCGACACGCCTGTCCACATCTAAATCACATCTTCCATCCCGGCTAAAAGCACTCCCCAAGTATACAATTTCATTTACCTGTTCTAGACATTCCTGATTTACCCATATTTCACACTTCGTTCTCTCTTCGTCCCTTTCAAATACCAGAACCTTAGTTTTATTGGCATTCAAACGGAGACCTTTAATTTCACATTCCTCTTTCATACACGTGACTAATGCCTGCAGTTCTGCCTCTGATGGTGCAATAAGCACTGCATCATCAGCATACAGTAGACAATTTACTTTTATGTCACCCAATTTCACACCCAAACAGCTATCTTTCAACTTCTGTAAACAGCTGTCGAGATACAGTATGAACAGCCAGGAAGACATGACACAACCCTGTTTTACGCCCGTTTGGACGCTAAACATGGGTGACAGGTCATGCCCTACCCGCACACAGGCTTTACAGTCACAGTAAAGTGACTGCACAGCCCTTAGCAATCGACCATCCACACCGTACCCCGGCAACAATTCCCACAATTTCTTCCTTACAACCTTATCAAATGCTTTCTCAAGATCCACAAAAGCACAGAAAATCCTCTGGTTAGCAGCCAGAAGCTTTTCCGTGATCATGCGGAGAGAAAACATTTGATCCGTGCATCCTCTTCCAGGTCTAAATCCGCATTGAGCCTCCCATAGAAATCTTTCCGATTTCTCTTGCATCCTACGTGTCAAAACCTTCGAGTAGACTTTACTTCCTAAACTGGTCAAGCTGATCGCCCGATAGCACCCGCAGTCAAAATGTGAACCTTTACCTTTATATAAAGGCACAATGACTGCGGATCGCCAATCATCCGGGACATCCCCCGTCCGCCAGCACAAATTGCACAGCAGACGAAAGCTGTCCCAGACGCGAGTCCCACCATACTTGACCATTTCAGCAGTAACTCTGTCTAGTCCCGCAGCCTTACCACATTTCAAACTTCGAATCGCACGTTCAATCTCTTTCATACTGATGACCTCAGTGTCATCGAGGTCCAGGTCTGGCGTACCAGTCACGGCGTCATCCCCGGATCCCTCACTAAGATCATCACACGCATACATTTCTCTATAAAATTCGCTCCATCGCTGCATGACGTCCGATTTTTCTGTGAGGACGTCATTAGTTCTCGAAAGCACTTTGTTCATTCTTAAGGCCGTCGCACCACTTCGGGTCCTTCCAACCTCTTTCCAGAAGAGTTTGGAGTTCTCCTTAAAGTTGTGCGACAACCTTTTGTCCGCTTCCATTCTACACCTTTCACGCATATCCTCAATCAATGCTTTCGTGTGAACTTTCTGCAGCTTATATCTTTCTTTCATCTTCTCTCTCATATCCTTATCATTACTAGAGGCCAAGTAGTCTAACCATGCTTTCTTCTTCTTCTTTACAGCTTCTTTCACTTCATCATTCCACCATGCATCTCTTCTTTTACTACTGCCTCTTTTTATTGTTCCACACACTTCTTCCGCTGCACTTACCATTCCATCCCTAAGGTTCTGCCATGTTCTCTCCACACATTCATTTCTGCCATCGATGGTGTCAAGCTTTTCGGCTACCCTCGCATGATATTTGTCCCTAGTATCCGCTTCCTGAAGCTTCCAACTTCGGATGCGACAGACCGACTGTGGTTCTGTTACCGCCGTCCGGTAGCGCCAACCCGCGAACAGACCCCTAAATCTAGTAATCACTAGATAGTGATCCGTTCCCAGGTCAGCACCCCTGAACACTCGCGTATCCATCACCTGTTTTCGCAGTCGGTCATCCACCAGGAACAAATCGATCATACTTCTCTCATTCTTACTTTCTCTAGTATACATATGGATCTTCTTGTGATTAAACATAGTGTTTGTCACAAGAAGACCCTTTTCCTTGCATACCGCCAGTATAAGCTTGCCAGCATCATTAACCCTTTTATCCCCAAAATTTCCAAGCACCGACTCGTACCCTGGTCGAGCGGTACCAACCCATCCATTCAAATCATCACATACAACAATTCTTTCGTTTCCCCTAGCCAAATCTAGAACTTCTCTTACATTCTCCCAAAACTCCTCCAGCTCAGCCCTGGACGACGAAGCTACCGGCGCATAAACAGCCAAAAGGAATAACTTCGTCAGTCCCAATTTAAAGCGAACCCAGAGAAGTCTTGAGTTCACAATCTTATATTCAGTCATAACATCGACCAACCGAGACGACAGCAGCACCCCCACTCCCTGGCGGGCGCTCTCGCTCTCCGGGACTCCGGACCATAGAGCTAACGCCCCGCCAGGGAGCTCTTCAGTACCACTGCCCTTCCGTTTGGTCTCCGACATACACACGACATCTAATTCTCTTTCTTTCATTATTTCAATCAACTCATTCGTCTTATCTTTCATGCCTCCTCTAATATTCCACGTGCCAACTCTGCACTCTGTCCTCCACCTTCCGCCGTGTCGGGCTGTGCGTGACGGGTGGCGGTCCCCATCGCCGCTTTGCGCGCTGCATTCCACACCAACGGGGACTAGCTGGTGTGCGTCGCCTTGGGGGGACGCCCTAACCCTCGTTAGCATGGGTGCGCAGCTGTGTAGAATTGCAGCCCTGAAAAGGGCTGGCAGGGGTCGCGACGTGCACGCTTCTACAATGACCCCCAACCTAATTTTTTAAAATTTAATAAATAAATAAAAATTAGAGCATATACCGTTCTACAATCTTGATGCTCCGATCTGCAAGAAAGCTGATGATCCAATTGCACAATTTCTAGGGAAGCCCAAAGGAAAGGAGCTTCAAAAGATGCGCCTTGTGCCGAACTGGATCGAAGGCCTTCGCAATATCCAAACTAACGGCCAATGCCTCCTCCTTGGACTTTACTGCCTCCGTCCATCTGAGTTTCAAGTAGATCAGAAGATCACCAGTTAGACGAAAACCGTATTAGCGGTCACTAATTAACTGGTGATTCTCAAGGTACCGCATGAGCTGGCAGTTTATAATGGATTTTGGAGCTTTAATTTTGAATCAATTGTTAATTTTTTTTAATACAAATAAATGTATCATAAAAACCAATTTCGTTTTCCAAGGGGTCGGTTGAAGTCTGACGCTGGTGTTGAGCTTATGAAATATATTTTTAATGCCTTGGAGAATTCTGAAGATGCTTAAGGTATTATTATGACCCTTCCAAGGCTTTTGATTATGTTCATCATGAGACATTAATCAGGAAACTACAACATTACGGTGTAAAAAATTTGGCGCTTAGACTTATTACTTCCAATTTAATAACAGAAATCAAAAAATTCGTGATCAATAATAAAGGTTGCTTCGGAACGGTAGTATCAATGGCCGTTCTTTAGGGCTCGGTTCTTGGTACATACCTGTTCTTATTATAATTATATAATTATAATCTTCATTAATGACTTACTTTATCTTGTAGGGAACAATCACCATATACTATTATTTGTTGATGATGCCTCTTTAATTTTCAAACTCATACGGCAGTCAATTAATTATGACGATATAAATAATGCTCTAATTAGTATATTCCTTTAACGTCAAGAATTTGCTCTTAAACGGCAATGACAAAAATGTATTAAACTTACAATACTTAATGTAAAATATTCGAGTACTAATGTGCTCTTAAATGGGGAGGAGTTGAGTGCTGTGGATACCACTGTTTTTCTTGGTATTACTATTGACACGAAGCTTTGATGGGCCCCATATATCTTAATTAGCAAGAAAACTTAGTTATGTTGCATATGCTAAGAAAGATTAGAAGTCTCACAAATGTTGAGATAGGTGGATTACTTAATTTTAGTTACTTTCATAGCGTGATGTCTTATGGAATTTTGCTATAGGGTAATCCGACTGATATTGAAGCCATATTTGCTTTGCAAAAGAGAGTCGTACGGGCGATTTATAATCTACATTGTAAAGAGTCATTCAGAGAAAAATTTAAAGAAACAAACATATTTACTTTGGCATCGCAATATATTTATGAAAATGTAATGTATGTACATAAATAACATAAATAGCTTTAATAAGAATAAGGATGTGCATACTTTAAACAATAGGGACAAACATAAGCTTGTAATGCCAGTTACTAGATTCCACATAATCAGTAATTCGTTTATGGGGCAATGTATACGTTTTTACAACAAAATCCCAGAACATGTTCAAAGTTTTTCAATAAACAAGTGTAAAAGTTTTATTAAAGAATAACTGTACGAAAGGGGTATTATAATATCAAGGAATACATGAATGAAAATAACCTTGGAAATAAAGTGATCGCCACCATGCTGGTTCTATAAAAACTTACTTAAAAATTGTAGAAACAAAATTATTTTTAAGTGAAATATGCTTAAATAAATAAATCCGCTGGGTTTCTTGCTGGTTCTTCCCAGGACTGAGGTATTTTCCGAATCAGTGGTAAATAAAAATGACTTTCAATAAGTATTATGTAATAATCAATACCTAAGAAATACCTCAAAACCTTAAAACAAAATTGTACAACCAGTACGTGTTGCCAGTGATGACTTACGGAACTGAGACGTGGTCCTTCACTGCTGGCCGTATGAGGAAGCTCAAGGTCGCTCAGCGAGCTATGGAGAGGGCTGTGCTCGGAATTTCTCTGCGTGATAAACTTAGGAATGAGGATATCCGCAGTAGAACCAGAGTAACCGACATAGCCCAACGGATTAGTAAACTGAAGTGGCAGCGGGCCGGCCATATAGCTCGAAGAACCGACAACCGATAGGGAAGAAAGGTTCTCGAGTGGCAGCCTCGTACCGGTAGGCGAAGTGTAGGGCGTCCCCCCACAAGATGGAGTGACGACCTGGTAAGACATGCAGGAAGTCGATGGATGCAGGTGGCTCGGGACCGTGCTTTGTGGCATTCCTTGGGGGAGGCCTATGTCCAGCAGTGAACTTGTGAAGGGCTGTAATGATGATGATGAATAATCAATATTGAATAAAAAATCATTCTCTTCTATTCTTTTATTTTGGAGAACAAGGAGGTGATGACGATAGGCCTGTAGTTAGATGGGTCTGAGCGGTTGCCTATTTTAGTGATTGGGTGGACGAAAGCCGTCTTCTATGAATTCAGGATGAACTATGCCTAGGGAATAGGAATACCGGACAATAAATAATTTATATATTTTAATGTCCAACGATTATCTATGAGGAGACAAATTGCCAACCAAGTTTTTTCGCACAAGATTGTGCATTCTCATATAGATTGCCAAGAGTTACTAAGTCTAATTAACTTCAATTTCGGTTTTCAATAATGTATTCAAAGAATTTTTAGATTAGACCTACAGAGGAATAACACTTCCTATTTCAACCTTGTTGTCAAAATGTGCCGTGATTTCAACGAGATATAGCTTTTATAAGATTTTATACGTGGTAGAGCCATGCTGCAGCTATATTAGTAGTATAGTTGTAGCACGAATGGGTCGGCTACACCCGGGAAAGACCACGCTCTCATAGAATACCAGCGTAAAATAGCAGCTTAATACTGCTGTGTTTCGTATGGTGAGTGTAGAGAAACGGAGACCCTTTTTAATGGAAAAGAGGCATTCCAACTTAGTCCTCACGGGTGACAACGCATCATCTGCATGATGCATTTTGATTTACAAACGATAAATGTATATCTCTATGGGTCACAGCAACCACTTACCATCAGGTGGACTGTGTGCTCGTTTGTCACCCTATTCCTATAAAAAAAAGCATAGTAACGTATGTATTTTTCTGTCTTGTTTATTTTTGTTATTCTACTGCAGTTATTTTATTATACTGTATACACTTTTTTGGATTGTAGTTTAGATCAACACCAATATACTTTTAATTTTAGAACTGTATATAACTACTGTCTGTTTGTGTAACTTATTCAATAAAATAAAAATAAAATACACATAGACTAATCTTTCTATCACGGTAGCAATATTTAGAAGTATAACTAATCATTGAGATACTTTATGAAGGTAAAAAAGACCAGGTAATAATTTTTTCGTCGTTTCGGATAAAAATTTTCTCCTATATACCGTATTTATGTCACAGCGGTGTAAGAACAGGTGCTTTCTATTCCCTTGTTCTTTAGTCTGACGGCAAACCGACATGACCGGAGAGAGATCAGAGGCAGGAGCAACGGCCTTATGTTCTTTCCAAGTGATGGTGTGATATATCTTCCTTCTCTTCTTCTCTTCTGAATCTTCTTCTCTTCCTGAATTCGAGCTGCTACTAAAATTTCTTGAGACTCGAAACTGGAACTTTATCGTCAGCAGTCGTATTTACAACCTCTAGATGAATGAGGCATTCAATAACGATTTATCCGATTTTAACATAAACGTCATAAGTCCAAGAATAATATAATTATACTTGTTGATTTATGTTGAAATGTTATATAACAAACAATTCCAGTAAGATGCTACAACAACTAATCACGCTTTATCCTCGTGATATTTGTAACGTTTAATAATATTTATAAGACTACTGACAATAATCTATTTACTGAACTTGAATTATGCATTTAAAATACAATTGACGTATGAGCATATAATTGTAAATAATATATGTTTTCCTTATAAATAATGCTTTTTATGATAGCTAACTAGCTGTGTCCGCGACTTCGTTCGTGTGGAATTAGATGGTGATTTTTTTTTATTTTGTATTTATGTACTTTTAACTGTCGCGAAGATCTAGAAAAACACAAATCTTGATTAAAACATTCAGTTAGTCAGCCAATCAGACAAACTTACTAACGAACTAATGGACTGACCCACAAACGAACCAAGAAACAAATTGGACAAAGTATACGCTTGAGTTTCATATACTTATACTATATCTCAACGCATTTATAGCACATGTTCCTGTCAAAATTTTTACCTATTTTGGTAGGGTTGGCACAGGAGGAAAAAACTAAATAAACAAAACGTTTATTAGCATTTTAATTTTTATAAACTACGTATACGTTTTTCAATAATTAGTTGTGGCTTTTAATTAAATGGTAAATTCTAAATTTAATGTAAAGTTTTTTTTTAAATAATCTATCGGAAAGCACTCGCATTTCATAACAAATATAAAAACTTGCACACGTTTTAATATTTTACAACCAATATTTACAGTGTTTCCTTCAATGTCAAAATATTCGCGAAATGTTTGATGAAGCAATTCAACAAAAGAGATAAAATAGTCAGGAATTAATAAACCCGATTGAACACTATCTTTATTTAAATCCTTGTAATGAAAAAAGGTCTGTAAAATGATTTTTTTCCATATTTATAGGTTGTTCAGATCTATTAACGTACAATTTTATTTTCTCACACTTGTGGTGTTCGAGACAATACTTTTTATACAAATATCCCGACACAGACTAAACCATTTTTTTTTCTGGTAAATCAAATAGATAATCGTATTTTGTTCAGGGGCAGTAACATTGCCAGGTTGCGGTGATGGTGTATTGACGGATACGACAATTGTCTCGTTTCATAAGTAACATATTGAAATCGTTTTTACAATTAGTATTTTGAGGATTCCCTAAGATATTGTTTATAAACATTGTTCACGCCCGAACGCTGGTTTCGAGGTTTGACGCCAGAGGGCGCTCGGCTCGGGGCCATACCGGTTTTGAAGTTCGGACGAGCGGTGTGGCTGTGGCGAGAGCGCGCGAGCGAAAAAGGGAGTTGCTAGAATACAGTGCTATCGACAGCACGTAGTGAAGTCGCTCGGGATAAACTCCATTTTTTAGAGTCGGTTTTGATAGAAAATTGTGCACGATGAGGAATTGTAGTCTAGAATTAGACGCCGGGTTGACAAATTGTTAGGAAGTTAACATTGATTGCGATCAACGTCTGAATTGTGTGTTATGCGCGCCTAATTTACCGCGAATTTGGTTATTCTAATTTGATAGCGTATATAAGTAAGTGCATTTGACAATATTAATTTGCTCATGCGGCCTTTGATATAGTCCGGATACGTTTTCGGTATTAGTGGTGTGTTAGGCTTTAGTTTAGTGTTAGTGGCGTCTGGAAGTATAGTTAATAGACTGTCATAGTGAAGAAGGAAAACAGTGACTGTGGGTGACGCCGCTGGAGATTACCACAATTTGGAGCAGCGCCGAAGTCCGGGCTGCTGCCGACTTCAAAGGTCCCGTCAGGTCTATCACCACCAACACCACTATACCCAACACCTACACACTTCCGGCCTGACCGAGCCCTGAGACAGCAGTCGCCTCGTATACAGGTAAGTAATATCTATTTGACTAGCCTCTCCAATTAAATTGTAGTAGGATAAAACATTTTTTATCTAGCTTAGTATTATAGGAAATTCTTCCATATAGCCACTCGGGCTCGAACCTGCGGCTGCTTGTTGAATCTCCGCTCAAGGGCCCCGGAGATTGAACCTTTGTAGGAGCAGCTGTAGGCCGTAACAAACATCTTATTGGAGGCAATACTAACTAGCCGACATATTGGTTCCTGGCAGTTACCACCCGCCTGTCTGACTTTTTCAAACAAATTTTCGACACAATCTGGATTGAGACGTCTTGTAAATATACATTAATTTAATTTCTTCTGATTATAATCCTTTATGAATTTCTATAAAAAATTTTATACACACTTGCAATCCGTGAATGAAATTTATGCTATTTGTAACGTCTTTCTTCTGCCTATCACTTCGTATTGATTTGAAGTTCATGAAAAATGTATTTCTTCTAAAAACTCAATTTGATTACTATTGCATCGAAAAGCTCTTTTATATTTAGTGTGTTCATGGAGTGTTATATGCAGTGTACTTGAGTTCAATGCATATAACACTGCACTACACCGAAGAAATCAAACAAATTATTAATCTTATTTAAAAAATCAGCGGTATCTCTTACGGCAAACTCGATAAGATTTAAACCATATTCACACTTTTTTATATTTCATTTGATATGAATTATACTTTAAAAAACAAAATTTTACACTTAGTATTTTTTACACAACTCTGACTTTGAGCACTGGCTGAGCCGGTTTAAAGTAGTTTCTCTCTGTACGTGACGTGCCGCCAGTGCTCTCGTACATGCGCCTAAAACTTGTGGTTTTTTACCTATAACAGCGCTTTGCCTCTGTATGTACAGTACAATTTCTATACTCATATCTTAATAGTATACTTATTTTACTAACGTGAACAATTATGAAAAATATATCTGAAGAAGGAAAACAACCAGATTCGTCCTTGAAGCACCAGTTGGACACCAAACTCTGTAGAGATGTCTATTATATCATAACTCGCGTATAATAGAACCATTTAGTGATCTAAAATACCTATAGCGCTGTCTAGGTCTTATAGTAATTAATTTATTATAACAATCAAACAACAAGCGAATCATCCTTGGAAGGAATCGGTGTTCTTTAGCGAGGATTTGTGGTCTATCAAATCTAATGTAGTGACGGGGGCGATCTTGTACGTGTTCACAGACGGAAGTCTGCAGTCTGTGCAGGCTATTGAAATCAAGAAACATCCTAATTTCAATAGAGAAGATGGTTGGGTGCTACCATCTGCTTGGGATCCCATAATTAATAAAATTAAATCCCAACCCAAGCATACAACTGCAAGACTTCATGACAATGTAAGTTCATACTGCGTAGATCGGAACAAAATTAATAATTTTAATCTGGAGGTAGCCGTGGTTAACTATGACATTGGGACGTCATACACCTCAGTCCCCCCCGTGACCATGGGTGCTGTAAAGTGCTTGAAATGTCGGGAAAGTAAAATAAGATAATATACGCGATAAAATCCGTAAAATTAGTTTTATTTAAATGTGTAGTGTTCGCGTAAATATAAGAAATCATTAAATAAACCTTTTCGTAGCTCCAAAGATACACTAAGATACACCTTGCCTACGGCGCAGCTCCTATAATAGATAGGGTGATGAATTATTATTATTCCAACAGTTTGATCTCTATGTAACACGATACTGAAAGTTCTATCCTGATCCGTTCTTTAGTTTTTGTGTGATGTCCAAAGAGACAATGTTTCCTATAAAAATTGTTTTGGCATCTGTATTGATCATGTAGTACATTCCAATTCAAATTTCTAAAAATATTCTATGTACAGAAAACTTTGTGTCGGATTAATTAACAAGCCAAAGAAAATGTATCTCAAAGTAATTAGACATTATTCACTATTAGTACAAAATAATTTCGTTAGAAGATTATAGTATTAAGGACCAATGGAATAATCACATGTTGATTTAGGACTTATAGGCCCCATGTAGCTTTATGTTGGACTTATAACAAAAAGTATGTGCCAACTTTGTTACTTCCTTAGCATGTCCACAGAATAAATGATAGTACAAGAACAGAAGGATGATCCTCTGATAGCAAACTTGCGAGTTAAAACCTAGTTACAACGTCGCTAATGTTCATAACACTTTGCACGCCTTGGATACGACCTTCGTTGAAATAGCCTACCGATTGTTGTGGCGCGCGTATTAAATCAAAATGCATCTTACGTCAGAGTGCGAGAATCTGTATCACTTAGCCCGTTACGCGCTTTTGTTAAGGCTACTACTACTGTAGAGGTGTTGTGAGAAAACAAATTGAATCCTTATATATAGTTGGTAGTAGAATACACTGAGGTGTTATGCAATGTATTAGTGATTTGCTAATAATAATAACATTATTATTCAACGTGAGAAAGGTTAATATGCAATATCGAGAAAAATTAAGTTTATAATAACGTGAATGTCTTTGAACCTCAGATAATTTAACAACTTAAAATTTTAACCGACTTCAAAAAATGGAGGAGGTACTCAATTTGACTGTATTTTATGTGTGTTACCTCAGGACTTTTTTCTACGTGAACCAATTTTGATGGTTCTTTTTATTTGAAAGCTAGTGCTTATAATTTATATTATATTCCATATAAATTTGATCAAGATCTGACCAGTCGCTTTGAAGTTATCCTTAATTATACGTATTATAATGCGTACTTATATTAAAGTCAGTTGTACAAAATTTTTTAATTCATTAGATGTCTCCCTTCCTCTCTTTTAAAAAAATGTTACCTGCACACTAGGATTTTCTCATGTATCGCAGGTGCAGTTTACATACGTAGATTTCACAAGGGCAAACATCTTGACCCAAAACAATTATTTGTAATCCATACACATAACTGTTCCGTGCGGGATTCATTCCCGTGGCCCTTAACGCATTTATGTGTTTGACATTTTTTGAAAGAGTGGCGATGAGAAGTGCTGCTATTTTCAATCTCTTTCATTTACCGACCAAGTGTTAAACTAATAACCAGTATATTATGCTAATCTTGCATTAGTAGGCAGTCACTAACGTAAGTACTAGTA
The DNA here is from genome assembly GCA_033319125.1 of Parnassius glacialis. Taxonomy (NCBI): domain Eukaryota; kingdom Metazoa; phylum Arthropoda; class Insecta; order Lepidoptera; family Papilionidae; genus Parnassius; species Parnassius glacialis. Next base: position 6,995,990 of record JAVANC010000024.1, on the reverse strand, counting down.
TTAGTACTGGAAGGTTTACTTACATTGAACGATTTTTAAGGTCATTGGCATTGTACGCGAAAAAATCGAAAATCTTCGGGTCGCTAATCAAATAATAAATCTTTAACTATGCTGTCAGTAACTTGGTACCTAATTATCTACATCTACGTATAAATAATAATATCTTACCATTTGGTATTCTTTGGAACAGTAAAGAATGAAAAGTCGACATTCCTATTGTTATTTAAGCACGCGCATGATATGCAGTAACTTTTGGCTTTTTGAGAGGCCATACTTGAATAAAAACTCAAAAATAAATACAAAAAGTGCCTAAATACTTATAAGAGAAAAATATTTTTTTTGATAACATAAGGCGGGCGTCAGTTCGATCTCCTGCGTGAAAACTTCACGAAGTTAGCCCCTTGTCCCCTACAAAAGGCTAATTCGTGAGGTGCATGAAATGCGCAGTAAATGCGCAGCGTAGGTATATTTTCATGTCTAACGCGCGTAGTAAGAGAGGCCTGGCATTTCGTAAAAGGCGACTAGTTGGGTGTGTGTTTTCTTTCACAATTTTCCATATCACCCCATAGAATAGAATAGAATAATTATTTATTCAATATACGAGTAGATCACATGTGTAATTCTTATTGAAAGTCATTTTTTACTTTATCTTTGGTTCGAAAAAAAAAACTTCTGTCCTGGGAAGAACCAGCAAGAAACCCAGCGGAACTTTTTTTATATAAATATTTTTTTGGACAAACTTGTTTCGAGTAGCTTCCTCCCTTTGGACACTGTCTACCACCACAGGGATTACAAGCGCGCAGCTATGTCTTGTCATAAAACGTGAATAGTGGAATAGTAAATAATTAATATAGAAATAAGCGATAAATATAATATATACCGACAATTTTTAGCTAGACCTTGCTAAAATAAAAATGTCAAATAAACATTACGTTAATTGTTGCTGCGCCATTTTTGTATTTTAGAGGATAATAGCTATTATAATTTGAAAAATAATTTTATGAATTTATACGGCATTTTTTTATAACCTTTTAAATGTATAAATTTTAATGAAATCTTTACTACGGCTTGATTACTGTAAGTTTTAATATTTAATGACGACACTTTGTCCTATTTCGCTAAAGTTAATTTTGACGCCTTTACCACTTACAAAAATATTTCTAATAAAAAAAAAGTTTTTGCTATTTCTTTGAAACAAGAATCGATTTATTATCGAGAATCGAACTGGACCATATTGTGCAGAAATTATACATACATACATACACACATATAACCACGCCTTTTTCCCGTAGGGGTAGGCAGAGACCACTTCTTTCCACTTGCTACGATCCTTACATACTTGTTTCGCTTCGTCCACTTTCATTATTCCCTTCATACATGCTCTTCGGTTTAGGGTACTCTTGACCTGGCCTTTTTTCAAGACGTCCTTGATTTGATCTAGAAACGTCCGCCTAGGTCTACCCATTCCAGCACTTTCATTCACACTCGCCTTATACACTTTTTTCGTCAATCGTTCTTCATTCATTCTCTCGACATGGCCAAACCATCTCAACATACCTTTCTCAATTTTTGTCACTACATCTTCTTTCAGACCACAACGTTTCCTTATCGAACTATTTCTTATCCTGTCACTCAGTTTAACTCCTATCATACTTCTTAACGCTCTTATCTCAACTGCATTTATTCTGCTTTCGTGTTTCTTCTGCCATACCCAACTTTTACTTCCGTACATGAATGTCGAAACCAACATCCCCTCATGCACAGCCAAACGAGCCTTGTTAGACACCTTCCGACTGCTCATAAAGGAGTGCGAAGCTCCATTCACCATGTTTCCCGCATTCACTCTTTTTTCGATATCACTCTCACACTTTCCATCTCTTGTAATCTTTGAACCTAGATACACAAACTGTTATCATATATATTAGAAATTATCCAACCGTCAAAAATAAAATTGTTCAGATTTTAAATGAATTTTTATCGTGTCAGACACCCTATTTATTATACATATTATGTAATTTTAAATAAAATTTAATGAAGATTTGGGGTTATTTGTTATTTTTAGAAGTCTTTCATACTTGTAAATATACAGAAAAGGGAGCCTCTGGATCATTTATTTATTAATTTTGGCCAGTTTGTGGGTTGGATCATTTCTGCACAACACGGTCCGGCTATACTAATTAAACATAAATGGAATATACCTATATGTCTTACTTAAATCTTTGAACTAATTTATATATAAAATATTTTAATAGCTCTATTAAAAATTGATTGATTGATTATAGCAATTATTCTCTCATTAATTATTCATCATTATACATATTTGTGGAGCAATGTATACGCTTTTATAACAAAATCCCAGAACATGTTCAATGTGTGTCAATAAACAAGTTAAAAGGTTTTATTAAAGAAAAATTGTCAAAGAGGGTTATTATAAATTCAAGGAAAACATGAATGAAAATAACCCCTGGGAATGAGGTGATCGCCACCATGCTGGTTCTCTTAACATTCATTTAAAAAATTGTACAAAATTATTTGTAAAATTATATATGTTAAAAAAATGATTCCGCTGAATTACTTGCTGTTTATTTCCAGAGCAAGGGTATTTTCCGAAGCAGTGGTAAATAAAAAATGACATTTAATAAGTATTATGTAATAATCTAATAATACTGAATAAAAACCATTTTTTTATTATATTCAATTTACATCATGTTAACGTACTCAACGTTAACAGGATGTGCATTTAAGTAAATCGTAAATCGACATTTTTTAAATATATTGTAAATTACATTGTCTAAATTATTTGCCTATCATCATCGTCATCATTATTTCAGACAGCTGCATCCATTACGGACAATGTAAATAGGCCTCTCTCGTAATCTACTACGAAGTACGGTACCGAGGAACTCGTGGATCTATAGTACCTTTCGTAATATTTGATTCTCAAGTTGCTCCAATCTCCATAGTCCTTAATAAATAGGTCCTTATTTTACAATCAAGGGACTTTGCTATTAAGTTTTCTTCAACGATTGTGATTTTTACATTTTTGCGTATTTTTGAATAATTTGCATTATTAAATCTTTCCAGAAGTCATATAATAAAATAAGCACACTTACATAATCTTCCTCTAAAGGCACGGCAGTGTATGGAACCGGCTGCCAAACCTTGCCCAAGCCTTCGTCCCACTGTTGATCTACTTCTGGAGGGTACACTGCCGCTATCGCGACTTGAGCCGTCATTTTAGTGCGCTCCTTGTCCGTACTCCTAATTGATATCTCATCTTGAAGGTAGATGTTTGATAACAACTTGAATCCTTGTGAGCCATAACGTTGTCGGATGAACTTTCCAATTTGGAAGGCTGTACGTTTGCCGAGCTGAAAAATTCCAATGATTTATGAATGAATAAATGTAAATGATAAAATTTAAGTGGATTGCGTTTTAAATAAAGCCAGTGACATTATGGTTATTAAATGTTCATGTTCATCCGCAGTAGTATCGAAATTGTTATAAAATACATTAATTGATAGAATCAGGCGTGACTTTGCAGAAATCCATTATATTGTGGTTGTTATAAATTAATTTGCTTAATTACGCGTTACCTAAAGGGACCTCCCACCCTCTCTCAATCGCGCGACATATACCAGTCGCCGTCAATCGCATTGACGGCAACGGGTATAGTGCGCGCGACTGAGGGAAGGTGGGAGGTCCCCAATAAAACTGGGCAGGACACATCATTTTCTTTGGAACTAAGCTATTTATTTATAACAACCCCGTAAAGTACTTTGGCAAATATCTTAGTATTGGCTTCATACGAGTAACTATCAACAAATAATAATAATTATTTCTTTTATGCTTGTTTTATGCGAATGTTTTCCAGTAAAGTACTAACAAATATAACACATCGATTTCTCTATTCCAATAATATTTATTATTTCATTTTACACAACAAAAAACTACTGCTAAAGATAAAATTACACAAATTTACATCGAATAAAAACCCCCGATGTGCATATTATTATTTTTTCTCAAAATATCCGAGGCGCAAATCGACTTACATACGTACATATGTGATAATAATAATGTCCTCTAGACTGCCATCTCGAACTAGCCATCGGCGCAGGACAGGATTACAGTGTCCAAGTGTGTGAACAAGCACAGGTGCACTCTCTATTCCCTCACTCTCATAGTTCAATGGGACAGCAAACCGACAAGATTGGAGAGAATTCAGGCGCAGGACCAACGGCTTTATGTGCTTTCCGAAGCACGAGGGTGAGACATCGCCAACTTCCTGACTCCGGACAGCTACTGAGATTTTCTTGATGTAAAAGCTCAATAACTGATTTTTTGCCTGACTGGGATTCTAATCCAGGTCTTCATGATAAGTAGTCGCACTACTACAACCACTAAACCAAAGGGGCAGTCACATAAATAATAATAGGTCGGGGAAAAATTTTCTTCGTATTTTATTTGTATAAAACTGAAGAAAATCTCTTTCGTTGTACAGTTTTTATCTGACTGGTCTTCATATCAATACATAAAGGACATTAAGAAAAAGAAAAATAAAAAGATAATGAACACTTTCCCGCCATTTTCAATTATCTTTTTATCTGCCAAAATGAGTCAATCTACGAGTAATGAAGAAATTCGTTACATTCAAAAGTTTTATTACAAAAAAGGGATAAATGCGTTTAAAGGCGTGGAAAAATTTTGCGACGTATATGGACCTAATGCAGTGTTAGTAAGAGTAGCACAAAGTTGGTTCAAGCTTTTTCAGTCCCGGAATTTTGATGTCAACGATGCATCTCGCTTTGCTCACCCTCATATAGATACAGCCGATGCCATTTTTGAAAAAGTGAAGCAAGATTGGCATATTAATAGTTACGACAGTTGACGAATTAAGGATAGACGACAAAATAGTTTCTTCATTTGAAAAAGTCTGGCTACACAAAAAAGCTCGATGTTTGGGTACCACACGAGCTCACAGAAAGAAACCTATTGAATCTTGTACTTATTTGCGATTCTCTATTGAAACGTAATAAAACGGAACCAATTTTCAAAAGATTGATATCTGGTGATGAAAGTTCACCTACGACAAGAACGTGTGAAAAGGTCAAATCAAAGGGTGACTGTAGCAAAATCCGGATTAAAACGCAATATGGTGTTGTTGTGTGTATGGTTGGACTGGAAGGGCATTGTTTATTACGAGTTTTTACCGCCGGGCAAAACCATCAATTCGGATCTGTACTGCCAACAAATAATGAGACTCAAGCAAGAAATTGAGATAGAACTGCCGGGATTGATGAACAGAGGAGTAGTCTCATCATTTCATCATGATAACGCCAGAATACACACATCTTTGGCCACTTAGAAAAAAATTGAGAGAGCTTGATTGGGAAGTGTTCAAGTTCGAATTTTAACCTGTTTCGGTCTCTTCAGAATGCTTTGAGTAGTGTTAAGTTAACATCAAGAGAGGACTGTCAAAACTACTTGTTGAATTTTTTAATCAAAAATCCTAATATTTCTACAGCAACGAGATTATGTCATACCTACAAGGCAGCAGAAAGTTATTAAACAAAATGGCACATATATATTATGATTAAATGTAATTAAATTTAAAAAAAATTGTCTCGAATTTGTAAATAAAAAACAAAGAAACTTTTCCCCGACCTTTTATATAGCTACATACACAAAATGTCAACCTAAAACCGTAGCAGAAAAGAAGCCCTACCACCTAATAAAATTTACTTACATTCGTTAGTGCTTCGAGCCCGTCAATACTTGTAAGGTTCCTCAGTTTTTCCTTTTCGTTGGAAAGCGACAGTTCATCAGGGTCAGGCGTTCGTTCTCCATGCCGGTTGACCTTCGAGACCCATATTAATTAGCATTCGATACATAGTTTTTATCTTCTTCCATTAAAATATAGTATAGTTGTAGCACGAATGGATCGGCTCGACCGGGGAAGGACCACACTCGCACAGAATACCAGCGTAAAATGGCAGCTTGGCACTGCTGTGTTTCGTATGGTGAGAGTAGAGAACCGGAGACCCATTTTATTGGAAAAGGGGCATTCCATCTTAGTCCTCACGGGTGACGACGCATCTGCAGTTTGATATTTTATTGAGGATAAATGTAGACGTCATGGGTCACAGCAACCACTTACTATCAGGTGGGATGTGCGCTCGTTTGCCACCCTATCCTATTAAAAATAAAAAAATTAATAAAAAAGGAGATTTGCGCGATAGAGAAAACCAATTTAAAATATTTTATCGCGTTTAATTTGTACCTTTTTAAACTTATTTTTTTTAATACTTACAACAAATGCTAATAACAGTTGTTTGTCGTTAACCACATCATTGTTAATTGCATTTCCCTGAGCGTTGTGTAGCTGACCGACGAAATAGAACAGAAACAAGTAGGGAAACATTTTTCTATAATCAGAAAAGTAAAATAATATTACAGCCTGACGAAATTAATAGAACAAAATAATTTTGTTCAATATAGGTTATTACATGATACTTAATGAAAGTCAATATTTATTATTTACTACTGGTTCGAAAAATACCCCTGTCCTGGGAAACATCAGCATGAAACCCAGAGAGATATTTTTAAACAATAACTTTACAATAATTTTGTACAATTATTATAATTATAAATTTTATACAGTCATTATTTAGTAAAACTTGTTGTTTGAGAATCGTTAAACATTTTCTAGAAATTTGTTGTAAGGCAATATATATTGTCCCATAAAATAATCACAACATCTGTGGAGTCTAGTAACTAGTATTACAAGCTTATGTTTGTTTCTAGTATTTAAAGTATAAATGTTTTTATTCTTATCTTAGCTACTCATGTTTTTATGTATGTACATACATTAGAATTTCATTAATAAATAATTGCTATGCAAACGTTACTATGTTTATTTCTTTAAAATTTTTGCTGAGAAACTTTTTATAATTTAAGAAATATATTGCTTGTACAGCCTTCTTTTGCAAAATAAATATGGTATTAAAGTCAGTCGCTTTAGCTCATAGCAAAATTCCATTAGACATTACGCTGTGAATGTAACTCAGATATACCAATCAAGCTGTTTTAACATTGATGAGACTTCTTATCATTCTTGCACCATATTCTCTAAAAGGGAAAGCCCCACACTCTCACAGAATACCAGCGTAAAATAGAAGCTTTACGCTGCTATGTTTCGTATGATGAGTGTAGGGAATCGGAGACACTTTTTTACTGCAAACGAGGCATTCCATCTTAGCCCTCACGGATAGCAACGCAAGATAGATGTAAATGTCTATGGGCTACAGCAACTATTTACTATCAGGTGGACTGTGTGCTCGTTTGTCATTCTTATCTTGTAGGGGAATGGGGAGGAACTGAGTCTTGTCGATACCACCATTTTTCTTGAAATAACACTAGACGCGAAGTTTCAATGGGGCCCCCATAAATTAAAACTAGCAAGCAGACTTAGTTCTGCAGCATATGCTGTAAAAAAGATTAGAAATCTTACCAGTGTTGAAACAGCTAGACTAGTTTATTTTAGCTATTTCTATAATGTCGCATAGTATTTTTCGTCGGGGATACGTGACTGGCATTAAAATTATATTTGTTTACAGAAGAGCGCCACAAGAGCAATCTATGATTTAAAATCTAGAGAGTCGCTGCGACAAAAATTTAAGTAAATTAATATATTAACTTTTAGTCTCTCAAAACATTTAGGAAAATTTAATGTACGTACACAAAATTAAAATTAGTTTTACAGAAATAAGTGATATAAATTCTGTAAGTACTAAGAACAAACACAAGCTAGTAGTACCAGTTTTACTCGACTTCACCGAGTTAGTAATTCATTCTTGGCTCGATGTATATATTTGTACACAACAATACAAACACAACACCAGAACACACACACAAACCAAAACCAGAAAATATATAAAATTTAACCTTCCCAACTTTCAAAAATTTTATGAAACTAAGTTGTTGTATAAAAAAGGTTATTATAATATTAAGGAGTTTATGGATGATAGTAACCCCCTTTCTTATTTGTTTTGTATTGGTAATTGTGTAACATACATGATTGTAAGTTGTTATTTTTTTTTAAAAAGTCCCGCTGAGTTTCTTGCTGGTTCTTCCCAGGACAGAGGCCTTTTTTCGAACCAGTGGTAACTAAACAAAAGAGTGACTTTCAATAAATATTATGTAATAATCTATAATTAATAAAATTATTCTATTCTATTCCATTCTGTATATGTTATATAGCTTGCAACCAGAACTGCTTGTGCTAGGATTTGTTCATGACATTATTCGAACCGCGGGTTGGAATCCACGTCATCTTGGTTTTGCAATCCGTGCCCTTTACTATTAAGCTACTCTCGCCTATAAATTATTATTATTATTACATAATATTATGTATTTTATCATAACTATTACTGAACATAAACCTCTTATTTTATTTCTGTTAATCTTATTAAATTATGATATATTTTTATTTTTATTAAATATTCCTTATTATTATAGATTTTTAAACTGTTATAGCACAGAAAACATGAGTTAATAAAAAATAAAAAGTGAAATTAAAACTAGTGTTAGTAGTAGTAATATTTCAAATTAAAGTATTTTTTTTTAATTTCAACTAGAGCAAAAGAAAACACTGAGCCTAAAATTAAGATTGCTTACCATTTCTGTAAACTTGGTTACGTTCACTGAATTTAGATAAATATAAAACTGTTTTGTGTCGCCGTAGCGCGATCTGCGCTATTACTGAGTGCTCGTGCGCAGACCTAGCGACTTTCGACGTTTACAAGTTAAGATCGTGTTTTCTCTTCAAGTTTTATTTTGTGGATCTGTTTGAAATATATTTGAGTTTGAAAATAAAGAGGATACCAATTGATATTTCTTTAAATTTAAGGTAAAGGGTGTCAAACGAGCACACAGTTCAAATGATGGTGAGCCATAGTTTAGGTCTAACACAACCTACATCTATACTCGAACACGTATCAAAATATAGATGCTAGAATAATGAAGATCAAAAGTTTTGTTACCAGATAAAAAGGGTATATGGTTCTTTACACTCCCCATACAAAATACAGCAGCATTTAGTAGAGCTTGTTTTGCTGTTAATTTACGCTGATATTCTGTAAGTAGTGTACGCGTATAGTCTGGGTTCGATCACTGCACCAATGAGAATATTATATTTACATAAGAAGTCCGCCAACACGCATAAGGGTAGCACGGCGGACACTTCCTTGTCTAAAAAATCCTTGTAGAAATGAGAGGAGGCTTGTTACCAGCAGTGGGACGTATATAAGCTGTAACTTTCCTTTAATGGTTTGCAAAGTCTCTGGTTGAAATTTAGAGACAATCCTCAGTTGAAATTTAAAAGATGTACTAAGTTGTACTTAGTGGTAGATTTTCCTTTCTGTCTGGGCAGGCACCGTCATCTTACATATATTTATGTGCTAAATAGCAGTGTTAGTATTGCTGTATTTGTCTGGAGAGTAGAGAGAGCTAGTATAATTACTCGCTATGAGGCATTGCATTGTCTTCAAGAGAGACAATGGATCTGTAGCTTTCTTTGTATGAAGTGGTGGACAGTAGATTCGTTTGTATTTTCAGTTTTGTGAGGAAAATGTAAAAATTTGAACCTAGAATGTGTCATTACAGAAACGTTGACGTTGTGAAGTTTGAGTTTAAGCATTTATTGCACGTCTCATAACGCTAATGATAATAATGATATACATCTATATATACACATATAAATAAAATTAAAGTTTCTGTCTGCAAAATTGAGAAAACTGGTTGTAAAAAGGCCCTCCAGTTCTCGTCATATGAAATATAGGGCCTCCAGTTCTCGTCATATGAAATATAGCAGCTATATACATACAGTCAACCTTACCTGCATGTGATTACCCTACTAACTGGCTGACAGAAGAAGTCTAACTACCAAAATATCCAGCCAATAAATTCTTCATTTCAATGCAATTCCCTTCCCATAACCAACTCCCCTTCTTCAGTCCTATTGTTTTACTTTCTTCTCTTTCAAAAACCAAAACTTTCGTCTTACTTGTTTTCACTTTCATTTCCCTTTCTTTTAATGTCCTGTTCATTAATGTAACCATCATTTGCAACTCGGCCGCCGACGACGTAAATATGATTTATTTTTTATAGGATAAGGGTGAAAAACGAGCACACAGTCCACCTGATGGTAAGTGGTCGCTGCGGCCCATAGACATCTTCAAATCTATCCTCTGGTACAGATCAAAATGCAGATGCGTTTTCACCCGTGATGACTAGGATGGAATGCCTCATTTCCATTAAAAAGTGCCTCCGGCCACCTGCACTCACCAAGCGAAACGCAGAGGTAAATCTCTACTTCACGCTGGTATTCTGTGAGGTCGTGGTACCACCCCGGTTCGAGCCGGCCCATCCGTGCGACAGCAAAAGCTGCCGCCTGACTCTACCACTGAAAAAATTTGATCATCGGCGTACATATTCTTCAATTTTCAAAGTTTCCAGGTTACCTTTATGGATGTCAAAACAGTCCGCGTAGACCCCGTTGATCCTGACACAAGCACTAAAGTATATACCTTAATGCCTGTACCAAACTAGAAACACTACAATGACTATAAATAATGTAACATTGCAAGAGCGCATCCAAAGTTTAGAGAGGGAAAGATTGAAGAATTTGTCGCATCACTCTGTGTCCCAAGAATATCAAAAGCATTACCTATTCATCATATTCTTCATCACCAGTCAGTAAAAGTCTACTGCACGAAATGGGACTCTCCGACTGTAGGTGGGATTAGCCATAATTGTTACGGTTGGTAGTCTATTGCAATACAAGACGTCGCGCGCTATTGATGCTGCCGACCTAAGTGTTTTGTCTCGCTCTGACGTAGAATATCGAGAGCCATAAGATTTTTCTGGCGTTTCCTTTTCCTTTTACTACAGCCCCGGGACGTAACATGGTGATAAATCTATTAACGTTGCAATTACACGGCAAACAAGTTATCGTTTCATCCGTATCATTGAAGTTTGCAATGCAAGGAACCCTATGTTTTTTTTTTGATTCCTATTCCTTAGTTTTGATATATTTTTCGTACATATTTGCAGTACTTAGTTTTATTTTTTATATAATACTGAACGTAACGTCACTCTTGGTGTTCAAGTCATCAATGCACTTGATCGATTTCATGATGAAATTACTCTTTATAACTATAGGAATGACTATAATATAGCGGTTTTAATTCGAAATTTTGTGTAGTTTTCAAAACATTATCACATACGCAAAAAGTAATAAAACTTCAAAACAAATAATTTACAAACAAAGTTTCTTTGCGAAAGAAGTCGCAGATTTAACTACTATAAAATATAATTTATTGATTAATAACTGGCAAAAATGTACCCAACGGAAATGCAGTCAGTCCATTTCTGCTGGGTATAAATATAAACTTTCAGACTGGACTTAATTACTTTTTATCTAATATGGGCGAAAATCTTTTACAGTATCTTACTACTTTTAATTTCTGAAAATGAATGAAACAGCAGAATTCATCACTTTTCTTTTTTTATTTGATAAACTTTCCGTTTTATAATAAAATTCTTTATATAAAAAATGTATAACCATTTTTCTATAGCACAAGAGTGACAAACGAGTGCTCAGTCCATATAATAGTAAGTAGATACAGTAGACATCTACATCTATTCTCGATTACGAATCAAAATGCACTTGCATTTTGATGGTGATGTCATTTCCAGGGACCAAGATGGAACGCTTCATTTCCAGTAAAAATATATTTCAGATCTTTCGTTAAAAAACATAGGTTAAAAACTCAATGCTCGATCTGTCTACGAAAAATATCAAAAATATTTCAGCTCACATAGTGGTGGAACAAGCAATAAATATACATTTCCAATTTAAAAGTTGTCTTCATTTATTTTGCGCCATTTACAAAATTTTATGAAAAAACAACAAGTATATTTTTCATTAAAATAAATTGATGATTGAATTAGCTAGTGAAGTTGTTTTCGAAAGACGTATTTAAAAAATCAAGGATAACTTATAAATACACACTGATGCATTTTAGAGTTTAACAATATTTTCCATTGTAATATTAAATGTAAATATCACAGACTTCTCAATCTTACTTTAGTAAGAACGTTACGTATCTATTATACAAAAAAAATTATAAAAATATTCGTAAAGAAAAATATGTAATACTTATTTTCCCTCGCACTAGGATTGGTAATTATTTTTTAACCTCTTACAATTACTTTTAATGTGAATACAAAAAAAAAACTTTGTGGACTTGTGTCAGTTTATATAACATTTTTTGATTGCCTTCTGTTTTCAAGTATGCGCCATTTCAATTACCAATTACCAAAATTACCAAAAAAAAATTTTAAACATGATATTTTTAATGAATGTTATTGTAATTAAAATACATGCTTTTACTATAATTCGCTTAAAATTCACCAACATTTTAAAATCTGGCAACACTATTGAACGTGTGGTATGGTATGGCAAAACTGTCGAAAATCTGCCTTCACGGATCGCCAAGATATTTTTTACATGTTGTATATCAAACAATTATCGACGACCCCAACTCGGGCTCCTACAGTTCTGTCTTGATGTTGCAGATTTTGTAAAACTCTTTCTCTGGTAGAAGATACTTCTTAGTGAGATCGGCGAATTGCTTGTAATTACAATAATTGTTGTTTTCGCAGCCTGTGAAATGGAGATACTGGGCATCGGTCTCACCAGCTTTTGGAAGATACACCGGCTGGAACAAAATAACATTGAAAGAAAGAAAAAAAGAAGTTTGTCAACATTTGTCAACTATTGTTTAGCGGTGTATGGACATTATCGCAGTTCAGGTTTTTTTTTATATAGGAAAAGGGTGACAAACGAGCACACAGTCCACCTGATGGTAAGTGGTTGCTGCGGCCCATAGACATCTACATCTATCCTCTATTACAAATCAAAATGTAAATGCGTTGTCACCCGTGAGGAATAAGATGGAATGCCTCATTTCCAGTAAAAATGGCCTAAACTGAAAGCAGATAGGGAAGAGAGCTTCTTGAGTAGCATGCTCGTACTGGTAAGCGAAGTGTAATGTGCCCCCTCTAAGTGTAATGACGGCTTAGTAAGACATGCATGATGTTGATGGATGCAAGTCAGGTTCACCAGTAGACTTGTTAAGGTTTATAGAGGAACGAAATTATGTAGATCAATACGACTAATTAAGAGTTTGCATTCTATTTTATTTATGTTCAAATACTTTTCTTGTCTTTCGTTTATTGTTTTCTTTCCCTGTGCGTTGTGGCGAATAACAAAGTAAATTTGAATTATCGACCCTTATAAAATAAATATTAAGGAGACTAAAATCATTGCCTACCGTATGTTACGGATAATTTATTTTTTTAGATCATAACATTAAGTAAAATGTCACGTGTCAAATTCATGCCATCAAAAACATAACTTGTAAAAAAGCCAAGCCTCGCAACTCAGTTCTTCTACCGTAAAAAATTGTGAGATCCACGTAATACCAAGTCGGTTAATTTATTCAGTCCCTACTTAAGGGTCCTTCTGTCTTAAGTTATTACGTAATTAGCTAACCTAACAACATCTTATAGCGACCACATCAATACTAAAAATCTTTTATATTTTAAATAAATAGATTGACTTGGCCATCACATGAAACAACAATGTATCTCTCAAGTAATACATAATATATTAAATTAGATTGTTTAGTGCGATTGCGAAGTTAAATTTAAAACATAAAAGATTTTTGATATTGATATGGTCACTATAAGTTTTGTTTGTTTAATATAAGCCTTAGAGTTTTGATGATCGGTCAGTCAGTGAGTAACAAAATTAAGAAACTTTGACTAGTTATAATTCTTAAACAACTAGTTCAAATTTAATGAAATTTGAAATATACCGAGTTTATACAATGCCTACTTGGTTGCTGAAATTCAGGCTTTTAGTTTTATCCATAACGAAGTTTTAGAGTTTCGAAAATGCCTGAACTGCTTCGAGAAAGGGATGGTACGGCCGTGCCGCTTTTGTTGCTCGACTTGGCGGGGGCTGGGGGGGTGGTGGCCCCCAGATATTGGTGTTATTTCAACAATATAAATATGTATCTGCCTAGATGGATGTTTTCGGTCAGAATTTGCGATATTACTCAATTTCATATACTATATACTTAGATATATTTGAAAGAAGCGAGAAAAGTGTGTCAGTATAGTACCAAAACAAATTTCGTAGTTTCTGCCTACCCTTCAGGTGACAGGCGTGAAAGTTTATCATATAAAATGTTTGTACACTTGCAGCCAATTTAATATTTTTTCAAAGAAGAGCACAGAAGCATTGTCACCTCTGAGGACTAAGATGGAATGCCTGTAATTATTCTGGCTCTACACCCTTCAGACTGGAACACAGCAGTGCAAGTGCCGCTGTTTGGCGGCAGGAATACGTAAGAGTGAGGGTCCTAACACCTAGTAAATTTAAATTTAAATACAACGTTCACTTACCAAAACAGTAAATTCTCCACTGCTCTTGGATTTGTACAGCTCAATGGCAAATAGAGATCCGTACTCGGGCAGGATTTGTTCGCTATTCATAACCATTGTAACGTCCATCAGTGCACCGACGTTGAAGTCGTGGGCCGAAAATAATCGGAATCTCTTCGTGACGGTCTTGCCAGCTATGATATCGTTTGCGGCTGAGATAAAATCATTTAAGATAACACCTGTTAAAAAATAAATTTAAATTTTAAATTTGACCACCTTACAAAATAAGGCGTGAATTAGACTTAAACGAGGCTATTTTGAAGAACTGCCCGTGAGTTTTGATCATCTTACAAAACATGGGCGATTCGGTAGATTTGTCCTTACTTAATGGAATGATGGAACAACGGGGTGTTTTGGCATAACTGTAAATTCGCTTAATAGATGAAAACCACACTAACATTATTTTCATTACAAATTTCTTTAGTTATAAATTCTCTTGTAGTAGCAGTGTGGGAGAATCCACTTTTGATCATCCCGTGGGCCTTGTAGATAGAGATAGAGATAGAGGCGATAGAAGGATATGTAAAAGAAGATGAGCTGTAGCATCTTCCTGAAAACAAATCAAAAGAATAGCAAAACTACTGTTGCCAAACCGCCTGCGAAGTGCGTATGATGCCATCTTTGTGGGAGCCTGTCAGTCTGTCCGGGCTAATCTTCAGAATGGATAAAGCGATTGTAATGAAACCTTACGAACAGATAGAGAGAAATGCCAGGAGTGATCTAGCATATTTTTTTTTAAATTTGGAGATTTTCATTGATCAAATCTTATTGATACTACATTAATAGATCCTATCCAGAAGAAGCTGAGGTAGGTAACACAACATAACATTTTATATAATTAATTATGAAAACTTTGTGGTTTACTGTTTACTAAACTGTAAACTGTTTACTAGTAACCCTTTATAAACATGTGTTTTATAATTATGATGATATAAAATAATTACCTCCACCAATCTTTTTCATTTCATCCGTCTTATAGTACAACCTGTACGCTAATCTCGATGCTTCGCCAAGTCGTGGCAGAAGAGGCTTAGCCCATTCCGGCACACCCAAGCCGAGGGCGACCTGAAAATATCAATTACAATGTTCAAACATAAAATTATTTTTAGTGTACATTTGATCTGGTTGTCACTCCAATCAGTGTAGGGCCGCTTTTTGATAGGTAGGCCTATGTTTGACCGTAGACTTGTGAATGGATGTAATGGATAGATAGAGCCAAGTGATTCTAACTAGCTTTAGAATTACTTGAGTCTATCTATGCTAGTGCATTGCATTCGTTTATAAGTTAACACTTATCATCACAGCCCATTACAAGTCCTCTGTTGATTAGCTTCCTTGAAAAAGGCTACACAGTATGATTCTGAGTGATCTGTATCCAAACATTTTACATACCCCATATGGACTAAAGTAAAATTACATTTATAATTGTTTAAGATGCTATCGTAAGTTATGAAAATCATATTTAGAAGTAAAAAAAAATTAAAGTACCTACATAAATATTTAAAAAAATGCGTTTTTCATGTTTTTCGAGTTGTAAAATTAACTTGGTGAACGTGACCAAACTCTGAATGTAATTTCTACAAATGATTAAACTTAATAATAAATTTAAATTCTCCGGTACGCGAATTACAAAAAGTAAAATAATTTATTAGTTTTATGATTTATAATTAGCATTTGACATTTACGAACATTTTAACTATTTACAATAATAAGAACCTATAGCTATAGAAATACCATTGTAAGTCACATCAATTATAGAACAACTTTGATATGTTTAAAAAGACCATAGAACTCTATGAAGAGGTAGTGGCAAAAACATGTAACAATAAACTTCACCTATTAGTAGTTTTCAGAGATACATAAACTTTTATGAGTGTGTAAAAATTTTAAAGGCATCATAATATGTAAATTATGTCAATAATTATTTTTACAAGTTTTAATATATAAAGTTAAAAAAAATCCAGTGTTACATACATTTCTATATAAATACTTTAATAAGATATACTTATTAAAGACCAAATATTTTAAATAAGTTAAATAATTTAAGAATTTTTTTTTATAGGATAAGGGTGACAAACGAGCACACAATCCACCTGATGGTAAGTGGTTGCTGCGGCCCATAGACATCTACATTTATCCTCTATTACAATTCAAAATGTAGATGCGTTGTCACCCGTGAGGACTAAGATGGAATGCCTCATTTCCAGTAAAAAGGGCCTCCGGCCACCTGCACTCACCAAGCGAAACGCAGAGGTGAACCTCTACTTCACGCTGGTTTTCTGTGAGGTCGTGGTACCACCCCGGTTCGAGCCGGCCCATCCGTGCGATAGCAGACGCTGCCGCGTGGCTCTACCACTGTTAATAAAATAATAATAATAATAATAAAATTTGTTTATGATCTCACGTCTCACGTTAAAAGGATTAGTAAAATTATTTTAACTGTTTTAGCGAGAAATAAACCTCGTTTATAGATGTTTTCGGATTGTTTATATTTAATTTTTAACAGTGGTAGAGCCACGCGGCAGCTTTTGCTGTCGCACGGATGGGCTGGCTCGAACCGGGGTGGTACCACGACCTCACAGAATACCAGCGTGAAGTAGAGGTTTACCTCTGCGTTTCGCTTGGTGAGTGCAGGTGGCCGGAGGCCCTTTTTACTGGACATGAGGCATTCCATCTTAGTCCTCACGGGTGGCAACGCATCTGCATTTTGATTCGCAAACGAGGATAGATGTAGATGTCTATGGGCCGCAGCAACCACTTACCATCAGGTGGACTGTGTGCTCGTTTGTCACCCTTATCCTATAAAAAATAATAATAATAATTTTAACAACATTGTAGGTTCTAAGGTAACAATACTAATGAATCATTTATCTAGTATAGTTAAGTAAGAGCGGTATTATTGTTTTTACGTACTAATGCATTAATCCCTCTTAGTGTTGTTATAAATAAATTTAAATATGCACATATATTTCTAGAACTTTTAAGCGGTAGAGCCATGCTGCAGCTACATATATTACTTGTATAGGTGTAGTACGAATGGGTCGGCTCGACCGGAGAAAGACCACGCTCACACAGAATACCAGCGTAATATGGCAGCTTGATACTGCTGCGTTTCGTATGGTGAGTGAAGAGAACCATAAAACCCATTTTACTGGTAAAATAGGTATTACATCTTAGTCCTCACGGCTGACGACGCATCTGCATTTTGATTCTTTATTGATGATAAATGTAGATGTCTATGGGTCACAGCAACCACTTACCATCAGGTAAACTGTGTGCTCGTTTGTCACCCTTTCCTATAAAAAGAAGTCTACCTGGCCAGCTAGTAATAAATATAAATAAAAAAATCCATTGTTTATGCAATGGTAGCGTAAGAATCCATCACTCCATTTCGTCCCTTGGCTATCGTAAGAGGCAACTATGGGAAATTCAGAAAACATTTATAGCTTCCATTAATTGGCGGTAGAATCATCTTCATTAAAGTATCCAGAATGACGATGTATATTAGCATCAAAGGTGCTCACGTTTGGTACTACGGTCACCAATACGTCTGCCAAGCGTGATGAGTAAGGCAAATCCTCCTTATCTCCTTATCTGGTCTGGTCTCATCTGGTTTGGCAGTAATCCTTACCTTATCTTTTCGCCACACTCGTAATAAGTTGGCTTTTGAAACTGTAAGTAACTTCAGTGGTGTTGGCGAATCTAACACAGTTTGTTCGTATTCTATACTATTACTATAATAAAACGCTAACACGACGTATGTGTGAACACGCATCACTCAAAAACCTGTGAGCCGATTTGGATGGGACTTTCACTAACAGATAGCTGACGTTATAAGAAGTAACTTAGGTTACTTTTTTTTTAGAAAAGTAAATTTTATTTAGAGTTCCGCGCAAAAAAATAAAAGCTACGAAATCTAATCGTAGTAAATTCCACACGGGTGAAGTCGTGGAGGACAGCTAGTGTACTATATAATTTTATATTAATCGCATATAAACTACTACGCCACATTGTAAATAAATTGTATAGTTTAATACTCCTGAGTCCAACGATTAAATAATCATTATTAACTATCTTATTGCAAAAGGTGGTTTGAACTATGGTTTATGAGAAGTTTCTGACGCTACAGTCTTTGCGATATTTGATATTTTCAGTGTAACATTACGTTTGTGGGCTATGGTTATTCCACCGCAACAATTAAAATATGCACGTGATGCAGTTATGTCCGTCTATTTGATGTGTTTTAATGCTTCAGATAAACGTGTTTCTTTCTTTTTTACTTTGTTTCAAACGAGTATGTACTACCTACCTGACTTTTAAACAAATCGTGGATTGTCTGGAACAGTAGTGGGTTTTCAGTGAAGTTCCGTCCTGTTTGGATTTTCAGCGTAGGTATCAGGTCGTTGAACGCAGCAAACTCTTCATGAATCGATTCTTTTTTAGCTTTCTCCATTAATTCCTTAAACTTGTTGCAATTGGAGTAATAACGTAACTGAAAATAGAATAACGTCATATGTAGAGTCAATTATTGTAGTGATGGTCAATCCAATAGCTATCAAATATTGTCATATAATCTGACAATTTAACAATATTTGAGACAATATTTGATAGCTATGGCTTATATTTGTTGTATCAGGACCTGATATTTGATAATAATACAACGCCAATCAGTTATTAATTATTAAAAATAATAAAATGACGTTTATTAGCAATCAAATATAGCTAAACAGAAAGGAAGTCTGTCTCATGAACTAGGTTATCACTTGTTTCTCAGGAAACAGTGCCTTCCCTAATTCTTACTTTTAAGTCTATATCGGTAAGTACAAACGATGATTCATTATATACTATAGATACACTCGCGCGCACACATATATACAATACATGCACGCACGCATGCATGTGCGGGCGTGCATGCATGCGTGTGTATGTCTGCACGTATGTGCGTATGTATGAGTGCGTGGCCGTGTGCGTGTGCGTATGCGTGTGCGTGAGCGCGTGCGTGAGCGTGTGCGTGAGCGTGTGCATCTGCGTGTGCGTTTGCGTGCGCGCGCGTGTATAGTATTTTAATATTGATAAAATATTTTCAGTTTGGACATAATCAAGATTTTTCATAATCTAGTTTTGAATGTTACACTCGTAAAGAAATTAATATAAGAAATAATAAGTTACCGTGTGGTAAGAGAATCTATCACACTATTTCGTCCCGTGAGAGTCATTAGAGGCGACTATAGGATATGTATGATATGTGTCATAGAGACCTTATGGCTTGCAATAGATGGTAGTATTACCATCTAGTTTATGCCTGAACTTAAAATACGCAGACCGCCGACGCGAAGCGGCGTCAAAAGTATGTCTGGTACTGCAATTATCAATCCTCCCTACAACAAGAGAGTTCATTCTCCCTACAACATGTTCAGCGTTGGACTTTCACGGGCTGATGAATAAAAAGAAGATATAGTTGTTAAGGATCATTAATAGACTCATATGTTAGTTTGCGGAAACTAACATTAAAGACGTTAAAACTAATAGTGAGGAGAAATAAATTTTGCGAAGGTTGACCGCTTTTTGCGTTCAACCTTGGTTTAGTCTCTTTTACCTGATAATTCGTAGATTAGAATAAAATATAACAGGAGAGAATAGAATACTAAATGATAGAATAGAATAGAATAGAACGGACTAGAAAGAAATAGGAAATAAGATTTTTTTGTTTCATCATTGGTTAGGAAAAAACTCTGTCCTGGGAAGAACCAGGACATACCCTTTAACTATAAGAAACCCTTTAACTTAATATTTTATACTATTAGAGGCAAAACACGTGTCGTATTATAGATGATGGTGTATATTTCCTAGTGTAGTGTGTGTAAGTAGTGGTGTCGGGCACACAATTGAGGGAGAGTGGGGGATGCTCTTCAAGCTAGGTAAGACATATCGTCATTATATTATATACTAGCTGTTCTTCGCGACTTCGCTCGCGTGTTAGGGTTTTTATGTTTTTGCGCGGAACCATAATTATTTTTCTAAAATAAAAGTAGCCTAAGTTACTCCTCACGAAATCAGCTACCTGCTAAGTTAAGTCCCGTCAAAATCGGTTCAGTCGTTTCGGAGATTAGCGGGAACAAACAGACAGACAGATAAAAATTATAATAATTGTGTTTTTGTTATAAGTACCGTATATACTTTCATATGCAATTAGTCAAAAGCTGTAATTTTAACATTACAAACAGACACTTCAATTTTATTTATTTGTATAGATGTATAGACTGGGTGGTAGCCGGCGCGTTGCAGCCGCAAAAAATATTGTCGAATAATCCGCGGCCTCGTATGTGGGGCTAATTCCATGAGGTTGTCACGTGCCCGCTCGAGCTGCCGCGCGCTTTTTTTTTGTACGAGCAGCTATGCAGGTCTGGAGAGACCAGTATCACTGCGACCTGAAAGATCTATTGTGATCGCTGCTATATCTACAGTTCACTGCTAAGCCCTATGTTCTCAATAAATAAAAAGAGTTGCTTAGCTGTGAGTTATTTCACTTCTTCTGGGTGAGGTATATAGTTTCCCAGATGAGTGCAGACGCATACCTTACGTTAACATAAAAAAATATTTTCGCTCATAAGTATTTAGGCACTTTTGATATTTATTTTTGAGTTTTTATTCAAGTACGGCCTCTCATAAAGCCAAAGCATACGGGTGCTTAAATAACAATAGGAATGTCGACTTTTCATTCTTTACTATTCCTAAAGATACCGAAAGGTAATATATTATTATTTATAAGTAGATCTAGATAATTATGTATCAAAGTTATACATTTATTATTTGATTAGTGACCCGACCACAGCTTCACAATTTCAAATTTTTTCTCGTATAATGCCAATGACCTTAAAATACGTTCAGTGTTAGTAGACCTCCTAATACTAGTGACTGCTTACTAATACAATATCAGCATATACTGGAAATTATTAAAACACTTAGATGATAAAAGAAAGAGATTGAAAGTAGCAGCACTTCTCATTGCCACTCTTTCATTAATAATGAAGTCGCGTGTCGCATGTTTGTAAATAGCATAAAATGTGAAACAGATAAGTGAAGGCTCCAGTGGCGCAGTGGCTTTGTAATGAGTTGCAGCGGTAAGGGCCGCGGGTTCGAATCCCGGACGGAACAGGTATTTGTATGGCCTACAAATAATTGTTCTGGGTCTGTTCTCTGTAATGTAATGTAAACTAAACATAATAATATTAAACTGGCGCCCCTTTGTTTAAATTACTACCTGTCAACCAATATTTGAACCAATATCGTAACAACAAAGTAAATAAAATTATTATCAACCACTTATTAATTCAGTCAATAGCGTTACATCTATGTGTTAAAAATATCATTTCGTACGTTTTAATAAAAACAACACTTCATAAGATTACACCGCAAACGATTTATTTAATATAATAATTGTCTTATACAAGTTCAGCATAAAATATTGGATACCAGTTTGACTTTAAGTATATATATATTTAGCAAATAATTGTTACAATCCTTATTTTTAGACATGTGAATGTTAATGTAATAAATCATAAAATTGCTTTGTAAACCGCCATCTACTCCATTCTATGGGTAAAGTCATTTTATCGAACGAAAATTGATTGACTTTCAAGGTGTAACGTAAAGAAGACGCTAGATGGCGTAAATACGGCTAGTTAAGAAAACGATCGTGGATGATTTTGAATGGACTGGAATATGATAATTTTATTCGTTATCGTTTATTTTATTTATTCAATAAATTTGCAATTTTTTATCTGTTTATTTTAACAGTTAAAAGATATATTAACCATCTTTATTTAAATACTTCCGGCCAAGACAAATACAGTAGTAGAGCGAGCGGTACGGCAATTTCTTCTCAGTCGCGTAACCCAATAGTATATGATTTAGAACCTAATCATCATAACTTTACGAACCATTTTTATGACATCGTTACGTTACAAAGTTATTTCATTACCTTTAATCATTGATGTAAGAATTTAAAGTTTAACTTATGTTGCCTAATAGTGATAAATTTCAAATCTGATTGTTTTTATATAGAATTTTCAATTTATTTTTAGTTCTAACAGATCTGCCAGAATAAATGTAGTGGAAGGAGAAAGTTGCAATTTTTATCATTTATATGCAATTTGTGATGTAAATAAATAATAAAGATACTGTAAATACCTACTATTTTATATTATATATTTTATTGAACTATTTTAATTGAGTATCTAGTGTTGTAAATAAATAACTAGTTCAAAACTTTAAAATACGAGTAATTAAGTTAAAACTACAACTATATCTGCATTAGCTTCAAGAAGATAACGTAATATAAATTTAATATAATATATCTACAATACTGATTCGCATCGAATAGGTAAGAGTAACTATAAAATCCTCGTATCAGATTTCAACAGCGAATCGGAGTAGAAAATATAAACAAGTGTACGCAGAATATATAGATATTGAAATATATAGTTTTGATATCAGATATTGAAACTCGAAATCTGATTTAGATACGATTCTCAGAAAACGCGATACGACCCAGGCCTAGTCTTGGCTAGACAAGCTATTACTGATAGAATTGAATATAATGTACTCCCTTATTAAACATATTGCATTTGGTTAATCAAAAAACAATGCCACAAGTTATGGAAGGAATATTTTGATTAACGCTCTAAAGAAAAGAGTATCTGGTATAAAACGGTTCAGCCACATCCTCTCAGAGTTCCATGAATTGATAGTCACATATCCCCAAGAAAGGACGCAGTAGTGATTATGAGGCTGCGTTCTGGACACATTCCATCCGAGAAGTTTGCTTTTCTTATGAATAAAGTTCCGTTAACGAACTGTGAACAATGCGGTGTTCCCGAGGACTTAATGCATGCCTTGATGAAGTGTGCCCGCAATGCTGCCTTTCGAATAGCTAATTGTAAAAATATTTTAAATGAATTTGCTGATTGTAACATTATTTTATCCAATCCTCATTCCGATGAAACAAAATTATTGGCTACATTATATAACATAACATTTTCCTCAGAGCAGTCAATTAGATAGTACTTGTTTTCAATTTTGTTTGCTTATTAAATTGAATGTTATTTAGTTCTAAATGATGTCAAATAGAGCGACATAATCGCATTTTGATTAGGCTCTTAAATAAAGATTAAAAAAAACTAAGTTTAAACTTGCAAGTTTGCTATCAGAGAGTGATCCTTCTGTTCGTGTACTATTATTTATTCTATGACCAAGTTAAGATATTATTGTTATTTTAATAATCACAGATTTTACTACAATATTTTGTTTTGCTAAAAGTACGCAAGATTTATAAATAAATATACTTATACGCCTTGGATTTTATGGAGACCTGAAAGTGTACTTCGATATCTGCTACTGGAACTCATCGACGAGTAGAACTAAGTGTGCCAAGATTGTGCACGTTATGTTAGTTATGATGAGATTTTACCTACGGACGGTGGCTGATTATCCTTAAGGAAAACTAGGCACGTGCCTAGGAGCGCAAGGTTAGAAAATTAAATAAATCGCTCTTACTCACTCATCACATTTTTAATTTATGCCCTGGTAGTGGTACTTGTACCCTAATTATTTTGCAATTTTCAAACTGTTATAAACTATAATATAGTTTAAAATTTAACTATTTGCAAAATGAGTAGATTTAATATATAAAAGATATAATATGGCCCCTAGAGCGGTGCCGATGAAGTTCTAGGTTAGTCTAGGGCACAGTTGACATTTAACTTGCCTTTGCCTCTGGACTTGATAGGGTGACCTGAATGTGTACTTCGATGAATGCTACTGGAACTCCTCGAAAAATAGAACTAGGTGTGCCAAGTTTGACTTAGCTTTTTTAATTATGATGAGACCTTACCTCTAGACTTAAAAGAGTGACTTGAAGATGGACTTTTATGACTGCTACTGGAACTCCTCGACGAGGAGAACTAGATGTGCCGAGTTTGGGTTCATTTTGTTAGTTATTAATAGACATTACCTCCGGAATTAACGGGGTGACTTGAAGGTGTACTTCGGCGACTGCTATAGGAACTCTTTGTCGAATAGACATTTTTTTTTAAATTTTTCACTATCATATGAGCATTTTGAGTCGGACACTTTTGGATTTTCCAAACTTTTTTTAATTTATGTTTGACAGTATTGGTAAATTAAAAGTATAGTAATAAGGTTATAAGTAAAAAAAATATGTGTATTTAAAATATTTTAAAAAAAATTAGGTATAATAATGTTATACGTAATTTTTAATACGCTTAAAGCATGCACAATTGGATTTACCAATAGGTTTCTTGGGATCTATAATGAATAACAATTCCTCTATTTTAATCTATGTTCAAGGTAACGTTTATGAAGGTAAAACACTAGGTAGTAATAATTTTTACTCTGGATCTGAACAAGATTGTTTTGCTAACAAGAAAGATTTGTCCAACACTAACATAAATTTTAGGAATCCAATAATGATTTAATTATGATTGTTAAGTTTAAGTCTAAATCTTAAGTAACAAATAATCCAAGTAAGATCTGATGCTATCAACTAATCACACTGTATCCGCGTGACATTTATAATGTTCAATTAGTAATAAGACTGACAATAATTTATTTACTAAAACTAATAATAATATACTAAAAAGAATATGCTAACTGTGTTAGCTACTTGTCCAGCATCTCGTAAAAGCCGACTAAGTTGCCTTGTCTTGAAGTGGTTCTTTCAAAATTCTGCATCTAATCCCATATTATGATTGTTCTTTGGTCTCTTCGTATACCTTGCTGACCTTGAGGCGTGCTGCTTTGTCATAATACGTGACTATTGCGGTTGTAAGTGATAAATAATTGGACGGACATATAAGTCATTTAAGTCAATTATTGCTGATGCAATGAAGGAAAATAATTATTTTAATCTATCGCATTTTTTTCAAAACTGTATAAATTTACTAGTTTAGATGAAACATTCATTACGGTATCGATTACGGCTAGTTTGTAAGGTGTTTACTGTATGCAGTATAGTTGAATGTTTTCTATATCTAGTATATATTTTAATTTATCCAGCATTTCGGTAAAATTAGTTAATTTTGACGCCTTTTCCATTAACAAAATTATCACTAATTTAGAAAATATTTTTTGATAGTATTATTGAAACAAGAATCGAATGTTGTTATAAATACCAGGACTGGGCCCTGTCGGCCGTAATTAACCCAACCCATAAAACACAAAGTTATTCAGATTTGTAAGTAAATTATTTTTTCTCGTGTCAAAAACTCTACCATTGCGCTATGTATATTGTTTTAATGACAATTGAATGTAGATTTTGGGATCACTTATTATTTTTCATAAATTTCAGAATTCTTTCATACTTGCAAAGAAACTGAAAAAGATCTTCTGGATCATTATGTTGGCTAATTTGTGGGTTCGATCATTTCTGCAAAACACCATAGTAATTACATATTAATGTATATCCATGCTGTCTCACAGTTAGAACCCTACAGTGTTGATACAATGCGTGTGAGGGATATTTAAAAGGGAGAAGACAAAGAACTTTTAGAATAGCTCTTTGAGCCCTTTCCAGTCCCATCATATGAGATTTCGCTGCTCCTCCCCATACTGCAATACAATATGTTATGACAGATTGGCAAAGAGCCTTATACACATATAGAAGAAGGTCGTTATCTGCAATTTCTCTTAGGTTTTTAAAAATATAAATGAGCTTTCTTACTCTACTCGTGACATTTGAAATATGACGGTTCCAAGTTAGTTTATCGTCAACTGTCACTCCTAAATATCACACGTGTTTAACCATTTTTAGCTCCTTACAATCACACTTTCTGCCAGGAAGTAAGGGTATTTTATTGCATGAGAAATTGTGCATCTTGATTATAAAACTGCTAGAGGGATTAGTAGCCTCTGTTATCCTGAAACATAGATAT
The DNA here is from genome assembly GCA_033319125.1 of Parnassius glacialis. Lineage (NCBI taxonomy): Eukaryota > Metazoa > Arthropoda > Insecta > Lepidoptera > Papilionidae > Parnassius > Parnassius glacialis. The sequence goes on along the minus strand of JAVANC010000024.1, from coordinate 6,969,465 downwards.
TTCGTCTTTTCTATGTTTAACGATAGCAAATTATTTTCCAAAGCCTTCGAAACCTCACACAGTCCTCTTTCTGTAAGAGTTTGCACACCATCCTAAGTGTGATGATTAAAAAGCAGGACACTATCATCTGCGTACATTAATAAATCAGCTCCTTCCAATTCTATGTTGTAGAGATCGTTAACGTTCAGCAGGAAAAGTGTTGGTCCAAGAGTGCTTCCTTGTAGGACTCCGTAATCGCAGTTAGTTTCGTCACTAATGTGTGTGCCAACTTTAATCTTGTTGGCTTCGATTACTTAAGTAATCTTTAAACCAATCATAGGGAATCCCATGTATACCCATTCGCTCCATTCACTTCAAAAGTATCCTCGGTGACACAGTATCAAAAGCCTATCGTGATTATTATTATCTAAATAATTGTCCACTAGTGTAGTTAGTTTTAAAAAACAGCATCTTCTGTAGATTTGTTCTTCCTAAAGTCATACTGATTGGACGAGATGAGATTTTTTTGGTCAAGAAATTTCGTAAGTCTAGTTAACTATTTTTCCAGAATTTTAGATAGTGTGCTTAAAAGTGCAATTGGCAAAATGGTTAATAATAATGGTTTAGTGTTATTAAATTGAATTTCATTTGTTTCAGTTAAAATATATTGCTTAGTTTGTTGCCAACGAGTAATGTGAGTACGTATACTTGCACATTTGAAAGAATCATAAATTTACATTTTTAAAAATATGAGTATCATATTGTAAATTATATCGTCTATAGTATTTTGCCCATCATCATCTTCATCATTAACACAATCAACTGCAACTAACGTGGAACTCTCACTATAGCAACGTATGCCATAAGGAAAAAATTACTATTACTATGTAATAATTACTAGGTATGTTGCAGTCGTATGGTTGGTGATAGTTGGGGATTGGATCCCAGTATGATCCTATAGTTGTACAGTAGCATAGTGAGGTTGGTTATTACTTATGCCTTCATTGTTTTGTATAATAAGATCAACCAAAAAACGACTGCGGACAGGCTTAATAGTCTGCAAAGGACTGCCTGTTTAATGGGAACTGGAGCGATGCTATCATCGCTTGGAGCAGCTTATAATGTACTTGTATGCCTGATACCCATTGGTCTTTATTTAGACAAGGAGGCGACGGCTAGATTATATAGGATTAATGCCCAGGACGGTCCGAGCTTGCTTTCCTACAGTTGAGATCCAATTCCTCAATGAAGAAAACACCGTTTGTCAGATAATAAAATTGGTATACTTACATAGTCTTCCTGTAAAGGCACTGCAGTATATGGAACAGGCTGCCAAATCTTGCCCAAACCATCATCCCACTGTTGAGCTGCTTCTGGAGGGTACACTGCCGCCATTGCGATTTGAGCCGTCATTTTTGTCCGCTCCTTGTCTGTACTCCTAATTGATATCTCATCTTGAAAATAGATGTTTGATAACAACTTCAATCCTTCGGAGCCATAACGTTGTCGGATGAACTTTCCGATTTGGAAGGCTGTACGTTTGCCGAGCTGAAAAAATGTAATGATTTATGAATAAAGAAATGATAAATTACAAAACTTAAGGGAATGACATTTTAGATAAAAGAACCGATATTATGGTTATTAAATTTTCATCCGCAGTATTTTAGAAATTGTTACAGAAGACTTTTGTATTCCATCTAATATATTATAAATAATACTTATTAAAGCTCACTTTTTGTTTAATTTACCATTTGTTAAGAAAAAATTCTTTACCAAAATACATAGTTAATTATCCTAATATTGGCTTGAAATGAGAACCTTGATGATAATTATCAATAAATTTTATTATTCTATTGTTATCTTAATTAATTAAATATTATCATCGCTAATCTACAAAATTGGGTGGACTGCTGAGCAGGAAGTTGATTTCTGTTAGTGTTAATTAAGTCATACTTTCAAAGATGGCTTAAAATGCTTAATCATTTTTATTAAAAAATGATAACTAAAAAATTTATCTATGGATTTTAGCGCAAGCAATACTATTTGGCGTCAGATAAAAGTAACAAGGAGGTATTTTTCCAGATGGACTCCTAAATAGAAAAATGTTTTTTTTATAGAATATGGATATCAAACAAGCACACATTCCACCTGATAGTAAGTGGATGCTATGGCCCATAGACATCTACATTTATCCTCGATTAAGAATCAAAATGCAAATGACTAAGATGGAAAGCCTCATTTCCAAAAAGTCCTAAAACCTAGCAAAATTACTTACGTTCGTTAGTCCTTCGAGACCTTCAATACTTGTAAGCTGCTTCAGTTTCTCCTTTTCGTTGGAAAGGGACAGTTCATCAGCATCAGGCGTTCGTTCTCCATGCCGGTTGACCTTCAAGAGTAATATTAATGAGCATTCGATAGATAATTTATATCTTTTTCCATTATAAGGAGATTTTCGAGATAGAAAACTAATTTAAATCATTTGTTTTAGTTTAATTAAAAAAATATAAAGTTAAAATGTTTAATACTTACAACAAATGCTAATAACAGTTGTTTGTCGTTAACCACACCATTGTTGACTGACATTTTCTTGAGCGTTGTGTAGCTGACCGACGAAATAGAACAGGACCAAGTAGCGAAACATTTTCTGTAATGAAAAAAGTAAAATAAAGTTACAGCCTATAATATATCAATCAAAATTCGTATAGTAACGGTGTGAGAATATCCACTACCATATATCATCCCGTGGGTGCCGTAAGAGGCGACAGAGGGAAACAAATTAAGAGAGGAGCATCGTCTTCCTAATAACGACTAAAATTAAAAAAAACTGCGGTTGCCAACCCGCTTGCCAAGCGTGGCAACTATTGCAAATATCCCCTAATATATATATATATATATATATATATATATATATATATATATATATATATATATATATATATATATATATATATGAAGAAATATATGGGGTGGGGCTATGTTCAGCAGTGTACTTTAATAGGCTGTAACGGTAACGGTAATACTATCATATTGAAAGTCAATATTTTATTATTTACGACTAGTTTGGAAATTACTTCCGTCCAAATAAGTACAATTATTCATTAATTATTAATTATAATGAAACCAGCATGGTAGCGATCACCTGATTCCCACGAGTTGCTTTTCATTCCTTAATATTATGATGACTATTTATACAGTTATTCTTCAATGAAAACTCACGTTCTTGAATTTTGTTGTAAAAACGTATGTCGTAATAATTAAAATTAAAAATTTTGTACAGCCGACTTCAATATAGGTTATTTAAGAATAACCCAATAACCACTGGTCTGACCTTGATCAAATTCATATGGGACCACACGAGAACTATCAGCTTTCATATAAAAAAAGAATCATCGAAATCGGTTCGCCCAGTACAAAGATATGAGGTAACACACATAAAAAAAAACATACACTCGAATTGAGTACCGTCTCCTTTTTGGAAGTCGGCAGAAAAATACTTTGCGTCGTAGTCTAGTAACAAGCATTATAAGCTTATTTTTATTTCGAGTATTTAATGTATGAATGTATTTTTATTATTTAAGCTACTCATGTATGTAAATTACAATTTAATAAATATATTGCGATGCTAACGTTTACATGTTTATTTCTTTAAAATTTCCTCTTATTTCTTTCTTTACTTAACTTAACTTAACTTAACTTATCTTCACGCACAATCCCTGACGGGGTAGCCAGTGAGAACAGATCGCCAAGTGTCACGATCCTTACCTCTTTCGCTTCTTTCAGATTCAGTATCTTCTTCATACATGCACGTCTAGGTATCCGAGTACTCTTGACCCTCCCCTCTTCGAGCAGTTTGCTCACATGGTCTTCGAAAGTTAGTCTCGGTCTACCTCGACACCTTTTAATATTAACTTTCGCGCTATATATTTTCTTCAACATTCGGTCTTCACTCATTCGCTCAACGTGCCCAAACCATCGAAGCACGCCCTTATCAATTTTCGTGATAAGGTCATCTTTCAAACCTGCCATATTGCCATATTATTTGCCATATTACTCTTTCTTTACTTCATAATTTAAATTATAAATTACCCATACTTTTGCAAAATAAATATCGTTTTAATGTCAGTCGCGTAACCCCATAGCTATTATTTATTCTGTGTCCATAGCAAATTTCCATAAGACATTACGCTATAAAAGGAATTGTTTCAACATTGGTGAGGCTTCTTATTGTTCTTACAGCATATGCTAATTAACTTTGCTGGTTAATTATTAATTATATAACATACATCTATATGGGCGCTTCATTAAAGCTGAGCGTCAATAGTAGTAATTCTAAGAAAAAAGCAGTAGAATACACAAGTCTCAACTCCACCCTATTTAGGAGCGCATTAGTATCTGGATGTTTTACATTAGATATTTTAAATTTTATACATTTTGTTTTGTTGCCATTTATAAACAAATTGTTGGTGTTAACCAAATAGGTACATATTTCAATAGAGCATTATACATTTTGTCATAATTAAGTAACTGATTGAACTTTAAGGTTAAAACATTCAAAAGATATCATCGACAAATAATATATGTATATATTACAAACAATCAAAATTGGTTCCCAATTGACGAGGATTTCGCGTAATATACACAAAAAAATAAAACAATCGAATTGTAAAACACTTCCTTTTCTTAAGTCGACTAAAAATGATTAAAAATCTACGAAAAGAACGCAAATGTTTAAAATAACAATATAGATAATACTATGTGGGTCATGCTCGTGTCTGGCGCCACGTGAGCTCATCGCAGAGAACAGATTGAACTTTATCATCATATCTTTAGTTTTTGCGGTCGATTAAACATTCGGTATTTATCTGCTCATTCATTCAATCCTCATTACCATTTTTGTAACGAAATTGTACATAGTAAAATGAATTTTATGTTAATTGTGTAAAGTGCAAACTAGATATAAAAAAGGAAGCCGTGCGCCTTCCGACGGAAGAGGCGCAACTTCTTTTTTGGATCATATATATTTTGCACGTTAAACATTTAACATAAAATTCATTTTACTATATATAATATAATTCGCTTCCATTCCATTCCGCCGCAATGTAAATTGAGCCTAAGATTTTTCCGTCATGACCTCTTCTGACGTAGTGTAGACGGCCTTTGCTTAAGGAAGCGAGATGGAATAATATACATCTCATTCGCAATTCCTTATCTTGCCATTAAGGAAATAATAATTTAATGACGCTTCATTTTAATAGACGCTAGGAATTCATTTATTTGTAGTTGTTAATCAATAATAATTTACGTTTATCAATAATAATATACTACGAAATGAACTTCGTTCCAACCGAGTGTTTCACGACACTCACGCACGGTTTTAATCTTCTATCACTGTTTAAATTATGATAATAATAATTTCCTTGAGTCTATCTATCACCCCATTTCTTAGAGGGTAAAATTCTTAATTCATCAACCGACAACCGTTCTTGACTTGAAGCCTCAAACAAATACGTCGGAGAATAAAGTAAGATGGATGTCCCTACTGCCAGCCTTTTAGTGCCAATTCGAACTATAAAAATTTCTACTAATTTTATTAATTTTAATTGACAAGTTGTTTATCCAAAAATGTAATGAACATTTTTTTTTTCACAGAAGACGAGGTAAACGAGCATGCGGCTCACCTGATGGTAAGTGACTACCGCCGCCCACGAACAACTGCAACACCAGGGGAATTGCAGATGCGTTGCCGACCTTTTAGAAAGGTGTAAGCTCTTTTCTTGAAGAAAAAACCACTATAAGCAAAAAAGGTGTTATGGCTCAAACTCCAGCCACACAGTACCGAATGTCATCTTCTTGTGTCCCTAATGCTGTCCTAGAATAGGTCCTTAGAATATGCCCTTTGAGGCAAAAGGCTGCAATTAGGGGTATCCATCCAACCTAGTAAGATATGCAGGAAGTCGTCGGATAAAGGTGGCTTAGGACCGTGTTTTGTTTACCTCCTAAACGACTTGATCGACTTTGATAAAATTTTTATTTATTTTTATGGAGCCACCTAGATAATAATAATAATATTTATTGAGACCAAAAACATTTTAACATGAAAATAGTTAGCGTTAACATTCGCAGTAGTCGAGGACTGTGTCGCAGATGTTTGCGCCCACCTCACATAGACAGGCGTTTCCATTTAAAAGTAGTACATAATAATATTTATAGTGACTTATATTAAGGACATAGCAAAATATTCTAAGTAATTTAGCGCGCGCGTGTGTGTGTGTGTGTTTATGTGCGTGTGTGTTTAAGAACTATTGCTCAATTAAAGCTTCTATCTCGTCATAATCGAGGCTTAGTAGCCACTAGATGGTTCTTAGATTAGTTTATATACGTAAAATATTTAAAATTATATTTCAAAAAACTGAAACAACGGGCTCTTATTGCAATGTTAACTAAAAATTCAAATTCAAAAATAAATAACTGTTAGGGTTTAGTATAACGGTGAGAAGATGTTACACAAATCTGTATAACTTACTAATTTAATTAAGATTAAAATAAGTATATAGAAACTGAGATGAGATGACAACAAAAATATTATGTGGGGTGTACTCTAATTAAATTTTCATCCCAGGTTCGAATCCTACTCAGGACAGGTGTTTGTCTGGCCTATAAATACTCCAGGTCTAGATGTTTGTCCATCAATGACACAAGAGAAAATCTTGCACTGTTAGTAACATTTATTTTTAGTAAAAAAAAATAAACACATCATAGCCTACGACAGGTGACAATCTTGTGTATTTTTTATAGGATAGGGTGACAAACGAGCACACAGTCCGCCTGATGGTAAGTGATTGCTGTGACTCATAGACATCTGCATCTATCCTCAATAAATAATCAAAATGCAGATGAGTTGTCACCCGTGAGGACTAAGATGGAATATCTCTTTTCCACTTAAAAGAATCTCCAGTTCTCTACACTCACCATTCGAAACAGCAGTGTTAGGCTGCTATTTTACGCTGGTATTCTGTGAGAGCGTGGTTCTTCCTCGGTCAAGCCGACCCATTTTTGCTACAACTATACTATTAATATAGCTGCAGCATGGCTCTACCACGCAACAAGTTTCAATATATGTATATAGTTTTAACAATATTCCAGATGCAAAAAACTGAATGATGATTAAGGAAAATAATTGAAACAGAAAACAAAATTTTAATTTCTTTCGTATTCTTTTATAGAGTAACCGTCTAAATCTGATGCTGTGGCCCAAATAAATCTACGTTTATCCTCGATTAAGAATTAAAAATGCAGATTACCCCTGAGGACTAAGATGAAATGCCTCGTTCTCACCAAAAAGGTCTCCGGTTCTGTACACTAATCATAAAAACACAGCAGCGTTAAGCAGCTATTTTACGATGGTATTCTGAAAGAGCGTGCCCCTACCCTGGTCGAGTGGACCTATTCGTGTTACGACCATGATATAGCTGCAACGTTAAGTGGTAGAGCCACCACTTAAAAACATAACGTCGAAATATGGTAGTTCCTTACGCGTCTTCATGCCTTCATTCGGCTTGACAATGGAAAAGCTGTGGTCTGATACGATCAGATAACGGAAAATAAATATATATATATATCAAAGGATAATGACTTGGACCGATAAAATCCCAAATATATGAACATAAATTATATAAATTGCTTTTAAGTGGTAGAACCATCCTGCAGCTATATTACTGTTATAGTTGTAGCACGAACGGGTGGGCTTGACCGGGGAAGGACCACGCTCTCACAGAATACCAGCGTAAAATAGCAGCTTAACTTTGCTGTGTTTCGTATGGTGTGTGTAGAGAAACGGAGACTCTTTTTACTGGAAACGAGGCATTCCATCTTAGTCCTCATAGGTGACGATGCATCTGCATTTTGAATTGTCATCGAGGATAAAGGGAGAATGTCTATGGGCCACAGGAACCACTTACCATCAGGTGAACTGTATACTCGTTTGTCACGTATTGAATAGGATACTAATATACACAATATATTACCTTTTCTATTCCTTAAACTGCATCATGGTGTAGTGGTCATAAGCGCAACTGCTGATCAAGTAGTCCGGGTTCGAAGCCCGGGTCGGGCCAAAATTAGTTATTGAGTTGTTCTGTCAAGAAATTCTCAGTAGCAGCCTGGAGTCAGGAAGCTGGCTATGTTTCAACTCCGTACCTGGGAAAAGACGAAAAGCCGTTGATTTGTGTTTGTGCACACACTTGTGCCCTGACCGACGCAAATGGCTGGAATCCGTTGACTGGCCGCTGTGACCAATATTTTGTCTGAAGAACATCATTACAACTTCATACCCCACGGGCATTAGATACGTATCTCCATAACTATTATACTGCAGACAGCTGTATTTTAGCCAACAATCAATTTAACTATAAAAAACTGCTCGTATCAATATGTCTATTCACTTAAGTATAACAAAACCTAAAAGCAGTAATAGAAATTTATATTTGTAAGCCTAGTACCCTTTTCCAAATTAAAATTATTCTCGACTAGTATGTCAATAAATATATATAACCATCTATCGAATTATATAAAAAACATCCCAAATAAATAAATGTTATTAAACTTTAAATGAATCTTTGAAGACAAATAATGACAAAGAAAGAATATCTCATATTTATATAAACGTGGGACGACGACTACATTATATTTCTAATAATTTTTTAACTAATTTATATAGAACGTGCTGTGTCCGCCACTTTATTCTCGTGGAACTACTACTTTTGTTGTGATAAGTGAGGACGATAATCTGTATAAAAACCTTCAGTTAATCAGTATATAAAATAACATTTAATGTTTATGTATACAATGTTTTATAATTTATCTTTAAAAGCTAGGTAATTCAAAATAGCCCTCAAGTCACATCCTATCAATAATGTACCATCTTAATGTGACATGATTATCGAATCAGCTGATTTTAATTTAACGATAGATGATTTATTTTTGTTAATCTAATTATATTATGATACATTTATTTGTTGTAAAATAATATTACTTATATCATAGATTTTTATATGACAGAAAACATAAGTAAAATATAAAATAAATATGTGAAATTAATTGTGTTAAATATTTCCAATTATAGTTATATTTTATCGTCTATTTTATCAAGCAGAGCAAAATTAAAAGCAAACATCGAGGCAATAATTCATATTACTTACTGTTTCTCTAAACTTAGTTACGTTCACTGAATATACATAATATACAGAACACTATTTATCTTTATGTCGTCGTTACGCGAGCTACTCTGTTACTGATTGCTCGTGCGCAGACTTCGCAACTTTTTGCGATTCATAGGCTGAGATCGTGTTCTGTTTAGAATATATTTGCATTTGAAATTAAGACAATATCAGTTGATTAGATTTTTTAGCTGTAATCCATTATCATCTACAGATGTTGATTCTTTGATTCTTTATCGAAGGTAGATACCCTCGATAAAGAATCAAAATATAGAGGTGCTTGTCACCTTAAGACTGAAATAGAATGCATCGTTACCAGTAAAAAGGGTAGTTTCTCTACATTCACCATACGGATCATAGCCGTATTAAGTTGAGCTTATTTTGCTGCTATTTTACAATGGTATACTGTGAGTATTGTACGCGAGAAACACGTTTTTAATCTCCGCCGACAACAATGAAATTATTATTTTAATTATACTGACGGCTCCGTGGCGCAGTGGCTTAGCGATGAGTTGCTGTGCTGGGGCCCGCGGGTTCGAATCCCGCACGGAACAAGTATTTGTATGGCCTACAAATAATTGTTCCAGGTCTGGATGTATATCCTTGTGCAACTTGTGTTTGTAAACTGCCTCCACTATACAGGAGAAAATCCTAGTGTTGGGGTAACGTTTTTATTTTTAAAACATAAATACTTTACAATTTGTGTATTTATCACGTGCTCGGCGGTAAAGGAAAATGTAGTCAGAAAACATGATATACTCGTATCCTCAAATGCATGTCTGAAATATTAAAACACAATATTTGGGAGACATGACTGTGTAATCCACCAATACGCATTTGGGTACGCGGCGAATATCTCCTTGCCCTAAAACCCTCACAAAACATATGACCAGCATTTGAACGTATAAAGTGTAACATTATTTGTTTGCTCTATTTTGTGGGAGAGCGGTCTTTTTCCCCGGTCTAGCCGACCCATTCATGGTTGTTACCATTATATAGTTTCAGTGTGGCTCTACTAGATTAAGGTTAAAACATTGTATGAAATATGGTACATAAAAAAATATACTTACATAATTTAATAAAATTATACATATACATACAAATATATAAACATATATATATATATATATATATATATATATATATATATAGATAGATAGATATGGAATAATCCATACCTTACATATCCCTTAAATAGTTAATAATTGTTTGCTAAGTCTAAGACCGAAATTCAAGACAGTCCCGAGTTGAAATTTAAACTTCATAATGTAAAAGGTGTACTAAGTAGTATTAGGTGGGAATACTCCCTTTATTCCCAGGTGTTTGCCTGGGTGAATGTAGTACTTACCCAGACGTTACCCAGACGTTACCTAGTATCTATTTCTGCCGCCAAAGAGCACTGCTATCATTGCGGTATTCCTGTCTGGAGAGTAGAGGCCCAGTTTTATTACAGGCTGTGAGGTGTTCTATCATATTCGTGAACCTTCCTTTGCCTTCTTTGTATGTAGTTGGCTGCAGTTGTCCATAACCAGCAGTTGCCACTTACCATCAGGTGGACTGTAAGTTCATTTATTCTGCAGTTTCGTGAACATAATGTAACATTGTGAAGTTTGAGCTTAAGCATTTCATTATTTCTCCTTTTGTTATTCAAGGTATATGTTATACGTGGTAGAGCCATGTTGCTGCTATATTAGTAGTATAGTTGTAGCACGAATGGGTCGGTTCGACCGGGGTAGGACCACGCTCTCACAGAATACCAGCGTAAAATAGCAGCATAACAGTACTGTGTTTCGTTCGGTGAGTGAAGAGAACCGGAGACCTTTTTAACTGGAAAAGAAGCATTCCATCTTAGTTCTCACGGGTGACAACGCATCTGCATTTTGATTCGGAAACGAGGATAGATGTAGATGTCTATGAGCCACAGCAACCACTTACCATCAGATGGACTGTGTGCTCGTTTGTCACCCTACCCTATATAAAAAAGGCAAAATCAAAGTCGAAACTATTCACTCAATCTAGGCTTGTTTAAGGTTCTAAACGGCACAAGGTAATAAAAAATTCACTCAAAACCGGTTTGCAATGACTAGATCGTCTCAGAGGATAACCGGAAAGAAACTCGTATTTTTTTTATTGCCATGTTACTGTTTTTTACAACCTCACAACTAATAATAAAACCAGTTAATTTCAAATGTCTATTAATATATTTTTAAACCAGTTGTGCCCGTTCTATCGTGTGAAATTAGTACTTTTATATGATAATTGATGATGATTTATTTATAAATTCAACTATCGCGAAGATCTAGAATGACACTAATCTGGATAAAATTTTTCAATTAATCAGGTAATCAGACAAACTAACGAATCAGAAAACAAGTTGGGCAAACTATGCGCATGTGTTACACCTTGTAAATAAACAGAAAAATTAGCGCAATTACGTTATCCTCAATTTGCTTCTGAATTTCTCTAGCTAACATTTGGTTCCCATACAATAGATAAGAGATTGCTCTAAATAAACAAGCTCCATTACCAATTATTGGACAAATGGGGAACCATATTGTCATTAATATTAAAACAATGTTTGAAATTAAATCTACAATCCAATACCAAACCTAGGTATAATTTAAAAAAAAAGTACCTAATTAAACTAACAAAATAAATGAATTTACTTAAGAGTCTGTAATATGTCTCATCCTACAAACAAATGGAAAATAAAGTTATCATTAGATAGGAAAACTTTTTAATCTTAAGTAATATGTGTGATCGAGTCCAAAATCAGTCAAGTTTTCTGTCAAGAAATTATGAGTAGCAGAACGTAGTCAGAATTTTAGCATTGTTTCATTCCTGTTTTATTTTGGAACTTTTTAATAAAAATTCTACAACAAAATTAATTTTATGTCTGATTGTTCACTTTTACTAAATGTTTAGAGATTTTATTGTAAAATTTTAAGAATTTATTTGCTAAGTAAATGCTTTCTAGTTTCTACCAATATACATTTTGGAACCTCTAGCGTAATTGGCCCGGCATAACGGAGGCATTTTTTCAATATAAATATTTCCGCACAAACAGGTTTTCTAGTAAAATAAATGAAGTAAGTTTCCATTAAAACTTCGCTTAGCAACACGCGAGGCCCCAAGTTATAAATAGACGATATCGTTTCTAATAAACCAGTTAGACAAAGAAAAGCAAAAGAAGACATAATAGCTTGGAAGTTCTATTGTGAATTAGATAATGTAAATTGTAAACATTTTGATAATCGGCTTTTTAAAGCAAGTTGTTGGTTTTAAAAAATTTGAAAACAATATCCAATGTTTGGGTGGATAATTCTAGTGCGAGATTGTTTATTTTAACTTATATTTAGTATAATGAGGTTTTATCAGCAAACAGAAAAATTTCAAATATTTTTGCACATTAAAAGCAAAATCAATTATGTATATAAAGAACAAAAAAGAGCCAAGCATCGATACCTGAGGGACACCTACTTTAGTCACACACCATTGGTTGCAAGCTTGTCTCTCGTTTGGAGAGATATGATGACAAGATAAAAGACTAATATAAAATCAAGGGTGGCATTAATGATGCTGCATTAGATCTCTTGATCTCTGGCGCTAAATAACCCTCTCAGTATAATCACAGGCTGTGGCGCATTACATCTTAGTCAACAAAAGTGGCATCGCAACTGTAGCCTTCTTTGCTTAAATTTGGCTGCAGATGACCATCGGCTGCGTTCTACACATACTAATATACTTACAATTTTTATTATTTAACTGTAAATATGTTCTGGATTAGCCGTATACCAAAAAGTATGGTTTTGTTTAACCCCCACTATATGGAATGTCGTCCTTATTATACACTTAGGTAATCGATGGATGCAGGTATCTCTGGACCAAACTTTGTGGTAATTTATAGCAGAGGGCTATGCTCATAACGCGAAGCGTTATTAGGTAGTGCTTTAATCTTGATACGTTAAGGTCATGCAATTTAGTGTTATTAAAATGCCTCTATCATAACGATATTGCAATTATAAGATAATATGCGTAGCCGCGTATCAAGAAATCACTCAAATTAATCCATCTCATATTTCGTAAAAATTATTTTTAATTGTTAAAAAAAAAACTTTACGCGGACGTACGGATGTTGATTTTGTATGTGGTCACGATAACTTCCGAAAAATTGACGTATTTTTTTATTAGCTTCAGAATTGCATCAAGTGGTTCCCTATTTCATATCAATAGCCTTTTACGCATAGTTTGTTACTAAAATAATTTTCAACTTTTATAAGCTTTATTGATTTTATAAATTTACAGGCACTTTCATATTTCTTAGCCCTAATAGACAAAGGACAAAATGTACCGAACAGCCATATCGATTTTATACTTTGTGTAATTGATTTATTTTCGTAAACATTATTATGTTTTTCCCTGTAGGTGACACCACCTGTTAAAATAATAAAGCCCTTAATTTAAAACACGAAATTAATTTATTTTCAAACTCTGGAAGTTAATTAATTTTTTTCATCAAAATTAAATGAAACGCTCACGAGGCATGTACTTTTGGATTTTTCAAACTATTTACTTTTCCTTTTGTTATTCAAAGTCAAAACTGTTCTAATGAATTAAGGGTTTTTAAAGGTTCTGAGTAAAAAAATTCCGGAAAAATTTAAATGCCATGTCTCAAGTTCTAATAAAACCAAAATAATGTCCTATTAGTATATTTTTAAATGTCAGGTTTAAACAATATATCAGAATCTAAATTCTGAACCTCTAGCGTATTGGCCAAGCGTAAAAGAGACTTGGATAGGTTGTTCCAGTACTAATTTGTTTCTTTAAATTTCAAATAATAATGAGGTTTTACTGAGATGATCAATTATGCATACTAAGTACAAAAACGACCAAGCATCGATACCTGAGGGACACTTACTTTTGTCACACGTTCCGATAACACTACACCATTAGTTGCAAACTTTTCTCTCGGTTTGAGAGGTATGATAACAAATGATTAAAAATACTATTATAAGACTAATACAGAGGCAAAATCTAGAACGGCATTCAAGATGATTAAGATGTCGTACTAGATATCTTGATCTCTGGCATTCCATAACCATCTTAGCATAATAAGAGGCTGTGATGCATTCCATTTTAGTATCCAGAGGCAATAATGTATTTCCGGCCTTCCTTATTTGTAGTTAGCTGCATGATATATCGATGGACTGCATTAGCCTATTAAGATCGGGTAGACTGTAACTTCGTATGTCACTTCAGTTTTATAAAAAATAATAATATCTCTCTTAAAAGATAGGTTTCGTAAGTTATTCTCTGACCTGGGTGCTAGAATCATGTTTGTATAATTAGATGACTTTGAGAGACGTTCAAATGAAATGCTATAATTAATGTCGTAAAATTATTATTATTATTTAATGCCTCCTGTTTGTAAAGTGCACCTTACTAGATGGAGTGACGGCCTGATGAAACACGCGATCAGGATCATACTTTGTGAAAATCTATAGAAGAGGGCTATGTCGGGCTAGACATAGAGAGTGAAAATGATGGATTTCTTGCAAATATAAGATAATTTTATTTTTACTTTTGATTATTGCAGAATTTAGTTCATGAAATCATAGTTTACATAAAAGAGAAATTAGATGTATATCTTAATTTTTTTTGAAAAATTTATTAAAAACTATTAAGAAAAATTTACAAATTAACAATTGATTTGTCACGTTATTTTACAATTAAAAATGGTTTTTCTAAAATGTAAATTCAAATGCCAGTTAAACGTAGTGATTATATTCTCTTTGATGCCAGTAACGTCATTATATCGCTCTAGTAACGCCACGGCACGTTGAAGTGATAAAACACTCATATTTATGTAGTCAAAAGGAGATGAACTTGGTTCTATACAAGCTTGGGCCCGGCGTGAACAAAGTTTAAATATATTTATTTTAAAGATTTAAACATTTGCTACTTACGACAAAAATCATATTTTTGTAAGACCTGGGGTTTTGGTTTATTTTGGTTTATTATTTGTAGGTTATGTAGTAAAATCAATCGTTCCTGGAATAAGTTGTTTCAATAAATTGAAAGGACACAAAAGGATGATTTTTTTTAGTTATTCTTAAATAAAATAAAATACAACTCAAACTTTTTTAATTGTTTAATTATTTTCTGCAATTTTTAATAAAATGTTATGTTTATAAAGTTATTAATAAAATTGACATTGCATGATACAAATTATATATGTTGTGAATTATATAATAACCAAAGAGAATTTAATCAATACGTTTAAGAGGCGGGACTTACATAGTAAAAATAATTGCATGAAATTACGCCAAGCTACTCTACCAACATCAAGATATGACATTTAGTTTTGAGAAACAGTACTGACAACATGGACGAATTACAATAGTGCTGTAAATGTCTATCCTCGAATAGTTTTGTCGATATAACCTATATCGATATATTGTTTATCGGTATTTTTACATAAGAAAAGTTAGATCTCTATACCGAATTATTTATGAGAAATATTTTTTTTAACATGGGGATTGTAAAATTGGAAAGTGTGATTGGAAAGTAAAAATGCCGATGAGGATAAGAAATCAATGTATTTTACACACAGCAATTTGTAATTATATCTCTACAATTAGGTACAAAAATATGTTTAAAGAAAATATAAAATAAAAAACGCACTATTATATTAGTAATTAATTAAGTAAAAAATAAATGACGACTCCGTAGCGCAGTGGCTAAGTGTTTGGCTGCGGCACTGGAGGACCGAGGCTTCCTTCCCGCATTGAACAATTGTTGCTAGGCTGTAAAATAAAAAGTCTGCGTCTGGATGCTTGTTTTCAACGTTAGATTTTTTTAAGGGTTAAAATATTGGGTTTTAATACTGATTAGATTAAATTACTTTTATGTGTAACAAATACTATGCACAAATCGCTAGGCTTCTTCACAGAGGTACCTATGTACGAGTACATACTATTCGCAGAGATCGTTTACTAATTGTCGCTTTCAAAATGAGTGCTCATTATAGCTAATGTTTGTAGATGAAACTATAAAAAAATTTATTTATAACCAAGTAATTACAAATAACATTGAGTTCATTTATATAATAGAATTCTTACCAAAATGTGACTTTAGAGGTAAATTATATTTTGCTACATGTAAATTAGACTTAATTAACATACACATAATTGTAGAAGTTTAAATTAAGTCCACTGAAAAAATAACAGTTCGTTTTAGTTGGGTTCAAATGCAATGTTTGTCACAAATATGTCTTAACGTGTGAATCTTTTCAATTGGTGCATGTGCCAGTTATTTCACCCATTGCTTGTATCTGAAAAAATAATATAAATAAAATCACATTTTTATTGAACAAGTAGAATGTTAGCAGTCAGAATTGACTGTGTAGTTTCTAAGTATAATTCGTTTTTGATTGCTATACCATCGAACTATCAGATTTAGCAAATAGTGTGTTTGTATTTGTGCACACAATCTTACACTATAAAAACCTGTCCTACATAGATGGCTAGTCCAAAAATGTAGTCGCGTTAAATATCATATTACTATTAAAGTTGGAATCACCACTATTTTTTATCATCTAAGGGTGCTACGAATAGCCTTTTCTTGTTATCATTTATTCCGCTTCTTGCACCATTTAATTGGAAAGTTTTATAATGCATATTTAATTTCTTAACAATTCTTTAAATGAACAACGGCTCATATAGCAAAGTTAAAAGCAATCTGAATTAATAAAATATATACAAATATAATTGTTTGATTTGACATTTGAACCTATTTCATTTGACAATGTCGTTAATAGACATATTACGAAAAGCAGAAAGAAGAGCTAACCGTCATTAAAATTTGACCCCTGTAGTACATATAATTTTTACTATGGAAGTTGCACCAGCCTGATAATAACCTCCTTGGTTTTGAAATTATTAAATTGTGGTAAAAAAATCTGGTTTTGTTTGACAATTTTGTTACGACACATGGTGAACCGAATATAGAGGTTATGTTCCGATATACACGGCGAACACTACTCAGTGCTCTGATTGGTAAAAAATTCGTTCCTGTATCTGTTCCTGTACTGTACTTGTTCCGTTCATGTATTGCCAGTATAGTGCTGCAGTACCCTAGGCCGTGTAGTGGCAGTTAAGAATATCCACTATCCCACATCTTCCCGTGGGTGTCATAATAGGCAACAGTGGCAAAGAGGCAGGAGATGGGCAGCAACATCTTCATGATAAGAGCAATGGTACAAAAAAACTGCGGTTGCCTACCCCCTTGCCAAGACAGACACGATGAGAGTTTAAAAAAGACAGTCTCCGGCGGCCTTACCATTCCTGGCTAAAGTGGCGACCATGTGTCAACCATGGTGGAGATTCCATGGCACCTAAGGTGGCTCTACCTGGCAACATAAAATGCACGCACCCTGAGGACTGACCAGAAGATCCTGGAGCTGGAAGAAGAGATAGATAAATTGCGCTGGGACATTAAAGTACTATCTGAGATCAAAGAGTTCGAAGAGAGGGGTAGGATACGGTAATCCTAGAATCCGGCAACTTGTTCTATCACCGGGAGGACGACCATCTGTTCAAAGGAGGAGTCGGATTTAACATCCACAAGTCTCTCGTTAATAACTTTGTAAAGAATGTGAGCGTATTGATGAGGGTTGCATACTTTATACTCAGAATCACCAAACGGTATTTGTTAAAGGGCGTACGGGTTTACGCACCAACCCCGGCACATCCAGATGAGATGGAGAAAATGTATGAGGATATCACTAAAGCCATACATTCCTCCAAAATCCACTATATGATATTAAATAAAAGTTAATTAATTATAAAATAATTCAACGCAAAACTAGGCACAAGAGAGAACGGTGAGCTGACGGTAGGTAAATATATAGGGCAACGGATCCCAAGGGTCCAGCAGCTGGCCGAATTGATGGAGAAATCGGGACTCTTTATAATGATCTCATTATTCAAGAAGGGGCCCCATTAGAAGTGGACATGGTCGAGCCTTGACGGTTCGACAAAAAATGAGATTGACTTCAAGTAGACGGCAGCTGTTCAGTGATGCCTCAGTGACCGCGAGGGTGAAAACTGGCAGCGATCACTGAATGGTTAGAGGTACACTGAACATAAACGTTAAGTTGGATAGGTCCCGTCTAATCAAGTCAACGCTCCGTCTCCCACGTGCTCTAATCCAAAGTTCCGAAACATTTCAGCTCGAGTTACAAAACCGTTTTTAGAGCCAAGGAAACTGCAATGCACGATGTACGATATGAATAGCAAGCTCGTGGAAACAGTCTATACGAGCAAAGTTTTGCCAGACCCGCCGCACAGTGGAAAATAATGGAAACAATTCCAGCCACGCGTCATTTTATGAGTTAAGGTCACAATTTTTTGTTAATCTCTTTAAAATGTCATATAATTAAAGCTAAAGGTGCGAAAGTTATGAAGTTTGTCGCTGTTTTTTTTAGTAATCCAGAAAAACATCATACTTCTAAACTAATTTACAACCCTCAACCCACCTAACCCTGGGTACAGCGAGCTAGCTCGGTATTTTTCTTCAAATAATTGAATTGTATACTACATGTAGGCTAAAGCAGCCAACCACCAACCCCATAACCCACTTAACCCCTAAAGGTCACCCCGACCAAACCAAAAGCAGGCTCATCCACCTAACCCTGGGAACTGCGAGTTTACCTCGCCTATTTCTTTTAATAAAATTGCATTCCACACCTCAAGCAATCTAACCCACCCACCTATCCACCCACCCAGTTTGTGAATTATGCAAGTTATATAATCGATCAATTGAAATCATTCAATCGTCACTAACAACGGTAGCTGGTGTGCACGACGCAAACAACGTGATACAAACGAAAGACATTGTAACCGGCACTAGTTGAACAACCTAGGAGCAGTGGGCATGACGACGGTGTAATTATCGGGCCACGCCTCCGGTTCGACAACTAGCTGGGGTTGTGCGGAAGAACTGGCGCAGCCTTACGCGGGATTTAAAATATAACTTTATGTAAATAACTGTAAACCTTATACTGAACGATAAAAAATAATGTTGTTTAATAACTATGTTTAAGGTTGAGTTGTAACTATGCAATAACTCTCCAAATAAAGGCACCATATGAACAGGGAGAGTTAGCATAGACTTATAATGTAAAATATAATTGTTAAATATAGTAAATATTACCTTTTTATAAAATAAATATATTAAGCCATTAGGCACATAAAATAATATGACCAAAGAGCATGTTATCGCGACGCGGCCGCGGAGCAAATGAAACCACGCGTGCCGCGCCACGACGTTTTATATTTATAGTGCTGAGGCGGAGGGAAGAATCCTCCGCCTAAAGCAGCTAAAAATTATAATTTAACACTGTAAATAAATGAAAAGATTGTTATGTACACCTTAGTCTAATAAGTAGTTGTAAGAATATTATATAGTGAGTTATGTTTATTAGTTTGTAAGGTTATTAGAGAAATAAAAATAGGCGCGGGGGTGAGGTAAGGGTCCGCTGGCCAGCAGCGGCCAAATAATATAAAAGACGGGCCGGCCGCTAGGGTCGGCAGTCGCTCTCCAGCCACCGAAAAGGCACCAGCAAGAAAAGAAAGTACAAATTCCTCCTCACCGCCGCTTGCCTCCAGTTAAAAGCAAGACCAGCGCGTTTTATTCCATTTTTCGCACGGCGTTACGGCGATCCGTAATATTAATGGTCCTTCGAGAAGCCGGATTACTAGAAGAAAAAGACAATATCGGTCTTGGTATTGACGGAAGAAAGAAGCAAACCGCAAGAACGAAAAAATATTATTGTGAAGAAAAATGGTGATTACGCGTAGTAACAGCGGAGAATAATCGAAGCGTCGCAAGGATGAACAAACAACCCAGGGGGCCACAGAAGAGGCCTCCGGGGGTGACTCAGCCGCTAGTGGTTCAACAAACGCCACTAGCGAAACCACAACGGTCAGCGATACGACCGCTACCTCTGCAACCGATAGAACGACCGCAACGGAAGAAACCCAGCAAGAGGGTGATGAAAGATTGCAGTGCACATTGAAGCCGGGCGGGACTAGGTCATGCCGCTCCGTAGCCTCACGCAAGAGACTCCTCGCGGAGTTAGAGGCGAAAGAGCGGTTAGCCGAACTCAAGCTCGAGCAGGCTCAGTTGCAAGCAAGAACGGAATTGCAAGAAATACACGTGCAGCGACTACAAGCAGAAGCCGGATCAACCGATGATGAAGATGAAGAAATAGAAGACGATTTGGCACCAGTGCGCATTAGTACATGGTTGCAAGAAAAACCTACAGCGCAACCCGCGCCTCAGCCCGCGCCTCAGCCCGCGCCACAACCCGCGCCACAACCAGCACTGCAGATCGCACCACCCGTACTTCAACAGTGTGCGCCGCAATACGCTCCGCAACATACCGCGCCGCAACCCACGTCATACTTCGCGCCGCAACCAGCACTGCAGATCGCACCACCCGTACTTCAACAGTGTGCGCCGCAATACGCTCCGCAACATACCGCGCCGCAGAAAGAAGACTATGGACAGGCGCAGCAACAAATCGACGTCGCTACCTTAGCCGCTGCTCTATCACAAGCAGTACGAAGCACAAGGGAGCCGCCGAAATATATACAAGAGCTGCCCTCATTCAATGGTAGCAGCAAAGAATGGCTCAGCTTCAAGACAATGTACGAAGAATCTTCAAAGTACTTCACGGCGAACGAAAACATAGCGCGAATACGCCGAAGCTTAAAAGGGACAGCAAAAGAAGCCGCAGGTTGCCTATTTATAAGCCAACCAGATCCCAGAATTATAATAGAAGCTTTGGAAAGGAGATTCGGACGACCAGAAGCGTTAATTCACTTGGAAATAGAGAAGCTGAAGCTGCTGAACAAAGTTACGGACAATCCCAGGGAGCTATGCATATTTGCAAATCGCATAGCAAACGTAGTGGGCACCGTGGAAGCACTCAAGAAAGCACACTATCTGCATAGTCCAGAAATGACGCGAGTTATCACAGACAAACTCACGCCCATATTGAAAAGCAAATGGTACGACTATGCAGCCAGAAAGAAAGAAGATATCCCAGAGCTTAAGAAGATATCAATGTTCTTAAACGAAGAAGCGGATAAATGCAGCGCGTATGCCTTGCCGGAGTTCATCGCAGAGGACAGCGAAACAAGAGAGCGAAGACCGAGAAAAATAGAACGTGCCTTTGCCACAAGCAAGAAACCATATGAAGAACGCTGCCCTCAATGCAAACAAGAACACAAACTACCCGATTGCAAGTCATACGCCGCTCTGTCCACAAATGACAGATGGGAAGTAGCAAAGAAGTACAATATCTGCTACCGCTGTCTGCGAGGCAAACATCGTCGATTGCTGTGCAAAGCTCCACTGTGCGGAAAAGGCGGATGCATGATGAAACACCATAAATTGTTGCATCACGACAGAACAGCAGTAATGGAAAAAGAACCCGCTATGGAAACCGCAACATCGGCAAAGGAGGTCAACACAGCGACTCGACCGTACAAGCACCGCCGCGCTTACCTAAAGATTGCGCCCGTAACAATAAGGGGGCCGCTGAGCTGCGTCGAAACATACGCATTATTGGATGAAGGAAGCACGGTCACCTTAGTCGATGCCTCAATCGCCGACGTCATCGGCGCCGACGGCCCAGCCCACACAATGTGGATACAAGGGGTCGGCTCGGAGGTGAAACACGAGAAGAGCAAGATCGTCAGCTTTAAAATAAGAGGAACGTACGCGCAAGAAGAACACAACATAGAAGCAGCGCGTACGGTAGAGCGGTTGGACTTCGCGCCAGAATCCGTGAATGAAAATCACTTGGAGAATTGCCCACATCTGTTGGATATCAAAGAGGATATCACCTACGAACGCGCCTCACCGAAAGTACTAATCGGGCAAGATAACTGGCACCTCATAGTGTCTAGAAAACTGCGCGTCGGCCGTCGAGACCAACCAGTCGCCTCATACACCAACCTGGGCTGGGTTCTGCATGGCTGTCATAGCTCATTGACGTCGACGGTCACCTTCTGCGGCAGACTACATCAGAGGGAAGATGCACCACCGATAGAAGAAGAAATAAAAAGTTATTTCAAATTGGAGTCACTGTGCATCGAGCCGAGAAGACCGAAAGAAGATCCCGAGCAGCGAGCCATGCAAATATTGAACGAAACCAGCCAGAGGTCAGCGGACGGCAGATTCGAGACAGGGTTGTTGTGGAAACAAAAGGACTTCCAAATACCAAATAATTATAAAGAAGCGGAAAGGCGCCTGCACACTTTAGAGAAGAGGCTCGACCGAGACAGCAATCTCAAGCTACAGTACGAAGAACGCATAGAGAACCTCTTCAACTCGGGTTACGCAGAGCGCGCGCCAATGCCACCGCCGCAAGGAAGGACATGGTATCTGCCACACTTCCCAGTCATCAACCCTGCGAAACCGAACAAGCCACCGAGATTGGTACACGACGCCGCAGCGAAGACAGCCGGAATATGTCTCAACGATATGCTTCACTCGGGGCCCGACTTATTACAATCATTGCCCGGAGTAATCATGAGGTTCCGACAGTATCCGTATGCAGTGAGCGCCGACATAAAAGAAATGTTCATGCAGATTAAAGTGCGCAAAGAAGATAGAGACGTTTTACGTTTCTTGTGGAGAGGCAAGCGGCGGGAGGACCAACCGGAGGAATATAGGATGACGTCAATCATCTTTGGAGCGACATCATCACCATGCACAGCATTATACATCAAAAATAAAAATGCTGAAGAACATGCTGAGGCGTACCCAGAAGCTGCGGTCGCCATAAAAAGAAACCATTATATGGACGACTACTTGCAGAGCTTCCACTCTGTCACGGAAGCTCAGCAAATATAATAAATAATAAATATAATAATAGCTGGAATTGTTTCCATTATTTTCCACTGTGCGCCGTTGAAGAATACAAAAAGTCTCCGATCATACTCTAAAACTCATGGCTGTTATACGGGAAATGAAGCTGCAGTTTAAAAAAAAACTAATTTTACGGATTTTATCGTGTATATTAACTTATTTTATATTCCCGACGTTTCGGATGCTTTCCAGCACCCGTGGTCACAAGGGACTGAGGTGTTTGACGTACTGATGTCATAGCTAGCCCGGCTACCATCAGTTTTTTAATATTCATTTTTGGTTCGATTTACGCAGAATGAGCTTACAGTAACTTGAAGTCTAGCAGTGGTATGCTTGGGTTTGGATTTGATTTTATTAATTATAGGATCCCAAGCAGATGACAGCACCCATCTATCTTCTCTATTGAAATGAGGATGTTTTTAATTTCAATAGCCTCGCGAATCATCCTACGGAGGAATCGATGCCCTTTTGCGAGGATTTGTGGTCTATCAAATCTAATGTAATGGCGGGGACGATCTAGAATTTGTTCACACACTGCAGACTTCCCGGAACGTCGGTGCTTCAAGTCAACTATATGTTCTTTCACACGGGTTTTAATAGAACTTTTTGCTTGTCCTATGTAAGATAGACCACATTTACAATCCAGCTTGTACACTCCTGCAACTTGTAGATGGATATATAGCTTGACGGATGGTAAAAATTGACAAATCTTCTTTGGCAGCTTGAAGTATGTTTTAATGAAAGCTCGCTTCAAGGTGTAGCCAACCTTGCTTGTGACTTCTCTGACATAGGGTCGTACAGCAGGCACACGCTCGACTGTGGTCAACTTCACTCGGTCACTGTAACGTAGGTGCGAGATCCGAAGCTTGTTATCTTGCAGTACTTGCTCGACGTGCTGAAGCTCGGCGGCCAGATTTTTTTCTGTCACAGATCCCTCGTGTTCTCTGAAACAAAGTTTTTGCCACGGTAGCTAACTGTGATAGATGATGGTGCAATTCACCATTTATATATCGGTTGATATGGGTATTTTTTCTGTACACAGTATGACTAATAGTGTTATCAAGATTTCGGATGACTAAAACATCTAGGAAAGCTAAAGTATTGTTTACCTCTAACTTCATTGTGAATTGTATTTTAGGGTTTATGGAATTAAGGTGGTTTAAAATGTGGTTACTTTGTCAGATGGTAAAATTGTGAAAGTATCGTCTACGTACCGCTTGTAGAATCTTGAATTTACAGGAGTAGTAACCGATAAAATCCGTAAAATTAATTTTATTTAAATGTGTAGTATTCGCGTAAATACATATAAGAAATCATTATGAAGCTGCAGTCTTCAACAGATTTGACATCATACAAGCAACTGAACACAGACCTCCAAATGCATGCGGCGGGACTTCCGCAATTTCAATACAGCTCGTAAGAAGAAGTAATTGAGTGGAACCAAGTGTCCAAAGTCTTTGCCAGAGAGCTATCTGCCAGAAAGAGCCTACTGTCAGAGCCGGATATCGAATGTGGCAGCATGGTTTCCGGGATACCTGAGATATTGAGTGAGATTGAGAGGTTCTATAGGCAGCTATCCACATCATCGTTGGAGCCACAAGCAAGTGTGAGTAACGACACAAGAACAAGTATTATCTGACCCAATTCCGATGATATCCTGGACATCTATTTCCGGAGATTATAATGGCTTTCCAGCACATCAAAAATGACAAAGCCTTATGCGACGTTGGAATTATAGCGCAGATTCTGAAAACTGGTGGAAAACCGTTACTTGAAGTTCTTCAGAAGCTCTTTAGTTCCAGCCTCGATGGTGGGTCTACTCCGGAAGCATAGGGCAGAAGTGCGGTAATCTTGTTGTTCAAGAAAGGCCAAAAATGTTATCTTATACTACAAACCGATTTTCCTTTGGAGCTCCGCCTACGTGCTATTTTCGAGAGCCATTACGAATCGTTTAGCATGAAGACTCGACGACTCCTAACCTCTCAAACAAGCTGGTTTTCGAAAAGGCTTTAATACCATAGACCAAATATATACGTTTCGGCAAATTTTACAGAAGTCCGAAGAGTATAATCTGTGACTTTGCCTTGCGTGTATGGACTATCAGAAAGCCTTAGATTCCGACTAAATTTGGGCGGTGCTACAGTCCCTTTAGCGGTGTCATGTTGACTGGCGTTATGTCAAACTGCTGAAGTGTTTGTACAGTAGGGCCGTGATGGCTATCCGAGTACAGAAAAGGAGTACGAAACCTATCCAACTATAGAGAGGTGTAAGACAGGGTGATGTTATATCGCCGAAACTCTTCACCGCTGCATTGGAAGACGTTTTCAAGCTACTGGACTGGAAAGCATACGGTATTAATATCAATGGCAAGTACAAGACTCATTTTCGATTTGCCGACCATATAGTTCTTATGGCAGAATCGCTGGAGGACATAAGCACTATGCTCAATGAACTCAATAGTGTCTCCCAACGGATAGGTCTTAAGATGAACATGGACAAAACAAATATTATGTGTATCTACATGGACATTAACCATGTCACACCTATGCCGGTAGTTGTTGGGAGCACTAAGCTCGAAGTTGTTGACGAGTATGTTTACCTGGGACAAATAGTCTGACTAGATAAGTCCAACTTCGACCGGGGTCAATCGACGGAATCAACCCTGCTCAGCTCGGAAATTAGGAAATATCTTCTCGTCAGGTATACCTCAATACCTGAAAAGGAGATTGTACAACCAGTGCGTGTTGTGAGTGATGATTATGGATCTGAGACGTGGTCCTTCACTGTTGGCTGTATAAAGACGCTTAGCGAGCTATGGCAAGAGCGATGCTCGGGGTTTCTTTGCGTGATAAACTTAGAAATGAGGATATCCGCAGTAGAAGCAGAGTGACCAACATAGCCCAACAGGTTAGTAAGCTGAAGTGGTAATTGGCGGGCCATATAGCTTGAAGAACCATTGACTGAAGGGGAAATAAGGTTCTTGAGTGGCGACCTCATACCGGTAGTTAAAGGGCGACCCCTCACTAGACGGAGTGATGACCTGGTAAGACAAGCAGGAAATCGATGGATGCAGGTGGCTCAGGGCCGTGCTTTGTGGCATTTCTTAGGGGAGGCCTATGTTTAACAGTGGACTTGCGAATAGCTGTAATGATGATGATGGTGACCCTAGGGAAATATATCATGTTGTAAATCGCGGCCATTTGCGTACTGTGAGCACTGAAGCTTTCGAGGTAAAGTGCTCACAGTACTTTGATCACGTGAGCAAACTACATAACAGCGCCTAGAGATTTAACAGATTAAACGAATGATTGTTTTTGTTATGGATTAATTTTTGTTATTCTAATAAATTAAGACATGAGAAAACGTGTACACGATAAATATTTTCATTTGAAGATTGTGTCGTAAAATGGGATGACAATATACTGGACTGCGTTCCGTTATAAGCTCAACTCAAATACTAAATTGACGTCACACCTTACAGTGGTCACTGTACTCGTATATATCGGAACATACCCAGAAAATAAAAAGTATAGCATGATTGCGGTTGGCTCACATCCTCAACGAATTTAATGACGTCACAACCAATCAGAAGTCGATTTTTTGTTAAAAAAAATTAACTATTTTTTATTTATAAGTACAAAAAAAATGGAATTGTTTATAAAAAAAAATATATTAAGGAATTATCCTTTAATTTATATGTAAGTTTGTGGAAAAAAAATTGCAATTTCTGTATTATGAACTCAAATCTACAACAGTCACTCAACTAAGCTTAGATAAACGTGCGTTCACTATATTGAAGTCCGACGGAATTTATGCGACGACTAATTGGTTCTGCTGTCGGAATAATGAGGAGACGGGAAAGGAATTTCAGTTGTTCCGCGTGAATACTTAAAGACATCAGTACTTAATTTGTTGCATTATTGCGCTCTTAGAGTTACTGTGACGGGAGCGTATTTTCTTAAGAATAAAAGTTAATTATTTCTGACACGCATGAAAATGTAAGTCTTGAGTGTGTTGTATGTTACTTTTTACTAAGTAACCTAAAAGCTTCAATGTTGTTGGAGACTTAGTAGCTTATGGGCCAGCGCCCGCTAAAACTTCTTCCGATGCGAGAGTCACAAATGACCATGTTCACCTAGGACGATTCGCAAAGCATCCTTATTTCAATGAAGAAGATGACTGAGTATTACCATCAGCTGGAAATCCCCTAGTTAATTTAATTAAATCCATACCCAAGAATATTAATACAATACTTCAAGATATTGTAAGCTTGTTCTGCTTTCTTAGGTCAAAAATTAATATTTAAAATTTGATGGTAGCCTTTGTTAACTATGACATCAGGAGGTTAAACATCGCAGTCTGTGACCACGATCAAAGGAGCTGTAAAGCGCTAGAAACATCGGGAATTAAAAAAAAAATAAACTTAAACGCGATAAAGTTACTGAAACTCGTTTTAATGATTTTCAGTGCTGTTCAACTACTAGTACATACTCGGTGGTGAAGGAAAGCAACGTGAGGAAACATGTGTGATAAAAGGTGGAGGCGTTTGACACACATAAATTGAACATGTAGATATACACATTCAGTTCCGGAACAATCATTTGTAGGTTTGTAGGTCATGGAAAAACTTATTTGAATCCAGGAGAACGAAAACAAAAGGTTAGTCACTGCGCTACCTGGATAGCATTAGGACCCCGGCAGCAAATATCAAAAACTTAAGGCTACATATGCGTTTTCATTTAATCTAACTAAATGCATCTTTACCAACAAGTCATTCTTTGTCTGTCACCATATCACAATAGCATTATGATGCAATTTTTTAATGTTTACTTAAAGTAATATTTTCTACTTTTTTCATAGAATAAGGATAACAAACGAGTACATAGTACACAGCCCTTTTGGTGGTGAGTGGATGCTGTAAGCCCGTAGACATCTACATCTATCCTTAATTAAGAATCGCGTTGTCACCCCTAAGAACAAAATGGTATTCCTTGTATACCATACTCAACACAGCAGCTTTATTATTTTTCACGCTTGTAGTCTGTGAGAGCATAGTCCTTCCCAGGTGTTCCGACCTAATCATTCTACAAACATAATACATGTATAGCTGCAGCTTAGCTCTCCTGCGTATATTTTTAACTTTGTTGCTACAAACTAATACGAAGAATCTGTTGTTTATTTTATGTAGTCCTTGTTTTAGAGATTCTTGTTGAAGTCAAGTTGTTTTTTGAATTATCGGGTTTTTTCACAGACACTATTTTCCTTTGACCGAAACTCGTGTTTGGCCGAGAATCAAATACGTATAGGTCGCAGCACGTAAGACTAGCGGTGACCGCTGTTGCGCATAAGTCGAAAATAAGGTATCATGGGGTAGTAAGAGGGTCGTGAAGCGGGCGTGCGTATCGTATAGGTTCGCCGCTAAGGGCAGAACAAAGTCTGCCTGGCCAGCTATTATAATAAAATATACACTTATAAATTTATAATTTTATGTCACTCTATATTTTTAGATATTATTATGGCGTTTATGTACTTATGACATTGTTTCTGTTTTACTTAATTGATTAATCGCATAATTTTTGATGCATATTTATTGTGAGTCCTCTAAAGCAATTAGATATAATTTTAATTAAAAGTTTTTTGTTAATACATTCTTATCAATTAATTTATTTTTTATTTATTTAAAATAAAGGTCTGCCTACAATTGCTACAATTTTACATACTAAATCTAAATGTATAATAAAGTCTTATATTAATTGCACAATTACTTACAAGTAAACACCGCTAAACTTTTTTTTAGCGTTAGTAGGTAGTAGTATAGCGTTAGTTAGTAGTTAGTAGCGTTTTATTATAGTTAGTAGGTAACTGCTATGGCCGAATTTTCTAAAATTATTTGTAAAATTTGTTTGTCATAACATTGTAAGACTGTTGTTATTCAAAATTAATACAATAATTAAAATAAAAAATAAAATTAATACATGTACAAATTCTATTGGAGATAAAAAATGTAATTTAAATGTAGGTATATGGGGATGTGTTAGCCAACTTCTTAAAGAAAAGGACGACGCGCCTGCAATGTTTTTTATACTTCCACGATCCATTTCAACACACTTTCAAACCCTCCATAAATCAAAAACGAATTCCAAGAACTGTACTAAAAACTAACCGCACTCATATATTTCATCATCATCATCATTACAGCCCTTCACAAGTCCACTGCTGAACATAGGCCTCCCCCAAAGAATGCCACAAAGCACGGTCCTGAGCCACCTGCATCCATCGACTTCCTGCATGTCTTACCAGGTCGTCACTCCATCTTGTGGGGGGACGCCCTACACTTTGCCTACCGGTACGAGGCTGCCACTCGAGAACCTTTCTTCCCCATCGGTTGTCGGTTCTTCGAGCTATATGGCCGGCCCACTGCCACTTCAGCTTACTAATCCGTATATATATCTCATATATTTGTCGACATTTAATTCTTATAGCTGAAATAGGAAAAGAAAATAATGAAATTTAAACGCAAGAAAACCTTGGAAGTCAAGTTATTATAGTAAATTTATTAAGATTTACGAGTATAAAAATATAAAAAAAAACTAAATTTAATGATTTTTTTTTGTAGTATAAGTGACCAACAAGCACACAGTCAACCTACGAGTTCGTTTCGGACTTTCGATTTGCTTTGCGAATGGACTATACGTCTCCCATGCGTTAAATTCATTTCGATAATTTTATTTTTAAATTTAAATTTAAAAGTAAAGGGTTCGTCCTCTGTTTCATTGTCGCTTCGGTTATTCCATTCTTATATTTCGTTTTGTATAATTAATTTAATTTAAATACGTTAAAGTGTTAAATTGTTCGTGCCTTTTGTCTATTAATAGACTCAGGTGACTCGGGTTTTATTACTTTAAAAATTATTGTGTAAAACATTGGTGGGTTATCACTCGCCATTTTACAGAATGACTTATAGTTACATTTTTCCCCACCTTACGCACCGTATGCGCCGAATTTTAGAATTTGTTGTATGAAGTCATAATAATATGAAACCAAACACATTACACCCGCACCGTACGCGCCAAATTTTATAAAATGCGGTAGGTATCCGAATACTGAAGGACACATGCTCATGGCGTCATATAACGCCACGCGTTTGGCGCATGTATGGAGTGTAGAGTATAAGGAGAACCATCTTATAAGGGGCGAAAGTTGAAAAAGTGTCCTACTATTTACTGTAAATAGAGGCAAAAAATTTCATGACTAGAGTAGTTAGTAAAATGCCAGTATACAAAATCTCAACTATTTACGTAGTACAAAATCAAGCGGATTGGTCGGTCCTTGTTTATTTCTCCATCTTATTCTAATTACTTTTGGCGCTATTTTTTTAAATTTATCCTATGCTACTGCAGCGCCACCTTTATTGGACACGTTTTTAGGGACACTTTTCATATATAGAGATGGTCCTCCTTCTACTCTACACTCCATAGGCGCGTGGCGCCTTGCCTAATGTTGCCAACTTAGTGGATGTTTCGACTTACGTGATAACTTTTGTATTTTTATAACTTTTAATTAGTTCGTAATTAATTATAATTAAACATAATTTGATTTTTTTTGCATTTATAATCAATATAATATATACTTAATAATACTTAGTGATAAATTATTTAAATACTGAACCAAAAAAAATGATAGTGAATTTTAATTAAAAACCTAATTATACCTGTTAATTTAATCTATACAAATAAATAGAATTGAAGTGTGTTTGTAATGTCAAAATAACAGCTTTTTACTAAATGCATATGAAAGTATTTAGGGTACTAATAACAAGAAAATATTTTTTTTAAATTTTTGTCTGACACATAACAGACAGCTGTTTGTTCCGGCTAATCTCCGAAATGGCTAGCCCGATTGTGACGGGATTTTCACTGGCAGATAGCTGATGTTATAAGGAATAACTTGGGCTACTTTTATTTAAGTTATAATTAGGGTTCCACGCAAAAAAATTAAAACCCATGAAATCCAATAGTAACGCGGGTGAAGTCGCGGGGAACAGCTAGTTATCAATAAAAATACTTACCTCAAACATACAACAAATCTTTTCTCTAGTTCAATTGGCTTTCTAAATCTTGAATTTTCCTTAGAAATATGGTTTTAGTATATGTAGCATTTCTTGAAATTTCTTGTATGTTAATTGCAAATATTTAAAAAATCGTTCATCATCATAATATAACAAGTCTTTAAATAAAGTTTAATGTTTTCCATATAATTGCCTTTAAATTAATATTATGAATCTATATTTTGGTCCATAGTGATTCCGAGCGATCATTATCACTGTATCGTTTCACACCAGTGGTTAGATAAAACTGCAAACGTTGTTGCGAATACAAAATATTTGCGTACGGCGCGGTTTGCGACTTTATCAGGGCCTCGTGTAGCATGTTAGCTGACAAGGTCGTATATATTTTTATTCTATTTTTAACTTTTAAACGGGATGTGATTAAACTTAGTTTTTGGTTAATCCACTCAGTTTTTTTGGCAGGTTTTACACAATAACTTTAAACATATCCTCACTTATTATATTTAAGTATTAATATTTATTTCTCTTGTGTATTTTTCCCCACTTTGGGGGGAGTTTTAAAATTTAACTAATAGTGCAAAATACTATACAGGGTCATTTTTAATTTACTAAAGACCTTTTGGAAATATATTGGTTGCATCATTATAAAGAATTTTAGCGAGATCACTCTTTACAGAATATAATACATTTACGAAAAACTACTTTTAAGTTTTTGTTGTCATGTCTGACTCCTTTTAAGTCTATATTTTGTAGTACCTAATTAATTTCAAAATAAATCAACAAAGAAAATGCCTTTTCTATTCACGCCAGGCTTCACTAACGTTTTCATTGTAAATTGTTAAAATTCGCACCATTTCGGTATACTCAATATTTGAGTATCGGTAAGCCATTGTAACAAGGTAACGTTCGCAATATTAATCTCACAACGGAAGGAGAAACGTCACAGGCGCACCACAGGTGACAGAAGACACAGATAAATAGGTCAAGTTCAAATGAACAAGCGCCGTCTCCTATACCCCTCCACCCTAATTAGCCACGCGCTTTGTTTTGCTAACTAGGACTATTATCATTTAGAAGGTCCAATTAAAATATTTGTATTTTTGTATGAAAATAAAAATTGAAGAAATATTTTTTTTTCTTACAGATGTTGTTGATATGATGTAAATATATATTCCCAAAAGGTCTTCAGTAAATTAAAAATTACTCTGTATAATAATGGGTTTTCGCACAACACCCTACCATAAGCAGGGTGTTTTGATTCCATTTTGTTTAGTTCCAGTTCTTTCTAATTCTATAATCTTAATAAATAAAAGCGATATTAGATGACTGCGTTACTCGTATGTGCTAAGGGAGTAGTACTAACTACGTGCTGAAGTGCAAAGGGAGGTGCTCCGCTTTTAAACAGAGCGCTTTTCGGAAGTAAACCCGGGATAGCTGATGCTCTCCCCACTCTCTCCGTTATTATCCCCGTCCCGCAAAGACTCCGATATGTTTGCGTCAGAGAACTCAGGTGCAAAGGTGACCAAGCCGGCCGACCGCGCTAGAAAAGTGGCAAAGTTCCCTACCACCTCCCCCTGTCAGATCCCTTCTCAGCCCTCTTCTCAGGCTTTCTTCCGTGCGCCCTTTAGGACTTCGAGCGCGGGTAATTCGGGCGTCTTAGACTAGGCGTCCTCCTCGGGCGAGGACACTGAGGTGGAAAGGTACCCTGAGGGAGCGTCTTCCTCCGGCGACGAGGGCTTCACCATCGCCGAAGGAAGGAAGAGGCATATTACGACCGCGAAGAAGGCGGATACCTCCAGGCCGGCAAAGAAGGCCGCTCCAGCCAACGGTGGGGCTGTTGCTGCCCACCTCAGAGGAAACAAACCTCTCCTAAGCAGACCGATAAGGCTCCATTAAATAGGATATTCCATTATATAGGCCATTATATAGGATAAGGCCACGTAGGATCGTATATCCCGGGTTATGGCCATCAAAAAGATAGGCTTCTGAAAAGCCAAGCCCTTCGGACAGAGCATCGTAGTCGCGACCAACACGGTCGAAGATTTAAGGGCTGGTGTTTACATCCCGAGTCGCCGAAGCAGCAGCCGAGGCTTGATAACACTCCTGTTTACTGCGTAATGCAGTCTTACAGGAGCGACCAAACCAAGGCTGAGTTCTGCCTCCGATGGGCAACATCCAGCCCAGCCTCGGTTTGGTCGCTCCTGTAAGACTGCATTATGTAGTAAACAGGAGTGTTATCAAGTCTGGGCTGCGGCTTCGGCGACTCGGGATGTAAGCACCAGCATACTTAAAAAGAATTATAACTTCGCCTCCAGGTCCTTCAAAAGAGTTATTGCCAAGGCAAAGTTAGAGCACATAGGCAGATTTGGCGAGAAACTAGTTCGCCTTCCGTCGGGAACCCGTTCATTTTGGTCTCTCGCCAAGGCTGTCCAAGGGAATTTCTGTAAGCCATCATTACCATCTCTGCACAGGGAGGACGACTCACTGGCCCAAGCTGCAAAAGACAAAGCCGACCTTTCAGGCTCCCTTTTTGCATCCAACTCGACTCTTGATAACGGCGGAAAATCACCGCCGACCATCCCGCGGTGTGAGTGCTGGATGTGCGGTTCTCACAGCGTTCGGTTCGCAAAGCACTCCTCTCCCTGGACATCCAGAAGTCGAGTGGGCCTTACGGAATTCCCCCAATTGTGCTGAGGACGTGTGCTCCGGAGTTGACATCGGTCCTAACGCGTATTTTCCGGTACTCCTACTTCCTAGGCGTAGTCTCGAAATCTTGGAAGATAGCTTTTGTCCACCCGATCCCTAAAAGAGGCGACCGCTCAGACCCGTCCAACTACAGGCCTATCGCCATCACCTCCTTGTTCTCCTAAGTAATGGAATCCATTATTAACTGCCAGCTCATGCGGTACCTTGAGGATCACCAGCTGATTAGTGACATCCAATACGGTTTTCTTCGGGGTCGATCAGCTGGTGATCGTCTGGTCTACTTGACTCTTAGATGGGCGGAGGCAATAGTGTCCAAGGGGGAGGCGTTGGCCGTTAGTTTGGAGATTGCGCAGGCCTTCGATCGGATTTGGCACAAAGCGCTTCTTTCGAAGCTCCCTTCCTATGGGCTTCCAGAGAAATTGTGCAATTGGATCACCAGCTTCCTTGCAGATCGGAACATCAAGGTCGTTGTAGATGGTGCATGCTCCGACTACAAGCCTATTAACGTTGGTGTTCCAAAAGGCTGTGTGCTATCACCAACTCTGTTTCTTCTGCATATTAATGATATGTTGCTAACTGGTAACATTCATTTCTATGCGGATGACAGAACTGGTGATGCTCTATACACTGGCCGTGCCAATATTACTCGAGAAAATGTTGCCGAGTACCGGATTAAACTTATGTCCGAAGTCGAGTCTTTGCTGAACAAAGTATCGGATTGGGGGCGACTAAATCTAGTCCAGTTTAATCCTCTACCATGTAAATGTAAACACAGCCAAATGTAAACTAAAAATATTGTATATATATACGTGTAGAGTCATGCTGCTATATTATAATAATCAGCCCAACTTGAAAAGACTACGCTCTCACAGAATACCAGTTTAAAATAGCAACTTAATGCTCTTTTGTTTCATATCTCACAATACGTAGAAAACCGGACCCATTTTGCTAGTAATGAGGCATTCAATCTTATTCCTCAGGGTTCACGGTGCCTTAAAATTTTGATTCTTAATCTAGGATAAATGTAGATGTTTATGGGTCACAGTATCATCTTACCATTAGGTTGACTGTTTTGTTTTTCTGAATGTGTATGCAGCTGGCCGTGCGGCCTTTATAGCTTCATCGAAATAGGCTCGTTAGTGAAGAATTACGAGCTATTAAGTGCAATGATTCTGCCTGCGTCGAGGCGTTTGCACCGACTGCAGTCCCAAGGTTCCTTTTGCTAGTTTCGGAGTGAGGCTCCTTTTGCTTGGGAGGAGGGGTGGGGGTGGGGGTAGCTCAATCCCGGGCTGATGCAAGGGTACGCAAGGAATCGCAATGTGTGAGACGGAACGCAAAACTAAAATCACGGGTACTGAGCCTCGTGTACGGGGTTTGTCTGTGACCTCGCGTTCACCGGCGGGCGTGGTGTGCCATAGTGTTCTGTACTAGTGTAGTGTCTGAATATGTGTGTGTGATAGCGTTAAATATACGGCTTCCCTCTCCTGTCGAGAGGGTGGGTGGGATCGGAGGCTCGGCTGAGTGGTCTGTTCGAGTCCCCTCGGAAGCCGCCCACTCAGCCTAAGCTGTTAGGACGACTCCCCACGCTGGCTCTGCCAAGATTCTCCGGGGTCCTCTCGGAATGGCTGATCTTCGTCGGTATGTTTAACAGCCTGGTGGACGCTCGGAGGGACTTGACCCCCTGCCAAAAAATGGGGTACCTCCTGGCATCACTGGAGGGGGAGGCCCTGAGCGTCGTCGGCCACCTTAAGCTGTCGGACGACGCCTACCAAAACGCCAGGGACCTCCTCGCTGGAAGGTACGCCAACGTCCGGCGGATTGCTGACGAGCATGTTCGGGGGCTGCTGAACCTCCCGCTGCTGAGGAAACGGACCAGACTACGGGAGGATATCGTGAATCCAGTCGTCGTAGTGTGCAACTCGTTGCGGCGGCTGGATTTACCGGTGGACGAGTGGTCTTTTCTGTTACTCCATATTGTGCTGTCCCGCCTGCCCCTCGACCTTCGGCTCCATTTTGAGGAGAGGTACGGAGGGGATGGCGCCGCGTATATTTACCCCTTTAGGGACCTGCTGCGGTTCCTGGAGGAGCAGTGAAGGCAGTTAGAGAACGGAGCAGGCACCGTCGAGGGCCCCCCGGCTGCCGCCCGAGCAGTGCCCAGGGAGAGGCGGAATAGGACGGCCAAGATGTCGCCCACCCCCCTGAGGCCGAGCGGAGCCCCCTCGGGAGGGCCTCCCCCCCCCCTACCCTCCTATAGTGGCCTAGCGGCCCGAGAGGCACCTCCATGCTCTTATTGTTGAACGTCCGACCACCGAGCGACGTCGTGCCCTAAGTTGTTGCGCAAGCCGGCTCCGGCGAGGCGAACCATCGCCAGGGAGCGCCGCTGGTGCTACTCGTGCCTTGCACGCGCTACCAGGGCAACCACCACATCATGTTGTGCCTGGGTGCGCGCGGCGCGTCCTCCCCGGGTCCTGCCAGCCCCCCGACTCCCACGGGCGGGGGCTCTCCGCTACGCCCTCTGTCGGGCGAAGCTCGACGCTCGCCGGTTGACCACGGCGCCCCTCGTTCTGAAGGGAGTCCCTCCCCCGACTGGTCGGGGAGTCGTTCCCCCAGGGTCGTCACCCCCTCTCAGCTGGTTGAGAGTGGATTCGCAGCCAGCGGTCAGCTAGACCGTTCTCACCCCCGTTGGCTGAGTGGCCGCGACTGGAACACCGCCCGCCCCCCTTTGGTCGGTGCCGGTATTACCAGGTTCCGGAGGCCGCGTATCGGTCCCGGACCTCGGAGCCGAGGATCCCCGAATTTCTTCAGGTCGGCCCGTTCGGGGACTTCCAGTCGAGGGTCATCGGGATGCCGTCGGAGTGCCGCTCTCGGGGCCCCCGGTTCGGGTGCCGGTCCGACCGAGGCAGCTCCAGATAGGAGGCTGCCGCCCTAGCTCCCGCCATGGCCGCCTCCACTGAGCCTTTGAGCCGTCAGCAGTCCACCTGTCAAACTGTTCTATTGCCGACGGCCTCAGTGAAGGTGTACAACCCGAGCGGCGACCGCTTAACGGTTCGAGCTCTATTGGATTCGGGTTCCCAACGTAGTGTGGCCAACACTTGGTTGGTGGGAAGACTGGGGCTCCCCTGGAGCTCTTAATCACGTCCGATGGTAGGTATCGGAGGTGCCGAGCCTCCTGCTTCTAGGGGACAAGCGTAGTTGGTGTTCAGTCCTGCCAGCGAACATCTTCGCATTTTAGTCAAGGTAAATGTTCTCGATGACATCGTAGGGTTTCTCCCTAACGTTCGTATAAATGACAGCGCAGTTCGCTGTGCGTCGGGTTCGAGACCGGCAGACCCTCGGTGGGCCCAACCGGGGCCTATAGATTTGTTACTGGGGGCCGACACGCTGGGGTTCATAATGTTAGGTGAGATACGAATTCTACAGCCCGATGGCCTGTCAGCCATGTCCACGATATTTGGGCACAGCTCCTTTGGACCGGTTATGTGGTCTCTTCCCCCTCCGATGGCCGACCCGCTCTCCGTTGTGGGCGTGTCCCTTTCGGAAGCCGTCCAGCGGTTCTGGGAAATTGAGGAACCATCAGATGCGGATCGAATCAACCCTCTGGACCGTGAGTGCGAGTTGTTCTTCCAGAACAATACCGGCCGTCGGTTCGACGGTCGTTTCGTCACTCGCTTACCCTTTCTGGCCTCACGTTCTTCTTTAGGCCAATCTCGTGCACTAGCCGAAAAGAGGTTGCTGTCCATGGAGCGCCGCATGCGGCGGGACCCAGCCTTTCGCGACAAATATGTCAAGTTTTTGCGCGAGTATCAAGAGCTGGGTCACATGTCACCGTCCAACTTCGAATGGCTTTCACAGGAGCACTACTTCCTCCTTCACCATGCGGTCTTGAGGACCCCTGAGAGTAAGATTCGGGTGGTTTTTGACGGTTCCGCCCCCACATCAAAGGGTGTGTCCCTGAACCAGTGTCATCACTCTGGTCCTAAACTGATCAAGGACATATCCGAGATCTTGACCCAATTCCGTCGACACCAAGTGGTTTTTGAACCGGACATTCGGATGATGTTTCGACAATCAGTGGTCCATCGTGATGACCGTCGATATCAGCTGATATTGTGGCGCGAGAAGTCCAGCGATCCTATACAGGTGTTTGAGTTGAACACCACCACATATGGACTTCGGTCCAGCCCATATATCGCCATGCGAACCCTACTTGAACTCACTGAGAGAGAGCGGCTGAGATACGCTCGGGGAGCTTCTATTTTGGAGACTTCGGTCTACATGGTCTACATTTGTACGGGCGCTTACACCGTCGAGGAGGCCCTTGTCTTGCGAGACGAATTAATTGCCATCCTGAAGTCCGGAGGCTACGAGTTGCGCAAGTGGTTGTCGAACTCCCCTCACATTCTGAAGGACCTCTCAGGAGAGGATCAACAAAACCCTCATCTGTTCGAGCACCCTGAGAATCCTTATTTGTTGACTGTGCTGGGCATTCAATATCAGCTTGTTCAGGACACCTTCACGTATAGAGTAAAACTTGACTCACCTCCCAAAGCATGGACCAAGCGCTCCGTGCTGTCTACCGTAGCTCGCACCTTCGACCCTAATGGATGGATCACCCCAGTTATCTTTTTGGCTAAGTGCTTTCTTCAAAAGCTCTAGATGTCCGGGTTGGGTTGGGACGAGCCTATTAGCGGGGTTCTCTTACGAGAGTGGCTCTCCATGCTCTCCTCCCTTCCGGACATCAACCGGGTTTCCATGCCAAGGTGCTTCCTCCCTCCAGGGAAATGCAGGGCTACCCTAGCTGGGTTTTGCGACGCCTCTGAGAAGGGCTATGCTGCTGTCGTATATTTGCGGACTGTGAGTTCCTCTGGTCATACTGCAGTCCATCTCGTACTCGCCAAAAGCAAGGTTGCCCTCATTAGGTCCCGCTTAACTATCCCTAAATTGGAACTGTCCGGTGTCACTCTTCTCACGCGGCTCCTCAACCACGTTTACTCGTCCTTGAAGCCTGTAATCGACATTACGGACGTCTACGCATGGTCGGACAGTGAGATAGTACTTTGTTGGCTCCGAGCCGCACCTCACAATCTTGAGGTCTTTGTGGCAAACCGCGTGTCTCAAATCCAGAGTTCTGAGACTTCTCTCAACTGGAGACATGTCCCAGGGGAGTTGAATCCCGCAGACTGCGCTTCTCGCGGCTGTGAGGCCCTCGCGCTGGTTGACCACCCACTGTGGTGGGGTCACGGTTGGTTATCTGAGCCTCAGTCATTCTAGCCCCAGGGTAATTACTCCGAACCTACCGATTTGCCGGGCCTACGAGCCCGAGTAGGAGTGGGCAAGGATAAGCCCACTCGGGATCTCTCCCTTCTGGAACGGTACAGCTCTCTCGATAAGCTCTTAGGAGTGACTGCATGGCTGCGCCGCTTTGTCCGCAATTCGAGAGATCCGTCCAACCGACTCTCTGATTGCGTTTTGTCCCCTAGCGAGCGTCGTGAAGCTTTGATGCATTGGACCTGTATGGTCCAAACGGAGCATTTTGAGCCCGTTATTGAAAACTTGAAGCGTGGCTCCGTTATCAAGGGCGCTCTGGCCCGCCTGATCCTCTTTCTGGACGACGCTGGGATGCTGCGCGTGGGCGGACGTTTGAAAAACTTTCAACTGCCGTGCGGGGCTCGACACCCGTTGCTGCTCCCTAAGGGCGGCGCCCCTGTCCGGTTTCTGGTAACCCACCACCATGTTAAGAATGCCCACGCTGGGTGTAACGCTCTTTCGGCTATTTTGCAGCGGGAGTTTTGGATTTTGGCTGGCCGTCGCACCATTCGGTGCGTCATCTTTAAGTGCATCCCCTGTTATAAACTGAAGGCCCCCATATCGCAGCCTCTGATGGGTGACTTGCCGCCCGACCGCGTCAGGGCCATCCGACCATTCGCTGGAGTCGGAACAGACTTTGCTGGCCCCTTCCTCGTCAAGTCCTCTAACCTTCATAACGCGCGTTCTGTTATACGGGGCTTCACCAAATGTCTTTTAAAAAAACTATTTAGAAATTACAACTGGACTTTATTATAGAATGACACAAATGTGGAATTGAAATTGAGAGGCGAGTATTTCGGATGAGAGTGTATGACGGACTGCGCGGTATTCCTAGTGTTGAAATAAGAAAGCACCGAAGCTACTAAGAGAGTGCTGACTGTGTGCTTTGTGTCAGCGGATCCCTAGTAAAAGGGAATCTATAACAACCCCCCCGTTGAGAGAATACTCACCCTTGAGTGAGTTTACGGCTAATCTATGCGTAGCTGTGGTTGATCGGCGTGATGATGATCTTCTGCATTTTCCTTGTTAAAATTAAAATACTCTCTGAAATACTTTCCTCTCTTACAAATTATATAGGTTATAATAGATATGCAAAGTGTTACAGATATAAGACTTATTATAGAGAAACTAACATTATACAAATTTGGACTTTCTGGGGTGTTTAGTCGTTTGATAATCTGATCGGAATCAGTGTTGTAAGATTTTAAATTTTCTAAATTCAAAGTTTTTACATTTATAGAAGACGTAAGGTTAACTGAATTTTTTTTTTAATTTACTTAACTTACAACAACTATCATTAATTATATTAAAATCCGAATATATTCCGGGAACATTTATACTAGGGTAGGGCTTAGTTTCTAATTTCAGATTCTTATGGAAAGCTACGCAATTAGGTGGAATTGTGAGTAATCCCGTCCCGGATAGAGTGTATTCGGTTAAATTGTTACTACACTCCACTGATAACTTAGTGTGTTTGGTTTGAACAAAAATCCATTTGTTGTTGTATAGTTTATGCCATATATCCAGATCACCGGAAATTAGTCTAAATGGACAGTTATCTGGGATTGATGTCAAGGCTTTCGTCATAATTTCTATTTCACAGGGTACATTATTGGATACCGTAGCTACATCTACAACATCACAAAGGTAGGTATTTGTCGGGATATTTTTACAATTATTTATGTCTTGTGGATAAACATAACTTGTTTTATCTTTGCTTAGCGCTACAAACTTTTCAGAAGGGATGATCATGGCAAAAGAGTTTGCTCTATCTTGAGCATGAGGAGTTGGCAAAGGTAAGTTCTTATATATATTATATTCTAACAAACTAACTAAAGGTAATTTTATGATAAAAATAAGCTTATTGTCTAAATAATAACATACTTAATCGGCAATGTTAATTAAAGTATGAATGTTGCTTAATTCTAGAGATATTGGAAAATGTGCGATTCCCCTGGTGTTGCAGTTGTTCATGGGCGGCGGTAGTCACTTACCATCAGGTGAGCCGCATGCTCGTTTGCCCCCTCACCTATAAAAAAAAATCTTTGTGTTTTGGCATAATTCTTAGGTTACTAATTATATCATTATACATTTGAGTTGGGCTTAGTATAGATGGATGTAGGGTGTTTGTTTTTACAAATAAAATTGAGTTTAACAAATCTTCGACTTTGAAGGACATTGTAAGTAAATTAGATAGCAAGGTATTTAAAACATTGGATAGTTTCGTTTGAAAACTGAGTATATTTAGCACTTCAGATGCATTTTTAACAGTAGAAGATAGGAGTTCAATGACGCTATTTAACTTTATTTGGTTGTCATTTAATTCCTCCAGGGATTTATTAACATAAGAAATAGCGGATTTGGAAACTAAGATATGCCTTTTGATAGACTCTGCTAGTTTGTTTTCGTTATTAAATAGAGCATGAATAGCTTTGTTGTAGTTTTCGGCGTCATCTTCATCCAGTGTGCCGAAAATGTGTTTAAATACCGTGCCAATACTTGAGAACCAGGCAGATCTCTTGGACATACCGTTTAGGATAATGTGGGAAATCGCATTAAAATCTCTTAAGATGTGGTTGTAAAGTGCTTCTAGGGGTTGTAACATATTTTCACACTGAGTATAATCTATGTCGGCACTCTCACGACACTGAAATCGGATTATTTTAAATACTTCATGAATGTTTTCCAAATGGTGTCGGATTGGAAGTACATTTACCGGAATAACGATGTGAAATTGATCATTAATTATCCTCAATGCACCAACAGGGTCGAAGAATATACCAGGGCTCTTGTCGATGCGTTCAATATATTGACCATTGCCGGTTGCAAGAATAATAGCACAAAATACGGTGGTGGTTCTGTAAATAATAATTAAGAGCTTAATACGTCTAGATTGTATAATAACGTGTATATAATGTAAAAGAAAAGTGTATAAATAAATTGTAAGTGTTAAAATATATGTCTTAAAACGAATGTAATTTTGATATTTAAGAACTTATGTCATGACCGTGTTTCATTTCATCGAAGTGGTATTTAACATGGCGTCTGTTA
Organism: Parnassius glacialis; assembly: GCA_033319125.1. Lineage (NCBI taxonomy): Eukaryota > Metazoa > Arthropoda > Insecta > Lepidoptera > Papilionidae > Parnassius > Parnassius glacialis. Next base: position 6,927,195 of record JAVANC010000024.1, on the reverse strand, counting down.
ATGAGGAGAGTAAGGGTATTATTACTGTGGACCTTGACAACTTTGTAAGGCCCCTTCCAAATGGGGGAGAGGGCTTTGCGAAGACGAAGATGATTTTTGATGTAGACGTAATCTCCTATTTTATATTTGACCGTGCGAGAGTTTCTGTCGTAGTATGTTTTAGACCTTTCTTTTGAAATTTGTATATTTTGTTGGGCTTTCTCTCGAGAAATCTTTAATCGATGCTGAAGCATTTTAATGTAATCAGGATAGGTAACGTTACTTTTTGATTCGAAAATAGTATCGGGAATATACGGCTTATGACCAAAAAGAAGTTCGTAAGGGGTGAACTGAGTTGTTGTATGGACGTTACTGTTGTAGGCTAACATCGCTGTATAGACGTATTTGTGCCAATCGGTTTGGTTTTCGTTCACGAAGGATTTAAGATACTCTTTCAAGGTGGCATGGCTTCTTTCGAGTGCACCTTGAGTCTGGGGATGATACGAAGAGGACCATATCTGTCTTATTTTTAAAAATTCACATTTGAAAAGGTCAGCCGTGAAATTTGTTCCTTGATCGGTAATTATGGATTTAGGGATCCCAAATTGCGAAATGTAATGAACTAGAGCTTCACATGTTTCTTCTGCGGTGACGTTGGAAATTGGATAGGCCGTAGAAAATTTGGTTAGATCATCTTGGAGAGTGAGTATAAAACGGAGTTTGTGAAAACCCGCTTCGGGTAAGGGGCCTACTATGTCTAGGCTTATTTTCTCAAATGGGCGAGTAGAAGTGGTTGTGATTTGCATAGGAGACCGGTTAATCTTGCGTAACGGCTTATTTGTTTGGCAAAGTTTGAAATTTTGTATATACCTCTCTATATCTGCGCGCATGTTTTTCCAATAATAACGTTCTTTAATTCTATTATACATTTTATTTGATCCTAAGTGGCCGGCTATTGGTATATCGTGATTTTCTTTTAGAATTTTCGATATCTCTGTTGGTACAGGGTATATTATGGAGTTATGATGTATATTTATTGTTATATTTGTATTGTTATATAAATACATAAGCATGCCGTATATTTTGACAAACGAATGTTGTTTGAACAGGTTCTTAAAATCAGCAATTGCGATTTCACTTATATTACCTGAAAGTATAATGTCGTCCCTGACGGCTTTTAAGGTTTTGAAGATTTCGGGATAAGAGCAGTCATCAAAATAATATACTTCTGTGAAGAGAAGATAATAAATTTTGCCCTTTGACTCTACCTTTTTAAATGAGTGAAGTTCTCGTTCTTCGTTTAAGACTTTTGTGTCACTTAAACCGGAAAGAATATCCTCAAGGTAGGGATTTGATTCGTCAAAATCGATAGATACGGGAACTAGGATTGTTTTGCAGTTGCTTTTTTAAAGGCTCTCATTATATTCTTTTATGTAAGTATTAAATGTCTCATCCTTTTTAGAAAATGTTTTAAGGAATGTAGAGTAATCGTCGTTGCAATGGGCCAGGTTGTTTTCAGAGTCTTTATTTGATTCGTTACAGGAATTTTGTGGGGAATTTGCGTCTAATGGAATTGAATCAGTGTGTTCGGGATTCAACAGTTCTGATGGACTGTGATTCAAGTCACCCAGTTCAATGAGTTCTTCGAGAATGTCTGAAGGAAGTTCAGGATCTTGAGTAGTTTGAGGTTCTTCATGGGAGGTGGAAGGTTGCGGATCTGAGATAGTATCATTTTGTACAACCGGATTAACAGGGAAACGGGATAATGCGTCTGCGTTACTGTTAATTTTGCCCTTTTTGTATTCGACCTCATAGTCGAACTCTTCTAATTTTAGCCTCCACCTTGCTAGTTTTGACCCGGGTCTTTGCTGTTAAATAACCACTTAAGTGGGCGGTGGTCGGTATTAATTTTAAAACGACGGCCAGATGGGTATGGCCTAAATACTTTAGTACCGAAAAGAATTGCTAAGGATTCCTTTTCTGTTACACTGTAGTTACACTCGGCTTTATTTAAAGTTCTTGAAGCATAAACGACAGGTCTATCATTCCCTATGGGACCTTGTGATAATATGGCCGAAATAGCAAAATTTGATGCATCACAAGTCAACACGAAAGGCTTTGTGAAGTCTGGGTAGGCTAATATTGGAGCAGTAGTCAAACAATTTTTTAGAGTTTCGAAGGCTATTTGTTGCTCATTTTACCAATCGAAAGGAACATTTTTCTTCAGAAGGTTTGTAAGAGGTTTTGCAATTTTGGATAGATTTGGTATAAATCTTCGATAGTATGACACTAATCCCATGAAAGAATTGATATCTTTTGGACATCGAGGTTGGGGAAATTGTTGAACAGCTTTGGTTTTCTCTGGATTTGGCTTTACCCCCTCGTTGGTAATGATATGACCAAGATATGATACTTCCTTTCGGAGAAATTCGCACTTATCTGGTTGGAGCTGCTTAAGATTGAAGTGTCGGAGTCTGTCAAAGACGTTGGAAAGATTATTTATGTGTGTTTGAAGGTCATGTAAGTAAATAACGATATTATTTAGGTAGACGAAGCACCGGAGTCCTTGTAGGCCAGATAGGGCATTGTTCATCAACCTTTGGAATGTTGAAGGGGCGTTCTTTAGGCCAAAAGGCATCCTTGTGAATTCAAAGTGTCCTTGCGGGACAGAGAAGGCAGTTTTAGGAGCGTCCTTTTCAGACATTCTTATCTGGTGAAAACCGGAGGCAAGATCTAAAGTGCTAAAGTATTTACATTTCCCTAATTGATCAAGAATTTCTGTTATGTTGGGTATCGGATAGAAATCTCCTATAGTGATGTCGTTTAGACGGCGGTAATCTATGACTACGCGCCATTTACGTTGCCCGGACGCATCGATTTTCTTTGGAACTATCCAAACTGGTGATGACCAGGGTGATGTCGAGGGTTTGATGATGCCACCGTCAAGCATTTTATTTATTTGGCGTTCTACTTCTGGTTTATGAATGTCAGGGAAGCGGTAAGACTTAGTGTTGATTGGTATGGAAGACGAAGTAGGAATTTCGTGTTGCAAGACGTTTGTGTTAGTTAATTTTTCGCCAGGAAAATGAAAGATATCGGAGTAAGTACAGCAAAGATCGCATAATGCTTCTTTCTCTTCTTTGTTTAGGTGTGACAATCTTAAGAGATTTAAAGTTTGATCGGTGCGAGTAAGGACATTATTTCGTGAACAGTCTGAAGAAGAATAAAAGATTTGATGATTATATTTATTTTCCAAAGGTTGTAGCGTTAGTTTTAGATCGGAATCGACGATTAATTCGCTTTCGGATGTATTTACAACGGAGATATTAATTCTTGAATTTGATTTCACTTTTACGATGCAGTTAGCTATTAGGAGCGATTCTACGGGGTTCTGATCGAGAACAATTCCTTCTTAAAAGTCCGGATTTCTTACAAAACACTCTATGATAGTTTCACATCGAGGTGCAATAGTATAGACTGGCTTAGTGAAACAAAGCTCTATTTCATCTTTATTTACTTTTAAGGTGTTGTTATCATAATTAATTTTGCAGTTTAATTTGATAAGGAAGTCGCTACCGATGATTCCATCATACGGCAAATCAAACGCTGGAAGTACGTAGAAGTTATGTTGGTAGGAACAAAATTCAATTGGGATGTGACCAAGGGATGTAACAGAGTCATTTCCCATACCAGTAATTTCTATAGTATTGTTGTTTATTTCAGGCATCTTTTCTAAAGCAGAATCTTTAATAATGCTGTTAGCTGCGCCGGTATCAACGAGCAAGGATAAGGATTTCGAGGAGACAGAAGTTTGAACTTTTATAGAAGGTAAGTATTTTTTTGATGGATTTGTAGAGATCTTATATATTTTAATATTGTTTTCTTTCTTTTCAGATGCAGGAGACGAAGTACTCTTCGAAAAGACGCCGTTGATAGGCTGTTGGGTAATTGAAGTAGAATTATTAACTTTCAATCTGTCGGTTTGGGGCTGGATACCCTGTCGGTTAGATTGAGTTGGAACGGGAATAGATGCAGGAGACGAAATACTCTTCGATATGACGCCGTTGATAGGCTGTTTGATAATTGAAGTAGCATTGTTAACTTTCAATCTGTCAGTTTGGGGCTGGATACCCTGTCGGTTAGATTGAGTTGGAATGGGAATAGATGAAGGAGACGAAATATTCTTCGATATGACGTCGTTGATAGGCTGTTTGATAATTGAAGTAGCATTATTAACTTTCAATCTGTCGATTTGGGGCTGGATACCCTGTCGGTTAGATTGAGTTAGAACGGGAATAGAAAATGAGTGAAATGCTGCGTTATGATTGGCAATGGGGTGAGTATCGGCTTCGCTATTTAGTCTTCCCGTGCAATACTGGACGGAAAATCCTCCGCGTTTAAATGATGGTTGGTGTTATCGATATTTTGATCGTCTGCAATAGCAGCATTGATATGCTGGTTACGATTCGGGAAAATGTGAGGCGGTGGACCATTATTATTGTAGTTATTGCGATTAACATTATTATTACTATAACTGTTTTGAACGTTACCAAATCGTCGTCGATTATTAGCCTCACGTTTGCGGCATGTTTCTAATGTATGACCGGGTATTTTACAGTATCGGCACACTGGGTAATCAGTTCTGAACATAGAGGAAGGCCCAGCTGAATTGTTAAAAGGCCTCTCTCCCGTGGTTGTTTGGTTTTGTTGGAAATTACGACTAGTAAAGCGTCTTTGGTTTGAATCCTGGGTATTTGTTTGACTAAGGTGGCGTCGAGTCACCTGGAATATTTTTTCTTCTGACACGGCAAAACTAATAGCATCATTGAGCGTATCGGGATCGTGGCATCGAACTACTGTTGATAGACGAGGATTTAAGCCAACCACGAAAGTGTGTAACGCTTAGTCCTGCATTGCCGTGAGACGCCCTGCCAGTTCACCCTTTTTTCTTGTAGGTATTGATATATTTATTTCCGTTAACAATTTAGACAAACACGTCTTTATTCGCAGGGCGTACTGGTTGACCGTTTCGTTATTGGATTGACGACATAATTGTAGGTCTGAGAGCAGTGCAGCGTAATGTTTTCTGTCACCAAATTGGGATTTAAGAAAGTCTTCTAACTGTGACCAAGATTCAAATATTTTAATCGAGCAAGCACTTTTAGCGCGTTCTTCTAATTGACTAAGTATGTATTTTAAAAGGATATCTCGTTGTTGATCTGACGCGAGGTTCATAGCATTACTTCAGTTATTAATAAATGGCATTAATTTTTCTCGGTTGCCGTCAAACTTACTTATAAGTTTACAAAAAATATTGAGATCGATGCTTGGTGTCGAAATAACCGGTGTAAGTTCGTCTTTAGGCATTGTGACGGACGAGGATTAGTCAAAACAAAGATAAGGTACTCGGCGTTTCGCGTGGGCGTAGTAGCGATAAGGCGTTGCACTGGTCTCGATTACAAGCAATAGCACACAATTAAAATATAATGTTTAAAAGACACTTGACATACAATTAATTATGTTAAAATGAATGAATGAGAGTATAACTGAAATATAAATTAATTTTGTATTTTTTTTTGATAGTTTAAATAAATTAGGTTATATATTTTGTAAAGTTTATAAAACATTCAGTATTATTCACAACATTTAAGACTGTATCAGTATAATATTCCTATAAAACTGGAGCGGACTTACGGGAACATGTCGGGTTTATGTACTTGTATTTTTGATCAGGATTCAGGAACACGGCGACAGCGTAGAAAACAGCAGAAGTGCGCAGCACTATTGACTTCGTAGACTCGGTTTGCTGATGATGAGCAGATTCTGGGTGGTATTCTTCTTCTACTCTGTTTTCTTCTTTTTTCTTTCAGTTATGACTTCTAGCATATTTTTTTTCATGTGGCCAGGCGGGTATCGTTTTCGGAAGTTCAGCGAAGAAACGAGTTTTAAGCGGTAAGTATTTATAGAGATCACCAAGAGGACACTAAGAGGGCACCAAGGATCTTTTATAGATCCCTTCACCGTTGCCACCAATGTTAGACGGGGCTTCACGAAATGTCTTTTAAAAAAAACTATTTAGAAATTACAACTGGACTTTATTATAGAATGACACAAATGTGGAATTGAAATTGAGAGGCGAGTATTTCGGATGTGAGTGCATGACGGACTGCGCGGTATTCCTAGTGTTGAAATAAGAAAGCACCGAAGCTACTAAGAGAGTGCTGACTGTGTGCTTTGTGTCAGCGGATCCCTAGTAAAAGGGAATCTATAAAAGTTTGCATAAGGCCTATCTTTGCGTCTTCGTGTGCCTCTCCACTAAGGCCGTTCACTTGGAACTTGTAAGCGCCCTCAGCACGAAAGCCTTCTTGGCCACGCTTGCCCGTTTCGTGTCGCGGCGCGGTTTGCCGGACTTGATCCGGTCGGATTGCGGAACGAATTATAAGGGCACGGATAGGTATCGTAAGGAGGTCGTCGAATTTCTGTCCAGCCACCGGACTTATTAAGGTAATGCTATGTCAAAAAGGGGCATCCAGTGGAAATTCGACACTCCGGCGTGTGCCCACTGGGGCGGTATTTTCGAGGCGGTGGTTAAAGTTGCAAAAACGCATCCCCGTCGCGTTATTGGTGAAACTATTTTGACATTTGTGGAACTCGCCACTGTATTCTATAAAATTGAGGCGGTACTCAACTCTCGGCCCCTCTATCGCCTCTCGTCCGACCCGAATGATTTGAAGGTTCTAACCCCAGGACACTTCCTGATTGCCCAGCCACTTAACGCCCTGCCCGAGTACCCCTTCATGGAAACGAACTTTTCGCGGTTGAACAGATTTAACCTGCTACAACAGATGACTCAGAGTTTTTGGCATCGATGGTCTCTGGAGTACCTACATCTTTTGCAGCAGCGCGTTAAGTGGTCTGACAAGACGGATCCTCCTCGGGTTGGAGACCTCGTGTTGGTTAAAGAACCCAACGCTTTACCTTTGTATTGGCGCCGTGGGCGTATTGTTAAGTTGTCGTATGCATCGGATGGGGTGCCTAGAGGGGCCGAGGTTTTGGTCGGAGATTCGGTCTTGCAACGTGCCGTCGCGACCTTGTCCCGTTTGCCAATCTACTCGCGGACATAATTCCTTATGTCCGGGGCATCGGTTTGTTTAGGCAAAAAATATTAAAGTTTTAAAACGTGAATTTGTTAAACGTACGCGCGGGGTATAGCACCGGTCACAAGGTCGCCCGGCCCCCCTCCTTGGTCACATTCCACGGACGGACTTCGAGTCGACGGACGGTTTTAGTTTTTTAGCGCCTATTTTGTTACGAACGTAAAAACCCGCCAAAATCGTTATGTCCACGAGAACCCGTGTGTTCTTAAAAGACTTATTAACTTCGGTTAAATTAATTGTGCAACTCTGATAGTGATTTTCTTCTGAACTTCTTCTTTGGATGTACCGTTACGTGACTAGACTGAAAGGGTGCCTCAAGAAGGTAATAGTTCCGGAGCAACCAGAGGATACCTTCTCCAGGACAGTATTGTGTCATCTAGCCCAGGCCACTTACACACAACTTCATACAATTAACACATACATTCACTACACTTCTATCAGCCGGGCAGATCCTGGTGAACCGTCTCCGCTCCAGAAGCAGGTGAGTGCCTTCCCATTAACGGGCTGTCGCCCCTTATAGTTCATTGCAATTAAGGACTTTCCACTTGGCTTTGTGAGGCCCGACTTGCACCTGCTTGTAGGTTCGTCCTTCAGGGCCCGGGAGGAATCTACTCTTGTCAAGGCAGTTGCAAGCCGTAACACAAGAGACAGTTCAATTGTTTTGTTTATTAAATTATTATCGTTATTACTTGTTATTTATTACTTAATATTACGATTCTTGTTGTTACATTTTAGGTTTCTTGTTTTGTTTTAATCTTGAGTTTATAACTTTTAATCGTAAGTGAATTAGTGCTGACGAAATGTGCCAAAAGATCATGGATTTTCGACAAACTACGTACGGACTGTATCGAAGAATACACGATGATGCCCCGCCCTGCATGAGGAGACGCAACACCGAGCCCAAATCTGCCTCAAAATGAATGGAGCACAATTTGAGCCGCATCTCACAAGACCACAGAAGATTTAGAGATGTAAGCTGTTTTATACCTTATTTTTTTTAATAACTTAGTACTGAACTGATCTGAATAGGTACATAACTGAACACAACAGAATAATAAACATACCTACACAATTAATAAAAACGCATGACTAACTTTGTTAACATTTCATTTAAGTATTTTTAGTTTTTAACAGTGGTAGAGCCACGCGACAGCTTTGCTGTCGCACGGATCATGTGTAGGTCTGTATCGCCAGCATTCTTAGTCTTCATGAATTTTTTTAACTTTTTTTTTATAGGAAAAGGGTGACAAACGAGCACACAGTCCACCTGATGGTAAGTGGTTGCTGCGGCCCATATATAATAGAAGATAGATGTAGATGTCCTACATCTATCTTCTATTACAAGTCAAAATGTAGATGCGTTGTCACCCGTGAGGACTAAGATGGAATGCCTCATTTCCAGTAAAAAGGGCCTCCGGCCACCTGCACTCACCAAGCGAAACGCAGAGGTAAACCTCTACTTCACGCTGGTATTCTGTGAGGTCGTGGTACCACCCCGGTTCGAGCCGGCCCATACGTGCGACTGCAAAAGCTGCCGCGTGGCCCTACCACTGTTAATGTTAGTGTTAGACTTTTTAAAAATCGCTGATTGGACAATGTTTTTGAAATCAACTGTGAAGATATTTGCCAACAATTTCAGAATTAATTCAATAAACTTGGAAAAGCCACCCTCGACCCTTGTTATAGATTGTCTTGCGGCTTGTTTACCAACCTACTTAAATATTAACAAGGCCGCGTTTCATCGTACTAGTGAAACTTTACGCAATCTGAAAACCCTAATACCACATAATCGCTTACTTTACTTTATAGGGAACTAAGAGGACGACCTGAATGCATGAATGCAGGTAGCTCATGACCGTGCTTTGTGGCATTCCTTGTGGAAGGCCTATGTTCAGCAATGGACTTGTGAAGGGTTGCAGTGATGATAATGATGATGAGTGTTGGGATGTTTATATATAAATATGTTATTCATTCATTCGACCCATTTTTCTCAATACATTACAGACTTTAAAAGTCTTCTGCTAAATGTAGGCCTCGATTTTTATAATTTTGATTTTTTATCTGGAAGATACTGCTGCCCATATCCTGTTTCAGTTTCTTTCTGTTGCCTCTTAATACACCCACAGAACGATATGAGGTAGTGGATATTCTTGCACCGTCTCTACAGGGTTATTCATTCATTATAGTCTATGAAAAGTCCACTCCTCAACATTGGCCTCTCCCATAGACTGCCATTGTTGCCACACCTAGCAGGCAGATTGTTATTTAGCTTCAGTGGCTTAGCAATGGACGACAATTTTATTAAGTGGCATCTTAGGAATTACTTAAGGGGCTACTCCATGCGAACGACCTTGAGCATTTGGTCTGCCGCGCCGACTCGCTACAATATATCGCGTAAGAAATAGTAAGATGCCACCTACTATACGAACGTAGTATTATTTTTTCAACATCAATAAACTATTTTATGGAAATACACACAGCGTACAACGATAAATGTATTTTAATTTTTTTATTCGGTATATTAGTTGCATTATATTAGAATTATGTATTCTCATATATTATCTAATTATGAAATTTTATAATTAATTATATTTATAAATGAAGCATTGAAAATTGTAATATCTACCTACTAATTTTTGAACTGAGCACCTTGTAACTTAGCCTGCTTATTACTTATGCTGGCTGACATTATCTTCACCTCAATGATTGATGATGATGAAAATAAACATGTTGGTTTTTATTTTTATTCAATTTTATTTCTAAATACGTAATTATATTTATTTATACATAAGGGTAACTTTAATAAAGGTAATACAAAAATCAACAAGAAGTATAAGAGTTCAATCTTTCAATTTCAATTTTTAAAAAAACGTCACCCCACACTAGGATTTTCTCTTATGTCGTGGAGACAGTTTACAAACATAAATTGCACAAGGACAAACATGCAGACCCGGAACAATTATTTGTAGGCAAATACTTGTTCCGTGCGGGATTCGAACCCGCAGCCCCCAGCGCAACAACTGATTGCTAAGCTACTGTGCCACGGAGCCGTCGACGGGTTATAAGTAAAGTGACCATACGGTCACTTTACCTGTAACCCGGTACTAACGGGACTGTCCCTTTTCTCAGTCACCTGTCCCATTGTCCCCAAATAAAGCTTTGGGACACAAAATTGTGCCGTAACTCGTTGGATGGAAGTATTGAAAGCCAACAATCTTCAACATAATTTTTTAATCGAATATACATATTTTATATCTACCTGGTACAAATGCTCCAGTAGAAAGAGTATTTTTCTATTTTGAATAAATTTTGGACGTCTGAAAAAAACACTTATGTTTCCAGTTCTAAAGGCGATGTTGTTAACAAAGGTAACAATAAAAAAACTTGTCCAGAATTTTATTCTTATTTAAAACCATCACCAACTTTATTAAAGCAAATTTAATCTACTGACAAATGTAATTAATAATTTAAAAAAATATGTTGCATTTAATAATTACCGTCTATACCGAATATAATTTTTTAGTGAACACTAATTGTATAAAGTTATAGTTTTTAGAGTATAAATAAACCCATGTCCCGTTTTGAGTTAAAATATAAATGGTCAGTTTAGTTATAGGGGTCTTTGGGTTGTAATTAATTGATGCCCGGGTTATTAGTACTTACATAGTAAAAGTAGGTAACTATTTAGATAAGTACCTCTTATCTAGTCATAATACCAACATAGATACTTTTTACCGAATTACTTTACCTACTAAGATTTTGTGGTTAGGTATTAGGATTATTTTTAACTGTATACTATACTGATAATATCGAATTAGCTTTTTATAGTGTAAATTATAATAGTAGAGTTTGTGTATCTGGGGTCAAAGTTTACAAGAGATGGAAAGTGTGAGAGTGATATCGAAAGAAGAGTGAATGCAGGAAACATGGTGAATGGAGCTTTGCACTCCTTTATGAGCAGTCGGAAGGTGTCTAACAAGGCTCGTTTGGCTGTGCATGAGGGGGTGTTGGTTCCAACACTCATGTACGGAAGTGAAAGTTGGGTATGGCAGAAGAAACATGAAAGCAGAATAAATGCAGTTGAGATGAGAGCATTAAGAAGTATGATAGGAGTTAAACTGAGGGACAGGATAAGAAATAGTGAGATAAGGAAAAGTTGTGGTCTGAAAGAAGATGTAGTGACAAAAATTGAGAAAGGTATGCTGAGATGGTTTGGCCACGTCGAGAGAATGAATGAAGAACGATTGACGAAAAAAGTGTATAAGGCGAGTGTGAATGAAAGTGTTGGAAGGGGTAGACCTAGGCGGACATTTCTAGACCAAATTGGGGACGTCTTGAAAAAAGGCCAGGTTAAGAGTACCCTAAACCGTAGAGCATGTATGAAGGGAATAATGAAAGTGGACGAAGCGAAACAAGTATGTAAGGATCGTAGCAAGTGGAAAGAAATGGTCTCTGCCTACCCCTACGGGAAAGAGGCGTGATTATATGTAAATTATAATATTTGTCGGAATGTTAATTATGGCCTCCGGACGGGCGACCTCTGCCAAGAGAACTCCTCTCTATAGCGATTAGAGAGTCGAGTAATAACCTGCAATGCCGCAGATAGGCTTACTTAGACGCTCAGGCCGAATTAGTCGCCTATAGGCCGACTTACCTGACCGGGCCTTATTAGACGACCATAGACCAAATTAAACGCCCAATTCAAACCAAACCTTACATGCTAATGGTGCTTGATTTTTATATTATATCACGGAAAAAGCTTCATTGCGCAGTAAAAAACACAACAAATATATGTATAACTAATACGAAAAATTATACCCAAAACAAACAAATAATACTACCTATAAATAACCGAATAAGTAATAATATTATCTACTGAATAAGACGACGTGAGCGTGTGCGCTGGCCGACGCTGTGAGTAACGACACGGGTTTCTAATTAAATCTAATAATTTCTTAATAAAATCAAATTTTGGTCTTTTGAAAAAAAAATTATGATAGAAATGTTCATTAATAAATTGCCTATCCATTGATGTAAATCGCAAAATAAAATAATACTTACTTTACGAGGAGATGCATGTTATCAATAATTATTTCACATTTATGTGGTTTCGTTGTAAGGAGATTATTTTAATATTTATTCCTTTAAAAAATTGGATATGACTCTTATGGAATCAAGACTATGTAGAAATATAATGTATTTTTTATTAGTTGATATATCTTTTAAATAAAAAATAGATAGCTCCTAAAACCGCACAAATAACGACTAGCGAGATATTTTGCTCAACCTGCGCCTTAAATGATGCTACTAAATAACTTTGATTAAAATATTACGAACATTGTAGCATTGAAAACACTAAATAAAACAAATAGAGATATACCTTCACACGCACGCACGCACGCAACGACCGCACGCACTCACGCACGTACGCACGCAAACTCACACGCACACACGCACTTACGCACGCACGCATACAGGCACGCACGTATGCACGCACGCACGCACTCATGCACGTAGGCACGCACGGACGCACGCACGCACGCTCGCACACACACACACACACACAAACACGTGCGCATACGCACTCACACACACACACGCACGCACGCACGCATACGCACACACACACACACACATACACACACACACACACACACACACACACACACACACACACACACACACATGCACCCACCGGCCCACACACACAGCATGCCGAGACTATGAAAATAGATTAAATTGTTTTATTAAGTTTAAAATATTATACAAAGATAACAAATACAACACTTTTGCTGATTTTTTATTTTTCAAGATACACTTCGGTGGTAGAAATTTATGTATTAGGGGTCGTCCTACATTTAGCCTACCGGTAAGAGGCCTCCTCTCGAGAAACTTTAAGCCGGCAGATGGACAGCAACGTCTATACACAAACAACCTAATAACAACGATAAAAATAATAAACTAGGGCTACTTACTGATGAACTACTTTGCTGATTTTACTGAATTTTTATAATCAGAAGCAACTATTAGAAAAATAAATAAGTAATTGTCATAAGATGCTAAATACAACACTGGCTTGTAATAAAAATAACAAAAAAAAATATTAAAAGTTATACTTTATTTGATAGCCTAGATTGTGGGACTCTTTTAAACTAGTTGGTGATATCTTTCCTTTACTGCCTAGCATTCTGCTTTATTCTTCTTTTTACCAATGTTTCGGTCTGAAAAATATAGAGACATAATTACAGGTTGTGATGCACTCCATTTTGTACTCACAGGTGTCAACTCATTTGTAGCCTTCTTTGTTTGAAGTTGGCTGCATGGTACTAAACTGGTGGGACTCTTTTTAAGTAGGTGATAGGACTACTTTTCTGCCAAAGAGGCCACCTAAGACCTTTTCTTACCGTTTTGTTTCTGTCTGAAGAGTATAGAGACTGAGTATAATTGCAAGCTGTGAGGCATTCCATTTTGTTCTCGGTGGTGTCTAGGCATCTGTTACCTGAGATTAGACTCTTTTAAACTAGGTTGTAGGACATCTTTTCTGTCTAGCAGTCCGCCTATTACCTCCTTCTCTCGGTTCGTTCCGGTTTGAAGGGTATAGAGACTGAGTATAATTGCAAGCTGTGAGGCATTCCATTTTGTCCTCGGTGGTGTGTAGGCATCTGTTATCTGAGATTTGACTCTTTTAAACTAGGTTGTAGGACATCTTTTCTGTCTAGCAGTCCACCTATTACTTCCTTCTCTCGGTTCGTTCCGGTTTGAAGGGTATAGAGACTGAGTATAATTGCAAGCTTTGAGGCATTCCATTTTGTCCTCGGTGGTGTGTAGGCATCTGTTATCTGAGATTTGACTCTTTTAAACTAGGTTGTAGGACATCTTTCCTGTCTAACAGTCCGCCTATTACCTCTTTCTCTCGGTTTGTTCCGGTTTGAAGGGTATAGAGACTGAGTACGATTGCAGGCTGTGAGGCATTCTATATTGTCCTCACAGTTGCTAACGCATGGAAGCCTTTTTTTAATTGGTTAAACAATTTGTTGTTACAAAGAAATACAATAGCTACTTACCATCAAGTGAACTGTAAGTTAATTTCTTATTTCAGTTTAATTAAAATATGCTAATTTGTATCTATAATAACCTTACTAAGAGTCATTTGAATATGTTGAGAAGAGGTTATATCTGGAACTGCTTATACGATTCAGAAAATTCCTTCATTGCTAGAAAACTACAAAAATGCCTGCTGTACTACCTTATGTCAGAGGAGTCACAGACAAGGTTGGCTACATCTTGAAGTGAGCTTCCATTAAAACATACTTTAAGCCACCGAAGAAGATTACTCAATTTTTACCATCCGCCAAGTTACATATTCCTCTATAAGATGCAGGAGTTTACAAGATGGACTGTGAATGTGGTTTCTTTTATACAGGACAAACAAAAAGATCTAGAAAAACCCGCGTGAAAGTACATATAGCTGACTTGAAGCATCGATGTTCTGGGATGTCTGTAGCGTATGAACATGTTCAAGATCGTCTCCGCAATTACATTAGATTGGATAGACCACAAATACTCAGAAGAAGAAGAAATTAAAAAAAACGTCCTAATTTTAATAAAGGAAATGTATGGGTGCTACCATCTGCTTGGGATTCTATAATTAATAAAATTAAATTCAAACCCAAGCATACCACTGTAAGACTTCAAGATACTGTAAGCTATTCCTGCGTAGAACGGAACAAAAATTAATGTTCAAAAACTGAAAGTAGCCGGGCTAACATGACATCGGGACGTCAAATACCTTAGTTCCCCTGAGACCATGGATGCTGTAAAGCAACCGAAACATCGAAAATGAAAAAGTTAGATTAAACGCAATAAAGTCCGTAAAAATTAGTCTCATTTAGCCACTTAAGAATCTAGTTCAATAACATGCCTTTCATATCATCGCTTGAACAATGAAAACATTAACGTCACGTCACCTAGACGTTCTTTTAGTTTAATCATTATCTATTTTGACCTTAACATAAAATGTGTGGCGCGTAGTGGAGGCGTAAGTGAATCCACCACCGACATCCCCATATCATTCGTGGGTGTCGTAAGAGGTGACAGAGAGGAACTGAAACAGGAGATGGATAGGAGTATCTTCCTGATAACCACTCAAAATAATAAAATACAGCCCGAATGCCAAGCGAGGCAACTAGGCAAATATTCCCCGCCTCTATGGTGAAGGAGTAATGTTAAAAATTTTGATAGGCTGTGTCTGATCGTATTCGATCGAGAATGTAATCGAATATTTCATGTAAGCATATATTTTCTTTTAAGCCTAAGAGTACCACTTAAGGAAGTATCGAAAACCGAACGTCAAAAAAATTGTGTCTAAAATACGATATTTCCCGACATACTCGCCTAAGGTGAGGTCCGTTAGGGGTTGATAGATTCTTAATAGCGATTTCATTTAATAATTTCATCCGTCCCTGCGCTATTTGAACCCAGTTTGCTCGCGCATGTGTGTATATTTGTGCATGTGCGTGTGTTTACCACATTGTTTTAATCCATGCTTGTCAGTAAAGGAAAAGTAGAATTTTATACGTTATAGAGCCAGGCTACCGGAATTATATGGTTGTAGCCCGATTCGGCCGGCTCGAACGGCACATTTGTGGTAAATGCTGCTATGTTTCGTATGATAAGTGTAAAGAACTATAAATTTTATTTCTCAGGTGTGACAACGCACGGAGGTGTGTATGGGCCACAGCACCAACTTGCCATCAGGTAGACTGTATTGTCGTTTGTCATCCATACTTCTATAAAAAAAACGCTCTTGTCTGAGGTATAAAACTATTTGGAGGCCATTTGTAGTCCGCCAGCACTTGAGCAACTTAGTGGATTAATTGCTCCATAACTCTCTCAGAAATGTCAGGATATCTGATCTTAGTAGTGAAAAGTACGAGTATATAATCTTCAATTTAAAAATTTACTTTAACTTTGATGTCCTAAAATTCTTAACTCCCAGGAGCCATCTCAAGTAGGGCTTTTCAAAGACGTCTATGAATCTAGGTAAAATGATCTTTTAAATATTCTTCAAAGCAAATAGGCGAGGCGCCAGAGTCATAAGGAGCCGTATCTAAGTAGCAAAATTAGCGTTATTTATAACGATGTTTTAAGAAATATTTGCTTTTATTCGAGCCCTCCTAAACAGTTTTTTAATGTTCCTAAATTTATGTTTCAGTAACAGCTATACTATATTGCTTTGACTTATAAATGAAAATTTCGGGAATCAAAGAAGTGACACAACATTACTATTTAAAAATGTATTTATTGCTTTTCGAAGTATTCTCCGCAAAATTTGACACGTTTTTCCATACGATGGAACCAATCATTGAAGCAACCATTCCATTTGGAAGTTGGGGTTTCCAAAATGGCCGTTTTGTAGGCGTCCACAGCTTCTTCAGGTGATGAAAATCTATGTGCACGCAATTTATTCTTTATTTTAGGGAAAGTATAGAAATCATTAGGGCTTAGGTCGGGGCTGTACGTCTGATTGTTTAATAATTCTATGTTTTTTTGCTCTAAAAACTCTTTTGTTCTGTGTGCGGTGTAAGAACTCGCATTGTCGTGATGGAGGATGATGCGGCGGTTGCAGTTCTCTTTACGGAGTTTAGTAACAACCTGTGGCAAACAAATGCTAGCATATCATTCTGCATTAACCGTTCTTTGTCCTTTAAGAGGAATAGTCGTAACGTGGCCGGTTTTGGAGACAAACGTGGCCACCATTTTTTGCAACACTCCGTGAACGAACAATTTTTGTTGGCTTTAACTCATTTTCGAACACCCGAACTCGTGACTGGTTTTTTGTTTCGGGTTCGTACGCATATATACAGGATTTGTCACCTGATATGATGTTGAATACAGCATTTGAGGATCCTGCGTGGAATCTTTCGAGAGTTCTGACGCACCAAGTAACGCGAGCCGCTTTTTGCTCTTCACAGAGCGAATGCGGTATGCATCGGGAAAACAACGTTTTTTATACCTAATTGTTCATGAAACATTATTCGTATTTGACTCATGCCAATGTCTAAAGTTGCCTGAATTTCGCGGTATGTAACATGTCGATCTTCCTCAATCAGCTTACGCACAGCATCAACGTTTTCTTGGGTGACTGCAGTTTTTGGGCGACCTTGACGGAGATTTTTAAATCATATGTTTAAATCATTGTTTAAATCATATGGTCTTTTTAATTTATTTTTAGAGCCAACGCGTATTGCGCAATCTAGTGCAACATCTATAGATAACATTTTTACAAATGTGAAGCCGTTGCATAAATGTATAATTCAAAAATTAAGTTCTGATCACAAGTTCGTACAAGTAGTTTCGTTACCATATGGTCACAAAAAGCAAGATGATAAGAAAGTTGTGTTTGTTCCAGTTAATGCACGTCGCTTGGAGAAATTTAGAAGTAACATAGTGAAAAAACTTCCATCACTTTCATACCAAAACGATCCAAATTTTTTGTATGGAACATTATTTAAGCTTATTTGCAATGAATTTAATAATACTTTTACTTCTGAAACATTCTCCTTGAACAGTCGGAAGTCATTTAATGAATGGGCGACAGTAGGAGTCTATAAGAGCAGACATAGGTTATATGATCTTTACCATGAAAGGTCATAAAATCATAGCGTCGAATTTAAAGAATATGTAAAAAAAATATTCAAAAATATTATTGAGTGTGCTCCACAGCCAAGTCTTTACATTTGAGCAACAAAATAAAGACGGCGTCTAATAAAATTAAAATGACATGGAGTATAATTAATAGTAAAACTGGTAAGATCAACTCTCGCAATTCAAACTACCAGTTAAGTGTTAATTACAAATTAACCGAATCACATCAGGACGTTGCAATGGTTTTTGAGAAATATTTTACTGATATTCCGATATTAACCACTAAGTCACTAAATTCTTCTCCTGCGGTCGCCGAATCATGACTTAAACAAAATGTAAATGCGTGTACAAAGAATTTTACATTTCATAAAGTATCATCAAAAGATATTGTAAAATATTTTAAAACTATTGATGTTAAGAAAACTGCGGATCTGTGGGGGATTTCCGTTAAAGTTATTGCGCCTTTAATAGATACAATCGCACCTCATTTAGCTACTATTTTTAATACTAGTATCGAATCTGGTGTGTTTCCTGATTTAATGAAGTATAGTAAAGTAATACCTTTATTTAAATCTGGTAGTACATTAGACCCCGCCAATTTTAGACCTATTTCTGTACTACCAACACTTAGTAAGATTTTTGAAAAAAATATTCTTGATCAAATGTTAAATTTCTTTAATATAAATAATTTAATTCATAAAAATCAATTTGGTTTCACAAGGGGTCGCTCGACAACTGATGCCGGTGTTGAGCTGATTAAATATATATTTAATGCATGGGAGAATTCACAGGATGCTTTGGGTATATTTTGTGACCTATCCAAAGCCTTCGACCGTGAAACATTAATCAGGAAACTTCAACACTACGGTGTAAGAAGTGATGCTCTTAAATTAATTATTTCATATTTAAGTAAGAGAACGCAAAAAGTTGTCATTAACAGTATGAGTTCCTCCGGGTCGATGGTACAGATGGGCGTGCCTCAAGGCTCAATTCTCGGCCACTTTCTGTTTCTTGTATACATTAGTGACTTACCTTACATAGTAGGAGATAACCATGATATAGTGTTATTTGCAGATGACACTGAAATTATATTTGTTTTACAGAAGAGGGCCATAAGAGAAATTTATGATTTAAAGCCTAAAGAGTCGCTGCGACAAAAATTTAAGGAAATTAATATATTAACTTTGGCCTCTCAATACATTTATGAAAATGTAATGTACGTACACAAAAATAAAAGTAGTTTTTTAAAAATAAGTGATATTCATTCTGTAAATACTAGGAACAGACACAAGCTAGTAGTACCAGTTACTCGACTCCATCGAGTCAGTAAATCATTCTTGGGGCGATGTATACGCTTTTGCAACAAAATTCCAGAAAATATACAAAATTTGACCTGCTCAAAGTTCAAAAACTTTATTAAACTTAGTTTGTATAAAAAAAGGTTATTATAATATTAAAGAATTTATAGATGATAATAACCCCTGGAAGTGAGTTGATCGCTCCCAAGCTATTTCTAATTTGTTGTGTTGTTAATTTGTGTAACATACATGATTGTAAGCTGTTATTTTAAAAAAAAGTCCCGCTGGGTTTCTTGCTGGTACTTCCTAGGACAGAGGTTTTTTCGAACCAGTGGTAATTATACAAAAGTGTGACTTTCAATGAGTATTATTTATAATCTATATTGAATAAAAAAGTTTCTGTTTCTGTTTCTGTTTATCATCACTGAGCTTGACACGTCCACGTTGAAATTCAGCAAACCAGCGGTAAATTGTGGTTTTGGATGGGGCTTCATCAGTAAATGCAGAAATCATCCGGTCAACACACTGTTTATGTGTTAAACCACTTCGAAAGTCATAATAAATCATCGCTCTTGAATTTTCTCGAGTCAATTCCATTTTATCAACGACTAAACAAGTTTGCAAAACCTTGTGACAAGACCGAGAATCTTTTTTTAAATAAATAAATGGTATTCTATTTTAAAACCAAGGAGTTTTCAATTTAAAAGATTTTAATATGACAGGAACAGTGGAAATATTCCATTCCCGATACTTTTAGTGCAGCCTATGTATGAATATATTTGCTTTAAATGCATGAATGAACGAATGTTAAATGAACAAATGAATGAATGAGATAATTATTTAATATGTTATATTAAATAATTATATCATTATTAAATAATATGGCTCTACCACGTAGAAAATTATTATTTATTTTCTACCTGGCAGAGCCATGCTGCAGCTATATTAGTAGTATAATTGTAGCACTAATGGATCGGCTCGACCCGGGAAGGACCACGCTCTGACAAAATACCAGCGTAAAATAACAGCTTAATACTGCTGTTTTTCGTATTGCGAGTGTAAAGAACCGGAGACCATTTTTACTGGAAAAGAGGCATTCCATCTTAGTCCTCACGGGTAACAACACATGTGCATTTTGATTCACAAACGAGAATCGATGTAGATGTCTATGGGCCACAGCAACCACTTACCATCAGGTGAACTGTGTGCTCGTCTGTCACCCTATCCTACCTATATAAAAAAATATTTTAATGAACGCCGGAACAGAATGAAGTATAAGACCATTGCAAGTTAAACTAAAATTATTCATTTCATCTTATTTACATAGAATTATTAAGCTTAATTTTGTTTAACGGGGATCTCAACAGTCCTTACCGGATAAACCTTATTTTTATATATCCTATCTCGTTATATATGGTCAAGAATAGTTATCTACTTTTCAGTTTGTTTTTAATAATTTTCAGATGTTATCAGGAAGATTCTGCTACCTTTGCATCGCTGGTATTCTATTGGTTGCCGTTCGTCTGTCTTTCTTTGTTGGTCTGGTCTATGTTTTTTATTATAGAAAATATTTGGTGGTATTTGAAAGATATGGCCTATTCTGATGTTTCACGCTGGTGTTCTTTGAGTGTGGTCCTGCCCTGTAGAGCTGATCTATTCGTGCTGCAGCTATGTACAACTAGTATAGTCTCAGAGTGGTTCTACTACGTAAAATGATTATTGAAATAATATTAAAAATATAAGCCGCCCTCTATATATTATATATATTCAGTCGAAGGTTATTTTTCCTTTTAACTACATTGTGGTTATTTTTCAGTCTCCATACATATATTGAAGTTATAATTAGTAATATAAAAATACGAAACCGCAAATTAATTTAGCTTCTCATCTTAATGTTTGCATTAATTTGTCTGAATATTTTCTAGTTAATGAAAAATACGACACTATGCGCACTATAATTTAACGGATGGAATTTGCCAGAAAATGTCCAGTTTCCCGAAGACTATGTCATCTAGTCCGAGGCACTTCTGTCAAATTGTTCTGTGTTCAAAAAAAATCTCTATTTGTCATAATAATTGCGCGGCTAATATGGCTTTGTTATGGCGTTAGCTAAAAACAAACATGGCGAACATAAACTTTAAAAAAAATTGGATCAGTTTTATCGTCTCCATATTACAAAACTATTAATAATCTATTAAAAAATTAATAGAAAATGGCTGACAAACGAGAAAACAAGGTATCGTTAAAAATTAACCTATGATTTATTTTGGTAACCAGCAATGCTAAGAATATGACAAATATTGTTTGCGAATTAATAAAATCGGGCATTTCTTAGCGGAAATCTACAATATTATATTAAAGTTGTGAAAATGAATTAAAAGTAAAGAAGAGCGTAACCTTTTACATAAAGTAAGGGTGACAAACGAGCACACAGTTCACGGCACGGTAAGTCGAAGCTGTGGCTCATAGACTCCTATATCTATTCTCGTTTAAGAATTAAAATGCAGATGCCTTCTCATTCCTGAGGATTAAGATGGAATACCTCGTTACCAGTAAAAAGAGTCTACAGTTCTCTCCACTCACCATACGAAAGATACACACAGCAGCATTATTTAGCTATTTATATCGATGGTATTCTGTAAGAACTTAGATCTTCTTCGTTAGAGTCTAACCTATCGTACTGCAGTACGTACTACCATAATACGCTGTACATATATGTATATACAACGTGACCTTACTTTACTTTTTTAACAATGACACACACAAGATCAGTTAAACTGATCAGTTGAACTGAACCGTTCGTTAAAACAGATGTAAGCCAAAGAAAGTTCGACACACACAGTCAGTTAAACTGATCAGTAGAACTGATCAGTTTAAGAGTATTTCATTGTCCGATGACCATGAAAATTTGGTCTTGCAACTAATATTTGTTACTTTGGCACCATCCACCTACAGACGACCATACTATATAAAAAGGAACTGAAAATAATGCATAAATGCAGATATGTCGCAGTGTAATCATCGTTTTGTCCTTATTTGATTCGCTCTCTGAAAGACCTAATACGAGTACATCTTGTTTCTTTGAGTCTTATAAGAATTCATTTTAATAATTCCTATTTATTTCTTATAGTTGGAGAGCTGGCGACAAATTTTGGAAAGGTCCTTTTGGCAAGTTGAAATTGTGAAAATATAATTTTGTCAATTGGCGAATCCATTCCCGCTAGTCCAGCAAGGCGTTTGCGGTTATTTAGTTACTGCGCAGCATATAATATTTGCAAAAAAAAAATATCCAAGAAAATGTTTTTGGCTACTTGATTTCCTTTTTATTTTAATTTAGTTTTTATATAATTAAAAAAAAAACATCGCAGAAGTTTTTGTCGGTTATTAAGTATTACCAGACATCTCCAAAAAGTATTTGATTAAAATTCCCAAAAAATATACTTTTGACAATCTCAAATTTTAATCATGTATTTATTGAGTAATTTTAATTATAGATACCTGCAAATCGCCAAACAAATTAAGCTGTTTTAAACAATTCCCAGACGAGATAATACGAGTATATATACTATTTGCATTACTAATACCCGATAAGTGCTTATCGGTTTTTAGTAACGCAAATAGTTAGGAAGGCCTAGTTTTCTATGTTTATCTAATTGAGTACGCTACATGTTACATTCTAAGATAAAGTTAAAGCACCCGAAACTTCGGTAATTAAAATAAGTTAAGTTAAATATAATAAAATCCGAAAAATTTGTTTTATTAAACGTCTAGTATTCGTGTAATAAATCACTTAGTACAACATTGTTTCATTTACAGAATCTAAAAATCTTGATTCCAGTCAAAATCATTGTAATCTAAAAATATATATAAAAATCTAATTTGCTACATGGTAGAGCCATGCTGAAGCTATATTATGGTTGTAGTACGAATGGGTCGGCTCGACCGGGGAAGGATCACGCTCTCACAGAATAGCAGCGGAAAATAGCAGCTTAACGCTGCTGAGTATCGTATGGTGAGTGTAGAGAAATGGAGACCCTTTTTACTGGAAACGTGGCATTCCATCTTAGTCCTCACGGGTGATAACGCATCTGTATTTTGATTCGTAATACAAGATAGATGTCTATGGGCCTCAGCAACCACTTAACATCAGGTGGACTGTGTGCTCGTTTGTCCCCGTTATCCTATAAAAAAACCGTGAACAAATCAGTTGATTTTTTATCGGAATTTGTGTTTGATGCTTGTAGGTTTTTTAACTACGCAGATATTTTCTCCTTCTGGTTGTGGTTGGTTAAACAGCTTTTTCCAGTCTACTTTGTTTTTTATAGCCTATAAAATATACGGCAAATTTCTAATTTTGTAATTTGGCTGGTTTCTTGATTGCCTAAAAACATAATAAATTAAGTGACTAATAATACTGTTTTAACAATAATACAGTCTGGTGATAAGCCACACACCACAATAAATCTAAAAGGGTGTAGAATAGATTAGAATAATTTTTATTCAATATAGATTATTACATAATACTCATTGAAAGTCATTTTTAGGGTTCCGTACCTCAAAAGAAAAAACGGAACCCTTATAGGATCACTTTATTGTCCCTTTGTCTGTCTGTCTGTCCGTCAAGACCCTTTTTCTCAGGAACGCGTTTAGGTATCAAGCTGAAACTCATATCAAATACTCAAGTCTACTGTCCCTTGGAGCTGTGAAAAAATAAAACTTCGAAGCCAACGCCATTAAAAGATACAGCCGTTTATGCCGTAAATTTTCGTCATTCGTAAGGGAATCAAAACCTAACAAGGTACTTCTCGTGAACTCAGAATCTTAAAATTTGGTACGAAGCAACGTATTATAGTAAAAATAAAGGAAAAATTGCGAAAAGCATAAATTTTTAGTTACATCATATAATAAAAATAATTTTCAATAATTTTAAACTTATATAGCTACGAATTTGTTCGGAACCCTCGGTGCGCGAGTCCGACTCGCACTTGGCTGGTTTTTTTTTATTTACTGGTTCGAAAAATACTTCTATCCTGGGAAGAACCAGCAAGAAACCCAGCGGGACTTTTTTAAAAACATATTTCACTTTACAATAATTTTGTTTTTTTTTGTACAAATTTTAAATGAGTTTTAATAGAAATAGCATGGTGGCGATCACCATATTCCCAGGGTTTTGTTCACTTATGTAATTTTTGATATTACAATTACCCTTTTTGTACAATTTTTATTTAATAAAACATTTAAACTTATTTATTGATAAATTTTGTACATTTTCTAGGATTTTGTTGTAAAAGCGTATACGTTACCCCATAAATGAATAACTAATTCTGTGGAGTCTAGTAACCGGTATTACAAGCTTATGTTTGTTCCTAGTGTTTAAAGTATGAGATTCTTATTTCTTATCAAAGCTATTTATGTTTTTGTACATACATTACATTTTTATAAATATATTGCGATGCCAAAGTTAATATGTTTATTTATTTTAATTTTTCTGAAAGGGACTCGTTACAATTAAAGTTATAAATCGCCCATCGTATTTCAACGAGATACTTCTTCTTAAAATTATGGTATTTTTACTTAATCATTTTATTCTACCTGAGCCCTTTCAAATGAGGCACGGTGAACATGGTGGTGTTTCATTGTAGCATCACTGAGATCTTTTGTTCCACCTTCTAAGTCCACTATCATGCAAGTAAGATAATCACAGTAACCTAGGCCTTTATGAGCTCTTTCAAATCAGTTCAAACATGATTTTTCTATCTAGTGCCGTCACTGAGATCATATACCAACGTTCAGATACCATCATGCACCATAAGAAATTTGAGATCATAACAGTCAACTAGGTATTTATAAGCCCTTTCAAATGAGTTCAAACAAGATCGTTCTATCTAGTTCAGTTACTAAAATCCTAGACGTACCTTAGGAGTCCACCATCATGTACATGAGATATATGAGTACAGAGATCATTACAGGTACCTTGGTATTTCAATGAGTCTGAACAGAATGATTCTACGTAGTGGCATAACTGAGACCCTTTACCCAGGTAAAGGATTAATTGTAGACAATAGATTTAGCTGAAAATTTCACATAGATTATAGATATCTGCGACAAGTTACGAGCTATATTTAACAAAAATTAAATGTGCTTAGAATCTCAAATTACTATGGTAGGCGAACAATAGAATTTTTTGTTCCAACTCTTATAAATAACATCACGCAAAACATTAAAAACAATTATACACAAAAAACTACAAACAAAAACTCAAAAAATACTACTAAGATAATTTAAAGAACTTAGTCTTATAAAATCAATCAAAATCAATCATAGTTATTATTTAGTTTGTATAATAGTGATACAGCCTGTATAATATAATTAGTAGTTTGTGCCGTTTAGTAGAACCGGTTGCTCAACAAAAGCAATGAGCACTCGCGTCGGTGGCGCTCAATTCCAGAACGTCCCATATGATAATTGCAAATGGTTCTTAAGCGGTAACACAATAAAGGAGGTATATATAAATGTATATTTTAATTACTTTATTAACAAATTTTTATTTTACTTATTATAAGCCAGTGCTTGATCACAATCCTACCTGGTGGTAAGTGGTGATGCAGCCTTAGATGGTAAATCGCACTGTCTTATCATAACAAAAGCCTATTCACTCTATTTACAAATTATTTAATGTAAAGCAGTATGTTAGTTGGGAATGTGAGTACCAATACAAACAATTTTCGTTTTAATACAGAACACATTTGATTAAAAAATAAAAAAAAATGATATTTAGTCCACCGTCAAAAATGTGAGATTAACACAATTACCTAGGTCTTTATGAGCCCTTTCAAATGAGTACAAACATAGGGGTTCTATGGAATGCCTTCACTGATGTCCTATACATACCGTCGGATTCCATCATAAAGAAGTTGAAATCATCACAGTCATCTAGTTATTTATGTGCCCTTTCAAATGAGTCCAAACACAATGGTTCTATGGAGTAGGTCACTGAGATCCTAGGCCCACCTTCGGAGTCCACAATCAGGTAGGTAATATCATCACAGTCATCTATTTCTCCATGAACCTTTTTGGAAACAAGTCCAAACATAATGGTTCTACGTGATAGAATCACTGAGATCTTTTACTCAGCTTCTAAGTCTACCATAAAAAAGGTGACATCGTCACAGTCACGTTGGTCTGTATCCTCCGAGAAACGAAATTCTCTAAATATATAAGATAATATAAAATCTAAACAGCATAATATAAGCAATGTAAGTCTTATTACTTACTTACTATAACTTACTTACTATAACTTACTTTCTTAGTAGCTACTAAGAAACTAAGTACTAAGAAAGTAGCTACTAAGAAAGTAAGTACTTACCAATTATTGAAAGGGAAAATCTGTGGGTTTTCGTCAATTAAAAATAATTTCACTCTCATGGTCAGTTACTGTCAGTTCAACCGATGAGTTTAATTGACTGTGCGCCAGGAAAAATCCGTGGGGGAAAAATTTCAACTTAACATTTCACACTCACTGTCAGTTTTGGATGTACGTCAGTTTTACTGATCAGTTTAACTGACCGTGTGTGTCCAGCATAAAACTGACATCACATTCCAAGAATATAAATGTCATATTCAAATCTATTTATTCGCTTGCAAAATATGGGTTACAACATTTTTTAATAATTTCAACAAAATACAGCCATAAAATACATTTCGGTGAGCAATCTAATTAAACACGAGATATTTTTAATAGTTATACTGCCGGCATAATAAAGAAAGGCGCAACTAACAAAACGTAAAATGGAAATAAAAATAAATAGATGAATTTTTCTTTCAGACCCTGCTGTGTTTAAAGTATATTAAAAGGTATCAATATAAAAATTGAAATTTATAGGTAGAGACATGAAGATTTTAAAGACGAACTTATTTTTTGATAATTTGATTATTTATTTAAACAAAACGAATTTTCCTTTTCATCTTAGCTTAAAAAATACACCCGGCAACACAAAAACTTCGAAGGGTAAAGTCGCATATAACCATTTGCGTCTTTCCAACCTAATAAATAAAAAAACTGCCATTTATTTAACATTTTTGCATATTTTGGAAAGGTCAATTGAAGTTAAAAGGACGCTAATAGAAATGTACTTCTTTTCTTCTTAGCAAATATTAGAAAATTCAAAAACACATCCAAAATAAAAACCCGCAACTCTTGAGTAATGATTTTAAAGGGGATATCATACAAGACTTACTACGATAATAATTAAAAATTAAAAATTTTGTACAACCGACTCCAATATAAATAATTAAGGATAACTCAAAATCTATTGGTCTAACCTAGATCAAATTTATATAGGACCACATGTGAAACACCAGCTCTTAAATATAACAAGAATAATCGAAATCGGTTCACCTAGAAAAAAGTTATGAGGTAACACACATAAAAAACATACAGTCGAATTGAGTACCTCCTCCTGTTTGATGTCGGTAGGAAAGCGGCTAAATATTTCCGAATAGTTTCACATCAGGAAATGACTAATAATTACAAAACCAAAAACTAAAAGGAACACAAATTACTTTCAAAACATCGACACAATATATATATATACCTCTAAGACTTAATAATTTACCTATTAATTATTTTTGTAGCACACTTTAATTGTTATTCCAAGCAGTAAATCGAAATGAAATAGTTTCCATTCAGTGGTTTTCTAAATTATCATAAGTTTTGAGTAACAATTACATGACTACAATGTACCTAAAAACTATAATAGTCCAAAATTTGCTTTCACAGCATCAAAACCAAAATTATGCCCTTAAAATCAACTGTCATTTATACGTACGTTTTAAAACGTGCAATCAGTGAATTCAAATTATAAAATTATTCACAAATTGTTTTTATTCAATGTTTAACTAAAGTACTATAATTAATATTTGGGCACCAATCACTTTTGTAGAAATCTAAAAATTAAAAGAACACAAAGGTACTTTATCCTTAACTACTAAAACCAGGCTAAAGGCCTTTTTACTTTTTTCTTCCACATACTAAGTCATTCTGTCAGCTTCATTCTTGTAAGAAATACTATAATAGAGAAGTATCACAGATATTTGTCACTTAAAGCTTAACAGAGATTGAAGCTACCCTTGGCCTTATTAAAAATGTGAGATCAAAATACCCTTAACTATAAAAATAATAAGAAGATTTGTACGTACAGTCTTCATAATTCTTTGTAAGGTCAACCGCATCATCATTCACTGGCAAGTTTTGCCCAAACACTCTTCTGTTTTCCGCAGGGGGATGAAACTGCCATACAAATTTACAAGAATAAAAAATGCATTGAAAGTTCTGCCCTCTAGTGAACAAGGTACATAAACTTGTAGGTTACTTTTCTTCAGCGTTGTATAGATGGCATTAATTAGGCCAAAACCCCAGAATCCAAAGCGCAAAAATCTAAATCTATGGCAGTTTTGGTCTATGGTTATGGTTGACACACTCGGTTGACAGTTCTTTCTAATAAATACGAATATTATTTAATACGATAATTCAGGAAACGAAAATATTTTGCATCTTTTCGTTCCTCTCCTGTAAAAATCATAATTTAGGCTTTATGGTTATTTACTAAATTTAACAATAAATGTGGTTGTTCACAGTTTACGCACCTATGTTAACATGCTGCTAAACGGAAAATTATTAACTACGAATTGGTGATTGTGAAAATGATAATGTGAAAACTCAAGCTATTAAATATTATAACATTCATAAAAGAAAATAAATACATAATTATTCATAAGTCTTTGATATTAATATTTTAAAAAATCTTATGTGAAATAGGTTAAGTTTTATTAGTGTTAATGTTATCTGGAAAATTACCATTTGGTAATTTAAGATAATTATTGGAGATATTCAATAATTATCTGGTAGAATGCATAAACAGAAACATCGATAATAAAACTGCATAGTTCATAATTATCAATATATCTAGTCATTGACAAAATACGCCATCTAGTGGTAACCATGTCGTAACTACCGCAAGCCGCGTTATACTAAAGAATACAGCGGCATCTAGCGTACACGGTACACTCATTCGGAAACTGAAATGAGAGTGGCGCATCTATTCCTGGTATATAGTGTA
The DNA here is from genome assembly GCA_033319125.1 of Parnassius glacialis. Taxonomy (NCBI): domain Eukaryota; kingdom Metazoa; phylum Arthropoda; class Insecta; order Lepidoptera; family Papilionidae; genus Parnassius; species Parnassius glacialis. Next base: position 6,897,996 of record JAVANC010000024.1, on the reverse strand, counting down.
TTATCTATGGTTTTCCGGCATGAGTGCCCTAATTCCCTAATTATTTTATTTTTTCGTTCAAATGTAATACATCTGAAAGTAAAATTTTGTTAGGGAGCAGGAACCTTAAGAAATCCAGTGAATGTTCATCACCATCGAAATTTGTTTTATAAAAAAGCTTGTGTTCATTACCACTGCGAAAATAATTTGGCACACATATCATTTAAATATGGCCGTGGATATGAGATTGAAATTTCTGACAACTTTATCATTTTTCCTATTAAAGCCTAAATTTTCTATAAAAATTGTCTTAGTACCGGCGCTATCCATTAAAAAGTAAGAAATAGTATTTTGTCTGTTCGGTTTTCTTTCACCTATTTTGGGTATTTTGGTCGCATCGTAGAAGTATTTTCTACCGACTTCAAAAAGAAGGAGGTACTCAATTCGACTGTATGTCTTTTTTTATGTCTGTTATCTCACAACTTTGTTCTACGTAAACCGATTTCGAAGATTCTTTTTTTATTTGAAAGCTGGTGCTTCTCTTGTCCAATATAATTTGAGCAAGGTCTGACCAATAGTTTTTGAGTTACCCTTAATAATATATATTGAAGTAGGTTGTACAATTTTTTTTTATTATAAATTTTTATAAAAATCCTTTGCTCTGACCACGGCATATGTATAAAAAAATATTAATTAATTTGCGACAGTCTACTGAAATATATGTGCTATTTAAAAACGCGATGTCGTTTGCGCCTAACCTATAATTATTTTATTCACTGTGAGTACCAAGATGATTGGACGTAACAAACCAAAAGCGTCTTTTCATTTAAGTAATCAATGTAAATATTGTTAAAGGTGACGTAGCAAATTGTTAAATAAGTCTTTTCTTTTATGTTGAATTTGAATACGTCTTTTCTACTAAAAAAATCTCATCTTTGATCAACAGTTACGTCTAAAACTCTTAGGATATTTTCTAAAATATTGATATTTTTGAATATTAAAAAAATTGAGTAGATGCGCCTTTTTATCTTGAGTGAAATGGTATATTTAACTCATTTTTTCAAAAATTGTTAGATGCGCCTTTCTTCTTATGACGGCAGTATAATAGAAAGTTTTTATGAATCGTTAACATAACTCTCACAGTGGTACACTTCTAACAGTGGTAGAGCCACGCGGCAGCTTTTGCTATCGCACGAATGGGCCGGCTCGAACCGGGGTGGTACCACGGCCTCACAGAAAACCAGCGTGAAGTAGAGGTTTACCTCTGCGTTTCGCTTGGTGAGTGCAGGTGGCCGGAGGCCCTTTTTACTGGAAATGAGGCATTCCATCTTAGTCCTCACGGGTGACAACGCATCTGCATTTTGATTCGCAAACGAGGATAAATGTAGATGTCTATGGGCCGCAGCAACCACTTACCATCAGGTGGACTGTGTGTCCGTTTGTCACCCTTATCCTATATAAAAAAATAACTTATTCATATTTGTATTAGCAATATCATTAAAAATTTTACACTTGATATAATAACTATAATACAATTTTAAAGTTATAAAATTTAAGAGAGAGTAAGCTAATATTTTGTATTTTAGTTGAACAAAATTTATTGTTTAAATTTAACAATTGTGAAACAAATATTCATCGTTTTTATACGATTTTTTGGTTATAAACTGTTTAATTGATTTTTAAAAAATATAAAGGCTCGTAGATTCTCTCATTTATACTGGTAAACGATTAAACAGGATATCACTAATAATATCAACCCGTGGGTATCGTAACAGGCGACGGAGGGAAACTGAAACAGGAGATGGTCAGCAGCATCTTCTTGTTACTAGCTCAAAATTATAAAAAAGTGCGAATGCCAACCCGTCTGTCAAACGTGGCAAGTCTGGCAAATCTCTCTTACAAAGCAATAAGGACCGTGGCCGAGCTCACTTGACTACTCTAGCGCCATCTATTATCTATCTACCGAAGCGGTTGCGATGTATATCGATATGAAAATTTGGCGCGCTAAATACATCGTTCTTTATTTAATACATTTCCATAGATGTCGCTACATAACTTTTTAAGGTTACCAGGAGTGGTTAAATGGAATATTAGTTATGTTAATAGCATTGCTAGTGTTTAAAAAAAATACTCGCTATGAAGCAATAGACCTTCAGCAATGAAGTTTAGATAGGCGGTAATTAAATGTATATTCTGAAAACGGGTGCATAAAGTAGCCTGGTTTTTAGTTTAGTAATATCTCACGTATCTCACGTATACTGATTTTATTCTATATAACATCGCAGTTTGTTTACAATATCTGACTAACTTTGTTTGACCAACATACACATACTTCTAAATTTGACTAGTGAATATTATCGCATAGTATGAAATTTATTAAAGTTTGTCAATATTGATGTAATTAACAATTTTTATGAAATTAGCTTCGCTTTTATTATGTAATGGAAATTTAAAACTGAGTTTTCACACACTTCCGGACACATCATCCGATCACATTACAAATTTTGCAGACGTATTATGAACCGATAACAACACAATAATTTTATAACTATGACAGTAATATTGTCAATTCTGTACTATTACCAAGATCATCATCCATGATTCTTCGTGATCATTGCGTGTTTCTTAAGTTCTGTTAAACTTTTTACTTGCAAAACATGTGACTTAATTAACGTTATAACTTACAGCTGATACCCGCTCGCTTCGCTTCGTGCACTGATGTAAAATATCAAGAATTTTTGTGATTGGACTCTTGTAAAATCCGTTCTTAGTGAGCGTCTATACTAAATTTCAAGTCAAATGAGTGTATAGTTTTAGAGATCTCGTGATGACACAGTCAGTGAATGGTATTTATTTATTATTAGATACATGCATACAAGCTAACAGATGGTAGTATCCAACACGATTGTAACATTAGATACATTAAATTAACATTAAATCAATTTTAATTCATAATCGTAATAAAACAAAACAACATTAAATTACAAAATAAATCACATTTAATTATAAATAAACTATATATATCCAACATTAATCATTAAAATAATTGTCTCTACTTAAACAAATAAAAAAATAATTAGTCAAATTAATATTACACATCATTAAAATAGTAAATAAAGTCAATGTCAGGGTTGAAAAAAAATATACAATGTCAATTAGAATAATTCTTAAGTTGCTGATTAGTTTCCTCAATCCATCGGCAAAACAGTCCATATCATCGTATTGAGCAATTATGTCACCAATCATTCGTAGTGCGCGGACAGTGGGAGTGTGCTCACCATGCTTGGTGCGCGCGACAGGACGTGCCAGCAAATGAGGCCGGCGGCGCGGGGCTGCAGCCATGATTCCTGCCGTATATTATGGGGAACTAAGATAAATACACTCTCTAGTATCTGCGGACTATCGATCTTATGATACAGTATGGAGAGAAGGTGTGTCAGCATAAGCATAACCCTCCTAAATTTCAGCGTTGCCATATCAATCATGTCCAATACGAACAAAGAAGGATACAGGTGAGGATAGTACCCGTATCGCTTCCTAAAACACCATCGGGAAAACTTACGTTGTATCTTCGCGACCATTAGGACATATTTATCCTCAAATGAGTCCCAGACAACAGCACAATACTCCAGCTTGCTACGTATAAATGCGTTAAATAGTATTTTAGCAACTACTTCATTGTCAAATTGTGTTCCAGTACTAATAACAAAACCTAATATTCTATGTGCGTTCTTATAGATACTTGTCATTTGTAGACTAAAGTTTAATTTAGAACCTAATAACAGCCTTAGGTCTCGAATGTCATTTACTATTTCCAGAGGAGCGTCAAGTAAGCTATACAAATTTATAATTGGTCTAGGCTTACAAGTGAAAGTAGTTATTTTGCATTTATTATTATTTAAAGACAATAGATTTTCTTGGTTCCAATTACATATTGAGAGAGTGTAGATTTGTGGTATCTGATTCAGATTCAATACTTAGATTGAGTTTTAAGTCATCTGCAAAGAGGAGGCATTCAGAAAAACAAACGGTGTTCGGCAGATCATTTATAAAGAGCAGGAAGAAGGTTGTACCCAACATACTGCCCTGACTTACCCCTGACCTCGTGAAGTAATCATTGGAATTATAGCCATTCATCCGCACATACTGACTTCGACTATTCAGATAGCATGCGAAAAACTCTATATGTTTGGGGGTAAAGCCGATAAATGCCAACTTTTCTAACAATTTGTCGTTGTCAACAAGGTCAAATGCCTTTCTTTAGTCGAAGTATACCGTGTCCATTTGTTTTTTATTGTCTATCTCCTTATATACGTAGTCTACATGCACAATTAAGTTCGTAGAAGTAGAATGCGCCTTACGGAAACTATTGTGTAACAAATGACCAATCTGATTATTAATATATTTGTCCATTTCTTCCGAATATGAGTTTACATCTCATCATCTAGTACAAAATGCATAAAGCTATTTGGTTATGAAACCAAAAACAGCTAAAACTAATCATTGTACACATGCGACTCAAAAAACGTCAGTATGGTTGTATGCATAAAAGATCATAGTCGCTACTCTTGTATTTAAAAAGATCATTGTCCATGAACTATGTCCCTTTTACCAGGCCTCTGTCACTCTTGCTACCTGTGTGAAATAATTACCTACAATCGCGAGCTGCCCCAGGGGTAGATCGCAGTCGGGGTTAGCATGCTCTATACGATTGAATGTTAAATTTTGTTTAACTCTGTTTACGTAAATAATTTTTTATAAATACTTGTTGAAATACTTGTCGAAATAGTTTTTATTTAGTGTTTAGTATATTTAATTGTAGGATTAAATAGTTGAAAAAGTTTTAATGTAATTTTAGAATAATATATACCTATCTATTTAATAAATTGTAATGACAAAACGTCGTTCCTACTATAATTGTTGCGGGGATGGATGCTTAATGAGTAATTAAAAGGATTCAGATATATTTTTTGAGTTACCGAAGGATAATTAAAGGTAAATTTATATCATTTTTTGTTAGATAGGTTCTTATAGCGAATAAATAATTAAGTAATAATTTAACTACAGAAGTAATACCTAAATACTTTATTACAAAACTTAGTTGAAATTTACTTCACTACCCAAGTACCTACTTACATACCTATACAAGTCTTTGTAATTAAAATATTTTAAGTTATAATAGCACAAATACTGAAATTAAAACTGTTTACAAGATTTTCAACTAAGTACTAAGATTACGATCATATTTCTGTTTGGAATCGTACCTATTTCGGGTTGATTTGTTGTTTACGCTATCTACCTATACGAACCAAGCATCGTGATTCCCGACGAATGGCCTTGCAAGTTGCATGCGTTGGGCATCACAGAACTCACATAGTAGATAATATGGTCGATTATATTCAGCGTAGGTACTTTACCTAACTAACTTACCATTTCACAATCTATTATTTTAATCTTTACCTTACCAACCACGGAAAGTCTGTTGTGACGTAGTAAGGAGAAAAGATGGAAAGTAATACGGACAATCGTGCGCAACGATAAAGTTTTATTTAGCTTGATTGCGCGATTTATCTGATTAATAATAACTATGTAGGCTATTAAAACGTCGGCAAGCAGTCAACATCAAAAGAGTACAACTTCTGTACGTTAATAATATTATTTATTCTGTGCTTTTACCACGTTTTTTTTAACAGCTGTCAACCATTGTACTTTTGTCGTGTGTGCTGTAAATAGGGTTGCGATCTCCTAAAATGAAAAAGCCGAACTCGGCGCTCCAAAAAGCCGGACTTTTAGCCCTAAAAGCCGGATAGTAATTTTTAGAAAGCCAAACATACCTTTCTGAGGCCATGCAGCGAAAAAACTCACCAACTTCAACCCCCCGAGGAAAAAAATCTAAAATACTTCATTACATACATTAATTGTTTATTAATCAATCACAGCACAGTTTCAAGTGTATACGTTACTTTTTATATTACTAACAAAAAGCCTAACAAAAGCCGGACAGGCCGGACACATAGAAATTTGGCCGGACACAACCTGAAAAAGCCAAACATGTCTAAAGCTAAAGCTGGACAGACCCTAGCTGTGAACTACTGTGCATTCTGCCACTCCCCAAAATCAACACAAACGATGTATATTACAAATGCCAATTGTCAAACATGGGGCTTATAAATCATAAAATCCCATAAGAATTGCCTTCTGATTGGGTTTCAGTTATTTATGAAACACGCAAATTTCCAGAACCATTCCGTGTTATTGACTGTCAAACATGTATGTTTAAAATTTTGAGCAAGGTCTTTAAAGATTATTTTGTTACAAAATGTCCATTTGCCTCACGACCTGTGAGACAACTTTCAATAGGGTATTTTACACCATGTAAAAAAAAATCAAAGAATATATATTTATGATAGATTTTGTAATAAGTAAACAAGAAATATTGATTTCTATTTATAAAAATGCATTATAAATTTTATATTTCAATTTAAAGAATATTTTTTTTACCTTTGCCTGAAATCTACAAAACGATGTCCGCTATATTAGATAGCGTCGTGACGTCACTAGGTCAAAGAACTAGGTTATGTGCTGTGTACTAACTAGCTAATTTCGAAATTTTTCAAGTTATCATTACGATTGTTGACTTTTATTCTGAATTTTATTGAAAAGGCATCATGGAAGAGGGATTCGTTTTTACGAATCCCTCTTCATAGTTTATTACTTCGCTTTTAGCACTAATGTTATAGAGATATTATAATATAAGCTTAGGTGAGAAAAACTTTTTGTTATATTTTTTGTATAAACCCGCAGACGAAATAAAAAGTCACTTTTTTATTTGGTCTGAGTACACACCATGTCTTCCCATATGATAGAAGAAAACAGGAATTAAGTAAAACACTGCACTGCACTTGCAAGGGCTAACAAAATGGCCCACAAAGTGCGGGACAGACGAGCGATTAACCTAATCTATTACAAAATTTGACTTACAAGAGGTACCTATCAAATCATGATGTTTTGTTTTGTTTAATCGATAGTTAAATATAAGTCATCTTCAAGATCTTCACAAAAGTATAGTTTTGATTTTGTAGACAATGCCTTCGGGACTTTTCTAACCAATTTTGACCAAGTATTTCTCATATTTAAATCAGTTGGCATTTTATTCTATAACTTCCCCGGCGTTCTTATGCTCATATTTTTGCAATCAGGAACAACACAACAATAATATAAATGATAACTCATTATTAAACATTCAAAAGTATCTTATTCCTTTGCAAAATTGTAAAAATTCTACGACAGTGACGTCACGAGTTGAACAGTATGGCGGCTAGCGTTTTCACGCGAATATTTAAAACGATAGATTTAAAGTAATTTTTATGTCACTATTCGGTTAAAAAAAAAATATAAAAATTATAGTGGTTCATTATCACTCTAGGATTCATTTAAAACACTTTTTGAAAATGGGTGTAATACCCTATTACGAAGAAAGCAATTAATCAAATCTGACCAATACACTGGCAGATACGACTCTTATATTTGTGTGAAACGTAATAAAACATCTATACCTGACATTCAAGGCGTAGAAAGCGTCTACAGTAATCCCATTTCAATTTGTAGAGGAAAATATGAAGATTTGTAATGCTCAAAAAAGTTTTGTAACCCTGATACTCAACATTTTTTAACACAATTATTACTTAAGTAATAAAATTAATAATTTAAAAAAATTATATATAAATATTAAATTATCCCATGATTTAAAACAACCTAGTGTGTCCTATATTTGGTGTATCCTATGTTTGATTTGTGCTAAGTTAGACTTACATTCTGTTAATGAAGATCAAAGTCACTGCACTATGATCTTTTTTATCAGTTTTATTTTGTTACAAACTTCAAAAGTATGATTTAACTGTAAGTTATTTGTATAATAAAAAATAAGATCTAAATAAATATTTCAATTAACTTCTAATTATATAAAAAATATAAAACCATAAAAATGTAAAAAGGATCACAGTCTAGTGACTTTGATCTTTTTTGCAGTAATCTTAGATTGGACAATTGCTGTTTTACTTCAATTCTAAAATAGCATTAGTAAAAAAAAATCATGTTGGTATAATTTTGTAACTCATGTATTGTAGTATTAAAACTCACTACATTGACAGCCCCCTTCAAATCCCTCTCATTGACCGCGTTTATAAATACGGACGTAATGTCTTGGTTAATATGAGCAGCTTGAGCAGTCTTATTAGGATTCAAAAAGGGTATGTTCGTATGAAATACAGAGTTGAAAAGTTCTGCAAAGGCATCAGTAGCAGCCTTTCCCATCTACCTCGGTATCCTTATGTATATATTAGTATCCGTACGGCTTCTGCCACCAGATTTTTTTGTCTTTAACGTAATACGTACAAATTTAACTGGGTCGTTAATAATATACCGTTGCTCCGATTTTAAATATTGCCCGCACTCCCTGTCATTCAGTTTTTTTTAACCTGCTCCCTATAAACTTATACATTTGCCGATTGAAGTTTTTATATTCCTTTTTATACTTCTTAAGATGATAGTGTTTATTTTTAAAATTATTTATAATTTCAGCAGTATACCATTTAGGATATACATATCGGTGATTAATGGTGGTGCGTGAAGAAATTGGTACAAAGATATTTATACAATCGTACAACTTCTCGTAGTACAACTGAACAGCACAGTCAATATCAATCTCTTTAAGTAAATCCGACTAATCTAATTTGGATAAAGTCGCAAATAAACCTTGATAATCTGCCTTGCGCCAGTTCCAGCTGTTGCTCTGAGTATTGAAAAGGGATGACGTTGAGGAAGCAGGAGAATAAATCAATGTTGAACAAGTGAAAGGAAGTTAGATTATAGTATCAAGTGTGGGATGATAGTCATAAATTTCTACCAGATGGTATAAATTTAGAGAAACACAGAGGAAGCGAAGCCCGCATCTCACCTCCACCTATCCGCCTTTGTTGAGGTTATCAGAGTTAGAATCGCTAGCTGCGGGAGTAGTGACGGTTTCCTTCATTTCGTTCAGAACATAGTTTGATGTTGGGTTCTGGTTAGGAGCTTGCGTAAACCGAGTTCCGCCACGGAGCATATTAACATTTTTGGTGGGACTAGACATACTTTGGTTTAAGATTGGCCGGTCGGTAGATGCAGTAACTCATAGCAGCGGGCGATGCGCGAGTTGTCGTAGGTCAGTTACAAGACCGTTGAACGAAAAAATTTCCTGGCGGTCTTAGAGGTATCGTAATAGAAACAGAAACAAAAACTTTTTTTATTCAACATAGATTATAAAAAATACTTGTTGAAAGTTACTCTTTTATTTAATTCCCACTGGTTCGAAATGAAATAGCAAGAAACCTAGCGGGACTTTTTTTTAAAAAAGAGCTTACAATCATGTATGTTATACAATTAACCACACAAAACAAATTAGGAATAACTTGGTAGCTATCACCTCATTCCCAGGGGTTATTATTATCCATAATCCAACGCCTGGATCGACACCCATTCAGGCTGCCGCAAGGTGTACCTACATCGTTTCTTGAACTATGTTCAAGAAGATACCACTGTGGAGCTAATGCGGAATCACCTCAGTACTATATGTCACGATGACATAATATGTACCGTTAAGAATCTAAAGTCTCGTGGGCGCTATGCTTCCCTTAGGCTCGGAGTTCCTCTTGAAATTGCTAAAACTGTCATGTCATCTGGCAACTGGGCCGACGGCATATGTATTGTATTGAGCCTTGGCGTCAAAACTTTCGTGCCAAAATCAACAGCCAACAAGCGTTGTCTTAGAGTGCATCAGTTAAGGATTTTTTATCAGAATGTTCGAGGCCTAAGATCAAAAACAAGTACTGGACGCGCCAGTGACTTAAGTTTTTCGATAAAGATTTGTGGACTGTATTTGGTACATACAACAAAACGGAGCAAGGAAAGCGAATGAGAGTGGAATGGACGCACCTTGTGAGGGACTGCCTCGCCTTCCTCCCGGGACGTCTCAGCTAGCAGCAGGTCACACGTGGTCGCCGCACGCACTTCTGCATCAGTTCTAATTCACACTCCTTTACTCTCGACTTATTGTAATCGCGGAAAACGCGTCACACTTGTGAAGTTACAAGGACACAATGTCCGGTGATAATTAATATTAATGCGGGGTCGGAGGCCATAATGTCCTCTTGGGGTAAGCGGTTTTGTGCGAATTCAACTGGATTGCCGTCGCGTGGCGACTATGTCGCCTCAACGGCCGTGCGTGCATAGAGAAGAAAGGGGAAGGGAAGGGTTAATGTACCAAGTATCGAATTAAATTTACAAATAAAATTGTTAACTGGCGTTATTATTTCCTCCTGCCCTTAAAGGGTCACCTTTAAAAGACAACCGTAAGATAAAGAAAAAAAATAAAACAAATAGTTTGCGGTAAATAGAGTGAGTATTTATAGTAAGAAGATAGAGCGGTATATAGATTAAATATAGCGGTTTAACATTTTATAATATGACATATAAGCTTGATTGCTAAATTAAATAAATAATAATAAGTAAATAATCCATTGTCAACGATATGCCTCAAACGATTGAAAGCAGGTGATCAAGGTTTGTTACCTTTAATATTTAAATATTCCACTGCAAAGTGTTGCTTTTGCAGGGCGCGGAGCATCATAATCTTAGAGAAACTGAGATCATCAGCAGTCACTACATTAGTGCTGCGGCGGGGTAATAATTTAAAAATCTAAATTAAGTTGCCAAATTCGTTTTGTTAACAACTTGGCGTACGTGACTGTGGGAGCAACGAAACTTATTATGTCCCACAGGCGGACGGTAATAGATAAGATGTAGTACTTAGTGCACGTCACACCAGCGGGAATATTGTCAGTGATCTGAGAACGCGGTTTGCAACAAAGGTCTGCCACATCTTAACAATGGGTAGTGGCGGTATCTCGTCCCAATCTAAATTAAGTTGCCGAAGCTGTTTTATTAACAACTTAGCGTACGCGACTATGGGGGCAACGCAACCTACTATGACCCACAGGCGGGCGATCGTAGATAAAATGGAGAGCTTAGTGCACGTCACATCAGCGGGAACAGTTATTTTAAAATAAAAGTTGTCACTATCAGTAGACCAATCATCATCATTACAGCCTTTCACAAGTCCACTGCTGAACATAGGCCTCTCCCAAAGAATACCACAAAGCACAGTCCTGAGCCACCTGCATCCATCGACTTCCTGCATGTCTTACCAGGTCGTCGCTCCATCTCGTGGGGGGACGCCCTACACTTCGCCTACCGGTACGAGGCTGCCACTCGAGAACCTTTCTTCCCCATCGGTTGTCGGTTCTTCGAGCTCTATGGCAGGCCCACTGCCACTTCAGCTTAATAATCCGTTGGGCTATGTCGGTTACTCTGGTTCTACTGCGGATATCCTTATTCCTAAGTTTATCACGCAGAGAAGCTCCGAGCATAGCCCTCTCTATAGCTCGCTGAGCTACCTTGAGCTTCCTCATACGGCCAGCAGTGAAGGACCACGTCTCAGTTCCGTAAGTCATCATTGGCAACACGAACTGGTTGTACAATTTCGTTTTAAGATTTTGAGGTATGTCTGACGAGAAGATGTGTCGTAGCTTACCGAACGCTGCCCAGCCGAGTCCAATCCGTCGATTGACCTCTCGGTCAAAGTTGGGCTTACCTAGTCGGACTATTTGTCCCAGGTAAACATACTCGTCAACAACTTCGAGCTTAGTGCTCCTAACAACTACCGGCATAGGTTTGGCATGGACATTAAACATAATCTTTGTTTTGTCCATGTTCATCTTAAGACCTATCCGTTGGGAGACACTATTGAGGTCCTTGAGCATAGTGCTTAGGTCCTCTAGCGATTCTGCCATAAGGACTATATCGTCGGCAAATCGAAGGTGAGTGATGTACTCACCATTGATGTTAATACCGTATCCTTTCCAGACCAGAAGCTTGAAAACGTCTTCCAATGCAGCGGTGAAGAGTTTCGGGGATATAACATCACCCTGTCTTACACCTCTCTGCAATTGGATAGGTTTCGTATTCTGGTTCTGTACTCGGATAGCCATCGTAGCTCTACTGTACAAATACTTCAGCACTTCGATATACCGACAGTCAACTTGGCACCGCTGAAGGGACTGCAGCACCGCCCAAATTTCGATGGAATCAAAGGCTTTCTCATAGTCCACGTACGCCGGACATAGTGGCAAACTGTACTCTTCGGACTTGTGTACAATTTGCCGTAGGGTATGTATGTGGTCTATGGTGCTAAAGCCCTTTCGAAAACCGGCTTGTTCGGGAGGCTGGAAGTCGTCAAGTCTGCGCGCGAGACGATTCGTAATGACTCTCGAAAACAGCACGTATACGCGGCTCAGAAGGGAAATCTGTATGTAGTTCTTCAAGAGAGCATTGTCACCTTTCTTGAAGAACAAGACCACCGCACTTCTGCTCCACGCCTCCGGTGTAATGCCACCATGGTGGACGGAATTAAAAAGCTTCTGAAGGACTTCAAGTACCGGTCTTCCACCCGCTTTCAGAAGCTCCGCTGTAATTCCATCCTCGCCTGGGGCCTTGCCGTTTTTAAGGTGCTGGAGAGCCATTCTAATCTCGCTCAGACTGACGTCCGGGATATCTTCAGAATAGTGTCGGATAAGACTCGCTCTTGGATCGTTACTCACACTTACGTGTGGCTCCAACGATGTCGTGTACAGCTGCCCATAGAACCTCTCAATCTCACTCAAAATCTCAGGTGCCCCGGAAACGATGCTGCCACATTCGGTCTTCAGCCTTGACAGTTGGCTCTTTCTGCCAGACTGATCTCTAGCAAAGACTTTGGAGCCTTGGTTCCGCTCGATCGCTTCTTCAATACGAGTTGTATTGAAGTTGCGTGAGTCCCGCCGCATGCATTTGGAGATCTGCCTGTTCAGTTGCCTGTATGCTGTCAAATCTGTTGAAGAATGTAGCCTCATCTCCCATCTAACAGCCATGAGATTAAGAGTGTGATCGGAGAGTTTTTGTGTTCTTCTGCGGCGGGTCTTGCAGAACTTAGCTCCGACCGCATGGACAGTTTCCACGAGCTTGTCATTCATATCGTCCACTTCATTGCAGTCTTCTAGGTTCTGAAAACGGTTTTGTAACTCGAGCTGAAAGGTTTCGGGACTTTGGATTAGAGCACGAGGGGGACAGAGCGTTGACTTCATCAGACGAGACCTCTCCAACTTAACATTTAGGTTCAGTGTGCCTCTAATCATTCGGTGATCGCTGCCGGTTCTCACCCTCGCGATCACTGGGACATCACTCAACAGTTGTCGTCTGGTCGTCATAATGAAGTCAATCTCATTTTTTGTCGAACCGTCGAAGTAGACCAATACAAGCCCAATATTTTATGTTGCGTTAATTTATCGAACTCTACTTCTCTTATAATCTTATGAGAATCAGGGAGGTCATCTAAAGCAGATCAACGGTTGCTATTCCATTTTATTAAGTCCCATTGTGCATCCTTGAACCCGAAGCATACGCGATTGAAGTAGTACAACACAAGTGGGTCGGGTGGACGAAAGCGGTATAGGAAGCGGATTAACAGTGGTAGAGCCCGGCGGCAGTTTTTGCTGTCGCACGGATGGGCCGCCTCGAACCGGGGTGGTACCATGACCTCACAGAAAACCAGCGTGAATTAGAGGTGTTTACCTCTGTGTTTCGCTTGGTGAGTGCAGGTGGCCGGAGGCCCTTTTTACTGGAAATGAGGCATTCCATCTTAGTCCTCACGGGTGACAACGCATCTACATTTTGATTTGTAATAGAGGATAGATGTAGATGTCTATGGGCCGCAGCAACCAATTACCATCAGGTGGACTGTGTGCTCGTTTGTCACCCTTATCATATAAAAAATAAAACAAAAGGAAGTATTGATAACGAAGATTAGAATCGCGAACAATTAACTGCAGAAATTGCTCGCGACAGTCGGCTGCCATAGCGACTGGATGTAGGAGGAAATTTAGAATTATATTGAACAAATCGCCTTGCAAATTTGGCCCTGAGTGTAGGATATCTTTTAATGCTCGACCGGTGCTAGTCTTACTGCTAGCATCCAGGACTATTCGTCAACGTGTCGACTTCTTGTCTTCACGTAAGACTCCATGATGCGGAATTACATAGATTGGAGCGGGGTCATGAGAGTCGTACGGTGGCGCGGGAGAAATATAATTTTTGGCTAAATATTCGTTTATGACGTCGTCATATGCTAACCTTAGTATAGGTTATGCTTGAAGTTTTCTTTCTAAGCACATGATTTGTTGTTGAGCAGTCTCGTAAGATTCTCTGAGAGAATAAACGTCATCTTTAAATGCTAGGCCAACAATGTGTGTTGTCGTGAAGCGACAATTAAAAAAAATAGAACCTAACCTAAGAACAACTAAACAACAAAAGTAGAACAAGAAAATAATATATTTAAATTTTTAAAAAGGTATTTACAATTTTATAAAAAAAAAATGAAATATGATGATGATGATGGATGACGTGTAATTACAATTAGATAAAAAAATAAAGATAGGAGAATATTGTATTGTAGTGGAGCCTAAAGGTCGAAGTGACACGCGCTGCGCTTGGAGTAGAAGTAGGCACACGCTGAGCTTGTAGTTTCTTGGCGGTGATGGCACGCAGCGCCTGGTCTGGGCACACGCAGCGTCCGGAGCCGGCGCACGTAGCGCCTGGAGTAGGTGCGCTCAGCGCTTGGAGCAAGCAGTCGCAGCGCCCAAAGGTAGCGCGGGCAGTAGGTGCACTCAGCGCCTGGAGCAAGCAGTCGTAGCACCCAAAGGTAGCGCGGGCAGTAGGTGCACTCGGCGCCTGGAGCAAGCAGTCGTAGCGCCCGGAGTAGTGTGGCCCCGCGCTTGAAGTAGACTACGCCGACGACTTCAAATGTAGATGGAGGCTTGCAGGATCCCGGGGAAATGCGGCCCCGGGATAAGGCCTTTAGTAGATGCTTCACGTTTGAAAACTGAAGCGAGACTCCCTGTATTCTCCGATTGTTCGGCTTTTATACCTTTTTAGAGAGAACGAGAAGTTATTTAAATTAAAAGGAAATTTATTGTAAATGACCTAGAGCAAAAGAGTATTTATGTGGAAATATCGAAATAAGAACATCAGACCAGTGACCAATTTGAATAAAAGTTACCATAACAACCATATAAATAATGGTTGTCAAAAATATAAATTTTTGGTTTTAGGTATATAATTGAAAAACAGCTACATTTAAGTAAGAAATGAGATATTATTCATATAGGAAAAACTATAGCGCGGCAGCGCGCACGAAACCTGAAATTGCAGAGTTACGGAGAACTCAATAAAAGACCGAAAAAGGTAAGACTCCATTGACAGCGATTTAAAAGGTGCTGATAGCGTGAAAATACGAAGTGAAAATTATTTGTTATTGTGTAAAAACGTTACAGGATCCTATGGAAATAAAGGTGATGCAAAATATAAATGCAGAAAATCAAAAACAGAATGGAAAAATAGTGTAAAATGATATGTAAGTAGCATAACTGATAGCGTGAAAAGTGATGCAAAATATGAATGCAGAAAATCAAAAACAGAATGGAAAAATAGTGTAAAATGATATGTAAGTAGCATAACACTACAATGTATGTGTATGTCGTCGACTTATAAAACTCTTCACATTCAATGTCTGAAGGACACTGAATGGGCGATGCGGAGGGAGCCTGTTCAAGCTCCCAAAATCATTGCACTAATTAATCAATAGCGGGAGACTCCAGGATTGTACAACACGTTAATGACTAGTTTGAAGTGTCGGTACTGAACCCATAATAACCTAATCAAATACCGTGTTCAAAGCTGAGGGCCCAGACAAGTCTTTAGAGGAGTGAATTACGTCAGGACACAATAAGTGCGGGAAAAGGGATGCGCCTATCAATACGTCAATTTTATGAGGCACACTGTAACATTCATCAATCATCAGCGAACCTTATGTCATTAAATTGTGCTAAGACTGATTTGTCTACCACAGCGGTGGGCATACGATCGGTGATTTCATCAACAACGAGCGGTGAAATATTGTAGTTAATATTGAAGTTGAAACGTGAGAAAATGTTGGGAAACATTTGCGAACGAAGTACACAGAGTGACGTCCGAACGCGCATCCGAGGTAAGAGGTGAGTATGTGGGCGCTGTGGGCTCGGGAAATGCAGCCTTAAGAACAGCTTGCTGAGGCTGAGGCGAAGGCAGCGCAGTGGAAGAATTATCGCTTCCACGCTGGAAGTGCAATAATGTATGATGCTTAAATTTACAAACTCGACAACTAAAGTTTGAAGAGCAATTAGATACTCGATGACTTAAGCTGAGACAATTCATACACGCATTGTTACTCTTCATGCATTTAAACCGTTCGAGCGGTGTCATTTTATTAAATTCTGCACACATAAATAAGTGGCATTTATTACTGGTGCACAATATTATCACACATGCACTTCTTTGAACGACTAGTTGTACTTACGTATGCCTGATACTTCGGCGACGAAATATTATTACAGCGACGATTATAAGCAGTACGTTGTCAGATCGTAAACAGTACGCACGTTACGTTCAATATTGTCTCGCGCTGTTGCAAGCTGCAATTGTCTACAGTTCTCAAACCTTTTCTTTTAATAAAATGTTCACTTGCCACCGTTGTAAGATTGAAGCTAGAGATGGTGTTCAGTGTTCCCTGTGTTTGAAACAATACGACTTTCCGTGTGCTGGAATAACCGAGATTGGTTTTCGAAAACTTGGTGATAGGAAAGCAACGTGGAAATGTAACACTTGTAAGAATACTAGCTCCGGTAGTCCAGCTCCTGGCCGTTCCACTTCCTGCGCTCCTAGTGATCTCGATGGTATTCGTGGTGAATTACGTGGACTCTCTGAACAAATGTCATCATTGCCTAAGTTACTGGATTCGGTAAAAAATATTCAAGCTGATTTGGCTGATCTTAAAACGATTAAATGTGAGTTGTCGGTTGTGAAAGATTCGCTAGACTACGTTCACGCTTCAGTTGACAAACTTATAGCTAGGATAGCCGAGGTGGATCGTGAAATTCAAACCCTTCAGAAGACCAAGGAAGATGTGTCCCGTCTAGAACAGCGTTTGCAAAAATTGGAAGCTGTTTTTAATGATGGGGAGCAGCGATTACGGTTGAACAATATTGAAATCAAAGGAGTTCCTATAACTAACACGGAAAATCTCTTTACTATTATATCAAAAATAGCAACCAAAATCGATTTCAATATTAGTGATAACAACATTAATTACATTGCTAGGGTTCCTTCCCGCAATAATAAAAATGACAAAAGCATAATTGTGTCTATGCACAATCGATATCTCAGAGACAACTTTGTTGCAGCAGCGAGAAAATGTAAATCCCTAACGCCGTTGGATATAGGTCTTAATGGTTGTAACAGAATCTTTATCAATGACCATTTAACGCTTGAAAACAAATTGTTATTAAACAAAACAAAGTCTTTGGCCAAGGAGCGGGATGTTTCGTACGTTTGGGTAAAGAACTGCAAAATCCTAGTACGGAAAAGCACAACATCACCTGTTCTTATAATAAAAACGGAGTCGGATTTAAGAAAAATAGTTTAAGGATTCACAAGTTACTGTTAAGTTTACTTGCTGTGCAAACGCAAAGTTTGAGAAGCTTTGGTATCGTCTATTCATTAATGATGTACTCGCACCTCGCTATTATTGGCGTAACGAATGGACATGTTCTTGCTACCTGTGTTTGTTATTTTTATTTCTATTATGCTCATTATGCTGTTGTACTTAACGTAACGTTTTGCATATTGAATCTCACTTGCTTAGTTTCTATAATACCCTTTTTTAATTTTTCTTTCGCATATCCTAGATTTTTTGTTATATTTGTGTTATGTTATTTGTTTTATAGATTACGAGTAATTGTTTATTATTATTTATACGCATATATGAATGATTTTTGTGTGCTTTGTATATTCACTAAGCTAATAATACTTATATTAACCTACAGTAACTCTTGCACCGTGGTAACTGTAATTGGTAATCATTTGCTCTGCCGTTTAGGGTACACAATATACATTTACTGTAAATTTTATATATGTCATATCTTAGCATCAGTTTTAGAGTGTAAGAGATTAACTATTATTACCCCACTAAAACTTTTACTTCATTGCTTGCGCGTCGTTGCTTATGCTTATATGTATTATTTGTATGCTCATATCGTGAAATATTTATGCATTCTCCTAATGAATAGTAGATTATTTTCTAATATACCTCAACGTGAGTTATTTGTAGTTGCTACTATTACCTACCGCGTTATTTTAGTGCTTATCCTGTTAAGAAAACACTCACATAAAAAAATATAATATATACTACCAAAACGTCCGGGGCTTACGGACTAAAGTAGCAGCTATATATAGGAATATCGTAATGAATAATTACGACTTAATATGCTTAACGGAAACTTGGCTTAATGAGGACTTCAATGACACTGAATTATTTGACGACCGATATCTAGTTTGGAGGCGTGATAGGAATTATTCTGATACAGGTCAAAGCATGGGGGGTGGTGTTCTTATAGCTGTTCGACGAGAGCTTATAGTTTTTGAACGCAGTGAATGGCGTTCATCAGCTGAGGATATATGGATTACTCTGACCCTAAAACGTGCATCGCCTAATATGTGTTACAAATTAAATATTTGTCTTGTTTATATATGCTGTCAAAACTTAGGTAATTCCTTAATACAGCAATTACAATGTTTTTCCACTAAATTAAATGATATTGTGTTAAATAACTTGACAGATGGTTTTTTAATCTTAGGCGATTTTAATTTGCCGAATATAATATGGCAGCCAGCTGACGATGCGCAATCTCAATGCCCTTTTAATATTCAAGGTCCCATTCAATCGGATTTTTTTGATACTCTTAATTTATGTTCCTTATCTCAATATAATAGTCAACTAAACTGTAACAACAGAATTCTGGATCTAATTTTCTGCAACAATTTTACAAATGTTCATAAATGTATAGACCCTTTAGTTCTGGAAGATCCTCATCACATAGCACTATGTATATCTGTTGACTTCATCCACCAAAATACGCTTTCACCGCAAATCAGAACAAAATTCCTGTATAATTTTGCAGATTACACTAAAATATGTCAACAACTTGATAATACGGACTGGTCCAGTTGCCTCAGAATGGGTTCTTTAGAGGAGGCTGTATCCTTACTGTATGATAAGTTACAAATGCTAATTAACAAACATGTCCCTTGCAAAACTGTTAAATCATCTTCCAGATTTCCTCCCTGGTATAAAACACCCTTGATTAAAATATGGAAATACTTCCGACCTTGATTCTTTTGTTTTATTACGAGAACGTGGGAAGGTTCTTGAAAAAAGTATGTACGAAGCTTACATTCGTGATATAGAAAATAATATAAGCAAATCACCGAAAGCCTTCTGGAACTTTGTTAAGAGTAAAAAATCGCCAAGTTCATATCCTTCTAATATGAAATTCAGACAGTATTCTTCAGGCAAAGGTGAAGTAATTTGTGATTTTTTCAATCAGTTTTTTAAGTCTAATTTTCTTAACGATTCCGACACAATTAATTTTAATATTATTTACTCGCAAATTGATCAATCTTCTATTGATATCAGTTCCATCGAGGTGCAAGAAGCAGAGGTATCCAGACTTTTAAAGGCTATAGACCTGTACAAGTCTGCTGGACCAGATGGTATCCCGGCTATCTTAATCATACGTTGCGCGGACTCTCTTACTTTGCCTCTGAGTATTCTGTACCGCCGTTCCTTAAAGGAAGGCATTTTTCCAAATATTTGGAAAAGTGCGTTTATTACTCCAATTTATAAAAAAGGACCTAAGGATGAGGTACAAAATTATCGTCCCATTTCCAAGCTCTGTTTATTCGCTAAAGTACTTGAAAAAATAATTTACAACCAGGTGTATTCTTCCCTTCGCCACTCATTTAGTGAAAATCAACATGGTTTCTTAAAAAACAGATCCACCGTGTCAAACCTTGTTATTTGTTCCGACTATCTAACTAGCTTTATGTCTAAACCAGCACAAGTAGATGTAGTCTATACAGACTACTGCAAAGCATTCGACAGAATCGATCATTTAATTCTTTTACGTAAACTCCTTGCAATGGGTATCAGGGGTGACTTATTCAGATGGTTTACGTCATACATCAGAAATCGAAGTCAATCTGTCGTCCTTGGTGGATATCGTTCGTCTGCAATCCATATATCTTCTGGCGTACCACAAGGATCCCTATTGGGGCCCTTGCTCTTCTTAATTTTTATCAATGATATCGATACGTGTTTTAAAAATTCCATGATTATTCTTTACGCTGACGATATGAAAATCTTATGTCCTATTACAAGTTTGGAAAGTTGTTCTAGCCTTCAAAAGGATCTCTTCAATTTAGAAGCGTACTGTTCTAACAATAAACTCGATCTGAATGTTTCCAAATGTTTTATCTGCTCATTTACTCGTAAACCTAATCCTATAATTTATAATTATAAATTACACCATCTTTCTATAAATAGAACCAGCACTATCAAAGATCTCGGTGTTACTTTTGACTCTAAATTGCTGTTTGACAATCACGTTGATAACATCGTTACAAAGGCTAACAAAGCACTAGGTTTCATATTAAGATTATCGGCAGATTTTAAAAACATAAAAACCTTCAAAATTCTATATTGCGCTTTTGTACGCAGCCATTTGGAATATGGTTCTGAAATTTGGAATCCAAAATATAATGAATATGTGGATAGGATAGAGCGCATACAAAAAAGATTTTTGCGTTTTCTTCAATTTAAATCAAAAAAGTTTATACCCAGCTACTCTTCGATGTAAAAAAATCACATATTACCTTTATATGAGCGTAGAAATATTGCAGATCTCTCTTTCCTCTTTAAAATTATGAATGGTAATGTTGATTGTCCTGAACTACTAAGTAAAATAGGTTTACATACCTCATCATCTGGTTTGCGGAAACCTACACTTTCATATGTACCATACGTGAAAAGTAATTACAGGAAAAACTCTTTTATTATTCGATCATGCAGATCTTTTAATGCTACAGCACATACTCATAATGTGGATATTGATTTATTTCATTCCAGCGTTATCCAACTTAGGCGTTCACTTTCTAACAACTTCTTTTCTTTTTGATAATGTAATTTATATTTAAGTATACTGTTACTATATCTCTTCTGACACGCTCTTGTCATATAAAGTATTATATAAGTGAAAACTTGTAAATGGCCTTCATTTTTGTTATAATTATATTATTTTTGTAAATTAGCTGTAAGTTTTCCAAGCAAATAAAAATAAAATAAAATAAAATAAAATTATTATCATTACCTCGCCGATTATTTGATGGACTACTAGAGTTAGTACTAGAATCAGTGCGTTGCAGAGCGGGTTTAAATAAAGTTTACTGAATCATCAAAGATAGGTATTATAGAGCTATGATTGTATTCGAAACATCCAATGGTATCCGAGTCGAAATTCTTTATCGCGATATGCAGAACAATTAAATCCGCGAGATTACTCAACTTTAAGTTTTGTAAAGCGCGCACTGCACTTATAAAGTTATCAGTAAATAAATCATAGTTATTTGCTGTGGACGATTGCAATGGCTTAAACTCGAACATCTGATTTATATACGTGGAGGCTAGCATACGCTTGTCTTCGTATTTATCAATGAGTGTTTGTAATAAAGTTTTATAATTTTCAGCGCATGGAGTTATACCTGAGCACACAGACAAAGCCCTACCCGTCAGTTTACCTAGCAGATAGTATGACTTTTCAGCGTCAGTGAGTGATGGGTTGTCATGGACGGTTGATTTAAAGCTGGCATAAAATAAAGGCCAAGAGCGAATGTCACCCGAAAACGTCATAAGCTTGATAAGCGGAAGTGTAAGCCTAGCCTTAGATGGGGCACTAGTATTTTGTAAAGTAGTAGACTGCGAATATTGTAAATAAAGCCGATTTATTCTACCGTAAAAAGACTCAAACGCAATAAGGCTTTTATCGTCAGGCTTTGCGATAGGGTTTATTTTTAATAAATGCGAATTATAGTTATCTACGATCTGTTTAAATTCAATACGTAATTCATTAATACTAGAACTCTCGTCGAGAAAACGTTCCATCACATAAGCATTTGTATGAATGTTCGAAGACATATTATATATTTTTTGCACTATTTCAAATATAGCATCGCGTTTATCTAACAATAAAATCAACTCAGCGTCCGGCGTACCCTCACCGTCCGACGAGTTACTATCATTCGATGCAACTTGTTTCTTTGGCGGCATTATACCTAAAGTTATACGGAAAAATATAACTGTAAGTGAGCAAAACGTAATCTATAATAAAATATGCGACTTCTCTACGAGATCGGGTTACGTATCGTTAATAATTAGTTTTATTAATGATGAACTTTAAAATATTAATTTCAATAGGAAACTATGTAGATATTAGTAACGAATATAAGGCTTAAATAATTAGTAAATAACGTAAATAAGGGAAGTAATTTAACAGCATAGTCTATAATTGTAATTAGAAGTTAATAACGTAATGTCATATAACAAAAGGGATTAAAATATAGAAAATATTCTACAATTACAGTTTTATAATAAGTATATATTGATGTCACTTATCAGGGCCGATTGTACTGTTCCAGTAAATGCGGAAGGTCAATATAAGGTCGAGTGACGACGCATTGTCACGTAACACGAAAGGTTAAAACAGATATTAATGTACAATTATATTTTACTAGTAAAAATTGTTGTCGCTTAGTAGAATCTAATTTAGTGTTCTAGTAAGGGCGGGAGATCAATAAATGTGGATAGGCTCAACGTTGCCAAACAAAATGGGGTTTATAATTATGATTACTGATGTCACCTATTAGGGCCTATTTATCACCCTAAGAGGGGCGGAAGGTCAATCCAGCGAGGAGTGACCACACAAAATGGACAATCCAGCGAGAAGACCAAAAAAATGGACGCGCCAGTAACTTGAGTTTTTCGATAAAGCTTTGTGGACTGTATTTGGTACATACAACAAGACGGAGGAAGGAAAGCGAATGAGAGTGGAATGCACGCACCAACCTTATGAGGGACTGCCTCGCCTTCCTCCCGGGACGTCTCAGCTAGCAGCAGGTCACACGTGGTCGGCGCACGCACTCCTGGATCAGTTATAGTTCACACTCCTTTACTCTCGACTTATTTTAATCGCGGAAAGCGCGTCACATTTGTGAAGTTACAAGGACACAATGTCCGGTGATAATTAATATTAATGCGAGGTCAGAGGACGTAATGTCCTCTTGCGGTAAGCGGCATTGTTTGAATGCGATGCGAAGGGTCTGGATGTTTGTCCTTGTTCAATTTATGTTTGTAAACTGCCTCCACGACACAGGAGAAAATCCTAGTGTGGGGGGGTTAACGTTTTTTTCTTTAAAAAAAAACAAATAAATGCAACTGGGTTGCCGTCGCGTGGCGACTATGTCGCCTCAACAGCCGTGCGTGCATAGAGAGGAAAGTGGAAGGAAATGGTTAAAGTCATGTACCAAGTATTCCATTAGATTTATTATTTAAATTGTTAACTGGCGTTACCAAAAACATTTATTAACAATGTTACACACAGTGAATATTACACCATTGTGTTGACTGAGGCCTTCTTAACTAGTTCAGTATTTGCACCCATGGTCACGGGGGACTAAGGTGATTGACGTCCCAATATCATAGTTAACCCAGAGTACCTTCAGCTTTTTTTTTAATTATTAATTTTGGTCCGATCATATATACAGAATGAACTTACTGTGTCTTGAAGTCTTGCAGTGATATGCTTGTGTTTAGTTTTAATTTTATTAATTACAGGATCCTAAGCAGGTGGTACCTGCTTCATCACTAGTGATAGTGATGAAGCAGGTGGTAGTACCCAGCCTCCCATTCTTACGAAATTCAGATGTTTTTTTATTTCAATAACCTCACGTATCATCCTTGGCAGGAATCGATGTTCTTTCGCGAGAATTTGTGTTTTATCAAATCTAATGTAATGCCGGGGGCCGTCTAGGATATAATCACAAACTGCGACTTCCCGGAACGTTGGTGCTTCACCTCAGCTATGTGTCATTTTACGCGGGTTTTTATTGATCGTTTTATTTGCCCTATATATGAGAGACCACATTCACAATCCAGCTTGTACGCTCCTGAATCTTTTAGAAGGATATGCCACTGACGGGGTGGTAAAAATTGACCAATCTTCTTCGGCGGCTTGAAGTTTGATTAAATGGAAGCTTGCTTCAAGATGTAGCCAACCTTGTTTGTGACTCCTCTGACATAGGGTAGTGCAGCAGATATACGCTCGACTGTGGCCAGCTTCACTCGGTCACTGTAACGTAGGCGCGGGAACTGAAGCTTGTTATCGTGCAGAACCTGGTTGACGTGCTGAAGCTCGGCGGCCAGGTGTTTGCTGTCACAGATCCCTCGTGCTCTCTGTAACAAAGATTTGCCTACGGTACCTAATTCTGAAGGATGATGGTGGGATACACCGTTTAAATATCGGTTTGTATGGTTTTTTTTCTATACACAGTGTGACCTATGGTGTTGTTAGGATTTCGAATGACCATATTTGTTATTGCATCCTTATCCTTTTCAAGACTAAAATTAGCAGAATATATATCAACATTGGCTTACATTGAGCATACTTCACATAAACGCCGTATTTAGTCACTACGCCACAACATCCCGCACAGGAAACTTTCCGTGTCCTCTTTGCGCTGTGGTTGATAGTACTTTACGCAGCAATACGTAGCAGGCCGGTCGGTAGGTACGGTGACACACAGCAGCGGGTGATCTGTCGTAGGTCAGTTACAAGACCGTTAAACAAAAAAATTTAAATTGCTTTTGCTTGTAATTTGCCTAATTCAAGTCATACTGAAATTTAAATTTAACCACTGGAGTCATAGATTCAGTAGCTTTAAAATTAATAATATAATACACAACTCTAAACGCGAATTTTAACTAATTACTTGACTTTTTCTTTACGGAGCAATTTAGCACAGGTGTTGTCTAGTAGCGTCGTCCTCACGATTCTATATATCATCATTACAGCCCTTCACAGTTCCACTGCTGAACATAGGCCTCCCCCAAGGAATGCCACAAAGCACGGTCCCGAGCCACCTGCATCCATCGACTTCCTGCATGTATTACCAGGTCATCACTTCTTCTAGTGGGGGAGTCACCTTACACTTCACCTACCGGAACGAGGCTGTCACTCGAGAACCTTCTTTCTGCATCAGTTGTCGGTTCTTCGAGCTATATGGCGGCCCATTGACATTTCAGCTAACTAATCCCTTGGGCTATGTCAGTCACTCTAGTTCTACTGTGGATATCCTCATTTCTAAGTTTGGGTTTCTTTGTGTCATAAACACAGAGAAGCCCCAAGTAAGTCATCATTGGAAACACGCACTGGTTGTACAGTCTCGTTTTCAAGTTTTGAGGTATACCTAACGTAGTTTGCCGAACGCTGCCCAGCCGAGTTTAATCCGTCGATCGACCTCTCGCTCGAAGTTGGACCTAGTCGGATTATTTGTCCCAAGTAAACGTACTTGACAACAACTTCGAGCTTAGTGCTCCCAACAACTACCGGCATAGGTGTGACGTGGACGTTATACATGACCTTTGTTTTGTCCATGATCATCTTAAGACCTATCCGTTTGGTGGTACTATTGAGGCTATTGAGCATAGTGCTTATTCCTCCAGCGATTATGCCATAAGGACTATATCGTCCGCAAATTGAAGGTTATGTACTCGCCATTGACGTTAATACCGTATCTTTTCCAGTCCAGTAGCTTGAAAACGTCTTCCAATGCAGTGGTGAAGAGTTTCGGGGATACTAAGTCGCCCTATCTTTCACCTCTCTACAGTTGAATAGGTTTCGTACTCTGATTATGTACTCTGATAGCGACTGTAACCCTACTGTACAAACATTTCAGCACTTCGATATACCGACAGTGTACTTGTCTATCTCTTCTTTCAGATCCAGGATATTCTCGTCAGTCTCCAGAGCGCGTGCGTTGTGAGTCGTCTTAGGTGGCAACTGAACCTCCACCGGAGATTCTTAGCACCCCCTGCCCCGCCGTTACCATGGTGGCACCGTAAGCTAGAATAGTGGGGCCGCCGGGGACTGGGGGCCGTCTTTTTATAACTTTTTTAAAAAAACGTTACCACCACACTAGGATTTTCTCCTGTATCGATGAGGTAGTTTATAAACACAAATTGCACAAGGTCAAACATCCAGACCCAGAACAATTATTAGTAGGCCATACAAATACTTGTTCCGTGCGGGATTTGAACCCGCGGCCCCCAGCGCACGCAATCTGTTGTTGCCACGCTTGGCAAGCGGGTTGGCAACTACAGATTTTTTATTATAATTTGCTGTTACCAGAAAGATGCTGCTGCCCATCTTCTGTCTCAGTTTCCCTTTGTCGCCTCTTACGACACCCACGGGAAGATATGGTGTAGTGGTATTCTTACCCGCCACTACACGGGCTACACGAAGAATATAAATATATTCTTATTCATGTGACCATGACTAGCAAAAGATAGTTAATGCTACGTGGTATACCACCATTTGTTTGCCCAGTGTTTTTGAATAAGTTAAGGAAAAATAAACAAAAAGTCACCTCCCATTCCGCTATGTTAACTCGTTTGCTCACTCCGCGAATGAGACAAAGGTATTTTTGGCTTCTGAAAAGGTGAAGCTCTTGACTCGTCTTGCACACAGTCCAGACTTCACACCGTGCGATTTCTTTATTTTCCCAAAAATCAAAGATGAGAGCGAAAGAAAGAGTTAGAAAATGCTGTGATAGCATTCAACTAGCACGTAAAAGGCATGCCCAAAGTTCCTATACCAATGTTCCTCATGTTTTTAAAAATGGGTTTGAACGAAAGTATTTAAATTTTAATGAAATAGTAGTTTGAAAACGGTAAATATTCAAATTCAAATTCACTTTATTCGTTTGCGATATATGGGTTACAATAGGTCTTATTAATTTAACAAAAATACGGCCATATTCTACCATTCAGTATATTAGTTTACACATGAATAATAATTTTAAATGTAGTCATAAATTGTTTTAAATTGTTTAAACAAAACTTTTATATATAAGTTTACATAAAAATTGTTTATAAAAAAGTTTTTAACTTTTACACATAAATTGTTTCGAACTGAAATGAAATGAATTTATTTTATATACATTACATTATAGTTACAGTTATTTTTATTTATATCTTACGCGAAACTCAGTGTACCTCATGTAGAACAAGCTCCGCACTACTAGACAGAGCATTGGTCGCTTCTATGACGTGACAGATGTCTCTCGCAGAATACCAGCGAAAAATGGCAGCTCAATTCTGCTGTGTTTCCGTACTTCTTAATGACCGAGGTCAATAAGAGACGTTAATTATATTTTTCTAACTTAATTTATTATCCTAGGAAAACTAAAAATAGTCATATTAATCCACGCGTCCATTGCTGGTCACGAATTTCTTAAGCAGACGCGCACAAATCCCCGTCCGTTCCATATCATTCATTCTTCCTATGACTGTGTGAAGTTCACAGCGCGCTTGACCTTATACGAAAAGCAGAAAAACTATAAGCATATCCGTCTGTATAGCTCATTGAATGACTTTAATTTTTCTCATAGAGCCAGCAGTGAAGGACCACGTCTCAGATTCATATGTCGTCACTGACAAAATGCATTGACAAAATGCATTGCAATATTGTTTTCAAGTTTTGAGGTATACGTGACGAAAACGAAAAGACGTGTTGTAATCTCTCAAATGCTGCCCAACCGAATTGAATCCATCGATAGATGGTTGAAGTTAAAGTTGGACTGCGCCCTCTTTTCCCAAAAGAGGGTCGCGTCCGATCCGACGAAGCGGCTTAATCGGCCAATTGTCAGTCCCCAAAGGCGGTTTTTAGCGGGTACCACTTAGGTCCCGCGTAACCAGGATAGACCGGCTGTCGTGGTATGCATAATGCATTTTCTGCATCCCTACGTAATGGGTAGCTCTTTTCCAATTGCTTCTGGGCGCAAAACAAAAGTTAAAGTTGGAATATCCTAGTATGACTTTTTGTCTTAGGTAAACATACTCGTTAACAACTTCAAAAATATTATTCCCAACAACTACAAGTATAGTTTCCCTTACCTCTGTTCATCTTAAGACAAATTGCCTGAGAGATAATTGGATCTATGCGTCTAAAACATTTTCTTCCCATAAAATCTAATTCATATAATAATTAAGCTAAGATCATGCTTGTCCAATCACTCATGTTACCCATAATTGATTATGCAGATGTGTGTTACACAGATCTGTCCCAAGATCTTCTGAACAAGCTGGAACGCCTTCTTAATAACTGTATAAGATTTATTTTCGGGCTTCGTAAGTATGACCATATTTCGCAAATTAGATCTAAGCTAAATTGGCTTACAATCCGCCAGAGGCGTAATTCCAGAATATTGCTTGTTCTTTTTTCCATTTTGAATGACCCATCGTCGCCTTCTTATCTTAAGAGTAAATTTCACTATCTCTCCTCATTTCATGATAGGGTCCTACGATCTTCTTCCAACAACAAAAGCTGTATTCCTGTTCACTTTACCGAGTTCTATGGTAACTCCTTCACAGTTCAGGCTACACGTTTTTGGAACTCCTTGCCCGAACAACATTAGAAAAGCACTCAATAAGTACGCTTTTAAAAAATTGGTCCGTAATCATCTATTGAAGACAACGCATTTTACATGAATCATATATTTAATGTGTATTGCTAAACAGACGCATATATTCATAGGTATTTGTATGTACTAATTATATATTATGTATGCATATGCATTTATTTATATATCCATTTAAATATATATATATATATATATATATATATATATATATACATATATACGTATGTATATATATATATATATGTATGTATGTATCCGTCATATATGTATAGTTTATTTATTAGTAAAATGTATGTATTATGTAGTGAATTATAATTTTGTGTAGTGTTATTTTATTCTATATTGCCGCACCTACGTCAAATTCTCACCACTCCATGGGTTGACTGGTAGAGAATGCCTCAAGGCATTAAGTCCACCCTTTGTATTCTTTTGCTTTAAGGAATGCAATAAAGAATAAATAAATATAATCATATATCCCTAATATAGGACTATACATTGTGCAACAGTACTAGTAGGCAATTCATAGAAACCACAAGCTGACTCCAAACAATGAGGTACAGTTGCGTTGTCAATTTTAAGTACTAGGATTGAATGCTTTAAAGCTTAATACTGACTCTCTATACCCTTTGGATCCGTACAGCAGTGTAAACAATAAAAGATCCAACTCTTGGAAGATAGAAACAGTCACTGCGATGGTTGTTTGGCGGGTCGCTATTCTCAATGGCGCTGTCTACGTCTTGGTTTGACTCACAACCTTAGTAGCTTTTCTCAAATCGGATCCCTTCATTACGGGGCTGCAGACTGTCTGATCTCCAACATGTCAAATTGTTTATTTTCTTAAAAAAATCCTTCCAGGCACCAATCAAATTGTTAATAGCAACTTAAGTGCTAATTTATAGAATCAGGCGTTACTTTGCGGATGTCCATTATACATTATATATATATATATATATATATATATATATATATATATATATATATATATATATATATATATATATATATCGTCACTGGAAAGCCAATACTACATAAGCGCCATTTTGGCCAAAATGAGTTATATATATCGTTGGATTAGCATATATGTAGATAAGTAACTTTGCCTTATGTAGAAATTGATAAGCATGGCGCGTTAGTATATTTTGTTTTCGCAGTTTTCTTAGCGGGAACGGTTTTAGTAACTTTGCTTTACATATCTAAGTATTTGAGTATCTATTTAGAATGTTTTACATTCATTGAAATCGAATAACTATTTTATTAAGTATGGATTATTTTACTCGACAAAATATTAATAGTTGGTTTAGCATTTAGATGTGTGAAAAAATTTAAAAAATATTCAGTTAAGTCTTTTGAAATTAAATTTTGTTTTGATTATGATTTGTTATGGACGTACGTTCAATTTATATTTTGATTCACAAAAAGTTTTAAATACGCCATATGGCCAAAGTATGTTATTATACTACAGTCGTAAATTAGCTATATATAATCTTACTTTTTATAAGTCCAGAACTAGAGAAGTCTTTTGTTATTCTTAAACTGAAACAGAAGGCAAACGTGGAGCTAACGAGGTGTGCACCATCTTAGAAAAATATATCAAGATGGAGACGATCGTAGGTCAGTCAGACATCTTTTGTTTTATAGCGATGCGTGTCCCGGACAAAATAAAAACCGAATTCTTCTTGCATGCATTCATACTCATCTGCAAAATTACAAGAACATTGCGAGCATTCAAGTGAATCATCTCTATTTGTGGAAACTTTGTACATCAAAGATATTTTTTATAGGATAGGGTAACAAACGAGCACACAGTCCACCTGATGGTAAGTGGTTGCTGTGACCCATAGACATCTACATTTACCCTCAATGAAGAATCAAAATGCAGATACGTCGTCACCCGTGAGGACTAAGATGGAATACCTCTTTTCCAGTAAAATGGGTCTCCGGTTCTCTACACTCACCATACGAATCACAGCAGTACCAAGCTGCCATTTAACGCTGGTATTCTGTGAGAGCGTGGTCCTTCCCCGGTCGAGCCGACCTATTCGTGCTACAACTATACTACTAATATAGCTGCAGCATGGCTCTACCGCGTATTAATATAATAATTCTTGAAATGTATGACTAGGAATATGAAAATTTCCCATGTGCGGTTAATGTTCAGGACATCCTTCAAAATATGGATGTAGAAGACATTATCTTATTATAAAATTTAAAAATTATTGAGTTCTTATATTTACGCGAACACTACACATTTAAATAAAACTAATTTTATTGATTTTATCGCGTATATTAACTTATTTTATATTCCCGACGTTACAAGCACTTTACATCACCCATAGTCACGAGGAGACTGAGGTGTATGACGTCCCAATGTCACAGTTAACCACGGCTACATCCAGATCAAAAATTATTAATTTTTGTTCCGATCTACGCAGTATGAACTAACAGTATCTTGAAGGCTTGCAATTGAATGCTTGAGTTGGGATTTAATTTTCTTAATTATGGGATCCCATGCAGATGGTAGCACCCAGCCATCTTCTGTTTTGAAATTAGGATATTTTTAAATATTAATAGCCTTGCGAAACATCCTCGGAAGGAATCGGTATTCTCTAGCGAGGATTTGGGATCTATCAAATCTAATGTAGTGACGGGGGCGATCCTGTACGTGTTCACAGACTGCAGACTTTTCGGAGCGTACAAATAACACACTTTTTTAACACCGGTAGAGCCACACGGCAGCTTTTGCTGTCGCACGGATGGGCCGGCTCGAACCGGGGTGGTATCACGACCTCACAGAAAACCAGCGTGAAGTAGAGGTTTACCTCTGCGTTTCGCTTGGTGAGTGCAGGTGGCCGGAGGCCCTTTTTACTAGAAATGAGGCATTCCATCTTAGTCCTCACGGGTGACAACGCATCTACATTTTGATTTGTAATAGAGGATAGATGTAGATGTCTATGGGCCGCAGCAACCACTTACCATCAGGTGGACTGTGTGCTCGTTTGTCACCCTTATCCAATAAAAAAAAACCTAAAAAAACTAGTGATCTCATAAAGTAACACTCCGAAAAATTTAATCTAGACATAAAATCGATAATAACTACGTGTGCCAAACCACCGAAGTTGTATGAGTTACCAAAAATACACAAGCCCAATACTCCACTACGTCCCATAGTGAGCCAAATCGATTCACCAACTTACAGATTGGCTCAGCACTTAGCGAAAATAGTCTCACCGCTCAAGAGACATACAAGAACACACACAAAGGATTCCTGCCATTTTGTCAGCGAGATTAAAGACCTACATCTGGCAGACAATGGAACTGTGGTCAGTTTTGATGTGCAGTCTATGTTCACATGCTTACCTGTTGAAGACTGCATCTCGATTGTTACTAGAAGGCTAGAGGCAAACGGTGTTTTCACATCGCCCGAAAAATGCCCGTAGAATAAGCAGTATTACCCAGACACTGCCTTATATCTGGATACCTATTGTGGAAGGAAGAGTTCTACAAGCAAGTAGATGGCGTGGTGATGGGCTCACCTGTATCTCCTATTGTCGCCGATATATTCATGGAACACTTTGAGGAGAAAGCCCCGCTTACTTCTCCTCTAAACCCAAGATTCTACAAGCGGTACACAGAAGACATTCACAATTCTACCTTTAGATAAAATAACTGCATTTTAGACCATTTTAACTCCATAAATTCTAAAATTCAGTTCACAATGGAATTAGAGTCAAACAGTTCTTTAGCTTTTCTAGATGTGTTAGTAATTCGGAATCCTGATAACACCTTGAGCCACACTGTGTATATAAAAAAGACCCATACAGATAGATATTTAAACGGTGATTCTCATCACCATCGTTCACATTTAGCTACTGTGGGTAAATCACACCTGGCCGCCGAGCTCCAACACGTCAAGCAAGTTTTGCACGACAATATGCTTCGGGTCCCGCGCCTACATCATAGTGAACGAGTGAAGCCGGCCACAGTCGAGCGAGTGCCTGCTATACTGCCATATGTCAGAGGTGTCACTGACAAGATTGACTACATCTTGAAGCTTGCTTACATTAAAACATACTTCAAGCCGCCTCAGAAGATTAGTCAGTTTTTACCATTAGTCAAGTGTAATGTCCCTCTGCAAGATGCAGGAGTGTACAAGCTTGATTGTGAATGTGGTCTCTCTTATATAGGACAAACTAAAAGATCCATAAAAACCCGCATTAAAGAACACAGCTGATGTGAAGAATCGACGCTCCGGGAAGTTTGCTGTCTGTGAACACGTACTGGATCGCCCCCGTCACTACATTAGATTTGATAGACCACAAATCCTCGCTAAAGAACATCGATTCCTTCCAAGGATGATTCGCGAGGCTATTGAAATCAAAAAAACATCCTAATTTTAATAGAGAAGATGGCTGGGTGCTACCATCTGCTTGGGATCCCATAATTAATAAAATTAAATCCCAACCTCTTACCCCTTACCCCGTACCCTTCAAGATACTGTAAGTTCATACTGCGTAGATCGGAACAAAAGTTGATAATTTTTAATCTGGAGGTATGAGGAAGCTCAAGGAGCTATGAAGAGGGCTATGCTCGGGGTTTCTCTGTGTGATAAACTTAGAAATGAGGATATCCGCAGTAGAACCAGAGTAACCGACATAGCCTAACGGATTAGTAAGCTGAAGTGGCAGTGGGCCGGCCATATAGCTCGAAGAACCGAAAACCGATGGGGAAGAAAGGTTCTCGAGTGGCAGCCTCGTACCGGTAAGCGAAGTGTACGGCGACCCCCCACTAGATGGAGTGACGACCTGGTAAGACATGCAGGAAGTCGATGGATGCAGGTGGCTCAGGACCGTGCTTTGTAGCATTCCTTGGGGGAGGCCTATGTTCAGCAGTGGACTTATGAAAGGCTGTAATGATGATGATGATGATGATGAACCTGGAGGTAGCCGTGGTTAACTATGACATTGGAACGTCATACACTTCAGTCCCCCCCGTGACCGTGAGCGCTGTAAAGTGCTCGAAACGTCGGGAATATAAAATAAGTTAATTTACGCGATAAAATCCGTAAAATTAGTTTTATTTAAAAATTATTAAAAAGTATTATAAATTTAAAGTTTATTTTACACAATAATTATACTCAGGTTTAGTAGATTTTTAACACCATTTAAGTATTATTTTCCAAACTGCATGATTAGATGCAACTTTTTTTTCACAAGGTATTCAAAATCTATTATGCATATCAATTTAATCTCTTCGGAAATTGTGCCAAATAACAGATTACTTAATACATAATTATTATTATAGATTAATAATAAAATTATTTTGCGTGACTTTTAACACATGTTTGCTACAAGTAACCAACTTTTAAAACTGTCAAAATACTATCCTGTCATTTTTATTATTATTTTTCATTAAAAGTGATTACTAAGCAAGTTAATATTTTGTTTTTTCTTTCTTTACCCAATACAGTAAAAAGATTCAATCTAACTCGAATTAGGAATTATAGTATTCTTATTTATTTTGTTTGCTGCTAGTATAATTATTGTTAGCATAAGTACAGTCTATGTCCATTAAGAAAAAAACATTTAAATTTAAATCATATGTCTTTTACATAAGTCTTTTTGGCATAACAATGGTACCAACTTTTAATACTACACATCGCTTCTCCGTACGGTCTTGTGACATGTTATAATGTTTACGTACTATTATCCTGAGACCGTTATCAACCAGTGATGCGTGTTAGTACTTTTTCCTTTCATACATTGGAAAGGACGTTAGTTGTCCTAGTGTGTACTATAAGTAGTTTCTCCTTACTAAAGTGACAGCTATCTTCTGAATAACAAGAAATATGCAGAATATCTCCATTCCAGTACATAGATAATAGAATCACGATTTTTTTTTGCTTTTATTGTATTTCGATATCTTAATTAGAAAAAAAGTTAAGAACGGTTTTGTAAAAAAAATAACTTAAAATGGCTCTACTGTAAAATGCCCTACTGGCGTTTAAGTATTATTGGCTTTCCAGTGACGATATTAAAGATCAAAAATATTTATTTGCTTATATTCGCGAGATAAAATAAAATGATAATATGTATTACCTTGTTTGAAAAGCAACTCAAAGTCATATTCTGCTGACATTCTGGAGAGACACGTGTCCTATAGAGACTATCAGTTCGCGGGATCTGTTCACGGTAAAGTTTATAAGAGTAGTTAGTCTAACCACAATTGGTCTTTTTATTAATGGAATAAGGGTGACATATGAGCACACAGTCCAACCGGTGGTAAGTGGACTAAGATGGAATGCCTCCTATCCAGTAAAACGGGTATCCGGTTCTCTACACTCACCATACGAAACACAGCAACAATAGGATACTATTACGCTCTGTGAGAGCGTGGCCCTCCGTGCAACAACCATAATATAGCTGCAGCTCGTTGCCTCTGGTGACAAGAGCCCTGATTCTTCTGAAAAAAAAAAAGCTTAGAGGTGAAACCGCACTATACCGTAAGGAATAGAGTAAGAATAGAATAGAATAGAATATTTTTTAATCCAGGGTTTGTTACGTGTCTTCTTTTATTATAATAATCCTTTTTAGGGTTTCGTAGCCAAATGGCAAAAAATGGAACCCTTATGGATTAGTCATGTCTGTCTGTCTGTCCGTCCGTATGTCACAGCCACTTTTTTCCGAAACTATAAGAACTATGCTGTTGAAACTTGGTAAGTAGATGTATTCTGTGAACTGCATTAAGATTTTCACACAAAAATAGAAATAAAACAATAAATTTTGGGGGTTCCCCATACTTAGAACGGAAACTCAAAAACTTTTTTCCATCAAACCCATACATGTGGGGTATCTATGGATAGGTCTTTAAAAATAATATTGAGGTTTCTTATACCATTTTTTTCTAAACTGAATAGTTTGCGGGAGAGACACTTCCAAAGTGGTAAAATGTGTGTCCCCCCTCCCCCCTGTAATTTCTAAAATAAGAGAATCATAAAACTAAAAAAAAAAAGTACATTACCATGTAATTTTCTACCGAAAATTGGTTTGAACGAGATCTAGTGAGTAGTTTTTATTTAAACGTCATAAATTGTATATTATGTTACTTGCTGCTACGGAGCTCTTCATGGGCGAGTCCGACTCGCACTTGGCCGCTTTTATTTAAAGACTTTGTCTGATAAAAAAATAATCTTTGTAATTCATAAACAAGGGAAAGAGGAAATCAGGGTTCTATAACATTTTTTTTACTTAGTAAATAAAGATGTTAAAAATTGATATATTAAGATA
This sequence comes from Parnassius glacialis, assembly GCA_033319125.1. Classification (NCBI taxonomy): domain Eukaryota; kingdom Metazoa; phylum Arthropoda; class Insecta; order Lepidoptera; family Papilionidae; genus Parnassius; species Parnassius glacialis. The sequence continues at coordinate 6,861,922 of JAVANC010000024.1, read as the reverse complement.
CGCATAATAAAATAATATGATGAGTCTTACCTAATATGAAGAGCACTTCCCGCCTTCCTTCAATTGCGTGCGCTATCCCCGTCACCACTTATCCTAGTACCACTATTCTCATCACCACTACACTAGAACAGACACACCACCGTCAATAATACGACACGTGTTTCAGGTGAAGTAGACTCTGCGGTGGTTGACTGCTAAGCATTTTATTTTAATACGCGGATATTAACTTATTAATTTTTATATATTTAATATAATAGATTTCCGCAAAGTAACGCCTGATTTTTTTTATGGCATGTGGGTGACAAAAGTGCACACAGTCCACCTGATGGTAAGGGGATACTGTGGCTCATAGACATCTACATTTATTATTGATTAAGAACCAAAATGCAGGTGCGTTGTCACCCTTGAGGACTAAGATGGAATGCCTAATTTTCAGTAAATAGGGTCTTTCTTTTGTTATATTATTTTGTGTTTAGGTTTTTCTGATTAATTTTGAATTGTTTAAAGTTATCTATCAAATAAATTATAATCTGTATATAAACTTAAACCATTTAACTATTATATTACATTCATCTAATTGTAATGTTGATAATAATGTCTTTTATTCCACAATTAGCTGAGGATAAAAAAATCGGCCCCAAGAGTTAAACTTATATGAATCCATTATGAAGAATATTATCATAAATAATCTCGCGAAGAAAAACAATTTAAATCTAAGAATTGTAAGTTAACGAAAGCGATTATTTTAAAGATAAAAAGCGAAAATGGTTATTAGACGATTACATTTTCTTTAGCCGTTAATAACAATTTCTTCTCAAGGACTTAACATAATGACAATCATTATTTCCCAGCGCCCTTTATCTTTACACAAAGGCTTGCTTAAACAACGAAGAACAAGCTTTCCAAGAAAACAAAATAAATATTATATTACCTTAATAAATAAAAAAATAATTTCTTTTGCCCTTTGTGGCGACATAAGAATAATCGCTACCCCATATTGTCCTTGGTTGTCGTAAGACAGTGGGAAACAAACCAGGAGATGGGCAGCAGCACCTTCCTAATGACATCTAAAAATTAAAATAAAAATTAAAAATTTTGCTCAACCGACTTCGATATAATACACATGAGAAGCACCAGCTTTCAAATAAAAAAAGAATAATCGAAATCGGTTCACCCAGAAAAAAAAAATTAGGTAACACATAAAAAAAAGAAGAAAAAACATAGTCTAATTGAGTAGGTACCGTCTCCTTTTTGAAGTCGGCAGAAAAACTGCAGTAGCCTAGCTATCTGTTCTAGGTTTCATAAACATAGGATCTATAAGTCCCAGACCAATATACGACACGGGATGGATGGGGTGAGTTTTTATACAACGTGTCCCAAAATTCAACGATAAGCCAACACCGGAGGATAGACCTGCCCCGGACTAATCGGGGAAAAAAAGAAAAAAAATATATATCCCAATTATATTTTAAGTTATATAAAAAACATGAAATTCTTCAGAAATTGAGACCGTTTATGATATTTTTCACTAACATGACCACAATTTTTTAAATATTTTTTTTATAGGCAACCTGAATAGTACTGCTATCTACCACAATTCTTAAAACTCCAGAATAACTCTTGTTTTATCACGAAAATTAATGAAACTTATTTTATTCCCTAAATTATTTGAAGAATTCTACTTTTAACCAAATTTAACTTATCGTGGTGTAAAAAAAGTATGAACACTAGTATGGCAAGTGTTTTTAAAAATTGACGCAACTAACCAATATTCCAAAATGGTATAATACTCTAGGAAAACAAGTTACAAAAAATATGGGCCTATTATTTCTTAACAGGGGCCAAATGACGGTAGGGTGTAATAAAAGTATTAACTCTTGAAAAATGTTTAATATTTCAGAACAAATGGTACAAACAGTTTCACGTGTAATTTATTAAGTTATTAACATTATAGCAAATGTTCGAACCGTTTGCCACCAGCATTAATACATGCACGACATCGCCTTAAAAATGATCGTCTTATTTGTCTTGCATATCTTCTGCTATTAATGTAATCAGCAGCTTGAGTGATATTTCGACGAAGCTCGTCCAATGTCACAATGGGTTTTGAGTAGACCCTGTTTTTAAGACAACCCCAATAGAAGAAGTCCAGGGGGTTCAAATCGGGTGAACGGGGTGGCCATAAGATAGGACCAAGTCGCCCGATCCAACGCCCTGGATACTCTTGATTTAAACATTCTCGCACAGGACGGGCATAATGTGCTGGGCAACCATCATTTTGGAACCACATGTTTTGAAGATCACTTAAGGGCACGTCGTTATACAATTCTTGCAAGTCATTTTGTAAAAAGTTTAAATAACTATTGCCATCTAAGTTTCCTTGTTACTCAAAGGGCCCAATTACTTTTCCATTTAATATGTCGGTCCATAGGTTAACCTTGAATTGATATTGGGATTTGTCTTATCTCATCAAGTGTGGATTTTCATTACTCCAACTATGTAGTGTGTATTGTATGTATTGTGAAGATTTAAATACCCATCTTTCTTGCACGTTGTTTCATCCGACCATAGAATTTTGTCTAGGAAGTGGGGATCTTCACTGTGCCTTTGCAGCATTACACGACAAAATGTGACCCGCAGCGGATAGTCCTGCGGTAATTACGTCTGCACACGCCTGTAGTGATATGGGTGAAGCTTGTGACGTTTTAATATTCGATGTGCAGAACATTTCGGGATTCCTGTAGCTTCTTCTATGGCACGTACCGAAGTAGTCGAGTCATTTTCTATCTCATCGAGAACTTCTTCATCACGATCCAATCTAGGTCTTCCAGCGCTTCTCCTATTGGATGGCATACGACCCTCCGAAATCGCTTGATGCACATTAATAAACACTTGATAATCAGGATATTTTTGAGCATTTTGGTATCTTTCTCGATACAGTCTGCTAGCAGCGTTAGCATTACATCGGCATTTTTCATAGATTAAATGCATATTAGCGTATTCCTGTGGTGTGTACGCTTGCGGCATGTTAAACGCCAAACAGTCCAAAATGCGCCAGAACTCTAAATCACAAAACACACAATCGTAGTCCAAGATAATGCCAGGTCAGTTCAGTTTGCAGATCACTTCCAGTCCAAATAATGCCAGGTCAGTTAAGTTTGCAGGTCGATTCCAGTCCAAAAAGCCAAGCCAAAAGTCGATAGTATGTACGAGGGCCACGTAAGTTGAATTGGGAACGGTGCGCAGTAAACAAAGGAGCAGAGCGTACTGAACCGACTTGCTGAGAATAATAACAGCTTCTCTACCTGCCCTGTTGTTGTCTCTTTTTAATGTAAATATCTCTATCTATCTATCTCTCTCTCTAACATCTAAGGTATTAATACCCCATTCGAATTCCTAGAAATTGTAACAGGGACCCATTTTGGGCATGTAGTAAAAGTGATTACTGACAATTACAATTTAAGGAATTTGTTTAGAAATAATAGGCCCATATTTTTTTGTAACTTGTTTTTCTAGAGCATTATACCATTTTGGAATGTTAGTTAGTTGCGTCAAAATTGTGGTCATGGTAGTGAAAAATATCATAAACGGTCTCAATTTCTGAAGAATTTCATTTTTTTTATAAAACTTAAAATATAATTGGGATATATTTTTTTTTCTTTTTTTCCCCGATTAGTCCGGGGCAGGTCTATCCTCCGGTGTTGGCTTATCGTTGAATTTCGGGACACGTTGTATATACAATAGTTTTTAAAGGTCGACTGAATACTAAAAGCATTCCTTGTTTTATTTTTGGCCGAATTTAAAATAGCAGTTTTATATTTCGTGTATATGTTCCTTTTTATGTCTCTTACGCGATATTTTTGTCAATTGTTAACTAATTTTCATGATTCCGTTTTATAAAATGGGTAATATTTGGGGGAAAACCTCACCCTTATAGTAATATTCCTTAGTGCACTCAAAAGGGTGAAAACATAGTAACAACAATAACATCTATGACAGAAATTGCTGTTCTTTTGCGAGGATTTATAGTTCATTAAATTTGATGTTATGGCCGGGACGATCTTGAATATGCTGACAAATCGCAAACTTTTCAGATTTTTTTATAGAATAAGGGTGACAAACGATCATATCTAATGGTAAGTGGATGTTGTGGCCCATAGAAATTTATCCTCAATTAAGAATCAAAATACAGGACTGAGATGGTATGCCTCGTTTCCAGTAAAAAGTGTCTCCGGTTCTCTACACTCACCATATGAAACACAGCAGCATGAAGCTGCTATTTTATTTTTATTTTAATACTAGCGATTCTGTGAGAGCATGGTCCTACCCCGGACGAGCCGAACCATTTGTGCTGCAACCACAACATAGCTGCAGCAGGGTTCTACCACGTTTATTGTTTTTAGATCATTAAAGTCGGCTTTTACTTTTTAAATGTAAATTTTTGTGAATTTGTATACGAATTAACGGAGCATGTTGACAATTTCGTTGTTATCGTACTGAGATTTCACCCAGACAGCGACATACCGCTCATACGATAATTTCGGAAGTGGGCTTGAACACAGTTGCTAAAAATAAGACATTCAAAACGGGAAACGTGTTTTTTTTTATATATAGGATAAGGGTGACAAACGAGCACACAGTCCACCTGATGGTAAGTGGTTGCTGCAGCCCATAGACATCTACATCTATCCTCTATTACAATTCAAAATGTAGATGCGTTGTCACCCGTGAGGACTAAGATGGAATGCCTCATTTCCAGTAAAAAGGGCCTCCGGCCACCTGCACTCACCAAGCGAAACGCAGAGGTAAACCTCTACTTCACGCTGGTTTTCTGTGAGGTCGTGGTACCACCCCGGTTCGAGCCGGCCCATCCGTGCAACAGCAAAAGCTGCCGCGTGACTCTACCACTGTTAAAACAGGTAGGGTAACACGAATAGATCGGCTCGACTGGAGAAGGATCGCAATTGCAAAGAATATCAGCGTAATATATCAGCAAAATGCTGTCGTGATTTGTGTGGTGATGTAAAGAATCGAAGACTATTTTGTAGTAAGTAGGTATTTTTTCTTAATATCCGTTGGTAACGCGTCAATATTTTGATTCTTAATTGGGCAGAGATGTGGGTGTGTATTGGACTATAGTATACACTTAACATTAAACGGACTGTGTGCTGGGTTGTTACTCAAGTCTATATAAAAGTTTCTAATGTCCTTTCCTTAAGTAAAACTTGTTTAGGTGCAAATTAAGGGTAATCTTTTCTCGGACAGAAGTAGCGTTCAGTAAATCAAGTGCACTTAGTCTCTCTGCTCTTAATAGTTAATACACATAAACTGGCTTATTAATATAAACAAGTTTTTCGTACTGTGAGTGTGCGGCGCCGTGGCTTAGTTGGTTAAAGCGCCTGTCTAGTAAACAGGAGATCGCGAGTTCGAATCTCGCCGGGGCCTACAACCGTCAATTTTTTATACTTATTATTAAAAAAACAAATAAGTCCATTTTTCGCTTGATAATTAATCGAGCTAAGATGTGACAAGCGAGAGGCATTTTTTTAAATTCATGTTTTAGTGCTTAATGCACATTGATAAATAGAGTCTAAGTAATTTGGCCCCGATTTTTCTAGGTATTGATAAAAATTGGCCAAGGGCGTGTCATGCCATACACAATATAGGTGTCCGTTGTTGCCGCAATTCGTGAATTTAGAACGGGCTTTTTTATAGAATAAGGGTGACAAACAAGCACACAGTCTACCTGATTGTGAGTGGATGCTGTGGCCCATAGATATAATGTACACTTATCCTTGATAAAGAATCAAAATGCAGATGCGTTATCACTCCTGAGGACTAAGCTGGAATGCCTCTTTTCCAGTAAAAAGGGGTATCCGTTTCTTTACACTCACCATACGAAACACAGCGCATTAAGCTGCTATTTTACTCTGGTATTCTGTGATGTGTGGTCATACCCCGGTCAAGCCAACTCATTCTTGTTACAACTATACTACCTATGCTCCAGTATGGCTCTACCACGTTAAAAACACATATAAGTAGTTTTCTTTAATTATAATGCGGCTAGTTTCAGATAATTATCAATGGCAATGTAATGAAATTTTTACTTTTTTTTTATGGAATAGGGGGCAAACGAGCATGCGGCTCACCTGATGGTAAGTGACTACCGCCGCCCATGAACAACCGCAACACCAGGGGAATGGCAGATGCGTTGCCGACCTTTTAGAAAGGTGTAAGCTCTTTTCTTGAAGGTTCCTAAGTCGTATCGGTCCGGAAAATTCGCTGGAGGTAATTGATTCCACAAGGAAGTCGTGCGAGGGAGAAAACTTCTTCTGAATCGCACAGTGGTGGACCGCCAATCATCCAGATGGTATGGATGGTAACGCGAGTTTTGTCGCGATGTGCGATGGTGAAATTGAGCGGCTGGAATTAGTCCGAACAATTCCTCAGAGCACTCCCCGTGAAAGATGCGATAAAATACGCAAAGAGATGCAACATCTCTACGCAGTGCCAGTGTATCGAGCCGATCAGAAAGAACTCGGTCGTCGACGATTCGAACCGCTCTGCGCTGGATGCAGTCAAGTGGAAGGAGCTGGCACTGGGGTGCCCCGGCCCAGAGATGAGAACAGTATTCCATATGGGGCCGAACTTGCGCTTTGTAAAGTTGCATGCGATGTGCCGGCATGAAATACTGTCTCGCTCTGCTGAGCACGCCAAGCTTTTTAGAGGCCAATTTGGCCTTCCCTTCCAAGTGACCACGAAACTGCACACTATTCGATATGTCGACGCCAAGGATTCCGATACTAGCTGAGGCAGCAAGGGGAGTGCCTTGAAACTGAGGAGATACGACAAAGGGGTTCTTTTTAGCGGTAAACGCGCAAACTTGTGTCTTCTGGGGATTGAACTGGACTAGATTTAGTCGGCCCCAATCCGAAACTTTGTTAAGCAAAGACTCGACTTCAGACACAAGTTTGTCCCGGTACTCGGCGACGTTTTCCCGAGAAATATTGGCACGGCCGGTATATAAGGCATCACCAGTGCTGTCGTCTGCATAGCAATGAATGCTACCAGTTAGCAACATATCATTGATATGCAGGAGAAACAGCGTTGGTGATAGCACGCAGCCTTGTGGAACACCAGCGTTGATAGGCTTGAGATCAGAGCATGCACCGTCTACTACGACCTTGATGCTCCGATCAGCAAGGAAACTGGTGATCCATTTGCACAATTTCTCAGGAAGCCCATACGCAGGAAGCTTCGAAAGAAGCGCTTTGTGCCAGACCCGATCAAAGGCCTTCGCTACGTCCAAACTAACGGCTAATGCCTCCCCCTTGGACTCTACTGCCTCCGCCCATCTATGAGTTAAGTATACTAGAAGATCACCAGCTGATCGACCTCGACGAAAACCGTACTGGCGGTCACTAATCAGCTGGTGATCCTCAAGGTACCTCATGAGCTGGCAGTTTATAACGGCTTCCATTATTTTGGAGAACAAGGAGGTGATGGCGATAGGCCTGTAGTTGGACGGGTCTGAGCGGTCGCCTTTTTAAGGGATCGGGTGCACCAAAGCTGTCTTCCATGAATTTGGGACTACGCCTTGGGAGTAGGAGTACCGGAAAAGACGCGTTAAAACCGGTGCCAACTCCGGAGCACACGTCTTCAGCACAATGGGAGGGACTCCATCGGGCCCACTCGACTTGCTGACGTCCAGGGAGAAGAGTGCTTTGCGGACCGAGCGCTGTGTAAATCGCATGTCCGGCATGGAGCACTCACATCGCGGGATGGTCTGCGGTGTGTTCCCCCCGTCATCTAGAGTCGAGTTGGACGCAAAAAGAGAGCTCAACAGATCGGCTTTCTCCTTTGCGGCATGGGCCAGTGAGTCGTCCTCTCTGTGCAGAAATGGAAGAGATGGCTGACAGAAGTTCCCTTAGACAGCCTTGGCGAGAGACCAGAATGCACGGGTTCCCGAAGGAAGGCGAACTAGCTTCTCGCCAATTCTGCCGATGTGCTCAGACCTTGCCTTGGCAATGACGCTTTTGAAGGACCTGGAGACGGAATTATACTTCTTTTTAAGTGCGCTGGTGTTTACATCCCGAGACGTTGATGCGTCAGCCCAGGCCTGGTAGCACTCCTCCTTATAGCGTGATGCTATTTTACAGGAGCGACCAAACCATGGCTGGGATCTGCCTCCGATGGGCACCACAGAGGATGGAATAAAAAGTTCCATACCCTGAAGTACCACATCAGCAACAGAATCGGCAACAACGCTGGGATCTTCCGGCGAGAAGCAAACCCGCCCCCAAGGGTACGATGCAAAAAAAGACCGCATCCCGTCCCAATCAGCTGACCTATAGTGCCAAACACGGCGGCAAGCTGTAGATCGCAACTGCGATAGGGGCGTGAGTGGCACCGTACTCCGGATCAGACAATGGTCCGAAGAGCCCAGAGGGGCATCGACCGAGACCTGATATCCGTCCGGATGAGAGGTCAGCAGAAGGTCCAACAGGGAAGGTACATGGTCTTCCACATCTGGGATCCGCGTAGGCGATGTAACCAGTTGTGTTAGACCATATGCCAAAGCAAAGTCATAGACAGATCTACCCGCATGATCGGTTAAACGAGAACCAAGCCATTCAGCGTGGTGGGCGTTGAAATCACCGAGTATCACGATCTCTGCGGATGGGACCTGTTGTAGCACGGAGTCTGCAGCTATTTGGACGTGGTCGATGAGTCGGTCTGTGTCGGCATTTCCGCTATGGGACCTATAGAGGCACCCGTAGACGCGGGGATGGTCGTCGCTGTCTACGCGCAGCCATAGGATGGACAGGTCCGTACCTTCAAGACTGCCGAGGCGTCGAAAACAGATGTCCTCTCTGACATACACACAAACTCCAGCCCGGGGCACAAACGAGTGTTCTAATTTGTACCCCGGGTAGGAGAGATACGAAGTATCAGCCGGAGAGGACACCTGTGTCTCGGTTAGAAAGAGCAAGGCCGGCTTAGCTATGTCCAGATGGTAGTGGACGGCGTTAAGGTTTGAATGAAGTCCCCTGATATTGCAAAAATCCACGGTAAGCGTGGCAGGGGTGGCCTTTGTTTTCTTGCTCCGCTTGCCCCGAGCAGGTTTCGTCTTGAGCGGAATTTCGCCCCCCCCCCCCCCAGAATACGCGAGGGCAGCCTGAGCACCCACGCCCAGGAGTGGAGTAGTTTGGTCGTGGATGCTCAGCGAGGGATTCTCCAGGGGTGCTGGTACCCTCCTGGGGTAGTCTTTTATATAATTCCACTACCATGTTGATGGGGGGGGGGGGGAATTGAGCCTCCGGCCACCTGCACTCACCAAGCGCAACGCAGAGGTAAACCTCTACTTCACGCTGGTATTCTGTGAGGTCGTGGTACCACCCCGGTTCGAGCTGGCCCATTCGTGCGACAGCAAAAGCAGTGCATTTCATATCTTTGTCGACTATTACTCGTTATTTAATTAAGCCTACTTAAAATCAACTGTGTGGGAGGTACCTAAAATAAAATATTTTTTCAAGATTTTATTTCACAACTTCGTATGCGTGAGTGAGATCTATAACTATGCCAAATTATAGCGTTGTAATTCTAGGATCTCTGAGTAAAACCGCAGACGAACGGACGGACGGACGCACGGATATAGCGAAACTGTTAGGGTTCCTTGTTGCTTAACTAAGAAATGCCAAAAAGGGGAAAAGATCCAATTTTATTTAATATTTTTACACAGGAGAACGGGCAAATTAAAAATATACAATTCTATAAAATAAATGCAAAAACGTGATATGTTTAGGTATTTTGTATCGTATTCGAGAAAACCGGAGACTTTTCACTGCAAACGAGGTATTCCATTATAGCTCATTCCTCAGGGGTGGTTACGCAACCCCATTTTGATTCCAAATCGTGAATATATGATTTGGATGTCTATGGGCCACAGATTCTGCTCACCGTCAGGTGTACTGTGGAATGTCGAATTCATCACTCCATTTATGTATGTCGTAAGAGGCGACAATGGAATATTTCAATAAGATCTTATGGTTTCCGATAGATGCCGCTTTAAACATCTCTTTTAGAGATCGTGCTATATAAAATATCCAAACCGGCACGGGCAGCAGCGACCAAGGTGCAAAGATTGCAGCGTCAAAGATGAAAATTCTAATACTTAATGGAAAATAGATATAAGTATACATGAGCCACAGCTTCCACTTACCGTAAAACGGACTGGGTGCATCAGCAGCATGAAAGGTTCAAGACTTTTTAGTACTGCGATCATGACTCCGCCTGCCAAGCGTGACGATTAAATAAATCCTCCCGACGTCGGGATTGGTCCATATCTAGCAGAAGAATTCCTAAGGTTGATTAAGAAGATGAGGAAATATACATTTTTTTTATATAGGAGAGGGGACAAACGAGCATGCGGCTTCCCTGGTGGTAAGTGACTACCGCCGCTCATGAATAACTGCAACACTAGGGTAACAAGGGTGAAATTTGGCGGCTGGGATTAATCCGCACAATTCCTCAGAGCACTCCTCGTGGTCAATGCGACAGAAAATGCAAGCACATATAAAAAAAAAGAGTGCCGGCAGAAGTGAAAACTTGAATATTAACGTTGTGCATTTTTGATATTTTGGAATGGCGGAGATTATTTATTATTATCTTATTTCATTTATTTTCATTCGAAATTATTTGTTTGGTAAACCTATACCGCACATGTGCTTACTGTGATGTTATGAAAATATAGGTTAATGCTATAAAGTATAAACATATTACAAATATTACATCTTTAATGTGTAAGTACATATGTATCTATATTAATAATTTTGTCAAGCAGTACAGTAGACTCGATCGAAACCTAATCTTAATAATAAAATTATATTAATTAATAAATCAAAATTAATTAAACCTAACTTATTTCCTCTCCTACGCCGCGCCGGCTGTCTACTCTCCGTCCGTCTTACGAATTTTTGATCAGGACACGTGACCTGACGCGATTAAATTTTTTTACCCATTACAAAAGAAGTGCACAACGCCGCTAAAGAAATTTTAATTATTGAAGTGAAAACTTCTTTAGTGGCGTTGTGCACTTTTTTTGTAATGGGTAAAAAATGTTAAACTCTGTGCATTAAGCACAAAACCATGAATTTAAAAAAAATGCCTCTCGCTCGACACATCTTGGCTCGATTAATTACCAAGCGAAAAATGGACTAACGTTGTTTTTTAACAATGAGTATAAAAAACTGACGGTTGTAGGCCCCGGCGAGATTCGAACTCGCGATCTCCTGTTTACTAGACAGGCGCTTTAACCAACTAAGCCACGGCGCCGCACACTCACAGTACGAAAAACTTGTTTATATTAATAAGCCAGTTTATGTGTATTAACTATTAAGAGCAGAGAAACTAAGTGCACTTGGTTTACTGAACGCTACTTCTGTCCGAGAAAAGATTACCCTTAATTTGCACCTAAACAAGTTTTACTTAAGGAAAGGACATTAGAAACTTTTATATAGACTTGAGTAACAACCCAGCACACAGTCCGTTTAATGCTAAGTGTATACTATAGTCCAATACACACCCACATCTCTGCCCAATTAAGAATCAAAATATTGACGCGTTACCAATGGATATTAAGAAAAAATACCTACTTACCACTAAATAGTCTTCGATTCTTTACATCACCACAAAAATCACGACAGCATTTTGCTGATATATTACGCTGATATTCTTTGCAAGTGCGATTTTTCTCCAGTCGAGCCGACCCATTCGTGTTGCCCTACCACGTTTCCCGTTTTGAATGTCTTATTTTTAGCAACTGTGTTCAAGCCCACTTTCGAAATTATCGTATGAGCGGTATGTCGCTGTCTGGGTGAAATCTAAAAAAAATAACAACGAAATTGTTAAATTGCTCCGTTAATTCGTATACAAATTCACAAGATTTACATTTAATAAAAAGTAAAAGCCGACTTTAATGATCTAAAAACAATAAACGTGGTAGAACCCTGCTGCAGCTATGTTGTGGTTGCAGCACAAATGGTTCGGCTCCATAACTCGGTAGGACTCTCGGTAGGACCATGCTCTCACAGAATCGAAAGAAAGAAAGAAAGGTTTATTCTCCAAAATGACGCCATCACAGATAACATTAAAAAACACATAATTTACAAATAATATTGGCTATACAATACAAATTACAATATACTACATTTTACAAACTATACAATACCTATACTCGTATGTGTCAAGGCGTCATCTGGGAACAGGAGCACACTCAGCATAATGCCATGATTTTTTTTCTCCATGGCGCTGATTTTCAGTGTGTCCAACCAGTGACTTACCGAAATCAGTGCTATATGTATACTCATTTTATTATCTTTTCTTCTTCTTCTTCTTCTTTTAAATTATGGCTTTTCTTGATAGAATTCTGCCAGTTATTATCTTTTAAACAAAATTATGATGACAGAATTATGCACAACAAGGTCGAATGCCACTTCGACACAGCACGTCCCGTTTATGTTGCTTTCAGATGCTTTTAGAAGGGCTATACGAACACTACAAAAGGGGAGATTATTAAAATACTATAAAGGGCTATATACTAAAAAAGGGAAATTATTAAAATACTATAAAGTGCTATATAATAAAATGACCAGATAATTTGTAAAAAAAAATATGTAATTATTGAAGAATATAAAAGTATATAAGAAGACAAAAGCCGCATTCAAGAGGACGATTTTAATGCTCCGTTGTTAATAATCTATGACGATGAGGTACGTAATCGTGCAAAGCGTTATAAACTTTGATCAAAGTTAATCTGACTTTGCAGTAATTGTGTTCTATATTTATTTTAAAATGTGTGTACTGCTTTCAGAATTCGCAAAGGAGGCGGTATATCGTTCCAGCACTTGGATGCGGCGTATTTGAAACTTCCTCGGAAAGCGTGAGTGCGGTGACGAGGCACGACGAGAGTATTCCCTCTAGTGCGCGTATTGCAAGTTTTTACATCACGTGACCATATGAGTTTGTCAGCAAGATAAGGAGGTGTTTTATTTTTTAATACCCTAAATAGGAGAGTTGCCATGTGCAGCTTTCGGCGATATTCCATTTTTAACATTTTGGCATTGTTAATGTAAGGGGTGACGTGCGTGCGGGGCGGTATTGTAAAATTAATCTTGCACATGCATTTTGAACACGTTGCACTAGACGACACGACCGCGCTAAAAGTCTCGGGCCATATACAATGTCCATATAATTAAATTTCGAAAGGACAAGAGTGTCACACAATTTTACCCGAATATCCGAATTTAAAAACTCCCTTATTTGATAAAGAACCTTAAGTCTATAAAAGCAGTTTCTGCTAGTACTTAGTATGTGGTTCTCAAACTGTAGTTTGTCATCTATTAGTAAGCCCAGATTGCGAATCTCATTTACACGTTCTACGATTTCCCCTCGAATTTGGATGCATGCCCCTCTTTCTAATATATTTTTTATTTGATTTTTATAACCCATAATTAGTAGTTTAGATTTAGTTCCGTTTAGTACAAGGCAGTTTGAGTCGCACCACGTGGCTATACTTTCGAGGTATTCGTTGAATTTATTAACGAATTTTTGAGTATCACGCGGATTACATGACATGTAGACTTGCAAATCATCTGCGTATAAATGAAATTTACAGTGCTTAATGTTTTTTACTAAGTCGGCACTGTAAACTGAAAACAATATTGGAGCCAGTTTCGATCCCTGGGGCGCACCGGCTTTGATTTTTTTTGATTGCAAACGTATTAATGTTCCTCGGTCATCGCTCAGTTCTACAGTTTGTAGTCGGTTTTTAAAATAACTACCGAACCATTGTACTGCGCTGCTAATGAATCCATAGTAATGAAGCTTTGATAAGAAAAGGGAAACATTTATACAGTCAAATGCACGAGAAAAATCTAGTAATACTAGTATTGTGCCTTTTCCTTCATCTTGAGCGGTTAGTACATCGTCAGTAAGTTGAGCTAGGGCCGTCGTGGTACTATGGTTCTTACGAAATCCCGACTGCATTTCCGGTAGAACTTTTTTTCTATCTAAATACATGGTTAGCTGTTCTGCGGCAATTTTTTCAATAATTTTAGAGACACAGGGGAGAATACTGATGGGCCGAAAGTCTTTTTCAGGCAAAGGATTTGAGTTCTTAGGTATGGTCATCTAACGCATGTTGCCATATTGTCGGATAGGTTTTAGAGTTAATGGATTTGTTCACCATAGCAGTAATAGTTGGTAGTGTTTTAGGAAGGGTCATACGGAGCATATCGAGAGAAATCCCATCAATGCCTATGGCTTTAAATTTTAAACTTTTAATGAATTTTAGTACCTCTAGTTCATTTACCTCCTTTATCTCAAATGTGTCATTAACGCAGCAGTGGAACTCAAAGTACGTTAAATATGACAACGAGACGTTTCTATTTCCAGGCACGTTTAAAAAATAGTCGTTTATTTTATTTGGATCATTAAACAAGTCTATCGGGATATTGTGTTTTGGTTTTATCTTAACATTGGACTTTATATGTTTCCACATTGAAATGGGATTATTTATATTACGATTAACATAAAAATTATAGTAGCCTTGTTTTTCTCTATACAACATGTCCCAAAATTCAACGATAAGCCAACACCAGAGGATAGACCTGCCCCGAACTAATCGGGGAAAAAAATAAAAAAATATATATCCCAATTATATTTTAAGTTATATAAAAAAAATGAAATTCTTCAGAAATTGAGACCGTTTATGATATTTTTCACTACCATGACCACAATTTTTAAAATATTTTTTTCTTTTTTTTTATAGGCATCCTGAATAGTACTGATATCAACCAAAATTATTAAAAACTCCAGAATAACTCTTGTTTTATCACGAAAATTAATGAAACTTATTTTATTCCCTAAATTTTTTGAAAACTTTTACTTTTAACCAAATTTAACTTATCGTGGTGTAAAACAAAAGTATGAACACTAGTATGGCAAGTTTTTTTAAAAATTGACGCAACTAACCAACATTCCAAAATGGTATAATACTCTAGGAAAACAAGTTATAAAAAAATATGGGCCTATTATTTCTAAACAGGGGCCAAATTCCTTTAATTGTAATTGTCAGTAATCACTTTTACTACATGCCCAAAATGGGTTCCTGTTACAATTTCTAGGAATTCAAATGGGGCAGTAATACCTTAGATGTTAGAAAGAGATAGATAGAGAGAGATATTTACGTTAAAAAGAGACAACAACAGGGCAGGTAGAGAAGCTGTTATTATTCTCAGCAAGTCGGTTCAGTACGCTCTGCTCCTTTGTTTACTGCGCACCGTTCCCAATTCAACTTACGTGGTCCTCGTACATATTATCGACTTTTGGCTTGGCTTTTTGGACTGGAATCGACCTGCAAACTTAACTGACCTGGCATTTTTTGGACTGCAAGTGATCTGCAAACTGAACTGACCTGGCATTATCTTGGTCTACGATTTTGTGTTTTGTGATTTAGAGTTCTGGCAAATTTTGGACTGTTTGGCGTTTAACATGCCGCAACCGTGCACACCACAGGAATACGCTAATATGCATTTAATCTATGGAGAATGCCGATGTAATGCTAACGCTGCTAGCAGACTGTATCGAGAAAGATACCCAAATGCTCAAAAATATCCTGATTATCGAGTGTTTATTAATGTGCATCAAGCGTTTTCGGAGGGTCGTATGCCATCCAATAGGAGAAGCGCTGGAAGACCTAGATTGGATCGTGATGAAAAAGTTCTCAATGATATAGAAAATGACTCGACTACTTCGGTACAGTACGGTTCTATGGCACAGAAGAAGCTACAGGAATCCCGAAAAGTTCTGCACATCGAATATTAAAACGTCACAAGCTTCACCCATATCACTACAGGCGTGTGCAGACGTTATTACCGCGGGACTATCCGCTACGGGTCACATTTTGCCGAGTAATGCTGCAAAGGCACAGTGAAGATCCCCACTTCCTAGGCAAAATTCTATGGTCGGATGAAACAACGTGCAAGAAAGATGGGTATTTAAATCTTCACAACCTACATAGTTGGAGTAATGAAAATCCACACTTGATGAGACAAGACAAATCCCAATATCAATTCAAGGTTAACCTATGGACCGGCATATTAAATGGAAAAGTAATTGGGCCCTTTGAATTACAAGGAAACTTAGATGGCAATAGTTATTTAAACTTTTTACAAAATGACTTGCAAGAATTGTTAAACGACGTGCCCTTAAGTGATCTTCAAAACATGTGGTTCCAAAATGATGGTTGCCCAGCACATTATGCCCGTCCTGTGCGAGAATATTGAAATCAAGAGTATCCAGGGCGTTGGATCGGGCGACTTGGTCCTATCTTATGGCCACCCCGTTCACCCGATTTGAACCCCCTGGACTTCTTCTATTGGGGTTGTCTTAAAAACAGGGTCTACTCAAAACCCATTGTGACATTGGACGAGCTTCGTCGAAATATCACTCAAGCTGCTGATTAAATTAATAGCAGAAGATATGCAAGACAAATAAGACGATCATTTTTAAGGCGATGTCGTGCATGTATTAATGCTGGTGGCAAACAGTTTGAACATTTGCTATAATGTTAATAACTTAATAAATTACACGTGAAACTGTTTGTACCATCTGTTTTGAAATATTAAACATTTTTCAAGAACTAATACTTTTATTACACCCGATCGTCATTTAAGAAGTCTCTTCTGTTAAGAAATAATAGGCCCATATTTTTTTATAACTTGTTTTCCTAGAGTATTATATCATTTTGGAATTTTGGTTAGTTGCGTCAATTTTTAAAAAAACTTGCCATACTAGTGTTCATACTTTTTTTACACCACGATAAGTTAAATTTGGTTAAAAGTAATAGTCTTCAAAAAATTTAGGGAATAAAATAAGTTTCATTAATTTTCGTGATAAAACAAGAGTTATTCTGGAGTTTTTAAGAATTTTGGTAGATAGCAGTACTATTCAGGTTGCCTATAAAAAAAAAGAAAAAAAATATTAAAAAAATTGTGTCATGGTAGTGAAAAATATCATAAACGGTCTCAATTTCTGAAGAATTTCATTTTTTTTATATAACTTAAAATATAATTGGGATATATATTTTTTTCTTTTTTTCCCCGATTAGTCCGGGGCAGGTCTATCGTCTGGTGTTGGCTTATCGTTGAATTTTGGGACACGTTGTATTTTGCTTTATTGACGCAGATTTTTAGATCTTTATAGTATTTAATATGTATGTCGTTTTTACTTTTTCTCATTTTAATGTATGCGTCATCTGGGTTTTTCATCATCAATTTTATATTAAAGGTTAACCACGGGAATTGCTGATGTTTAATTGTTTTTTTTCTAAGAGGCGCGTGAATTTCAAATAGTGTAAGTATGGCTGTGTTAAATAGCACTACCTGATTATTTACATCCGTGATACTCTCAATTTCTTTCCAATTTATTGATGTAAGGTCCTTATGAAAGTCCTCGTCTATGTCAGAGATTCTCCTACTCATTATTGTTACTGGTGCCGGCTTTTTTTTTACTCATATCAATTTGACATTTAATAAAGCATGACTACTTAATTCACGTATAAGTTCTACAGTAACTACGTTTACTTTTATGTCGGTACATATTACATCAATTAAAGTCTCGCTATATTCCGTAAAGTGGGTTGGCTTAGTTACATGCTGTTTTAATTTGAAACAAGTAAGAAAATTATTTAGCTTTATAGTGGTATTATGCGTCATATTTAACATATTAATATTAAAATCACCGAGAAGAAGTAAGTTTTGGCTCCATGAAAAAGTCCCCATAGTAACGGTAAGCGCGTCTATGAATGTATCGACATTCAACCACGACGGTCTATACGCGGTACCGATAACGAGTTGCTTTCCGCCGCTAGAGGTCGAGATCCACATTTGTTCTACTAGCGGGGCCAGGGGGTGGGGCAGCGCGCGAACGCCGACGCCTCGCTTCACATAGAAGCCGACGCCGCCGCCGCGCGAGCGCACGTCGGGCGGACGCGGCGCGTGCCGCAGCCGGTAGCCGGGCACCGCGGCCGCGCGCCCCTCTTCACCCTCCCGCAGCCACGTCTCATTGATGGCCATGATATCGACACTGTGCCGTTGCATTGCGGCAATAAATTCATCGTGCCGCGTTCTAAGGGCCAATATATAATAGCCAATATTATAATAAAAAAAAAAACTGCGGTTGCCAACCCGCTCGCCAAGCGTGGCAACTATGGCAAATACCCCCCTTATGAATGGATGTAATAAAGAAACGGCCCCCAGTCCCCGGCGGCCCCGCTATTCCTG
Organism: Parnassius glacialis; assembly: GCA_033319125.1. Taxonomy (NCBI): domain Eukaryota; kingdom Metazoa; phylum Arthropoda; class Insecta; order Lepidoptera; family Papilionidae; genus Parnassius; species Parnassius glacialis. The sequence continues at coordinate 6,843,578 of JAVANC010000024.1, read as the reverse complement.
GCTACGGTGGCGACCATGGTAACGGTGGGGCAGGGGGTGCTAAGAATCTCCGGTGGAGGTTTGGTTGCCACCTACGACGACTCGACCTGGCAACATACAACGCACGCACCCTGAGGACTGACGAGAAGATCGTGGAGCTGGAAGAAGAGATAGACAAGTTGCGCTGGCATATTATAGGATTATCCGAAGTCCGAAGAGAGGGGGAGGACACGGTAATCCTCGAATCCGGCAACTTGCTCTATCACCGGGAGGGCGAACATCTGTCCCAAGGAGGTGTCGGATTTATCGTCCACAAGTCTCTCGTTAACAACGTTGTAAAGATCGGGAGTGTGTCGACGAGGGTTGCGTACCTTATACTCAGAATCACCAAACGGTATTCGCTGAAGGTCATACAGGTTTATGCACCAACCTCGGCACACCCCGATGAGGAGGTGGAGGAAATGTATGAGGATATCTCTAGAGCCATGCATTCCTCCAAAACCCAATATACGGTGTTAATGGGAGACTTCAATGCAAAACTAGGCACAAGAGAGAACGGTGAGCTGAAAGTAGGGAAATTTGGAATAGGGCAACGGAACCCAAGGGGCCAGCAGCTGGCCGACTTCATGGAGAAAGAGGGACTCTTTATGATGAACTCTTTCTTCAAGAAGCGGCCCCACAGGAAGTGGACCTGGTTGAGCCCCGACGGTTCGACAAAAAATGAGATTGACTTCATTATGACGACCAGACGACAACTGTTCAGTGATGTCTCAGTGATCGCGAGGGTGAAAACCGGCAGCGATCACCGAATGGTTAGAGGCACACTGAACCTAAATGTTAAGTTGGAGAGGTCTCGTCTGATGAAGTCAACGCTCCGTCCCCCTCGTGCTCTAATCCAAAGTCCCGAAACCTTTCAGCTCGAGTTACGAAACCGTTTTCAGTGCCTAGAAGACTGCAATGAAGTGGACGATATGAATGACAAGCTCGTGGAAACTGTCCATGCGGTCGGAGCTAAGTTCTGCAAGACCCGCCGCAGAAGAACACAAAAACTCTCCGATCACACTCTTAATCTCATGGCTGTTAGACGGGAGATGAGGCTACATTCTTCAACAGATTTGACAGCATACAGGCAACTGAACAGACAGATCTCCAAATGCATGCGGCGGGACTTACGCAACTTCAATACAGCTCGTATTGAAGAAGCGATCGAGCGGAACCAAGGCTCCAAAGTCTTTGCCAGAGATCTGTCTGCCAGAAAGAGCCAACTGTCAAAGCTGAAGACCGAATGTGGCAGCATCGTTTCCGGGGCACCTGAGATTTTGAGTGAGATTGAGAGGTTCTATGGGCAGCTGTACACGTCATCGTTGGAGCCACACGCAAGTGTGAGTAACGATCCAAGAGCGAGTCTTATCCGACACTATTCCGAAGATATCCCGGACGTCAGTCTGAGCGAGATTAGAATGGCTCTCCAGCACCTTAAAAACGGCAAGGCCCCAGGCGAGGATGGAATTACAGCGGAGCTTCTGAAAGCGGGTGGAAGACCGGTACTTGAAGTCCTTCAGAAGCTCTTTAATTCCGTCCTCCATGGTGGCATAACACCGGAGGCGTGGAGCAGAAGTGCGGTGGTCTTGTTCTTCAAGAAAGGTGACAACGCTCTCTTGAAGAACTACAGACCGATTTCCCTTCTGAGCCGCGTCTACATGCTGTTTTCGAGAGTCATTACGAATCGTCTTGCGCGCAGACTTGACGACTTCCAGCCTCCCGAACAAGCCGGTTTCCGAAAGGGCTTTAGCACCATAGACCACATACATACCCTACGGCAAATTGTACAGAAGTCCGAAGAGTACAATTTGCCACTATGTCTGGCGTATGTGGACTATGAGAAAGCCTTTGATTCCGTCGAAATTTGGGCGGTGCTGCAGTCCCTTCAGCGGTGCCAAGTTGACTGTCGGTATATCGAAGTGCTGAAGTGTTTGTACAGTAGGGCTACGATGGCTATCCGAGTACAGAACCAGAGTACGAAACCCATCCAATTGCAGAGAGGTGTAAGACAGGGTGATGTTATATCCCCGAAACTCTTCACCGCTGCATTGGAAGACGTTTTCAAGCTTCTGGACTGGAAAGGATGCGGTATTAACATCAATGGCGAATACATCACTCACCTTCGATTTGCCGACGATATAGTCCTTATGGCAGAATCGCTGGAGGACCTAAGCACTATGCTCAATGACCTCAATAGTGTCTCCCAACGGATAGGTCTTAAGATGAACATGGACAAAACAAAGATCATGTTTAATGTCCATGTCACACCTATGCCGGTAGTTGTTGGGAGCACTAAGCTCGAAGTTGTTGACGAGTATGTTTACCTGGGACAAATAGTCCGACTAGGTAAGTCCAACTTCGACCGAGAGGTCAATCGACGGATTCAACTCGGCTGGGCAGCGTTCGGGAAGCTACGACACATCTTCTCGTCAGACATACCTCAAAACCTTAAAACGAAATTGTACAACCAGTGCGTGTTGCCAGTAATGACTTACGGAATTGAGACGTGGTCCTTCACTGCTGGCCGTATGAGGAAGCTCAAGGTCGCTCAGCGAGCTATGGAGAGGGCTATGCTCGGAGTTTCTCTGCGTGATAAACTTAGGAATAAGGATATCCGCAGTAGAACCAGAGTAACCGACATAGCCCAACGGATTAGTAAGCTGAAGTGGCAGTGGGCCGGCCATATAGCTCGAAGAACCGACAACCGATGGGGAAGAAAGGTTCTCGAGTGGCAGCTTCGTACCGGTAGGCGAAGTGTAGGGCGTCCCCCCACGAGATGGAGTGACGACCTGGTAAGACATGCAGGAAGTCGATGGATGCAGGTGGCTCAGGACCGTGCTTTGTGGCATTCTTTGGGGGAGGCCTATGTTCAGCAGTGGACTTGTGAAGGGCTGTAATGATGATGATAATGATGCGTTCTAAGGGACCCTGCATTTAAAAGACCAACTTTTACGTTACTTTTAGAAGCCATAAACGAATTTTAGATATACATATTTATTTGACATAATAGGTTCCGACGCAAAATTTAACTTTAGTTTGCTTCTTGTACAGACAAAACTAATTTTATGTGATTTGATAGAATAAATAATATTTATCCCACCAAAAACATTCTGTAAAAAACTAGTCAAGTCTCGATGGAACTGCTTGTTTATCTCTAAAAAGTAATGAAATCTAGACAAAGTCGTGCCAAGTCTAAGGTTCCTTACTGCGATTTGTTTATTATTATAGTTAATGTTGTGTGACTTGGCCGTTGAAGGGTACACATGGGTACAAAAGCAGGTGCTACATGACACCATTGCACCAATCTGTCGCCAGAAACGCTACCCATTGACGATAGAAAATTGCCACTTGGAAAACGTTGATTGAATAACCAGTCGATTGTAAGCTTGGTAAAGTTGCGTTTACACGTAATGTTGCACGTAATTGTATTTACCTGTAATGTTATATCTGTTGTAACTACCTATGTTTGTTAAGCGAGATAATAGCCCATAAAGGTGTTGGTAATTGGACGCTATTGTCTCATTTTAGGCAGTTGTTGATTGTGCAACACATGCATTCAGCATTGACAATGCTGACTTCTGCTCTCTTCTTTTTGGAGCGTCAAATCGACCACCGATGTAATATAAAATAGACATACAGACGGACTTATATCAATGATTAGAAGTCCGCCTGTTCTGGAAATAATTTTTTATACTGTTTGTTTCAGGCTCGCCTATACAAAAGTATTATTGAAATACGCAGCTTTATCCAGCCTACAATTGACTGGTTTATTCAATCAAAGTTTTCCAAGTGGCAATTTTCCATCGTTAATGGGTAGCGGTTCTGGCGAGAGATTGGTGCAATGGTGTGTATGCAATGTAGCACCTGGTTTTGTATCCTTGTGTACCCTTCAACGGCCAAGTCACACAACATTAACTATAATAATAAAGAAATCGCAGTAAGGAACCTTAGACTTGGCACGACTTTGTCTAGATTTCATTACTTTTTAGAGATAAACAAGCAGCTCCATCGAGACTTGGCTAGTTTTTTACAGAATGTTTTTGGTGGGATTTCACTGCTTTTTGTAGAAACGTGGGCATATTGATTTATTTTATTAGATTTTCTTATTTGACACATTTTTTTTCTTTTTAGTAGTAGTTTTTTTATTATTATCTACAAACCTTTCTTTCCTTTTTTTTCCGGTTCTGATTCTTGTACAGTAGCAACAGTTTTTCGTATTGCCCATTCACGTTCATTAATTATTCTTTTAGACGGTTTAGACGGTTTAATTTCTGAAAGATCGGCGCGGTATTTACGCCTAAGCCGGTTGTATTCGGTGATCACTGAAGCTTGAGCTTTTATACTCTTGAAGTCAACATTTATGAGGTGCATGAAGATTGGTTACTCGTGAAAGCGCCACATAGGCTTGGCCACAAGAGAACATGGAGGTGCCAATGTCCATGAGGGCATTTTTTAGACTTAGACTTTGGCTCTTGTGAATTGTTAGGGCATACGCCACACAGATTGGGAATTGTTCTCTGTACGCGTATTTTTTTTATGTAACAATAGTAGAAGGGGGCATTACCATATCTCTAATACATCTGAGACCAGCTGAGGGTTCTTCAAGCGGCCCAACAAGTTGAATATTTTTTGTAAAGGCGGTATGTCGATCTCTTCTAATAGTTTGGTTGGGCTCTTGTGTTTTCTAATCAGGGTCACTAGGTACTCGAGATCTTCGATTATCCTAGTTTTTATAGTTTTTTATTTATGTGGCCATTAAACCCTAACTTTGTACCAAATTTCAGCTCTCTGAGTTTATGGGAAGTATTAGTTCTATTTTGATGATCATGAGTGAGTGAGTGAGTGTCATAAATGCGAAATTTCGCTTTCGCTTAACTTCGGAACTAAATGACCTACAGACTTGAAATTTTGGATTTTATGTACGTGATTATACGTTACTGGATGACGAAAATTTCTGCGTTCTGGTGTTATCCGGAGGTTCTCAAATAGGGGCCTGAAAATGCGGCGAAATGGTTCCAGTAAAGGATGGTACGGCAGTGTTTGCTTCGCGCTCGACTTGGCGGGGGCACTGCCGTGCCCCCCGATGGGGATATCACAAATTTTTAAATAGTTATCCATTGAGTAAATTTTCTTGTACCTTAATGTACTCGTATAGTAATTATTGTATGTATGTATTGCAGAACTTAAAGACAAAACGCTAGTGAGTCTTTTCAATACATTGATATTAGAAATTTGTGCCAGAACTAACCAGGATATATTATTATTCCACATACGAGTATAGGCATAGTATATTTCATTTGACAGAAATAGAATCCTTAAATAGTTCTTAAATAAAAATACAAACACAATTATTAACGACTTACATAAAAATGAGCAATAGCAGAACAAGGTAATATTTAAAAAATTCAGATAATTATTACTTTTATATTTTTTTTTCCATTGCTTCCAATAGCCCCAACTGAATTTGTTCCAAAAACCCTCTCGAGATCTACTTCACTTTTTATGCGATAAGACGTTGTTCCGTGTTCTCGACGAGTATAAATTTTTCCCTCTTTTGACCATACGTAGCGCTAATCAAATCGCCGAGCGAATTCCTTAGTTCTAAAAAATACATTGCGGTTCAATTTAGTAAGCCGTTCGTTTATATAGAAGGCTCGTGTATTTTCGGAGCGGAGACCTAGACCTTGGGTAGTTAAGGAGCGGCGCACCCGCGCGGCCCGCAGCAGAGTGTCCCGCGTGTGCCTGCGCGCCAGCCGCACGACTATGGGACGGGGCTTCGCTAGCCTACTTTGCTCGTCACGTATAAGACCGACTCGCACAAAACTCACTATATCGCGCTCTTCTAGGGTTACGCCCAGCTTAGTAGCGCACGCAGTCACAATGTGTAGAACATTTTCTGCGCCCTCTTCTGGAATGCCTGCGACTTCGATATCATTGTACAGCAGCTCTTGGTCTCGATCATTTAAATCTGCTCTTAAGTCCGCAATAATCGTCTCGAGATCCTGAATTTTGCCGCAGACATTTTTGGACTCAATTAGGGTTTGTTGTTCTTCAAGACGGATGTATTTGTTTTCTAATGTATCTAGGCGTTCTTCACACGATTTTATGGAATTACGCAAATCAAACATGTCCTGTCAGAAAGATCTAAATTCTTCCCTGGTTTCTCACAGTTCTTCTCTAAATCTACGTAGTTCAAGAGCTAGTTCCGACTCTTTGAAACCTTGCGTCACTGGGCTTTGGGGTTTCTCTGCGTCTTGCTTGATAATATACTCGGAATTAAGTCCTGGCACAGGCGTATTCTGATCTGACTTTCGGGGCGTCCGTATTTTACAGTCCGGACACAACCAAGTAGGTTGGACCTGCACACCTTCAGGAACTTTAACGCAGGCTCTGTGTGATTTTCTATCGCATTTAGGACACGTAACGCCCTCTACCGCCGCCATAAACTTTCCGCACGCACTGCACTTCATCGCGTTAGTTTAAGTTAATTGCAATGTAATGATGCAGATAATTATCACTAGGTGTCGCCGACTATATATTGTAATTGATACTTTGTAGTTCGAGGGTAAATAGACGATGTACATTAAAGTTATTAATAAAGGTACCTCTTATATTTCACTTTTAGATGTTTTATTTCAATTTTCTTTCATCACAATCCTTAAGCACACACAAATGATTAATTTATTAACATATGCACCAGTTTTTAAAGTCCAGAAAAAATGTTTCAAAACATCGATAGAACAGTGGTAGAGCCACGCGGCAGCTTTTGCTGTCGCACGGATGGGCCGGCTCGAACCGGGGTGGTACAACGACCTCACAGAATACCAGCGTGAAGTAGAGGTTTACCTCTACGTTTCGCTTGGTTAGTGCAGGTGGCCGGAGGCCCTTTTTACTGGAAATGAGGCATTCCATCTTAGTCCTCACGGGTGACAACGCATCTACATTTTGAATTGTAATAGAGGATAGATGTAGATGTCTATGGGCCGCAGCAACCACTAACCATCAGGTGGACTGTGTGCTCGTTTGTCACCCTTATCCTATAAAAAAAATCGATATCACAACTTTAGACGTAGATATTAATTTTTATTTCGCGACAAGCTTTGCGTACTTCTAGTAGCACTGACATCAGCAACGTCACTGTATTACTATACTGTTTTTATTACTGTACGTACTGAATCGCTAGTATTAAAATAAAATAAAATAGCAGTTTCATGCTTATTTCCTCTCCTACGCCGCGCCGGCTGTCTACTCTCCGTCCATCTTACGAATTTTCGATCAGGACACGTGACCTGACGCGAGTTTAATATTTTTTACCCATTACAAAAAAAGTGCACAACGCCGCTAAAGAAGTTTTCACTTCAATAATGAAAATTTTTTGATAACTCTTTGAAAACTCTTTGAAAACTTTTTGTAAATATTTATGCATATTTATTAGTTGTAACTAAGTAAATTATGTACTGTGAAGTGACGGTGTAAGAATATCGACTACCCCATATAATCCCCTGGACCGTGGGTGTTGTAAGAGGCGACAGAGGGAAACAAATCATGAGATTGGCAGCAGCGCCTTCTTAATAACTAGACTAACTAAATAGAGCCATGGTAGCTCAGATGTTTAGCGTTCGCTGTAAGATTCACAGTACGCGAGAAACCCTGGTTCGATCCGCCGGCACCAATGAAATTGTTAATTGCAATTTTAAGTGCTGATTTACCACGTGCTTGGCGGTGAAGGAAAATATCGTGAGGAAACCTGCATGTCTGACAAATGAGAAATAAATATATATATTTCCGAAGACATGTGAAGTTCGCCAACACGCATTAGGGCAGCGCGGCGAACCTTTCCTTGCCTAAAATCCTCTCAGAAATGAGAGGAGGCCTGTGCCCAGCAGTGGGACGTGTATATAGGGTATAACTTTAACTTTAACTTCTTAATAACGACTAAAAATAAAAAACTGCCCTTGCCAACTCGCTTGAATGTTGCAAATGTGGCAACTATCGCAAATATGAACAAATGTATGGTGGAGGACTTTGTTTAGTAATGGATTTTAATGGACTGAAAGTAAATTATGTGTTTTATTAATTACTGTAGGCAAATTTTTACAGTTGAAGTAGGTAACTTTGACTTTTGAACGAATTTTAGAAAAATAGAGTTGGCGTTTGGAAAAAATGTTTCGACAGGTAATTGTCCCCCGAAGAGTTTTTTGTAATTCCCTAAATTGGAGCATTTTCTACTCGCTGTTTCAATACCAACTATTTTTGAACCGGTCTAATTTTCATTTGTTTAAAATTGTAGCAACAGTATGTTTCTTTTTTACGCATTATAATTGTTTCAGTTTAACTTATGTTTTTACTCCTTACCATAAAATCCGTATAATTTATTTTAATCACTATGTAGTGTTCGCTTTAGAAATACTATGCGAACAATTTTTGTTTGTCAAACCTTATGTTTCCATTAAAACTTTTGATTTTATATGTGTATTCAGGAATAAGCATTGCATAATGATTTCTTATATTTAGGCGAATATACTAGACGCAAAATGAAACCAATTTTACAAAATTTTTATCACCTTTAATTTTAACTTTTTAACTCCCGAAGTTTCGGGTTTTTTACAGCACATGGGTGCTTCTCACCTCAAACACCCCAACATAAAACACCTCAGTCCCAACAAACAAGATCAACAATTTTTTTTTCTGCTTTTAATAGGTAGAATAGGTTAGGATGAGTAGTAGTTATCTAGGTATTTCTTGCACACAGTACATACTAGATATATATATCGTCACTGGAAAGCCAATACCACTTAAACGCCAAAAGGGCATTTTACAGTAGAGCCATTATAAGTTTTTTTTTACAAAAACGTTCTTAACTTTTTTTCTAATTAAGATATCGAAATACAATAAAAGCAAAAAGAAATCGAGATTCTATTATCTACGTACTGGAATCGAGATATTCTGCATATTTCTTGTAATTCAGAAGATAGCTGTCACTTTAGTACATTTGCTCTGTACACTTGGTAAGGAGAAACTACTTATCCCCATAATATATATTTTTTAAATACTAACAACTAACTTCCTTTCCAATGTATGAAAGGAAAAAGTACTAACACTCATTACGGGTTGATAACGGTCTCAGGATAATGGTACTTAAACATTACAACATGTCACAAGACCGTACGGAAAAGCGATGTATAGTATTAAAAGTTGGTATCATTGTTATGCCAAAAAGACTTATGTAAAAGACATATGATTTAAATTTAAATGTTTTTTTCTTAACGGACATAGACAGTACTTGTGCTAACAATAATTGTACTAGCAGCAAATAAAATAAATAAGAATACTATAATTCCTAATTAGAGTTAGATTGAATCTTTTTACTGTATTGGTTGAATAAAGAAAAAACAAAATATTAACTTGCTTAGTAATCACTTTTAATGAAAAATAATTTAAAAAAAATGACAGCATAGTTTTTTGACAGTTCTAAAACTTGGTAACTTGTAGCAAAGCTGTGTCAAAAGTCACGCAAAATAGTTTTATTGTTAATCCACAATAATAATTATGTATTAAGTAACCTATTATTTGGCACAATTTTTGAAGAGATTAAATTGATATGCATCATGGATTTTGAATACCTTGTTAAAAAAAAGTTGTATCTAATCATGAGTTTGGAAAATAATACTTAAATGGTGTTAAAAATCTACTAAACCTGAGTATAAATATTGCGTAAAATAAACTTTAAATACTTTTTAATAATTTTTAAATATAACTAATTTTACGGACTTTATCGCGTATATTAACTTATTATATATTCCCGACGTTTCGAGCACTTAACAGCACCCATGATCACGGGGGGACTGAGGTATATGATCCCAATGTCATAGTTAACCACGGCTACCTCCAGATTAAAAATAATTAATTTTTGTTCCGATCTACGCAGTATGAACTTACAGTATCTTGAAGTCTTGCACTCACCATACGAAACACAGCAATATCAAGCTGCCATTTCACGCTGGTATTCTGTGAGAGCGTGGTCCTTCCCCGGTCGAGCCGACCCATTCGTGCTACAACTATACTACTAATATAGCTGCAGCATGGCTCTACAACGTACTAATATAATAATTCTTGAAATGTATGACTAGGAATATGAAAATTTTCTATGTGCTGTTAATGTTCAGGACACCCTTCAAGATACGGATGTAGAAGATATTATCTAATTATAAAATTTAAAAATTATTGATTTCTTAATTTAACACTACACATTTAAATAAAACTAATTTTATGGATTTTATCGCGTATATTAACTTATTTTATATTCCTGATGTTTCGAGCACTTTACATCACCCATGGTCACGGGGGGACTGAGGTGTATGACGTCCTAATGTCACAGTTAACCAAGGCTAGCTCCAGATCAAAAATTATTAATTTTTGTTCCGATCTACGCAGTATGAACTAACAGTATCTTGAAGTCTTGCAGTTCCAATTCCAAAAAAATTGCAAATCCCAAGCAGATGGTAGCACCCAGCCATCTTCTATATTGAAATTAGGATGTTTTTGATTTCAATAGCCTTGCGAAACATCCTAGAAAGGAATTGGTGTTCTCTAGCGAGGATTTGTGATCTATCAAATCTAATGTAGTGACGGGGGCAATCCTGTACGTGTTCACAGACTGCAGACTTCTCGGAGCGTCGATTCTTCACATCAGCTATGTGTTCTTTAACGCGGGTTTTTATGGATCTTTTGGTTGCTCCTATATAAGAGATCATTTCACAATCAAGCTTGTACACTCCTGCATCTTGCAGAGGGACATTATACTTGACTGATGGTAAAAACTAACTAGATGACGGGGGGAACACACCGCCGACCATCCCGCGATGTGAGTGCTCCATGCCGGATGTGCGATTTACACAGCGCTCGGTCCGCAAAGCACTCTTCTCCCTGGACGTCAGCAAGTCGAGTGGGCCCGATGGAGTCCCTCCCATTGTGCTGAAGACGTGTGCTCCGGAGTTGGCACCGGTTTTAACGCGTCTTTTCCGGTACTCCTACTCCCAAGGCGTAGTCCCGAATTAATGGAAGACAGCTTTGGTGCACCCGATCCCTAAAAAAGGCGACCGCTCAGACCCGTCCAACTACAGGCCTATCGCCATCACCTCCTTGTTCTCCAAAATAATGGAAGCCATTATAAACTGCCAGCTCATGAGGTACCTTGAGGATCACCAGCTGATGAGTGACCGCCAGTACGGTTTTCGTCGGGGTCGATCAGCTGGTGATCTTCTAGTCTACTTAACTCATAGATGGGCGGAGGCAGTAGAGTCCAAGGGGGAGGCATTAGCCGTTAGTTTGGACGTAGCGAAGGCCTTTGATCGGGTCTGGCACAAAGCGCTTCTTTCGAAGCTTCCTCCCTATGGGCTTCCCGAGAAATTGTGCAAATGGATCACCAGTTTCCTTGCTGATCGGAGCATCAAGGTCGTAGTAGACGGTGAATGCTCTGATTTCAAGCCTATCAACGCTGGTGTTCCACAAGGCTGCGTGCTATCACCAACGCTGTTTCTCCTGCATATCAATGATATGTTGCTAACTGGTAGCATTCATTGCTATGCGGACGACAGCACTGGTGATGCCTTATATACCGGCCGTGCCAATATTTCTCGGGAAAACGTCGCCGAGTACCGGGACAAACTTGTGTCTGAAGTCGAGTCTTTGCTTACCAAAGTCTCGGATTGGGGGCGACTAAATCTAGTCCAGTTCAATCCCCAGAAGACACAAGTTTTCGCGTTTACCGCTAAAAAGAACCCCTTTGTCGTATCTCCTCAGTTTTAAGGCACTCCCCTTACTGCCTCAGCCTGTATCGGAATCCTTGGCGTCGACATATCGAATAGTGTGCAGTTTCGTGGTCACTTGGAAGGGAAGGCCAAATTGGCCTCTAAAAAGCTTGGCGTGCTCAGCAGAGCGGGACAGTATTTCATGCCGGCGCATCGCTTGCAACTTTACAAAGCGCAAGTTCGGCCCCACATGGAATATTGTTCTCATCTCTGGGCCGGGGCACCCCAGTGCCCGCTCCTTCCACTTGACCGCATCCAGCGCAGAGCGGTTCGAATCGTCGAAGACCGAGTTCTTTCTGATCGGCTCGATACACTGGCACTGCGTAGAGATGTTGCATCTCTTTGCGTATTTTATCGCATTTATCACGGGGAGTGCTCTGAGGAATTGTTCGGACTAATTCCAGCCGCTCAATTTCACCATCGCACATCGCGACAAAACTCGCGTTACCATCCATACCATCTGGATGATTGGTGGTCCACCACTGTGCGATTTAGAAGAAGTTTTCTCCCTCACACGACTTCCTTGTGGAATCAGTTACCACCAGCGAATTTTCCGGACCGATACGACTTAGGAACCTTCAAGAAAAGAGCTTACACCTTTCTAAAAGGTCGGCAACGCATCTGCAATTCCCCTGGTGTTGCGGTTGTTCATGGGCGGCGGTAGTCACTTACCATCAGGTGAGCCGCATGCTCGTTTGCCCCCTGTTCTATAAAAAAAACTGACTAATCTTCTTCGGCGGTTTGAAGTATGTTTTAATGGAAACACGCTTCAATATGTAGCCAATCTTTTCAGTGACACCTCTGACATATGGCAGTACAGCAGGAACTCGCTTGACTGTGGCCGGCTTCACTCGTTCACTATGACGTAGGCGCGGGATCCGAAGCATATTGTCATGCAAAACTTGCTTGACGTGTTCGAGCTCGGCGGCCAGGTGTGATTTACCCACGGTAGCTAAATGTGAACGATGGTGATGAGAATCAACGTTTAAATATCTATCTGTATGGGTCTTTTTTCTATACACAGTGTGGCTCAAGGTTTTATCAGGATTCCGAATTACTTACACATCTAGAAAAGCTAAAGAACTGTTTGCCTCTAATTCTATTGTGAACTGAATTTTAGAATTTATGGAGTTAAGATGGTCTAAAATGCAGTTTTTTTTAACGTATAGCGTGACAAACGAGCACACAGTCCACCTGATGGTAAGTGGCTGCTGTGGCCAATAGACATCTACATTTATCCTCGTTTGCAAATCAAAATGCAGATGTGTTGCCACCCGTGAGGACTAAGATGGAATGCCTCGTTTCCAGTAAAAAGTTTCTCCGGTTCTCTACACTCACCATACGAAACACAGCAGTGTTAAGCTGCTATTTGACGCTGGTATTCTGTGAGAGCGCGGTCCTTCCCCGGTCGAGCTGACCCATTCGTGCTACAACTATACTACTAATATAGCTGAGCATGGCTCTACCGCGTACAAAAAAGTTACTTTATCTAAAGGTAGAATTGTGAAAGTGTCGTCTACGTACCGCTTGTAGAATCTTGGGTTTACGGGAGAAGTAAGCAGGGCTTTCTCGTCAAAGTCTTCTATGAATATATCGGCGACAATAGGAGATACAGGTGAGCCCATCACCAGGCCGTCTACTTGCTTTTAGAACTCTTCCTTCCAGAATAGATAGCCAGATGTAAGGCAGTGTCTGAGTAATACTGCTTATTCTACGGGCATGTTGTTTGCCTCCAGCCTTCTAGTAACAATCGAGATGCAGTCTTCAACAGGTAAGCATGTGAACAGAGACTGCACATCAAAACTGACCATAGTTTCATTGTCTGCCAGATGTAGGTCTTTAATCTCGCTGACAAAATGGTAGGAATCCTTTGTGTGTGCTCTTGTATGTCCCTTCAGCGGTGAGAGTATTTTCGCTAAGTGCTGAGCCAATCTGTAAGTTATTGAATCGATTTGGCTCACTATGAGACGTAGTGGAGCATTGGGCTTGTGTATTTTTGGTAACCCATACAACTTCGGTGGTTTGCCACACGTAGGTATTATCGATTTTATGTCTAGATCTTATAGAAATCTAGGATTTATGCTTCGTACAGTGCGAGGATTCACACACATAAAAACGATTATCGCCTTATTTATTACATTGGTACGGATTCAACTTGAATGTAATGCAGTCATCTGGGCCCCGTATGAATCTAAGTGACGGCACCGTGGCGCAGTGGCTTAGCAATGAGTTGTTGCGCTGGGGGCCGCGGGTTGGAATGCCGCACGTATTTTTATTCTGAGTATTTGTATGGCCTACAAATAATTGGTCCGGGTCTGGATGTTTGTCCTCGTGCAATTTATGTTTATAAACTGCCTCCACGGCACAGGAGAAAATTCTAGTGTGGTAACGTTTTTTAAAAGAACAAAAAATATAGTCTCATGCTAGAGCGAGTACGGAATAAATTTGTTAGATGTTTATATATGCGTTATTATGGTGTATACCCATTTTATCCTTTAATGTGTTCAACATTGTTCGTCTTAGGTATAGTAGGATATAATGAACTAAGAGTTAGAAGGGAACATACGCTTACCACGTATATTTTTAAATTGTTTCGACGAAAATTGCATGATGCTGAAATATTAGGGCAGTTGAACCTATGTGTTCCTGAGAGGCACCAACAGTCGTGGCTGCCGTTGGCGTCTGACGGCAGTCGCGACTGTTGGTGAAGCCACGCGGTCGGACCAACCTTCTGTGTAAGGCGCTTACACGCACACTCCACACGCTTACGCTTATAGGTAGCAGTGGCGGATTAAGCAAGCGCGGGGCCTGTAGCAAATTGTATCGAGGGGCCCTTGATCTGCTATAGGTTCATAAGGAATAGTTCAGTTTTCGGCCGCTGGCTTTTCGGTTACCACCCACCAATGCAAAGTCTTGCCGCCAAATGACTTTGTCGTGTTCCGGCATGATGCTTGGTGAAGCCATATGGAGAATGGGTCTGAACAGTAGCGTTGTCTATGTAAACCGGGTACGAAGCGTCAGTTGTTGCTGTGTCGGGTGCTTGGTCGTGGAGGGTAGCGGGATCCGAAGCACGGTGTTCCGCTGGCCGACCGCAGGTAGTTGGGGGCCCAATTAGTGAATTAGCTACTCATGAAAGATTGCCCCGCCAACTGGCGAAAAATCCCAGGGTGGCCCCATCGTGCCGGTTAGCGACCGGGCGAAAGGACCCGATGGTGATCTTTGGGGGGGTTCGGGCGTCCCCGCAGTCTCCAGATCAAGCTCCCATGGGCACAGTAACTCTGATAGTATCGTTTGGTTGCTAATGCAACGCCTCGCTAAACTGCCATTCTCCATCCTTATTCACTCTCAACACATAATATGAACATAAAAAAGAAAAGTAGTGTTAAACAGCGGTTGCACGTCCTCTCACTAAAAGTGCACCTCACTAATATTCGAGAATTGCACTCTAATCTCAGCGCAGTCCATCACTATCTTGAGACTGAAAAGCCGCACCTACTTTTCTTGACAGAGACGCAAATTGGATGTCCATTAAGTGCGGCGTACCTTGACTATCCTGGATTCTCCCTGGAGCACAAATTCCATCCACGTGCCGGAGTATGTGTGTACGTCCGCAATGACATCTGCTTCCAGCGTCTCTGTCACCTTGAAGACCCCACTTTTTCGACAATCTGGGTGACGGTAGATACAGGTATTGATAAAATCCTTTATGCCTGTGTCTATCGATCGCACAGCGGTGACCAGGAGACAACACGGTTATTTGATCACCTTAGTGAGGCTGCTGACGTGGCTCTTAATCGGTATCCTACTGCAAAGTTGGTCTTTCTGGGGGACTTTAACGCATGTCACCAAGACTGGCTGTTCCCATACCAAAAGACCGACCATGCTGGAAGAGAAGCGTGGAATTTTGCTTTGACGCTGGGTCTTTCTCAGATGGTAAAGGTGGCGACTAGGGTACCCGATGTCACACAGCAAATTGCTTGGACCTTCTGCTGACTACCGAACCAGACAGATATGAAGTACAGGTTACTTCTCCTTTGGGTACATCTGACCACTGTCTGGTGAAATCTGTATCGTCATATTCTCCACCTGATTACGAGTCCCAAGGTGTTCGACGAATATGGCGGTATAAGTCAGCTGATTGGGATGAGATGCGACACTTTTTTGCATCTTATCCTTGGCGGGAGGTTTGTTTCTCTTCTGCAGATCCGTCGAGCTGCGCGGTTGCGATAACGGATGTGTTGCGTCAAGCTATGGAGTACTTTATCCCCTTCTCTGATGCTCCCACCGGTAGCAAAGCTCGCCCTTGGTTTAACGCTGAAGCTTCAAGAAGAGAACTTTCAACCAGACCGCCAAGTCCTACAAAAAAGCATTACGGAAAGCTAGTCTTGATCGCATTAAACATATTGGCGCAAAACTCTCTGCCAGACCATCCGACACTAGAGCTTTTTGGTCTCTCGCCAAAGCGGTCGAGACAAACTTCTGTCGGCCTACACTGCCTCCATTGGTAAAACCGGATGGCACACTGGCTCATACGGCTAAGGAAAAAGCGGACTTGTTCGCGTCTCTCTTTGCCTACAATCCACGTCTGGACAGTGGCAACAACGTTCCACCAAAATTACCTCACTGCGGGACCTCTATGTCGGAGATTCGTATAACGAATAAGGAGGTTCTTAAAACCTTGCGGTGTCTAGACGTGAATAAAGCTAGTGGACCAGATGGTATACCAGCCATAGTCCTAAAGGCTTGTGCACGTGAGTTGTCTCCTGTGTTGACACGCTTGTTCCGCCTCTCATTTAGTACTGGAATACTGCCAAAATCCTGGAAGCTGGTCAACGTGCAGCCTGTTCCAAAAAAATGCTGCCAATTATCGTCCAATCTCAATTACCTCCATACTCTGCAAGATTATGGAGCGTATATTGAATGCCCGCTTAATGGCATACCTAGAACAGAATGACCTCCTTAGTGACCGGCAATATGGGTTTCACCGAAATCGGTCAGCTGGGGACCTTCTAGCGTATGCCACACACGTATGGGGCGAGGCAATCGATAACAGTGGGGAAGCACTTGCTGTTTCCCTTGATGTCTCGAAGACCTTTGACAGAGTTTGGCACAATAGTCTTTTGGGTAAGCTTCCAGCGTACGGCTTATCCCCTGGTCTGATTGAATGGGTAAAGGACTTTCTGAGTGAACGGTCTCTCCGGGTCGTCGTTGATGGCTGCTCATCCGATCCTATGGCGACTAACGCCGGTGTTCGTCAGGGGTCCGTTCTCTCCGCAACTCTCTTTCCTGCTGCATATAAATGATCTGCTTATGCCCGGTATCTATGGGTATGCAGACGACAGCACAGTTGTTATAGGATACCAACCAAGTCCTCGGGCCAGTCGGGATCAAATCCTGAAAGGATGAGGAAGAGAAGCTATGGTAGAGCGTGTGAATCTCACATTACAGGCAGTCTCCGATTGGGGCGACGCTAATCTTGTGAAGTTCAACGCCTCCAAAACACAAGCGTGTCTCTTCACTGCAAAAATGAGCCAGCTCAACTTGGCTCCTTCTTTCCGAAATGTATCACTGAAATATACCGACCGCCTCCAGTTGTTAGGGTTTGAAATATCCTCAAATTTGAACTTCGGGCAGTTCATTGAGTCCAAGGCCAAAGCAGCTGCAAGGAAGCTGGGAGTCCTTGCAAAGGTGCAGCGATACTTCACGCCGGGACAGCTGCTTACTTTATATAAAGCGCAAGTCCGGTCGTGCATGGAGTATTGCTGCCATATATGGGCTGGTGCTGCAAAATGCCACCTAGGAGCTTTGGACTCAATGGAAAGGCGTGCTAAGAGGCTTATTGGTGACCCGATTTTGGTTAAAACCAATCTAAGCAGCCTCGAACACAGACGTAAAGTAGCCAGCCTTTCGGTTTTCTACAGGATGCATTTCGGAGAGTGTGCGCAGGAATTACATAATTTAATTCCACCCTCTCCCTTGCACCATCGGACAACCAGACGTTCGGCCAGTCTCCACCCTTTCGTTGTTGACTTACCACGCATTCGAACCAAACGGTTTGCCACGTCGTTCATCATGCGTACAGCAAAGGAGTGGAATAAGTTGCCAGCATCTGTCTTTCCATCCGATTACAGTGTGGGTGTCTTCAAGGCAAGAGTGAATAGGCTTTTGTTAAGTCAGTGCGCTTCACCATCTTAGGCTACATCACCACTTACCATCAGGTGGGATCGTAGATAAGCGCTGGCTTAGTAGAATATAAAAAAAAATCAGCTTATTGAC
Source organism: Parnassius glacialis (assembly GCA_033319125.1). Taxonomy (NCBI): domain Eukaryota; kingdom Metazoa; phylum Arthropoda; class Insecta; order Lepidoptera; family Papilionidae; genus Parnassius; species Parnassius glacialis. The sequence goes on along the minus strand of JAVANC010000024.1, from coordinate 6,825,471 downwards.
ATTACATAATATATCAATAAACTGTTCGAATTAGTAAGTCGAGTTCATCACTAAATTGTAGACAGACACTGCATTGACCGTAATATAAAAATGTGACTCGAGTAGAATTTTGCGACTCAAGTCACTCGGGTTTTATCATGTCACTCTAGTTGCATTAGAGTTTTTGAGTTATTTGAATTAACTCTTTAATCGATTGAAGTTTATCATTCGAGTCGAGAATAGCGATTACCTTAGTTAAAGCATTTTTAAATAGGTAACTTTATTAAATAAGTAATATATGGCAATATGAAATAAAATACAAATATTTATTATGTATTTATTTGCAGTATTTCCATGTTTTTTATTTACTACAGATATGTGGAGTATTTCAAAATCTATAAACTGCTTTTTGCATATCTTACAAATTGCTTCCATTTTTGCGTGTGCATTATTTTATGCCACACTGACGATTTTTATTTTGTTGTTTCATTGGTATCATTCATACTTTAAACAAACAAGTACATTTAAATCACTTTTTATGTTATGCACTACTTATACGAAGTAACAAAAAATAAACAACAATGATATCACAATCACGATATAATAAATCAAACTAAGTTCATATTTGACTACAACATGACAGATGCAAGTTTGACAAGTGCATTAGTGAACTGACATCTATCTAGAGATCTCCGAATCTACACGGTGCGGTGCGCCGAGTTCAATCGGTAACTCGAGTGCAAGCGGACTCGAGTAAAATTTATTGTACTAAATACTATATATATAATAACTACTAAAAAGATTTTCCATCAATTTTAAAGTATCTATAAATGCTGAATGTAACTACAACTTTGTTTTATACTATTATTTATTGAACAGTGCAATATTTTAACTTATAATACCGTTGAAAAATAATAGACAATCGCTTTTAGTTTGTTTTAGATTATAGTAAGATACATATTATGCTTCACAGCTTCATTCTAGCGATTTAAGTTAACTTATTGTAGCTCCACATCCAAGCTTCCAGCCTTGCACGGTATTTAAAGGGAGGAAAAAAATAATTTAATGGCAACACTGTCAGACGCCACATGCTCCTGCATATACCGCGGTACTCGCTTCATTCGACATTTCCGTGCTCAAGCTTTCGCACGTACGTTTTCGCATCACTCTTGCTCAGTAAAGATTGTTATAATTTTTATTATAATGGAAAACAAAAGAAAAGTGTAAAAATTAAAAAATTCTAAAGAAGATAAGGAAACTTGAGAAGAAACTATCACAAAAGAATCGTGTTTTACATCTACCGTCTAGTGCGAGTGACGAAGATTGCAGTAAGCGTCTACAATCATGTTTATACTTAAATTAATTTGTAAAATCTATCATTATGTGACGCGAGGAACTAATAGGGTTCTCTCTGTCACTGTAATTAGATAAATACAAACAAAACTTGTACATAATATGAGAATGTGATGCAAGAAACTATTAGGGTTCTCTCTGTCATTTCATGGAGAAATTGTACATAATATAAAAAATATGATGCGAGGAACTATTAGGGTTCTCTCTGTCATTTCATGGAGAAATTGTACATAATATAAAAAATATGATGCGAGGAACTATTAGGGTTCTTTCTGTCATTTTATGGAGAAATTGTACATAATATAAAAAATATGATGCGAGGAACTATTAGGGTTCTCTCTGTCATTTTATGGAGAAATTGTACATAATATAAAAAATGTGATGCGAGGAACTATTAGGGTTTTCTCTGTCATTTTATGGAGAAATTTTACATAACATTAAAAAAATGTGATGCAAGGAACTATTAGGGTTCTCTCTGTCATTTAATCAAGAAAGATAGTGCAGAAATGGTTTATATAACAATATTTTTTGTTTATGGAATTAAAATACATAAATTCATAAAACTATTATTATGGAAATTGTGATGCGGGAAACCATTAGGGTTCTCCCTGTCACACCAAAATAAATGAATATTAACTATATAATACTAAATGATATTTATATGACTACCTTCTACATATTATTAAATTTGAATACATTCAGATCTAAATTAATTACTGGTATCACCCAAACCGTAGCGGCAATTAAATAAATAACGACATGCAAGTCATCACTTTTGATGACGCCATTATGGGTCAGCCTGACCACCTGCTTTCACCGAGCATGACGGCAGCAGTGCCCATTGTAACTGAAATTACCTCCGAACCAGGGCTGTCGTCTGTGCCTGACTCTTCAAACTCGACCTCCATAGAGGTCGAGTTTGAAGAGTCAATTTTAAGTTTGTTGGTTGCTCCGCAGAGTACGATTCAATTAGCGCCACCAGTACACAAAGATATCGCATCTCGATGGCAAGACATTTTATTAAGACGACTTAAAGAAGATACGAAGTTGAAAAAGTGATTATGTAATACCTAACAATATTGACAGACTTATACCACCCACCTTAAATACTGAAGTAAAAGCTGCATTACCTGATTTACTGATATTAGTTAAACGTAAAATTTCCTTACAACACCCCAAATTATATTAAAGTCTTTAAGCGATGCATGTAGACTTCTTTGTTATAGTTTTTATAATGAAACTCGTTTAAGAAGACTCTTTATTATTAATACGATAAAAATTAGATTAGAAACGCAATTATAGACACTATACCTGATAAATATCTATTTGGAGAAAATATTAGTGATAAATAAATTAAAAGTGGCTCGAAATATTAAGAAATCGAGTGATATTTTAAAACCAACCCATAGGCCCCCGTTTAATAAGAATAATTTTATTAGGAATCCACCATCTGCTAATTCAAATAGGAATTTAAACCAGAAGGGCCAATATCGGAGGATTGCTGTTCGATCCGACATGGGCAAGCCGTGGCCACAGCCTCGAACAGTCCCAACCACGGCAACGATCATCTACCGCAGACGCAACGAGCATTACAACCCTCCAGCAATCAACATCTTCGCTGAACATTGAGGTACAATATGCTGGTCGCTTGTCTCACTTCTCTCAACAATGGGAGACTATCACGGGAGACCCTCTCGTACTATCATGGCTGAGTGGGTACAAAATTCCTTTTATTTGTAATCCAGTGCGTCACGATATTCCACACACTATTGCAAAATCGACTGTGGAACTAAATGCTTTTAATACCTGCATTAAAAAAAAGAACCGGCCAAGTGCGATACTGTGTTTTCTCTATCGGTTAAAACAAACCCTCCCTAAAATTCGTAAAAATAAAACTTAATTCTTCTATTTTCCAAAAATGGTAAAATAAATACAAATTAATCGGCAGCATTTCTATTTGTATTTCTTTAAACTAATGAAGCGAGTACCGCGGGATATGCAGGAGCGGGTGGCGTCTGACAGTGTTGCCATTAAATTATTTTTTTCCTCCCTTTAAATACCGTGCAAGGCTGGAAGCTTGGAAGTGGAGCTATAATAAGTTAACATAAATCGCTACAATGATGCTGTTCGCATAATTAGGATCAAACTTCACTTGGTAAGTTCGTTTGATCATTAATTTTATTTGCTAATTACTCAGTATTCCCATTAGATACGGTAAAACTAATATTACTATTGTAATCTATAGATTATAATAAATAAATCGACATGCATTTCAAAAAGGTTCCCTAAAATTTGTGGTGGGCCCATTCTCCATACAAAAAGAAACTGTCTCCTTTCGCAAAAACAATATACCTACCCCTATCACTGACAAAGCACAATAGGCTCATCCCTATATTTTTCGAAAATATTTATCATTATTTCATTCTACTTCATATCAATATTTTCTGAGTATTAGATCATTGTATTGAAATTTATGCCTACCACTGACGAAATGAAAATATATCACACATTTTGCTCGAACTCAAAATTCACAGTTAGTTTTAATAATTATCACTTGAAAGCTGAAAGCGTGACGGTACCTTGGAATAAACATGAATTAATAACTTGAAAATTATACAAGTTAAATGATAGTGAAATTAGTTTGTTCCTTAGTCAATAAAACAATTAGTTTTAATAATAATCACCTGAAAACTCAAAGCGTGACGGTACCTTGAAATAAACACTAATTAATAACTTGATAAGTATACAAGTTTAATGATAGTGAAATTAGTTTGTTTCTTATCAAAATTCGAATAAAAAAGAATTTTATTGGCATATAAGATCGAGGTACAAAAAAAAACTAGGGATTCGAAACATGAAAAAAAAACACATAATTGCAGCTACTCTATAATCAATTCAGATTTGTTTTCGATTATTGAACGGAGAGAAGAGTATAGTTTTAATCACAATATAAAATGTTAATCATTGCTATGTTACATGGTAACAAAGACTTTTAAACGAGGAGAGCCACGAGTAATCTAGTCAAGAAGCGAGTTTCCTGCGAAAAATCGTTGTTATCGACATAATATCCTACAGAACCAATTTCGTTCATGGAGGCCAGTCTCTACGCAAGCTAATGGAACGTAACGGAATATGCGCAGGTAAGAAATATAGCGCACGAGTGTGTTTGCATACACACAACTGTGCACAGGTGCACTTTATATTCCATCACTCTCATAGTGCAATGGAACGGTAATTCGACACCATCGAAGAAGGATCAGATACAGGACCAACGGCTTTACGTGCTTACCCATGCACGGGGGTGAAATATTACAAACTTTCTTACTCTAGACAGCTACTGATAATTTATTGACAGAAAAATTTAATCACTGATTTTGAACCGACCCGGGAATCAAACCTGGGACCATATGATCATTAGTCACGCTTACGACCACTAGAGCAACAAGGTCATATAACGCATTCGAGTAGATCAACGTAAATAGGCTTTTGTTAAGCTAAGTTGATAGTCATAATAGTTAAAAAATACTCTACCCACTAGATCTCATTCAGCACACTAACATCAGTGTGCACTTCTCATTAAGCCACGCGTCACGCCCATTTTTTCAAGGTACCTTGTGAAGAGTTATTTTTGCACGTTCTTGAACTAAATAATCATATTAAAATTAATGCTTAGGGTTAGTTCACACAGAGAAACGCCGCGACGCAACGCGACGATGCTTGAATATGCCAGTGGTTTGCAAAGCAGAGCACGCCGCCGCACCAGTCCGCACCACGCGGAGTCGCGCAGCACCGCTCTTGCACGCTGCGCTTACCGCCGAAGCATCGCTGCGTCATGATGCACCACGACATGCCACGAGCTACGTGAGCATTTTAGAGTATCTCAATAAAATGTATATCTTTTTGTGTAGTAAATAATGTTATATTTTATATCACTTTCTTAAAAAAAAGTGCGCGCCACGTTGCGTCGCGTCACGTCTCGGTATGACAGACCTTTAATTTACCCGATCTTGGAATCCGGTTCTTTGCATATTAAATAAAAGTAGACAAACTAGTCACGAGAAAATCGTTAGGAGTGAGAATATTTTAATGACAACAATAATTAAGTCGAATATGAATGTCAGATTATATTATTACTAGCATTGCCCGCGGCCACGTTCGCATTAAATTTGGAAATCGACTTCATTTCGAAAATTAAGAGCCCATGTCGACTTTTTCTCTCGTTTCTGTGACGCTAATGCTGCTAGTCTATACGGCTCTTACAGCTTCATCGGACTCAGGCTTTTTTATAGCTCGCGGCCTATCAGGCCATATAAAATATAAAAACGGGGGGGGGGGGGGGGGTTTACTTCGGTGCAATGTTGCGAATGCTACGTTGCACCAAAATCAATAATCTAGGGATGGGATTTATTTTGTTCAATGACCACATTATCGTTATATCAACGTCAATATAAAATACTCCTTGATGCCGCCGAAAATCACACCATGACATGTGTGAATAGTACGCCGTCCAAACAGGGGGTGGCCGATCCCAGCTCTGATAGCTAACTCGTATTGTTAGATGTTCTGGGCGGTGAGAACCGCCCAAGAACGAGGGTGTACGGCGCGTACGCGGTGTGGAGGGATTTGCGGCGCGCCATTCTGCGGACTTGCTGCGTCTTATCCGTTGTCCTAGTTGTGTTTGTGTCACTAAGTGTGTGTGTAGTGTTGGTGTATGATGGCCCGGCGACATTTAAATCGTCGTAGTCTAACGGAATGGGGTTTTCAATTAAAACGTTACGAGCCCTCTGGAGTGAGACCGGGACGTTTGGGGTCGGAATGTAGGTGACTGCGTTTACCACCATAGTTCGCTCTCGAAGTAGCGCTGCGACATTTCCTTGAAATATTCCAAGATCGTCGGTAGTTGGCAATCTCTGTGAAGATCAGAGTTTCGCTAATACCCACGGGCTCCGGTGGCTTTTCGGATGAAGCTGTTTTGGACAAATTGGAGGCTACTCAAATTAGTTTCAGACGCATGAGCGAAAGCTACCAGTCATGGCATACGTTAGCATATGACATGACTGGTGTTATGCATGTTTTGTAGAGGTGGAGCTTGTCTCATAAGGACAGTTTGCTTTTGCTGTTAACTAGCTGGTGGAGGTGGTTAAAGATAAATTTGACACGGTTAGGGACATTTTTTTTGTATTTTACAATTTTTTTAGTCTATATATTTAAACCAAAAAACTGTAGCCGGGCTAACTATGACATCAGCGCGTCAAACACCTCAGTTTCCCGTGACCACGAGTGCTGCAAAGCACCCGAATTGTCGGGAATATAAAACAAGTTAATATACGCGATAAAATCCGTAAAATTAGTTTTATTTTAATGTGTAGTGTTCGCGTAAATATAAGAAATCATTAGTATTTTAGTTTTGCAAAGGTCATGCCGTGGTTAAAAGTGACCCCTAGGTATTTGGCCGTTGATTGCCAGGGGATCTGGCCACCGTATAGGGTGATCGTGCTTAATGATGTTTTGGGATTCAATTGACAGTTGATAGCGGGACGCCTTTGAAAGTATATTGTTACACTTTTCTCAGGATTCTCCATAAGCGAAACTGGATATACTTTTATTATAATGGACAACGAAGAGTGCCGTGTCGTTGGCGAAGAGAGAATTATTAACTATTAGGTCTTTCGGGATATCACTCGTGAAGAGTATTAAGAACTTCTGTCAAGTTCCCTTGGTCAGCCTTGGCGAGAGACCAGAATGCACGGGTTCCCGAAGGAAGGCGAACTAGCTTCTCGCCAATTCTGCCGATGTGCTCAGACCTTGCCTTGGCAATGACGCTTTTGAAGGACCTGGAGGCGGAATTATACTTCTTTTTATGAGCGCTGGTGTTTACATCCCGAGACGTTGATGTGTCAGCCCAGGCCTTCCCAGCACTTCTGCATATAGCGTGTTGCTATTTTACAGGAGTGACCAAACCATGGCTGGGATCTGCCTCCGAAGGGCAGCACAGAGGATGGAATAAAAAGTTCCATACCCTGAAGTACCACATCAGCAACAGAATCGGCAACAACGCTGGGATCTTCCGGCGAGAAGCAAACCCGCCCCCAAGAGTAAGATGCAAAAAAAGACCGCATCCCGTCCCAATCAGCTGACCTATAGTGCCAAACACGGCGGCAAGCTGCAGATCGCAACTGCGATTGGAGCGTGAGTGGCACCGTACTCCGGATCAGACAATGGTCCGAAGAGCCCAGAGGGGCATCGACGGAGACCTGATATCCGTCTGGATGAGAGGCCAGCAGAAGATCCAACAGGGAAGGTACATGGTCTTCTACATCTGGGATCCGCGTAAGCTAAGTAACCAGTTGTGTAAGACCATATGCCAAAGCAAAGTCATAGACAGATCTACCCGCATGATCAGTTAAACGAGAACCAAGCCATTCAGCGTGGTGGGCGTTGAAATCACCGAGTATCACGATCTCTGCGGATGGGACCTGTTGTAGCACGGAGTTTGCAGCCATTTGGACGCAGTCGATGAGTTGGTCTGTATCGGCATTACCGCTATGGGACCTATAGAGGCACCCGTAGACGCGGGGATGGTCGTCGCTGTCTAGACGCAGCCATAGGATGGACAGGTCCGTACCTTCAAGACTGCCGAGGCGTCGAAAACAGATGTCCTCTCTGACATACACGCAAACTCTAGCCCAGGGCACAAACAAGTGTTCTAATTTGTACCCCGGGCAGGAGAGATACGAAGTATCAGCCGGAGAGGACACCTGTGTCTCGGTTAGAAAGAGCAAGGCCGGCTTAGCTATCTCCAGATGGTAGTGGACGGTGTTAAGGTTTTAATGAAGTCCCCTGATATTGCAGAAATTGCCCATCCGTACGACAGAAAAATGTACCGTTTGGCTCTAACACTGCAAAAATCAGTCGTATTTACAAAAATTCGAATGCCCTGGCCGGCGTTTTGCATCTTTGGACAGTATATTTTTTTGAGTTCCACCAATGTTTTTGTCTTCTTTGGGATGAGCGCAAGCCCCGGGGGCAGGCTTTTTTGTGGCAGTGGGGTACGAGGGGGGCCAGTTAGGCTCGGCTGCTATTGTTGGGGCTGCGTGTTTGTGCTTTTTGCCGTGAACGAGAAAGAACCCTTCATCTTCGGGCTTACGCGGGACACAAGAGTCTCTTTTTCGGAGCCTAATTCGGCATCCGAGTAGACTGGAAAGGAGCCGCGGGTGGACATCGCGGAGGGCGCATGGGTCACGGTATCGTAAATTGGGTCTATGGACACAGGGGTTGTAGGTCGGGTGCTCGGCGAGAGAGGGTCGTCGATTCGCACGGTCGGACGGTCGATAGGAGACCAAAAACCCTGGATGGACGCGCCGGCTAGCCGGGACAGCGTGCTTCGCGCACCACAGTGAGAACACCAAGGCAGCAACCAAACACAGAGTACCAAGTAGTATGGTGTATATCAGTGAACACAAAGTTAAGATAATTCGTGCGCAGGAGCAATGAGAGTAGAGTGACGGGAGTGAACTCGACCGACACGTCCGAAGTCTACAGAACTCAAGCTTAAGTGGGAATTAAAAGGGTATAGGCTATTTTCTTGAAGATCCCTAAGTCTAAAAATCTATGGTAGTAGCTTATTAAAAAAAGAAGTCGTACGATGAAGAAAAAATTTAGTAAATCGCACAGAAGTGGACCGCCAATCATCGCGAAATCTGTTGTGATAGAATGTTGGTCTGAAACTTTTAGATCTTATGTTTATATGAGACTTGTACACACACAATACACAATATCTGAATGCACTTATGTTACGCATTAGCAAAACTGGGATGCTTACCTCAACTCCAGCTTATGCGAAAGCTTGTCCGTTATCTGCAAGGAGTTGAGAAACTAACTATTTTATGGAATAAAATCATGTCGATCCGATTCTCAGTTGCCACGTAAATAAAAGACAAATCAACAAATGCACTTTGATGTTATATTAGTACATGCCACGATAACTTTACATGAACGTCTACGTAAGAAATCGAAAAATCAAATTCATAATCCTAAATAATTTCTATGTTATCCATACAAAATAACAATAAGTATCATTCGTAACAGGTCGTTATTACAATGTCATGTCTTTGGGTTCGTTGCCGTAGTGTTGTGACTGTAATAAACCTTTTTTTGAACGAAAGAACTCGATGATCTGAAAAATCGATACTTTTATATTTAGAAAAGAGAGAAACGTATTATTAAATGATTAAACGTATAAAAACAAAATCTGACCACATATGTTTCATGCTTGATTTTGATATTTAATATGTAAATATAGAAAATAGTTTGGCTAAGAAGGCCGAAGTCCATCCTGTGATTTTAAAAAAGTTTATTTAACCTCAATTCGCTCTACGTCATTGATTCATCAATGCTTCTCGTGGTCTCTCACTATCTTGGAAGTTTTTGTGTTATTGCTTTGGTAATGGTTTTGTTTGTGTTTTGGACTTTTAAATTACGGACTTTGATTACGCATTACGTGATTTTTGTGTCATCGTGTGGACTAGACAACATGTATAAAAAAGGATGTATTCTTAACAGTCAGTTACAAGATTTGGTTTTGGAGAACCATGAATACTTTGAAAGTCTTTTAGAAGTTACTCAAGTACAAGAACGAGCCGCACAAGCGCTTGGAATTGGCATAAAACAGTTTGAAATATTATAAAGAAAAAGTACGAGCCTCCTGGTTGTGAAGATTATGTACGGCATACACCCAAAAAGCTAAAGAAAAAACAAAAATCTGTGACAGTTATCGATAATTTTGATGCTGATACTATTAAACTCCATATTTACGGCTACTACACAAGACAAGAATACCCTACTGTAATAAATTACTTGTGTCCCTTAAGTTATGATGGCAGTGCAATATCTATTAAAACGATTCTAAAAGTTATTTAGTTTTCATACAAAAAAAAATCGAAAAACGAAATATTTTGATACAAAGGTATGACATAATACTTCAAAGAGTATCATTCTTAAGATAAGTTAATAAAATAACCATCTGGGAAAAGGTAATACCTATTGATGAGATATGGTTAAATGCTAATTATACCATGCCACAGTCTAAGACGGATGATACACAAACATGTAGCTCAAAATGTCCAATGGGAAACGGTGGACGCCTCATTATTTGTCATGCTGGATGTGTCAGGGAAAGTTTTGTAAAAAAAATGGCATTCGAATCAAAAAGAACAAAAGAGTACCATAAAGAAATGAATGCCGAAAAATTTAAAGAGTGGTTTAAGACCCTTATGTAAAATCTTCCCGAAGAGTGAACGATAATTATGGACAATATTCTCTGTTACACTATTGAATTAGATACACCTCCCACACAAGCTAACGAAAAGCCGGATCAAGTGGCATAGATACAAAATTATTGTGCTGATATGAATTTATTGAAAGCAGAACTATTAAAATTAGTCAAAAAAAAATAAGCATGTGAGGCCAAAATAAGCCATCGATGAGTTGGGACAGGAACATGGGTATAAAATTATAAGGATTAAGGACACCACCATACCACTGTCAGTACAATGCTATAGAGATGATTTGGCATATTTTAATCTAAAAATATATATGAAAAGAAGCATTGTATACGTATTTATTGAAAAAAATAATCTAGGAACATTATAATATTAGTAGATATTTTTCGTCTCTTATAGCGGTTGACTGCTGTTGTATTGTCAAAGTTAATTGAATGGCATATTTATTAGAACCCATCTAGCCGTTTGACTGCTTAAGAGAATAAACTGTAGGCACATCAAAATATAAAACCTCCATTCATCACAAAAAATGCTTGGTCTTTTTGAAGAAACATGTGCACATGTCACAAAAGATCATTGGCTCAATGTAGTAGAAAATACAAAGAAAATTAGATTAGAATACTTTAGAAGAGATGTACATTGTCGAAGACAGTTCACTTGATGATAATTTTTCTGGATCATCCACTGACGAAAGTGAAAAAAAAACGTTACGAATTCAGTTAATTTATTTATTTACCTGACCTAATCACACTTACAATTTATTATTATACGTACACATTCCGGAAGAAATCAGTATGTCGGGTTTTAGTTTATGTCTTGGTTTTGAAACTTGCTCAAATTTAAACTTAGTTTGAATTTATGTAGTAATTGTTAAATATTACAAAGTTATACGTTTAATAAAACGATATGACTCGAGAATCAATTTTAAGTCGATATTGTCGATTACAAACTCTAACTAATCGATGTCTCGAGAATCGGTTTTTAAAGCAACCGATTTTTTCCCATCGTTAAGTTTTTTATTGCTGTTTTAAGTATTTTATACCTGTATTGTAATATAAAACGTTTTAATTTTCCGTCATTTGCAAAGTAGACGTTACAATGTAAAGATTAATTTAATTCTCCGTAATTTCTTTTTAAGAAAAAATTCTTACATAATTTACTTTAATCTTGGATTTGCTTGGAAGAATTTTATTCTTAAATATTATTTAAATAACATTTCTATTGTATTGGTTCTGTTATCGTTACATTACAGCAAATAAAATGTTACTTTTTAATGTGTTGTTAATTTCGTTTTATCTACATGCAAGTCTAGCGAGTAAATTTGATGAATTAAATGGAACAGAACTACTGTTTACATTTCTGGTAAGTATTTGTGATTCTCCACTATTCTGTTGTAAAGAAGTGGAAGATATATACGTCCCACTCCTTTAGAATAGAATAGAATAGTTTTTTTTTAATCAGTCCTTAATACTTATTGAAAGTATTTTTTTTACCACTGGTTCGGAAAATACCCCTGTCCTGGAAAGGACCAGTAAGAAACCCATTGGGACATTTTTTTACACGTATTTTACTTAACAATAATTTTGATTATACAACTTTTTTGCATAGTGGCGATAACCTCATTCCCAGGGTTTATTTTCATTCATACATTACTTGATACTATAATAACCCTTTTTGTACAATTTTTCTTTAATAAAACATTTAAACTTGTTTATTGACAAACTTTGAAATTTTCTGGGATTTTGTTGAAAAAGTGTATACATTGCCCCATAAATGAATTACTGATACTGTGGAGTCTAGTAACTGGTATTACAAGTTTATATTTGTTCCTAGTGTTTAAAGTATAAACATCTTTATTCTTATCAAAACTATTCATGTTTTTATGTACATACATTACGTTTTCATAAACATATTGCAATACAAATATTAATAAATTTATTTTTCTTGAGTGAGGAACTCTTTACAATTTAAGATATTAGACCTTTTTTACTGGAAACGAGGGATTCCATCTTAGTCCTCATGGGTGACAACGCATCTGCATTTTGATTCTTAATCGAAGATAGATGTAGATGTCTATGGGCCACAGCAACCACTTACCATCAGGTGGACTGTGTGCTCGTTTGTCACCCTTATCCTATAAAAAAAGTTATTAATCTCACACCGTACGGCCCTCTTTCTTTGCACAGGTCTCCTCCCGTTACTGAGAAGGCATTAGACCAAGGTATTGTAGACCGCGCTGCCGCATTGCGTGTTGGGTGGATGGTGGACTTCACATGTCTACGAAATTCGAAATATTATTTTTAATTTCTCAGATACGCAGGCTTCGTTACGATGTTTTCCTTCACCGCTGAACTCGTGGTAAATCGACACATAAAATTACAATATACAATTTCATTGGTGCCGGCGGGGATCGAACCAGAGTTGCTCGCGTGCTCTTATTTACAGCAACTAAGACCCTAAGCTACTTACTACCGCTTTTAGAGTTACAATATTATAACATAAACTTTTTTACTCCTTAATTTGATTCTCCTTCTTTTTCATAAGCTTATAAAAATCCACTGGTGGATCACTTTCGATGTAATACAAATTTGCCAAACTTGACTACATTAGGAAAAAACTATGGCAAAATTAATTACATAATTATTAATTTCACTTGCTATTATAACAGTATTATGTAAAGAAACATTTTAATTTTATTTAGATGCCAATAAAAGGGAATTAATATTTAATTTCTCTCATCTCGTTTTATATGTTACTTTTATTTATTTTATTCAGAACATCAATGGTATTGATACATATCACTCACAATTATGGAGAGCAGTGAAACTTTAAAGATCTCTATGTCGGTTAGAGGTCTATGGTCTGACGATGACGGCGAATTCGGAGTGTTACTTAAATATTCTTCTGTTCCAGGTACATCGTCATGGTGATAGAACACCTGTACAAGAGCACCAGTACCTAAGCGATAACCCAGAATTGCTGCAAAAAATAACAGAACCACTCGGATATGGCCAACTGACTGACGTAAGATATTACAAAATACTAAAGTAATAATAGCATCACTGCTAAAGTTACTACTATTCTCGTCGAATAATCTGTTCAATTAAGCTGAAGTGCCAACCATTTAGCTCGAAAAACCGGCAACCATTAGGTAAGAAAGGTTCTCGAGTGGCAGTCTCGTATGCGAAGTGTAGGATGACCCTCCATTAGATGGAGTGAAGACCTTGTAAGAAATGCATTATATTGATGGATGCAGATGGCATTAGCTTGGCGGAAGCTTTTGTTTGGCGTTGGAACTTTCAAGGGCTGTAATGTTGATGATCAATTTAACTTAGTTGTAAATACTTGTGGTAGAAGCCATATACGATAGATATCCAAGACTGTTTTAGCTTCGCAGTTCCGCCCCCCAACAATAACTTAATGATCGCTTTATTTTGCGATTTTTTGTTCAGTTGTTTTTGCCAGATTCGTAGCGCAGTGGTGATTGGTCGCGCCGCTATAAACCCACAGGTTCCATACTAGCACGAAACAAGTGCTTGTCTAGCCTAAGAATAATTTTACCGAGTCTGGATGTGTGCCCTACTACAATGTATGTGTATGTTAAACGCCTCCGCGACGTAGGAGAAAATCTTACTATGGGGGTAACATTGGTGAAAACCAAAGCCGAAGACACAACCCACAAAACTTCACAGTCGCAGTATAGGTTTTTTTTTTAAACTAATGTACTGAAAAGTATACGGTACCAACATCAATGGCAAATACATATATCATTCACAGTTTCACCGATATTTATTTTATCAACGCGAAAGAAACATAATACCTACTTTCCTAATAAATTAATTTTGCCCGTCATGAAATCTGCAAGTAATATTTGTAAACGAAGAGATTGTGGTTGTTATCTACGTTTAAATAAACTAACATTTAGCTGAACCACAGACAGACGTTGTCCTGCCATTTAATATCATAGGTTGTGTTCAACAACTTTTATTGTTTTATCGCATACAATTTAATTAATTAATTGCCACGCTGGACTGATAATAAAATCAAATAAAATCACAAAATTTAAATTTTCTTTGATTGTAATTGTTTTTTAATTTGTTATAGTTTATATATATATATAAACCTCCTCCATTGAAAATACATATATATCAATTTTCATGGTGATCGATCAAACATATTTTGAGTTAACCTATACAAACATATTCATAGATTATTTGTGTGTGTATTTCCATACACATAACAATAACACAATGAAAAAATATTAATGGTCATTATTCAAAACTTATTCATTCACGCGTGTGTTGTCTAAAGGTTTGAAATAATCGACATGATTTAAAAGCAGAACATTCCCTAATCGCCATAAATGACGGAATCGAGGTATGGTGTAAGTTATACAATTTGCGACTGCCTGGTTGTTACAGACGGAAGCTGGATTTATCGTTTCGTATTCAGTAGGACGTGATAGTTTTATGGATCAAACTTTATAAATTTTAATGTGCCCTATTCGAGAACTGAAAAAGTTTCAAATGATAGCACATTGTGGGATGATTGTTATGTACCGTTTATATACAACACTAGCTTTTGCATGCGGCTTCACGCGGGCACAAATCGGAAAACGACATCATTATTTTTATGGATTTGATGCTTTTGGCTTATTTGCATGGAGTTGCGGCGGCGAGAACCGCGTATTTGAATCCCGCACGGAACAAGTATTTTTACAACCTTAAAATATTTCTTCCGTCTTTAAATGTTTGTTCTTACGTAATTTATGTATATTAACCGTCTCCACGGTATATGAGGAAATCCTAGTGTAACGTTTCGAAAAAACAAAAAAAACAGAATGAATGTGTTATAATTAATAGAATCCTTTTTAGCTCTGCAAATTCGTCGTGCTCATTCTTTCAAAAGTCTTGTTAAATCGTACTACTTAGAACGCTATTAGATAAATTACTTTTCCTTTTCGTACTCTTTTCATTTAATCTATTATATCGTATTATATACAATTTTTACTTTTCTTTATTTATATTTATTTTAATTTTTTTTGTACGCTCGCCTCTATTTTAACTACTATTATACTATTGTTTGCATCAGTTCTCTACACAAAGGTTGTCTGGAAGGAATTACTTTCAGAGTGATAAGACTGCCCCTTGTAAATATTATACATAAGATTTAACTCTACTTGTTATTATATATTTTGGGGTACTATAAAAAATAAAATGAAATCAGGCGTTACTTTGCGGAAATCCGTTATATTAGAGTTGGAAACATTTACTTTGATCATTTTATTTTATTTAGCGAATATAGGCAAAGTAATTTTCTCCAACTTAAATTAATGTGTTATTCCAATCCCAAGACATCTATCTGCATACACTCTCGCAAACACACTCACACGCATACAGCTACCTACACGTATTAAAGTAAAATAGTATTTTTTTCAGCTTTTCCTAAATCAGGGTTGACTGCTTCAGAATGCCTAATGGCATTAAGTCCGTGTGTTGTAATATTTTGTAATAAGGAATATAATAAAGAAAAATAAACTATCCCTAATTAATTTATGATATTCCTTTAACGGCAAGTTTAAAACGGCAAGGCCCCAGGCGAGGATGGCATTACAGCGGAGCTTCTGAAAGCGGGTGGAAGACCGGTACTTGAAGTCCTTCAGAGGCTCTTTAATTCCGTCCTCCATGGTGGCATTACACCGGAGGCGTGGAGCAGAAGTGCGGTGGTCTTGTTCTTCAAGAAAGGTGACAACGCTCTCTTGAAGAACTACAGACCGATTTCCCTTCTGAGCCGCGTCTACGTGCTGTTTTCGAGAGTCATTACGAATCGTCTCGCGCGCAGACTTGACGACTTCCAGCCTCCCGAACAAGCCGGTTTCCGAAAGGGCTTTAGCACCATAGACCACATACATACCCTACGGCAAATTGTACAGAAGTCCGAAGAGTACAATTTGCCACTATGTCTGGCGTATGTGGACTATGAGAAAGCCTTTGATTCCGTCGAAATTTGGGCGGTGCTGCAGTCCCTTCAGCGGTGCCAAGTTGACTGTCGGTATATCGAAGTGCTGAAGTGTTTGTACAGTAGAGCTACGATGGCTATCCGAGTACAGAACCAGAGTACGAAACCTATCCAATTGCAGAGAGATGTAAGACAGGGTGACGTTATATCCCCGAAACTCTTCACCGCTGCATTGGAAGACGTTTTCAAGCTTCTGGACTGGAAAGGATACGGAATTAACATCAATGGCGAGTACATCACTCACCTTCGATTTGCCGACGATATAGTCCTCATGGCAGAATCGCTGGAGGAACTAAGCACTATGCTAAATGACCTCAATAGTGTCTCCCAACGGATAGGTCTTAAGATGAACATGGACAAAACAAAGATTATGTTTAATGTCCATGTCACACCTATGCCGGTAGTTGTTGGGAGCACTAAGCTCGAAGTTGTTGACGAGTATGTTTACCTGGGACAAATAGTCCGACTAGGTAAGTCCAACTTCGACCGAGAGGTCAATCGACGGATTCAACTCGGCTGGGCAGCGTTCGGGAAGCTACGACACATCTTCTCGTCAGAAATACCTCAAAACCTTAAAACAAAATTGTACAACCAGTGCGTGTTGCCAGTGATGACTTACGGAACTGAGACGTGGTCCTTCACTGCTGGCCGTATGAGGAAGCTCAAGGTCGCTCAGCGAGCTATGGAGAGGGCTATGCTCGGAGTTTCACTGCGTGATAAACTTAGGAATGAGGATATCCGCAGTAGAACCAGAGTAACCGACATAGCCCAACGGATTAGTAAGCTGAAGTGGCAGTGGGCCGGCCATATAGCTCGAAGAACCGACAACCGATGGGGAAGAAAGGTTCTCGAGTGGCAGCCTCGTACCGGTAGCCGAAGTGTAGGGCGTCCCCCCACAAGATGGAGTGACGACCTGGTAAGACATGCAGGAAGTCGATGGATGCAGGTGGCTCAGGACCGTGCTTTGTGGCATTCTTTGGGGGAGGCCTATGTTCAGCAGTGGACTTGGGAAGGGCTGTAATGATGATGATGATGATGATTCCTTTTCTGCCAAGTAGTCCATGTGAAGTCTATGCGAAGTGAACACTTTTCCTTAACCTAAAACCATTTAATAATAGAAGTCCTGTACACAAGCGTGGGATGTATATAGCCTGTAACTACTCTTTACTATTTTAATTAAAAAACTGTCTTCTTTTAGCTTGGAAAACGTCGAGCCTACGAACTGGGAAAATTCATACGAAGTAGATATAATGATTACATTTCGCCCAAATATAACCACTCAGAAATCTACATCCGGTCTACCGACTCCACACGCGCTAAGATGACGGTGCTTGTGGCAATGGCAGCCGTATATCACCCGGATAGGTGTGACTGGAGTGAAGATATCAACTGGGTTCCAGTACCGTACACCACCGTACCATTGCGTTATGACTTCGTAAGTAACTTATAGTAATTAATATTGTAGAGCCGTTGCTCAGGTGCTGAGCCCTTGCCGTAAATTCCACAGTACGTGAGCATTTTTTTAAAGGATTAAGGTGACAAATGAGCACACAATCAACCTGATGGTAAGTGAATGCCTATGATATTTATCCTCGACTAAGAATCAAAATGCTAATGCGTTGCTTTTCTAAGCTGGTATTCTGTGAGTGCGTAATCCTTCCGCTGTCGAACCGACCCGTTTATTTTACAGCCATAATGTAGCTAATGTGTAACGTATATTAAGTAATCACACGACGTGATTCAAATTTTTCCACATGAAAAAAAAATCGTGAAGGGAATTACTGCGAGGTAACCTGCATGTCTGAGAATTAAAAAAATGTTTTTTGAACGCAGTGAATTTGAAGGCATGTTAACTGCATCCACTACTCGATATCATCCCGGAGGTTGTCGAAAGATATGACAAAAGAAAACTGAAATAAATTATGGGGAGAAGCATCTTTTTGATAACAATTCAAACTTATAAAAAACTGCGGTTGCCAAGCCTGTCAAGAGTGGCAACTATGCAAATATTTCCGCTATGAGGCAATCTATGGGAGAGGCGGAGAGGCAAATACATTGTACAGATAGGCATATACTTTATAGACTTATGAAGAGTATTTTCGTTCAATGTTGCCCGCAGGAGCCACTGATAATCTGGTGCACTTGTGGTTAGTTTATCGCTCTAATTTATCATCATTACACAAATGGAAATGTTCTGAAAAACAATTTTGACCACAATTATTTTTAGCGGTAAGAAATTATATTTCCGATGTAAACATGAGCAATGCAATGGATCGTTTTTCTTGGAGAGGGATCCAAGTCAAGGCTAAGTTCTGATAGCTTTGTTCCCCATTAATCTCAAAAGATCGGATCGGTCAATAATCAATGCGATTAGCTAATTGCTGCATAACTCGAACTGCGCAGACGTCTGCAATATATTTAACAAACCTATTAAAAACCTTTTACAATTAACGTTAATCTTTTGCAACTGAAAGTGACACCTGTTAATTAATAACTTGTGAAGTGAATTCGGCAAAACAAAGTTTATTTTACACACGACTTATTAAGGCGATACCCCGACCAAAACCTTGCGATAGTGCATTTTTCTTCGTTATTCAGAGATTATTATCTCATCAGTTATGAAAAATAAACTGCATCTAATAGCTCATTATTAATGTTCTATATCCAATCATCACATTCTACGTTCTAATTTATTTGTATGTGTTATAAATACATTTAAAATCTACTTTTAAAAAATTAGTAAAATTATTGATTACATGCATCTGTTGCTAAAAGCAACGCTCTAATCATTTGAGGATAACACTAATGGATAGATATTTTAAAAATTTATATTATTCACGTTTTATTTAATTTTTAAGTTCGCTTTTCTTTATTAAATAAAATTAATTCCAAAAATTATGTGATTTCTATAATAAATGGGCGTAACCAGAGTGCGGGCGGCAGTGCACTGCATGCTCAAGGTTATTTGGTCAGGGAAATGCCTTAACACTGTGATGAAATCATAAATCTTACAAAGCTTCTCTCACATCGTCGGGTAAAGAAGAAAGTTGCAATTTTTCTACCCGCTCGCACTACATCTTAGTTCATGATTGCTCTATTTCAAACTGTTTACACCTACTTACTGGTCACAAGGATAGCTACACAACAAATATCGCGCAGCGAGATTCTCGCAAGCGGAAGCGGAGGCAGAGATTCCACGTCGAATTTATCGAATATTGATGATAATGAAAGATATTCGTCTTAGAAAGCGGAAAAAGCGTCCAATAGAATATGAATTTAAAAAAGACCTAGCTGAGTTACGTAAAGAAATAACAACATTTTTTAAAGTGTTCTCTGTCTCCCAAAATAAAACTTTCTCGCATATTCGTCAAGAGGTTACAGAAATCACGAATGAAGTTAAAAGTATCAAAAAACTACTGAAAAATTAAACTAAATGTACGAAACAGTACAACAGGAAATTGAAAATATTAAGTTAAGAAGTCAATTACTGCAAAATAAATTAAATCAATTTGAACCAAGTAATACTCCTGTGTACGAACCGAAAACCAACCGAAAATCGCTTTCGCCTATTCAAGAAGACCTTATGCGGGAATTACCTGGCAAGGCGTAAACACGACGATTACGAAGCGTTTAAAATTATTACCTCGTTATTTGAACAATGTCCTAAACCCATAAAAACAATGCGCCTGGGTAAATACAATCCGGCAAAAAGTCGACTGCTTAAAATATTTTTGATACTACTGCCACACCTAAACAATTGCTGCAAAATAAAGCAAAGTAATATACGATTATATGCTGATCAAACTCCATCTCAGAAACACTTTTTAAAACGACTTTCTGAAGACCTAAAAAGGCGCAAAGAAAATTGTGAAAATGACCTTATAATTAAATACATTCAAGGAGTACCTAAAATAGTCAAGTCAAGAAACGATTAAAACGTACTGTTCGAGATTCAGTTATAAATTATCCTGTTACTACAGACAATAATTACATCATGCATCACTTAGTCCAAAAATACCAAGATCTACCTGTGATAAGACTGTATTAATAAAAGCATAATCGAAGGCACAGAATGACGCAATATTTATTGGAATAGCTTAAAAAAAGATAGTAAAAATGAAGACATATTAAATAGGTATAATTTTTCTTACTTACTTATCATCACGCACAATCCCTGACGGGGTAGCCAGAGAGAACAGATCGCCAAGTGTCACGATCCTTACATACCTCTTTCGCTTCTTTCAGATTCATTAACTTCTTCATACATGCACGTCTAGGTGTCCGAGTACTCTTGACCCTCCCCTCTTCGAGCAGTTTGCTCACATGGTCTTTGAAAGTTAGTCTCGGTCTACCTCGACACCTTTTAATATTAACTTTCGCGCTATATATTTTCTTCACCATTCGGTCTTCACTCATTCGCTCTACGTGCCCAAACCATCGAAGCACGCCCTTATCAATTTTTGTGATAAGGTCATCTTTCAAACCTGCCATATTGCGAATCGCTTCGTTTCGCTTCCGGTCGGCCATGGTAACGCCGCTCATTTTACGAAGAGATCGCATCTCCAGTGCATTCAACTTGCTTTTATGCTTCTTCTGGCATACCCAGGTTTCGCTGCCATATAAAAAAGTCGGTACCAACACTGTATATGTATTGCAAGGCGTGCACTCTTCACTACGCCTTGCCTTTTGACTAACGCAGTCAGGGCACCATTGACTTTGTTCCCGGCAGCGACAAGCCTGTCCACATCTAAATCACATCTTCCATCCCGGCTAAAAGCACTCCCCAAGTATACAATTACATTTACCTGTTCTAGACATTCCTGATTTACCCATATTTCACACTTCGTTCTCTCTTCGTCCCTTTCAAATAGGTATAATTTTGAAAAATAAAAGAGTAAAATGATTAGAGACTCTAGAGAAGTATATTACTGTGATAAATTCACTAAATGTGAAAATAAACCAAAAAAGATGTGGAACCTGATCGACACGTTAGCTGTAAACAAAATTAAGAATGGATGTGCTGTGCCTAAGCTCTCCACACTATCCGGTACTTTAACTGATGGATGTAAGGTTTGTCAAACTTTTAATAACTATTTTTTGGCACAGAAATAGCAAATAAGATACATCGAAAATACTATTAAAGCTCAGATTATACCTTAATGTATTAAGATACTTACCATGATAATATAACTTTAAGTGAATGAGAACCTTGTAGTGTTAAGGAAGTGTTAAAAATTATTAATAATATTAATAACCATACAAGTACGGGTATCAATGGTGTAAGTCCAAGGGCCCTTAAATGCATTAAAAATGCCATTGCCACTGACCTTTCAAATCGCATTAATAAATGCCTATCAAATGGTTCATTTCCTGACAGCCTGAAATTGCGAAAGACAGCCCAATCCATAAATCTAGACGAAAAACTGATCCTAGAATTTACAGACCCATATCGGTACTTCCTGTAATTTATAAGTGTTTGAAAAAATAATATATAACACGACTTAACGAGTATTTTATCGCTAAAACCTTTTTCATTGAAAAACAATATGGTTTTAGATCAAAATCTAACACATTGTCAGCAGCAATTGATGTAGTTACAAAGATAAAGACAAAGATTGAACGAAAACATTTCTATTTAGGAATATTCATAGACTTAAATGAGGCTTTTGATACGGTAAGCCACTCAAAACTATTACAAAAGCTAAATAATATAGGAATAACAGGCACATCACGAGATGTGTTGGCTTCTTATCTCGCTAACCGCCAAGAGATTGTACAAATATCTAACTATAAATGAAAACTATAATTTACCGGATACTGTAAACAATTGTAATAATATTAGGTATTTTAAGAAAAAGCTAAAATCATATGTTGTAGATAAAATTTTATAACTGCATATCTTCAATTTTGAACATATGAATATTGTATTTATACAATATTCATATTTCTAAAACATTATCATATACTACAAACATATATTTCCATTAAGTAAGAAAAAGTGTAACAAATTAATTAAGGGTATATATTTGTTTATTATTACATATAAACAAACATATGTTAGAATTAAGGAAAATAAAAGTGTACCTAACTAATTAATTGAGGATATATAAGAATAAAACAAATAGAATTATATAATGTATGCTACTGTGCAAATAGTGTCTTTATTATTTTCTATCTAAAATTAATCTCTGTAAAAGTGAACAGTGTGTTCTTTAAGAGAAATAAATTTCTTTAACCCGATTTAATTTAAAAAAGAATCAAAGTAACTTTCTTTCAACTGTAAGAGCTAGTCTACTTCATGTCTATTGCGTATTTTATCGCATCGATATGCAGACAGGTATGCAGACGATAGCACAGTTGTTGAGAGATACCAACCAAGTCCTCGGGCCAGTCGGGATCAAATCCAGTCCGAAAGAGAAGCTATGGTAGAGCGTGTGAATCTCACATTACAGGCAGTATCCGATTGGAGCAATGCCAATCTTGTGAAGTTCAACACCTCCAAAACACAAGCGTGTCTCTTCACTGCAAAAAGGAGCCAGCTCACTTTGGCTCCTTCTTTCTGAAATGTATCACTGAAATATACCGACCGCCTTCAGTTGTTAGGGTTTGAAATATCCTCAAATTTGAACTTCGGGAGGTCCATGGAGTCCAAGGCCAAAGCAGCTGCAAGGAAGCTGGGAGTCCTAGCAAAGGTGCGGCGATACTTCACGCCGGGACAGCTACTTACTTTATATAAAGCGCAAGTCCGGTAGTGCATGGAGTATTGCTGCCATATATGGGGACTGGTGCTGCAAAATGCCACCTAGCAGCTTTGGACTCAATGGAAAGGCGTGCTAAGAGGCTTAATGGTGACCCGAATTTTGTTAAAACCAATCTTACCAGCCTCGAACACAGACGTAAAGTAGCCAGCCTTTCGGTTTTCTACAGGATGCATTTCGGAGAGTGTGCGCAGGAGTTACATAATTTTATTCCACCCTCTCCCTTCCTTCATCGGACTCAGTCTCCACCCTTTCGTTGTTGACTTACCACGCATTCGAACCAAACGGTTCACCACGTCGTTTATCATGCGTATAGCAAAGGAGTGGAATAAGTTGCCATCTGCCTTTCCATCCGATTACAGTGTGAGTGTCTTCAAGGCAAGAGTGAATAGGCTTTTGTTAAGTCAGTGCGCTTCACCATCTTAGAATAAATCACCACTTACCATCAGGTGGGATCGTAGATAAGCGCTGGCTTTCACTATCTCACACCGCGATAAAACTCGCGATACCACCCATATCATCTGGATGATTGGTAGTCACCCACTGTGTGATTTACAAGATGTTTTCTTCGTCGCACAACTTTTTTGTGTAATCGACTACTACCAGCGATTATTCCTGGTCGATACTACTTAGGGACCTTCAAAAAAAGAACACTACTCCTTTTTAAAAGATCGGCAATGCATCTGCAATTCCTTTGGTCCTGATCTGATCTCGTTTTCCCCCTCTTCTATAAAAAGTACTCATGGTTTCTGTAATGTCCACTACCCACGATGGGTAGTGGATATTGTAAGGTTGTCGTAAAACATGACAAAGGGAAAGTGGTTTCACTTTCCCTCTGTCAGGAGATGGCAGCAGCATATTCTTGGTAACTATTCAAGCTTATGAAAAACTGCAGTTGCCAACCTGCCTGCCAACGTTGCAACTAATACAGATCTGTCGTCTCTTATGATTCGAACGAAATTATAGTGAATATTTATACACACGCAGTGAAACTGAAGCATTTTTCTTATTCGACAGGAGTCCAATACATCGTAGCAATTATTTCACGTATTTCTTTAATGAAATGTTTTCTTGCATATTTTTCAGCTCATGGGCTTTAACTGCCCGAGGTTAGACGAGTACCAGAAAAGATTATTAACTACTTATGTTCCCGAAATGGCGAAATATAATGACGTGCTGGATCGACTTTCCTCTGTACTGAAAATTGATATAAAAAGTACTCCAATTAAGATATTCTACGCATACGACTTGTACATTAGTCAGGTAAGAATTCTGAGTGACCAGCTGAACTCTATCTTCCATTTATAGATGCAGCGTGGTGGCGATAAAAATTTAAATAGATGTTTACATATTATATATATATATTTTTTTAGGCAAAATATTTTTAAATTAGCTGTTTGCATTTTGCACTCACGATATCTCCTCTGCTTAGTCTGAATGTTGACTGTTAGAGAATGCTTTGTTGCATTAAGTCCGCCTTTTCGTACTTGATGTGCAAACAAAGTATAAATAAATAAATATGTTCCATGGATATGCTTGATAAGCGTTATCACTTGCCGCAAAGGGGACCACACTAACACCCCCATGTCCACTTCTCGTCCTGCGTCGCTCGATGACTATACAATGTCGATAGACGAAATAACGCATCTAGATACATCTGGCTCTGGTAGTCGTATAAAAGAGCCTGCACCTGTCACTAGCAAACTTACACTAAACACTTTACTCATAATTGAAGAGTTTTAAGAAATTTTTCTTCTCTGATATGAAGTCATTCATCAGATGAGAAATAAAGACTGCTATTGAATATATATATATATATATATATTGTTTAGGCCAAACAATTAATATTTGAAATTTGCATTCCACTCGTGTCCGCCCGCTGACTTTGTAAAGGTCACCCTTTCCTCACTACCGTGTGCGTTGCTCGGTAGGTGGCGTGTAGGCAGAACGCGAGTGCGAAGGCAGTAGCTTACTAGCAGCGACCCGGTTAATCCGTGTGTTACGGCTATCGCTGCAGAAGTTGGCGCGAGACCGGTTTTTGTTTGATTAGGGTCTAGAATTTGGATTTTAGGCGCGTGGCTTCGCTACGTAATTGGGTTTCGTGAAAACTGCCTCGGATTTGGTGGTCTGGTTGGGTTAAGTTCCCGTACAAGAGGCCTTTATGGGGTTTTACGGTTTAAGTAACTTCTTTGAAAGTAATTGTGCATATTAGCTAGATGAAGTGAGTGTTTCTTCGTCACGTAGATATGTGAATTGTGCGATATTTAACTTATGTGAGAGTGCGGAATTGTGTACGCGCGTCGAGGAGATATACGGTCTAGGATTCGAGCCGTGCATTCCTTTTTTGAGAGCTTTTCCCAGTTAATTGTCAGGATATCGTTATAATTGTGTCGTCGCGTGTAGTGCCTTTTTGTGTTTTGGTTGCCTAGTTAGATAATTTGCGTTTCAACGAGGCGTATTTTGAATCTTGCGCTACTGTCCTTGCCGTGTCCGGCATCACGTGTTGCATTCTGCGATGAGTGTGGAGTATTAATTGTCTATATATATATATATATATATATATATATATATATATAGACAATTTATACTTTATACTAAATATTTACATAATTATATAGCAGTTTCTGATTCAAACTCCTATAAAAAATGTAAAATAAAAACAAGAAAAGTGAAAATTTGGAAGTTAGGGATATCAAAATGCAATGGAAATCCGCAAACTGCTCCTGCAACGTTAGACAGTGATTCCAGAGCCAGCATTTGTACGATGCCTTGCTCGTGGCTGCGTGTTTACTACCCGGTAACTCGTTTCATAATCTTACCATATTTTTGAGTAATAAGACACTAAAGTCTGTATTAGCATTGCCTTAGTCCCTAACGGTAAAAAAATCTTGAGACGATACAGATAACGCAGAGTGTTAGTGACTTTTCGCTCAGTTCATATATATGCGGTCGCCAATTGAGGGTATTGCCTATAAGTAACCCAATATCTTTAACAGTTGTTGAATAAGGAACAATAACATTATTGAATATTATGAGAGGTAACGCCTTCATATCAATTTTAGTCAGCCTACGAGAACTACGAACCACAATATCCTGACATTTTGTAGGATTAGTCCTAATACCAAATCTGTTTCACTAATTAGAAATACCACCTCAGCTTGAGCATAAATTTGTAAGTCATCAGCATACAGATGATACCAATAGCGAATGTGGGATGTAATCAGATTTATAATGACTGAGAACAGAAGATAAGAGAGATTTCCGCCTTGAGGAAAGCCAGCAGATAATGAGCACCAATCAGAGATAATCCGACCTTTTTTTAATATTCTACTAAGCCAGCGCACCTCATGGTATGTGGTGATGTAGCCTAAGATTGTAAAACGCACTGACTTAACAAAAATCTATCCACTCTTGCTTTGAAGACACAACTGTAATCGAATGGAAAGACAGATGCTGACAACTTATTCCACTCCTATAATGTACGCATGATGAACGGCGTGGCGAACCGTTTGGTTCGAATGCGTGGTAAGTCAACAATGAAAGGGTGGTTTATTCGAATTGCCTGCTGACGACTCCGAAGATATGAGGAGAACCAGTCCCGCGCTGACGAAAAGAAACCCAGGTGACAAAATATAACTAGGAGAATATTATGATCGGCACCATTAAAAGCGTTAGAGAAATCTATTAAAACTAACACAGTAAATTTTGAGTTCTCCATTCTAGTACACAAATCTTCCGTAACTTTCAAAAGAGCTATGGTAGAAATATACCCAGGCCTAAAACCAGATTGATATGTGCTAATACAGTTATTTTTTATAAAGTAACTAGAAATTTGTTTATGAACTTGTTTGTCAAACAGCTTATGAATATTAGAATATCCATGACGCTCTGCTGCAACTCTGCTTAGATCCTTTTATGTTCAAAGTATCGACTTTTATGTTCACACTTTGAAGGTGATTGTCTTGTTTACAGTAGGCATATTTAATTTTGCCTCTTCTGGTGTTGGTAGTGAGCTACTGCATGCTACGCCGTAATCATCCATGAATTCGTTGGACATTTCCAAGTCAATCGAGTTATAATTTTAACAAACTTCTAAATTATGCATAAATAAAAACACAACATGTTAAACATATTTTATTATGATGCACAGTTTGGACACGATAGTCGGTCTATTAATTTCTTAGGCTGACTCTGACACCGCTACACCAAACGCCTACATGACGTAGCATTCGAAGTATACGACTGCTATTTGCATTTAGCCGAAAAAGAGGCGACTACGCTCTCTTGAATAACTACAGACCGATTTCCCTTCTGAGCTGCGTCTACGTGCGGTTTTTGAAAGTCATTACGAATCGTCTCGCACGCAGGTTTGACGACTTTCAGCCTCCCGAACAAGCCGGTTTCCGAAAAGGCTTTAGTACCATGGACGACATACATACCCTTCGGCAAATTGTACAGAAGACAGAGGAGTACAATCTGCCACTTTGCCTTGCGTATGTGGACTATGAGAAAGCCTTTGATTCCGTCGAAATTTGGGCGGTGCTGCAGTCCTTTCAGCGGTGCCAAGTTGACTGTCGGTATATCGAAGTGCTGAAGTGTTTGTACAGTAGAGCTACGATGGCTATCCGAGTACAGAACCAGAATACGAAACCTATCCAATTGCAGAGAGGTGTAAGACAGGGTGACGTTATATCCCCGAAACTCTTAACCGCTGCATTGGAAGATGTTTTCAAACTACTGGACTGGAAAGGATGCGGTATTAACATCAATGGTGAGTACATCACTCACCTTCGATTTGCCGACGATATAGTCCTTATAGCAGAATCGCTGGACGACCTAAGCACTATGCTCAATCACCTCAATAGTGTTTCCCAACGGATAGATCTTAATATGAACATGGACAAAACAAAAATCATGTTTAACGTCCATGTCACACCTATGCCGCTAGTTTTTGGGAACATTAAGCTGTATGTATTGTATGTTGAGTATGTTTAACTGGGACAAATAGTCCGTCTAGGTAAGTCCAACTTCGACCGAGAGGTCAATTGACGGATTCACCTCAGCTGGGCAGCGTTCGGGAAACTACAACACATTTTCTCGTTAGACATACCTCAAAACTGAAAACGAAACTGTACAACCAGTGCGTGTTGCCAGTGATGACTTACGGATCTGAAACGTGGTTCTTCACTGCTGGCCGTATGAAATAGCTCAAGGTCGTTCAACGAACTATGGAGAGGGCTATGCTGGGGGTTACTGCGTGATAAACTTAGAAATGAGGCTATCCGCAGTAGAACTAGAGTAACCGACATAGCCCAACGGATTAGTAAGCTGAAGTGGCAGTGGGCCGGCCATATAGCTCGAAGAACCGTCAACCGATGGAGAAGAAAGGTTTTCGAGTGGCAGCCTTGTATCGGTAGGCGAAGCGTAAGGCGACCCCCCACTAGATGGAGTGACGACCTGATAAGATATGCAGGAAGTCGATGAATGCAGGTGGCTCAGGACCGTGCTTTGTGGCATTCCTTGGGGGAGGCCTATGTTCAGCAGTGGACTTATGAAAGGTTCTAGTGATGATGAATGATGACCTGCATTTAGCCAGTTGGCAAGCAACTATAGATACACTGGTGGTAGACGAAAATTTGAAATGGACTGATTCAACTCGGCTTGGAAGCGTTCGTGAAATTGCGACACATCTTCGCTTCAGACACACCTCAAAACTAGATTGTACAACCAGTGCGTCTTATCAGTGGATACCTATGGATCTGAGACGTGGCCCATCACTGCTGGCCATATGAGGAAGCTGAAAGTCACTCAGCGTGCTATGGAGAGGGCTATGCTCGCTGTTTCTCTGCGTGATAGACTTAAAAACCGACAACCGATGCCGAAGAAAGGTTCTCAAGTGGCAGCCTCGTACCGGCAGGCAAAGTTTATGGCACCCCCCCCACTGGATGGAGTGACGACCTGGTAAGACATGCAGGAAGTCAATGTATGCAGGTGGCTCGGGACCGTGCTTTGTGGTATTCCTTGGGGGAGGCCCATGTTCAGCAGTGGACTTGTGAAGGGCTATAATGATGATGATGCAGTTAGACGACGAACTTTTTATCAATTTTTTGGATATTGTTTTTTTTTATAGGATAAGGGTGACAAACGAGCACACACTCCACCTGATGGTAAGTGGTTGCTGCGGCCCATAGACATCTACATCTATCCTCTATTAGAAATCAAAATGTAGATGCGTTGTCAACCGTGAGGACTAAGATGGAATGCCTCATTTCCAGTTAAAAGGGCCTCCGGCCACCTGCACTCACCAAGCGAAACGCAGAGGCAAACCTCTACTTCACGCTGGTTTTCTGTGAGGTCGTGGTACCACCCCGGTTCGAGCCGGCCCATCCGTGCGCCAGCAAAAGCTGCCGCGTAGCTTTACCACTGTAAAAATAATTGTACTTATAGTTTTAAAGTTTTTGTTATTATATTCGCATAATTACTATACCTAGTGCTATATTTATATTTGTATACAGTTTAAACAAGATAAGCAACTTTTGCACCACTTTCATAAATGAAATCGACAGATATACATTGAATACGCGTTTACGATAGCGCCGCTAATGAACGTTTTTCTTTTTATTGAAAAACATTGAACATTTAACATGTAACAACTTTTTCTATAATTTAAACGACATTCAATGTTCATTTCAGCAATTATGCGACAAAACCCGTACGGGTAAAAGGAAATAAACGACATGAATTTAAAAAGAGAAAAAACCTCTGCCTACCCGTCTGCATGACAATTTTGATAGTTTATGTGTATTAACAGTTTATTATAAAGTATCAATAATGTTTCAGACACATATGGGTCTTCCTGTTGAACCATCAATAGAGAAAATGATGCCAGATATAAAAGAGGCGGCTGACAAAGCATTTGATATATTAACTGCTAACGATACCTTGCTGCCATTAAAAGCTGGTAAGTAAACGAAGCTCATGACGACGCTACGCCGTACCCAGTGGTCAATATACCTCACAATAAATAGTAGTGTTGGCAACATAGCATACCAGTAGCGGTTGCCTACCCACCTGCCGACCGTGGAAACTATAAAAAATATACCCTAAGAGGTAAACTATAGGGGAGACCTATGTTCAGCAGGCGCCGTGTGATAGTCTGTAATAATTAATATAAATGTCCTCTAGACCATATTTCGGTTACGGTAGCCAGTGCCAACAGATACTAGCCATCTCGTTGTACAGGATTACAGTGGCCGAGTGCTTTACACGATTTCCGAGGCAAAGGTGAAACACAGTCAACTTTACTTGACTCCGGGCTGCTACTGCGAATATCTTGACAAAAAAACCCAAAAATGATTTTGGCCTTAAAAAGGGTCTCCGGTCCTCTACACTCACCAAACGAAACACAGCAGCGTTAAGCCGCTATTTTACGCTGGTTTTCTGTGAGAGCGTGGTCCTTCCCCGGTCGAGCTGCCCCATTCGTGCTACAACCATAATATAGCTGCAGCATGGCTCTACCACGTAGGCCTGATTTTTGGATTCGAACCAGAGACCTCATAATTAGCAACCGCATTTTTTATAGAAGAAGAAGCAAAGAGGAGCATGCGGGTAACCTGATAGTAGGTGTCGATCTCCACCATGAACAACTGCAACACCACGGGAATAGCAGTTGCTTTGTCGGCCTATTAAGAAGGAGTAAGCTCGTTTCTTGAAGGTCCTTAAGTCGTATTGGTCCGGAAAAATCGCTGGTGGTAAACAATTTCACAAAGACAAATACTAGACCAAGGAGCCACTGTGATAAGCTGTAATAAAAAAAATTAACAGATCTTGAAATCTACAGGTCTACTTTTAAATGAATTCTTCGAGGTATCCGCATCAGCAGTTGCTGGAGAGCCCACTCAAAAAGTGAGGATTTACTCCGCACACGATAACAACGTGTATGCCCTCGAGGCGATATCAAAGGCAATACCTAGACAAGGCGTACCGCCGTATGCTGGATTATTTGCGCTGGAATTAAGAAGAGTGGTGAAAACGGGAAGATATGTCGTTTTGGTAAGTGTTTTCTTAAGAATATCTACATACATACACGTCTGATTTCTCTCCGGTCGTATTGGAAATTCCGTCCCATTGGACTATGAGAGTGAGGGTAAAGGATAGAGTGACAACTGTGTTTGCGCGTACACTTGGGCGCTATAGTTCTTCCTGCGCAGATGGCTGGTTACTATTGAGACTGGCCGCCGTGACCGAATGTTATGATCTGGAGGTCATTATTATAAATATATATACGAGGGGATGTCCGAAAGTCACCGAATGGAATCCTGGCTAAATCTAGTACGAATTGTATCGGTTGATGCGGTTATCCGCATCCGATCTGGCATATCGGCATATTCTGATATAAAATATACCTAAACATGTGATGTCATTTGCAATATGATGTCATGTGAGTTTCATCTTCGCTGTCACGCCATAATGAAGCCAGCTTTCTTGGCACTATGTCGGGAGGATTAACATAAATTAGTATTATAGTCTTTAGTCCAAAGGATCAATAAGTTGATGTGGAAATTGACTGCCCTTATAGCACGAAGAACCGACCGATGAGGATGAAAGGTTCCCGAGTGGCAGCCTCGTAAGAGTTAGCGTAATTTAGGGTGGCCCACCTCGAAATTAAATAAGGCATGTAGGAAATCCACCAATGCAGGTGGCTTATTAAGACCGTGTTTTGTTGCATTTCTTGTGGGAGATCTATTTTCAGTTGTGGACTTCTGAGGCTGTCAGGATGGGGATAATGATATTTGTATGTATATAAACTATTTTAATAAAAGAAGACTTACATTGAAATTAATATAAACAAAATGAAACAAATTAATATTTGGCATTATGTTTTCTTTACATTATTAATGAATGTAACAAAAATGTACAATGACATCAATTTGTTAACTTGCTCAAGCAGTTCACGTCCACTGCAGCGAAATTTCTTGGAACGAGATTTTCTTCTAACCGTACCGTATCCTCGGGGGATCTAAATGCACTGTTATTGTTAACGGAAAAGAAAAACAAAATAAACTGTTATGTCGAATTGGCATTCACTAGAGGGAAATCAACTCGCATACTTCACAAATAATTGTTTGAATTTAAACTGAAGAGTGACGTCTTTTTGGGCCTAAATCTTAACGATTTATAATCGTTGCTGCGTCTTTAGTGGTTTTTATAAATCACCATTAGGAGGACTGTGTACTTGACAAGTACGTGGTCCATCTGATAGTGAGTGGGCGTTGGGGCCCATAGATATCTATATATTGAGAATCAAAATGCAAATGCACTATCACCCCTGCGGATTGGAGGATGCCTCGTTTTCAGTACAAAGGAAAACCGGAGACAGTTGTCTACACTCACCTAATGAGACAAACACCATACGAGACAAACACAGTAAATTCCAATTTAAAATGACTGTTTACTATTATTTCAAGTTGCATTCACTGGAGGGAAATAAACTTAAAAAATTATTGCTTGAATTTAAAGTGGAGACTAACATAATTTTTTTTTGTTAGTTAGCTAGCAACTTTCATATTGTACTTCCAAGAGCTTTGTACCTTTTTAAATATTAAGTAACTGTTATGGAGCTTAGCGCACATTCAGATCTCTACTCTTTTATCAGCGAAGCTTTGAAATTCTTTTTGTACCTAACTAGGCCGGCTTTTTACTTTTATGGTTTCGGAGGCATAAATATTTAAGTAAAGAAGTGTGCTGCGAGTATATATATATATATATATATATATATATATATATATATATATATTTTAAGATTGGTGGCTGCATCAGAAAATACAACGTCTAACATGTAGTGGATTCAATAACACAGCCTATTGTCAAGTTTTTGCGATGAACACAGGTGATAATCGACTCCTGATTTCAAAACGGCAACAAAATTGAATAATCGGAAACTATTTAATGCGTAGAAGATATAGATGAGTTTTTATTTAACCAAGATAAAAGAGATAGCATTACGCCAGTATGCTTGTTTGATAAAGGGTTGACAACTCCACCATAGGAAATGAGAAGGTGGAAGTATCAGACAAAGAAATTAACATAATATTTAGTACTACTGACGTAAGCGTCGCGTTATTTTCTATGATGCTAGTGTAGGTGGACTATGCGCTTGCGTGCGTGCGTTGCGTGACGCTTGTATAAAGCGTCTGCACTCTCATTCCCTCTAACCTAACTATACAAAAATTATAGATATATCTCTGTAATAAAAAAAAATTACGAGCGTGCATTACAGTAGTCACATATGATGTGTAACATGTGACATCTTACCTTGATTATAAGCATCATTAACATTATATACTGAGAAAAAGCTAATAAAAAAGAAATATTTAAAATATCAGTTGTGCAGCGACAGAAATTAACCTAAAAATTTATAAAAATTAAATACTGAAATATTTATTCGAATAATTATTCATTATTACTTATTTGCATTTTTATCGATGACCTCCACTTTTTTCAGACACTTATTATGAACAGTAAATACATTTATTAATTTAGTTTACATATATAAATTCGCTCATTGGTCAAATCAAATAGCTCGCACTTCTCCGGCTTCCTGTTACATACTTTCGACCCTTTTCACGAAATTACTCACAAAGATTGCGGGAAATCGACGGGTAAGATGTTACACATTAAAAACATATTAGGTACAAAGTTTAACTAAGGTGTGAGGTTGTTAATAAAAGCTCAAAATTGCAAATTATTTTCCTAAAAGATAATTTATGACATAAGAATCATACACAAGCACTATACTATTCTATATCTATTCACATTTTAGGAACAACTATTTTGGCGTCCCACAAGGAAGTATTCTTGGGCCTTTGCTTTTTATTTTATATATAAATGACATTCGAAATGTAACTAAATTCAAATGTTCTATGTTTGCGGACGATATTGAAATAACAATTAATACTAACCCAAGCAAACATTCATTGACAAAACATGAATCTGACATAAATGACGCTATAAAATCAGTAATAGAATGGTTAAATCTAAATAATTTGAAAGTGAATCTCAGCAAAACTCACTACATTAAATTTGACAACATGAAAACTAATAAGCTTGACATATATCACAACGAAACCAAAATCGAAGAAATGACGCAAACAAAATTTCTTGGCTTAGTAATTGATAGAAACCTTAACTGGGAGTCTCATATTAAATCAGTGTGTGATAGAATAAATAAATTTGTATATGCTTTAAGGTATATTAGAAAAGTCACGAACATAAATACTGCCCTGTCAGTGTATCACGCTTATGTAGTTTCTATCCTGCGTTACATGCTAATTATCTGGGTAAATGGTTCTCGGTTAAATAAAGCTTTTAACGCTCAAAAAAAATGTTTACGTGCACTAACTCTAAAAGCGCCATTTCATTCATGTAGACCTTTATTCAAAAAGCTTAAGTTATTGACATTGCCCTCGCTCTACATATATGAAATATGTTTGTTCGTCAAACAACACAACCATCTGTTTACTAAAGCAAAAAAATATATCTTCTCGAAGCAACAGATACCCTGAAAAGCTTGTAATTGACACACTTCCTAGATTATCTAAATTAAAAAAGTTGTCTATACATGTGTGTCAAAATATATAATAAAATTCCTCAGCATATTAAAGCACTATCTTTCTCAAGATTTAGAAAAGGCCTCTATGATCTTCTCGCAGAAAGAACTTTTTATAGCATCAAAGAATTCCTAGATTATAAATTTGACAAATGAACTACTACCATTTCACATTGACATTTTTATTTTGTTTAATAATAATTAACCATTATTTTGACATTTTATCATATTTGGTAATAACTAATAATTGTCTGACATTTCTATTATATTTAATAACAATTAATAATTATCTAATGAGTAATTATACATAAATTTTAATTTCTGTGTACTTTCAATATTTTGTAATTAATAACTTATTAATGAGCAAATGAATTAGCCACATAATTGAATTTGATATTTGTATGCCTCTATGTAAGCGGTGAAACATGTTTGGCCTAAAGTGTAAGTAATTAACACCTGTATTTACCATGTTTAATGCAAATAAAAGTTTTGAATCTATGTTTTTACAGGTCATTATCTCGAAAATACTATAGTTGATGTAAAAAAAGTTAGCAATCCTAACCTGACGGTAGTTTGTTACTTTGGCCACAGAAATATACATGTTTTAAGCAATACGGTCCCATCTAGGGCTAAATTATTCCTTGAGTTATTCTTATTCTATATAACTTTTTTTTTGGTGATGAGAAGATCGGAAGACTCTTTTTACTGGAAAGGAGGCATTTCATCTCAGTCCTCAGGGATGACAACGCATCTGCATTTTGATCCTTAATCGAGGATATATATAGATGTTTATAGGCCACATTAGCCACTTACCATCAGGTGGACTGGGGCCTTGTTTGTCACCCTTATTCTACAAAAAATATCCTCCATCCTCCACTACGTTATTCTCCATATAGAATTAAAATGTATTGCACTCCTGAGAACTAATATGAAATTTTTACGTGGTAGAACCGCGATACAGCTGTATTAATAGTATAGTTGTAGCACGAATGGATCGGCTCGACCGGGGAAGGACCACGCTCTCACAGAATACCAGCGTGAAATAGCAGCTTAACGCTGCTGTTTATAGTATGGTGAGTATAGAGAATATTTAACTGGAAAAGGAGCAATCTATCTTAAACCTCACGGCTGACATCGCATCTGAATTTTAATTTTCAAACGAAGATAGATGAAGATGTCTATGGGCCACAGAAACCACTTACCATCAGGTGGACTGTGTGATCGTTTGTCACCCTTATTATATAAAAAATGCCTTATTTAAAGGGTCTCTGGTCATTGTCTGTATTCAAACGAAACAGAGCAGCACTATGCAGCTATTACACGCTGGTATTCAATAAAAGCGTGATTATCCTTGATCGAACCGACACATTCGTGCAACATTCACTGCTGTAATAGTCCACAGCTGATGACGAGCCTCCTGGGGTAATCTTCAGGCTCGGCAGACGGGAGAATGATCAAAATACAAGAAATCTCGCCAATATGAATAATTTACGTATGGCACAAGCGAGGTGGTTCTACCGCCATCTATAGAAAACCATAAGGTCTTTATAGCATTATCATTGTCGTCTGACCCAGGGGTGATGAATCCTCTTACGCTACCACTACACGCTATACGGTGATGAATACAAAACATGTTACTATACTTACATTTAGAATTTAGCTAGTTTAGAAATAAGTTGATCAGTTTATTAAGTATTTAGTAACATGTGTATTGGTGTTTATTTAAATGAATAAGTTTTTATTTATTTATTTACAAATTGCGTTACATGTGACTTAGTGACTAAACAAAAACATGCAAGTTCTAATGGTCTAAGAGCTGGCTACGAAAACGTGAACTGATAAGGTGTAGTAAAGAATTATAATATATGTAACCTCTCCTTGGTAGCTTATAAGTACAGAGCGAGGCCTGTCAGAACTCTCTCCCGGGGTGGAAGGCGTGGGTGGGCGGTCAAAGTCGTAAATTTTCAATAAGAAAAAAATTATTAGGTGCAGTTCTGAAATTTGGTAGAGTAATAGTTTTTAACTTTAGGGATCTAGGAAAATTTTTGTCAGAAGTCTAGGTCGGGGCTTAAAGACTGTCAGAAGTCGACAAAGTTGTAAAGAAATTGTTTAAATTTAAACCACAAGGTGCAGTTCTGACAAATGCATATTTATATTATTTGTTGCTTATCGAACCTGTATATAAATTGTCAGAAGTCTAAATATTGGCTAAGTACATAAAAATTGATGATATAGTCAGTAGTTGCTGAAGAGGCTATCGCGACGGAAAGCAACGTTTCGAATCTAGTTTTGAGTTAAAATAACAAGGTGCAGATCTGACAATTGCATTTTTATATTATTTATAGCTTACCGAACCTGTACATATATTGTAAGAAGGCTAAATAATGGCTAAGTACAGAAAAATTGATGATATGGCCAGAATTTGTTGAAGCGGCTATCGCGATGAAAAGGAACGTTTCGAATCTAGTTGCAAAATTCAATAACAAGGTGTAGTTTTGGCTATTTATTGTTTTTATTATTAACACTGTTATTTCAATAAATGTGCACTGACAAAAGGTCAAGCGAGGCAGATAAAAAAACTTACAAAAATTGTGTTGCCGAGTAATCGCTGACTTAGAAGACGGACTTAAAAAATTATTCGTGCTCAAAAAAATTAAAGAAAGTAAATAAATAATACGAAAAATGAAATAAAATGGAGGAGTTTTGCAGAGAGTATTGAAATCATCGAAACCATCTAAGATATAATAGTAAATATTATATACTATTATCTAAACATAATTGACAAGTGAACATAGAAATATTAAAAAGAGAGACTTCTATTATTATATCTATGCAAGTGAAGCTGGCTGCCTGGATCGCTCGCTAAGACGAGACTAGGCCGAAACGCATATAATATCTTATTTACTTTTAGTATTTGTACTGATTTTAAAGATAACATGTGTGGAGTGGGCTAAGCCCACTCTGGCCTTTTTATACTTGTATGTTATATACTATATAAGATCCCTCATCTAGGAGCGTTGACCGTTAGAGTTGAAATAGGAGGTAAGCGTAAGTCCGAGTATAGACGTTGTTCCATACACAATAAAAAATAAAATTCCGTTGCGATAGCCGCTTCAGCAACTTCTGACTATATCATCAATTTGTTATGTACTTAGCCATTATTAAGACTTCTGACAATTTATATGCAGGTTCGATAAGCAACAAATAATATAAAAATGCATTTGTCAGAACTGCACCTTGTGGTTTAAATTTAAACAACTTCTTTACAAATTTGTCGACTTCTGACAGTCTTTAAGCCCCGACCTAGACTTCTAACAATAATTTTCCTAGATTCCTACAGTTAAAAACTATAACTCTACCAAATTTCAGAACTGCACCTAATAATTTTTTTCTTATTGAAAATTTACGACTTTGACCGCCCACCCACGCCTTCCGCCCCGGGGGAGAGTTCTGATGGGCCTCGCTCTGTACTTATAAGCTACCAAGGAGAGGTTATATATATAATTCGTCACTACACCTTATCAGTTCACGTTTTCGTAGCCAGCTCTCCGACTATACAATCACATGCACCTCGAAAGGCATAGCAATGAACAGGAGAGTGGCAGACACTTAAAAATGATTTTCCTCAATGTATTCATTAATTGAATAATAACTTTTTTTTAATAAGTATATCTTTTAAAGATCTTTTTTTGTAAGATTCTTATGAAGACATATCGCAACATATAAAAGCATTTATTTTTCCAGCCAATTTACGTGAAATCTCCTGGTGAACAAGTGCAGTACCTAGAGATTCAAGGATGCGGTGGACCGCTGTGCGACCTCAAGAAGTTCTATGCAATCACTTCTCCCTATCTGCTTGACGTTGATGAGTGGAAGGAAAGGTGTAACTATTACGAGAACGCTACATTTAACAGTGAAGGCTACGATTGAGGAAACGATAAACATTAGAACTAATAAGCTTTAAATAAAATTGTGATAGAATTAAGTTGTATATCTTCTTGTTTCAAAATTAATTTACTAATTTAATTAAATTGTGATAGAGCTAAGTTGTTTGTCTTCTTAATTGTGAATTAATTTGCTAATGTAAATAAAATTGTAATAGACTCAAGTTGTTTATATTCTTGCTGTCCTGTCTTCGTATTAGGGATGGGTCAGAATGGAATCGAATGTGTCATGGAGGATGGTGTTGCAAATCATTGCTGCGTCGCAATAAGATTCAGTGGGTGTCGTAACAGAGTGAAACAAACCAGGAGATGGGCTGGAGCGTCTTC
This sequence comes from Parnassius glacialis, assembly GCA_033319125.1. NCBI lineage: Eukaryota > Metazoa > Arthropoda > Insecta > Lepidoptera > Papilionidae > Parnassius > Parnassius glacialis. The sequence continues at coordinate 6,786,203 of JAVANC010000024.1, read as the reverse complement.
CTAACAACAACTAGAGAAATACTGCGGTTGCCAACCCGCCTGCCAAGTGTGGCAGCTATGGCAAATATTCCCTTTATGAGGCAATCTTAGGAGAGGCCTATGTTCATCAATAGACTTGATATACTGTAATGGATGGTATAATATAAACGCTTATTTTTACGAGTAGCATTGTGCAGGTCGGTTTTTACTGAGAGTATGAATGAGAGCGCCCCTGCATCAAATTAAGCTGATAAATAAAAGTCACTGGTTTAACGACACTATTTATTTTACGAATCCAACACGTTTACATTTGTGACTGAAATCTGCACATAATTACAAACGGTCGCATCGGCGAGACGCTATAGACGGCTGCCCGCGAAGAGGTTGCGCAGGTGCAGTTAGTCTCAGGTTACATATTATCATTGTCATGTCGCTACAGCATATTTCTTCATTTTTAATTATCCATCAAAAGATCCTCCCTCCCTGAGCGTAATATGTCAATGCCACCACTTACCCTTATGCCACCGTCCCAAAACAACTACAATAAGAAAAACCCACCACTGTTGATTATACGACAATTGTTTTGCCTCTAAACGAGGCATCATCACTAGAAACAGACTCTGTGGTGGCAAATTGCTAAGTGAATAGAAGTTGAAATGAAACAAATGGAATAAGAAGCAAAAGGCGCCATTTTTTAAAAATAAAATTACAATGATGAACTGTCTCACAGTCCATCTGGTGGTAAGTGGATACTATAGCTCATGGACACCTGCAGCTCACTTCAAATATAGAAGACTACAGAGGAGTTGGAACCTCTGTGGACTAAGATGGCATCACTCATGACATGTGACTATTCTGGCATTATATTCAGATAAAATACAAATGTGCAATCACTATTATTTTGCGACAAAATATATGAGAAGATGGTAGGAATCCTAGGCAGGAATGGAGTCCTGCCACCTAGTATCTCTTTGTGAGATTTCATTCCACAATATAAGGTAACTAGGGGCTGATGTGTTGTGGCGGTGTGATAGAATCCATTAGCTACCCTATATCATCCCGGGAGTATCGAAAGAGACGACTGAGATAGATTTTTCTTGATAATATCTCTATCTATAATAACAAAAACTCTGGTTGCTAACCCGCCTGCTGACCATGCCAACTATGGCAAATATACCCCCTATATTATAAATACCAACTAATAAATCAACTAGCATATACTACACAAATTATTGTTTGAATTTAAAGTGAAGAGTGACGTCTTTTTTGGGCCTATATTGCATGTCTTAAGCGAAAGCGCAAGGTATGTTCTACAATCGACAAAAATAAAGATTCCAACGTTTTATCGAATAAAATCGTATCTAGCAATCATATTTTACACATAAATGATATAAAAAGCACATTGTTAGTAAGATAAATGATTGTTCAACTTATTAATATTTTTTTTAAATCGATTAATTGCTATTTTTAAATAAAAAAGGGGTTTTAGTGGCTTATGGTGTGGATTTATCATGTTCCCAAGGTTTGTAAACACGATAACTTTTGAAAATATCAATTGTTTAACTCAATCTATTTTTTAATCTCTTCATCTATCATGTGCGAAGCCACTGAATGTAAATGGCAGTGTAATTTTGTTTTGTTTAGCTATAATTAATTTTTTTCGGCTCCAAAATAGCGAAATTTTCGTTGATTTGGTAGCCTTGTATGTAAATTATTTCTGTAAATGGGGAGCTACAGCCACAGAGTAGCTCACTAAGTTCGGCGACAGTCGCCGTCGTGAGTTGACATTGTTTCGGTTGTTTGCAGCGGCTCAAAAAGATCGCTGTACAAATAAACAATATTCGAAAAACCAAATTTCTTAAATACTTGGATATAATAATAATAAGAGATTTTTTTTATTACAATATTTTAAAAGCACAGAATAAATAATAGTTGTACATACTAAAAGTAAGTAGTATCAATTTTTTTGTCATGGGTGACATTTTTATGGTTTTCGAGGGTGTTGAAACCGATAGGGTTGTAGAAATGTAAATCCAAGATGGCGACCGCAATAGGTATCAATTTTTTCATCATGGATGTCATTTTCATGGTTTTCGAGAGTATTGAAGCCGATAGTGCTGTTGAAATGTAAATCCAAGAAAGCGGCTGCAATAGGTATAAATTTATTCATCATGGGTGTCATTTTCATGGTTTTCGAGGGTGTTGAAGCCGATAGTGCTGTCGAAATGTAAATCCAAGGCGGCGGCTGCAATAGGTATACATTTTTTCATCGTGGGTGTCATTTTCATGGTTCTCGAGGGTGTTGAAACCGATAGTGCTGTCGAAATGTAAATCCAAGATGGCGGCTGAATTAGGTACCAATTTTGTCATCATGGGTGTCATTTTCATGGTTTATGAGGGTGTTGAAGCCGATAGTGCTGTCGAAATGTAAATCCAAGATGGCGGCTGAATTAGGTACCAATTTTGTCATCATGGGTGTCATTTTCATAGTTTTCGAAGGTGTTGAAGTCGATAGTGCTGTCGAAATGTAAATCCAAGATGGCGGCTGCAATATGTATAAATTTTTTCATCATGGGTGTCATTTTCATGGTTTTCGAAAGTGTTGAAGCCGATAGTGCTGTCGAAATGTAAATCCAGGATGGCGGCTGAATTAGGTATCAATTTTTTCATCATGGGTGTCATTTTCATGGGTTTCGATGGTATTGAAGCCGATAGTGCTGTCGAAATGTAAATCCAGGATGGCGGCTGAAGTAGGTACCAATTTTTTCATCATGGGTGTCATTTTCATGGTTTTCGAGGGTGTTGAAGCCGATAGTGCTGTCGAAATGTAAATCCAAGATGGCGGCTGAATTAGGTACCAATTTTGTCATCATGGGTGTCATTTTCATGGTTTTCGAGGGTGTTGAAGCCGATAGTGCTGTCCAAATGTAAATCCAAGATGGCGGCTGAGGAAGGTACCAATTTTTTCATAATGGGTGTAGTTTTCATGGTTTTCGAGGGTGTTGAAGCCGATAGTGCTGTCGAAATGTAAATCCAAGGTGGCGGCTGCAATAGGTATCAATTATTTTTTCATGGGTGTCATTTTCGTGGTTTTCGAGAGAGTTAAAGCCGATAGGGTTGTTGAAATGTAAATCTAAGATGGCGGCTGCAATAGATATCAATTTTTTCACATTGGTTGTCATTTTCATGGTTTTCGAGGGTGTTAGGCCGATAGTGCTGTCGAAATGTAAATCCAAGATGGCGGCTGCAATAGGTATAAATTATTTCATCATGGATGTCATTTTCATGGTTTTCGAGAGTGTTGAAGCCGATAGTGCTGTCCAAATGTAAATCCAAATTGGCGGCTGCAATAGGTATAAATTTTTTCATCATGGGTGTAATTTTCATGGTTTGCGAGGGTGTTGAAGCCGATAGTGCTGTCGAAATGTAAATCCAAGATGGCGGCTGCAATAGATACCAATTTTTTCATCTTGGGTGTTATTTTCATGGTTTTCGAGGGTGTTGAAGCGGATAGTGCTGTCGAAATGTAAATCCAAGATGGCGGCTGCAATAGGTGTAAATTTTTTCATCATGGGTGTCATTATCATGGTTTTCGGGGGTGTTGAAGCCGATAGTGCTGTCTAAATGTCTTTAAACTACTTTCAAAAATACCGTATAATCATGTTATACGTAATTTATTAATGCGCTTACCATCATCATCATCATTACAGCCCTTCACAAGTCTACTGCTGAACATAGGCCTCCCCCAAAGAATGCCACAAAGCACGGTCCTGAGCCACCTGCATCCATCGACTTCCTGCATGTCTTACCAGGTCGTCACTCCATCTCGTGGGGGGACGCCCTACACTTCACCTACCGGTACGAGGCTGCCACTCGAGAACCTTTCTTCCCCATCGGTTTTCGGTTCTTCGAGCTATATGGCCGGCCCACTGCCACTTCAGCTTACTAATCCGTTTGGCTATGTCAGTTACTCTGGTTCTACTGCGGATATCCTTATTCCTAAGTTTATCGCGCAGAGAAACTCCAAGCATAGCCCTCTCCATAGCTCGCTGAGCGACCTTGAGCTTCCTCATACGGCCAGCAGTGAGGACCACGTCTCAGTTCCGAAAGTCATCACTGGCAACACGCACTGGTTGTACAATTTCTTTTTAAGGTTTTGAGGTATGTCTGACGAGAAGATGTGTCGTAGCTTCCCGAACGCTGCCCAGCCGAGTTGAATCCGTCGATCGACCTCTCGGTCCAAATTAGGCTTACCTAGTCGGACTATTTGTCCCAGGTGAACATACTCGTCAACAACTTCGAGCTTAGTGCTCCCAACAACTACCGGCATAAGTGTGACATGGACATTAAACATAATCTTTGTTTTTTCCATTTTCATCTTAAGACCTATCCGTTAGGAGACACTATTGAGGTCATTGAGCATAGTGCTTAAGTCCTCCTGCGATTTTGCCATAAGGACTATATCGTCGGCAAATCGAAGGTGAGTGATGTACTCGCCATTGATGTTAATACCGTATCCTTTCCAGTCCAGAAGCTTGAAAACGTCTTCCAATGCAGCGGTGAAGAGTTTCGGGGATATAACATCACCCTGTCATACACCTCTCTGCAATTGGATAGGTTTCGTACTCTGGGTGTGTACTCGGATAGCCATCGTAGCTCTACTGTACAAACACTTCAGCACTTCGATATACCGACAGTCAACTTGGCACCGCTGAAGGGACTGCAGCACCGCCAAAATTTCGATGGAATCAAAGGCTTTCTCATAGTCCACATACGCCAGACATAGTGGCAAATTGTACTCTTCGGACTTCTGTACAATTTGCCGTAGGGTATGTATGTGGTCTATGGTGCTAAAGCCCTTTCGGAAACCGGCTTGTTCGGGAGGCTGGAAGTCGTCAAGTCTGCGCGCGAAACGATTCGTTATGACTCTCGAAAACAGCACGTAGACGCGGCTCACTGGGGAAATCGGTCTGTAATTGTTCAAGAAAGCGTTGTCACCTTTCTTGAAGAATAAGACCACCGAACTTTTGCTCCACGCCTCCGGTGTAATGCCACCGTTAAGGACGGTATTAAAGAGCTTCTTAAGGACTTCAAGTACCGGTCTTCCACCCACTTTCAGAAGCTCCGCTGTAATTCCATCCTCGCCTGGGGTCTTGCCGTTTTTAAGGTGCTGGAGGGCCATTCTAATCTCGCTCAGACTGACGTCCGGGATATTTTCGGATAAGACTCGCTCTTGGATCGTTACTCACACTTCCGTGTGGCTCCAACGAACGGCAAAATCTCAGGTACCCCGGAAACGATGCTGCCACATTCGGTGTTCAGCTTTGACAGTTGGCTCTTTCTGGCAGACAGATCTCTGGCAAAGACTTTGGAGCCTTGGTTCCGCTCGATCGCTTCTTCAATACGAGCTGTATTGAAGTTGCGTAACTCCCGCCGCATGCATTTAAAGATCTGTCTGTTCAGTTGCCTGTATGCTGTCAAGTCTGTTGAAGAATGCAGCCTCATCTCCCGTCTAACAGCCATGAGATTAAGAGTGTGATCGGAAAGTTTTTGTGTTCTTCTGCGGCGGGTCTTGCAGAACTTAGCTCCAACCGCATGGACAGATTCCACGAGCTTGTCATTCATATCGTCCACTTCATTGCAGTCTTCTAGGCACTGAAAACGGTTTTGTAACTCGAGCTGAAAGGTTTCGGGACTTTGGATTAGAGCACGAGGGGGACGGAGCGTTGACTTCATTAGACGAGACCTCTCAAACTTAACATTTAGGTTCAGTGTGCCTCTAATCATTCGGTGATCGCTGCCGGTTTTCACCCTCGCGATCACTGAGACATCACTGAACAGTTGTCGTCTGGTCGTCATAATGAAGTCAATCTCATTTTTTGTCGAACGTCGGGTCTCGACCAGGTCCACTTCCTGTGGGGCCGCTTCTTAAAGAAAGAGTTCATCATAAAGAGTCCCTCTTTCTCCATGAAGTCGGCCAGCTGCTGGTCCCTTGGGTTCCGTTGCCCTATTCCAAATTTCCCTACTTTCAGTTCACCGTCCTCTCTTGTGCCTAGTTTTGCATTGAAGTCTCCCATTAACACCGTATATTGGGTTTTGGAGGAATGCATGGATCTAGAGATATCCTCATACATTTCCTCCACCTCCTCATCGGGGTTAGCCGAGGTTGGTGCGTAAACCTGTATGACCTTCAGCGAATACCGTTTGGTGATTCTGAGTATAAGGTACGCAACCCTTGTCGACACACTCCCAATCTTTATAACGTTGTTAATGAGAGACTTGTGGACGATAAATCCGACACCTCCTTGGGACAGATGGTCGCCCTCCCGGTGATAGAGCAAGTTGCCGGATTCAAGGATTACCGTGTCCTCCCCCTCTCTTCGCACTTCGGATAATCCTATAATATGCCAGCGCAACTTGTCTATCTCTTCTTCCAGCTTCACGATCTTCTCGTCAGTCCTCAGGGTGCGTGCGTTGTACGTTGCCAGGTCGAGTCGTCGTAGGTTGCAACTAAACCTCCATCGGAGATTCTTAGCAACCCCTGCCCCGCCGTTACCATGGTCGCTACCGTAGCCAGGAATTGCGGGGCCGCCGGGGACTGGGGGCCGTCTCTTTGTTACTCTCGTCATTGGGGGGTAATTGCCATAGTTGCCACGCTTGGCGAGCGGTTGGCAACCGCAGTTTTTTTATTGTAACTTTGGCTATTATCAGGAAGATGCTGTTGCCGAATTCCTGCCTGTTTCCCTTTGTCGCCTTTTACGACACCCACGGGAGGATATGGGGTAGTGGATATTCTTGTCCGCCACTACACGGCACTGTGCGTAAGGCATGCCCAATTGGATTTACCAATTTATCTTTATAATTATAATCGTTGGTGCGACTATTAGGTGGACTGTGTATTTGACAAGTACGTGTTCCATCAAATAGTGAGTGCACGTTGGGGCCCATAGACATCCACATATTAAGAATCAAAATGCAGATGCACTGTCACCCTTGCGGATTGGAGCATGCCTCGTTTTCAATACAAAGGAAAACCGGAGATAGTTATCTACATGCACCTAATGAGACAAACACCATACGAGACAAACACCATACGAGACAAACACCATACGAGACAAACACAGTAAATTCCAATTTAAAATGACTGTTTGCTATTATTTCAAATTGCTTTCACTGGAGGGAAATAAACTCGCAAACTTCACAAATAATTGCTTGTATTTAAAGTGCAGAATAACATATTTTTTCTTAATTCTTTATACATATAATCGTTGGGACGTCTGTTAGTTAGTTAGTTAGTTAGCTAGCAACTTTTATATTGTACTTCCAAGAACTTTGTACCTTTTTATAATTTAAGCAACTGTAATTGAGCTAAGAGCCCATTCAGATCTCTACTCTTTTATCAGCGAAGCCGACAACTTTTGAATTTTTTTTGTACCTAATTAGGCCCGCTTTCCACTTTTATGGTTTCGGAGGCATAAATATTTAAATAATGAAGTGTGCTGTGAGTTTATGTATTTTTTTAAGATTGGTGGCTGCGTCAGAAAATATAACGTCTAACATGTAGTGGATTCCATATCACAGCCTATTGTCAGGTTTTTGCGATGAATACAGGTGATAATCGACTCCTGATTTCAAAACGGTAACAAAACGGAATAATCGGAAACTGTTTAGTGCGTAGAAGATATAGATGATAGTTTTTATTTATCCAAGATAAAAGAGATAGCATTACGCCAGCATGCTTGTTTGATAAAGTGTTGACAATTCCACCATAGGAGATGAGAATGTGGAAACTTATCGCAAGCGCTGCGATGCGCTAGTACAAAGCTTCCGCACTCTCATTCACTCTGACCTTACTATACAAAACATTATTGTAGGGACTAACTACACTTTTATTATTTAAAATGATAATTTAATATGATATTGATAATGATAGATAAAATGATAACGACTGCTTGATATGAGTGCTTGAATTGCACTTTTATTACTTAAAACGATAATTTAATATGATATTGATAATGATAGATAAAATGATAATGACTGCTTGATATGAATGCTTGAAGTGCACTGCTCGCCTAGTACAGGGCGTTAAAGTGCTGTGTTATTAAGACTGCTAAGTTAACAAATTGAATACATTTAGGTCATTGAGAAATATGTACGTTTCACCGTACATCTTGCACCTCTCGAGAAAGACAACGAGGGGTGAAGTTAGATTACTGCTTAATAACATTGTAAGTAACTTACATACTTAATGTTAACAATTAAAGTAGGTAAAATTTTTAACAATAAATATATGACAAATTATCCTAATGAGAATAACTATAATAAAATATTAAAGTGTCAAATAAGAAAAGAAAAACTAACTAATAATTTAATGATTACATGGCAGCAAACGATAGGATTTTTATAGTAACAACTATTTAATAGTTTCGGCTAGTGCAAATGACTGATAGATGATATAATGTTTAATGAGAAGTGACAATGTGATACTTATATGTAACAATTATCCTATAGTTCACGTGTTACAGGACACGACATATTCATTCACAAGGCACCTCAATCTTAATTAAACGATTACATTAGATAGGAGAGGTAGCCTTATCGACACTTATTACTGATTCGCGTATATCTATCGGAACACTTTGCACGTGACGTACATTCACCACCACTTGATTAGCACTGTCACTATCCGCTGGGTGTGCAGCCTCCCCAGGCTGCCGCTGGTCGTGCGACGAACTCATAGAGGGTCCCGCCGGCGCCGCAACGCGTAGGCAACACCTCGCTCTTAACCGTTGAAACGCGAAGACACCGCTCACAAGCAACAGTGAGCTGGTGATGATATACCTGAGCGCATAGTGGTGTACATCGTGAATGCTTAGTTTACCACGAGACTGTTCCTTTAGTTCCGCTATTTGCATATTAAGTACACGCCATTTTGATCTTGCTCGTCTGCTCGTAATTGTGTGTTAAGTCGAATGCTAGATGTGTTGATCAATTTGTTTAAAATTGCCATCTCTGGGAATTCCGCGTTTTCGCTGATATTAATTTTATTGAGGGATAAGTCGCTCACGTCCGTAGGTTTCGACCACCTAACCCTAGGCCCACCCTACACGTGTCCCCCGGGTGGTGCTAAACGAGCGACAAAGCCGAAACGACAGACTCGGCTCCTCGCCGTGTGGTAGCGGCGTAAAATTTACCACCCCTTATGTCGCACCATGAGCCAACAACTCAAAGAAATGGCCCCGAGTTCCCGGCGCCCCTTTAATGGGGCAGGGGTACGAAGAATCTCCGGGAGGAAAACCGGCGACGAGGTTCGCCACCCGTCACGTCCTGTCTCCTGGAGGGGCGAAAAGTGGATTGCGGAGGCCCGTCTGGCTACGCTGAATGTATGTGGAGCAATGAATGATAAGATGGATGAAATATGCGAAATGATGAATGATAGAGGAATAGATGTATTATGTGTGAATGAGACGAAACGAAAGGGAAAAGATGTCACTGCACATGGCATGTATACCGCTTACTGGTCTGGTGTAGACGAGACCGAGCGGGCATGCCAGGGAGTCGGTGTCATCCTTTCAGAAAGAATGGGTCAATGTGTGAAAAAGTATGAATGTGTAAGCCCAAGGCTGCTGTGGATACGAATGAAAGTGAGCTTAAAGAAGTTGTTTGTGCTTGGGGTGTACGCCCCAGATATGTCTAAGCCCACTTATATCCGAGAGCAGTTTTGGGACATGGTAAGGCTGGTGTTGACGAAGTGCAAGGAAAATGAAAATATTATTATGTTAGGAGATTTAAATGGAAGGGTGGGAGTGAAGAGGTCTGGTTATGAAAGGATATTAGGAGCGTTTGGCGATGAAAGAATAAATGAGAATGGTGAAGACCTCCTCACCATATGTGTGGAAAATAATCTTTTTGTGGCGAACACTTTCTTTCGCCATAAGAGGATTCACATGTATACATGGGAAAGAGGGGATGATAGAAGCATGATAGATTTCATAATTGTGGATGGAAGAATGAGGAGCGCAGTGGTAGATACAAGGGTTTACCGGGGGTCCAACGTAGGGACGGATCATTACTTGGTCTTATGCCGAATTAATGGTCTATTCAAGCGTTGGCGGCATCGGACATCTGTGTCTACCACTGCGTTACAGCGTATAAGAATAGAGAGGTTACAAGCTGAAGGTGTGAAAGAGAAGTATAAATGCAGACTGAGGGAAAATATAAGTGTGTTGAATGAATTTTGTATGAATGATTTAGACTTGAAGAATGTATGGAATAATGTTAAAAAAGTTTTGGTGGATACAGCCACCGAAGTATGTGGTGTAAGTAAGAGAACGAATGAAAGGAAAAGTAATACTTTGTGGTGGGATAATGAGGTACGGATGGAAGTTGAAGCAAAGAAGAGTGCATGGCTAAATTTACTAGCAACCAAAGCTGGTAATTCTGGCGGTATGAATGATGAGATTGAAAGAAAAAAGGCAGACTTTAGACGTATAAATAAGAGAGTAAAAGAAGTTGTTGAAAGGAAAAAGCAAGAAAGAATAGATAAGAATGATAGAAGAATATCTGATAACTTCCAGGCAAATATTAAAATGTTCTGGAAGCTCGTAAGAACTGCCAGAGGAAATTCAAAACAGCCTAGAATGAATGCTATACGAGACGAGAATGGCTGCATGCTGAATGATGAAGTTTCGAATTTAATGAGATGGAGGGAATACTTTGAAAGCGTGTTTAAGAGTGAAGAGTCGTCTGAAGTAAGTGAAATGGAAATTCCGGAAGAAGTGGAGAGAGGTAGAGAAATAAGTGTAGATGAAATAGTGAAAGCAATGAAAAGCATGAAAGCAGGTAAGGCAGCCGGATATGATAGAGTATCACTCGAAATGATAAGGGCTGGAGAGGGTGTGGTTGCAGGCCTGCTGTACACCTTGTTTAATTTATGTTGGGAACTGAAGCGGGTACCGGAAGACTGGTGCAAAGCCGTTATAGTCCCAATATATAAGGGAAAGGGGTCGCACCAGGACTGTAAAAACTACCGTGGTATCAGCTTGCTTAGCATTGTGGGTAAACTGTATGCTGTTTGTTGAAAGAGTTATGGAAGAAACTAATGGAAAAATTTGGGATGTGCAAGCTGGATTTAGAAAGGGGATGGGGTGTACGGATCAAGTCTTTTCCATGCGCATGATTGCGGAGAAATTTTTGGCCAAAAACCAGAAAGTTTTTTGTGCGTTCATGGACTTGGAAAAGGCTTATGACAGAGTGGACAGGAACGTGTTATGGCAAACACTGACCACATTTGGGTTGAGCGCTGGTCTGATACAGGCATTGAAGTCTCTATATAGGGACTCTAGTGCCTGTGTCAGGATCAACGGGGCCTACTCGGACTGGTTTGGCATCCATAAAGGTGTCAGACAGGGCTGTGTGGCTTCCCCGTGGCTGTTCAACCTATTTATGGACAGTTGTTTGGAAAATTTGAAAGTAGAAGAATGCGGGTTAAGAATGGGTGATTTAACCGTCAAATGCCTTTTGTGCGCCGATGATCAAGTCATACTTGCGTCTTCGGCAGCCGAATTGCAAATGATGGTTACATTAATGAACAGGAAATTAAAAGAAAAGGGAATGAATGTGAACGCAAGTAAGACGAAAGTTTTGGTTTTTGAAAGAGAAGAAAGTAAAACGATATGTGAAATAAGAATAGAAGGGGAGTTGGTAGAGCAAGTAGATGAGTTTGTGTATTTGAGATGTGTGTTTAGCAGGGATGGTAGATATGATAAGGATATAGAACGACGAGTGAATGCAGGAAATAGAGTGAATGGGGCTTTACACTCTATTGTGAAAAGTCAGAATGTGTCCAAAAAGGCACGTATGGCAATTCACAATGCTGTGTTGGTGCCTACTTTAATGTATGGTAGTGAAAGTTGGGTGTGGCAGAAGAAGCACGAGAGTAGAATAAATGCTGTAAAAATGCGATCATTAAGGAGTATGTTAGGGATTAATCTGAAGGACAGAGTGAGAAATTGTTTAATAAGAGAAGAGTGTGGTTTGCAAGATGATGTTGTGACCAGGATTAAGAAAGGAATGCTTCGGTGGTTTGGTCATGTAGAAAGAATGAATGAGGAAAGAGTGACAAAGCAAATTTATGTTGCAGAGGTGAACGGCAGAGTCGGGAAGGGTCGCCATAGGCGAAAGTTTATCGACCAAATTGGCGATATGTTGAAAATGGGCCAAATCAAGAGTACCTTTAACCGACGAGCGTGTATGCGTAGGTATATGGATGTGGAGGAAGCGAGAGAGGTCTGTCAGGATCGTGCCAAATGGAAGTCCATAGTCTCTGCCTACCCCTCTGGGTGACAGGCGTGAGTGTTTATAGATATAGATATAGATTATAGATGATGAAATTATTGTGTGCAAAAATTGCAAAGTCCGTTCCTTTCATGTTACACATAGAGGCAAGATGTAGGTTTCCATTGCCTCTCAGTTGTTGTGACGACACTGTATGGGCAGATAATGCGCACTGCGCATTCTTCGCAACACGTGAACAGCCAGCTGTTATCGGCTTGTAACTTAACCCAGCTCTCTCGGCAACTTGATACTTCTGACGAACAAGGTGATATGCTCGTGCCACTGTTAGGTAATTAACTTAATATCGCATACCGGTAGTTTAATGTTTATATCGTACACAGGCTTATCTAGGGAGCATAATAATTTTTCCTCAGACAAATGAAGGCAAGATGAAAAATCGAATTCTGATAAAAATATAACTGAGTCTCTACTGATATTGAAGCCAATATAAGGAAAGTTGGAAATAATATTGTAATAATGATTGTTCCGTTTTTGTGGTACACCGATAATTTTGTCTAATTCATAGATGTCACCCCCCTAATAAGGATGTAAACTCTTCATTGAAGTAACCCTATCCAATACGAAAATTCTTCTTGGCGTTTGTTACAGTCCTTTTCTTCATATTGACTATTTCTCTTCTTTCGAATATTTATTAGAAAGTTTAATCCCATTTTATACTCACACTATAATCATGGGTGACTTTAACACATGCCTACTCAAGGGTGACTATCGGTGTGAAAAGCTAAAATCATTACCCGAGGCATGTAATTTACATATATTACCACTATCTGCTACGCATAAAATGCCTGACTGTACTCCATCACTACTTGACTTAATTATTGTATCCTCTCCAGATTTTGTCCTGAAACATGGCCAGCATGACGCTGATCTCTTCTTTCATCATGATTTTTTGTTTCTTACATACAAATTTCGTCCTCTTAAAGCAAAATCGAGAATCCTTCTGCAACGTAATTTTAGTGGAATGGACAAAGAACGTCTTCTGGAAGATGCTCGTCGCATGGACTGGTCAGCTGTTGAAAATGCCTCAACAGTCGACTTGAAAGTCGAGTTATTTAACTCCTTTCTTATCCAACTTTATGACATCCATGCCCCAGTAAAACCAATAAAAATGAAACAATTACCTGCACCTTGGTTAACTGATAGTCTAAAAAAACTTATTATAAAAAAAGGATTTGCTAAAAGTTAGTTAAAAGCTGATAAATCTGAGAAAAACTTACGATATTATAATAAAGTACGGAATCGCTGCAATACATTGTGTAGGGATGCACAAAGACGCCATATTCATAAATCCGTCGAAAACGGCGACGCAGCCAAAGTTTGGAAGTTTCTTCAGTCTCTTGGAGTTGGTAAAACATCCAATAATTTTCCTCATCATAATGTTGATGTTGAATTCCTTAACAAACACTTTACCTGTTCTAGCACATTAGATAGCTCAGATAAAGACCGGACTCTGAGTATTCTTTCTTCAATACCAACTCCTGATTTTCCACCGTTTAATTTCTCTCCTTTCACTGATAGTGATGTTAAAAAGAACATTTTGTCCATCTCGTCCAAAGCCGTGGGTGATGACAATGTTAGTCGTAACATGATCTTACCTATCCTAGAATTTGTTACTCCTATCCTCACCCATATCTTGAATAAATCCATCTCCTCTTCAAAATTTCCTGATGTTTGGAAAAGTGCACTTGTAACGCCTCTCCCAAAAAAAGCCCATGCTTTGCATTTTTCCGACTTTCGTCCTATCTCAATTCTCCCGTTTTTATCCAAACTCCTGGAGAAACTAGTTTTCTTTCAGTTTAATCTCTACCTAAATAGAAATTGTATCCTGGATCCTCTCCAATCTGGTTTCCGATCTGGTCATAGTACGACAACAGTGTTGGTTAAAGTTACTGATGAAATTCGACGAGGTATGGATAACAAACAGCTCACTGTGTTAGTATTGCTTGATTTTAGCAATGCGTTTAACACTGCTGATTTTGACATCTTATTAAGTGTGTTACGTTCTATTAACATATCTCCTCCGGTGATTGGCTGGTTTCATAGTTATCTTTACGACCGACGGCAGCGTATTCGCATCAAAGATGAGTTCTCATCTTGGTGCGAATTACGGGCTGGCGTGCCTCAAGGTGGGTTGCTGTCTCCTTTACTTTTTGCTATATTCATTAATTCTATCTCTCAAAATATTACTTCTTTCTATCACATGTATGCAGACGATCTCCAAATCTACACTCAGTCAACTCTGTTAAATCTGCCTTCTGCTGTTGCCACCATCAACAATGACTTAGCGGCGATAAACCAGTGAAGTCAGCGTTATGGTCTAAAAATTAATCCGTTCAAGTCCCAGGCTATAGTTATTGGTGGTTGAGGGATGGTCTCCAGAGTTGACTGGAACAACCTACCCTCGGTGACATTAAATGATGTTGTCATACCCTACAGTAAATCTGTAAAAAATCTGGGAATATATCTAGATTCTACCTAGTCGTGGTCGCAGCAGTTAAAACAAGTGAGCAAAAAGGTGTTTGCTACTATGGGTTTACTTCGTCGTTTACGTTTTTTTCTCCCCATTCCCACTAAGATTATGTTAGCACAATCCTTACTTCTCTCTATTCTCGATTATGCGGACGCAAGTTATCTCGATTTAACTGAAGACCAACTGAACAAACTTGAGCGAATTCAAAATATTGCTATTAGGTTCATATTTGGTTTGCGCAAATATGATCATGTATCCGAATATCGTTTACAGCTCAAGTGGTTACCCATTCGCTTCCGCCGGAATCTGCAAAACTGTATCTCTTTTGTACTGTGTGTTGTTCAATCCTTTGACTCCAAGCTACTTGAAGGAAAACTTTAAGTTTCTTGGTCATGATCGACCTGATAGAGTTCTTCGGTCAGCCGGCGAACTAATTCTAGAACCATGTTCATTTCGAACAAAATTTATGAAATATTCTTTTACGAGCCAAGCCATAAGGTTATGGAATGAACTTCCACTCTAAATTCAACGTGCACAAACTTTGGAAAGATTCAAAAGTGTCGTCAAGAAGCATTACCTAAAACTTTGTGGTTATTGATAACCAATTCTAGCAACAGATAGTTATTCTGTTTTTTTTCCTCTTTGTTTTGTATTTATTTATTTATTATCTATGTATATATATATATGTATGTGTATATATTTATATATATATATATATATATATATATATATATATATATATATATACCTATTTATTAATATGTATGTTTATTTTATTATTATTTTTTTATGTATTATTGTGGTATTTCAACAAAATTTAGTTTAGTTTATTTAGATATTAGTATGTAAGTGTAACATAAAACGCACCAACTCCTACTGTTCTTAATTCCAGTTTCTCTTTAGCCCAAAGGTTGTCTGGAAGAGATCGCTCTTTAGCGATAAGACCGCCTTAATGTACATACGTATATATTAAGTTTTCTCTGTAATGTTTTTATTCGTTGTATATGTGTGGTGTACAATAATGTATATACTACTACTACTACTACTAAGGATGTCTTTATTTCTATAATTAAATACTTGTCGGTCATTCTCGCCGAAGCGCGTAGTAGTTTATATAATTGCTTAATATTGGATCTGTCTACTAGAAGTACGAGATCGCCGTGTAGTTGCCCAGATATGATATCCATTTGCTTCTGCAATTGCTCCAGCAGCAATATATGGGTACTTATATTATGCCCTTGATAAATGTCAGTCACTGTGTCAATTAACGTTTGTTGTATGCTTTTTATTTTAGTAATAATAATAATGTGGGATGTTAGAGCCGATAGTGAAAAGTATATGCCATTGTTTGTATCTATACGAATTCTATCTGTGTCTAATTTCAAGCTATTAATGTGTTGTTCAATGAGAGCGTAGTCTATATTCATGATATATTCACGTCTCTGTAATATGATCGATTCAGCTTCCATGATGATAGTTTGGTTATGAATTAGTTTATGTAAATGATTTTCATTAAATCTGATAGTTTCTATGTCCTTTTGATATTGCTCAGCAAACCTCTCATCTAAAACACCGAATAAAGTATTCGCAATATATCCAACGCCATGTACTAATTCTCTCTTCTGTCTTCTGATATTCTGATTATTTGATAAAATAGTGTTTTAATGATTAATCTCATCGAGTTCATGTTCCAGCTATAAGGTAATGCTCTCAAATTGGGTGTTTGTTTCTGATTTATATGTTTTCATCATATATAATATGTAGTTTTGTATGTTGTTTTCACTCTGCCAGTAGGTATTCATATTATAATATAGTATAAGTTTCCATTCATTCCGTTATTCCCGCTTCAAAACTCTGTTGGTACCTACAAAGTTTGTTCCATTATCGCTATATATACGTGACTGGGAATCCCTCGACGAGAACAGAACCGTTGGAATGCTGGTAAGAATGCTGAAGTAGTTAAGTCTGATACGAGCTCCAAATGAACCGATTTGCTGCAGGAATAAACGAATATTGCAATATAACTCTTTGAAGTGCGTATTGCTCATCTTCAGTTCCACATGCCCTTCATTTAGAATATGATTAAAGTCGTTGCTAAATTCATAGGATTGCGTGATTTTGATAATGATGGTTAAAGCTCTATTTAGCTTCACAGGTGATAATGTTAATGACCTGCTTATCACGCAGTTATTTGATGCGTCGCGCCGGACTCGAGTGCGCGCGATGAAACGTAATACCCATGCTATTGTTCTTACAATATGGGTGAGTGAACTGCATTTTTTTTTTGTTGATTAATAGACAATTTGTTTGATAATCCGGTTACGGATGCTCCCAAGTCACGGAGATGATGCTGTTGCCAAGTTCTCCGGTATCCTAATGCATTATATGTGTCTTCTTAATCTCGTCGGTGAGACCCGCTTGTGGAAGGCCGACTCGACCGATTCGCTATTACACTTCAGACACAGAAACACAAAGGCAAAAAATGCTTTAAGTGATTGATAGAGTAATGATTACCAATCACTGCCATTAGTGATGATGTATGCTGTAGCGGGAAGTTGTTCACTGCGCAATTGCTTGAAAAAGTCACGTGTCGTTTTTGCTGAATAGGCGGTAATACACGGGCAGCACTAAACGGGCGAAACGAAGACACGTTGTCGAACCGCGTGGTCCCGCTTATATCTTACCGGCACTAGATCAATGCTCGAAGAACCATAAAGATCTACGGAACACCTTTAAATGATTTATGATATAAGAAAAAAATATATTATTTAAATTTAATAATGATATTAATACAAAATTGATAATGATATAGAACGCGTCACGTTCATGATCTATTCTTGCTCCGCTTAGTACATCCGCTTGGTACCATAAAGATGTACGGAACACCTTTAAATGACATATGATATAAGAAAAAATTATATAATTTAAACTTAATAATGATATTGATAATGATATAGAATACGTCTCGTTCATGATCTATTCTTGCTCCTCTTGGTACATCCGCTTGGTACCATAAAGATGTACGGAACACCTTTAAATGATATATGATATAAGAAAAAATGATATTATTTAACTTTAATAATGATATTGATACAAAATTGATAATGATGTAGAACGCGTCCGCCGCGTTCGGAATGAAAACGTACGTCCAGGTCTTTCCTCGGTCAAAGGCTCATAGCTTCGTAGATGCGCTCTAATGCTGACAAATCTCTCCTTCAGACTTTCACGTTCATGATCTATTCTTGCTCCACTTGGTACATCCGCTTGTACCATAAATATGTATGGAACACCTTTAAATGACATATGATATAAGAAAAAATGATTTTATTCAAACTTAATAATGATATTGATACAAAATTGATAATGATATAGAACGCGTCCGCCGCGTTCGGAATGAAAACGTACGTCCAGGTCTTTCCTCGGTCAAAGGCTGATAGCTTCGTAGATGCGCTCTAATGCTGACAAATCTCTCCTTCAGACTTTCACGTTCATGATCTATTCTTGCTCCGCTTGGTACATCCGCTTGGTACCATAAAGATGTACGGAACACCTTTAAATGATATATGATATAAGAAAACATGATTTTATTTAAACTTAGTAATGATATTGATACAAAATTGATAATGATATAGAACGCGTCCTCCGTGTTCGAAATGAAAACGTGACGTAAATTTATTTTCCAAAAAATTTAAAAATTCTGATAAAGTTGGCCATTTCTTCCGGTATCCATTTTTCCCTCTAAGTTTACTTTTTAAAAACTGCATTCTGGGCGTTTGACAAGGTTCGATTGGTATGAAGTGCTTCGCAAAACAAATCCTTAAATGATACCCACTGATGATATTGATATAGTCCGTAGTCTTCCTATCAGACTTGTCCTTCTTGAAATTGGTATACAAATTTTCAATTGCTGTTGATAGCTGCTGCTGCGTAGTGAGGACATCGTTGTCAGACATCATGATATAATGATAAGTAAAATGGAAAGATCTTACTTGATATGATGCTGCTTGCTGATTGTGCTGAGGTAGTTGGCGCGTTCGTGCTGTAGTGGTAGTGAGTACTCAGTGGAGATGCTGATACGCTGATACGCTCCAAGCTGCTACTGCTGGGCGCCGCTCCAAGACTCGCTACGCCCTCGAATCTGCTTGATACTTGATGCTTGGTTACACCGATGGCCAGAGCATATTGATAATGACAAGAAGCTGCACACTTATTAGTACAGACCGAAAGGCTATTGCACACGTCACTTAGTGCACTACGTCGCAATAGGTCACTGAGCGGAAACACTTTTTCCGGTCGTTAAAATCCGAATTTTAAGTCCCGCTACGGAGCTCGAAGGTCCAAAATAATGAATGCTTGTACTTGATTGTGAAATGCTTGGTGTGCTTGATGAATGCTTGAAGAGGGCTTGTTTGGTTGTGATATTGATAATGATAGATAAAATGATAACGACTGCTTGATATGAGTGCTTGAAGAGGATTTGTTTAGTGTGCTTGGTGAATGCTTGCTTGGTTTGCTTGGTGAATGCTTGGAGTGCTTACTTGGTGTACTTGGTGAATGCTTGCTTGGTTTACTTGGTGAATACTTGATATTGTTACTGGTTCTCAGTGTATTTGCAGACTCAGTACATGTAGAGCACCGTCTCAATTCGGCTAGTGAGACCCGCTGGTGGGAGGCCAACCGAACCGATCACACTGCACTTGAGATCCACAAAACACTGATCAGTTTGCTCGAAGGACCAAAAAAAATGTAGGGATTAAATACACTTTTATTATTTAAAATGATAATTTAATATGATATTGATAATGATAGATAAAATGATAACGATTGCTTGATATGAGTGCTTGAATTGCACTTTTATTATTTAAAATGATAATTTAATATGGTATTGATAATGATAGATAAAATGATAATGACTGCTTGATATGAATGCTTGAAGTGCACTGCTCGCCGAGTACAGGGCATTAATGTGCTGTGTTATTAAGACTGCTAAGTTAACAAACTAAATACATTTAGGTCATTGTGAAATATGTACGTTTCACCGTACAATTATTGATATATTTCTGTAATAAAAAAACGAGCGAACCTAACAATAGTCGCATATGATGTGTAAAATGTGACATCTTTCCTTGATTATATGCAACATTAACATTATATCCTGAGAAAAAGCTATTTCTTCTTTTTTAATGAATATTTAAAAGATCAGTTGTGCAGCGACAGAAATTAACTTCAAAATGTATAAAAGTTAAATACTGAAATATTTATTCGAATAATTATTCATTATTACATATTTGCATTTTGATGTAAAAAAAAGTTAGCAATCCTAACCTGACGGTAATTTGTTACTGTGGCTATAGAAACATATATTTTTTAAGCAATACGGTCCCATCTAGGGCTAAATTATTCCTTGAGTTATTCTTATTCTATATAATTTTTTTTTTGGTGACGAGAAGTCCGTAGTCTCTTTTTACTGGAAAGGAGGCATTTCATCTCAGTCCTCAGGGATGACAACGCATCTGCATTTTGATTCTTAATCGAGGATAAATATATACAGGGTATTTTTGGAACGCTCCCGAAAACTAAGACAGGCGACAGCACCAAGTATACCTTTGATCATGGGTCACAAATATATTCGATCCTGAAGAAAAAAAATCATCTTTTTACAACGTTTTATTTGCTTTATTCACGCGCCATTATGTTAGTACAGCTAAATGAAACGATAATTTTATAAAAAAATATCATGAAAATACTGAAACATAAAACCAGCAGTGGAAACTGAATGGATATCACCTGACTAATGGAGGTTAATACAATACAATACAATAACTTTATTTCAGGCATCAAGTACTTAAAAATTAAGAACATTGGCCCATAGCAATATATACCCTAACCTAAAAATATATATAAAATATAGACATAACTTAACACTATCTAGGGAACTTTTTTCTTTGGCGCGTCCCTGTATCGGCGAATGTCTCTTTATGTTTTGCAGGAACCTGGAGTACGTAGGATTTGAAGTTCGTTGACCTATTAGACTCCACACGCTACAAATGTAAAGAGATCGGATCCTCAATGCGGCATCGGTTTCGTTCTTCCACGTAACGCAGGACGTCTTCTCCCGACGTACTTTTGTCCAAACGGGAGATGTAGAGTTGTATAGTTGGCTCCACAGCACGCAGAGTTGTACTCGCGTTTATCTTGGCGGTCCCACGCTGTTTACATACGGGTCGCGACCGACGTCTCTTCTCAACAAGAGTAAACCCGTCCTTATCAATCTTGTCTTGGGTCACCATTGGAACTGATTTTATTTCCACATTCTTCCGCTTTCGACCACAAGAGGGTGCCGGTTGTAAAGATTTTCGGGCAACATCCGCAAACGTCTTCCCTTGTTTTGAGGTTGGCTTCGGCGGAGGAGTACCAATGGGTTCAGTCAAGGGTTGAGGTGGTGATGCAATGACGACCGAGGTCGCCCTAGTTTCTCGGTCATCAACCCGCTGACAGACGGTTTCGCGTGACGGAGTCGCAATCATCGGTGAAATATGACTACTATTCCGGTTACCGCGTGTCGTATTTACATTCTGCGACGGCGGTGAATTTGCAGATGTTGCAATTATGTTGTGCAACATATTGACTTGGTTCCTCAGCTCTGTTGCGGCTCGTTCCGATTCCTCAAATTTGGAACGGATGTCGGTAACATCGGCTCTCAACGTGGTGATGTCTTTCAACAATCTAGTGACGTCTACGTGATCGAACGTCACGGGAGGCAGCTTGTTGAGATCACGCGCGACGAAAGTTGGGATGTCATCAGGGTTGGTCTCATTGAATAGCCTGAAGATGTCTTGCATGTCTTTCTTACCGCGTCCATCCCTGTGACGTGTGATAAGACGGATTTGGGTCACGGCTGATGTTAATGTACGCGCGAACGGTGAAAATGAACGCTGGCCTTGAACTTGGGCACTGAGCGATTTATCACATATTGGTACGAAGGGGGCGCGACGGGGGAACAATCCGCCTGTATTACTGTGCCTGCATGCTATTGGTGCCCGCGCTTTGTTCGCTCCAATAATACAGTCGCATACACAGCTTACTTTGCGACTCGCGACGATGTTTTAAAAAGGAAGGGAAGAAAAATTATTTATTTTATGACTGAACTAGTGAAAGAAAAGGTAAATATGATAGGGGAAGGTGAATGGGGAAAATTGTGCAGTAAAGTTAAAAGTGTTGAGGAAGAATACCGAAAAACTTACCATGTGATCGACCTGATGACAGAATTTCAAGCGAAGATGAAAGTGATGATGAATTAGCATCCAGTAACACCAACACACCATCAACATCTGGCTTCCATGTGACCCAAGACGACATAATGGAAACTACTTTATATTTTAAGATAGAAATAACAAATAATGCTCAAGTAAACATTATCCATTTTTAATTCCAACCTTTTCCAAAGTTCTAAGTAGCTAGTAAAGCACCTATTATGATTCTACAATAAAACAATTAATTACTTACTATAATATTATAAAACAATATCCCAATACCATGTTGTACTTTAGAACGCGACTGTAACCGTACTCCCTCCACTCGACCTGTATCTAGCTCGGTGCGAAACAATTATGTAACCCGGCCGGCTCGAGTCGCCTGTCGCCTCACGCTGTGACGCAGTAGGTTTTAATTTTGTCGGGGTTCGTTATTAATCGTAGTTTTTGAAACAGTTCCGTGTTGATATAGTACACGCGTGCGCGAGCAACAGCTCAATCGTTTTATTTATTAAATTGTTATTACTTGTGATTACGTGCTGGTATTATTCTTGTTGTTACGTTTTTTGTTTTAATAATGCTTAACGCGTACGTTTATAGTGATTGTAAATACGGCAACATGTTATGTATCCGAACCTAGGTACACGAAGTATCGCTAAATAAATTGTTAAGACGTCGGGATGGAACAAGTGTGTCATACTGTGCAGTGCACAAAGTGTTGAAGCGTAATCGAATGCGCCCATAAAAATTGCACAAAGTGCAAGCTTTAGTTCCGGCAATCACGACCACCGACGAGTTCTCTGCCGTTGGTTATTATACCAGCAACAACGTGTGCCTGGTTCCATTGAGCACATTATCTGGACGGATGAGTCGACATTTACCAGAAACGGCCTGTGGAACCGAAAAAATACACACGTGTATTCAGAGGCTAACCCGCACGTTGTTCGACAAACCGGGCACCAAACCCGATGGTCGGATAACGTAGGGCAAGTTTATTTAAGGATCGCATACTGGGACCAGTTTTTCTGTCACAGCGACTGAACGGACAGCGATACCTAAACTTTATAAATGAACAGTTGGTTGACATTTTAGACGACTTATCGTTGGCTGAATATCGCCGCACATGGTTCCAGCATGATGGTGCCCCTCCACATGTCGTGAGGTTCGTCCGTGAGCGCCTCAATGAGCTATTTGATGATCGCTGGATCAGCAGACTAGGACCACACGCTTGGCCACCTTGCTCACCAGATCTGACCCCGTTAGACTTCTTTCTGTGGGGTATGTGAAAGAAAGGGTTTTAAATCGTGAGTGTGATAGTGCTGATGAAATACACCAAAGGATCGTGAATGCTTTCGAGAAACTACGTACGGACTGTGTTGAAGACCACACGATAATGCCCCGCCTGCACCCAAATCTACCTTGAAATGAATGGAGCACAATTTGAGCCACATCTCGTAAGACCACGGAGGATTTAGAGCGGTAAGCTGTTTCAAAACTATTTTTTTAAATAACTTAGTACTGGACTAATTTGAATAGGTACATAACTGAATACATGAGAATAATAAACATACCTACACGATGAATAAAAACGCATGACTCCAACCTTGGTTACATTTCATTTAAGTATTTTTTCATTAGCGGGGAATCGAACCAGTTATTTGGGTTTATTTAACCTGTAAATTCGGGTTAAAGTAGCTACGTGGAGACAAGCACAGTGGCAAAATAGTAGGTTAAGTAGATAAGTTAGGTATTTAGACAAGTGTTGTAAATTATTAGGTATTGTGGTATGGCCCGCTAGTTGCGGGCCGCGCGAGTTTGCGTTCGCGCGTACATTGACCTTTAATCAGCTGATATAAATTCAGTAATTCCACTGCTGGTTTTATGTTTCAGTATTTTCATGATATTTTTTATGAAATTATCGTTTCATTTAGCTGTACTAATATGATGGCGCGTGAATAAAGCTAATAAAACGTTGTAAAAAGATGATTTTTTTTTCATCAGGATCGAATATATGACCCATGATCAAAGGTATACTTGGTGCTATCGCCTGTCTTAGTTTTCGGGAGCGTTCCAAAAATACCCTGTATATATATATATATATATATATATATATATATATATATATATATATATATATATATAGATGTTTATAGGCCACTTTAACCACTTACCATCAGGTGGACTGGGTCCTTGTTTGTCACCCTTATTCCACAAAAAATATCCTCCATCCTCCATTACGTTATTGTCCGAGAATTAAAATGTATTGCACTCCTTAGAACTAAGATGAAATTTTTATTGGTAGAGCCATGCTACAGCTGTATTAATAGTATAGTTGTAGCACGAATGGATCGGCTCGACCGGGGAAGGACCACGCTCTTACAGAATACCAGCGTGAAATAGCAGCTTAATGCTGCTGTTTTTCATATAATGGAACCGGAGACCCTTTTTACTGGAAAAGAGGCATTCCAAATTAGTCGTCGCAGCTGACAACGCATCTGCATTTTGATTCGCATAACAGGATAGATGTAAATGTCTATGTGCCACAGCAACCACTTACCATCAGGTAGACTGTTTGCTCGCTTGTCACCCTTATCCTATAAAAAAATTCTGACCCATCTGTAATACGAAGACAGGACAGCAAAAATAGAAACAACCTGAGTCTATTACAATTGTAATTTAAATTATCTAATTAATTCGCAACAAAGAAGATAAACAACTTAGGTTTATCACAATTTAATTAAATTAGGTAATGAATTTTAAAACAAGAAGATATACAACTTAATTCTATCACAATTTTAATTAAAGCTTATTAGTTCTAATGTTTATCGTTTCCTCAATCGTAGCCTTCACTGTTGAATGTAGCGTTCTCGTCATAGTTACACCTTTCCTTCCACTCGTCTTCGTCAAGCAGATAGGGAGAAGTGATGGCATAAAACTTCTTAAGGTCGCACAGCGGTCCACCGCATCCTTCAATCTCTAGGTACTGCACTTGTTCACCAGGAGATTTCACGTAAATTGTCTGGAAAAAATAAATGTTTGATATGTTGCGATATATCTTCATAAGAATCTTACAAAAAACGGGATTAAAAGTGTATTGTTAGTAAAAAAGGAAAGAAAACTTATTTATTTAAACAAACACCAATACACATGTTACTAAATACTTAATAAACTGATCAACTTATTTCTACGTATAGTGGTAGCGTAAGAAAACCCATCACATCAGACGACAATGATAATGCTATAAAGATCTTATGGTTTTCAATAGATGGCGGTAGAACCACGTCGTTTGTGCCATACGTAAATTATTCAAATCGGCGATGAGAAGCAGCATGGAAGGTGCGAGATTTCTTGTATTTTGATCGTCCTCCCGTCTGCCGAGCCTTAAGATAACCTAAGAGGCCCATAATCAGCTCTGGACTATTACAGCAGTGAATATTGCACGGATGTGTCGGCTCGATCGAGGAATAATCACGCATTCATTGAATGCCAACGTGTAATAGCTGCATAGTGCTGCTCTGTTTCGTTTGAATACTGACAATGACCAGAGACCCTTTTATAAGGCATTTTTTATAAATAAGGGTGACAAACGATCATAAAGTCCACCTGATGTTAAGTGGTTTCTGTGTCCCATAGACATCTTCATCTATCTATGTTTGCAAATTAAAATGCAGATGCAATGTCAGCCGTGAGGTCTAAGATAGAATGCTTCTTTTCCAGTAAAATAGGTCTCCGGTTCTTTACACTCACCATATGAAAAACAGCAGCATTAAGCTGCTATTTCACGCTGGTATTCTGTGAGAGCGTGGTCCTTCCCCGGTCGAGCCGATCCAATCGTGCTACAACTATACTATTAATACAGCTGTAGCATGGCTCTACCAATATAAATTTCATCTTAGTTTTTTTTTATAGGATCGGGTGACAAACGAGCACACAGTCCACCTGATGGTAAGTGGTTACTGTAACCCATAGACATCCACATCTATCCTCAATAAAGACTCAAGATGCAGATGCGTTGTCGCCCGTGAGGACTAAGATGGAATGCCTCTTTGCCAGTAAAAAGGGTCTCCGGTTCTCTACACTCACCATACGAAACACAGCAGCGTGAAGCTGCTATTTTACGCTGGTTTTTTGTGAGAGCGTGGTCCTTCCCCGGTCGAGCCGACCCATTCGTGCTACAACCATAATATAGCTGCAGCATGGCTCTACCACGTTAAAAAGTGGTTAGTTCTCAGGAGTGCAATACATTTTAATTCTATATGGAGAATAGCGTAGTGGAGGATGGAGGATTTTTTTTGTGGAATAAGGGTGACAAACAAGGACCCAGTCCACCTGATGGTAAGTGGTTAATGTGGTTAATGTGTGTGTATATATAAATATCTATAATATATATATATATATATATATATATATATATATATATATATATATATATATATATATATATATATATATATATTGTTCACGCCAAGCGCTAATGACAAGAATCGACGCCAGAGGGCGCTCGGCTCGGCGCGATACCGGTTTTGAAGTTCGGTCGAGTGGTGTGGTAGTGGCAAGAGCGCGCGGGTCGCGAGCGAAAAAGTAGTCTTTTGCAGGCGGTGCCATCGACGGCACGCTGTCATTTTTGTGCGGGAACGCGGAATAGTGTAAGCGCGTCTAGTACTTATACTGTCTAGGAACGTAGCGCGCATTCCAGTTTAAGAGCTTCTTCCGGGACTTAGTTGTGTCTAACTCAGAATCTGTATAAGTGCATTCGACAATATTTACTACTAGTGCGGCATTTGATATTCTAGAAATAACTGTTGCCACGCGAAACGGTAGTGAACTTTGATCCGGACATTCGTATTCGTGCGGTGTGTTACGTTTTATAAGAAATTAGAGTTAGTGGCTTCTGGAAGTTAGTGAATTGTACGATAAAGTTAATGGACTGTCCTCGTGATGAACAAAGAAGGTAACTGTGGGCAGCCCCGCTGAAGATTACCACAATTTGGAGCGGTGCTGAAGTCCGAGCTGCTGCTGACGGCAACGGTCTGATCAGGTCTACCACAATCAGTCACACACAGATACACATCACTGACCCATACTTCCCATGCACCCTACAACCACATGCGACCTGACCGAACCCTGAGCGACCAGTTGCCTTGGATATAGGTAAGTAAGGTCGGTTTTAATATTCTCCCTGTTGAATTGCAGTAGGATAGAACGCTCCCCCTTATTGTTTATTGTAATAAGAGATTTTCCACATTGGCCTTAGGAGGCCCGACCTGCATCTGCTTGTAAGGTCTTCCGCTATGGGCCCGGAAGATTCTACTCTTATTTAAGCAGCTGCAGGCCGTAACATTCTGGTAGCAGAGCGCGGTTCCGGGTTCGATTCCCCGGTCGATCCCGGCCATAGTGTTTGATAAAAATTAAACAATTTTGGTGGCAAGGAGCGTTGGTTTGATTGGTTTTATTTTGTGTGTACAATCACGCCCGTCTGTAATACGTAAAAATATTTTTTTTTTGTACGTAATAATAAAACTCTTTCCTTTGTTACCTTGTGGCTTGCGTTTTTTGATACTGGCGGGTATTTGCTAATGCCACGCACGTAGATTGCGCAAGCGGGAGTTTTTTCTAGAGGTATGCGTCGTATAGGTAGATGATTATTATCACGTTATCGGTTAATTATCGTTGTCTGATAGTTGTAGTGGATTACTTTTCGAAGGGTCGATTTCCGAGAGAGGCATTTTTTGTTGATCGACCATGATGTATATCTTTATTTGTATTGTAATTTGTATTTGAACTGATGAGTAGTAATTTGCATTTGCGCTATTTAAATTTAACTTGATTTGATCGCACAAGTATTTGTTATTTGTTAATTTGATTTGTGTCTTTTCTTTTATGCTAACTTGTATTTGGTTTGATAAGTAGTAATTCGTATTTGTGTAATTTCTATTCAATTCGATTTGATAGGAACTGCATTTGTTAACTGTAAATTTTTTTGTATTTGTTATTTGTTATTTTTGTAATTTGTGCTCGAGTTGCGTCGTAATTTGTATTTAGTAGTGATGCCAACGACCAAGCTACTAATCCGTTGCCTGCGGACTGAGTTACGCTGGGCCACCAGCGCCCATGCTTTGATAGGTCGACCGGATATGGTCTATAACTTGATGAAGCGGCTCGAGCAGGTCGATGCTCGAAGGGCCGCAGTGGAGGAGGTTTACGCTGAGCTCGAGGATTCGTATGAGGAAAAAGGAGTCCTGGACTCCTGCTTCGCGGACTACGAGCAGTTTTTTCGCTCACGGACGAGTTGATCGAGGCTGAAGGCAGGTGTGCCGAGGAGGCGCGTGAAGCTCGGATGAGTGGCCTGCCCGAGTCCTCTCGGAAGCAGCCTCAGCCGGAGCTGTTGGGACAAATCCCAACTCTGGACCTGCCAAGGTTCTCCGGGGTCCTTTCCGAATGGCTGACATTCGTTGGTCGTTTCGACAGCCTAGTGGACGCCCGGAGGAACTTGACCCCGAGCAAGAAGATGGCGTACCTCCTGGCCTCATTGGAGGGGGAGTCTCTGGGCGTCGTCGGCCACTTGAGATTGTCGGACGACGCCTACCAGACTGCTCGGGACATCCTTGCCGGAAGATACGCCAACTTCCGGCGAATTGCGGACGAACATGTTAAGCAGCTACTAAGATCCCGCTGCTTAGTGAGCGGGCCCGACTACGTCCGGACCTGTTGAATCCAGTCTTGGTGGCCTGTAATACGTTGAAGCAGCTGGATTTACCAGTGGGCGAATGGTCCATTTTATTGCTCCGCATCGTGCTGTCCCGTCTACCTCTCGACCTTCGAATACATTTTGAGGAGAGGTACGGCGGGGATGGGTCCTCCTATATTCCACCCTTCAATGACCTGCTGCGGTTTTTGGAGGAGCAGTGCCAAGTCGTCGTCAACCCCCCCCCCCCCCCAGGTCTATCGGAGCTCCCGCGGGAGAGCGTCGCTCCCCACTATCTTACAGTGGCCTAGTGGCGAGAGAGGCGCCCCCCTGTTCCTATTGTCGAGCATCTGATTACCGGGTAACGTCGTGCCAGAAATTATTAAGTAAGCCGGTTCCGGCGAGGCGAACTATCACCAAGGAGCACAGCTGGTGCGACTCATTTTTGGAAGGGCACCTCAAGCGAGACTGTCCGCACCGGCGGCCCTGTCTGCATTGCCAGGGCAATCACCATGCAATTTTGTGCCTGGGTGCGAACGGCGTCTCCTCTTGGGGCTCTGCCAGGCCCTCGACCCCCACGGGCAGGGCGCTCAGCCACGCCCTCTAACGGGCGACGCTCGGCGCCTGCCGGTCAGGCACCAGGCCCCTAGGTTTGAAAGGGGTCCCTCCCCCGACCAGTCGGGGGGTAATTCCCCCAGGGGCGGGGGTGTTATCACCCCCCCTCAGCGTGTGAAGAGGAACTTCACGGCCACTCATCAGTCTGCTAGACCCTTCTCACTCCCATTAGCTGAGTGGACGCGACTGATGTACCACCGTTCCCCATTTGCGTGGCCCTAGCAAGCTGCCGACTTAGCTCCCACCACGGCCGCCTCCGCTGAGCCTTGAGCCGTCAATAGTCTACTTGTCAAACTGTTCTGTTGCCGACGGCCTCAGTGAAGGCGTATGACCTGAGTGGCGACTGTTATCGGTTTGCGCTCTTTTGGTCTCGGGTTCACGCGGTGTGGCCTCCACTTGGTGGTGGGAAGGTTAGGGCTTACATGGAGCGTTGAATCACGCTGTCAAGGGGTATTAGATTTGGTTTGGTCGAGCACTTGATTAAAAATTCTTTAAATTAATTATAAAAATGCTTTTGGGTTTTCTGCGAAATTTTCATATTTGTAGCGGTTGTGATTAAAAGGTTGAATTTAATATACTCCTTTAAATGCTGCTGCATATGTTTTGTAAATATATTTGATCACTGTGTTAGTTGTAGCACGGAAAATTAAAATTGAATTTTGTGCCGTTTTGAATGCTTGTGCGTATGTTTTGTAATTGTATTTGATTGTTGCGTCTGTTTTGCTGAAAGGAAAATTAGAATTCATTTGAAATTGAATGACGCACTATTTGGAAAATTGTGTATATGTTTTGTGATTGTGTTAAATCATTTTGCTTTGTGAAAAAAAAGACTGAAATTGGATAACCCTATTTGTGCCGAAGGGAATAAGAGTCAATTCTCCTTTGGTTTACATTTTGTTGGAACTGTCTAAGATATTTAAATGAGAAGTAGGGCTGTCCCTTACCTTTATTGTTTTGTTTAATTTGCCAGTTGACCTATGTGCATCGGTGATCAATTTGTTTGAATTAATTCTGTAGTTGAACATTGATGCTTTTGAAAAATTTGTTGAAATATGAGCATAAGACAACCTGCCTAAAGGGCTAGCTAGTTTGTAGATTATCAGATGGAAATCAGCTGTCGCACCATTTAGTAATTGATTATATGGTGGATGGCTTGGTTATGCCTACTTGTTTCAAAATTCATACTAGGGACTATCTGTGCGTTCGTTTGGCTCTCCACAGACGACGTTCATGTGGAATTTTTTGGGTGCTCTCTGCACTGAAGCTTAGGAGGCCACTCTGGGCCGCTTCGTGTTGCGTCGCTGTTTGCAGACCTGATTCGGTCGGATTGCGGAGCAAATCATGGGAGCACAGATAGGTGTTTGAGAGAGGTCGTCGGACTTCTGTACAGTACAGGACTTGTTGAGGTGCTGCGATGTCCAGGAGGGGCATCCAGTGGAGGGTCGACCCTCCGGCTGGCCCGTTTGCTCCCGGACATAAGTTTTTATGCCCGGGGCGGGGGTTTGTTCGCGCCAAGCGCTAATGTCAAGAATCGACGCCAGAGGGCGCTCGGCTCGGCGCGATACCGGTTTGCGTTCGGTCGAGCGGAGTGGGAGGCGAAAGCCCGCGAGCGCTAATAGGCGTCGCATTCCAGCTGCGCTATCGACAGTACGTTGTCATTTTTTGTGCGGGAACGCGGAATAAATATACTGTCTAGGACTCGTATCGCGCATTCCTTGTTAGAGAGCTTCTTCCGGGACTTAGTTGTGTCTAACTCAGAATCTGTATAAGTGCATTCGACAATATTAACTACTAGTGCGGCATTTGATATTCTAGAAATAACTGTTGCCACGCGAAACGGTAGTAAACTTTGATCCGGACATTCGTATTCGTGCGGTGTGTTACGCTTTATAACAAATTAGAGTTAGTGGCTTCTGGAAGTTAGTGAGTTGTACGATAAAGTTAATGGACTGTCCTCGTGACGAATGAAGAAGGTGACTGTGAGCAGCCCCGCAACTTACCACAATTTGGAGCGGTGCTGAAGTCCGAGCTGCTGCTGACGGCAACGGTCTGATCAGGTCTACCACAATCAGTCACACACAGATACACATCACTGACCCATACTTCCCATGCACCCTACAACCACATGCGGCCTGACCGAACCCTGAGAGATCAGGCGCCTTGGATATAGGTAAGTAAGCTCGTACAGGTTTACGCACCAACCTCGGCACACCCCGATGAGGAGGTGGAGGAAATGTATGAGGATATCTCTAGAGCCATGCATTCCTCCAAAACCCAATATACGGTGTTAAAGGGAGACTTCAATGCAAAACTAGGCACAAGAGAGAACGGTGAGCTGAAAGTGGTGAAATTTGGAATAGGGCAACGGAACCCAAGGGGCCAGCAGCTAGCCGACTTCATGGAGAAAGAGGGACTCTTTATGATGAACTCTTTCTTTCAGAAGCGGCCCCACAGGAAGTGGACCTGGTCCCGACTGTTCGACAAAAAATGAGATTGACTTTATTATGACGACCAGACGACAACTGTTCAGTGATGTCTCCGTGATCGCGAGAGTAAAAACTGGTAGCGATCACCGAATGGCTAGAGGCACACTGAACCTAAACGTTAAGTTGGAGAGGTCTCGTCTAATGAAGTCAACGTTCCGTCCCCTTCATGCTCTGTTCCAAAAAGACCTGAAACCTTTAATCTCGAGTTACAAAACCGTTTTCAGTGCCTAGAAAACTGCAATGAAGTGGATGATACGAATGACAAGCTAATGGAAACTGTTCATGCGGTTGGAGCTAAGTTCTGCAAGAACCGACGCAGAAGAACACAAAAACTCTCCGATCACACTCTTAATCTCATGGCTGTTAGACGGGAGATGAACCTACATTCTTCAACAGATTTGACAGCATACAGGCAACTGGTCAAACAGATCCCCAAATGCATACGACGGGACTTACGCAACTTCAATTCAGCTTGTATTGAAGAAGCGATCGAGCGGAACCAAGGCTTTAAAGTCTTTGCCAGAGATCTGTCTGCCAGAAAAAGCCAACTCTCAAAGCTGAGAACCGAGTGTAGCAGCATCGTTTCCGGAGCACCTGAGAGTTTGAGTGAGATTGAGTGGTTCTATGGGCAGCTGTACACGTCATCGTTGGAGCCACACGCAAGTGTGAGTAACGATCCAAGAGCGAGTCTTATTCGACACTATTCCGAAGATATCACGGACATCAGTCTGAGCGATATTAGAATGGCTCTCCAGCATCTTAAAAACGGCAAGGCCCCATGCGAGGATAGAATTAAAGCGGAGCTTCTGAAAGCGGGTGGAAAATCGATACTTGAAGTCCTTCAGAGGCTCCTTATTTCCGTCCTCCATGGTGGCATTACACCGGAGGCGTGGAGCAGAAGTGCGGTGGTAGAGTGAAGAACTACAGACCGATTTCCCTTCTGAGCCGCGTCTACGTGCTGTTTTTGAGAGTCATTACGAATCGTCTCGCGCGCAGACTTGACGACTTCCAGCCTCCCGAACACGCCGGTTTCCGAAAGGACTTTAGCACCATATACCACATACATACCCTTCGGCAAGTTGTACAGAAGTCCGAAGAGTACAATTTGCCACTATGTCTGGCGTATGTGGACTATGAGAAAGCCTTTGATTCCATCGAAATTTGGGCGGTACTGCAGTCCCTTCAGCGGTGCCAAGTTGACTGTCGGTATATCGAAGTGCTGAAGTGATTGTACAGTAGGGCTACGATGGCTATCCGAGTACAAAACCAGAGTACGAAACCTATCCAATTGCAGAGAGGTGTAAGACAGGGTGACGTCATATCCCCGAAACTCTTCACCGCTGCATTGGAAGACGTTTTCAAGCTTCTGGACTGGAAAGGATACGGTATTAACATCAATGACGAGTACATCACTCACCTTCAATTTGCCGACGATACAGTCCTTATGGCAGAATCGCTGGAGGATCTAAGCACCATGTTCAATGACCTCAATAGTGTCTTCCAACGGATAGGTCTTAAGATGAACATGGACAAAACAAAGATCATGTTCAATGTCCACGTCACACCTATGCCGGTAGTTGTTGGGAGCACTAAGCTCGAAGTTGTTGACGAGTATGTTTACCTGGGACAAATAGTCCGACTAGGTAAATCCAACTTCAACCGAGAGGTCAATCGACGGATTCAACTCGGCTGGGCAGCTTTCGGGAAACTACGACACATCTTCTCGTCAGACATTCCTTAAAACCTTAAAACGAAATTGTACAACCAGTGCGTGTTGCCAGTAAAGAACCGACAACCGATGGGGAAGAAAGGTTTTTGAGTGGCAGCCTCGTACCGGTAGGCGAAGTGTAGGGCGACCCCCACGAGATGGAGTAACGACCTGGTAAGACATGCAGGAAGTCGAGGGATGCAGGTGGCTCAGGACCGTTCTTTGTCGCATTCCTTGGGGGAGGCCTATGTTCAGCAGTAGACTTATGAAAGGCTGTAATGATGATGATGATAATGATGTTGATAATACGACAATTGTTTTGCTTCTAAACGAGGCATCATCACTAGAAACATACTCTGTGGCAAATTGCTAAGAGAAAAGAAGTTGAAATGAAACAGATGGAATAAGAAGCAAAAGGCGCCATTTTTTAAATAAAATTACAATGATGAACTGTTTCACAGTCCACCTGGTAGTAAGTAGATACTGTAGCCCGTGGACACCTGCAGCTCACTTCAAATAAAGAAGACTACAGAGGAGTTGGAACCTCTGAGGACTAAGACGGAATCCCTCATGGTCTGTAATTATTCTGGAGCTCTATTCAGATGGAACCATAGGAGTGCAAACACTTTTATTTTGCGGCAAAATATGTGAGAAGGTGGTAACTTCCCAGAAGAAAACCTTGGCAGGAATGGAGTCCTGCCACCTAGTATTTCTTTGTAAGATTTCATTCCACAATATAAGGAAACTAGGGACTGCCGTATTGTGGCGGTGTGAGAGAATCCAATAACTGTCCCATATCATCCCGGGAGTATCGAAAGAGACGACTGAGATGTATTTTTCTTGATAATATCTCTATCAATAATAACAAAAAAACTCTGGTTGCTAACCCGCCTGGTGACCGTGCCAACTATGGCAAATATTCCTCCTATGTGGTGAGTCTGTGGGAAACTTGGGACTTTTGTAAGGCTCCATAATGTTGTGAATTTTTGTCTGACAGTCTGTCTATATCTTCACTAATTCACGAAAATACTCCCGAGCTATAACTGCAAGATCTACGATGAAGGAAAACATCGTGACGAAACCTTCATCTCTAATAATTATCGTAATTGGGCGTGTTATTTTCAGTTTGTTGGGAAGTAGTACACTCACAGAAACTGAAACTCGTAGGCCAAAAAGCTCACATATAGATTTTAACTGTGATACATAGTTCATAAAATATATTTGCCGTAAATAAATTGTGATGTAAATGTAAACAAAACATTTATATAGCGATACTCGTAGTGGTTATCTGTTAACAATGTAAAAATAGAGTAATATTCTCCTTCATTTAAAAAGTAAAGTAACAGTCTATTTACGACTCACTGCTGGTTATAGGCATTCTCATATTTATGAGAACATACATATGAGAATACATTTACATAGTGCTGTTTTCCTGTGCGTTTTTGACGCATTTGTTTTATTTAGTTGAATTTTAAAATTTGGTTTTATTAATAAAGTGCATGTTAAAAATTTATATAAGTAATTATTTATTAAGCAATTTCTTAAAGTTAGACGAAATCCTTATTTTATTACAAAAGCCTTTTTTTATTTCGCTTACGAGTAGCGTTTATGAAATTTCATTTATATTGTACTTACTACTCATCATCAATCTTTATAAGTAAGAAATAGAATTTTGTAAGATGTAGATTCAGGTTTGCCGACAGGTGTCTCTTCACTGTTTATCCAGTATATTATCCTCTAATTATATATGCACATTTATATTCAAGCATACCCCTCTCCATAGCTCGCTCAGCGACCTTGAGCATCCTCATGCGGCCAGCAATGTACGACGTCTCAGTTCCATAAGTCATCACTGGCAATATGTACTGGTTGTACAGTCTCGTTTTAAAGTTTTGAGTTATACCTGACAATATGTGTCGTAATTTCCCAATCGCTACCCAGCCGTGTTGAATCCGTCGATTGACCTCTCGGTCGAATTTGGACTTACCTAGTCGGACTATTTGTCCCAAGTAAGCATACTCGTGAACAACTTCGAACTTAGTGCTCCCAACAATTACCAGAACGGACGTTATTCATGATCTTTGTTTCGCAGTGTCTCTGTATGATAAACTTAGAAATGAGGATATCCGCTTTAGAACCTGACTGACCGACATAGCCCGACGGATTAGTAAACTGAAATGACAATGGGCTGGCCATATAGCTAGAAGAACCAACAACCGATGGAGAAAAAAGGTTCTCGAGTAGCAGCCTTGTACTGGTAGGCGAAGGCATATGCCTTCGCCTCAGGAAGTCGATGGATGCAGGTGGCTCAGGACCGCGCTTTGTGGTATTCCTTTGGGGAGGCCTATGTTCAGCAGTGGACTTGTGAACGGCTGAAATGATGATGATGATATATACAATTATTTTATATATGTATATATTTATTTATCCTGGAATAATAGTGACGTCCGCTGAAGAAAAAAATGCATTTAAAATGACGTCCACCACCATCCCCATTCCAGACGTCACTTTTTTGAACGGTTGCACTTGCCTCCTCATGGTCGTAGTTAAATGTAGAACAAAAATCGAAGGATGTCAAAAATTCATCCCAGTGGCTACCATTGTATAATCTACAGTTCCTGAAGGTTCCGCAACAAGAGAATGCAGCACGTATATCTACAGTTGTATATCTCGCTTATTTTTTTACGACGACGTAGCCGTTGCCAGCTCGCTCATTTGGTATGCTCGATTAAATTGTCATCGCAATATCATAATAACATACGAAAATTTACTGTCATAAGTTACGTACGCGTAGGGTGCATTTAGGCGTCTGGCGTTCGGTTTAACCATATAACAAAAATAATTAAAATTTTGTTACAAAATAAACTTAGTTGCAGTTATTGTTATTGTACATCGCACAGTGATAAATTCCCGAAGTATGCATGGTAGAAAATTTTTGAATTCATATAATTGATCTGCCGACGTATCTCTCTTTTATTTATAATTTATATTGATATATGATAATATAAATCTTATTGATAAACAAGTAGTAAAATTAAAATTTTGTACATCCGACTTTAATATAAATTACTATCATCATTACAGCCCTTCACAAGTCCACTGCTGAACATAGTGTAATGTTGGAACTCGGAAGGTGCTGAATGAAGGAGACGTGTTGCTTGTACAAGAACTTTAACTATACTGTCGCTATTCTATACTTAATACTAATTTTATAAATGTATATTGTCGGAGGTAAAGGGGAGTCTACAGGGCACTACACCTCCCACCGACAAAAAAAAATCGGTTGTCTGTAAAGTCGGTTTACTGACGTTAGTTGAACGTGACAATGTCATAAGAAAATGTTGCTATAAACAATTGACACCACATTCACTTTTCACTGCACTTCATATTTGACGAAAACATGTAAATGTATTATTGTATAGCAGCTGTCCATGCGGACGCATCGCTCACTCAAGTAGGAGAGAGACAGATGTCGAACGCTGCCGAACGCGGAGGCCGATTGTGCCTCTTTGTCGCTCGTTCCGCGCTCTCGCTTGCACTTCAGGCTTTAAATGGAACGCCTCAGAGCGAGGTAACGCCGCATGAGTCATGTGTTTTCGTGCGTGCAGCCAGCTTCATCGAATTATAAGACGTTGTCACGTCAAAAATAAAAAAAGTAATGATTACATTTTTTTTATAAACTTTAAAAAATATTTTCTTATATTTTGTTTTACATTTCAAGATACTTTTATTTAATTCACTTTTTTTATTATCTTTATATATTTACTTTATTCTTCGGTAACTATTATTTATTTTTATTTTACTGAATGGAATTAAATATCATTAATAATAATATTCATCAAATAATTGCGTCTTTTCTTTCACGTAAACAGCTCGCGTATACATAATTAAGAAAATGGCCAATGTATACAGTCCTTTCCATGATTCTCATTTCACTTAATAAAACTAGTTACGTACGAGTAACATAGTCATAAAAATTATACGTCTTTTGCAAGAAGAATTATATTCTTTACATATACATATTTTTACGAATCACAATTTAATCATATATCATAAATAAACTATTTAAATCTGTTAAATACCTTCCTAAAACAATCATTTCAAAATATTATAAATCTTATAATTTGCTGAGGTCATTCAATTTAACCAAAAATTAAATTATTTCATTTGATATTTAGATAAACATAACAAAGAAGTCTATGTTAAGCAATGTTTTCATTCTTATTATGATAACAACAGACATATCGAAATATAATCACAAGTTACAATCCCAGCTGCGTTAGCGATTTGAGACACCTTTATTTTAATTACCGAAGTGCGTATATGGAAACGTTTGCAATTACATCGTATTATGATCACGCTATTTTAACATAAGTTGTACAATGTTATTATTACATACATACATGGATACATGTAAAATTATAGTTTTAAATTTCTTATTTATACATAATTTTAGATAGTTATATTAATTTTACATCCATCAAAAAATGCGTTATTTTTTTTAATTACAATTTCTAGAAGTATGATATTTACTATATCGTTTAAAGAAAATAATTGAATAATCACTGTAACACCTATCAACTTTACACAACAAAATATTAAAAATTTAAACATTCAAAAGAACACTTTTAATTTTTAAGTAGGTTATTACATAAATTGAAGGTCCCTGTTTTTATAAAAGAAAAGAAAAGCTAACACTTATTAATAATACCGAATTGTTTTTAATCCTTTTCAAATTGAATCTTACATTTAAATAAAATTTACTATAGAAAAAAAAACATGTGATATAGAGATATAAGGAAATGTGTCAATGAGGACACGTTTTGCTCACTCAGTTCAATAGTTTAGCTTGATTTATTTTTTATTTTTACATTTGGTTAACTATTAGGTATTTATTTTACTTCTTTATTAGATATTCTTTATTACATAATTTTACCATAACTTTCAAAATGTTTCATTATGAATACACTTAAAATGTATCTGAAAATTTTAGTATTAAACGCTTTTTAATTTACGTATTAAATATTTTAACATTGCATTGTGTCATAATAAATTTACATACATTATCAAGTATTTATTATTGTAAATGTTATTTATCATTATTAGTCGTAAACGCAATATTACCTTTTTAAGATGTCATGACTCCTAAGGAATATGTTTATCTCATTTGAAACACAAATTTATGAAAAAATAGGCTATTACACAAATATAAGTTTGTATAGCAAAATATATGTTGTATTTGTTGTTTTAAGTATTTTTAGTATATAATAACATTATTTTAGGTTTCATTGTCTATAATAAAAGAAAAAGACTATTACATTATGAAACTTATATAACAGCGGATCGATACTGTTTCGACTTGATTTTAAAAACCAATATATAAACCAACTTTAGTTTAAAATTGTACAACTTTTACATAAACAAAAAAAAACATAACATAAAATAGAAATTTAAGGTTAAATTTAAGGAAAAAATCTTGTAAATTCATATAAAATATACGCAAAACATATACGCGAAAATTTTTTTTTTCATATTTAATTATTTATATTTTTGTCGTAACTCGTACAGAGTTGTTGTGTGTCTATAATTACTACATGTTTAATTTGTGAATATTAAATAATTGCCTGTATTTAATTAATATTAGTTGGCTGAAATGTGCGCCATGCACTGTACTTTATTCTATAAATATAATATTTATACTACTCTGATTACGTTCGTATCTCTAATTTATTTCAACATCTCCTTCCCTATTATTTTTTTTAATTATGTTGAATTTCAAACTTTAAGTAATTGATTCTATATAATACCAAACAATCTTTTATAACTATTCATCATTTTTATAACGTAATTATTACCATTACTTGTATAATATGTACCTATTACAATAATAATTTACATAATTATTTTATTTTATTTTAAGCCCTATACTCTATATTATTGCGATTATGGATAAAATATATTATTTGCTATATGATTATAACACGTGGATTGTATAAGGTATTTATTTAGTTATACATGTAGTTATGTGGATCGATCCTATAGGTACTACATGTGCAACTAGTAGGTAGCATTTTGGGTAGCATCTTAGTAAAGAATTGCTAATAACTACCTATCTCACTTTATAGATTTGGTCGGGGATCCCCTTAATACCTTTTACGTAACTCATTTTATTTTTCCTCATGTCCATTTATGATTTGAATTTTTCTCATTTCTTTGTACTTATTTTCTTACCAGTACCACTACTCCTATTTACTTTGTTTAAATTATTGGGCCTTAGGTTACATATATATGTATTTATATTTTCTTTTATAATTCTTGTATGTACATACTTTCTTTCCTTTCAAAATAATTTATTCTTTTTGACCTTTTAGCTAGCTTTATTTGTTTTCGTAATTCTATTCACTTATATATTTATTTATTTATTAGATATCGGGAATCGGAGTATTAATTCACTTCATTTATATTTTATTTCGTGATATTTATCACGCGGGTACTTTATAATTATGGGCCCCCATTTACTTGGGTATTATATTACTTTTTCATAACATTCATTTCATTTTATTGGTACATAAACTTTTTTTTATCATACTATATCAAGGTAAAACTGTACCTTGGGTTGTACGCACAACCTTGAGGTCCACATTTAAGTCATATTAAAAGACTCCAACAATTGTCACGGAGGAAACTAAGTTCATAATTTGATCCAATGAAGGATGTGACTTCTATATACCATTATTAAGGGTAACAAATTTAAGACTTCTCTGGTCCCCAACAGTACTAATATGAGTAAACTCGTTCACATCTCACTTGTACTGAAGGTATTGTTCCCTAGTACCCGTTACTCCCGATTTTATCATCCAATCATGGAAACATACCCTGCTCGAGGACTAAATAATAAAAATAAAAACTAAACTAAGGAGGAAAGAAAAATAAATATTTCCTTGTTTATTTATACATGACTGTGTTCTTTTTTTTTACTAATATCTTAATATATATTTGAATGTATCGGTTATTTTTATTAACTTGCATGCTCCACTTCCATATACTAACTTGCATTATTCTCGCTC
Organism: Parnassius glacialis; assembly: GCA_033319125.1. Lineage (NCBI taxonomy): Eukaryota > Metazoa > Arthropoda > Insecta > Lepidoptera > Papilionidae > Parnassius > Parnassius glacialis. The sequence continues at coordinate 6,745,583 of JAVANC010000024.1, read as the reverse complement.
ATAATGAATTCCTTACCAGAAGTTTAAGCATTCATCAATATTAGGGTGATCAGTCCAATATTGAGGAAACTTAGCAACTCAATCATTCGTATTCACACTTTCGAACATTCTTTTCTTCCATTCCTCATATCTTTTAATTACATGCATTCTAATTTTTGTACAAATGGTATAACATTTTTGTCAGTCAAAGTTTTTTTTGGCCGTTTTTAACTCTGTTAAGGAACATTACTATTAAACTTTCTTTTAATTATTTTTTTTTTATTTTACTGTGCTTCATTATTTTCATATTTATGTTAATACTATGACAGATTATTTCTTATTTATTTTCTGATATTATTATTTTCGTCTTTATTAGAATGCCGTTATGATTTATTTTTATGTACCTGTTCATATACCGCATGATAATTAATAAAAAAATATGCCACAGAAGTGCATACGTAACTTAATTTATAATTATTGCGTTTTGATTATTTTTTCAGACACAGTAATGAAAATATTAAAAAAATCAATTGAATCGTAAACTATCTGATAATTACTTTCAATTTAAACATAGGTAACATATTAAATACAAAATATTTAATACATAACTTTCAAAAACTGTATTATAGAAAAAAAAATATAAAAACAATCTCAAATTGATAAATAAAGTTTTAAATCATGCGAGGATTTGTGGGTTATGTTAAATATACCATTAGCTGGTACAATAAAATAAATTGCTTTTTGTGCTGTATACCTTCCCCCACCAGTTACCCATCGTTTATTGGATAGTTTTGTAGATCACTGTAGTTCGATTTTTTTTTCGATATTTGAAGGACATATTTGTATTATCGGTGATTTCAATCTACGCAATATTAATTGGAAACTGGTATATGATGCCGATGTAAAATATCAGGCACCTGTGCTTGGTCAAAAATTGATTGACTTCACCTCTTTACATAATTTGAGACAATGTAGTGCAAACGCAAATCAACATAATAAAACGTTAGGTCTGCTATTCACCGACATGGTTAATTGCAAAGTGTATGAATCGTTAGATATTCTTAGTAAAACGGATCTTTATCACCTACCACTACATGTCGATGTACATTTTGAAAACGTTTATCAACTGCAATATAATACAAATTTCACTAAACTTAATTTTGAAAGAGCTGATTATTCTTTCATCAATGATTATCTTTTCAAAATTGACTGGGTAGCAGAACTTTCTCGGTACAAAGAATTAAATCAAATAGTTGAACATTTTTGTGTCTTGATCAGACATATTAATTCCAAATTTGTGCCCCAAAAAAGAATAGTCTACCACGGTAAGTATCCGCCATGGTTCAGTAACAGTTTAATCCGCAGACTTCGCGAAAAGAACAAGATTCTAAAAAGATACAAAAAGTATAGAAATCCTTTAGATAAGATTGAGTTGAGTATTTTGTCTAAAAGGTGTCAAAAACTTGGTACTACCTGTTACAATGCATACCTTAATAACGTTGAGGATAGAACATCTAGAAATACAAAAGCATGCTGGTTTTTTGTTAAAAGTATACGTAGTGGCTGTAGTTCATACCCAACTAGTATGACGAATGGAGATATGATTGCAAATTATGGGCCGAGCATTTGTAATCTTTTTGCTAGTCACTTTGCCGAAGTTTATACCAAAGCCACATTGTCACCAAGTCATAAATCATCAGTTCTCGAAGGTACTGCTAATAATAGTTCATCATTCGGTGGTCTCTATTTTCATCAAGAAGCAGTGGTTCGCGCTCTGAAGTCTCTGGACGTAGATAAAGGTACTGGACCCGACGGTATTCTACCCTGTTTCCTGAGAAATTGTGCCTTAAGTATTGCTGTACCTCTCCGCTTTATATACAATACATCTTTAGCAAAGGGCATATTTCCCAGGGAGTGGAAAATCGCAAAGGTGGTTCCAGTTTTTTTTCCACAATGTCTAAGGTCTTCGAAATTTTGATCTATCCACATATTTCCGCTTATTTGAAACCATTTATCACGGTACATCAACATGGTTTTTTAAAATCTAGATCAACTGACACAAAGTTGGTTTCCTTTGTTGAGACTCTAACTAAGGCCATTGACGCTCGCCAGGAAATAGACGTAATTTATACAGATCTCAGCAAAGCCTTTGATAAGGTGGCGCACGAAATATTGATTAAGAAGTTGTCAATTTATGGTATTAATGGGACCTTGTTAAACTGGTTTTATTCATATCTGAATAAGCGCAAATTTTTTGTAGTGGTAAATGGTTTTAATTCTAAAGAATATGACATAGATTCGGGAGTACCACAGGGTTCAAACCTGGGTCTTATTTTGTTTAACATTTTTGTTAATTACGTTGTTGATTGCATCCTGTATTCTACTCCGTACTTGTAAGCCGATGACTTGAAGTTACTTCGAGTAATAAAAACGACACAGGATTCCATATGATTACAAGAGGATATAAATAGTCTAAGTCGTGGGTGTGAACGGAATGGCATGCAACCAAATGTGGGCAAATGTGTTTATGTCAAATTCACCCGAAAACAGAAAACTTTAGACTCTGCTTATTTTATTAATGGTATAAAATTACAGGAAGCTGACCATATAAGAGATCTTCGTGTGATAGTTAACAGAAAGTTAACTTTTGCTGCCCACTTAGAAAGTATTATAAAAAGAGCTTCAAACATGCTTGGATTTATTATTAGAATGGGCAAGCAGTTTCGGAGGTTGGAAACAAAAAGGCTCCTGTACAACTCTTTCGTCCTGAGTATTCTGGAATACTGCAGTGTAGTATGGCGACCACACTATGCATGTCACTCTTTAAAGTTGGACCGGATTCAGAAGAGATATCTTTGGCACATAGCTTACTCAGCCAAAAAATGTAAAAAAGGGTTTTCCTACAAAAACAGATTGAAACACTTTAAGTACACTACCTTGGAAAACCGTCGTATAATGCTTGATCTCGTCTTATTGTACAAATTATTTAACAACAAAATAGATTGCCCAGGCTTACTGAGAAAATTTAGATTCAATGTACCACACAAATTACCTAGGACTAAAATATCACCATTAGTTCCACCCTTGCGCACAACAGTTTTCTCAAGTTCATTTGTCCCTAGAGCAAGCAGACTTCTAAACTGTTATGGTAAAAACATAGATATCCATGATACAAGTCTGAATACGTTTCGCAAACACTTGCAAAAAACCATAGTCGAGTTATAATTAAGTAATTTTTATGTTCATTTATATACTGTGCTGTTATTGTTTCCTTTTTTTCTCTTTCTTTTACTCATTTATTGTGAACACATTACATTACACTTCTATCACTTATAAATATTGGATGTTACTACCCTTAATATTTTGTGCATGTGGTGTTTACCTTAATTAATTGTGCATTTGACTGTTTATGTTATTGTTAACTACTCATTAATGTATTATTGTTACAATTACTGGTAAACCTAATAAATGAAAAAAAAATTAAATTGAAATCACACAGGTACAAAGTTACCTCTTAATTTCTTCTTTGTTCTTTTTGTTTCAATTTTCATATTCTTCTGGACGTAGCTTGCAAAAGTACAACTGTTCTTTCTTTTTAAAATTAATCTGCTGTTTCTTGAATTTTGCTCATTATATACAAAAAAATCACTTTATTTTCCTCTTAGTTGACTTCATAGTAATACTTCATATACATTTTACTTTGAATATTTCAGTCACCTACTGTAAAATTATTATTAAGGGCTCTTTTTGTATTCATATTTAGTTATTTTTTCGCCACATCCGGGTATATATTCCGTGTAGTCCGGGTATATAATTGTGTCAACTTGAGTATATTTTAATAATTAAATTATAATATTATAATTTTAATCATTTTGTAGGCCGCGGCGGTGCGCGTGCATTGTAGCAGCGCACCGCCTGGCACGGTCGCCATGTAATGACGGAACTTGGAAGGTGCTGAATGAAGGAGACGTGTTGCTTGTACAAGAACTTTAATTATATTGTCGCTATTCAATACTTAATACTAATTTTATAAATGTATATTGTTGGAGGTAAAGGGGAGTCTACAGGGCACTACAATAGGCCTCCCCAAAGGAATACCACAAAGCACTGTCCTGAACCACCTGCCATCGACTTCCTTCATGTCTTACTAGGTGGTCACTCCATCTAGTGGGGGACGCCCTACACTTTGCCTGCCGATATGAGGCTGCCACTCAAGAACCTTTCTTCCCCATCGGATGTTGGTTCTTCGAGTTATATGGCGGGCCCATTGCAACTTCAGCATACTAATTCTTTGGGCTAAGTCGGTTACTCTGGTTCTACTACGGGTATGCTCGTTTTTAAGTCTATTATAGCCCTTTCTATAGCTCGCTGAGCAACTTTGAGATTCCTCATACGGCCAGCAGTGAAGGACCACGTCTCAGGTCCATAGGTCATCACTGGAAACACGCACTGGTTGTACAGTCTCGTTTTCAAGTTTTGAGGTAGAACTGACGAGAAGATGTGCCGTAATTTCCCGAACGCTGCCCAACCGAGTTGAATTCGTCGATTGACCTCTCGGTCGAAGTTGGACTTACCTAGTCGGACTATTTGTCCCAGGTAGACATATTCGTCAACAACTTCGAGCTTAGTGCTCCCAAAAACTACCGGCATAGATGTGACATGGACGTTAAACATGATTTTTGTTTCTCTTTATTCATCTTAAGACCTATCCGTTGGGAGATACTATTGAGGTCATTGAGCATAGTGCTTAGGTCCTCCAGCGATAAATTGTTAAGGATAAGTCAAAAACTACTGGTCAGACTTTGATTTTTATATGATCACATGAGAATCGTCAGCTTTCACATAAAAAAAGAATCATTAAAGGTGAAGCACCTAGAAAAAAAGTTTAAGGTAACACACATAAATTATAAAACAAAAAAACCAGTCGAATTGAGTTCCTCCCTCTTTTTGAAGCTGTTTTTGAAGTTCCCCGGCAGTTATTTATGGTATTTTTCCTATTTCAAATACAAATTGCATATATTTAGAATTTACTTATTAATATATTTTATGTATGTTATTATGCCATTTTTGATCTACACTTCAGCTTACTGATCCGCTGGGTCAAGTTACTCTTGTTCTTCTATGGATATCTTAGGTACGAACGTTAACCCGTAAAGAAATCCCGAGTAATGCCCATTCCATTATACGCTGAGTCACTTTGAGCTTCCTCATATGCCTAGCAGTTAGGTGATAAACTGCGTTTCAATCCCGTAGGTCATCACTCGTATAACATGTTACAATTATCATTAAAATTATCATTATCAGCTAAAAGTAATTCCCACCTCCAAAAACGAATGTGTATTTGTTCCTTTGTCCGAAGTTTAAATAGCACAAGCTAGAAAATCTTACATGGTTTAATAACTTACGAATTTACATCAGCAGCTTTAACATGATTTTTATAACTAAAACATGCAGATTTTCTCGCGATGTCTTCCTTTATCGCTTAGCACGTGGTAAATTAGCACTTAAAATTGCAATAACAATTTCCTTGGTGCAAACTGGGATCGAACCCGAGTTTATCACGTATTCTGAAAGTGAAGATGAATGCTTAGCCGCCAGGCTACAGCAAATATGTTAATTAGTACCTTAATAATATTTGCAATTTTGACAAAATTCATGGTAACAAATTTCTAGAATTCCATGTCCAACTTTACAAGTAGATGCACTCACGTAGAGGCGGATATATTCACGAGTAGAGCTAGTTAACTTTTTTTTTTTTTTTTTTACGGGGGGAAATCCTCATGGACTTCCTCCGCCTGGGGAAAGGCGGAGGGGCGTGCCGGACTCTTACCGGATAAAACCACCCCGGTGTCTCCTCGCACGTGCGTGTGGGGCCGCGGGAATCCAAATTCTTCCGCAGCCCCACACTAGTGCTGGCCCGGTCTGTCCGGGCCTCGCCTCCTGCACGGGGTAGTGAGGTGTTTAACTACCCCGTGTATCGCCTCAGGGGCGCGCGCCGACACCCACGCGCGCCTCCGCCTCGGGTCCATAGAAAAGGGGTGGCGGGGGCTTCCTCAAGTCCCTCGCCCCTGGACCCATTCATGGGGGCCGGAAAAGGGCGTTGTCCGCCCTTCTCCTGCGCCCGGTGCGCCTTCTGCGGCCGGGGAAGGGAGTCGAGATCTCCATTTCCCGTTCCGCAGTTTCCTTCTGCGACATCACGTCCTCGCAGAAGGACACCACCGCGTCCCACGACTCTGCGCTACCGACCATCTTCCGCACTAAGGCCAGCAGCGACAGATCGCCTCCTACTTTATTTGTGAGGACACGGCGCTGCTCCTCCCAAGCTACGCACTCAGCGAGCGTGTGTTGCGCCGTGTCCTCCCCGCAAAGAGCTAGTTAACCTAAGCTAAGCTAGTTGAAGTGAAGTAGGTTTTCGTACAAATTTTTCAAGAAATACGCCTGACTTAAAACCTCCGCAAGCAGACCTAACTTACAACTTCACAGTCTATGATTTCAGGTAAGGCGCTTCAACGCGATTTTCACAAAATCTTACGAGCGCGGATAAGTCAAAATTCAAACTCCTTTCAAATTTGAGAAGATTTATTGTTGATCCGTTTCTCTTTTTTTCCATTTGAATTTGAAGGTACTTAATTGTTAAGTACCTTCAAATTCAAATGGAAAAAAAGAGGAAAAGATATTAAAGTATATTATGGTAGAAAAGTAAAGTACGGCCTATAAACGTTTCAGACATTGGTCAATCGTGATTTGACCCGGGTTGTTTCAAAATATTGATGATTGCAATTACATTTTGTAAACGTTCCGAATCAAATGACTGATAGGAACTTCATTCAAAGAGTAATGTCCGACGATCGACATTATCGAGCGGGTCTCACAGATCACAGAGTACCAAAACTCGAAATTATCCATTTGAATGATTGACCCGAATGATCAGGTTTGTAAGACTAATCAATACTTAATAGATCTTTTTTGTTAGTTGTTTAGACTTTTTTGTTATGAAACTGAAGTGGTAATGGAACTTACAGTCTATCTGATGGTAAGTGACTAATGCATGCTACGGACAGCTGCAGCCATCGCAGTTTCCATCTTAGTCTGCAGCCAAGTTGCAGACTATCCGGGAAATGGGCGTACCTCAACATCTCATAGTATTGATTAAAAATCTGTAACAAGAAGTCAAATCAATGGTTAGAGTCAATGGCGTCATCTCTGGACCATTCAAGCCGAAAAACGGAGTAAAGTAGGGATGTATCCTGTCTCCTATCCTGTTTAACATCTACGGGGAATATGAGATAATGAAATAATGAGAAGGGCCAAGGGAGTAATTTCAATCGGGGGTGCTAAGATCAGCAACCTCAGATGTATGGGTAACACCACAATTTTTAGACATACAAAATTTATGAAAGCTACATCACATCAGTCAAAGTAACCGAAGGCACAGCTTAAGGTTCCGTACTTGGACCATTGCATTTTATAGCCTATGTGTTGAATAAGAATAGAATAGAATAGAATAGAATAGAATAATTTTTTATTCAATATAGTTCACATTTGAAATACTTATTGAAAGTCATTTTTTACTTTACCACTGGTTCGAAAAAAAACCTCTGTCCTGGGAAGAACCAGCAAGAAACCCAGCGGGACTTTTTTTTAAAGCAAATTTTACAATAATGGTTGTACTAACTATATAAGTACAAAATTTATTTTAGAAACAGCTTGGAAGCGATCACCTCATTCCCAGGGGTTATTATCAACCATGTATTCATTTATACTATAATAACCCTTTTTATACAGTTTCAACTTAACAAAACATTTAAACTTGCTAATTGAGAGAGCCTGTACACTTTCCGGGACCTTGTTGTAATAGCGTATACATTGCCCCAAGAATGAATTACTGACTCTGTGGAGTCGAGAAACTGGTATCACTAGCTTGTGTTTGTTCCTAGTGTTTACAGAATGCACATCACTTTTTTTACTAAAACTACCTTTGTTTTTGTGAACATACATTAAATTTTCGTAAATATACTGAGAGGCCAAAGTTAATATATTTATTTCTTTAAATTTATCTCTAAGAGACTCTCTCAGTTTTAGGTTGTAAATAGCTCTAATGGCCCTCTTCTGTAAAACAAAAATAGTTTCTGAATCAGCCGCTTGTCCCCATAGCAAAATCCCATAAGACATTATGCTATGGAAATAACTGAAATAAACTAATCTAGCTGTCTCGACACTAGTGAGACCTCTAATCTTTTTTACAGCATAGGCTGCAGAACTTAGTCTGCTTGCTAGTTTGGATATATGGGGGCCCCACTGAAGCTTTGCGTCGAGAGTGATGCCAAGAAAAACAGTAGATTCAACAGGGCTCAGTTCTTCCCCATTTAAAAACACATTGGTACTCAGATTTCTAACATTCGTTGTTGTAAATTTAATACATTTAGTTTTATTTCCGTTTAAATGTAAATTATTAACGTTAAACCAATGCACTAATTTTGATATAGCATTATTCACTTCGTCACATTTAAATGATTTACGTTTAAGTTTAAAAATCAAAGAAGTATCATCAGCAAATAATACTATATCATGATTATCCTCTACAATAGAAGGTAAGTCATTAATATACACTAGAAACAGGAATAGGCCGAGAATTGAGCCCTGAGGGACACCCATTAGTACAGGTGAGCCGGAAGAACTTTTACCATTAATAATAACTTTCTGCATTCTATTACTTAAATATGAAATTATAAGTTTAAGCGCTGTGTTCTTGACACCATAGTACTGTAGCTTCCTGATTAATGTCTCATGGTGAACGCAGTCGAAGGCCTTGGAAAGGTCACAAAATATACCCAAAGCATCCTCTGAATTCTCCCATGCACAAAAAATAAGACCTTTAGATATTGTACTAACTATCAATACGCTGATGATACGTGTATTCTTGTGGCTGCTAAGGATGTCAATGACGCAATGCTTTTATTACAGGATGATTTTGATTCATTAAATAAATGGTGCCATGACAGCGGTTTGATATTAAATTCTCAAAAGACGAAATTAGTCCATATACACTTGCCAAACTTAAAGTCTCATAGCATATTAAAACATAAAATCATTGCGCATATTTATAATTGCCTTCACCAACCCCAACTTAATTGTATGTGTTCCACGATTGAATTGGTTACATCGCATACATATTTAGGCTTAGTAGTAGACAATAAGTTCAATTGACACGAGCATATAAAGCATGTATGTGATAAGCTTAGAGCATTTTTGGCGAATTAAGAAAAATCAAAAATATTAAAGCGATTAAACTTTCGAGTCAAAATGATGATTTATAACGCTCTTGCTGATTCAGTCATATCTTATGAGCTAAGTAGCTACGGACGAACAGACAAATCACACCTAAAGTGTATTTATCAACTACAACTTAGGATTTTAAAAGCGATTGTACCTATAAAAATTAAACTTCAGGCAAAAACAAATGAAAACTTTTATTTAAACACTGCAAGGTACTCAATATCCATGATAAAGTCCAATATCAATTATTGTTAAAAGAACAATTCTTTTATTTAGGTATACAACATACAGTCTCAAACAAAATTCAGACCCGCAAAGTAACTCAAAAAAATAATTAATAACAATACCATCCAAAAATAAATATGGTAAGCGCACCAGCGCATACATAATACCTCGCTTAATAAATGGTCTGGATAGTAAATTTAGAAGTGACCTTAATGAAATTAACATAAAGTATAAATTAAAATGTTATTTCCTTAACAAATATTAATTGTTATCCCCATTTTTGTAAATGTAGACGGAACGGCACGCATCACAAACCTGCGTGGTTTTTCGCTGTGCCGCATTTTTTTTATCTAATAATAAATTTAAAAAGCAACCATTTTTATCTAATAATAATTAAAAAAAAAAACATAGATAGACATAGGTGTCAACGAGCAGATTAAAAAGAATTTGGCAGAACAGGAAAACCTCTAATGTCAACAAAAAGAAACTTTTCAGAACTTTAGTGTTCTCCATCTTCCTTTATGGCTCTGAAGTATGGACGATTCGAGCAACAGACAAGAAAAAGATTGATGCGTTCGAAATTTAGTGTTGGAGAAGGATGCTTCGGATATCATGGACCGCTAAGAGGATCAACGAGTTGATCCAGGGGCAGCTTCGTGTTGACACTAGACTCTCTACCACGCATTACCAGAGTATTCTGTGTTAATTTGTTCACATTGCCCGACGCCCGCCTAATAAATTGAATAGACTTATAGTCTAAGGCAAGGTGAGAGGCAAAAGAGCACGCGGTTGATCATCTAGCTGCTGGTCAGACCAGGTCAAATCACTAACTGGCCTTTCATTCACGACTGCAATGCGAAAAGCCGAGGACCGGATAGAATGGATGGCTATAGTGAACAGCGCTATGAAGGCACTAAACTACGGACACGACCTACAGCTTTCAAGAACACGACCAAGAAGACTCAAATACTCAAAGGCTGCTAAATTTTAAAATGCCAATATTTCTCGTGCTGTCTCTATCACTTTCAAAGTGACTGTGACACAAAATTGAGTATCCTTTGAATTTTTGGTCATATACCCATTAAGCCCTTCCACTGCTCACGCGCTTTATACGAAATTTAGACGGAGACAATAAACCTTTGCACACTTTTTAAAATTTTTTGATGCAGTAAACGCTAATTTGTATCGATACAAACGCACTGATACGGCAATACAGACGCGCTGCAGTCGCAAATGCAGAGAACTTTGTATTACAATACATACTATTGTAATACAAAGTTCAAAAATGTACACGTCCCTAGCTGTCCCGACAAAAGTCGGTCACACAGAGGCCCATACAGCTGTAGACACGACGGATAACTAAGGACGGGGCCGTGTGGCCACATGGAAGAATTCCTATCATACTAAACTATATGGGAGAATGCTAGAAAAATAGTACGTACCTGTATCCGAAGCTATGATCACCCCAAGGCTCGGTCAGGCCATAGGTGGGTGTAAAGTGAATGGCTAGTAGGGTTTAGTGAGCTGTAGGTGTCTGAGAGCTGGACCAGCTGAGGTGACTGGCAGCGGCCGATCTCCAGACTGCCCCACAATGCTGTATCACTCCAGCAGTCTTCCCCGCTGGACCATTTCTTTCTTCAATGTCACTATTTCAGTCTATTAGCTTCATTGTACATTTAACTTACATAAACTTGCCTAATTCCACATTCATCGTAGCATCGAACACGTGACACCCGACACAGTACGGACAGTAGTTCAAAGTTCAACATTCAATGTCCCGGATTCACTTATCACAAAATTACAAACAGGGAACTAACGCGATCTCTTCATGAGTCACACGGTTCAGCATTAAAGACAACTAAGTTCCTTCGTTCGATACCAAACCACCACGCCATGATAAGAATTCAAAATACGCCTCGTTGACATGTTGACAATCAACCGGGAGACGCTCTCGAACAAGGAATGCGCGGTTCGAATCCTAGACCGTATATCTACTCGGCGTGCGCGTGCGAAATTCCGCATCACCCGAACAATTGGCAATTGTAATACAAAGTTCTCTGCATTTTCACTAGAATCTTCGACAGTAGTAAAATGGAGTCGGTTCGGATAACACTGCTTAAGTTGGCTTTATAACTGTTTTAAAAAAAGAAAAAGGAAAAATAAGCGACTCTATTGGATAAACCCATTCAAAATGAAAATAAGATTGAGTAATCATTTAAATACAACTTTTAAAACATTGGTCAAACATAAATGATAGGGAAAATTTTCAAACTGCTATCGGATGTCCTATTCGTCATTCCAAGAACTACTTTTCATTCTATAATTTAAAATAAAAAATTTTGTAGAACCGACTTCAAAAAATATTATTAGGTATTGTCAGACCTTGATTAAATGTACATGAGACCACATGAAAAGCACCAGCTTTCAAATAAAAAAAATCTTCGGAATCGGTTCACCCAGAAAAAAGTTATGAGGTAACTCATGTAAAAAAACAACTTCAGAGTTCGATTCGGTAGAAAAAAGAAAAAGCATGATGATAACTTTTGTATGTAATCGGAGATTAGAACCATTAACTTGAAGTGGCACGATGTATACGTTCGTTCTGTCGATTGGCTAAGCCTGTAATTGATGAATTGAAAAATATTCTTATATTCTTACAACATATAAAATTTTCTGATGAACATATTGTCAGAGATGTAGGAAAGTGTTATTATTACAATCAACTTAATGGGCGTTTCCACAGATTGAAATAAATGTATAATCTCAGATTACATATATTTTTGTTTGAATGCTAGCAAATCTAATATGAAACACTTCTATAGTAAGCTTAAAATGCTTGTGTTAAAAGTAGTTCACGAAAATAGTCTAATGGCTGATTCAAACCCACGACCTTTTAAATTTACGGTCCGCACCGTACCTGTTACGGCATGCAACTACCTATCCCAGGAGTAGGATCTTCCGCGGCCCATTAACGGAAGAACCTACAGGCAGGTACAGGTCGGGCGTCCTAACGCCAAGGGTTAAGTTTCTAATTACATTAAATGATTCGGGGGGAGCGTTACACTATAGTGAACAGAGCTTACTTACCTCTATCCCAGGCGCCTGGTCCCTCAGGATTCGATCAGGTCGCGTGTAGATGTATAGTGCTAGGAAAGTAAGGGTCAGTGATGTGTATTTGGGTGTGGCTGGTAGTGTTATTGACCTTATTAGACCGTTCCCTTTGCAGCAGTTCGGACCTCAGCACCTCTCCACTTCACGTCACTTTCTTCGTTAGTCACGATGAAGGTCCAGTAACTCTGTCGTACGATTAACTACCCTACAGAAGCCACTAACTCTCGTTTGTTATAACGCTTGACTCGCGAATGAACACAGAACGTACGGATCAAAGGTCACCGTTATTTCTAGAATATCAAACACCGCACCAGGAACTAATACGGTCGAATCCACTTTTACAGATTCTGCGTTAAATCTAAAAGTCCCGGGTAAAACTCTCAGCATGGTACACGCGCTACAATTCCCAGTGGTATATTTACTATACGCGCCTATCCTAAAAATATATCCAAGAGCTCCCGACCAAAACGGACCGCGTGCTCTCTCGACGCGATGAAAAGGACTACTTGTTCTAGCGTGCCCTCGAAACGACCGGACGTCCAAAACCGGTATCGTAGAGGCGCGCACGCCCTCTGACGTCTATTATTAACATTAACGCTTTTGCGCGAACAAACCCCCGTCCCGGACATAAGAATTTAGGTCTGCGAGCAAACCGGTCAGCGGGACAGGGTCGCAACGGCAAGTTGCAAGACCGAATCTACAACCAAACTAGGCCACCTTACACACCCCATCAGATCTTGCAACCCTAACCAACGCCTCAAAATTACAGCCCCAACGTGGGCTAGCCGGAGAGTTGAACTGGATGCCCTTCCTGGACATCGCAGCACATAAATAAGTCCTATTCCTAGACAGAAGTCCGAAGACCTCCTTCAAACACCTATCTGCGCTCCTATGATTAGTTCCGCAATCCGACCGGATCAGTTCTGCAAACAGCGACGCGACACGAAGCGGCCCAAAGGGACCTTCCAAGCTTCAGTGCAGAGAGCACCCCCAAATTCCCCATGAACGTCGTCTGTGGAGAGGTGAACGAAACGCACAGATAGTCCCTAGAATGAATTTTCAAACAAGTAGGCATAACCAAGCTGTCCACCTAAAATCATTTACCAAATGTTGCGACAGCTGATTTCCGTCTGATAATCTACAAACCAGATGCCCTTTAGGCAGGTAATCCTATGCTCATATTTCAACTAATTTTTCAAAAGCATCAATGTTCAATTACAGAATTAATTAAAACAAGTAATCACCGATGCACATAGGTCAACTTGGCAAAGTAAACAAAACAATAAACGTAAGAGACAGCCTATTTCTTATTTCAAATAAATACCTTAGACAGTGCCAACAAAATCTAAACCAAAAGAGAATTTACTCTTATTTCCTTCGGCAACCACAGGGTTATCTAATTTCAACCTTCCTTATCACAAAGCAAAATGATTAAACACTATCACAAACATATACATAATTTTCAAAATAGCGCGCCATTCAAATTTCAAATGAATTCAAACTTTCCTTTCAGCAAAGACGCGACAATCAAATACAATTACAAGGCATACGCACAAGCATTAAAAAAGGGCACTCAATTGTATATCAATTTTCCGTGCAACAACAAACGCAGTGATCAAATGTATTTACAAAACATAAGCAGCAGCATTTAAAGGAGTTTTTTTTTATAGGATATGGGTGACAAACGAGCACACAGTCCACGTGATGGTAAGTGGTTGCTGCGGCCCATAGACATCTACATCTATCCTCTATTACAAATCAAAATATAGATGCGTTGTCACCCGTGAGGACTAAGATGGAATGCCTTATTTCCAGTAAAAAGGGCCTCCGGCCACCTGCACTCACCAAGCGAAACGCAGAGGTAAACCTCTACTTCACGCTGGTATTCTGTGAGGTCGTGGTACCACCCCGGTTCCAGCTGGCCCATCCGTGCGACAGCAAAAGCTGCCGCGTGGCTCCTACCACTGTTAAAATTATTATATTTTAGATTCAATTCTTTTAATCACAACCGCTACAATATGAATTTCGCGGAAAACGCAAAGCATTTTAATTTTAATTCAAATAATTCTTAACTAAGTGCTCGACCGAACCAAATCCAATACCCCTCGAGAGCGTGATTCAACGCTCCAGGGGGCCCCAATCCTCCCACCACCAAGTGGAGGCCACACCGCGTGAATCCGAGACTAATAGAGAGCAACCGCTAACAGTCGTCACTCGGGTTGTACGCCCTCACTGAGGCCGTCGGAAACAGAACAGCTTGACAAGTGGACTGTTGACGGCTTAAGGCTCAGTAGAGGAGGCCGTGGTGGGAGCTAAGGCGGCAGCTAGCTAGGGCCGCCTCCATCAAATGTGGTACAGTGGTACACCAGTCGCGGCCACTCAGCTAACGTGAGTGAGAAGGGTCCAGCGGACCGATGAGTGGCCGTGAAGTTCCTCTTCGCACGCTGAGGGGGGGTGATGACACCCCCGCCCCTGGGGGAATTACCCCCCGACTGGTCGGGGGAGGGACCCCTTCCAAACCTAGGGGTCTGTTGGCTAGCCGACAGGCGCCGAGCGTCGCCCGTCCGAGGGCGTGGCGGAGCGCCCCCGCCCGTGGGGGTCGAGGGCCTGGCAGCGCCCCGAGAGGAGATGCCGTTCGCAGCCAGGCACAGTACGGCATGGTGATTGCCCTGGCAATGCAGACAGGGCCGCCGGTGCGGACAGTCTCGCTGGAGGTGCCCTTCCAAACAGGAGTAGCACCAGCGGCGCTCCTTGGCGATAGTTCGCCTCGCCGGAACCGGCTTACTTAATAATTTCGGGCAAGACGTTACCCGGTGATCAGATGCTCGACAATAGGAGCAGGGGGGGGGGGGGGAGTTGACGACGACTTGCACGGCGGATTTCGCCTCTCACGGGGCACGGCTCGTAAGTCGTCGACGGTGCCCGCCGCATGCTCGATCTGTCGGCACTGCTCCTCCAAAAACCGCAGCAGGTCATAGAAGGGCGGAATATAGGAGGCCTCGTCCCCGCCGTACCTCTCCTCAAAATGCATTCGAAGGTCGAGAGGTAGACGGGACAGCACGATGCGGAGCAACAAGAAGGTCCATTCGCCCACTGGTAAATCCAGCCGCCTCAACATATTACAGGCCACCAAGACTGGGTCCAACAGGTCCGGACGTAGTCTGGCCCGGTCACTAAGCAGCGGAAGGCTTAGAAGCTGCTTAACATGTTCGTCTGCAATTTGCCGGACGTTGGCGTATCTTCTGGCTAGGAGGTCCCGAGCAGTCTGGTAGGCGTCGTCCGACAAGCTCAAATGGCTGACAACGCCCAGGGCCTCCCCCTCCAGTGAGGCCAGGAGGTACGCCATCTTCTGGCTCGGGGTCAAGTCACTCCGGGCGTCCACTAGGCCGTCGAAAAGACCAACGAAGGTCAGCCACTCGGAAAGGGCCCCGGAGAACTTTGGCACGTCCAGAGTTGGGAGTCGTCCCAACAGCTCCGGCTGAGGCTGCTTCCGAAAGGACTCGGGCAGGCCACTCGTCCGACCTTAACGCGCCTCCTCAGCATACCTGCCTTCAGCCTCGATCAACTCGTCCGTGAGCGAAAAGAACTGCTCGCAGTCTGCGAAGCAGGAGTCCAGGACTCCCTTTTCAAATCCGAATCCTCGAGCTCAGCGTAAGCCTCCTCCATTGCAGCCCTTCGAGCATTGACCTGCTCGAACCGCTTCATCAAGTTATGGACCCTATCCGGTCGACCTATCAAAGCATGGGCGCTGGTGCCCCAGCGTAACTCAGTCCGCAGGCAACGGATTAGCATCTTGGGCGAGGACATCACTACTAAATACAAATTAAGACGCGGCTCGAGCGCAATTACAAAAATAACAAATAAAAAATACAAAAAAATTAACAGCTAACTAATGCAGTTCCTATCAAATCGAGTTGAATAGAAATTACACAAATAAGAACCGCTATTTATTAAATCAAACACAAGTTAGTACAAAAGAAAAGACAAATCAAATTAACAATCACAAATACTAGTGCGATCAAATCAAGTTAAATTCAAATTACGTAAATACAAATTACCACTTTTCAGTTCAAATACAAATTACAATACGAAAGATACATAACGAAGATACACATCAACAAAAAATGATCAACAAAAAATGCCTATTTCGGAAATCGACCCTTGGATAAGTCATCATTACAGCCCTTCACAAGTCCACTGCTGAACATAGGCCTCCCCCAAAGAATGCCACAAAGCACGGTCCTGAGCCACCTGCATCCATCGACTTCCTGCATGTCGTCACTCCATCTCGTGGGGGAACGCCCAACACTTCGCCTACCGGTACGAAGCTGCCACTCGAGAACCTTTCTTCCCCATCAGTTGTCGGTTCTTCGAGCTATATGGCCGGCCCACTGCCACTTCAGCTTACTAATCCGTTGAGCTATGTCGGTTACTCTGGTTCTACTGCAGATAACCTCATTTCTAAGTTTATCACGCAGAGAAACCCCGAGCATAGCCCTCTCCATAGCTCGCTGAGCGACCTTGAGCTTCCTCATACGGCCAGCAGTGAAGGACCACGTCTCAGTTCCGTAAGTCATCACTGGCAACACGCACTGGTTGTACAATTTCGTTTTAAGGTTTTGAGGTATCTCTGACGAGAAGATGTGTCGTAGCTTCCCGAACGCTGCCCAGCCGAGTTGAATCCGTCGATTGACCTGTCGGTCGAAGTTAGACTTACCTAGTCGGACTATTTGTCCCAGGTAAACATACTCGTCAACAACTTCGAGCTTAGTGCTCCCAACAAGTACCGGCATAGGTGTGACATGGACATTAAACATAATCTTTGTTTTGTCCATGTTCATCTTAAGACCTATCCGTTGGGAGACACTATTGAGGTCATTGAGCATAGTGCTTAGGTCCTCCAGTGATTCTGCCATAAGGACTATATCGTTGGCAAATCGAAGGTGAATGATGTACACGCCATTGATGTTAATACCGTATCCTTTCCAGTCCAGAAGCTTGAAAACGTCTTCCAATGCAGCGGTGAAGAGTTTCGGGGATATAACATCACCCTGTCTTACACCTCTCTGCAATTGGATAGGTTTCGTACTCCGATTCCGTACTCGATTAGCCATCGTAGCTCTACTGTACAAACACTTCAGCACTTCGATATACTGACAGTCAACTTGGCACCGCTGAAGGGACTGCAGCACCGCCTATATTTCGACGGAATCAAAGGCTTTCTCATAGTCCACATACGCCACACATAGTGGCAAATTGTACTCTTCGGACTTCTGTACAATTTGCCGTAGGGTATGTATGTGGTCTATGGTGCTAAAGCCCTTTCGGAAACCGGCTTATTCGGAAGGCTGGAAGTCGTCAAGTCTGCGCGCGAGACGATTCGTAATGACTCTCGTAAACAGCACGTAGACGCGGCTCAGAAGGGAAATCGGTCTGTAGTTCTTCAAGAGAGCGTTGTCACCTTTCTTGAAGAACAAGACCACCGCACTTCTGCTCCACGCCTCCGGTGTAATGCCACCATGGAGGACGGAATTAAAGAGCTTCTGAAGGACTTCAAGTACCGGTCTTCCGCCCGCTTTCAGAAGCTCCGCTGTAATTCCATCCTCGCCTGGGGCCTTACCGTTTTTAAGTTGCTGGAGAGCCATTCTAATCGCGCTCAGACTGACGTACGGGATATCTTCGGAATAGTGTCGGATAAGACTCGCTCTTGGATCGTTACTCACACTTGCGTGTGGCTCCAACGATGGCGTGTACAGCTGCCCATAGAACCTCTCAATCTCACTCAAAATCTCAGGTGCCCCGAAAACGATGCTGCCATATTCGGTCTTTAGCTTTGACTGAAAGTTGGCTCTTTCTGGCAGACAGATCTCTGGCAAAGACTTTGGAGCCTTGGTTCCGCTCGATCGCTTCTTCAATACGAGCTGTATTGAAGTTGCGCAAGTCCCGCCGCATGCATTTGGAGATCTGTCTGTTCAGTTGCCTGTATGCTGTCAAATCTGTTGAAGAATGTAGCCTCATCTCCCGTCTAACAGCCATGAGATTAAGAGTGTGATCGGAGAGTTTTTGTGTTCTTCTGCGGCGGGTCTTGCAGAACTTAGCTCCGACCGCATGGACAGTTTCCACGAGCTTGTCGTTCATATCGTCCACTTCATTGCAGTCTTCTAGGCACTGAAAACGGTTTTGTAACTCGAGCTGAAAGGTTTCGGGACTTCGGATTAGAGCACGAGGGGGACGGAGCGTTGACTTCATCAGGCGAGACCTCTCCAACTTAACATTTAGGTTCAGTGTGCCTCTAACCATTCGGTGATCGCTGCCGGTTTTCACCCTCGCGATCACCGAGACATCACTGAACAGTTGTCGTCTGGTCGTCATAATGAAGTCAATCTCATTTTTTGTCGAACCGTCGGGGCTCGACCAGGTCCACTTACTGTGGGGCCGCTTCTTGAAGAAAGAAGTCATCATAAAGAGTCCCTCTTTCTCCATGAAGTCAGCCAGCTGTTGGCCCCTTGGGTTCCGTTGCCCTATTCCAAATTTCCCTACCTTCAGCTCACCGTTCTCTCTTGTGCATAGTTTTGCATAGACGTCCCATTAACACCGTATATTGGGTTTTGGAGGAATGCATGGCTCTAGAGATATCCTCATACATTTCCTCCACCTCCTCATCGGGATGTGCCGAGGTTGGTGCGTAAACCTGTATGACCATCAGCTTGACTTGGATAAGTAATCCACTACAACTATCCGACAACGATAATTAACCGATTACGTAAAAATAACCATCTACCTACATGACGCAAACTCCCGCTTGCGCGCGAACCGGGCGCGGCTTTTCAAATTTACCCGGTAACAACAAAAAAATCAAGCCACCAAAGAAAGGAATTTTATTATTACGTATATAATAAAAAAATATATTTTTACGTATTACGGACGGGCGTGATTGTAGACACAAAATTAAACCAATCAACCCAACGCTCCCTGCCATCAAAATTGTTTAATTTTTATCAAACACTACGGTCGGTGGATCGACCGGGAATCGATCCCAGTACCGCGCTCTGCTACCAAATGTTACGGCCTGCAACTACCTGTCCCAGGAGTAGGATCTTCCGCGGCCCATTAACGGTCTTCCGTTAGGTTAGATTCTTACCTACAGGCAGGTACAGGTCGGGCGTCCTAACGCCAAGGGTTAAGTTTCTAATTACATTAAGCGATTCGGGGGGAGCGTTACACTATAGTGAACAGAGCTTACTTACCTCTATCCAAGGCGACTGGTCCCTCAGGATTCGGTCAGGTCGCGTGTAGATGTATAGTGCTAGGAAAGTAAGGGTCAGTGATGTGTATTTGGGTGTGGCTGGTAGTGTTATTGACCTTATTAGACCGTTCCCTTTGCAACAGTTCGGACCTTAGCACCTCTCCACCTCACGTCACTTTCTTCGTTAGTCACGATGAAGGTCCAGTAACTCTGTCGTACGATTAACTACCCTACAGAAGCCACTAACTCTCGTTTGTTATAACGCTTGACTCGCGAATGAACACAGAACGTACGGATCAAAGGTCACCGTTATTTCTAGAATATCAAACACCGCACCAGGAACTAATACGGTCGAATCCACTTTTACAGATTCTGCGTTAAACCTAAAAATCCCGGGTAAAACTCTCAGCATGGTACACGCGCTACAATTCCCAGTGGTATATTTACTATACGCGCCTATCCTAAAAATATATCCAAGAGCTCCCGACCAAAACGGACCGCGTGCTCTCTCGACGCGATGAAAAGGACTACTTGTTCTAGCGTGCCCTCGAAACGACCGGACGTCCAAAACCGGTATCGTAGAGGCGCGCACGCCCTCTGACGTCTATTATTAACATTAACGCTTTTGCGCGAAGAAACCCCCGTCCCGGACATAAGAATTTAGGTCTGCGAGCAAACCGGTCAGCGGGACAGGGTCGCAACGGCAAGTTGCAAGACCGAATCTACAACCAAACTAGGCCACCTTACGCACCCCATCAGATCTTGCAACCCTAACCAACGCCTCAAAATTACAGCCCCAACGTGGGCTAGCCGGAGAGTTGAACTGGATGCCCTTCCTGGACATCGCAGCACATAAATAAGTCCTATTCCTAGACAGAAGTCCGAAGACCTCCTTCAAACACCTATCTGCGCTCCTATGATTAGTTCCGCAATCCGACCGGATCAGTTCTGCAAACAGCGACGCGACACGAAGCGGCCCAAAGGGACCTTCCAAGCTTCAGTGCAGAGAGCACCCCCAAATTCCCCATGAACGTCGTCTGTGGAGAGGTGAACGAAACGCACAGATAGTCCCTAGTATGAATTTTCAAACAAGTAGGCATAATCCATAGTAGTGTTAGTAACAATTGACTTATAAACTAGTGTTAGTAAACATTAAAGTATGGACAAACTTTTTCAAAATCGGAGAATTATAGTTCTCCGCTACTGTTTTTTAAATGCTGTTGTGACTATCTCTCACCCTTCTAAGCAGCGAAGCAGTTTTCTTACGTATTATCGCATGAAAGCCGTCCGTGCGAGCTTGCGCAAACATCTCCGACGCACTGCAGTATCGAGGCAGTCCCAACAACATTCTGAAAGCATTATTATATTGAACACGCAGGGCATCCAGCGACCTTTTAGTGTAATTGATCCATAGATTGCTAGTATACAGACTCTGGCAGTATGCCTTTAATAGGGTAATTTTAACTAGGTCCGTACATCGAGCAAATCTACGGGCCAGCATGTTACTCCTGACCGCTAGAGCCCTGCGTTCCCTCTCAATATCTACATTGTCTTTCAGGTCATCGGCAAGAAAATGACCAAGATATTTAAAGGACGTCACTTTTTTAATTTTTGACCCATTCAAGAACAGGTCAGGTTCATCAGTCCTAGGCTTGGCCCTGACCCCAAAGACAATGTACTCACATTTATTGACATTATATGCCAAACCATGCGACTCAGCATAGGCTACACACACCTCCAGTAACTCTCTTACTGCCCTCACCGACGGTCCTATCAGCACCATGTCATCTGCATAGCTGATGTTGTTAATACTAACCCCACCAACACTGCATCCGACACGCTTGCTGCTGAGCTCGCCTATGAGAGCATCTATATATAGGTTGAATAATCTGGGAGACGTTAGACCCCCGTGTCTTATCCCGCATTCCAACCTATACGGTTCACTAAGAGTATCGTCCCATTTCACATGATTTATTTGTTTACTGTACCAATATTTGAGCAGACCACATATCTCTGACGGTACACCCATGTCCTCCACCTTCCTCCAGAGCACGTCATATGAGACGAGATCAAATGCCCCAGAAAGATCAAGGAAACAGGCATATCGAGCCATTACCGCCGAATTATCGTAAGCGACATTTTTACCTAAACAGCGTTTTTTGTCGCAAACCACATTTTAAACTATAACGGACTCGGTTCGCCGACATTTCCCGCCAAAATACAATCAATTCGAAAGTTATAGCAAATGCTAAGTTTATCGTTAGCACAACGTTTTTCTATATTTTAGAGTAACCGACATAATCAATATATATCGTAAGTTTTGTAAATATCGACCCTACTTGTTGTCACAACCGACACAGTACATCAAAATTTTGTCGTTTACTATAAGCAAGGTGGCAAAAAAACGTATTGCGATGAGCTCATTCCAGTGAAAATTGTGACGAAATAACTATCTCTCTGCATCTATTTAGTATTAAACACAAGAGTAAGAACACAAAAACTCTCCGATCACACTCTTAATCTCATGGCTGTTAGACGAGAGATGAAACTACAGTCGTCAACAGATTTGACAGCATACAGGCAACTGAACAGACAAATCTCCAAATGCATGCGGCGGGACTTACGCAACTTCAATACAGCTTGTATTGGAGAAGCGATAGAGCGGAACCAAGGCTCCAAAGTCTTTGCCAGAGATCTATCTGTTAGAAAGAGCCAACTGTCGAAGCTGAAGACCGAGTGTGGCAGCATCGTTTCCGGGACACCTGAGATGTTTTCGAGAGTCATTACAAATCTTCGACAGACTTCCAGCCTACCGAACACGCCGGTTTCCGAAAAGGCTTTAGTACCATAGACCACATTCACACACTTCGGCAAATTGTACAGAAGACAGAGGAGTATAATCTGCCAATATGCCTTGCGTATGTGGAATATGAGAAAGCCTTTGATTCCGTCGAAATTTGGGCGGTGCTGCAGTCCCTTCAGCGGTGCCAAGTTGACTGTCGGTATATAACGAAGTGCTGAAGTGTTTATACAGAAGGGATACGATGGCTATCCGAGTACAGAATCAGAGTACGAAACCTATCCAACTGCAGAGAGGTATAAGACAGGGTGACGTTATATCCCCGAAACTTTTCACCGCTGCATTGGAAGACGTTTCAAGCCACTGGACTGGAAAGGATGCGGTATTAACATCAATGGCGAGTACATCACTCACCTTTGATTTGGCTATGATATAGTTTTCATGGCTGAAACGCTGGAGGACCTAAGCACTATGTTCAATGACCTCAATAGTGTCTCCCAAAGGATAAGCCTTAAGATGAACATGGATAAACAAAATTCATGTTTAACGTCCATGTCACACCTATGCCGGTAGTTGTTGGGAGAACTAAGCTCGAAGTTGTTCCCGTGTGGAGTTGCCAGAGCTCCCATCGGACGCGTCCCCAGGTGGCGGATAGGGGAACGCCACCCAGATATGGGTGGTAGCGGGAAACCGCCGCGGACCAAAACTGGCCGGGTATGGGTGTACCCGTGGTTCCATCAGGACCAGAAAAGGCCAGGGGCTTAATACCCTAAGAGACGGGCCTTCACAGGCTTGTTGTTGCTCCCGGTATCGCTCTTTGATTAGAGCGAACACGGGATGAAACACGCGGCGATGTGCCAAGCGCACCAATGCTGGGTGACCCCGCGCGGTTATGTGCCAAGCGCACCGATTCCGGGCGACCTCTGTGCGGCGATGTGCCAAGCGCACCTATGTCGGACAACCCGTAAGCCCACTAGGGCCCGGGGGCCCTGCAAGGCCGCGAGGAAGAAAACCTCTTCAAAAATAACCCTTATCCTAAGGTCTTAGGTGCCGAGGGGATGAATGGCTGGGGGGGAGCCCAGTCCCAAGCCTTTGGGGTATTAGGGGTTCAGGGACCTCACCCTGTATAAAAAAGGATACCAAAATGCAGTGCGAAAAAAAATCTATTCCCCAGGGTGGTCCCGCCAAAAGCGGGGAGTCCACCCCCAGCAGCTTAAATAAGGTCTGTGGCAGCCCCATCGTATCTGGGGGGGGGGGCAATCCACTGCATCGCGGGGACGCACAAGTGTCAACCGCGGATCCCACAACATCTAAGGGGCAAAGTAGTAAGGAAGGAGCCGTGTCGGGTGGTACAGCGGTGCCGACACGAGAAAAACGTGGGCGCTTTAAGCGCCCCAATACGCCGGCAAATCAGGCGATGGAAAGCGATGGAGGCGCGTCCGATTGCTCGTCCATTTCACTTAAATCGGCCCCATCGGAAGGGGGAAGAAAGCGTAAGGCGAAGCCCCCAAGTGCTGCGGTTGTGGCCGCTAAATTTGCGGCAGTGTCAGCCACAGCCTCTGAAGAAGAGGCCACCACAGGCATCGAAACAGAGGAGGATCTTTTCGACCCCTCCGTAACGCTCACAAACACCAGGGCGAAGAAAAGCCTGCCCGACCTAGAGGAGTTGGTCCGCGAAATGTCGACGCATAGTGACCGTGAGCTTGGCCAAGAAATTGAAATAAATCTCCAGGCCGTTGAAAAGGTAGCAGATAGATCTCGCAACCTAAAAGGCAATTTCGTGAGGGGTATAAGGCTAGCTGTGCGTAATATAAAGGCGGCGACCGAAGAACTTGCGCGAAGGACCACGACAAGCGAAAACATTAAAAGGCTTGAAAAGGAGAACGAGGAATTGCGATCACAGCTGGCGAGTCTTGCGGCTAAAACAGAAAAATTAACGAAGGAGATTTATCTCCTCCGCAAGCAGGAAACGCATAAGGTCCATCCTCTGAACATCGCAGCTACGAGCAATCGACCGGTGCTAGCATACCACAAGGCCAAGCACGGAGAGGGGGACCTCATGGAGCGCATTGGGTCGCTAATCGAAGAGAAGCTGGCAATATTTGAGGCCAAGATGTTTCCCGATAGGGTGACCCGACCTCCATTGGCAAGTGCGAGCCGAGGTGATTTATCGCTACCTCAAAGGCCATCACCAGCTTTGCAATCGGCTCCATCGTCGCAGCCACAGAAGACGAAAAGGCAAAGGTCGAAGAGGAAAAAGAAGCCTGCCTACCCACCACTGGTAGATCTTCCCCCTGTGGCTGCAACGGTATCGTATAACCCGGTACCGCCCAATGCCACCTCGTGGGTTGAAGTGGCTAAAAAGCCCAAAAAATCAAGCTCCACCAAAAAGCAGATCGCCGCGGCGGCATCACCTTCCGGTAGCCCGAAAGGGAGACGGAAAAACAAAAAAGTATTGCGTGCCCCAACATCTGCGGCCGTAACTGTTACGGTGTCAGAAAGCTCCACTGTTACTTATGCCAAAGTAATGGAGGAGGCAAAGGCCAAAATACACTTGGCAGATTTTGGCATCGAAACAGTCCGCCAGAAGCGGGCGGTAACCGGTGGACTCCTGCTGGAAATTAAGGGTCCAGATTGCGGCGCGAAGGCGGACAAGCTGGCGGCCAAAATGCGTGAGGTTCTCTCAGACCTAAACGTGCGAATCAATCGGCCTGTTAAAACAAGCGACGTTCGACTGAGGGACCTCGACGATGCCGTCAGCACTTTGGAGGTTGCGGCGGCTATGGCTGAGGCAGGAGATTGTTCGGTGGATGACATAAAAGTCGGGGAAATCCGCCGAAATCCCACTAGCATGGGGACATGCTGGGTGCGGTGCCCAGTCACGGCAGTCCGCAAGATTGCGGCTGTTGGGCGAGTGCGCGTGGGGTGGGGGTCTGCTCGGGTAGAATTACTGGAGCCCAGGCCCATGCACTGTTTTCGGTGCCTAGAAAGGGGGCACGTTGCCAGCAGGTGCTCCAGTGAAACAAACAGGGGCGCACGTTGTTATGCTTGCGGAGAGCAAGGACACAGGGCGAAACAGTGTACTGCATCAGCACTAAAATGTCCCCTGTGTTCCGATCTTGGGCATTCTGCTGGCCACAGACTAGGAAAGAAGTGCATCCCACCTCCCAAAAAAAAGGGAAGGAAGAATGGTGAGGTATCTGCACCCATCAGCAAGGCGGCTACAACGACTTTTGACGCTGCGCCGAGTACTAGCTCGGCTATGGAGGTGGCTGAATTAGATATTCGCGCCCCTTAAAGTCCTCCAGGGCAACCTGAACTACTGCCGCAATGCGCAGCATCTGCTCATGCAAACCATTGCGGAGTGGCGGGTTGCCCTTGCAGTAGTAGCGGAGCCCTATGCCGTCCCCGACCATCCTCGCTGGTTCGGTGATGAATCGGGCTCCGTCGCCATCTACTGGGGGGGTGGAGAGGGTGCTCCACCCTGCGCTCTATTGAGAAGAGGGCAGGGCTTTGTTGCAGTGCAATGGGGCCCCGTGGCCATAGTGGGCTGCTACGTCTCTCCTAATAGGTCCCTTGGCGACTACGAGGCGTACCTAGACGAGGTGGCGAATTGTGTTCGCGAATGTCAACCTCGTCCGTTGATCGCTCTTGGAGATTTTAACGCCCACACAAGGGATTGGGGTAACTCCAGAGACGATCCCAAGGGAGAGACAGTGATGGTATGGACGGCTGGGCTGGACCTCCGATTAATGAATCAGGGGTCCGTAAGCACATGTGTACGGTGGCAGGGGGAGTCCATCGTGGATATTACGTGGGCAACTCCTCCTGCAATGCAAATGCTGTCGGGCTGGCGAGTGGCGGAGGAGGTGGTCACTTTGTCTGACCACCGCCACATCGTATTCGATGTCGCACTTCGACAACCCGACAGTAACCTTAGTCGCCGAGATAGCAGCCCACCGCGGCGTTGGTGTCTCAAGCGGCTCGATCGAGATAAGCTCGAAGCCGCCGCCATCGTCGCGTCCAGGCCAGAAAACGCCGAAGAGGTTCAGTCCGATCCTGAAGTGGAAGCGAACTGGTTTCGGGGTACGATGGCGCAAATTTGCGACCTGTCGATGCTCAGAACCAGTCGCCCCAAGCGTAAAGCAGTGTACTGGTGGTCAGCAGAAATCGCACGGCTCCGTGCAATCTGCTTGCGGTGTCGGCGCCAGTACACTAGAGGCCGAAGAAGAAGACGGCGAGCTCCGCCTGAGGAGATAGCCAGACTCTACGGGGCATACCGAGCGGCTACAAAGGCGTTGCAAATCGCCATTACCAACGCCAGATCTCGGTCCTGGAAAGAGATTCTGGAGGGACTCAATAAAGATCCCTGGGGGCGCCCATACAGGATAGTGCTGGGTAAGCTCCGGCCCTGGTCGCCCCCTTTGACGGAGACTCTCGGTCCGGGTCTTCCGGAAAGGGTAATCGGCACGCTCTTTTCAGAGGACCGGTTAAGTCCCGAAGGTCACCCGCCGTCTTCATGGGAGTGGCAAGACCAGATGGGGGTGACGGTCGAGGAGTTGGACCGAGCCGTCAGCCGCTTAAAAGTCCGGAACACAGCACCGGGGCCCGACGGAATCCCGAGCCGGGCGCTAGTGCTGAGTCTGGCTGCCCTGTAAAACAGGCTGAGGCAGCTGTTTACCAGCTGTCTGCGGTATGCCAAGTTCCCCACAGCCTGGAAAGAGGCAAGGCTGGTCCTCTTGAAGAAGGAAGGCAGAGCCGCAGATTCTCCCTCTGCGTACCGCCCCATATGCCTGCTGGACGAGATTGGCAAATTGTTCGAGAGGATAGTTGCTACTCGGCTCAGCGGGCATCTGTTGCGCGTCGGTCCCGATTTGTCTGACAGCCTGTTTGGGTTCCGACGGGAGCGTTCCACAGTAGATGCGATTATGCGCGTCCGCTCCCTGTCGGAACAAACAGTATCACAGGGTGGCGTGGCGTTGGCGATAAGTCTTGATATCGTCAACGCCTTTAACTCTCTACCCTGGGATGCAATCAGGAGGGCACTGGCACATCATCAAGTGCCCCCCTGCCTGCAAGGTATTATTGGGGACTACCTGCGCGACAGGTACATTCTGTACATGGGGAAAGATGGTAGAAAAATTCGGAGGGAGATCAGACGTGGGGTTCCACAGGTCTCGGTGCTGGGTCCATTACTGTGGAACCTCGCGTACGATGCGGTTCTGCGAGTCGACCTTCCCGCTGGCGTAAATATCGTGTGCTATGCCGACGACACCTTGGTGATCGCCAGCGGGATAACTTTTGAGAGGGCCAAGGAGCTCGCCGAACTTGGGGTGGAAGTCGTCGTCGCCAAAATCCACGAGTTGGGTTTAGAAATAGCGCCTCACAAGACCGAGGCTCTATGGTTCCATAAATTACCACGGGGCAGGGAACCACCCGACTCGTGCGTCCGCGTGGGTGGGGCCGAAGTCAGAGTGGGGAGGTACATGAAGTACCTAGGCCTCCTCCTTGACAGTCGCTGGGGCTTCGAAGAACATTTCGAGCGCCTAGTCCCCCGGATCGAAAGGGTGGCGGGTGCAATGCATAGACTGCTGCCCAATCTAGGGGGACCGACGGAGGAAGTACGTCGCCTCTATGCGGGAGTTATACGGTCCGTAGCTCTGTATGGAGCGCCTGTATGGGCAAAAAGGCTGGCCATTCGACGCTGTAGAACTAAAATTTACAGTGTCCAGCGGAGGATGGCCATACGGATCGTACGAGGATACCGCACTATATCCTTTGAGGCGGCGACAATCCTGGCTCGCTTTCCACCACTAGATATACTGGCGGAGATGGATGCGAGGGTGTATGACCAAATCCGTGCCCTCCGCCAGAGCGGTGGTAGTGAGCCAGAAGAGGCGCTCGAATCAATTAAACGGCAGGAACGACAAAACGCCCTGGCGACATGGCGCACTCGACTCCAGGAGCGCTATGAACACAAACGCGTCATCGGAGCAATCCTGCCGGTCTTCGAAGCCTGGATGCAGCGACGAGCAGGAAGACTCACCTACAGACTTACACAGATAATTACCGGGCATGGGTGCTTCGGTGATTATCTGTGTAAGATCGGACGCGAGGCGACGGCGAACTGCTTCCACTGTGGTGGACGGGACCAGGACTCCGCTTCCCATACGGTCGGAGTATGCCCAGCGTGGGAACGGGAGCGGACAATTCTGGTGAACCGCATTTGGACGGAACCTCTCCCTGCCAGCAATCGTGTCGGCGATGCTGAACGGGGACTCGGCGTGGAGGGCCGTAGCCATCTTCTGTGAATCTGTTATGATTCAGAAGGAGGCTTCTGAGCGGGATCGGGAAAGGGCGGATCCCGCCGCGCGGAGACGACGTCGCCAAGGCGTTCGTCACGGCCCTCCTCTTGAAAACGGTGTTCCCCTACCAGAAACGGGGCCTCCGGGGTTACAGACGCTCGGGGCGGGGGCCTCGAACGTCTAGTAATGTAACCCCCGAGGAGGACGATGACTCGGAAGTGGTCTCGAGACATCGTGATAGCACTGCGAGGGTGCTGGGGGCAGCAATTACTGTCCCCGGGACGTGCTATAAGCGTAGCAAAGCAATGGAGGGGCCCCGGTTGCGTTCCGAACGGAGATCCCGGGACCCCTCGTATACGCTGATGGTGAACACCGTGGGGTTTTAGCCGGTATGAGTCCGGCATAACCTTTTCGTTGCCCCCGCAGCGGAAGGTATCCATGAGGATTTCCTCACGTAAAAAAAAAAAAAAGCTCGAAGTTGTTGACGAGTATGATTACCTGCGACAAATAGTCCGACTAGGTAAGTACAACTTCGACTGAGAGGTCAATTGACGGATTCAACTCGGCTGGGCAGCGTTCGGGAAACTACGACACATATTCTCGTTAGACATACCTCAAAACCTAAAAACGAAATTGTACAAGCAGTGCGTGTTGCCAGTGATGACCTACGGATCTGAGACGTGGTCTTTCACTGCTGGCCGTACGAGGAAGCTCAAGGTCGCTCATCGAGCTATGCAGAGGGCTATGCTCGGGGTTTCTCTGCATGATAAACTTAGAAATGAGGATATCCGCAGCAGAACCAGAGTAACCGACATAGCCCAACGGATTAGTAAGCTGAAGTAGCAGTGGGCCGGCCATATAGCTCGATGAACCGACAACCGATGGGGAAGAAAGGTTCTCGAGTGGCAGCCTCGTACCGGTAGGCGAAGTGTAGGGCGACCTCCCACTAGATGGAGTGACGACCTGTTAAGACATGCAGGAAATCGATGGATGCCGGCGGCTCAGGACCGTGCTTTGTGGCATTCCTTGGGGGACCAAGGAATGCCACAAATGTATAGGTACATTTGTGACATTCCTTCAGCAGTGGACTTATGAAAGGCTGTAATGATGATGATATAATTACCTGGTTATCGCGTGATAAAACTAGGTTTTATTAAGTTTAAAGTGGTGCGATAATGTTGTATAGTGTATTTAGTAAATCACTGCAGTTACTTATTGCAGTTCTACGAAATGTCAACGCTGGCAAAGGTATGTAGGAAGACATTAAAGTATTGTCATTTTGTTAGTAAATGAATGTAAATAAATAACCAAAGGCTACTTATTTTTGACTAGCGATTATTCGTGGCTTTGCCTGCGTGAGAGTGGCCACGTGGCTTTCGTGCTTAACTTTGGTTATCACTAAAGCATTGCCGCCACTGAGCTTTAGGCAACTGTCTGTTCTCCTTCTATTGCTTACTTAATCTGTTACCTACTTAGCTAAAGTAATTGTTGTTAGATGTAAGGTTTTGTATATAACTGAACCGACTGGGGAAGTACCTACCTATCTCTGCCCTACAGTTACAGTAAAAAAAAACCCAATAGTGTCATAAATCTGTATGCAGATAGTTGTGTTGGGCAAAACAGAAACCGTGCAATGATATCCATGTCTTTTATTTTTTCAAGTCAGCAACTACGATTACTACAATAAAAGTAACTTATCTCCTACCTGAACACACTATGATGCCTCTTGACTCCATTCACAGTACAATTGAAAGTTTTATCCGTAATAAAACAGTGTAGGCTCCTTCTGAGTGGCCAACTATAATCACTAATTCTAGATCCGATCCAACAGGTTATTTTGTACATGTTTTGAATTATACTGATTTTATGAACTGGAAGTCTTTCTCGCAAGCTTTATTTCCAGCGAATATTTAAAATAGCCCTCAAAACTTTAAAAATGGTACATTTTAAAAAGAACAATCCATTAATTACACTCCAATATGGTTTTTTTTTGAAGATAGAAATAAACAAAAGTTGAATATGGATCTAATTATTAGATCAAGAGGATCTGTGTAATAAAAATATAATACCATGCAGGTACCATGACGAGTATGTTAATCTGAAACATGGTGAAGCAGTTCCTGACGTGTTACCTGAAACTGATGCAGATGATAGTGATAAGGAGAATTAAAGGTTTAATTTTAGTTGAAAATGGATTATTTGATCTGTGTTCTTATAAATGTTTAATTAATGAGTAATATTAGCTAAAACGAATGCAGGTAATACGAAACCTTTAATTTCCTTGATAATTCTTTAAGTTTAACAATTTTATTTTAAGTTACATTCATTGATCTCAGTATTCTCTAAAATGTTAAAATAATGAGCAATATGTTATATATTTAACTATAAATTTTAAGTTGCTTTTTTTTACATTAATTTATTAAATACCCATTTATTTATGAAAATTTATCCGTAGTTAAAATGACCTATTGTCACTTACGTAAAAACTAAAATCAGTTTAGTTTTTATCGCAAGTGTTATCTCAAACGCTCGGAATCATAAGAAGTGGTTCGTTTATGACAGCAAAAATATTGTAAACGCCAAAAAAGCCTATAAACCAATTGTTTTTTCGAGAATTTTAACTGCTATACCTAAGGCTTCAAAAATCATAATTATATGTTAAATTTCAATTTCATAGCGCAATTATTTGTAAAAATATTTAAAAAATACCTTCTCCTGTAAAATTTGGTTTTTGTCGCTAAGTTGGCGGTAATGGCTCGATATACTGGGGTACCCCGATCTACGTAATATCGAACGGTGTGCTTCAGACTTAAAATAGCACTTTCGGTTGATAGTCCTGGTCTAAACCCGAACTGTGTGTCATGCAGTTGAATGTGGTCACTTAAGATGGTATCAAGCACACCGTCCAACACCTTTGCTATGATAGTCGCTAAGGAAATAGGACGATAGTTACCCTTGTCAGAGATGTCTCCCGTCTTGTTCTTCACAATGGGAACTACTATTGTCTTCATCAGATTTTTAGGTAAGTAAGAGTGACTAATACACATTGTGTAGAACATGGACAGGACTCGCGGCAGGTGAAATACAGCGTGCTTCAGGTGCTCAATGCTGAGCTCGTCGTGTCCTGGAGACTTACCTCGGCTCATATCTATTATGATACTGCGTATCTGTTTAGCAGAAATATGTACAAGAGGTTCCTCTCCCCCACAAGCGGTCTTAGCACTACCCACCTGTGTTGAGGGCCCAAGTGGAGATTGTACTGCGATGTCACTGGGTTCACTAATTCCTTCCACGCTCGTAGCAAGACTAGGCTTAGTGTCCAACTTACTGGTCGACTTCCAGAAATTTTTAAAGTCCCTATTTGCTCTTTTTTGAGCTAATCTATCCATTTTGATTTGCTCAGCATTTTTCTGACAAAATTTGAGTTTACTGTTAAAAATTATTCGATTTTCACTCATTTCATCATAAATAGGACCAGATAAGGGACGACCACTGAGTACCCAGGCTTTAAAACTACATCTGGCCTCATAGTGAGCGTCTTTTACATAGTTGTTCCACCCACATACGCGCTCACCCCGCCTTGGTCCCCCCTTATATATTCAAGAACAGAGTTTTATTTACTATAATGTATATTTACACATCACTCAGACTGAAATGAAGCTCAAAAAAAAGCTTTTAACAGTGGTAGAGCTAAGCGGTGGCTTTTGCTGTCGCTCGGATGGGCCAGCTCGAACCGGGGTGGTACCACGACCTCACAGAATACCAGCGTGAAGTAGAGGTTTACCTCTGCGTTGCGCTTGGTGAGTGCAGGTGGCCGGAGGCCCAATTCCCCCCCCCCCCATCAACATGGTAGTGGAATTAAATAAAAGACTACCCCAGGAGGGTACCAGCACCCCTGGAGAATCCCTCGCTGAGCATCCACGACCAAACTACTCCACTCCTGGGCGTGGGTGCTCAGGCTGCCCCGCGTATTCTGGGGGGGGCGAAATTCCGCTCAAGACGAAACCTGCTCGGGGCAAGCGGAGCAAGAAGACAAAGGCAACCCCTGCCACGCTTACCGTGGATTTCTGCAATATCAGGGGACTTCATTCAAACCTTAACGCCGTCCACTACCATCTGGAGATAGCTAAGCCGGCCTTGCTCTTTCTTACCGAGACACAGGTGTCCTCTCCGGCTGATACTTCGTATCTCTCCTACCCGGGGTACAAATTAGAACACTCGTTTGTGCCCCGGGCTGGAGTTTGCGTGTATGTCAGAGAGGACATCTGTTTTCGACGCCTCGGCAGCCTTGAAGGTACGGACCTGTCCATCCTATGGCTGCGCGTAGACAGCGACGACCATCCCCGCGTCTACGGGTGCCTCTATAGGTCCCATAGCGGTAATGCCGACACAGACCGACTCATCGAACACGTCCAAATGGCTGCAGACTCCGTGCTACAACAGGTCCCATCCGCAGAGATCGTGATACTCGGTGATTTCAACGCCCACCACGCTGAATGGCTTGTTTCTCGTTTAACCGATCATGCGGGTAGATCTGTCTATGACTTTGCTTTGGCATATGGTCTAACACAACTGGTTACTTCGCCTACGCGGATCCCAGATGTGGAAGACCATGTACCTTCCCTGTTGGACCTTCTGCTGACCTCTCATCCGGACGGATATCAGGTCTCCGTCGATGCCCCTCTGGGCTCTTCGGACCATTGTCTGATCCGGAGTACGGTGCCACTCACGCTCCAATCGCAGTTGCGATCTACAGCTTGCCGCCGTGTTTGGCACTATAGGTCAGCTGATTGGGACGGGATGCGGTCTTTTTTTGCATCCTACCCTTGGGGGCGGGTTTGCTTCTCGCCGGAAGATCCCAGCGTTTTTGCCGATTCTGTTGCTGATGTGGTACTTCAGGGTATGGAACTTTTTATTCCATCTTCTGTGGTGCCCATCGGAGGCAGATCCCAGGCATGGTTTGGTCGCTCCTGTAAAATAGCATCACGCTATAAGCAGGAGTGCTACCAGGCCTGGGCTGACGCATCAACGTCTCGGGATGTAAACACCAGCGCATTAAAAAAGAAGTATAATTCCGCCTCCAGGTCCTTCAAAAGCGTCATTGCCAAGGCAAGGTCTGAGCACATCGGCAGAATTGGCGAGAAGCTAGTTCGCCTTCCTTCGGGAACCCGTGCATTCTGGTCTCTCGCCAAGGCTGTCCAAGGGAACTTCTGTCAGCCATCTCTTCCATCTCTGCACAGAGAGGACGACTCACTGGCCCATGCCGCAAAGGAGAAAGCCGATCTGTTGAGCTCTCTTTTTGCGTCCAACTCGACTCTAGATGACGGGGGGAACACACCGCCGACCATCCCGCGATGTGAGTGCTCCATGCCGGATGTGCGATTTACACAGCGCTCGGTCCGCAAAGCACTCTTCTCCCTGGACGTCAACAAGTCGAGTGGGCCCGATGGAGTCCCTCCCATTGTGCTGAAGACGTGTGCTCCGGAGTTGGCACCGGTTTTAACGCGTCTTTTCCGGTACTCCTACTCCCAAGGCGTAGTCCCGAACTCATGGAAGACAGCTTTGGTGCACCCGATCCCTAAAAAAGGCGACCGCTCAGACCCGTCCAACTACAGGCCTATCGCCATCACCTCCTTGTTCTCCAAAATAATGGAAGCCATTATAAACTGCCAGCTCATGAGGTACCTTGAGGATCACCAGCTGATTTGTGACCGCCAGTACGGTTTTCGTCGGGGTCGATCAGCTGGTGATCTTCTAGTCTACTTAACTCATAGATGGGCGGAGGCAGTAGAGTCCAAGGGGGAGGCATTAGCCGTTAGTTTGGACGTAGCGAAGGCCTTTGATCGGGTCTGGCACAAAGCGCTTCTTTCGAAGCTTCCTTCCTATGGGCTTCCCGAGAAATTGTGCAAATGGATCACCAGTTTCCTTGCTGATCGGAGCATCAAGGTCGTAGTAGACGGTGAATGCTCTGATTTCAAGCCTATCAACGCTGGTGTTCCACAAGGCTGCGTGCTATCACCAACGCTGTTTCTCCTGCATATCAATGATATGTTGCTAACTGGCAGCATTCATTGCTATGCGGACGACAGCACTGGTGATGCCTTATATACCGGCCGTGCCAATATTTCTCGGGAAAACGTCGCCGAGTACCGGGACAAACTTGTGTCTGAAGTCGAGTCTTTGCTTAACAAAGTCTCGGATTGGGGGCGACTAAATCTAGTCCAGTTCAATCCCCAGAAGACACAAGTTTGCGCGTTTACCGCTAAAAAGAACCCCTTTGTCGTATCTCCTCAGTTTCAAGGCACTCCCCTTACTGCCTCAGCCAGTATCGGAATCCTTGGCGTCGACATATCGAATAGTGTGCAGTTTCGTGGTCACTTGGAAGGGAAGGCCAAATTGGCCTCTAAAAAGCTTGGCGTGCTCAGCAGAGCGGGACAGTATTTCATGCCGGCACATCGCTTGCAACTTTACAAAGCGCAAGTTCGGCCCCACATGGAATACTGTTCTCATCTCTGGGCCGGGGCACCCCAGTGCCAGCTCCTTCCACTTGACCGCATCCAGCGCAGAGCGGTTCGAATCGTCGACGACCGAGTTATTTCTGATCGGCTCGATACACTGGCACTGCGTAGAGATGTTGCATCTCTTTGCGTATTTTATCGCATTTATCACGGGGAGTGCTCTGAGGAATTGTTCGGACTAATTCCAGCCGCTCAATTTCACCATCGCACATCGCGACAAAACTCGCGTTACCATCCATACCATCTGGATGATTGGCGGTCCACGACTGTGCGATTTAGAAGAAGTTTTCTCCCTCGCACGACTTCCTTGTGGAATCAATTACCACCAGCGAATTTTCCGGACCGATACGACTTAAGAACCTTCAAGAAAAGAGCTTACACCTTTCTAAAAGGTCGGCAACGCATCTGCAATTCCCCTGGTGTTGCGGTTGTTCATGGGCGGCGGTAGTCACTTACCATCAGGTGAGCCGCATGCTCGTTTGCCCCCTATTCTATAAAAAAAAAAAAAAAAAAAATTAAATACCCTATATTTATTACATTTTTCCGTAGTGTTTGACAAATTATAAACACTAAGTTTAGTAAAATAAAATTAGATCTATAGTTTTCAGGCAAAGGTATCTGTGGCGCAGTAACTTAGCGTGTATGAGTTACTTAAAGGTGGGCAAGATACCGTCATTTACATAATAGGCTCATAATAATGACAGTTGAAGAAGAGAGAGACCTAGAAAACGCTTATGAGATGACTTGTTGGCCTATGTTTTCATATTGATTGAGGTGGTTACTGACAGAAATTCATGGATGGAAACGGGAGAGTATGCACAAGCGGGGGCTGATTAGAAAAAAAGAATAACCACATATTAGCGATTCAGAAAATACATACTAACAGATAATTTAAATTATCATGAGTAAATATTTATTCCTATAGTTATTAGGTGCCTGTGAGATATACGTAATACCATCGTATTATATCCGTATATACTCGTAGCTATAGGACGTTCGTAAGTTTAATGTTATCAGATGTCCGTGTATAGATATTGGGCTACCGTATTTTATAACAGCAGTTGAAGAGGAAGATTTAAAAGAGATTACGAGACGACCTGTTTTTATATACTTCATAGTGATACTTAGAGTGGAAAAAGGCCGAAAACCGGACATCCTCTTTTATTCCATTTTACCGAAGTATTTCAAAATAAATGTAGGGTAGGGCGGGGCTAGTTGAGCAATTTTTCACTTCAGTGGTCATAGCTCCTCAGCGATAAGTCTTAATGGCTTGTTATGCATACTGTTGCGTAAGTAATTTATCCCAAAAGATTCCATAGTAATTTATGTCTAAAAAATCGCTTTTAATAGCTGCAGCCGTTTTGAAAAAAGTCAAATATGCTCAACGTACTCCATAGGTGAGGTAAGTTGAGCAAAGGTATGGGGCAAATAGAGCAGTTAGAAATCCTAGCCAAACCATGGGTTCAATATTTACAAGACATGGAATCTTGTGATTGTGACATAACAGTGAAACTTAAAGTAATTTTCTTTAATTATTAAACTAAAAATAGAATCAATAAAAACTCCACATATATTAAGATTAACTTTTGAAATAAAACTCAGTCTTTCTATTAAATAGTAGAATTAAAAATTTATAAAATTATCAATAAAGCTTATATTAAAAAAGAAAATATCAATGAGATCTTCTAAACTTAAAACGAAAGTAAGATCAGCAGCTGACGCACATTTTGTATGTGCGTCAGCTGTCAGCCGTCAGCCCCTCCTTACAAACTTGGCACTGGATCCATGTTTCCCCTGGTAAGCTTTCAGAATAGTCTTTGCAACAAACCAGGCAGGAATAGTCATTATCTTCATCGTTGCAACACTTCTTTCTTTTATTATCAGTGTTTTTCTTTGGCTTCTTAACTTTTATAGTGGTTTTATTTTGTCCCTCTTGCAATGCGTTCTTTTCGAGAGTGTCTGTTAGAATAGCAGCTTTCCTTTTTCCTTTGATAGTTTTGGCAGCTTTTCTAGGACCTGCCTTTTTGTATGGCCGAAAAATTTTTTGGGGAAAATGCATGAAATGATGAAAATGCACGTTGAGCAACTATTGATCAACTAACCCCAACCAAAAAATTTGAAACAAAAGTGAGGATATAAAAAAACTGCTACAATTATATCCAAAACCTGTCTACATATTAAAAGATATACTAAATTTATGGAAGTTTAAAACTTACCTGATTGTTAACTTGTTTAAATTAGTGCGATTTTTGTAGTGTAGATGGCGTTGAGCGATATATAGATTGCGGTATAAAGATGTCATTTCATTTACGATAAGTGTGAATTGTAATTTTTTTATTGTTTGCTAATATACCAGATCTAGTATAAAGATTGTGAGAACCACTGGTTTATTTGACATACAGTCCATACCCTTGTTGTTCATGGTCATTCGAACCAAACGTGATTCATAATTCATATCTGAACAGGTGATTTTGGTAACGAAAATAGACCTTAAAGTTATAACCCTCGTATTCCGGTGAAGTGATACCTGGTACAGTCTTGTTACGCTGTGAGGTAGTAATATAAACAGGAATCAGACGCGAGAGTACGGCGGTAGGTAAGGAGATAGTGAACCACATTACCAAACGGAAGCAGCCATATAAAAAGTGTATGAGTTTATACAGATGGCAATTTCGACCCTATTGCCGTAAGGAAAGTGCGGTGCATATGTGAGTGGTAATCATCAAAAAAAACAAGAACTGAGCAGATTTTAAAATTCATTATTGTAGAAAAGTGATCCTTATATATACCAAGCAAGATTAAATTTCAACTTTTAAAGTATTTCATTTATTTTGTCGAAATCTGAACTCTATTTATAAAAAAAAAATTAAACAGAAAAAATACTAGTGATTTTAAAGACTTTACAACTTAGAAAAATAATTCTGATGTAAATTGTAGACTTAGTTAATTTTAGGTGAATTTTGGCTAAGACGGGAAACCTATGCCCGATATTTTTCACAGATTTAAGTTGTAAAAAATTTAGAATTATTTCGGACTTGTAATTTATTTCATTTGGATGTGAGTTGTAAAAACAGTTAATATAATTGTGAGAAAGTTATTCTAATATACACTCTGAACTTTTGTTATTTACTTAATTATTGTAACATGCTTTTATCAAAGATGTCTTTACAAGCACCTTTTAAAATTTAAGAGGATATTTACAATAGATTGTCTAAGGCGATAAGTAACTTTAAGAAATCGCCCAAAGATAGGATTACTAAACAATATGTTGAAACTAAATAGCAGAATATACAGAATTGTGGTCTCAGTTAACATCTACACATATTCTTATTATAAAGGATGATTCTAAGGACCTAAACTCCACTTCATATGTTAGAAATCATGTGTACGATAATACCGTGACTGTTTATTTAGACTCAAAGAGCGAAAAAAAGACTGTTTTATCTTATTTAGAAGGCGATATCCATCAATAACCTAACAAGTCAATTTTAAGTGAGTTAGGAATTAGCAATATGGGTATTAAATAACTTAAGATAGTTGTACCTACCTTTTCGGGAAAGTACACTGAATGGCCGACATTTTGAGATCTATTTATTTTTTAATTGACAAAAATATTTCGTTAGTTAAAGTACAGAAACTTCATTATTTAAAAAGAAAAGACTGGGGAAGCCGAGCAATTGCTGAGGCATATTCCTATATCGGGATGCAATTATGACAAATGTTTGCCTCAGCTTGAAACACGGTACAACAACAAAAAGTATTTGTCACATTGTATATTAAAAAGATTATTCAGTCAAAAGAATATTCAAAGGAAGTCATCTGAAGCGCTTAAGGAGTTGATGAATACTACCTATGATTATTTGGATGCCTTATGAGACTTGGGCATTGTCTTAAGTTTTTTTTTATTGGATGGGGTGACAAACGAGCATAAGTGGCTGCTGTGGCCCATAAACATCTACATCTACCCTCGTTTGCGAATCAAAATGCATATGCGTTATCACCCGTGAGGACTAAGATGGAATGCCTCTTTCCCAGTAAAAAGTGTCTACGGTTCTGTACACTCACCATACGAAACACAGCAGTGTTAAGCTGCTATTTTACGCTGGTATTCTGTGAGAGCATGGTCCTTCCCCGGTCGAGCCGACCCATTCGTGCTACAACTATACAACTAATATAGCTGCAGCATGGCTCTACCATGGGACATAATTATAATTCATAGCCTTACACTAAAACTAGATGCTAATACTAGAAAAAATTATAAATACATTTGCACAATTTAAAGAATTTTTGATCGATACAGATCTTTTGAGTTTTTAGAACCTGATTCAACGCACAAGGTAACCAAATATAATTTTAATAGATGTATATCTTTACATGTTATGAGTACTATTATATCGTGTCAATTTTTTTAAGGAAGAATATAAATTAGGCTTTTGTAAACAATTTTCGAAACAAGATGTTGACACTCTGTCAGGTATTGCCGCAATGCAATAACATGTAGAATTTGCAAACGCAGACATCATTCTTTGTTGCACCCTAAAACACAGACGAGTCTGTTCATCATACAGAGGTTCAAGCGCATGATGATATGGATGCAGAACTATCATATGATGCAGTTGAAGACCAAGATGATATGGTTGCCTGTTTTTCGAAAGGTCACGCTCGCCAAGTGTTGTTAGCTACAGCTCAGGTCACAGCAGTGTTTAAAAACTGAGCTCAGTTCACAATTCAGACGCTACTAGATCAGGGCTCTCAAGCTTCTTTCGTAACTGAAAGGATAGTGCAATATTTTAGTTTAAAGAAACAACCCACCAAGTGAATTATTTCCGGAGTTGGCGCTGATAATAGTTTAATATCAAAATCAATATAATCCGACTGTTGAGTTTGTAGTTAAGGCTTACGTCTTGAAGTCAATTACATCTCTTCAGGAAGAAGAAAAATAACTGAATTAAAATGGGTAGAAATAAACAATATAAAACTAGCAGATCCTCAATATCATACACCTAATAAAGTTGATATGCTATTGGGAGCAGAGATTTACTCTAAAATACTCTCTAAATATATGGTGTAAAAAGAGATCCTTGAGGTACAATTATATCACAAAAACAAGTTTAGGTTGAATTCCGTCAGGAACAATTCGATCAAGTGATGTTGGAATATCACATCTTAAAATTTTGCATGTTCAAAAAAAATTTTGGGAATTGGAAGCAGAGCCAAATAATAATAAAAAGATTCTCACAAAAGAAGAATCTTGCTGAAATATGTTTCGTCAAACTACAATAAGAAATGTATATAGTAGATACGTAGTTCGTTTACGTTTTTGAAACGACGATCTAGATTGTAAATATGGCCAGTCGAGGAATATTGCACCGCTACGATTTAAGTCTTCAAAGGCGAAATTGGATAAATATATTAAATTATAAAGTGATTATGTAAACTTAATCAATGAATATATTGAACTTGGACAGATGGAAAGGGTAGATCAATCCCAACTGAAAAATATGATGGCTGTTTACTTGCCACATCATGCCGTTGTGCGTAATTATAAGGACACCATGAGAGTTCGAGTGTTATTCGATGCTTCCTGCAAGGAAAAGAATGGAGTGTCTCTTAATGATGATTTCTTGATAAGAACTCCTCTTGAATTTGAATTAAGGCACGCCTTGATGCGATGGAGAAGGCATCCCATTTGTTTGTTTGCGGATGTCGTAAAGATGTATAGGCAAGTAAGAGTGGCTAATGAAAACACAGACTTCCAAAGATAGAAGAGGAGAGAAGACGTTAATTCTAGCATACATGATTACAAATTACTTACAGTTACATTTGGTACTGCATCAGCTCCATACTTAGCAGTAAAGGGAGTGCAACAAGTAGCTTATGATAAAGGTGATGAATTGCCTCTTGTAGGTGAAAAAGTCATGCTTGATTATTACATGGATGATCTCATGGCAGGGTGTGAAAATGTGGATACAGGCCTAAAAAATTACAATGATATGAATTCTCTTTTGTCGAATGGCGGTTTTTATTTGCAAAAATGGTCAAGCAATAACGATGATCTGCTGAAAATAATAGAAAAGGATTACTTGGATAATGATAGGAGTGAAACAGTTAATATTAAACAAGACGAAATAATAAAAACACTGGGACTTGCCTGGAATCGATGCGTTGACTCTTTCCAGTATGCGGTAAATAGTAAACTTGTTCCTTTGACTGAAAGTGTAACACAAAGAAAGGTTGAATATTTGTAGACCGTTTGATCCCTTGGGTGGGGTCGTTCCTTGCGCAATATTAGCAAAACTAGTTACTCAAAAGCTCTGGATTCCAGGAATTGGATGGGATGACGAAGTACCGGTAAACATAAAAGATGAATGGATGACTTACCGAAACAACATACTCAGGATGAATGAATGTTCTGTACCTAGGCGGATAGGAATGAAAAAATCTGATAAAAGAATTGACTTACATGGCGTCTGTGACGCGTCAAAACAAGCATATGCGGCCGTCGTGTATGTCAAAATGGTGGAATCTAAAGACAAGGTAGATATTTATTTAGTAACGGCAAAGACAAGGTTCGCCCCAATCAAAAAAAATATCATTCCCGAGATTACAATTATGTGGCGCAGTCTTGCTAGCAAAATTAATAATTGAAATCGCAGAACTACTAAGGATAGATAAAACTAAACTCTTTGCTTGGATTAACTCTGAAATAGTGTTAGCTTGGATAAACAATCACCCGAGCAGATGGAAAACTTTCATTGCAAACAGAGTTTCGGAAATTTTAAGCATAATAGAGCCACATCAATGGGGTCATGTTCAATCTAAGCAAAATCCAGCTGATTGTGCCTCAGAGGTATTTCGCCATCCAAACTTCTGCGAACAAGGTTATGGTTTCCAGATTTTTTATACGAGTCAAAAGCGAAACCTGTAA
Organism: Parnassius glacialis; assembly: GCA_033319125.1. Classification (NCBI taxonomy): domain Eukaryota; kingdom Metazoa; phylum Arthropoda; class Insecta; order Lepidoptera; family Papilionidae; genus Parnassius; species Parnassius glacialis. Next base: position 6,703,195 of record JAVANC010000024.1, on the reverse strand, counting down.
AAAAAATATCGACTTCATTAGAACAAGTACAGGTATATAATACAGCAACATCAGAATGTAATAACGAAAACGAAGAAAATTTATTTATTTTGCAGAATTGGTCAACACTTACCAAACTTGTTAGAGTTGTAGCATATTGTAGGCGATTTTTGGAATTAAGGAAAATAACCGCTCTGGAACTGAAACAAGCACTGAATACTTGCATAAGGATTTGTCAAAAAAAATTTAATAAAGAAATTCATAAATTGAAATTAAAATAATATAATACCCATAGTCCATTAAAACAAATCAACCCATTTTTGGACGATAAAAGTATATTAAAAGTCGGCGGATGATTAGAAAACGCCGAAATCCTTTGGGACAAAAAGCATCCTATTATATTACCAAAGTTCTCAAGTTTTCCTAACCTGATAATTGCCGACGCTCACTATAGAACACTTCAAGGAGGCCCACAACTAATGTAGAATTTTTAAGGTCTTCATATTATATAATAATAATAATAATAAAGTCTTTATTTATCTTCTCACAAAACATAAAGTAAAACAATGTAAATCTAGTAGTACATATACAGAATTCTATTATGTGAGAAGCTGATGCCTGAAGTAGGCATATATAAGCCTGTAGTACAAGTCACCAGGTTCTCACCCCTCGAATGCTATGACATTGTATGAAATTATTCTAGGAAAACAATAGATAGATAAAAAAAGTTATTCTTATATTGTAATGAAATATAATTACAACGAAGATCCAGGATGAAATACTAATTAAGAGTATATTAGGATATCAAATGTGTAAATACATATATGTATGTATGGTGTTATATATTTATATAAGCGTAGTGTAGTGTATTGTATGCGCGCGCGCGCGCGTGCGTGTGTGTGTGTGTGTGTGTGTGTGTGTGTGTGTGCGTGTGTGTGTGTGTGTGTGTGTGTGTGGTGTGTGTGTGTGTGTGTGTGTGTGTGTGTGTGTGTGTGTATGTGTGTACATTATATTTATCTTGATAGGAGCGATTCCGTTAAATCATAATCTAATTTCAGTAACCAGTCATGTACGTTTTTTTTGCAATCATATTTATTGTTAGAATATATAGATAATTTTTCATTTATTTTATTGTATAAGAATCCACCTAAATAGCAAAAGATTTTTTTTGTATATATCTTCTTTGTTGCAAATGTAGCGCAAACTGTATTTTTACGTCTAACTCCTACAAATTTATGGGGATCATAGGAATTTCCACTGTGTTGCTTCAACAATGTATAGAGAATAAACAACTGACGTACCGTTAGTACCTGCCAGTATCGATAAAGAAGTTCAGTTGGATGTCTATAAGAGAAGAACCCGCAAACTTTTAGAATGGCCCTTTGTGATATTTCTACGCGCTTCATAATTGTTTTAGGAGCACCGCCCCAGGAGGTGATGCAATAAGTAAGAAGGCTTTGCACTAGGGCATAGTATATACGTCTTAAAGCTGTTTTATCTAGCACATGGCGTACGTTTTTGAATATGTATACTAATTTCGATAGTCTATTGGATAATACTTCGATATTATTTTTAAAAGAAAGGTTGAAATCTATTATTACACCAAGATACTTAATGTTATGAACTAATTCTATTTTGTTACATTTACATGATTTAATATTAATATTTGAGAGACATTTGTGTGAGATCAGAGGTTTATTGATAATATGATCAAGGCGTTCTTTACGTATTGTGAAAGCAATGTATTTGGTTTTTTCAGAATTCAAGGTAAGAAAATTAGTTTGCAACCATTCATTTATCAAATCAAGTCCCATCTGTGCAGCATCATGAACAGCTTCCCAGGAATTTGTAGAAAAAAGAAGGCATGTGTCATCAGCATATGATATTATATGTCCATGAGGAAGCTGAATAGAAGTGAGATCGTTTATATAGACGAGAAATAATGTGGGACCTAGAATGCTGCCTTGGTGCACACCGTAGGAAATTAATGCCTCGTGACTAATGTAATCTCCGATTTTAGTACATTGTGTTCTATTACAGAGATAATAATCTTTAAATAGAGCAAGTTGCTTTCCTCTAATACCACATAATTCCTACTTTTCTATTAGAATGCAGGTAGAAACAGTGTCAAACGCCTTGGCGAGATCCAAAAAAATTCCAATGACTTTGTTATTTTTGTCTAAATTTTTAACTACGTAATCTATTAAGTCATGTACTGCTTCATCAGTGGATCTGCCCTGCCGAAAACCAAACTGGTTAGGGGATAGAACTTTTTTAGTTTCTAAGTAGTTCGTGAGTTGTTTGTTTATAATTCGTTCGATTATTTTCGAAAAACATAGAAGAATTGAAATCGGTCGATAGTTGCCGACATTAAATTCGACAATAAATTGGATGAATAATAGACCGTTTAAAAACTTGAGGAAATACACCTTCATTAAAGCAAAGATTACATATATATGTCAATGGCCCAACAATATATTCTTTAATGTTTTTTATAAAACAGTTAGAGATATTGTCCCATCCATTGGCACATTTGTTCTTTAGGCTCATGATAAGTCTGGAAACTTCTTCTTCGTCAGTATTGAGTATTACAAAGGACGACGTACAGTTCCGTGTTGGTCTAATTGCTAAAGAACTGGTAACCCTTTCCTTAACTGCAATATTATCAGCAAGCTGTTTACCTACATTCACAAAATAATTATTAATTGAATTTATAACCTCTTGAGGTTTATTGGCGCTGTTAAGCAGTTCAGTAGAATCAGTTTTCATTTTCGTGGTATTTGTTATCTCTTTAATGGTTTCCCAAAGCTTTTTATTATCTTTACCTGCTTTACTAATTTTATCTCTATAATAAGCCATTTTAATTTTTTTAATCATGGAGTTACAATAATTTCGATATCTTGTATATGTTAATTTTATGATATTATTGCCAGGAAAAGATTTACATTTTTTAAATAAATTATCACGATTTCGTATACATTTTAAAATTCCTAATGTAATCCAGGGTTTTATAGGTCTTAAACGGTTCGAGATTGTAACTTTAATTGTATTCGCTATCAATAATTGTTGTAAATATGATACAAAAAGTGTAGCAGCCTCATTTGCGTTAGAACATTTGAATAGAAATTTAAAGTTATTTTGTTCTAATTCTAATCTAATTTGTCGTAATCAATTTTTGTTTGAGTTCTAGATGTTAAATTATTTTTTTGCTTGGTGTTTAAACATAATATCACAGCTTGATGGTCAGTCACCGTCGAATTAAATATTACTGTAGTGGCTGCCATAGTTGAACGCAATATAACGTGATCTAAACAAGCACCGAGCCTAGTAGGCATATTGTGAGCAGGAAGAAGTCCATGAAATGCATTTAAGTTAAGATACTCAGTTGATCTGTTATCCGTTGTATGATTTACTATATCTATATTTATATCGCCCATCACAGATAAGGTTTTATGGGAAGACAAAGACGTAAGAATTACATTTAAAGATTGTAAAAATAATTCTACATTTTGAAAGCTAGGCGAACGATAAATTGCAACTATAGCAATACTTTTGTGTTTTATTACCACACAGTTTCCTTTAGCAAACATGGGCTCCGTAATTAAAACCTCAATATTATTTTTGTAGTAAATTACGATACCATCGTTTTGGTTATAGGTCTTTACAAATTTGTAGTATGTGTAGTCAGGTATTTGTGGTATTATGGAATTACACAATAGCCAACACTCGGTTAAAATAATAATATCACATTGTTTTCTAATTTGCGTTAAAAGAACTAGGAAGTCATCTATATTACGTGAGATACTGCGAATGTTTTGTTGTATTATTGTGAGGCATGTACTTTTGTCGATCTTTAATAAATGGAAGTTTTGTGTATCGCATCTCGCCATATCCGATACAGTAACATTGTCAACATTCTGTGTAATTTCATTTAAATGATTTAATTTTATAAAGAGATAACTGCTTATTCCAAACAATTGATGCCGATATATTATACATAAGTAATGAATATTGTGTAAAAAGTAAACCAAAAAATATTATTATAAGAAAGTAAAAACTAATTTTAAACACAAAATGTCTAAAAATACTAAACAAGGTACAAACTTGTGCATCTAGCACTATTATTTTGTTGAAATTCCTTATTTTTTCTACTTTATGAGGATGATAGGAGTTGATGAGATGAAAGTGTCTGCCCATGCCTTATACAATTTGCGGGTATAGTAACAAATGGATGCTCTAAGATATACATAAACAATTTATATTTTACCAAAAACAATTCAAGACTTACAAATACAATATACTGCTTAATATAGGGCAATTTATTTATAACCACAATAGTTAATAATACATTTAAAGTAATGAGAAACATTTCAAACGATTGGGATATTGTGATAATTATTTGCCTTATTTTATAGAAATGTTTATTTAATGGTCTTATAATTATAGCCAAAGTCTGTAAAGTCCGACAATAACACTTAGATTTATAACGAATTTCAATTATTGTCGTTAATTTATTATCGTAGGTAACTAAAATTAAGTATGTGATTTTAAATATAATTTGAAAGAAGGTGTTGTATAACATAACATAACATAAAGTACTATTTTTTATTCACTCCATCGTAAGAAAATGTAATTAGAATAATTTTGGTTTTGTAAATATAACAAAATTTTTTATTGTCTGTAAATATAATAGGCAGAGATTTATGTTTTATACGTAAAGAGTATGAATGTGTGTTGCAATGTAAAATATAATATATAATTATGTTAATCAAAGTATAATATAACAAAAGCATGCAAAAATGTACTATCTTATACTCGTATATAATAAACCAATCAGAAAATGGAGCGATTTTTATTTTATTCACTAAGCCTAGTCACTTCAGTCTGTTTAAGTCATCTTCCGAATCGATTTTTATAGACGGCAAGCCATCTATCTTTCTTAGAAAAACTTTTCCGTATGAGATCCAGCATCTGTTATAATTATTAGTCTTGGCAAACTCTTTAGCAAGATGAAATAACCGCTTAGCTTTGGCAGTCAGAGCTTCGCAGACAAATACTGGCCGTGGTGGCCCGTCAATTTGTAGGTGTTTAGAAGAAAGTTTCATATCCCGGCTTTGTTTATTAAATGATTTGACTGAGCGAATTATTGCCTCCTTAATGGAGGTGGTATTCAACCTTGCGATTATGGGGGTATCCTCTTTAGACTTGGATTTTATACGGTAAATGTCACTTGTTGTCATCTATTGGCCGATTAAGGGTTGAGCCAACATGTTTCACCAATTCACAAAGAGCCTTTTTATTTTCAAATTGCATCTTAGGTACATTTCTAATTTCGATGGTGGAGGCAAGAGCCGAGCGTTCCATAAGTTCTATCTTATTTTCGGGAAGTGTTATTCGAGACTTATATCCTTCATTCTCCTTATGTAAATTTTCCATTTTTTTAGAACATCATCATATTTAGCTGATAGAAATTCAATAGATTGCTGAATTGCGGAGTTCTGTTCTCCGATTTTTTCAGTGTATCAATAAATGTCTGAAATTTGAAGTCTTGTTGCACCTGCATGTCGGCAATCATTTGTTTCATCTCTTGCATCACAGAGTTATCTGATAAATTATCCTCAAATTTTCTTTTAATTCGACGATTATAGTTAACATTCGAAAGCTGCCCTTCATCTTTTTCCATGCTAGTCGTATTAAGCGCAGAGTCAGATAGATACCGCGTAGGAGAACTTTCTGTTGCGATCCATGGAAGCATGCCAGGAGGAGTCCTTTGAAGTGACATTATACAGTAAGTAAAGTTATAGGCCTAATTGAATAGCCGACAGCACTGCAGTGTTACTGTATAGGTGTATTTATATATATCCAATAGATAGTTCTAACAAAGATACGTATAATGACAGTCACACAGTCGCTCGATCGTATTGGCTATCTATTAACTTTAAACGTCAAAACACAGTAAAATATCTCCACACTTCTTATACTATCATCAGCTTTCTCTCTCACACACAGCGTTTCGCTTCCTTAATCTTCAGCGCTCCTAGTATTGTACAATAAGCGATTCGAATGTCACCGCTTACTCGTGCACTTTTTTTGCATTAATAATAAAGTTGTTTCTCTCACCTAGTAGTGGGCGGAGCCATAGTTGACGTATTTCTTCATCGGCATTGTTGTGGCGCGGCAATAATACGTTTCTATCTATCTTCTTTGCCCTTGCGCTTATAAATATTGCATTATTCAACTTCTTACGTACCAAAGTAATCTTGTCTAACAAGTGACCTCTTCAACTTTATGCACTTCTATTTTTCTTGAGTAAATAATATTTCACAAACTTTTATTAAAATATAAATTTAAAACAATACAGAAGCACGTCAATATCATACGACATCCGAGAAGCGAGAGGATAATAGGAGTCAAACAATTAGTCAAGGCTTTTTATCGTAAGTGTATAACATGTTTTAGATTTGCAGCTGCAACAAAAACTCAACTGATGGCTCAAATACCTGCCATAAGTGTCACCCCTACTAGACACTTCAAACGAAGTGGAGTAGATTACGCGGGCCCTATCAGTCTAAAGAGCTCAAAGGGACGTATACACCATGCGTACAAGTAATATATTTGCTTGTTTGTATGCATGGTTACTCGTGCTGTACCTTGAAGTTGTCAGTGATCTCTCCACTCAAGGGTTTCTTGCAGCCTTTAAACGATTCCTCGCACGATGTGGTAATTGGAGCGAACTGTGGAGTGATAATGTTACCAATTTTGTGGGAGCTTCAAGGGATTTACAGAAACTATTTAAATGTGAGCAGTCTAGAATCGTCAAGGATATAGCCGAAGCTTTAACCAACAACGGTACCAGTTGGCATTTTATTCTACCACATACACCCAACTTTGGGGGACTTTGGCAAGCTGGCATTAAGTCGTGTAAGTATCATTTAAAAAGAGTTATAGGACAGTCAACTTTAACTTTTGAAGAAATTTCAACGCTACTGAGTCAAATTGAAGCTTGTCTAAACTCACGGCCGCTTTCAAGATATAAAGATTACGATGAAACAGTAGAAGCTTTGACAACAGGTCATTTTCTAATTGGTGAGCCAATTTTAACAGCCTTTGATTACAATTTCGATTCATCGAACATTACGTATTTGAAAAGCAACAAGTTCAAAAAATGACCCAGGACTTTTGGAAACGCTGGTCCCAGGAATATTTATCTCATTGTCTGAAACGATATAAATAGACAAACCATTGTATAGTCAAGGCCTTGCCTAACACAGCTCCGGGGCTCGATGGGGTAAGTGCGAGAATCGTGAGGAATATATGGATGGCAGCGCCAACGGGACTTCACTTGGTGTATACTAAGTTTGTAGAGCCAAACCGCTGAACCCAATATAGGCGATATTGTTATTGTAAAGGAGGACGATCTACCTCCCTGTCGTTGGCTTCTTGGTAAGGTGATTCATAAACACCCGGACCGGCTCTTATACGAGTCGTCACATTACGTAAAAAGGCCTCTGTGATTAAAGGACCTACGTCGAAATTGTTTATTCTACCTTTAATATAAAATGAAATTTATGTGTTACTGTAATAGTTATAAGTTATATCTATATCTTTAACGTGCGTTTTTAGGTTCTTAGAGTTTTAAATGATGTTAGGTTTTTGGTTTTTAAATGATGTTAGTTATAAAATAAGATTTAAGTATTATATATAGATTTAAGAAATTAAATATTAATAAGTGATTGTTTTGTAATGATATGCAGTAAAATAAAGGACATTTGGTCAATATATCTTATGGGCGGTATGTTAACTTGTTTAAATTAGTACGATTTTTTTAGTGTAGATGGCGTTGAGTGATATATGAATTGTGGTATAAAGATGTCATTTCATTTACGATAAGCGTGAATTGTAATTTTTTATTGTTTGCTAATAAACCAGATCAAATATAAAGCTTGTGAGCACCTCTGGTTTTTTTTTGACATACAGTCCATACCCTTGTTGTTCACCTGATTGATAACGGATTATCCGTTATATTGACTCATACAGAAGAAATATTCCCACGCACAATGTTTTAACTTTTTGTCGCTAAATAAACAAAGCGTGCGTATCCATCACTCGATCGAAAAGTCGTCACATGCGGTCGCGCGATGAGTCCCTCCCCTGCGACCGCCTCTTTCCGCAATTTTCTGAGATATTTCGAATTCCCAACTTACCACTTGTCAACCAGCCCCGGCCTACCCTACTATGAGAACACTCATTTACTGTCCAAATTAAAATAGAACAAGGTAACATTTTAAATTTGCTATTGAATGACTACTCGACAACCGGAATAATACAAACATTGAGACGACTTTTCATTAAAAAAATAATTTTGGTTTTATTTTATTTTTCTTTTTTCGCTAGAATTTACTACTGGATCGTGGGTATTTCCTCCGTTGTTTATGTACATAAATTTCACAAAAACAAACATCCAGACCCGGAATAATTATTTATAGGCCATACAAATACTCATTTCGTACAGGATTCGAACCCGTGGCCCCTGACTTTGGACCAACCTAATAATACTTTAAGGTTAAAGGATTACGCTAGGTTGAGTGTCGTTTTATTTTTCATTATTTTGCATGTAGAGACATAATATAGGTAAATCATTTATTTTGTTTGTGTAATTAGGTACTTAATTTTAGGTAGGCATTTGATTGTAGTTTTCATTTTTAATATTTTTGTTATATGGTGTCTTATACGATATTACCAATAATTGGTGATAGAGCTTGCTTATTTAAGACTATCTCTTGTCTGTTGTATGTGAACCAATTTTCGGCTAGAGATTTTCGGGAGCAAATTGTAAATTACGTTATTGTGGTTATTTTGTTGTTTATTTTTTACAATATAAAACACAAGTGCTCAACTCGTTTCTTGGTACGATCTGGGTCCGTCCATTAATTTAATTCGCTTGTATTGTCTATTTTTGTAACTCACTGAATATTTTATCCATAGCATTTCTAGACCTTTGCGACAATTGGAAGTATAAATAAATCGATATCAATTCTTTAGAGTTGATAATCATTTACTGTTTTATCTAGATTAATACCAGAATAAATTAAAAACAGATGACGCAAAACAAAATTTTATTTGTTTCATCAAATGTTTTGCTTTCTGCAAATTTCTAGAGATAAAGTTATATAAGCAGACTGCTTTACATTAAACATTTATTTGATTACTTTCACCACAACTAATTGAGCTGTCGTCTTAGTTAATTAGTTAATAAATCTTGTTACTTGGAATTCTAATATTTCCCATAATAATTCCCGTCCTTAATTGTATCTATTCTACCTATCCTCAACCGTCATCATCTTGTGTGTATTTATATATTTATATTTCTTTTAACTTAATTGTGAAATTTATGTATACCTTCCCTATTAGCGATTCGCTGTAAACAACTTAAATGCGAAGCAAAACATTGTTAAAGGAACGTAGATGACGATCGTGAGAGGAAGAAATGAATTCAAAGCGGTCTTTCAGATAACGTGGAGTAAAATAATTCAGCAGTAGCCGTAAAAAGCAGAAAGGATGTGATTATTCCTGGGAAGGGCAATCGGCAGCCACTTTAGACGTTTACGGAATTCTGAAATGTGATAATATTTACGAAGTACAAATAAGAATCGTAAGTACAAATTTTGAATTCGCTCAAGTTTATTTAACTGTGCTTCGGTATCGTATAGATAGCAAACATCAGTGTAGTCAAGAATAGGCAGAAGTAGGGATTGAGCAAGCGTAACTTTAGTGGCAGTAAAGAGACAATTTCTAAGTCTTCGCAGAGAGCTTAGTGTTGCAAACATTTTCCTACTGACTTCATTAATTTGTGGTGAACGTGTTAGGCAGGAGTCGATACATATTCCTAAATTCTAAACTGTATCAATATGAAGGATATGAATGGCATTGAGAAGAACAGGTGGTATGAGAGAAAAGTCGACCCGTGCAACTTATCTCGAACTACCAATAATTATTGATTGAGTTTAAGTGGGATTAATGGATAATCCATAAGATTTAAACCAGTCCAAAACACAAGCCAGATCAGCGTTCGTTGTATCAATAGCTTTCGGTAAATCATTCAGAGTAGATTGAGTATACATTTGGAGATCATCTGCGTACAAGTAATAATAATAATAATAATCGAATGCCTTTTTGTAGTCTATCCAGGCGGCGGAGAGGTTCCGACGGTTGCGTTTAACCACCTTGCCAATGACCGCGTCAATGAGGAGTGGTTCCTTGGTTCCACGACCACCGCCCCGGCATCCATTTTGAGCGCGCGACATCACCTGATTTGAGTTCAGGTGACAAGTAATTCTCGCACTCAAAATGGATGATAGTGTCTTGTATTTGGTAGGCATACACGTTATGGGGCGGTACTTGCTCGGGTCTGTGGAATCCTGGTCTTTAGGAACCAAATGAGTGATCCCAGTAGTGAAGAGGCTCGGGAGCGACTTTTGGTCGAGAGCCTCTTGAAACTGTCGGGCGAGCACAGCGTGACACACCACGAACCCCGTCAGCCAGTAGTGATGCAGTCCGTCGAGTCCCGGACTTTTCCAGTTTGGGGCCCTACGGACCGCCTCAGCTACGTCATCCGGCGTTATGATGACGGGGTCCATGGCCGTAATATTTGCACACTGACTCGCCACAACTTCCGTCCACGGGCCCTCGCTGTGGTTTACGGGCTCTGACCACAGGCCGCGCCTGAATGCGATAGCGTCGGCCTGTTTCGGTGCTGAGCCCGTTCCACGTACCATTGGTCGCTCCAATGATTCATAAAGCCTCTTCTGATCACTCTGGAAGAGACGATTCTGGGAACCGTGTCGACCTCTCGGTATATCGCCGAATCCACTTCTCCCAAGCAGCGATTCTCTGTTTCAGGTCGTCCATGCGCTCCGTCAGTTTTTGCGTTATATCCGGCTGGGACAAACTGATATTTGTCCCCGCAAACGCCATCCTGACCGTGCGCACAATTCTCGGCCTGTTATTGCCCGACCTGAAGCTCATCAGTCTGCCGATGAGGATCCTTGCCTTTGCGATACGGTCCTCAATCCTTCTTCTCCAGGCTCGGATGACGCTACTTTGTCTAGTAGCGCGTCCAGCCGTGGGAAGTTTGGCGCCAATAATACGGCAAACTGCCAGTGCGGCGCCAAAAAGAATTGTGTCCGTCTCGCAAAGGTCCCGGCTGGCTTCGAAATAGGTCACCAGCATTGGATTGTGAGCCCTCACGACAGCCCGATTCCGCTTGCTTAGGGGTATGCTCGGTAGTCGCAGTCGATTTTCGAGAGGCGTACTGCGCGTTTCCACAATCTCCTCCTCCAATTTACTCCTCATCTGCTCTAGTTCTTGGGTGACCATTCCATCATCGTCTGAATCAACTACAACTGGAAAATCCGCGGCGGCATCGACGTGTGCAGATTGTTCTGCAATTTGTGGCGTCGCATTACCAGCTGTAGCATTTTCATCCGATGAAGGAACAGCCTCACGTCGTAGTCGTTCGAGTTCGGCGTCACCAAATATGTTGGAGCGCAGGATGTACCGAACTCGGTCTGCCAGGTTTTGCTCTGATACATGAACAGATGGCTCCAGCTCCGCGAATAAGCGATGCATCCGAGCCCGATACGCCAACATTCCAGTTTCTTCCCCTTTTGCCCTAAAATGCGCTTGCAATGCGTTTGAGTTCATCATTTTTGTCCAACGCATGCGACTTGTTTCACCAGCGGCGGGTGCCGCTTGCTAAGTCCGAGAAGACCCAGCCGACACCAAGCCCTCTGGTGGGGATGATGGATGCGGGCGGCCACTAGGTGGTCTTGCAGCCCCCCGCGCTTGGCTGGCGACCCGCATGCTGTCGCGTCCAGCGCCAGCTCCAGACGCGCCCTGGCGACCTCCAGGCAGCGGCCCTTTGCGCAATCTTTTATTGTCCATCATCCATTTTATGGGCGTCAATTAACGGGAGACGCCCATGCCCGGCACCGTTTCATGGTGCAGCCATAAGCACAGACGTACCTTTGCATCCTCAATTCTGCCGAGGCACGGGGCACACACCTCTTGGCAAGGCGCTGACTGACTTCACTGACGGAGCAGTTTTGTCACTTAACTGCTACGTCAGCGGGCGGTGGGGTCGTCACTTCCCTACGCCAGTCTAGTAGTGTATGGGGCAGTGGAGTACGAGCCTTTGTCATCTAGACCAGCGGATGACGGCTGCGGAGAACCACATAAGGATAAGAAGGGTTATCTTCCAGGGCGATTGTTTGAGTCCAATCTGGTTCTGCCTCTCTCTGAACCCTCTCAGTACCTTACTGGAAGGTTTCGGGAGGGGATTTCAGCTTCGGAAAGGAGGTACAAAAGTGACCCACATTTTCTATATGGATGATCTCAAGTTATTCGCCTCCAGTCGCTCCCATCTTGTGGAATTGCTGAACATCACTTGTGATTTTAGCAATTCTATTGGAATGGAGCTGAGGACGGATAAGTGTGCGATCCTCCATGTTGAAAGGGGAAATGTTGCTAACTCTGAGGGCATGGACTTATCTATGCCCATCAGCATAAGGACCCTTTCCGAGGCTGAAACATACCGATACCTGGGTATGTCACAGAACATCGGTGTCGATGAGGCAGGTATGAAGCAGTCAGTTTGCGATGTGTTTTATGCACGCTTTACAAAAATGCTTAACAGTCTTTTGTCGGGCGTTAATAAGACACACGCTTATAACGGTTAGATCATGCCCGTTCTCATGTACATCTTTGGCATACTCAGGTGGACTCAGACCGAACTGAACGCTCTGGACAGAAAAGTCCGCACTATAATGACGTCCCACAGAATGCATCATCCGAGGTCGTCAGTAATGAGGCTGTACTTGCCGCGGAAGCATGGTGGGCGAGGCATTTTAAGCGCGCTTACCCTGCATAATCGCGAAGTGTGCAGCCTCCGTAGATATTTTCTGGTGAGAGTGGATGATCCATTCTACAGGGACGTTATTTCTTGTGATAAAGGACTTACCCCTCTATTCTTAGCCAACGAGCAATGGCAAGACCCGGCAGTACAGAGCATTTCCGACCGGGAGACCGTATGGAAGGAGAAAGAGCTCCACGGGAGGTTCTACAAGGCTCTACATGAGCCTTTCGTAGATACAGTTGCCTCCCTCCACTGGCTACGTTTTGGTGTCTCGTGGATCGGAAACTGCCGTATTATAAGTATTTGCCGGAAGCCGTGCTCGAAAATGACCGCGCCAGGCTCTACTGGTACCAGGCCATCATCAAAGACAGGACTATTCTTGCAAATAAGCCTGATATTGTGCTGATGGACGGGGATATTTTTGATCGACATTACCATTCCTTATGACAAGAACCTCCTGAAAGCCGAAACAGATAAGCTTACTAAATATCTAGACCTGGCTCACGAGGTGGCCGACATGTGGGGTGGATTGCCGGCCAAAATTATTCCTGTGGTCGTTTCTGCGAACGGGTTAATCCCAGTCAGCCTCTCGGGTCATCTGAGGGGACTGGGACTCCGTGACGGACCGCTCCAAGCTCAAATGCAGAAGGCGGTGCTCCTCGATACCGCCCGCATAGTCCGCCGGTTTCTTTCTTTTTCCCCCTAACCATCGGCCGTTTGGTCTCCCCTGCCGAGGGCTTCCATCTGGTTGGGTTTTTATTTATTTATGTATTTTTTATGTATTTATTTTATTTTGTTGATAATAATGTATGTTTATCATTTTCATTTACAATTATATATTTATACAGCCCAACCAGATGAGAAAACTATATAGATACCCCTAAAATAATAATAGCCGGTTTCTTTTCCTTTCCCCCTAATCCTCGGCCGTTTGGTCTCCCATGCCGATGGCTTCCATCTGGTTGGGTTTTTATATATTTATGTATTTATTCTATTTTATTGATATTTATGATGTTTATGTATTTCGTTTACAATTATATATTTAAACAGCCCAACCAGATGAGAAAACTTTAAAGATAACCCCAATAATAATAATAATCTGAACTGAACTGAACGCTCTGGATAGAAAAGTCCGCACTATTATGACGTCCCACAGGATGCATCATCCGATACCGTCAGTAATGAGGCTGTACTTGCCGCGGAAACATGGATGGCGCGGCTTTTTGAGCGCGCTTACCATGCATAATGGCGAAGTGTGCAGCCTCCGTAATTATTTTCTGACGAGAGCGGATGATCCATTCCATAGAGACGTTATTTTTGTGATAAAGGCCTTACTCCTCTATCCTTAGCCAACAAGCAATGGCAAGACCCGGCAGTACAAAGCATTTCCAACCGGGAGACCGTATGGTAGGAGAAGGAGCTCCACGGGAGGTTCTACAAGGCTCTAAATGAGCCTTTCGTAGACACAGTTGCCTCCCTCCACTGGCTACATTTTGGTGACCTCTTCTGGGAAACCGAGGATTTTGTCTGTGCAATACAGGATCAGGTTTTTAAGACCAACAACTATCGTAGATACATCCTAAGGGATGGCACCGTCGACATTTGTCGAGCTTGTCGCCATCCCGGTGAATCACTTAGGCATGTCTCATGTCATCTTCGGTTGTTCGGCGCTTTGTAACTCTGAGTATTTGCACAGACACAACCTAGTAGCCAGGATTCTACACCAGGAGCTTGCTCTGAAATACGGTCTCGTGGGTCGGAAACTGTCATATTATAAGTACTTGCCGGAAGCTGTGCTCGAAAATGACCGCGCCAGGCTCTACTGGGACCGGGCCATCATCACAGACAGGACTATTCTTGCGAATAAGCCTGATATTGTGATGATGGACCGGGCATAGTCAAGGATATTTTTTCCGGCCGAAATTATACCTGTAGTCGTTTCTGCGAACGGGTTAATCCCAGTCAGCCTCTCGGGTCATCTGAGGTAACTAGGACTCCATGACGGACCGCTCCAAGCTCAAATGCAGAAGGCGGTGCTACTCGATACCGCCCGCATCGTCCGCCGGTTTCTTTCCCTTTCCCCCTAATCCTCGGCTGTTTGGTCTCCCCTGCCGAGGGCTTCCCTCTGGTTGGGTGTTAATTTATTTATGTATTTTTTATATATTTATTTTATTTTGTTGAATTTTACGTATGTTTATCATTTTCATTTACAATTATATAGTTGTACAGCCCAACCAAATAAGAAAATTATATAGATACCCCTCATAATAATCTTTATTAAAACTTATATAGTTTACAAACAAATTGTTGCACTGATTCCTAAACTAGGATTAATGCTCTATCTTAGGATATCAGTACTTTCCCATGTGGTAAGAACTTCTTCTTATATATTTTTATAAATTCTATAAATAATCAAATCAAAATCAAAGTTGATTACTTATAGAATGCATAAAAATTGCAAACAGGATAGGAGACAACATGTCACTTTGTGGGACACTAGCAACAGTAGCAGTCCAAGAGAAATACACATTCTGTACTTGAATACGCTGTTGGCGCCCAAACAAGTAACTATGAAACCAGTCAGCTATAGCTGGAAATATATTGAGAGAATGAAATATATTAAACAAGATATCTAAATTGCTGTATTAAATGCATTGCTGAAATCTAACAAATATTATATTGTTAATTTTTGATTTTCCATACCATAACGAATGTCATAAGTAATTTTAAAAGTACTGTAGTCGTACTATGACCAGGGTTGAATCCGGATTGCAAGGGATTAAAGAGGTTACGTTATCGTAGATAAGAAATTAGTTGCCTGGACACTAGACGTTTTAAAACTTTATATAGGAAAGGAAGTAAAGAAATTGGACGGTAATCAGAAAAAGATTTCGGATTGGTCTTTTTAGGAAGAGGAATCACTTTCAACAAGCAGTTTTTGTCACTACATGGTTAAAATAGGCGTATTGAATTCAAAAATAAACAAATATTTATTTATTAAGTAAATTATTTATTAAATATTTATTTTATTAAGGTTAATTATATAATTTGTAAAACCACAATCTAAAAATAATTTGATACAAATAATTATTTAAAAAAAACAAATAATTTATAACCTATGAAAATTGAAGCTGTTGGCACATTCCCCACAAACGAAGTCAGCAACTTGGCATTTTTCTTCGCCGAAAATTTAATTTCGACGTATCATTAATTCTCCGTAGCTTAATATAATTCAGACTCATACCCAACATAAAGACAGGACAAGAAGAAAAACAACTTAAGTCTATCACAATTATTGTAATTAAACTAGCTAATTAATTCTAATTTTCATCGCTCCCTCAATCGTAGCATTCAGTATCGAATATAGTGTTCTCATCATAGTTACACCTTCTTTTCCATTCATCAACGTTTAGCACATAGGGAGAAGTGATAGCATGGAACTTCTCAAGGTCGCACAGCGGGCTACCGCAACCTTGTATCTCTAGGTACTGCACTTGTTCACCAGGAGATTTCACATAAATTGGCTGGAAAAAATAAATGTTTTATATGTTGCGATACAAACCAATAAAAATCTTAAAAAAACAGTATTTCAGTAGTATTATTAATAAAAGAAAGAAAAAAAATATTTATTTGAACTATCACTAAAACACATGTTACTAAATCTATACTGTACATTAAATATTCTTTAGAAATTTGAATTGGGGTACATAGTGTACTGTGTAGTTATCGAAAAAGATGCCGATGACTGTCTGGACACGTATCACGCAAAAACCTGTGAACGGATTCGGATTAGACTTTAACTACGGTATTACGTAAGGGTTGAGCCGTTAGAATGAATATACATCATCACGCTACCTATCAAAAGAGATGGAAAATTTACATTGTCATAAGATTGAAAAATAACAATATCTGGTTTTTTAAATTGAAATTAATTTTTACGGATTTTATCGCGTTTAATTTAACTTTTTAATTCCCGACATTTGTGGGGGACTGAGGTAATTGACGTCCCGATATCATAATTAGCCCGCCTACCTTCGGTTTTTAAAAATTAATTTTTGGTTCGATCTACGCAGAATGAGCATATAGTATCTTGAAGTCTTGGATGGGTATGCTTGGGTTTGGATTTAATTTTATTAATTATAGGTCCTGTAGAATACCGAGACACAGGCTACTCGGCGCCTGTGCTCGAGGCTGACGAGATTGGTTTCAACCAAATTAACGTCACCAATGAGCCTCTTAGCACATCTCTCCACTGAGTACAACGCTGCCAGCTGGGATTTTGCTTCACCTGCCCATATGTGACTGCAGTGTTTCATGCACGACCGGACTTGCGCTTTATATAACGTAAGAAGCTGCTCCGGCGTGAAGTACTGCCGCACCCTTGCAAGGACGCCAAGTTTACTTGCGGCTGCTTTGGCTATGGACTCAATGAAGCGCCCATAGTTGAGGTTTGGATAAAATTCAACCCCTAACAACTGAAGGCAGTCAGTGTAATCCAAGGATACATTTCGAAAAGTTGGAGACAAAATGAGCGGGCTCCTTTTAGCGGTGAAAAGACACGCTTGTTAAAACCCACGATATTGGCATCGCCCAATTCGAAGGCTGCCTGTAGTATGAGATTCACACGCTCAACCATAGCTTCTCTTTCTGACTAGATTTGTTCCCGACTGGCCCGGGCACTTGGTTGGTATCTCTCCACAACTGTGCTGTCGTCTGCATACCCATAGATATCAGGAATGAGCAGGTCATTTACATGCAGGAGGAAGAGAGTTGCAGAGAAAACGGACCTCTGAGGAACACCGGCGTTAGTTGCCACAGTATCGGATGAGCAGCCACCGACGACGACCCAGAGAGACCGTTCACGCAGAAAGTCCTTCACCTAGACAACCAGGCCAGGGGATAAGCCGTACGCTGGAACTAATAGACTAGCGTGCCAAACCCTATCAAAGGCCTTCGAAATATCGAGGGAAACAGCAAATGCTTCACCACTGTTCTCGAGGTATTCGTCCCATATGTGAGTGGCATACGCTAGAAGGTCCGCAGTTGATAGCTTTCAGCGAAACCCGTACTGGCGATCACTGAGGGCATAATTTTGCTCTACGTACGCCATGTGGTGGGCGTTCAATATACGCTCTATAATCTTGCAAAGTAGGTATGGAGGTAATTGACATTGGCCGATAGTTAGCAGGGTCGGTACTGCTACCTTTTTAAGCACAGGCTTAACAATGGCTAGCTTCCAAGATTTGGGCACAATTCCAGAGCTCGGCGATGTTAGCACCTCATGTGCAGAATTTCGATTGACCAATTATACCATCTGAAATGTCAGAAATTGGTCATAAAAGGTCAGTCGGTCTTATTAATTGGTCAGCGTTAGAAACATTTATATTAAGGGTTAAAGTTTTTCAAGGTCATTCAGAAATTTTAGCACCTCATTCGCGAAAAATATAAAAAATAAAAAATATGCGCGATTGAGAAGCATTCGCAGATAATTGGTCAGCTTATATAAATATTTGGTCAGTTTAATTTAATATTTTAAAAAAATAAGTGGGCGTTGTCGTAACGCGCATGCTTTGGGACGGTTAATTGTATCAGGACAGTGAGCACTTACGCATAGCTCTTTACTATGAGCGAGACGGGCGGAAGGAGGGGGGGGGAGATATTTTTAATATTTTTTGAGGAAAAAAAATTAGACATTTTCTACTATTAAATATATAAAAGTGGAGAAAGGAATAGGATATTTTTTTAAACTACATGAAGGTGAAAGTGCATGCATGGAATTTGGGGGATGATAGTTAACTAGCTTATTTTAAAATAATTTTATATAAACATGATTTTTAGGGCTCCGTACCTCAAAAAGAAAAAACGGAACCCTTATAGGATCACTTGGTCGTCCCTCTGTCTGTCTATCAAGACCCTTTTTCTCAGGAACATGTTTAATTACTCAAGTCTACTGTCCCTTCGAGCTGTGAAAAAATGAAACTTCTAAGCCAACACAGTCAAAAGATACAGCCGTTTATGCCGCGAATTTTCGACATTCGCAAGGGAATCAAAACCTACAGGGTACTTCCCGTGAACTCAGAATCTTGAAATTTGGTACAAAGCAACGTTTTATAGCACAGATAAAGGAAAAATTGCGAATAGCATAAATTTTTCGTTACATCACAAAATAAAAATATTTATAATAATTTTAAACTTATATGCCTACGGATTTGTTCGGAACCCTCGGTGCGCGAGTCCGACAAGCACTTGGCCGGTTTTTTTTATTAGAAATATTTTATTTACTTAAAAAATTACCATGAAAATTAATTTCTAAAATACATTTATTATAATTTAAGTTTTTCAAATCTAACTTTATATTAATACTCTTAAATATCTAATAATAGTACAAGGCTGCTTCAAAAACACCGAAAATTTCTCCATTTCTTAAATATATATATAAAAAATTTAAAAGATTAATCATAACTAAACAAAACAAAATTTAACTGCCATTTACACTCCATGATTTCCCACATGATAGATGAAAAGTTTTAAAAATAGATTGAGTTACAATTAACCGTCCCAAAGCATGACGACATTGTCAACTTATTTTTTTTTATATTAAATTAAACTGACCAAATATTTATATAAGCTGACCAACTATCAGCGAACGCTTCTCGATAGCGCATATTTTTTATATTTTATTTTTTTCGCGAATGTGGTGCTATGATTTCTCAATGACATGAAAAAGTTTAACCCTTAATAAAAAAAATTCTAACGCTGACCAATTAATAAGACCGACTGACCTTTTATAAACAATTTCTGACCATTCAGATGGTATAATTGGTAAATCGAAATACCGCAAATGAGGTGCTAACATCGCCGAGCTCTATTCCAGTCCTGAATAAGAGGCGGAACTAGCGTGTCAACACAGGAACTCAGGTGCACAGACCTTTAGAACTATAGCTAGTATATCATCAGGTCCACTTGCTTTGTTTAGATCTATACTTCGCAAGGTTTTAAGAACATCTTTGTTGGTGATACGGACCTCTGACATAGAGATACCGCAATGAGTTAATTGAGATAGTACGCTGTTGCTACTGTCCAGATGCGAATTGCAAGCCAAAAGGGAAGCAAATAAGTCAGCTTTCTCCTTAGCCGCATGCGGCAGTGAGCCATCTGGTTTTACCTGCAAAGGCAGTGTCGCTTTGGCGAGAGACCAAAAAGCTCTATTGCCAGATGGTTTGACAGAGTGTTTTGTACCGATCCGTTTAATGCGGTCGAAACTGGATTGGTGTAATGGTTTTTGCAGGAATTGGCGGCTTAGTTAAAGGCCTTAGTTAAAGGCCGTTTTTAAGGTTAACTCAAGCATGGTCCCAGGATACGTGCGCCATATGCTTGTTCTTTTCAGCACGAGCGCACTCAGCGTTGAACCATGGGCAAGCTTTACCACCAATGGGCACGTCAGCAAATGGGATGAAGTACTTCATCGCTTGACGTATCACATCTGTTATATCAGCCGCGTAGCTCGACGTGTCTTCAAACGAGAAGCAGACCTGCCGCCAAGGATAAGATGCAAAGAAATGCCGCATCTCATCCCAATCTGCTAACTTGTATCGCCACACCCGCCGCAGAAACCATAGTTGGGTGGGGAATATAACGACACAGATTTCACTACACAGTAGTCAGAAGTTTCCAAGGGTGAGGTAACTTGAACATCGTACTTGTACTTGTACTGGATAGGTCGTCAGCAGAAGGTCGCAGCAGTTGGCTGTGTGCCCATCCACATCAGGTACCATAGTCGCTTGTTGTACCAGCTGAGAGAGCACCAGCGATAAGGCAAAATTCCACACCTCTCTCCCTGCGTGGTCGAACTTCTATTATGGCAACAGCCAGTCTTAATGACAGGCATTAAAGTCCCCCAGAAAAATCAACTGTGCATGAGAATGCCGATTTAGAGCCATATCAGAGGTTTCACAGAGGTGTTCAAATAGCCTAGTTGTCTCCTGATTACCGCTGTGCCATCGGTAGATACAAGAATAAATAATTTTATCCATTTCTGTGTCTATAAATACTCAGATCGTAGAGAAAATGGGGTCTTCAAGATGACAGTGACGCAGCAGATTACAGCAGATATCGTTGCGGACGTAAACACAGACTCCGGCGCACTGATGGAAAAAATGCTCCCATGTGTACCTAGGGTAAAAAAGGTACGCCGCATCTAGAGGACATCTGATCTGTGTCTCAGTTAAGAAGAGTAAGTGTGGCTTGCAAGTCTCAAGGTGGTAATGGACTGCATTGAGATTACAGTGCAGGCCTTGGATCTTTGTAAGGTGCACTTTGATGGAGAGGGAGTGCAACCGCTGTTCAAACTTACAATTCTTTTTCTTTTTTTTCATAAATGGTGGGAGTGAATAGGTTGAGAGAATGGCAGTTGGACGAGGCGTCACACATATAACCCAAGGAACGCAAACAGAGTCACAGCGTCGATGGTACCTAGCATGGAGATCGCGGGGACGCCCGAACCCCCTATAAATCGCCACTAGGCCCCCTCCTCCGGTCACCGACCGGCATGGTGGAGCCATCCCAGGATTTTTCATGAGATGGCGGGGCAGCTTTTCATGAGCGGCTGGCCCATTAATTGGGCCACCAACTATCTACGGTCGGCCAACGTTGCAGCCATGCTTCGGATTCTTCTAATCTCTAGACTAGATATAGTTATTACCTATCTAAATATAATTAAAGACAGATAGCAAATGTGCTATCTTATTGTTTATATATTAACTCAGCCAAGGACTTGGCTACACAGACATCTGCTTCTTTTGAGCAGTATAATGACTTAATATGTAATTTGGAATCAGCTCCAAGTAATTTAAATCAGAAAATGATACAATAAACTAATCTCTAGCAGTTATAATAATTTAAATAATTTAGAACGTAGCTCACAAATCTTTAATTGCATGACTCCACAGAATGATAATGAAAATTGTTTACAACTGGTGCATCAAAATATACAAGGCATGATATGCAAAGAGCTAGAAATTGAGTTGTTCTTAAATAGCGACAATATTCATATTTTATGTATTACTGAACATTGCTTAAAAGCTTATAACTTAATGTTTAACTGCAGTAATCACCAGGTAGTCAGTTCTTTCAATAGAGAAACGGTTTTAAGTGGTGGATCCTTAATATTAGCTAGTAAATTATTATCATGTAAAGAAAGTAAAGATATTTTGAGCCTGTCTGTTGAGCAAACTGTAGAAATAGCATGTGTTGAGTTTGAGCACCTCATCGTTGTGAGCGTCTAGAGACCCCCATGTTCAATATACGATACTTTTGAAAAAACTATGGAGAAAGTTTTGCTAAGCTTAATAAACAGAATAAATCTGTTGTAATATGTGGAGACTTTAACATCAATCTCCTAGAAGCTTCCTCCATCAATATTAAATTTAGATCGTTGTTTAAATCATATGGTCTTTTTAATTTATTTTTAGAGCCAACGCGTATTGCTCAATCTAGTGCAACATATATAGATAACATATTTTTAAATGTGAAGCTGTTGCATAAATGTATAATTCAAAAATTAAGTTCTGATCACTGTGAACAAGTAGTATCGTATCCTTATGTTTACAAAAAACAAGTAGATGAGAAAGTTGTTTGTTCTAGTAAATGCATGTCGCTTGGAGAAGTTTGAAGTAACATAGTGAAAAAACTTCCATCACTTTCATATCATAATGATCCTAATTTTTTGTATGGAATATTATTAAGCTTTTTTGAAATGAATTTGATAATACTTTTACTTCTAAAACATTCTCTTTGAACAGCCGGAAGTCATTCAATGAATGGGTGACAGTAGGAGTACATAAGAGCAGACATAGGTTATATGATTTTTACCATGAAAGGTCATAATATAATCACAGCGTCGAATGTAGGGAATATGTAAAAAAAAAATTAAAAGAGTGTGCTCCACAGCCAAGTCTTTGCATTTAAGCAACAAAATTAAGACGGCTTCTAATAAAATTAAAATGACACGGAGTATAATGAATAGCGAAACTAGTAAGATCAACACTCGGAATTAAAACTACCAGTTAAGTGTTAACAACAAATTATCTGAATCAGATCAGGACGTTGCAATGGTTTTTGAGAAATATTTTACTGATATTCCGATAATAACTACTAAGTCACTGAATTCGTCTCCTGTGCTCGCCGAATTATTACTTAAACAAAATGTAAATGCGTGTACAAAGAATTTTACATTTCATAAAGTATCATCAAAAGATATTGTAAAATATTTTAAAACTATTGATGTTAAGAAAACTGCGGATCTGTGGGGGATTTCCGATAAAGTTATTGCGTCTATAATAGATAAAATCGCGTCTCATTTAGCTATTATTTTTAATACTAGTATCGAATCTGGTTGTTTCCTGATTTAATGAAGCATAGTAATTTCTTTATTTAAATCTGGTAGTACATTAGACCCCGCCAATTTTATACCGATTTCTGTACTACCAACAATTAATAAGATTTTTGAAAAAATTATTCTTGATCAAATATTAAATTTCTTTAATACGAGTATAAATAATTTGCTTCATAAAAATTAAATTGGTTTCACAAGGCGTCGCTCGACAACTGATTCCGGTGTAGAGCCGATTAAAAATATCTTTAATGCATGGGAAAATTCACAGGATGCTTTGGGTATATTTTGTAACCTATCCAAGGCCTTCTATTGTGTTCACCATGAAACATTAATCAAGAAACTTTAACATTACGGTGTAAGAAGTGATGCTCTTAAATTAATTATTTCATATTTAAGTAAGAAAATGCAAAAAGTTGTCATTAACAATATGAGCTCTTCCGGGTCGATGGTACAAATGGGCGTGCCTCAAGGCTCAATTATCGACCCCTTTCTGTTTTTTGTATACATTAATGACTTACCTTACATAGTAGGGGATAACCATGATATAGTATTATTTGCAGATGACACTTCTTTAATTTTCAAATTAAGTCGACAATTACTAAAATATTTCGAAGTAAATAATGCTATATCTAAATTAGTAAATTGGTTCAATGTTAGTAATTTGAATTTAGATGGCACTGAATCGAAATGTATGTAATTCACGACTGCTAATGTCAAATAATTAAATACTAATGTAATTTTAAATGGGGAGAAAC
This sequence comes from Parnassius glacialis, assembly GCA_033319125.1. Taxonomy (NCBI): domain Eukaryota; kingdom Metazoa; phylum Arthropoda; class Insecta; order Lepidoptera; family Papilionidae; genus Parnassius; species Parnassius glacialis. The sequence goes on along the minus strand of JAVANC010000024.1, from coordinate 6,679,155 downwards.
GGAGTCTTGTAGATACCACTATTTTTCTTGGAATCACACTAGACGCGAAGCTTCAATGAAGCCCCCCTCCCCCCCCCCCCCCCCCATATATCAAAATTAGCAAGCAGACTTAGTTCTGTAGCATATGCTGTAAAAAGATTGGAAGTTTAAACCTCTAGACTAGTTTACTTTAGCGATATCCATAGCATAATGTCTTAGGTTTTTTGCTATGGGGACACGCAGCTGACATTTAAATTATATTTATTTTACAGACAAGGGCCATAAGAGCAATTTATGATTTAAAGGCTAAAGAGTCGCTGCGACAAAAATATAAGAAATTTAATATATTAACTTTGGCCTCTCAATACATTTATGAAAAAAATTAATAAATGTAATGTACGTACACATAAATAAAAGTGGTTTTACAAAAATAACTGATATTCATTCTGTAAAAACTAGGAACAGACACAAACTAGTAGTACCAATTACTCGACTCAATCGAGTCAGTAATTCATTCTGGGGGCGGTGTATACTTGGGCTTTTACAACAAAATTCCAGAAAATATACAAAATTTGTAATTTAAATTAATCTTAAGTTGCTTACTCCTTTACACCGTACTGGTTATTTATCCCAATCTTTCGGCCTCATAAGTTTATTTTTAAAAATAAAGTCCGTAAGCATGTGAAAAAATTGTTGAGTTTGAACTAACACAGCTCTTATTTTCATACACATATGTATATTTCATATTTGTTCTGACATAGACAATACTTATATGCATTGTGTATATGTACTATATGTAGTGTATGCATGTATATGTGTATGTATGTATTTATATATGTATATATTGTGTGTATTTGAGTATATATGTCTATGTATGTGTGTGTATATGTATATACAATGTTTTTTAGCGCTTTCTATTTTGATTACTGCTGCACCGCCTCTTGTTTGTATATCTTTTTTTAGCCTAATGGTTGACTGGGAGAGAATGCCCTATGGCATTAAGTCCGCTATATGTACAACTTTGTGCATTAAAGATTAAATAAATAAATAAAAAAAATTGACCTGCACAAAAATGAAAAACTTTAATAAACTAAGTTTGTATAAAAAGAGTCATTATAATATTAAAGAATTTATGGATAATAATGACCCCTGGAAATGAGGATCACTCATTTCTACCAAGCTATTTCTAATTTGTTGTGTTATTAATTTGTGTAACATAGATGAATGTAAGTTGTTATTTAAAAAAAGTCTTTCTGGGTCTCTTGCTGGTTCTTCCCAGTACAGAGGTTTTACTTTTCGAACCAGTGGTAACTAAACAAAATAGTGACTTTCAATAAGTATTATTTATAATCTATATTGATTAAAAAGTTTCTGTTTCTCTAGTTGTTTCTATAACCAGGTACCTGACATTAAGAAACGGCTGCGTCGCAAACGTTTCATCCTACGAAATGGGTTTCACCTAACATCATACCGGAACACGATTTGCATCATTTGGGGGTATTTCTTTGCCAGGTGGGTAGTAATTATTTATTTATTTATTTTAAACAGTGTACATGCTGGCTTACAGTATGCCCAAAACGTCAGCATGCTAATTTACAAATTACACTTTTAAATAATAAGTAATTGATTAAGATATATGTCCAAATAAAATAAAAAATACACGTCAAATAGATTAAAAAATACATGCCAAATAGATTATATTATGTCAAATAGAGTAAACAAAATATCATTACCAAATTAACTAACCTAAGATTAAATAAATATATTACAATATGTCAAAATTGGATGTCAAAAATAGAAGGGCTTTATTACATAGTTGCCTAAAGTTATCAGCAAATAAGTCAGTCTCATAATCACGTGCGAGCATATCTCCAATAAGTCGTATAGCGCGAGTAGCACCTGGTGCGCGCCGGGCCTTTTTTAACCCTCGGCCGGGCCTCTTACTAGTAGAGGACCAACCTACCACCAGTATGTAGTGCTGCACGTTTAGCACTACCCAGGGTATACGTGTAGGCAATCACTATTCAAGTAATTCCTACGGACGCGAGAAACTTCATCCCCTTACTCGAAATATCGTGTAAATAAAATAAATGAATACGTGTTTTGCGATATCAATATAATGGTGAAATATGGTGTTCCAGTTATTAAAAAAAAACATTTGTTACTTGAAAACTAGAACGAATAATTTTAGATTAATATAATTAAACCTTTAATGTATTTTCCTAAAATCTTGCCTTAAATTGTTATGACGCAGTTACAAATTTTGTGTGGGAAAAAAATAATTATTTATTGCATAGTGGTTAGGAAATAGCTAGGAATACAATATGTCACGGTTACAACCCTCTTACTGCTACATATAGACATTCTGAACAAAACACTTACCAAAACGACATATCTTCCCGTTTCCACCACTCTCCTTAATTCCAGAGCAAATAACGCAGCATATTGTGGTGCACCCTGTCTTGGTATTGCCTTCGATATCGCCTTAAAGCCATAAACGTTGGAACCGTGCGTTGAGTAAATCCTTATTTTTTGAGTGGGCATCCCAGCAGCTGCTGATGCGGATAGTTCTAAGAATTCTTTTAAAAGTAGGCCTGTAGATTTCAAGAACTTTTGAGTTTATTATTCCTTCATTAATTCATTCATTCATCATTATAGCCCTTCACAAGTCCACTGCCGAGCATAGGCCTTCCACAAGGAATGCCACTAAGCACGGTCCTGAGCCACCTGCATCCATCGACTTCCTGCATATCTTACCAGGTCGTCACTCCATCTAGTGAGGGGACGCCAGAAAATTTATCCGCCGGTACGAGGCCGCCACTCGAGAACCTTTTTTTCCCTTCGGCTGTCGGTTCTTCGAGCTATATGGCCGGCCCATTGCCACTTCAGCTTACTAATCCGTTGGGCTATGTCGGTCACTCTGGTTCTACTGCGGATATCCACATTTCTAAGTTTATCACGCAGAGAAACTCCAAACATAGCCCTCTCCATAGCTCGCTGAGCGACCTTGAGCTTCCTTATCCCATCAGCAGTGATATCACTGACAACACGCACTTGTTGTACAGTCTCGTTTTCAAGTTTTGAGGTATACCTAACGAGAATGTGTCGTAATTTCTCGAACGCTGCCCAACCGAGGTGTATCTGTCGATTGACCTCTCGGTCGAAGGTGGACTTACCTAGTCGGACTATTTGTCCCAGGTAAACATACTCAACAACAACTTCGAGCTTAGTGCTCCCAACAACTACCGGCATAGGTGTGACATGGACATTAAACATGATCTTTGTTTTGTCCATGTTCATCTTAAGACCTATCCGTTGAGAAACTTAAGTCCTCCAGCAATTCTGCCATAAGGACTATATCGTCGGCAAATTGAAGGTGAGTGATGTACTCGCCATTGATGTTAATACCGTATTCTTTCCACTCAAGAAGCTTGAAAACGTCTTCCAATGCCGCGGTGAAGAATTTCGGGGATATAACGTTACCCTGTCTTACATCTATCTGCAATTGGCTAGGTTTCGTACTCTCATTCTGTACTCGGATAGCCATCTTAGCCCTACTATAGAAGCACTTCAGCACTACGATATACCGACAGTCAACTTGGCATCGCTGAAGGGACTGCAGCACCACCCAAATTTCGACGGAATCAAAGGCTTTCTCATAGTCCACATACGCCAGACATAGTGGCAAATTGTACTCCTCGGACTTCTGTACATTTTGCCGAAGGGTATGTATGTGGTCTATGGTGCTAAAGCCTTTTCGGAAACCGGCTTGTTCGGGAGATTGGAAGTCATCAAGTCTGCGCGCGAGACGATTCGTAATGACTCTCGAAAACAGCACGTAGACTCGGTTCAGTAGGGAAATCGGTATGTAGTTCTTCAAGAGAGCGTTGTCGCCTTTCTTGAAGAACAAGACCACTGCACTTCTGCTCCAAGCCCCCGGTGTACTACCACCGTGGAGAACGGAATTAAAGAGCTTCAGAAGGACTTCAAGTACCGGTTTTCCACCCGTTTTCAGAAGCTCCGTTTTAATTCCATCCTCACCTGGGGCTCTGCCGTTTTTAAGGTGCGGGAGAGCCATTCTAATCTCGCTCAGACTGACGTCCGGGATATCATGGAAATAGTGTCGGGTAAGACTCGCTCTTGGATCGTGACTCACACTAGCGTGTGGCTCCAACGGTGATGTGTACAGCTGCCCAAAGAACCTTTCAATCTCACTCAAAATCTCACGTGTCCCGGAAATGACGCTGCCATACTCGGTCTTCAGCTTAGACAGTTGGCTCTTTCTGGCAGACAGATCTCTGGCACAGCCTTTGGAGCCCTAGTTCCGCTCAATCACTTCTTTAATACGAGCAGTATTAAAGTTGCGTAAGTCCCGCCACATGCATTTGGAGATCTGTCTATTCAGTTGCCCGTATGTTTTCAAATCTACTGAAGACTGCTGCTTCATATCCCGTCTAACAGCCATGAGATTAAGAGTGTGATCGGAGAGTTTTTGTTTTTCTGCGGCGGGTCTTGCAAAACTTAGTTTCGACCGCATGGACAGTTTCCACGAGCTTGTCATTCATATCGTCCACTGCATTACAATCTTCTAGGCAGTGAAAACGGTTTCGTAGCTCGAGCTGAAAGGTTTCGGGATTTTGGATTAGAGCACAAAGGGGAGAGATTGTTGATTTCATTAGACGTGACCTCTCCAACTTAACGTTTAGGTTCAGTGTGCCTCTCACCATTCGATGAACGCTGCCGGTTTTCACCCTCGCGATCACTGAGACATCACTAATCAGTTGTCGTCTAGTCGTCGTAATTAAGTCAAACTCATTTTTGTCGAACCGTCGGGGCTCGACCAGGTTCACTTCCTATGGGGCCGCTTCTGAAGGAAAGAGTTCACATAAAGAGTCCCTTTTTCTCCATAAAGTCAGCCAGCTGCTGGTCTCTTCGGTTCCGTTGCCCTATTCCGAATTTCTCTACTTTCAGCTCTCCGTTCTCTCTTGTGCCTAGTTTTGCGTTGAAGTCTCCCATTAACACCGTATAGTGGGTTTTGGAGGAATGCATAACTCTAGAGATATCCTCATACATTTCCTCCACCTCCTCATCAATGTGTGCCTAGGTTGGTGCGTATAACTGTATGACCTTCAGCGAATACCGCTTGGTGATTCTGAGTATGGTCGCCACCGTAGCCAGGAATAGCGGGGCCGCCGGGGACTGGGGGCCGCCTCTTCGTTACTTTCATGGGGGGTATATTGCCACGGTTGCCACGCTTAGCGAGCGGTTTGGCAACTACACTATTTTATTGTAATTTTGCTGTTATCAGAAAGATGCTGCTGCCCATCTTCTGTCTCAGGTTCCCTCTGTCTCCTTTTACGACTCCCACGGGAAGATATGTGGTAGTGAGTATTTTTACCCGCCAATACACGGGGATTTTTTTCATTACAGCCCAGCAAATAACCTCGTTGATCTAGTGGTCGTTAACCAGGTTGCTGATCACGAGGTCTCAGATTCAAATCCCGGGTTGGACCAATAAGCCCGGAGGCCAGAGATTGACGGTGTTTTACCCTCGCTTTGGAAAGCACGTAAAGCACTCGTGCGTTTCAATCCTGTCCTGCACAGATGGCTACTCTCTGTTGAGACTAGCTGCCGTGACCGTAATTCGGTCTGAAAATCTATTATGATTAGAATAAATGAGATTTATAATTAATATGAGAATTATCATTATGACAGCACGTCGCCAGGCCACTGCGAAATATAAACCTTCACCATTTTTTACCGCTTAAAAACATGTACCTCTATGCTGTGTTGGAAACGATCACCTATTTTATATTCAGGTATTCTGACCACTGGGTATTGCGTAACATCATCATAAGCTTCGCTTACTTACCAGCTTGTAATGGCAGCGTGGTATCGTTAGCAATGAATATATCAAATGCTTCGTCAGCCGCTTTTTCTATGTCCGGTATCATTTTCTGTATTGAAGGTTTTACAGGAAGACCCATATTTATCTGAAATATTATTGATACTTTTAACAATTGCTTATTTACAAAAAACTGTAAATACACATAAACATTCACGCCTGTCACCTAGAAGAGTAGAAACAGACTCGCGCTATGAACTCGGTCAGCGAAGAGGCTTCCTTCTATCTTAAATTCATATCTTTTTAAATAAAAGTTGCAGATTAGCTAAACTTCCTCGCGTACGAAGTTTTGCAGCTACATCGCTGAAGTAAATGTTGAATGTCATTTAAATGACAGACGAAGTTATTATGCCTTTAAATATAATTGTTTCAATTTAGTTGATTCGTCTTATATCACCTTTAGTACATCATATTTTTTTATTTTTTTAATATTCTAAGCCAACGCTTGACTACTATCCAGTCTGATGGTAAATGGTGATGCAGCCGAAGATAGTGTAGCACAGTGACTTAACAAAAGCCTATTCTCTCTGGCCTCTAAGACACTTTCTATTCTCTCTTGCCTCTAAGACACTTTGTAATCGGATGAAAAGACAGATGCTGGCAACTTATTCCACTCAATTGCTATACGCATGACGAACAATTACGATGTTCTTTAAATCTAATATTTTTTTCCAAAATGTGGTTTCTCTGTGAAGTAGCGGTGAAAGAAAATTCACCGGTCATTTTTTGTAATTTTTATTGACCGCCAAAAACAATGAAATTATTAATTACAATTTTAAGTGATGATTTACTCCGTTCTGAGCGATAACGATGAAACATAGGTTAGATGAAGAGGTGAGGACCAGCATTTCTGAGAAATAAAATAATAGAAGAATAAAAGAGGTTGGAAAATTGCAATGTCGATTTCTTACGTAAAAAATAAAGATTTTTAAAAAAAAATTGAAGTGACAAACAATCTTTTCGACATCTGCAATCATTTATGGTTGTAAAATAAATAGATTAGTTCGACTTGAGAGGACCATGTTCTCACAGAACCAGCGTAAAATAGAAGCTTGATGATGCTGTGTTTTATATGGTGAGAGGCATTCCATCTTAATCCTCAGGTGTAACAACGCATCTGTTTATCATCTATTTTGATTCTCAATTAAAGATGTAGATGTCTATCGACCACAGCATCCACTAACAATCAAGTAGACTGAGTGCTCGTTTGTCACCCTTATTCTATAAAAAAGACATGTCTAAATACTCGCTATATAGATTTTCATCGACACTACGCTGCATCTTCAAAGATTTGTATGACTGTGTATTCTTACCTGACTAATGAAGCCGTCATATGCGTAGAATATTTTGAGTGGATTAATTTTTATAATCTCATTTTTCAATTCTGAGGAAAGTCGATGCAGCACGTCACTATATTTCGCCATTTCAGGAATATAAGTATTTGGTAATTCGTTATTATGCTCCTCCAACCTTGGGCAGTTAAAACCCATTAGCTGAAAATGTTTATATAAAAATTTGTCGATTTATACGAGTATGAAGCAAAATAAAAATTACAGGGCACTGGACTCTTGTCGAATAATTAAAATTCATCATACAAAAGCTTAACCGTATAGTAGCGGTGTAAAATATCCGCTATCACATATCGTTCTGTGGCTGTCATACGAGCCAACAGACGGCAATAAACCAGGAGATGGCCAGTAACGTCTTCCTAATAGCAATAACAAAATAAAAAATTAAAATTTTCAAATATCCTCCTTAAAAGCAATCAATTGCGGATGCGTTCTGCATGTTGCCGCCGTGTTTGGCACTACAGGTTGTCCGATTGGGACATGACGCGAATTTTTTGCATCCTACCCTTGGTTTGCTTCTCGCCTGATGACCCCAACGTTGTTGCTGAATCTGTTACTGTTGTTCTACTTCAAAAAACAAAATAGCTTAATTTATTCTTTATAAATGTCTTTCTTTATTATTTCTTTTAATTTTATTAACTATTCTTACCTCTGTATAATTAACTTTTACTTTTATATTAGTACAAAACTGTTTTTAAATTTCGTTTACGAAGCAGTCGTTGACGCATCACTATTAACTAAAATTGCCTACCGGTTATTAGATGCTCGCTTCTGTGACGGACGCTTAAATATGCAACACACTTTGCTCTTATTAGATGATTCAGTTTTATTTTTTTACCCGTTTGTAAATACTATATCCTAACTTACTAGAGTTTTAGTGAATATTTTAAGTAATGGTGCATTGTTTATTACTATAATTAACGGGTATATGAAATATGACGGGAGATGTATATTCGTTTATTATAGTAAAACTACTTTGGTTACAGATATGATTTAAAAATGGCTGTGCTACATAAAAATAGTATACGTGTATGGTGTAGCAGTGTCAACCTGAGAATATATTATCAGAACACAAGAGGCTTGCGCACTAAAACGGACATATTTTTTCGTAATGTTCTTATATGTGATTATGAAATAATATTAATAACGGAGACTTGGCTTCTGGACAGAATTAGTGATACGGAATTATTTGATAACCAATACATTATATGGCGGCGTGATAAAAATTACACAGTTACTGGTCAGAAATATGGTGGTACCATTTTGATTGCGACGCGTAAGTATCTAAAAATTATTCCGCAGTTTTCCTTTTATTCAAGTGCACAAGACCTATGGTTAACGTTGTCTATTCACCATAACACGTAAAAAAAACACGCGAATTTGCATATTTCTGTATTATACTTGTGTAACGAAAATCGGGGTCTTTTGCTGCTCAAATTCAAAATTATTTACACACGGTTAGCGACATTTGCATGAGTCACTCGAAAGATAGGTTTTTATTAGTTGGTGACTTCATCGACGCCACTGACTGTTCATTTTTAGGTACACATATTCTTTCAGGAAATAAAACTTTATAAATATACGAAATAAATTCACTAAATTTGAGACACATTAATGGTATAAAAATATCTATGGCTAGATGCTCGACCTTGTTGTCTCTAGCGCCGCTGTAACCGTTCGTGATATAAGGGGAGATCCTCTCATTCCTGTTGATTCTTACCATGGTGCCCTTTTAAAATATTTTAAATACATTGATTGTGCCTTAATTTTTTATATCATAAAGGCGACTATGATTCAATAAATGGTTAGATTGCTAATATTCAACGGGGGGAAGTTATGTTTCCGTTATCCCTAGATGAATCTATGCAATATTTTTATAGCAAATTCACGTCACTTAGAGACAAAATTCAATTAGTACAAATAATAAACACTTCTGGTTGCACGTTAAAAAAAAATCAATATCACATTCAATACCTAGTTGTCTCAAATTTTATGGTTCTTTAATGAACTCTAGCGACCTTATTTGTAATGCGTTTTCAAACTACTATATTTATTTCAAACTACTATTAATATATGTTCTAATTTTTTTGGATTCGGGTGAAAATAACACTCAGCTGTCCAAAAATTATTATAATGATTTTCCAGCGTCATCTCAGTTGAGTGTTGATATCACCTCAATCGACATAAACGAACATACGGTCAAGAAACTGCTTGAAACGTTGGATCCAACGAAATTTGCTGGTCTTAATAACTTCCAGCTTATTTTCCTATTAACTATGCTTATACAATTTGTGTACCTGTAATTTTTAAAAATGCCGGATAGGTATTTTTCTTATATCTGGAAGCGTGCATTTAACACGCCTGTCCATAAAAGGGGTACCAAGACCGAAGTTACTAATTATCGACCGATTTACAAGTTATGCATTGTATCTGAAGTATTTGAACGAATTATATATAATCAGTTATACGCGGCCCTAAAGCAATCATTCAATTTGTTTCAAATTAGGTTTTAGGAGCACGCTCTACTGTTTCAAACCTTGCGCTTTTTAATGCACTATTGACTGAAGCAATAGACAATCGCCACCAGGTAGTTGTCGTTTATACCGATTATAGTAAAGCCTTTGACTCTGTCAAAGGCTTTACTATAATCGGTACAACATGATTTGCTAGTACTAAAACTGTCCAAGATCGGTATAAATGGCAATCTGCTTAGGTGATTCACGTCTTATATAAATAATCGGTCACAAGCTGTTGTCGTCAACAACTACATATCAGGATAGGTAAGTCTTCTAAGTGGGCTGCCACAGGACTCACAGCTAGGACCGGTGTTATTTGTTAGTTTTATCAATGAAATTAACTATTATCTAAAGAAAGCTCGCTTATTATGTTTATACGATGATATGAAGCTCTTTTTGAAAATAACATCGATTGATGATGCTGAGTCTTTACAAGAAGATCTGTCAAATCTAGAACGTTAATGTCACCTAAACTTCTTAGATTTGAACCGTTCCTAATGAAGCTTTATGTCCTTTATTCGCAAATATAAACCGATTGTCTTCACTGTAAACTAAAAGGTGAAAATCTTGAAAGGGATTCCATTGTTAGAAATCTTGGTGTTCTTCATGATTCTAAATTGATATTTGACGCTCACTTAGTAAGTATTGTAGCGAAAAGTTCAAAAGCTCTTGGATTTTTGATGCGTAGCTCTAAGGATTTCTCTAAGCCTAAATCTCTATAGATGCTATATTGTTCTCTTGTAAGAAGTAATTTAGTGTACGTATCACAAACCTGGAACCGCAGGTATGTAAAATAATTATATTACCCTACTTGAAAATATTCAAAGAAACTTTATCCGTTACCTCTGTTATTTAACCAAAGACTATCACTATACCTCTGATAATTATATTAGTCATTGTAAAATAACATCAACTTCTTCCTCTTGCTAAGCGCCGTGAGATTGCTGATCGCACTTTTCTGTTAAAGATAGCTTGTAGTGCTATTGACTGTTCTGAGCTTTTATCTCAATTACATCTTAGCTGTCCTGCCAAAAGTCTTAGACACACACTTTAAGTCTCCCGTTTATATTATCTACAAATTATAGGCAAAGTGCATTTATTTGGCAAGTGAGAAAATTTTTTATCAATCTAGCGAAAGAGTTTGACTTTGATATGTTTAACGCTAGCGATGCGTCAGCCAAGTGCATACTTAAAAATGCATTTTCGAGTTTATTGGAGTTTAATACTTAACACGTTCACTGTCCGGTTTTAAAACACAATAGTAAGACAATAGCAATGACCTATATGCAGTGCGCGGGACAGCGAAAGGGTTACGAATCAATTATCATACATAAGCCCGGAGTATGAAAATTTATGGGGAGTAAAATCAAACGTTACCACATGCGTTACGTTATGTATTCATGTTTCCATGACTACGTAATTTTGGAGGCACAGAGTACTCTCGGCAGTACTACTTTATATAAACAAATAATCGTTCGGAAGAAGTAATTTGCAGTCGTGCGTTGGAGTAGCTGACACACTTTTTGGTAGGTCTAAGTTAGATATTGATGCGTTTGTTAGTAAGATTTACTTTTTATATTTGTGTTTTTATTTTTCTTTTATATGTACAATACATGTTATATCAATGTAGCCCTCTTTTGGCATAAGTATGTTAATATTGGATACTCTTGAGTATTGAATCGCGTTTATCACTGTTGTAAATACACCTTTCTATCTATTATTGAGAACCTTTAATTGCCTTACTGTAGTTATTAGAATTATCTATCCTAATTATGATAGCTGTTGGCCTTCCAAATATTAAAAAAAATAATTGCAACACACCATAAGAAGGAGTACTACCGGGCCTGGACAGACAAATCGACTTTTCGGGATGCATACACCAACGCTCTTAAAAATAAGTATAATTCCACCTCTAGGTTCTTCAAAAGTGTCATTACCAAGGCAAAGTCAGAGCACATCGTTATAACTGGCGAAAAACTAGTTCGACTTCCTTCAGAAACACCTGCATTCTAGTTTCTCGCCAAGATTGTACAAGTGAACTTCTGTCAGCCATCTCTTCCATCTCTACACAGGGAGGATTACTCACTGGCCCAAGCCGCTAAGAAGAATGTCAATCTGCTAGACTCTCTCTTTGCATCCAACTCAACTCTCGATGACGAGGAAATACACAGCCAAACACACCACGGTGTGAGTGCTCCATGCAGGATGTGATGCTTACACAAGTCGTCGGACATTCAGTGGGCCTGACAGAGTCCCTCCTTAAATAGACAAGGTCTCTCTATTACCAAACCATAATATTTAACTAAACAAAAATTTTATAAAAAGGGTTATTATAATATTAATAAATACATGGTTGATAATAACACCTGGAAATGCGGTGGTCGCTTCCAAGCTGTCTCTAAAATAAATTTGGTAAATAATATGTAACCATTTATATTATAAAATTTATTAAAAAAGTAGTACCGCTGGGTTTCTTGTTGAATCTTCCTAGTTCCTAGAACAGAGTTTTTTCCGAACCAGTGGTAAAGAAAAAAATTACTTTCAATAAGAATTACTTGTAATCAATATAGAATATATACGCGATAGAATCCGTAAAAGTAGTTTTATTCATTGTGTGGTGTTCGCGTAAAAGAAATCATTAAATAATTAATTAACGACGGCTCCGTGGCGCAGTGGCTTAGCAATGAGTTGTTGCGCTGGGGGCCTTGGGTTCGACTCCCGCACGGAACAAGTATTTGTATGGCCTACAAATAATTGTCCCGGGTCTAGATGTTTGTCCTCTTACTATTTATGTTTATAAACGGCCTCCACGACACATGAGACAATCCTAGTGAGGTGGTAACGTTTTTAATAAAAAAAATTGAAAAAAAAAAAAACAATCAAAAACAATAAATTTAAATTAACTTACAAAGTCATAACGCAATGGTACTGTGGTGTACGGTACTGGTTCCCAGTCGATATTTTCACTCCAGCCACGTCCATCGGGGCGATATACAGCTGCCATCGCAACAAGTATCGTCATCTTAGCACGCGTGGAATCGGTAGACCGGATATAGATTTCAGAGTGGTTATATTTGGACGAAAGGTAATTGCGATATCTACTTCGTATGAACTTACCCAGTTCATAGGCTCTACGTTTTCCGAGCTAAAAAAATTGTATAGTGCAGAGTTATAGATCTCACTCCTGGGCACAGGCCTCCTCTTATTTTTGGAAAGGTTTTAGATTAAGGGAATGTCCACTGCTTTGCTCCAGTGCGTATTGTAAATATTTTTTTTTAATTTGTCAGACATGCTGGTTTCATCACGATGATTTTTTTTACCTTTAATTGCATTTCCGTTGCATTTCTTGGAATGTCACAAAGCACGGTCCTGAGCCACCTGCATCCATCGACTACCTGCATGTCTTACAATGTCGTCACTCCATCTAGTCGGGGGTCACCCTACACTTCGCCTAGCGTTACAAAGCTGCCACTCGAGAACCTTTCTTTCTTATCAGTTGTCGGTTCTTTGAGCTATATGGCTTGCACTCCGCTTAATTAAATAGATTTGTCAACGGGAATAGTAATAATTTTAGTAGTGTTGCTATTATTCCTTAAAGTTAAGTTTATAGTAACAGCTTACGTTAGTTAGTTGGCCATATCCGATTGGTTCTGTTATTTTCTGCAGCAATTCAGGCTTATCGCTAAAGACATGGTATTTTTTGACAGGTGACCTATCACCATGTCGATGTACCTGGAACAGAAGCATATTTAAGTAATACTCCAAATTAGTCGTTATCATCAGACAATGGACCACTGCCGGATATAGAGCTCTTCTAAGTTGCACTGTTGTGAGTGAAATGTATCAATGTCGCTGATATTCGGAATAAAATATATAAAAATACATTAGAGAAAGAGATAGTGATAGAAAGTTGAAATGAAATCGCTTTGAGTGGCATACAAAATAAACCTAGCAAGCTAACAGCATAGCAAAGTGGCGAAGCAATCAGCTTTGTAGCGGTTTCTAACGGTTGCCGTTGAGCAATCAGTTTCAAAATAGGAGGTTCAGATGCCTGGGTAATCAGCAATCGATTGCTGAAAACAGAATTTGAAAATTCGAAACCGTTCTCGAGATAATCGTGGGACGGACGGACAGACGGACAGACGGACAGACATCGTGAAATCAATAAGTGACTTCGCAAGCTTCGCCACTTAATAAAATTTAAATATGCACAGATAGGACTGTTCATACCACTGTCGTCATAGCAACTGTAATTGATATGTAATTAATTTGGCCTAGATTTTTATTAAATGTAGTCAAGTTTGGCAAATTTGTTATACAACGAGAGAGACATAACAGTGGATTTTTACAGGCTAATAAAGAGGAAGGAGATTAGTCTCCTTAAATAATAATTACAATAATACAAAAAGGCTCTACATGAGCCTTACGTATATCCTAAAAAATGGCACCGTCGACATCTGTCGAGGTTGTTGCCATCCAGGTGAGTCATTTAGGCATGTCATCTCCGGTTGTTCGGCGTTTTCTACTTCTGAGTATTTGCACTCACACAAAATAGTAGTCAGGATTCTACAACAGGAGCTTGCTCTGACATACGGTCTCTTGGACCGAAAACTGTCTTATTATAAGTACTTGCCGGAAGCCGTGAGTAGGGTAATATGGGGGCTGCTGCATCACTCACGTCCGTTTGAGATGCAGTTCGCCCCAATATTATTGAAGTTTCTGCATCACTCGTCCGCTCGCAATGCAGTTCGCCGCGATATTACACTTAACAGCTCTACATTTCTAGACACGATGCGCGACGGTATGGGATTCAAGAATCTCATTCTCGCTGTGATAGTTGGTTACTATAAAACATGTATGGACGCAGCGCTCATTTTATTGTATTTGAATTGTTTTCAAGTTGTGATTATATTCATATTATCATTTCGAGTTGATCAGTTCGCATAACATTTCACTTAGCACATGTTGAGGCTGATATCAGCGGAACTGTCCGCTATTATAGTTACTTCAAAATTATATTTCTGATCTATATATCGGTCGCAACATATTATTAAAGGCTGCATCATATATTTTTGGAATTGTCGCGCATGTTTTATTGATAATTTTTTAGTAGACCAATACTTTAATAGGTAGACTAACATAACGATGTTGGATTTTTTTCATATGGCTCAAGGAGACTTTACCATTGTAGATCAATTGAAACTCCAGCCCTAGGGCTCGTCTGCGCAGATATACAAATATACCTAGCAAATAACATATTTTTCCCATATGAAAACAGCATTGTGTTCAGTCTTCTTGATTTTGAATTAATTATGAATGAATAAGAACCTTTCCGAGGGGTTTTTAAAGCAAGTATGCATGCATGCTCTTAATTAAGATATTAAATAACATAGTTATTATTTAAACTTACCTTATCTATATAGGGTAAGTACTATAGTATTGAGTGTGCTAGCATTTAGGTATTACATATTATTATTAATTATAGGGCGACAGGGAGATTTCTTTTATACTGGTCAATTGGTTATCTAGAAGCGATCGTTACTTGCAGCTGTTTTTAATATCCTATCTATTCTTGAACTTGCGTATTAGAGATGGATATTTGACACATTTTATATATCTGAGCTTAACTTATTTTAAATATTTTGTTTCTTGTGGCCAAATACAGTAATAGAAATGTTTTTGATAGGTACAATTATACAATACTTTCTTTTTGCTATAAAAGTGGTTCACAATAAAGGAATTTTGCAATGTCGGTAAGTAGGTACCTAAATATAAGTATGTTATTACATACCAATTAGAATGAAAGGCATAAAATACTTATGCAACTTATTTAAACAGTAAATGCATATAAAAATATTTTATCTAAATCAAGCATGGATGAGCATAGAAAAGTTTTCATTTCAAACTTTCAGAAAGTCAAAAAATGGATTTTAAGGTAACCTGTAGGAGCCTGTTGCATACTAGATAGCTCAAATGTATTTGGTTACTAAGTTCAAACTACTAATTCCATCATAAATTGAGCCGTCATGTTTTTATTTCTTTCAAAATTAAACTTTTTAATGAAAAATGTTTTATCTGGTTATCTAGTCAGAATAAAAGTAATACTTGTAGTAGCTAAAAAATGTAAATACACCTTAAAAGAAAATCAGAAGTTAGATAGCTCAAAGTTTATCGGCTTTTATAACACAAAAACAGAAACATCAATATAATAAGAACCCTCTTATGAATGCAGCTTCCTTAAATAAATTATCATCTCTAGGATTCGCGACAGAGTGGCGTCTGCTGTGTAAGCTGTATCATATTATTAGGTTAAGTTAGTAAGTAGACACATTGGTAAATTTTTAGTTAATGGATTTTAGACTTTATACAGAGCATTCATACGAATGGTAAATAAATGTGACTTAACAAAAAATAATAAGTAGTTTTGGCTAAAGTATTATTGTGTAGCTGGCTTTAGAATCCTGCATATATAAGTAGAGCTAGATGCGCTGCAAGTCATTCCTAATTTTCTTTTTTAATTGAAGTGACGCGAACGCGTTCATCAAACCTGTAAGTATATATGTGTCTTTGTTATTATTTTTATTCTTTTATTGAGTGCATACTATATAATCTAACATATAAAATTCTCGTGTCACAGTGTTAGTGATCAAACTCCTCCGAAACGGCTGGACCTATTTTAATGAAACTTTGGGTCAACTAGTTATGTATATAAATTTGTAATAAAATAATATGTGTACAAATGATCTATGACCTGTTACATTGACTATATAATCACTGATTTTCAGGACGTCGACTAGAAAAATTGTCAACCCATTTAACTCGACACGAATACACTGCCGACGGTCACAGAGATAACTTTGAAACCAGTCAATTACTGATGGAGATATGTTAAGGGAACACAACAGACTCAACAGTATATCGAAATCAACAGTATTGAACGCATTACTGAAATCCAGCAAGGTCATGACTGTGAGTTGTTTATTATCCGTACCCCACCGTATGTCATCAGTAACTTTGATTAAGGCAGTAGCCGTACTATGACCAGGACGGAAACCGGATTGTAAGGAATTCAATAAATTGTGCTTATTAAGGAAAAGGGTCAGCTGTTGGCAAATAAGTTTTTCAAGGACTTTAGAAAGGAAAGGTAAGATCGAGATGGGGCGGAATCAGAGAGGTTGACCGGATTAGATCTCTTTAGAAGGGGTATAATATGAGCACTCTTCCAGGCTTGAGGAAATTTAGAGGAAGAGACACAAGCATTGAGTAAATAAGTGATAATGGGAGTAATAACATCAAGGAGAGGAACAATCATTTTACGGCTAAAGTTGTCGCTACCGGCGGCATTTAAGGAGATGGATAATATGGTCTTCTTAACATCACATTCAGTAAACTGACTAAAAACGAACGGAGGATAATTAGGAGTCGGAGTTACAGAAAGCGAACGAAGTGTTTGCAGTTTATGTTCGCTATCAAAAGAGTTAGAAGGATTAGAAAAATGTTGATTTAATGGTTCAAAATCAACACTAGGAGGTGAAGCATTTAGGGATGTTCTACCAACTCCAACTGTTTTGAGAAACTTCCACACCCTAGATGAGTCGCCGTTCTTGACTGATGTGTGAATATGGCGTCGTTGCGCATCTCTACATAATGTGTTGCATCGATTCCTGGTTTCGGCGTATTTCCTTACGTTTTCCACTGTTTCATTCCTCTTAAGCTTTGACAATGCCGCATTCTTCTGCAAAATAAGCTTTTTCAGATCATCAGAAAGCCATGGAGCAGGTAGGTGTTTAAGTCTCACATAATGTATTGGCGCGTGAACGTCATACAACTGAGTGAGAAGAGAACAGAACAGTTCCACTTTATTGTCAATGCATGGTGCTCTCTCGATCACTGACCAGTTAATATTATAAGCATCTTCACAAAGTTGTTCAATATCCATTCCTCCAAAATTACGTCGCAGAACTAATTTAGGTTTGATTTTAGGAGGGCGTAGTTTATACGAAAGAAAAATTAAATCGTGATAAGAGAATGCATCAGCAGGACACTGTCCGTGCTTGAAAACTAAATTGGAAGATGACACCATTATTAAGTCAAGAAGGGAAGGAGTACTGTTAGGAAAGTTATGAGTAACAGAAAAGGGTAGGATTTGCATATTACACGCTTCAATTATAGCTTCAAGTTTTATAGATCGATTGTCGCCTTTATGCAAACAGGTGTTAAAGTCACCCATCAAAATATTATGACCATACGTAGGAACTAGTGATTCTAAAAGAAATTCGAAAGAAGTAAAATAATTTATAGAAAGGGAGGGACTGTAGAAAACTCCAAGTAGGATTTTATTCTGAGACAGGGAGACCTCAACCAGCAAATGCTCAGCAGAATCAACAGGAGGTGGTTGACTTGACGAACTAACAATTTTAAATCGAAGGTAGGATCTAAGATAGATCGCCACGCCTCCACCACCTCTATTAGTGCGATCATTTCTAATTAGATGAAACCCAGGCAAAGAATAAGTAGTGGAAGGCAGACAGGGTTTTAGCCAAGATTCTGAAACTAAAATGGCGTGAATATTTTGGGATTTAAATGACGCAAGCATATCAGGATAATGGGCCGGAATGCTTTGGGCGTTAATATGAATAGTATTAAAGTTATTAACACAGTCTGAGAAAAAAGAATTTAAGGTGATGTTAAGTGAAGGAGAAGCAGTTGTACTATGATAACTATCATCACTAAGTGTCTCATCGTCCGAAGACAACGATAGAAACAAATCACTATCGTTATAAATGTTTGAGGAGGTCATAAATACTAAATTAAAATATAAAACATATTCTAATATACACTAAAAACAAAAGAAAAAAATATATAAATAAAGATCGAAAGGTACCTATACTATTATAACCACCAGCAGCATGAAAGAAAAAGCGTATAACAGAACAACAACTTAAAGAAATAAAACAATCAGCTTAATATTAAAATTACCAAAAACTTGCAGTCTGACGCCAATAAATTGTAAGACATTTTGAAACTGTTAACGTCAGACTAGGCAGTATGGATTAAGATGCCTTTGCCAAAGTAATAAAATAAAATAAAAAAAATAAGAAAGAAATCTGACAACAGGTAACAACTGTCACTGATAGTATAAATAAAGATTCTGCTGTCAGAGTGATTGGTAGTCACACGTGCTTTTTCGTTATCTAGATTATTGATTACTTTTTGGCAATTTTGTGCAAGGCTTTACAATTTTTTTTTGTGTTGTCTGTGTTTATTTTGTTCGTTTTGTCCAAATTAACCGGTGAGTAGTAGAAATATTAATATAGTGTATGTAGAATAGTGTGGTAATGATGGATGTAGATGGAGGGGAACCAGAACCCCCGGATAAATCTGGGAATTCTGGCGTTGCCAAACGAAAACCCGCGGACTCATTAATTAATAACATTCCCAGGAAAAAAACTGAGCAAGACGTCAACCCATCTTCCTTACGACAAAATGTGTATGTTCACCCTGATTTCCAGGAAAAAAAAAGTACGTAGATAGTGATAAAGGATCTTTCGTTATCCACTTAACCCGCGCAGAACCTGATCCAGCGGCTGGTTATACCATTAGACCCGTGAAAATAGGTCATATACTTTCACAAAACAAAGTAGCAAATATAGAAAAGCAGGGTATCAAAAATGAAGGCCGCAACAGAGTATCAATTGCATTCAAGACTGCCTCTGATGCTAACAATTTCATTGATTCTCAATTCCTGATACAACATAAACTTGCCGCAACTATTCCCACCTTCAACGTTACTCGTATGGGTGTGGTTAGGGGAATCCCAACTGACATTTCAATGGAGGAATTAGTTGCAGAGTCAGAGCTCCCCTCTGGGAGAGGGGAAATTATTAAAGCCAGAAGGCTCCACAGAAAAGTTAAAAAGGGTGATGAAGTGGAGTGGGTTCCAACCCAAACTATTGTCCTCACCTTCTCCGGTCAAGTGCTTCCTTCACATTTATACTGTTTTTATTCATCAATCCCGGTAGAAACCTACCTCTTTCCCACCATTCAATGTATGAAATGCTGTCGTTTTGGACACGTAAAGGCTCAATGCCGATCAAAACTTTGTTGTTATAAATGCACAAAGGAACACACTGGGGAAAACTGCCTTACAGACACACCAACCTGTCTTTACTGCTCTGCCAAACATATGGCAACTGATAAAAGCTGCCCTGAACATTCTCGCCAGAAAGCAATTAAGTTAGTAATGTCACAAGAGAATGTTTCGTATCTGGAGGCTTTTGCTCGCTTTCCAGCCGTCAGAAGACCCAGGCTCCTAGCACTCCCTCCTCTCGCCCTTCTCCCCAGTCCTACAGGAAAATCATACTAAAAGCCAAAACCATTCCAGTGAGATCTACAGTTGGTTATGATAGAATTTCTCATTCCAACATAACAAGAACTCCTACCTCTTCCTTGCCCTATGGACATGCTTTGCAGTCCAATGTTACTCCTAATGACAACCTTTTAGTAAACCTTGTGGCATCCCTTTCGGATATTGTCGGCAAATTTGATGATGTATATCTACCGTTTAACGTGAAAAATAAACTTGACACCCTTTTCTCAAAATTGTACAAAATTCTCATCCCTAAACCCCCTTCAATGGAATTGTCGGAGCATCAGGAACAAGAAATCTGACTTAATTTACTTAATCAACACTTACAATCCTTCAATCCTTGCAATTGCGGAAACCTGGCTCAAGCCAGGCTCTACGTTTTTGATCCCAGGCTTCTCCTGTTATCGTAGTGATCGGAATGATGGTTATGGTGGCACTATGATACTACTAAACAGGACCATTCCTTCCACTCCTGTCCTTCTTCCTCAAGTACAAGATAACATTAATGCCGTAGCCATTAAAGCTATGGATATAACCATTGTCTCAATCTATGTACCATCCCCCACTCCCTCATGTATCCCTGAAATAAACTTGATCCTATCTAGCATTTCCCCTCCCTACATTATTCTTGGCGACTTTAATAGCCATCACGTAATGTGGGGCTCCCATAAATCGGACTCTTTTTCATACTTACTGCTTGATGTTTTTAATGAATTCAATCTTTGTCTTCTAAATGATGGTTCTCCAACCAGAATGTGTTATCCCTCCCATAATCCTAGATCTGCAGTCGATCTATCATTATGCTCTCCATCCCTGGCTGCCAGTATGTCATTTCAAACACTACCTTCTTGTTTTGGAAGTGACCATTATCCCATCCTGTTAAACCTGTCCAATAGATGTACTCCTCCCAGAAATACAGCTCCTCTTTTAAAATTAAATTTGTCAGATGCCAACTGGGAAGGATTTGCCACAGAATCAGAATGTAGTATTCAGAATTTTCCTACTGTTACATCCCAAAACCTACATTCTGTATATAATCAGTTCATAGCAATATTAAATACTTCAGCCTACAAATTTTTTCCATTGAATAACACATCCCCTAAGAAACTATCTTCACCTCCATGGTGGGATTCTGAATGCTCCTCGATCATCAGAAAACGCAAGGCAGCGGAAAGGTTATATTCCTCAAATATGTCAATAGAAAATTTCTTAAGTTACCAAAAAATTGCCGCTGAATACAAAAAACTTCTTTCAGAAAAGAAAAAAAGGGATGGCTTTCATTTTGTGAGAGTCTATCCCCTCGATCTCCTTCTTCGTTAGTTTGGAAAAATATCAGACGTTTTCGCGGAGCTTTAAATGTCAATAATTCCTCCTGTGCAGATCCTTCAGAATGGCTAAACGACTTCTGTTGCAGACTAGCTCCTCCATGGGTTCCTATGGAGGAAGAGATATTTCCAACTGCAAAACGTTTCCCCTCCCACTCTCCCAGCATCCCAAATAACCTTAATGAACCATTCTCTTTAGAAGAATTAAAGTTAGTGCTCACCCACCTCAAGGACTCCTCACCTGGCATTGACGGTATTCCCTATTCATTTCTGGTTAATATGGGCTCTTCATGTCAACAGATCTTTCTTAACATCATTAATCAGGTTTTTACGACAGGTCCTATCCCAGATGACTGGAAAACCCATATTATTATACCCATTTTAAAGCCTGGAAAAGACCCCTCTTCAGCATTAAATTACCGCCCTATTGCTATCTCATCAACCTTATCTAAAGTCATGGAACATCTCGTAAAGAATCGACGGGAGTGGATACTAGAAAATAGGGGCATTCTGTCAATGACTCAATTTGGTTTTAGAAAAGGTTTTAGCACAATGGATAGCCTTAGTATCTTCGTATCAGACATAAGACTTGCTTTTTCCAACAATGAGTATCTTGTAGGCGTCTTTGTGGATGTTCGTTCGGCCTACGATGATGTTATTCTTCCGCTGCTCAGGCAGAAAATGCAACAGCTGAACATCCCGGAGAGAATCACAAATTTCGTGTCGAACCTGCTTTCGCAGAGGCGCATATTAGTTCGCTCTGAAGGCAAGCTCACATCACCTAGACCTGTCTGAAAGGTATTACTTCAAGGCTCAGTTCTGAGCCCCTTGTTATACAGCCTATATACATATGACCTTGATAGAACTGTAAACTACTTAGCTAATGTCCTACAGTATGCTGATGACTTAGTCTTATATGCATCCGACATTTCCTTTGACCAAGCAATCTCCCGTCTATCCCAAGCAGTTAAATTCCTCAACTTTTGGCTTAGAGAACATGGTTTGTCCATTTCAGCTAGTAAGAGTAACTCAGTAGTATTTACTAGACGAAGGTTTTCCCCAGATATGCCTATCCATATTGATGGCTCTCTTATACCTTCTCAGAGTCATTTGAAATTTTTAGGAGTATTTCTAGACAGTAAAATGACAGGTATCCCACATTTATCCTATGTAGCTGCTAAATGTGAAAAAAATTTAAATGTCATCCGATCTCTATCAGGCTCCTGGTGGGGTTCCCATCCTCATTCCCAAAAGCTTTTATATAATGCATTAATAAGAAGCCATTTCGACTATGGTTGTTTTTTACTGGAGCCATGTAGTAAAATGGCACTTAACATACTGGACAAAATCCAGTCAAAATGTCTCAGAATCATAACAGGAGCAATGAAATCTACTCCTATCCTCGCTCTCCAAGTGGAATGTGTCAAGCCTCCTCTTTTTCTCCGAAGACAGTATTTATCAGACAGATTTTTATTTAAAGCTGCCTGTTATTCGCACTATCCTCTCCTATCCAAACTACATTCCCTTAACCAGTTAGTCAAGCGATCCCAATATTGGTCACATAAGGATTTGCCATGCATTATAAAAAGCTATTCCAAACTTGTCAATCTTCCTTCTCCAATCTCCAAGTCACTTAGGAACCCTCTCTACAATATTCCCTATGAGGCCCTAATATATAAGCCAGACATATTTTTAAATATTGGCATTTATATGGACAGCACTGAACCAAATATTAAATTAAACATGATTCTAGCTGAAAAGTGGGTTGACTGGGTGATTATGTTCACTGATGCCTCAAAGGACACCGAAAAAGTTTTAGTAGGATCCGCAGTGTGGATACCTAAATATAAAATTATTTTAAATTTTAATTCCCCTTCTGACTCTTCTGTATTCACAGGTGAGTCGTTGGCTATATTAGAGGCAGTTTTGTATGCTGAATCTCACAGCCTGAAAAAAACTCTCATATTATCAGATACCCTTAGCTGCTTACAAAGTATTGCTTCCAGCCCAATACAATTAAAAGTAAAATACCCATTAATTTTAAATATCAGAGAGTCTCTATTCAAATGTCATAAAAAGGGACTAAGGATTGTCTTGGCGTGGATACCTGCTCACTGTGGGATTCAGCGCAACGAGGTTGCTGATCGGATAGCTAAGGAAGCAGCTAAATCTGGATTGCTACCCAAACACAATATTTATTCATATGACCTCCTGTCGAAGGCTAACTTAAGTTTACACTCCTCATGGCAAACCATTTGGCATCAGTCAAAACTTATAAAATGCAAAAATTATGCTAATGTCCAAAATAATATCCCCCTAAAACCTTGGTTCTTTAAAACCCGTCACTTTAGTAAAGTGATTACCACAACTGTTTGCCGTCTCCGATTCGGTCACACCTGTACACCTAGCTAAATTAAGGATTAGGGATACATCTATCTGTGAATGTGGGTTAGGCGAAGGAACAGTTAACCACCTGTTTTTTGAGTGCCCCAAGGTCTCCTTCTCCTTTTATGATATACTCCCTAACTACATCCCTCGTCCTACTAATTTCTCATACTTATTGTCCCTTGTGTTTACTCCCTTTGTAAATTTTTTGTGTGATTATATTAGAACTAATAAAATTAAGTTGTAAGATTACTAACATGGTGATGGTTATAAACTTGTGGCGTCTTTTGTTGTAGATTGTGAAGACCTACACAAACAATAATAGCTTGTAACTATTGTAAACACTCTCTTGTCACTCCCATGACTGACTTGACATTGGCAGAATTCTAAAAAGAGGGGCC
This sequence comes from Parnassius glacialis, assembly GCA_033319125.1. Taxonomy (NCBI): domain Eukaryota; kingdom Metazoa; phylum Arthropoda; class Insecta; order Lepidoptera; family Papilionidae; genus Parnassius; species Parnassius glacialis. Next base: position 6,654,926 of record JAVANC010000024.1, on the reverse strand, counting down.
ATAAAACTAAGAAAGAAGAAGAAGAAGAATGTAGTATAAATAAAGATATTTATACGTAAATATTATTAACAAAAAATATAAAAGAATGATTAATTAATCTACCAGTTATGTGCAATAATTAAAATAATTTGAGTAACAATCATCAAACCAGTAAAGAAAACAAACCTATTATGAAACTTATGTCATAAAAATGATTGGCAAAGAATTATAATTTAAAACCTGATTACCTAGAAGTTACAAAAAATAAATGAATTGAGCTGCTGGAGTAAATTAGTAAAAATAAAACCACAAGAAAAACATGCGACTACCATCATTTTTTAGCCGTCTTTCTAGCCCTAGCAGTAGTAACACAGGGCTTGGGAGCCGAAGATGCCGTCGCCGCAGTCAAAGATGAGGTAGTAGGGACACCACCAGCTGCATCAGAAATGGCGATCACCTCAGCCACGGTGTACACCCGGTGCTTCGTGCCGTCGGACCCAAGCACCACAACACATCCATCTCGTGTCCAACACTGGGATACACCAAAGCGCTTTCGAGCAGCAACGAACGCCTCATGACGACCCTTAGTCATGAACTCAGATAGAATGACTCCGCTACCCTTTAACTTGGTTTTGGAAAACCAAACTTTGTCGTGGAGATCCTGATCTCAAAATTTCACGAGCAACACACGCGGCTTGTCGCCACGGAGGCGCCCTAAGCGATGGCAGCTGGTAATAGAGTCCACACTCACAGGGGGTCAGGGTCAGGGGTCACAGGGATGTTCAGCCGCTCTGATAATATCTTACTTGTGCAATGCACTAGGTTCTCATCTTGAGCTTCTGGCATTCCATGGACAAGCAACATCTTCCTCCTGGTCCTTACCTCCATTTCCTCTTGCTGCCTAGAGAGAAGCTGGAGCTGAAGTTGCAGATTCTCAAGTGCTAACACGGCGAATGCCCTAAAGGCATTAAATTGTGCATTAATATTGGAAGAAGGGCTTGTTGCAGGGATGGATGTTCTGACCCTCTGGAACTCATCCATATGTGAAGTGAAATTCAGTGTTAGCTCTTCAATTGACTTCTTAAGCAAATCTATTTTGAATATTCAATTAAAGGTTACTTAAGGGTCAATGTCAGGTGACAGTGAAGTCGCAGAATAAGTTTTAAGTTTAAATTATTAGTAAACAATGCTGGTGGATTTATGTAATTACAGGTACATTTATATACTTGATTGTTCTAAATTTACTATATTAAAACTTTAAAAAATCAGGAACGATTTTAAATATGTCAACACACTTTTGCGCCTACCCATTAATATATTATATAGAAGTAATTATTATCTAAAACTGTATTTATTTTTCCTGGCAGCAACAAAAAATTAAGTACTAAAATTTGAATCAAATAACAAATAGCCAGATATTGAAAAGTTAGATTTTTTGAAATAGCTCGATAAAGTAATTATAATTTAAAGTTGTAAAATATTTTACTATATTATTGTGCGATATACCATATTATTTTCAAAACTGTGTCTCTTATTCCAGCAACGAAAAATAAAAAACTAAAATCTGAATCTAAAAGAACAAAAAGCTGGCTTGAAACTAAAATTTTGAAATACCAAGAATCTAGACAGAGTAATTATAAGTTAGTGTTGTTAATTAGAATTTAAATCTATAAGACAAATATAAATAAAGATTGAAATACATATTTATATACAAGTTTTGAGCAGTATTACACTAAACATCAATAATAGATATATGTTTGAAAATGAAGTTCTGCCAGGACTGTAATGCATATACATCAAATCATTCATCACATAAGAAAAGTAATATACATAAAATTAATTGTTTACTTAGAACTGAGTTTGATAATGTTCAGTTAATATCTACTGCTTTCAAGAATAGGATTGCAAGTTATAGAGTAAATCCAGATTCAAGTGACATAATTATGTCAGAGATATGCTTATCTAGTATTTCTAGCACTGTTTGGAATATAATTAAAACATTACTAACCACGCACAAAACAATAAGGGTAAACTTAGGGTAAGGGTAAGGGTAAGGGTAAGGGTAAGCTTCCAAAGAATGATGAAAAATCATTAAAAAGCTTCAAATATACGCCTATATTACATACAGATTTCAAGTTTCTTTTTGAAGTATACTCGAAAACTGTAATCAGCAAATGCATGGAGTTTGAATCATCTGAATCTGGTTGGACAGTTGAGTCAATTAACCATTTAGAACTAAATATAGCTAAATATAATCCGCTAAGAGATGATCATTTTATTTCATTACCAAAAAGTATTGTCAAAACAAAATCATGTCTTAATATTCATAATACAGGCAGTCACTGCTTCCTTTGGTGTATCACAGCACAAATGTATCCAGTGAAATGTAATCCAAATCGAGTTACTTCTTATCCACACTATTCTAAAGTTTTAAATGTGTTCGGTGCGTCTTTTCCACCGACGTTTGAAGATATAAAACGCTTTGAAAAACAGAATACAAACATAAGTGTCAATATACAGGGTATTTTTGGAACGCTCCCGAAAACTAAGACAGGCGACAGCACCAAGTATACCTTTGATCATGGGTCACAAATAAATTTGATCCTGATTAAAAAAAATCATATTTTTACAACGTTTTATTAGTTTTATTCACGCGCCATCATGTTAGTACAGCTAAATGAAACGATGATTTCATAAAAAAAATCATGAAAATACTGAAACATAAAACCAGCAGTGAAAACTGAATTGATATCACCTGACTAATGGAGGTTAATGTACGCGCGAACGGTGAAAAAAGAACGCTGGCCTTGAACTTGGCCACTGAGCGATTTATCACATATTGGTACGAAGGGGGCGCGACGGGGGAACAATCCGCCAGTATAACTGTGCCTGCATGCTATTGGTTCCCGCGCTTTGTTTGCTCCAAAAATACAGTCGCATACACAGCTTACTTTGCGACTCGCGCGATGTTTTAAAAAGGAAGGAAAGAAAAATTATTTATATCTATTGTTTTATGACTAAACTAGTGAACGAAAAGGTAAATATGATAGGAGAAGGTGAATGGGGAAAATTGTGCAGTAAATTTAAAAGTGTTGAGGAAGAATACCGAAAAAATTACCATGTGATCGACCTGAGGACGGAAGCTCAAGCGAAGATGAAAGTGATGATGAAGTAGCATCCAGTAACACCAACACACCATCAACATCTGGCTTCCATGTAACCCAAGACGACATAATGGACGGTGTGTCACACTTAGCTTAAGTTTTCTTCTTACAAACTTAAAAATATTTTACGATAGAAATAACAAATAATGCTCAAGTAAACATTATCCATTTTTAATTCCAACCTCTTCCAAAGTTCTAAGTAGCTAGTAAAACGCCTAGTATGATTCTATACAATAAAACAATTAAATACTATAATATTATAAAACAATAGCCCAATACCATGTAGTACTTTAGAACGCGACTGTACCCACACTCCCTTCGCTACCGACCTATATCTAGCTCGGTCAATGTTACGGTCATAAGAAAAAAGGGCGCATCTGACAATTTTTGAATAAATGAGTTAAATATACCATTCGTCTCATGATAAGAAGCCGCATCTACTATTTTTTTTAATATTCACAAATATCAATATTTTAGAAATTATCGTAAGAATTTTAGACGTAACTGTTGATCACAGATGACATTTTTTTAGTAGAAAAGACTTATATAAATTCAACATAAAAGAAAAGACTTATTTAACCAGTTGCTACGTCATCTTTAACAATATTTGCATCGATTACTTAAATTTCAATTATTCTTGTCTTATTATTCTATATCTTATTATTAAGAGCTGGTGTTTCACATGTGGTCCCATATAAATTTGATCGAGGTCAGACCAATAGTTTTTGAGTTATCCTTAATTATTTATATTAAAGTCGGTTGTACAAAATTTTTAATTTTTAATTATTATCGTAGTAAGTCTCGTATGATATCCCCTTTAAAATCATTACTCAAGAGTTGAGGGTTGTTATTTTTTGTGTCCCACTACCAATGGTTCTCTAATATTTACTAAGAAAAAAGTAATAAATTACTATTAGCGTCCTTTCAAATTCAAATGACCTTTCCAAAATATGTAAAAATGTTAAATGAATGGCAGTTTTTTTTATTTATTAAGTTGCAAAGACGCAAATAGTTATATGCGTCTTTCCTTCGATGTTTTTGTGTTGCTAGATGTATTTTTTAAGCTAAGATGAAAAGGAAAATTCTTTTTATTTAAATAAATAAACAAATTATCAAAAAAATAAGTTCGTCCTTAAAATCTTCATGTCTCTACGTATATATTTCAATTTTCATATAGAAACCTTTTAATATACTATAGACACAGGGTCTGAAAGAAAAATTCATCAATTTATTTTTTATTTCCATTTTACGTTTTTGTTAGTTGCGTCCTTCTTTATTATGACGCATGAGAATGTCACCCGGCCGGCTCGTATCGCCTCACGCTGTGACGCAGTAGGTTTCCGTTTTGTTGTGTTAATTAATTGAAGTTTTTGAAACAGTTCCGTGTTGATTTTGTACACGCGTGCACGAGCGTTTTGTTTATTAAATTGTGATTACGTGTTGGTATTCTTGTTCGTTTTTTGTTTTAATAATGCTTAACGCGTACGTTTATAGTGATTGTGAATACGACAACATGTTATGTATCCGAACCTAGGTACACGAAGTATCGCTAAATAAATTGTTAAGACGTCGGGATGGAACAAGTGTGTCATACTGTGCAGTGCACAAAGTGTTGAAGCGTAACCGAATGCTTGGCCACCTCGCTCACCAGATCTGACCCCGTTAGACTTCCTTCTTTCTGTGGGGTATGTGAAAGAAAGGGTTTTTAATCGTGAGTGTGATAGTGCTGACGAAACTACAAAAGGATCGTGGATGTTTTCGACAAACTACGTACGGACTGTGTCGAAGACCACACGATGATGCCCCGCCTCCATGAGTCTGCCTTGAAATGAATTAATCACAATTTGAGCCGCATCTCATAAGACCACGGAGGATTTATAGCGGTAAGCTGTTTCATAACAATTTTTTTTAAATAACTTAGTACTGAATAAATCTGAATACATACATAACTGAATACATGAGAATAATAAACATACCTACACGATGAATAAAAACACATGACTCTAACCTTGGTTACATTTCATTTAAATGTTTTTTCATTAGCGGGAAATCGAACCAGTTATTTGGGTTATTTAACCTGTAAATTCGGATTGAAATGGCTACGTGGAGACAAGCACAGTGGCAAAATAGTAGGTTAAGTAGATAAGTTAGGTATTTAGACAAGTGTTGTAAATTATTAGGTATTGTGGTATGGCCCGCTAGTTGCGGACCGCGCGAATTTGCGTTCGCGCGTACATTGACCTTTAATCAGCTGATATGAATTGAGTTATTCCACTGCTGGTTTTATGTTTCAGTATTTTCATGATTTTTTTTATGAAATTATCGTTTCATTTAGCTGTACCAACATGATGGCGCGTGAATAAAATTTATAAAACGTTGTAAAAAGATGTTTTTTTTTTCATCAGGATCGGATTTATTTGTGACCCATGATCAAAGGTATACTTGGTGCTATCGCCTGTCTTAGTTTTCGGGAGCGTTCCAAAAATACCCTGTATATATGGATTAAAAAAAAATAATACAGTAACAGGACCTTTGTACAAAACATCACAAAGAAAGTTAATGCATGTAAACTTATTGCTTTTGAATAAACGAAACATGACTCATTTTGTTTTAATCAAATACTTTGAAAAGCTCGTACATAAACAACTTACGAAACAAATGTAAAATTCATTTATGTGATGAATGTTTTCTTTATTTTGATTCTAAGATAAAGTTAGAGTCACATGATTGTGCTCGCATGCAAACAATTTTTCCAGAAACAAATTCAAAGCTACGATTTTCTAATCCAGAAAGGTCTCAAAGAAATTGTAAATTCAATTTATATGGATATAGAAAGATTATATAAAATTATAAATATTTCCAATGACATGAATCCGCTTAATAGTGAAGAGCAGAGCTCTTTTAATAGTGCAGCAGTGTGTTATATTTGTAAAAAAAGTTTTGTTCTTCTGATTACAAAGTATATGATCAATACCATTTCACAGGTAAATACAGAGGCTTAGCTCATAATTAATGTAATTTAAACAATAGAAAATGTAATTTCATTCCTACTTAATTTCATAATCTTTCTAGATATGATTGCCATTTATTTACAAAAGAACTTGCAAGTGTATGCGGTCGTATAAATTTGATTCCAAAAAACAAGGAGAAATTTATTTATTTTAAAAAGTTTAATTCCAATCGATGTGCAGAAGTCAGTGCAATTAAAATTTATAGACTCCTTTAATTTCCTGAGTTCAAGTATAGATCATTTAGCACAAAAACATTCTTTCCAGATGAAAATTTATTCCGATTATGTCTTAGAAAGGGTGTATATTGCTATGACTATGTAGATTCTTGGGAAAAGTATAAAGAAACTCAGTTACCAGAGCAATCAAATTTTTACAATAAATTATCATCAGAATCTATAACAAACGAAGATAATAATTTAATTGTGTGGCAAAATTTTGAAGTTTAGATCCATGAGTTTGAATTATTATGGTCTCGATCCTTGTCATTATGTTTCATCACCTTCACTAAGTTGGGATGCTATGCTATTGTTGACAAGTATTGAGTTGGATTTAATTACTGATATACAAATTTATCAATTTTTAGAAAATGGTATAAGAGGAGGTCTATCTCAATGCTCGTTAAGGTATGCAAAGGCTAATAACAAATACTTATAAAATTTTAATGTGTAAATGTTTAACTGTAAATTTTATAACAGTGGTAGAGCCAGGCGGCAGCTTTTGCTGTCGCATGGATGGGCCGGCTCGAACCGGGGTGGTACCACGATCTCACAGAATACCAACGTGAAGTAGAGGGTTACCTCTGCGTTTCGCTTGGTTAGTGCAGGTGGCCGGAGGCCCTTTTTACTGGAAATGAGGCATTCCATCCTAGTCCTCACGGCTGAAAACGCATCTGCATTTTGATCTGTAACAGTGGATAGATGTAGATGTCTATGGGCCGCAGCAACCACTTACGATCAGATGGACTGTGTGCTAGTTTTTCACCCTTATCCAATAAAAAAATTAAGAAGGTCCAAGTTCTTTCTTAGTTTATTTATATTGTGTAAATTTGTATGGTTATGCTATGATGCAGTAACTACCTTATAAAAATTTTTAGTTTTTAAAACAAGGAGAATTAAAAATTTTTGATATTAACTCTGTTAAGTAGTTATAATAGTAATGCGGGATATATACTCGAAGTTGACATGCAATATCAATGCAATATTCATGATGAACATTCTGACTTACCGTTTGCAGCAGAAAAGTTAACAGTTCCAATATCATCAAACATTAATAATAAGAAATTAGCTGCGATCTCTATGATAAATATAAATATGTTATTCATTACCGTCATTTACGAGAATGCCTAAGAAACGGGCTTATTTTATTGAAGATTCACAGGATTTTAGCTTTCAATCAAAAAGCATTTTTAGTGCCATATATTGCCCTAAATACATCTTTAAGACAAAATGCTACATCTGATTTTGAAAGAGCCTTTTTTAAAAAACAAAACAATTCAAGTGTTGGAAAAACTATAGAGAACAAAAGAAAATAAGTCGATGTTAAGCTAGTCAATGTATGGAAAGATAATTTTAATAACACAAATAAAGTCTGTGGTGCCGAAAATATGTTAAAGCGTCTAATTTCAAAAATTTTGCAATTAATTCTGTTAGCCTCGTAGCCATTCAGCTCCGACCAACAAAAGTGATCTTGTATCGCCCAATATATGTGGGCTTTACTATTTTGGAACTTGCAAAAAGTCATTTATATAATTTTCATTATTCTGTAATGAAGAAAATATACAAAGATAATAATATCAAAATTTGTTACACTGATACAGATAGTTTTTTGTATTTAATTTACACTGAAGACTACTATTAAGATATGAAAGATAATATTAAGTACTTACTTTGATAAAAGTAATTTTCCTGAAAATATTCATACTACCTATATTCCAAAAGCGAATAAATAAATATCAGGGTATTTCAAAGATGAATTAGGTGGTGATATTATTGGCTTGAAAGCAAAATTATACTGCGTTAATACTTTAAAGTCCGCAATTAAAAAGCAAAAGGTGTGAAAAAGCATATTACAAAAAAATTGACTATTGAAAAGTACAGAGATATTTTCAATTCTAAGAAAACCCATAGAGACACTATGTACATAATACGATCTAAGAATCATATAGGTACTTTACACGCAAAAAATTAATAAGCTCATTCTTAGTGGCAATGATGATAAGCGACAAATATGTGAAGATATGTATAAAACTTTGCCTTGGGGACATTCATCATTATCATCATTACAGCCTTTCACAAGTCCACTGCTGAACATAAATCATAAAATGATTTGGTTATTTACGTCTCAAATATACAACTACGATTCCAAAATTTATTAAAGAATAAACAGGTACAGACCTATCACTACTAAAAATGTTGTGAAATAAAAAGTAATATTTTCATTATTGTTTAAGACTTAGTTTTAACCCTTACTTTTTATTTTTACCTAGCTTGCGACCATAACCCACTAAGTATAACTTAGCAACCCCCATGGGGCTCGCGACACACAGATTGAAAAACATTGGGTTAGAATTACACTAGTCGCTACTCGTCATACTAGTTCAAAGTACCATTACATAATGTTCAAATGTCTCTTCAATAAAGGAGTAAGGAGGATAAGTTTAATGTAAATTTAACTAAGTTACTGTAAAATTAACTGTAACATTTAGAGGCGAGATAGCTCAGGGGCTGAGTGTTTGTCGTAAATATTAGAGAACGTGAGCAACCCGGGTTCGGCCCCCACCGGCACAAAATATTTTTTTATAGAATAACCGTTCTCGAGATAATCGTGGGACAGACGGACAGACGGACGGACAGACGGACAGACGGACGGACAGGCGGACAGACGGACGGACAGACGGACAGACATCGTGAAATCAATAAGTGACTTCGCAAGCTTCGCCACTTAATAATTCGCAAACGAAGATAGATGTATATGTCTGTGGACCGCAGCGGTCACTTGCCGTCGGGTGGACTGTGTGCTCGTTTGTCACCTTGCGAAGTCACTTAATGATTTCACGATGTCTGTCCGTCTGTCCGTCTGTCCCACGATTATCTCGAGAACGGTTTCGAATTTTCAAATTCTGTTTTCAGCAATCGATTACTGATCACCCAGGCATCTGAACCTCCTATTTTGAAACTGATTGCTCAACCGCAACCGTTAGAAACCGCTACAAAACTGATTGCTTCGCCACTTTGCTATGCTGTTAGCTTGTTAGGTTTATTAATTAATGCAGATGCGTTGTCAGCCGTGAGGACTAAGATAGGATGCCTCTTTTTCAGTAAATTGGTTCTCCTGTTCTCTACTCTTACCTTACGAAACACAGCAGGATTAAGCTGCTATTTTACGCTGGTATTCTGTGAGAGCGTGGTCCTTCCCCGGTCGAGCCGATCCATTCCTGCTACAACAATACTAATAATATAGCTGCAGGATGGCTCTATCACGTACAACGTTGTTAATTGTAGTTTTAAGAGTTGATTTACCACGAGTTCAGCGAGGAAGATAAACATCGTGAGGAAACCTGCGTGTGAAATCAAAGAGAATATTACGAATATTGAAGACATGTGACGTTGTACAGTTCATCAATACGAACTGCGGCAGCGCGGACTACACTACCTTGGTCTAAATCCCTCTAAGAAATGAGAGCAGGCCTTTATACAGAGTGGAACATATTATACTAATAGGCTGTAACTTAAACCTTTATTTTTACTTTACTTACAGTTAAATAAAATCGTTTCTAATAAAGTCAATAGAGGGAAATTACAAAGACTTACCAGAAAAGTGAACACTAGCTCTGTTCCATTCAATTTGTCAATGTTACTCGCTAAACTTGTATTTAGATAAAACGAAATTAACAGCACTTTAAAAAGCAACATTTTATTTGCTATATTTTAATCAATACAAAAAAAAACTAAATTTAAAAAATATTTATAACAAAGATGTTTTATAGGTCCAGATACCGTTACCGTGTTGATAACTCTCTGACTAGTATACAGTTACTGTGTTGCTAACTAACACACCGCAACGTTCATAGTGAAGAGGAAGACAGTCTTTGATTCATGGTGCGTGAGTACCACGTGACGCGCATATCTTACGCACCATGGCTGCATTAATGTGCGTGACTTCGGTAATAACAGTGCGAATCGATTACCCAAAAAATGTGGGAGATTTAATATTTCATTCATATTGACGTTCCTATTGAAACAGAAACAGAAACAGAAACAGAAACTTTTTTATTCAATATAGATTATAAATAATACTTATTGAAAGTCAATCTTTTGTATAATTACCACTGGTTCGAAAAAAACCTCTGTCCTGGGAAGAACCAGCAAGAAACCCAGCGGGACTTTTTTTTTAAATAACAGCTTACAATCATGTATGTTACACAAATTAACAACACAACAAATTAGAAATAGCTTGGGAGCGATCACCTCACTTCCAGGGGTTATTATCATCTATAAATTCTTTAATATTATAATAACCCTTTTTATACAAACTTAGTTTAATAAAGTTTTTGAACTTTGAGCAGGTCAAATTTTGTATATTTTCTGGAATTTTGTTGTAAAAGCGTATACATCGCCCCAAGAATGAATTACTGACTCGATGGAGTCGAGTAACTGGTACTACTAGCTTTTGTCTGTTCCTAGTATTTACAGAATGAATATCACTTATTTTTGTAAAACTACTTTTATTTTTGTGTACGTACATTACATTTTCATAAATGTATTGAGAGGCCAAAGTTAATATATTAATTTCCTTAAATTTTTGTCGCAGCGACTCTTTAGGCTTTAAATCATAAATTGCTCTTATGGCCCTCTTCTGCAAAACAAATATAATTTCAGTGTCAGCTGCGTGTCCCCATAGCAAAATACCATACGACATTATGCTATGGAAATAGCTAAAGTAAACTAGTCTAGCTGTTTCAACACTAGTTAGACTTCTAATCTTTTTTACAGCATATGCTGCAGAACTAAGTCTGCTTGCTAGCTTTGATATATGGGGGCTCCATTGAAGCTTCGCGTCTAGTGTGATTCCAAGAAAAATGGTGGTATCTACAAGACTCAGTTTCTCCCCATTTAAAATTACATTAGTATTTAATTGTTTGACATTTGGAGTCATAAATTTCATACATTTCGTTTTAGTGCCATTTAAATGCAAATTATTGACATTGAACCAATTCACTAATTTAGATATAGCATTATTTACTTCGTCATATTTTAGCAAATGTCGACTTAATTTGAAAATTAAAGAAGTGTCATCTGCAAATAATACTATATCATGGTTATCTCCTACTATGTAAGGTAAGTCATTAATATATACAAGAAACAGAAAGGGGCCGAGGATTGAGCCTTGAGGCACGCCCATCTGTACCATCGACCCGGAAGAACTCGTACTGTTGATGACAACTTTGATTTTATTGATTCTAAGAGTATAAAATGTGTGTGCGTGGCGTGTGCATTTGTGTGCGTGTGTGTATGGGGATATGGTTGCTTATGTGTGTTTTATATAGGTACGAACATCGCACTAAAATATTGAAGATATGTAATAAAACCTATAATTAATGTAACAGTTAAAATAAATAAAAAAGCACAGTAGATATTTATGTATGTAACATATATTTATAATCTATTATTACTAAATATATACAGAGTACTACACTTTTGTACTGTAGAACACAAAATATTGCCGCTTTTTACGAAGACATTAAATTATTTTTCAATCCTAAGTAAAATGACGAAAAAAAGTAAGTTTGGTTCAGCGTAAACTTCGGCCAAGAGATAGCAAAATTTTTATTTTTTTTAAATTGCTCCGTTTCGTTGCTGCGTGAAGGAAGGACAAAAACAAATAAACAAAAAAATCACACTTTCACATTTATAATATTATATTAGTATGTATTGTCAAGAATGATAGATAAATTTTTAAAACCGGTTTACAATCGGCTTTTTGAGGGTGGAAGTATACACCCGCGCTCTCTTTCTCGCTCTAGTAAATAACGGTTCTGAGTGACCAAAAAGGATAGAAGCACAGGAAAGTGCAATTTCATGCTTGCAGATGTAGTTCAACCCTAACGCTTAAAACGGTTTAACTCTATAGGTTGGGTAAAATCTGTAAAATTAGACTGTTTAAAACTCTTACAGATAACCTTTGCGATTGATCATGACATTAAAAAATGGTAAAAACATTTCATAGACTAGGCAACACTCGAATATTACTGCGCAGTATTATTATTTGTATTGACATTTAGTTTTCGTATTCTTTTACAAAGAAATACACCATAAAATTTTATAGTTACTTATGAAAAGTGATGTTCTTACCCTTATCTTTTTTCCAAGAGTAATTTTTAAATGAATTCACAGCACAAACAGTCATTATGCGAAATTAAAAACACCGGTGCGTGACGTATGTTCACAGCGAACGTTGCTGGTGTAACAGCGGAACGATCGAACGAATACGCCAATATTGGCGCCTTTGAAATGGAAGCGTTTTAGGCGCGCGTACACGGTATCTGGACCTATAAAACATCTTTGATTTATAATTAAAATTCTATTAAACTCTCGAGCGCCCAAACGTCAAACGTCATAACATCGACAAGCGCCAAGCCCAAATTTAGCGTATGAAAGTAAGTTGGCGGTCAACGTTTAAATGCAGATTTTGACGTAAAATCATTTATGAGCACTAATAAATAATCATATATTCAGAATCTACATGAAATTTGCTTTTTTATTTATATAAAATTAACTAATTCTTATAGCAAGTGGAAATATTTTAAACGGTCTGATCACACAAATATGTAAATTTATACACATAATTGTAGAAAAATGCATTTAAATATTAATATGAATTCTTAATAGCATGATAAAAGGCCTTATTAGTTATTTTATTAATATAAATAGATAAAATCACCCTCTTCTCATAAAATTAGTCAAAGAAATATATTTGAAAACGAAGTAGTGAAAGCAAAATAATATCTTTGCAACAGCTTTGAGTTCAAAGCCCTTTTTGGACTTAATTTTCACTTAAAATATTTTTTGTGGTCCCCTATTACGCTTAACTTGTTAACGAGTTTCTTTTATAATATATCGTGTGTTTAAAGTAGTCATATCTTATAGAATCTTACGAAACAAAAAAAGATCCACAAAAAATACTACTACTAAAGATAAGGCTGTAAAAAATAAACTGTTCGATAATTTTATAAATGAGTTGTTTGGTCAAATACTATACTGAATATGGAACAAATAAACATAAACAAATATTTCTAATGATATGATAGAGTTATTAAAAACAATTAAAGACATTGACAAAATTTCGAACCAAACTGATAATATAGGACAAAAAATGTATAGACTCGTCTTTCGTCGAACATTTAAATTTATTTTTAAAGGTATATCTAATATTATGTTAAATTCATGTGTGGTGTTTTTATTTTTTACATTTTTATGTTTAATTTATTTTATTATAGCAAAAAAGATTCTTAATTTTTTTTTAAAATGATTTTTGTAGGTCGACTTGTAGAAAATGAAACTATGGAAAAGTTGGATAAGTTGTATAATAACAATAATAATAATAAAATTGAGAACCTCCTCCTTTTTTAGAAGTCGGTTAAAAAGCTTAAATTATTATTTTGTGGCGTGATGTTGCAGAAAACAAGCAAACAGGCACAGAGTCACGTTGCAACCAGGGCAGTAAACGTGGGTTTACGGCATACAACGCAAACCCTGCGCAATTCTTCCCACTTCGGCCTGGAATAATCTGGATCTGGTCTGGTCTATTCTTTGGTTAGCTGTAAAAAATAATCTTCTGAGAAAGAAGTGGTGCTATCATGTAAGATAAAGGCGTCAATTGGAGGTTGCACTTTTTTTTATAACAAATCTGAAAAAGAATTAAAAAAATTAGTAGTTAATCATTACGTAAAATAAAATAATATAGGTACATAAAATAGGTATCCTTACAGTAGGTGCGTAGTCGGAAATTATGCCTATTACGCCTAATTTGTTACCACACCTAAATTAATAAACAAGCAATTAGCAAACAATTATATATCATTAAATCAAATATCAACATTAAATCAAAATATATCTTAACCAAACAAAATAAATACAACTAAAACAAAACTAAAACAAAATAAATACCAACTTATTAGACTAAAAATATTTTTAGGCGTTTCCACGACTTCTATGTTCATTTCTAAATTTATATTTTGCCGCCATTATGAATTCAGAATTCGGGGCGTCCCGCCACCGTATCACGGTTAAACTAGACATCGTCTTATAATTTTGTTATTTAGATTTATTTAAAGCACTTTCTATATCTTTTTTTTGTAATATAACAATATTTCATGATATTTTCTCCCAGTAAAAGAAAAAAATTTGCAGAAATATTTCTTATTTTTTAAAATCTAGAACGATTTTTGCAACGGTTTTGTTTGACTAGGCACATGGACTAATCTAAATATTGTACAACAAGTTCATAGTAGCAAAACTATAATGAAAATAATATGACCATATATTATGAATAACATTAGCTACTTACCAAAAATTTTGTTCTCACGATACTCAAATCGCAACACAATAAATTCACACTTCAAAGTTGACCAAACGTTCAAAGCGATATGACTTCGCATACTGATAAGTTTAGTTGACTGTTTGTTTTAACAATTGTCGAAACTATACGTGTTTGTGTATTAGATCTGTTAAACGTTTCATTGCCTTCAAAATAGTATACGTTAAAAAGAGATAAACATTGTTTTCGCGTTTTATTTAAGTAAGTTTTATTTAAGTATTATTTGGGACAACTACGTGACCACCGTATAACGGTCGATGGGCGCTTATCGGGGGTAAAACAATCCACCGTAAAACGGTGGCTGGGCGCTCGAGAGGTTAAGCAATTTCAATACTAAAAATACCGTAAGAATTTTTTCTTTAATCCAATTACAGAGAAATAAAATAATGTATATGTATTTTACAACGTCTACTTTACAAATGACGGAACGAAAAAAATGGTTTTAAATTTTAATAAGGAAATTCTATGCCTACTTAACAAACAATGAATGCTATCCCTACTTAATAACATCTGTACAAATAAATGAAACTGAGTGTCAGTTTGTCATGTAAAAGTAACAGCTTTTTACTAAATGCGTAATAAATATTTTTTAATTTTTAAATTTAATTTTTTTTGTCTGCCTGTTTGTCCCGGCTAAACTCCGATTTGTCTGAACCAATTTTAATGGGACTTTGACTGGCAGGTAGCTGATGTTATAAAGAGTAACATAAGCTACTTTTATTATAGAAAAAAAAGGGTTTGCGCAAAAAAATTAAAACCCATGAAATCCAATCGAAGGCGAAATCGCGGGGAACGAGCGAAGTACGAGGACGACACTGAAAGATTTTAGAAGTGGGCATTTGTAAACGATATAATAAAAAATTAAGTTCAAAATTCGAAAATCGAACTCTTTGACAATATTATTGTTTATGTATTTTTTTAATTTGTCACTCATATACGATTTGGCGGCAAATTGAAAGTTGTCTATGTCACGTCAGCATGAATTTAAAGCGAGAAATTTCTAGTACAATGATTTTTATGACTTTCGATGTAACTTAAGTCAAGAAGAAAATTATGATAGACTCCAATCGCCCTTTATCGGTGAACCACCATCTCGTGCTACTTTTTACAACTAGTTTAATAAGTTATAACAGTGGTAGAGCCAGGCGGCAGCTCTTGCTGTCGCTCGGATGGGCCGGCTCGAACCGGGGTGGTACCACGACCTCACAGAATACCAGCGTGAAGTAGAGGTTTACCTCTGCGTTTCGCTTGGTGAGTGCAGGTGGCCGGAGGCCCTTTTTACTGGAAATGAGGCATTCCATCTTAGTCCTCACAGGTGATAACGCATCTGCATTTTGATGCGCAAACGAGGATAGATGTAGATGTCTATGGGCCGCAGCAACCACTTACCATCAGGTGGACTGTGTGCTCGTTTGTCACCCTTATCCTATAAAAAAAAAGTTTAAACGTGGTCGCACTAATCTCACCGATGATCTCCGTGAGGGACGGCCTTCTACAGCGGCGACCGAATATAACATTAGTGTTGTGCGGCATATTATAGAGAATAACAAAAGAGTGACTTATCAGCAGATTTGGACAAGCTTAGGCATTGGTATGAGCCAAGTGCACAAAATCCTCCATGAACATTTAGCGGTCAGGAAGCTTTGTGGTGGATACCTCATAATTTAACAGAGGCTCAAAAACTCCGTCGTGTTGATTGGTGTCGTGAAATGGTTCAAAGATTTAACGGAGGTGACTCAAATGCTATTTTCGACATACTTACGGGTGTCGAAAGTTGGATTATTATATTGTTATGATCCGGAAAGTAAGAGACAGTCTGCTGTCTGGGTGTTTTCTTCCGAGGTGTTGCCAACTAAAGCGAAAAGAGGTCGAAGCGTGGGAAAAAAGATGGTGGCCTCGTTCTTCGGAAGGACAGGTCATTACGCAACAAATATTTTAGAGGATCGAAAAGCAGTTACTGCAGAGTGGTACACATAATAATTATTTGCCACTTGTCTGGGAAAAAGTTCGGGAGAAACGACCTCGCAGTAGGATCCTCCTTCACCACGACAATTTCTCGTCGCACACCACCAAGCAAACAATCGATTACTTGGCTATGTCAGACATAGAATTAGTGGATCACCCGCCCTATAACCCTGACCTTGCACTTTGACATGTATATTTATTTCCCGATAATAAAGGCAAAAGTTTGAGGAAAGCGTTTTATGGACGCCGAGAAAGCAGTAGCTGCGTTTCAAAATGCCGTCGAAGAGACCCCTAAGGACGAGTGGGCAAAGTGCTTTTCTCAGTAGTTCCATCGAATGCAACGATGTCTTGATGTAAATGGACACTATTTTGAAAAGATATAATAAAACTAATAACTTGCTAGTTTTTTCAGGTTTTGATTTTCTAAGAACTTTCAGTGTCACCCTCGTAATATTATAAATGCGAAAGTGTGTCTGTTGTTTTGCCCTTCATTACTGTAGCATCTAAAGATGTTCATTCTGATTTCCCGCATTCCAATTATTATTATTACCATTTACTATGACTATATTCATTTCGACTGTATTCGTTTGGACTTTCCGTGCTTTACGCATGGCAAGTTTTATGTTATCTGTTCGAGAGTACCTGGCGTCTAAAACTTGCACGTATTTGAGGAAAATATGGGTTACATAACATAATTTCGGAACTGTTATCCACGTGAGTGTGGACAGAGTTTAAAAAGCAGTGAACCATTTAGACCCCGTTTAGCCAAAAGAAGTATAGGTTTAAATGGCAAATTGTGAAAGTAGTCCGGCGTTCATAATACGCAAGACAAGTAACACAGTTGGCACATTATTGTTTAATAGGTACAAGTTGCACATATTTCTTTTTTTATAAAAGAAACGTTACCTCCACATTAGGATTTTCTCCTATATCGCGGGAGCAGTTTACATTCCTACATAGATTTCACAAGGATAAATATCCAGACCCAGAATAATTATTTGTAGGCAATACAAATACTGATTCCGTGCAGAATTCGAACCCGCGGCCCTTAGCGCTGCAACTCAATACTAAGCCACTGCGCCACGGAGCAGTCACATAAACATGATCGTCATATTATAGCAAATAATAGGTCATTTTTTAACGTGTTGTTAATTTCATGCAAGATCAAATAGACATGCAAGTCTAGGGAGTAACCTTAATAGATTGAATGGAACAGATCTAGTGTTTACTTTTCTGGTACTTATTTGTGATTATACTCTATTGACTTAGAAACGATTTTATTTAAATGTTAAAAATAAAAGTTAAAGTACAGTCTATATATGTTTCACTGCTAGGCACAGGCCTTCTCTCATTTCTGTGAGGGTTGTAGGGCAAGGAAATGCCCGACGCGCTGCCCCAATGCGTGTTGGCGAACTTCACATGTCTTCGAAATATTTTTTTCTTATTTCTCAGACATGCAGGCTTCCTCACATGTTATCCTTCACCGCCGAGCACGTGGTAAATCAGCACTTAAAACTGCAATTAACAATTTCATTGGTGCCGGCGTGGATCAACCCAGGTTGCTCGCGTACTGTGTAACTTACAGTAAGCGCTAACCATCTGAGCTACCACGGGTCCTTAACTGTAGTTAAAGCAAAAAGTTAAGGTTTAAGTTACAGCCTATATATGTCCCACTCCTGTACACAGGCCTCCTTTCATTTCTGAGAGGGGTGTAACCAAAGTAGTGTAGACCACGCTGCCGTAGTTCGTGTTAGTGGACTTCACAACTTCACTTGTCTTCAAAATTCGAAATATTCTTTTGAATTTCTTAGACACGCAGGTTTCCTCACGTTGTTTTCGTTCACCGCTGAACTCGTGGTAAATCAACTCTTAAAACTACAATTAACTATTTATTTTTTGACGGCGGGGATCGAACCCGTGTTGCTCGCGTGCTCTAATATTTACGAAAAACACTAAGCCACAGACCAACATTCCACCATCGCACATCGCAAAAGATTTCGCGATACCATCCACACCTTCTGGATGATTGGCGGTCCACCTTCATCTACTATCTGTTTTTCCTACAGATTTTTCCTAGCCGATATGACTGAGGGCTATTCAAAAAAGTGACTATTCCCATTAAAAGATCGGTAAAGCACTTGTAATAATAGTCAATTGACATTAACCGAGTCATATGATCGTTTGAGCCCCCCCCCCCCCCACCCTTATAAAAAGCTTGCAATGATAAAAAAGGGTGTGTATGATAAAGGTGAACTTGGGCTGTGATTTTTCGAAATAAAGTCGTTTCAACGTGGGTGATGTCGTAGGCAAAAGCTAGTAATATAATATAATATATAAATAATATAAAGCTAGTAATATATTAATAGTAATATAACCAAACCTTGAATATTCGACTTCATTATTGTTAAATTATTGAAATATTCTCATTCCCGATGTGTTGCCGGTGACCCAATGACCTTCCTATTTTGTCTATTCATGTTGAATATGAATCCTTCTATTCTACAGTTAACTTATAGTAACTATGCTTAAGATATTTAGTTCGGGGTTTTAAATTAAAACTTATGATTATTTATTAAATACTAGCAGTGCCCGCGACTTCGTTCGCGTGAAATTAGTAGTTTTGTTTTTTACAAGCGATTATGATTTATTTGTTATTTTAACTGTCGCAAGGACCGAGAAAGATACTAATCTGAATAAAAATATTCAATTAGTCAATAAATTAGACAAACTAACGAACTAACTAATAAAGGGACCCACAAATGAACCAAGAAACGAATAGGGCAAACTTCAAGCTTGTTGTACACTAACTCGTGTAACGTCGCAATCACTATATTATACTCTCTCCTTGTCCGAGACGTTCTTTACAATGTAGTATAGGGTATTTTATACCAGTTCATCACAGCTATATCCAAGCTCCTAAAAAAATTTTGGAACGGCAGAAAGTATGCACATCACTATATCGACCCGTCCGTCAAATGCAATGTCATTACGATTTTTTGTGTTTTTAAATAATTAAAAAGAAATTTCAAAATGATTATAGTAAACAATTTTACTATTATAAGATATTTATAGGTTATGACAAGTTAAAATATAAGTTATATGTTAAGGACATAGTAAAAAATCTTATTTTCAAATATTTTTATTTCAAATCAAATCGTTTATTTTATTTGTTTCAGTTATTTTAGGTAGGGTTTCATACCTACCAGGTTATTATTACCTTCATATAGTAAAATAACTATGGTAAACATACAATACAGGCATTGCTGACAGATGCATTAAATATATTACCAAAAGATGTTAGCAACAAAATTAATTTGCTTTAGTAAAGGAAATTATGGAAAAAGACTTATACACATAATTGCAATATGAATAGCTACTCTATATTTGAGCATAAGCCATTTAGGTTGCTATCAGTAATACAAGGTTAATAATGTTGTGTTTTTTAAGTAATATGTACATAATAATATATATGGAAGGTATATTCTGTTGCAAATTTCTGATCTTAGAGGGTAGTGAATAATATTGCATATAATAATATTTTAAAAAGCAAAAGTTGTTTGATATAATAACTGACACTTCTCAACTTGATGGAAATAAGCCATTGGAACTGAGACAAATTTTGGGTCTTTAAACGGAATGGGATCCGCTACTCGTTCGACCATTAAACGACGTGGGAGCTTAATGCAGGGCTCCGTATCGTTTGAACGTAGACTTCTTCTTGACCATAGGATGATGAAGTTAAATGAAACTACTGTTTGTATAAAAAACAAGAGCAGCTTGTGAAGTGTAGCTTGTTGAGGCAGTGTAGAGATGTCAGTTGGGCTGGATGCAGAGCGAACAATGAGCGCGTGACGAGTGATGAGCAGGTAATAAATTGGGTTTCTTTTTTTTTTTCTAAAAGTGTATACTGTTGGCCCTGCGGCCTTCACAGCTTCATTGAATTAGGTTCGTAAGTGAGGACTTACGAACTATCGAGTGCAACGACTCTGCCGTCGGCGACTGCAGTCCCGTGGCACCCCTACCCCTGCTTTCGGAGTAAGGCTCCTTGAGCTAGGGGGGGGCTCGATGCGATTCAAGGGCCCCTCTGAAGGAGGTACGAACCTCGGCTTGAATCACTATCGCATTTTTGATACTGATCGCAATGATTAGAAACGCCCCGTATCACGGGTGTTATACCTCGTGTACGGAGTGTGTATATACCGACGCATTCGCCGGCGAATGCGGTGTGCCCTAGTGTCCTGTACTAGAGTAGTGTCTGTGTGAGTGTTTGTGTTACCTAAACTGGTTCCCTCTCCTGTGGAGGGGGGGACCGGGATCGACCTATTCATAGTTGTGATCTCGTCATCGGGGTCAAGAAGAACGTTCTTGGGACGTCTCCTGTGGGGGGCCGCACCCCTATCTGGGGAGTACGAGCCCGCCTCATTCACCAACGGATTTTAATGTTCCTTTATCGAATTGAAATATCTTAAGGATAATTCCTTTAGATACGACTGAATTGTGGGCATGTCGAGGTCGCGGTGGAGATCCGCGTTCCTCACATAGTATGGAGCTCCTGTGACCTGACGGAGAAATTTGTTCTGGATGATTTGAAGTTTATGTAAACCTCTTTTGGGAACATGGGCAAAGGATACCCCTGCGTATGTCATGATAGGACGTACGCAGGTTTTGTATAAGTGCAGCTTGCGTCTGAGTGACAGAATAAATTGGGTCACTCACAGCACGCCTTTTATTTCGTTCGGTCAGTTGCACAACTCGTGCAAGCGCCCGTGAGGCGCTTATGCTCCCTTTGACCAATGAACGGACAGGAGGGATGTGTGTGGGGGCGTTGTTTAGGGGCAATTTTACATTTTCGTACAACAAATCTTTGCAAACAATTATTAATAAGTATGTGACACAATATAAGACATACAGCAAATCTTTATAAACAACTACTTATAAGTATGTGACAAACATTATAAAACACACAACACTTTACATAGGCATACAAACATTAGTTATGTATTTGACAAACACTATAAAGATATACAATAGATCTTTATTTGGCAATTACTACTACAAATACATAGGTGACAATCACTATAAAGATATACAATAACTCTTTATAGGCATACAGAAAACATTAATAAGCTTACGTACAATTGTAAGCTTACGTGACTAAAACTTAAATAACTACATAGATCGTCTTAAGGGACATTCAACATTAATAATGTCTTAAATCTAGACTTGTTATTTACAATCTCCCCCTCGTGCGCAAGCACTAAAAAACTGTTTTAGTCCGTTGTCGTAATTGCGATGAGGCGAAAGGCCGGACGGCGCACCAAACCCGTCGCTGTTCTTATTTCAGTTATTCGGACGCGCCCATCTGGTCCTGGGTGGACTTCCGTCACTTCGCCTCTAGGCCATACTCCTCTAGGAATTGTGCCATCACAAATTATCACGATGTCCCCAACTTTTAGATTTTTGTGTTTAGAGTTGGAGCTGGACCGGGGCATTAAAAGAGGTCTGTATTCCGCTGACCAGTGTGCCCAAAACTTGTCGGCTAGTGCTTGAGTGGCTCTCCAGGAGCGTGGGTTCAACTGTGTGTCTTTAAATGAACCAAACGGTGACATCCCGCTAGAGCACCCAATAAGAAAGTGATTGGGTGTTAGCGCTTCTTCATCCAAGTTGGAGTTCACCGGAGTCAGTGGCCTCGAATTAATCACATGCTCGGCTTCCAGCAGTAACGTGTGCAGCACTTCGTCAGGGGGCGACCTCTCCTTTAGTGTGGCTTTTAATGCTGTTTTTACTGATCTGATCAATCGCTCCCAGGCACCGCCCATGTTTGGGGCTCCGGGTGGTATCTTTTTCCAGGTGATCAGCTTTTCAGATGCGAAGGTGTTAAGGCTATGGTCGTTGTTTTGCATAGCTTCAGCGATTTCTCTTCAGCACCCACGAAGTTGGTTCCGTTGTCACTGTATATCACGGTCGGTGTGCCCCGGCGAGCCATCATTCTTCGTAGGCTCATGATCATGGAAGAAGCCGTGAGGGCTGTGGCCACTTCTAAGTGCACAGCGCGTGTAGTGAGGCATGTATATAATGCGCCCTACCTTTTTTCTATCCTTCGCCCGACTGTGACCTGCATGGGCCCGAAGTAGTCTACCGCCGTTGCAGTGAAGGGCGGTTGATTCTGGGCCAGCCTTTCTACTGGTAAGTCGCCTAAAGGGATTTTTGATGGGATCCCCCTATAGGTCCGACACCATTGGCATTGGTTGCATATATTGCGTATAACGCTGCGTAGTCCTATTATGTGGTATCGCTGTCTCAATTCGTTCATGATGGTCTGGTGGTTGCCATGATTGAAGGTTGCGTGCGTGTGATGCACCAACAGTCGAGTGAAGCCTTCTTTGGCGTGTAGGACTGTCAGATTGTGTTCGTTTTTTATTCTACTATCTAAACACATAATTCCGTTGCGGTCGATCTTCACGGATAGTTTGTAGAATGGTGACTTCTTGGGTGGTCGCCGCCCAGCCTCTATGGTCGCGATGTCTTCGGCGAATGAGTTATATTGACTCCTTCTTATGAGCAATAACTCCGCTAATTTTATATGGCTCGGTGTGAGTTCAACATTTGTGCCTCTTTTGAGTAGCTTGGCTTTAAATATCTCAGCTGCGAGCAAAACGGTGGCAGCGACGTGAACTAATCGACTGTATTTTGAAAATCGTTATAATTCGGGTAAGTAATCGCTAACGTTACGCTTAATGATTACGTGAACTTGTTTTAATATTCTTTCTTCCCCTGAAGGGGGTAACGATGTTTCATTTAGTTTGTTCTGCGGCCACGTCGCGGGGTCGTTCCTTATAAACGCGGGTCCGGTAAACCACCTGTGTTTCGAATTAAAATTGGCAGGTACGCCCTTGGTTGCGTCTTCCGCGACGTTATCTGAGCTGGGTACCCATCGCTAATTGGTTGGCGAGGTTAGGCTTTCCATTTCAGCCAATCGGTGTGCGACAAACGACTTGAACGTACGCGGGTCTGATTTAATCCAAGTTAATACGGTCTTAGAGTCTGACCAATAATGATATTTTAATATTTTATAATCCGACTCGCGTCTGACCGATTCAGTTAATCGACTGCCTAACACTGCGGCTTGAAGTTCTAACCGGGGAATCGATTTTGTTTTAACGGAGCTAGTTTGGCCTTGCCTGTTACCAATCGCGACGTCTTAGTGCCCTCCGTTTTTGCACTTACGAAATATACAGCAGCGGAATACACCTTTTCACTCGCGTCACAGAAAATGTGTAACTCCCCTTCTCCAGATGGCGTGGCAGGTATGTACCTATCTATTTCTAACTTTTTTAACAGCTGTAAGTTATTTATAAGTGATAATCATGTCACGTGATGCTCGGTTGTGATGGGGTCGTCCCAATCTATCCCACTGTGCCATATTTCCTGTATAAGACATTTGCCTATCATCGTGATAGGCGAAACTAAACCTAGCGGGTCGAATACCGACATTACTGCGCTGGTTACCTGACGCTTGGTAGGTAGTGTGTCACCTCTAATTACACTCGTGGGTGTGTTTCTAAGATTGACATTGAAACCTAACGTGTCGCGTGTGTGATTCCAAATAAGACCTAATGTTCTCTCCGAATCACTTTTATCTTGCATGGTTGTGTCGCTTCTACGCGTATCAGTGAAGTTGCTAATTGCCTCAGGCTCGTTCGAGGCCCACCCGCGTAACTCGAAGGATGCGTTTCTATGTACCTTGCACATGTCATTTACCATTGACTTTGCCTCGCTTTCGGAGTTGAACGCGCCTAAGTAGTCGTCCATATAAAAGTTACGTACTGTAGCCTACGCGACCTCGGGATGTTGATGACTGTGATTTTCTGCGTTTTTATTTTTTACATAGATGGCCGTGCATGGTGATGATGCCGCCCCGAATATTAACGACGTCATCCGATACTCTTGCGGCGGCCCCTCTCTATTCTCGCCCCTCCATAAAAATCGTAAGCTATCACGGTCCTCCTGTATAATTTTTACTTGTAAAACATTTCTTTTTTGTCGGCTACGACAGCAATACGACCCTCTCTAAACCTAACTAATACACCGAATAACGACTGTAGTAATTCAGGGCCTGCTAATAACGCGTCGTTTAGGCTTTTCCCCCCGCATTTGGCTGCTGCGTCGAACACTTACCTTATTTTGCCCTTCTGAGGGTGAACGACAGCGAAATGCGGCAAGTACCAGCTGCGTGGCGACGTGGCTGGGGCGACTACTTTTTCAGCGTAGCCTGCTTCTATAAGGTTGTTTACCTGCTTACTATATTCGGTTTTTGGGTTTTCATTTTTATCTAATTTATTTTCTAAGCTATATAGACGACTAAGGGCTTGTTTTTTATTCTTTGGCATCTCCTCAGTGTCCGTTCTCCAGAGTAAGCCCGCTTCATACCTATTGATATCGTCCGTAAGTCTTATCTAGAATAGCTAGGGCTCGCTGATCCGGGTCGGATGTCGGTCGGCGTGCCTCTATTCCTAGAGATTCTATGCTGAAAAAATTTCTTATGAGCTCTAATGCGGGGTCATCGGTTTGTGTGGGCCGTACGTGATTAATTATCGCGACAGTATTACCGGGCCGTTCGTTGCGACCATGCAACACCCACCTTAATTTAGTTAAAGATGCTACGGGCTGGTTTTTATTACCGACGCGCAATTGCCTGGACGTAATTAAGTGCCAGTTATCTTGGCCTATCAATATGGTCGGTTGCCCTTGTTCGTAACATAGTTCGTCCTCTATCTCCTTTAGGTGGTTGCACTGTTGCACTGACTCTCTGCTCACCTTTTGTGGCGATAAATTTAAGTTCTCTATTGTGCTCGCATTTATAGTTTCTAAGTTTCTGTTATATAAACCGCGAATGGACAATTTCACGTGACATGATTCTGTGTCGTTTATTTGATAACCCCCTACCCCTTCTAACGTCAAGAGCCGTCCGCGCCCCCTGGGAACTATCGAATCTGCCATGCCCCTTATGATCAATGTCATAGTTGATCCTTCATCTAACAAGGCGTATGTGCTAGTTGTTCCTATTGGACCGTTTATCTCGACCGGCAATATCTTTAAGTAGGTGTTAGACGCATGTACGTGATTTATTGAACTTACGTTGCCGTGGTTGACTGTCGGTTTATTATCGCTACCGTGTAACATTTTATGGTATCACGCTTCACACCCGTTTACCCCGCATGGTACGTATTTGCATTTGACCGGCCGCCTGTGTGACGTGCCAAGGCATCGAAAACACAGCCTGTTGCGCTTGGCCGCGTCCCATCTTTCGCTCACGGCTAATTTAGCAAAGTCTGCACATTTTTTGACATTGTGAATACCGGAACACATCGTGCATGTGTCATTTGATTCAGCCGATAACTCGACTATCGGTCGTGATGGGTGAGGTTTCGATGTCTGCCTTTTTTTGTACGGTTTATTTATGGCTGCTATCGTTTTACGTGGCGAGTTGTCAATGTTTTCCAATCGGTCGCACGAGCTGTCGCTGCTATTGTCGCGGTGCCGTATGTGGCGACGATTCCGATCATGGATCGTGTTCACCACGCGTGTCTTCATTTTATTAACCTTGCGGTCATCCCGTGTTATTTCGTATGCAAACATCGCGCCGCACTGGTCTGCCATATCGTTTAAAAATCTAGATAGCAGTTCTAACTCCGGTGCTTCGGTGCGCTTCTATTTAAATTCGTACCATTTATATTTTAAAATAATACTTTTCTACAACCCTACTTACTATCTCAGGCGAGTAGAGATATTGCGGCTGATTGAGTGATTTTATTGCTGCTACTGTGTTAGATATTTTGCTCGCGAAACTACCTACATTGTGCCCTTTTTCAGTCATGCGAGGCATGCGCTTTGTATTTTCTAATTTGGAAAGTATTAATAATTCCGGCTTTCCGTAACTCCTTTCTAACGTATCCATGACTTCATATGGGTCTGACACTGTAAATAGTGATGCTCTAACCGTTTCGCGAGCCGCGCCTCTTAACGCTTTGCGTAACCTGACTACGTTTTGTACTGTGTCGTTAAATACGGATTTGAAAGCCATCCACTCTGAAATCGCCCCGTCGAAATGAGGTAGCTCGTGGATGTATTTCGTTGCCGTAGAGTCCGATTTACCTAAATTTACCGCTTGAACAATCGCGTTGGCCAGCATCGCCATGTCGCTACTATTGTTGTTAGTATACGTCACGTCTTTACCAATGCGTGATTCGTGGTTGTTCGTGTTAGGTGGCCGTGCGTTTGGCCCCGAGGGTCGTGCTTTATCTAATATTGCCGGTCTATCGTTTACATACTGCTCCGAAATCCAACCTTCAACACGCGACTCTTCTACTCTGGACGGCGGTTCAGCGTCGTTGGAGTTTTCTAGCTCTATTCTGGCTATTTCCAAACGACTTAAGGCAGCTGCGGCTACCGCCCTATCCTGTGCTAATGTGGAATTATGTAACTCTAATTCGGCTTTTAAAATAGATAATCAACTATTCACCCTGTCCTCGGGGACATTTACTACTGTGCCCGGCGTACTCCTATCCTGCGTATTTAAATCGTCTACTTGAACGGACCTATTTTCGATTACTGCTCCCGTCACGTTACTATGCGTGCCACTGTCACCGTTTGTTTGCTCTGTGCCCGTGCGCTTACTCCACGTACTTGTTTCTGTTGAACTCGTCTGCCCCGACGTCAGCGTAAAGTCTGTGGTAGGCGTGGATTTTCCTGAACGTAATATACGTAAGTTTTCCATTGCGCGCGAGGGTCCCTAATCCTACTAATTACTTAAATTTAACACTTTCGGTCACTTTGTTTTGTCACTTTCGGTCTGGCCGAGCTCCTATCGCGGTGATACCGGACCAGGGATGGAAACTAATGAGGAAAGGAAGGTGGATACCTCCCGGTAGAGGGCGCGGCCGTTCACGGGTGCATCAAAATGCGGTGAGAATATTTCACACTTATCGTTGCGTACCAACCTATGGCCCCAGAACGTAACCGCACCTTGCCGGCGGGGTCTATACTACCTGAGAGTACGTTCTTGATGGCAGTTAACACCGCAAGGTTGCCGTACTTGTGATGGTTGCTTCCAAGTAATTAGCAGTGGTTATGTATGACCAACAACTAACACTCACGCATTCTTGTTTCTTTCTTGCTTTCCGACGTGGAGAAATGGAAACTTCTTGCTTTCTCGACGCGGAGAGATGTTAACTTCTTGCTTCAGGCTTGTCGCAGGGATCCGGAACTCGAAGGACCATTAAACGGAATGGGATCCGCTACTCGTTCGACCATTAAACGAAGTGGGAGCTTAATGCAGGGCTCCGTATCGTTTAAACGTAGACTTCTTCTTGACCATAGGATGATGAAGTTAAATGAAACTACTGTTTGTATAAAAAACAAGAGCAGCTTGTGAAGTGTAGCTTGTTGAGGCAGTGTAGAGATGTCAGTTGGGCTGGATGCAGAGCGAACGATGAGCGCGTGACGAGTGATGAGCAGGTAATGAATTGGGTCACTCACAGCACGCCTTTTATTTCGTTCGGTCAGTTGCACAACTCGTGCAAGCGCCCGTGAGGCGCTTATGCTCCCTTTGACCAATGAACGGACAGGAGGGATGTGTGTGGGGGCGTTGTTTAGTATGAGTCATAATTTATTTCACAATTTTACATTTTCGTACAACAAATCTTTGCAAACAATTATTAATAAGTATGTGACACAATATAAGACATACAGCAAATCTTTATAAACAACTACTTATAAGTATGTGACAAACATTATAAAACACACAACACTTTACATAGACATACAAACATTAATTATGTATTTGACAAACACTATAAAGATACCTATACAATAACTCTTTATAGGCATACAGAAAATATTAATAAGCTTACGTACAATTGCAAGCTTACGTGACTAAAACTTAAATAACTACATAGATAGTCTTAAGGGACATTCAACATTAATAATTTCTTAAATCTAGACTTGTTATTTACAGTCTTAGTCCTTCATTGTGAGGAAATTACATATACTATTGCATACGGAAGTAGTATATGCTTATAATTTTCAAAATTGTAGAATACAATACAAACCTTTAAAACGAAACAATAATATATATATTATGAATAATACTTACTACAAACAATTAATACTTATGGTGTACAATTTCACTCTAGAGTTGATAAAACCACTGCTTCATACATTAACAAGATAGAGACGGTTCTCTTTCATTAATTATTGATAATTCAATTCTATCAATTAAATGGAAAATATTAGAAATTATATATATATAGATCTGAAATTGAGTGAAGTAAACAAAGAATAGTCATAGGAAGTCTCTCTAGTGTATTCAACAAGATCATATAGTGGTGTCAAAACTAAAAATTGATCAATTAGCACTGAGAAATAATAATACTATTATAGAGAACAATCGTTGTCTGTAGGTATAACTCAGAAACCATGGCATTATATTAGATTGGGTGTGATTCTTCTATGTATTTCCACTAATTGCTATGCTGTTACTATGTTGTCAAAAGTTAATAGAACCATAGGTTTTTGTTGTCCACAAGGGCAGTAAATGTGAATAAAGTGCAAAAGCATGTTAAATTAAAAATTAAAATTATTCATTGGAATAAAATAACAAATTATTAACACCACTTGACAGAGAATCATACACTACTATTGTTATTATCATGTTATATACATGTTATTATCACCTCATAGGCATCTCACGCATATCATAGGTACTATTAGTGAAGCATTTTGGAAAAGTATGGCACTCTAAAATTCATACTTAAATATAATATAAATTATAAAATATTTTTTCTCTTTAGTATCAATTTTGCAGTAAGTGTAATGTAATTCCTGGGCTTTATGATTTTTACTTAGGCTTTATTACAAACAGACTTAATAATAATTAGTTTTTATTATTTATAATTAGTTTAGGTTACTAACATCAAAATATTGCAATAAAGATTTGATTTTGCAAAACTAGTAACAAGCTTAGCTGTGATGAGTCACAGGTCATAAAATTTATTAAATATTGCCCTTCATAAATCTTACAATTATTCCAAATGTAGTTCAGAGGAATAGTTAAGATGTAAGGTAGAATTTCACTTCAATAGCAATTGCGTGGGAAAAAATAAATGAGTTAAGCTTAAACCTTCCCTGTGAATATCTAATATAAAGCATAACACAAGATATGGATAAATTTAACATTAACTCACAACAAACCCATTTAGAAAAGCATTTCTTAAGTTATAAGATGTTAAATTAAAATTTACTTAAATTAAACTGGAACAGATATTCCAGATTATTGTGTTTTTTCGCAATCATAGTTCTTCTACGGGCCGCTTCTGCTGCTATCAAACGGGCCTTACGTGTATAAGGAAATGTTATAAAATAAGGATAATTTAATTTATGTTATTAAATCAAACATGTAATGTACATAAATTATATAATTTAAATTTTCCCTTATAAAATAAGGAAAATTGCAAAATTTTTCCATTCATGGGTATTATCATTCGCAACCCTGTCTTCAAACATCTACATTGTAAAGAACGTCTAGGACAAGGAGAGAGTATAATTAAATGGTTAAACGAACTTACCTTAAGTGAAGTTCAACCATAATTATACGAAGCTCCTTGTCCGAGACGATACTCCCACCCAGCCCTCCTTGGTTGAGGGTTGCTCATCTAATTCCTTGCTTCAAACATAATGACATTGCATTTGACGGACGGGTCGATATAGTGATGTGCATACTTTCTGCCGTTCCAAAATTTTTTTAGGAGCTTGGATATAGCTGTGATGAACTGGTATAAAATACCGTATACTACATTGTAAAGAACGTCTCGGACAAGGAGCTTCGTATAATTATGGTTGAACTTCACTTAAGGTAAGTTCGTTTAACCATTTAATTAAGTTGGTTATGTATGTCCTTTGATTTAACAATAAGGTGGTCATAGGTCACAATAATTAATAAATTTATTTATTTTTCATATATAAATTCTTTTATATAATAGCACACTTAACTATCACTACGTGCGTTAATTGGTGAAGTCAAATAGCGCCCGCTTCTTCGGCTTCCTGTTAATTGTCACAATTGTCTCGAAAATACTATATTTGGTATAAAAAGTTAACAATCCTAACCCGACCGTAATTTGTTACTGTGGCCATAGAAACATATATGTTTTAAGCAATGCGGTTCCAATCAGGGCTAAATTATTCCTTGAGTTATTCTTATTCCATATTAATTTTTTTGGTGATGAGAATATCGGAAGATTCTTTCTATTGGAAAGGAGGCATTTCGTCTCAGTTCTCGGGGATGACAACGCATCTGCATTTTGATTCTTAATCGAGAATAAATATAGATGTTTATAGGCCACAATAACCACTTACTATCAAGTGGACTGTGACCTTGTTTGTCACCCTTATTCTATAAAAAAATCCTCCATCCTCCATCACGTTACTCTCCATACAGAATTAAAATGCATTACACTCCTGAGAACTAAGACGAAATGCCTTATTAAAAGGGTCTCAAGTTGTTGCCAGTATTCAAACGAAACAGAGCAGCACTATGCAGCTATTATACGCTGGTATACGAGTATAATGAATGCGTGATTCTTCCTCGATCGAGCCGACACATCCGTGTAACATTCACTGCTATAGTAGGCCACAGCTAGTTATGGGCCTCTTGGGGTAATCTTCAGGCTCGTAAGAGGGATTAACAATCAAAATATAAGAAGTCTCGCATCTTAAACGCTGCTTCTCATTGCCGATTTGAATAGTTGACATATGGCACAAACGAGGTGGTTATACCGCCATCTATATAAAACCATAAGATCTTTTTAGCATTGTCATAGTCGTCTTACGACACCCACGGTACTAAGTGGGGTGATTGATTCCCTTACGCTATCACTATACGGTGATTAACACAAAACTTGTGGCTTTGCTTACATTTAGGATTTTGCTAGTGTAAAAATAAGTTGATCAGTTTATTAAGTATATTGCATACTTAATAAACTGGACAGGTACAGCATATAACATGTGTATTGGTGTTTGTTAAATAAATGAGTTTTCTTTCCTTCTTTATTAATAATACACTTTTAATCCCGTTTTTTGTAAGATTACTTTGAAGACATATCACAAAATATCAAAATCTTTATTTCTTCCAGCCAATTTACGTAAAAACTCCTGGAAAACAAGTGCAATATCTAGAAATTAAAGGATGCGGTGGACCGTTGTGTGACCTCAAGAAGTTCTATGCAATCACTTCTCCCTATCTGCTTGATGTTGACGAGTGGAAAGAAAGGTGTAACTATGACAAGAACGCTACATTCGATTCTGAAGGCTACATTTAGGAAGTGAATGTCTATCATTAGAACTAATAATAAGCTTTAATTAAAATTGTGATATAATAAAGTTGTTTATATTCTTGCTGTCCTTTCTTCGTATTATAGAGATGGGTCGGAATTGAATCGAATTTATCAAGTAGGATGATGCTGCAAATCAATGCTGCGTCATAAAAAAAAACTCCGGTTGTTAACCCGCCTGCTGACCCTGCCGACTCTATCAAATATCCCCCCTATGAGGTGATTCTGTGGGGAAGGAATTTATACAGCAGTGGACTTTTGTAAGGCTCTATAAAGTTGTGAATTTTTGTGTGACCGTCTGTCTGTGTCTTCACTGATTCACGAAAAAACTACGGAACGATAACTACAAGATCTACGATGAAGGAAAACATCGTGACGAAACCTTCATGTCTAGTAATGATCTTAATTGGGCGGGTTATTTTCCGGTGGTTTAGAAGTAGTTAACTCATAGAAACAGAAACTCATAGACGAAATAACACATATACCAATGTTAATTGTTATACATAGTTCATAAAATATACTTGCCGTATAGACAACCGATAGAGAAAAAAGGTTCTCGAGTGGCAGCCTCTTACCGTTAGACGAAGTCATGCAGGAAGTCGTTGGATGCAGGTGGCTCAGGACCGTGCTTTGTGATATTCCTTGTGGGAGACCTATGTTAGTGGACTTTTGAAGAAGGGCTGAAGTGATGATGATGATGATATATACAATTATATATATACATATATATAAATAATTAAATTCGTTACCCCCACACTAGGATTCTCTCCTGTATTGTGGAGGCAGTTTACAAACACAAATTACACAAGGACAAACATCCAGACCCGGAACAATTATTTGTAGGCCATACAAATACTTGTTCCGTGCGAGATTCGAATCCGTGGCCCCCAGCGCAGCAACTCATTTCTAAACCACTGCGCCACGGAGCCGTCAATATATGAATATATTCATTTATCCTGGAATAATAGCGACGTCCGCTGAAGAAAAAAGTGCATTTAAAATGACATCCACCACCTTTAGACATCCGCATACCGGACGTCACTTTTTTGAACGCTTGCACTTATCTCCTTATGGTCGTAGTTAAATGTAGAACAAAAATCGATGGGTGTTAAAAATTCATCCCAGTCGCTACAATTGTATACTTAATCTACAGTTCCATTCTACATACATTTACATTCGTATATCTCGCTGATTTTTTTTACGACGACGTAGCCGCGTATTTGGCTTCCGCATATTGCGACGTTGCCAGCTCACTCATTTGATATGCTTGACATCACAATATCATAATAACATACGCATATTCACTGTCAATAACGTACGTGTATGGTGTATTTAGGCGCCTGGCGCTCGGTTTATCTATATAACCAAAATAATTAAAATTTTGTTACAAAATAATCTTTGTTGCAGTTATTGTTAATGTACATCGCACAGTGATAAATTCCCGAAATATGCGTGCTAGAAATTCTTTGAATCAATACAATTGATCTGCTGACGTGTCTTTCTTTTATTTGTAATTTATATTGATGGATGGATGGATGGTTTGCATGTAAGTACTTCTTGTGATGTAAGGTTTTACTTACTTGCCTCTTAATAGACTGCCATAATGGACGAAAAATATAACTATATTCGGCTAGCTTTCGCTAGCAAAACAAAATTGACTCCCGATAGCTATAAAATATATGGACGTCCTGAAGCAACTTAGTTGGAGTGCTCAAACCAGGGAGGTTGGAGTCCGGGTAAGACAAGAAACAAACATGCAGTATATTCAGTGTAAAGTATTTATAAGCATCATATATAGGAAATAACAAAACAAGAAACAAAATAATTGAAAGTATAAACTACAATCATCTGAACACAAAAATATGTAAGCATTTAAAAATTACTAAGAATAAAACTATGCTTTACTTTAAAAATAAGATTACCAGAGAATTAAAATGAGACTGTGACAACTATTGGTAGGTTTTCCTAAGTGATAACGAAGCTAAATTCATAGAAACAAAAAAAATATCAGAACATAAATTGACTAGTAATGTTTTGTTAATAAAATAATATAAATTTGTTATTACAAAAATATAAATTTCATTAACAAAAAAGTGTTACAATTAAAATTTTGTACAAACGAATTCAATATAAATTATTAAAGATAACTCAAAAACTTCTGGTCAGACCTTGGTTCTTATGGGATCACATGAGAATCATCAGCTTTAAAATAAAAAAATCCTTAAAATCGATTCACCTAGAAAAAATTATTTTATAAGTTATGAGGTAAATAAAAAAAAACAAAAAAATACAGTAGAATCGAGTACCTCCTCCTTTATGAAGTCGTTAGAAAAAAGAACCCCGCGGCAGTTACTTATGGTATTTTCCCTATTTCAAATACAAATTATGTATATTTAGAATTTACTCATTATTATCTTATGTAATAACATACACGATACATTTTTATTTACAATTTTATTTATTATGCCATTTTTGAACGATTCCACTTCAGCGTACTGATCCGCTGGGGTAGTTACTCTTGTTCTTTTATGGATATTTTAGTTACGAACGTTAAACCCTAGAGAAATCCCGAGTAATGCCCATTCCATTACATGCTGAATCTAGCCGCCGGGCTACAGCAAAAATGTTAATAAGCACCTTAATAATATTTGCAATTTTGACAAAATTCATGTTAACAAAAGACAATGCCCATCTGTGCCCCAGAAATGCCCAGATAAAGTATATTACAAGATTGCTCTAATAAATAAAAACTAGAATTATGTTGTTAATTTTAAATCATATGAAGCACTGGATAAAAATTTTTAAAAAATAAGATGTTTTGTTGACATTGCAGTTCGTATCATCGTTTCAGTCATTAATTCATGCTTTATTTATTACGGTCTGGAATCGCGTCCTTTGGCCCATCTAAAACTCAACATGATTGATATTAGTCATAAAAGTGATTACTAAATAATCGAATAATAATATACTGCTTTACAACAAAACCAAATAAAAATATGATTTTATAATAAACGTATATTTAGGTTTGAAATAAACAAATATTATAATTCAAGCAAAAACCTAATGACGTAATGGTTTAAAAGACTTAGCTCCAAGTCAAAAACATTCCAAAAAAACTAAAATTAGATGGGATGTGGGATGACGTCTGTACATGAATTCTGTGTGTACAGACGGGCATATTATTGATGTGATAGGTCCATATTATGCTGCCACTCAGACGGATGCCGAAATTATGAAAGATTTATTTAGTGATGAAAATGGGCCCATGCGAACGTTTTGCAGAGAGGGAGATGTATTTATACTCGACCGAGGGTTCAGAGATGCAATCCCACTGTTGGAGGCCTGCAATTATAATGTGCAGAAGCCTGAGTCATTAAATGAGGGAGACCACCACTTAACAACTATTCAAGCGAATAAAAGTCGATTAGTAACTTTATGTCGATGGGTTGTCGAGGTAGTTAACGTGCGTTTTAAAAGAGATTTCAAATTATTTTGCCAGGAGTTTTTTAATAGAGCTCACGCACATTTAATTTTAAAGATTATATAGATTTTAGACATAAGATTTTAAAATTGCAGCTGCACTAATTAATAGATTTCATCCTACAATTCAAGATCAGCCAGATGCTTCTCTTATAATAGAAAGGCCCATGAGGTATCGACATACTCCGAATTGCTTGGCAGAATTTGTAAGAAATTATAATTTAAATAGGCGATCAGTCATGTTTAGACGCATCGATGGGAGCTTTCCTCAATTAAATATATTTCCCGTATATAGTTACTCTGATTTAATTCTTTTCGCTTTGGGTCCGTGTGGGATTCGAAACCGCGGCCCCCAGCGCAACAACTGAATGCTAAGCCACTGCGCCATGGAGCCGTCATTGCATTTATAATCTCATCAGAAACACCGGTTTGTCATGAGTAGTATTTGGTCTCTTTCCATATTATTATTTACTCGAGTACTTAAAGCTTTGTATCTAACCAAATTATTTTCACATACGTATTGACACTATACAATAGAGACAGACTAGATAATTCCAAATAACTGACATGTATATCTGATAACATACAGATAAGTATATAAAAGAATACTGATCTGGCTTAGCTTATATGATGATCATGATCATGAAGTTCCTAGTGAAAAACTAATAGCAATGTTGTCTAAACGATAAAATGTATAAAAAAGCCAGGAGGCAGTTACCATGGTTAATGTACAATATCTTTTGAACCGGTGCTTTATATGACATTAAATCTAGATATCATATAAATACTGTTAACAAGTTATCATATGACATATAGCTGAAATTTGGGCATTGCATGGCATTGCTGACTTTCAGCTCCATACTATATGGGCATGGTCCTTTCTAGAATTGCATGTCCAACTTTACTAGTGGGTGCAATCACGTAGAGGCGGATGTATTCACGAATAGAGCTAACGTTAAAGTGAAGTAGGTTTCTTTGCAAACTTTTCAAGAAATACTCCTGACTTAAAACCTCCGCAAGCAGACCTAAGTAACAACTTCACAGTCTAGGATTTCAGGTAAGGCGCTTCAAAGCGATTTTCGCAGATATCTCACGGGTACTTATAAGTTAAAATGCAAACGCCTTTCAAAGTTGAGAAGATTTATAGTGGATCCGTTTGTCATTTTTATCCATTTGAATTTGAAGGTACTTAACAATGGAAAACGTATTAAAGGATGTTATGGTACAAAAGTAAAGTACAGCGTATATACGTTTTAGACATGTGTCAATTGGAATGATTCGTTCATTTGACTCGGGTCGTTTCAAAATGTTGATGATTGCAATTACATTTTTTGAACGTTAAGGATCAAACGATGGACAGAAACTTCATTTAAAGAGTAATGTCCGACGACCGAAATTATCGAGCGGGTATCACAGATCACAGAGTACTGAAACTCTAAATTATCCATTTGAATGATCGACCCGAATGATCGAGTTTATAAGGCGAATCAATACTTGATATATCGGGTCACTAGTAATGAATGAATGACTCATGTCTAAACTCTTTTATTATGAAACTGAAGTAGCAATGGAATTTACAGTTTATCTGATGGTTAGTGGCTAATGCAGTCCACCTGCAACTTTAAACAATTAAGAATACAAATGCGTTATGACCCTTGAGGACTAAGATGGAATTCCTCACAGCCTGTAATTAGATTAGTTCTCTAATACTCAAATACCCAAACGCTGCTCAATTTTAAAATGCCCTTATGTCTTGTGCTGTCTCTGATATATCACTCAGACTGAAAAAGAGCTCGAAATCAGATATCAGATTTTTATTAAACTTTTCCGTATTGTTTGACAAATTATAAACACTATGTTTCATCATCATTACAGCCCTTCACAAGTCCACTGCTGAACATAGGCCTCCCCCAAAGAATGCCACAAAGCACGGTCCTGAGCCACCTGCATCCATCGACTTCCTGCATGTCTTACCAGGTCGTCACTCCATCTCGTGGGGGGACGCCCTACACTTCGCCTACCGGTACGAGGCTGCCACTCGAGAACCTTTCTTCCCCATCGGTTGTCGGTTCTTCGAGCTATATGGCCGGCCCACTGCCACTTCAGCTTACTATTACCAATTGTTACGGCCGGCAGCTGCCTATCCCAGGAGTAGAATCCTTCGCGGCCCATAGACGAAGAAGCTACAGGCAGATGCTGGTCGGGCGTCCTCACGCCACGGGTTAAAAGTCTAATTACACTAAACAATCCGGGGGGAGCGTTACAATTATTGAACAGAGCTTACTTACCTCTATTCAAGGCGACTGGTCCCTCAGGATTCGGTCAGGTCTCGTGTGGATGTATTGTGCTAGAAAGTAAAGGTCAGTGATGTGTATTTGGGTGTGGCTGGTAGTGTTATTGACCTTATTTGACCGTTCCCCCTGCAGCAGTTCGGCCCTCAGCTCCTCTCTAAGCTAAGGTCGCCTTCCGCAGTCACTTTCTTC
This sequence comes from Parnassius glacialis, assembly GCA_033319125.1. Lineage (NCBI taxonomy): Eukaryota > Metazoa > Arthropoda > Insecta > Lepidoptera > Papilionidae > Parnassius > Parnassius glacialis. The sequence continues at coordinate 6,616,860 of JAVANC010000024.1, read as the reverse complement.
CTTTGTTACGATTGACTCGCGAAAATGAACACAGAACGTAGTAAAATAAAATTAGATCTTTAGTTTTTAATATAAACATATTCGTGGCACAGTGGCTTAGTATGTTTGAGTTGCAGCGCTAAGGGGGTTCGAATCCTGTACGAAACGGATATTTGTATGACCTACAAATAAATAATTGTTCCGAGTCTGGATGTTTGTTTGTGTGAAATGTATGTACTTATGTACATAAATCTCACAAAAGCAAACAACATTTCATTTACACAACGGAGGAAATACCCAAATGCAAGGGTAAATTCTAGTGAAAAAAGAAAAAAAAAGAAAACCAAACTTATTGTTTTTAATGAAAGGTCGTCTCAATGTTGATATTACTCCGGTTGTCCACTAGTCATTCAATAGCAAACATAAAATATTTTTTATACCTTTAATATACCTTGTTCTATTTTAATTTCGACAGTAAATGAGTGTTCAAGGCGGAGCTAGTTGAGTAGAGGTAAGTTGGGAATTCTAAATATCTTAGAAACTACAACGCACGCTAACGCATCAGATTGCGGAAAGAAGCGGTCGCAGGGGAGGAACTCATCGCGCGGCCGCATGTGACGACTTTTCGATCGAGTGAAGTATACGTACGCTTTGTTTATTTAGCGACAAAAAAGTAAAAAATTGTTGTGAGTGGGAATATTTCTGCTGTACGAGTCAAATATTATCCGTTTTCAATCAGCTAAGTTTTAAACTTCCATAAATTTAGTATATTTTTAGTATATAGACAGGCTTTGAATATAATTCTAGCAGTTTTTTCATATCCGCACTTTTGTTTAAAATTTTTGGGTTGGGGTTAGTTGCTCAATAGTTGCTCAATATGCATTTTTCATCATTTCATGACTTTTCTTCAGAAATTGTTTGGCCATACCCAAAGACAGGTCCTAGAAAAGCAGCCAAAACTATCAGAAGAAAGAGGAAAACTGCTATTCTAACAGACACTCCCGAAAAGGAAGCATTGCAAGAGGGACAAAATAAACCACTTAAAAAAATTAAGAAGCAAAAGAAGAATATTGATAATAAAAGAAAGAAGTTTTGCAACGATGATGATGATGACTATCCTTTCCTGGTTTATTGCGAAGACTATTCTGAAAGCTCACCAGAGGAAACATGGATCCAGTGCCAAATTTGCAGGGAGGGGCTCATACAAAATGTGTGTTAAATGCTAATCTTAATTTTTTTTAAGTTTCTAAGATTTCATTAACATTTTATTTTTAATATAAGCTGTATTGATAATTTTATAAACGTTTAAGTCTGCTTTTAAGTATAAAGACTAAGTTTTATTTCAAAAGTTAATCTTAATATATGTGGAGTTTTTGTTGTTTCACTTATTAGTTTAATAATCAAAAAAAATATATTTAGTTCACTGTTATGTTACTAAAATACTATAAATAAAAAGTTGATAGTAAAACAGAAATTTTATTTCATGTGTAGTAAACATTGAACACATGGTTTGGCTAGAATTTTTAACTGCTCAATTTACCCCATATCCTTGCTCAACTTACTGCTCACCTATGGGGTACGTTGAGCATCTTTGATTTTCTTCACTTTAACTGCTGCAGCTCTTAAATGCGATTTCTTAGAAATAAATTACTATGGAAACTTTTGGAAAGGGATAAATTACTTACGCAACAGTATGCATAACAAGCCAATAAGACTTATCGTTTAGGAGCTATCACCACTCAAGTGAAAAATTGCTCAACCAGCCCCGCCCTACCCTACATTTATTTTGATAAATACATCGGTAAAATGGAGTAAAAAGAGGATGTCCGATTTTCTAGATTCGATTAACTAGAACTATGAGAAAGCTTTTGATTCCTTCGAAATTTGGGCAGTGCTGCAGTCCCTTCAGCGATGCCAAGTTTCCTGTCGGTATATCGAAGTGCTGAAGTGTTTGTACAGTAGAGCTACGATGGCTATCCGAGTACAGAAGCAGAGTACGAAACCTATCCAATTGCAGAGAAATGTAAGACAGTGTGATGTTATATCCCCGAAACTCTTCACCGCTGCATTGGAAGACGTTTTCAAGCTTCTGGACTGGAAAGGATACGGTATTAACATCAATGACGAGTACATCACTCACCTCCGATTATAGTCGATATAGCCGACGATATAGTCCTTATGGCAGAATTGCTGGAGGACCTTAGCACCATGCTCAATGACCTCAATAGTGTCTCCCAACGAATACGTCTTAGGATGAACATGGACAAAACAATGATCACGTTTAATGTCCATGTCACACCTATGCCGGTAGTTGTTGGGGGCAATCAGCTCAAAGTTGTTGACGAGTATGTTACCTGGGACAAATAGTCCGACTAGGTAAGTCCAACTTCGACCGAGAGGTCAATCGACGGATTCAACTCGGCTGGGCAGCGTTCGGGAAACTATGACACATCTTCTCATCAGACATACCTCAAAACCTTAAAACGAAATTGTACAACCAGTGCGTGTTGCCAGTGATGACTTACGGATCTGAGAATTTTTTTTGGTGTTTTTTTTATTTAGTTTATTGATATTATGTCATATTATGGATTAAATAAAGGGGCTAAAGATACCGTAATTTACATAGTCATCATCATTATCACCATTACAGCCTTCCATAAGTCCACTGCTGAACAAAGACCTCCCCTAAGGAATGCCACAAAGCACGGTTTTGAGCCACCTGCATTCATCGACTTCCTGCATGTCTTACCAGGTCGTCACTCCATCTCGTTGGGGGGTCGCCCTACACTTCGCCTACCGGTACGAGGCTGCCACTCAAGAACATTTCTTCACCATCAGTTGTCGGTTCTTCGAGCTATATGGCGGGCCCAGTGCCACTTCAGCTTACTAATCCGTTGGGCTATGTCGGTTACTCTGGTTCTACTGTGGATATACTCATTTCTAAGTTTATCACGCAGAGAAACCCCGAGCATAGCCCTCTCCATAGCTCGCTGATCGACCTTGAGCTTCCTTATACGGCCAGCAGTGAAGGACCACGTCTCAGGTCCATAAGTCATCTCTGGCAACACGATCTGGTTGTACAATTTCGTTTTCAAGTTTTGAGGTATACCTGACGAGAAGATGTGTCATAGTTTCCCGAAGGCTGCCCAGCCGAGTTGAATCCGTCGATTGACCTCACGGTTGAAGTTGGACTTACCTAGTCGGACTATTTGTCCCAGGTAACATACTCGTCAACAACTTCGAGCTGGGAGCACTAGCTTCCAACAACTACCGGCATAGGTGTGACATGGACATTAAACATGATCTTTGTTTTGTCCATGTTCATGGACAAAACAAAGATCATGACCACGAAACTGCACGTCGCTCGATATGTCGACGCCGAGGTTTCCGATACTGGCTGAGACAACAATGGGAGTGCCTTGAAACTGAGGAGATACGACAAAGGGGTTCTTTTTAGCGGTAAACGCGCAAACTTTTGTCTTCTGAGGATTAAACTGGAGTAGATTTAGTCGCCCCCAATCCGAGACTTTGTCCAGCAAAGACTCGACTTCAGACATAAGTTTGTTCCGGTACTCGGCGACGTTTTCCCGAGAAATATTAACACGGCTGGTTTATAGAGCATCACCAGTGCTGTCATCCGCATAGCAATGAATGCTGCATGCAGAAGAAACAGCGTTGGTGATAGCACGCAGCCTTGTGGAACACCAGCGTTAATAGGCTTGTAGTCGGAGCATGCACCGTCTACAACGACCTTGATGCTCCGATCTGCAAGAAAGCTGGTGATCCAATTGACAATTTTTACGTACTACTTTTTAATTATTTACGTACTATGAATTGAAAAAATAAATAGCCTCTTTGTATTCAAATGTGTTGATAAGTGTTACAGTTTACTCCAAATAGTCGACGGCCATTGGGACATTGGCGTGTCCGAGCCTTGATATGATTGAGGCTACGCCGCTGCTACCTGCTGTGTCTTGGCGGAGCTTGCGGCGATACGGCTCGGGCTTCTGCCGACCACATGATGCTTTGGCGCGGTAAATACACGTCTGACGCTTGCTCAGCTTGCGAGTGGTGGGCCAATGCACGCGGATATCTATCTGACCGAGACGAGTTAATGACTATTGCAATTTGTGTGATGTCGTTTGCAGTGTGTGATATTCTATAGAGTTGCCTTTTTATATTTACAATGTGTGATGTTTGCATACAGTTGGTTTTTATATTTGCAATGTGTGTAGTGGCCTACGCCTCTGTATGTAGTTACCTTCTTCCCTTTGGAATATGTAGTGGGATCAGTCTCTCCACATAGTTGTCGTTTTTGCAATGTGTGCAATGGTTTGAGTGCCATGTCACACAGTTGCCGGTAAACTTTGGAAGCTCTTAATTTTTTGGTTCGCAATACATTTGTCTTCATTTCTTTTATTTTTGAATTTTGAAAAGCAGATTATTTGTTTGTTTCATGCACCTAAAACGTTTTACATCTGTTTCAAACATCGATTTTTCATCTTACATAGTTGTTTCCATGTCTTCTAATTTTACTATTGTGTACTCCAAATTGAAAATTAAAGTTTCTTGAGTAAAATCCAATATGAAAAAGGTTTCGGGTACTAGTTAACCCTAACTTTGTGCCTACGTCTACAGCAACTGTGAGGTTTTTTTTTATAGGATAAGGGTGACAAACGAGCACACAGTCCACCTGATGGTAAGTGGTTGCTGCGGCCCATAGACATCTACATCTATTCAATCAAAATGCAGATGCGATGTCACCCGTGAGGACTAAGATGGAATGCCTCATTTCCAGTAAAAAGGGCCTCCGGCCACCTGCACTCACCAAGCGAAACGCAAAGGTAAACCTCCACTTCACGCTGGTATTCTGTGAAGTTGTGGTACCACCCCGGTTCGAGCCGGCCCATCCGTGCGACAGCAAAAGCTGCCGCGTGGCTCTACCACTGTATTGAGGTATGCAAATTTGGTGCCTATGCCTACAATGTCAATGTCTTGCTGGCTCTGGTGCGGCGCAGCGACTCACTGACAATGCGCTGGTGCGGTGCGGCGGCTTGCTGGCGCTGGTGCGGCGCCACAGCTGGCTGGCTCGAGTACAGCTCGCTGGCGCTGGGGAGTTGAGACAGCCCGCTGGCGCTGGTGCGCCGAGACAGTTCACTGGCGTAGGTGCGCCAAGGCAGCTCGCTGGCGCTGGTGCGGCGTGACAGTTCGCTAAAGCACGTTTAGCTGGTTGGTCTGTGTCTTCAGTGTATAGTACTATCAGTGCCGTATGCGCAGTGTTCCTCAGAAAACATTGTGTTATCTAAGACGTGCGTAAAGCTCTAGTAGAAAACGTTGTATTCTAAGATCTGATTTGGACGATGTTTTCAATTCTGTATAAGTTTAGTTTGTATGAAATGTATCCAAGAGCTCACTCATTGTCTGCTGTTGAATAACGATTGGTAAAGATTTGAAAATTCATGGCCGAGACGGGAAAGTTACATTAATAATTAATCCAGTATCGTTACTTCAGCCTACACACGAGGTGTGTGCTTGCCTCATGCTTTCTTTGAGGGTCAGTAGTTACACACATGTGTAGTAGTTACACATGTGTCAGAAATAGGTAACGTTCCTTTCTGAAAGAGTAATATTGAGATACGCTAACGTTGCGCCTCTTTCTCAAAAGTAGAAGGTGGACAAGTTAACGTTGTGCCTCTGTCGGGTCTAGCTTAAGTTATGCTAACGTCGTGCCTATGACTTAAGTAGATGTTAAATTTCAAAATGGAGAAGATTCTCAATTCGACTGCGTTTTTTTTGTATGTTCCTCAAAACGTTTTTCTAAGTGACTGATTTTGTAGGTTCTATTTTTGTTTGAAAACTGGTGTTTATCATGTGGCTCATATAAATTTGATCAAGATATGACCAGTAGTTTAAGAGTCATTCTTAATAATGCGTACTTATTAATAATTGAATTTTAACAAAATATTTCATTTTGCAACTGGTGTTAATTTGTGCGAACGTAGTGCTTATCACTTACTCTGACGACACGTTGTGTTAACTCAGAGCTATTGCCAAGTGCTTCGCTTGTGACCTACGTGGTGCCTGTATCCCCCATGCCGTTGATGGAGACCAATATTTAAAGCTAAAGGGAGCCCGAGGACGGACTCCTGTCAGGAAAGGCCGTGTTGGGAATAAGGGCAAAAAATAAAATAAAAGTAAATACGAAAAACTGAAAGTAGAATGGTAATCTCTCACTTGTTTCAGCAGTATAAAAAATCGCAGGCGTCAGTCTGTTATTCTACGAATCTCACTGTTACTATGCCCAATGGGGTATTCTACTACTGTAGGCAAAGAAGGTCGTGTTGCTGAGACGCTGCCCTGTGTTACATTGAGATGGGTAGTTATGCTGTTGGTTTGCATACTTTGCTGTTATCATGTAATTGGGGGTCCTTATAGTAAGCAGGGTTTATTACCGAGTCGTGTTCTTTTAATTAAATACTTTGGAGATTAATTTCTAACATCAGAAGTGGAATAGTTTATTACATCGGAAGTGGGATTAAAGCTTTTCTTGTAGCTCAAAATTTTAGTTTCTAAATATATATATATATATATATATATTTAGAAACTAAAATTTTGAGCTATGTATATATTATATTATGGCTATATATATATATATATATATATATATATATATATATATATATATATATATATATATATATATATATATATATAGCCTTTCACGGTGAAGCCCTATCTCGTACCACTATTTACAATTGATTTTATGAATTTAAACGTGGTCACACTAATCTCACCGATGATTTGCGTGAGGGACAGCCTTCTACGGCGACGACTGAAGATAAGATCAGTGTTGTGCGGCGTATGATAGAGACTGACAAAATAGTGACTTATCAGCAGATTCGGACAAGCTTAGGCATCGTTATGAGTCAAGTGCACAAAATCCTGCATTAACATTTAGCGTTCAGGACGCTTTATGCCCGGTGGAAACTTCATAATTTGATACAGGCCCAAAAACTCCACCGTGAAATGATTCAAATTTTTGACGGAGGTGACTCAATTGCTGTGTTCGACAAACTGACGGTTGACGAAAGCTGGAGTTATTGCTATGATCTTGAAACTAAGAGACAGCAGACTTCCTTCCGAGGAGTTGCTAACTAAAGTGAAGATAAGTCGAAGCGTGGGAAAAAAGATGGTGGCCCCGTTCTTCGGAAGGACAGGCCATTGCGCAACAATTGTTATAGAGAATCGAAAAACAGTTACTGCAGAGAGCTAACAATTGCTTGCCACTTGTCTTGGAAAAAGTTCGGGAGAATGGACCTAGCAGTAGGATAATCTATCACCATGACAACGCCTCGTCGCATACCGCCAAGCAAACAATCGACTACTAGGCGACGTCAGACGTGGAATTTCCTTGCGATTTTTATTCACTTCCAAAAATAAAACTTTGAACTTTGAACCGGGGTGGTACCACGACCTCACAGAAAACCAGCGTGAAGTAGAGATTTACCTCTGCGTTTCGCTTGGTGAGTGCAGGTGGCCGGAGGCCCTTATTACTGGAAATGAGGCATTCCATCTTAGTCCTCACGGATGACAACGCATCTACATTTTGATTTGTAATAGAGGATAGATGTAGATGTCTATGGGCCGCAGCAACCGCTTACCATCAGGTGGACTGTGCGCTCGTTTGTCACCCTTATCCTATAAAAAAAAATAAAAAAAATAAAAGAAAAACTAACGAAGCAGTGGCTGCGTTTCAAAATGCCGTCCAAGAGACCCCTAAGGACGAGTGGGCAAAATGTTTTTTTCAGTTTTTCCAGCGGATGCAGCGATGTATTGATGTAAATGGACACTATTTTGAAAAGATATAATAAAACTAATAACTTCCTAGTTTGATCAGTTTTTGATTTTCTAAGAACTTTCAGTGGCAGACTCGTAATATTATAAATGCGAAAGTGTGTTTGTTGTTTTGTCCTTCATTACTGTAGCATCTAAAGGAGTGTGTGAATTTCACGCATTCCAATTATAATTATTAGCATTTACTATGGCTATATTCGTTTCGCATGTATTCGTTTGGACTTTCCGTGCTCATTACATGGCAAGTTTTATGTTATCTCTTCGAGAGTGCCTGGCGTCTAAAACTTGCATGTATTTGCGGCAAATATGGCTTACATAACATAATTTCGGACATGTTATCCACGTGTGTGTAGGCAGAGTTTGAAAAGTTTTGTGAACCATTTGGAACACGCTTAGCTAAACTATATATATGTTTAAATGGCAAATTGTGAAAGTACATACTTGGCACATTATTGTTTGATAGGTACAAGTCTCACATTTTTCTTTTTTTTTTTAAGAAAACGTTACTTCCACATTAGGATTTTCTCTTAACTCAATAAACATCCACACCCATAACAATTATTTGTAGCCAATACAAATACTTGTTCTGCGCAGGATTCGAACCCGCGGCCGCTAGTGCTGCCATTCAATACTAAGCCACTGCGCCACGGAGCCGTCACATAAACATGATCGTTATATTATAGCAAATAATATGTCACTTTTTAACGTGTTCTTAATTTCATGCAAGATCAAATAGACATACAAGTCTAGCGAGTGACCTTAATAGATTGAATGGAACCGAGCTAGTGTTTACTTTTCTGGTAATTATTTGGGATTATCCTCTATTGACTTAGAAGAAGAAAGAAAGATAATGATTCCTTATATTTACGCGAACACTACACATTGAATAAAACTACTTTTACGGATTTTATCGCGTTTAATTTACTTAAAAAAGAAAGATTTGAGTTAAATGTTAAAGTTAAAAGTTAAAGTACAGCCTATATACGTCTCATTAATGGGCATAGGCGTCCTCTCATTTCTGAGAGGGTTGTAGGCAAGGAAATGCCCGCCACGCTGCTCCAATGCTTCGGCGAACTTCACATGTCTTCGAAATATTTTTTCTTATTTCTCAGACATGCAGGTTTCCACACTATATTATTCTTCACCGGCGAGCACGTGGTAAATCAGCACTTAAAATTGCAATCAACAATTTTATTGGCAGGGATCGAAGCCGTGTAGCTCGCGTACTGTGAAACTTACAGCAAGCGCTAACCATCTGAGCTACCACGGCTTCGTTACTGTAGTCAAAGCAAAAAGTTAAGGTTTAAGTTACAGCCTATATATGTCCCACTCATGTACACAGGCCTTCTTTCATTTCTGATCACGCTGCCGCAGTTCGTTTTGGTGGACTTCACAACTTCAAATGTCACCAAAATTCGAAATATTCTTTTGAATTTCCCAGACACGCAGGCTTACTCACGATATTTTCCTTCACTCCTGTACTCGTGGTTAATCAGCTCTTAAAACAACAATTAAGAATTTATATCGTTGGAGCCACACGTAAGTGTGAGTAACGATCCAAAAGCGAGTCTTACCCGGTACTATTCCGATGATATTAGAATGGCTCTCCAGCACCTTAAAATAGCAAGGCCCCAGGCGAGGATGGAATCACAGCGGAGCTTCTGAAAGTGGGTAGAAAACCGGTACTTGAAGTCCTTCAGAAGCTCTTTAATTCCGTTCTCAATGGTAGCATTACACCGGACGCGTGGAGCAGAAGTGCGGTGGGCTTGTTCTTCAAGAAAGGTGACAACGCTCTCTTGAAGAATTACAGACCGATTTCCCTTCTAAGCCGCGTCTACGTGCTGTTTTCGAGAGTCATTACGAATCATCTCGCGCGCAGACTTGATGACTTCCAACCTCCCGAACAAACCGGTTTCCGAAAAGGCTTTAGCACCATAGACCATATACTTACCCTTCGGCAAATTGTACAGAAGCCATTGGAGCACAATTTGCCACTATGTCTGGCGTATGTGGACTATGAGAAAGCCTTTGATTCCGTTGAAATTTGGGCGGTGCTGCAGTCCCTTCAGCGATGCCAAGTTGACTGTCGGTATATCAAAGTGCTGAAGTACTTGTACAGTAGGGCTACGATGGCTTTCCGAGTACAGAACCAGAGCACAAAATCTGTCCAATTGCAGTGAGGTGTAAGACAGGGTGACGTTATATCCCAGAAACTCTTCACCGCTGCAATGGAAGATCTTTTCGAGCTTCTGGACTGGAAAGGATACGGTATTAACATCAATGCCGAGTACATCACTCACCTTCGATTTGCCGACGATATAGTCCTTACGGCAGAATCGCTGGAGGACCTAAGCACTATGCTCAATGACCTCAATAGTGTTTCCCAACGGATAGGTCTTAAGATGAACATGGACAAAACAATGATCATGTTTAATGTCCATGTCACACCTATGCCGGTAGTTGTTGGGAGCACTAAGCTTGAAGTTGTTGACGAGTGTGTTTACTTGGCACAAAATTATAGGGGGGAGGTAGGTAGGTGTACGCGGAGGGCAGTAATATCGGTCTTACATATATGGGTCTAATAAATAGTTAAACAAGTTTTTGTTTACAAGTGATTGTATATTTCCATTAACCATAACAGTGATAAGTGGAACAAGTGTTATTCGCAGTATTTAACCAAGTAAAGTTTTAAAAATCGCAGTGACAATCAGCTGTGAATTCAGCTGTTTTAGTGTACTCCCATTAATTATGTTGAAATTTACTTTTTAAATATAAATTGTAGCATTGTTTATATTTATTATTCTTCTAATAAGTGAATTACAGAGTGTTTATTAAGTTTTATGGTGAAAAATACCACTAAGCATAATTATTAATTTTTCGAACCGAGCAATCAGTCTGTGTTGATATTTCTGCCATCTAGTGACAACTGTCAAAACTATTTATTCGTTATCAATTAGCTACATCGATTAATAATGGCAAATAAGTGTGGGCACTGCGGTAAATTTATTTCGCAGACAGATGGCGTTAAATGCTCAAAATGCACGTCGACTTACCATCGGCCGTGTGTTAATATTAGCCCCGAATCAAGGATAAGCCCAAAATGGATATGTAAAACCTGCAAAATACCGCGACAAAGCCCTGTGCCAGCCAACTATTGTACTGAGGCATCCATAGACTCAAGAGTTGAATCCCCCATTGAAGGTTTATTGGCTAAGGAAATTAAACTACTTAGAACTGAGTTGAAGACTCTATCAGAAGAAATGGTCAGTTTCCGGCAAGAAATTGCGAAACTAACCAACTCCATGACACAGTTTAATTCGAGACTGGACAGCGTTGAAACCAGAGTTACCTCACTGGAACAACAAACGAAGGAGGGTCACTAGTCATGCAACAATAACGAACTGGTAGATATTATTGCGCGCTTAAAGCGCGATTTGAATATAAAGGAACAGGTGGCTCTTTCTAATGATTTAGAGCTCACCGGTATTCCTGAACAGAAGGGAGAAAGCCCGGGTCACCTCATGACACTCGTCGCCAAAAAATTGGATGTAGAACTGGACGAGCGTGACGTGGTTAGTGTGGAACGTGCCGGTATGCGTCGAAACCGTGAGAGCTCGGATCGCTGATACATCAGGTTTTAATATAAATGGAGAACCGACGTGCTTTTATCTTAACGAGCGCCTGACTTATGCCAACAAGCACGTTTTCCATAGGGCTCGACAGGAGGCACGGCGATGCAACTGGCGATATGCATGGACAAAAACGGTGTAATATTTGTGAAGCGCGATTCTATGTCTAGTAAGCAAAAAATATGTATGGAGTGTAACATTGAAAAGGTTTTTTGGTTCTTCATGAATTTGATCTTTTTTATAAAACATTCTTTAAATCATGTCACTATGGGCATTTATCTTTCATATAATAATTTTGTTTTTATTTTACGTTTGATAGTTAGTATAATAGGTTTTGCTGTGCTTAGCCATGTTCTTGTCGTATTTTGTTCAGTTTATTTATGTATGTCTTATATATCCTCGTAAGGCCCAACCTAAATTTAGGTCGATATACATTACGACCCAACGTACTTGTAACAGGTGCAAGTAGTTGCGGCCCAGAACTTTGGTTAAGTACAAAAGTGTGTAAATGTATTACTTTTGGTCAGGGGTATTTCCTATACCTAAAGTTACCTATTTCACGCAAAAAATACGTTGAAATAGCTTTTCCTTATTTTAGGTCACTGGGCCACTGTTTAATAAATAACATTAGTTTGAATCAATCAAATCTATTCAGTTATTTATCATGGAATAGCAAATTATTCAAAATATAATGAAAATTGTATACACCTGGTGCATCAAAATATACAAGGCATGGTAGGCAAAGAGCTAGAAATTGAGTTGTTCTTAAATAGCAACAATATTCATATTTTATGTATTACTGAACATTGGTTAAAAGCTTATAACTTAATGTTTAACTTCAGTAATCACCAGGTGGTCAGTTCTTTCAATAGAGAAACGGTTTTAAGAGGTGGCTCCTTAATATTACCTAGTAAATTATTGTCATGTAAAGAACGTAAAGATATTGTGAGCCTCTTTGTTGAGCGAACTGTAGAAATGGCATGTGTTGAGTTTGAGCACCTCATTGTTGTGAGCGTCTACAGACCCCCAAGTTCTATATACGATACTTTTGAAAAAATTATGCAGGAAGTTTTTGCTAAGCTTAATAAACAGAATAAATCTGTTGTAATATGTGGAGACTTTAACATCAATCTCCTAGAAGCTTCCTCAATCAATATTAAATTTAGATCATTGTTTAAATCATATGGTCTTTTTAATTTATTTTTAGAGCCAACGCGTATTGCTCAATCTAGTGCAACATGTATAGATAACATTTTTACAAATGTGAAGCCGTTGCATAAATGTATAATTCAAAAATTAACTTCTGATCACTGTGGACAAGTAGTATCGTATCCTTATGTTAACGAAACTACTTGTAGTTTCGTTACCATATGTTAACAAAAAGCAAGTAGATAAGAAAGTTGTGTTTGTTCCAGTAAATGCACGTTGCTTGAAGAAATTTAAAAGTAACATAGTGAAAAAACCTTCCGTCACTTACATACCAAAATGATCCAAATTTTTTGTATGGAATATTATTTAAGCTTATTTGCAATGAATTTAATAATACTTTTACATCTAAAACATTCTCCTTGAACAGTCGGAAGTCATTTAATGAATGGGCGACAGTAGGAGTCCATAAGAGCAGACATAGGTTATATGATCTTTACCATGAAAGGTCATATAATCATAGCGTCGAATTTAGGGTATATGTAAAAAAAAAATATTCAAAAATATTTAAAAGAGTGTGCTCCACAGCCAAGTCTTTGCATTTGAGCAACAAAATTAAGACGGCTTCTAATAAAATTAAAGTGACATCGAGTATAATTAATAGCGAAACTGGTAAGATCAACTCTCGCAATTCAAACTATCAGTTAAGTGTTAATAACAAATTAATCGAATCAGATCAGGACGTTGCAATGGTTTTTGAGAAATATTTTACTGATATTCCGATATTAACCACTAAGTCACTGAATTCTTCTCCTGCGGTCGCCGAATCATTACTTAAACAAAATGTAAATGCGTGTACAAAGAATTTTAGATTTCATAAAGTATCATCAAAAGATATTGTAAAATATTTTAAAACTATTGATGTTAAGAAAACTGCGGATCTGTGGGGGATTTCCGTTAAAGTTATTGCGTCTATAATAGATACAATCGCGCCTCATTTAGCTATTATTTTTAATACTAGTATCGAATCTGGTGTGTTTCCTGATTTAATGAAGTATAGTAAAGTATATATATATATATATATATAATAAAATATATATATACCTTTATTTAAATCTGGTAGTACATTAGACCCCGCCAATTTTAGACCTATATCTGTACTACCAACGCTTAGTAAGATTTTTGAAAAAATTATTCTTGATCAAATGTTAAATTTATTTAATATAAACAATTTACTTCATAAAAATCAATTTGGTTTCACAAGGGGTCGCTCGACACCTGATGCCGCTGTTGAGCTGATTACATATATATTTAATGCATGGGAGAATTCACACGATGCTTTGGGTATATTTTGTGACCTTTCCAAAGCCTTCGATTGTGTTCACCATGTAACATTAATCAGGAAACTTCAACACTACGGTGTAAGAAGTGATGCTCTTAAATTAATTATTTCATATTTAAGTAAGAGAACGCAAAAAGTTGTCATTAACAGTATGAATTCTTCCGGGTCGATGGTACAGATGGGCGTGCCTCAAGGCTCAATTGTAGGCCCCTTTCTGTTTCTTGTATACATTAATGACTTACCTTACATAGTAAGAGATAACCATGATATAGTATTATTTGCAGATGACACTTCTTTAATTTTCAAATTAAGTCGACAATTTCCAAAATATGACGAAGTAAATAATGCTATATCTAAATTAGTAAATTGGTTCAATGTTAATAATTTGCATTTAAATGGCACTAAAATGGAATGTATGAAATTTATGACTTCAAATGCCAAACAATTAAATACTAATGTAATTTTAAATGGGGAGAAACTGAGTAAGAAACTTGTAGATACCACCATTTTTCTTGGAATCACACTAGACGCGAAGCTTCAATGGAGCCCCCCCCCCATATGTCAAAACTAGCAAGCAGACTTAGTTCTGCAGCATATGCCGTAAAAAAGATTAGAAGTCTAACTAGTGTTGAAACAGCTAGACTAGTTTACTTTAGCTATTTCCATAGCATAATGTCGTATGGTATTTTGCTATGGGGACACGCAGCTGACACTGAAATTATATTTGTTTTACAGAAGAGGGCCATAAGATCAATTTATGATTTAAAGCCTAAAAAGTCGCTGCGACAAAAATTTAAGGAAATTAATATATTAACTTTGGCCTCTCAATACATTTATGAAAATGTAATGTACGTACACAAAAATAAAAGTAGTTTTACAAAAATAAGTGATATTCATTCTGTAAATACTAGGAACAGACACAAGCTAGTAGTACCAGTTACTCGACTTCATCGAGTCAGTAATTCATTCTTGGGGCGATGTATACGCTTTTACAACAAAATTCCAGAAAATATACAAAATTTGACCTGCTCAAAGTTCAAAAACTTTATTAAACTAAGTTTCTATAAAAAGGGTTATTATAGTATTAAAGAATTTATAGAGGATAATAACCCCTGGAAATGAGGTGATCGCTACCAAGCTATTTCTAATTCGTTGTGTTGTTAATTTGTGTAACATACATGATTGTAAGCTGTAATTTAAAAAAAAAAGTCCCGCTGGGTTTCTTGCTGGTTCTTCCCAGGACAGAGGTTTTTTTTCGAACCAGTGGTAATTATACAAAAGAGTGACTTTCAATAAGCATTATTTATAATCTACATTGAATAAAAAAGTTTCTGTTTCTGTTTCTATACCAGAAATAAAAATAAACTTTGTAAAAAAATATTTATTACTTTCTTCCTTCATTTTAAACCTTATTAATTATTAATTTTATGTAACAAAATTACATAATTTTCTAAATCAGTCTCATTTTTAGCAAACAATGTATCTTCGCATTACACAAGTTAATCATATTACTAAAATAATGTTCTTATTTACTATAATCAATGGCAATATTTCAAATAATTATATTCAAGTTGTCGTATCACACACAATATTAATTAGAAATATAGATACTTAAAAAATAAAATTTTAAACAAATGTATCAATCAATAAATCTCAGTGTGGAAGTTAAAAAAACAATTTCGTTCTTTAGTTAGGCACAAGTGAATGTTGCAGTTCTTGCATATAATTGTGCTTTTCTTGTTGCATCCTGGTATTCTGCACCTGTTTTGAACTTCTCCAGCCGACGGCAAATGGAGTGCACCATGAGTTCTTGAACTGGCGCTGGGAAGCGGTACAGCTGGTCTAGAACGTTTAGGTCGAGACTGTTCTTCGTCTTCTGTTTCGGAACTAGTGGTGAAATTAGCAGTTACTAAAGTTTCCGCTATTTCCATTTTAAAACTCCTCAGTTGCTGAATTTTTTTCACAAGGACATTTTTGCGTAACTCTTTTGCTTTATAATTTAACCATGAATTAGTTGTAGCCAAATCAAACATGTGTGCGATAAATCGCGTTGTTCATTTTCTTGTTCGATATCTCGACGGCGCCACAGCTAAGAGGCGATCAGCAAGATCGACTCTTCCCATATTAGAATTATATTGTTTTACTACTTCCGGTCTTGGTACAGTAACATACACTTTATTCTGTTTACACCATCTTGGGCAGGTGTCGGAAGTTTGGGCAGCATGCACAGTAGACAGGAAAGTGACAGGTTTGATATCAAACCATTTAGTTATAGCTGTATTCTTCTCATCGTTGACCAATACCTGTCAACTGCCTCTCCCTGCTTTCTTTAAGTCTTTGTCCTCTTTGAGTATTAATCTTGCGGACTTAGGTACTCTATTCTTCATCAATGTACCAGCGCACATCAGGCCTCTGTTTTTAATTCCACAATCAGTGTCTCGGTGGTAAAGTACCTATCACAGTAAATTATATGTCCCGGCAACAAATCCTCCGTTATGGCAATAACTGCCTTCTCTCCCAACCCGAATGATGTATCAGCATAAGAAGGAACAGTGGTAGAGCCAAGCGGCTGCTTTTGCTGTCGCATGGATGGGCCGGCTCGAACCGGGGTGGTACCACGACCTCACAGAATACCAGCGTGAAGTAGAGGTTTACCTCTGCGTTTCGTTTGGTGAGTGCAGGTGGCCGGAGGCCCTTTTTACTAGAAATGAGGCATTCCATCCTAGTCCTCACGGGTGAAAACGCATCTGCATTTTGATCTGTAATAGAGGATAGATGTAGATGTCTATGGGCCGCAGCAACCACTTACCATCAGGTGGACTGTGTGCTCGTTTTTCACCCTTATCCTATAAAAAAAGGATATGTAGTCGCCCCTTGATATATATCAAAATCACACACTTCTCCGGTGGGATTCGCCAAGACAAAAGTTTTTAAACCTGTCGGATTAGGTTTACCTGGGCAATATTGCTTCATCCCACAGACGCCCGTAAAAGGAATTATCATTTCGTCAATTGACAGTTTTTGATCCTTTGGTATGGAATGACAACCCTTAAGAATTTCTTTGATAAGAGGGCGAACTTTCCAGAGCTTGTCTTTACTTTTATTTTCGGCAGAAAAGTCGTTGTCATTAACGAGTTTTAAAGAATTCCGAAGAATGAAAAATCTGTTCCGAGACATATGATCAGCTACAAAAGCGACACGAAATTTGTGTTGCCAGTACATTCGGAGAATTGAATATCCAATACAAGACATGGATAAATTAATTGCAATAAAAATTTAGCACTCGGGAAGTGTCAAATTTAAAAACTGGCCGTTTCTTGATAGATACATCTCATTGGATCTATTTACGATAATTTGCATCAGCTCATTATTTACGTATCGACGAAAATAATCAATTTTACAAAATTCTTCGTCATTAAGAGGTAAATACGATGGATGCAAAAAAGGAATTATAACAGGATTAAAATCTTTTTCTTTCCAACCTCCAAATTGTCCATCGTCATTGCCAATATCCTCGTTATCTTCAGCTTCCACTTGCTGGTACAATCTCCCACGAGATGAACTTGCTCTTCTACTACTTGCTCGAGAAATTGAAGAAATTCTTCGACCACGACGGCCACCTCGACGCTGTAAGCTCCTCCCTCGCGCAACAGAAGAATTAGAAATCGCAGAACTTGAAACTGTAAGCTCACCTTCAGAATCAGAAGACGATTCTGCTGAATTGTCCGATTGACGATTTCGGCACTGAGAATGATAATGCACATCATCGATATCATCATCGCCGTCATCATCTTCCAACTCGATTACATCCAGAAGCTGATTTTCTATAGCTTCGTCGTCCATGGCTTAAACAAAAGAAAATAAAGTAAACACCCAATGTCCTAAAATCATGACATAGAAATTAGGCTAACTTTTACAATAAAAACCCACCGACCTTATTTTGGGACATAGTTTTTATTGTTCGAATATTACGGAATTAAAATGACTTTGCTACGAAAAAACATGTCGGAACAAATTATAATATATCCGCAACTGTTTGCAATACATTATAGACATCACCATGTTATGATTATAAAGATATGAATAGATTTACTTACCAATCTCCACGAGACTTCCGTTCACATGAGATGAAATGTCAAAAAGACAGATTCTTGGTTCTTAAATGTCAAATTGACATTGCCAAAATTAGATATGCGTTCATAGTTAATAGTTTTTTGATGGCAGATTTAAAATGGCGGGACTATTTAACAGTGGTAGAGCAACACGGCAGCTTTTGCAGTCGCACGGATGGGCCGGCTCGAACCGGGGTGGTACCACGACCTCACAGAAAACCAGCGTGAAGTAGAGGTTTACCTCTGCGTTTCGATTGGTGAGTGCAGGTGGCCGGAGGCCCTTTTTACTGGAAATGAGGCATTCCATCTTAGTCCTCACGGGTGACAACGCATCTACATTTTGATTTGTAATAGAGGATAGATGTAGATGTCTATGGGCCGCAGCAACCACTTACCATCAGGTGGACTGTGTGCTCGTTTGTCACCCTTACACTATAAAAAAAAACCAAAAATTACGTTCAAATATCATGTCATAATTTTAGGTCGCCGGGCCGCAATTTGACGATTTTAAAAGCTGTGTTGGGCCGGAATGCCAAAATATTTTTATCATTAAATTATGTCATTGGGCCTTACGAGGTTATATTTAGATATTTTTTTAACAATTAAGCGACCGTTTACCTTTAATGATTTTCTGAGCTTATACGAAGGTAACTGTGAACTAAATAGTATTCTTTTTCTTGCTTTTAATTAATTTGTTAATAGTTCCTATTGTCCTGCTATTATTAATGAAATTGTATATTATTCTCTCTATAATATGCCTGCAATAACAAATTTAGATCAATTATTTCAATACAAAAACGTTCGGGTTCATGTTTTTTTTTAAAGGATAAGGGTGACAAACGAGCACACAGTCCACCTGATGGTAAGTGGTTGCTGCGGCCCATAGACATCTACATCTATCCTCTATTACAAATCAAAATGTAGATGCGTTGCCACCCGTGAGGACTAAGATAGAATGCCTCATTTCCAGTAAAAAGGGCCTCCGGCTACCTGCACTCACCAAGCGAAACGCAGAGGTAAACCTCTACTTCACGCTGGTTTTCTGTGAGGTCGTGGTACCACCCCGGTTTGAGCCGGCCCATCCGTGTGACAGCAAAAGCTGCCGCGTGGCTCTACCACTGTTAAAAATTTTCATACCAGCATTATCACCGTTAAAATGTTCATACCAGCATCAAAGTTACATAATATAATACAGCTAGGTATATTATATACAATTTTGTGTAAGTTTAGTATTAACTACGTCTCATATCATTATTATTTGTATTATTGTTGCATAGCACTAATTATATCTATAATGTTTTGAATTTATAATTTAATATCTCAATATGTAGCTACATTGTATGATAAATACTTAGTTAATTAAAACCTTAATCAAAGATATCTTTTGTTCTTTTTCTCACACTTACATAATGATTAGGTTGCAGAAATTAAAAGTTGGTTTTTTAAATCCCGGGTCACTAGGTACCCATCATGATGAGTTCGTGGTAGCTATGGATCGTCAGAGAGTTGATGTGTTGGCTTTAAGTGAAACCTGGCTCAGGGCAGGTGAAGAAGGAAGGGCACCTCGTGTGCCTGGTTACCACCTGCGACATACTCCTAGGCCGGCAGAAGTTCGTTTTCGCGGTGGCGGTGTAGGTTTCTACATAAGACGTGGTTTCAGTCCGTAGAACAAATGTGGCTAAGTCAATGTTAAAATCAAAAGCCAAAATCAATAGTAAAATTGTCATAATTGGCACTGCGTATCAACCACCTTGGCTTCAAGTGCAAAATTTCATTGATGGTCTTTCAGATACAATAAACACGTTCTCGTCGTATGATTATTTACTACTTCTTGGCGATTTTAACATCAACTATTAAGATAAATCCAACCGTAATACTAAAATATTAGATGAATTCATTTTAATAAATAATCTTAAACAGTATGTTAACGAACCCACGCATTTCACAAGTAATAGCAAAACATTGTTGGATCTAATACTTTCTAACGTATCCCTAAACAAAGTAGAAGTAGATTACATACCTGATTTGAGCCATCATGCGAAGTCAATCTTACTACGCACAAATGTCCACTGCGACTTGTTTTTTATAGACCAATTAAAAATATAAATCCTGAACAATTTCATCGACTTTTAAATGGTATAAATTGGGAAAAACATCGTGAATGTACAAGATGTAAATGTTATGGTTGTTGAATTTAATTCCACCATATTATCTATATATAACCTGTTAGCTCCGATCAAAAAAGCCTATATTAAGGAACAATATCGTCCCTGGTTAACATATACAGTCAAATTAATGATGCGACTCCGTGATCGAGCACATTCAAAGGCACGTTTAACAAAAATAGATTCACATGTAAATTATTATAAACAATTAAAAAAACAGGTCGTGACTACTATTTATAACGAAAAGACTGCTTATTTTAACACGTACATTAATTGTAATATTGGTAACTCCAAAACGTTATGGACGCACTTAAATCGTCAAATAAATATAAAAAATAAACATGATACTTGTCTACCCTACAATTTGTGTGACCCAAGAAAGATTAATGAACATTTCCTTGACGTTCCAGGCCAAAACTTTGCTTCTCAATCCGCTATCAACTACTTCGAAACCCACAAATTTAGTTCTAAAACTTTTGAATTTAATGAAATAGATAGTAATACAGTTTTAAAAATTCTACATGATCTGAAGTTGAATGCCATTGGGTTGGATGAAATTTCACTCGAAATGCTGTTATCCAATCTCCCATATTCTTTAAATGTTATTACGGTAATTATGAGTAGTTCTCTGAGAGCTAAGACATTTCCCAAACAGTGGCAAACTGCTTTAATAAAGCCGATTCCTAAGACAAATAATATTACGAATTTTAAAGACCTGCGACCTATTAGCGTATTACCCTGTTTGTCTAAAACCCTAGAGAAAGCTGTATGTAATCAGTTAACTGACTATTTAGACCAAAATTAAATTCTACCGAGTGTACAGTCTGGCTTTAGGATACGACATAGCACTACAACAGCTTTGGCCGATGTAGTGGATAATGTTTTAAGTGCTCGGGATTCCGGTATGGTTACAATTCTAGTTCTTCTTGACTATTCCCGTGCATTTGACACGTTAAATAGGCAGTTGTTTTTCTCTAAATTAAACTACTATGGATTAAACTCGGAAACTATAGATTGGTTTCGTAGCTATTTTAATGACCTTAGGCAAATTGTCGAAGTAATAGATGAAAACGGCAATAAAATAGCATCTGATTGCTGTGCTGTTACAAGAGATGTTCCGCAGGGTTCAATACTTGGTCCCTTGATTTTTTCGCTGTATAGCGCTGATATCGTAAAACATATATTAAACTGTAGCTATCATATACAGGGTATTTTTGGAACGCTCCCGAAAATTAAGACAGGCGACAGCACCAAGTATACCTTTGATCATTGGTCACAAATAAATTTGATCCTGATGAAAAAAAAATCATATTTTTACAACGTTTTATTAGTTTTATTCACGCGTTATCATGTTAGTACAGCTAAATGAAACGATAATTTCATAAAAAAGATCATGAAAATACTGAAACATAAAACCAGCAGTGAAAACTGAATTGATATCACCTGACTAATGGAGGTTAATGTACGCACGAACGGTGAAAAAAGAACGCTGGCCTTGAACTTGGCCACTGAGCGATTTATCATATATTGGTACGAAGGGGTGCGACGGGGGAACAATCCGCCAGTATAACTGTGCCTGCATGCTATTGGTTCCTGCGCTTTGTTCGCTCCAAAAATACAGTCGCATACACAGCTTACTTTGCGACTCGCGCGATGTTTTAAAAAGGAAGGAAAGAAAAATTATTTATATCAATTGTTTTATGACTAAACTAGTGAACGAAAAGGTAAATATGATAGGAGAAGGTGAATGGGGAAAATTGTGCAGTAAATTTAAAAGTGTTGAGGAAGAATACCGAAAAAATTACCATGTGATCGAACTGAGGACGGAAGCTCAAGCGAAGATGAAAGTGATGATGAAGTAGCATCCAGTAACACCAACACACCATCAACCCAAGACGACATAATGGACGGCGTGTCACACTTAGCTTAAGTTTTCTTCTTACAAACTTAAAAATATTTTATGATAGAAATAACAAATAATGCTCAAGTAAACATTAACCATTTTTAATTCCAACCTCTTCCAAAGTTCTAAGTAGCTAGTAAAACACCTAGTATGATTCTACAATAAAACAATTAAATACTATAATATTATAAAACAATAGCCCAATACCATGTAGTACTTTAGAACGCGACTGTACCCACACTCCCTTCGCTACCGACCTATATCTAGCTCGGTCAATGTTACGGTCATAAGAAAAAAGGGCGCATCTGACAATTTTTGAATAAATGAGTTAAATATACCATTCGTCTCATGATAAGAAGGCGCATCTACTATTTTTTTTAATATTCACAAATATCAATATTTTAGAAATTATCGTAAGAATTTTAGACGTAACTGTTGATCACAGATGACATTTTTTTAGTAGAAAAGACTTATACAAATTCAACATAAAAGAAAAGACTTATTTAACCAGTTGCTACGTCATCTTTAACAATATTTGCATCGATTACTTAAATTTCAATTATTCTTGTCTTATTATTCTATATCTTATTATTAAGAGCTGGTGTTTCACATGTGGTCCCATATAAATTTGATCGAGGTCAGACCAATAGTTTTTGAGTTATCCTTAATTATTTATATTAAAGTCGGTTGTACAAAATTTTTAATTTTTAATTATTATCGTAGTAAGTCTCGTATGATATCCCCTTTAAAATCATTACTCAAGAGTTGAGGGTTGTTATTTTTTGTGTCTCACTACCAATGGTTCTCTAATATTTACTAAGAAAAAAGTAATAAATTACTATTAGCGTCCTTTCAAATTCAAATGACCTTTCCAAAATATGTAAAAATGTTAAATGAATGGCAGTTTTTTTTATTTATTAGGTTGGAAAGACGCAAATAGTTATATGCGTCTTTCATTCGATGTTTTTGTGTTGCTAGATGTATTTTTTAAGCTAAGATGAAAAGGAAAATTCTTTTTATTTAAATAAATAAACAAATTATCAAAAAATGAGTTCGTCCTTAAAATCTTCATGTCTCTACGTATATATATTTCAATTTTCATATAGAAACCTTTTAATATACTATAGACACAGGGTCTGAGAGAAAAATTCATCAATTTATTTTTTATTTCCATTTTACGTTTTTGTTAGTTGCGTCCTTCTTTATTATGACGCATGAGAATGTAACCCGGCCGGCTCGTATCGCCTCACGCTGTGACGCAGTAGGTTTCCGTTTTGTCGTGTTAATTAATTGAAGTTTTTGAAACAGTTCCGTGTTGATTTTGTACACGCGTGCACGAGCGTTTTGTTTATTAAATTGTTATAACGTGTTGGTTTTATTCTTGTTACGTTTTTTGTTTTAATAATGCTTAACGCGTACGTTTATAGTAATTGTGAATACGACAACATGTTATGTATCCGAACCTAGGTACACGAAGTATCGCTAAATAAATTGTTAAGACGTCGGGATGGAACAAGTGTGTCATACTGTGCAGTGCACAAAGTGTTGAAGCGTAACCGAATGCTTGGCCACCTCGCTCACCAGATCTGACCCCGTTAGACTTCCTTCTTTCTGTGGGGTATGTGAAAGAAAGGGTTTTTAATCGTGAGTGTGATAGTGCTGACGAAACTACAAAAGGATCGTGGATGTTTTCGACAAACTACGTACGGACTGTGTCGAAGACCACACGATGATGCCCCGCCTCCATGAGTCTGCCTTGAAATTAATGAAGCACAATTTGAGCCGCATCTCATAAGACCACGGAGGATTTAGAGCGGTAAGCTGTTTCATAACAATTTTTTTTTAAATAACTTAGTACTGAATAAATCTGAATACATACATAACTGAATACATGAGAATAATAAACATACCTACACGATGAATAAAAACGCATGACTCTAACCTTGGTTACATTTCATTAAAATGTTTTTTCATTAGCGGGAAATCGAACCAGTTATTTGGGTTATTTAACCTGTAAATTCGGATTAAAATGGCTACGTGGAGACAAGTACAGTGGCAAAATAGTAGGTTAAGTAGATAAGTTAGGTATTTAGACAAGTGTTGTAAATTATTAGGTATTGTGGTATGGCCCGCTAGTTGCGGACCGCGCGAATTTGCGTTCGCGCGTACATTGACCTTTAATCAGCTGATATGAATTGAGTTATTCCACTGCTGGTTTTATGTTTCAGTATTTTCATGATTTTTTTTTATGAAATTATCGTTTCATTTAGCTGTACTAACATGATGGCGCGTGAATAAAATTTATAAAACGTTGTAAAAAGATGTTTTTTTTTCATCAGGATCGGATTTATTTGTGACCCATGATCAAAGGTATACTTGGTGCTATCGCCTGTCTTAGTTTCGGAGCGTTCCAAAATACCCTGTATATGCTGATGGTATATAAGTGTATATTTCTTTCAAGCTAAATGAGAGTACTGTAGCCATACAAAAATTACATGAAGACTTAAATCGTATAGTCGACTGGTCTGAAGCAAATACATTAGTACTCAATCCTAATAAAACGAAATATATGCTACTTGGTACCAAAAACAAATAAATAAAGTTTTATCAAATCGTCCTTTAATTTCAATTAAAAATGTAAATATTGATCGAGTTACTGAGATTAGAAATTTAGGAATATTGATGGATGAGGCACTACACTTCGAAAAGCATATAATAAATAACGTTAAAAGTTGTTTCTACAGATTAAAAGTGCTATACCAGATAAGGGATGTATTAAAGACGGAAGTCCGTATCAGATTATGTGAGTCCTTGATACTGTCCAAATTCAATTATGCAGATGCAGTAATAGGTCTCTATTTTTATATCTAGGTCTACATTTTGAATTGTAATAGAGGATAGATGTAGATGTCTATGGGCCGCAGCAACCATTTACCATCAGGTGGACTGTGTGCTCGTTTTTCACCCATATCCTATAAAAAAAAATTATGATGATGATTTGTGCCGGCGGGGATCGAACCCGAGTTACTCGTGTGCTCTAATATTTACGACAAGCACTAAGCCCCAGACCAACATTTCACCATCGCACATTGCAACAGATTTCGCGATACCATCCACACCATCTGGATGCTTGGCGGTCCACCTTCATCGACCACCTGTTTTTACTACAGATTTTTCCTGACCGATATGACTGAGGACAATTCAAAGAGTAAATATTCCTTATAAAAGACCGGCAAAACACTTGTAATTACCACTTATTCACTTGACATCAGACGAGTCACATGCTAGTTTACCCCCTCCCCCCTTATAAAAAGTATGGAACGATAAAAAGGGCTGTGTATGATAAAGTTGAACATGGGCTCTGATTTTTCGAAATAAAGACGTTCCGACGTGGTTGATGTCGTAGGCAATAGATAGTAATGTAATATAATCTGACCAATCCTTGAATATTCGACTTCATTATTGTTAAGTTATTGAAATATTCTCATTCCCGATGAGTTGCCTGTTACCTCAATGACCTTCCCAGTTTGTTTATTCTTATTGAATATGGATCATTCCATTCTACAGTTAATTTATAGTAACTATGCATATTTCCGGGGTTTTAATAGCAGTGGCCGCGAATTTTTCGCGTGAAATTAGTACTTTTGCTTTTGCAAGTCATTATGATTTATTTGTTATTTTAACTGTCGCAAAAACCGAGAAAGATACTAATCTGAATAAAAATATTCAATTAGTCAGTCAATTAGACAAACTAACGAACTAACTAATAGAGGGACCCACAAACGAACCAAGAAACGATTAGGGCAAGATATTAACTTTATAGTCGAGGGATACTCATCCCAATTTACCTGTTCGGTAGTTGTGGTATGGTATACGGGTATGCGACCCCGGCTTCCCTAGCTATTACTGTCCTATCCCTTGCCCTCCAGGACGGTAATATTCTACATTTCCTATTTCCCACCCTAACTTAACTTACTCTTCTTTTCACCCTAACTTTCAACAGTGGTAGAGCCACGCGGCAGCTTTTGCTGTCGCACGGATGGGCCGGCTCGAACCAGGGTGGTACCACGACCTCACAGAATAGCAGCGTGAAGTAGAGGTTTACCTCTGCGTTTCGCTTGGTGAGTGCAGGTGGCCGGAGGCCCTTTTTACTGGAAATGAGGCATTCCATCTTAGTCCTCACGGGTGGCAACGCATCTGCATTTTGATTCGCAAACGAGGATAGATGTAGATGTCTATGGGCCGCAGCAACCACTTACCATCAGGTGGACTGTGTGCTCGTTTGTCACCATTATTCTATAAAAAAAAAAAACTCTTCCTTTTCACACAACCTATCCTTCCGCTTTTCCTATTCCTATCCTCCGCCAATCCAACGTCTGCCGCGCGGATGGATGCATGGCTGGGGGCGAGCCTAGTAGTTAGCGTGCCACACTGCCCTGGGACTGGGCGACCCCAGAACTAGGCTAGCCTTACCCTGGCATGCGGGGCTCTGCTGGGGGGGGGGGGGACAAACCTTTTCCTCGCTATTCGTGGGAACGCAATGGATAATCATAAAAATAATTTAATTAACCAAAATGGCGGCGATGTGGTTCGCCACCCATCACGTTTCGTTTCTCGCGGGGGCGAAAAGCGGTCCACAGAGAGCCGCTTCTCTACGTTGAATGTAAGAGTAGGAATGGATGGTAAGGTAGATGAAGTATGTCAGATGATGGATGAACCTTGCATTGATATTCTGTGCGCGAACGAAACCAAGAGGAAAGGATGTGACACTACGGTTCATGGCCCCTACACGGCATACTGGTTGGGAGTCCCCCAAACCAGCCGAGGCTGTCAGGGAGCTGGTGTGATTCTTTCATCTCGAATGGTTAAATGTGTGATGGAGCATGAATGTGTAAGCCCAAGACTCCTCTGGATTAGGTTAAAAGTTGGACTCACTCGCTTGTTTATCCTTGGGGTCTATGCACCGATGGATCTGCGTGGAGGTGGGTCATTAAAATTTCAACAAGAGAGAGAGGAATTTGGGATAACATGAGAGAGGTCTTGAATAAATGCGGAGAAAATTAACGGGTCGTGATGTTAGGGAACTTTAATGGATGGGTTGGAGTAAAGCGTGATGGGTATGAATGAGTTCTGGGTACGTTTGGAGACAAGAGAATGAATGACAGTGGGAGAAACCTACTTGAAGTATACTTGGAATGGAATTTGTGCGTGGCCAACACAATGTTTGGCCGCAAAAAGATCCATTTGCATACAAGAGATGAGGGTGAGTCTAGAAGTATGATTGATTTTGTAATTGTGGATGAAAGACTGAGGAAGAAAGTGCTAGACACTCGGGCATACCGCGGTGTTGGCCTTGACACAGACCAATTCCTGGTCATAGCCCGAATGCGTGGCCTCTTTAAACGGTGGCGACACCGAGGTGCCGAGCTAACGAGTATTTTAGACAAAAGAAAGAAACACGAGTATGTAGAGAAATTAAAAGAAAATTTTAAAGGCAAAGAAGAGATAGGAGTGATTGAAGATTTGTGGGAGACATTTAAAAAAGAGGTCGTGAATGTTGCTATTGATGTATGCGGGGTAGCTAAAAGAAGGAAAGGAAGAAAGAATGATGCCAACAAAAACATAACTTGTAAAAAAAGCCAAGTCTCGCAACTCCGTTCTTCTACCGTAAAATGTTGTAAGATCCATGTAATCAATTTTTATCAAATTATTATTTCATCAAATTAATTTACTCAGTCCATAGATTGATACATAGATTGACTTGGCAATCGCATGAAAACACAATATATCTCACAAGTAATACATATTATATTAAATTAGATTGTTTAGTGCGATTGCCAAGTCAATCTATGTATCAATTTATGGACTGAATAATTAACCGACTTGGTATTACATGGATCTTACAACATTTTACGGTAGAAGAACGGAGTTGCGAGACTTGGCTTTTTTTTACAAGTTATGTTTTTGTTGGCATCTCATTTCTTTTTGTGGATAGTTATATCTAGGTAGCTATTTACACCTATTATTCCATTATACATAATATATAGGTACACTGTTTCATTCACTGCAAATGTAACTTTGTAATACTATATGTTTATATGGGATTACAAAGTTATTTATGCAGTTGGTGTATCTCGAAAACTGGACCGAAATTGTAAAATATTTTAATTTTTCCTTGATTTATATACTAAACAATAATTGTGTTCCAAATTTGAAGTTTCTATGTCTGCTAGAAGTGCCTCAGAGTTTTGATGATCGGTCAGTCAGTGAGTGACAAAATTAAGAAATTTTGACTAGTTATAATTCTTAAACTATTGGTTCATATTTAATTAAATTTGAAATATACCGAGTCTATACAATGCCTACTTGGTTAGTAAAAATTCAGGCGTCTAGTTTTATCCATAACGAAGTTAAAGCGTTCAGAAATGGCCTGAACTGCTTCGAGAAAAGGATGGTACGGCCGTGCTGCTTTTTTGCTCGACTTGGCGGGGGCACTGGCCGTGCCCCCAGATAACGTGTAGATGTATAAAGATATACAAAGGGTTGTGCAAGAAAAGAAGAAAGCGTGGTTGGATTGGTTAGCAACAAAAGCTAACCAAAAAGTGCAAAAGGCAACGGATGACAAGATAATGGAAGCAAGAACGAAGTATAAAAGATTGAAAACAGCAGCGAAATAAATCGTGTCTAGAACGAAAGAAAAACAAAAGGATGATTTCGATAGGAGGCTCACTGAAGATTTTGAGTCAAACATTAAGTTTTTCTGGAAATCCATCAAAACAGCGAGAGGAAATACTTCTACCTCGGAGCTGAGTACAATCAGAAGTCAAGATGGGAGCATTATAAAAGGAGAAGAATGTGTGTGTTAAAGAGATGGAAAGAGTATTTTGAAAGTTTGTTTGAAAGAGAGGAAGTGCAGGTACAGCATCTGCCACCTTCCACGGAAACTAATATAAATGTTGATGAAAATGAGATAAGCATGGATGAAATAGTGAAAGCGTTGAAAAGTATGAGATTAGGTAAGGCTGCAGGGTATGATAGGATTACCGTCGAGATGCTGAGGGCTGGACAGGGCCTGGTGGCTAGTCAGCTTTGCCGCCTTTTCAATCTGTGCTGGCGAAATTGGCATGTACCGGGAGACTGGTGCTAAGCCGTAATCGTGCTATTATATAAGGGAAGGGTCACGGCAGGACTGCATAAATTACTGCGGTATAAGCCTTCTCAGCGTCGTCGGTAAATTGTATGCGAAAGTATTGATTGAAAGGGCCCTCAATCCGAGACTTTGTTCAGTAAAGACTCGACTTCAGACACAAGTTTTCCCGGTACTCGGCGACGTTTTTCCGAGAAATATTGGCACCACAGAGGATGGAATAAAAGTTCCATACCCAGAAGTATCACATCAGCAACAGAATCGGCAATAACGCTGGGATCTTCCAGCGATAAGCAAACCCGCCCCAAAGGGTAGGATGCAAAATAAGTCCGCATCCGGTCCCAATCGGCCAACATATAGTGCCAAGCACGGCGGCGAGCTGCAGATCGCAACTGCGATTGGAGCGTCAGTGGCACCGTACTCCGGGATCAGACAATGGTCCGAAGAGCTCAGAGAGGTATCGACGGAGACCTGATATCCGTTTGGATGAGAGGTAAGCAGAAGGTCCAATAGGGAAGGTGTATGATCCTTAACATCTGGGATCCACGTAGGCAAAGTAACCAGTTGTGTCAGGCCATTTGCTAAGGCAAAGTCATAGACAGATCTACTCGCATCATTGGTCAAACGAGAACCAATCCATTCAGCGTGCTAAGCGTTAAAATCACCGAGTATCACGATCTCTGCGGATGGGACCTGTTGTAGCACGGAGTCTGCAGCCATTTGGACATGGTCGATAAGTTGGTCTGTGTCGGCATTACCGCTATGGGACCTATAGAAGCACCCGTAGACGCGGGGATGATCGTCGCTGTCTACGCCCAGCCATAGGATGGACAGCTCCGTACCTTCAAGACTGCCAAGCCACCGAAAACAGATGTGCGGGGCTCTACCACTGTTAATACATACATACATACATATAATCACGCCTCTTTTCCGTAGGGGTAGGCAGAGACCACTTCTTTCCACTTGCTACGATCCTTACATACTTGTTTCGCTTCGTCCACTTTCATTATTCCCTTCATACATGTTCTACGGTTTAGGGTACTCTTGACTTGGTCTTTTTTCAAGACGTCCCTGATTTGGTATAGAAATGTCCGCCTAGGTCTACCCCTTCCACCACTTTCATTCACACTCGTCTTATACACTTTTTTCGTCAATCGTTCTTCATTCATTCTCTCGACATGGCCAAACCATCTCAGCATACCTTTCTCAATTTTTGTCACTACATCTTCTTTCAGACCACAAAGTTTCCTTATCTCGCTATTAGTTATTCTGTCACTCAGTTTAACTCCTATCATACTTCTTAATGCTCTCATCTCAACTGCATTTATTCTGCTTTCATGTTTCTTCTGCCATACCCAACTTTCACTTCCGTACATGAGTGTCGGAACCAACACCCCCTCATGCACAGCCAAACGAGCCTTGTTAGACACATTCCGACTGCTCATAAAGGAGTGCAAAGCTCAATTCACCATGTTTCCTGCATTCACTCTTGTTTCGATATCACTCTCACACTTTCCATCTCTTGTTAACTTTGAACCCAGATACACAAACTCTTTCACCTGTTCAATTTGTTCATCTTCAATCACG
The DNA here is from genome assembly GCA_033319125.1 of Parnassius glacialis. Classification (NCBI taxonomy): domain Eukaryota; kingdom Metazoa; phylum Arthropoda; class Insecta; order Lepidoptera; family Papilionidae; genus Parnassius; species Parnassius glacialis. The sequence continues at coordinate 6,585,996 of JAVANC010000024.1, read as the reverse complement.
ATATTGCAGTCTGTCACTGCCTCATCTTTTTCAAACACCATCACTTTCGTCTTCCTTACATTCATCTTCATTCCCTTTCTAACAAAAGCTCCATTCATAGCAGTTACCATCTCCTGCAACTCCTCGGCCGAAGACGCAAGTAAGACTTGGTCATCAGCATAGAGAAAACATTTGACGAATAACTCATTTATTCTCAACCCACTTTTATTCTCTTTTAAATCTGTCAAACAATTGTCCATGAACAGATTAAATAGCCACGGTGACACTACACATCCCTGTCTAACACCTTTTTCGTAGTTCACCGCAGGTGACCAAGCCACGGCTACTAAGCCCTCCCGCCCCGACAAGGCGGCAGTAACCTAGGCTAGACCACTGGCGACATTCATCATCATCATTATGGTCCTTCACAAATCCAGTGAAGAACATAGGCCTCGCACTGGAATGCCACGAAACACGGTCCTGAGTCATCTGCATTTATCCACTTCTTGCATGTCTTATCAGGTCGTCACTCCATCTAGTGGGGGGACGCCGTACATTTCGCTTACCAGTACAAGGCTTCCACTCGAGAAACTTTAAGCTGGGAGATGGGCAGCAGCGTCTTCCTAATAACAACTACGTAATAAAAAAACTCGAACACCTACCTACCAGCTAAGTGTTGTAACTAGGAGTACATCCAAAATACTTTCCTTAATTAATTCGTGGCTACGGTGATGTAATACATTAGGCTTTATTTATATCAACTGTTCTGCCACATGCTCGGTGATGATGGAAACCATTGTGAGAAAACCGGAAACTAATAAAAAATAATATTTTGAAGTCATGTGAAGTCCGCCATCAGATATTCCCCGAAACGATATTGAACTGTTAGTTTACAGATTAATTTAAATTATTTAAAATATTCACTCTACTGGGCTTTATATACCGGATGTTACAAAACTACCCGTAAGGCCGAAAAGAGGTTAAATGAGGCCTTATAACGAGTCCATTCACAATATTTAAGAACCGTGGTAACACTGTATAACATACCCCAAAAAATAAAAAAATATTACTTTTTTCACTGATGTGCAAACCCTATTTCAGTAAAATTAAAGAGTAAACTACGCAGAATGTACCTACATTTCTACCTAATTTGCGGAACGACAAAAAATTTAATAGACATAACCTAACGAAACAACTTAAACGAACACCTACTTTTTCATAATACACGTCAAATTTACAGAAACGGCTCAAAGTGTGCTTCGCCTTGCTCAATACACAACCTCGCTCCTCGGAATATGACTTGTGTGGCATTTCGCACCATCATCGGTGTTATTGATGCGAAAACCGAGCTAACACGCTGTTCCATCTCGGCAACCATTGGGCAATCGGAGAAATACACTCTGTCCTTCACATAACCCCACAAAAAGAAGTCCAAGGGTGTGAGGTCAGGAGAACGAGCAAGCCATAGCACCGGTCCCATCCTTGTATTGAGGTAGCAAACATTTATAAATGAAAAATACAAAAACTATTAAAGTAAAATTATAAGGTAAAACAGGTACGTAGGCCTTAGGTAGGTAGGGTTAAATAATTTGGTTTCCTGACATGACAGCTTACTAGGGTTGACAAAATTTTTGGCTTCGATAAATAATTATATTTTTGCGGGGTATTTTGTAACAAGTTGTATATATGCTTTATAAAATATTTTACTAAAATAATTTAAAATTAAAAAATTCAAAATAAATTATTAAGAATAACTCAAAAACCATTGGTCAGACCATGATCAAATTTATATGAGTCACATGAAAAGCATCAGCTTTGTAATAAAAAAGAATCATTGAAATCGGTTCACCCAGAAAAAAGTTATGAAGGAGACACATAAAAATTAAAAAAAGCATACATTCAAAAGTCGAATTCAGTACCGTCTCTTTTTTGAAGTCGGTAGAAAAGCGTCTCCCTAATGCCACTCTACTGCTTTTATCACTACTACATACATTTTTCCGGAACATGCTTATCTTTTTAGTTTCTTTAATGTAACGGTCAACCAATTTGTTTATTTTGATCTTTGATATTCTAAAAGGGTAAATTTAATACATATACATTACTGTTTTCTTTTCCAGTGCCTTTAAAGAGTAATCAGGTATTAAATTCGATCAATAAAAAACGGGAAATAATTTCAACCGGTCAATTCAAAAGTACTTATTGGATTACGCTGACGATTTTGAAGTAAGGTCTTCGATAAAAAATATTTCCCAAATCATATAATTGAAGAAGCGGTCGAGCGGGACCAAGGCTCCAAAGTCTTTGCCAGAGATCTGTCTGCCAGAGACAGCCAACTGTCAAAGCTGAAGAACGAGTTTGGCAGCATCGTTTCCGGGGCACCTGAGATTTTGAGTGAGATTGAGAGGTTCTATGGACAGCTGTACACGTCATCGTTGGAGCCACACGCAAGTGTGAGTAACGATCCAAGAGCGAGTCTTATCCGACACTATTCCGAAGATATCCCGGACGTCAGTCTGAGCGAGATTAGAATGGCTCTCCAGCACCTTATAAAACGGCAAGGCCCCAGGCGAGGATGGAATTACAGCGGAGATTCTGAAAGCGGGTGGAAAACCGGTACTGGAAGTCCTTCAGAGGCTCTTTAAATCCGTCCTCCACGGTGGCATTACACCGGAGGCGTGGAGCAGAAGTGCGGTGGTCTTGTTCTTCTAGAATGATGACAATGCTCTCTTGAAGAACTACAGACCGATTTCCCTTCCAAGCCGCGTCTACGTGTTGTTTTCGAGAGTCATTACGAATCGTCTCGCACGCAGACTTGACGACTTCCAGCCTCCCGAACAAGCCGGTTTCCGAAAGGGCTTTAGCACTATAGACCATGTACATACCCTTCGGCAAGTTGTACAGAAGTCCGAGGAGTACAATTTGCCACTATGCCTGGCGTATGTAGACTATGAGAAAGCCTTTAGTTCCGTCGAAATTTGGGCGGTGCTGCAGTCTCTTCAGCGGTGCCAAGTTGACTGTCGGTATATCAAAGTGCTGAAGTGATTGTAAAGTAGGGCTACGATGGCTATCCGAGTACAGAACCAGAGTACGAAACCTATCTAATTGCAGAGAGGTGTAAGACAGGGTGCGTTATATTCCCGAAACTCTTCACCGCTGCTATGGAAGACGTTTTCAAGCTTCTGGACTAGAAAGGATACGGCATTAACACCAATTGCGAGTACATCACTCAACTTCGATTTGCCGACGATAAAGTCCTTATGGCAGAATCGCTGAGGACCTAAGAACTATGCTCAATGACCTCAATAGTGTCTCCCAACCGATAGGTCTTAAGATGGACATGGACAAAACAAAGATTATGTTTAATGTCCATGTCACACCTATGCCGGTAGTTGTTGGAAACACTAAGCTCGACTTTGTTGATGAGTATGTTTACCTGGGACAAATAGTCCGACTAGGTAAGTCCAACTTCGACCGAGAGGTCAATTGACGGATTCTACTCGGCTGGGCAGCGTTCGGGAAGCTACGACACATCTTCTCGTCAGACATACATCAAAACCTTAAAACGAAATTGTACAACCAGTGCGTGTTGCCAGTGATGACTTACGGATCTGAGACGTGGTCCTTCACTGCTGGCCGTATGAGGAAGCTCAAGGTCGCTCAGCGAGCTATGGAGAGGGCTATGCTGGGAGTTTTTCTGCGTGATAAACTTAGGATTGAGGATATCCACAGTAGAACCAGAGTAACCGACATAGCCAAACGGATTACTAAGCTAAAGTGGCAGTGGGCCGGCCATATAGCTCGAAGAACCGACAAGCGATGGGGAAGAAAGGTTCTTGAGTGGCAGCCTCGTACCGGTAGATGAAGTGTAGGGCGACCCCCCAAGAGATGTAGTGAAGACCTGGTAAGATGTAAGATGCAGAAAATTAATTAAACCTAACCTAACCTGAATAATAAAATGAAATTATATTAATTATGAAATTAAAATTAATTAAATTTTCAACTAGTATATTTATAAAGTACTCACTCATATTCTATCGCTATTTCTTCGTCACTTTTTTCATTAATAGATGCACTTTGTTCAATTTCCATATTACAAACACTTTATATACACGAATTTTACGAATACACAGCAGTGTGGAAACTACACAGACGGTCGAGCCATCAGCTGTCACCATCCATGGATGTGCGTAGCACGCTGTAACATAAACACACACTAACGTTCACGCAAGCGTCCTGCGCCGCCTAAACGAAACAGCAGGCGCAGGCATACATTTTTGCCGTGCCGTAGAAAGAAAGGGGGATACTTCCTCTCTTACGCTGCGCCGGCTGTCTACTCTCCGTCCATCTTACGAATTTTCGATCAGGTCACGTGTCCTGACGCGAGTTTAATATTTTTTACCCATTACAAAAAAGTGCACAACGCCGCTAAAGTTTTCACTTCAAAAATATGTGAAAAATTATGTGAGAACTAGTAATTTAAGTAATGTAGCGTTTAAAATATAATAAAAGTTATACATTGAATTTTATTGTTGTTTTATTATGTATCATTATTATTCAATTGTGTAGAGGAAAAAAGAAAAGACATTTATTGTTACAACGAATGTATTTATTGAAACTAATTATTTCGATTTTAGATTTTATCTGAATTTGAATTTAAATGTTTTAGTTTTTATTTCGATTTTAACTGAAAGCAACAACACACTTATATTTTATTGGAAATCAAACAATAATTTTGTTTTCAAAACACCATTTCTTAATACATAAAACATTTTTTAACGCACATATTCTCTTACGAGTAAAACAGTTATACAGTAAAGTATCTTTACAATAAAGTTCACAAAGAGTATTTAAATTGGGAGCTCCTAAGCAACTTATAACTATGATAGTATTATTTTCATCACAAATATCTTGCACCCATTTAATTTTTTCACATCCTTTTAAAAAAAATCTTTTTATCTTTCAAATATGTTTTTAAAATTCTGTGAAACTCTCTATAATCAATAAAGCCCTCACTCCATCGATACCCTCGGTAATTTTCAATCCAGCCAATTTGTTTTTTCTCTTCAGGAGATAGTGAAGTGAATGGGTAAGGAGGTTTAATTAGGAATATATTGGTGTACTCTAGAGTGGCTATAGCAAACTCCTTTACTATAAATTTATTTTTGCTATTTTTGAAGCCTTGAAGATCGACGATTATTATATTGCTATTCATGATATTTTCTTAACGATATTACTCAGTGGTTTGTATTCGAATATACAGTCGTTTAATATCAAGCAATAAGCGGTTGATATAGTTCAGATTTATAATTTCTTTATTTTATTATTTTATTTTCGGTTTATTATTTCGATTTTCGATTTTATCTGAATTTGAATTTAAATGTTTTTAGTTTTATTTCGATTTATAACTGAAAGCAACAACACATAGATAAGTAACACTGATTAAACTATTAAACTCAGTTTATTATAATAAAATATAGTTCAGACTTAGAATTTATTTATTTTATTATTTTATTTATGGTTTATTATTTCGATTTTCGATTTTATCTGAATTTGAATATAAATGTTTTAGTTTTTATTTCAATTTTAACTGAAAGCAACAACACATAGATAAATAACACTGATTAAACTATTAAACTCAGTTTATTATAATAAAATATAGTTCAGATTTAGAATTTCTTTATTTTATTATTTTTTTTATGGTTTGTTATTTCGATTTTCGATTTTATCTGAATTTGAATTTAAATGTTTTAGTTTTTATTTCAATTTTAACTGATAGCAACAACACAAAGATAAGTAACACTGATTAAACTATTAAACTAGCCCTTAGTTGGATAAAAAACTGGACGAACGTTGTGATAATCTTCTTTGATGCATGATACCAACTGGGTAACAGCGTTCCACGTTGGGGATTTCTCAGCGACAGCTGATTTAAAGCTGATCAGAGAGTGATGCGGAAGTTAGTGATGCGCACTTCGATGTAATATTCTCCTCGCTACGAAGGCTCGCTCCGGTGCATATATCCCGAACCTGTTCGGGATGATAAGTAGCTTTTTATCCAGGAAACAATAAAAATAATATTTAAACAAAAACATACTTGTGGCAGCACGGCCGTAGCTGTCGACCGTTCGGCAATCGTCGGGAGCCCTCGGCTGCGCTAGAGCAACCGGCTCGTTTTTCACCGCCTCGCCAGTCGATCTGACCGTCCGACGCCGTGAGGCCGCTCGTCCGCGCTCCGATCCGCGACTTTAAAACTTCTTGAAATAAACGGTTATTTAATATATGTGGTGTGTTGGTTATTCGCATCCCCACATATAATTGGTGACCCCGAGTTCTCAAAAAAAAAACTGTATAGTCGTGCAGTATGTGTGAACTGTGTCTTTCGGTTTAAATAAATTGACCGTTATAACGATGTCAAAGAGTGGAAATACGAAAAGTGACGAACAAGAAGTGTGTCGAGTGGCCATTTAGGTACCTCCATTTTGGCCGGACGAGCCCGCGCTTTGGTTTGTACAGTTAGAAGGACAATTTGTGCTTTCAAATATATCGCAGGACAATACAAAGTTTTACCATGTAATTGCTATAGTATGTGCCAAATCGATTGAGAAAAACGGACAATGACCTTTCGGTCGTTTAACCAGGGGTTACAAACCTTCAATATATAGGCACATTTTATATGTAGTACTTTCTTTATTTATAATGATTTTTTTATAATGATTGATATAATATATATTTATTAACTATTATTAAAAAGTTATGTGAAAGATCGCTGTAGAAGAAAAATCATCTATTGTTATAAAGTACTTTATTCATTTAACAACAAAAAACATTAATTTATAACACATATAAAGATTCGAGTGATAACGACACCGAATAAGTACGTACTTATGCAAAAGATAAAACTTTATTTTTAATATTATATAAGAACTTTATTTTTATTCGGTGCAATCATCACTCGTATCTTCACTTGATGAACTATCTGTAACATTAATTATAAAGCGATCTGCAGTTTGGTCAATTCTATCATCCATGCCACGCATTTTTTGTTCAACCTTAAGGACATGCTGAACACAGTTTTTCCATTTATCTGGCGTGATTTGAGTTAAACCATCTTTAAGTAAATTTTTAACATCTTTTAACTTGAAAGTTGTATTTTTTCGTGCAACGTACCCTTTCACATCTGCCCACACAAGTTCAATGGGGTTAAGCTCACAGTGATAAGGAGGTAACCTTACCACTGTGATGCTTTTTTCTTTTGCCATCTCGTCGGTGACGTAACTTCGATAGTTATCTTTAACTGCCTTTATTTTTTCCATTAAGTGGGTCTTTGTGTCCGAGGGCACGTATGCGATCTGTTTAGATTCTAGCCATTCCTGCATATTTTGTTTCCGCCAAGACATTGTTGGGGTTTTTTCTAAACGTCTGGAGTGGTAACTAGCGTTATCCATAACTATGACATCGCCGCTTTGCAGTTTTTCTATTACTTTTCTAAACCAGTCCTCGAAATGGAGAGCGTCCATACTCTCATGGTAGTCACCAGTAGATGATGATTCAAATACCCAATCACATCCCTCCAAAAAGCCATTTTCATTGCCAACGTGTACAACTATTAATCGCTTTCCTTTACCCGAAGGGGCTTTCGCGCCAGTAGAGTAGCCTTCTAACCGTGATTGACGAGAAGATTCAATTGTGGTGTCTTCCCATACCTTTCCCATAGTATGACCTGCGTTAATCCATGTTTCGTCAAGGTAAAAAATGTTACGTCCCTCGTTTCTTAATATTTGTATTTCTCTCAAATATCTGGTACGCCACAGAACTATCTCTGGGCAATCTATTAGACCACTTTTTCTGTTTCTCTTTATATATTTGAATTTTAAATGGCGCAACACACGTCGCAGGGAAGTTTTGCTCAAGTTTGGCAACTGGTCATCTTGATTTATACTGAGCAAAATTTTGTCTAAAGTCGGTAATTCTCCTGCAAGAAAGAACTGATGCACTTTCGCTCTTATAGCCGATTTATCAAAATCGTCCAACTTGTCAATTACAGACTTTTTTCTTTTATTAATTATTCCCTTTTCTGGTATTTTATGGGAATCTCTATACACGCTTAATACGCGATATATAGTGCTCTTGCTGACTCCTGAGATCTCCGAAACCTTTTCTACCATATTAACGTTTGAAGGATACACGTCTTCGGGCCAGGTGTTTTTGACATATTTGTATACATTAATGATAATCTCTTGTTCCCCGACCGACAAAGTGGTAGGTTTTCTCTTTTTTACTGGTGACGTTAAAGGTGCTCCAGAAGATGGGCCTGTAAATAAATGACAAAAATATACTACCATAGTACTACATCACATAAATACATATTGTTTTAGAAAATAAATACCACATGGTCACATAAAAAGAGCGCTTTAAGAAATAGAAAGGCTACGTCGTCGCATTTGTACCTATTTGTACGTACCTGCTACGTTTATTATGGGTCGGCGACGTCTCTTTCCACTTGATGTTGAAGGACCGGGTCCTTCACCAAATTCTCCTGAACTCATGTCGATTTAGTAACGACCGTCACAGTAAAACTAATATAACAGATTCAAAAAACAAAAACTTAACGATATAACAAATTTAACAGTAAAAACTCAACTAAAACAATGCAATGAATGCTATGAATTACCCGAGACGTACACACGCAAGCGCTATCCGAACACGAATGAAAACAAAATGGCGGACCGGCCCAAAAAAGGTGACGCATCTCTGGCTGCCATTGTCACGTTTCTTTTAGAACGAACTGACGTAACGCGCGTTTTGTTTATTTTAAAGGGATGAATTTGCAAAAGCTCAATATGGTGATTATATTGCTTCAAATATTTTTTTAATATGAAACTGTTATTAAATGAATTGCTGCGTTACTTACCATAAATTGAAATATAAAATATAACACATTTTTCGCGATGTACCGTAAGATTTTACTATGTTTATAGGAACCACAGACAATATTATTTAAGAAACAAAAAAACAAAACATATGTGCTGACCTAGAAGTGGGAATAATATCAATATTTAAATATTGTTATCACATCTAAATTGAGATTTTGTAAGTTACGCCTTTTGACACTCGGCACATATCTGAGGTCATTGTCCGTTTTTCTCAATCGATATGGCACATACTATAATCTCGATTATAAATACATATCGGAGGTTAAAGACATTATAACTAATCCACCGGTTGAAAATTAATACGAAAAGTTAAAAAAGGAGCTTATATCGAGGTTATCGGCTTCTCAAGAACAAAGAGTTCGGCAGCTTGTAGCACACGAGGAATTAGGAGACCGCAAACCTTCGCAGTTTCTACGGCATTTGCGCAATTTGGCTGGAACCGATGTCCCTGACGAATTTATCCGATCTTTATGGACGAGTCGCCTACCAAGTCATATTCAAGCTATCATAGCTACGCAGACAGATGTGAACTTGGATAATGTAGCTTTATTGGCGGATAAGATCAACGAAGTCACTCTCCAACCTCAGGTGCACCATATAGCCACACCGCCACACCACACCACCACTTCAGCCACACCGTCAACTTCGTCCGAATTTGAAGAATTAAAGCACCGCTTAGATGACTTATCTCGTCAGGTGGCCTCCCAAACAATGTTACGTTCCCGCTCTCGTTCCCGAGCACGTGGTCATCATCCCAGTGGTCAACGCCGCTCACGAAGCCGCTCTGCTACTGGCACGTGGAAGTGGTACCACCATTGGAGGTTTGGCAGCTCAGCAACTAAGTGTCGCTCCCCTTGCTCGTTTTCACAGGGAAACGACAAGGGCAGTCCATAATGGCGGCCGATGACTGCCGTTCACCAGGCCGCTTATTTGTGACAGACATTAAAACAAAAATACAATACTTAGTGGACACTGGTTCAGACTTAAGTGTATTTCCGTTGTGTAAATTATGTAGTAAGAGACTACATAAAACAAACTATGAGCTTTACGCAGCAAATGGCTCAGCAATCGCTACGTATGGTTGGGTTAATTTAACTTTAGATTTAGGCTTACGCCGCGCTTTTAGTTGGAGATTTGTGATAGCTGACGTCACAAAACCAATTATCGGCATAGACTTTCTTTCATTTTTTAATTTGCTCGTAGACGCTAGATACCACCGTTTAGTAGACAATACCACCTCTCTTGTTGCTAAGGCTTATTCTGCTTCATCATTTGCTTTATGCCAAATTAAAGTGTTTACAGGTACTTCACACTATCACAGCCTGCTGTCACAGTACCCTGAAATCACGCGGCCGTCTGGAGATCCTGCTGTACGGGAAGTGAAGCATCACACCGTCCATTTCATCCACACTACGCCTGGACCACCTGTCTTCTGCCGTCCACGACGCCTGGCACCGGATCGGCTCCGCATTGCCAAGCAGGAGTTCGACGACATGGTAAGAACGGGTATTGCCCGACGCTCTGACAGTGCATGGTCCTCCCCGTTACATTTAGTACCAAAAAAAGATAACACGTTTCGTCCATGTGGCGATTACCGTGCGCTCAATGCCCGGACAATCCCCGACCGATATCCGGTTCGCCATATAGGTAATTTTACACACAATCTTTTTGGCTGCCGAGTGTTCAGTAAAATCGACCTGGTGCGAGCGTATAATCAAATTCCGATCGCACCAGAGGACGTATGCAAAACGGCAATCGCTACACCTTTCGGCTTGTTCGAGTTTCCTTTTATGGGGTACGGATTACGAAACTCAGCCCAAACATTTCAGCGATTTATGGACGAAATCCTTAGGGACATAGACTTCGCTTTCCCCTACCTAGATGACATCCTGATTGCATCAAAAGATGAAGTTAAAGATGAGCGTCATTTGTGTATAGTCTTCGAGCGCCTTCGAGAGCATGGTGTTGTCATAAATACTGCTAAAAGCATCTTCGGAGTACCAGAGGTAGAATTTTTAGGCTTCATGGTCTCAGCAGAAGGTACGAGGCCCATAAAAGAAAAGGTCAGTGCTATTTTTAATTTTCCATTACCCAAAAATGTACGAGAGCTCAGAAGATATCTTGGTATGTTGAATTTTTATCGACGATTCATACCAAATGCTGCTCAAATACAGGCGCCGCTGCATCTTCTATTAATGGGAGAAAATGTAAAGCCATCTACGCTCATCACCTGGAATCCAAAACTCGAGCAAAGTTTCGCAGAAAGTAAGGCAAGTTTGGCAAATGCCAGTTTATTAGCTCATCCCGATCCGACAGCAGAATTGGCGATTTTTACCGACGCACCAGATACTGCTGTAGGAGCAGTTTTACAACAGAAGAATGACTCAGGCTGGATACCGTTAGCATTCTTCTCCAAAAAGCTTAACACAGCTCAAAAGAAGTATAGCCCGTATGATAGAGAGCTGCTAGCTATGTATGAGGCAATAAAATATTTTAAATTTATGATAGAAGCTCGATCTTTTACATTATTCACTGACCATAAACCACTTATATCAGCGTTTAATAAAAACTCACAGAATTTATCACCACGACAATTTCGATACCTTTATTACATATCACAATTTACTACAGATATCAGGTATATTAAAGGTGACGATAACATTGTTGCGGATGCACTTTCTCGGATAGACGCTATCTCAAACGTAATAGACTTACAAAAACTTAAAATTTCACAGGAAAAGGATAATGATCTTGTTAAACTTATAGAAGGCAATTCTTCACTGAAGCTGCAGAAAGTCGCCATTTCTGACTTCGGGAAGAAACTGTACTACGATATATCCGGTACGTCTCCTCGTTTATATTTGCCGTTAGAATTTCGTCGTGAAGCCTTTGATTCGATACATGGGTTAAGCCACCCAGGAGCGAAAGCTACAATCAAGTTGGTAGCACAACGGTACGTGTGGCCCAGTATGAAAAAAGACTGTAGAGAATGGGCACGCGCATGTATAGACTGTCAGCGCTCTAACGTCTTTCGACACACTAGATCGCCAGTACAACCTTTCTCGCCACCGTCCAATAGATTTTCGCACGTGCACATCGATCTAATTGGACCATTACCTGTTTCACAGGGTTATAAATATTGCTTTACGTGCGTAGACAGGTTCACACGTTGGCCCGAGGTAGTTCCTTTGGAGGATATAAAAGCCGAAACTGTGGCTAATGCCTTTACTCGTGGCTGGATCTCGCGTTTCGGATGTCCTCATAAAATAACCACGGATAGAGGAAAACAATTTGAGTCGCACATATTTAAAGAGCTATCTAAACCCACAGGTTCTCTCCACATCTCTACCACCGCTTATCATCCAGCAGCTAACGGCCTCGTCGAGCGCTTTCACCGACAACTGAAAAGTGCCATCATGTGCCACGCAGATAAGGACTGGTATGAAGTTCTTCCGCTAGTTCTTCTAGGAATACGCTGCGCCTGGAAAGAAGATATAGCAGCATCGGCTGCTGAGTTGGTGTACGGTGAGACGTTACGTTTACCTAGTGATTTCTTTATATCGAGCCTAAAACAAGTGACTGACTACACAGATTTCGTATCCAGGTTACGCTCACATATAAGATGTGTTGACAGATTGAAACCAGCCTATACTCTCAACGATTCTACGGAGCCCTCCGAAGAACTGCATAAAGAACCCAGCTCGGCCTACACCACAAAATCTGGCCGAAAAGTGAAGTTTACGGACTTCTACCGACCGTAAAGATCTCCGGGGGGGCTGATGTGGCAGCACGGCCGTAGCTGTCGACCGTTCGGCAATCGTCGGGAGCCCTCGGCTGCGCTGGAGCAACCGGCTCGTTTTTCGCCGCCTCGCCAGTCGATCTGACCGTCCGATGCCGTGAGGCCGCTCGTCCGCGCTCCGATCCGCGACTTTAAAACTTCTTGAAATTAACGGTTATTTAATATATGTGGTGTGTTGGTTATTCGCATCCCCACATACTGATAAGCAATGAACAATATTTATATTGCCTCCCACCCCGCATAAATATATTTTTATACGATGCTCATAACATGACTTAGTAGTCCAATTCACTAACAATGGTATTAATCACATCGATCGTCTTAGAATATAATTAAATACGTTTTTATTAAAAAAATTAACCTATGACTGATGATTTATTCACAACATCCAATCAAATAGAAAATGACTTTTCATCATGTGAATGGTAACTCAAACTATTAAAATTAAATAAGATTTGCTTACCTCAGAAACTGGAAAAGCTAAGAAGAAATATTTCATTTGGTAACTTTAGCATTGACCCGTATTAATGTTATTTGTAAGGAATATTTTTGCTTATTAACATTAAATGCTCATATGTGAAAAACACTTAACATAAATGTTTTCATGCGATGTCAAATTAACGTTGCGTCGTCAGCCGAAAACACCATTGGCGCCAGCCAGACGCTGTAATATGATATGACAGTGTTTTACAGGTAAACGTATGTATTTCACAATAATATGGAATTGGTTTAGCATATAGCGGTTAATGTACTTATTAAATTTAGATCCTTTATAAATATATCTTTGTTTAAAATTAATACTTTTTGAAGAAAAAATGAAAAATTGAAGAAAAAATTTCAATCTTGAACTCAATTTTATACTTTTCGTAATATCTCTAGATAGAATATAGTCTGGAATAACACCCAGGCTTTGTTGTTAAAGCGTATATATTGCCTACCCCTAAATTATTTACTAATTCTATAAAGTCTAAAAACTGGTATTACAGGCTTATGTTTATTCCTAGTGTTTAAAATGAACATATTTTTTCTTATGAAAGCTATTTATGTTTTTATGTACATACATTACATTTTCATAAATATATTTCGATGCTAAGTTAATATGTTTATTTCCTTAAAATTTTTCTCTAAGGGACTCTTTACAATTTAGGTTATAAATCATCCATATACCTATCTTTTGCAAACAAATATGACTTCAATGTCAGTCGCATTATCCCATAGTAAGATTCCATTCCAGAAAGAAAGATAACGTGTGGATGGATAAAGATGTACAAAGGGTTGTGCAAGAAAAGAAGAAAGCGTGGTTGGATTGGTTAGCAACAAAAGCTAACCAAAAAGTGCAAAAGGCAACGGATGACGAGATTAAGGAAGCAAGAACGAAGTATAAAAGATTGAAAACAGCAGCGAAAGAAATTGTGTCTAGAAAGAAAGAAGAACGAAAGGATGATTTCGATAGGAGGCTCACTAAAGATTTCCAGTCAAACATTAAGTTTTTCTGGAAAACCATCAAAACAGCCAGAGGAAAAACTTCTACCTCGGAGCTGAGTACAATCAGGAGTCAAGATGGGAGCATTATAAAAGGAGAAGAATGTGTGTTAAAGAGATGGAAAGAGTATTTTGAAAGTTTGTTTGAAAGAGAGGAAGTGCAGGTACAGCATCTGCCACCTTCCACGGAAACTAATGTAAATGTTGATGAAAATGAGATAAGCATGGATGAAATAGTGAAAGCGTTGAAAAGTATGAGATTAGGTAAGGCTGCAGGGTATGACAGGATTACCACCGAGATGCTGAGGGCTGGACAGGGCTTTGTGGCTAGTCAGCTGTACCACCTTTTCAATCTGTGCTGGCGAAATGGGCAAGTACCGGGAGACTTGTGCAAAGCCGTAATCGTGCCATTGTATAAGGGAAAAGGGTCACGGCAGGACTGCATAAATTACCGTGGTATAAACCTTCTCAGCGTCGTCGGTAAATTGTATGCAAAAGTGTTGATTGAAAGGGTTGTGAATGAAACAGACGAGAAAGTATGGGATGCACAAGCGGGATTTAGAAAGGGAATGGGATGTACGGATCAGGTCTTTTCCTTGCGGTGCATAGCCGAAAAGTGTTTGGCTAAAAAAAAAGAAAGTCTACTGCGCGTTCGTAGATCTAGAAAAGGCCTATGATAGAGTGGTGAGGAATGAATTGTGGTCAGCACTGTCCGTGAACGATGTGAGCAGTATCCTCATACGAGCATTGCAATCTCTTTATAGGGATTATAGTGCTTGTGTAAGGATAAACTGGGCATACACTGAATGGCTTAATATCGAAAAAGGTGTTAGACAGGGATGTGTAGCGTCACCGTGGCTGTTTAGTCTGTTCAATTTTTTTTTCGGCGGTAGATGTGTAAAGTAGACAGTGTGCTCCTTATTTATTATAAATTAAAATTGCTTTTATGGAGTAATTACTCTTTATTTTTACATTCAGTTGTAGGTTACTTACATATACATTCAGTGACATAAAAGGTGTAGAGTTTTATGTTCAAATAATTTTTTGTCCTACCTATCCACCGGCTAACCTCTAAACACATTTTCACTGCACTTCAAAATGGCTTCATATGATCTCATAGTTGAAAAACAGCTGACTATTGAGTCAAATATAATGAAAAAACTATCTGAATTTGAATCCCAGTTAAAACCAGCTGCATCACAAACAACATTGACACGTCTTCAAGAAGAGTTCCAGGAATTTAAGGCCCAAGTCTGGAGTATAATGGGTCTCCTTCGTCAACAGATTTCAGAGTGCTCAAAGTCCATGGACATAATTGAAATGAGACACAGAAGGAAGTATCTTTTGTTTCATGGTATTCCAGAAGATACCACAGGCGACTTGTCAAGCTTTATTGGTAATGTGTTCTCTGATAAACTTAAAATTCAAGACTTTATTTCAAATGCTCTGAGTGTGTGCCATCGTTTAGGTAAATTAGTTGACGGCAAATGCAGACCAGTCTTGGTCCGCTTCTCAGATTCAGCTGTGAGGTCAACAGTGTGGAAAAAGAAGGCTGGACTTAAGGGCACATCAATTGTAGTGTCAGAGTTCCTCACACGTCATCGACAATCTCTGTTCATGCTTGCTCGAAAGCGTCTGGGCATCCGCAACTGCTGGACTGTTGACGGAAATATTATTATAAAGACTCAAAATGGGTTACGCCATCTCATTACTACTGAGGAAGACCTTTCGGCTGTTGTTGGTGCTTCAGACAATGAATATAATGATGCTGTCAGAGGCGAGAAGTGTCCATCTGCTTCCGCCGTACCTGCGGCCTCATCTGACCAGCTGTCGAAGGCTAAGAGATCCGCTAGACATAAAAAATAATCCTCATTGTTGTATGCATACTTTCTGTGTAGTTTATATTCACTTCCAACAATTCGCACTTCATGTTGTCACTGTTCATTACATATTTCCTTAAAGGTACTTTTGTTTGTGGATCTATAGGTATGTGAATTTCTTTCTGTGGTGGGTACCTTTATAATTTTCTTGAATGTTTTTATTTAAAAATGTTACTTTTGCTAACATAGTTCAGTATGTTATTAATGTCAACAATATTCAGGGCACATATCTGACACTGAGATATTGTCAGTGTCATGATATGTAAGCTGTCAGAGATAGGCAAAGATCGCACGACCATACAGCTTTTTTTATTGTATTACTTTTGTTAGCTTATTCCTCACTGTCATTCAGTTATTGCATTGGATTTTGTTTTAGCCATATCAATAATTTTCAGGCCATTTTTAGTTAATTTTCTTTTTAATTTTATTTTTAGTTTGTTTTCGAATATTGTTTTTAATGTGTTTCTCCTAAGTTTTTATTTAGTAAGTAATAAGTTATTTATGTTTAGGATATCGTACTAAAGTTTCACTAAATAATTACTAATTTGTAATAATCGCTTGCTTGATTTCACTATCTGAGTTTTTAATACTTATGTTGTTGATTTGTTATTTGTGATTAATATGTCCAGATTTCTTTCTTTTTTTTTTTGCACTAATTGAAAATAAAATAATGTTGTTTAAATATTCTGTTATGGTTAACCGGCGGGATTGGTAGTAGACATAATATTGCCTTTTTTATTTTATTTTTTTATTATAATATATACGTGTTATTTTGATATTTACTTATATTTTATATTGTACTTATTTATGTATATTTGTTTATAATGTCCGATGATGAATCATTCTATTCTGCTAACGATTCTTCAACAAGCTTTGACTTTTTCGATGAGCCGGAAACTCTCCGCAACGTGCTTGATAAATCTTTAGAACATCTCCCCTCTTCTTTTAAAGTCTGCCATTTGAATGCACAGAGCATACCCTCTCATTACTCCGACCTTTTAGATACTTTCACTTCTGTCTCTTCAAATGTGCAGGCCATTCTAATTTCTGAAAGCTGGCTGAAGCCCTCTCTTTCAAATGTTTCTTACAGCTTACCAGGCTTTGTCTTGATTAGAAATGATAGATTAGGCAAGGGTGGGGGAGGTGTTGCAATTTATCTACGGTCCGACTTACGTTATTCTGTAATTGCATCCTCACCTTCACAATACTCTGCTTCGGCTGAATATTTATTCTTGGAAATTCAGGTGGGGCGTTCCAAATTAGCACTTGGGGTTGTTTACTGTCCTCCTTCTGTTGATTATTTCTCCAGCCTAGAAACGGTCTTAGAATCTGTATTTGCAGACTATACACATCACATTATTATGGGCGACTTCAATACTGACCTCCTCAAAACTTCTTTGCAATCAAGTAAGCTTATAAATATCTTGTCTTCAGTAAATTTATCCATCCTTCCCTGCTCTCGTACTCACCATAACCTTGACTCCCCGGATACCTGGCTAGATCTAATAATCGCGTCCTGTCATGATCTAGTCAATAAATATGGTCAGTTGTCAGCTTCCGGTTTTTCGCGTCATGATTTGCTTTAACTTGCATATAGGTTGAAGTTTGCAAAAGTTGAACCCGAGATACTTTTGGTTCGTTGTTACAATAAAGTTAACCCAACGAAGCTTCTGATTGATGCAAAGGCCATCGACTTCTCACCTGTGTATTGTGCGTCATCAGTTGACGATAAAGTATCTATTTTCACTAAATTAACACTGAAACTGTTTGATGCGCATGCACCGGTGAGATCTATTAGGGCTAAGCGGCCTCCAGCTCCGTGGATAACGAAGGGAGTGCACATGGCGATGACTCGACGTAACCGAGCTTTCAGAAGGTTTAAGCGTGACAGGAGCAATGAGAATTGGGACTTGTACAAAATTGCTCGCAATCGTTGCAACCAAATGGTAAGGGCGGTAAAGCGTCGTTACTTCTTTGACAATATAGCTAGCGCTTCTCCGGCAGATACTTGGAAATTTCTTAATTCTCTTGGCCTATGTAAATCCTCCACTATGAAACATAATATCCCGTTATTTCTAAATGACTTAAATTCCTATTTTTCAACAGGTTCTTCACTCTCTCCAGTTATTAAGTCCCAGTCAATCTTAGAAATTAATTCCAAGGCCAAACCTTTACAAATACCCTTCTTATTCTCGCTTGTCTCTGTTAACGATGTTCGTAAAACATTTGCTTCTAATAAATCAAAAGCAGTGGGTTGTGACAATGTGAGTCGTGCTATGATATCTTTAGTTCTCGAACTCTTTCTTCCAGTCATTACTCACATCATTAATTTTTCTCTGTTGTCAGGGGTATTTCCTTCTTTGTGGTGTAAAGCCTATATAATTCCGCTTCCTAAAATTTCAAACCCCTTGCAACTCAATAATTATAGACCTATTTCTATTCTTCATTTCTTATCAAAGATCCTGGAGTCTATAGTTCACCAGCAAGTATCAGGTTTTATATATAATAATAACTTGCTCACTCAATTTCAGTCGGGCTTTCGTCCCGGCCATAGCACCACCACTGCACTTCTTAAAGTTACAGAGGACATTCGGGAAGGCTTGGAGAATAGAAAGGTCACTGTGCTTGTTCTCGTGGACTTTTCTAATGCCTTCAACATGGTTGACCATGATATTCTCCTCGCTATGCTCGGTAATCTAAACTTCTCCTCCATTGCTTTAAATTGGTTCTCTTCCTACCTTTGTGGTCGCTTACAAGCTGTTCGAGTTGGTAATCATTTGTCTGACTGGTGTCAACTTGTATCTGGTGTGCCACAGGGTGGAATATTATCTCCTTTATTGTTCTCTATTTTTAATAACTTCCTTTCCTCTCATCTTTGCTGTTCTTACCACTTCTACGCCGACGATTTGCAAATTTATACTCAGACTAATGTTGATCACATTAATAATGCTGTTATCAATATTAATACAGATTTATTAAATTTAAGCAATTGGGCTAGCAAATTTGGCATCCAAGTGAATCCTAACAAATGCCAAGCAATTTTAATAGGAAGTGCTCGTCAGTTATCTAAACTTGATATTTGTTCTGTCGCTCCTGTCATGTTTGATGGATCATGCATCCCTTATTCCAGCACTGTAAAAAACCTAGGCCTCTGTATGGACTCAACTCTCAATTGGTCCACTCACATTCAAACAATAAGTGCTTCAGTTATTGCTAAGTTGAGTGCCCTAAATCGCCTTAGAAACTTCCTTCCGGTCAAGGTAAAGATAACTCTGGTGCAGTCTCTTATTTTGCCCATTATTGATTATGCTGATGTGTGTTGTACTGATCTTAATGAGAACCTTCTAGACAAGCTGGATCGTCTCGTAAATAACTGTGTCCTATTCATCTTCTGTCTTCGCAAGTTTGACCATGTTTCCTCCTTTAGATTTCAGCTAAATTGGCTTCCCATTCGCCAACGGAAGCAAGGCAGGACACTTCTCACACTTTTTTCTATTTTATTCGACAATCGTTGTCCCGACTATTTGAAACGTAAGTTTCAATTTCTACCTGATACGCATAAAAGATCTCTACGTTCTTCGGAGACTCTTACGCTCTCCATTCCACTTCACCGTTCCGGTTTCTCTTCTTCGTCGTATAATGTACGAGCTGCGCGACTTTGGAATGCACTGCCTGAAACATTGAGACAACGCTCCAACAAAGTAACATTTAAAAAGTATGTTAAAGAACATTTTTTGAAAGTCGTAATGAATTCCTAATTTGGCGTCATCATATTAGTTAATCTGTGTTAGTATCTAATTTCATCATCATATGTTTTTTACGTATATATGTATATTTGTGTGTATATATGTATTTATATGTGTATATGTGTATATATATATATGTGTGTATTTGGTATGTATATATATATATATATATATATATATATATATATATATATATATATATATATATATGTATGTATGGTATATGTATTTTTTTACCTTTATGTTTATATGCTATAATTTCTAAATTCATTATATTTCTTATTCTTTACTGTTATGTATTATAATAACCGCCTTCGATGTTTTTCCACTCCTCAAGGTTGACAGGCAGAGAATGCTTTAAGCATTATGTCCGCCTTTTGTACTTACATATTTTATAAGGTTCAAAAAAGTTAAATAAATAAATAAAAAAATTGTTTGACGGATTTAAAAGAGAATGAAAAAGGGTTGAGAATGAATGAGTTACTCGTCAAATGTTTTCTCTATGCTGATGACCAAGTATTACTTGCGTCTTCGGCCGAGGAGTTGCAGGAGATGGTAACTGCTATGAGTGGAGCTTTTGTTAGAAAGGGAATGAAGATGAATGTAAGGAAGACGAAAGTGATGGTGTTTGAAAAAGATGAGGCAGTGACAGACTGCAATATCGTGATTGAACATGAACAAATTGAACAGATGAAAGAGTTTGTGTATCTGGGTTCAAAGTTTAGAAGAGATGGAAAATGTGAGAGTGATATCGAAAGAAGAGTGAATGCAGAAAGCATGGTGAATGGAGCTTTGCACTCCTTTATGAGCAGTCGGAAGGTGTCTAACAAGGCTCGTTTGGCTATGCATGAGGGGGTGTTGGTTCCTACACTCATATACGGAAGTGAAAGTTGGATATGGCAGAAGAAACATGAAAGCAGAATAAATGCAGTTGAGATGAGAGCATTAAGAAGTATGATAGGAGTTAAACTGACTGACAGGATAAGAAATAGTGAGATAAGGAAACGTTGTGGTCTGAAAGAAGATGTAGTGACAAAAATTGAGAAAGATATGCTGATATGGTTTGGCCATGTCGAGAGAATGAATGAAGAATGATTGACGAAAAAAGTGTATAAGGCGAGTGTGAATGAAAGTGTTGGAAGGGGTAGACCTAGGCGGACATTTCTAGACCAAATCAGGGACGTCTTGAAAAAAGGCCAAGTCAAGAGTACCCTAAACCGTAGAGCATGTATGAAGGGAATAATGAAAGTGGACGAAGCAAAACAAGTTTGTAAGGATCGTAGCAAGTGGAAAGAGGCGTGATTATATGTATGTATGTATGTAAGATTCCATAAGACATTACGCTATGAATGTAACTACATGCTTATCTTATTAATTACGTTTGTACGTGGTAAAACCATACTGCAGCTATACTAATAGTATAGTTGTAAACGAATGGGTCAGCTCGACCGGGAAAGGACCACGCTCTCACAGAATACCAGCGTAAAATAGCAGCTTAACGCTGCTGTGTTTCGTATGATGAGTGTAGAGAA
This sequence comes from Parnassius glacialis, assembly GCA_033319125.1. Taxonomy (NCBI): domain Eukaryota; kingdom Metazoa; phylum Arthropoda; class Insecta; order Lepidoptera; family Papilionidae; genus Parnassius; species Parnassius glacialis. The sequence goes on along the minus strand of JAVANC010000024.1, from coordinate 6,564,645 downwards.
CCAGAGACCCTTTTTACTGGAAAAAAAAGCATTCCATCTTAATCCTGAAGGGTGAAAACGCATCTGCATTTTGATTTGCAAACGAGGATAGGTGTAGATGCCTATGGACCACAGCAACCACTTGCCATCAGGGGACTGTGTGCTCGTTTGTCACCCTATCCTATAAAAAATGCTTTTGAACTAAAGCTGATGATAAAGTTAATCTTCAGCAACTTTTTCAAGTTTTTTAATTATTAACACGATTGAAATAACGTTAGTTCATTAAAACCTATCAGCCAATACGGACAAGTTAACAAAACCGTTATGAAATTTCTCAAACAAAAAGAATCACTTAAATTAGAATGTATCTGTCCTGCACCAAAAAATAAGGTTAAATGTCATGGGAGCTTATTGCCAAGTACGATACGTAGTATTGTCCATCTAATTGCGGAAAAACTAACTTAGTTATCAGCTTAATGTTACATCAGAATGGACCGCGTTTTCGTAATCTTTATGTATATTCAAAGTCTTTATATCAACCTAAATACTTATTTTTAGAAATAGTACTGCAGAATGTGGAAGGTATATCGTATTACAAGTATAATCATAATAGCGAAATTATGAGTCCACACGAAGCTTCGCCTAACTCAATTATAATATTTGACGATGCAGCTTGTGAAAATCAGAACAATATACGCGATTATTTTGCCATGGGTCGACATAAGAACATTTACTGTTTTTATATTAATCAAACGTATACTAAGATTCCTAAGCAACTAGTTAGAGATAACGCTAACCTGATCATATTGTTTTAAACAAGATGACTGAGACACATTTATGACGAGCATGTAGGGTCTGACATAACATGGTCTCAGTTCCGGGAAATGTGTTTGTGACGCCTAATAATTATTGTTAATAAATAATAATTAAATTCATTATAAAGACATTTAAAAATGTCTTAAAAATTATATTTTAAACAATTAAAATGCAAATAATAAGCATAAAGTTCAAATATATTCATTTGGAATATTGAATATTATAGTATTAGTAAACGCATAAAGTCCTTATGGCAGAATCGCTGGAGGACCTAAGAACTATGCTCAATGACCTCAATAGTGTTTGCCAACGGTTACGTCTTAAGATGAACATGGACAAAACAAAGATCATGTTTAATTTCGTTGTCACACCTATGCCGGTAGTTGTTGGGAACACTAAGCTCGAAGTTGTTGACGAGTATGTTTACCTGGGACAAATAGTCCAACTAGGCAAGACCAACTTCGACCAAGAGGTCAATCGACGGATTCAACTCGACTGGGCAGCGTTCGGGAAATTACGGCACATCTTCTCGTCAGGTATACCTCAAAACTTAAAAACGAGACTGTACACCCAGTGCGTGTTGCCAGTGATGACATACAGAACTGAGACATGGTCCTTCACTGCTGGCCGGATGAGGAAGCTCAAGGTCGCTCAGCGAGCTATGGAGAGGGCTATGCTCGGAGTTTATCTGCGTGATAAACTCAGAAATGAGGATATCCGCAGTAGAACCAAAGTGACCGACATAGCCCAACGGATTAGTAAGCTGAAGTGGCAATGGGCCGGCCATATAGCTCGAAGAACCGACAACTGATGGGGAAGAAAGGTTCTCGAGTGGCAGCATCGTACCGGCAGGCGAAGTGTAGGGCGTCCCCCCACTAGATAAAGTGGCGACCTGGTAAGATATGCAGGAAGTCGATGGATGCAGGTGGCTCAGGACCGTGCTTTGTGGCATTCTTTGGGGGAGGCCTATGTTCATCAGGTACTTGTGAAGGGCTGTAATGATGATGATGATGAAACGCATAAATTGTCCCTAAAAATGTCTAAATTTATTAAAACTCTGCTTAAAATATTCAAAATGTATCAAATCATATAAATACAAGTCGATTATATTGCAATAATAAAGATAAATAACATTTGTAATGGATGAAAATGGATCAAAATTTTCTAAGTAGATGAAAGAGTTCGTTTCGTCTGGTGAGTGCAGGTGGCCGGAGGCCCAATTCCCCCCCCCCCCCCCTCCCATCAACATGGTAGCGGAATTATACAATAGACTACCCCAGGAGGGTATCAGTACCCCTGGAGAATCCCTCGCTGAGCATCCACGACCATGTTATTCCAATCCTGAGCGTGGGTGCTCAGGCTGCCCCGCGTATTCTGGGGGAGGGTAAAATTCCGCTCAAAAACATAACTGCTCGGGGCAAACTGAGCAACAATACCATATTATAAAGACACCAAGTAGGCTATCCCCGGCCAATCCGCGATATAATTGCCTACTGTCTCAGGGTTGTCACTGTCACCAAATCATTACTTTAAAGCCCGGCCCTTGCCAAAAATAATACATCTCTGTATAACTAATTCAGTGATCATTAATCGATAAAGTTCAACAATCGTTCTCCTAACAAATACAGAAATGTATTAAGATTCAGAGCAGTATTATTTATAAAAAAAGGGATAAAATAAACCGGCGGGGCGGTATGTGAGCTCGTGTTTAAATTTTTTACTTAGTACTAGTTACTTTTATTTTTATTAGGCATAATATAGTATTTGCACACATAAAGGACCATATTAATTTTTATTTTTAATTAATACAAGCATATATATATTGAATCACACATTTATTACAAAATTACAAATTAGCTACAGAAAAATATTTTCTTCGGTTTCGACTATTACAAAACGCCTTGTTATTAAACTTTAATATGTAATATATCCGCATCCTTATAAATAACTTTTGCAAATATAATTAATTACGATTTTATAACCGTAAGTAGGTACTTAGTTACTTTTCTTCCTCTGTCTGATAGACAACTAATACAACAAAAATATGTAAGTATCTCATCTCATCTCATCGTCAAAAAAAAATTATATGCTATAATAAGTGACTCGATTACCTGTCCTGTTCAATAGGTAATCTGAACAGAGACAATTCTGGAATCGATGAATTATTAAGACTGGGTGTCTTAATAAACACACAGCAATACGTTCTCCTGCGATTATCACACATTTTTCATTCATTTAGCGGTGTCAAAGGCCGTGACGCTCGAACCTCGTGCGGTGTTAGTCCCGACTGGCGCAGTGAGAAACACTTCGAGATTGTGTTTAAGTGTGCGTGCGGCGCCTCATAGATACTATGGCGCACACATACAAGCCGCGCGCAGCGCGTTTGTATGAAGATAACGTACTTCCCTCTCTTTGTACTATGACAATACCAAGGTGACCCCTGCCCCGCTATTCGCGAATTTCTGCAACATCAGGGGACTTCACTCTAACCTAAACGCTGTCCACTACCATCTCGAGACGGCGAAGCCGGCCTTGCTCTTCCTGACCGAGACGCAGGTTTCCTCTCTGGCTAATATTTCGTATCTCTCCTGCCCGGCGTACAAATTGGAGCACTTCTTTGTGCTACGGGCTGTAGTTTGCGTGTATGTCAGAGAGGACATCTGTTCTCGACGCCTCGGCAATCTTCAAAATTCGGACCTGTCCATAATTTGGCTAGTCGTAGACAGCGACGACCATCCGCGGGTCTACGGGTGCCTCTATAGGTCCCATAGCGGTAATGCCGAAACAGACCGACTCATCGACCACGTCCAAATGGCTACAGATTCCTTGCTACAACAGGTCCCATCCGCAGAGATCGTTATGCTTGGCGATTTTAACGCCCACCATGCCGAATGGCTCGGTTCACGTTTAACCGATCATGCGGGGAGATCTGTTTATGACTTTGCCTTGGCATATGGTCTGACATAACTGGTTACTTCGCCTACGCGGATTCCAGATGTGGAGGATCATACACCTTTCCTGTTGGACCTTCTGCTGACCTCTCATCCGGACGGATATCAGGTTTCCGTCGATGCCCCTCTCGGCTCTTCGGACCACTGTCTGATCTGGAGTATGGTGCCACTCACGCTCCCTTCGCGGTTGCGTTCTGCAGGTTGCCACCGTGTTTGGCATTACAGGTCGGCGGATTGGGACGGAATGCGGTCTTTCTTTGCATCCTACCCATGGGGGCGGGTTTGCTACTCGCCGGATAATCCCAGCGCTGTTGCTGTCTCTGTCACTGATGTGGTGTTACAGGGAATGGAACTATTTATTCCATCATCTGTGGTACCCATCGGAGGCAGATCTCAGCCTTGGTTTGGTCGCTCCTGTAGAACTGCATTACGCAGTAAGCAGGAGTGTTATCAAGCCTGGGCTGCGGCTTCGGCGACTCGGGACGTAAACACCAGTATACTTAAAAAGAAGTATAACTTCGCCTCCAGGTCCTTCAAACGAGTTATTGCCAAGGCAAAGTCAGAGCACATAGGCAGAATTGGCGAGAAACTAGTTCGCCTTCCTTTGGGAACCCGTGCATTCTGGTCTCTCGCCAAGGCTGTCCAAGGGAATTTCTGTAAGCAATCACTACCATCTCTGCACAGGGGGGACGACTCACTGGCCCAAGACGCAAAAGACAAAGCCGACCTTTTAGGCTCCCTTTTTGCGTCCAACTCGACTCTTGATGACGGGGGGAAAACACCGCCGACCATCCCGCGGTGTGAGTGCTCCATGCCGGATGTGCTATTCTCACAGCGCTTGGTTCGCATAGCACTTCTCTCCCTGGACATCCAGAAGTCGAGTGGGCCTGACGGAATCCCCCCAATTGTGCTGAAGACGTGTGCTCCGGAGTTGGCATCGGTCCTAACGCGTCTTTTCCGGTACTCCTACTCCCAAGGCGTAGTCCCGAATTCATAGAAGACAGCTTTTGTCCACCGGATCCCTAAAAAAGGCGACCGCTCAGACCCGTCCAACTATAGGCATATCGCGATCACCTCCTTGTTCTCCAAAATAATGGAATCCATTATTAACTGCCAGCTCATCCGGTACCTTGAGGATCACCAGCTGATTAGTGACCACCAATACGGTTTTTGTCGGGGTCGATCAGCTGGTGACCTTCTGGTCTACCTGACCCATAGATAGGCGGAGGCAGTAGAGTCCAAGGGCGTTGGCCGTTAGTCTGGACATTGCGAAGGCCTTCGATCGGGTTTGGCACAAAGTGCTTCTTTCGAAGCTCCCTTCCTATAGGCTTCCCGAGAAATCGTGCAATTGGATCACCAGCTTCCTTGCAGATCGGAACATCAAGGACGTTGTAGACGGTGCATGTTCTGACTACAAGCCTATTAACGCTGGTGTTCCACAAGGCTGTGTGCTATCACCAACGCTGTTTCTTCTGCATATCAATGATATGTTGCTAACCGGTAACATTCATTGCTATGCGGATGACAGCACTGGTGATGCTCTATACACCGGCCGTGCTAATATTTCTCGGGAAAACGTCTCCGAGTACCGGAACAAACTTGTGTCTGAAGTCGAGTCTATGCTGGACAAAGTCTCGGACTGGGGGCGACTAAATCTAGTCCAGTTTAATACACAGAAGACAAAAGTTTGCGCGTTTACCGCTAAAAGGAACCCCTTTGTCGTATCTCCTCAGTTTCAAGGCACATACACAAGGCACGGCGTCGACATATCGAGTGACGTGCAGTTTCGTGGTCACTTGGAGAGAAGGCCAAATTGGCCTCTAAAAAGCTTGGCGTGCTCAGCAGAGCGGGACAGTATTTCATGCCGGCACACCGCCTGCAACTTTACAAGGCGCAGGTTCAGCCTCACATGGAATACTGTTCCCATCTCTGGGCAGGGGCTCCCCAGTGCCAGCTCCTTCCACTTGACCACATCCAGCGCAGAGCGGCTTGAATCGTCGACGACCGAGCCCTTTCCGATCTGCTCGATTCATTGGCACTGCGAAGAGATGTTGCATCCCTTTGCATTTTCTTTCGCATCTACCATGGGGAGTGCTCTGAGGAATTTGTCGGATTAATCCCAGCCGCCAAATTTCACGAACACACATCGCGGCAGAACTCCCGATACCATCCACACCATCTGGATGATTGGCGGTCCACCACTGTGCGATTTAGAATATGTTTTCTTCCTCGCAGGACTTCCTTGTGGAATCGATTACCATCAGCGATTTTTCCGGACCGATACTACTTAGGAACCTTCAAGAAAAGAGCGTTCTCCTTTTTAAAAGGGCGGCAATGCATCTGCCATTGCTTCCCTGGTGTTGCAGTTGTTCATGGGCGGCTGTAGTCACTTACCATCAGGTGAGCCGCATGCTCGTTTGCCCCCTCTCCGATAAAAAAAAAACACATACCCAAGGTTGTACATATATATATGGGGTGGTCGGCTGATCGACTGCTTGTACGAAGGTTGCACAATGACTAGTCCTATATTAGGGACTTATCATAGTAAGGTCTAACGAACCAAAGCATTAATATAGAAGGTCTCTATGATGCATAAGCATTATGATAGCAGAGTTATGACTTGAAGTCCCATATGAATAAGACATACAATAGTATGGTCTATGATATAAAGCAAATATGTGGAAGGTCTCAAATATGTAAAAGCATTATATTGAAAGAAATGGGACTTGAAAAGGATTATTATAGTGGCGTGTAGGTTGCTTCGCAGCCTCCGAGACCGAGGTAAACTTGGACTCGCTAACCGATGTGTCCTAGAAACAGAAACAGAAACAGAAACAGAAACTTTTTTATTCAATATAGATTATAAATAATGCTTATTGAAAGTCACTGCTTTGTATAATTACCACTGGTTCGAAAAAAAAACCTCTGTCCTGGGAAGAACCAGCAAGAAACCCAGCGGGACTTTTTTTTTTAAATAACAGCTTACAATCATGTATGTTACACAAATTAACAACACAACAAATTAGAAATAGCTTGGTGGCGATCACCTCATTTCCAGGGGTTATTATCATCTATAAATTCTTTAATACTATAATAACCCTTTTTATACAAACTTAGTTTAATAAAGTTTTTGAACTTTGAGCAGGTCAAATTTTGTATATTTTCTGGAATTTTGTTGTAGAAGCGTATACATCGCCCCAAGAATGAATTACTGACTCGATGGAGTCGAGTAACCGGTACTACTAGCTTGTGTCTGTTCCTAGTATTTACAGAATGAATATTACTTATTTTTGTAAAACTACTTTTATTTTTGTGTACGTACATTACATTTTCATAAATGTATTGAGAGGCCAAAGTTAATATATTAATTTCCTTAAATTTTTGTCGCAGCGACTCTTTAGGCTTTAAATCATAAATTGCTCTTATGGCCCTCTTCTGTAAAACAAATATAATTTCAGTGTCAGCTGCGTGTCCCCATAGCAAAATACCATACGACATTATGCTATGGAAATAGCTAAAGTAAACTAGTCTAGCTGTTTCAACACTAGTTAGACTTCTAATCTTTTTTACGGCATATGCTGCAGAACTAAGTCTGCTTGCTAGTTTTGATATATGGGGGCTCCATTGAAGCTTCGCGTCTAGTGTGATTCCAAGAAAAATGGTGGTATCTACAAAACTCAGTTTCTCCCCATTTAAAATTACATTAGTATTTAATTGTTTGACATTTGGAGTCATAAATTTCATACATTTCGTTTTAGTGCCATTTAAATGCAAATTATTAACATTGAACCAATTTACTAATTTAGATATAGCATTATTTACTTCGTCATATTTAAGCAATTGTCGACTTAATTTGAAAATTAAAGAAGTGTCATCTGCAAATAATACTATATCATGGTTATCTCCTACTATGTAAGGTAAGTCATTAATGTATACAAGAAACAGAAAAGGGCCTAGAATTGAGCCTTGAGGCACGCCCATCTGTACCATCGACCCGGAAGAACTCATACTGTTAATGACAACTTTTTGCGTTCTCTTACTTAAATATGAAATAATTAATTTAAGAGCATCACTTCTTACACCGTAGTGTTTAAGTTTCCTGATTAATGTTTCATGGTGAACACAATCGAAGGCTTTGGATAGGTCACAAAATATACCCAAAGCATCCTGTGAATTCTCCCATGCATTAAATATATATTTAATCAGCTCAACACCGGCATCACTTGTCGAGCGACCCCTTGTGAAACCAAATTGATTTTTATGAAGTAAATTATTTATATTAAAGAAATTTAACATTTGATGAAGAATAATTTTTTCAAAAATCTTACTAAGTGTTGGTAGTACAGAAATAGGTCTAAAATTAGCGGGGTCTAATGTACTACCAGATTTAAATAAAGGTATTACTTTACTATACTTCATTAAATCAGGAAACACACCAGATTCGATACTAGTATTAAAAATAATAGCTAAATGAGGCGCGATTGTATCTATTATAGACGCAATAACTTTAACGGAAATCCCCCACAGATCCGCAGTTTTCTTAACATCAATAGTTTTAAAATATTTTACAATATCTTTTGATGATACTTTATGAAATGTAAAATTCTTTGTACACGCATTTACATTTTGTTTAAGTAATGATTCGGCGACTCAGGAGAAGAATTCAGTAACTTAGTGGTTAATATCGGAATATCAGTAAAATATTTCTCAAAAACCATTGCAACGTCCTGATCTGATTCGGTTATTTTGTTATTAACACTTAACTGGTAGTTTGAATTGCGAGAGTTAATCTTACCAGTTTCGCTATTAATTATACTCCATGTCATTTTAATTTTATTAGAAGCCGTCTTAATTTTGTTGCTCAAATGCAAAGACTTGGCTGTGGAGCACACTCTTTTAAATATTTTTGAATATTTTTTTACATATTCCCTAAATTCGACGGTATGATTATATGACCTTTCATGGTAAAGATCATATAACCTATGTCTGCTCTTATGGACTCCTACTGTCGCCCATTCATTAAATGACTTCCGACTGTTCAAGGAGAATGTCTTAGAAGTAAAAGTATTATTAAATTCATTGCAAATATGCTTAAATAATGTTCCATACAAAAAAATTGGATCATTTTGGTATGTAAGTGATGGCATATCATCTTAGTGCCGGTGGTAAGCGTGTTTGTTGTAGCAATACGACTTGCCCGTAAACATCGCACACCCCTACCGTTTGTGGGCGGCGTCTTACCGCAAAGCGTTATAATACGTCGGCTATCTTTCGGATTAAGGTGAGTGTGTTTGGTAGTACTATTAAATGCAGCAAGCATACTCAACTTCATGTCTTAGTGCAATAGTGCTATGATACGTGTAGTTTTGGCTACTAACGTCTTAGTACCGTGCTACTATGATACGTTGGTGGTATTTATAGTTAACAATTTTGTTACCAAAGTCGATAGGGATCATGTGGGTGTGTTGTGAGGGGGCGTCATCCGTATGATAGTTGCATTGATGCTTACTGCAACTTGCAGTATTGTGTCTTGTGATGGATCTGCGGGTGTGCTGCACCTGAATCGACGCATCTTGTGGTTCTGGTCGATGGAGGTATGCGGGTGGTAATGTCTGCTGAGACTATATGGGGGACCTTGGGATGGTGTAAGCTCGACGATAGTCGTATTGATGCTTGTTGCATTCTGCAGCATTGCGTATCTGCGATGGTTGTTTGGCGGGTCGCTATTCTCAATGGCGCTCTCTGCATCTTGGTTTGATTCACAACCTAAGCAGCTTTGCCGAAGTCGGGTCCCTTCATTGCGGGGCTGCAGACTGTCTGTCCTCCAAGATGTTTTATATAACAACATAATAATTATATCTCTATAAAGTTCCCACCTTTGAACGATTGAAGGCAACTTGTTGATGGGTGAGACAAACATGATCGAAAAATGCATATACTCAACGTCAGTGACACAAACCCTTTCTGATGGCGAATTATTACTTTTATCTTATAACTGCCTATCGGCTATATCTGCCATTGTATTGGTTGGTGGAGCATATGTGTCGACCTCATGCGGATGTTGGCTGGAGGGAGAATTTGAGGAGGCTCTCAAGGCTGCGGCCGAAAGCCGCGCAACGTGGGACCCCATTCCCTTGAGGTGAGCGGTAGACTCATGACACGCTCTGCGGCTAATTGGCCGTTCTGACCATGCAATTGGTGGTGATGCCTTACACTTACATCACGTCTGCAGGAACGGCGGTCTGGCAGGTGGTGGCGCTCACGGACGGCTTTTTATGGCCAGTGTGCCTATTGTAGCCTAACCCGTGTGACGTACATTCACTGTGGCTGGATTTGATCGTATTCTGTATGGCGTTTACACGCATTGACATGCGCGACTTCGGTCGATGTTTGTGCTTACGCACTATCAAGGGGCCAAGTCCTCTTTTACTGGTTCGCCAGTTATTTTGCTGTGGAATACGGTCCAGTTCCCAACTTAGCGTACCCTTCGGGGGGAGCGCATTAAAATGGTTGGCGCTCACCGTTTGCGGTGTGTGCGGAGCCGTGTACCTCCTCCACATTTTTTTTAAATGTGGGAGAGCGAAGCCCTTGTATCTGGTATTTGATATAAATATTGTGAGCCTTTTCCAAGCGGGAAGGGATTAACTAATAAGGAATTGACTGTTGTGAACCTGATGCAAGTGGAATAGGGACGATTTATTTTTCTTTACTTTTTTTGAGGTCTGTCTTCCTGAACGGGGTTCTTTAACTTATAAGAATCTACCACCAGCTTTCCATTGCTCTCGTGAATATTCACTCTTCCAAGATACACCTAAAAGAACTAAGTTACTATACAAACACAACGTAAATAAGGATCCTAACTAAGACGATCACGCCATAAATTTATTAAACGGCCTATATTTAAACCTTTAGAAAGATCAAGATATACTGGTCATTTAAATTAGATATATTTATATATCTTATAGATATAGATTATAAAGAAATGCAAGTATAAGTATATTGAGATGGAAAAGAAAAGAGAGAATAGAAGGTATGGGGGGAGGGGGTCGTTACATATTCAACTGTGTGGAGTAAACCTTTCAATTATGTTGTTATAAAATAAAGACTGTGGACGAAATAAAGGCTGTTACAGAATGAAGTTTGATACATTCATAATTACCTAATTAACATACACAACATAATTACATAAATACATAACATAATTTTGACTAACGTTTAAATAGTTGCTATGTCACAAAGCAATTAGTTTCTGCATAGTAGTCAAACATAGTACAATTCCTTTAAAATGGAGCGAGACCTCAAGAAACATTGTAAAATCTGCTGCAGCTGTAAAAAGAAAGGTAGAAATGATAAAAGATGCAAAAGGTATAAACAGTCTGGCTTTGGAAACAACATTTAACCCTATCGTTGATCCACTTAATATGCTTACTAGAAAAACTGAAGAAAAGCAGCATTTAAATGAAGATACAGACCAAGCTCACCTTATTAAAAAACCTAAGAACAGCACAAGTGAGTCATCGATTTCTTCAAGTGATGTGTTTGAAGATCCTGTTAATATTAAAGAAAACTCAGATAACAATGTTTATACAACATCCCACAAAACCGTTAGTCACTCGCTTCCTGCAGATGATAATGACGTGAATGAAAGTTCGTTCAAATCACACCAATCAACACCAAGTATTGCAAATGATTCATTATCATGGACTACTGAACGTGGGAAACTAATGCTCGGCCCATTTCGTGTCTATGATAATGATCACATCTTAAAAATTGGAAATCATAGTTTGAAAAAAACTCCAGGCTTAAAAGAGTTATTGTTTAAAAAGCTACCAAATTTAGATATTGTGACAGAGGAAGACTTACAAAATTATAAATAGTTACTTTTGCATACTAATACACACAAACTTATGATCCATCCAAACCGATTAACAGTAACAAAGGATTTAAATATATGCAAATGATCAAACCATTGTTTAAGCACTCGAGAAATCATAAAAGTAGTGCAGAGGGTCTTCCAAATGGAGAAGGAGTTGATATTTTAAAAGAAGTTAAAAAAGATACTGATTTGGTTTACTGGAACGATCCAAACGAGTTAGTGGAACGATTAAACTTACTACATCTGGTAACACAGGGGTTTACTATGAAATTTATGCAATAGTGGAAGAATTGCATGAATCTGGTATCATAAAAGACATTAAATATATTAAACTGCCTACAGGAGGATTACGCAGTACCATTTTATTACAGAAGCCGATAAGACGGCTATGAATATAGACAAATTTGGTCATCATGTTTATAAGCGTTTACGACTATCTGAATGCTCTGATATTCTCAAAGACGCTTTAGTAAGAACAGACGCTGGTGATTTTGATTTCAAATCAACAAGATTAAAAGGACTGCAAACTTCTGGAAAAGAAGATGAGGCCGTGAATAAAGAAAATTTGTATAAATGTGTTCAAGAACTTAAAAATGAAATGAAAACAATTCACGATAATGTCAAAAAGTACCTTAACAATTTAGAAAAATTGACTACTATCAATTTTAGGACAATGTATTACACAAAAAAGGAAATCCACCTCATGATTGCATCAAAACCTGCCCAAAATAAGTAAACAAGATATAGTCAATGAGCTTCACAAAGCAGCAAGAAGAAAATTTTCTCGTCAATATACGATTATTGAAGCAATAGATGATTTATGGCAAGCTGACCTGATTGATTTTCAAAAATATTCCACGTTTAATAAAGAATATAAATATGTTCTAGTAGTAATCGATGCTTTATCAAAATACGTATGGGTAAGACCATTGAAAACGAAACATAAAAATTTTGTCAAAAATGCGATGCAAAGTTTATTATCTGAATCAAGACGAAAACCTAAAAATTTACAAACAGATCTTGGTACAGAGTTTTATAATGATTCTTTTAAGAATTTAATGAAAAATTATAATATAAATCATTATTCCACGTACTCCGTTAAAAACGCCTCCATTGTAGAACGAGTAATAAGAACTTTAAAAACTCACCTTTACAAAATATTCAGTCTATGCGGACGATATCAATGGTTCAAAAATAATTTAGATTTTGTTGTAAAGCGGTATAATAATACATTACATCGCATTAAAAAATTTAAGCCTATCAACGTTAATGATTCAAATGCGATTTTAGTTATGTCAAAAATCAAGAAACGTCAATCTCAAAAGCCTAAGATACGTCAAGGACCGGCGTTTCACGCTGGCGATTACGTTCGTATAAGCAAATACAAAGGCAAATGTAAAATTTTTGACAAAGGTTATACCCCTAATAGGTCTACAGAAATATTTCGTATCGTTAAAGTCAACCAAACCAATCCTCAAACCTATCAAATAGAAGACAAACACAATCAAAAAATTGTAGGCTATTTTTACGGTTACGAATTACAAAAAACTAAATTTCCAGACCTTTATCTTATTGAAAAAGTCATTAAAAGAAAAGGAAATAAGCTTTTAGTAAAATGGTTAGGTTTGAGTGATGATGAAAATATTTAGGTGGATAAAAGTGAATTAGTGGTTAAGGTATATAAATAACGTATCATTACTTAATAATTTCATTTTATACTTATCGATGAAGGAAAGCAGTGGTATAATTACGAGGTGATAGACAATTTACTGTTTGAGCTACATTTACCCAGCTATCAATTTTGCGGCCCCGGAACTAAACTTCAAAAACGGTTACTCAAACACGATCGTCGGATAAACAAATTGGATGAAGCGTGCATGCTCCATGATATTGCTTACACTAACAAAGATTCGGGCGCTCGACAAAAAGCGGATTTAGAACTTTTGAAAATGGCTAAGAGGAGGTTGTAATCAGAAGATGCTAGGAAAGGAGAAAAAATTGCCTCATGGATAGTCGAAAATGCGATAAAACTTAAAATCCGGGCGGGAAGCAGTATAAAAGCATTTAGGAAGGGGATAAAAAAAATACAGTCTCAGTTGAAAAAACTAAAATCCAAAGACAGTCACTCGGCTATAAAATATGCCTATGCAGCTGCAAAGAATATATTTAGTAATAAAAAAGGAATAAGTTTACCCCGTTGTATTCCTCTTCCAAAGTGTGGAGGATTTTTACCACTTATTCCCATATTTGCAGGATTGTCAGCTTTAGGATCATTAGCCGGTGGAGCAGCGGGTATAGCAAAAGCTATTAATAATTCAAAAGCAGCACAAAAGAATCTTCAGGAATCTGAAAGACACAACAGAATGATGGAAGCCGTTGCTCTAGGAAAAGGATTATATATTAAACCTCATAAACAAGGAGCAGGTTTATATCTTAACCTCTCAAAAAACTAATTAAACGGCTATCCAGACGGCGCACACTAATCTTGACATATTAGAACATGCAAGTGACATTCCATACTTTCGCGGCGTTTTCATGAGAAATAATTTACCTTTGAAACCGAGAAAGATAGAATGTGGAATACTGAATTTGGATAGCTACAGAAATCCTGGAACGCATTGGGTAGCCTTTGTAAAGCACAATAAATACGTAGAATATTATGATAGTTTGGGTAATTTAAAGCCCCCGTTAGAATTAGTTAAATATATGCATTACTTACCTATTAACTATAATTATGCGCGACATCAAGCGTTTGGTGCTATAAACTGTGGACATCTTTGTCTAAAATTTTTAAGGAATTACTGGAAAAAGCATTTATATAGTGTATGAAATAAACGAATCAGTATAAAAATGTATTTCAATGTGTCTATAACTGGGACAGGAGCCTCTTTATCAACGAACTATTCACCGACAATAGAACTACGAGAAGACTACGAATGTAGTCTTTTGTATTTTTCAACTAACAATTCTATTCCCAATATAGATGAAAGAAACAATAAATTTTATTATGGTGAAAAAGAAATGATCGAAATTCCTGAATGGTCTTACGAGCTTCTAGATCCTAATATTTTTTGCTCTGAAAATGTGCACTTTAATAGAAGCGAATCACTGTGTAAAATTTTAGGCTTTGGTATGGAAACAATAAAAGCAAATATAAGTACTGAATCAAAGTATCCTGTCAGTATTCTATCGACAACCATCGTGCGGATTGAATGCGATGTAGTTAGTGGTTCATTTGTCAACGGGAAAGCAAGCCATATAATTTTTGAATTTGCACCTAATGTACCACCTGGTTATCGAATAATTGAAATACCCAGAAACTTGTTTTATTTTCCTGTTAACCAAAGTTCCGTAAGTGCTATCAATATAAAGTTATCGAACGCTGAGAATAAAGAGATAAATTTACGAGGTGAAGAAGTATAACTGTATTTACATTTCCGAAAAAAATATGATAAATTTCAATAAAAGCCCGTCTACTTCGTGTATCCAAGCCAGTTTTAAAAGAAGATTTTGTCAGTAATCCCGTGCTATTTCTTTTTCAAGAAATACGATATGAACTTGGTAGAGTAGAAATAGATAAAATTAAGAATGCTGGTGTCACTACTTCAATAAAATCTTATCTATCCTTAAATGAAAATGAATCCAAATGTGCTCGAGTTTGGTGCTGGTCAACTGGCAAAACAAGCAATACTAGTGGTGGAGCGTTTTCCGCGTCTATACCATTGAACAAGATATTAGGATTTGCAGAAGATTATGAAAAAATTATAATTAATTGTAAACATGAGTTAGAATTATTACGAAACAATACAAATCTTAATGCGATCAAGTTAAATACAGGTGAAGTTGTAAAAGATATTATAATAAATAAAATGCTTTGGCGAGTTCCACACATCAAAGTATCAGATCGTGAAAGAATCAGCCTATTAAAACTTTTAGAGAAAGATAGAGCTATTCCATTGGCATTCCGTTCCTGGGACTTATATGAATATCCATTGCTACCCAAAACACGTAAACATACTTGGTCTATAACAACTTCATCGCAAATAAAGAAACCACGATTTGTGGTCATTGTGTTGCAAACCAACCGCAAACTATCAATGGCAGAGTTTGATCATTGTCACTTTCGAGATGTAAGAGTCTTTTTAATTTCATCATATTATCCTCATGAGGGGCTGAATGTCAGTTTTTCAGAAGATAAGTTTACTTTATTATACGATCAGTATGCGAGATTTCAACAGTCGTATCATGGACGCCGATCAGAGCTGTTGATGGGTTTAAAGGACTTCAGGGACGTGGCTCCATTATTTGTAATTGATTGTTCAAGACAACATGAAACTTTAAAAGGTTCGATCGATGTGAGAGTTGAAATCGAGACAGACCTAGAAATACTAGATCAGACAACAGCTTATTGCTTGATATTAAACGACTGTATATTTGAATACAAACCACTGAGTTATATCGTTAAGATCGTTAATATCATGAATAGGCTTCAAAAATAGCAAAACTAAATTTATAGTAAAGGAGTTTGCTATAGCCACTCTAGAGTACACCAATATATTCCTAATTAAACCTTCTTACCCATTCACTTCACTATCTCCTAAAGAGAAAAAACAAATTGGCTGGATTGAAAAGCACCGAGGGTATCGATGGAGTGAGGGCTTTATTGATTATAGAGAGTTTCACAGAATTATAAAGACATATTTGAAAGATAAAAAGATTTTTTTAAAAGGATGTGAAAAAATTAAATGGGTGCAAGAAATTTGTGATGAAAATAATACTATCATAGATATAAGTTGCTTAGGAGCTCCATATTTAAATACTCTTTTTGAACTTTATTGTAAAGATACTTTACTGTATAACTGTTGATACTGCCTACAGCTGCCCCTGCAAAGGTCGTCTTGGCTGGGGCCCATAGCAGCTTCCTCGACGGGCAGACGAAGGTCGGGCCCAATGGTCATATGGGAAAATATCCTTTCATAATAAACTATATGGGAGAATGCTAGAAACACATAGTACGTACCAGTATCAGAAGCTAACTTCGCACCAAGGCTCGGTCAGGCCGTGAGTGGGTGTAAGGTGAATGGCAAGTAGTGTTCAGTGATGTGTAAATGTCTGAGACCTTGACCAACTTAGGCGACCAGCAGCGGCCGAGTTACAGGCTGCCCCACAATGCGGCATCGCTCCAGCAGGCTCCACCGCTGGACCATTTCTTTCTTCAATGTCACTATTTCAGTCTATTAGCTTCATTGTACATTTAACTAACTTAAACTCGCCCAATTCCACATTCATCGTAAAATCGAACACATAACACCCGACACAGTAAAGACAGTAGTTCGAAATTCGACATTCAATGTCCCGGATTCACTTATCACAAAATTATAAGTAGGGAACTAACGCGATCTCTTAATGAGTTATACAGTTCAGCGTTAAACACAACTCAGTTTCTTCATTCGACATGAAAACACCACGTTGCGAAAATAATTCAAAATACGCCTCGTTGACACGTAAACTAACGAACCAACAAACACACAAAGAGGGGCACTTAACGCGACGGCACAAGTATAAGGATTTCCATACAATCAACCGGGAGACGCTCTCGACCAAGGAATGCGCGGTTCGAAACCTGGACTGTATATCTACTCGGCGCGCGCGTGCACCATTCCGCATCACCCGAACAAGTTAAATATTGCAAAATTCACATATCTACGTAGAGAAGTACACGCCTAAATCAAACTATTTGAACCCTACACGGTCACGTGCCTTCGGCCGCGGTAACCTAGATACGCGGCTTTACCGCCTAGTGGCCAGCGAACAACTCTCACCTCTTCGCCCACGCGTCGAGCCACTCCAAGCCGCATACGGCCGTCCCACCTCGGCGTTTACGTCACCTACTTACCATAGGGTGAGGCGCCAGCTCAAACGCAATTGGATGGCGTTTAAAAATGACCAAATTTGGGCATAAACAACTGTTTTACTCATAAGAAAATATGTACGTTAAAAATGTTTTATGTATTAAGAAATGGTGTTTTGAAAACATAATGAGTGTTTGATTTCCAATAAAATATATGTAAATAAACACTTCATCTTTTAATTTAAACTACCTTTGTGTTCGAGAAGAAGAAAAAAAAATAGTTTCAGACCGTTAACGATTAGTACTTATTATTAAAGTAATTTTTGTACCACCTTGCATTTTTTTAACGATGAAATAGATTAGCCTTCATATTTTGTTGTTATATTATTGAACCATTTTATTTGAGATTCCGAATGAAACGCTAATAGAAATGGAGCAAAATAAAAAAAAGCTGATCGAGAATTTTGTTTTTTTTTTTATAAAAAATACTAGTAATGCTATTAAACATTACTAATATTCCCTTTAACCACTTCTGGTAAGCTTAAAATGCTTGTGTGGTTGTGGTTCACGATAGTAGACGAATGGCGGATTCGAACCCACGACTGTCGACTTCGCAGTCCGCGCCCTGCCATTAGGCTACTGACGCTTAAATTTAGAATTAGACTAAAAATTTAGACCTCTAATGGAGAGAATTGGGGCCTTTAACGGCATGGAGCTCGAGCGAAGCGAGAGCAAGTGACGCAGAAGCCCCAATTCACACCTACTACTGCGTGCTATCACCAACGCTCTTTCTTCTGCATATCAATGATATGTTGCAAACTGTTAACATTCATTGCTATGCGGGTGACAACACTGGTGATGCTCTATACACCAGTCATGCCAATATTTCTCTGGAAAACGTCGCCGAGTACCGGAACAAAAGTGTGTCTGAAGTAGAGTCTTTGCTGAACGAATTCTCGGATTAGTGGCGACTAAATCTAGGCCAGTTTAATAGACACAAAGGAGATGAACTTGATTCCATATAAGCTTGGGCCCGGCGTGAACAAAGTTATAATATGTGTTAGTTTGAAGATTTAAGTATTTGCTACTTATATCCAAAAATCATATTTTTGCCGAGCCTGGGGTTTTTTTTTATTTTGTTCTATGATTTGTAGGTTATGTAGTAAAATCACTCATTCTTGTGATAGGTTGGTTGAATAAATTGAAAAAAAACACAAAAGAATGCAGTTTTGTAGTTATTATTATATAAAGTAAAATAAAACTCAACATTTTTAATTGTTTAACTATTTTCTGCAATTATCAATAAAATGTCATCTAAAAAAACAGACGGAGGCTGTAGATTGTCTGTTCTATTCCTCTCAAAACTTAAGTATCACATTATTTTTATTACATGGGCGCAACACACTACTGTCCTGTGATCCGAGAGAAAATCCAAGAGTCAAGTTAAATAAATCACGAAAGTAAAAACACGAAATCTATCCAAAAAACAGCTACAATGCCAAATGCGCATGCCGCATGACATGTTGAAACTTGAAGTAACTAAGTTAAGTCTCTTTTGGAATATGCAATGATCAATAACCATACAGCCTATTCAGTCATGTAGGATTATATTCAAATGTTTTTTGATTTAATGACATAGCCCGTTCAAAACCTAAATTAGCCTTACCTAAATATAATAATTTATATGGTAAACGTACTTTAGAATATATGATCCCTAACCTAATTAACCAGCTACCAGGATCTGTAAAATCCGAACTGACTCCAAAAAATATTAAATTAAAATTAAAAAACTACTTTATAGATTGCATCATAAATAATTTAAATAATACATAATATGTATTACCAATAAATATTACGATAACGCTTTAAAACAAACGTCCTGTATATACAATCCATGAGCATTGCATCTTGCAATAGCAGATCACGCACTTAATAAATAATAAGTGAAATTTTTTACTTCACCCTCATTTTTATTATTGTCGGCGATATCGGTACACGGTAAAGTTTCTACAAACTTATGATTGTACCGTAATGTAATTTGTAACAAATGAATATAATATGTATGAAATAAATAAATAAATAAAATCGTTTTCTAAATATACTATTTTATACAATATTAATAACTACAGATTCGCGTCAATGTTTCAATATTATGATTATATTTGTAAGGAAGGTTATTTTATTATAAAAATAGTCTTCATTATCTATTGCCATAGACAGAACAGAAAGATATTTAAAAACGTTTCGTTTTTGCTCAAGCAAAAGCATTAGCTTTCTATTTCAGTTTTAAAAAAATGTTTTTATTATTGTCCCAAGGCCTACTTAAATAAAAACCGTTTATTTATAATAATAATAATAATAATAATTTTATTTCAGATAACCAAGTGATCCATAAGTTTGTTAGTAGATATGGAACTTATAACCTATGTTAGTACCTAAATCTAATTCTTAAAAACAAGCGCCTTATTAACTAAACATAGGCGGTAATATTGCTTAAGGAGGAATGAGTCGTATCTTTCAGCAATTATTTTCATGATGGAGTTGGAGCTAGCCTGCACCCTGCCAAGCAACGGGGCTGTTTTCTTTCTTATAAGGGCGTAATAGTCATCTGTACGCGCCTTTGCAAACATGCCTGTTGCACTGCAAAATCGGGGTAACCCCAACAAGATCCTGAAGCCATTATTATACTGGACACGTAAGGTGTCGACAGTCCGCTGTGAATAATTCGACCACAGGCTGCACGTGTAGAAAACTTGACAGTACGCTTTAAATAGTGTTATCTTTACTTGTTCACTACACCGCGCAAACCTACGTGCCAACATATTACATCGGACTGCCAGTGCCCTACGTTCCCTTTCAATGTCAACATTGTCACTTAGGTCATCGGTAACAAAATGCCCTAGGTACTTAAATTTATCAACGCGTTTTAATTCAATGTCATTCAATTTAATTGCAGGCACATTTTCTGGGCTTTTACAGCCAACGGCCCTAAACACCATGAATTCGCTTTTATTACCATTGTATCGCAAGCCATGGTTTAACGCATACTTCTCACATATCTTAAGGAGTTCTCTGGTGGCCTTAACCGTGGGACTCAGCAACACCATATCATCTGCGTAACTTATGTTGTTAAAACTTACATTGTCGTTACGACATCCGACTTTTTTGCTGCTGAGTTCAACGATTAGGTCATTTATGTACAGGTTGAAAAGCTTTGGTGACGTAATTCCTCCCTGTCTGACCCCACATTGCAATCTGTACCTTTCAGAGAACTTATCGGCCCATCTCACATTGTTATACTGATTATTGTACCAGTACTGAAAAATCTTCAAAAGCTCAGCTGGAATCTTTTTCTGGCGTAGCTTATCCCATAATATGTCATAATTTACGAGATCAAAAGCTCTGGAGAGATCTAAAAAACATGCATATACAGGTGTACGTCGCTTTGTGTAATATTCAACAGTGTGCTTTAGGGCTAAGATAGCATTCTCAGTAGACAATTCAGACCGAAACCCAAACTGTGCATCGTGCAACTCAATATAACTTTCCAGCTGTGTATCCAACAGGCTGTCAAGTATTTTAGCCATAATTGTTGCCAAAGATATGTGGCGATAATTACACTTATCTTCTACGTCACCTGTTTTGTTTTTAACTATAGGCACAACTATTGTCCGCATAAGGTCGTGAGGCAGATACGAATGACAGAGACATGAAGAGAAGAACGTAGCAAGTAATCGAGGCAGGTGAGGTCCGGCATGCTGCAGGTGCTCGATGCTGAGAGAATCATGGCCGGGAGATTTCCCCCTAGTCATATTTTTAATGGCAGTTGCCACTTGTTCAGGTGTAAAACGAATGAAGTCATGACTGCCATGATAGCTCTCATCTCCGGGCACCGGTTGCGATGGACCTAGCAACGACTCTATCTTAAAATGCTCTGCAAACATATTAGCTATGCTAATAGGTTCGATTACACCTCCAACACACACAGGCAGGGTAGGCTTAATATCAAGTTTGTTGGTGGCTCTCCAGAATTTTTTGAAATTATTTGCCTTACGATGTGATGCTATGAATATCGAGTTGAATTTGCTCTTGATGGTTCTGACACCATTTTAGTTTGCTCTTAAATATTTTACGTGTTCGGCACATATCGTCATATATAGGACCACTACTTGGTTTGTTATGCCACAGCCATATGCGATATTTAAACCTAGCCATCACATGTGCCTCCCTCACATGTCTGTTCCAACCTACAATACGACCACTATGCTTATAACATCTATGGTCATCATAACTCTGTATAGCGGCTTCAGATAAAATAGTAACAATATTATTGTACATTTCATCAAGCATTAACCTATGATGGGTATTATTACAGTGTGAATTATAACATACGCTAAGTTCCTCAGGTACCTTAAGCGACATTAATTTGTTATTACACACATCATAATATACTTCGATCCGATCACTGACCCTTTCGCCCCATATTACTTTGTTACATGATTTTATCGCAACTTCTAATTTCGTTTTAATAGTGTTTAACCTGCACTCAACAATAAAGGGGCAATGATCAGACCAGAATACATCATAAAATATTCTTATGTTAGTTATAGTGTCCCAAGCAGCTTGTGTTACAATGCAATGGTCAAGCCATCGTCTACAGCCATGTGCATCACTGACAAATGTATAGTTATCAGAATCTATACCTAACTTTTCAATGTCCGCACACATCCAATTCTGTTCAGAACAGAATTTTAAAAGTTCAAGTCCAAAAGACTCACCAGGATGAGCATTAAAATCACCAAGGACGTACACTGCTTCCACGTCACAACTTGCGACTATCGCGCTTACCTCACTAAGACATTTATGCTTACAATTTATCGTTATATTACCTACATATTTTTGTATAACTGTTACGAACGATATCAACAACCCAATTTCATACATCTCCTTTGCGTATTTACAGCTAAAAAGAACCCCTTTGTTTTATCTCTTCAGTTTCAAGGCACTCCCGTTGTTGCCTCAGCCAGTGTCGGTATCCTCGGCGTCGACATATTGAGTGACGTGCACTTTCGTGGTCACTTGGAAGAGAAGGCAAAATTGACCTCTAAAAATTTGGTGTGCTTAACAGAGCGGGACAGTATTTCATGCCGGCACACCACCTGCAACTTTACAAGGCGCAGGTTCGGCCTCACATGGAACACTGTTCCCATCTCTGGGGTGGAGCTACCCAGTGTCAGCTCCTTCCATTTGACCGTATCCAGCGCAGAGCGGCTCGAATCGTCGATGACCGAGTCCTTTACGATCGGCTTGATTCACTGGCGCTGCGAAGAGATGGCATCTATCTCGGGGAGTGCTCTGAGGAATTGTTCGGACTACTTCTGCCGCTCAATTTCACCATCGCACATCGTGACAAAACTCTCAATACCATCCATACCATCTGGATGATTGGCGGTCCACCACTGTGCGATTTAGAAGATGTTTTCTTCCTCGCACAACTTATTTGTGGAATCGATTACCATCAGCGTTTTTTCCGGACTGATACGAATTTGGAACCTTTAAAAAACGAGCCTACTTCTTTTTAAAAGGTCGGCAACGCACTACAATTCCCCTGGTTCCCCTGGTGTTGCAATTTTTCATGGGCACCGATTGCCACTTACAATCAGGTGAGACGCATGCTCGTTTTCCCCATCTCCTAAATACACACACATATATATATATATATATATATATATACTAGCTGGCCAGGCAGACGTTGTTCTGCCCTTTTGCGACGACTATTTAATTTCCTTAAAAAAAACTGCAGCAAAAAAAGTTGAGGGTCACTTATCTGGATAAAAACTATCCTATCTCTCAAGTTGGACCAAACTGAACACAGTGTGCAAAATTTCATTAAAATCAGTTCAGTAGTAGGTAGTAGTAGTCAGGAGTTCATCATGGACAAACAATGTGACACGTACTTTTTATATATTATAATCGTGTTTGAAGTATATATATTATATATACTTCCAACACGATCATAAACTTAAGCTACTGAAACTACTTTACTTAGCCAAAGCAACTATCAAAAAGAGAAATATGATGCTAAAATAGTTTAAACTGGGATGTAATAAAAATAACAAAGAATTTTTTATATAAAAAAAAGAATCAAACTTCAGTGGTGTAACTAATATAAGTTATACTTTATTTGCTAGACTAAGTAGTGGGATCCTTTCAAAATAGGTAAGACTCCTTTCCTGCCTAACAGTCCGCCGATTACCCGAAGATGGATGAAGTCGGGAATATTATTGATATTTTCATTGTTATCGTTTTCGACGTCGCTGCCAGAGACCTGGAAAATTGCTAAAACTTCTCTAAGGTTCAGGGCACGACGGCACCTTAAAATTTTGAAAGTCTTAGTTTCGAAATGTTTAACTCTTTCTAATTATATCGTTTTATATTGCTTTATATACTTAAAAAAATTAGGAAAATGAAAATAAACTAACAAAACATACTTTTTATTTATTCTTTTATATATCACCATCAGCCTGCGGCAGTCCACTGCTGGACATAGGCCTCTCCCAAGGCGCGCCACTTAGCCCGATCTTTGGCTACTCGCATCTAGTTTCTAGCAGCCACTTTGCGCAGATCGTCGCTCCGTTTTGTCAGGGGGCGTCCCACACTGAGTTTGTCTAGAAGCGGTCTCCACTCCATAACACGTCTATTCCATCGGTTGTCACCTCTGCAACAGACGTGGCCAACCCATTGCCACTTCAGTTTACAAACACGGAAGACTATGTCAGTAATCTTGGTTCTCCGGTGGATTTCTTCATTTCGAATTTTATCAACCAGGGAAACTCGTTCGTTGAGCGACTTTGAGCTTGTGGAATAGCCGTATCGTCAGTGTCCACGTTCCGACACCGTAAGTGAGTACTGGCAGGATGCACTGGTTCAAGACTTTTGCCTTCAGACTTTGCGCTATCGGCCACGAGAAAACCCGACGGAGCTTTCTAAATGCTGCCCAGCCTAACTGAATCCTCCGATCGGGTTCCTTCTCGAAGTTACTCTTACCTAGTTGCAATATCTGCCTAAAATAGGTATATTCCTGGACAACTTCGAGAATTTCACCTCAACAGTAATTGGAACTGGCATGACGTGATCATTGAACATAACTTTTGTCTTGTTCAGATTCGTACACAAACTAACACGTCGGGAGGATTCGTTCAGTCTGTTCAGCAAGTCCTGAAGTTCTTGCAGCAATTTTGCCATAGCAACGATATCATCAGCAAATTGTAAGTGTGAGATGTACTCACCGTTTACGTTAATGGCGCGTCCTTTCCTATCTAACGTCTTAAAAACATCCTCCAGTGCATTTGTAAATAGTTTAGGGGATATAACATGCCCTTTTCTCACTCCGAGATACAACTTCATTGGTTTTATTTGACTGTCCTGTATTTGGATGGACATCGTTCTGGTACTATACAGATATCTAAGCACTTCGATGTACCGCCAGTCAATTTGGCACCACTGCAAAGAATCCAGAACAGCCCAAGTTTCGATGGAGTCAAAGCCTTTCTCATAGTGCACAAATTTAAGACACATACTCTGTTTCCTTCTGTATTGTTTGCCGCACTATGTGAATGTGGTCTATAGTACCAAATCCTACTCGAAACCCAGAGTGTTTCACAGAATTGTGATGACCCTCGAAAACAACTTATAGACGTGGCTCAGAAGTGAGTTGGGTCGATAATTTTTTACATTGTGTTGTCACCTTTCTTTTAAAACAAGACTGTAATGCTTCTGCTCCACGCCGTTGGAGTCGTCGAAAATTCATCAAGTCTTCGCGCATGACGATTTTTGATGACCCCTCGAAAATATCTTATGAAGGTGGCTCAGAAGTGAAATGGGTGGATAACTTTTCAGCATAGTTGTTCGCGCAAAAGCGTTAGTGTCAGGCATCGACGTTAGATGGCGCTCGGCTCGGCCGATACGGGATGAAGTTCGTGCGTGTTGAACGTTCGAGCTTGCTGAACGGTGGGAGTCGAGAGCGAAAAATTAGTAGTCCAATTCCTCGCGTCGAGAGAAAAACACGCGTTCTTCTTTGTCGGGAAGTCGGAGGCGGAATATGCTAGGCGCGTATAGTAAATATACCACTGGGAATTGTAACGCGCTTTCCTGTTTTGTTAGCTTCATCCCGGGACTTAGGGTCTAATTCAGAATCTGTATAAGTGGATTCGACCGTATTTGTTACTAGTGCGGTAGTTGATATTCTAGAAATAACGGTGACCTTTGATCCGTACGTTCTGTGTTCATTTTCGCGAGTCAAGCGTTATAACAAACGAAGAAAGTGACTGCGGAAGGAGACCGTAGTTTGGAGAGAAGCTGAGGGCCGAACTGCTGCAGAGGGAACGGTCTAATAAGGTCAATAACACTACCAGCCACACCCAAATACACATCACTGACCTTTACTTTCCTAGCACTATACATCCACACGCGACCTGACTGAATCCTGAGGGACCAGTCGCCTTGAATAGAGGTAAGTAAGCTCCCTTTTATCATAGTGTGACGCTCCCCCCGAATCGTTTAATGTAACTAGAAACTTTTAACCCTTGGCGTTAGGACGCCCGACCAGCATCTGCCTGTAGCTTCTTCGTCTATGGGCCGCGAAGGATTCTACTCCTGGGATGGGCAGCTGTTGGCCGTAACAATAGTCCTGTCACCTTTCTTGTGAAACAAGACTGTAGTGCTTCTACTGCACGCCTTTTGAATTCTCCCATCTCGTAAAATGCAGTTAAAAACTCGGCAAAGCTCTTTTTACAAGGGTTGATTCCCGCCTTTAAGAGCTCTGTTGTAACTACAGCTTCTCCAGGGGCTTTTCCATTTTTAAGTTGGCTGAGCACCAGCTCAATCTCCTCAAGGCAGATACCTGGCAGCTCGTCGTTATAGTGGCGGGTCGGCGTGGCTCTGGTATCATCGCATTTAGGGTCAAGTTGTGGCTGATGTGAGACATATAATTTGCCATAATAGTCTTCGATCTCAGAGAGAACCTCAGGCTTTGACGTGATGACCTTGCCATTTGCGATGTGACTTCTCCCTAGCTCCTGAGCAAAGACTTTGGATCCCTTATTCCGCTCTATTGCCGCTTGTATTAATGCGATTGCATTAGAGCGACGCAGGTCCCGCCTCACAGTTTTCCTCACAAGCTTGTTTAATTTCACTTGTTCCAATGACATTAATATTGTCAACTTACGCCTTTTTTTCATAAGCTGAAGTGTCTCATCTGAGAACTTTGACTTTCGGCCCATATGTTGCTTGCCAAAAAACCTGTTGCCCTCATCCCTTACGATCTTGATCACGCTGATAAGGTCCTCGTCAATATCCAACGTAGGTCTCAAGGCATTGAATCTGTTTTTAAGTTCTAGCTCCCGTTGGGGGCCAGTCACGGTTTGAAGCAGAAGGACTCGTAAAGTTGATGTTCAGAGTGCCTTGGATAAGACGGTGATCGCTTCCGGTATTGAATTTGCTGATCACTGAGACATTTTTGAATATATACCTTTTGTCCGTCATGATGAAGTCAATCTCGTTTTTTGTTTTCTTAGCGCTGGTCCACTTCCTTTGGGGCTTCTTCCCGATAAAAAAAAAATCATCAGAAATAGCACCTTGTTGAATTGAAGTTGACCAGAATTTGTCCCCTGTGATTCCTGCTTCCAAAACCCAGATCCCAAAATTGATTCGACGCCTGTGTGCTTACCTATCTTGGCAATAAAATCCCCCATAACAATATTGTAGTGGGCCTTAGTGGTGCTATATAAGGCCGTAAAAATGTCTTCATAAACACTTTCAACTTCATCATCCGAATGTGCCGAGGTCGATGCATAAATTTGTTCGAACTTCAGAGATTATCTCTTTGATTACTCCAGTACAAGATATGCCACCCGTGTCGACACACTGGAGATTGTTAGTGAGGATCTTGTCAACGAGGAAACCTACTCCGCCTTAGGAATGGCCGTCTCCCTCTCCAAAGTAAAGCAGATGGCCAGTTTGCAGGCTAAGTGTGTCCTCCCCATCTCTTCTGACTTCACTTAACCCTACAATATGCCATCTTATATTTTCTAGCTCAGCTTTCATTTCGTAAATGTTTCCGTCTTTCTGCAGGGTCCGTACATTATTCTTTGGCAAGTACAGTTTTTGGTGATAACCTGTCCTCTCCCGGGGATTCTTTGCACCCCTGCCCCGCCATTGCCATGACCGCCACTACGGTCAGGAATAATGTGGTGACCGGGAACTGTGGGCTGTGTTTATGTGGTGCTGTTCATGGGAGGATTTGCCCTTAATCGCCACGCTGGGCAAGCGGGTTGGCGTTCGTAGTACCAGACAGATCGCACCTGTAATGCTGCTGCCCTTTATAGGCCTGGGAATTTTTGTTCTGACGATAACTGGAATAGTTATGCCACCATCCGTCGGAAGCTTAAAGGTCTCCTCATTTTTTTTAATGGCATTTCCGTCTGTTGGCTCGTACGATATCCGCGAAGTGAGAGGGAGTGGCAGTATTTTAGGCCGCTGCCACACAACAAACAATTTTATATATCATCACCTACAAAAAAAATTTAAAGAAAAAAAGGAACAATCTTTATCAGTAAAGCACTCGACAACCAGTTTGTTGGAATGCACGCACACATAGAAGGACCTCTCGCGCATTTTTCGAATAAATAAACCTAGCAAGCTAACAGCATAGCAAAGTGGCGAAGCAATCAGCTTTGTAGCAGTTTCTAACGGAAAAAAAATTAAAAAATATGAGGTTCAGATGCCTGGGTGATCAGTAAACGATTGCTGAAAACAGAATTTGAAAATTCGAAACCGTTCTCGAGATAATCGTGGGACAGACGGACAGACGGACGGACAGACGGACAGACGGACAGACATCGTGAAATCAATAAGTGACTTCGCAAGCTTCGCCACTTAATAAACAAACATGTAGAATATTATCATGAGCTACTAATATATATAAATTCTACTTTTTTTTTCTTTTTTTTATAGGATATGGTGACAAACGAGCACACAGTTCACCTGATGGTAAGTGGTATCTGTGGCCCATAGACAACTACATCTATCCTCGTTTGCGAATCAAAATGCAGATGCGTTGTCGCCCGTGAGGACTAAGGTGGAATGCCTCTTTTCCAGTAATAAGGGCCTCCGGCCACCTGCACTCACCGAGCGAAACGCAAAGGTAAACCTCAATACATTTATGAAAATGTAATGTACGTACACAAAAATAAAAGTAGTTTTACAAAAATAAGTGATATTCATTCTGTAAATACTAGGAACAGACACAAGCTAGTAGTACCAGTTACTCGACTCCATCGAGTCAGTAATTCATTCTTGGGGCGATGTATACGCTTTTACAACAAAATTCCAGAAAATATACAAAATTTGACCTGCTCAAAGTTCAAAAACTTTATTAAACTAAGTTTTTATACAAACTTAGTTTAATAAAGTTTTTGAACTTTTATTAAACAAAAGAATTTTGTTTAATAAAAGTTCTATTAAAATAATAAAATTAATAAAAATTTTGAATTTTTATTAATTAAAAAAAAGGGTTATTATAATATTAAAGAATTTATAGATGATAATAACCCCTGGAAGTCAGGTGATCGCTCCCAAGCTATTTCTAATTTGCTGTGTTGTTAATTTGTGTAACATACATGATTGTAAGCTGTTATTTAAAAAAAAGTCCCGCTGGGTTTCTTGCTGGTTCTTCCCAGGACAGAGGTTTTTTTTCGAACCAGTGGTAATTATACAAAAGAGTGACTTTCAATAAGTATTATTTATAATCTATATTGAATAAAAAAGTTTCTGTTTCTGTTTCTGTTTCTTCACACTGGTATTCTGTGAGGTCGTGGTACCACCCCGGTTTGAGCCGGCCCATCCGTGCGACAGCAAAAGCTGCCGCGTGGTTCTACCACTGTTAAAATTAAATTCATAGATAAAGGGCTTTGTCGCTGATGCGATTATGCCGCCCTGGTAGTTACAAAAAAGTCTTAAATATAATAATTACTTACAATTATAAATTCTACTTGATTTTTCCTATAAGAAAAATTATTTGCTATGGTATTCGAATAGGAAATATACTATTTTTATCTTCTTTGAAATCAGGACCGTTATGAATTGTTAGCGTAGAGGTTTTTGTTTCAAATTGAAACATAAACAGTTACGCTAATTTCATATGTAGGGACCTAATACTAACCTATTCAAGAGGTACATACTTAACTTATATTGAACCTTGTATTAAACATTAATAGTACGAGTAGCACTCAACGGTACTCAACGGTAACGTAATAGATGCATCAATTTATGCCCGTGGTACTTGAGTGGTGTGCTCTTTAATATTTTTGCAACTTTTAACGCTTTTCTTTATAATTTTCAACCGACTTCAATAAAAGGAGGAGGACCTCAATTCGACTGCACTCTTTATGTGTGTTACCTCAGAATTTTTTCTAGGTTAACCGATTTCGATTACTCTTCTTTTATTTGAAAGATGGTGTCTCATGTGGTCTTTTATAAATATAATCTAAATCTGACCAATAGTTTATGAGTTATCCTTAAAAAAGGCGTATTTAATTGACTTCAACTACATTGATAACGTTCTAATTTTATTTATATTGAAGTCTGTTCTACTATATTTTAATTTTACCACTTGCTTAATCTTCTATTTTTAGGAATAACCGTAGTTTGGTTTATCCGTTTCTAATCTAGTTAATATATCTAATCAATATTTAATAAAAAAAATATTATTATTATTTCATTAAAAAAATATAATGAATAAATCTAATACTTAATAAAATATAATTAATATTTAAGAAATAAACATTTTACACTTTTCTAACAAATTAACTTCCCCCGCTATTAAATCTATCAAACATTTCACCTCAACCTTTGTGGCGCCGCTATGGTGACAGAAAAGTCGTGGCCGTCCTTGCTCCATAACCCTCTCAGAAATGAGAGGAGATCTGAACTTAGTATTGAAACATAACGTATATAATTTGTAACTTTAAATTTTACTTCAACTTTGATCACGTTAGATTTTCGTTAGTCATAAGATTCATAACTCTCAGGGGCCATTTCAAGTAGGGCTTTTCAAAGGCGGCTATAAATCTGTGGCGGGTGGAAGGAAAAGGGGAGATCTCCCGCCGGGCAAGGTGTTCTGCCCGGGGAGCCGCCAAAGCTCCGATTGGTAGTTCGGAGCTATTCTATATATGCTGCTTTAACTTCAGAACTTTGTTTGTGCGATTTAGACTTCGATGTGTTTCGCTTGGGGCGCGACGACAGCGCCGCCACATCA
This sequence comes from Parnassius glacialis, assembly GCA_033319125.1. Classification (NCBI taxonomy): domain Eukaryota; kingdom Metazoa; phylum Arthropoda; class Insecta; order Lepidoptera; family Papilionidae; genus Parnassius; species Parnassius glacialis. The sequence continues at coordinate 6,533,857 of JAVANC010000024.1, read as the reverse complement.
CCCCCCTGCTCAGACCGGAGGTCGATAGTGCAGTCTAGATGTCGACGAATTTACAAGTGCCAGGGATTGCGCTGTAGTCTGCGGTGAGTCGAGAAGCAGGCAAGTGATCTGCGAGAGTGCCGTGAAGCAGAGGCGAGCAGTAAGGCTCAGAGCCGTGCCGAACACTGTAGCGCAGAGAGTAGCTTGAAGGAACAGGAAGCATTATTATTCCAGTGCTGCGATGAACCTATGTAAAGCTAGATGGCTTGCAGAATGTGAAGACTGCAGACAACATCTGCTCGGGAGCGAATGAATGGGGTACTTGAGGATGATGACGAAGGTTTTGAAGTTGTAGTTTCCGAAGGTTGTTGGTTGCGTGTTCATATCACGTCGGATGGTCACCACTGTGGCGGGTGGAAGGAAAAGGGGAGATCTCCCGCCGGGCAAGGTGTTCTGCCCGGGGAGCGGTCAACGCTCCGATTGGTAGTTCGGAGCTATTCTATTTATGCTGCTTTAACTTCAGAACTTTGTTAGTGCGATTTAGACTTCGATGTGTTTCGCTTGGGGCGCGACGACAGCGCCGCCACAAATTCACACGCAAATTTGTAAAATGATCTTTTCAATATATTTCAAAGCAAATTGGCAAGGTGCCAGAGTCATACGGCTCGTATCTAAGTAAAATAGAGACTGTTAACGTAATTTAAAAAGATTTTTTAAGCAAAAAATGGTTTTATATGGGCACTTTTAAACAGTACATGTTTCTGTGCACCGCAATTCTTTGCTTACTACTAAACTCAAGCTCTGTCATCATCAGCGTGTAATAAATTCAAAAAAAATGTCTGCCATTGGTCGCTAAATTAATGTTTATCGCAATTATTTATATTGCAATTATTTAAATTGTAATTAATTATACATATTTCCTTCGGAAATATGTATACTATCATAAGATAGCATACTATTGCAGCGAATACCTAGGTAAATACTACTCATCCTAACCTATCCAGGCTAATCGTGTTGCTCTTTACTGTTAAGACGTAAAAAGACAAAGATACTAATACGATTCAAAGAACCAGTTTTTTAACAGTGGTAGAGCCACGCGGCAGCTTTGGCTGTCGCACGGATGGGCCGGTTCGAACCGGGGTGGTACCACGACCTCACAGAATACCAGCGTGAAGTAGAGGTTTACCTCTGCGTTTCGCTTGGTGAGTGCAGGTGGTCGGAGGCCCTTTTTACTGGAAATGAGGCATTCCATCTTAGTCCTCACGGGTGACAACGCATCTGCATTTTGATTCGGAAACGAGGATAGATGTATGTGTCTATGGGCCGCAGCAACCACATACCATCAGGTGGACTGTGTGCTCGTTTGTCACCCTTATCCTATAAAAAAACCAGTCTTCTAAGCAATGTAAATAAACCGGATTAATTATATCACCCAAATGTATAATTTGGAACTGGTTAAACTTTTTCAAGGCACCTGATAAACAGTTTTCTCGCGTGTTCTTGACGCATGCCTAATTTTCCCCATCTTGGAATCATTGATGAAATTGCGTAGTTGTAACAGTAGATAAACCAGTAACGAGAAACTCGTTAAGAGTGAGAATATTTTAATAACTTTAAAATATGGATGTCGAATATTGAAGGTCGACATTTAATAGCAAACAGATATATTATCTTACTAGCTTTTGCCTACAACATTGCCCGCGTTGAGTTCAGAAAACGATTTTATTTCAAAAAATCACAGCCCATGTGCACCTGTTGTTAAGTGACTAAGTGGGAATTGCAGGTGCGTTTTCGGCCTTTTAAAAAGGCAAAGGCTTTTTTTTAAGGTTCCATAGTCGTATTGAGCTCGGCGATGTTAGCACCTCATGTGCGGAATTTCGATTGACCAATTATACCATCTGAAATGTCAGAAATTGGTCATAAAAGGTCAGTTGATCCTATTAATTGGTCAGCGTTAGAAACATTTTTATTAAGGGTTAAAGTTTTTCAAGGTCATTGAGAAATTTTAGCACCTCATTCGCGAAAAATGAAAAAAATAAAAAATATGAGCGATTGAGAAGCATTCGCTAATAATTGGTCAGCTTATATAAATATATGGTCAGTTTAATTTAATATTTAAAAAAAAATAAGTTGTCATTGTCGTAACGCGCATGCTTTGGGACGGTTAATTGTATCAGGACAGTGAGCACTTACGCACAGCTCTTTACTAGCGAGCGAGACGGAGGGGGGGGGGGGGGAATATTTTTAATATTTTTTGAGAAAAAAATTAGACATTTTCTACTATTAAATATATAAAAGTGGAGAAAGAAATAGGATATTTTTTTAAACTACGTGAAGGTGAAAGTGCATGCATGGGATTTGGGGGATGATAGTTAACTAGCTTATTTTATAATAATTTTATATATACATAATTTCTAGGGTTCCGTACCTCAAAAAGAAAAAACGGAACCCTTATAGGATCACTTGTTGTCAGGAAAGTGTGAAGGTATCAAGCTGAAATTCATTTCAAATACTCAAGTCTACTGTCCCTTCGAGCTGTGAAAAATTCAAACTTCTAAGCCAACACAATCAAAAGATACAGCCGTTTATGCCGCAAATTTTCGACATTCGCAAGGGAATCAAAACCTACAGGGTACTTCCCGTGAACTCAGAATCTTGAAATTTGGTACAAAGCAACTTTTTATAGCACAGATAAAGGAAAAATTGCGAATAGCATAAACATTCGTTACATCACAAAATAAAAATATTTATAATAATTTTAAAATTCGTAGGCATATAATGCCTACGGATTTGTTCGGAAACCTCGGTGCGCCAGTCCAACAAGAACTTGGCCGGTTTTTTTTAATTACAAATATTTTATTTACATAAAAAATTACCATGAATAAATTAATTTCTAAAATACATTTATTATAATAAGTTTTCAACTCTAACTTTATATTAATACTCTAAAATATATTAGTACAAGGCTGCTTAAAACTCCGAAAATTTCTCCATTTCTTAACAATATATATATATATATATATATATATATATAAGTGTGTATATATATATATATATAATAGTTAAATAGCAATATATAATAATTGAAAAAATTTATCATAACTAAACAAAACAAAATTTAACTGCCATTTACATTCAGTAACTGTAATACTGAATGACATCATAGATGAAAAGTTTTAAAAATAGATTGAGTTACAATTAACCGTCGCAAAGCATGCGCGTTACGACAATGCCAACTTATTTAATTTTTTTTTAATATTAAATTAAACTGACCAAATATTTATATGACCAATTATCAGCGAATGCTTCTCAATAGCACATATTTTTTATTTTTTTCACGAATGAGGTGCTAAAATTTCTCACTGACATGAAAAACTTTAACCCTTAATAAAAATGTTTCTAACGCTGACCAATTAATAAGACCGACTGACCTTTTATGACCAATTTCTGACCTTTTAGATGGTGTAATAGGTAAATCGAAATTCCGCACATGAGGTGCTAACATCGCCGAACTCAACTTATTTAATTTTTTTTAATATTAAATTAAACTGACCAAATATTTATATAAGCTGACCAATTATCAGCGAATGCTTCTCGATCGCACATATTTTTTACTTTTTTTTTTTTCGAGAATGAGGTGCTAAAATATCTCAATGACCTTGAAAAACTTTAACCCTTAATAAAAATGTTTCTAACGCTGACCAATTAATAGGATCAACTGATCTTTTATGACCAATTTCTGACCTTTCAGATGGTATAATTGGTCAATCGAAATTCCGCACATGAGGTGCTAACATCGCGGAGCTGTCGTATTGGTCCATAAAAACCTCGGGTAGTAGCCGATTAAGTCGTCGAAGAAAAATTAAATCGCACTGAGGTGGACCACCAAGCATCCAGATGGTATAGATGGTATCGTGAAATCTGTTGCGATGTGAGATGGTGGAATATTGGTCTCGCATTTACAGGTCTCATGTTTATGTGAGACTTGTAACTATCAAAAAGTATGTGCCAACTATTTGATGTGAAAGGCTACTACTTTCAAAATTTGTCATTTAGAAGAAAATATAGGTTATATTTCTTTTAGTTCAACATGGTCCAAGTAACCCACTACTTTGGACTCTGCCTACCTCCACGTGTATAATAGGCGTGAAGCTATGTTATGTTACCATTATTTATCGCAAGAACATGAAAGTTTAGGCGCTTACTCTCGAACAGATGACATAAAACCATGCAAAAAGCACGGAACGTCCGAACAAATACTCGACGCTTTTAAAATCTCACCCTCGGACTTATGCATAGTCATAATAAATTATAACAGAAGACACAATTTTGCGCGTTTACCGCTAAAAGGAACCCCTTTCTCGTATCTCCTCAGTTTCAAGGCACTCCCCTTGCTACCTCAGCCAGTATCGGAATCCTTGGCGTCGACATATCGAATAGTGTGCAGTTTCGTGGTCACCTGGAAGGGAAGGCCAAATTGGCCTCTAAAAAGCTTGGCGTGCTCAACAGAGCGAGACAGTATTTCATGCCGGCACATCGCTTGCAACTTTACAAAGCGCAAGTTTGGCCCCACATGGAATACTGTTCTCATCTCTGGGCCGGGGCACCCCAGTGCCAGCTCCTTCCACTTGACCGCATCCAGCGCAGAGCGGTTCGAATCGTCGACGACCGAGTTCTTTCTGATCGGCTCGATACACTGGCACTGCGTAGAGATGTTGCATCTCTTTGCATCTATCACGGGAAGTGCTCTGAGGAATTGTTCGGACTAATTCCAGCCGCTCAATTTCACCATCGCACATCGCGACCAAACTTGCGTTACCATCCATACCATCTGGATGATTGGCGGTCCACCACTGTGCGATTTAGAAGAAGTTTTCTCCCTCGCAAGACTTCCTTGTGGAATCAATTACCACCAGCGAATTTTCCGGACCGATACGACTTAGGAACCTTCAAGAAAAGAACTTAAACCTTTCTAAAAGGTCGGCAACGCATCTGCAATTCCCCTGGTGTTGCGATTGTTCATGGGCGGCGGTAGTCACTTACCATCAGGTGAGCCGCATGCTCGTTTGCCCCTTATTCTATAAAAAAAAACTATAGCGGCCATTGTAATTATTTAAAATAATTGTAAAGCGGAAGTATTAATCTTTTTAAAAAAATAATTCTCGGGACTCTGATTGAAAACTGTTTTATGACGTAAATGAATTTATCAAATTCTGCCGTCACGGTTACCTCAATCGAATTGTTGCTGATATTTGAAATTTTAAATTGACATAAGTATTAGAATTTGTAAAATTGACATTGTACTTACTAGTTTGACATCATGAATTATGACATGACCATGCCTGTACATTTTTTATTATTTTTCTCTTTTTTACATATTTTATAGACATTACACTCTTTTATTAAATTTTGATATGAGACGTTATTGTAATTTTGTAATTTTAATTGTTCAATTGCATGTGTTCACACTATATTATAAGACCTAAAAATATGCTATGTTTTATGCAAATAAATATTTTGTTATTATTATTATTATTATATATTTATATTGAGATAAGCGGGTGATGGACTTTAACTGGTTTGAAAAAAACTGCTTTGAGCCTAACATCGCTTGGAATGTTTTAAAATCTCATAGGTCCTTCACGTTCTGTCATTTGTAAAGTAGACGTTATAAAACATAGGTTATTTTATCTCCCTGTGATTGCTTCTGAAGGATAGTTTATTTTAAATTATTTTTAAAATTTCGTTTTTTTTTTAATAGTTTATGTTAACTTAGTATTATAGCAAATAAAATGTTCCTTTTTAATGTGCTGTTAACTTCGTTTTATCTACATGAAAGTCTTGCGAGTAACTTTGATAGATTGAATGGAACAGAGCTAGTGTTTACTTTTCTGGTAAGGATTTGTGATTTTCCTCTATTGACTTAGGAACGATTTAACCCTAGTTTAAGTTAAGAGTTGAGGTTAAAGTTGCAGCCTACATACGGTCACTCCTTTGCACAGGTCTGCTCTAAATTCTGAGACGGTTTTAAACCTAGCTAGTGTAGACCACGCTGCTGCAGTGCGTGTTGGTGAACTTCACATTTCTTCGAAATTAGTAATTTTCTTTCTCAGAAGAAACTTCTCGCTCGAAAAAGAGTTTTTCAGAAGTGAAGGAAAACATCGTGAGGATACCTAGATGTTTTCTTCACCACTGATCTCGTGGGAAATAAACTCTTAAAACTACAATTGACAATTTCATTTTGCCGGCGGGGATCAAATCCGAGTTGCGTTGTTGAGTTACATTAACTATTATTACATTAAGTTAGTTGATATTTCATGAACCTTTATTCCTTTTTATCGACCTGTAAAAATTCACTGAAATTAAATTAAGAAATTACCTAACTTAAAATATTAATAAAAGACCAAAATAATTATTATATATGTTATAGTTGCTATGAGAGTAGTATAGACAGAAAAATATTGATTTTATTTGTATGTAACTAAAATCGATTTAATATCAGATCTCTCTCTCTCTCTCTTACTCTCTCATTTTTGTAGGATATTGTGAAAAACGAGCACACAGTCTACCTGATGGTACGTGATTGCTGTGACTCTTAGACACCTACACACTTCTATCGTCAATAAAGAATCAAAATGAAGATGGGTTGTAACCCGTGAGGACTAAGATGGAATGCCTCTTTTCCAGTAAAAAGGATCTCCGGTTCTCTACACTCACCATAACAAAACAACAGTATTAAGCTGTTATTTACGCTGGCATTCTGTGACAGCGTGGTGCTACCCCGGTCCACCCGAACCATTCGTTCTACAACTATACTAATAATATAGCTGCAGCATGGCTCTACTACGTATATAAAATAATATGCCGTTGCTGTCCCAATAAAATAAAATAAATATTTTATTCAGAACATCAACGGCATTGATACATTTCACTCACAACTATGGAGAGCAGTACAACATAGCAGATCCCTATGCCCGTAAGTCGTCCATGGTATGACGGTGACGTCGAATTTGGAGTGTTACTTAAATATTTCTCTGTTTCAGATGCACCGACATTCTGATGTGATAAAGAGACATTACCTAAGCGAAAGGCCTGAATTTCTGGAGAAAATGGTGCAACCAATTGGATACGGCTACCTGACTAACGTAAGATATTAAAAAATAATAAGGGAATACTAGCTACACTACTAAAATTACTACTATTCTCGTTTTAGTTAATTAACCTGAAGTGCACCACGTAACTCGAATAACTAACAACCAATAGGGAAGAAAGGTTCTCGAATGGCAGCCTCGTACATCGTCGCAGCCGTTTACGTGGGTCAGACTGGTGACTGACAATTTCGAAATACGTTATAAAGAGTATTTAGTCGCGTACAGGAGTTGAAATCCCGATAAATCCCACTTAGCTAAACATCTTTTGGACACTGGACACCACCTAGCCAACGACCACTCCTGTAAAGTCTTACATACGTGTAATAAAGGGCTGCGTCTATGTGTGCTGGAACAGTTAGAAATAAAAAAAAAACGGCAAAGTGCGAGTCGGACTCGCGCACCGAGGGTTCCGAACAAATCTGTAGGTATATAAGTTTAAAATTATTAAAAATGTTTTTATTATATGATGTAACTAAAAATTTATGCTTTTCGCAATTTTTCCTTTATCTGTGCTATAAAACGTTGCTTTGTACCAAATTTCAAGACTCTGAGTTCACGGGAAGTACCCTGTAGGTTTGATTCCCTTGCGAATGTCGAAAATTGACGGCATAAACGGCTGTATCTTTTTTTTTATTTTTTCACAGCTCCAAGGGACAGTAGACTTGAGTATTTGATATAAATTTCAGCTTGATACCTCCACGCGTTCTTGAGAAAAAGGGTCTTGACAGAGAGACAGACAGACAGACAGACAGACAACAAAGTGATTCTATAAGGGTTCCGTTTTTTCCTTTTGAGGTACGGAAACCTAAAAAAATAATAATAGTTGTGCCTCGTGCTCTCTGAAACATCTGAGAAAATCATGGTGTAGGATCTGTGACAGTAAACACCTGGCCGCCGAGCTCCAACACGTCAAGCAAGTTTTGCACGACAATAAGCTTCGGGCTCTGCGCCTACGTCACAGTGAACGTGTGAAGACGGCCACAGTCGAGCGAGTGCCTGCTGTACTGCCATATGTCCGAGGTGTCAATGACAAAATTGGCTACATATTGAAGCGCGCTTCCATTAAAACATTCTTCAAGCCGCCGAAGATGATTAGTCAGTTTTTACCATCAGTCAAGTGTAATGTTCCTCCACAAGATGCAGGAGTGTACAAGCTTGATTGTGAATCTGGTCTCTCTTATATAGAACAAACTAAAAGATCCATAAAAACCCGCGCTAAAGAACACATAGCTGATGTGAAGAATCGACGCTCCGGGAAGTCTGCAGTCTGTGAACACGTACAGGATCGCCCCCGTCACTACAATAGATTTGATAGAACACAATTCCTCGCTAAAGAACACCGATTCCTTCCAAGGATAATTAACGAGGCTATTGAAATCAAAAAAACATCCTAATTTCAATAGAGAAGACGGTTGGGTGCTACCATCTGCTTGGGATCCCATAAATAATAAAATTAAATCCCAACCCAATAATAGAACTGTAAGTTCATACTGCGTAGATCGGAACAAAAATTAATAATTTTTAATCTGAAGGTAGCCGTGGTTAACTATGACATTGGGACGTCATACACCTCAGTCCCCCCCCCCCCCCCCCCGTGACCATGGGTGCTGGAAAGTGCTCGAAACGTCGAAAATATAAAATAAGTAAATATACGCGATAAAATCCGTAAAATTAGTCTTATTTAAATGTGTAGTGTTCGCGTAAATATAAGAAATCACTATCGTTATATATACAGTAGGACGTGGCAGTTTTATGGAACAAAACATTTTAATTTTAATGCGCGCTGAGAACTGATTGTTATGTCCCGTTTTTATATAACACTAATTTTTGCCCGCGGCTTTGTCTGTGTGGAGATCGGAAAGCGACATCGTTAATTTTATGTTTGACGGTTCTATGACGCAGTGGCTTATTATCATTGAGTTGCGGCGCCGAGGGCCGCGGCTTGAAATCCCGCATGGAACATGCATTTCTTATGACTTACAAATAATTGTACCAGTGCAAATTTTTTCTCCTAATGAAATTTATGTATTTCTTTTTTTTCTGTTCTATATAAAAAACGTTACCACCACACTAGGATTTTCTCCTGTATCGTGGGTGCAGTTTACATACATAAATTTCACAAGGACAAACATCCAGTCCCGGAACAGTTATTTGTAGGCCATACAAATGCTTGTTCCGTGCGTGATTCGAACCCGCGGCTCTTTGCGAAGGCACTCATTGCTAAGCCACTGCGCCAGGGAGCCGAAAACTGCCTTCATAATACATGGGAAAATCATAGTGTGGGAATTGGTCTTGTATGCAACGATTTTTGAAAAAGACGTAATTAAAATCGAAAAATTTCAACCAATATTTCAAGACCTAAGATAGCAAGTGAAATTACAGAATTACATTCCAGATTTATTTCACACGAACCGCGCATTTTTCAGGACAAAAAGTAGCCTATGTCATCCCTTCTATGTATAGCCTATGGACCCTTCTCTGGCGACCAACTCCGCCCTCTTTTACTACTCAAATTAGGCATATTTCCATTGACCACATTCACAACCAATTAGCTGCAATTTATCTGCGCAGGAGTTATTAAACATAAAGGCATTCATGAAAAAGGCATTCTCACACATGTTGAGCGCTATGGTCTATGCTTATGCAATAAGATCGCTAGAAGGCTAAGACCCGAATGCTACAGGCTAAGTCATATTGATCCAACGTCCCGTTACTACGTGAAAGAAGGACAAACCAACAAACATACCTTCGTATTTAAATTTATTTTCGTATTTTCGTAATAAAATTTGAATGTAATTAATAAACATGTTTCGGTAACCTCACGCTATCAGTATGTAAATGAATTAAGCTTTTATAAACAAACTATGTTTATTAAAACTCTTAAGTGTTCATTATGGAATTATGCGATGACTTAAATTGGTCCGCCGGCCTGTTACAGAATTTATAAGCAAGCTTTGCTTATAAATATTCTGTGGTCAGCCTACTTCCGAAAGAATCGAGTTCTGAACCAATCTTTGATCGAACTCATTCAAATTTCGAATTTCGAAACCGTAGCTAGCGCACGATCCAATGGTTGTTCAAATTGCAATTATTAGAACGAAAGTCTACGATTTGTAACGAAAACGCTTTTTCTTGATTAGTTTGTCCCTTTTTATAGAAGGAAAAAATTAATATAAATATAATAACTTGTTTTTCTAATTAATATAAAATAAACTATTGGTAAAACAAATTGTGCATGCATTAAGCGCATTAAAAAATTACGTGTAACAAGATTATACTTATTTTTTTAAATTGTTTAAATATACACAAATTTTAACTAATAACCTTATAACTATATTTCCAAGTTTCCGATATTGTTATGTCAAACTTCAGTTAAAGAAAATTTGGTAAATCCAAAAGTGCACGATACATAATACTGATTTGATAGAGAAATAATTAAAAATATTGTAATTTGTATTTCTACTCGTCACATAATTCCAGTAGCAGTCATCAAAGTACACTTTTAAAACACTCTGTAAAGTCTGGAGGTAAGGCTTCATCATAACTAACAAATGCTGCTCCATGCAGGAAGTGCTGTTTACACAGGGCTCGGTGCGTAAAGCACTCTTCTCCCTGGACGTCAACAAGTCGAGTGAGCCTGATGGAGTCCCCAGCTATTGTGCTGAAGACGTGTGCTCCGGAGTTGGCACCAGTTTAACGCGTCTTTTCCGGTTATCCTACTCCCTCGGTGTAGTCCCGAACTCATGGAAGATAGCTTTGGTGCACCCAATCTCTAAAAAAGGCGACCGATCAGATCTGTTCAACTATAGGCCTATCGCTATCACCTCCTTGTTCTCCAAAGTAATGGAAACCATTATTAACAGCCAGCTCATGCGGTACTTTGAGGATCACCAGCTGATTAGTAACTGCCAGTACGGTTTCCGTCGAGGTCGCTTAGCTGGTGATCTTTTGGGTTACCTAACTCATAGATGGGTGGAGGCAGTGGAGCCCAAGGGGGAGGCGTTGGCTGTTAGTTTGGACATAGCGAAGGCCTTCGATCGGGTCTGGCACAAAGCACTTCTTTCGAAGCTGCCTTCCCGATAAATTATGCAATTGGATCGCCAGTTTTCTTGCAGATCGGAGCATCAAGATCGTAGTAAATGGAGCATGCTCCGATTACAAGTCCAGTAACGCTGGTGTTCCACAAGGCTGCGTGCTATCACCAACGCTGTTTCTTCTGCATATCAATGATATGTTGCAAATCAGTAACATTCATTGCTATGTGGACGAAAGCACTGGTGATGCTTTATACACCGGCCGTGCCAATATTTCTCAGGAAAACGTCGCCGAGTACCGGAAAAAAGTTGTGTCTGAAGTCGAGACTTTGTTGAACAAAGTCTCAGACTGGGGTCGACTAAATCTAGTCCAGTTCAATCCCCAGAAGACACAAGTTTGCGCGTTTACCGCTAAAAAGAACCCCTTTGTCGTATCTCCTCAGTTTCAAGGCACTGCCCTTGTTGCCTCAGCCAGTATCGGAATCCTCGGTGTCGACACATCGAGTGACGTGTAGTATCGTGATCACTTGGAAGAGAAGGCCAAATTGGCTTCTATAAAGCTTGGCGTGCTCAACAGAGCAGGACAGTATTTCATGCCGGCACACCGCTTGCAACTTTAAAAGGCGCAGGTTCGGCCTCACATGGAATACTGTTCCCATCTCTGGGCAAGGGCTCCCCAGTGCCAGCTCCTTCCACTTGACCGCATCCAGCGCAAAGCGATCCGAATCGTCGACGACCGAGTTCTTTCTGATCGGCTTGACTCACTGGCACTGCGTAGAGATACTGCATCTCTTTGCGTATTTTATCGCATCTATCACGGGTAGTGCTCTGAGTAATTGTTTGGACTAATTCCAACCACTTAATTTCACCATCGAACATCGCGACAAAACTCGCGATACCATCAATACCAACTGGATCATTAGCGGTCCACCACTGTGTGATTTAGAAGAAGTTTTCTCCCTCGCACAACTTCCTTGTGGAATCGATTACCACCAGCGAGCCATTACATTTTTCCGGGCCGATACGACTTAGGGACCTTCAAGAAAAGAGATTACTCCTTTTTGAAAGGCTGGCTACGCATCTGCAATTCCCCTTATGTTGTAGTTGTAGGGCGGCGGTAGTCACTTACCATCAGGTGAGCCGCATGCTCGTTTACCCCCCTCTCCTATAAAAAAATAACGAGCCTAAACTCGGCAAATAGACTCAAAGTCTGTTCTCTGAGCTTGTGCAATGTAAAAATTCAAGAATTTTACAACAATCTGCAACAATAGATTTGACTGGTGACGACTCTTCCACTTCAGGAAACACAATTAGAATTAATTGTAGTAGAACCAAACTGAAGAAGTATATCATCATCATCATCATCGTTACAGCCTTTCATAAGTCCACTGCTGAACATAGGCCTCCCCCAAAGAATGCCACAGAGTACGGTCCTAAGCCACCTGCATCCATCGACTTCCTGCATGTCTTACCAGGTCGTCACTCCATTTCGTGGGGGGTCGCCCTACACTTCGCCTACTACGAGGCTGCCACTCGAGAACCTTTCTTCCCCATCGGTTGTCGGTTCTTCGAGCTATATGGCCGGCCCACTGCCACTTCAGCTTACTAATGCGTTGGGCTATGTCAGTTACTCTGGTTCTACTGCGGATATCCTCGTTTCTAAGTTTACTAAGTTCTGAAACTAAGTTCACGCAGAGAAACACCGAGCATGGCCCTCTCCATAGCTCGCTGAGCGACCTTGAGCTTCCTCATACGGCCAGCAGTGAAGGACCACATCTCAGATCCGTAAGTCATCACTGGCAACACGTACTGTTTGTACTCGTACAATTTCGTTTTAAGGTTTTGAGGTATGTCTGACGAGAAGATGTGTCGTAGTTTCCTGAACGCTGCCCAGCCGAGTTGATTCCGGCGATTGACCTCTCGGTAGAAGTTGGACTTACCTAGTCGGACTATTTGTCCCAGGTAAACATACTCGTCAACAACTTCCCCCAACAACTACCGGCATAGGTGTGACATGGACATTAAACATGATCTTTGTTTTGTCCATGTTCATCCTAAGACCTATTCGTTGGGAGACACTATTGAGGTCATGAAGCATGGTGCTTAGGTCCTCCAGCAAGAAGAAGAAATAATATAAAAGTTAATAAATACATAAGGAAAGTACAAAATTAATAAAAAATAAGATTAATACCAAAAATTATGTTAATTTATGTAAAGGAAAGCAAGCATTGATATATGAACTTAAGTTGTATTTAATTGAGCTGGATAATATAAATAAATGTTATGAGACTGATGTAGAGTGCCTTAAATCAGAAATATTATCTCTTATAAACTCCCTTCAAACTGTGTCCAATAAATATAAATCAGCCCAAAACGAAATAAAAAAACACATACTGGTTATGGATAATCTGGTAAAAAACATGTAAATATAATGAGGAGCGTTTTGAATCCTTAGTAAAATATCAATGTGAGTGTCAGCATTCAAAACAAGCTTCTTCAGAGTCACCAAAACTTTATGACAGTGCCATAGCAGAGGAGCTTAAAATTAAAAATAACCCAAATATTAACAAAAATAATAAAATTGCGTATAGCGATGACATGGGAAAAAATCTAGGAATAACTGTAAATTACTCTTAAAAGGGACAAAAAATTACTTATTGCTGCATTGGAGCATATTTAGTGACATCTTAAATAAAATTATAGTTACTAAATTTTGCCCAAATAGTACAATAATAATTTTTGTTTGTAATGAAACAACCAACAAAAACAGTGGGATATTCCGTTGGTACAGGGCGTGCAGAAAGATTTGTTACATAATTTCCATATTGACCAAGATAAGGCACGTCTTCTAGCTGTTTCGACTAAGGAATTTAGTCACTGGTTACATGCATTACCATCAAGTAATCTGAGAACGTTACTTGATGGGAAAAGCTTGCGCATTGCCTTAGGAATCCGACTAGGAGCGGCGATTTGACAACCCCATCAGTGCCCCTGTGGTAGCAGCATCGACAAGTTTGGGCTCCACGGAGATTCATGTAAGAAAAGCGCTGGTAGGTTTTCACAACATAGTTCTTTGAACGATGTCATCCGAAGGGCTCTTGTCTCTATAAATTTTCCTTCGGTTTTAGAGCCTTGTGTAATATTTAGAGACGATGGCAGGAGACACGACGGTATGACATTGGTCCCTTGGGAGAGAGGTAAATGTCTTGTGTGGGATGCTACTTGCGTAGACACTCTGGCGGCCTTTCATCTCAGGGGTACCTTGTTTAGAGCCGGGGTGGCATCAGAGGCAGCTGAACTGAGTAAATGGCGCAAATATGAGTATCTGAGAGATGACTACATATTTGTGCCACTTGCTGTAGAGACTATCGGTCCGTGGGGTCCACGTGCGGTGAAGTTTCTAAAGGAACTTAATCCGCGGCTGGTCGTTGTTACTGTTGATAAGAGGGCTGGTTATTTTCTCGCTCAAAGGCTAAGTATAGCCATTTAGCGGGGAATCGCAGCCAGCGTTCTTGGCATGATACCGCGGGAAATAGGACTATATGATAAGTAAGTTTCTTGTTTTAGTTTTTTTTATTATTATAGGTTAAAAATAGAACCCCATAAGCCAATTACTCAATATTGAAAAAAAACAAAGTTCTATTAATTTTCCCTGCAACGCTTCCCGCACTTTTCATTTAAAACGATGGATCTTAACCGTGAACATTTGCGCGCTATGATATATTATGAATTTAAATTTGGTTTAACAGAACAATTAAGTTTACAACGGTTACAATCAGCATTAAGGCACTCAGCTTCATCATGCGCAATAATTTTTTGGTGGCTTGCTAAATTCAAAAGGGGTAAAATTAATCTTAAAGATGACCAAAGAACCGGGGCCTCGCTAACAGCAGTAACGGCAGAAAATGTATGGGCTACTGGAATGTTCGTGCGAGAATACCCACTAATCACATATACGGACATCGAAAAGATTGTAGGCATTAGTTCCGGGAGCATTCGTACCATCCTAAATCATAATTTTGGAGTAAGGAAGCTTTGTTGTCGATGAATCCCTCGTTTTCTCTCCGAAAGCGAAAAATAGACTCGTGTGGATTGGTGCAATAAAATGCATCTAAGTTTTTAAAACGGGGCATCTAGGCGTGTTTCAGGAATCGTTACTGGTGACGAGACATGGATCTATGAATATGATCCGGAAAATAAAAGGCAACCATCGGTATGAGTCTATTCAGAAGGACAGTTACCGACAAAACTGCAAAGACCTCGCAATATCGGCAAGAAAATGGCGACTAGTTTTTTCTCGGAGCGGACATTTGTCGACGTCAATGCTGGAAAATTGTAGATCAGTCAACTCTGAATGGTATACTACAGTTGCATTACCCAAAGCTTTTCAAGCTGTGTCGGAGGGAAGACCAAAGATCGGGCTTCGGGGAATCATGCTGCATCACGATAACGCCTCTTCACATACCTCCCTTAGAACAAAAGCATTTATTGAGGAACCTGGTGTTGAAACACTAAGTCACCCACCCTACAGCCCTGACTTAGCTCCTTATGATTTATTTTTGTTTGCCGCCGTGGCTGCCTACGAAGAAGCGATTTCCGACATGTCAGATCAAGACTGGCAAAAGTGTTTTCAGAGTTGGTTTAGGCGAATGGAACTTTGTATAGAGCATGATGGAGAGTATTTTAAAAAGATGTAAAATAAATATTAAAAGTATCTAGAATGGCACATCTTCTCGTCAGGTATACCTCAAAACTTGAAAACGAGACTGTACACCCAGTGCGTGTTGCCAGTGATGACATACGGAACTGAGACGTAGTCCTTCACTGCTGTCCGGATGAGGAAGCTCAAGGTCGCTCAGCAAGCTATGGAGAGGGCTATGCTCGGAGTTTCTCTGCGTGATAAACTCAGAAATGAGGATATCCACAGTAGAACCAGAGTGATCGACATAGCCCAACGGATTAGTAAGCTGAAGTGGCAATGGGCCGGCCATATAGCTCGAAGAACCGACAACCGATGGGGAAGAAAGGTTCTCGAGTGGCAGCCTCGTACCGGCAGGCGAAGTGTAGGGCGTCCCCCCACTAGATGTAGTGACAACCTGGTAAGATATGCAGGAAGTCGATGGATGCGATGGCTCAGCACCGTGCTTTGTGGCATTCTTTGTGGGAGGCCTATGTTCAGCAGTGGACTTGTGAAGAGCTGTAATGATGAATGAATGATCTAGAGTACTTTTTGTTTATCTCAAACTTATTGAGTGACCTATGTATCTTTCAGACAATGTGCTTTTTATATCATTTATATGTAATGAAGAAATCTCAATTTTTAGGCCCTAGCAGAACATAAAATAAATTTATTTGCTCTTCCACATGCTCGGCAGTGAAGGAAAACATCTTTATGAAATCTGCAAGTTTAATGAATTAAAAGAAAAAACTAAAACTAATGTAAAGTCCGCTAGTACACAGGGGGTAACACAGGGGTCACGTGGTGGACATTTCCTTAATTTTAAACCCTCTTAAAAATAAGAGGAGGCCTGTGCGCAGGAGTGGGATGAATATAGGCTGTAAATCTTACTTTTTTAAAATTGCCTTTTTTTCAGCTCGGTAATCGTAGAGCCTACGAACTTGGAAAATTCATACGAAGTAGATATAACGATTACCTTTCACCCATATACAACCACTCAGAAATCTACATCCGATCTACCGACTCCACACGCGCTAAGATGACGGTGCTAGTGGCAATGGCAGCTGTGTATCGCCCTGATGGACGTGGCTGGAGTGAAGATATCAACTGGGTTCCAGTACCGTACACCACCGTACCATTGCGTTATGACTTCGTAAG
Source organism: Parnassius glacialis (assembly GCA_033319125.1). Classification (NCBI taxonomy): domain Eukaryota; kingdom Metazoa; phylum Arthropoda; class Insecta; order Lepidoptera; family Papilionidae; genus Parnassius; species Parnassius glacialis. The sequence continues at coordinate 6,516,857 of JAVANC010000024.1, read as the reverse complement.
TTACGTATAGTAATTAACATGGTAGAGCCGTTGTTCTGGTGCTAAGCACTTATAGTAAATTTCACAGTACGTGACTGAGTGAGCAACCCTCGGTCAGTTCCTGTCAACAACTATAAAATTACTTATTTAAATTTTATTACACAAAAAAGATCATATGAAGGAAATCATTGTGATGAAACCTGCATATCTGAGGAATATAAATCCACGTTGATCCACTTTCTCGTATAATCCCGTGGGTGTTGTAAGAGGCGACAGAGGGAAACCGATACAGGAGATGGGCAGCAGTATCTTCCTGATAATAACTCATTGCTCAAACTTATAAAAACTGCGGCTGCAACCAGCCTGCCAGCATGGCAAATATGACAAAATCCTCCCTAAGTGGCTACCTATGGGGGAGGCTTACATTCAGCATTGGACTTTTAAAAGCTGTAATGATCGAATAGGTGCTGATAGTTACAGACTGGGGACTTTCATCAAAGTTCCCAGAGGTGACAAAGTAACTCTAGCCTTCTTCGTTTGTAGTTACTTGCAGGCGTCCGGGGACAGATGGTGACTATTTACCATCAGGTAGTCTGCAAGTTCGTTTGCCACTTGAATTTCATAAAAAATAACTTAAAACAAAAGTAGTAAAAAAACGACATTGATGTTAATAAGAATTTCAATCAACACCTTGTGGAAGTATATAATAACTTGTTGATAACTAGTATGATATAATTCTAATATTTGTAATATATTACGATAATTCCATCAGACAGTAAAGATATGCTGAGGTCAAAAGATACCCCACTCCTTAAGAACACAGATGAAATGCCTCGTTACCAGTAAAAAGGGGTCTCCTTTCTTGCCGCTTATTATATAGAACACAGCAGCACTATTATTGTGTTATATGTTACTGGGTTAAATTATTATTTTTTATATTTATGAGCACTATACAGCAATTTTACGCTGGTACTCTGCGTGAGTGTGGTCTTCCCCTGTGAACCTTACTCATTTAGTATTTATACTGTAGCCATAATACGCTGCATAGCTACACGTATCGTACAGCCTATCAAAAATATACTGCTGAACATAGGCCTTCACATAGATTGTCGATTTCTTCCACAGTTGCCACGTTTGGCTGGCGGGTTGGCAACCGAACTATTTTATTTTTTTGTTGTTCGAAATACGTTGCTGCCCATCTCCTGGTTTGTTCCCTCGTCACCTCTTATGACACCCATGGGACGATATGGGGTAGTAGACTTATTTTTTTTTATAGGAGAGGGGGCAAACGAGCATGCGGCTCACCTGATGGTAAGTGACTACCGCCGCCCATGAACAACTGCAACACCAGGGAGGGAATTGCAGATGCGTTGCCGGCCTTTTAAAAAGGAGTACGCTCTTTACTTGAAGGTCCCTAAGTCGTATCGGTCCGGAAAAATCGCTGATGGTAATCGATTCCACAAGGAAGTCGTGCGAGGAAGAAAACATCTTCTAAATCGCACAGTGGTGGACCGCCAATCATCCAGATGGTGTGGATGGTATCGGGAGTTCTGCCGCGATGTGCGTTCGTGAAATTTGGCGGCTGGGATTAATCCGAACAATTCCTCAGAGCACTCCCCATGGTAGATGCGAAAGAAAATGCAAAGAGATGCAACATCTCTACGCAGTGCCAGTGTTTCGAGCCGATCGGAAAGAACTCGGTCGTCGACGATTCGAACCGCTCTGCGCTGGATGCGGTCAAGTGGAAGGAGCTGGCACTGGGGAGCCCCTGCCCAGAGATGGGAACAGTATTCCATGTGAGGCCTAACCTGCGCCTTGTAAAGTTGCAGGCGGTGTGCCGGCATGAAATACTGTCCCGCTCTGCTGAGCACGCCAAGCTTTTTAGAGGCTAATTTGGCCTTCTCTTCCAAGTGACCACGAAACTGCACGTCACTCGATATGTCGACGCCGAGGATTCCGATACTGGCTGAGGCAACCAGGGGAGTGCCTTGACACTGAGGAGATACGACAAAGGGGATATTTCCACATCACCACTACACGGTCCCCGTGTAGTGTTGGGTAAAAATACTCACTAACCCATATCTTCCCGTGGGTGTCCCAAGAGGGGAAAGAGGGAAACTGAGGCAGAGGATGGGCAGCAGATTCTTTCTGATAAAAGCAAAAAACCAATAAAAAAAACTGCGGTTGCTAACCCGCTTGCCAAGCGTGGCAACTATGGCAATATACCTCCCATGAAAAGTAACGAAGAGATGGCCCTAGTCCCCGGCGGCTCCGCTATTCCTGGCTACGGTGGCGACCATGGGGTAACGGCGGGGCAGAATGTGCTAAGAATCTCCAGTGGAGATTCGGTTGCCACCTATGACGACTCGACCTGGCAACTTAAAACGCATGCACCCTGAGGACTGACGAGAAGATCCTGGAGTTGGAATAAGAGACAAACAAATTGCACTGGAATATCATAGGATTACCCGAGGTCTGAAAAGAGGGGGAGGATACGGTAATCCTCGAATCCGGCAACTTGCGCTATCACCGGGAGGGCGACCATCTGTACCAAGGAGGTGTCGGATTTATCGTCCACAAGTCTCTCGTTAAAACGCAGTAAAGATTGAGAGTGTGTCGACGAGGGTTACGTACCTGGCCGACGTCATGGAGAAAGAGGGTCTCTTTATAATGAACTCTTTCTTCCAGAAGCGGCCTCACAGGAAGTAGACCTGGTCGAGCCCCGACGGTTCGACAAAGAATTTGATTGACTTCATTATGACGATCAGACGACAACTGTTCAGTGATGTAACAGTGATCGCGAGGGTGAATGGTGAGAGGCACACTTTACCTAAACGTTAAGTTGGAGAGGCCTCGTCTAATGAAGTCAACGCTCCGTCCCCATCGTGCTCTAATCCAAAGCCCCGAAACCTTTCAGCTCGAGTTACAAAACCCTTTGCAGTGCCTAGAAGATTGCAATACAGTCAACGATATGAATGACAAGCTCGTGGAAACTGTCCATGCTGTCGGAGCTAAGTTCTGCAAGACTCGTCGCAGAAGAACACAAAACTCTCTGATCACACCCTTAATCTCATGGCTGTTAGACGGGAGATGAAGCTGCATTCTTCAACAGACTTGACAGCTTATAGGCATCTGAAAAGACAGATCTCCAAATGCATGCGGCGGGACTTATGCAACTTTAATTCCGCCCGTATTGAAGAAGAGGTCTAGCAGAAGCAGGGCTCAAAAGTCTTTGCTAGAGATCTGTCAGCCAGAAAGAGCCAACTGTTGAAGCTAAAAACCGAGTGTGGCAGCATCGTTTCCGGGGCACCTGAGATTTTGAGTGAGATTGAGAGGTTCTATGGGCAGCTGTACACGTCATCGTTGGAGCCACACGTAAGTGTGAGTAACGATCCAAGAGTATCCGACACTATTCCGATGATATCCCAGACGTCAGTCTGAGCGAGATTAGAATGACTCATCAGCACCTTAAAAACGGCAAGGCCCAAGGCAAGGATGGAATTACAGCGGAGCTTCTGAAAGCGGGTGGAAAACTGGTACTTGAAGTCCTTCAGAAGTTCTTTAATTCCGTCCTCCATGGTGGCACTACACCGGAGGCGTGGAGCAGAATTGCGGTGTTCTTATTCTTCAAGAAAAGTGGCTATACTCTCTTGAACAACTACAGACCGATTTCTCTTCTGAGCCGTGTCTACGTGCTGTTTTCGAGAGTCGTAACGAATCGTCTCGCATGCAGTCTTGACGACTTCCAGCCTCTCGAACAAGCCGTTTCCCGAAAAGGCATAAGCACCATAGACCACATACATATCCTTCGGCAAATTGTACAGAAGTCTGAGGAGTACGATTTGCCACTATGTCTGGCATATTTAGACTATGAGAAAGAATTCGAAAACAAATACACAACGACAAATCGAAATTTGGGCGGTGCTGCAGTTCCATCAGCGGTTCCAAGTTGACTGTTGATATATCGAAGTGCTAAAGTGTTTGTACCGTAGGGCTACGATGGCTATCCGAGAACAGAACCAGAGTACGACACCTATCCAATTGCGGAGATAAGTAAGACAGGGTGATGTTATATCCCCGACACTCTTAACCACTGCATTGAAAGACGTTTTCAAGCTTCTGGGCCGGAAAGGATACAGTATTAACACCAATGGCGAATACATCACTCACCTTCGATTTGCCGACGATATAGTCCTTATAGCAGAATTGCTGGAGAACCTAAGTACTATTCTTGATGACTTCAATAGTGTCTCCCAACGAATAGGTCTTAAGATGAACATGGACAAAACAAAGATCATGTTTAATGTCCATGTCACACCTATGCCGGTAGTTGTTGGGAGCACTAAGCTCAAAGTTGTTGACGAGTATACTTTCCTGGGACAAATAGTTCGACTAGGTAAGTCCAACTTCGACCGAGAGGTCAAACGACGGATTCAACTCGGTTGGGCAGCGTTCGGGAAATTATGGTACATCATCTCGTCAGGTATACCTCAAAACTTGAAAACGAAACGGTACAGCCAGTGCGTGATGCCAGTGATGATCTATGGAACTGAGACGTGTTCCTTTACTGCTGGCTGGATCAGTAATCTCAAGGTCGCTTAGCGAGCTATAGAGAGGGCTATGCTCGAAGTTTCTCTGCGTGATAAACTTAAAAATGAATGAATCCGCAGTAGAACCAGAGGTAGCGACATAGCCCAACCGACTAGTAAGATGAAGTGGCAATGGGCCGGCCATATAGCTCGAAGAACCGATAACCGATGGGGAAAAATTTTTCTCGAGTAGTGGCCTCGTACCGGCGGACGAAGTGTAGGGCGTCCCCCCACTAGATAAAGTGACGACCTGGTAAGATATACAGAAAGTCGATGGATGAAGGTGGCTCAGGACCATGCTTTGTGGCATTCTTTGAGGGAGGCCTATGTTCAGCAGTGGACTTGTGAAGGGCTATAATAATGATGATCATGACTAGACGGTCAAGCTATACCATTTTATATACTATGACAGGAGTACAATGTCCCGTAGTTAGTGTTCTTACTTCTTTAATGATCTATTTTTATGTAAACATTTGCAGCTCATGGGCATGAACTGCCCAACGTTCGACGAGTATTATAATAATTATACAAATACCCTTGTTCCTGAAATGGCAAAATATAGTGACATGCTGGATCGACTTTCCTCAGCACTAAAATATGATGCATTAAAATTTAACCCACTTAAAATATACTCCACATATGATTTCATCCTTAGTCAGGTAAGAATTCTGAGTGAATAACTGAACTCACTAATCCATTCTTCTCAAAAATCCATTCATCTCATGCGTTGTGTCGATAAAAGTATAAATAACGTGTATTTAGACATTTTTATAGAATAAGGGTGCTAGTAAAGCACACGGTCCACCTGATGGTAAGTGGATGCTGTGCCTCACAGAAATCTACATCTAACTTTGATTAAACATCAAAATGCAGACACTTTGTCATCCCTGAGAACTAAGATGGAATGCCTCGTTTGTAGTAAAAAGGGTCTCCGGTTTTCTACACTCACCATACAAAACATAGCAACATAAAGCAACTTCATGGCGCTAGTAATGTGTGAGAGCCTGGTCCTCCCTCGGTCAAGCCGAGGAAGTATCCATTTGTAAAACAACCATAACGTATCTGCAGCATGGCTCTACAACATACAAACGTACTTAGCATCACACCGTGTGTGATGCTAAGTACGTACGTGGAGTGTGTCTAAAAGATCAGTGAGCTACAAGGACCATATTTAGGCAAAAATAAATATTTTATACAAAACAAATTAACAGTACCAGGTGTACTGTAAATTTGTTAGTTATTGTTATTTTATATTATTGATGTTATGTGGCTTCTGCAGTCCATAAACACCTGCAACCAACTATAAACGGCAACAGATGTGTTTTCACCTGTCAGCAATTAGGTGAAATGCCAAAGCTTGTAATTAAACTCGCTCTCTATATCCATCAGTACGGCTCACAGTATCTGTTATTTAGTAAATAATTAAAATTTAAAAAAGAAGAAAGCCGCGGCGATGTTCGAAGTTCATAGTCTCTGCTTACCCCGCTGGGTGACAGGCGTGGTAGTTTATGCACATTACCTTACAGATTTAAAACCAATACCAACCAATAGCCAATTATTAATATTACCAATAATTTTTTAGAATAATATTGGATTTCCTCCATCACCATCAGTTCAAAAAATGATGCCGGATATAAAGGAGGCGGCTGATAAAGCGTTTGATTTATTATTTGGAAACGAATCCATGCTGCCATTAAAAGCTGGTAAGTGAACGAAGTTTAAGACGACGATGACGATACGTGGTACCCAGTGGTTAGAAAACCTGACTGCAAAACATTTTTATTTTTGGATATAAAAAAAACTTTTCGTAAATTCAATTATACATGCATTAAGCGCATTAAAAAGATGACGTATAACATGATTATACGTAAATTTTTAAAGTAGTTTAGTTATAATATATACGAGTAGTATTAATTATTGCTACATATATATACATATACATTTAATACAGTTTCCAATTTCCGATCATTTTAACTTCAATTTAAAAAAAAAGTTTGGAAAATCCACGACTCATAATGTTCAAGTGAACATAAAAAACAAAATTAAAAAAGAAATAAAACTAGTAACTTAATTATCATACTGGCCTACTCCCCGCGGTATTGTGCCAACAACGCTGGCTGCGTTTCCCCGTTAAATGGCTATACTTAGCCTTTGAGCGAGAAAAGAACCAACCCTCTTATCACCAGCAGCAACAACCAGCCACAGATAGAGTTCCTTTAGAAACTTCACCGTACGTGGATCCCACGGACCGATAGTCTCTACAGCACAAGGCACAAATATGTAGTCATCTTTCAGAGACTTATATTTGCGCTACTTACTTAGTTCAGCTGCCTCTGATGTCGCCCCGGCTCTTATGAGAGAGATGAGATGAGAGGTCGCCAAAGAGTCTACTCAAGTAGCATCCCGCACTAGGGTTTTACCTCTCTCCCAAGGGACCAATGGCATACCGTCGGGTCTCTTGCCATCGTCTCTAAATATTCCACAAGGCGCTTAAACCGAGGGAACATTTGTAGAGACAAGAACGCTTCGGATGATATCGTTTAAAGAACCGTGCCGTGAAAACCTACCATTACTTTTCTTACATGAAAGTCCGTGGAGCCCAAATTTGTCGACGCTGTTACTACCGGGGCACTGGTGGGGTTGACAAATCGCCGCTTCTAGTCGGAATCCTACGGCGATGCGCAAGCTTTCTCCATCAAATAATGTGCCGAGATTACTTGATGGTAAAGCTTTTAACCAGTTCTGTACCAACGTAATATCCCGCCATTTTTGTTGGTTTACTTCCATTGGAACATATTATCCGGAACGGAACAATTCCAGTAGCTTTCACTGAAGTAATAATAATAAATAAGATTTCTATTTGTTGTTGTTAAAAGTGTACAAAAAAGATTGATTATCAAAAACTTATTTTAGAAACATACTTAGGTAACATAAAAGTAATGAGACAAACTGGCCTGTGACTCAGCTATGGATAGATTTGAGATCACCGCTGGTATTCTTCCACATCCGACTTTTAAAAACACAGTATCTTAACCTAATTTTGACATTGAGGTGAAACAACGTAAAGTAAATACTGAAATGCATACGCATATTATATGCTATGCAAATTGGCAAATTTATGTATGATACTTAATACCTGCCTTCAATTTTTGTTGTTTAAGTAACCATACATTGCACTTCTTTCTAAATTATTTTGTATTTACGATCTCCTGCAAAAGAGGAGTTTTGTGATTCCAAATTTTGGAGGCAGCATATTTGAAACATCATTTCGCTTTAAAACGCTTATAGGTTGGGAGTATTATATAATAGTTTACCCCTTCGTCTCAAACGTGTTAGTTGACATTATGGAGATAATTTTTCATATAAATAATGAGCAGATTGCGAGTTATTTAATGAGTGTACGAAACAAGCATATTTTCGTTTCCTGGTGTAACCCATACTTAAAATATTATTTTTGAGGAGATAAGGAGTTATGTGGTTAGTCTTAAGTATGTCAAAGCAATAACGCATACACGCTTTTTGAACCCTTTGTATTCTTCCTATAGTTTTCTGTGAGAGCTAAGGACCATATTATACCAAGTCGCAATAATGTAAGTGTGACAGGACCAGACTGTTGCAAAGACGGAGCTGGATATTTGGTTTTAGAAAAGAACGAATTTTGTAAAGAGATTTTACAGACCCAAAACATTTTCCTATTTTTTGCTGTACGTGTTTTGCAAACGTTAAACATTAATCTATGTTAAGGCCTAAGTTATGAATGCAATCATCTCGAGAAATAGTTGTGCCACTGATCATGACATTTGGATCAATTTTTTTGATAGACGCAACGTGATGACGTGTACCCATAATTATACAAGTGTTTTTTTAGGATTCAGTACTAGGCCATGAGACTTTGACTAATGCTCTATTAATTTTAGATCATCATTGAGGATGGTAGCCGCTGGGCCAAGAATGGAACGCCTTGACAAATTCATAGGGACTCCGAAATATCAACAGTACCTTCAGTATTGACGCCGATTAAAGTTGACTGTCAATATATCCAAGTGCTGTAGTGTTTGTACAGTAGGGATACGATGGCTATCCGAGTATAGAACTAGAATATGGAACGTACACAACTGCAGAGAGGTGTATGACAGGGTGACGTTATATCCCCGAAACTTATCACCGCTGCGTTGAAAGGCGTTTTCAAGCTACTGGACTGGAAAGGATACGGTATTAACGTCAATGGCGATTGCATTGCTCACGTTAAATTTGTCGACGATATAGTCCTTATGGCAGCATTACTGGAGGACCTAAGCACTATCATCAATGGCCCCGATTAGTGTCTCCCAACGGATCAGTCTTAAGATGAACATGGGCAAAACAAAGACCATGTGTAACGTCCATATCACACATATGCCGGTAGAAGTTGGGAACACTAAGCTAGAAGTTGTTGACAAGCATATTTACTTGAAAGAAATAGTCCGACTAGCAAAGTCTATCTTCGACCGAAAGCTCGATCGATGGATTCAAATCGGCTTGGCAGTGTTCGGGTAATTACGACACATCTTCTCGTCAGGTATACCTCAAAATTAGAAAACGAGATAGTACATCTAATGCGTCTTGCCAGTGATGACGGCATCACGCATTGGTTGACCAGCAGTGAAGTTCACTGGTGGCCGTATCAGGAAGCTCAAGGTCGATCATCGAGCTATGAAGAGGTCTATTCTTGATTGTTTCTATACGTGATAAACTTAGAAATGAGGATATCCTTAGTAGAACCAGAGTGACCGACATAGCCCAACAGATTAATAAGCTGAAATGGCAATGTTATATGAAAACGAGTTCCACGAGGATTGCTTGCTGTTTAGGTCTCTAGCTATAATACACTGGAGCCTAAATTTAGCAAATTTGGGATATTTGATTTTAATAATTGTTTAAGTGGAAGTAGGTACGCTCATACAATGGTTGGTGGCGGATGACTAGTCAGAGCTCTCCTACAAATTGAGATTTCTATGTTTATAAACGGGGAACATCGACCGATACGCAGTGCAGGGACTTTTTGGAGTAGATCAAGATGCTGCCTCGTGGGCTGGTCAACTTATCATTTCTAATTAAGGTGTAATTTGGGATCTTAGGCTCATGATAGCCAGGCATCAAGGTGATCTCTTGTACTAGCATAATTTCTAAGTCGCGGATACGCAGGAAAGACGCGATCTCGTCTTTTTAGTTTAGTTATACTGCCATAATGATATTGTTGGTAAGGTGATTATGCACACTGGAAAAAACAGATCGTGTCTATGAGTGCTATATGATCAACCGTAGCATTGAGTTTGTCCTGAAGGTTGGTGGCTCCACGGAGGTTGAAGCCGATTTTTTGGTGGCTGAGCATTTGCGCTTTTTGCCCTTGACGAGAGTGAAGCCTTCATCGTCGGGCTTGGACGGGGCATGCTGATTATCGAATTATCGATCATCGACCCGACGTCGCGGGCAACGCGGGCGTGGGGGACGCAGCGTCGTAAACCAACTCGAAAGAAACCGGGGATGCAGGACCGGAGCAAGGGAGGACTGCGTTTTTCAAGTGGGCAATGGGCTCGGGCGCAGCCACAGAAGAGGGGCCAGCCGGAGGTGTAGGCTCTGACGCCGCACACATATTACGCTGTTCGATGAACACCAGCACAAATGTCGCAGGCAGGTTCATCATTAGCAGAGTTCGTTGAGTGTTACCAACGCCATCTTGTTATTGGCGCTATTATCTTACCTCCCTTCGGCGGGGTAAGATAATATCCTCTCTATGAGGCGGGGAGCCCTGTGTTCGGCAGTGACCTTGTGATAGGCTGTAATGATTGATTAAATGAAGAAAAACATTAACAGATCTTCAAATCCACAGGTTTACTTTTAAGGGAATTCTTCGAAGTATCCGCATTAGCAGTCGCTGGAAAGCACACTCCAAAAGTGAGGATTTACTCCTCTCACGGCATCAATGTTTATGCTTTCGCGACGATATCCAAGGCAAAACCAAAGGTGTACTTACCGATGTATGCTTCGTTTTTTGCGCTGGAATTAAGGAGAGTAGTGGAAACGGGAAGATATGTTGTTTTGGTAAGTATTTTATTGAGAATATCTACATATGTACATGAGTTTTTAATGCTATTTTCCGCCTTCGATCTAGCAAATCGGTATATTCTAACATGTAATAAGCCTAAACCTGTAATGTACCTTGCACATCGTAGTGTTAAAATTAGGGCAGTGCAAACGATGACTTTAGTAACCTTTTTTTTTTTTTTTACATGGGGAAATGCCTACGCATACCCGCCCCGCGGGGGCAAGGACGGGTTATGTCGGACTCGCACCGACTAAAACCCCATGGTGTTCCACCCTAGTCGCATATTGGCAGGGCCACGGGAACGCTTTCGCACACTTCCGCGGCCCCACCTGCGCTGGCCGCCCCATGGCGGCCCCTCCTCGGGAGAGGAACACTCCTCCCCCATCTCCTTCTCCGGTAAGGCGCACCAGAACACATGGCGCGCCCTCCTCCTCGGCCTCCAATTTCACATGCGCAACGGACGACCCCGTGTCCGATGCGCGAAGGCCATGGGGCCAGGAAAAACTAGCACTCAGGAGCACCAGCCCTCCTGACCCCAGCGGCGGATCTGGTCTATGGCTCCGCCGCCAACCAAAATTCGGCTGCGGAGGGTAGGAAGAGCGGCGCCTCGCAATACCGGCACTCCTCTCACCCCGCAGCCCCACCACCACCGCATCAACGGTGCGGCCCCGTTTGAGTCGCAGAGGATAGGGCGAGTGGCGCATCGCCATACCAACACTCCTCTTCCTCCGCGACTCCACCCCGGCTGCAACGGTAGGGGTGGGGAGGACACCCCTCTCGCAGCAGCCCACCGACACACATCCGAAGTGGGCTCGTCAAGCCCACTCGGAGTGGCCACCTCGGGCCGGCCCTACACCACGGGCCAGCCAAGAGGTTCCTCTTTGTTCACCGTGGGTGACCAAGCCACGGCTACTAAGCCCCCCCGCCACGACAAGGCGGGAACCCGTTCGGGGGGGGACTTTAGTAACCTACCCTAACCTTACCTAACTTTTTTTTTTTACATGGGGAAATGCCTACGCATACCCGCCTCGCGGGGACAAGGACGAGTTATATCGGACTCGCACCGACGAAAACCCCATGGTGTTCCACCTTCGCCGCATATTGACAGGGCCACGGGAACGCTTTGGCATACATCCGCGGCCCCAAAAGCGCTGGCCGCGCCATAGCAGCCCCTTCTCGGGGGAAAAATTCTCCCCATTCTTCTTCTCAGGCCAGGTGCATATGGAGCACAAGACACGCCTTCCTCCACGGCCTCCTACTCCACCTGCGTAACGGGCCCCTCCAAGTCCAATATGCGGAGGCCATGTGGGCAGGAAAATCGAGCGCTCTGTAGCACCCGCTCTCCCGACCCTGCGGCAGACCTGGTCTTTGGCTTCGCCGCCAACCAAGTTTCGGACACCACTATCGCATCAACAGTGCGGCCCCGTGAGAGTCGCGGAGGATAGGGTGATTGGCACATCGCTATACCAACACTCCTCTTCCCCCGCGACTCCAACTTGGCTGCAGTGGTAGAGGGAGTGGGCATCCCTCTCGCCGCAGCTCACTGATAGGACATCCAAAGACCCTACACCACGGGCCATCCAAGGGGTTCCTTTTTGTTCACCGCGGGTGACCATGCCACGGCTACTAAGCCTCCCCCCCCCGTCACGACAAGGTAGGAACCCGTTAGGGGCAGATCCTTTTTTTCATGGGGAAATCCTCTTGGGTTCCTTTGGCTGCGGGGGCAAACGGAAATCCTATCGGCTAAAACCTCACGATGTTCATCATCAACATGTACGTGGGATCTCCGTTTGGAACGAAACTGGGGCTCCTCTTTCGCTTTGCTTTATTGGAAGCACGTCCCGGGGCAGTACTTACTGCCGCCAACACCCTCGCAGTGCTGTAATTATGTCTCAGGACCACTTCCGAGCCATCGTCCTCCTCCGGGGTTACGTTACTAAGAATTTGAGGCCCCGCTCTAAACGCATGTAACTCCAGAGGCACCGTTTCTGGTAGGGGAACACCATCTTCATGGGGAGGGCCGTGACGATGGCGTTGTCTCCGAGTGGTATCAGTTCTCCTTCGATCCCGCTCAGTAGCCTCCTTTTGGACAATTATGGACACACAGAAGGTAGCTATGGCACTTAAAGCCGACTCCCCACGCAGCATCACCGATACGCCTGCTGGTAGGGAGAGGTCCCGACCGACCCGGCTCGCCAGGATCGTCCGCTCCCGCTCCCACGCTAGATATACCGCTAGCGAGATGGACGTGAAGTCCTGGTTCTGACCACCGCCGAGGAAGCAGTTTGCCGTCACTTCGCGTCCGATCTTGCGCAGATAATCACCGAAGCACCTGTGACCGGAATTATCTGTGTAAGTCTGTAGGGGAGTATTTCTATTCGTCGTTTCATCCAGACTTTGAATACCGGGAGGATTGCGTCAATAACGCTTTTGCGGTAATTACGCTCCTCGTTGAGTCGAGTGTGCCATATTCCCAAAGCATTCTGTTGCTTCTGCCATTTTATAGACCCAAGTGCCTCATCTGGCTCGCTGCCACGTCTCTGACGGAGAATGTTGCGTATTCGGTTGTACACCCTCGCATCCATATCCGCCAGTATATATAGAGGTGAAAAGCGAGCCGGGAATGTTGCCGCCTTAAATGATTTCGTGCGGTATTCTCACACGATCCGTATAGCCATCCTCCGATGGACACTGTAGATTTTAGATTTACAGCGTCGGATGGCTAGCCTTTTTGCCCACACAGGTGCCCTGCATAAGGCTACGGACCGCACTACACCCGCGTAGAGGCGGCGTATTTCCTCCCTTGGTTTCCCTTGATTGGGAAGCAGTCTGTGCATAACACCCGCCACCCTCTCAATTCGGGGGACTAGGCACTCAAAATGCTTTTCGAAGCCCCAGCGACTGTCCAGGTGGTGCCCTAGGTACTTCATGTACTGCCCCAATCTGACTACAGACCCACCCACGTAGACGCACGAGTCGAGTGGTTCCCTGCTCCGCGGTAGTTTGTGAAACCATAAGCTCTCGGTCTTATGAGGCACTATATCTAGAACCAACTCAACGTCTCAAGCTTAACGAGCTCCTTGGTCCCCTCGAAGTTAATTTCGCTGGCGACCACCAGTGTGTCGTCGGCATAGCACACAATATTTACGCCAGCAGGAAGGTAGACACGCAGAACCACATCGTACGCGAAGTTCCATAGTAGAGGACCCAGCACTGAGCCCAGTAGAACCCCACGTTTGATCTCCCTCCGATCTTCTTACCATCATGCCCCATGTACAGATTGTACCTATCACGCAAGTAGTCCCCGATTACGCCTTGTAGGTGGGCAGGCACCTGGTATCATACCCTCATTATTGTATTCCAGGGTGGAGAGTTAAAGGCGTTGACAATATCAAGACTTATCGCCAACGCTACACTACCCTCGGATTCTGCTTGTTCCGACAAGGAGCGTTTATGAATAATGGTATCTACAGTGGAACGCTCCCGTCGGAATCCAAGATGGCTGTTGAGCCGAGAGGCAACTATCCTTTCGAACAATTTGCCAATCTCGTCTAACAGGCATATGGGACGGTACGCAGAGGGAGAATCATCGGCCCTGCCTTCCTACTTTAAGAGGACCAACCTTGCTTCTTTTTATGCTGTGGGAAACTTGGCACTCTGCAGATAGCCAAAAAATAGCTAACTTAGCCTGTCCCCCAAGGCAGCTAGACTCAGCATCAAAGACCGACCAAGAATTCCGTCAGGCCCCGGTGCAGTGTTCCGAGCTCCCAAGCGGCCAGTGGCTCGGTACAGCTCCTTAGTAGTAGGTCACCTCCATCTCATTATGCCACTCCAATGATGACGGCAGGTGACCTGAGAGACTTGATCGGTCCTCTGGGAAAAGCGTGCTGATCACTCGTCCCAGTAGGTCCGGGTCGATAATCGCCCCCAGGGATCTTCGATGAGTCCCTTTAGGAGCTCTTTCCAGGACTGAGACCTGGCATTAGATTTAGCAATTTGTAATGCCTTTCTAGCCGACATAATCACCCAACTCGTTGATCACGGCTGCTTTCTCACTAGGGCTGACAGCGTTGTCAAGGTCCCTCAGTCGTACGTCGCGCATTTTCATTGGGCGACTAATTCGTACGATCAGACGGGTGAGGACCTCCTTTTGATCAGGGGGGGGGGCTAACTTAACCTTTTTTTTACACGGGGAAATGTCTACAAATACCCGCCTCGCTGGGGCAAGGACGGGTTATGTCGGACTCGCACCGACTAAAACCCCATGGTGTTCCACCTTCCTCGCATATTGGCAAGGCCACGGGAACGTTTTCGCACACATCCGCGACTGCCCCATGGAGACCTCTCCTCGGGAGAGGACTACCCCTCCCCATCTCCTTCTCAGGTAAGGCGCACCAGAATACATGGCACCCCCTCCTCCTCGGCCTCCAATTTCACATGCGCAACAGATGCCCCCGTGTCCGATGCGCGAAGTCTATGGAGCCAGGAAAAACTAGCACTTAGAAGCACCAGCCTTGCTGACCCCAGCGGCTGATCTGGTCTATGACTCCGCCGCCAACCAAGATTCGGCTGCGGAGGGTAGGGAGAGCGGCACCTCGCAATACCGACACTTCTATCCCCTCACAGCCCCACCACCACTAAATCAATTAACGGTGCAGCCCCGTCAGAGTCGCGGAGGATAAGGCAAGTGGCGCATCGCCATACCAACACCCCTCTTCCTCCGCGACTCCACCTCAGCTGCAGCGGTAGGGGGAGAGGACACCCCTCTCACAGCAGCCCACCAAAACACATCCGAAGTGGGCTCGCCAAGCCCACTCGGAGTGGCCACCTTGGGCCAGCCCTACACCCCGGGCCAGCCAAGGGGTTCTTCTTTTATCTCTGCAGGTGACCAAGCCACGGCTACTAAGCGCCCCCGCCACGACAAGGCGGGAACCGTTCAGGAGGGAACCTTAACCAATCTAACCTTATTAGATTTTTACGGTTCAGTTAGCGGATTTGGTAATGAGACGCTCTTATAGCTCGAATACCCGACAACCAATAGGGAAGAAAGAAAGAAGAAAGTGGTAGCCTCGTAATGGTGAGCGAAGTGTAAGGCGCCCTCCCACTAGATAAAATATGACATGTAGGAAACCGATGGAGGTAGGTAGGTAGCTTAGGAGCTTATTGTGTGGCATTCCTTGGAGGAAGCTTACGTTCAGGTGTGAACTTGTGAGGGGCTGTAATGATGATAGTATATATATATATACTATTTTGATATGTATATATGCTACACCAGAACTCACGCACTTTCATCGTTGCTTCTCAACGCCGGTTTGAATAATTTATGCTTGGCCTATATGAGATAGTTTTACCGCCATCTATTGGAAAATCATCCTTATGGCAATTCCATAGGTGCCTCTTACGACACCTACGGTACGAAATGGGGAGATGGACTCATTTAGCTCAATATTAATAAATTGAGTAGCTTATTTAGTTTTTTGTTTCATTCGTGTTGGTGTTTGTTTAACTATTTTTATTGATTATTACGAGTATTAATACTGCTGTTATACTGTTTTTACTTAATCAGTTATTTAGTCAGGAAGTTGGCGTTGTCTCACACTCGTGCCTTGGAAATCACGTATAGCCTTTGGTCCTGTCCTGTGCCTGACGTCTCTCCAGTCGTGTCGGTTTACTGCCCAATTGGACTATGAGAGTGAGGGAGTAGAGAGTGTATCCTACGCTGATGACTTGTCTCAGTTCAGACAGGCCGCCGTTACCGAAATTCAGTCTGGAGGACACAATTGTTTTTTATAAGTTTTATATGAAGACGTATCGCAACATATCAAAACATTCGTTTTTTTTTCAGCCAATTTACTTGAACTCTCCTGGTGAACAAGTGCAGTATCTAGAGATTGAAGGATGCGGTGGACCACTGTGCGACCTCAACAAGTTTTATGCTATCACTTCTCCCTATCTGCTTGACGTTGACGAGAGGAGTGAAAGGTGTAAAAATAACGAGAACGCTATATTCGAATCTAAAATATTCGAATGATTAAATTGTGATAGGCTTTAGTTCTTATAAGGCCGTATCTTCTTGCTTTAGGATTAATTATCTATTTAATTAAATTGCGATAGACTTAAGTTGCTTATATTTTTGCTGTTCTACCTTCGTATTAGAGATGGATCGAAATGGAATCAGATTTGTCACGGAGGATGGTGCTGCTAATAAATACTGCGTTGCAATCAAAGGTTGCAACAAAAAAGTGTAAGAACCACTACTTTATATCATCTGCTGGCTGTCGTAAGATGCGAGAGAGGGAAACAAGCCAGATGGGCAGCAGCGTCTTCCTAATAACAACTACAGAAAAACTGTGGTCGCAAACCCGCCTGCCAAGTGTCAAGTTTTTACGTTTACGGGATTAAAGACACACACACACACACACACACACACACACACACACACACACACACACACACAAACAAAAAAACACACACACACACACATACACATACACACACACACACACACACACACACACACACACACACAGAGAGAGAGAGAGAGAGAGAGAGAGAGGGAGGGAGACAGAGAAAGAGAGCGACAGACAGACACGCACGCCCACAGACGCACGCACGCGCACACACACAAACACACACACACGCACACACACACACACACACACACACACACACACACACACATGCACATATATACACATAACAGTTCAAAGAAAGGAAAGTTTATTTTATATTCTCTATTTCCCATGTTGGTTTCATTTTTTCCTTTTTTATTTTTATTTTATTGTATTTACGATTTATTATCATATTTAATTACCCTGTACGTTGTTTATTTTATAAGTATAAGTCAGGTGAATGGGAGCCTACAACTTAGGACTCCCGCACAACACCTCAGGGAAGAGGGAGCGGCTGAAAAACAGCTCTATATGAGATCTGTATCTATATTGTAATCTCCTTCTGTTTTAACCTGTATGTGTGTCTTCAGAGGCAACAAACAATTATTATTATTATTATTATTATAAGTGTGGCAGCTATGTTCACCGGTAAACTTGACAGACTGTAATGGGTGGTATAAAATAAACGCTTATTTATAGCATATTATATTTTCTTTTCCTTTCTCTTTTTTTAGGGTTCCGTACCTCAAAAGGAAAAAACGGAACCCTTATAGGATCACTTCGTTGTCCGTCTGTCTGTCTGTCTGTCCGTCAAGGCTGTTTTTCTCAGGAACGCGTGGAAGTATCAAGCTGAAATTCATATCAAATACTCAAGTCTACTATCCCTTGGAGCTGTGAAAAATCAAACTTCTAAGCCAACGCAATCAAAAGATACAACCGTTTATGCCGCAAATTTTCGACATTCGTAAGGGAATCAAAACCTACAGGGTACTTTCCGTGTACTCAGCATCTTGAAATTTGGTACAAAGCAACATTTTATAGCACAGATAAAGGAAAAATTGCAAAAAGTATAAACTTTTTGTTACATCATATAATAAAAATGATTTTAATAATTTTAAACTTATATACCTACGGATGTGTTCGGAACCCTCGGAGCGCGAGTCCGACTCGCATTTGTCCGGTTTTTTTAATTATGTCTTAAATAGTTCAAAATAACCTCCCTCCCTACGCGCGATATGTCACTGCCACCACTTGATCTTATGCCACCAACTCAACACGACTTCAATTGGAAAAACTCACTACTGTTGAAAACACAATACTTGTTTTATCTCTAAATGAGGTATTATCACTAGAAATAGACTCTGTGATGACAAATTGCTAAGTGAATAGAAGTTGAAAGGAAACAGTTGGGATGATGAGCAATAAGCGGTATTGTTTTAATTTAACAGTGGTAGAGCCAAGCGGCAGCTTTTGCTGTCGCATGGATGGGCCGGCTCGAACCAGGGTGGTAGCATGACCACACAGAATACCAGCGTGAAGTAGAGGTTTACCTCTGCGTTTCGCTTGGTGAGTGCAGGTGGCTGGAGGTCCTATTTACTGGAAATGAGGCATTCCATCCTAGTACTCACGGGTGAAAACGCATCTGCATTTTGATCTGTGACGGAGGATAGATGTGGATGTCTGTGGGCCTCAGCAAGCACTTACCATCAGGTGGACTGTGTGCTTGTTTTTCAACCTTATCCTTTAAAAAAATTGAAATAGCAATGTTATAGTCCACTTGATGGTAAGTGTATTCTGTAGCCCGTGAACACCTGCAGCAAACTTTAACAGAAAAAAAAAACAAAAACTTTTTTATTCAATATAGATTTTAATTATAAATAAAATCGTTGGTTCCACATTTCAACGCTTAACTTTAAAATTAGCTTGCAGGCACATAATATCTAATCTTACGACCAAATTTCAGCCTACTCAACTAGGCTTTGGCACTAAAGGTGGTTGTGAGGCGGCGGTACATTCAGTGCGTACATTTTTGACAAATTCTGATGCAGATGTTCTTGTGAAGGTTGACCTAAGGAATGATTTTAATTCTATCGATAGGGTAACCTTGCTGACAAAAGTGGCTAATAATATCCCCGAAATTTATCATTAAGTTTGGCAAGGTTATAGTCAAAATACTAACTTGTTTTACGAAAACCATGTTATCGATTCTGCTGTCAGTGTTCAGCAGGGTGACCCACTGAGTCCAGCACTATTCAGTTTGGGAATTCAACCCATTATTTCAAATTTGAAATCCAAGCTGAATGTCTGGTACCTAGAAGACGGTACACTGGGAGGTAGAGCAGATGACGTCCTCAGTAATCTTACTCATATTTCTCCAAATTTTAAAAATATTGGTCTTGAACCAAATAACAATAAATGTGAAATATTTTTTTATAATTATTTATGTACTTCTCATAGAGACACTTTAATTCAAAATTCAATCATGTTTCTCCTGGAATAAAACCGTCAGTACGGAATCAATATATCTGCTAGGTGCCCCGTTGTTTTTCGATAGTATTAAACCTGTTTAAAAAACAAAATTTGATCAGTTTTTAAACCACGCTGATAAATTGCATTAATTAAACCCCCACATAGCTCTTACTAATTTAAAATATTGTCTTCTTGTACCTAGATTTACATACTTACACCGCTCGAGTCCAGTCTGGAAATATTCGAATATTTTAAAAGATATTGATAATAATCTTAAAATAGCGATAGAAACAAAATCTAAATTTAACTTTAAATACAATAGCCTGGACCCAAGCTACTTTACCTATAAAATTTCGTGGTATTGGTGTGAGAAATATTTCTAGCGTTGCATTGCCTGCTTTCCTTGCTTGCCACCTTGCCTCTGAATACTAAAATGGAATGCATCACAGCCCTTTAGTTTACTAAGGTGGTTATGGAATGCCAGAGATCAATATATCTAGTACGACATCATGAATGCCGTTCTAGATTTTTCCTCTGTATTAGTCTGATAATAGTATTTTTAATCATTTGTTATCATATCCTTTAAATCGAAAGAAAAGCTTGCAACTAATGGTGTAGTGTCATCAAAACGTGTGACAAAAGCAGGTGTTCCTCAGGTATCGATGCTTGGTCGTTTTTGTACTTAGTATGCATAATTGATCTTCCTTATTATTGTGTCAAATTAAAAGAAACAAATTCGCACTGGAATAACCCATCCCAGTCTCTTTCACGCTTGGCCAATACGCTAGAGATTCATAATTTAGGTTCTGATATATTGTTTAAAACTGACAATTAAAAATATGTTAATAGGATATTTTATTGGTTTTATTAGAAGTTGTGACATGGCATTTAAAAAAAAAGCCCCGGAATTTTTTCCTTTTTCTCTGAGAACCTTGAAATACCCTTAATTAATTAGATCATGATGACCGTGAGCGTTTCATTTGATTTTGATGAAAAAAAAATTAAATCATTGACTTTGAAAATAAATTAATTTCGTGTTATAAATTATTTATTATTTCCTTATTTTTTGTTATTTCTGGCTTTATTATTTTACCAGGTAGTGTCAACTACAGGGAAAAAAATATAATGTTAACCAAAATAAATCAATTACACAAAGTATAAATTCGATATAGGCTGCACGGTACATTTTCTCCTTTGTCTATCAAGGGCTAGGTTGGCCTTTAAATTTTAAAAATCAATAAAACTTATAAAAGTTGAAAATTATTTTAGTAACAAACTATGCGTAATAGGCTATTGATATGAAATAGGGAACCACTTGAGGCAATTCTGAAGCTAATAAAAAAACTCGGTCTCGACCACGTGACCACATACAAAATCAACATCCGTACGTCCGCGTAAAGTTTTTTTTTTAAATATTTAAAAATAATTTTTAGGAAATATAAGATGGATTAATTACAGTGTTTTCTTGATACGGGGCTACGCATATTATCTTATAATTGCAATATCGTTATGATAGAGACATTTTAATAACACTAAATTGCATGACCTTAACGTATCGAGATTAAAGCAATACCTAATAACGCTTCGCGTTATGAGCATAGCCCTCCGCTATAAATTAACACAAAGTTTGGTCCAGAGATACCTGCATCCATCGATTACCTTAGTGTATTATAAGGACGACATTCCATCTAGTGGGGATTGCACAAAACCATACTTTTTCGTATACGGCTGCTAATCCAGAACATATTTACAGTTAAATAATAACATTTATAAGTATATTAGTATGTGGAGAACGCAGCCGATGGACATCTGCAGCCAAATTTAAACAAAGAAAGCTACAGTTGCGTTGCCAATTTTGACGACTAAGATGGAATGCGCCGCAGCCTGTGATTATACTAACAGGGTTATTTAGCGCCAGAGATCAAGAGATCTAATGCAGCATCATTAATGTCGCCCTTGATTTTATATAAGTCTTATATTAGTATCTTGTCATCATATCTCTCCAAACGCGAGAAAAGTTTGAAACCAATGGTGTGTGACTAAAGTAGGTGTCCCCCAGGTATCGATGCTTGGCTCTTTTTTGTTCTTTATATACATAATTATTAATTTTGCTTTTAACATGCAAAAATATCTGAAATATTTCTGATTGTTGATAAAACCTCATTATACTAAATATAAGTTAAAAGAAACAATCTCGCACTAGAATTGTCCACCCAAACATTGTTAACAAAATGTTTAAAGCCAACAACTTGCTTTAAAATGCAGATTATCAACATGTTTACAATTTACATTTTCTAATTCACAACAGAACTTCCAAACTATAATGTCTAATTTTGCTTTTTTTGTCTAACTGGTTTATTAAAAACGGTATCGACTATTTATAACTTGGGGCCTCGCGAGTTGCTAAGCGAAGTTTTAATGGCCACTTACGTCATTTATTTTGGCACTTACGTCATTCATTTTATTAGAAAACCTGTTTGTACGGAAATATTTTAACTAATTAAATTTAAAAAATGCCTCCGTTATGCCAAGCCTATTACGCTAGAGGTTCCAAAATTTATATTGGTTGATACTAGAAAGCTTCTTCTTAGTAAATAAATTCTTAAAATTTAAAGATAAAACCTCTAAATATATAGTAAAAGTAAACAATCAGACATAAAGTTGACAGTTGAATTTGTAAATAAATCATCATCACTTATCATATAAAAGTACTAATTTTACGCGAACGAAGTCACGGGCACAGCATGGCAATTAAAAAAAAAGTACCAGTTTCTTTCCGATTATCCTCTGAGAAGACCTAGTTATTGCAAACCGGAGTAGAGTGAAGTTTTTATTACCTTGTACCGTTTAGCTTGAACAAGTCTAGATTTAGTAAATAGTTTTGACTTTGATTTGACCTTTTTCTTTATAGGATAGGGTGACTAACGAGCACACAGTCCACCTTATGGTAAGTGGTTGCTGTAGCCCATAGACATCTACATCTATCCTCGTTTGCGAATCAAAATGCAGATGCTTTGTCACCCGTGAGGATTAAGATGGAATGCCTCTTTTCCAGTAAAAAGGGTCTCCGGTTTTCTACACTCACCATACGAAACATAGCAGTGCTAAGCTGCTATTTTACGGGGTATTCTGTGAGAGTGTGATCCTACCCCGGTTGAGCCGACCCATTTGTGCTACAATTATACTACTAATAAAGCTGCAGCACGGCTCTACCACGTATGAAACCTTGAATAACAAAAGGAGAAATAATGAAATGCTTAAACTCAAACTTCACAATGTTACATTATTTTCATGAAACTGCAGGGGTTAACGTACTTACAGTCCACCTGATGGTAAGTGGTAACTGCTAGTTATGGACAACTGCAGCCAACTCCATACAAAGAAGGCTAACGAAGGCTCACAAATGTGATAGAATACCTCACAGCCTGTAATTATACTGGTACCACGTGTGAAGCACCAGCTTTCAAATGATGAAATAAATAAATAGTATAATAGTAATAAATACACCCAGTAAAAGGTTATAAGGTAACACACATAAAAAAAACAGTCGAATTGAGTACGGTCTCCTTTTAGGAGTCGGTAGAAAATTTAAAAACTGCGACTACCAACCCGCTTACAAAGCATGGAGACTACGGCAAAAATAGAACAGTCTATAAGGAGTTTAGTTTACATCTGTTGCCTCCTACGAGAGACACGGGCTGATATGGGTTTTTTTTATAGGATAAGGATGCCAAACGAGCACACAGTCCACCTCATCAGCAGCAACCACTTACCATCGTAAGTGGTTGCTGCGGCACATAGACATCTACATCTATCCTCGTTTGCGAATCTAAATGCAGATGCGTTGTCACCCGTGAGGACTAAGATGGAATGCCTCATTTCCAGTAATAAGGGCCTCCGGCCACCTGCACTCACCCAGCGAAACACAGAGGTAAACCTCTACTTCACGCTGGTTTTCTGTAAGGTCGTGGTACCACCCCGGTTCGAGCCGTCCCATCCGTGCGACAGCTTTTGCTGCACACTTTTCGACGACTGCTTTTGCGGCCACAACAGTGGTTGTGGGTTGTGAATATTCTTATACCGTCACTACACAGTCAGGACTAAGATGGAATGCCTCATTTCCAGTATAAGTTTAGTACCTCTTGAATAGTTTAATATTATGTGAAAGTCGCACTTTTTTTTTATAGGATAAGGGTGACAAACGAGCACACAGTCCATCTGATGGTAAGTGGTTGCTGCGGCCCATAGACATCTACATCTATCCTCTATTACCAATCAAAGTGTAGATGCGTTGTCACCCGTGAGGACTAAGATGGA
The DNA here is from genome assembly GCA_033319125.1 of Parnassius glacialis. NCBI lineage: Eukaryota > Metazoa > Arthropoda > Insecta > Lepidoptera > Papilionidae > Parnassius > Parnassius glacialis. The sequence continues at coordinate 6,493,026 of JAVANC010000024.1, read as the reverse complement.
ATGCCTCATTTCCAGTAAAAAGGGCCTCCGGCCACCTGCACTCACCAAGCGAAACGCAGAGGTAAACCTATACTTCACGCTGGTTTTCTGTGAGGTCGTGGTACCACCCCGGTTCGAGCCGGCCCATCCGTGCGACAGCAAATACTGCCGCGTGGCTCTACCACTGTTAATACTTGTGCAAGTGATAGTGTATTAGTGAGCGTGTGTGCAATAATCTATGGTGATAGAGGAAATTAGATGATGGATTTTCGTACGCCCTCATTACACAGCTTAACTAACACAAGTTGCTCGAGTATCACAATATTACGAATAGTTGTTATGCCCTGGCTACTAGGGATCTATAGACAATTATAATTTAAATACCCAGACAACAGAACAACCAGACCAGAAACTATGCTTGAACTTTTCACACAAATTTACAATAAAAAAATATAAAAAAATAATAAATATAAAAAAAATTTACAATAGGTTGGGCATAGTTGAATTCGGTTTGGCATCACTTAAAATAGAAATGTAGGCAGCGCTCCGTCTATTTTTATTTGTTTGCCTGTGTTTTTTTATAGAAGATATTTTGATGGTAATTGTAAAGTATGGCCCATAGACTTAGATAGATTAAGCATCAAAATGCAGTGCCCCCGCCAAGTCGAGCGAACAAAAAAAAATCCTAAAAGGAATTATAACTAGTCAAAGTTTGTTTATTTTGTCACTCACTGACTGACCGATCATCAAAACTCTAAGGCACTTCTAGCAGACGAAGAAGCTTCAAATTTAGAATAAAACTAGTGTTTAGTAAGGATCGGATCGGATTTATAATCCAGGAAAAATTAAAATATTTTGTAACTAGCTGTTACAAAACATTTTAAAAATTTTGTAACAGCTAGTTACAAAATATTTGAGAATACATTATAAAGGGAAATGAACTATCCATTGCTTTTTGAATTGAAAGAAAACTGATTTTTATAGATTTGTCAGAGATGCAGCCATTAAAAGGAAACTGAGCGAAATTGATTCGTCAGCCTATTTAAATGTTTTGAAACGCAGCGTATAGGAAAGCATGAAAATAGCCTGTTTATTCCAAATGAAAATGGGGTAATTTTTTAATTTAAGGAAACTGAGCATAATTATCCGTCAGGGATGCAGAATTTTGAAAAGAAACTGAGCTAAATTGTTTCGTCAGAATTGCACTTTTCTGAATTGAAAGGAAACTGAGCCAAATAAAAGATCCGTCAGAGATGCAGCCTTTTGAGTTGAAAGGAAACTGAGCTTAATAGGTCCGTCAGAGGTGCAGCATTTGGAATTGAAAAGAAACTGAGCTAAATAGTAAATTTTGAATTGAAAGGGAAGATCTGTGGGAATTCCGATTAATTGTTTGTGGGAATTTTGAAAAAAACTAACTGAACACTATTTTAAGACGCTACTGTACACAATGTTATATGTGTTTCCATTAGGGGAAAGAATGTGGAGATTCTGAGCATTTGACACACGCGAACATGTTACATACAGCTGACCATGAGAGAAGCACGGTTTTTCTAAGTTAACCCCGCTACCTGTAACGTTTGCCCTTGCGCTTTATTAATTGTCATTGCAAAACTGTGCTTAATAGGGAACTGCAACCTTTTGAATTGAAAAGGAAGATCTGTGGGAATTATAGGGATCCGTGGTATAATAACATTTTCACCTTTTCCTCTGCCTGTCAAAATTGTAGCACCGATTATGTTCCGTCCAAGATATATCACACGCAGCCTTGTCCCGTTACATAACCGAGGAGCATCTAAATTTCGCATTAGCATAACTGGGACGCCTAATTTTAATTGAAGCTTATGTGAGGGCACACCTGACAACTCTAGAGAATTTAGAAACTCTACGGATATGAAGTGCTCTGTTCTGTGTCCATAACTGTGTCTACTGACAAATACTCTGTTATTTCTCCTGCTACTTCGCTTAATATATCTTAATTTATTTTGTTAACGTTCTTATTTATTTGTGCAAAAATCACCCTTTCACATAACCATTTGTCTTTATGCATGTTGTTCGTTAAATCTGAATAAACGCTCGCAATTAATTCGGAATGACTCTGTACTAAATTACAAAAATCTCTCGTCAATTTAACGCAGCCCTCAGCATCCGTTTCCAACCGCCCATCGCCAATTTTTAATAGTGTGTCAGCATAGTTTCCAGCATTGATATCATTATACAAATGCACTCTCATATTCGTAGTTAAACTGAATTTTGTCACCTTATTCCATAAAGTAGACGACTTGGGGCATGCTTTAATTTCATCTGCAGATGTGCCCTTTTGAATGACAGGTAAAGTTTGGCGAAAGTCACTAGCCAGTAAAACTACCATTCCTCCCATTACATCGGTATTGCTGCGCAAATCCATGAGCGTTCGATTTAGTGCTTCTACAGCTTTTTTATGCAACATTGTACTTTCGTCCCACACTAAAAGTTTGCATTGTCGTAGCATTATACCTCGTGCACTATTTTTGCTAAAGTTGCAGATCGGTGATTCTTCCTGGGCTAGATTTAGAGGGAGTTTTAAAACATAATGTGCAGTGCGGCCCCCGCTTAGCAGCGTGGCGGCTATACCGGAGGAAGCTACGGCCACAGCAATGTTTTTATCTTTCCGTACTTGCGCTAATAATAAATAAAACAAAAACGTCTTCCCAGTTCCTCCAGGGGCATCAAAAAAGAAAAGTGCACCATTTCCAGATTCAATTTGTCCTAATACTTTGTCAAAAACTCGTTTTTGTTCGGGAAGCAAGCGGGGTACAAATTCGGCTACTTGCTGTTGCAAAGCTGGTATATCGTAGTTTGTTTCACGTATAATTTCATCACTTAGTTCATTTTCGGTGGTTCGCTGAGGGCTTATCATTCCAAAGTCGCTTAATTTTTTGCCTACCATTGTCATTACTTTATCTTCAATTTTTCCAAGTGATTCATTATAAATGTGTTCATTGTATGTCATGTTCGCGTGTATCCTTCGCAAAATATCTTCCGCCATGTACTCTTTATATTTGTCCCACAATTCATGTGCATTAGATAGCCCGCAAGATGATATGAGAGTTGCATAAAGATCCCTAATTTTGGCTGGTGACTGGCACTGCAGAGCTTCCTCCATGGTTTGATCCCAGTGATTATCGTTTTCTAAGAGATGCAGAGCTTCACATGCTTCTCTGTAAGTTGCGCATTCCTGACCGTTGACAGTTTTTAGGTCTTTATATCCTGTAGGACCCCGAACATGGTTCAGCAGCAATCATAAACAGAAACATTCAAAATTAGTTACATTGACGGTATACACACGGCCAAGGGCATATGATGACTTTACACCGGGCCAATTTGCTACAGGTGCGCCTTGAATACGGCGTTTCCACTCCTTCCTAGATGTGTTCCTAGTATAATAGCGGGGGACATCAGAATATAACCACGTTTTTGCAAAGGGGTCGGTTTGACAAATTTGAAAGAAGGCTGTTAGTGTAGTTTTTGGCGGTGATGCAATTCTTTCTTGGAAATTTCTTTCGGTGCAATATACACGCTCTCCATTTTCTAAGTGCACAGTAAGGTGAGTAACTGTTGGGTGCCTTTTGTGTAAAAGGAAGCCAAGGAGACGCCACGCTGCCTCGTTACTGCTGACATAACGCCCTGCTTGAAAGGTCTGTACTTCATTAACGGGATTTGCCTCATCTTCACTCCTGAGATTAAATATTGCTTGGTAGCTTCCTTTATTTATGTACATACAGATATACTTGATTGCGCGGACGGAGCTACATACTTCTACATTAATGTGGGCATTAAACATTTTACATAGAATGGGCGAATACGGGTCAATCCAGCTGTTATCTAAGGTTTCGAACGCTCCAGAGCGAGATTTGCTTGTAACTTTCCTGCCACCATCTTCGGAAGCTCTGCGTCTGTATAAAGGGTAGCCATTGTCATTGTGCACTGTTTCTTTTAATAGCTGTTCAGGGAATTTCGTCGTACATTTTCTTTCTTTCATACATGGCGATTAAGAATTTCGTGCTCCACATGGACCGTGAATCATATTTCGGACGATGGTATCATACAATTCTTTATCTTGCTCAGGATCCGGAATCTCGGAGCTTATTATGTCGTCTATTTGGCTGGGCCGCAACTTCTCTTTAAGCCGTATTTGAATGTGGGCATGCGGTAATCCTCTTTTTTGCCATTCAATTGAATACATGAAGCACTGCACCTCTCCGAAAATTTTCCCTTTGTTAATTACATACATTATTTTTTGTACTTTTAATCTAAATACTTTAGCAACTAAATCGTGTCTGTCAGTACTTTTTTGGCCCAGCATTAGCTCCTCGGTTATTTCTTTCCATGTGGGATTGCAAGTAAAAGTAACAAAAAGATCAGGTCTTCCGTAAGTTCGTACATAGGCGAATGCGTCTTGTGTGTACTCATGTAGGTAGCGGGGACTGTTAACGAATGATGAGGGCAGAATTACCATTTTACGTAAATCTCTGGGGTTTACATTGGCGTCGCTAGAAACTGCATCTTGTAAATGTATATAATTCTCAACGTGCAGCTTTTTTTGATTTAAAGATATATAACGGAGACGTTCACTTTCTACCTTCACATACATGTCTACCAAAAATTGATGAAATAATTGTCTACACCGGGCTAAGAGGTTAAAATCATTTTCTCGCAACATCATAAGATACGCATAAAAATCCATACATGATATTTTTTCGTTCGGAGTAGGCTCCTTTGTGACCGGGTTAATAAGTGGAATTTGAAAATGATAACCCTCTTGTCCTTTGCAATAAATCAATGGGTATTGCAGAACGTCATAACACTTGTGTGTATCGGCTATCCGTATGTCTAAGTCTCGTGAAGAAAATTGATCACCACTAATTACGGCTGCTATTTCGTTTATCAAAGGTGCATTGTAGCGCCTTTCATGCTCTCCTCGAGGGGTCCGATCTGCGTGAATGACGACTTTATAATCCTCTTCAGGTTGGTTTTCTCAAGCAGTTTTAAATGTTTTGACTAAAATGTTACGTTCATGCAAGAATCTTTGAATTTTTAACAACGTGACTCTCTCAACTCCCTGGATAAATTGGCAGTGACGGTCTACTTCAATTTCTTCGTCACCCATAAAATATACTTGTAAAAATTTATGCTGTTCGTCTTCAGCTGGAAAAAGTGAAACTATTCTATGATAAATTTGCCCTTGCACAGTATTGTAGGCGAAAATCCCGGCCTTATTATTTCCGGGTCAACTCCAAAAGACGTCATTTGAAAGCATGAGTTATATTTCTGGATCCTGTTTAAAAAGCGCCGTAATTCATTAGCATCATATAAAAAGAGAGTTTTCAAAGGTTCTTCTGGTTCCCTAAGTAACGGAAAAGACACTTTGCCATTGGAACAGCACATGCCTGCGGTCTCATCTTTCCATTTTAAAGCGCTGCAAAATCCACACGCCTTGTCTATCAGTCCGATAACAACTAACCTGTGATTTTTATAATCAATCAACGGATCATAATTGAATACTGCGCCATTAAAAACCGACCAATTGTTTCTTTGAATATTTTGTCGACGTTCAGCTTGGAGCTGTGCATTTGCATCTCTTCATGCCTGTGTATGTTCTGGTGTTTCAGATGCCCTTATAGTAGATTGATGTTCAGCTTGCTCAATGAGTCTGTGTTGAGTTTCATCAGGTGTTTCCGCGGCTCTTAAGGCGGCTTGACGTTCCGCTTGTTCGAATAGCTTTTGCTGACTTTGAGCAGGTGTTTCAGTAGCTCTGAAAGTAGATTGACGCTCTGCCTGTTCAAGATCCCTTTGCTGACTTTGAGCAGGTGTTTCAGTAGCTCTTAAAGTAGCTTGACGCTCTGCCTGTTCAAGACGCCTTTCCTGACTTTGAGTAGGTGTTTCAGAAGCTCTTAAAGCAGCCTGACGCTCTGTCTGTTCAAGACGCCTTTGCTGACGTTCAAAAGGTGTCTCAGATGCTCTAAAAGCAGTCTGACGCTCTGCTTGTTCTTGCCTTCTTAGTTCAGCATCTTCTAAAGATTCTAGCGATCGAGCTAATCTTTTCGCTTGTCTTTGAGAAGATACTCTTGAAAGGCTGGACTTACGTTTTCGAGGCATTATGAAGTAACAAAAAACCTATTTATAAAAAAAAACGTTAAAATACCTAGAAGGAATTAAATTTTCTATTAAATATTTTTTTTAAAAGCAAATCCAAAATATCTAAAAGGAATAAATACCTATTCCTTTTAAATATTTTTATTTATTTACTCTTTATTGTACACCAGAAAACAAAACAAAAACGAATACAATTAAATCTAAATTTGGAAAATGTACAAAAGGCGGTCTTATCACTCTGAAAGTGATTTCTTCCAGACAACCTTAGTGTAGAGAACTGATGTAAACAATATTTAAAAATAGAGGGGGGCGTACAAAATAAAAATAAAAAATATATACAAATAAAGGCAAGTGAAGATTATGTATGATATAATATAATAGATTAAATGAAAAGAGTACAAAAAAAGGAAAAGTGATTTATCTAATAGCGTTCTAAGTAATAAGATTTAACAAGACTTTTGAAAGAATGAAGAGATTGAGTACGACGAATGTGGAGAGGTAAAGAGTTCCACAAACGTACAGCAGTTACAGTAAAGGATTTCTTAAAAAAGGAGGAAGAGTGCGAAGGAGTAGAGAGAGAAAAATTGACAGAGGATCGAAGGAACCGATTATAGGTAAGGGAAAGATACTGGAAAAGGTCTTTTAAATAATGAGGAGTGGAAGGATTAAACAGCACGCTATACAAAGTGGAGAGAATGTGAGTATTCCTGCGAAGGCGGATCGGGAGCCATTTGAGCTGTTTGCGAAATTCAGAGATATGATCATATTTGCGAAGCCCAAATATGAATCTAATACATAAATTTTGAATGCGCTCAAGCTTATTAAGCTGCTCCTCGGTAATGTCAAGATAGCATATGTCAGCATAGTCAAGGATAGGTAGAAGTAGAGACTGGGCGAGCGTTACTTTAGTTACTGTGGGAAGAAAATTACGTAATCTACGTAAAGAGCTTAAAGCAGCAAACATTTTTCTACTAACTTCATTAATCTGTGAGGTCCAAGACATACAAGAGTCGAGATACAACCCCAGATTTTTAACCTTGTTGCTGTAAGGGATTAGAGTGCAGTCTAGAAAAATAGGAGGTAAGGAAGACTAGTCAATTTTTCCAATTAATCTGGAACTACCGATGATAATCGCCTGAGTTTTCTTAGGATTAATCATTAAACCATAACGTTTACTCCAATTTGAAATACAAGTCAGATCAGCGTTAATAATGTCAACTGACTTAGACAAATCTTCAAGAGACGATTGAGTATAGATTTGGAGATCATCAGCATACAAGTGGTAGGAAGAGGACAGATTATGACTTATAGAGTTAATGAAAATTGCAAACAGGAGAGGAGACAACACGCCACCTTGTGGTACGCCAGCCGTTGTAGTAGTCCAGGTGGAAAAAACATCTTGCACCTGAATGCGCTGTCGGCGACCAAACAAGTAACTTCGAAACCAGTCAACTACAGTTGGAGATATGTTGAGAAAGCGCAGGATGCCCAACAAGATATCAAAATCTACTGTATTAAATGCATTACTAAAATCAAGTAACGTAAGAATGGTAAGCTTTTGTTTCTCCATTCCATACCGAATATCATCAGTGATTTGTAAAAGTGCAGTAGTCGTACTATGGCCAGGACGGAAACCGGATTGCAAAGGATTTAAAAGATTATGCTTTAAAAGATAGATGCTTAATTGATTGTGCACAAGACGTTCAAGAACTTTGGAAAGGAAAGGCAAGATAGAGATAGGTCTATAATCAGAAAAACTAGACGTATTCGACTTTTTCGGAAGAGGAACTACAAATGCATCTTTCCAAGCTGAAGGGAAAATAGAAGAATTCAGTGAATTATTCAGGATGGAAGTGATTACAGGTGAAAGGAGATCAATGAGAGGGATGACCATTTTCCGACTAATGCAGTCACTACCAATTGAATTTGAATGGATGGACATTATGGCTTTCATAACATCACAACTGTTAAATTGAGTAAAATTAAAAGCAGAGGTGTCCGGAGCGGGAGCTTTTGAAAGAGAATCCAAAGTATTGTGTTTTGCTTTATCGTTAATGTAAGACGAAGATGAGAAATGCAAATTAAGTTGATTGAGATCAAAGTTAAGATGAGTGAAATTTTGTCGTAATTTCCCAACTCCTAAAGACTTAAGAAATTTCCAGACCCTAGCAGGGTCAGGATTTTGTACTGATTCATGGATATGGCGTCGTTGTGCTTCTCTACACAGATTGTTGCAACGATTCCGTACTAATCTATACTTCTCTCGATTCCGGTCGCTAGGAACTGACTTGTATTTCGCTTTGGCACAATTTTTAATGTGGATGATTTTTTTTATATCAGCAGTCAGCCAAGGAGAGGGAGGATGCTTTACACGCACTGGACAAACAGGAGCATGAACGTCATAAAGCTGAATTAACAAAGAGTTGAACCAAGCTACCTGTTCATCAACAGTGGAAGCATTGACGACTACACTCCAATCAATTTTTCGAGCGTCATTTAAAAGCTGCTTCAAGTCCAAGTCACTAAAGTTACGATGAAGTAGGAGATCCTTAACTTAGCTTTAGGGGGACGGATTTTGTAAGACAAGTATAAAAGGTCATGATAGGAAAAAGAATCAGCAGCACATTGCCCAAATTTATGAACAAGGTCAAGTGAAGACACAAACATTATGTCGAGAAGAGAAGGGGCACAGTTCGGGAAAAAGTATGTGGCAGAAGTAGGAAGAAGTTTTAAATTTGCTGCTTCGATAACAGATTTTAGTTTTATTGATCTGGTGTTGGTTTTTAAAAGACAAGTATTAAAATCACCCATAATTATACTATGACAATAGATAGGTGTAAGATTTTCAAGAATGTTTTCTAAAGTGGTGAAGTAGTTAACAGTGAGAGAGGGGCTGTAAAAGACTCCGAGAAGTAATTTATATGACCGAGAAGAACTTCAATAAAGAGAAATTCAGCTTCGCCTCCAGTCTGAGAACCAGTTGAAACCTGAATTACTGAATACGGTATATGAGAGCGTAGATAAATAGCAACACCGCCACCGCCCCGATCGGTACGGTGGTTATGAATCAAATGAAAACCTGGAAGCGAGTAGGATGTTGATGGAAGACATGGTTTTAACCATGACTCCGAAACAAGGATAGCGTGTATATTTTTGCTATTAAAACTTGACAACATGTCGGGGTAATGAGCAGGAATACTTTGAGCATTTATGTGAATAGCATTAAAGTGTTTACTACATTCAGTAAAAATTGAATCTAACATAATATTTAAGGGTGTAATGCTTTCAAAGCTATCAATGCTGAATCCATCAGAAGCAGAATCAAAGACGATGGAATTGGAACTCCGAAAACTATCATCTGAAGAAATCATATTAAATTATACCTGATTACTAAATGTATGTATATGTATATATATATATATATATATATATATATATATATATATATATATATATATATATATATATATATATATATGAAATATGTATATATAAAATAAATAAATTCAAAAATAAATAAGTCATCAGTAAACTACCTGCCAGCAGTATTGAAAGAAATCTATAATTAACTTAACAATAAATGAAGAAACGGAACGTTAACGTACCATAGACACAAAAAGTGAGAGGTTTCAATGTCAGATGAGTCAAAATGACAAAAAATGACAATATGTCTTACCAATTAACAACATACCTTGCAAAAATTATAATAATAAACATTCCAATGAAACATTATACTAGGAATAACATACCTTACAGAAAAAAAAAATTATAAACATTCTAAAGAGAGATTATTAATCGTTACATTTTACTATCTAATTAACGATTAACAATGACAAATAATGATGATGGAAAGCAAACAAGATAAAGAAAAAGTTATAGCAATAAGGATTACAAAATTAATAAAATGATGATGTTAAATAAGAAAGTTCATTTTTACCGACCCTCTTAGAACGCTGTGGTGCACTTTTATCTTCGGGAGCCTTATTTGCCTCAACCACCATTGGATAAGCGGGTGTGGCAGAAGTTGACCCGTTGCATATTGTGTCAAGCTCAGACAAGGTCTCAAGCTGATGCATTGTACCATCAGGAGTTATAATATTATTAACTTCATCCCTTGTCCAACATTTGGTTACGCCAAACCTACGCCTAGCTTCAAGAAAAACACTGTGGCGTCTCCTTGTAAGAAACTCCGACTGAGTTATACCTGTGCCCTTAAGTTTGGTTTTGGAGAACCAAACCTTGTCTCGCATCACAGTATCGCTGAATTTGACAACCACAGGCCTGGAAGATTTATCGGAAGGGCGTCCCAGTCGATGACAGCGGCTTATGGACGTTTTACTGAAACCTGACACTTGTAGTTTCGTGTTGATCAGTGTACTTATGACGGTGGCAGTTTCCTCAGATTTTTCTTCAGGAACTCCATGGAGTAGGATCATTTTCCTGCGGCGACGCATTTCACTACGATCTAGCTCTCTTCCCAAAAGATCTACTTGGTTATGCAAAGATGTTAAAGCAGCCAAGATGAATTTTCTAAATGCAGTAAAATCACCAGGCAGGGAAGATGCAGTTGAGGCAGCAGAACTAGATTGTTGCAGTTCCCGTTGAAAGTCATCCATTTGACTTTGGAATGACTTTGACATCTCAATTAGTGAACCATTCAGTGCTTCCATGGTGAAAATAATTGTGCAGTGCAGTGATGTTAGAGAAAATATTTGGAAATAAGTGCTGGTAGGTAGTTATTTATCACATGTAAATAATTAACATGAAATTCAAACTGTAACTATTTTTAAAATATATTTAAATCTAAGATGTCAAAAATGTGTACTACTCAAATCACCTACCCTCCAATTCCTGTTTTTCTGTTTTCCAATTTTAAAATCAAAACAACAAAACCAATTCAAAACACAACACGAATCCGAAAACGGTAGCCAAAAAAAAATCTCAATAGTCTTCAATACAAATATAACCAACTAAAAAGAAGTAAGTGTATAGGTACCGTATGCACTATCAATACTATTAATATTCCTATGAAATATTATTAAACAACCTAAAACAACGAAAACCAATTCACGATTCTAAATATACAAAATCCAAAATCAAAGCCAGAGTCTAAATATGTATAAAGGAATACCAACCAAATCAACAAAACCGATCCAAGAAAATACACAAATCCGAAAACGAAAGCCAATATAAATCCATTCAACCTTAACCAAATCACAAAGCAAAAAACAAACAACCGAAATCGAAAGCAGGTAGTCGAATAAGCTACGAAATAGAAACAATTTAAGCGTATAGGTACCATATGCACTATAAGTTGACGCGCGGCTCAACAGCGGGAGTTAAGTACATGTCAGGAAACATTTCGTTACCACGTTTTAAAAACCTAGTAACGACATCTAGCGGAATTAATTTAAACTATGTATACGTTAGTTAATAAGAACTCTCGAAAATATTTTTCTTATAATTTTGCACAATTTTTCTTATTGCAATACCGATTCATTCATAACCACATATAAGAACTGTATTAATTTCCGTTCAATAAATATTACTAAGGCTTATTAATAAGGCTTACTAAGAACTGTTTCTACCACAGTTAAGTAATTGTTAAGTGTGAAAGCGTGACAGGTGGTGATAGTATTTCTGATCCATACTTATAATCACGCCTGTAACCCTCGCGGGGTAGGCAGAGCATCAACGGATTACTTAATATCGTCTGCGAGGTTATCGCCTATTCTGTGAATTACAATGCACCAAAACGTTAGAAGAAAATCAGCTTGTGAATTTTATGTTTTTTATCGCTCTCTTCCCGGTCCTGCGTGGAAAAATACAGATCCATACATTTTTTATCTTAATTTTGGTAAAAAGACATAATAATCCAGATATTCTGACCTTCGGTGTTCGTCCATCGTACCGTCGTCCGTCTTGTAGAATCAGGGTGGTGCCACCTAGCTGAATTTAATTTTGCAACATATTCGATTTTCCCACGGGAATGCAATGTTTTTCCGCTGAAAAAAGCCTATGTCACACTACAGCCACCGAACTATCCCCATACAAAAAATCATGCCATGCCGACGCTCTGTTGCGACGTGAAAGAAGGACAAACTTGAGCAACATATTCGATTTTCCCACGGGAATGAGATTATTTTACGCGGAAAAAAGCAACCTATGTCACTCTACAGCCACCGAACTATCCCCATACCAAAAATGATGCCATGCGGACGCTCTGTTGCGACGTGAAAGAAGGACAAACAAACAAACAAACACACTTTCGCATTTATAATATTATATTAAGTATGGATTTTGGTCCAGGTTTCTAGATACACTAACTTTATAAATAACTTTGTAATCCTATATAAATATATAGGATTACAAAGTTACATTTGCAGTGAATGAATCAGTGTACCTGTATATGTATAATATAATGGAATAATAGATGTAGATAGGTACCGAGATACAATTATGTTCAAAGGTAATTTGTTAAATGGTCAGCGAATTGAAAAATCAAGAATGGGACATGTCTTATGAAGTTGTACCAAAATCCCGTAAAGTACTAATTAGACTAAATTGCACGAAAATCCGTAGTTGGTATTCAAAAAGTAGATGGTACCGGAAAGGAAAAAAAGTAGGACTATCTACAAAAAGAGATGGGATGCTATCAAAAACATAACTTGTAAAGAAAAACCAAGTCTCGCTACTCCGTTCTTCTACCGTGAACAGTTGTGAAATCGTAATATATAGTCGTTTAATATATTCAGTCCAAACTTAAGAGTCCTTCTGTCTCAAGTTATTACGTAATTAGCTAACCTAACAACATCTTATGGTGACCATATCAATATTAAAAATCTTCAATGTTTTAAATACATATATTGACTTGGCAATCGCACTAAAAAAATCTAATTTAATATATTATGTATTACTTGTGAGGTACATTGTTTTCATGCGATGGCCAAGTCAATATATTTATTTAAAACATAAAAGATTTTTAATTTTGATATAGTCGCTATAAGATGTTGTTAGGTAAGCTAATTACGTAATAACTTGAGACAGAGACACACACTTTATAAGTTATGTTTTGATGGCATTTCAAATTTCGCGAAGACTTACCGCCAAGCGACTTCTTTAATCACTTGTCAATGGATTTGTCAATTTGCACAGTTAATGTAACTTTGTTATAGCCTCAGCTGAAAATAAATATGACGAAACATAGATTAATAATAGGTCATCGCGCGCTCTGACGGATTATGATCTAAAATTAATAAAACATTTAGTACGTCCGCAACACATGTCGCATGCAACGCGACTGGATCGGATACGCGTTCTCGTCCACGAGTACTAACATGAAATGCATAAATTCTAGTAAAAGGACCTCCGGTTTTCTACAATTTTTTTTATATTATTCTAAGCCAGCGCTTTACTACAATCCCGCCTGATCGTAAGTGGTGATGTAGCCTAAGATGATGAAGCGCACTGACTTAACCAAAACCTATTCTCTCTTGAAGACGCCCACATTATACTCGGATGGAAACACAGGTCCTGGAAAATTATTCCACTCCTTTGCTGTACGCATGATGAACGATGTAACAAACCGTTTGGTTCGAATGCGTAGTAAGTCAACAACCAAGGGGTGGAGACTGGCCGATTTTCTGGTTGTCCGATGGTGGAAGGGAGTGGGAGGTATTAAATTATACAATCAACATACGACACAGTAGCACCGTAGCGCTAAGCTGCTATTTCACGCTAGTATTCTGTTATAGCGTGGTCCATTTCCATTGTTAAAAACATCGTTAAAGAGACGGTTTAAAAATTAAGTAATGATATCTTTAGATCACCAGTAATGTCAAGAACATGACAAATATTACTTATTTGCTTAATATTTATTATCAGGCGTTTCTTTGCGGAAAATTTTCAAGTTGTGAAAACAATTCGTACGTGGTAAAGCCACGCTGCAGCTATATGATGGTTGTAGCACGAATGGTTTGACTCAACCGGGAAAAGACCACGCTCTTACAGAATATAAGCGTAAAATAGCAGCTTAATGCTACTGTGTTTTGTATCATGAGTGTAGAGAACCTGAGACTCTTTTTTACTGGAAACGAGGCATTTCATCGTATTTCCCAGGGATGACAACGCATCTGCATTTTGATTCTTAATTGAAGGTAAATGTAGTTGTCTATGGGCCACAGCACCCACTTACGATCAGGTGGACTGTGTGCTCGTTTGTCAACCCCATTCTATGTGAAAAAATTAGCTAGTTGGCAGAGAGTCTCCAGTTTTTTCAGTAGTAAGGATATCAAAAGAGCGCACAGTCCACCTGATGGTAAGTCGGTATTGTGGACAAATAGTTAAATAATTGGGCTCCCAAATAATTTCGTAAAAATAAATAATGTAATTGATGATTTCCACCTCAAATCTAAGTTATAATTGTTAATTACGAACAAATTGTATTGTGTAATAAATAAAAGTGGTATGTAAATATTTAAGTAAATAAATTGTTAGTGCCTCTCAACTTAAAGTGAGAGCAGATAACGAACGTCGTTTAAAAGTTAGTGTAATTCTTGTTATCCCTTTTAATATTTACGATATATCTCTTAAGTGTTGTTGTTTTCGGATTTCATTTTGAATTGTTTTCTTGATAATTTAATTTGAGATCTATAATTAGAGTCCTACAATTGGCTATTTGCTCACTCTGTTTCCTCGATTTTCCATCTTTCTTTTCTTTTACTATTTAAAATACATAGTAAAATGAATACTCGCAACGCCAAAACGCTCCAGATGGAGAACCAACTTCATCTTGCGCTCCAAGAACTGAGGGCGTCCAGGGAGCAGTGTAAGCTGTTACTTAAAGAAAGGGATGACAACGAAAAATAATAAGTATAATTTCGAAAAATACACAGTTGAAAAGTGATATGGTTAAGTAACATAGAGACTATACAGATATTTTAAAGAAAAGGGATCAGCTCCAGAGGACAGTCAATGAGTTAGACCGATGCAGCAAAGAATATGAGGAATCCCTCAGATTAATTGCTGCATTGAAATTACAACCAACTGAAGCTAATGAGCAAATTTCACAATTTACGCAATACATTGATAACTTGCAAGCACTTAAAACTCAGAGTCTGTTCGAGGAGCTCGTAGAATGTAAATCTCATAAAACGTTGCAACCCTCCACAACAATAGATTTGACTGATGATTCTACCACATCAAGAACAGCAGAAAGGATTACAAGCAGCAGAAGGAAATTAAGAAAATATATAAAAATTAATAAATATATTAGGAAAGTGCAAAAATTAGTTAAAACTAAAATTAATATTAAAAATTATACAAATGTATGTAAGGAAAAGCAAGAGTTAATTAGTAAAATTAAATTATATTCAATTGAGGTGGAAAATATGAAAACTTATTATGAGACTGAAATAGAGTCTTAATTCAGAAATTTTATCACTTCAAACCTCATTACAAATTATGTCAAATAAATATAAATCTGCAGGGAATGAGATAAAAGAACACATACAGACCATGGATAATCTGGTAAAGTCATGCAAATATAACGAGGAACGTTTTGACTCCTTATTAAAATATCAAAATGAATATCAGCGCTCACTGCCAGGTTCTTTAGGGACAGTGTATGTTAATAATATGAAAAGTAGTAATACTTCATTTTCTTTTCGTACACTCTATGATAGTACCATAACAAAGCAGATACATTTAAAAAGTAATTCATATAATGAAAAAAATAATGTAATTGTGTATAGTGATGACATAGGCAAAAACTTGGGTATATCATAGAATAACTGTTTTAAAAGGCTCTAAAAGATCACTGTGGACAACTGGTGTCGTTACCTTATATGCACAAAAAACAGGTAATTGAGAAAATTGTGTTTGTTCCTATTAGTGCAAAACGCCTGGAGAGAGTTAGAAGTAATATGGTAAAAAACCTTCCATCCCATTCTTATAAGAACAATGCAGACTATTTATATAGAGAATTATTAACCCTTATAAACAATGAATTTAATAAAACATTACTTCTAAAACATTCTCCAGAAACAGTCGCAAGGCATTTAATGAGTGGGCGAAAGTAGGAATTCATAAAAGCAGACGAAGGTTATATGACCTTTACCATGAAAGATCGTATAATCTTTCCGATGCTTTTAAAAAATATGTAAAAAATTATTCTTAAATGTTTAAAAGAGTTTGCTCCACAGCCAAATCATTACATATTAGTAACAAAATTAAGACGGCTAAGAATAAAATTAAAATGACGTGGAGTATAATTAACAGCGAAACCGGTAAAGAGAAACCTTGTAACTCATACTATCAATTAAAAATCAACAATGAATTGACTGAAACAAATCAAGAAGTTGCAGCGGTGTTTGAGAAATATTTCACTGATATTCTTATCTTGACAACAGAGTCATTGAATACTTCTCCAATTGTCGCCGAGTCATTACTTAAACAGAATGTTAATACCTGTTTAAAAGAATTTAGATTTGAAAAATTACTACCGCATAATATTGTAAAATACTTCAAAACCATTGATGTAAAGAAAACCGCAGATTTGTGGGGGATTCCCATTACACTGATTGCGTCCATAATAGATTTAATTGCACCTCATCTTGCGATTATTTTTAATACTTGTATCGATTCTGGTGTGTTTCCTGATTAAATGAAGTATAGTAATTTATATAAAAATTTATAGGTGGTAGAGCAAGGCGGCAGCTTTTTCTGTCGCACGGATAGGCCGGCTCGAACCGTGGTGGTACCACGACCTCACAGAATACCAGCGTGAAGTAGAGGTTTACCTCTGCGT
Organism: Parnassius glacialis; assembly: GCA_033319125.1. Classification (NCBI taxonomy): domain Eukaryota; kingdom Metazoa; phylum Arthropoda; class Insecta; order Lepidoptera; family Papilionidae; genus Parnassius; species Parnassius glacialis. Next base: position 6,476,108 of record JAVANC010000024.1, on the reverse strand, counting down.
TTCGCTTGGTGAGTGCAGGAGGCCGGAGGCCCTTTTTACTGGAAATGAGGCATTCCATCTTAGTCCTCACGGGTGACAACGCATCTACATTTTGAATTGTAATAGAGGATAGATGTAGATGTCTATGGGCCGCAGCAACCACTTACCATCAGGTGGACTATGTGCTCGTTTGTCACCCTTATCCTATAAAAAAAAGTAAAGTAATACCTTTATTTAAGTCTGGTTTTGATTGGACCTCGCTAATTATAGACCTATTTCTGTACTACCAACTCTCAGTAAAAATTTTTAAAAAATAATTTTGGATCAATTGTTAATTTTTTTTAATACAAATAAATTACTTCATAAAAATCAATTTGGTTTTACAAGGGGTCGCTCGAAATCTGACGCCGGTGTTGAGCTCATGAAATATATTTTTCATGCCTGGGAGAATTCACAAGATGCCTAAGGTATTTTCTGTGACCTTTCCAAGGCTTTCGATTGTGTTCATCATGATTCATTAATCAGGAAACTACAACATTACGGTGTAAAAAATTTGGCGTTTAGACTTATTACTTCATATATAAGTAGCGTAACTCAAAAAGTCATCATCAATGGTAAATGTTCCTTCGGATCGGTAGTATCAATGGGCGTTCCTCAGGGCTCGATTCTTGGCCCATTTCTGTTCTTAATCTATATTAATGACTTACCTTATCTTGTAGGGGACAATCACGATATAGTATTATTTGCTGACGATACCTCTTTAATTTTCAAACTGAAAAGGCAGTCAATTAAATATGACGATGTAAATAATGCTCTTTCGAAACTAGTACATTGGTTTAACGCCAACAATTTGCTCTTGAACGGCAATAAGACAAAATTTATTAAATTTACAATACCTAATGTAAAACATTCGAAAACCAATGTGCTTTTAAATGGGGAGGAGTTGAGTCTTGTGGATACCACTGTTTTTCTTGGTATTACTATTGACGCGAAACTTCAATGGGGCCCCCATATATCTAAATTGGCAAGCAGACTTAGTTCTGCAGCGTATGCTGCAAGAAAGATAAGAAGTCTCACAGATGTTGAGACAGCTAGGTTAGTGTATTTTAGTTACTTTCATAGCATAATGTCTTATGGAATTTTGCTATGGGGTAATGCAACTGATATTGAAGCTATATTTGTTTTGAAAAAAAAAGAGCCGTACGGGCGATTTATAATCTAAATTGTAAAGAGTCCCTCAGACAAAAATTTAAAGAAATAAACATATTAACTTTGGCATCGCAATATATTTATGAAAATGTAATGTATGTACATAAAAACATTAATAGCTTTAATAAGAATAAGGATGTTCATACCATAAATACTAGGAACAAACATAAGCTTGTAATGCCAGTTACTTGACTCGACAGAGTAAGTAATTCATTTATGGAGCAATTTATACGCTTTTACAACAAAATCCCAGAACATGTTCAAAGTTTGTCAATAAACAAGTTTAAAAGTTTTATTAAAGAAAAACTGTACAAAAAGGGTTATTATAATATCAAGAAATACATGAAATAAAATAACCCCTGGGAATAAGGTGATGGCCACCATGCTGGTTATATGAAAATTCATTTAAAATTGTATAAACAAGTTTATTGTTAAGTGAAATAATGTTTAAAATAAAAGTCCCGCTGGGTTTCTTGCTGGTTCTTCCCAGGACAGAGGTATTTTCCGAACCAGTGGTGAATAAAATAATGACTTTCAATAAGTATTATGTAATAATCCATATTGAATAAAAATCATTCTATTCTATTCTATTCTGTGGCTTGTATAGATAAATACCTACATATTTTCTCGATAAAGAACTAAAATGAAGATGCGTTGTCATTCCTTACGACTAAAATGGAATGCTTCGTTTCCAGTAAAAAGGGTCTCCGGTGTTCAATACTCACCATACGAAACGCAGCATCATTATATTGCTATTTGTATCGATGGAATTCTGTTCGAGCTTAGTTTTATTAAATCCGATTTCAAACTATCGTACTGCACTCATAATACGCTGTACATATTTGTATATACTCGTGCAACGCGGCCTTGGTATGATGTTTTACTAACGTAAAATACTGAAATTGTATTCCGAGAATAGAAATATCAAATTCGTATTAAAATTCATGAATAAATTTGCAAAATATGGGTTAGAATAGTTCTTAATGATTTCAACAACAATACACAATCTACTTTTTGATGAGCAAAATAATTTAATACAAGACATGTTTAATAATAAATTATGATGGAAAGTTCGTTAACACAAGATATTCTCATTTATATTATCAACATCATTGAAAATTAAATAATAAATATAAGTAAATAAAATTATAATGTCATAAAATTAGCAACCGAAAAGATTTCTATGGGAGGCACAATGCGGATTTAGACCTGGAAGAGGATGCACGGATCAAATGTTTTCTCTCCGCATGATCACGGAAAAGCTTCTGGCTGCTAACCAGAGGATTTTCTGTGCTTTTGTGGATCTTGAGAAAGCATTTGATAAGGTTGTAAGGAAGAAAATGTGGAAACTGTTGCCGGGGTATGGTGTGGATGGTCGATTGCTAAGAGCTGTGCAGTCACTTTACTGTGACTGTAAAGCCTGTGTGCGGGTAGGGCATGATCTGTCACCCATGTTTAGCGTCCAAACGGGCGTAATTCAATGCTAAAGATAAACGGAGAGAGATTACGTAAAATTATTCGGGAAAAAATTACACGTGCGACATTCGGTTTTGGTCCCTAAAGGTTATGTATATTTTGTTACATTTCGTTACAATTTTGTTACAAGTTGGTTGAAAGGCACGTTAAAGGTGTCTTCTTATCGTCAGGATTATTAGCACTCGCTTGTTACTTTAATATAACAAATATAAATAAACTAGTGGATTGGATTCGTCACCCGCCTAAGTATCAGTCTGGGCTCTCTTATCTGTTACTGCCGCCGAATAGCAGAGCTTGCAGTGCTGTGTTCCGGTCTGAAGGGTAGAGAGAAAATAATAACAGGCTGTGAAGTATTTCATCTTATTTCCTATGGAGCCTATAGATCGGCCATGATTGACTACCACAGAATGGAGCATGATTGTCACAATCATTGCGCTGCTGCCCACACAAAACGTGCATCCTTCATATTTGTATTGTCATCTGTCCAAGATGGACGTTGAAACAGTAGCAGCTGCCGGTATTTATTTATTTAGTATATAATATAACCATTCTTTAAATGTACACCATAAAAGAGTGGTGAAAAAAAAGGAAGCAAAGAAGGTGGATGTTAACTATACACCGAAATAGAACAAGGCAAGTAATTAAATTTTTAGGTTAGATCGTGTAGACGCGCGTACGATCATGGCCGAACTTCCTTTGATGTTTGTCCGAAAAACCGACACAGCGGCCATTACGCTCGATCATCACCGATCATTAGCAATTATAGGTGATTATGGCCTCTACACTATCGTTATCGCTAGAATTCGTCCATCATGGCCGATGGCGTATAGGCGCCATTAGAGGAGACAATTTCTTTGTTTGAAGCTGGTTGCAGATGTCGCTGGCCTGCAGTATCCACTTTTTGTCAGGTGGACTGTAAGTTCGGTTTTCACTTAAATTTTAATAATAAAATAAGTTTATTTTATGAATAAAATTGAAATGACAAATATAAAAATTGCTGTTTCACTTTACGTATCGTAATCACTTTGCTAACTGGTGTGTAGCTGCCTCAAATGGGCTATTTGGACATTCCCCTGAACTGAACACCAAAAAATGTAATCAAATGTATTCTTTGTCTTTCAACGAGTGGCACGATACTATATACTCGTAAATAACAATACTTCAAGTTCCTATACTTGAAATCGATTTTCAATGACTCACAAAAAATATAATCGAATACTTCTAGAATCCACCAATCCACGACGATAGTTTTCCATTTCTGAAGACTTGATAGATTGTTTTTAAATACACCCACGGTAAAAAATCGGGTGAAGACTATTATTTCAATATAGACACATATATAACATAATGTTTTATCTGTTTATTAGTAAAAAAATTCGACTTTTCGCCATATTTTTTGCTATTTCTGTCAGATCTATTCCAAATCTGCCAAATTCCTTTGAGCACGTACTCGTCCGTGCCTGTAATATTACGGCTTCTCAAAGAGCCCATTTGGAAACGTATTCCGATGCTATTGAAAGGAAATCTCTGTCGTTTTCGTACATTTCTAAAAATGTTTTCTTTCATATTTTAAAATATGAAATGCTAAGTTTTTATCGTACACCGAAGCCTAAGGTCAGGATCCACTCTACTTTAGTAAGAAAGTGGCGATTTTATAAATACTCTCATACTAACAAAGAAGGATACGGAACGAGGTGTGGAAACCATGTTTTATTTTATGACACGCACTTACACACAAATCTATCTTATTTATTCTTTGTTTTTAATGCTGAATGCATACATATGCATCTAAAACCATATTGTTGTTTTCAAATTAATTTAGATGCATATGTGTTATGTGTCTTCACAATTAATTAGGCATAGCTTTTGCGTCACTTGAAATGTACGCAGCGTTTCATCTGTTTTTCTTCATTGGTCTGAGTAAATACTATAAACTAGTACTGTATGTGATCTAAATTCATCCAATTGTATTGAGGTCCATACAAAAGAGTATGTTTAGTAGAAACAAATGGTTGCATAATTTTTTTTCTACGCGGTGAATGTAAAGGGGTCTTAGCCCTTACAGGCATTTATAAAATAGGGACAAAGTAATGTGAGAGACTGATGCGTAACCTAGGCGACCTACCAGTGTTTCAGGTCATCATGTCTCCCTCCCAGTTGTGTGCGTGTGTGTGTGTGTGTGTGTGTGAGTGTGTTTATGTGCGTGTGTGTGCGTGATTGTGTGTGTGCGCGTGTGTGCGTGTGTGGGCGTGCGTGTCTGTCTGTCTCTCTCTTTCTCTCTCTCTCTATGTGCGTTCGTGTATGTGTGTGTGTGTGTGTTTGTGTGTGTGTGTGTGTGTGTGTGTGTGTGTGTGTGTGTGAGTGTGTGTGAGTGTGTGTGTGTGTGTGTCTGTGAGTGAGAGAGAGTACATGTGCGTGTGTGCGAGTGCTGTATGTGCGTGTGCGTGCGTGTGCGTGTGCGTGTGTGTGTGCGTGTGCGTATGGGTGTGTGTATGTGTGTGTGCGTGTGTTTTTTTGTGTGTTTCTGAGTGTGTGTATGCGCGTGTGCGCGTGTGCGTGTACGTGTGCGTGTGTGTACGTCTGTAGTGTAGTATAGCCCCCACGACTATATATATATTAGTGTTAAGGTAGAATAAGATCATTATAATTAAAGTTATAGAAGCATCAACACGCCTCAATTTCATTGACATATTTCCTATACCACATGGTAGTATAATTAAAGAATTAGTCTCAGCAACACGTCTTCTCTTTCATTAACACCTGCCGACATCACATGGCGACCCTGCCAGGCGGTGCGCTGCGACAATGCATGCGCACTGCCGGGGCCTACTACATAAAAAAAGGTAAATAAAAATATTATAAGAAATTTAAATTAAATAATGATGTGAAATGACAGATAAAAGAAATATTATAACGGAATGGACGCAATACCGGATGTGACGAAAAATTAATAAATATGAATACAAGAAGAGGCCACAATAATAATTGACTGAAAATTTAAAAACTATAACGTATATGAAGTAATATAATATATTTACCTTTAATATAACTATGAAGGCAACTAAGAAAGAATGAGGAGAATAAAAAGTGATTTCTTAAATAATGACCAACGACCAAAATTCAAGAAACGGCAAATTAATTTAATAAGGAAAGGAGCAGTTGTACTTTGGCGAGCTTTGTCCAGTAACATATGAAAATTAAACCGAAAAGGAAAAAGAATATATAAGAGGTAACTTCGCATCAGCGTAATTTTTAACATTTGATTTTAATAATTTTTTATTATGTTTTATATTAAATAAATAAGTAATGCATTAAATATTAAATGTACGGTATTTACAAGTAACTTGTATTTAACATTTTATAATATTTATAATATTTTAGTAGGTATTGTATTAAAAAATACATTATATTAAGTTACATTTTACAATGACAAGATTCCTATAAAGTAAATATATTTTTAAATTCAGCCCAATTTTTTTCCGTGATAAATTTTATTTAAATGTAAGTATACAATTTTAAAAAGGGCTTTACTTATATAAAAGAAATCGCTATTATTATAAGTCATAATTATTTTTCTTCTTTTCTAAAGGCATTTAAACCTTAAAGTAACTATATAAATAAATACATAACCTTAATAAATGACATTAATGTTAATATAACCTGCTTAAAAATCAAAAATTGGAAATAAATTAATGTTTTGTTTAATATAAACTTAGTTGTATGTTCTTTTGTGATTATCAATTATTTTCTGTAGGTTATACGGTTTCTCAAATTTATAGCAATCCTAAATTTTTATATGTAAATTAAATGTATAACTAATGCTAATTCAATTATAATTATATATTATAATGAATACTTTTCGATATAATTAAAAGTAATAGCGGTGCGATGTAATTATACTGTAAACTTCTGTGTCAGTTAGAAAATATTTAAGAGTATCATTTTAATGTGGTAAGGAAAATAATAATTAAAAGAAGTTTTAATAATAATGTTTCTTAACAAAGTTAAACACGGACATGAAAAGTTGACATATATTATGTATTATATATTACCTAATTTTTTTATATTAAAAGTATATATTTAAAAGGCGTGAGGAATGAGAGAAGGAATGTTCAAATGTGTGGATACGAATGATGGAATTGCAAAGTTTCGTCAATATTGGACTGATCACCCAAATATTTGATGATGCTTAAAATTCTGGTATTGAAACCATTATGAGCGAGAATTATGAAAGTTAGTAATGGAAATGGAGTACGAAAGTATATAAAAGTTACCAATACAGTCAAGTAGATAACAGCAGGTACTATAAAGGTAATGAAAGAAATAAAAATTTACAAAGAGAATCAAAATAAAATAAAAGATGACCTTGATAAATAAATAATGGAGAGATACGGGAACGTCCATCACTGGTAAAGCATATAGTCCTCGAGCAGAGTGTATTTCCATGATTGGATGATAAGATCGGAAGTAACGGGTACTAGGGAACAATACCTTCAGTACAAGTGAGATGTGAACAAGTTTACTCATATTAGTACTGTTGGGGCAAGAGAACTCTTAAATTTGTCATCCTTAATAATGGTACATAGAGGTCATATCCTTTATTGGATCATAGTGTGAACTTAGTTTTCCTCCGTGACAATTGTTGGAGTCTTTTAAAATGACTTAAACGTTGGCCTCAAGGTTGTGCGCACAACCCAAGGTACACTATTACCTTGATATAGTATGAAAAAAAATGCTTATGCACCAATAAAATGAAATAAATGCAGTGAAAATGTAATATAATACCCAAGTAAATGGGGGGCCTATATTTATAAAGTACCCGCGTGATAAATAACACGAAATAAAATATAAATGAAACGAATTAATGCTCCAATTCCCGATATCTTAGTAAATAAATATATAAGTGAATAGAGAGAAATAAAGCTAGCTAAAGGTCAAAAATATCGAGAAAATGAAGTACGTACAAAAATTATGACAAAAAAAAAGATAATAAAAAGGCCTAACAATCAAAAATAAGGAATGAGATGAAAAAACATGAATAAATAAATAAGAGAAGAGTATTTTAAAATATAAATAAATGTACAACTATACTAAATCTTCGCGAATTACCTAATGATGTCAAATAAGTATGTTGTATGTATGCATAATACATCATACCAATTCTATTGTGACCTTGAAATTACTATGGGGTAGAGGGATGTGGCCACCCGAACTACCCATAGAATAAACCTATATTTTATTTTTGTAATTTCTATTTAGGTCAAATAATATATAATTTTAATATATAATATATAATTCACCGATGATTGCGACTCCGTCACGCGATACCGTCTGTCAGCGGGTTGATGACCGAGAAACTAGGGCGACCTCGGTCGTCATTGCATCTCCACCTCAACCCTTGACTGAACCCATTGGTACTCCTCCGCCGAAGCCAACCTCAAAACAAGGGAAGACGTTTGCGGATGTTGCCCGAAAACCTTTACAACCGGCACCCTCTTGTGGTCGAAAGCGGAAGAATGTGGAAATAAAATCAGTTCCAGTGGTGACCCAAGACAAGATTGATAAGGACGGGTTTACCCTTGTTGACAAGAGACGTCGGTCGCGACCCGTCTGTAACCAGCGTGGGACCGCCAAGATAAACGCGAGTACAACTCTGCGTGCTGTGGAGCCAACTATACAACTCTACATCTCCCGTTTGGACAAAAGTACGTCGGGAGAAGACGTCCTGCGTTTCGTGGAAGAACGAAGCCGATGCCGCATTGAGGATCCGATCTCTTTACATTTGCAGCGTCTGGAGTCTAATAGGTCAACGAACTTCAAATCCTACGTACTCCAGGTTCCTGCAAAACATAAAGAGACATTCCTCGCTCCCGATTTCTGGCCCTCTGGGGTAGTGTTTCGCCGATAGAGGGACGCGCCAAAAAAAAAGTTCCCTAGATAGTGTTAAGTTATGTCTATATTTTATATATATTTTTAGGTTAAGGTATATATTGCTATGGGCCAATGTTCTTAATTTTTAAGTCCTTGATGCCTGAAATAAAGTTATTGTATTGTATTGTATTGTATAATTACATTGTATTTTTGAAATTTATATTAATAATAAAAATGTCTCATACTTATTTTTATAAGTTTAAAAAAAAACAAATGTATTCATTTTCTTTTGCATACCTTAAGCGAAAGCGCAAGGTAATGTTCTACTATCGCCTAAAAATTAAAATTCCAATATTTTATCGAATAAAATCGTATCTAGCAATCATATTATACATATAAATGATATAAAAAGCACATTGTTAGAAAGATAAATGATTGTTGAACTTATTAATAATTTTTTTAAATCGATTAATTGCTACTTTTAAATAAAAAAAGCGTTTTAGTGGCTTATGGTGTGGATTTATCATGTCCCTGTGGCTTGTAAACACTATAACTTTTGAAAATATCAATTGTTTAACTCAATCTATTTTTTAATCTCTTCATCTATCATGTGGGAAGCCACTGAATGTAAATGGCAGTGTAATTTTGTTTTGTTTAGCTATAATTAATTTTTTTCGGCTCCAAAATGGCGAAATTTTCGTTGATTTTGTTGCCTCGTATATAAATTGTTTCTGTAAATGGGGATCTACAGCCACAGAGTAGTTTAGTTCACAGAGTACCTTTGTATTAAGTTTAGTTCGGCTTCAGTTGCCGTCGTGAGTGGATATTGTTTCGGTTGTTTTCAGCGGCTCAAAAAGATCGCTGTACAAATACACAATATTCGAATAACCAAATTTCTTAAAAACTTGATTATAATAATAATAAGATTTTTTTTATTACAATATTTAAAAGCACAGAATAAATAATAGTAGTACGTACCAAAAGTAAGTAGTATAATTTTTTTTGTCATGGGTGACATTTTCATGCTTTTCGAGGGTGTCGAAACCGATAGGGTTGTCGAAATGTAAATCCAAGATGGCGGCCGCAATAGGTATCAATTTTTTCATCATGGGTGTCATTTTCATGGTTTTCGAAGGTGCTGAAGCCGATAGTGCTGTCGAAATGTAAATCCAAGGTGGCGGCTGCAATAGGTATAAAATTTTTCATCATAGGTGTCATTTTCATGGTTTTCGAGGGTGTTGAAGCTGATAGTGCTGTCGAAATGTAAATCCAAGATGGCGGCTGAATTAGGTACCAATTTATTCATCATGGGTGTCATTTTCATGGTTTTCGAGGGTGTTGAAGCCGATAGTGCTGTCAAAATGTAAATCCAAGATGGCGGCTGCAAAATATATCAATTTTTTCATCTTGGGTGTCATTTTCATGGTTTTCGAGGGTGTTGAAACCGATAGTGCTGTCGAAATGTAAATCCAAGATGGCGGCTGCAACAGGTATCATTTTTTTCATCATGGGTGTCATTTTCATGGATTTCGAGAGAGTTGAAGCCGATAGGGTTGTCGAAATGTAAATCCAAGATGGCGGCTGCAATGGGTATCAATTTTTTCATCATGGGTGTCATTTTCATGGGTTTCGAGGTTGTTGAAGCCGATAGTGCTGTCGAAATGCAAATCCAAGATGGCGGCTGAAGTAGGTACCAATTTTTTCATCATCGGTGTCATTTTATTGGTTTTCGAGGGTGTTGAAGCCGATAGTGCTATTGAAATGTAAATCTAAGATGGCGGCTGCAAAAGATATAAATTTTTTCATCATTGGTGTCATTTTCATTGTTTTCGGGGGTGCTGATGCCGATAGTGCTGTCGAAATGTAAATCCAAGGTGGCGGCTGCAATAGATATCAAGTTTTTCATCTTGGGTGTCATTTTCATGGTTTTCGAGGGTGTTGAATCCGATAGTGCTGTCGAAATGTAAATCCAAGATGGCGGCTGAAGTTGGTACCAATTTTTTCATCTCGGGTGTCGAAATGTATTTAAACTACTTTAATAGTTCCGTATAATCATGTTATACGTAATTTTTTTAATGCGCTTAAGGTATGCCCAATTGGATTTACCAATATATTTTATTTTTTGTCGGTGGGAGGTGTAGTGTAGTATAGCCCCCACGACTATATATATATATATATATATATATATATATATATATATATATATATTAGTGTTAAGGTAGAATAAGATCATTATAATTAAAGTTATAGTAACAGCAACACGCGCCTCTTCTCATTGACACATTTCCTATATCACACGTCCTTAAGTAACTATTCATAGATACATTTTTTAGCCTTAATTTAAGGTAGGGCGTAGATATTAAGTTCCTTGTTAACTTTGTTATACAGATATCCACCGAGATAGCAAAGACTTCTCCTATAAAAAATAGGTACAACGGTTATAATGAGAAGTACACACCTGGTCTTTGCATCTCATGTGCTGTTTTGGTTGTATTTTATATGACCATGTGTTTTAAGTACTATGTATATAATGAGCATTTACTGGACTGTAAGTACTTTGGAAATTTTACAAAGCCGCCTAGTTGACAGTTTAAAGGATAGCAAGATTTTTGATGACTTTCTTAACTGTAACCTTTATGATCTTTCGAGTGGAAGAAGCGATAATTTGTTAGCCTTGCCCTAGCACGTTACACAATATATTATTAGAGATTAGCTTAGAGCAAAATAAACAATTTAATAATGTTAGAATCTGCTGCGCAACGGAGTCTTTTAAAAATATAAAATAATTTGCGTATCCTATTGGAAAGTGTATGCATATGCTCATGAAAAGTTAAGTTAGCATCCAACAAAATGCCAAAATATTTCATTGAATTCACTTTTTGCACAGGTGTGAATGAACATGTTAAGCGATAAGAAAATTTGTAAGAATGGACAGTAATAACATGATCTGTGCAGTTTGCACATTAATTATTATGTTTAGTTAAGGACAAGTACTTTGTTTTATCCACGTTGAGGATTAAAACATTATCGTGAAGCCATTTGGACATCTTATATAAACCAATCTGAGCGTAGTTAAACACATCTTGTCATGAATTACCATTAAATAACAGTTCTTTGACATCTGTAAACGTAACTATTTTTCCGTTCACTTTTGCAGAGATCATTACTATAAAGAAGAAACAAGATATAGCCAAGAATACTTCTTTGAGAAATACCATAGCATATGGGGAGCTCATCACTAACGTGTTTATGAATTTGTACGGACTGTGTTCTACCCGTAAGGTTATCCCTGAAAAGCTGCAGTGGTACACCTCTTATACCAAGCTTCTCCATTTTATGCTACAATATGCGAGAAGCTTTGGCTAAATCTAAAAAAAACCTATTGTTTTCTTTTCTTTCTCAAGGCATTTCACAATAAATTCATTTAGTTCATGAACAGCATCAGCTGTCGATTTACCAGCGCGAAATTCAAATTGATTTGGTGAAAGTTTGGAAATATTTTCAAGAGTTTTTTTCTACCTATATATACGCCTTGTAGTATTTTAGATAATAACGGTAATATAGATATTGGTTTATAATTGCTTACACGGTCTTGGTCTACATTCTTGTTACCAGGATGAATGAGGGATTTTTTAAATGCTGTCGGGAAAATACCTGGTTTCATACGTAAGAAAGTGGAAGCACAATATATTTTTTTTTGTTTTAGGTAACCACCGGATATTTTGTCCCAGCCACTTCTAAGTATATTTATTGGGAATACTGTTTTAGCTTCACCAGTAGCGAAAAGAACCATGGAATGGACTAAGTTATGATTGGTAGGAGAAAGTTCCAAATCAGAGTTCTTAAAAGTTTGCTCAGGAAATTGTCTACCAATATTAGTAAAATACGTGTTGATATTATTAACCGACTCCTTTGGTGTAGTATACGCTGATAACAGTTGAATAGAAGATGCTTTAGCAGCTGGTGACGCGTGGTTCATAATTGGAATGAAGTGGACTGTAATAGGAAGTTGGAATTGGATTTCGTTGAAATTTGCAACTGACACATAAAAGTGAAGATAGGAGTATGCCGTACTGGAGTACGCCGTCAGCTTCTCTTCGTACTTGAGGTTGACACTCGCGTGGTAGATACACTCCTAGTTTTCTTGCGCGATTTACACTTATTTTATACAATTCACGGCCGTGATTTTATGCGTATGATAATTAAAATAGATATACGAGTAGCGAGCGTGACACAATATGCTCTGCGTGCGGGTGTGTTTTTTTACTTAGACTTCTTTTTCTACCCGATTGTCGGTCGCAAGAAGGAATGAATGGAATGAATGAATGGTATTATAGAAGAAATCTGATTCGTCAATAAGATTGACCAAAAACGCAGAATATTTTAATTTGAGAAGTGGCGGTAACATTTCCCCCGCCCTTAAAGGGTCGCCTTTTAAAGGATTATAATAACACGATGCGATAAATACAATTAATACTAACTAAAACTTAGCGAACATAAATATGTATATATTACTAGCTGACCAGGCAGACGTTGTTCTGCCTTTTCCGAATGACCATTTGCTTTCCCAAAAAAACTCCTGAAATTAGCAATAAAAAATTGAGGGTCACTTATCATTATAAAAACTATCCTATCTCTCAAGTTGGGCCAAACTGCACACAGTCTGCAATTTTTTTTTTCAAATCGGTTCTATCTGTTGAATACTTACAGCAACACGTGGTGGCTATACTACTAAATTGTAGCTTATATTAAACGTTTGTATTTTTAACATAGCGCCATATTTTAAATATTTACTCAATCCAGTCAACAGATATCGTCATCTGACAGAATTGTTTGGAGCTAACAGATAATTGTGGCTGTCAAATAATAGACAAATAATTTTCAATAAAATAATATTGTATTGCGACTATAAATTGAGATGTAAGCTATCCTATCTTTTAAGTTGGACCAAACTGCACATTGACCAAAAATTTCATTGAAATAAGTCAGTAGTTTAGGAGTCCATCGCGGACAAACAACGTGACACGTACTTTTTATATACAAGGATAATACATAGATGTAAAGAAGATGTGAGTGATGTAGGGTTTATTTTTGCGTAGGCAACGGACACAAGCGCACCACTGGTCGCACGAGTGTACCCCTTGCCGTTTTTACTGTAGCGACACGAACTATACCGTCCTTAGACGGGTGAACCTTTATGATCACTCCCAAAGGCCAGGAGAGGGTCGGTGAGTTATCAATTATAATTATAATAACTGTTCCCACCTTTACGGGGACCGAGGATTGAGTCCATTTCTGCAGCGCCTGCAGTTGATGCAGATATTCAGTTCTCCAACGACGCCAAAAGGACTGGACTAATTTATCTAAGAGTGTGTGTCATTGAAGTAAATTAATTGACGAAGATTCCACATCAGGTGCAGGTAGAGGGCGTAATGGTAACGTATTCAAAACATGTGCGGGTGTTAAAGCCGTTGGTTCAGCTGGATCGGGGCTAAGCACAGTGAGAGGACGAGAGTTTAGTAAACATTATATTTGAGCGAGGACTGTGATTAACTCTTCATACGCAAGGAGCTGCTGTCCAATAACCTTAAAAAGATGGTTCTTTACACATTTTACCATACTCTCCCAACAACCACCGAAATGTGGGGCGGCAGGCGCTATGCACTTTAATTCAATGCGACTTTCGGCCAATTCTTCTTCTAAACGCGGGCGGTATTCCTTTGTGATAAAATTAAATAAATCTCGTAGATAAAATCATGTGCCTACAAAATTTGTTCCACGATCAGAGTAGAGACATTTCACGGGAGCCCGTCGCGATAGAAATCGCATTAAAGCTGCGATAAAACTTGCAGTGGAAAGATCCGTGGCTACTTCGAGTCCCCCCTCTCTCTATATATACTTACACTTGTATTTTTTTGGAATCTATATCTATAATATATATAAATATTTGCGCCAAACGCTAAAATTTAAAATTATAATAACTGATGCGCGTTGCCGCGCTTAGGTCGCGAAACATTAGGTCAATCATGTTTTGGATACTAAATATAAATAAAACAGCTTAATTTTTTATTTTTTATTTATTTATCCTACTTCAAAATCCTCTCTTACTAAAATGCCATCCAGAATTGAGGCCGGTTCGATTATAGAATTTTGATACCGAGCCCAACACAAATACCAGACAACGGTCATTATGTGGGCACAGCATCCCACTGTCTGTTGTCCAGAAGAGCAACTGCAATAATAACCTGCAATCATCTCATCCCAACTTGTCCCTTGTCTCGCCAACAGTATGTAGTATGTATGCCCGAGTGATGGCGAGATGTTATACGGCCTCTTATTAAAACAGAGTCTTGTTGGGATGATATTAATTTGGTCACAACTTATCTGCTACCCAGTCTTCGTTGACACCAAACATACGATATACTGATAGTATTGGCATTAGGGCGCTTGAGCTCATTTTCAAGATTTGTGCCGCAGATAATTCTTGTAATACGTTTGCAAAACATTGTGGACATATTGGTTCATTTTCATCCATCTAGAACAAAACAATCTTATTTTAATAAACTATCTATATTGCAGAAGCGCATTTTAAACAGTGCAACATGTTTTAACAGGTGAATTGAAAGATAATTACATCATATTAAGATTTTGCAGCCCTTATGAACTTATGTAGAAATTAATAATTATTAACAGACTACATATAGAAGCATGTCATTCAAATGCGTTTAATAGCTTAAGGAAACATCTTTATTTCGTACATACCTGCTTACAAATTCAAAATGTGATTCTACAGAATACAGATGTCCGATATCAACGAAATCAAAATCTCACGTAAATCATTAAGTCCAAAAACAAAAGCAGAGTCAAACAAGTAGAGAGTATAGTTCTGAACTACACAACCAAGCTCGAAATAAATAAAAATATCATTTGACAGAAATGACATTTGACAAATAACCGTGTCTTTTTTACTTTTTTATGACTGAAAGGGCACCATCTTGTAAAACCATCAGAAACTTGGGATTGCATTTTTATTTTTTGCAAGTTATTTATTTTGATTTATTCTCTCGTTTTATTTTTAACAAAATCCCTGAATTTTTCTCTTTTTTACGGTATCGTGCTAAGGACGCTGGCTGTGTTTCCCCACTGAATGGCTATACTTAGCCTTTGAGCGAGACAAGAACCAGCTCTCTTGTCACAAGCAGCAAAGACCAGCCGCGGATGGAGTTCTTTTATGAACTTCACCGCACGTGGACCCCACGGACCGATAGTCTCTACAGCAAAAAGCACAAATATGTAGTCATCTCTCAGAGACTCATATTTGCGCCACTTACTCAGTTCAGCTGCCTCTGATGCCACCTCGGTTCTAAAGGAGGTACCCCTAAGATGAGAGGCCGCCAGAGTGTCTATGCAATTAGTGTCCCGTACTAGAGCTTTACCTCTCTCCCAAGGGACCAATGTCATACCGTCGGGTCTCCTCCCATCGTCTCTAAAATTCCACAAGGCTTAAAAACCGAAGAAACATTTATAGAGACAAGAGACATCGTTCAAAGAATTGTGTCGTGAAAATCTACTAACACTTTTCTTACATGAATGTCCGTGGAGCTTAAACTTGTCAACGCTGCTACCACAGGGGCACCGATGGGGTTGACAAATCACCGTACCTAGTCGGATTCCTACGGCAATGCGCAAGCTTTCCCTATCAACATTTGGACATTGCGAAGGCCTTCGATCCGGTTTAGCACAAAGCGCTTCTTTCGAAGCTCCCTTCCTATGGGTTTCCCGAGATATTGTGCGATTGGATCACCAGCTTCCTTGCAGATTGTAGTGTTATGCTACTTACATTTCATTGTACACTAATTCTCCATTCTGTTTTGATATTCTACATTCATGTTTTGCATCACTTTATACTATTTTTTTTTCATTCTGTTTTTTGATTTTCTGCATTTATATTTTGCACCATCTTTATTTATATAGAATCCTGTAACGTTTTTACACAATAACATATCATTTTACTGCGTATTTTCATACTATTTAGTACTTTTAAAATAGCTGTCAATGGAGTCTTACCTTTTTTGGTCTTTTATTGAATTCTCTGTAACTCTACAATTTCAGGCTTCGTGCACGCAGCCGTGCATTAGTTTTTCCTATGTGAATAATATCTCATTTCTTACTAAAATGTAATAGTTTCTTAATAATAGTCCAAAAACCAAAAATTGCTAAATATGACAACTACTATTTATGTCGTTGTTATGGTAACTTTTATTCAAATTCGTCTCTGGTATGATGTTCTTTCTACATAAATACTCTTTGGCTGTAGGTCATTTACAATAAATTTCGTTTTAATTTAAATAATTTCTCGTTCTCTCTAAAAAGGTATAAAAGCCGAGCAATTGGAGAATACAGGACAGTCTCGCTTCAGTTCTCAAACGAGAAACATCTACTAAAGGCCCTTATCCCGGGGCCGCTTTGCCCCGGGATTCTGCAAGCCTCCATCTACACGTGAAGTCGTCGACAGTCTGCTTCAAGCGCGGGGCCACGCTACCTTCGGGCACGCTACGACTGCTTGCTCCAGGCGCTGAGTGCACCTACTGCCCGCGCTACCTTCGGGCACACTACGACTGCTTGCTCCAGGCGCCGAGTGCACCTACTGCCCGCGCTACCTCTGGGCGCGGCGACTACTTCTCCAAGTACTGAGCGCACCTACCCCAGGCGCTACGTGCGCCGGCTCCGGACGCTGCGTGTGCCCAGTCCAGGCGCTGCGTGCCGTCGCCGCTGAGAAACCTCAAGCTCTGCGTGTGCCTATTTCTACAAAAGCAGCGAGGCTCCAGGCTCCACTATAAAACTATATTGTCCTATTCTCCTACCTTTATTTTTTTTAAAAACCTAATTGTAATCTCATTTCATCCATCATCTTCATATTTCATTTTTTTTATAAAATTGTAAATACTTTTCTGAAACTTTAAATATATTATTTTCTTGGTCTACTTTTGTTGTTTTGCTGTTCTTAGGCTAGGTTATATTTTTATTTTCTTTAATTGTCGCTTCACGACAAGATCGGAGCATCAAGGTCGTTGTAGACGGTGCATGCTCGGACTACAAGTCTATTAACGCTGGTGTTCCACAAGGCTGTGTGCTATCACCAACGCTGTTTCTTCTGCATATCAATGATATGTTTCAAACTGGTAACATTCATCGCTATGCGAATGACAGCACTCGTGATGCTCTATACACCGGCCGTGCCAATATTTCTCGGGAAAACGTCGCCGAGTACCGGAACAAACTTGTGTCTGAAATCGAGCCTTTTCTGAACAAAGTCTCGGATTGGAGGCGACTAAATCTAGTCCAGTTTAATCCTCAGAAAACACAAGTTTGCGCGTTTACCGCTAAAAAGAACCCCTTTGTCGTTTCTCCTCAGTTTCAAGGCACTCCCCTTCTTGCCTCAGCCAGTATCGGAATCCTCGGATTCGACATATCGAGTGACATGCAGTTTCGTGGTCACTTGGAAGAGAAGGCCAAATTGGCCTCTAAAAAGCTTGGCGTGCTCAGCAGAGCGAGACAGTAGCAACTTTACAAGGCGCAGGTTCGGCCTCACATGGCATACTGTTCCCATCTCTGGGCAGGGGCTCCACAGTGCCAGCTTCTTCCACTTAACCGCATCTAGCACAGAGCGGCTCGAATCGTCGACGACCGAGTTCTTTCCATCGGCTCGATTCATTGACACTGCGAAGAGATGTTGCATCGCTTTGCATTTTCTTTCGCATTTACCACGGGGAGCGCTCTGAGGAATTATTCGGATTAATCCCAGCCGCCAAATTTCACAAACGCACATCGCGGCAGAACGCCCGATACCATCCACACTATCTGGATGATTGACGATCCACCTCTGTGCGATTTAGAATATGTTTTCTTCCTCGCCCGATTTCCTTGTGGAATCGATTACCATCAGCGATTTTTCCGGACCGATACGACTTACGGACTTTCAAGAAAAGAGCCTACTCCTACTTAAAAGGCCGGCAACGCATCTGCAAATCCCTCCCTGGTGTTGCAGTTGTTCATGGGCGGCGGTAGTCACTTACCATCAGGTGACCCGCATGCTCGTTTGACCCCTCTCCTATAAAAAAAGTAATGTGCCGAGATTACTTGATGGTAAAGCGTGTAAACAGTGACTAGATTCTTTTGTCGAAACAGCTAGAAGGCGTGCCTTATCTTTGTCGCTATGAAAATTATGAAACAAATCTTTCTGCACGTCCTGTACCAACGGAATAACCCACTGTTTTTGTTAGTTAACTTCCAGTGGAACATTTTCACCGGGAGAGAGCGTTTGTCATGTCTGCCTTGCCTCCATTGCAAAGCACATGTCTACTTTATTATTTAAAATTATGTTACATAAGTCATTGACACTATGCAAGGAAAGCAGGCAATGCAACGCTAGATAGATTTCTCACACCAATACTACCAAATTTTATAGGTAAAGTAGCTTGCGTCCAGGCTGATGTATTTATAGTTAAATGTAAAAAAAAATCTATAGCTATTTTAAGATTATTTTTAATATCTTTTAAAGTATTTGAACATTTCTAGACTGGACTCAAGCGGAGTAAGTATGTAAATCTAGTTACAAGAAGACAATATTTTAAAAGCCGGTAGTTGTTGGGAACACTAAGCTCGAAGTTGTTGACGAGTATGTTTACCTGGGACAAATAGTCCGACTAGGTAAGTCCAACTTCGACCGAGAGGTCAATCGACGGATTCAACTCGGCTGGGCAGCGTTCGGGAAGCTACGACACATCTTCTCGTCAGACATACCTCAAAACCTTAAAACGAATTTGTACAACCAGTGCGTGTTGCCAGTGATGACTTACGGAACTGAGACGAGGTCCTTCACTGCTGGCCGTATGAGGAAGCTCAAGGTCGCTCAGCGAGCTATGGAGAGGGCTATGCTCGGAGTTTCTCTGCGTGATAAACTCAGAAATGAGGATATCCGCAGTAGAACCAGAGTGACCGACATAGCCCAACGGATTAGTAAGCTGAAGTGGCAATGGGCCGGCCATATAGCTCGAAGAACCGACAACCGATGGGGAAGAAAGGTTCTCGAGTGGCAGCCTCGTACCAGCAAGCGAAGTGTAGGGCGTCCCCCCACTAGATGGAGTGACGACCTGGTAAGATATGCAGGAAGTCGATGGATGCAGGTGGCTCAGGACCGTGCTTTGTGGCATTCTTTGGGGGAGGCCTATGTTCAGCAGTGGACTTGTGAAGGGCTGTAATGATGATGATGATGATGAATATTTTAAAATAGTAAGAGCTATGTAGGGGTTTAATTTATACAATTTATCAACGTGGTTTAAAAACTGATCAAATTTTGTTTTTTAAACAGGTTTAATGCTATCGAACAACAACGGGGCACCTGCAGGTATATTGATTCCGTACTGACAGTTTTTATTCCTGGAGAAACATGTTTGAAATTTTAAATTAATGTGTCTCTATGAGAAGTAGATAAATGATTTGAAAAAAAAATTCATATTTATTGTTATTTGGTTCAAGACCAATATTTTTAAAATTTCGAAAAATATGAGTAAGATCACTGAGGACGTCATCTGCTCTACCTCTCAGTGTACCGTCGTCCAGGTACCAGACATTTAGCTTGGATTTCAAATTTGAAATAATGGGTTGAATTCCCAAACTGAAAAGTGCTGGACCTAGTGTGTCACCCTGCTTAACACCGACAGCAGAAGCGATAACACGGTTTTCGTAAAACAAGTTAGTATTTTGACTATAACATTGCCAAACGTAATGATGAATTTCTGGGGTATTATTAGCCACTTCTTTCAGCAAGGTATTGAATTGAATAAAAAAGTTTGTCTTTTTCCTTTTGTTTCTGTTAAAGTTTGCTACTGGTGTTCATGGGCTACAGTATACACTTACCATCAAGTGGACTATAAGTAACATTGCTATTTCAATTTTATTAAAACAATACCGCTTATTTCTCATCATCCCAACTGTTTCCTTTCAACTTCTATTCATTTAGCAATTTGCCATCACAGAGTCTATTTCTAGTGATAATAACTCATTTAGAGATAAAACAAGTATTGTGTTATCAACAGTAGTGAGTTTTTCCAATTGTAGTGGTGTTGAGTTGGTGGCATAAGATCAAAAGGTGGCAGTGTTATATCGCGCGCAGGAAGGGAGGTTCTTTTGAACTATTTAAGACACAATTAAAAAACCGGACAAGTGCGAGTCGGACTCGCGCACCGAGGGTTCTGAACAAATCCGTAGGTATATAAGTTTAAAGTTATTTAAAACATTTTCATTATATGATGTAACTAAAAATTTATGCTTTTTGCAATTTTTACTTTATCTGTGCTATAAAATGTTGCTTCGTACCAAATTTCAAGATCCTGAGTACACGTGAAGTACCCTGTAGGTTTTGATTCCCTTGCGAATGTCAAAAATTTGCGGCATAAACGGTTGTATCTTTTGATTCCGTTGGCTTAGAAGTTTGATTTTTTCACAGCTCCAAGGGATGGTAGACTTGAGTATTTGATATTAATTTCAACTTGATACCTCTACTTGTTCCTGAGAAAAAGGGTCTAGACAGACAGACATACAGACAGACGGTCAACAAAGTGATCCTATAAGGGTTCCGTTTTTTCCTTTTAAGGTACGGATTCCTAAAAAGAAGAAGGTAAATGAATATATAATATGGTAGAAATAAGCGTTTATTTTATACCATCCATTCAATGATATTATATATAAAAACCATCCATTACAGTCTGTCAAGTCCACCGGTGAACATAGCTGCCACACTTATAATAATGATAATAATAATTGTTTATTGCCTCTAAAGACACAAAATTACATACAGGTTAAATTAAAAGGAGATTACAGTATTATTATTAGTATAGAGCTGTTTTTCAGCCGCTCCCTCTTCCCTGAGGTGTTGTGCGGGAGTCCAAAGTTGTAGGCTCCCCATTTACCTGACTTATACTTAAAAACTAAACTAGGTATAGGGTAATTAAATATGATAATAAATCGTAAATACAAAAAAAGAAAAACAAAATAAAATATGCGTTAAAACAACCAATACAAAAAAAAACTAACATTAGATCAAAATAAAAAAGAAAAAAATGATACCAACACGAGAAATAGAGAATATCAAATAAACTTTCCTTTCTTTGAACTGTTATGTGTATGTATGTGTGTGTGTGTGTGTGTGTGTGTGTGTGTGTGTGTGTGTGTGTGTGTGTGTGTGTGTGTGTGTGTGTGTGTGTGTGTGTGTGTGTGTGTGTGTGTGTGTGTGTGTGTGTGTGTGTGTGTGTGTGTGTGTGTGTGTGTGTGTGTGTGTGTGTGTGTGTGTGTGTGTGTGTGTGTGTGTGTGTGTGTGTGTGTGTGTGTGTGTGTGTGTGTGTGTGTGTGTGTGTGTGTGTGTGTGTGTGTGTGTGTGTGTGTGTGTGTGTGTGTGTGTGTGTGTGTGTGTGTGTGTGTGTGTGTGTGTGTGTGTGTGTGTGTGTGTGTGTGTGTGTGTGTGTGTGTGTGTGTGTGTGTGTGTGTGTGTGTGTGTCTATTGTTGCAGATTGTTGTAAAATTCTTGAAGTATTACAGACTTTGAGTCTATTTGCCGAGTTTGGGCTCGCTTTTTTTTATAGGAGAGGGGGCAAACGAGCATGCGGCTCACCTGATGGTAAGTGACTACCGCCGCCCTACAACTACAACATAAGGGGAATTGCAGATGCGTAGCCGGCCTTTCAAAAAGGAGTAATCTCTTTTCTTGAAGGTCCCTAAGTCGTATCGGCCCGGAAAAATGTAATGACTCGCTGGTGGTAATCGATTCCACAAGGAAGTTGTGCGAGGGAGAAAACTTCTTCTAAATCACACAGTGGTGGACCACTAATGATCCAGTTGGTATTGATGGTATCGCGAGTTTTGTCGCGATGTTCGATTTTGAAATTAAGTGGTTGGAATTAGTCCAAACAATTACTCAGAGCACTACCCGTGATAGATGCGATAAAATACGCAAAGAGATGCAGTATCTCTACGCAGTGCCAGTGAGTCAAGCCGATCAGAAAGAACTCGGTCGTCGACGATTCGGATCGCTTTGCGCTGGATGCGGTCAAGTGGAAGGAGCTGGCACTGGGGAGCCCTTGCCCAGAGATGGGAACAGTATTCCATGTGAGGCCGAACCTGCGCCTTGTAAAGTTGCAAGCGGTGTGCCGGCAAGAAATACTGTCCTGCTCTGCTGAGCACGCCAAGCTTTTTAGAGGCCAATTTGGCCTTCTCTTCCAAGTGATCACGAAACTGCACGTCACTCGATATGTCGACACTGAGGATTCCGATGCTGGCTGAGGCAACAAGGGCAGTGCCTTGAAACTGAGGAGATACGACAAAGGGGTTCTTTTTAGCGGTAAACGCGCAAACTTGTGTCTTCTGGGGATTGAACTGGACTAGATTTAGTCGACCCCAATCTGAGACTTTGTTCAAAAAAGTCTCGATTTCAGACACAATGTTCCGGTACTTGGCGACGGTTTCCTGAGAAATATTGGCACGGCCGGTGTATAAAGAATCACCAGTGCTTTCGTCCGCATAGCAATGAATGTTACTGATTTGCAACATATCATTGATATGCAGAAAAAACAGCGTTGGTGATAGCACGCAGCCTTGTGGAACACTAGCGTTAATGGACTTGTAATCGGAGCATGGACCGTCTACTACGACCTTGATGCTCCGATCTGCAAGAAAACTGGTGATCCAATTGCACAATTACTCGGAAAGCCCTTAGAAAGGCAGCTTCGAAAGAAGTGCTTTGTGCCAGACCCGATCGAAGGCCTTCGCTATGTCCAAACTAACAGCCAACGCCTCCTCCTTGGGCTCCACTGCCTCCGCCCATCTATGAGTTAGGTAATCCAAAAGATCACCAGCTGAGCGACCTCGACGGGAACCGTACTGGCGGTCACTAATCAGCTGGTTATCCTCAAGGTACCGCATGAGCTGGCTGTTAATAATAATTTCCATTACTTTGAAGAACAAGGAGGTGATGGCGATAGGCCTGTAGTTGGACGGATCTGAGCGGTCGCCTTTTTTAGGGATCGGGTGCACCAAAGCTGTCTTCCATGAGTCCGGGACTACGCCTAGGGAGTAGGAGTACCGAAAAAGACGCGTTAAAACCGGTGCCAACTCCGGAGCACACGTCTTCAGCACAATAGGTGGGGACTCCATCAGGCTCACTCGACTTGTTGACGTCCAGGGAGAAGAGTGCTTTACGCACCGAGCGCTGTGTAAATAGCACTTCCTGCATGGAGCAGCATTTGTTAGTTATGATGAAGCCTTACCTCTGGACTTTACAGAGTGTTTTAAAAGTGTACTTCGATGAATGCTACTGGAATTATTTGACGAATAGAAATACAAATTACAATATTTTTAATTATTTCTCTATCAAATCAGTATTATGTATCGTGCTCTTTTGGATTTACAAAACTTTTTTTACTTGAAGTTTGACATAATAATATCGGAAAATTGAAAGAATAATTATAAGGTTATTAGTGAAAGTTTGTGGGTAAATACACTCACTAAAAACAACTTTAAAAAATAAGTATAATCATGTTACAAGTAATTTTTTAATGCGCTTAATGCATGCACAATTTGTTTTACCAATAGTTTATTTTATATTAATTAGAAAAAAAAGTTATTATTGTACGAGCAAGTACATGATATTTCAACAGTTTAGAAAATAATGCTGATATCGCGCCTGCGCGCGCGACACGTTCACTATAATTACATTTTTTATTCATAAGTATTTTCAGTACAATAAACGCTCTCTACGGAAACGGACACAGTTTTAATTACCACATCCCGTAACGTAGAAGATACAACCTACATTAATATACTACATATCAATTATATGTAGAGGGTCACAAATCACAAAATACCCCCTACATTTTGGTCCTTCGAGCTTTCGACGTGAACTAAGACTTGCATATTACGTCTACAATAGTTCAACAGTAAAGTGTATTTGTAAAAAAAAAAAAAAAAAAAAAAAGTGTAATTCGTGATTCTATCTGTAGCGTCACTTTGGTTGCTGGCCTCCCACAAGCGGGTCTCACCAGCTTGATTGAGGTGCATACTACGGTAAGAGTCGCAGTCACACGTATCTGAAACCAACTATTTACAACATCGTTCTTAAACCATGGAGAACCTACTTCAACAACAGAGAACAATCATTGAATCTATCCTTAAAATTGAGGCTAACTTCAAAAAGGATTCTGATTCACGTAAGTCAGGAACATACATACAGAAAAGGTTGGATGCTTTGAATGCTCAATGGGAGGTGTTCAACATGAATCATGGTGTTCTAAAAAAAAACAGACAGTGACTTGGATGACGACTATTTCATCAATGATACCTACACCACCACAAAGAAGCGGTACGAAGCGATTCGTGACATGCTGACGAACTACGAGGTGAAAACTGCGGAAACTGGAGTACCATCAAGGTCTGATGAGTTCATTAGCCAACAACGCACTAATTTCCGGGCGCTCTCTAGGGTGATTAAAAACATCAACACCAAAGAGTTGACAGAAAAGTGGGAAATTTGTGACAAACTGAATTCGCTGCAGTCTCGCTGGAAACTGATCGACGAGCTCCACTGGCAAATCGATAACCTGACTTCTGGCGGTGATGTAGGCTACGAAGAAGAGTTTTCTGCATACGAAACCTTGTACGAAACTACAAAAAGGGATTTGAATCGTAAGCTTAACTCAGTATCTCAACAGCATCAGCAAGTGCCTACAATTGAGATTCCTTCTTTTTCTGGTAATTATACCCAGTGGCCTACATTCATGGACCTCTACTGTGAAGCCATCCACAACAATGTCATGTTGACAAAAACGCAAAAGATGCAGCACCTCAAGGGCAAACTTAAAGGCGAGGCGGAGCGCATCGTACAGCATCTTACAGTATCAGCTGATAATTACGACACCTGTTGGGAGATACTCACCCATAGGTACAACAACCGACAACTTTTGTTTACAAAACATATACAAACCCTTATGGGACAACCGGCGTTGCAAACACAGAATGCATACGAGCTGAAGAAGCTACATGACACAAGTGTCGAGACCATACATGCTATTCACGACACGACATTGCTATTCATCGACACAACGACTTGGGATCCGATCCTGGTGCACATTCTCACTGGCAAATTGGACTCCGACACGTATGCAGCCTACATGGAGATCAGAAAGGCTCCGAGAGAGCTACCTTCCTTGGATGAGCTGATAAACTTCTTGGAAAACAAGTTTACTGCGCTTGAACCTGTTCAAAAGAAGAGACAGACACCTAACAAGTCAAACAATTCGACCAACAAGGAGGCAACAGCTCAATTTAAGAAGGACTTTAACAACACCAACAGGCGTAGTTTTCTTCGAGCATATCATACAAGCACAGACAAAAATTGCCCGCTGTGTAAAAACAATCATATTTTACTCTACTGCAAGTCGTTTCAAGACATGTCACCGGAAGACAAAATGAGGTCAATTTCGCAACTACATATTTGTCGCAATTGCCTGTACTTACACAACGACAATAAATGCAACTCCAACAAAAGATGCCGCGTGTGCAAAGAAGCACACCACACAACATTGCACGATATTTACCGCAAAGTTGAAATCGCGGTCTCAAATAACGTTATACCTAGCAACAAGCCACATACGTCACAGCAAAAGGCAAACCACGTGTCTGGAAATTATAACGAAGTCCTACTAGCGACCGTTCAATTAAAGGTGATGGCAGCTGATGGATCGACTGTTCAATTGCGATGCCTTCTCGACCAAGGATCACAGATAAATCTAATAACTGAAGATGCTGCGCAACGGCTGGGACTGCAAAGACAAAATCGAAACGCCACAGTCTCAGGCATAGGGACGTCAGCACATCATAGCAACGGAACCGTACGGTTAGACTGTGAGTCTTTGTACGGAGGCCATTCATTTACAATCGAAGCCATGGTAATGGCCAACATGCTCAGCAACCTGCCTAATTACACCTTCGAAAAACAAGACTGGCCACATATTCAGAACATACAACTGGCGGATCCCGACTTCAACATCTCGAGACCAGTGGACGTTCTGTTAGACGCTGGAGTGTATGCTGACATAGTAATGAGTGGTATGCTACGAGGACCCTCACACGCACCCATGGCTCAACAGACAAAAGTGGGCTGGGTACTGCTGGGCAATATCAAAACCTTCAACTGCCACGTGCTCATTAATCTTGACGATGTATCTCGATTTTGGGAGATGGAGGAGATAACCGAAACCAATCACAATCTAACATCAGAGGAAGAATACTGTGAATCTATTTATTCAACCACAACAACAAGAAAAGAAGACGGACGATATGCAGTCAGACTTCCAATGAAAATAAACTACGAACAAACCTTGGGCACTTCTAAGCCACAGGCAATCGCACAATTTCGGCAGTTAGAAAAACGATTGGCCAAACAGGAAACATTTTCTACGTCATACAAGAAGTTTATTGACGAATATCTACAACTCGGCCACATGAAGCCATGCACTGAACACCATAAGCCAAGCTACTTCTTACCTCATCACGGCGTACAAAAGCTGGACTCAACAACTACAAAATTGCGCGTAGTCTTTAATGCCTCTGCCAAGACAAGTACAGGACAAAGCTTGAACGATCTCATGGAGTGCGGGCCTAACCTCCAACAAGACCTACAATCTATGATTCTACGTTGGCGAGCCTTTCAATACGTCTACACTGCAGACATTGAGAAGTTTTACCGTCAAGTACTGATACACGATGAAGATCAACACCTGCAAAAAATTGTATGGCGTGACTCTGCTACAGATCTCATCAAAGAATACCAACTGTGCACTGTAACATATGGTACCAAAGCTGCACCATTTTTGGCAATGCGCACCATAATACAACTCGTAATGGACGATGGACACCGCTATCCTCTCGCGGCAGAGATCCTTACTCACCAGCTGTATGTGGATGACCTACTTGGTGGCAGCAACGACATGTTAGAAGCACAAGACGCTCAAAACCAATTGATTGACCTGTTAAAAGGCGGTGGGTTCAATCTTCGCAAATGGGCTAGTAACCACCCCAGATTGCTTCAAACTTTACCTGAACATCTCATAAGCCAGAATATGTTTGACTTCAAGGACGCAGAGAGTAACAAAACACTCGGCTTAACCTGGAATCCGCACACTGATCAGTTTACATTCAAGGCGCCACTTAGTAACACACGTGACGTCACAACGAAGCGGACATTGCTCTCTGATCTATCAAAATTATATGACCCACTTGGTTGGCTGTCTCCGGTAACAATGAAGGCAAAACTCATATTTCAACAAGCTTGGCTTGCTTCAACAAATTGGGATGAACCTCTTCCGGAAGACATACAACAAGAGTGGACAACCTTTCAACAAGAATTGCCCACTATCAATACCATCGCTTTACAACGCTGGATTGGTAACACTAAACAACCCATCGAGTTACACGGATTCAGTGACGCCTCCGAGAAAGCCTACGGCTGCGTTATCTACTGTAAATCTATTAGTGAAGAAGGGCAACAAATTATCACGCTGGTGGCGGGAAAAACTAAGCTCGCACCATTAAGAAAACCCCCGTCTTTACCACGGCTTGAACTATGCGGTGCCCTACTACTGTCTCGACTTATGAAAAAGGTCATAGAGTCAATAAACTCACAGATTGTAACAATACATGGTTGGACAGATTCTATGATCGTGATGGGTTGGTTACAAGGGGGGCCTTCAAGATGGACTACATTTGTGGCTAATCGCGTAACACAGATCACTGTCATCATGCCATCGGGATGCTGGAGGCACGTCAAGTCTGAATATAACCCAGCAGATTGTGCCAGCAGAGGCCTAACTCCACTACAACTGGCGAATCATCATTTATGGTGGGGACCTATTTGGCTAAAAGACAACGATCTCCCACTTCAAGACCAATTCCACACAACTGTTGAAGAGAAAAAGGTCAAACAAGTTTGCGTGTCACAAAGGTCGATGCCATTAATCGGAGAACTTTTAAACAAACACAGCTGTATGGCACGCGTAACTCGAATCCTAAGTTGGATACTTCGGTTCATAAACAATGCACGTGACGTCAACAATGCCATGCGGTCATCGTACTTAGCAACGAGTGACCTGCAGAACGCACATAATGCAATTATCAAGGCTATACAAACTAATCATTTCGCCGACGACATTGCACAACTCAATAAACATCATAAAGTGCGAATAACAAGCAGCATTTTAAACTTAAATCCATTCCTGGACAAACACGAAATCTTACGTGTAGGAGGACGTCTGGAAAATGCCAACTTAAGTCAAGAACAAAAACATCCAATTATCTTACCTTACAATGACAGGTTAACGGAGTTACTGATCGACCAAGCGCACAAGAGGACCCTGCATGGTGGAGCCAGACTAACTCTATCATATCTACGCAACAGATATTGGATTATCAGCGGTTTGAGAGCAGTGAAAAAACGACTTATACGGTGCATCACGTGTCATCGCTTCAAAACTATCAACAACAACCAACTTATGGGTGATTTACCTCCTCCACGCGTCACACCATCAAGGCCTTTCACACACACCGGTGTAGATTTCACTGGGCATGTGGAGGTAAAGGCTAACAAGGGCAGAGGAATAAAGACAATGAAGGCCTACGTAGCTGTATTTGTGTGTCTGTGCACAAAAGCTCTTCACCTCGAACTTGTCTCCGATCTCAGCACAGTGGCTTTTCTGAACGCCTTGAAACGAATGTGTGCCCGCCGAGGAAAGCCTCGTCACATCTACAGCGACAACGGCACCAACTTCGTGGGCGCAGCAAGAGCATTGGAAAAACAACGAAAGGAGGCATTACAATGCTACATAAACAATGACGTCATAACTAACATGTCAGAGTGGGGCATTGAATGGCATTTTAACGCTCCTTCCTGGCCTACTGCTGGTGGACTCTACGAAGCTGCAGTAAAAAGCCTGAAACATCACCTCAAACGAATACTTGGGGATCAAAAACTTACGTTCGAGGAATTTTCTACACTGTTGGCGCAGATTGAAGGATGTCTCAACTCTCGCCCCCTGGTGGCGTGGTCAGAGAATATCGAAGACCTTGACTGCTTGACACCAGCTCACTTCCTAATCGGCGAGCCTTCTCTAGAATCACCACTATCCGCTGAGGGTAATGACATGACCTTCTCTACAAGATGGCAACTTACGGAGAAAATGTACAAGGACTTCTGGAGAAGGTGGTCTACTGACTATCTTCAAACTCTACAAACTCGAAGCAAATGGCACTTCCCTACTAAAAACTTAGAAGTTGGGGACGTCGTTATCGTCAGAGAAGACAACATTCCTCCTGCCAAATGGATCCTGGGACGGGTGTTGGAGACTCACCCAGGTGCGGACGGCCGGGTACGAGTCGTCACACTGAAAACTAAAACAAGTAATATGAAGCGACCGATTACAAAATTGTCACGCCTTCCGTTGGATCCGTCATCTTATACAACTGCATCTTCTGACGTTGACACTACGAAGCCTGCAATAAATACACAAAGAAAACGAAGAAACAACAACGGCAAAAAACACTTCAACAACCTTTTTTGTACGTTACTACTTATATTTTCGATGTGTGTTGGACCTACTACGCAACAAATGATCAACATAACAAGGCTTAGCAGTTCAAGAGTCGTTTATTTTGACAAGGTGTCTGATGTGCAGATTATTCAAGATAAGTGGAAAATGGTTGTATACTACAACATGACGACATATTGGCGGAGTTTGGACAACATACAAAACTATGTCAACCATTTGAACACATTATGCAAGAATGAAGCAGCCTATCTTACAATTTCATCCCAGTTTCAACACGAACTTAACGAAATTCAACACTATAACGATATCTTACGATCAGAACATGGACCGTCTCGAAGAAAAAGAGGACTAGTGAATGGAATAGGATACCTAGCAAACTCCCTTTTTGGTACTCTGGATGAGAGATTTGCCAATCAGTACGTGAAGGATATCAACATAATCCAGTCAAACGAAAATCATCTATTGAATCTCTACAAAAATCACACATCGATCATCGAAAGTGAATATAATCTTCTAAAAAGAAACGAGGAAGTAATGAACACACAATTTCGTATCATCGACAATCATCTCGCTGAAACGGAAAAACGCATACAAATCAGCCATGACAATGCTATGTACATAA
Source organism: Parnassius glacialis (assembly GCA_033319125.1). Lineage (NCBI taxonomy): Eukaryota > Metazoa > Arthropoda > Insecta > Lepidoptera > Papilionidae > Parnassius > Parnassius glacialis. Next base: position 6,445,301 of record JAVANC010000024.1, on the reverse strand, counting down.
CAGCTACCGCTCTGGCCGTGAACTTGATCATTTCAAACATACGACAAATACAACAGCAACTCCTAGACCTAGTAACTGACGTGAAGGACGGGAGAGTTGACACCCATCTCATCAAGCCCAACCAATTTGAAGATCAGCTCAACATCATCTCCGGTCATTTACCAAGCGAGTTATCGCTACCCTGTGTGAACACACGCCATTGCACGCGAAGCCTATACAAGCTGGCGCGAGTGCACGTGCGCTTAACAAGTGCATACATAATATTCGAAGTGAAGCTACCGCTAATAAACAACGAACAATATGAACTTAACCGCATCATTCCTATTCCGCAAATAACTGGACACACAGAGAAAACTATAGTACTCACATCTGAATACCTTGCTGTAAACCTAAAAGGGGACATGATAATACCCTTAGAAAACCGAGATGTATCATCATGCTTAAATCTGCAAGAAAACAAAATGTTATGTGCTATCAATCAACCTATTTACAACATTAAGGTAGCCGATACATTATGTGAAGCGCAAATATTAAACAATGGCGACTCATCAACATGCCGCACAAGAGTATTGGATTGCAACGACAGGTGGGTGCGATTACACAATCGTGGCGCGTGGCTGTTCTCCTGTTGCGAAGACTGCACGATGCGCATTTTCTGCCCAGCTGGAGTGACGTCACAGCACTTACACGGCACGGGGATTATGTTACTCGGACTTGGGTGTATGCTCAAGGGAGAAAGCTTCATCATTCATGCTCGCAACGACTATCACAGCGAGTTGAAACTAACAGGCAGTGAAGAAAGAATGTACATGCGTGAATCAAGCCTGAACCACATACTGACAGACTTTAATCATACATTTGGACCTGAAGATCATAAAGACGCCTTACAAGAGCTGAAAAACAACATTGATAAGGTCAAGGAACAGCAACAAACACTGAGTGTACAATCACTCACACATGACACACACAACTATGTGTTGTACACCGTAGTCGGATTTATTATTGTAGCCTTCATTGCATGGGGGACATTCCGGCTGAAAAGAAGATGTCAAGGCTGCAGCGTGAATCTTCGCGACAAGCCAGACCCCAACAATGTCGAGCAGCCAACCCAAGGACATTCATCGGAGCATGGGGTCTCGGACATCGATAGTGTGGATGCGGTGATCGCAACGGCTGCCCGTAAACTCAATAGGGGTTCATCGCCTTAAACTTTCTTCTTGTTTATAAAATTGGCAAGATGTACGAGCAAGTACATGATATTTCAACAGTTTAGAAAATAATGCTGATATCGCGCCTGCGCGCGCGACACGTTCACTATAATTACATTTTTTATTCATAAGTATTTTCAGTACAATAAACGCTCTCTACGGAAACGGACACAGTTTTAATTACCACATCCCGTAACGTAGAAGATACAACCTACATTAATATACTACATATCAATTATATGTAGAGGGTCACAAATCACAAAATACCCCCTACAAGTTGTTATGACGCTGCTGCCGATCTTCTGGTTTATTTCCCTCTCTCGCCTCTTACGACAGCCAGCAGATGATATAAAGTAGTGGTTCTTACACTTTTTTGTTGCAACCTTTGATTGCAACGCAGTATTTATTAGCAGCACCATCCTCCGTGACAAATCTGATTCCATTTCGATCCATCTCTAATACGAAGGTAGAACAGCAAAAATATAAGCAACTTAAGTCTATCGCATTTTAATTAAATAGATAATTTATCCTAAAGCAAGAAAATACGGACTTATAAGAACTTAAGCCTATCACAATTTAATCATTCGTATATTTTAGCTTTGAAAGTAGCGTTCTCGTTATTTTTACATCTTTCCTTCCTCTCGTCAACGTCAAGCAGATAGGGAGAAGTGATGGCATAAAACTTGTTGAGGTCGCGCAGTGGTCCACCGAACCCTTCAATCTCTAGATACTGCACTTGTTCACCAGGAGAGTTCACGTAAATTGGCTGAAAAAGAAACGAATATTTTGATATGTTGCGATACGTCTTCATATAAAACTTATAAAAAACAATTGTGTCCTCCAGACTGAATTTCGGTAACGGCGGCCCGTCTGTACTGAGGCAAGTCATCAGCGTAGGATACACTCTCTACTCCCTCACTCTCATAGTCTAATAGGGCTATAAACCGACACTACTGGAGAGAGATCAGGCACAGGACCAACGGCTATACGTGATTTCCAAGGAACGAGGGTGAGACAACGCAAACTTCCTGACTAAATAACTGATTAAATAAAAACAGTATAACAGCAGTATTAATAATAATAAAAAAATTGTTAAACAAACACCAATACAAATGTAACTAAAAACTTATAAGCTACTCAATTTATTAATATTGAGCTAAATGAGTCCATCTCCCCATTTTTTTTTCATTCTCACATTTCGTACCGTAGGTGTCGTAAGAGGCACCTATGGAATTGCCATAAGGATGTTATATTTTCCAGTAGATGGCGGTAAAACGATCTCGTTTAGGCCAAGCATAAATTATTCAATGACCATAGGCTTCCTCCAAGGCATGCCACACAATAAGCTCCTAAGCTACCTACCTACCTCCATTGGTTTCCTACAAGTCATATTTCATCTAGTGGAAGGGCGCCTGACACCTCGCTCAACATTACGAGGCCACCACTTTCTTCTTTGTTTTTTCCCCATCGGTTGTCGGGTATTCGAGCTATAAAAGCGTCTTATTACCACATCAACTAAATGAACCGTAAAAATCTAATTAAGTTAGGTTAGGTTAAGGTTCCCCCCCGAACGGTTCCCGCCTTGTCGTGGCAGGAGTGCTTAGTAGCCGTAGCTTGGTCACCTGCGGAGAACAAAGAGAAACCCGTTGGCTCGCCCGGGGTGTAGGGCTGGCCCGAGGTGGCCACTGCGAGTGGGCTTGGCAAGCCCACTTCGGATGTAAGTCGGTGGGCTGCTGCAAGAGGGGTGTCCTCTCCCCCTACCGCTGCAGCCGAGGTGGAGTCACGGAGGAAGAGGAGTGTTGATATTGTGATGCGCCACTCGCCCTATCCTCCGCGACTCTGACGGGGTCGTACCGTTAATTGATGCAGTGGTGGTGCAGCTGCGGGTGGAGAGGATTGTCGGTATCGCAAGGCGCCGCTCTCTCTACCCTCCGCAGCTAAATCTTGGGCGGCGGCGGAGCCATAGACCAGATCCACCGCTGGGGTCAGGAAGGCTGGTGCTTCTGAGGGCTAGTTTTTTCTGTCTCCATGGACTTCACACATCGGACACGGGGGCGTCCGTTGCACATGTGAAATTGGAGGCCGAGGAGGAGGGCGCGCCATGTATTCTGGTGCGCCTTACCTGAGAAGGAGATGGGGGAGGAGTAGTCCTCTCCCGAGGAGAGGTCTCCATGGGGCGGCCAGTGCAGTTGGGGCCGCGGATGTGTGCGAAAGTGTTCCCGTGGTCCTGCCAATATGCGAGGAAGGTGGAACACCATGGGGTTTTAGTCGGTGCGAGTTCGACGTAACCCGTCCTTGCCCCCGCGAGGCGGGTATGCGTAGGCATTTCCCCATGTAAATAAAAGGTTAAGTTAGGTCCCCCACTGACCGAAAGATGGATAAGCTGGCAGAGAAATTGCGCAAGGTGCTCTCCCTTCTGAACGTACGAATTAGTCGCCCAATGAAAATGCGCGACGTACGACTGAGGGACCTTGACGACGCTGTTAGCCCTAGTGAGATAACAGCCGCGGTCACCGAGTTGGGTGATTGTGTCGGCTACAAAGGCATTACAACTTGCTAAATCTGACGTCAGGTATCGGTCCTGGAAAAAGCTTCTAGAGGGACTCATCAAAGATCCCTGGGGGCGGCGATCGTACAGGATGGTGCTGGGAAAAGTCCGGCCCTGGTTGCCGCCCTTGACGGAAATTATCGATCCGGGCCTACTGGGAAAAGTGATCAGCACGCTTTTCCCAGAAGACCGGTCAAGTCTGTCAGGTCACCTGCCGTCATCATTGGAGTGGCATGATGAGATGGAGGTGACCGTGAACGAGCTGGACCGAGCCACTAGCCGCTTGGGAGCCTGGAACACCGCACAGGGGCCTGACGGTATTCATGGTCGAGCTTTGGTGATGAGTCTAGCTACCTTGGGGGACAGGCTAAGACAACTGTTTTCCAGCTGTCAAGTTCAAGCAAGTTCCCAACATCATGAAAAGAAGCAAGGTTGGTCCTCTTAAAGAAGGAAGGCAGGAACGATTATTATCACTCTGCGTACTGTCCCATATGCCTGTTAGACGAGATTGGCAAATTGTTCAAAAGCATAGTTGCCACTCGGCTCAACAGCCATCTGTTTTGCGTCGGTTCCGATTTGGCTGATAGCCAATTTTGATTCCGACGGGAGCGTTCCCCTGTAGATACCATTATTCACGTACGCTCCTTGTCGGAACAAGCAGTATCCGAGGGTAGTGTAGCGTTGGCGATAAGACTTGATACCATCAACGCCTTTAATTCTCCACCCTGGAAAACAATATGGAGGGCATTAGCACACCACCAGGTGCCTTCCTACCTTCAAGGCGTAATCGGGGACTACTTGCGCGATAGGTACTTTCTGTACATGGGGCAAGATGGTAGGAATATACAAAGAGAGATCAAACGTGGGGTTTCGCAGGGCTCTGTGCTGGGTCCGCTACTCTAGAACCTCGCGTACGACGCGGTTCTGCCTGTCGAACTTCCTGCTGGCGTAAATATCGTGTGCTATACCGATGACACACTGGTGATCGCCAGCGGGGTCACCTTCGAGGGGACCAAGGAGCTCGCTGAGCTTGGGATGGAAGTCTTCGTCGCCAAAATCCGCGAGTTGGGTCTAGAAATAGTGCCTCTTAAGACCGAGGCCTTATGGTTTCACAAATTACCCCGGAGCAGAGAACCACCCGACTGGTGCGTCTACGTGGGTGGGTCTGTAGTCAGAGTGGGGCGGTACATGAATTACCTAGGGCTCCACATGAACAGTCGCTGGGGCTTCGAAGAGCACTTTGAGCGCCTAGTCCCCCGGATTGAGAGGGTGGTGGGTGCTATGCACAGACTGCTGCCCTGAGGGAGGAAATACGCCGCCTCTATTCGGGGGTAGTACGGTCCGTAGCCTTATATGGAGCACCTGTGTTGGCGAAAAGGCTAGCCATCCGGCGCTGTAGAACTAAAATCTACAATGTCCAGCGGAGGATGGCTATACGGATCTTGCGGGGATACCACACGATATCTTTTGAGGCGCTCGAGTCTATAAAACGGCAGGAGCGACAGAACGCTTTAGCGATGTGGCGCACTCGACTTAACGAGCAGCGCTATGAACGCAAACGTGTTATTGGTGCAATCCTGCCGGTCTTCGAAGCCTAGATGCAGCGACGAGTAGAAAGACTCACCTACACAGATAATTACCAGGCACGGGTGCTTCGGTGATTTTCTGTGTAAGATCGGACGCGAAGCGACGGCGAACTGCTTCCACTGCGGTAGACAGGATCAGGACTCCGCATCCCATACGCTGGCGGTATGTCCAGCGTGGGATCGGGAGCGTATGATCCTGGCAAACCGGGTCGGTCGGGACCTCTCCCTGCCAGCAGTCGTGTCGGCGATGTTGAGCGGGGACTCGGCGTGGAGGGCCGTAGCCACCTTCTGTGAGTCCGTAATGGTCTAGAAGCAGGCTGCTGAGCGGGATCGGTGGAGGACAGATCCCACTCGGAGACGACGTCATCAAGGCGTTCGTCACGGCCCTCCCTTTGAAGATGGTGTTCCCCTACCAGAAACGGTGCCGCTGGGATTGCAGGCGTCTGGAGCGGGGAGCTCGAATGCCTAGTAACGTAACCCCCGAGGAGGACGATGGCTGGAAAGTAGTCCTGAGACATCGTTATAGCACTGGGAGGGTGCTGGGGGTAGTAACTTCTGCCCCTGGGACGTGCTTCCAATAAAGCGAAGCGAAAAAGGCGCCCCGATTGCGTTCCGAACGGAGATCCCGGGACCCCTCGTACACGCTGATGGAGACCACCGTGGGGTTTTAGCCGGTAGGAGTCCAGCATAACCTTCCGGTTGCCCCCGCAGCCGGAGGTATCCATGAGGATTTCCCCACGAAAAAAAAGGGTAGGTAACTAAAGTCATCGTTTACACTGCCTTAATTCTTACACTACAGTGCCAAGAATTCATTACATTATTATGACTTAATTATAGCAATATTATGAAGAGGATACCCATACGATATGATGTGCAAGTTACATTACAGGTTTACTTATATTACATCATGTCAGAAAATGCCGATTAGCTAGATCGAAGGCGTAAAATAGCATTAAAAACTCATGTACATATGTAGATATTCTCAATAAAATATTTACCAAAACAACATATCTTCCCGTTTCCACCACTCTCCTCAATTCCAGCGCAAATAACGAAGCATACATCGGTAAGTACACCTTTGGTTTTGCCTTGGATATCGTCGCGAAAGCATAAACATTGATGCCATGAGAAGAGTAAATCCTCACTTTTGGAATGGGCTTTCCAGCAGCTGCTAATGCGGATACTTCAAAGAATTCCCTTAAAAGTAAACCTGTGAATTTGAAGATCTGTTAATGTTTTTATTAATTTAATCAATCATTACAGCCTATCACAAGATCACTGCCAAACACAGAGCTCCCCGCCTCATAGAGAGGATATTATCTTACCCCGCCGAAGGGAGGTAAGATAATATCCTCCCTATGAGGCGCTATTACTGAAAATTCACATCTGTGAATTCTTAGCAAAAGCGCATGATAAATAGATGGCGTTGGTAACACTCAACGAACTCTGCTAATGATTAACCTGGCTGCGACATTTGCGCTGGTGTTATTCGCACAGCGTAATGCGTGTGCGGCGTCAGAGTCTACACCTCCGGCTGGCCCCTCTTCTGTGGCTGCGCCCGAGCCCAATGCCCACTTGAACAACCCATTCTTCACTTGTTCCGGTCCTGCACCGCTGGTTTATTTCGCGTTGGTTTACGACGCTGCGTCCCCTACGCCCGCGCCTTCCGCGACGTCAGTTCAATGATTCGTGCTACGATATGGAGACCGATCAGCATTAACCGTCCAAGCCCGACGATGAAGTCTTCACACTCGTCAAGGGCAAAAAGTGCAAATGCTCAGCCACCAAAATGTCGGCTTCAATCTCCGTGGAGCCACCAACCTTCAGGACAAGCTCAATGCTACGGTTGATCATATAGGACTCATAGATACAGTCTGTTCTTTCCAAAGTGCATAATCACCTCACCGACAACATGATTATGGCAGTACAACAGATAAAACTAAACCACGCTCTATGATTGTTGCGTTCAGCAATGTACATCAGAAACCAAAAAGACGAGATCGCGTCTTTCCTGCGTAACCGCGACTTAGAAATTATGCTAGTGCAAGAGATCATCTGGATGCCTGGATATCATTACCCCAAGATCCCAAATTACACCTTAATTAGAAATGATAGGTTGACCAGCCCACGAGGCGGCATCTTGATCTACTCCGAAAGTCCTAGTATAGAACGACGTTCCGCGTTAATAAACATAGAAATCTCAATTTGTAGGAGAGCTCTGACTGGACATCCGCTACCAACCATTGTATCAGCGTACCTACCTCCACTTAAACAATTTTTAGAATCAAATATCTCAAATTACTTAATTTAGGCTCCAGCGTATAATAGCTTGAGAGCTAAATAGCACGCAATCCTCCTGGAACTCGTTTTCATACAACACGAATTATAAGATAGAGATCATCATGAGCTATATGCCCGGCCCTTTGCCATTTCAGCTTATTAATCTGTTGGGCTATGTCAGTCACTCTGGTTCAACTAAGGATATCCTCATTTCTAAGTTTATCACGTATATAAACAATCAAGAATAGATCTCTTCATAGCTCGATGAGCGACATTGAGCTTCCTCATACGGCGACAAGTGTACTTCACTGCTGTCAAACCAATGCGTGTTGCCGTCATCACTGGCAAGAAGCATTGGATGTACAATCTCGTTTTCAAATTTTGAGGTATACCTGACGAGAAGATGTGTCGTAATTTCCCGAACACTGCAAGCCGATTTGAATCCGTCGATCGAGCTCTCGGTCGAAGTTAGACTTACCTAGTCAGACTATTTCTTTCAAGTAAATATGCTTGTCAACAATTACTAGCTTAGTGCTCCCAACTTTTACCGGCATAGGTGTGATATGGACGTTACACATGGTCTTTGTTTTGTCCATGTTCATCTTAAGACCGATTCGTTGGGAGACACTATTGGGGTCATTGATGATGGTGCTTAGGTCCTCCAGCGATGCTGCCATAAGGACTACGTCGTCAACAAAACGAAGGTCACTAATGTAATCGCCATTGACGTTAATACCGTATCCTTTCCAGTCCAGTAGCTTGAAAATGTATTCCAATGCAGTGGTGAAAAGTTTCGTAGATATAACGTCACCCTGTCTTACACGTCTCTGCAGTTGTATACGTTCCGTACCCTACCATGGTTAGTTATTTTCTTTATATTATTGAAAAGACACAAACATTACCATATCCGATACCTGAAAAACAATTGGTAACTGATGTCATCAGTTATTATCCTAAAACTGTGCAGCACAGATTTCTTAAGAAACTTAGATGACATCGATATACAAGATGAAGGTCGTGAACCTTACTATAATGAGAAAAAGAGAAAATGTTATAATAATACGGAGCAAAACATAAAGAAATACAACAATCATACAAAACATGGCGTAAACCCGAAGAGGGAAAAAGGAAGGTTAATGAAGTACATGAAATACATGTCACCAATGACCAATTTGATGTTATGGCCCCTGAGCCAAATTTAGAGCTGTAGAGGTCGAACTGGTTCCCGATTCGATCCTTTACAATGTAAAAGGGAACAAAGCATTAAATATGTTATTAAAGCTGGGTTGGCGACCTGGTCAAACACTGGGTAAAATAATAGAGGTTTCTGAAAACTTATCTCTTTAAAAGCAAATTTTAACAGAGAAGGCCTTGGTTATAATGACAATGCAAATAGTATATTAAACACCTTAAAAGCCAGGTCGGACTTGCTCATAGCGGAGTTATTCGTGCAAACCGTCTTCGAGGAAGACGAAGATAAATACCAAAGGGAGTTTATAGGGAATGTAAGATCTGAAATTAAAGTTTCAATATTTGACAGAGAAATAGACGCGCTGCTCGACACTGGGAGCGATGTTACACGCATTTCAGAAAGTTTATATTTACAAATTAAAGATAATAATCGTAAAATATCAATATTGCCAGTTAAAGCAATGCAAATAAAATGTGCTGTTGAGCAGCGCAGCACAAAAATACAACAGATGATCATATTGCCTATAAAGATAGATGAAGTAGTCTTTGAAACACAAACATTAATTGTAGGTAATTTAATAAGACCTTTAATATTAGGCTTTGACTGGCTCAAGAGAAATAAAATATAAAGTGAATAAAATAAAGAATTTAAAGTGAAAAACAAAGACTACTTCATACCCTTCAAATATAATAATAATGCTGTATTTCGTAATAACTGCATCGAACAATGTACCGATGATCCGTTAACAAATATAAAATTAGGGTCTACATTGGAGGTCTCTGAAAATGCATAACTTAGTAAGGTTTTGGAAAAGCATAAGAATATGTTTTCGAGCAAATTGGTAAGAGCCAATTGCTGCCAGTAAAGTAATAATATTAACTGATCATAAAGCATTATTGTTTATTAATAATATGAAGTTATTCAGTAGTGGAGTAACTCGATGGATTTTGTATATAGAACAATTAATTTATGAAGTACAGCATATATATCGGGTAGACGTAACAGATGTGCTATCACGTTATCCTCCTAATGGCGATTTAATACAAGAGGATAAAAATAATAGCTTATAAATTACTTACAAAGAACCGAACATTGAGTTGATAGAAAAATTAAAATCCTTATCATTATATCAGTTAGGAGATTCAGAGTCGTTGGCTATTATTGAAAAGTTAATGATATTAAATACTTCTACAATACAACAAAACAATAAATTGAAACGGTATAGTTTAAAAAAGGATGTATTATATTACAAAACGAATTTAAAAGAAGTAATATATTTACCTAAAGCATTGAGACAAGATATTATAACTCAAGTACACGTCGAAATGGGTCATCAAGGACCCTATAAAGTAATTAAATATGTGAGTGACAGATTCTTTTGGAAAGGCTTAACCAAAGATATTAAAATCAATTAAGGGTTTGTCATTTATGTCAGTTATCTAAAAAAAGCAATATTACATATGTGGGTCCATGCAAATCTATAATAACAGAAAACATTGGCGATATAGTCATGGCAGACTTATATAGACCACTTGCATCAGGTACCTTTCGGTACACTTTCATATTTGTCATACAAGATTCATTCAGAAATTTTATCAAATTATATCCTTTAAAACAGTCAACGGCAAAGTCTGTTGTAACAAAAGTAAAGCATTTTGTTGATATTATAAAGTCCAATGCAATAATGACAGTTAATGGAAAACAGTCATAAGTAATCACTGAAAACAATCAATGAGAGATTTAAATATAAAGCCAATTTATACCACAGTTAGAAATCTTAAACCAAATACAACAGAGCGAGTAAACAAAGAGTTGAGCAGATTATTTAGGACACTAACCACAAAGATTGGGCGTTAATATTACCGAAATGAGAAGAATTGTATAATAATTCTTATTACAATAGTACAGTCTTCACGCCTTGTGAGATTCTTTATGGTGAGTAATCAGATGTCTTTTGACAAAGTAATTTCTAAAAGTAAAGACAAACATAATGTCGAGCAAAGTCCTCTTTTATTGGTACGCGAGTTATTTTGCTGTGGACTACGGTCCAGTTTCCAACTTAACGTTCCCTTCGGGGGGAGTGCATTAAAATGGTTAGCACTTACCGCGCACGGCGTGTGCGGGGCTGTGTCTATGTTTTTTTTTAAATGTGGGAGAGCGAAGCCCTTGTATCTGGTATTTGATATACATAATGTGAGCCTTTTCCAAGCGGGAAGGGATTAATTAATAAGGAATTGACTGATGTAAACCTGATACAAGTGGAATAGGGAAGGTTTATTGTTCCTAACTTTTTTGAGCTCTGTCTTCGTGAACGAGGTTATTTAGCTTATATGACGCTACCGACAGCTTTTGATTGCTCACGTGAATATTCATTCTTCCAAGATACACCTTAAAGAACTAAGTTACTATACAAACACAACGTAAATAAGGGTCCTAACTAAGACGATCACGCCATAAATTTATTAAACGGCCTATATTTAAACATTTAGTATGATTAATATACTGGTCACTGCAGAAGCTCGTGTTCTACTTGTCGAGGAGTTCCAGTAGTAGATACTGAAGTACACTCCATAAAGTACAAGACGTTTATATTATATTTATATATAAATCCTTTCTGTACTTTCAGCGAAACAAAATATTTGAAAAAAATCTGTGATTATAAAAATAATAACCTCGGTCAAGTATGTATCAAATTTGGTTTTTGGAATATTTTGTATTTCTACAGCGATCGATATTATTCAACATCAGCCGCTGTAAACAAACGATACAGTAATCCACTCAAGACGGCGGCCGAGCTCGGAACGGAATAAAAAGGTACTCTGTGGCCCGAAGTGACGAATGAGGAAAAGTGTATTTAGTTAAATAAATTATTACAAGGCTGCTCAAAACTCCGAAAATTTCAGCATTTCTCAGCCGAAAAAAAATATTATTACTAAACAAAACAAAATTAAACTGCCATTTACATTACATGGCTCCTCGAAAGATAATCAGATAAAGATATAGATTAAGAGACTATTGATATTCTCATAAGTTATCGTGTTTACCTCTCCATGCGGACTTGATAAATATACTCCATAAGCCACATCAACCACTTATTTATGTAAAAATAGCAATTTAAAAAAAAATAATTTCAAAAATCATTTATCGTTCTGAAAATGTGCTTTTTATATCATTTATATTATGTTCAATATGGTTGTTAGATACGAGTCTATGCGACAAAATGTTGCAATCTTGATTTTTAGGCGCTAGTAGAACATACCAACGCGCTTTGCGCTTAAGGCATGCAATCAGCCCAAACTAACATTTTAGCCGCATTATGATGAGAACTTACCACCGAACTTGATAGAGTGACTTGAAAGTGTACTTCGGTGAATGCTTTTGGAACTTCTCGATGGGTAGAACTAGGTGTGCTAAGTTTGGCCTCGTTTTGTTAGCTATGATGAGACCTTACCTCCGGATATGATGGAGTGACTTAATGGTATACTAGGTGCTATCGCGCGCAACCAAGCTAGACGTCATACTTATGTAACGTTGTCTTCAAGAATTATTCTTTGTGCTACCTTTTACTTACCAAACAAATTAAGCGACACAGTTTATTTATCGGAATTGCATATCTTCCCAAGTGTGTAAGTCGAGAAATTGCAATCGATTCTCTTCACGAATCTTTATCAGTACTAGGATCTAAATACGAGCACATATTTACTGTAGGTGATATAAGTATAAACTGTAAAGATCATAAGTATCTTGTTACTCTACCTAAATGTTTGAAGTTCTGAATGAGTCTTACAAGCTACATCAAATTGTTTTTTGCCCACACATTGACTTGAGTTAATCTGGAGATCATATCGGAATATTGTGCATATTGATGACTTAAGTGATCATGGTCTAGCAATAACGACATATTCTATTAGTGTTCCTATTATAAAACCTCAGACCGTCCAGTATAAACCACTGGCAGATAATGCCAAATATATTAATTAAGTAGCTCAATTTACTCTCTGGAAACTTATACTTGGGTATAATGACCTCAATGAAATGGTCAACTTTGTAAACTTTCTTGTCTTACACTTAGTAGATACTTTTGCCCCGGTATGTACACATAAATTTTAAAAACCTCCATCTCCATGGATGACCATTACTCTTATAGAAATAAAAAATATTCATCATAAAGCATGTCGGAAAGCTAAAATAGGTAATTCTGAATCATCTTATAAAATCTACCAGAACGTGCCCAACCGATATAATTATAATCCGTCCTTAATGTGGAGTCATATTAATAAAAAAAATAAGTGCGGTTCTAGTAAATAAATAACTGTGCATCGTTTGGATGCCACATAACTCATTAGACATTTTATAAATAGCGATCCTGTGTTACCGGTTGATTTAAAACTGTTTGAAAAATTTGAAAGTATTTGTCGTAGTAAACTTATCGGAGTTCAATTTTAATAGAGTAACTGCTTCATTAGATAATTAATTTCTTTTATTTTAACTGTAAAGGATGTGATGAAATTTGCATGAATATGATTAAGTTACATTACCCTACTCTTTGGTTGCCATTAAAGCCATCGGTAATAAATCATTATTAGAAGGAGTATTTGCCGATGATTGGAAGTGCTCATTGATCATACCCTTACCTTAGAAACAGAAGATAGACAGCTTTGAAGAACTCAGACCAATAAGTATATTGCCTGCTTTGTTAAAATAGTTGAGAAGTGTGCACAGTCACAAATTACTACCTATCTGAATGAGAATGCCATCCTTCCAGATTTCCAATAGGGTTTTTGGAAAAAATGTTGCATAGCTATAGCATTATCTAAACATAATTGACAATGATAGCTGAGATGCGACTTTTGGACTTTGGACTTTTTGCTTATTATTTCATATAAATCTAAAGGTCTTTGACCAGTGATTTTAAAGATAACATATCCTGAGTGGGCTTAGCCCACGTAACTGGCCTTTTACTTGCTTACTTACACATAACAGACGATATTGCTACCGCCGCTGATAATGGACAAGGTACCATTCTAGAGCTACTAGATTTTACTCGAGATTTCGACTGCGTCAATATACTACTTTTACTGACAAATTAAAAAAAAACGGTAGTTTATCGGAAACGGCATGTTCGTGGTTTTAGTCATACTTCTGCGGGTGGAGTCAAAAAGTAAAATGCATTAATACTGAAGGTACTGTTGATATTTCGGAGTCCCTATCAATTTCTAAAGATAATATACAAGATTCCATTCTTGGCCCAACTCTTTGCCATATACACAGCTGACATAAAAAATGTAGTTCAACACTCCAAATAACGTCACCAGAAAACGACAGTATTACAACAGCGGTTAACATCCTCAATGATGATCTAAAATTAATAGAGCATTAATCAAAGTCTCATGGCCTACTACTGAATCCTAAAAAAACACTTGTTTAATTATGGGTACAAGTCATCACGTTGCGTCTATCAAAAAAATTTATCCAACTGTCATGATCAGTGGCGCAACTATTTCTCGAGATGATTGCATTCGTAACTTAGGCCTTAACATGGATTAAGGTTTAACGTTTGCACAACACCTACAGCAAAACATAGGAAAATGTTTTGGGTCTTTAAAATCTCTTTACAAAATTCGTTCTTTTCTGAAACCAAATATCCAGCTCCATCTTTGCAACAGTCTGGTCCTGTCACATTTACATTATTGCGACTTGGTATAATATGGTCCTTAACTCTCACAGAAAACTATAGGAAGAATATAAAAGGTTTAAAAAGCGTGTATGCGTTATTGCTTTGACATACTTAAGACTCACCATATAACTCCTTATCTCCTCAAAAATAATATTTTAAGTATGGGTTACACCAGGAAACTAAAATATGCTTGTTTCGTACACTCATTAAATAACTCGCAATCTGCTCATTATTTATATGAAAGATTATCTCCATAATGTCAACTAACACGTTTGAGACGAAGGGGTAAACTATTATATAATACTCCCAACCTATAAGCGTGTTAAAGCGAAATGATGTTTCAAATATGCTGCCTTCAAAATTTGGAATGACATAGCTTCTCTTTTGCAGGAGATCGTAAATACAAAATAAATGCAATGTATGGTTACTTGAACAACAAAAATTGAAGGCAGGTATTAAGTATCATACATAAATTTGCCAATTTGCATAGCACATAATATGCGTATGCATTTCAGTATTTTCTTTACGTTGTTTCACCTCAATGTCAAAATTAAGTAAAGATAACTGTGTTTCTTAAAAGTCGGCTGTGGCAGAATACCAGCGGTGATCACAAATCAATCCATAGCTGAGTCACAGGCCAGTTTGTCTCATTACTTTTATGTTACCTCAATAGTGTTTAAGATGAACATGGACAAAACAAAGATCATGTTTAATGTCCATGTAAAACCTATGCCGGTAGTTGTTGGGAACACTAAGCTCGAAGTTGTTGACGAGTATGTTTACCTGGGACAAATAGTCCGACTAGGTAAGTCCAACTTCGACCGAGAGGTCAATCGACGGATTCAACTCGGTTGGGCAGCGTTCGGAAAATTACGGCACATCTTCTCGTCAGGTATACCTCAAAACTTGAAAACGAGACTGTACACCCAGTGCGTGTTGCCAGTGATGGCATACGGAACTGAGACGTGGTCCTTCACTGCTGGCCGGATGAGGAAGCTCAAGGTCGCTCAGCGAGCTATGGAGAGGGCTATGCTCGGAGTTTTTCTGCGTGATAAACTCAGAAATGAGGATATCTGCAGTAGAACGAGAGTGACCGACATAGCCCAACGGATTAGTAAGCTGAACTGCCAATGGGCCAGCCATATAGCTCGAAGAACCGACAACCGATGTGGAAGAAATGTTCTCGAGTGGCAGCCTCGTACCGGCAGGCGAAGTGTAGGGCGTCCCCCCACTAGATGGAGTGACGACCTGGTAAGATATGCAGGAAGTCGATGGATGCAGGTGGCTCAGGACCGTGCTTTGTGGCATTCTTTGGGGGAGGCCTATGTTCAGCAGTGGACTTGTGAAGGGCTGTAATGATGATGATGATGATATTCAAGAGCTCGCAAGCTATTCGCTATTACGTGTTAATCGGCAAGATCAGGAAATATTGAATCCAATTTTCTATCTGAAAATGTATGAAAACTCCACCTTAATGGTAATTTGGAAGAAACTGATAGAGCACTAGGTAAGTAGTTTCGATACGTAAGTATTATTTTCCATGAAGTTGTCAAAATTTGACTCATTTTTGCTTTTAGTTGGTCAAAACTATAGTAAGTAATACAAAGAGTTATTTACGCTGCTTTTTTGTAGAAAAAAGTATTGTATGTTATACCAACTATATTTTACGTCGCTTATTAAATTAATAATTTTGTCGTATGTAATACATTCGATTTTTTACGTGGTTTGAATATATGTGTACGTTAGTCTATATGTAAGTTAAGATTAATTACATCGATTAAATATGTATTCATTGCTATCGTAATATTTTATTACATATATTTACGTAGGTATTGCTAAATAAAATTATATCTTATGTTCTAATTTTGTTATTTTAAAGCTTTCTGGAATCTAGAAGAACATCAGAAACATTTGGTATACTCAAGAGAAAAGATGTTAAGTCTCGAATAAAATATATATCGAAGTATAAATTACCTTTTTAAGGCACTGAAAACTCAGTTGAAAATCAACTTATTATAGAAATTTAATCGATATTGGCGGTAAATTAACAAATAATTTACACTGAGATAGGTACAAGAAACTGACTCTGACGATGTCATCAGGCATTGTCGTGATCATTATGGGCGCAATATTCACTCTCATTAATTAAAAGAAGAAGTCAAGTAAAGTTTATGTGACCACATCAAATGGTAACATCCGGTAAAATTTCATTACGTTAGTTAAGACACCGTCATACTCACTTAAAGAGTGACTTAAACTTATATAAGCTCTTTGTTGTGTATATTGAATGGTTTGATCCTAATACTTGTAAAATTGACCGTGTAGTGGAGGTGTAAAAATATTCGCTACCCAATATCATCCCGTTGATGTCGTAAAAGGCGACAGAGGGAAACAAACCAGTAGACGGGCAGCAGCGTGTTAACTATGGCACATATTCCCTCTTTGAGATAATTCATGGGGAAGCCTTTGTGCAAGCAGTGGACTTTTAATAGACTGTAACGGTAACGGTAACTAATAGAGGTAAGGAAACACACTGCGTCAGTACAAACTTTAGTTAATGATCATTTTAAGATAAGCTTTTTCAAACCAAAGAAATACCAGTTCGACAATTTTACATACACAAGTAATGAAACCCATACATACATCAAACGTGAAAGTTACGCTTCTCATATTTTGAATAAAACTATAGCTTGAGATACTAAACTCTGCCTATAGTGAAGTAAACGTTTTTTATTACAAAAGATAATTGAGTTGTATAAATTTTACCGTATTTAATCTTGCCAAAAAATAGCCACTTACTTTAAGAAACTCAAGGCAAAAGAGTGCCAAAGGAGGTGTCCAAAGGAGTAGAAACCGAGTTTAGGTTTTGGTCCGACAATTGTGCAGGGCAAAACTGGTACCGGCAAATATTCGCTACGTATGTGATATTAGCGCAAAAATACAATGTCACTTTAAACACACATATTTAGAAAATGGCTATAATGGCTAAGGTGATAGCGTTCATATCTAATCGAAAGATGTGCCGAACCCCCTTTTGAATGAATCACATTAGTGCAGTGGGCTAAACAGGACGCAAAATCTTACAATGGTGTTGAGAAAGATCAACACCATTTTTAATTATTTTAAGTCAACTTTAGCCTCAAGAAATTTGACAAATAATTTATACGGTCATAGACGAAAAAATAGAAATAAAGATTCTTCCTACTGACCCAAACAAACAACATTATAAATGTAATTTTGATGAAACTTTACTGTATGGGTATTAGTTTTAATTGCTTTATGACTAATACGAGACGGGACAACTTAATAACACTAATGTCCCCTACATTATAGCCATGCATTGCCTAATTTAAAAGCTTAAAGAAATAATTAGATAATCCTTTGTAACAATGGTATCATTTCAGCGATTCATTACGATTTCTATGTAATAATTTTTGTAGAATCTAATGAATTTTGTTGCAATGATCCTGAATCTGATTCCGAATAACTTATAACAATGGTTGTTTTAATTTATGCTATTTTCCTATTTGCCTCCTGGTTATTCAGAGTTAAATGTATTTTTAACTTAATAGACCACAGTTTTTTTTACACAAGTACTTAAGTACATGACTGCTTAATGTTACAAACTTGAAAATTGTATAACAATGATATAGCCCATTAAGTGCGTGAAGATAAGTTAAGTTAAGTTAAGTTAATAAAATATCAGCTATTTTAAATTGCAGCCTAAAATAATAAAAAATAATAACACTTTTAAATGAAACTAGTTTAACCGATTTTATGGCGTTTGATTATTTTCAAAATTATTATAATATAAAATTAACCCCAAATAAAAATTATCCCAAAATTCAACGATAAGCCAACACCGGAGGATAGACCTGCCCCGGACTAATCGGGAAAAAAAAGAAAAAAAATATATCCCAATTATATTTTAAGTTATATAAAAAAAAATGAAATTCTTCAGAAATTGACACCGTTTATGATATTTTTCACTACCATGACCACAATTTTTTAAATATTTTTTTCTTTTTTTTATAGGCAACCTGAATAAAACTGCTATCTACCACAATTCTTAAAAACTCCAGAATAACTCTTGTTTTATCACGAAAATTATTGGAACTTATTTAATTCCTTAAATTTTTTGAAGACTTTTACTTTTAACCTAATTAAACTTATCGTGGTGTAAAAAAAAGTATGAACACTAATATGGCAAGTTTTTTTAAAAATTGACGCAACTAACCAACATTCCAAAATGGTATAATACTCTAGGAAAACAAGTTATAAAAAATATGGGCCTATTATTTCTTAACAGGGGTCAAATGACGGTCGGGTGTAATAAAAGTATTAGTTCTTGAAAAATGTTTAATATTTCAAAACAAATGGTACAAAGAGTTTCACGTGTAATTTATTAAGTTATTAACATTATAGCAAATATTCGAACTGTTTGCCACCAGCATTAATACATGCACGATATCGCCTTAAAAATTATCGTTTTATTTGTCTTGCATATCTTCTGCTATTAATGTAATCAGCAGCCTGAGTGATATTTCGACGAAGCTCTTCCAATGTCACAATGGGTTTTGAGTAGACCCTGTTTTTAAGACAACCCCAATAGAAGAAGTCCAGGGGGTTCAACGCGGGTGAACGGGGTGGCCATAAGATAGGACCAAGTCACCCGATTTAACGCCCTGGATACTCTTGATTTAAATATTCTCGCACAGGACGGGCATAATGTGCTGGGCAACCATCATTTTGGAACCACATGTTTTGAAGATCACTTAAGGGCACGTCGTTTAACAATTCTTGCAAGTCATTTTGTAAAAAGTTTAAAAAACTATTGCCATCTAAGTTTCCTTGTAACTCAAAGGGCCCAATTACTTTTCCATTTAATATGCCGGTCCATAGGTTAACCTTGAATTGATATTGGGATTTGTCTTGTCTCATCAAGTGTGGATTTTCATTACTCCAACTATGTAGGTTGTGAAGATTTAAATACCCATCTTTCTTGCACGTTGTTTCATCCGACCATAGAATTTTGTCTAGGAAGTGGGGATCTTCACTGTGCCTTTGCAGCATTACACGGCAAAATGTGACCCGTAACGGATAGTCCCGCGGTAATAACGTCTGCATACGCCTGTAGTGATATGGGTGAAGCTTGTGACGTTTTAATATTCGATGTGCAGAACTTTTCGGGATTCCTGTAGCTTCTTCTATGGCACGTACCGAAGTAGTCGAGTCATTTTCTATCTCATTGAGAACTTCTTCATCACGACCCAATCTAGGTCTTCCAGCGCTTCTCCTATTGGATGGCATACGACCCTCCGAAAACGCTTAAAGCACATTAATAAACACTCGATAATCAGGATATTTTTGAGCATTTGGGTATCTTTCTCGATACAGTCTGCTAGCAGCGTTAGCATTACATCGGCATTCTCCATAGATTAAATGCATATTAGCATATTCCTGTGGTGTGTACGGTTGCAGCATGTTAAACGCCAAACAGTCCAAAATGCGCCAGAACTCTAAATCACAAAACACACAATCGTAGTCCAAGATAATGCCAGGTCAGTTCAGTTTGCAGATCACTTCCAGTCCAAATAATGCCAGGTCAGTTAAGTTTGCAGGTCGATTCCAGTCCAAAAAGCCAGGCCAAAAGTCGATAGTATGTACGAGGGCCACGTAAGTTGAATTGGGAACGGTGCGCAGTAAACAAAGGAGCAGAGCGTACTGAACCGACTTGCTGAGAATAATAACAGCTTCTCTACCTGCCATGTTGTTGTCTCTTTTTAACGTAAATATCTCTATCTATCTATCTCTTTCTAATATCTAAGGTATTAATGCCCCATTCGAATTCCTAGAAATTGTAACAGGAACCCATTTTGGGCATGTAGTAAAAGTGATTACTGACAATTACAATTTAAGGAATTTGGCCCCTGTTTAGAAATAATAGACCCATATTTTTTTAAACTTGTTTTCCTAGAGTATTATACCATTTTGGAATGTTGGTTGGTTGCGTCAATTTTTAAAAAAACTTGCCATACTAGTGTTCTTACTTTTTTTTTACACCACGATAAGTTAAATTTGGTTAAAAGTAAAAGTCTTCAAAAAATTTAAGGAATAAAATAAGTTTCATTAATTTTCGTGATAAAACAAGAGTTATTCTGGAGTTTTTATGAATTGTGGTAGATAGCGGTACTATTCAGGTTACCTATAAAAAAAAGAGAAAAAATATTTAAAAAAATTTTAAATATTTTTGGTGGTCATGGTAGTGAAAAATATCATAAACGGTCTCAATTTCTGAAGAATTTCATTTTTTTATAAAACTTAAAATATAATTGGGATATATTTTTTTTCTTTTTTTCCCCGATTAGTCCGGAGCAGGTCTATCCTCCGGTGTTGGCTTGTCGTTGAATTTTGGGACACGTTGTATATATTATAAAATTAGTTTCAATTTATCTTTATTTATTTATTTCGCGTAAATATAAGAAATCATTATAAAACCTTTGATTTTAACTCCCCAGTTATAAATTCCTAATTTTTGGATTAAAATAGTATTCAGTATTGTTCCATTAGTATTTTTTATAAAGAAACAATAATCAAATTCATTATGGTGTACAAGGTAAAACATGATATATGTAATATACGTGCTATAATAATTAACTTGGGCCCAAGTATAATGGCGTTAATAACACCTACGGTATTTTTGATTAACTAAGCTACGATGTAAGCAGTTGTTTGTTTCACTTACGATTTTTAGCACTATGTATTTTCGCCGTAAGATATGGTAACAACAATATCTCTAAAACTTTTATTAATTCACACTTCAAATTTAAATCATAAGCATGCTTTCAAAATTATATACATATAGTAAAAAAAATAATTAGTAGCTTTTAATACAGCAGAGCTACCAACTAAAATATCTTTAAACGGCTCTCCTGTAAAGTTCGGTTTTTGAACATACGATAGTGTACTTAGGAACCATCGATATATAAGGATATAACAGATTATATGTTATAAATATTTATGTGTCAGATGAGCCCAAGTAATGTTCTTTTACTTTTGTTTTAAAAAACAACTTGTTAGGGGATTCTCTTATTGCTAAAGGAAGCGCATTCCAGAGTCGTATAGCTGTAACAGCGAAAGAGTTTGAGAGGAAACCAGTATGGTGAGAGGGAATTTGCATTACGACATTATTATGAGAGGTAAGATTGCAATCATGGGAAGAACCCAGATATTGCAACTTACATTTCAAATACTCTGGGGCAATGGATCGTTAAGGATAGTGAAAAGAGTGCTAAGAATTCGAAGGTCCCTGTAGGATATTTACCCATTTAAGTTGAGAGCGATAGAAAGAGATGTGGTCATACTTTCGAAGACCGTAAATGAAACGGATACAGTTGCTGAAAAGTCGATTCAATTTATTGACTGAGTAACACACACTTCAGCATTATCAAACATAGGAAAAATAAGGGATTGAATTAGAAGTTTCATCGTACAAGGCGGTAATATATATTTAAATCGGTACAATTGTCTCAAAGTAGTGCAAATTTCCGGCTAACTTCCTCAACATGAATGCGCCAAGTAAAAGAACAATCCAAGGATAATCCTAAGTCCCTAATATGAGAGCTGTACACATCATTTGTATTTGACTCATGCCAATGTCCAAAGTTGCCTGAATTTCGCGGTATGTCACATGTCGATCTTCCTTAATCAGCTTACGCACAGCATCAACGTTTTCTTGGGTGACTACAGTTTTGGACGACCTTGACGGGGATCATCACTGAGCTTGACACGTCCACGTTGAAATTCAGCAAACTAGCGATAAATTGTGGTTTTGGATGGGGCTTCATCACCAAATGCAGAAATCATCCGGCCAACACACTGTTTTTGTGTTAAACCACTTCGAAAGTCATAATAAATCATCGCTCTTGAATTTTCTCGAGTCAATTCCATTTTCTCAACGACTAAATAAGTTTGACAAAATCTTGTGACAAGACCGATAATCTTTTTTTAAATAAATAAATGGTATTCGATTTTTAAAACCAAGGAATTTTCTATAAAAAAGATTTTAATATGACAGGAACAGTGGAAATATTCCATTCCCGATACTTTTAGTGCAGCCTATGTACTTTGACTATATTCGTTTCGACTGTATTCGTTTGGACTTTCTGTGCTTTTCGCATGGCAAGTTTTATGTTATCTAGTCGAGAGTATCTGGCGTCTAAAACTTGCATGTATTTGTGGAAAATTGGCTTACATAACATAACTTCAGACCTGACCACGTGAGTGTAGTTTAAAGAGCAGTGAACCATTTGGAGCACGTTTAGCCAAAATAAATATAGGTTTAATAGGCAATTTGTGAAAGTAGTCTACTTTCGCAACATGCAAGGCAAGTAACACATTTGGCACATTATTTTTTGATAGGTACAAGTCACACATTTTTCTTTTTTTTTAAAAAAAACGTTACCTCCACCATAGAATTTTCTCTTGTATCGTGGGGGCAGTTTACATATCTACATAGATTTCACAAGGATAAACATCCAGACCCAGAACAATTATTTGTAGGCAATACAAATACTTGTTCCGTGCAGGATTCAAACCTGCGGCCCTTAGCGCTGAATCTCAATATCAAGCCACTGCGCCACGGAGCCGTCACATAAACATGATCGTTATATAATAGCCAATAATATATCACTTTTTAACGTGTTGCTATCTATATAATCAAGTCTAGCGAGTGACCTTGATAGATTGAATGGAACAGAACTTATGTTTACTTTTCTCGTAAGTATTTGTGATTATCCTCTATTGACTTAGAAACGATTTTATTTGAATGTTAAAGTTAAAAGTTAAAGTTACAGCCTATATACGTCTCTCTGCTGGGCACAGACCTCCTCTTATTTCTTAGAGGGCAGGGAAATGTCCGCCGCGCTGCCCCAATGCGTGTTGGCGAATTTCACATATCTGCGAAATATTCTTTTCTTATTTCTCAAACATGCAGGTTTCCTCACGATGTTATCCTTCACCGCCGAGCACGTGGTAAATCAGCACTTAAAATTGCAATTAACATTTTCCTTGGTGCCGGCGGGGATTGAATCCGCGTTTCTCGCGTACTGTGAAACTATATAGCAAGCTCCAACCATCTGAGCTACCACGGCACCGTAAATGTAGTTAAAGCAAAAAGTTAAAATTTAAGTAACAGCCTATATATGTCCCACCCTGTACACAGGCCTCCTTACATTTCTGAGAGAGGTGTAACCAAAGTAGTGTAGACCACGCTGCTGTAACAGCGTAGTTAGCTGTAGTTCGTGTTATTGGACTTCACAACTTCAAATATCTTCAAAATTCGAAATATTCTTTTAAATTTCTCAGACACGCAGGTTTCCTCACGATGTTTTCCTTCACCGCTGAACTCGTAGTAAATCAACTCTTAAAACTAAAACTAACAATTTATTTTGTGCTGGTGGGGATCGAACTTGAGTTGCACGCGTACTCTAATTTACGACCAACACTAAGCCTCTGAGCTATCACGGCTCTTAGTGTTACAATAAATATTACCGTAACTTACAGACTAAGGGCCATTCAAAAAAGTTTTAAGTAAGTCACTTGACATCAGATGAGTCACATGCACGTGAGCCCCTCGCCCCCCCATAAAAAGCATGGAACGATAAAAAAGGGGTGTGTTTGATAAAGGTGAACAGTGGCTCTGATATTTCGAAATGAAGACGTTTCAACGTGTGTGATGTCGTATGCAAAAGCTAGTAATATAATATAATCTGACCAAACCTTGAATATTCGACTTCATTATTGTTAAGTTTTTGAAATATTCGCATTGCCGATGAGTTGCCTGTGACCCTAATGACCTTCCTAGTTAATCTATTCTTATTGAATATGGATCATTCTATTCTTCGATTAATTTATAGCAACTATGCATAATATATTTAGTTCCGGGGTTTTAAATTAACACTAACTATTATTTATTAAATACTAACTGTGCGCGCGATTTCGTTCGTGTGAAATTAGTAATTTTGCTTTTACAAGCGATTATGATTTATTTGTTATTTTAAATGTCGCAAAGACCGAGGAAGATACTAATCTGAATAAAAATATTCAATTTTTCAATCATTCAGTCAGTCAGATAGTCAATCAAATTCATTAGTCAGTAGTTAAACTAACCACCTAACTAATACCCACAGGGACCCACAAACGGAACCACAAACGAACCAAGAAACGAATAGGGCAAACTAGAAGCTTGTTGTACACTAACTCGTGTAACGTCGTAATCAATATATTATATATATATAGACCACGTGAGTAGGTTTCGAAAGCACTCTTCTAATTTAACCAATAAAACAATGATTCGCCTGGTGCATACAAAATATATTTCATCCAAAATGTACGAGTATATAAAATAGTATATCAATGTTTGATGAAATATATTTTTTACATAGTGATACAATCTCGCCATAGAGTCATCTGTTGACAAACATTTAAATGCATGTTTATATGTCTTGCATTGCATTTGAATTTTGAATACAGTATTATTTGAATTCAGAAATAATATTTTTAAAAATATTTACATGTTTTGTCATTAAACAATTATAGATTTATTGAATTTCGAATAACAAAAGAATATATAAATTACTCAGAAAAATAATTATACATTCCGCCTACCTACAATATTTTATTCTACTTATACAACAATATTATTAAAATATATCTGCCTACAATGACATAACATTGAAAACAAAAATAAAAGACAAATAACATGTTTCAACAAATAACGACACAAATTACATAAAGCAAGAATAAAGTTATTGTCACATTAAATAATACATTTATAACATAAAATTACAACATAATATAGTGATAACCTAGCCCTTTCAACAACAAGCCGGCCTTGCTCTTTCTAACCGAGACACAGGTGTCCTCTCCGGCTATTACTTCGTATCTTTCCTACTCGGGGTAAAATTAGAACACTTCTTTGTGTACCGGGCTGGAGTTTGCATGTACGTCAGAGAGGACATCTGTTTTCGACGCCTCGGCAGTCTTGAAGGTACGGACCTGTCCATCCTATGGCTGCATATAGACAGCGATGACCCTCTAATCCTGCGTCTACAGGTGCCTCTATAGGTCCCATAGCGACCATCGACCACATCCAAATGACTGCAGATTCCGTGCTACAACAGGTAAAGTCAGAGCACATCGGCAGAATTCGCGCCTCCCTTCGGGAACACAGGCATTATCGTCTCTCGCCAAGGCTGTCCAAGGGAACTTCTGTCAGCCATCTCTGCCATCTCTGTACAGGGTAGACAACTCACTGGCCCATGAAAGGAGAATGCCGATCTGCTAGGCTCTCGTTTTGCTTCCAACTCGACATGTCGACAAAACGACAACGTCGAGGAGGAACACATCGCCGACCATCCCGCGGTGTGAGTGCTCCATGCAGGAAGTGCTGTTTACACAGAACTCGGTACGTAAATCACTCCGCTCCGTGGACGTCAACAAGTCGAGTGGACCCGATTGAGTCCCACATATTGTGCTGAAGACGTGTGCTCTGGAGTTGGCACCGGTTTTAACGCATCTTTTCCGGTACTACTACTCCCTAGACGTAGTCCCGAACTCATGGAAGACAACTTTGGTGTACCCGATCCCTAAAAAAGGCGACCGCTCAGATCCGTCCATCTACAGGACTATCGCTATCACCTCCTTGTTCTCCAAAATAATGGGAATGGAAATTGTTAACTGCCAGCTCATGCGGTACCTTGAGGATCACCAGCTGATTAGTGACCGCCAATACGGTTTTCCTCGGGGTCGATCAGCTAGTGATCTTCTGGTCTACCTGACGCATAGATGGGCGGAGGCAGTAGAGTCCAAGGGGAAGGCGTTGGCCGTTAGTTTGGACATTGCGAAGGCTTTTGATCGGGTTTAGCACAAAGTGCTCCTTTAGAAGCTTCCTTCCTATGGGTTTTCCGAGAAATTGTGCAATTGGATCGCCAGTTTCCTTGCAGATCGGAGCATCAAGGTCGTTGTAGACGGTGCATGCTCCGACTACAAGCCTATTAACGCTGGTGTTCCACAAGGCTGTGTGCTGTCACCAACGCTGTTTCTTCTGTTTCTTCTTCTTATATCAATGATATTTTGTAAACCGGTAACATTCATTGCTATACAGATGACAGCACTGGTGATGCTCTATACGCCCGCCGTGCCAATATTTCTCGGGAAAACGTCGTTGAGTACCGGAACAAGTTTATGTCAGAAGTCGAGACTTCGTTGAACAAAGTCTCAGACTGGGGGCGACTAAGTCTAATCCAGTTCAATCACCAGAACACACAAGTTTGCGCGTATACCGCTACAAAGAACCCTTTTGTCACACCTCCTCAGTTTCAAGGCCTTCCCCTTGTTGCCAGAGCCAGTATAGGAATCCTCGGTGTCGATATCAAGTGACGTGTGACGTGCTAACGCTCCTGCCGAAATGGCGTTTCGACATGACGCCAGCATGACGATGTCGTTGGCGGGCCGAGCCATGGGATGACAGAAGGTCTCTTTTTGCCGTGCCTGCGTGGTAACGCCAACAGGCACGGTACGCACACAAGGCGATCCCTTGCTGTAAGAAGCGACATCAAACGGACGCATTCGTGTAAGTCCTTTGCAAATAGACCGAGTTCTGTGTTTTTATATCTCCGTATAAATATGTTATCCTAACGTGCTTTATTATTTTTAACCTTGGATACCCCCTCTACCCCGATAATGTTGTCGCCGTCATGGTTAGTTACCGGTAGTAGTTGATATTATATTTTAACTTGCTTTATATACTTTAAAAAATTACAGGAAATAAAAATAAAGTAACAAAACATACTTTTCCTTCATTCTTTTATATCATCAAATTATGAAGAAAACAAAAAAGGAACAGCCTTTATTAATAAAGCACTCGACAGCCAGTTTGGAATGGACGCACGCAACACATCATACAAAAACCTCTCGCGAATTTTTAAAAGAAAAAAACAAAAATTTAGAATATTATCATAAACTACAACTACTATAAATAAACTCTACTTGATTTTCTACCGACTTCAAAGGGGAACTGGTACTCAATTCGACTGTATGTTTTTTTTTTACGTGTGTTGCCTCATAACTTTTTACTGGGTAAACCGATTTCGATGATCATTTTTTATTTGAAAGATGGTGCTTCACATGTCGTCCAGTATAAACATGATCAATATCTGACCAGTAGTTTATGAATTATCCTTAATAATGCCTATTTAATTGACTTCAACTACATTGATAACGTTCTAATTTTATTTATATTGAAGTCGGTTGCACAAATTTTTTAATTTTACCACTTGTTTAATCTTCTTCTTTCAGGAATAACCGTAGTTTGGTTTATCCGTTTCTAATCCAATTAATATAAAATATAACTAATATTTCAGAAATATATAATTTACACTTTTCTAACAAATTAACTTCCTCCGCTATTAAATCTATCAAACATTTCACCTCAACCTAAGTGGCTTCGGCATGGTGACAGAAAAGTCGTGGCCCTCATTGGTCCATAACCCTCTCAGAAATGAGAGGAGTTCTAAACTTAGTAGTGAAAGGTAACGTATATAATATGTAACTTTAAATTTTACTTCAACTTTGATCCCGTTAGATTTTTTCTAGTCATAAGATTCATAACTCCCAGGAGCCATCTCAAGTTGGGCTATTTAAAGGAGTCCATGAATCTTGGTAAAACGATCTTATCAATATATTTCAAAGCAAATTGTCAAGGCGCCAGAGTCATACGGCTCGCATCTAAATAGCACAGAGGGTGTTAGCGTTATTTAAAACGATGTTTTAAGAAAAACTTGCTTTTACATGGGCACTTATAAACAGTATATGTTTCTGTGCATCGCGATTCCTTGCTTATCTACTACTTAACTCAAGCGCTATCATCATCAGCGTGTAATAAATGCAAAATAATGCTGTCTGCTGTTGGTCGCTAAATTAATGTTAATCGCAATAATTTATTTTGAAATTATTTAAATTGCAATTATCTATACATATTTCCGAAGGAATGTAAACTATCGAAATAATTGACGCTAAAAGGGAAATTAAGAAAACTTTTGTTTAGTCATCTTGATAGCATTCACAATTACAGTATTAATCTAACTAAATTAAAGTAATGTATAGGTATAACAAGAAACAACATAATGATCATGTTGGTACAAGAAGGTGCCCATGGAAGATATCTGTGCCCCAGGCAGCTACAACTTGTTTTGCTAGAAATAGATATAGCATGTGCGTTCGACTATTTAATTTACTTCCGAACCATATTTTCGGGACTCTGTTTGAAAACTGTTTTATGACGTAAATTAATTTATCAAATTCTGCCGTCACGGTCACCTCCATCGAATTGTTGTTGATATTTTAAATTTTAAATTGACAAAAAAATTAGAATTTGTAAGATAACCATTATACTAGTTTGACATTATGCATTATGACATGACCATGTCTTCTTCATTTCTTTTCATTTCTTCATTTTGTC
This sequence comes from Parnassius glacialis, assembly GCA_033319125.1. Lineage (NCBI taxonomy): Eukaryota > Metazoa > Arthropoda > Insecta > Lepidoptera > Papilionidae > Parnassius > Parnassius glacialis. The sequence continues at coordinate 6,416,289 of JAVANC010000024.1, read as the reverse complement.
TTAATTTTTTATTATTTTTCTCTTTTTTACATAATTTTATTGACATTATACTCTTTTATTAAATGTTGATATGAAACGTTATTGTAATTTTGTAATTTTAACTATTCAATTGCATGTTGACGTAATATTTGCATACCGATAAATCGGTAAAACATACATTCACACTACATTATAAGACCTAAAAATATGCCATGTCTTATGCAAATAAATATTTTGTTATTATTATTATTATATATGTATAATAAGATAAGCGGGTGAAGGACTTTAACCGGTTTGAAAAAAACTGCTTTGAGCCTAACATCGTTTGGAAAGTGTATAGGTCCTTAAAGTTCCGTCATTTGTAAATTAGACGTTATAAAACGTAGGTTATTTTATCTCTCTGTGATTACTTCTGAAGGATAGTTTATTTCAAATTATTTTTAAAATTTCGTTTTTTTTAATAGTTTATGTTAACGTAGTATTATAGCAAATAAAATGTTCCTTTTTAAATTGCTGTTAACTTCGTTTTATCTACATGCAAGTCTTGCGAGTTACTTTGATAGTTTGAATGGAACAGATCTAGTGTTTACTTTTCTGGTAAGAATTTGTGATTTTCCTCTATTGACTTAGGAACGATACCCTAGTTTAAGTTAAAAGTTGAGGTTAAAGTTGCTGCCTACATACGCCCACTCCTTTGCACAGGTCTGGTCTAAATTCTAAGATGGTTTTAGACCTAGGTAGTGTAGACCACGCTTCTGCAGTGCGTGTTGGTGAACTTCAAATTTCTTCGTAATTAGAAATTTTCTTTTTTAGAAGAAACTTCTCTCTCTCGAAGAGTTTCTCATAAGTGAAGTAAAACATCGTGAGGTTACCTGCATGTTTTCTTCACCGCTGATCTCGTGGGAAATAAACTCTTAAAACTACAATTGACAATTTCATTTTGCCGGCGGGGATCGAACCCGAGTTGCTCGTGTACCTAATATTTACGTCAAACACTAAGCCCCTGAGCTAGCACCTCACTTAGAGTTACATTAACTATTATTACATTTAGTTGATATTTCATGAACCTTTATTCCTTTTTATCGACCTGTAAAAATTCACTGTGGGACCGCTCTTGTTGTATTAAGAAATTACGTAACTTTAAATATTAATAAAGGGCCAAATTAATTATTATATATTTTATAGTTGCTATGAGAGTAGTAAAGACAGAAAAATATTGATTTGATTTGTATGTAACTAAAAGCGATTTAATATCAGATCTCTCTCTCTCTCTCTCTCTCTCTCACACACACACTCACTCACTCTCTCATTTTTGTGGGATATGGTGAAAAACGAGCACACAGTCCACCTGATGGTAAGTGGTTGCTGTGACTTTTAGACACCTACATACATCTATCGTCAATAAAGAATCAAAATGAAGATGGGTTGTAACCCGTGAGGACTAAGATAGAATACCTCTTTTCCAGTAAAAAGGATCTCCGGTTCTCTACACTCACCATAAAAAACACAACAGTATTAAGCTGTTATTTACGCTGGTACTCTGTGAGATACCCGCCCCGGTCCACCCGACCCATTCTTTCTACAACTATACTAATAATATAGCTGCAGCATGGCTCTACTACGTATAAAAAATAATATGCTGTTGCTGTCCCAATAAAATAAAATAAATATTTTATTCGGAACATCAACGGCATTGATACATTTCACTCACAACTATGGAGAACAGTACAACATAGAAGATCCCTATGCCCGTAAGTCGTCCATGGTATGGCGGTGACGTCGAATTTGGAGTGTTACTTAAATATTTCTCTGTTTCAGATACACCGACATGGTGATGTGATAAAGAAACATTACCTAAGCGAAAGGCCTGAATTTCTGGAGAAAATAGTACAACCAATCGGATACGGCTACCTGACTAACGTAAGATATTAAAAAATAATAAGGAAATACTAGCTACACTACTACAATTACTACTATTCTCGTTGTAGTTAATTAACCTGAAGTGCCCACCACGTAACTCGAATAACTAACAACCAATAGGGAAGAAAGGTTCTCGAATGGCAGCCTCGTACATCGTCGCAGCCGTTTACGTGGGTCAGACTGGTGACTGACAATTTCGAAATACGTTATAAAGAGTATTTAGTCGCGTACAGGAGTTGAAATCGCAATAAATCCCACTTAGCTAAACATCTTTTGGACACTGGACACCCCCTAGCAAACGACCACTCCTGTAAAGTCTTACATACGTGTAATAAAGGGCTGCGACTATGTGTGCTGGAACAGTTAGAAATTTAAAAAAATAATAATAGTTGTGCCTCGTGCTCACTGAAACATCTGAGAAAATCATAGTGTGGGATCTGTGACAGTAAACACCTGGCCGCCGAGCTCCAACACGTCAAGCAGGTTTTGCACGACAATAAGCTTCGGGCTCTGCGCCTACGTCACAGTGAACGAGTGAAGACGGCCACAATCGAGCGAGTGCCTGCTGTACTGCCATATGGCAGAGGTGTCACTGATAAGATTGGCTACATCTTGAAGCGTGCTTCCATTTAAACATACTTCAAGACGCCGAAGAAGATTAGTCAGTTTTTACCATCAGTCAAGTGTAATATTCCTCTGCAAGATACAGGAGTGTACAAGCTTGATTGTGAATGTGGTCTCTTTTATATAGGACAAACTAAAAGATCCATAAAAATCCGCGTTAAAGAACACATAACTGATGTGAAGAATCGATGCTCCGGGAAGTCTGCAGTCTGTGAACACGTACGGGATCGCCCCCGTCACTACAATAGATTTGATACAACACAATTCCTCGCTAAAGAACACTGATTCCTTCCAAGGATGACTTGCGAAGCTATTGAAATCAAAAAACATCCTAATTTCAATAGAGAAGCTGGTTGGGTGCTACTATCTGCTTGGGATCCCATAAATAATAAAATTAAATCCCAACCCAAGCATAGAACTGTAAGTTCATACTGCGTAGATCGGAACAAAAATTAATAATTTTTATAATCTGGAAGTAGCCGTGGTTAAATATACGCGATAAAATCCGTAAAATTAGTCTTATTTAAATGTGTAGTGTTCGCGTAAATATAAGAAATCACTATCGTTATATATACAGTAGGACGTGGCAGTTTTATGGAACAAAACATTTTAATTTTAATGCGCGCTGAAAACTGATTGTTATGTTCCGTTTTTATATAACACTAATTTTTGCCCGCGGCTTTGTCTGTGTGGAGATCGGAAAGCGACATCGCGTGATTCGAACCCGTGGCCCTTTGCGAAGGCACTCATTGCTAAGCCACTGCGCCAGGGAGCCGAAAACTGCCTTCACAATACATGAGAAAATCATAGTGTGGGAATTGGTCTTGTATGCAAAGATTTTTGAAAAAGACGTAATTAAAATCGAAAAATTGTAACCAATATTTCAAGACCTAAGACAGCAAGTGAAATTACAGAATTACATTCCAGATTTATCCCACACGAACCGCGCATTTTTCAGGACAAAAAGTAGCCTATGTCATCCCTTCTATGTATAGCCTATGGACCCTTCTCTGGCGACCATTTCCGCCCTCTTTTACTACTCAAATTAGGCATATTTCCATTGACCACATTCACAACCAATTAGCTGCAATTCATCTGCGCAGGAGTTATTAAACATAAAGGCATTCATGAAAAAGGCATTCTCACACATTTTGAGCGCTATGGTCTATGCTTCTGCAATAAGATCGCTAGAAGGCTAGGACCCGAATGCTACAGGCTAAGTCCTATTTATCCAACGTCCCGTTACTACGTGAAAAAAGGACAAACCAACAAACATACCTTCGTATTTAAACTTATTTTCGTATTTTCGTAATAAAATTTGAATGTTATTAATAAACATGTTTCGGTAACCTCACGCTATCAGTATGTAAATTAATTAAGCTTTTATAAACAAACTATGTTTAATAAAACTCTTAAGTGTTCATTATGGAATTATGTGATGACTTAAATTGGTCCGCCGGCCTGTTACAGAATTTATAAGCAAGCTTTGCTTATAAATATTCTAAGGTCAACCTACTTCCGAAAGAATCGAGTTCTGAACCAATCCTTGATCGAACTCATTCAAATTTCGAATTTCGAAACCGTAGCTAGCGCACGATCCAATGGTTGTTCAAATTGCAATTATTAGAACGAAAGTCTACGATTTGTAAAGAAAACGCTTTTTCTTGATTAGTTTGTCCCTTTTTATAGAAACAGAAACAGAAACAGAAACTTTTTTATTCAATATAGATTATAAATAATACTTATTGAATGTCACTCTTTTGTATAATTACCACTGGTTCGAAAAAAATCCTCTGTCCTGGGAAGAACCAGCAAGAAACCCAGCGGGACTTTTTTTTAAATAACAGCTTACAATCATGTATGTTACACAAATTAACAACACAACAAATTAGAAATACGAGTAGCTTGGTAGCGATCACCTCATTTCAAGGGGTTATTATCATCTATAAATTCTTTAATACTATAATAACCCTTTTTATACAAACATAGTTTAATAAAGTTTTTGAACTTTGGGCAGGTCAAATTTTGTATATTTTCTGGAATTTTGTTGTAAAAGCGTATACATCGCCCCAAGAATGAATTACTGACTCGATGGAGTCGAGTAACTGGTACTACTAGCTTGTGTCTGTTCCTAGTATTTACAGAATGAATATCACTTATTTTTGTAAAACTAATTTTATGTTTGTGTACGTACATTACATTTTCATAAATATATTGAGAGGCCAAAGTTAATATATTAATTTCCTTAAATTTTTGCCGCAGCGACTCTTTAGGCTTTAAATCATAAATTGCTCTTATGGCCCTCTTCTGTAAAACAAATATAATTTCAGTGTCAGCTGCGTGTCCCCATAGCAAAATACCATACGACATTATGCTATGGAAATAGCTAAAGTAAACTAGTCTAGCTGTTTCAACACTAGTTAGACTTTTAATCTTTTTTACGGCATATGCTGCAGAACTAAGCCTGCTTGCTAGTTTTGATATATGGGGGCTCCATTGAAGCTTCGCGTCTAGTGTGACCCCAAGAAAAATGGTGGTATCTACAAGACTCAGTTTCTCCCCATTTAAAATTACATTAGTATTTAATTGTTTGACATTTGGAGTCATAAATTTCATACATTTCGTTTTAGTGCCATTTAAATGCAAATTATTAACATTGAAGCAATTTACTAATTAAGATATAGCATTATTTACTTCGTCATATTTTAGCAAATGTCGATTTAATTTGAAAATTAAAGAAGTGTCATCTGCAAATAATACTATATCATGGTTATCTCCTACTATATGAGGTAAGTCATTAATGTATACAAGAAACAGAAATGGGCCGATAATTGAGCCTTGAGGCACGCCCATCTGTACCATCGACCCGGAAGAACTCATACTGTTAATGACAACTTTTTGCGTTCTCTTACTTAAATATGAAATAATTAATTTTAGAGCATCACTTCTTACACCGTAGTGTTGAAGTTTCCTGATTAATGTTTCATGGTGAACACAATCGAAGGCTTTGGATAAGTCACAAAATATACCCAAAGCATCCTGTGAATTCTCCCATGCATTAAATATATATTTAATCAGCTCAACATCGGCATCAGTTGTCGAGCGACCCCTTGTGAAACCAAATTGATTTTTATGAAGTAAATTATTTATTTTAAAGAAATTTAACAATTGATCAAGAATATTTTTTTCAAAAATCTTACTAAGTGTTGGTAGTACAGAAATAGGTCTAAAATTTGCGGGGTCTAATGTACTACCAGATTTAAATAAAGGTATTACTTTACTTTACTTCATTAAATCAGGAAACACACCAGATTCGATACTAGTATTAAAAATAATAGCTAAATGAGGCGCGATTGTATCTATAATAGACGCAATAACTTTAACGGAAATCCCCCACAGATCCGCAGTTTTCTTAACATCAATAGGTTAAAATTATTTTACAATATCTTTTGATGATACTTGTGAAATGTAAAATTCTTTGTACACGCATTTACGTTTTGTTTAAGTAATGATTCGGCGACCGCAGGAGATTCAGTGACTTAGTGGTTAATATCGGAATATCAGTAAAATATTTCTCAAAAACCATTGCAACGTCCTGATCTGATTCGGTTAATTTGTTATTAACACTTAACTGGTAGTTTGAATTGCGAGAGTTGATCTTATATATATAGAATGAAAAAGTTCATATAAATATAATAACTTTTTTTTTCTAATTAATATAAAATAAACTATTGGTAAAACAAATTGTGCATGCATTAAGCGCATTAAAAAATTACTTGTAACATGATTATACTTATTTTTTAAAGTTGTTTTTAGTGAGTGTATTTACCCACAAACTTTCACTAATAACCTTATAATTATTCTTCCAATTTTCCGATATTATTATGTCAAACTTCAAGTAAAAAAAGTTTTGTAAATCCAAAAGTGCACGATACATAATACTGATTTGATAGAGAAATAATTAAAAATATTGTAATTTGTATTTCTATTCGTCAAATAATTCCAGTAGCATTCATCGAAGTACACTTTTAAAACACTCTGTAAAGTCCAGAGGTAAGGCTTCATCATAACTAACAAATGCTGCTCCATGCAGGAAGTGCTATTTACACAGCGCTCGGTGCGTAAAGCACTCTTCTCCCTGGACGTCAACAAGTCGAGTGAGCCTGATGGAGTCCCCACCTACTGTGCTGAAGACGTGTGCTCCGGAGTTGGCACCGGTTTTAACGCGTCTTTTTCGGTACTCCTACTCCCTAGGCGTAGTCCCGGACTCATGGAAGACAGCTTTGGTGCACCCGATCCCTAAAAAAGGCGACCGCTCAGATCCGTCCAACTACAGGCCTATCGCCATCACCTATTTGTTCTTCAAAGTAATGGAGATTATTATTAACAGCCAGCTCATGCGGTACCTTGAGGATAACCAGCTGATTAGTGACCGCCAGTACGGTTCCCGTCGAGGTCGCTCAGCTGGTGATCTTTTGGATTACCTAACTCATAGATGGGCGGAGGCAGTGGAGCCCAAGGAGGAGGCGTTGGCTGTTAGTTTGGACATAGCGAAGGCCTTCGATCGGGTCTGGCACAAAGCACTTCTTTCGAAGCTGCCTTTCTATGGACTTTCCGAGTAATTGTGCAATTGGATCACCAGTTTTCTTGCAGATCGGAGCATCAAGGTCGTAGTAGACGGTCCATGCTCCGATTACAAGTCCATTAACGCTAGTGTTCCACAAGGCTGCGTGCTATCACCAACGCTGTTTTTTCTGCATATCAATGATATGTTGCAAATCAGTAACATTCATTGCTATGCGGACGAAAGCACTGGTGATTCTTTATACACCGGCCGTGCCAATATTTCTCAGGAAACCGTCGCCAAGTACCGGAACATTGTGTCTGAAATCGAGACTTTTTTGAACAAAGTCTCAGATTGGGGTCGACTAAATCTAGTCCAGTTCAATCCCCAGAAGACACAAGTTTGCGCGTTTACCGCTAAAAAGAACCCCTTTGTCGTATCTCCTCAGTTTCAAGGCACTGCCCTTGTTGCCTCAGCCAGCATCGGAATCCTCAGTGTCGACATATCGAGTGACGTGCAGTTTCGTGATCACTTGGAAGAGAAGGCCAAATTGGCCTCTAAAAAGCTTGGCGTGCTCAGCAGATCAGGACAGTATTTCTTGCCGGCACACCGCTTGCAACTTTACAAGGCGCAGGTTCGGCCTCACATGGAATACTGTTCCCATCTCTGGGCAAGGGCTCCCCAGTGCCAGCTCCTTCCACTTGACCGCATCCAGCGCAAAGCGATCCGAATCGTCGACGACCGAGTTCTTTCTGATCGGCTTGACTCACTGGCACTGCGTAGAGATACTGCATCTCTTTGCGTATTTTATCGCATCTATCACGGGTAGTGCTCTGAGTAATTGTTTGGACTAATTCCAACCACTTAATTTCAAAATCGAACATCGCGACAAAACTCGCGATACCATCAATACCAACTGGATCATTAGCGGTCCACCACTGTGTGATTTAGAAGAAGTTTTCTCCCTCGCACAACTTCCTTGTGGAATCGATTACCACCAGCGAGCCATTACATTTTTCCGGGCCGATACGACTTAGGGACCTTCAAGAAAAGAGATTACTCCTTTTTGAAAGGCCGGCTACGCATCTGCAATTCCCCTTATGTTGTAGTTGTAGGGCGGCGGTAGTCACTTACCATCAGGTGAGCCGCATGCTCGTTTGCCCCCTCTCCTATAAAAAAAAGCGAGCCCAAACTCGGCAAATAGACTCAAAGTCTGTAATACTTCAAGAATTTTACAACAATCTGCAACAATAGATTTGACTGGTGACGACTCTTCCACTTCAGGAAACACAGTGAGAATGAATTGTAGTAGAACCAAATTGAAGAAGTATATCATCATCATCATCTTCATCATTACAGCCTTTCATAAGTCCACTGCTGAATATAGGCCTCCCCCAAGGAATGCCACAGAGCACGGTCCTGAGCCACCTGCATCCATCGACTTCCTGCATGTCTTACCAGGTCGTCACTCCATCTAGTGGCTGGCTGCCACTCGAGAACCTTTCTTCCCCATCGGTTGTCGATTCTTCGAGCTATATGGCCGCACCACTGCCACTTCAGCTTACTAATGCGTTGGGCTATGTCGGTTACTCTAGTTCTACTGCGGATATCCTCGTTTCTAAGTTTATCACGCAGAGAAACACCGAGCATAGCCCTCTCCATAGCTCGTTGAGCGACCTTGAGCTTCCTCATACGGCCAGCAGTGAAGGACCACGTCTCAGATCCGTAAGTCATCACTGGCAACACGCACTGTTTGTAAAATTTCGTTTTAAGGTTTTGTGGTATGTCTGACGAGAAGATGTGTCGTAGTTTCCTGAACGCTGCCCAGCCGAGTTGAATCCGTCGATTGACCTCTCGGTAGATGTTGGACTTACCTAGTCGGACTATTTGTCCCACGTAAACATACTCGTCAACAACTTCGAGCTTAGTGCTCCCAACAACTACCGGCATAGGTGTGACATGGACATTAAACATGATCTTTGTTTTGTCCATGTTCATCCTAAGACCTATTCGTTGGGAGACACTATTGAGGTCATGAAGCATGGTGCTTAGGTCCTCCAGCAAGAAGAAGAAATAATATAAAAGTTAATATATACATAAGGAAACTACAAAAATTAATAAAAAATAAGATTAATACCAAAATTTATGTTAATTTATGTAAAGGAAAACAAGCATTGATATATGAACTTAAGTTGTATTTAATTGAGGTGGATAATATAAATAAATGTTATGAGACTGATGTAGAGTGCCTTAAATCAGAAATATTATCTCTTATAAACTCCCTTCAAACTGTGTCCAATAAATATAAATCAGCCCAAAACGATATAAAAGAACACATACTGGCTATGGATAATCTGGTAAAAAACATGTAATGAGGAGCGTTTTGAATCCTTAGTAAAATATCAATGTCAGTGTCAGAATTCAAAACCAGCTTCTTCAGAGTTGGTGTGTGTTGATAATATTATACCACCACCAAAACTCTATGACAGTGCCATAGCAGAGGAGCTTAAAATTAAAAATAACCCAAATATTAACAAAAAATAATAAAATTGTGTATAGCGATGACATGGGAAAAAATCTAGGCATAACTGTATATTACTCTTTAAAGGGACAAAAAATTACAAATTGCTGCATTGGAGCATATTTAGTGACATCTTAAATAAAATTTTAGTTACTAAATTTTGCCCAAATAGTACAATAATAATTTTTGTTTGTAATGAATAAACGACAGTAGGAATTTATAAGAGTAGGCGAAAGTTATACGAGCTTTATAATGAAAGATCATATAAAAGTTGTGTTATATTTAGAGATTGTGTAAAAACATAGTCTAAAATATTTAAAAAAGTGTGCTCCACAGCTAAGGCTTTAAATTTAAGTAACACAATTAAAACTGCATCTAACAAAATTAAAATGACTTAGTAAACAATAACATAGTAAAGTCATACCTTTATTTAAATCTGGTAGTACGAGTACATTAGACCCCGCCAATTTTGACCAATTTCTGTACCGCCAACATTTAGTAAAATTTAAAAAAAAATAATTTTAGATCAGACCTTTCTTTAATATCAATAAATTGCTACACAGAAATCAATTCGGTTTTAAAAGGGGTCGCTTGACAACTGACGCTGGAGTTGAGCTATTTAAACATTTTTTTTGTGCAATTCTGTGTATGCTTTGGGTATATTTTAGTAACGTTTCCATGGCCTTCGACTGCGTTCACCATAAGGCATTATTACAAATTTCTGTAAAAGATACTTTAGAAGCAATTATGTCATTTTCAAATGGCTCCGCTGGCGGCATTGACGGAATTACGCCTCAACATCTTAAGGCGCAGGTTGAGCGAAATGTCGCGCTAGTCGTTATTTGTGCGGTTTTTAGGTGCTATCTACTTTTTATTTAAAAGATATATCAACAAATAAAAAACACATTATATTTTTACATAATCTTGATTTCATAAGAGCTATATCCAATTTTTTTTAAAGGAATAAATATTAATATAATCTCTTTCACTGCATTCTTATATGGGGCAAGATTATCTGCCTTCAAAAAAAGTATCCGTCCTATTGCCGTTAGTTCCACATTTCGACGCCTAACTTCAAAATTAGCTTAAGAGCAAACTTCAGCCTACTCATCTAGGCTTTGGCACTAGAGGTGGCTGTGAGGCGGCGGTACATTCAGTGCGTACATTTTTAACAAACTCTGATGCAGATGTTCTTGTGAAGGTTGACCTAAGGAATGCTTTTAACTCTATCGATAGGGTAACCTTGCTGAAAGAAGTGGCTAACAATACCCCCGAAATTTATCATTAAGTTTGGCAATGTTAGAGTATAATAATAAATAAAAATACTTACTTGTTTTACGAAAACCATGTTAGCGATTCTGCTGTCAATGTTCAGCAGGGTGACCCACTGGGTCCAGCACTATTCAGTTTGGGAATTCAACCCATTATTTCAAATTTGAATTCCAAGCTGAATGTCTGGTACCTAAACGACGGTACACTGGGAGGTAGAGTAGATGACGTCCTCAGTGATCTTACTCATATTTTTCGAAATTTCAAAAATATTGGTCTTGAACCAAATACCAATAAATGTGAAACATTTTTTTCCAACAAGTTACCTACTTCTTATAGAGACATTTTATTTCAAAATTTCCATCATATTTGTCGAGGAATAAAACTGTCAGTACAGAATCTCTATACCTGCTACGTGCCCCGTTGTTTAGTTTACAGTTGATCAGTTTTTAAACCACGTTGATAAATTGTATAAATTAAATCCCCACATAGCTCTTACTATTTTAACACTTTCACTGTCCGGTTTTCAGACACAATAGTAAGACAATAGCAATGACCTATATATAGTGCACGGGACAGCGAATGGGTTAAAATATTGTCTTCTTGTACCTAGATTCACATACTTATTCCGCTCGAGTCCAGTCCGGAAATGTTCGGATATTTTAAAAGATTTTGATAATAATCTTAAAATTGCTATAGAAAAAATTCTAACTTTAACTTTAAATACAACAGCCTGGATTCAATCTACTTTACCTATAAAATTTGGTGACATTGGTGTAAGAAATCTTTCTAGCGTTGCATTGCCTTCTTTCCTTGCTTCCGTGCATAGTGTCAGTGACTTATGTAACTAAATTTTAAATAATAAAGTAGACCTATGCTTTGCTACGGACGCAGGGCAAACATGGAAAACGCTCTGTCCTGGTGAAAATGTTCCACTGGAAGTTAACCAACAAAAACAGTGGGATATTCCATTGGTACAGGGCGTGCAGAAAGATTTGTTACATAATTTCATTAGTGACCAAGATAAGGCACGCCCTCTAGCTGTTTCGACTAAGGAATTTAGTCACTGGTTATACGCATTACCATCAAGTAATCTGAGAACGTTACTTGATGGGAAAAGCTTGCGCATTGTCGTAAAAATCCGACTAGGAGCGGCGATTTGACAACCCCATCAGTGCCCCTGTGGTAGCAGCATCGACAAGTTTGGGCTCTACGGACTTTCATGTAAGAAAAGCGCTGGTAGCTTTTCACGACAAAGTTCTTTGAACGGTGTCATCCGAAGGGCTCTTGTCTCTATAAATGTTCCCTCGGTTTTAGAGCCTTGTGGAATATTTAGAGACGATGGCAGGAGACCCGACGTTATGACATTGGTCCCTTGGGAGAGAGGTAAATCCCTTGTGTGAGATGCTACTTGCGTAGATACTCTGGCGGCCTCACATCTCAGGGGTACCTTGTTTAGAGCCGGGGCGGCATCAGAGGCAGCTGAACTGAGTAAATGGCGCAAATATGAGTATCTGAGAGATGACTACATATTTGTGCCACTTGCTGTAGAGACTATCGGTCCGTGGGGTCGACTTGCGGTGAAGTTCCTAAAGGAACTCCATCCGCGGCTTGTCGTTGTTACTGGTGATAAGAGGGCTGGTTCTTTTCTCGCTCAAAGGCTAAGTATAGCCATTAAGCGGGGAATCGGAGCCAGCGTTCTTGCCACGATACCGCGGAGAGTAGGACTATATGATAAGTAAGTTTCTAGTTTTAGTTTATTTTTTATTATTATAGGTTAAAAATAGAACTCCATAAGCCAATTGCTCAATACTAAAAAAACAAAGTTCTATTAATTTTCCCTGCAACGCTTCCCGCGCTTTTCATTCAAAACGATGGATCTTAACCGTGAACATTTGCGCGCTATGATATATTATGAATTTTAATTTGGTTTAACCGAATAATTAAGTTTGAAACGGTAACAATCAGCATTAAGGGACTCAGCTCCATCACGCGCAACAATTTTTTTGTGGTTTGCTAAATTCAAAAGGGGTAACATTAATCTTAAAGATGACCAAAGAACCGGGGCCTCGCTAACAGCAGTAAGGGCAGAAAATGTATGGGCTACTGGAATGTTCATGCGAAAATACCCACAAATCACACCACATATACGGACATCGAAAAGATTGTAGGCATTTGTTCCGGGAGCAATCGTACCATCCTACATCAACATTTTGGAGTGAGGAAGCTTTGTTGTCGATGAATCCCTCCGAAAGCGAAAAATAGACTTGTGTGGATTGGTGCCATAAAATGCATCTAAGTTTTTAAAACGGGGCATCTAGGCGTGTTTCAGAAATCGTTACTGGTGACGAGACATGGATCTATGAATATGATCCGGAAAATAAAAGGCAATCATCGGTATGAGTCTATTTAGAAGGACAGTTACCGACAAAACTGCAAAGACCTCGCAATGTCAGCATGAAAATGGTGACTAGTTTTTTCTCGGAGCGGACATTTGTCGACGTCAATGCTGGAAAATTGTAGATCAGTTAACTCTGACTGGTATACTACAGTTGCATTACTCAAAGCTTTTCAAGCTGTGCGGAAGGGAAGACCAAAGACCGGGCTTCGGGGAATCATGCTGCATCACGATAACGCCTCTTCACATACCTCCCTTAGAACAAAAGCATTTATTGAGGAACCTGGTGTTGAAACACTAAGTCACCCACCCTACAGCCCTGACTTAGCTTCTTATGATTTATTTTTGTTTGCCGCCGTGGCTGCCTACGAAGAAGCGATTTCCGACATATCAGATAAAGACTGGCAAAAGTGTTTTCAGAGTTCGTTTAGGCGAATGGAACTTTGTATAGAGCATGATGGAGAATATTTTAAAAAGATGTAAATTAAATATTAAAAGTATTTAGAATACTTTATGTATATCTCAAACTTATTGAGTGACCTATGTATCTTTCAGACAATGTGCTTTTTATATCATTTATATGTAATGATGAAATCTTAATTTTTAGGCCCTAGCAGAATAAAAAATAAATTTATGTGCTCTTCCACGTGCTCGGCAGTCAAGGAAAACATCTTGATAAAATCTGCATGTTTAAGGAATTAAAAGAAAAAACTACGACATGTTAAGTCCGCTAGTACACACTGGGGCAGCGTGGTGGAAATTTCCTTAATCTAAATCCCTCTTAAAAATATGAGGAGGCCTGCACCCAGGAGTGGGATGAATATGTAATGCACTCAGGAATAGGCTGTAAATCTTACTTTTTTGAAAATTGCCTTTTTTCAGCTCGGTAAACGTAGAGCCTACGGACTTGGAAAATTCATACGAAGTAGATATAACGATTACCTTTCACCCATATACAACCACTCAGAAATCTACATCCGATCTACCGACTCCATACGCGCTAAGATGACGGTGCTAGTGGCAATGGCAGCTGTGTATCGCCCTGATGGACGTGGCTGGAGTGAAGATATCAACTGGGTTCCAGTACCGTACACCACCGTACCATTGCGTTACGACTTCGTAAGTTACGTATAGTAATTAACATGGTAGAGCCGTTGCTCTGGTGCTAAGCACTTATAGTAAATTTCACAGTACGTGACTGAGTGAGCAACCCACGGTCAGTTCCTGTAAACAACTTTAAAATTAGTTATTTAAATATTATTACACAAAAAAAGATTATATGAAGGAAATCATTGTGAGGAAACCTGCATATCCCGGACGTCAGTCTGAGCGAGATTAGAATGACTCTCCAGCACCTTAAAAACGGCAAGGCCCAAGGCGAGAATGGAATTACAGCGGAGCTTCTGAAAGCGGGTGGAAATCTGGTACTTGAAGTCCTTCAGAAATTCTTTAATTCCGTCCTCCATGGTGGCATTACACCGGAGCCGTGAAGCAGAAGTGCGGTGGTCTTGTTCTTCAAGAAAGGTGACTACGGTCTCTTGAAGAACAACAGACCGATTTCTATTCTAAGCCGCGTCTACGTGCTATTTTCGAGAGTCATTACGAATCGTCTCGCACGCAGACTTGACAACTTCCAGCCTCTCAAACAAGCCGTTTCCCGAAAAGGTTTAAGCACCATAGACCACATACATATCCTTCGGCAAATTTTACAGAAGTCTGAGGGGTACAATTTGCCCCTATATCTGGCATATGTGGACTATGAGAAAGCCTTTGATTTCGTCGAAATTTGGGCGGTGCTGCAGTCCCTTCAGCGGTTCCAAGTTGACTTTCGATATATCGAAGTGCTGAAGTGTTTTTTACAGTAGGGCTACGATGGCTATCCGAGTACAGAACCAGAGTACGAAACCTATCCAATTGCAGAGAGGTGTAAGACAGGGTGACGTTATATCCCCGAAACTCGTCACCGCTGCATTGGAAGACGCTTTCAAGCTACTGGACTGGAAAGGATACGGTATTAACATCAATGGCGAATACATCACTCAGCTTCGATTTGCCGACGATATAGTCTGCCATAAGGACTATATCGTCGGCAAATCGAAGTCGGCAAATCGCTGGAGGACCTAAGTACTATGTTTAATGACTTCAATAGTGTTTACCGCCGGATAGGTTTTAAGATGAACATGGACAAAACAAAGATTATGTTTAATGTCCATGTCACACCTATGCCGGTAGTTGTTGGGAGCACTAAGCTCAAAGTTGTTGACGAGTATGCTTTCCTGGGACAAATAGTCCGAATAGGTAAGTCCAACTTCGACCGAGAGGTCAAACGACGGATTTAACTCGGTTGGGCAGCGTCCGGGAAATTACGGTATATCATCTCATCAGGTATACCTCAAAACTTGAAAACGAAACGGTATAACCAGTGCGTGTTGCCAGTGATGATATATGGAATTGAGACGTGGTCCTTCACTGCTGGCCGGATGAGGAATCTCAAGGTCGCTCAGCGAGTTATGGAGAGGGCTATGCTCGGAGTTCCTCTGCGTGATAAACTTAGATTTTTTTTTGTTTTGTTTATTTATTTAATAAAAGAAACACACAATATAATCATAAAAACATCACTAAAACCCTTACGGGTTAACTGAAGGGGTAAATAAAGATATCCGCAGTAGAACCAGAGTGACCGACATAGCCCAACCGATTAGTAAGCTGAAGTAGCAATGGGCCGGCCATATAGTTCGAAGAAACGATTAACGATGGGGAAAAAAGTTTCTCCAGTAGTGGCCTCGTACCGGCTGACGAAGTGTAGGGCGTTCCCCCACTAGATGGGGTGACGTCCTGGTAAGATATGCAGGAAGTCGATAGATGCAGGTGGCTCAGGACCATGCTTAGTGGCATTTTTTGAGGGAGGCCAATGTTCAGCAGTGGACTTGTGAAGGGCTGTAATGTAGATGATCATGACTACACGATCAAGCTAAACTACTTTATATGCTATGACAGGAGTACCATGTCCCGTAGTTAGTTTTCTTACTTCTTTAATTATCTATTTTATGTAAACATTTTCAGCTCATGGGCATTAACTGCCCAACGTTCGACGAGTATTTTAATAATTATACAAATACTCTTGTTCCTGAAATGGCGAAATACAGTAACATGCTGGATCGACTTTCCACAGCACTACAATATGATGTTTTAAAATTTAATCCACTTAAAATATACTCCACATATGATTTCATCCTTAGTCAGGTAAGAATTCTGAGTTAATAGCTGAACTCACTAATCCATTCTTCTCAAAAATCCATTCATCTCATGCGTTGTGTCGATAAAAGTATAAATAATGTGAATATAGAAATATTTATAGAATAAGGGGGACAGTAAAGCATACGGTCCACCTGATGGTAAGTGTATGCTGTTGCTCACAGAAATCTACATCTAACTTTGATTAAACATCAAAATTCAGGCACTTTGTCATCCCTGAGAACAAAGATGGAATGCCTCGTTTGTAGTAAAAAGGGTTTCCGGTTGTCTACACTCTCCATACAAAACATAGCAGCATAAAGCAGATATTTTACGCTAGTATGCTGTGAGATCGTGGTCATTCCTCGGTCAAGCCTATCCATTTGTGCAACAACCATAACGTATCTGCAGCGTGGCTCTACCACGTACAAACGTACTTATCACCATACCTGAGATTTCTGAGAGGGAAATTAGAGCCATTTCAGGAGTGTGTCTAAAAGATCAGTGAGCTACAAAAATATATATTTTATACAAAACTAATCAACAGTACCAGGTGTACTGTAAATTTGTTTGTTATTGTTATTTTATATTATCGATGTTATGTGGCTTCTGCAGTCCATAAACACCTGCAACCAACTATAAACGGCAACAGATGCGTTTTCACCTGTCAGCAATTAGGTGAAATGCCAAAGCCTGTAATTAAACTGGCTCTCTATATCCATCAGTACGGCTCACAGTATGAGTTATTTAGTAAATAATTAAAATTTAAAAAAGAAGAAAGCCGCGGCGATGGTTGAAGTTCATAGTCTCTGCTTACCCCTCTGGGTGACAGGCGTGATAGTTTAGGAACATTACTTTACAGATTTATTATTAATAACCAATAGCCAATTATTAATATTACCAATAATTTTTCAGAATAATATTGGCTTTCCTCCACCACCATCAATTCAAAAAATGATGCCGGATATAAAGGAGGCGGCTGATAAAGCGTTTGATTTATTATTTGGAAACGAATCCATGCTGCCATTAAAAGCTGGTAAGTAAACGAAGTTTAAGACGACGATGACGCTACGTGGTACCCAGTGGTTAGAAAACCTGACTGTAAAACATTTTTATTTTTGGATATAAAAAAAGCTTTTTGTAAATTCAATTATACATGCATTAAGCGCAATAAAAAGATGACGTATAACATGATTATACGTAAATTTTTAAAGTAGTTTAGTTATAATATATACGAGTAGTAATAATTATGCCTACATATATATACATATACATATAATACAGTTTCCAATTTCCGATCATTTTAACTTCAATTTAAAAAAAAGTTTGGAAAATCCACGACTCATAATGTTCAAGTGAACGTAAAAAACAAAATTAAAAAAGAAATAAAACTAGTAACTTAATTATCATACTGGCCTACTCCCGCGGTATTGTGCCAAGAACGCTGGATGCGTTTCCCCGCTAAATGGCTATACTTAGCCTTTGAGCGAGATAGTAACCAACCCTCTTATCACCAACAGCAACAACCAGCCACAGATGGAGTTCCTTTAGGAACTTCACCGTACGTGGATCCCACGGAGCGATAGTCTCTACAGCAAAAGGCACAAATATGTAGTCATCTTTCAGAGACTCATATTTGCGCTACTTACTTAGTTCAGCTGCCTCTGATGTCGCCCCGGCTCTTATAAGAGAGATGAGATGAGAGGTCGCCAAAGAGTCTACTCAAGTAGCATCCCGAACTAGGGTTTTACCTATCTCCCGAGGGACCAATGGCATACCGTCGGGTCTCTTGCCATCGTCTCTAAATATTCCACAAGGCTCTAAAACCGAGGGAACATTTATAGAGACAAGAACCCTTCGGATGATATCGTTTAAAGAACCGTGCCGTGAAAACCTACCATTACTTTTCTTACATGAAAGTCCGTGGAGCCCAAATTTGTCGACGCTGTTACCACAGGGGCACTGGTGGGGTTGACAAATCGCCGCTTCTAGTGGGAATCCTACGGCGATGCGCAAGCTTTCTCCATCAAGTAATGTGCCGAGATTACTTGATGGTAAAGCTTTTAACCAGTTCTGTACCAACGTAATATCCCGCCATTTTTGTTGGCTTACTTCCATTGGAACATATTATCCGGAACGGAACAGTTCCAGTAGCTTTCAATGAAGTAATAATAATAAATAAGATTTCTATTTGTTGTTGTTAAAAGTGTACAAAAAAGATTGATAGATTATCAAAAACTTATTTTAGAAACATACTTAGGTAACATAAAAGTAATGAGAAAAACTGGCCTGTGACTCAGCTATGGATTGATTTGAGATCACCGCTGGTATTCTTCCACAGCCGACTTTAAAAAAACACAGTATCTTAACCTAATTTTGACATTGAGGTGAAACAACGTAAAGGAAATACTGAAATGCATACGCATATTATGTGCTATGCAAATTGGCAAATTTATGTATGATACTTAATACCTGCTTCAATTTTTGTTGTTCAAGTAACCATACTTTCCTCCCTGCTGCGGGGTAAGATAATATCCTCTCTATGAGGCGGGGAGCTCTAGTAATTGATTAAATGAATAAAAACATTAACAGATCTTCAAATCCACAGGTTTACTTTTAAGGGAATTCTTCGAAGTATCCGCATTAGCAGTTGCTGGAAAGCCCATTCAAAAAGTGAGGATTTACTCCTCTCACGGTGTCAATGTTTATGCCTTCGCGACGATATCCAAGGCAATACCAAAGGTGTACCTACCGATGTATGCTGGGTTATATGCGCTGGAATTAAGAAGAGTGGTGGAAACAGGAAGATATGTTGTTGTGGTAAGTATTTTTGTTGAGAATATCTACATATGTACATGAGTTTTTAATGCTATTTTTCGCCTTCGATCTAGCTAATCGGTATATTCTAACATGTAATATACGTAAACCTGTAATGTAACTTGCACATCGTAGTGTAAGAATTAGAGCAGTGCAAACGATGACTTTAGTAACCTACCCTAACCTAACCTTTTTTTTTTTACATGGGGAAATGCCTACGCATACCCGCCTCGCGGGGGCATGGACGGGTTATGTCGGACTCGCACCGACTAAAACCCCATGGTGTTCCACCCTCGTCGCATATTTGCAGGGCCACGGGAACGCTTTCGGACACTTCCGCGGCCCCACCTGCGCTGGCCGCCCCGTGGCGGCCCCTCCTCGGGAGAGGAACACTCCTCCCCCATCTCCTTCTCCGGTAAGGCGCACCAGAACACATGGCGCGCCCTCCTCCTCGGCCTCCAATTTCACATGCGCAACGGACGCCCCCGAGTCCGATGCGCGAAGGCCATGGGGCCAGGAAAAACTAGCACTCAGGAGCACCAGCCTTCCTGACCCCAGCGGCGGATCTGGTCTATGGCTCCGCCGCCAACCAAAAGTCGGCTGCGGAGGGTAGGGAGAGCGGCGCCTCGCAATACCGGCACTCCTCTCCCCCCGCAGCCCCACCACCACCGCATCAATGGTGCGGCCCCGTTTGAGTCGCGGAGGATAGGGCGAGTGGCGCATCGCCATACCAACACTCCTCTTCTTCCGCGACTCCACCTCGGCTGCAGCGGTAGAGGGTGCGGACTCCCCTCTCACCGCAGCCCCCCGACACATATCCGAAGTGGGCTCGCCAAGCCCACTCAGAGTGGCCACCTCGGGCCGGCCCTACACCACGGGCCAGCCAAGGGGTTCCTCTTTGATCACCGTGGGTGACCAAGCCACGGCTACTAAGCCCCCCCGCCACGACAAAGCGGGAACCCGTTCGGGGGGGACCCTTTTTTTTTAATAGGGTGATATGCCTACGCATACCCGCCTCGCGGGGGCAAGGACGGGTTATGTCGGACTCGCACCGACTAAAACCCCATGGTGTTCCACCCTCGTCGCATATTGGCAGGGCTACGGGAACGCTTTCGCACACTTCCGCGGCCCCACCTGCGCAGGCCGCCCCATGGCGGCCCCTCCTCGGGTGAGGACTACTCCTCCTCCATCTCCCTCTCAGGTAAGGCGCACCAGAACACATGGCGCGCTCGCCTCCTCGGCCTCAAATTTCATGTGCGCAACGGACGCCCCCGTGTCCGATGGACGAAGGCCATGGGGCCAGGAAAAACTAGCTCTCAGAAGTACCAGCCTTCCTGACCCCAGCGGCGGATCTGGTCTATGGCTCCACCGCTAACCAAGATTCGGCTGCGGAGGGTAGGGAGAGCGGCGCCTCGCAATACCAACACTCCTTCCCCCCCCCCCGCAGCCCCACCACCACCGCATCAACGGTGCGGCCCCGTTTGAGTCGCGGAGGATAGGGCGAGTGGCGCATCGCCATACCAACACTCCTCTTCCTCCGCGACTCCACCTCGGTTGCAGAGGTAGGAGTGGGGAGGACACCCCTCTCGCAGCAGCCCACCGACACACATCCGAAGTGGGCTCGTCAAGCCCACTCGGAGTGGCCACCTCGGGTTGGCCCTACACCTCGGGCCAGCCAAGGGGTTCCTCTTTGTTCACCGCGGTTGACCAAGCCGCGGCTACTAAGCCCCCCCCCCGCCACGACAAGGCGGGAACCCGTTCGGGGGGGTCGGGGGGGACCCTAACCTAACCTAACCTAACTTTTTTTACATGGGGAAATGCCTACGCATACCCGCCTCGCGGGGAAAGGACGAGTTATATCGGACTCGCACCGACGAAAACCCCATGGTGTTCCACCTTCGTCGCATATTGGCAGGGCCACGGGAGCGCTTTGGCATACATCCGCGGCCCCAAAAGCGCTGGCCGCGCCATAGCAGCCCCTTCTCGGGGTAAAAATTCTCCCCATTCTTCTACTCAGGCCAGGTGCATCTGGAGCACAAGACACGCCTTCCTCCAGGGCCTCCTACTCCACCTGCGTAATGGGCCCTTCCGAGTCCAAATTTGCGGAGGCCATGTGAGCAGGAAAATCGAGCGCTCTGTAGCACCCGCTCTCCCGATCCTGCGGCAGATCTGGTCTTTGGCTCCGCCGCCAACCAAGTTTCGGACACCACTATCGCATCAACAGTGCGGCCCCGTGAGAGTCGCGGAGGATAGGGCGGGTGGCACATCGCTATACCAACACTCCTCTTCCCCCGCGACTCCACCTTGGCTGCAGCGGTAGTGGGAGTAGGCATCCCTCTCGCCGCAGCTCACCGATAGGACATCCGAAGACCCTACACCACGGGCCATCCAAGGGGTTCCTCTTTGATCACCGCGGGTGACCATGCCACGGCTACTAAGCCCCCCCCCCCCCCCGTCACGACAAGTTAGGAACGCATTCGGGGCAGATCCTTTTTTTTCATGGGGAAATCCTCTTGGATACATTTGGCTGCGGGGGCAAACCGAAACCCTATCGGCTAAAACCTCACGATGTTCTTCATCAACATGTACGTGGGATCCCGGGATCTCCGTTTGGAACGAAACTGGGACTCCTCTTTCGCTTTGCTTTATTGGAAGCACGTCCCGGGGCAGTACTTACTGCCGCCAACACCCTCGCAGTGCTGTAATTATGTCTCAGGACCACTTCCGAGCCATCGTCCTCCTCCGGGGTTACGTTACTAAGCATTTGAGGCCCCGCTCTAAACGCATGTAACTCCAGAGGCACCGTTTCTCGTAGGGGAACACCATCTTCATGGGGAGGGCCGTGACGATGGCGTTGTCTCCGAGTGGTATCAGTTCTCCTTCGATCCCGCTCAGTAGCCTCCTTCTGGACAATTATGGACACACAGAAGGTAGCTATGGCACTTAAAGCCGACTCCCTACTCAGCATCACCGATACGCCTGCTGGTAGGGAGAGATCCCGACCGACCCGGCTCGCCAGGATCGTCCGCTCCCGCTCCCACGCTAGATATACCGCTAGCGAGATGGACGTGAAGTCCTGGTTCTGACCACCGCCGAGGAAGCAGTTTGCCGTCACTTCGCGTCCGATCTTGCGCAGATAATCACCGAAGCACCTGTGACCGGAATTATCTGTGTAAGTCTGTAGGGGAGTATTTCTATTCGTCGTTTCATCCAGACTTTGAATACCGGGAGGATTGCGTCAATAACGCTTTTGCGGTAATTACGCTCCTCGTTGAGTCGAGTGTGCCATATTGCCAAAGCATTCTGTTGCTTCTGCCATTTTATAGACCCAAGTGCCTCATCTGGCTCGCTGCCACGTCTCTGACGGAGAATGTTGCGTATTCGGTTGTACACCCTCGCATCCATATCCGCCAGTATATATAGAGGTGAAAAGCGAGCCAGGAATGTTGCCGCCTCAAATGATTGCGTGCGGTATTCTCACACGATCCGTATAGCCATCTTCCGCTGGACACTGTAGATTTTAGATTTACAGCGTCGGATGGCTAGCCTTTTTGCCCACACAGGTGCCCTGCATAAGGCTACGGACCGCACTACACCCGCGTAGAGACGGCGTATTTTCTACCTTGGTTTCCCTAGATTGGGAAGCAGTCTGTGCATAACACCCGCCACCCTCTCAATTCGGGGGACTAGGCACTTAAAATGCTCTTCAAAGCCCCAGCGACGACTGTCCAGGTGGCGCCCTAGGTACTTCATGTACCGCCCCAATCTGACTACAGACCCACCCACGTAGACGCACGAGTCGAGTGGTTCCCTGCTCCGAGGTAGTTGGGAAACCATAAGTTCTCGGTCTTATGAGGCACTATATCTAGATCCAACTCGTGGGTTTGGCGACGACGACTTACGTCCCAAGCTTAACAAGCTCCTTGGTCCCCTCGAAGTTAATTTCGCTGGCGACCACCAGTGTGTCGTCGGCATAGCACACGATATTTACGCCAGCAGGAAAGTACACACGCAGAACCACATCGTTCGCGAAGTTCCATAGTAACGGACTCAGCACTGAGCCCAGTAGAACCCCACGTTTGTTCTCCCTCCGATCTTCTTACCATCATGCCCCATGTACAGATTGTACCTATCACGCAAGTAGTCCCCGATTACGCCTTGTAGGTGGGCAGGCCCCTGGTAGTGTGCTAATGCCCTCATTATTGTATTCTAGGGTGGAGAGTTAAAGGCGTTGACAATATCAAGACTTATCGCCAACGCTACACTACCCTCGGATTCTGCTTGTTCCGACAAGGAGCGTATATGAATAATGGTATCTACAGTGGAACGCTCCTGTCGGAATCCAAATTGCCTATCAGCCAAATCGGGACCGACACGCGACAGATGGCTGTTGAGCCGAGAGGCAACTATCCTTTCGAACAATTTGCCAATCTTGTCTAACAGGCATATGGGACGGTACGCAGAGGGAGAATTATCGGCCCTGCCTTCCTTCTTTAAGAGGACCAACTTTGCTTCTTTTCATGCTGTGGGGAACTTGGCACTCTGCAGATAGCCAAAAAATAGCTAACTAGGCCTGTCCCCTAAGGCAGCTAGACTCAGCATCAAAGACCGACCAGGAATTCCGTCAGGCCCCGGTGCAGTGTTCCGAGCTCCCAAGCGGCCAGTGGCTCGGTCCAGCTCCTTAACGGTCACCTCCATCTCATTATGCCACACCAATGATGACGGTAGGTGACCTGAGAGACTTGATCGGTCCTCTGGGAAAAGCATGCTGATCACTCGTCCCAGTAGGTCCGGGTCGGTAATTTCCGTCAAGGGTGGCGACCAGGGCCGGACTTTTCCCAGTACCATCGTGTACGATCGCACCCAGGGATCTTCGATGAGTCTCTCTAGGAGCTCTTTCCAGGACTGAGACCTGGCATTAGATTTAGCAATTTGTAATGCCTTTGTAGCTGACACAATCACCCAACTCCTGTCGCAGCCGTGATCAACGATCACGGCTGCTTTCTCACTAGGGCTGACAGCGTCGTCAAGGTTCCTCAGTCGTACGTCGCGCATTTTCATTGGGCGACTACTTCGTACGATCAGACGGGTGAGGACCTCCTTTTGATCAGGGGGGGGCCTAACTCAACCTTTTTTTTACATGGGGAAATGTCTACAAATACCCGCCTCGCGGGGGCAAGGACGGGTTATGTCGGACTCGCACCGACTAAAACCCCATGGTGTTCCACCTTCCTCGCATGTTGGCAGGGCCACGGGAACGCTTTCGCACACATCCGCGGCTGCCCCATGGCGGCCTCTCCTCGAGAGAGGACTACTCCTCCCCATCTCCTTCTCAGGTATGGTGTACCAGAACACATGGCACGCCCTCCTCCTCGGCCTCCAATTTCACATGCTCAACAGATGCCCCCGTGTCCGATGCGCGAAGTCTATGGAGCCAGAAAAAACTAGCACTTAGAAGCACCAGCCTTGCTGACCCCAGCGGCTGATCTGGTCTATGACTCCGACGCCAACCAAGATTCGGCTGCGGAGGGTAAGGAGAGCGGCGCCTCGCAATACCGATACTTCTATCCCCTCACAGCCCCACCACCACTGCATCAATTAACGGTGCAGCCCCGTCAGAGTCACGGACGATAAGGCAAGTGGTGCATCGCCATATTAACACCCCTCTTCCTCCGCGACTCGACATCGGCTGCAGCGGTAGGGGGAGAGGACACCCCTCTCACAGCAGCCCACCGACACACATCCGAAGTGGGCTCGCCAAGCCCACTCGGAGTGGCCACCTCGGGCCAGCCCTACACCCCGGGCCAGCGAAGGGGTTCTTCTTTTTTCTCCGCAGGTGACCAAGCCACGGCTACTAAGTGCCCCCGCCACGACAAGGCGGGAACCGTTCAGGGGGGAATCCTAACCAACCTAACCTAATTAGATTTTTACGGTTCAGTTAGTTGATTTGGTAATGAGACGCTCTTATAGCTCGAATACCCGACAACCAATAGGGAAGAAAGAAAGAAGGAAGTGGTAGCCTCTTAATGGTGAGCGAAGTGTAAGGCGCCCTCCCACTAGATAAAATATGACATGTAGGAAACCGATGGAGGTAGGTAGGTAGCTTAGGAGCTTATTGTGTGGCATTCCTTGGAGGAAGCCTATGTTCAGGTGTGAACTTGTGAGGGGCTGTAATGATGATAGTACGAGGGTGGATTGAAAAGTACTCGGCCTTACCAAGAAAATAAACACATACTAAATCAGTTATATTTTTATTTTTTTACATAATCACCATCAAGTTCAATACACTTTTGCCACCTCCCCTTCCAAGCATTTAGACCGTTGAAAAAAAATGATTCTTCCTTAGAGTCAAAATATGCGTCTACAGCTGCTTTGACCTCGTCGTTTGTCGAAAATCTTTGACCTCCCAAGTGCTTTTTTAAGTTAGGGAACAGAAAGAAGTCTGATGGTGCCAGGTCAGGTGAATACGACGGATGCGGTAACAGTTCAAAGCCACAGTTGTGAATTTCAGCCATTGACTGTACTGACGTGTGAACACGGGCGTTATCTTGATGAAACAGGACTTTTCTTCTGAGCATTCCTCGACGTTTTTCTTTTATTTCCTCTCGTAAACGACGTAGTAAGGTGCAGTAGTAATCAGAGTTTATACTCTGACCCCTTTCAAGATAATCAATCATAATCACACCTTTCGAGTCCCAGAATACTGAAGCCATCACCTTATTTGCCGACAAAATCGACTTAGCCTTTTTAGGGGGTGGTGAACCAGGTCTTCTCCACTGTTTTGATTGTTGTTTTGTTTCCGGTGTACAGTAATGAACCCATGTTTTGTCTATAGTAACAAAACGATTCAAAAAATCATCTGCATCGGCTTCAAATAACTCCAAACAGTCGCGTGAAATAGTCAATCGCGTCCTTTTTTGTTCAACTGAAAGCAGTCGCGGAACCCACCTCGCAGACACCTTGTGGAAACCCAACTCGTTGACAATGATGTTTTGAGTTCGTTCATAAGAGATGCCTATAATCTCGGCTATCTCTCTAATTTTTAATCTGCGGTCTCCATTATTAAATCAAGTACTTTTTTAATATTTTCGTCAGTAGTTGACGTCGAAGGCCTTCCAGAGCGGGGTTCATCTTTCACACTCTCTCTACCACGCTTAAATTCTGCTATCAATTTTTTGACGGATGAATATGACAGAGCACAATCGCCTAATGTACTGACCATGTCATTATGGATGGCTTTTGATGATAGCCCCTTCTTATGGAGGTACTTAATGACGGCACGCTGCTCGATTTGCTCCATTCGCGGAAATTATGTCCGATTACTTTGTTAATAAATTTATAAAATCACAACTAATTATCGCACACGTTTCGAACTTCACACAATGAACTAGTCTGAACTGAACTAAATAATGTGGGTAGATTTGAATTTTAGAATTGAATGGATCTGTGTTAGGCCGAGTACTTTTCAATCCACCCTCGTATATATATATACTATTTTGATATGTATATATGCTACACCAGAACTCACGCACCTTCATCGTTGCTTCTTAACGCCGGTTTGAATAATTTATGCTTGGCCTAAACGAGATAGTTTTACCGCCATCTATTGAAATCATCCTTATGGCAATGCCATAGGTGCCTCTTACGACACCTACGGTACGAAATGGGGAGATGGACGCATTTAGCTCAATATAAATAAATTGAGTAGCTTATTAAGGTTTTTGTTACATTTGTGTTGGTGTTTGTTTAACTATTTTTTATTATTATTATTACTGCTATTATACTGTTTTTACTTCATCAGTTATTTAGTCAGGAAGTTGGCGTTGATTCACACTCTTGCCTTGGGAATCACGTATAGCCGTTGGTCCTGTGCCTGATCTCTCTCCAGTCGTGTCGGTTTACCGCCCAATTGGAATATTAAAGTGAGGGAGTAGAGAGTGTATCCTACGCTGATGACTTGTCTCAGTTCAGACAGGCCGCCGTTACCGAAATTCAGTCTGGAGGACACAATTGTTTTTTATAAGTTTTATATGAAGACGTATCGCAACATATCAAAACATTCGTTTTTTTTCAGCCAATTTACGTGAACTCTCCTGGTGAACAAGTGCAGTATCTAGAGATTGACGGATGCGGTGGACCACTGTGCGACCTCAACAAGTTTTATGCCATCACTTCTCCGTATCTGCTTGACGTTGACGAGAGGAATGAAAGGTGTAAAAATAACGAGAACGCTACATTCGAATCTAAAATATACGAATGATTAAATTGTGATAGGCTTAAGTTCTAATAAGTCCGTAACTTCTTGTTTTAGGATAAATTATCTATTTAATTAAATTGCGATAGACTTAAGTTGCTTATATTTTTGCTGTTCTACCTTCGTATTAGAGATGGATCGAAATGGAATCGGATTTGTCACGGAGGATGGTGCTGCTAATAAATGCTGCGTTGCAATCAGATTTTCGGTGTAGAAAAGTGCCGAGTTGTTGGATCTCGTTTGTCGAGAATGTGACGTACAGATTCCATTTTTTGATAGGTAGTAGTGACGGTGTAAGAATATCCACTACTCTATATCATCTGCTGGCTGTCGTAAGAGGCGAGAGAGGAAAACAAAACAGAAGATGGGCAGCAGCGTCTTCCTAATAACAACTACAGAAAAACTGTGGTTGCAAACCCGTCTGCTAAGTGTCAAGTTTTTACGTTTACGGGATTTTCTTGTCAAAACGTAATAAAGAGACACACACACACACACACACACACACACACACACACACACACACACACACACACACACACATACACACACATAAAAGTTCAAAGAAAGGAAAGTTTATTTTATATTCTCTATTTCCCATGTTGGTTTCATTTTTTCTTTTTTTATTTTGATCTAGTGTTAGTTTTTTTGTAATGGTTGTTTTTACGCATATTTTATTTTGTTTTATTTTTTTTGTATTTACGATTTTTTATCATATATAATTAGCCTGTACGTAGTTTATTTTTTAAGTATAAGTCAGGTAAATGGGGAGCCTACAACTTAGGACTCCCGCACAACACCTCAGGGAAGAGGGAGCGGCTGAAAACAGCTCTATATGAGATCTGTATCTATATTGTTATCTCCTTCTGTTTTAACCTGTATGTAACTGTGTGTCTTTAGAGCCAACAAACAATTATTATTATTAATAAGTGAGGCAGCTATGTTCACCGGTAAACTTGACAGACTGTAATGGATGGTATAAAATAAACGCTTATTTCTAGCATATTATATATTTATTTCCCTTCTTCCTTTTTAGGGTTCCGTACCTCAAAAGGAAAAAACGGAACCCTTATAGGATCACTTCGTTGTCCGTCTGTCTGTCTGTCTGTCTGTCAAGGCTGTTTTTCTCAGGAACGCGTGGAAGTATCAAGCTGAAATTCATATCAAATACTCAAGTCTACTATCCCTTGGAGCTGTGAAAAATCAAACTTCTAAGCCAACGCAATCAAAAGATACAACCGTTTATGCCGCAAATTTTCGACATTCGTAAGGGAATCAAAACCTACAGGGTACTTCCCGTGTACTCAGCGTCTTGAAATTTGGTACGAAGCAACATTTTATAGCACAGATAAAGGAAAAATTGCAAAAAGCATAAACTTTTTGTTACATCATATAATAAAAATGTTTTTAATAATTTTAAACTTATATACCTACGAATGTGTTTGGAACCCTCGGAGCGCGAGTTCCACTCGCATTTGTCCGGTGTTTTTAATTGTGTCTTAAAAAGTTCAAAATAACCTCCCTCCCTACGCGCGATATGTCACTGCCACCACTTGGTCTTATGCCACTTCAATTGGAAAAACTCACTACTGTTGAAAACACAATACTTGTTTTATCTATAAATTAGGTATTATCACTAGAAATAGACTCTGTGATGACAAATTGCTAAGTGAATAGAAGTTGAAAGGAAACAGTTGGGATGATGAGCAATAAGCGGTATTGTTTTAATTTAACAGTGGTAGAGCCAGGCGGCAGCTTTTGCTGTCGCATGGATGGGCCAGCTCGAACCGGGGTGGTACCATGACCTCACAGAATACCAGCGTGAAGTAGAGGCTTACCTCTGCGTTTCGCTTGGTGAGTGCAGGTGGCCGGAGGTTCTTTTTACTGGAAATGAGGCATTCCATCCTAGTACTCACGGGTGAAAACGCATCTGCATTTTGATCTGTGACGGAGGATAGATGTGGATGTCTCTGGACCGCAGCAACCACTTACCATCAGGTGGACTGTGTGCTCGTTTTTCACCCTTATCCTATAAAAAAAATTGAAATAGCAATGTTACTTATAGTCCACTTGATGGTAAGTGTATTCTGTAGCCCGTGAACACCTGCAGCAATAGTTAACAGAAAAATAAAGAAAACCAAAAACTTTTTTATTGAATATAGATTATAATTATAAATAAAACCGTTGGTTCCACATTTCAACGCTTAACTTCAAAATTAGCTTGCAGGCACATAATATCTAATCTTAAGACCAAATTTCAGCCTACTCAACTAGGCTTTGGCACTAAAAGTGGCTGGGAGGCGGCGGTACATTCAGTGCGTACATTTTTGACAAACTCTGATGCAGATGTTCTTGTGAAGGTTGACCTAAAGAATGCTTTTAACTCTATCGATAGGGTAACCTTGCTGAAAGAAGTGGCTAATAATATCCCTGAAATTTATTATTAAGTTTGGCAAGGTTATAGTCAAAATACTAACTTGTTTTACGAAAACCATGTTATCGATTCTGCTGTCAGTGTTCAGCAGGGTGACCCACTGGGTCCAGCACTATTCAGTTTGGAAATTCAACACATTATTTCAAATTTGAAATCCAAGCTGAATGTCTGGTACCTAGAAGACGGTACACTGGGAGGTAGAGCAGATGACGTCCTCAGTAATCTTACTCATATTTTTCAAAATTTTAAAAATATTAATCTTGAACCAAATAACAATAAATGTGAAATATTTTTTTATAATTATTTATCTACTTCTCATAGAGACACTTTAATTCAAAATGTAAATCATGTTTCTCCTGGAATAAAAACCGTCAGTACGGAACCAATATATCTGCTAGGTGCCCCGTTGTTTTTCGATAGTATTAAACCTGTTTAAAAAACAAAATTTGATCAGTTTTTAAACCACGCTGATAAATTGCATTAATTAAACCCCCACATAGCTCTTACTATTTTAAAATATTGTCTTCTTGTACCTAGATTTAGATACTTACACCGCTCGAGTCCAATCTGGAATTATTCGAATATTTTACACGATATTGATAATAATCTTAAAATAGCGATAGAAACAAAATCTAAATTTAACTTTAAATACAATCGCCTGGACTCAAGCTACTTTACCTATAAAATTTCGTGGTATTGGTGTGAGAAATATTTCTAGCGTTGCATTGCCTGCTTTCCTTGCTTGCCACCTTGCCTCTGAATACTAAAATGGAATGCATCACAGCCCTTTAGTTTACTAAGGTGGTTATGGAATGCCAGAGATCAATATATCTAGTACGACATCATGAATGCCGTTCTCGATTTTTCCTCTGTATTAGTCTGATAATAGTATTTTTAATCCATTTGTTATCATATCCTTTAAATCGAAAGAAAAGCTTGCAACTAATGGTGTAGTGTCATCGAAACGTGTGACAAAAGCAGGTGTTCCTCAGGTATCGATGCTTGGTCGTTTTTGTACTTAGTATGCATAATTGATCTTCCTCATTATTGTATCAAATTAAAAGAAACAAATTCGCACTGGAATAACCCATCCCAGTCTCTTTCACGCTTGGCCAATACGCTAGAGATTCATAATTTAGGTTCTGATATATTGTTTAAAACTGACAATTAAAAATATGTTAATAGGATATTTTATTGGTTTTATTAGAAGTTGTGACATGGCATTTAAAAAAAAGCCCCGGAATTTTTTCCTTTTTCTCTGAGAACCTTGAAATACCCTTAATTAATTACATCATGATGACCGTGAGCGTTTCATTTGATTTTGATGAAAAAAAAATTAAATCATTGACTTTGAAAATAAATTAATTTCGTGTTATAAATTATTTATTATTTCCTTATTTTTTGTTATTTCTGGCTTTATTATTTTACCAGGTAGTGTCAACTACAGGGAAAAAAATATAATGTTAACCAAAATAAATCAATTACACAAAGTATAAATTCGATATAGGCTGCACGGTACATTTTCTCCTTTGTCTATCAAGGGCTAGGTTGGCCTTTAAATTTTAAAAATCAATAAAACTTATAAAAGTTGAAAATTATTTTAGTAACAAACTATGCGTAATAGGCTATTGATATGAAATAGGGAACCACTTGAGGCAATTCTGAAGCTAATAAAAAAACTCGGTCTCGACCACGTGACCACATACAAAATCAACATCCGTACGTCCGCGTAAAGTTTTTTTTTTAAATATTTAAAAATAATTTTTAGGAAATATAAGATGGATTAATTACAGTGTTTTCTTGATACGGGGCTACGCATATTATCTTATAATTGCAATATCGTTATGATAGAGGCATTTTAATAACACTAAATTGCATGACCTTAACGTATCGAGATTAAAGCAATACCTAATAACGCTTCGCGTTATGAGCATAGCCCTCCGCTATAAATTAACACAAAGTTTGGTCCAGAGATACCTGCATCCATCGATTACCTTAGTGTATTATAAGGACGACATTCCATCTAGTGGGGATTGCACAAAACCATACTTTTTCGTATACGGCTGCTAATCCAGAACATATTTACAGTTAAATAATAACATTTATAAGCATATTAGTATGTGGAGAACGCAGCCGATGTACATCTGAAGCCAAATTTAAACAAAGAAGGCTACAGTTGCGTTGCCAATTTTGACGACTAAGATGGAATGCGCCGCAGCCTGTGATTATACCAAGAGGGTTATTTAGCGCCAGAGATCAAGAGATCTAATGCAGCATCATTAATGTCGCCCTTGATTTTATATAAGTCTTATTATGTCGCCCTTGATTTTATATAAGTCTTATTATTTATTAGTATCTTGTCATCATATTTCTCCAAACGAGAGAAAAGTTTGAAACCAATGTTGTGTGACTAAAGTAGGTGTCCCCCAGGTATCGATGCTTGGCTCTTTTTTGCTCTTTATATACATAATTGATTTTGCTTTTAACATGCAAAAATATCTGAAATATTTCTGATTGTTGATAAAACCTCATTATACTAAATATAAGTTAAAAGAAACAATCTCGCACTAGAATTGTTCACCCAAACATTGTTAACAAAATGTTTAAAGCCAACAACTTGCTTTAAAATGCAGATTATCAACATGTTTACAATTTTCATTATCTAATTCACAACAGAACTTCCAAACTATAATGTCTAATTTTGCTTTTTTTGTCTAACTGGTTTATTACAGGGGTATTCTGTGAGAGTGTGATCCCACCCCGGTTGAGCCGACCCATTCGTGCTACAATTATGCTACTAATATAGCTGCAGCACGGCTCTACCACGTATAAAACCATGAATAACAAAAGGAGAAATAATGAAATGCTTAAGCTCAAACTTCACAATGTTACATTATGTTCATGAAACTGCAGGGGTTATCGAACTAACAGTCCACATGATAATAAGTGGTAACTGCTGGTTATGGACATCTGCAGCCAACTCCATACAAAGAAGGCTAACGAAGGCTCACGAATATGATAGAATACCTCACAGCCTGTAATTATACTGGGACCACGTGTGAAGCACCAGCTTTCAAATGATGAAATAAATAAATAGTATAATAGTAATAAATACACCCAGTAAAAAGTTATGAGGTAACACACATAAAAAAAACAGTCGAATTGAGTACGGTCTCCTTTTAGGAGTCGGTAAAAAATTTTAAAACTGCGACTACCAACCCGCTTACAAAGCATGGAGACTACGGCAAAAATAGAACAGTCTATAAGGAGTTTAGTTTACATCTGTTGCCTCCTACGAGAGCCACGGTTTTTTTTTATAGGATATGGGTGACAAACGAGCACTCAGTCCACCTGATGGTAAGTGGTTGCTGCGGCCCATAGACATCTACATCTATCCTCGTTTGCGAATCAAAATGCAGATGCGTTGTCACCCGTGAGGACTAAGATGGAATGCCTCATTTCCAGTAAAAAGGGCCTCCGGCCACCTGCACTCAACCAGCGAAACGCAGAGGTAAACCTCTACTTCACGCTGGTATTCTGTAAGGTCGTAGTACCACCCTGGTTCGAGCCGGCCCATCCGTGCGACAGCAAAAGCTGTCGCGTGGCTCTACACTGTTGTGAGTTGTGAATATTCTTATACCGTCACTACACAGTGAGGACCAAGATGGAATGCCTCATTTCCAGTATAAGTTTAGTACCTCTTGAATAGGTTAATATTATGTGCAAGTCGCACTTGTGCAGGTGATAGTGTATTTGTGAGCATGTGTGCAATAATCTATGGTGATGGAGGAAATTAGATGATGGATTTTCGTACGCCGCCATCATACAGCTTAACTAACACAAGTTGCTCGAATATCACAATATTACGAATAGTGATTATGCCCTGGCTACTAGGGATCTATAGAAAATTATAATTTAAATACCCAGATAACAGAACAACCAGACCAGAAACTATGCTTCAACTTTTCACACACACCTATTTTCTTTGATTTTAAACAGCCCGTAAACGTTCACTGCTGGACGAACACATATTACGCATATAAAACCTTGTTGTTGATTTCATGTGATTTATGTTGCATGAGTGCGCGAGTGCACATTTTTACAATAAGTTGGGCATAGTTGAATTCGGTTTGGCATCACTTGAAATAGAAATGTAGGCAGCGCTCCGTCTATTTTTATTTGTTTGCCTGTGTTTTTTTTATAGAAGATATTTTGATGGTAATTGTGTAGTATGGCCCATAGACATATACAAATTTCAACAATTAAGAATCAAAATGCAATGCCCCCGCCAAGTCGAGCAAACAAGCGGCACGGCCGTACCATCCTTTTCTCGAAGCAGATCAGGCCAATTTCGAAACCCTATAACTTCGTTGTGGATATAACTAGAAGCCTGAATTTCAGTAACCAAGCACTCATTGTATAAACACGGTATATTCTAAATTTCATTCAATTTGAACCAGTAATTTAAGAGTTATAACTAGTCAAAGTTTGTTAATTTTGTCACTCACTGACTGACCGATCATCAAAACTCTAAGGCACTTCTAGCAGACGAAGAAGCTTCAAATTTAGAATACAACTAGTGTTTAGTAAGGATCGGATCGGATTTACAATCCAGGAAAAATTAAAATATTTTGTAATTTTGGTCCAGTTTTCTAGATACACTAACTGTATAAATAACTTTGTAATCGTATATAAATATATAGGATTACAAAGTTACATTTGCAGTGAATAAATCAGTGTACCTGTATATGTATAATATAATGGAATAATAGATGTAGATAGGTACCTAGATACAATTACGTTCAAAGGAAATTTGTAAAATGGTTAACGTAATGAAAAATCAAGAATGGGACATGTCTTATGAAGTTGTACCAAAATCCCGCAAAGTACTAATTAGACTAAATTGCACGAAAATCCGTAGTTGGTATTCAAGAAGTAGATGGTACCGGAAAGGAAAAAAAAGTAGGACTATCTAGAAAAAGAGATGGGATGCTATCAAAAACATAACTTGTAAAAAAAAACCAAGTCTCGCAACTCAGTTCTTCTACCGTAAATAGTTGTGAAATCCATGTAATACCAAGTCGGTTAATTCATTCAGTCCCTACTTAACAGTCCTTCTGTCTCAAGTTATTACGTAATTAGCTAACCTAACAACATCTTATAGTGACCATATCAATATTAAAAATCTTTAATGTTTTAAATACATATATTGACTTGGCAATCGCACTAAAAATTTTAATGTAATATATTATGTATTACTTGTGAGATACATTGTTTTCATGCGATAACCAAATCAATATATTTATTTAAAACATTAAAGATTTTTAATATTGATATGGTCACAATAAGATGTTGTTAGGTTAGCTAATTACGTAATAACTTGAGACAGAAACATACACTTTACAAGTTATGTTTTGATGGCATTTCAAATTTCGCGAAGACTTGCCGCCAAGCGACTTCTTTAATAACTTCTCAATGGATTTGTCATATTTGCACAGTTAATGTAACTTTGTTATAGCGTCAGCTGAAAATAAATATGACGAACCATAGATTAATAATAGGTCATCGCGCGCTCTGACGGATTATGATCAAAATTTAATAAAACATTTAGTACGTCCGCATCACATGTCACATGCAACGCGACTGTCTCGGGTACGCCGATTTCGGCGAAGTATTTGTTGCCGCATTTTACAACAACGCCGTCAGTATCTAGTCTGAGCGCGCTCAGACCTATCAATAATCTAAGATGACGAACATAAACTTTCAAAAATTTTCGACCAGTATCACATTCTCTACGACCCATCCTAAAAAATTATAATACTTTTAGTAAGGCTGACAAACGAGCACGCAGTCCATCTGATGGTATGAAGTATATGGTGTGGTCATAGACATCTACATCGATTCTTGATTAGGAATCAAAATGTCTACAATTTGTGTCTTATTATCTTGTATCGAAGGCGTTCTCGTCCACGAGTACTAACATCAAATGCATCCATTCTCGTAAAAGGGCCTCCGGTTCTCTACAATTTTTTTTATATTATTCTAAGCAGCGCTAAACTACAATCCCGCCTGATTGTAAGTGGTGATGTAGCCTAAGATGATGAAGCGCACTGACTTAACAAAAACCCATTCACTCTTGCCTTGAAGACGCCCACATTATACTCAGATGGAAACACAGGTCCAGGCAACTTATTCCACTCCTTTGTTGTACGCATGATGAACGATGAAACAAACCGTTTGGTTCGAATGCGTAGTAAGTCAACAACCAAGGGGTGGAGACTGGCCGATTGTCTGGTTGTCCGATGGTAGAACGGAGTGGGAGGTATTAAATTATACAATCACCATACGACACAGTAGCACCGTAGCGCTAAGCTGCTATTTCAAGCTAGTATTCTGTTATAGCGTGTTCCATTTCTTTTGTTAAAAATATCGTTAAAAAGGCGGTTTGAAAATTGACTAATGATATATTTAGATCACCAGCAATGTTAAAAACATGACAAATATTACTTATTTGCTTAATATTTATTATCAGGCGTTTCTTTGCGGAAAACTTTCAAGTTGTGAAAACAATCCGTACGTGGTAAAGCCACGCTGCAGCTATATGATGGTTGTAGCACGAATGGTTTGACTCAACCGGGAAAAGACGACGCTCTTAAAGAATATAAGCTTAAAATAGCAGCTTAATGCTGCTGTCTTTCGTATCATGAGTGTAGAGAACCTGAGACCCTTTTTTACTGGAAACGAGGCATTTCATCGTAGTTGCCATGGATGACAACGCATCTGCATTTTGATTCTTAATTGAAGGTAAATGTAGTTGGCTATGGGCCACAGCACTCACTTACGATCAGGTGGACTGTGTACTCGTTTGTCAACCCCATTCTATGTGAAAAAATTAGCTAGTTGGCAGAGAGTCTCCAGGTTTTTCAGTAGTATGGATATGAAAAGAGCGCACAGTCCATCTGATGGTAAGTTGGTGTTGTGGCTCGTATAAGTAAATACGAGTACCTTCATCTTTTCTCGATTAAGAACTAAAATGAAGATGCGTTGTCATTCCTTACGACTAAAATGGAATGCTTTGTTTCCAGTAATAAGGGTCTCTGGTGTTTTGTACTCACCATACGAAACACAGCATCGTTATATTGGTTATTTGTATCGATGGTACTCTGTTCGAGCTTAGTTCTACTTCGTTCAATTCCGCTCTATCGTACTGCAGTCATAAACCGCTGTACATTTTGGTATATAATCAGTACAGCGTGGCCTTGATATAATTCTCTACCAACGTAAAATACTGACATCGTATTCCGAGAATAGAAATATCAAATTCGTATTCAAATTCATTCATTTGCTTGCAAAATATGGGTTAGAATAGTTCTTAATGATTTCAACAACAATACACAATCTACTTTTTGATGAGCAAAATAACTTAATACAAGACATGTTTAATAATTATGATGGAAAGTTCGTTAACACAAGATATTCTCATTTGTATTATCAACATCATTGAAAATTAAATAATAAATATATGTAAATAAAATTATAATATCATAAAACTAAGAGATGTGGTAAAATAAAATGTTGTAGGTCTTTTCAATATACTATATAGTTTAAATTTAACCGTGTTATTGATTCAAGGCTCTTAACATTTCTCATAATGTACGAGTATATCGGTAAATAGATACAGGCGAGATATCCTTAGAATAGAGAATGTAGTCCGGGCCTAAGAGATCCACTACCCTTCTCTAAAAATAATATTGTAAATAAAACCCACATTATCTTAATTTGTTTAGGTTTTGTGGGAAAACACAGGTCGCTTTTCAGAAATTTATTAAGTAATCATAAAGGCAATAAATAATAGCTAGAAGTTTTCTCAGCGGCTAACTTATATAAAATATTTGATTTATTACTTCTCAGATAATTTCACTGACGTAAACAACATATTGTACCGACAACGTACCAACCCGCAAGAAAATTCACTATCTAATATCACCATTAAATCTTCCATATAACTTCGCAGTTCGTTTAAATTATCTATGCTTGAGGTTTGGAGCCGCAGGTGCTTCACGCTGCACGGACACGAGCTTTGTTTAACCAACATACACGTACTCGTAGTTCTAAATTTGACTAGTGAATATTATCCTTTCACCTGAAATTTAATTAAAACTATAATTAACAAATTTTATGAAATGAGCTTCGCTTTTACTTACAGTATTGAAAATTTTAAACTCAGTTTTCACACACTTCCGGACGCCTGAATAATCCAAAATTTTGCAGACGTATGACGAAAATACAATAATTTTGTAACTATGACTTAGCAATATTATCAATCCCGTGCTATGACCTAGTTTTCTTATGAGAATGGATGAAAAATACAATAATTTTGTAACTATGACTTAGCAATATTATCAATCCTGTGCTATGAGAATGGATGCTATTTATGTGATAGAGCATTATTTACATCGTCATAATTAATTAACTGCCATTTGAGTTTGAAAATTAAAGAGCTATCCTCAGCAAATGATACTATATCATTATTGTCCCCTACAAGATAAGGTAAGTCATTAATATAGATTAAAAACAGGAATAAGCCAAGAATCAAGCCTTGAGGAACGCCCATTGACACTACTGATTCGGAGGAACATTTACCATTTGTCACGACTTTTTGAGTTCTGTTACTTAAATATAAAGTAATAAGTCTAAGCGCTAAATTTTTTACACCTAATGTTGTAGTTACCTGATTAATGTCTCATGATGAACGCAATCGAAAGCCTTGGAAAGATCACGGAAAATACCTGAGGCATCTCGTGAATTCTCCCAGGCATTAAAAATATATTTCATAAGCCACCACCTCTCCACCAATCCACGACGATAGTTTTCCATTTCTGAAGACTTGATAGATTGTTTTTAAAAACACCCACGCTAAAAAGTGGGTGAAGACTCTTATGTCAATATAGATACATATATAACATAATGCAAATTTTAATTAAAAATTTTTTCGTAGAAAAATTCGATTTTCCGCCATATTTTTTGCTATTTCTGTCAGATCTATTCCAAATCTGCCAAATTCCTTTGAGCACGTACTCGTCCGTGCCTGTAATATTACGGCTTCTCAAAGAGCCCATTTGGAAACGTATTCCGATAATATTGAAAGGCAATATCTGTCGTTTTCGTACATTTCTAAAAATGTTTACTTTCATATTTTAAAACATGAAATGTTAAATTTTTATCGTATACCGAAGCCTTAGGTCAGGATCCACTCTACTTTAGTAAGAAACTAGCGATTTTATAAATACTCTCATACTAACAAAGAAGAATACGGAACGAGGTGCGTAAACCATGTTTAACTTTATGACACGCACTTATGCACAAATCTATCTTATTTATTCTTTTTTTCTTACTACTGAACGCATACATATGCATCTTAAACCATATTGTTGTTTTCAAATTAATTTAGATGTGTTATGTGTCCTCACAATAAATTAGGTATGGCTTTTGCGTCACTTGAAATGTACGCAGCGTTTCGTCTGTTTTTCTTCATTGGTCTGAGTAAATACTATACAGTAGTACTGTTTGTGATCTAAATTCATCCAAATGTATTGAGGTCCATACAAAAGAGTATGTTTAGTACAAACAAATGGTTGCATAATTTTTTTTCTACGCGGGGAATGTAAAGGGGTCTTAGTTCTTACAGGCATTTATAAAATAGGGACAAAATAATGTGAGACTCTGATGCCTAACCAAGGCGATCTACCAGTATTTCAGGTCATCAGGTCTCCCTCCCAGTTGTGTGCGTGTGTGTGCGTGTGTGTGTGTGTGTGTGTGTGTGTGTGTGTGTGTGTGTGTGTGTGTGTGTGAGTGTGTGCGCGTGTGTGTGCGTGTGCGTGTATGTGTATGTGCGTGTGCGTGCGTCTCTCTCTCTCTCTCTCTCTGTTTGCGTGTGTATGTGTGTGTGTGTGTGTGTGTGTGTGTGTGTACGTGTCTTTTTGTGTGTGTGAGCGCGTGCGTGTCTCTCTCTCTCTCTCTCTGTGTGTGTGTGCGTGCGTGTCTGTGTGTATGTGAATGTGCGAGTGCGTGTAGGTGTGCGTGTGCGTGCGTGTGCACGTGCGTGTGCGTGTGTGTGTGTGGGTGTGTGTATGTGTATGTGTTTTTGAGTGTGTTTGTGTGTGAGTGTGTGTGGGTGGCTGCGTTTGTGTATGTATGCGTCTATGCGCGTGTAAGCGTTTGCGCGTGTGCGCGTGTATGTGTACGCGTGTGCGTGTGCACGTGTGCGTGTGCGCATGTGCGTGTGCGTGTGCGTGTGTGTGTGCGTCCTTAAGTAACCATTCATGGATACATTTTTTAGCCTTAATTTAAGGTAGGGCGTAGATATTAAGTTCCTTGTTAATTTTGTTATATAGATATCCACCGAGATAGCAATAACTTCTCCTATAAAAAAATAGGTACAATGGTTATAATGAGAAGTACACACCTCGTCTTTGCATCTCATGTGCTGTTTTGGTTGTATTTTATATGACCATGTGTTTTTAGTACTGTGTATATAATGAGCAGTTACCGGTTACCGGACTGTAAGTACTTTGGAAATTTTACTAAGTTGCCTGGTTGACAGTAAAGAACACCAAGATTTTTAGATGAGTTACTTAACTGTAACCTTTATGATCTTTCGAGTGGAACAAGCGATAATTTGTTAGCCCTGCCCCAGCACGTTACACAATATATTATTAGAGATTAGCATAGAGCAAAATAAACAATTTAATAATGTTAGAATCTGCTGCGCAACAGAGTCTTTTAAAAATATAAGTTAATTTGCGTATCCTATTGGAAAGTGTATGCATATGCTCATGAAAAATTAAGTTAGCATCCAACAAAATGCCAAAATATTTCATTGAATTCACTTTTTACACAGGTATGAATGAACATGTTAGGCGATAAGAAAATTTGCAAGAATGGACAGTAATAACATGATCTGTGCAGTTTGCATATTTATTATTATGTTTAGTGAAGGACAAGTACTTTGTTTTATCCACGTTGAGGATTAAAACATTATCGTGAAGCCATTTGGACATATTATTTAAACCAATCTTAGCGGAGTTAAACACATCTTGTCATGAATTACCATTAAATAACAGTTCTTTGACATCTGTAAACGTAACTATTTTTCCGTTCACTTTTGCAGAGATCATTATTATAAAGAAGAAACAAGATGTAGCCAAGAATACTTCTTTGAGAATACCATAGCATATGGGGAGCTCATAACTAACGTGTTTTTGAATTTGTACGAACTGTGTTCTACCCGTAAGGTTATCCCTGAAAAGCTGCAGTGGTACACCCCCTATAGCAAGTTTCTCCATTTTATGCAACAATATGCGAGAAGATTTGGCTAAATCTAAAAAATCCTATTGTTTTCTTTCTTTTTCTCAAGGCATTTCACAACAAATTCATTTAGTTCATGAGCAGCATCAGCTGTCGATTTAACAGCGCGAAATTGAAATTGATTTGGTGAAAGTATGGAATTATATTCAAGAAAAATTTTCTACCTATATTCATCACGCCTTGTAGTATTTTAGATAATGACGGTAATATAGATATTGGTTTATAGTTGCTTACACGGTCTTGGTCTACATTCTTGTTACCAGGATGAATGAGGGATTTTTTAAATGCTGTCGGGAAAATACCAGGTTTCATACGTAAGAAAGTGGAAGCACAATATATTTTTTTTTGTTTTAGGTAACCACCGGATATTTTGTCCCAGCCACTACTAAGTATATTTATTGGGAATGCTGTTTTAGCTTCACCAGTAACCAAAAGAACCATGGAATGGACTAAGCTATGATTGGTAGGAGAAAGTTCCAAATCAGAGTTCTTAAAAGTTTGCTCAGGAAATTGTCTACCAATATTAGTAAAATACGTGTTGATATTATTAACTGACTCCTTTGGTGTTACGCTGATAACAGTTGAATAGAAGATGCTTAAAAGCAGCTGGTGACGCGTGGTTCAAAATTGGAATGAAGTGGACTGTAATAGGAAGTTGGAATTGGATTTCGTTGAAATTTGCAACCGACACATAAACCTGGAGGATGCCGTCAGCTTCTCTTCGTACTTGAGGTTGTACTCGCGTGGTAGATAGACTCTTAGTTTTCTTGAGCGATTTACACTTATTTTATACAATTCACGGCCATGATTTTATGCGTATGATAATTAAAATAGATATACGAGTAGCGAGCGTGACACAATATGTTTCCGCGTGCGGGCGTGTTTTTTACTTAGACTTCTTCTTCTACCCGGTTGTCGGTCGCAAGAAAGAATGAATGGAATGAATGAATGGTATTATAGAGGAAATCTAATTCGTCAATAAGATTGACCAAAAACGCGGAATATTTTAATTTGAGAAGTGGCGGTAACATTTCCCCCGCCCTTAAAGGGTCGCCTTTAAAAGGATAATTATAACATGATGCGATAAATACAATTTATACTAACTAACACTTAGCGAATATAAATATGTATATATTATAATACATAGATGTAAGGAAGATGTGAGCGACGTAGAGTTTATTATTGCGTAGGCAACGGACACAAGCGCACCACTGGTTGCACGGGTGTAACCCTTGCCGTTTTTACTGTAGCGACACGAACTATACCGTCCTTAGACGGGTGAACCTTTATGATCACTCCCAAAGGCCAGGAGAGGGTCAGTGCGTTAACATTTATAATTATGACAACGGTTCCCACCTATACCGTCCTGTATAGTCCGTTTCTGCCGCGCCTGCAGTTGATGCAGATATTCAGTTCTCCAACGACGCCAAAACGACTGCACTAATTTATCTAAGAGTGCGTGTCGTTGAAGTAAATTAATTGGCGAAGATTCCACATCAGGTGCAGGTAGAGGGCGTAATGGTAACGTATTCAAAAAACTGTGCGGGTGTTAAATCCGTCGGTTCAGCTGGATCGGGGTTAAGCACAGTGAGAGGACGAGAGTTTAATTTAATTTAATTTAGTTTATTTTAAAACAGTGTACATGCTGGCTTATA
The DNA here is from genome assembly GCA_033319125.1 of Parnassius glacialis. Taxonomy (NCBI): domain Eukaryota; kingdom Metazoa; phylum Arthropoda; class Insecta; order Lepidoptera; family Papilionidae; genus Parnassius; species Parnassius glacialis. The sequence goes on along the minus strand of JAVANC010000024.1, from coordinate 6,373,256 downwards.
GTATGCCCAAAACGCCAGCATACTAATTTACAAATTACACTTTTAAATAATAAGTAATTGATTATGAATCTTACATGTCCAAATAAAATTAAAAATAAAAATACATGCCAAATAGATTAAAAAATACATGTCAAATAGATTACATGTCAAATAGAGTAAGCAAAATATAATTGTCAAATTAACTAACCTAAGATTAAATTAATATATTACAATATGTCAAAACTGGATGTAAAAAATATAAGGGCTTTATTACATAGTTGCCAAAAGCTATCAGCAAATAAGTCAGTCTCATAATCATGTGCGAGCATATCTCCAATAAGTCGTATAGCGCGAGTAGTGGGCGCGTGAGCGCCGCACTTGGTGCGCGCCGGCGGCAGCCACAGAAGACGCGGCCGCTGGCGCGGTGCCACCGTCCCCTCCACATCATAGCCCAGCCGTGTCGGAGCCAATAACCCCACTCTGCTTAATATCGTCGGGCTACCTATTTTATTATGGATGATTGCTAGGTAGAATGTTATCAACTGCATAATCCGCCTAAGTGAGTGTTTAAGAGTGTCCAAACCCACCATACCAGTAACAAATAAGGACGGATATAGATACCAACAAGTTGCCTTCAATCTTTCAAAGGTGGTAACTTTATAGAGACATATTTTTATGTTGTTATATAAAACATCATGTAGGTCAGACAGTCTACAGCCCCGCAATGAAGGGACCCGACTTGGGCAAAGCTACTTAGGTTGTGAGTCAAACCAAGACGCAGGGAGCTCCATTGAGAATAGCGACCCGCCAAACAATATTTCTCGGGAAAACGTCGCCGAGTACCAGAACAAACTTGTGTTTGAAGTCGAGTCTTTGCTGAACAAAGTCTCGGATTGGGCTGACTAAATCTAGTCCAGTTTAATCCTCAGAAGTCACAAGTTTGCGCGTTTATCGCTAAAAAGAACCTCTTTGTTGTATCTCCTCAGTTTCAAGGCACTCCCCTTCTTGCTTTAGCCAGGATCGGAATCCTCGGAGTCGACATATCGAGTGACGTGCAGTTTCGTGGTTACTTGAAGAGAAGGCCAAATTGGCCTCTAAAAAGCTTGGCGTGCTCAGCAGAGCGAGACAGTATTTCATGCCGGCACAGCGCCTGCAACTTTACAAGGCGCAGGTTCGGCTTCACATGGAATACTGTTCCCATATCTGGGCAGGGGCTCCGCAGTGCCAGCTCCTTCTACTTGACCGCATCCAGCGCAGAGCGGCTCGAATCGTCGACGATCGAGTTCTTTCCAATCGGCTCGATTCATTGACACTGCGAAGAGATTTTGCATCCCTTTGCATTTTCTTTCGCATCTACCACGGGGAGTGCTCTGAGGAATTGTTCAGATTAATCCCAGCCGCCAAATTTCACGAACGCACATCGCGATAGAACTCCCGATACCAAACACACCATCTCGATAATTGGCGGTCCACCACTGTGCGATTTAGAAGATGTTTCCTTCCTCACACGACTTCCTTGTGAATCGATTACCATCAGCGATTTTTCCGGACAGATACGACTTAGGGACCTTCAAAAACAGAGCCTACTCCTTTTTAAAAGGCCTGCAACGCATCTGCAATGCCCTCCCTGGTGTTGCAGTTGTTCATGGGCGGCGGTAGTCACTTACCATCAGTTGTCCCGCATGCTCGTTTGACCCCTCTCCTTTAAAAAAAAAGTAATGTGCCGAGATTACTTGATGGTAAATCGGGTAACCAGTGACTAGTTTCCTTTGTCGAAACAGCTAGAAGGCGTGCCTTATCTTTGTCACTATGGAAATTATGAAACAAATCTTTCTGCACGCCCTCTACCAGCGGAATAACCCACTGTTTTTGTTAGTTAACTTCCAGTGGAACATTTTCACCTGGAGAGAGCGTTTGCCATGTCTACCTTGCCTCCATAGCGAAGCACATGTCTTCTTTATTATTTAAAATTATGTTACATAAGTCATTGAGACTATGCACGGAAGCAAGGAAAGCAGGCAAAGCAACGCTAGAAAGATTTCTCACACCAATTCCACCAAATTAAATAGGTGAAGTAGCTTGAGTCCAGGCTGTTGTATTTAAAGTTAAAAAAAAATCTATAGCTATTTTAAGATTATTATGAATATCTTTTAAAATATTCGAACATTTCCTGTCCATTTTCCTGGTTTCGAACGGAGTAAGTATGTTAATCTAGGTACAAGAAGACAATATTTTAAAATAGTAAGAGCTATGTGGGGGTTTAATTTATACAATTTATGAACGTGGTTTAAAAACTGATCAAATTTTGTTTTTTAAACAGGTTTAATACTTTTGAAAACCAACGGGGCACATAGCAGGTATATTGATTCCGTACTGACAGTTTTTATTTCTGGAGAAACATGATTGAAATTTTGAATAAAAGTGTCTATGAGAAGTAGATAAATGATTTGAAAAAAAAATTTCACATTTATTGCTATTTGGTTCAAGGCCAATATTTTTAAAATTTCGAAAAATATGAGTAAGATCACTAAAGACGTCATCTGCTCTACCTCCCAGTGTACCGTCGTCCAGGTACCAGACATTCAGCTTGGATTTCAAATTTGAAATAATGGGTTGAATTCCCAAACTGAATAGTGCTGGACCCAGTGGGTCACCCTGCTGAACACCGACAGCAGAATCGATAACACGGTTTTCGTAAAACAAGTTAGTATTTTGACTATAACATGCCAAACGTAATGATAAATTTCGGGGGTATTATTAGCTACTTCTTTCAGCAAGGTTACCCTATCGATAGTGTTAAAAGCATTCCTTTGGTCAACCTTCACAAGATCTGCATCAGAGTTTGGCAAAAATGTCCGCACTGAAGATACCGCCACCTCACAGCCACCTCTAGTGCCAAAGCCTAGTTGAGTAGGCTGAAATTTGGTCTTAAGATTAGAGATTATGTGCCTGCAAGCTAATTTTGAAGTTAAGCGTTGAAATGTGGAACTAACGGTTTTATTTATAATTTTAAGCTATATTAAATAAAAAAGCTTTTGTTTTTCTTTCTGTTTCTGTTAAAATTTGCTGCAGGTGTTCATGGGCTAGAGTATACACTTACCATCAAGTGGACTATAAGTAACATTGCTATTTCAATTTTATTAAAACAATACCGCTTATTTCTCATCATCCCAACTTTTTCCTTTCAACTTCTATTCACTTAGCAATTTGCCATCACAGAGTCTATTTCTAGTGATAATACCTCATTTAGAGATAAAACAAGTATTGTGTTATCAACAGTAGTGAGTTTTTCCAATTGTAGTGGTGTTGAGTTGGTGGCATACGATCAAGTGGTGGCAGTGACATATCGCGCGCAGGGAGGGCAGTTCTTTTGAACTATTTAAGACACAATTAAAAAAACCGGACAAGTGCGAGTCAGACTCGCACACCGAGGTTTCCGAACAAATCCGTAGGTATATGAGTTTAAAATTATTTAAACATTTTTATTATATGATGTAACTAAAAAGTTATGTTTTTTGCAATTTTTCCTTTATCTGTGCTATAAAATGTTGCTTCGTGCCAAATTTCAAGATCCTGAGTACACGGGACGTACCCTGTAGATTTTGATTCCCTTACGAATGTCGAAAATTTGTGGTATAAACGGTTGTATCGTTTGATTGCGTTGGCTTAGAAATTTGATTTTTCACAGCTCCAAGGGATAGTAGACTTGAGTATTTGATATGAATTTCAACATGATACCTCTACGCGTTCCTGAGAAAAAGGGTCTTGACAGACAGACAAACAGACAGACGGACAACAAAGTGATCCTATAAGGGTTCCGCTTTTACCTTTTGAGGTACGGAACTCTAAAAAGGAAGAAGGGAAATGAATATATAATATGCTAGAGATAAGCGTTTAGTTTATACCATCCATTACAGTCTGTCAAGTCCACCAGTGAACATAGCTGCCACACTTATAATAATGATAATAATAATTGTTCATTGCCTCTGAAGACATACAGTTACATACAGGTAAAACAAAAGGAGATTACAATATAGATACAGATCTCGTACAGAGCTTTTTTTTCAGCCGCTCCCTCGTCCCTGAGGTGTTGTGCGGGAGTCCAAAGTTGTAGGCTCCCCATTTACCTGTGTGTGTATGTGTGTGTTTATGTGTGTGTGTGTGTATGTGTGTGCGTGTGTGCGTGTGCGTGTACGTGTGCGTGTGCGTGTGCGTGTGTGTGTGTGTGTGTGTGCGTGCGTGCGTGCGTGTGTGTGTGTGTGTGTGTGTTTATTTAGTTTTGACAAAAAAGTACCGTAAACGTAAAAACTTGACACGACACAGTTTTTCACTAGTTGTTATTAGGAAGACCCTGCTGCCCATCTTCTGGTTGGTTTCCCTCTGTCGCCTCTTACAACAGCCACCAGATGATATAGAGGAGTGAATATTCGTACTACGTCACTACTACCTATCAAAAAATGAAATCTGTACGCCACATTTTCGACAAACGAGATCCTACAACTCGGCACTTTTCTGAACCGAAAATTTGATTGCAACGCAGTATTTATTAGCAGCACCATTTTCCGTGACAAATCCGATTCCATTCCGATCCATCTCTAATACGAAGGTAGAACAGCAAAAATATAAGCAACTTAAGTTTATCGCAATTTAATTAGATAGATAATTTATTCTGAAGCAAGAAGATACGGACTTATAAGAACTTAAGCCTATCACAATTTTAATCATTCGTAAATGTTAGCTTCGAATGCAGCGTTCTCGTTATTTTTACACCTTTCATTCCTCTCCTCAACGTCAAGCAGATAGGGAGAACTGATGGTATAAAACTTCTTGAGGTCGCACAGCGGTCCACCGCATCCTTCAATCTCTAGGTACTGCACTTGTTCACCAGGAGAGTTCACGCAAATTGGCTGAAAAAAAACGAATGTATTCATATGTTGCGATACGTCTTCATAAAAGCTTATAAAAAACAATTGTGTCCTCCAGACTGAATTTCGGTAATGGCGGCCAGTCTGAACTGAGACAAGTATCAGCGTAGCATACACTCTCTACTCCCTCACTCTCATAGTCCAATTGGGCGGTAAACCGACACTACTGGAGAGAGATCAGGCACAGGACTAACGCCTATATGTGATTTCCAAGCACGAGATTGAGACAAAGCAAACTTCCTTAATAAATAAGTGATTTAAGTAAAAACAGTATAATAGCAGTAATAATAATAATAAAAAATAGTTAAACAAACACCAACACAAATGTAACTAAAAACTTAATAAGCTACTCAATTTATTTATATTGAGCTGAATGAGTCCATCTCCCCATTTCGTACCGTAGGTGTCATAAGAGGCACCTATGGAATTGCCATAACGATGTTATGTTTTCCAATAGATGGCGGTAAAACGATCTCGTTTAGGCCAAGCAAAAATTATTCAAACCGGCGATGAGAAGCAACGATGAAGGTGCGTGAGTTCTGGTGTAGCATATATACATCTCAAAATAGTGTATATATATATATATATATACTATCATCATTACAGCCCCTCACAAGTTCACAGCTGAACATAGGCTTCCTCAAAGGAATGCCACACAATAAGCTCCTAAGCTACCTACCTACCTCCATCGGTTTCCTACAAGTCATATTTCATCTAGTGGGAGAAACAGAAACAGAAACAGAAACTTTTTTATTCAATATAGATTATAAATAATACTTATTGAAAGTCACCCTTTTGTTTGATTACCACTGGTTCGGAAAAAACCTCTGTCCTGGGAAGAACCAGCAAGAAACCCAGCGGGACTTTTTTTCATAAATAACAGCTTACAATCATGATGTTACACAAATTAACAACATAACAAATTAGAAATAGCTTGGTAGCGATCACCTCATTTCCAGGGGTTATTATCATCTATAAATTCCTTAATATTATAATAACCCTTTTTATACAAACTTTGCTTAATAAAGTTTTTGAACTTTGAGCAGGTCAAATTTTGTATATTTTCTGGAATTTTGTTGTAAAAGCGTATACATCGCCCCAAGAATGAATTACTGACTCGATGGAGTCGAGTAACTGGTACTACTAGCTTGTGTCTGTTCCTAGTATTTACAGAATGAATATCACTTATTTTTGTAAAACTAATTTTATTTTTGTGTACGTACATTACATTTTCATAAATGTATTGAGAGGCCAAAGTTAATATTTTAATTTCCTTAAATTTTTGTCGCAGCGACTTTTTAGGCTTTAAATCATAAATTGATCTTATGGCCCTCTTCTGTAAAACAAATATAATTTCAGTGTCAGCTGCGTGTCCCCATAGCAAAATACCATACGACATTATGCTATGGAAATAGCTAAAGTAAACTAGTCTAGCTGTTTCAACACTAGTTAGACTTCTAATCTTTTTTACGGCATATTCTGCAGAACTAAGTCTGCTTGCTAGTTTTGATATATGGGGGCTCCATTGAAGCATCGCGTCTAGTGTAATTCCAAGAAAAATGGTGGTATCTACAAGACTCAGTTTCTCCTCATTTAAAATTACATTAGTATTTAATTGTTTGACATTTGGAGTCATGAATTTCATACATTTTTTTTTAGTACCATTTAAATGCAAATTATTAACTTTGAACCAATTTACTAATTTAGATATAGCATTATTTACTTCGTCATATTTTAGTAATTGTCGACTTAATTTGAAAATTAAAGATGTGTCATCTGCAAATAATACTATATCATGGTTATCCCCTACTATGTAAGGTAAGTCATTAATGTACACAAGAAACAGAAAGGGGCCGAGAATCGAGCCTTGAGGCACGCCCATCTGTACCATCGACCCGGAAGAGCTCATAATGTTAATGACAACTTTTTGCGTTCTCTTACTTAAATATGAAATAATTAATTTAAGAGCATTACTTCTTACTCCGTAGTGTTAAAGTTTCCTGATTAATATTTCATGGTGAACACAATCGAAGGCCTTGGATAGGTCACAAAATATACCCAAAGCATCCTGTGAATTCTCCCATGCATTAAAGATATATTTAATCAGCTCAACACGGGCATCAGTTGTCGAGCGACCCCTTGTGAAACCAAATTGATTTTTATGAAGTAAATTATTTATATTAAAAAAATTTAACATTTGATTAAGAACAATTTTTTCAAAAATCTTACTAAGTGTTGGTAGTACAGAAATAGGTCTAAAATTGGCGGGGTCTAATGTACGGCGCCTTACATTTCGCTCACCATTACGAGGCTACCACTTTCTTTGTTTTTTTCATATCGGTTGTCGGGTATTCAAGCTATAAGAGCGTCTCATTACCACATCAACTAAATGAACCGTAAAAATCTAATTAGGTTAGGTTAGGTTAAGGTCCCCCCCCCCTCGAACAGTTCCCGCCTTGTCGTGGCGGGGGCGCTTAGTAGCCGTGGCTTGGTCACCCGCCGTGAACAAAGAGGAACCCCTTGGCTCGCCCTGGGTGTAGGGCCGGCCCGAGGTGGCCACTCCGAGTGGGCTTGGCAAGCCCACCAGGTGCCTTTCTACCTTCTGGGCGTAATCAAGGACTACTTGCGCGACAGGTACATTCTGTACATGGGGCAAGATGGTAAGAATATACGAAGGGAGATCAAACGTGGGGTTTCGCAGGGCTTAGTGCTGGGTCCGCTACTGTGGAACCTCGCGTACGATGCGGTTCTGCGTGTCGATCGTCCTGCTGGCGTAAATATCGTGTGCTATGCCGATGACACACTGGTGATCGCCAGCGGGGTCACCATCGAGGGGACCAAGGAGCTCGCTGAGCTTGGGACGGAAGTCGTCGTCGCCAAAATGCACGAGTTAATTCTAGAAATAGCGCCTCATTAGACCGAGGCCTTATGGTTTCACAAATTATCTCGGAGCAGGAAACCACCGGACTGGTGCATCTACGTGGGTGGGTCTGTAGCCAGAGTGAGGCGGTACATGGTACATACGGTACATACCTAGGGCTCCACCTGGACAGTCACTGGGGCTTCGAAGAGCACTTTGAGCGCCTAGTCCCCCGGATTGAGAGGGTGGCGGGTGCTATGCACAGACTCCTGCCCAATCTAGGGGGACTGAGGGAGGAAATATGCCGCCTCTATGCGGGAGTAGTATGGTCCGTAACCTTATACGGGGCACCTGTGTTGGCAAAAAGGCTAGCCATCCGGCGCTGTAGAACTAAAATCTACAGTGTCCAGCGGAGGATGGCTATACGGATCGTGCGGGGATACCGCACGATATCTTTTGAGGCGGCAACAGTCCTGGCTCGCTTCCTACCCTTAGATATACTGGCGGATATATATGCGAGGGTGTACAACAGAATCCGCATCCTCCGTCAGAGAGGTGGCAGTGAGCCAGTTGAGGCGCTCGAGTCTATAAAACGGCAGGAGCGACAGAACGCTTTAGCGGTGTAGCGCACTCGACTTAACGAGCAGCGCTATGCACGCAAATGTGTTATTGGCGCAATCCTGCCGGTCTTCGAAGCCTGAATGCAGCAACGAGTAGGAAGACTCACCTACAGACTTACACAGATCATTACCGGACTCGGGTGCTTCGGTGATTATCTATGTAAGATCGGACGCGAAGCGACGGCGAACTGCTTCCACTGCGGTGGACAGGATCAGGACTCCGCGTACCATACGCTGGCGGTATGTCCTGCGTATGATCCTGGCAAACCGGGACGGTCGGGACCTCTCCTTGCCAGCAGTCGTGTCGGCGATGTTGAGCGGGGACTCGGCGTGGAGGGCCGTAGCCACCTTCTGTGAGTTCGTAATGGTCCGAAAAGAGGCTGCTGAGTGGGATTGGAGGAGGACAGATCCCACTCGGAGACGACGTCATCAAGGCATTCGTCACGGCCCTTTCTTTGAAGATGTTGTTCCCCTACCAGAAACAGGGACTCTGGGGCTGCAGGCGTCTGAAGTGGGGGCCTCGAATGCCTAGTAACGTAACCCCCGAGGAGGATGATGGCTCGGTAGTAGCCCCGAGACATCGCAATAGCACTGCGAGGGTGCTGATGGTAGTAACTTCTGCCCCTGGGACGTGCTTCCAATAAAGCGAAGCGAAAAAGGGGCCCCGGTTGCGTTCCGAACGGAGATCCCGGGACCCCTCGTACACGCTGATGGAGACCACCGTGTGGTTTTAGCCAGTAGGAGTCCGGCATAACCTTCCGGTCGCCCCCGCAGCCGAAGGTATTCATCAGGAATTCCCCACGAAAATAAAAAGGGTAGGTAACTAAAGTCATCGTTTACACTGCCTTAATTCTTACACTACAGTGCCAAGAATTCATTACATTATTATGAATTAATCATAGCAATATTATGAAGATGATGCTTATACGATATGATGTGCAAGTTAATTTACAGGTTTACGTATATTACATGTCAGAATATGCCGATTAGCTAGATCGAAGGCGGAAAATAGCATTAAAAACTCATGTACATATGTAGATATTCTCAACAAAATACTTACCAAAACAACATATCTTCCCGTTTCCACCACTCTTCTTAATTCCAGCGCAAATAACGAAGCATACATCGGTAAGTAAACCTTTGGTATTGCCTTGGATATCGTCGCGAAAGCATAAACATTGACGCCGTGAGAGGAGTAAATCCTCACTTTTGGAATGGGCTTTCCAGCAGCTGCTAATGCGGATACTTCAAAGAATTCCCTTAAAAGTAAACCTGTGAATTTGAAGATCTGTTAATGTTTTTATTAATTTAATCAATCATTACAGCCTATTACAAGGTCACTGCAGAACACAGAGCTCCCCGCCTCATAGAGAGGATATTATCTTACCCCGCCGAAGGGAGGTAAGATAATATCCTCCCAATGAGGCGCTATAACTGAGAATTAACATCTGTAAATTATCAGCAATAGCGCAAGATAAATAGATGGCGCTGGTAACACTCAACGAACTCTGCTGATGATAAACCTGGCTGCGACATTTGCGCTGGTGTTCTTCGCACAGCGTAATGCGTGTGCGGCGTCAGAGTCTACACCTCCGACTGGCCCCTCTTCTTTGGCTGCGCCCGAGCCCATTGCCCACTTGAACAATCCACTCTTCACTTGTTCCGGTCCTGCACCCTCGGTTTCTTTCGCGTTGGTTTACGACGCTGCGTCCCCTACGCCCGCGCATTCCGCGACGTCGGGTCGATGATTCGTGCTACGATATGCACACCGATCAGCATGTCCCGTTCAAGCCCGACGATGAAGACTTCACACTCGTCAAGAGCAAAAAGTGCAAATGCTCAGCCACCAAAAAGTCGGCTTCAACCTCTGTGGAGCCACCAAACTTCAGGACAAGCTCAATGCTACGGTTGATCATATAGGACTCATAGATACGTTCTGTTCTTTCCAAAGTTCATAACCACCTCACGAACAATATCATTATGGCAGTATAACAGATAAAACTAAACCACGCTCTATGATTGTTGCGTTCAGCAATGTACATCAGAAATCAAAAAGATGAGATCGCGTCTATCCTGCGTAACCGCGACTTAGAAATTACGCTAGTGCAAGAGATCACCTTGATGCCTGGATACCCCAAGATCCCAAATTACACCTAAATTAGAAATGATACGTTGACCAGCCCACGAGGCAGCATCTTGATCTACTCCAAAAGTCTTTGTACTGCGTATCGAATGACGCTCCCCGTTAATAAACATAGAAATCTCAATTTGTAGGAAAGTTCTGACTGGACATCCGTCACCAACCATTGTATCAGCGTACCTACCTCCACTTAAACAATTTTTAGAATCAAATATCTCAAATTACTTAATTTAAGCTCCAGCGTATAATAGCTAGAGACCTAAATAGCAAGCAATCCTCCTGGAACTCGTTTTCATATAACATGAATCATAAGATAGAGATCATCATGAGCTATAGGCTCGGCTCTTTGCCATTTCAGCTTATTAATCTGTTGGGCTATGTCAGTCACTCTGGTTCTACTAAGGATATCCTCATTTCTAAGTTTATCACGTATATAAACAATCAAGAATAGATCTCTTCATAGCTCGATGAGCGCCATTGACGTTAATATCGTATCTTTTCCAGTCCAGTAGCTTGAAAATGTATTCCAATGCAGTGGTGAAAAGTTTCGTAGATATAACGTCACCCTGTCTAACACCTCTCTGCAGTTGTATACGTTCCGTACCCTACCATAGTTAGTTATTTTCTTTATATTATTGAAAAGACACAAACATTATCATATCCAATACCTGAAAAACAATTAATAACTGATGTCATCAGACATTATCCTAAAACTGTGCAGCAATTATGGAGAATAGCTAAAATTGAGACAATAATAGACACCACAGATTTCTTAAGAAACTTAGATGACATCGACAAACAAGATGAAGGTCGTGAACCTTACTATAATGAAAAAAAGGGAATATGTAATAACAATACGGAGCAAAACATAAAGAAATACAACAATCAAACAAAACATGGCGTAAACCCGAAGAGGGAAAAAGGAAGGTTAATGAAGTACATGAAATACATGTCACCAATGACCAATTTGATGTTATGGCCCCTGAGACAAATTTAGAGCTGTAGAGGTCGAACTGGTTCCCGATTCGATCCTTTACAATGTAAAAGGGAACAAAGCATTAAATATGTTTTTAAAGCTGGGTTGGCGACCTGGTCAAACATTGGGTAAAAATAATAGAGGTTTGCGAAAATCTCTTTAAAAGCAAATTTTAACAGAGAAGGCATTGGTTATAACGACAATGCAAATAGTATATTAAACACCTTAAAAGCCAGGTCGGACTTGCTCATAACGGAGTTATTCGTGCAAACTGTCTTCGAGGAAGACGAAGATAAATACCAAAGGGAGTTTATAGGGACTGTAAGATCTGAAATTATAGTTTCAACATTTGACAGAGAAATAGACGCGCTTCTCGACACTGGGAGCGATGTTACACGCATTTCAGAAAGTTTATATTTACAAATTAAAGATAATAATCGTAAAATATCAATAATGCCAGCTAAAGTAATGCAAATAAAAGGTGCTCTTGAGCAGCGCAGCACAAAAATACAACAGATGATCATATTGCCTATAAATATAGATGAGGTAGTCTTTGAAACACAAACATAATTGAAGGTAATTTAATAAGACCTTTAATATTAGGATTTGACTGGCTCAAGAGAAATAAAATATTAATTGATTTGAGAAATACTACTGTTTAAATAGAATTTAAAGTGAAAAACAAAGATTACTTTATACCCTTCAAATATAATAATAAATCTGTATTACGTAAGAACTGCATCGAAAAATGTACCGATGATCCGTTAACAAATATAAAAATAGGATCTACATTGGAGGTCTCTGAAATGCAAAACTTAGTAAGGTTTTGGAAAAACATAAGATTATGATTTCGAGCAAATTAGGAAGAGCCAATTGCTGCCAGTAAAGTAATAATATTTACTGATCATAAAGCATTATTGTTTATTAATAATATGAAGTTATTCAATAGTGGAGTAACCCGATGGATTTTGTATATAGAACAATTTAATTCTGAAGTATAGCATATATCGGGTAGACGTAACAGATGTGCTATCACGTTATCCTCCTGATGGCGATTAAATACAAGAGGACAAAAATAATAGCTTATAAATTACTTACACAGAGAGCGAACCGAACATTGAGTTGATAGAAAAATTAAAATCCTTATCAGTATATCAGTTAGGAGATTCAGAGTCGTTGGCTATTATTTAAAAGTTAAAGACACTAAATACTTCTACAATATAACAAAACAATAAATTGAAACGGTATAGTTTGAAAAATGATGTATTATATTACAAAACGAATTTAAAAGAAGTAATATATTTACCTAAAGCATTGCGACAAGATATTATAAATCAAGTACATGTCGAAATGGGTCATCAAGGACCCTATAAGGTAATTAAATATGTGAGTGACAGATTCTCTTGGAAAGGCTTAAAAAAAGATATTAAAATCAATTAAGGGTTTGTCATTTATATCAGTTATCTAAAAAATGCAATATAACATATGTGGGTCCATGCAAATATTTAATAACAGAAAACATTGGCGATATAGTCATGGCAGATTTAAATAGACCACTTACATCAGGTACCTTTGGGTACACTTTCATATTTGTCATACAAGATTCATTCGGTAAATTTATCAAATTATATCCTTTAAAACAGTCAACGGCAAAGTCTGTTGTAACAAAAGTAAAGCATTTTGTTGAGATTATAAAGCCCAAGGCAATAATGACAGATAATGGAAAACAGTTCATTACTAATCACTAGAAACAATCAATGAGAGATTTAAATATAAAACCAATTTATACCACAGTTAGAAATCTTAAATTAAAGAACTAAGTTACTATACACACACAACGTTAATAAGAGTCCTAACTAAGACGATCACGCCATAAATTTATTAAACGGCTTATATATAAACATTTAGAAATATCAATATATGATTAATATACTGGTCACGTAAATTTGATATATGTTTATATCTTATAGATATCGATTTTAAAGAAAAACAAAAATAAGTATAAGTATAGATACTGGTGTTGGAGGATTTAGGGAGGGATGGTCGTTACAATGCGAACAATATAATAGCTCTTTTCAGAGATGATTTTCACTGTTTCGACGGACTGCAGAAGCTCTTGTTCTACTTGTGGAGGAGTTCCAGTAGTAGATACTGAAGTACACTCCATAAAGTACAAGACGTTTATATTATCTTTATATATAAAAATTACGTGTCACGTTGTTTGTCCGCGATGGACTCCTAAACTACTGAACTGATTTCAATGAAATTTTTGGTCAATGTGCAGTTGGGTCCAACTTAAAGGATAGGATAGCTTACATCTCAATTTATTGTCGCAATACAATATCATTTTATCTTTATCTATTAGCTCCAAACAATTCTGTCAGATGACGATATCTGTTAAGTAAATATACAATAGATGGCGCTATGTTAAAAATACAAACGTTTAATATAAGCTACAATTTAGTAGTATAACCACCACGTGTTGCTGTAAGTATTCAACAGATGAAACCAACTTTTTTATTGCTAATTTCAGGAGTTTTTTTGGGAAAGCAAATGGTCGTTCGGAAAGGGCAGAACAACGTCTGCCTGGTCAGCTAGTATTTATATATAAATCTTTTCTGTACTTTCAGTGAAACAACATATTGGAATAAAAATCTGTGATTATAAAAATAATAACCTCGGTCAAGTATGTATCATATTTGGTTTTTGGAATATTTTGTATTTCCACAGCGATCGATATTATTCAACATCAGCCGCTGTAAACAACGATAGAGTAATCCACTCAAGACGGCGGCCGAGCTCGGAACGGAATAAAAGGTACTCTGTGGCCCGAAGTGACGAGTGAGGAAAGGTGTATTTAGTTAAATAAATTATTACAAGTCTGCTCAATCACTGAAAATTTCAGCATTTCTCAGCCGAAAAAATTTATTATTACTAAACAAAACAAAATTAAACTGCCATTTACATTCCATGGCTCCTCGATAGATAATCAGATAAAAATATAGATTAAGAAACTATTGATATTCTCAAAAGTTATCGTGTTAACCCCTCCATGCGGACTTCATAAATATACTCCATAAGCCACATAAACCACAAATTTATGTAAAAATAGCAATTAATTAATTTAAAAAAATATATTAATTTCAACAATCATTTATAGTTCTGAAAATTTGCTTTTTATATCATCTATATGTTCAATATGGTTCTTAGTTACGATTTTATGCGACAAAACTTTGCAATTTTTATTTTTAGGCGCTAGTAGAACATACAAACGCGCTTTGCGTTTAAGGCATGCAATCAGCCCGAACTAACATTTTAGCCGAATTATGATGAGAACTTACCACCGAACTTGATAGAGTGACTTGAAAGTGTACTTCGGTGAATGCTACTGGAACTTCTCGACGGGTAAAACTAGGTGTGCTGAGTTTGGCCTCGTTTTGTTAGCTATGATGAGACCTTACCTCCGGACATGATGGAGTTACTTAATGATATACTAGGTGCTATCGGGCGCAACCAAGCTAGACGTCACAGTTATGTAACGTTGTCTGCAAGATTTATTCTTTGTAGCATACTTTTACTTACCAAACAAATTAAGCGACTCAGTTTATTTATCGGAATTGCATATCGTCCCAAGTTGAGAAATTGCAATCGATTCTCTTCACGAATCTTTATCAGTACTAGGATCTAAATACGAGCACATATTTATTGTAGGTGATATTAATATTAACTGTAGAGATCATAACAATTGTAACTCTACCTAAATGTTTGAAGTTCTGAATGACTTATAAGCTACATAAAATTGTTTTTTGCCGACATATGTACTTGAGTTAATCTGGAGACAATATCGGTACATATGACGTGCATATTGATGACTTAAGTGATCACGGTCTAGTAATAACGACATATTTTATTAGTGTTCCTATTATAAAACCTCACGCCGTCCAGTATAAACCACTGGCAGATAATGCCAAATATATTAATTATGCAGCTGCATTTACTCCCTGGAAACTTATACTGGGGTATAATGACGTCAATGAAATGGTCAACTTTTTAAATTTTCTTGTCTTAGACTTAGTAGATACTTTTTCCCCGGTATGTACACGTAAATTTTAAAAACCTCCATCTCCATGGATGACCACTACTCTTATAGAAATAAAAAATATTCATAATAAAGCATGTCCGAAAGCTAAAATAGGTAATTCTGAATCATCTTATAAATTCTACCAAGACATGCCCAAACGATATAATAATATTAATAATCCGTCCTTAATGTGGAGTCATATTAATGAAACAATTAAGTGCGGTTCTAGTAAATCAATTACTGTGCATCGTTTGGATGCCACATAACTCATTAGACATTTTATAAATAGCGTTCCTGTGTTACCGGTTGATTTAAAACTGTTTGAAAATTTTGAAAGTATTTGTCGTAGTAACAATTAAAGTTCAACTTTAATAGAGTGACTGCTTCATTAGATAATTAATTCCTTTTCTTCTAACTGTAAAGGATGTGATGAAATTTGCATGAATATGAATAAGCTTACATTACCCTAGGCTTTGGTTGCCATTAAAGCCATCGTTAATAAATAATTATTAGAAGGAGTATTTGCCGATGATTGGAAGTGCTCATTGATCATACCCTTACCTAAGAAACAGAAGATAGACAGCTTTGAAGAAGTCAGACCAAAAAGTATATTGCCAGCTTTGCTAAAATAGTTGAGAAGTGTGCACAGTCACAAATTACTACCTATCTGAATAAGAATGCCATCCTTCTAGATTTCCAATAGGGTTTTCGGAAAAAATGTAGCACAACTATAGCATTATCTAAACATAATTGACAATGACAGCTGAGTAGCTGGGATGCGACTTTTGGACTTTGGACTTTTTGCTTATTATTTTATATCAATCTAAAGGTCTTTGACCAGTGATTTTAAAGATAACATGTCCTGAGTGGGCTTAGCCCACGTAACTGGCCTTTTACTTGCTTACTTACACATAACAGACGATATTGCTACCGCCGTTGATAATGGACAAGGTACCATTCTAGAGCTATTAGATTTTACTCGAGCTTTCGACTGCGTCAATATACTAATAAACTTTTACGGACAAATTTAAAAAAAACCGGTGGTTTATCGGAAACGGCATGTTCGTGGTTTTAGTTATAATTCTGCGGGCGGATTCAAAAAGTAAAATGCGTCAATACTGAAGATACTGTTGATATTTCGGAGTCCCTATCAATTTCTAAAGGCGATATACAAGATTCCATTCTTGACCCAACTCTTTGCTATATACACAGCAGACATAAAAAATGTAGTTCAACACTCCAAATAACGTCACCAGAAAACGACAGTATTACAACAGCGGCTAACATCCTCAATGATGATCTAAAATTAATAGCGCATTGGTCAAAGTCTCATGGCCTACTACTGAATCCTTAAAAAACACTTGTTTAATTATGGTTACACGTCATCACGTTGCGTCTATCAAAAAAATTAATCCAACTGTCATGATCAGTGGCACAACTATTTCTCGAGATGATTGCA
Source organism: Parnassius glacialis (assembly GCA_033319125.1). NCBI lineage: Eukaryota > Metazoa > Arthropoda > Insecta > Lepidoptera > Papilionidae > Parnassius > Parnassius glacialis. The sequence goes on along the minus strand of JAVANC010000024.1, from coordinate 6,356,216 downwards.
TTTGTAACTTAGGCCTTAATATGGATTAAGTTTTAATGTTTGCACAACACGTACAGCAAAAAATAGGAAAATGTTTTGGGTCTTTAAAATCTCTTTACAAAATTCGTTCCTTTCTAAAACCAAATATCCAGCTCCGTCTTTGCAACAGTCTGGTCCTGTCACATTTACATTATTGCGACTAGGTATAATATGGTCCTTACCTCTCACAGAAAACTATAGGAAGAATACAAAGGGTTCAAAAAGCGTTTATGCGTTATTGCTTTGACATACTTAAAACTAACCACATAACTCCTTATCTCCTCAAAAATAATATTTTAAGTATGGGTTACACCAGGAAACTAAAATATGCTTGTTTCGTACACTCATTAATAACTCGCAATCTGCTCATTATTTATATGAAACATTATCTCCATAATATCAACTAACACGTTTGAGATGAAGGAGTAAACTATTATATAATACTCCCAACCTATAAGCGTGTTAAAGCGAAATGATGTTTCAAATATGCTGCCTCCAAAATTTGGAATCACATAACTCCTCTTTTGCAGGAGATCGTAAATACAAAATAATTTAGAAAGAAATGCAATGTATGGTTACTTGAACAACAAAAATTGAAGGCAGGTATTAAGTATCATACATAAATTTGCCAATTTGCATAGCACATAATATGCGTATGCATTTCAGTATTTTCTTTACGTTTTTTCTCCTCAATGTCAAAATTAGGTTAAGATAATGTGTTTTTTAAAAGTCGGCTGTGGCAGAATACCAGCGGTGATCACAAATCAATCCATAGCTGAGTCACAGGCCAGTTTGTATCATTACTTTTATGTTACCTAAGTATGTTTCTAAAATAAGTATTTGATAATCTATCAATCTTTTTTGTACACTTTTAACAACCATGTGTGAATTGGGACATATAGAAATCTTTATTATTATTATTACTTTAGTGAAAGCTACTGGAACTATTCTGTTCCAGAGAAAATGTTCCACTGGAAGTTAAACAACAAAAATAGTGGGATATTACGTTGGTACAGAACGTGCAAAGGGATTTGTTTCATAATTTCCATAGTGACCAAGATAAGGTACGCCTTCTAGCTGTTTCGACTTAGGAATCTAGTCACTGGTTACAGGCTTTACCATCAAGTAATCTCGGCACATTACTTGATGGAGAAAACTTGCGCATCGCCGTAGGATTCCGAATAGGAGCGGCAATTTCAACCCCATAATTGCCTCTGTGGCAACAGCGTCGACAAGTTTGGGCTCCACTAACTTTCATGTAAGAAAAGTGCTAGTAGGTTTTCACGGCACGATTCTTTAAACAACATCATCCGAATGGTTCTTGTCTCTATAAATGTTCCCTCAGTTTAAGAGCCTTGTGAAATATTTAGAGACGATGGCAAGAGACCCGACGGTATGACATTGGTCCCTTGGGAGAGAGGTAAAACCCTAGTGTGGGATGCTACTTGAGTAGACACTTTGGCGGCCTCTCATCTCATCTCTCTCATTAGAGCCGGGGCGACTTCAGAGGCAGCTGAACTAAGTAAGTAGCGCAAATATGAGTCTCTAAAAGATGACTACATATTTGTGCCTTTTGCTGTAAAGACTTTCGTCCGTGGGATCCAAGAGCGGTGAAGTTTCTAAAGGAACTCCGTCTGCGGCTGGTTGTAGCTGCTGGTGATAAGAGGGTTGGTTCTTTTCTCGCTCAAAGGCTAAGTATAGCCATTTAGCGGGGAAACGCAGCCAGCGTTCTTGGCACAATACCGCGGGGAGTAGGACAGTGTTACGGCTTGAATGTTTCGCAATGTGTTTCGTGGGTGGTTTTGGGAACCAGAGAACAACCAGACCAAGGGCTGGCTAACCCGATGATCCCAACCGGGAAGTAAACGAAAATAGCTTTAGAACTGGGTAGATAAGGCAAGGATACTCACAAGACTGGAGCACTCCTCGTGGTTATGGTGAAGTCTGTATATTTAGGCTGAAGTTCTTGTGTATACACAGATACCACACTGCACTTGGAATATATATGGACACGAGCAATTGCACGATAGTCTTACAACTTATTTATTAAGTATTTTTAAACGAGCAGTAACGAACACGTTTTATGCGTGCGCGGCCATCTTGCTTCTTCTTTTCTAGACGACAGGTCGCGCACCATTTTGAGTAGTGCGGATATGGGGGAGGCGGGAGGATAGTAAATACTTAGGAAAAGGAAGTTAAATCTGGACTGTTCCGAAGCCACAACATTCCCTCCCACCTGAAATCACCTAGGGATTTCACAAGACAACCATCGACCCGGCAGCTCTCCAGGTCCCCAGTTGCTCATAGAATATAAATTAATATAAACTAAATAGATATCTGAGCTAAGTTGTGCATTGATAACCTTAACTAAACTACAAAAGAAAATCAAACGTAGTTAATTTAATTTTAAAATTAGAACATACAATCTAGCTTAATAAAACAATAAAAATAAGATTCAATCAAGAGGAAGAGGGCAGACTTTGACTACTGGTCTTGTAAGTAAGCCTCTATTGGTCTTTAAGGTCGATCAGACGATAACTGACAAATCGGTCTTGAGTTCAGCATTGCTTCAACTTTAGTTAAAACTGTAGTTAGTTCTTCAAACGTCAGGACTTGTGAGCCTATGACCCTCTTGAGATAATATTTAGTAGATTTTATACCACTTTCAAAAATGCCTCCAAAGTGAGGTGCTGAAGGTGGATTTAATTTCCACGAGATTCTACGAGACGTTAATTGATCAGAAATATCCTGTTTGTTATCTATCAATAATTTAACCATTTCCTCAAGATATCGTTTAGCGCCTACAAAGTTAGTGCCACAATCTGTCACAATATGTTGACATATTGCACGTCGAGACACGAATCTGTCTAGGGCGGCTAGAAACGCTTCTGTATAGAGTTCAGATACGAGTTCTAAATGATCTGCTTTTACAGATAAACAAATGAACAAGCATATGTAAGCCTTACTGACCCGTACGTTACGTCGTCTGTTTTCTTTTATAAGAAAAGGACCGCCAAAATCAATCCCTACCTGTTGAAAACAGTAACCTTGTTGAGATCTACAAGGTGGCAGGTTGCCCATAGACGGCTGATAGGGTATAGGTTTAACCCGAAAGCAAGTTACACACTTTGTTAAAATAGAACGAATAAGATTTCTAATTCCTAAATTCCAGAACTTGCGAACAATTAGTGATTGTAACGTGCGAGGTCCACAGTGCAAATACCGTTTATGATAATAGCTAATAATTAATTGAGATAAAATAGATTGTTTCGGTAACAAATATGGACGTTTTGTGTGCTCAGGTAAGTTAAAATTAGTAAGTCGTCCACCCACTCCCATGAGTCCTAGGTTATCAATAAACGGAGACAACTTTTGTAAGTATTTAGGTAGAGGCTTCTGCGATTTTAATTTAGACATCTCTTGATTGAAACTGCCCCGTTGGACATATTTAATAAGGCTAAGCAGAGAGCACGTTACCTCATTCGTAGTCAAGTGACCTTTCTCGCGTTGGCTTGGTTCTTTGCGCGAATTAGAAATGAAGCGAAAGACCCATGCCAATATTCGCTGTAGTCGCGATAAGGATGAATACCGATTTAATAACACCTTCATAATGTCTTTATCAGATTCCCGAGATTGAGCAATCAGAGTGCGTGTTCTCAGCTCTGGCAACTCATCCTGGGGCTTACACCGAATTTGAGCTGGCCAGTGATCTGGAGCACTAAGCATCCAATCTGGTCCTGACCACCATCGCTTACAATTGACCAATTCTGCACACGAGAGACCTCGGCTAGGAAAGTCAGCAGGATTGTCCTGAGTCGAGACATGCCTCCAGGTAGAAGGTTCAACTGCGTCAGTTATTTTAACTCGATGCGCAACAAAAGGTTTCAATTTGTATGGCTCTGTATTGATCCAAGCTAATACAGTTGAGCTATCAGTGTAGGCAACAATATGAGATATATTTATTTTCGAAATAAGTAAAGTTTGCATGTGTTTGAGAGTACGTGATAACAAGAGCGCACCGCACAACTCCAAACGATTAACTGTTAGAGGCTTAATCGGAGCCACTTTGGATTTAGAAATCAAAAGGGAAACTTGTTTTTGATCATCGATACTTGATCGAAGATAGACACAGCACCCATATGGCTCCCCTCAGGGCTCAATTCTCGGCCCATTCCTGTTTCTAGTGTATATTAATGACTTACCTTCTATTGTAGAGGATAATCATGATATAGTATTATTTGCTGATGATACTTCTTTGATTTTTAAACTTAAACGTAAATCATTTAAATGTGACGAAGTGAATAATGCTATATCAAAATTAGTGCATTGGTTTAACGTTAATAATTTACATTTAAACGGAAATAAAACTAAATGTATTAAATTTACAACAACGAATGTTAGAAATCTGAGTACCAATGTGTTTTTAAATGGGGAAGAACTGAGCCCTGTTGAATCCACTGTTTTTCTTGGCATCACTCTCGACGCAAAGCTTCAGTGGGGCCCCCATATATCTAAACTAGCAAGCAGACTAAGTTCTGCAGCCTATGCTGTAAAAAAGATTAGAGGTCTCACTAGTGTCGAGACAGCTAGATTAGTTTATTTCAGTTATTTCCATAGCATAATGTCTTATGGGATTTTGCTATGGGGACATGCGGCTGATTCAGAAACTATTTTTGTTTTACAGAAGAGGGCCATTAGAGCTATTTACAACCTAAAACTGAGAGAGTCTCTTAGAGATAAATTTAAAGAAATAAATATATTAACTTTGGCCTCTCAGTATATTTACGAAAATTTAATGTATGTTCACAAAAACAAAGGTAGTTTTAGTAAAAAAAGTGATGTGCATTCTGTAAACACTAGGAACAAACACAAGCTAGTGATACCAGTTTCTCGACTCCACAGAGTCAGTAATTTATTCTTGGGGCAATGTATACGCTATTACAACAAGGTCCCGGAAAGTGTACAGGCTCTCTCCATTAGCAAGTTTAAATGTTTTGTTAAGTTGAAACTGTATAAAAAGGGTTATTATAGTATAAATGAATACATGGTTGATAATAACCCCTGGGAATGAGGTGATCGCTTCCAAGCTGTTTCTAAAATAAATTTTGTACTTATATAGTTAGTACAACCATTATTGTAAAATTTGCTTTAAAAAAAGTCCCGCTGGGTTTCTTGCTGGTTCTTCCCAGGACAGAGGCTTTTTTTTTCGAACCAGTGGTAAAGTAAAAAATGACTTTCAATAAGTATTACACATGTGATCTATATTGAATAAAAAATTATTCTATTCTATTCTATTCTATTCTATGCTTTGGTTGATCCATCGCAAAACCCAATCAGCTGGTGTGTAGCTGTTAAATCAATCACGGTTTTACGAGGGATTTTTATCGATTTTATATTAGACAAGTCAGACACAAATGAAACCCAATCGTTACACAGATTGGCGGGAATGATTTCATCCCAAGCCAATCCAATACGCCATAAGTTTTGAAGAAGTAGTTTGGCTAAAAGAATAAAAGGTGAAAGCCAACCCAACGGATCATAAATACGAGCAACGTGGGACAGGATTGAACGTTTCGTAAACTCCACATTCACAGGAGAAACGGAGTAACTTAAATAGTCTTCCGCAGGATCCCATTGAACTTCTAAAACCTTAAGCGTTATTGAACTATCATCAGAAAATGTCTTCGGACACTGACAATGTTCCATGGGTAACGATCGAAGAAATAAAGGGCTGTTACTGCTCCACTTACGCAAATCTAGCAGAGCACAATTAAGAAGATTAATTAAATCTTCTTTAAGCTGAGAGGCTGCTTCGACTGAGGAAGCACCTGTAGTAATATCGTCCATGTAAGTATGATGCCGAAGAGCTTCAGCTGCATAAGGAAACTGATCACCGTGATCTGCAGCTAACTGATGTAATGTTCGTATCGCTAAGTACGGCGAGCTTTTGACTCCGTATGTGACCGTACGAAGTTCAAATTCTTGAACAGGCAAGGAAGGGGATTCACGCCATAGTACGTGTTGCCATACTCGATCCTCAGGCCTTATCAAGATTTGCCTGTACATCTTAGATATGTCACATGTAAAAACTATATTATGGACCCGAAATCCAGTAATAATGTCAACCAAATCAGCCTGTAACTTCGGTCCAGTATAAACAATATCGTTTAAAGATAGTCCTTTAGTCGTCTTGTGACTCGCATTGAATACAACGCGAAGTTTGGTCGTTATGCTTTCTGGACGAATCACACAATGGTGAGGAATGAAATATCTACCAGGTGTAATATCCTTTCCCACTGGTTGCATATGATTAAGCTGCTCATAATCACGCATAAAATCGTTATAAAGTGATTTAAGTTCTGGTTGTCGGCAAAGTTTTTTCTCAAGATTTATAAACTGCGACAAAGAAATATTATATGAGCCTTCCATATAGACAGACGACTGCGTCAATAAGATAGGAACTACATATCGACCGTCCGATTCCCTATAAGTTTGAGTGGAATACAGGCGTTCGACCTCCTCATCTTCTGGAGCAGGTATATGTTGATGAGGCGGTTCCTCGACTTCCCAAAATCGTTTCATCATCCTCTCCAATGAATTGGTTGAAGTAATTAATGAAGTGCCAACCGATTTTACCGGACTCTCCTCATTGGTGGGTCCTGAGAGAACCCAACCAAAGACGCTATGTAAAGCAGCAGGATAGCCGGGCTCTGGGTGAATGACACGGCCGTCATAGATGTGATGAAATACTTCAGCACCTAGCAATAAATCAACATCAGACGGTTTGTCAAAGTCACGATCCGCTAATACTAAGTGTTTATAACAGTCTCGAACCGCTAGAGGAATATCAGTGGTTGGCATTTTAGAAGTAATGTTATCGATGACTATAGGATTAATATCAAATTGTGGGTCATTCGAATCACACGGGCGTATAGAGCATTGAGTCACACCCTTGACTTGACACACAGACTGTTGTCCAAGTCCAGCCACAGTTGTGGTGCATCGACGTAGTTGAAAACCAAATCTCTTTGCGCATTTCATAGTGATGAAGCAGTCCTGAGCGCCGCTATCGATGAGCGCTCTAACTTGATGGAACGTGCCATTAGAGTCCTGCACACGCACCATGCACGTCCCGAGCAGCACCACGTACGGGCCACGAGCCTCTCCCACGAATGCACTCGTGTTAGTGTGGGCGCTACTCGAACCGGTGGTCACCGCGGTCGGTGATCGAACTTGGTTGTCGATGTGTACCATAGTGTGATGATTACCACTACAGATAAAACATCTCATTTTTGAGACGCATTTATCAAGAGAATGTTTTCGTAAACAGTTAATGCATAAATTATTTTGTTTGACAATATTTATTCTAGCACTGGTGTCCAAAGATTGAAAAGTGGGGCACTTATAGATACTGTGTGCTGCGCCACAATAATAGCACTCGAGTGAAGCCAGCTGCTTCGAACTAGTAGGCTTAGACTGAGTAGTGAGCACGGAACGTTTCAGGTTCGGTGACCGCGGTGAAACATTCTTGATCTGTTTACCGCCTAAAAATTGAGAAGATCGCGCCCTAATGTCAACATTAGCATTTATTTCTAAAACTTTTACATAGTTTTGAAGAAACTGCATAAGATTTTGAAAAGAAGGAATTTCCGATTTATTTTCAGATTCGAAGCGGTGGCGCGTATCTGAGTCCAGTGCGCGAAACGCTGCGTTAAATAAAATAAAATCGCCTAAGTCATCTAGCTCTAAGGCCTTAAGGGCATTGACTGACTCACAAAGAATATTAGTATATGTTTGTAAATCATTGAAATTAGGAGTTTTTAAATAAGGATAGTTATTTATTTGATCTAAATACGCCACTGCTAAAATGCGCTTATTTTGATAACGCTTAATAAGTTCATTGAATACAAGCTCATAATTATCGGAAGTTAATTTTACCTTCTTTGCGATCCCTAAAGCGGATCCCGATAAACAAGAAATGAGATAGTAAAATTTAGTAATATTCGCGATTGATTTATTATTATGAATTAAGGTTACGAAAGTGTCGTAAAATGTTTGCCAATTCTCAATTTTTCCGTCGCAGTTCAGAAGCTCAATTTGTGGCAGTCTAGCTTGTATCTTTTCCGCGTCGGGCGTAAAGGTGTAGTTAACGTCAGCGGACGTTGGGCTGCTGCCTCGTTTGCGCTCCGGTAGGGACATCTCCGCGGCAAAACTAAGAACTTCATAGTACATATCATCAAATGCAGACAACGCTTGCATATCTATTTTTTCTTTAGGAAACAGTGCCAGTTTTAACGAATTAACTTTTTCCGTAAGCAGCACATATTCATCATGAATGTTCTCAATTTTAAGAAATCTAGATTTAAATTCGCTAACTTTAGATGAACTGGAGTCTTCCCGTATTTGAGTGGATAAATCGAAAAGAGTTTGAATAGAACGAAAAACATACTCTCGCTGTGACGTATAAAGTTTGAGTTTGATTTCTTCTTGCGACATGATTATAAAATAACAGCGAAAATTAAATACGAATGTTAAGTATAATTATTAACGACAGATATTAAAAACAATATATAAGTTTGTCAAAACTAAATTAACACTCAAATACTGAATTTAATGTTAACGTTTTTTTAACTATTTGAATTAGATAACAATTAACAAACGACCCAACACTCATAGATATACAAGTATTTATACTTAAGTGCTATTATTCCAAGACCAAATGAATCATTTCCATTAACTGATTTAGTAATTTTTTCCAACAATAATTATAAAACACCCTCAAGTTATAATAATGTTCAAAGCGTAAGACTATCAATGCACATTCGAAATAAACTTAGCAATTATAACGCAACCAAATAAGATAAGTCTGCAAAGTATGAGCAATACGAAACACTTCACGAGCATTCAAGTCTAGCAGGATAATAATTGAAATGAATAAATTACTTTCAATTATAAGCAAAATAGATTAAATATCAAAGTTTTCCTTAGAAATTGAACTTGATATTATATATTAATAAGGAGCGGACTGTATAGAAATAGAAATCCATAGGTACCCGGATCGTATGGACCAGAAATTATGTTACGGCTTGAATGTTTCGCAATGTGTTTCGTGGGTGGTTTTGGGAACCAGAGAACAACCAGACCAAGGGCTGGCTAACCCAATGATCCCAACCGGGAAGTAAACGAAAATAGCTTTAGAACTGGGTAGATAAGGCAAGGATACTCACAAGACTGGAGCACTCCTCGTGGTTATGGTGAAGTCTGTATATTTAGGCTGAAGTTCTTGTGTATACACAGATACCACACTGCACTTCAAATGTATATGGACACGAGCAATTGCACGATAGGCTTACAACTTATTTATTGAGTATTTTTAAACGAGCAGTAACGAACACGTTTTATGCGTGCGCGGCCATCTTGCTTCTTCTTTTCTCGACGACAGGTGGCGCACCATTTTGAGTAGTGCGGATATGGGGGAGGCGGGAGGATAGGAAATACTTAGGAAAAGGAAGTTATATCGGGACTGTTCCGAAGCCACAACAGACAGTATGATCATTAAGTTACTAGTTTTAGTTTTTTTTTTTAATATTGTTTACTGAAACTCTTTGACGAATAGATTAAAATTAATATTTTTTTACGTTCACGTGAAAATTATGAGACGTGGATTTTTCAAGCTTTTTTTTAAATTGAAGTTTGACATAAAATGATCGGAAAATAAGAACTGTATAGTAATAATTATTAATATATATTATAATTAAACATCTTTAAAAATTTACGTATAATCATGTCATCTTTTTCATGCGCTTAAAGCATGTATAATTGAATTTACGAAAAGTTTTTTTTAAATCCAAAAATAAAAATGTTTTACAGTCAGGTGTTCTAAACACTGGGTATCACGTAGCGTCGTCATAGTCTTAAACGTCGTTTACTTACCAGCTTTTAATGGCAGCATGGATTCGTTTCCAAATAATAAATCAAACGCTTTATCAGCCGCCTCCTTTATATCCGGCATCATTTTTTGAATTGATGGTGGTGGAGGAAAGCCAATATTATTCTGGAAAATTATTGGTAATATTAATAATTGGCTATTGGTTATTAATAATAAATCTGTAAGGTAATGTACATAAACTACCACGCCTGTCACCCAGAGGGGTAAGCAGAGACTATGAACTTCGACCATCGCCGCGGCTTTCTGCTTTTTTAAATTTTAATTATTTACTAAAAACAGATACTGTGAGACGTACTGATGGATATAGAAAGCCAGTTTAATTACAGGCTTTGGCATTCCATCTAAGTGCTGACAGGTGAAAACGCATCTGTTGCCGTTTATAGTTGGTTGCAGGTGTTTATGGACTGTAGAAGCCACATCCTATCAATAATATAAAATAACAATAACAAACAAATATACAGTACACCTGGTACTGTTAATTTGTTTTGTATAAAATATATATTTTTGCCTAAATATAGTCCTTGTAGCTCACTGATGTTTTAGACACACTCCTGAAATGGTACTACCTTCCCACTCGGGAATCTCAGGTCGATGCTTAGTACGTTTGTACGTGGTAGAGCCACGCTGCAGATACGTTATGATTGTTGCACAAATGGATAGGCTTGACCGAGGAACGATCACGCTCTCACAGATTGCTAGCGTAAAATAGCTGCTTTATGCTGCTATATTTTGTATGGTGAGTGTAGAAAACCGGAGACCCTTTTTACTACAAACGAGGCAATCCATCTTAGTTCCCAGGGATGACAAGTGTCTTAATTTTGATGTTTAATCAAAGTTAGCCACAGCTAACCACAACTGTGAGCCACAGCATCCACTTACCATCAGGTTGACCGTGTGCTTTACTGTCACCCTTATTCTATAAAAAAGTCTAAATACACGTTATTTATACTTATATCGACACCACGTATGAGATGAATGGATTTTTGAGAAGAATGGACTAGTGAGTTCAGCTATTCACTCAGAATTCTTACCTGACTAAGGATAGTATCATATGTGGAGTATATTTTAAGTGGATTACATTTTATGACATCATATTTTAGTGCTGAGGAAAGTCGATCCAGCATGTCACTATATTTCGCCATTTCAGGAACAAGGGTATTTGTATAATTATGAAAATACTCGTCGAACGTTGGACAGTTAATGCCCATGAGCTGAAAATGTTTACATAAAAATAGATCATTAAAGAAGTAAGAACACTAACTAGGACTAGGACTAGGGACATTGGACTCCTGTCATAGCATATAAAATGGTATAGCTTGACCGTGAATGTATAGAAATAGATATATAGATATATAAAATAGGTATAACTTGGCCACCACTCAAGAATCTTTTTTCCCATCGGTTGTCGGTTCCTCGAGCTATATGGCTGGCCCATTGCCACTTCAGCTTACTAATCCGTTGGGCTATGTCGGTTACTCTGGTTCTACTCCGGATATCTTCATTTCTAAGTTTATCACGCAGAGAATCTCCGAGCATAGCCCTCTCCAAAGCTCGCTGAGCGACCTTGAGCTTCCTCATCCGGCCAGCAGTGAAAGACCACGTCTCAGTTCCATAGATCATCATTGGCAACACGCACTTGTTGTACTGTTTCGTTTTCAAGTTTTGAGGCAGAGCTGACGAGAAGATGTGTCGTAATTTCCCGAACACTGCCCAACCGAGTTGAATCCGTCGATTGACCTCTCGGTCGAAGTTTGACTTACCTAGTCGGACTATTTGTCCCAGGTAAGCATACTCGTCAACAACTTCGAGCTTAGTGCTCCAAACAACTACCGACATAAGTGTGACATCTAAGACAATAACCATGATCTTTGTTTTGTCCATGTTCATCTTAAGAACTATCCGTTGGGAAACACTATTGAGGTCTTTGAGCATAGTACTTATGTCCTCCAGCGATTCTGTCATAAGGACTATATTGTCAGCAAATCAAAGGTGAGTGATATATTCGCCATTGATGTTAATACCGTATTCATTTCAGTCCAGAAGCTTGAAAATGTCTTCCAATGCAGCGGTGAAGAGTTTCGGGGATATAACGTCCCCCTGTCTTACACCTCTCTGCAATTGGATAGGTTTCGTACTCTGGTTCTGTACTCGGATAGCCATCGTAGCCCTACTGTAAAAGCACTTCAGCACTTCAATATACCGACAGTCAACTTGGCACCGCTGAAGAGAATGCAGCACCACCCAAATTTCGACGGAATCAAAGGCTTTCTCATATTCCACATACGCCAGACATAGTCGCAAATTGTACGCCTCAGACTTGTGCACAATTTACCGAAGCTTATATATGTGGTCTATGGTGCTAAAGTCTTTTCGGAAACCGGCTTGTTCGGGAGGCTGAAAGTTGTCAACTCTGCGTGTGAGACGATTTGTAATGACTCTCGAAAACAGCATGTAGACGCGACTCAGAAGAGAAATTGGTCTGTAGTTCTTCAAGAGAGCGAAGTCACCTTTCTTGAAGAACAAGACCACCGCACTTCTGCTCCACGGCTCCAGTGTATTGCCACCATGGAGGACGGAATAATAGAGATTCTGAAGGACTTCAAGTACCGGTTTTCCACATGCTTACAGAAGCTCCGCTGTAATTCCATTCTCGCCTGGGGCCTTGCCGTTTTTAAGGTGCTGGAGAGTCATTCTAATCTCGTTCAGACTGACGTCCGGGATATCACCGGAATAGTGTCGGATAAGGCTCGCTCTTGGATTGTTACTCACACTTACGTGTGGCTCCAACGATGATTTGTACAGCTACCCGTAAAACCTCTCAATCTCACTCAAAATCTCAGGTGTCCCGGAAACGACGCTGCCACACTCGGTCTTCAGCTTCGACAGTTGGCTCTTTCTGGCAGGCAGATCTCTAGCAAAGACTTTGGAGCCCTGGTTCCGCTCGATCGCTTCTTCAATACGAGCAGTATTAACGTTGCGTAAGTCTCGCCGCATGCATTATGAGATATGTCTGTTCAGTTGCCTCTATGATGTAAAATTTACTGAAGACTGCAGCTTCATATCCCGTCTAACAGCCATGAGATTAAGAGTAAGATCGGATTTTTTTTGTGTTCTTCTGCGGCGGGTCTTGCAAAACTTAGCTCCGACCGCATGGACAGTTTCCACGAGCTTGTGATTCATATCATCCACTGCATTGCAATATTCTTGGCACTCAATACGGTGTCGTAGCTCGAGCTGAAAGGTTTCGGGACTTTGGATTAGAGCACGAGGGGGACGGAGCGTTGACTTCATTAGACGAGACCTTTCCATTTTAACGTTTAGGTTCAGTGTGCCTCTCTCTATTCGGTGATCGCTGCCGGTTTTCACCCTCGCGATCACTGAGACATCACTGAAAAGTTGTAGTCTGGTCGTCATAATGTAGTCAATCTCATTCTTTGTCGAACCGTCGGGGCTCGACCAGGTCTAATTTCTGTGGAGCCGCTTCTAGAAGAAAGAGTTCGTCATAAAGAGTCCCTCTTTCTCCAAGAAGTCGGCCAGGTAGATAACCCTCGTCGACACACTCTCAATCTTTACTGCGTTGTTAACGAGAGACTTGTGAACGATAAATCCGACACCTTCTTGGGACAGATGGTCACCCTCCCGGTGATAGAGCAAGTTGCAGGATTCGGGGATTACCGTGTCCTCCCCCTCTCTTTGTACCTCGGATAATCCTATGATATTTCAGTGCAACTTGTCTATCTCTTCTTTCACCTCCAGGATTTTCTCGTCATTCCTCAGGGTGCGTGAGTTATAAGTAGCCAGGTCGAGTCGTCATAGGTGGCAACCGAACCTTAACTGGAGATTCTTAGCACGCCCTGACCCGCCGTTAACATGGTCGCAACAGTAGCCAGGAATAGCGGGGCCGCCGGGGACTGGGGACTGTCTCTTCGTTACTTTTATGGGATGTATATTGCCATAGTTGCCACGTTTGGCGAGCGGCGAGCCATCTTCTGCCTCAGTTTCCCTCTTTCGCCTATAAGACACCCACGGGAATATATGAGGTAGTGAGTATTCTTACCCGTAACTACGCGAGGACCGTGTAGTGGCGATGTGGAAATATCCACAACCACATATCGTCCCATGGGTGTCATAAGAGGTGACGAGGAAACAAACCAGAAGATGGACAGCAACATATTTCTAATAACAAAAAAATAAAATAATTCGGTTGCTAACCCGTCAGCCAAGCGTGTCAACTGTGGCAAAAATCAACAATCTATGGAAAGGCCTACGTTGAGCAGTATATTTTCGATAGGCTGTACGATACGAGTTGCTATGCCGCGTATTATGGCTACAGTATAAATACTAAATGAGTAAGGTTCACAGGGGAGGACCACACTCACGCAGAGTACCAGCGTAAAATTGCAGCATAGTGCTCATAAATATAAAAAATAATATAACCCAGTAACATATAACCCAATTAAGTACTGATAGATACAAAATAGTACTGCTGTGTTCTAAATAATAAGCGACAAGAAAGGAGGCCCCTTTTTACTTGTAACGAGGCATTTCATTTGTGTTCTCAAGGGGGATAACGCATCTGTATTTTTTATGGAGGATAGATGTGGGGTGCCTTTAGATCTCAGCATATCTTTACTGTCAGATGGAATTATCGTAATATACTAAAAAGATTAGTATTATATCATACTAGTTATCAACAAGTTATTATATACTTCCACAAGGTGTTGATTGAAATTCTTCTTAACATCAATGTCGTTTTTTACGCCTTTTTGTTTTAAGTTATTTTTAATGAAATTCAAGTGGCAAACGAACTTGCAGACTACCTGATGTTAAATAGTCACTATCTGTCCCCGGACGCCTGCAAGTAACTACAAACGAAGAAGGCTAGAGATACGTTGTCACCTCTGGGAACTTTGATGAAAGTCCCCAGTCTGTAATTATCAGTACCTATTCGATCTTTTCAGCCTTTAAAAGTCCAATGCTGAATGTAGGCCTTGGGTAGCCACTTAGGGAGGATTTTGTCATATTTGCCATGCTGGCAGGTGGGTGAGCAGTCGCAGTTTTTATAAGTTTCAATATTGAGTTATTATCAGGAAGATACTGTTGCCCATCTCCTGTATCGGTTTCCCTTTATCGCCTCTTGCAACACCCACGGGATTTTACGAGATAGTGGGTCAACGTGGATTTTTATTTCTCAGATACGCAAGTTTCCCCAGAATGATTTCCTTCATATGATCTTTTTTGTGTGGTAAAATTTAAATAAATAATTTCATAGTTGTTGACAGGAACTAATCGTGGGTTGCTCACGCAGTCACGTACTATGAAATTTACTACAAGTACTTAGCACCAGAGCAACAGGTACAATGTTAATTACTATACGTAACTTACGAAGTCATAACGCAATGGTACAGTGGTGTACGGTACTGGAACCCAGTTGATATCTTCACTCCAGCCACGTCCAACAGGGCGATATACAGCTGCCATTGCCACTAGCACCGTCATCTTAGCGCGCATAGAGTCGGTAGATCGGATGTAGATTTCTGAATGGTTGTATATGGGTGAAAGGTAATCGTTATATCTACTTCGTATGAATTTTCCCAGTTCGTAGGCTCTACGTTTTCCGAGCTAAAAAAAGGCAATTTTAAAAAAGTTAGAGTTACAGCCTATATACATCCCACTCTGGGCACAGGCCGCCCCTTTTGTGTAAGAGGGTGTGGTGTAGCCTCCAGCATAGTATATATTAATGTTAAGGTAGCATAAGTGAGACAGTATAATTAAAGTTCTTGTACAAGCAACACGTCTCCTTCATTCAGCACCTTCCGAGTTCCGATATTACAGGGTTTTAGATTAAGGAAATGTCTGCCACGCTGCCCCAGTGTGTATTAGCGGACTTTACATGTCTTCGTATATTCTTTTACTTCCTCAACCATGCAGATTTCATCACTATGTTTTCCTTGACGGCCGAGCACGTGGAGTAGCACAATTTTTTTTTTATGTTCTGCTTGGGCCTAAAAATTAAGATTTCAACGTTATGTCGCATGAAATCGTATCTAGCAATCATAACATACATATAAATGATATAAAAAGCACGTTGTCCGAAAGATAAATGATTGTTGAACTTATTAATATTTTTTTAAAACGATTAATTGCTATTTTTACATAAAAAAGGGGTTTTAGTTGCTTATGGTGTGAATTTATCAAGTCCGGATGGTGGCATAAAAATATCAATTGTTCAACTCAATCTATTTTTAAAACTCTTCATCTATAATGGAGGAAGTCATAGAATGTAAATAGCAGTTTAACTTTGTTTAGTTATAATAAATTATTTTCGGATAAGAAATGGCGAAAATTCTAGTGTTTTGATCAGATTTGTATTAATTTATTTTACTAAACACATCGTCCGTCATTCCGGCCTCGGCCGCAGTCGTGAGTGGATACTGTATCGCTTGTTTGCAGCGAAAAAGATCGCCGTAGATATACAAGGGTCCTTGTAAGGGTGCGGCCTTATTTCACGCCGGGGCAGCTTCTTACCAAAGCGCAAGTGCAGTCGTACATGGAGTACTGCTGTCACATATGGGCTGGTGCTACAAAAAGCCACCTCATTGGAGAGACGTGCTAAGAGGCTCATTGGTGACCTTGATTTGGTTGAAAGCAATCTTGTCAGCCTCGAGCACAGACTCAGATTTGCCAGTCTTTCGGTATTTTATAGGATGCGTTTCGGTGAGTGTGCGCAGGAATTACACGCTTTAACTCCTCCCTCTCCTTTCCACCATAGGACAACCAGGCGGTCGGCGGGTCTTCATCCTTTGTTGTCGATATTACACGCATTAGTACCAAACGGTTTCCTTCGTCTTTTGTAATGCGTACAGCAAATGAGTGGAATAATTAGCCGGCGTCTATCTTTCTGTCCGAATACAATCTAGGCGTCTTCAAGGCAAGAGTGAATAGGCTTTTGTTACGATAAGACAGTGCGATTTACCATGTAAGGCTGCATCACCACTTACCACCAGGTGGGATCGTGGTCAAGCACTGGCTTATAATAAGTAAACAAAGAGATATACAAAATATTCCAATAACCAAATTTGATACATACTTGACCAAGATAAGATATTATTGTTTTTATAATCCCAGATTTTTATTACATTATTTTGTCGCGCTAAAAGCACGCAGGATTTATTTATATATAAATATAAATATGCGTCTTGGACCTTAACTTATACGTCTTGGACCTTAAAGACCTGAAAGTGTACTTCGGTATCTGCTACTGGAACTCCTCGACGAGTAAAACTATGTGTACCGAGTTTGGCCTCATTTTGTTTGAGATCTTATATCCGGACTTGATATAGTGACTTGAAAGTGTACTTTGATGACTGCTACTGGAACTCCCCGACGAGGTGAACCAGGTGTGCTGAGTATGGGCTCGTTTTGTTAGTTATAATGAGACTTTACCTACGGAATTAGTAGAGTGACTTGAAGGCGTACTTTGATGACTGTTACTGGAATTCTTTGACGAATAGAGATACAAATTAAGTTTAGTTTTTATTTATTTTTTACTATCATATGAGCATTATGAGTCATGCAGTTTTAGATTTTCGTATTTTTTTAATGTGCTTAAGGCATGCACAATTTGATTCGCCAATAGTTTATTTTATATCAATTATAAAAAAGTTATTGTATTTATATTAACTTTTTCATTCCATAAAAAGGGACAAACTAATCAAGAAAAAGCGTTTTCGTTACAGATCGTAGACTTTCGTTCTGATAAATCCAATTTGAACCAACATTGGTTCGTGCGCTAGCTACGATTTCGAAATTCGAAATTTTAATGAGTTCGAACAAAGATTGATTCAGAATTCGATTCTTTCGGAAGTAGGCTGACCGTAGAATACTTATAAACAAAGCTTGCTTATAAATTCTGTACAAGGCCGGCGGATTAATTTAAGTCATCGCATAATTCCATAATAAATACTTAAGAGTTTTTATAAACATATTTTGTTTATAAAAACCTAATTCATTTACATACTGTGTCGTGAAGCGACAATTAAAAGAGAAGGAAAACCTAACCTACGATCAGCAAAACAACCAAATAGACCAAGACAATAATATATTTAAGTTTTTAAAAGAGTATTTACAATTTTATAAAAAAAATGAAATATGAAGATGATGGATGATGTGATTTACAAACTATATTTAAAAAAAAGGTAATAAAAAAAAGATTTATGTCGTAGCTGAGTCGAAGATCCCAAGCGTGCTCTCAGCGCCTGGAACGAGCACGCACGGCGTAGGTGGGTAGGCGTGGGCGTCTCTAGGCGACGACCTCAGGTGAATACGGCGATTGCAGGATCGGCGACTTCAGCCCAGACAGGAGCTTGCAGGATCCTCAGCGACTTCAGACAGCGCAGTGGCCTGCAGGATCCGGTGACTGCAGGCGGGACAGAGGTTTGTAGGTTCCGGTGATTTCGGGCGGAACAGAGGTCTGTAGGTTCCGGCGACTCCAGGTAGAGTAGAGACTTGTGGGATCTCGGCGACTTCAGGCAGAGCAACGTTTTGTAGGATCCGGCGACTTCAGACGGAGCAACGGATCGTAGAGTCCAGTGGCTTCAGGCAGGATAGAGGCTTGCAGGATCCCGGGGCTGAGCGGCCCCGGGATAAGGCCTTTAGAAGATGCTTCCGATACGAGAACTGAAGCAAGACTGAATTTCTTCACCGATTGTTCGGCTTTTATATCTTTCTAGAGAGAACGGAAAAATTATTTAAATTAAAAAGAAATTTATTGTAAATGACCTACAGCCAAAAAGTATTTATGAAGAAAGAACATCAAACCAGAGACGAATTTGAATAAAAGTTACCATGACAACTACAAAAACAATGGTTATCAAATATAAAATTTTTGGTTTTTAGGAATATAATTGGAAAATCTTTACCTTTAAGTAAGAAATGAGATATTATTCAAATAGGAAAAACTGATGCGCGACAGCGCACCGAAGCCTGAAATTGTAGAGTTACAGAGAATTCAATAAAAGACCAAAAAAAGGTAAGGCTTCGTTGACAGCTAGTTTAAAAGTACTAAATAGTGTGAAAATACGCAGTAAAACGATATGTTATTGTGTAAAAACGTTACAGGATCCTATATAAATAAAGGTGATGCAAAATATAAATGCAGAGAATCAAAAACAGAATGGAAAAATAGTATAAAGTGATGCAAAACATGAATGCAGAAAATCAAGAACAGAATGGAGAAATAGTATAAAGTGATGCAAAACATGAATGCAGAATATCAAAACAGAATGGAGAATTAGTGTACAGTGAAATGTAAGTAGTATAACACTACATTTTCCCCCCGACCCTGGAAAATTTTTGACTCAGCAAAAATTTTGATATATACATTCTAAAATAAACCATAAAAACACAGCTTTGCAGAAACAGACATCACCAGTCAAAATCAGATATACTATCTCTTACATTCATCATCTGCATTCAGGTAAGGGTGGAGTTCACATTCAATGACTACCACTCTAAAAGTGTGTTTTCAAAATGACATTAAGGCTTATTTAAGGAGTAGTCAACCGCTCCTGTGTGGAAAAAAAAAATTAGTCGAAGAAACACCACTCTTAGAAGTGTGTTTTCAAAAGGACATTCAGGCTTATTTAAGGAGTTGTCAACCGCTCCTAAGTGAAGATAAAAATTAAGGGAGTAGTCAGCTGCTGCTGCTGCAGTGAAGATAAAGGTAAAGAAATACCTCAAGTAAGCTTTAGTCGCTATGACTTAAGTAAAGATTAAGAACGGCCAGAGCGGTAGGGCTCAAAGCCAGAGATCAGCAACATCACCAACGAGATGTGTCTGAAATAAAAATAAAAACTGACGATTAACCAACGAAAGTTCGAGGTCCTAAAGTAAGATGTGTTGAAGAACACTGGATCATCAAACAAACAAACAAATTAAAAGAAATAAAAATAATAAGGTGAAAATGATGGTGATATTAATACATATATACAAATTACAAGTTATATTTATACATATATACAAATTAACAGTTAATAAATGTTTAGAAAAGTATTTAACAGTTAATAAATGTTTAGAAAATTTATGAATCGTCTCGCTTTGGCTTTCATAAACAATTTTATATAAAGTGTAAAGTGCAAAGTTAAGTTTAAGAAATAAAGATTTTATTAGAAATTGTACCTGTTTAAGTTATCTAGAATAAAAATATTAGAGTGATGAATGTAACTTAGAGTGATGAATGTAAATGAAGTGTTATATGTAGGCCTAAATATAATCCAGATAAGTTGAAAAACTAGAAGAAGTTTTGTTTTAGAATTTTGAAGATATGAAAAGGATGTGTAAATGAATGATGAATAATGAGTTAAGAACGAAAGGGAAAGCAATTAAATCAAAAGGGAATAGACAAGGCGCAGTAAAGGTAGACAAGCTTTAGTCGAAGAGACCGAAGCCCATAACTTCATCGTCAGACTCAGATTCTTCCTTCTTGGACTCTCTCTTCCTTCTTCTCAGCTGCCGGTGCTGCAGCAGCGGCGACCGCGGCCACGGGCGCTGCTCCACCGACGGGCATGGTCGACAACTTCTCACGACCCTGCGCGATCACTTCTTCACTCTTGCCATTGAGTTCCGAGATGACCTTCTTCAGTTTCTCGGAGTTTGCCTCAACTCCGACAGAGTTGAGGATCTTCACAGACAGAGTCGACGCCTGGCCTGCAGGATCCCAGCGCCTGGCTTGTAGGATGCGCCGACGACTTCAGGATGCGCCGGATGTAGATGGAGGCTTGCAGGATCCCGGGGCTGAGCGGCCCCGGGATAAGGCCTTTAGAAGATGCTTCCGATACGAGAACTGAAGCAAGACTGAATTTCTTCACCGATTGTTCGGCTTTTATATCTTTCTAGAGAGAACGGAAAAATTATTTAAATTAAAAGGAAATTTATTGTAAATGACCTACAGCCAAAAAGTATTTATGAAGAAAGAACATCAAACCAGAGACGAATTTGAATAAAAGTTACCATGAAAACTACAAAAACAATGGTTATCAAATATAAAATTTTTGGTTTTAGGAATATAATTGGAAAATCTTTACCTTTAAGTAAGAAATGAGATATTATTCAAATAGGAAAAACTGATGCGCGACAGCGCACCGAAGCCTGAAATTGTAGAGTTACAGAGAATTCAATAAAAGACCAAAAAAAGGTAAGGCTTCGTTGACAGCTAGTTTAAAAGTACTAAATAGTGTGAAAATACGCAGTAAAACGATATGTTATTGTGTAAAAACGTTACAGGATCCTATATAAATAAAGGTGATGCAAAATATAAATGCAGAGAATCAAAAACAGAATGGAAAAATAGTATAAAGTGATGCAAAACATGAATGCAGAAAATCAAGAACAGAATGGAGAAATAGTATAAAGTGATGCAAAACATGAATGCAGAATATCAAAACAGAATGGAGAATTAGTGTACAGTGAAATGTAAGTAGTATAACACTACAACTGATAGCGTGACGTTAGCGTTACCGAAGCATATTCATTCATACCAATCAAATTTTATTACATCTTAAGTAATACCGAAAAAGCCGTGTAGTGGCGGTTAAGAATATCCACTACCCATATCTTCCCGCGGAAGTCATAAAAGGCGACAGACGGAAACAGGCAGGAGATGTGCAGCAGCATCTTCCTGATAACAGCAAAATTACAATAAAAAACTGCGGTTGCCAATCCGCTCGCCAAGCGTGGCAACTATGGAAAATACCCCACTATGATGAGAGTAACAAAGAGACGGCCCCCAGTCTCCAGCGGCCCCGCTATTCCTGGCTACGGTGGCGACCATGGTAACGGCGGGGCAGGGGGTGCTATGAATCTCCGGTGGAGGTTCGTTTGCCATCTAAGACGACTCGACCTGGCAACATACAACGCACGTACCCTAAGGACGGACGAGAAGATCGTGGAGCTGGAAGAAGAGAGAGACAAGTTACGCTGGCTATTATAGGATTATCCGAGGTCCGAAGAGAGGGGGAGGACACGGTAATCCTCGAATCCGGCAACTTGTTCTATTACCGGGAGGGCGACCATCTGTCCCAAGGAGGTGTCGGATTTATCGTCCACAAGTCTCTCGTTAACAACGCAGTAAAGATTGAGAGTGTGTCGACAAGGGTTACGTACCTTATACTAAGAATCACCAGACGGTATTCGCTGAAGGTCATACAGGTTTATGCACTAACCTCGGATCATCATGAGGAGGAGGAAATGTATAAGGATAGCCATGCATTCCTCCAAAACCCACTATACGGTGTAAATGGGAGACTTCAGGAAAATTTGGAATAGGGCAACGGAACCCAAGGGGCCATCAGCTGGCCAACTTTATGGAGAAAGAAGGACTCTTTATGATGAACACTTTCTTCCAGAAGCGGCCACACAGGAAGTGGACCTGGTCGAGCGCCGACGGTTCGACAAAAAATGAGATTGACTTCATTATGACGACCAGACGACAACTGTTCAGTGATGTCTCCGTGATCGCGAGGATGGAAACTGATAGTGATCACCGAATGGTTAGAGGCACACTGAACCTAAACCTAAAGTTGGAGAGGTCACGCCTAATGAAGTCAACGCTCCGTCCCCCTCGTGTTCTGTTCCAAAGTCCCAAAACCTCTCAGTTAGAGTAACAAAACCGTTTTCAGTGCCTAGAAGACTGCAATGAAGTGGACTACATGAATGACAAGCTCGCGGAAACTGTCCATGCGGTCAGAGATAAGTTCTGCAAGACCCGCCGCAGAAGAACACAAAACTCTCCGATCACACTCTTAATCTCATGGTTGTTAGACGAAAGATGAAGCTGCATTCTTTAACTGATTTGACAGCATACAGGCAACTGAACAGACAGATCTTTAAATGCATGCGGCGGAACTAACGTAACTTCAATACAGCTTGTATTGAAGAAGTGATCGAGCGGAACCAAGGCTCCAAAGTATTTGCCAGAGATCTGTCTGCCAGAAAGAGCCAACTTTGAAAGCTGAAGATCGAGTGTGGCAGCATCGTTTCCGGGACACCTGAGATTTTGAGTGAGATTGAGAGGTTCTATGGGCAGCTGTACACGTCATCGTTGGAGACACACGCAAGTGTGAGTAAGGATCCAAGAGCGAGTCTTATCTGACACTATTCCGAAGATATCCCGGACGTCAGTCTAAGCGAGATTAGAGTGGCTCTCCAGCAACTTAAAAACGGAATAGAATAGAATAAGTCATTTATTGTGCTAGTTGTAGGTTTAAGAGATTAAACACTATAAAAATAATTAAGTATCAACACAACCTGCCTAGATAAGGCTTACAATATTATTAAAATCATGGAACTTAAAACATCATCTCATTATTCATTAAATCAAATCAAATAACACGGATAATAAAGCATAATGTCATACAATGAATTATTTTAACAAACGTGGATTATAAATAATAATGTCAAAAGTACAATGGAATTATGCCAGTATAATGTCTAAAAAGTCTATGAATGGAATATTGATAAGTCAAAATACATGTAAGCTTATAACTAAAACGTAGTGATTTGAATACTCTTTGCTTAAAACATAATTCAGAAAATATTTCAAATGTCAATTAATTTAGAATGTAAGTTTGTAGCTCAAATAATCTTTTAAGGAATAAAAACATCTTTCAGTCAAAAATTCTAATAATTTATTCTTAAATTTTTTTATTTCTAAATCTTTTAATTTGTCAGGTAAATGATTATATATTTTTGGTCCTAATGCATAAAAACTTTTTGAGAAAAAGGCTGTCCTAGATGTGTGAAACGGCATAACAGTAACATTATTCTTTGTTTGCCTCGGGTGCTTTGCAATGTGCGAGTTAAAATAATGTAAATTACTTTTGACGAATAAGCAGGCTTGATATATGTACAACGAGGGCAGATTTAGAATTTTTAATTTTACAAACAGAGGTCTGCAACTGTCTGTTTGTTTGGCACCAAACATTGCTCCGAGACACTTTTTTTGCATACTAAACAATGGCAACAGGTTAACATCAGCCGCGCCTCCCCAATGTATGATACCATATCTTAAGTTGGTGGCAACGTATCCATGATAAGCAGTAAGTGCAGCTTTAGTGAGACAGTTTGTGTTAATTTTCTTAGAGGATAAACAAATTTACTAATTTTACTTATAAGATATTCGGTATGCGGTTTCCAACTTACACATTCATCAACCAATACACCAAGGAAACGTATTTGTTTTACTCGCTCAATCAAATGCCCTTCATACTTAATAAAAACAGTCTCTTGTTTCCGGTTTTGGGGAAGATAAAACTGCATATATTTTGTCTTATCTAGGTTTATGACGAGATCATTAGCTTTCATCCAATTGATAATATCAGAGAAAGCTTCAGCAATAACACATTCGTTTGGTTTATTGCTGTTATTTTTTATCATAACAGTAGAATCATCTGCGAAAAGGATCATTTCATGCTGCACATGTCTAGGTAGGTCATTGATGTACAATAGAAAAAGAAGCGGCCCAAGTATACTTCCTTGGGGTACACCACACTTCACAAGCTGTGACTGAGATCGTACTTGCACTTCAGATCGATTTTCCTCATTAACATAAGAGATTTCTGTGCATTGAAATCGGTTATTTAAATATGACGATACAAGACCAAATATAGGTCCTCTGATACCATACATATATAACTTTTGCAGAAGCTTTTCATGATTTACGTAATCAAAAGCTTTTGACATATCCATAAAAATAGCAGTTACTGGAACGCGATCGTCGAGGCATTCCGATACAACTTTTATCATGTGATATATGGCTAGATTCGTAGATCTATCCTTTCTAAATCCATATTGCTCGTCTGCTAGTAAATTGAATCGTTCGCAATAATTATATATGTTTGTATATATGATTTTCTCAAAAATTTTGGAAATGACAGAAACCAGAGCAATTGGGCGATAATTTCTTCAATCTTCTTTATCCCCTTTCTTGAAAATAGGTTTAATTACTGTTATTTTTAGCTTATCAGGGTAAATCCCTTTATTTATAGTTAAGTTGATAATGTGACTAAGCGGCCCAGCAAACTGAAAATTACAAAATTTTAAAACTCTAGTGGTTATTTCATCGTGACCAACACTTGTTTTATTTTTTAAGCTATTAATTATTTTAACTATATGATCGGGCGTTGTTGGATTCATAAACAATGAATTTGATATATGTTCAATGTTACTTCTGTAATTTATTGGTTTGCAGTTCTGTACAGGATTCATAAATGTATCATTAAAAGCTTCTGCAATATCACCTGGTTTAGTAATTGTTTTCCCTTTATAAGTTACACTCTTCATAATTTCTTTTGGCTTTGTAAAATTATTTGAATTTATTATCTTCCACGTAGATCTTGTTATATTTTTAGATTTGTTGATGTAATTGTTGTTTTGAATGCGTTGTGATTTATTAATAACTTTTTTTAAAAGTGCTGTATATGCATTATATTTAAGTTTATCATTTTTAGATTTTAATTGAAAGTACATTTTCCTTTTGCGTTTACACGATGTTTTGATACCACTTGTAATCCAAAATGGCTTCCCCTGAGCTGAAACTTTAACTAGGTTGAACGGGAAGCATAAGTCATAAAAGAGTTTAATCAATTCATAAAACAAATTGTACGCTTCGTTTACATCATTGGTTTGATATATATCATAAAAGGATAAGCTATCCAGGCATTCTCTAAATTTGGTTACATTTTCAATACTATAGTCACGTCTTTTGATAAACCAGTATCGCAAGCAGGAGTAATTTATTGTGATAGGATATTGCAACATTTGAGCAGTGTGGTCGGATAATCCTAAATGTAAAATTTTGCTTTTACACCCACGGCAATTATGAATGATATTATCGATACACGTTCCACTTTGTAATCTAGTCGCATCCATGAATTCAATTTTAAAGTTATGACTCGACAAAAGATTAATAAATACATTAGTTGTCATGCAAGTTTTTAAAACATCAATATTAAAATCACCACATATTATAGTTTTCTTAGTTCTATATTTGCTAACCCTATCCAACAAAGTTTCAAGTTTTTCGAAAAAGTTAGAGATATTACTATAATTAGGAGTTCTGTATAAACAAATAATTATAACATTAAAAGACACAAGTTCAATAGCACAACATTCAAATACGGTACTGAGAGAGTTTCTTGTAATTTCAGGTAATTCTCGGTAATTAAGTCCTCTTCGAGTCATAATATATGCACCTCCTCTTGAATTTTTTCTGCAGTATATGGCAGCTAGATTGTAGTTATTGCATACTAAATTGGTTTCATGTCCATTCTTGACAAAATGTTCAGTTAGACAAATAACGTCAATACAGTTTCCTTCACTTGAAAAATCCTCCAATATGATCTCAATATTATCCATTTTACCTAGCGCACCACATATATTTTGATGCATTACATAAAGAAATTTACTTTTCTTGTTTTCGAAAAAAGTCATCATTAGATAATTTTACATCCGTAACGTTTTCAATTACACCTTGCTGAACTAATTTATCAGTTTGCGTCCCTTTGTTGGATTTATGGTGGTCTATAGACATATACGAAATCTCTATTTCTGATAGTAAACTCTTAAGATCAGCAAACAAAGCTCTCATGCCTTTATTGTTCACGGCACCAAGTTTACCAGAGAACATGTGATAATCATAGGTGAGATTCAAATTGGAATCTAGTAAATATGCATACTCATGGGCGTTAATATTTTTGTACAGCAAATAGTTAAAGTTTTCGATTCTTCTATTAAAAATATTTGTATCTATAGCACATCTAAAAGTTGGTATGCAAATTACTATATTAGTGTGAGTGATGCATTGTATGGTTTGCCTCAGGCTCTCCACTAGTCTGTTATAATCTTGTGACATCCTGAAGTCATAATCTCCAACTAGAATAACACAATAATCTTGTAAAGTGTAATTAATCAGTTTTTTGTCAAGGCCTTGAATTAAATCTAATATACCAGCATTTGTTTTTATATAATGACAGAATTCAAAATCTTTAGAGAAATAGTCTTGTGCAATGCCCTTTATATTATTTTTGTTGTTGCTGCTGATTATGCATAGCTTTCTAGTGTGCTTCAAGGGTATCGGTTCATCAGTTCTGCATTTTTCTTTTCTTTCTTTCTTTATCTTCACGCACAATCCCTGACGGGGTAGCCAGAGAGAACAGATCGCCAAGTGTCACGATCCTTACATACCTCTTTCGCTTCTTTCAGATTCATTATCTTCTTCATACATGCACGTCTAGGTATCCGAGTACTCTTGACCCTCCCCTCTTCGAGCAGTTTGCTCACATGGTCTTCGAAAGTTAGTCTCGGTCTACCTCGACACCTTTTAATATTAACTTTCGCGCTATATATTTTCTTCACCATTCGATCTTCACTCATTCGCTCAACGTGCCCAAACCATCGAAGCACGCCCTTATCAATTTTTGTGATAAGGTCATCTTTCAAACCTGCCATATTGCGAATCTCTTCGTTTCGCTTTCGGTCTGCCATGGTAACTCCGCACATTTTACGAAGAGATCGCATCTCCACTGCATTCAACTTGCTTTTATGCTTCTTCTGGCACACCCAGGTTTCGCTGCCATATAACAAAGTTGGTACCAACACTGCGTTATGTATTGCAAGGCGTGCACTCTTCACTACGCCTTGCCTTTTGACTAACGCAGTCAGGGCACCATTGACTTTGTTCCCGGCAGCGACACGCCTGTCCACATCTAAATCACATCTTCCATCCCGGCTAAAAGCACTCCCCAAGTATACAATTTCATTTACTTGTTCTAGACATTCCTGATTTACCCATATTTCACACTTCGTTCTCTCTTCGTCCCTTTCAAATACCAGAACCTTAGTTTTATTAGCATTCAAGCTGAGACCTTTAATTTCACATTCCTCTTTCATACACGTGACTAATGCCTGCAGTTCTGCCTCTGATGGTGCAATAAGCACTGCATCATCAGCATACAGCAGACAATTTACTTTTATGTCACCCAATTTCACACCCAAACAGCTATCTTTCAGCTTCTGTAAACAGCTGTCGAGATACAGTATGAACAGCCAGGAAGACATGACACAACCCTGTTTTACGCCCGTTTGGACGCCAAACATGGGTGACAGGTCATGCCCTACCCGCACACAGGCTTTACAGTCACAGTAAAGTGACTGCACAGCCCTTAGCAATCGACTATCCACACCGTACCCCGGCAACAGTTCCCACATTTTCTTCCTTACAACCTTATCAAATGCTTTCTCAAGATCCACAAAAGCACAGAAAATCTTCTGGTTAGCAGCCAGAAGCTTTTCCGTGATCATGCGTAGAGAAAACATTTGATCCGTGCATCCTCTTCCAGGTCTAAATCCGCATTGTGCCTCCCATAGAAATCTTTCCGATTTCTCTTGCATCCTACGTGCCAAAACCTTCGAGTAAACTTTACTTGCTAAACTGGTCAAGCTGATCGCCCGATAGCACCCGCAGTCAAAATGTGAACCTTTACCTTTATATAAAGGCACAATGACTGCGGATCGCCAATCATCCGGGACATCCCCCGTCCGCCAGCACAAATTGCACAGCAGATAAAAGCTGTCCCAGACGCGAGGCCCACCATACTTGACCATTTCAGCAGTAACTCTGTCTAGTCCCGCAGCCTTACCACATTTCAAACTTCGAATCGCACGTTCAATCTCTTTCATACTGATGACCTCAGTGTCATCGAGGTCCGGGTCTGGCGTACCAGTCTCGGCGTCATCCCCGGATCCCTCACTAAGATCATCACACGCATACATTTCTCTATAAAATTCGCTCCATCGCTGCATGACGTCCGATTTTTCAGTGAGGACGTCATTAGTTCTCGAAAGCACTTTGTTCATTCTTAAGGCCGTCGCACCACTTCGGGTCCTTCCAACCTCTTTCCAGAAGAGTTTGGAGTTCTCCTTAAAGTTGTGCGACAACCTTTCGTCCGCTTCCATTCTACACCTTTCACGCATTTCCTCAATCAATGCTTTCGTGTGAACTTTCTGCAGCTTATATCTTTCTTTCATCTTCTCTCTCATATCCTTATCATTACTAGAGGCCAAGTAGTCTAACCATGCTTTCTTCTTCTTCTCTACAGCTTCTTTCACTTCATCATTCCACCATGCATCTCTTCTTTTACTACTGCCTCTTTTTATTGTTCCACACACTTCTTCCGCTGCACTTACCATTCCATCCCTAAGGTTCTGCCATCTTCTTTCCACACATTCATTTCTGCCATCGATGGTGTCAAGCTTTTCGGCTACCCTCGCATGATATTTGTCCCTAGTATCCGCTTCCTGAAGCTTCCAGCTTCGGATGCGACAGACCGACTGTGGTTCTGTTACCGCCGTCCGGTAGCGCCAACCCGCGAACACACCCCTAAATCTAGTAATCACTAGATAGTGATCCGTTCCCAGGTCAGCACCCCTGAACACTCGCGTGTCCATCACCTGTTTTCGCAGTCGGTCATCCACCAGAAACACATCGATCATACTTCTCTCATTCTTTCTTTCTCTAGTATACATATGGATTTTCTTGTGATTAAACATAGTGTTTGTTACAAGAAGACCCTTTTCCTTGCATACCGCCAGTATAAGCTTGCCAGCATCATTAACCCTTTTATCGCCAAACTTTCCAAGCACCGACTCGTACCCTGGTCGAGCGGTACCAACCCATCCATTCAAATCACCACACACAACAATTCTTTCGTTTCCCCTAGCCAAATCTAGAACTTCTCTTACATTCTCCCAAAACTCCTCCAGCTCAGCCCTGGACGACGAAGCTACCGGCGCATAAACAGCCAAAAGGAATAACTTC
Organism: Parnassius glacialis; assembly: GCA_033319125.1. Lineage (NCBI taxonomy): Eukaryota > Metazoa > Arthropoda > Insecta > Lepidoptera > Papilionidae > Parnassius > Parnassius glacialis. The sequence goes on along the minus strand of JAVANC010000024.1, from coordinate 6,326,376 downwards.
GTCAGTCCCAATTTAAAGCGAACCCAGAGAAGTCTTGAGTTCACAACCTTATATTCAGTCATAATATCGACCAACCGAGACGACAGCAGCACCCCCACTCCCTGGCGGGCGCTCTCGCTCTCCGGGACTCCGGACCATAGAGCTAACGCTCTGCCAGGGAGCTCTTCAGTACCACTGCCCTTCCGTTTGGTCTCCGACATACACACGACATCTAATTTGGTAATATTTCTGCATTGCTTACTTTTTTCCCCATTAATTTTTTTATATTCATTTACGCATACCTTGTGTTGTTCTTTTTGATTTATTGTTGAATTATGGTTTTTACTTTCAATATTATTAGGGGTTTCCTTATTTTCAGCACTGTTAACTAGGTTTGGTTCTACTTCGTTAATGCTTTGTGATCTATTTGTACTTGATACGTTCTTGATCTTAGATGACAATATACACACACATCTCTCAGGTTTCGACTTAAATTCGGCTATTTCTTTTTTTAATATATAGTTTTCTGATATCAAGTCTTCAATCTCCTTGTCTGCATTATCAAGTTTTCTTTGTAGTTCACATAATTTTTCATTTAATTTGCTTATACAATCTTTGGTATTTTTATCAGTCAGATCACTTCCACCTATGTCCACGTGTGTTGGAGTTGATGTTAAGGAAGAGTATTCAAAGTTCTCATCAACAGATGAGAAGCCAAATGAATTAGAGGCTTCTTTATTTGTAATTATTTTCTTACGTCTAGTAACATTTCTGGTAGCCGTTTCTAAGCACTCAGTTAGAGGTGAGGACTGATTTAGCACGCAGTCATTATCTTGTAATTTTTTTATACATGACTTACACTGGAATTGTCTTCTTCTAATTGGACTTTTTAAATAATATAATTTCGGTGAAATATTTGTACACTTCAAATGATAGTATTCATCGCAGTTGGAACAAATCAAAAACTCTCTATCAATGATTGTGTCATTACATTCCTTACATATTTGATCAGCCATTTTTTAGTTCTTTACCAATAATCAGAAGAAAAAAATAATAATACAAATTTTCTAAGCACTAAAATAAAGTTCACTGACAGTTCGAGAAAAAGGAAAAAATAAAGTTTTATCGAAACTTAATAAGAAAATCAATCGTTTGAAACTGTCTAAATGCAACAATTCCACTCACAAAATAGGAAAATATTTAGTTTAGTTATATAAAGCCTAAAATAAATTATAAATAAAATTAATTATAAAATGTTTTCACTGGGTTCGGAACTTGAGTCATGCGTTATAGCGTTGCGACATATGAGCCAAGTCGCTTTAATAGTAACTAACGAAACAAATGGTCCGTATATGATTAACTTATTCGAAAGATTTGGCGGTAGTTATTAATGAAAGTTATTAATTAACATTAATCACTATTTCACTTAGTTTATTGATTTAAATAGAAAACGTTTTTTATACACTTATAACAATAGTCGATTTCACGATAGTACACTTTTAAGTAATTTTAACTTGAATTTTAATCACTCAAATCTTGTGAATTCACTCAATACCGACAATACCGTATAATGTTTTTTTCAATATTACGTCCATAAACAAAGTTGAAACAGTTAACCAATAATGTCACATGAAATTTAAACAATTAATTACATTTTGGTTGAGTTTTTAGCCCGTCTAGGCCACTAGAAATATTTAATTATGTTAAAAATTACGGAGTAGCTGTTAACGTGACGGCAGTGACTTTCATTTTTTCAAGTCCGGTACTTGAAGTCCTTCAGAAGCTCTTTAATTCCATCCTCCATAGTGGCACTACTCCAGTGGCGTAGAGCAGAAGTGCGGTGGTCTTGTTCTTCAGGAAAGGTGACAACGCTCTCTTGAAGAACTACAGACTGATTTCCCTTCTGTGCTGCGTTTTCGTGCTGTTTTCGAGAGTCATTATGAATCGTCTCGCACGCAGACTTAACGACTTCCAGCCTCCCGAACAAGCCGGTTTTCGAAAAGGCTTTAGTACCATGGACCACATACCCACCTTCGGCAAATTGTACAGAAGACAGAGGAGTATTATCTGCCAATTTGCCTTGCGTATGTGGACTATGAGAAAGCCTTTGATTTCGTTGAAATTTGGGCGGTGCTGCAGTTCCTTCAGCGATGCCAAATTGACTGTTGGTATATCGAAGTGCTGAAGTGTTTGTACAACAGCGCTACGATTGCTATCCGAGTACAGAATCAGATTACGAAACCTATCCAACTGCAGAGAGGTGTAAAACAGGGCGACGTTATATCCCCGAAACTCTTCACCGTTGCATTGGAATAAGTTTTCAAGCTGCTGGACTGGAAAGGATGCAGTATTAACATCAATGTCGAGTATATCACTCACTTTCGATTTGCCGACGATATAGTCATTATGGCAGAATCGCTGGAGGACCTAAGCACTATGCTTAATGACCTCAATAGTGTCTCCTAATGGATGGGTCTAAAGATGAACATGGACAAAACAACGATCATGTTTAATGTCCATGTCACACCTATGCCGATAGTTGTTGGGAGTACTAAGCTCGAAGTTGTTGATGAGTACGTTTACCTGGGACAAATAGTCGAACTAGGTAAGTCTAACCTCGATCGAGAGGTCTTTAAACGGATTCGACTCAGTTAGGCAGCGTTCGGGAAACTACGACACATCTTTTCGTTAGACAAACCTCAAAACCTTAAAACGAAATTATACAACCAGTGCGTGTTGCCAGTGATTACCTACGGATCTGAGACGTGGCCTTTCACTGCTGGCCATATGAGGAAGCTCAAGGTCGCTCAACGAGCTATAAAGAGGGCTATGCTCGGGGTTTCTCTGCGTGATAAACTTAGAAATGAGGATATCCGCATTAGAACCAGAGTAACCGACATAGCCCAACGGATTAGTAAGCTGAAGTGGCAGTGGGCCGGCCCTATAGCTAGCAGAACCAACAACCGATGGGGAAGAAAGGTTCTCGAGTGGCAGCCTCGTACCGGTTGGCGAAGTGTAGGGTGACCCCCCACGAGATAGAGTGGAGACCTGTTAAGACATGCAGGAAGTTGATGGATGCAGATGGCTCAGGACCGTGCTTTGTCGCATTCCTTGGAGGAGGCGTTTGTTCAGCAGTGGACTTAAAGAAACGACTAAAAGTCTGTAATGATGATAAGTAAATATTACCGCTTAAACTTAACACCTAATATTATAAATACAGAAGTATGTTTGTTGGTTTGTCCTTCTTTCACGTAGTAAAGGGACATTGGATCAATATGACTTAGCCTGTAGCATTTGGGTGCTAGCCTTCTAGTGATCTTATTGCATAAGCATAGACCATAGCGATCAACATGTGTGAGTTAAGAAAAGGAAGTCGTCAATGCCTTTATGTTTAATAACTCTTGCGCAAATAAATTGCAGCTAATTGGTTGTGAATGTGGTCAATGGAATTATGCCTAATTTTAGCAGTAAAAGAGGGCGGAGTTGGTCGCCCGAGAAGGATCCTTAGGCTATACATAAAAGGGATGACATAGGCTAGTTTTTGTCCGGAAAAATGCGCGGTTCCTGTGTGATAAATTTGGAGTGTAATTCTATAATTTCACTTGCTGTCTTAGGTCTTGAAATATTGGTTGCAATTTTTCGACATTTATTATGCCTTTTTCAAAAAACGTTGCATATATCGCCACTGCCCACACTATGATTTTCTCATGTATTGTGCAGGCAGCTTACGGCTCCCTGGCGCAGTTGCTTAGCAAAGAGTTGCTGCGCTAAGGGCCGCGGGTTCGAATCCCGTACGTAACATATATTTTTATGGCCTACAAATAATTGTTCCGAGTCTAGATGTTTGTCCTTGTGAAATTTATGTATGTTAACAGCCCCCACGATACAGGAGAATATCCTAGTGTGGTGGTAACGTAATTAAAAAAAAGATAAAAAATACATAAATTGTATTAGGAGAAAATTTTTGCGCCGGTACGATTATTTGTAAGTCATAAGAAATAAATGTTCTATGCGGGATTTCAACCTGCGGCCCTCGGCTCCGCAACTCAATGATAATAAGCCACTGCGTCACAGAGCCGTGAAACAAAAAATTAACGATGTCACTTTCCGATCTCCACGGAGGCAAAGCCGCGGGCAAAAGTTAGTGTTGTATAAAAACGGAACATAAAAATAAATTCTCAGTGCACATTAAAATTAAAAAGAAAATTCCATAAAACTGTCACGTGCTACTGAATATACAACGATAGACTCAGCTCCTGCCTGGAGCAAACAGGCAGTCGCAAACAGTTGAATGTCAGCGATTCCATTTGCAGCGAGTAGGAATGTTCTACTTTTAGAATACGTCAATTATTTAAAACTTCTAATAATTACAGTCAAATATCACGACAACACACGCGTGACTTTCCTACGGTAGCACTCATCCATCTTCTCTATTCACGCCTCTTGATTCATCCTTGGTAGGAGTCGATGTTCTTTTGCGAGGATTAGTGTTCAACAAATCTTATGTAATGGTGGGGACGATTCTGAACATTTTCTCAGACTGCAGCAGTATGTAAACGTTTGAGTAACACGTTCAGTGCAGTAGTATGTACAGTTAAGTGTATATACGTAAGTTTATACACATTCTGCGTATGTAGGACCACATACGCAGATATACGATAGAGATATACGACCCTCGTTACCTTGATAAAATCCGTAGAATTTGAAGTTGGTAAAATAATTACCTAAAAAGAAGCACTTCAAGCCCTCCCTCAATTGCGTGCACTATCACTCACTACTCCCACCACCACTACACTAGGAAAAACACACCACTGACGACAATACAACACGTGTTTCGCCTCTGCGCCAATAACAAGGCTACCCTTCAGAAGCGAGGGAGGGAGGTGGTGAATGCTCATAGCAGTTATGTGGGACTCACTAAGAAGTGCCTACCCACTAAACACCACATGCGGGACTGGCTTTGGCCCGTGTGGCCTTTCTGCCGAATCGGAAGCGACCCCCTTTATTAGAGAGCAGGCTTCAAGATATTTAAGTGAGGTGAGTTAGAAACATTTCATTGTTCATTCAGCAGTGCAACGTTACTATTATTATTTTTTACAATCTCTAACTGTTTCAGCACACATAGTGTCGGCGCCGTTACGACAGCACCGACGGTGTTTGCGGGGAGTATGTGAAGTGCGTGGGGGTTTCTCACCACCGCGCCTAAGACCGGCACTCGCCGATAGCTCGCGACCCGATCGCCATTAAATTATTTTGTATTTTTTATTCCTTTTAAATATACAATTTGCCTATCGTGTGAATTGAACATAGTGGCGACCGTGATAAATTAAAACAAAATTCCGATTCCGCCGCGTAATACGGTCCAAAGTTCGTAGCACGTACCCTGCGTTTACAACGTCGCGAACGCAAGTACTACGGGCCACGAGTACAAAGGAAGCCACATCCCGATTGCTAAGAACAACGAAGCAATCAAGAAGGATTCATTTGGAGCGGAGAGAAGACAAGAGGGCAGCTATCGAGAACCGGCCAAGCTGAGGTCCAGCGGAGTCTACGCGCCACAGCAGCGGTTTTGCCAGCTAAAAGTGAGCCCGTTCCTATTATTTTACCTCTTCGTGTCCCACTATTCCTAAAAATTCTATTTGTGTGAACAGGGAAACAAGGAATCTAGTCCTATTTTTTGTTGCCTTACCCTACCTACCTATTCTTAAGCAACATCCTTTATATTCCTTGTCTATCTTATACCCTTTCGTATATAAAACTGCTAATCTAAATAAACTATTCCTACTCAATAACCCTACCAAATAAAATACCTATTAAAACAATCCTAAAAGAATTACCTAGATAAACCTACCGACAATTTACATACCTATAGAGTTAAAATCACCTATTTACACCTATTTGCTTACCTATCAGCTAATTGTCTATTATTTCTTACTATTATTTAGACGTATCATTTGCTAGGCAATCAGTGCTATTTTTCAAGCCGCCTATAATTTGCATTCATTGCGCCTATTTTACGACTTGAAAGTCTTCACTAGCATTTAATTAGTTAGTAGCCACTGTTAAATAGTTAGAATTTAAATAGCTGAACCTATTTCTCTAAACGTAAGCATACATATGTACATAGCTACGCAAAAATTTGAGCTTAACTTCTCAATGCAAGTAAATTCACTTCTCGCTATTCACTGTTAGCTGTTTATGCACGCAAATAAATTAGTCATCACTATAGCATAATCATTTGCTAAGCCCTATATTACGCTAATTAAACCATTATTTGCACAAATCAATTAAATTTACGATCAACCTTGCTTCCCGTTATTATGTTATGTACGTAGATATCTGCAAAGCATTCCAACAATCAATTTCAGCTACGGTGCAGCGGTCGCTCGAGACTATCATCGCATCCCGTGTCACTGACAGCACTGCGGGCTCACGTCGTGGTACTGGACCGCGGGCGTCGCGCGTCATCAATCCCACCTTTCACCGCGCTTCTGCTGATTTTGAACCGGTTTCCGTCACAGCGGCTACGAAGCGAGGAGCGTATTGTATGCAATTCTTATTTATTTGATTAGTACAGCGCATAACTAGTTGTTTTGATTGTCTGCGCGTTAACTTTGCTAGTATGGAGGCAAAGTACAAAACTCTTAATTTAAAACGCGCTTCAATTAGAGGCCGTGTTACGAAATTTAATAACCATTTAGAAGAATTAAAAGATAAAAAGCTTACTCCTACGGAAGTTAGCGTGCTATCGCAGCGATTAGTTAAACTTGAGACTTTATTTGGCGAATTCGATAACGTGCAAAATCAGATTGAAGCATTGGAGGAAAATAATTTAAGCTTAGAATTGGATACCAGAGAAGTTATCGAACAAGCTTTCCACAATTCGATCGCATTGGCTCAGGAAATTATTTCCGTAAGCAGTACGACAAAAAAGTCGTCGCTTCAGCATAGCAGTATTTACACAGCTGATGAAGATGATCACGAAGTTATCGGCTTTCGTTTACCAGTCATTAAAATTAATAAGTTTGATGGTACGTTCAACAAATGGTTGGAATTTCGTGATACGTTCAGTTCTCTGATACATAATAATACAAAAATAAAAAATATACACAAATTTCATTATTTAAATTCCTATCTAGAAGGTGAAGCTGCTCGTGTAATATGTAATTTAGAAGTTTGCGACAATAATTATCCTGAGGCATGGAGTCTTCTTTGTGAGCGTTTTAATAATATTCGTCAATTAATAAATAATCATTTGAAATCTTTGTTTAATATTGAGCCGTTGCGTGAGTCTGACAAGTCATTAAGATTTCCACGTCACAAAAAACCTACGTGCTTTAAATACTTTAAAACAACCAACTGATCATTGGGATACCCTGATCATATTCATAGTCTCAGCGAAATTAGACAGCAACACGCGTGTTAAATGGGAGGAGTACATTCAAGCTAATGTTAATGCTTCGGATATGCCTAGCCTAGATGATTTCATGACTTTTATTAAGGGCCGCGCTGAAGTTTTAGAGTCTGTTTATCGCAGTAAACAAGACAAAAATATAAAGTCAAACCCGAATCACAATCAAGGCGTCAAACAAAATCCCGTTTCTCATACTAAGTCATTCGTCAGCGCTGAGCAGGGCGACTCATCATCAACTGCCTCTCACAAGTGTATTTTCTGTGGTCAAGGTCATCGTAATTATGAGTGCTCACAATTTCAATCAAAATCTATTGATGATAGACTTTCATTAGTGTCCGAGCTAAAGTTATGTCCCAACTGTTTGCGCAAAGGGCATAATACGCGCGCATGCAAGCTTCCAGGTACGTGCAAAATATGCAAAAAACGTCACAATACCTTTTTACACAAACCTACGGATTCTGATACCAATGTGGCAGTCACTAATGTTGCAGTCTCTGAGCCAGTTTCAATGTCAGCTGTTTCTGCTTCTGAGACACTGCTATGTACGGCTTTGGTTGATATTTTTAATCCCAAAACAATCAATTACATTACCACTAAAGCTCTCTTAGACAACGGTAGTCAGTCTAGCTTTATTACAGAAGCACTTAAATCAAAGTTAAATTTAACTTCTTCCACGTCTGATGTTAGGAATGTGGTCGGCATATGTAACACTATTGTCAAGCTTAATGCTGAACGTTGCAATGTTCGAATTCATTCAAAGGTAGGTTCTTTCAGCGTTATGACGTCATTTTTAGTCATACCCCAAATATCAGGTAAGATACCTAAGTCTCTTGTGTCTATTACACACCTTAACCTGAAGTCCTTTGCATTAGCAGACCCCAGCTTTTATGAGCCGTCTGACATAGGACTGCTCATCGGTGCTGACCTATTTTGGTCCATTATTGGAACCAAACAGCACTCTTTAGGCAAAGGAAATCCTATTCTACATGAGTCTTAATTAGGATGGCTTATCGTAGGTCCCATGCACTATATTCAAAATGACAATCTCAATTTAAATTCCCCAGTGAAATGTAATTTTGTAAGTATTGAAAGCAACAATACTTTAGTTGAGCTTCAAAATGATTTGAAGAGGTTTTGGGAGCTTGAAAGCTTGCCACAAAGGCCCCTTCTTACAGACCAAGAGAAAGCTTGCGAACAACATTTTTTACAGCACACAAAACGCACTGAAGAAGGTCGTTTTTGTGTCAAGCTGCCATTGATCGACAAACCAGACTGCCTAGGCACTTCCTATTTCATGGCCAGGCGGCGATTTATAAACCTGGAAAGTCGCTTTCGCAAGCAACCGGAACTTAAGTCCGCCTATGTTGATTTCATTGAGGAGTATCGCAAACTAGGACATCTAGCAATATCTGAGGTAGACCGACCTGAGCTTGCCTATTTTGTTCCGCATCATCCTGTCATTCGTGAAGACAGTGAGTCAACACGTCTACGAGTCGTTTTTGACGCATCAGCTCGCACTTCATCTGGTTTGTCTATAAACGACATTCAAATGATAGGCCCTACAGTTCAAGACTCTCTTTTCAATATCCTCATCCGGTTCCGGCAATATCGTTATGTGTTGTCAGCGGATATTGAAAAAATGTACCGGCAGGTTTTAATAGATGAGTCTGACCGAAACCTACAGCTGATTTTATGGCGTGATGCGGAGGACAAACCATTACAGACACTCAGGCTTAACACGGTCACCTACGGATTTGCTAGCGCTAGTTTCCTTGCCACCAGGTGTCTCTGGCAAGTGGGCGAGGAGTTTGACGATGACATTATTAAGGCAGTCATACAGGAGGACTTATGTGTTGATGACTTACTAACTTCTAGCGATGATGAAGATCAATTACGGTCTATACAGAAATCAACACATGTGGCTCTTTCTATGGCTGGTTTTGATTTACGTAAGTACCGATCCAACTTACCTTCTTTACTGCCTTCAGACGTTGTCCAGTCATCCGGCAACCTGACATTGAGTCAGTCTACAAATACGCTGGGCCTAGATTGGAGTCCTTCGACCGACAGCATTAATTTTCCCATTGCAGTGGATCAGTCTGAGGTCGTCACTAAGCGCACTATACTTTCTTCAACTTTCAAGATCTTCGATCCCTTGGGCCTCCTATCCTTGTCCACTATCGTTCCCAAAATTTTAATTCAGACCTTATGGTCTCTCAAATTGGACTGGGATGAGACCGCTCCAAAGGATATTGTCGATGTCTGGAGACCTTTTGTTGATGGACTTAAATGCCTTTTTTCACTAAATATACCTAGATGGGTATCAATAGAATATCCAGTCTCTGCTGAAATCCACTGTTTTTGCGATGCATCGCAACGCGCCTATGGTGCATGTTTGTACCTTCGATCTACAAATAAAGAAGGACAAATACATGTCCAACTTTTATGTGCGAAATCTCGCGTTGCCCCAGCATCCAGCCCTATTACAATTCCTCGTTTGGAGCTTTCAGGTGCTCTTCTGGCAGCTGAAATGAGCTCATCTGTGACCAAAGCTTTGCGACGTAAAATATCGCGTCATGTCTATTGGACTGACTCGAGCGTAGTTCTTAGTTGGTTGCGCTGCGGTTCTTCTAACTTGAAGGCATTCGTTGCCAACAGAGTCGCCGCCATTAGAGAGTTGACTGACGCAAATTCATGGCACCACGTTCCTACAGAACACAACCCAGCTGACCTGCTATCCCGTGGCGTGAACCCACAACAGATCGCTGCATGTGATATGTGGTGGTATGGACCTAAGTTTTTATCGTTGCCAGAGTCCGAGTGGCCTTCTATGCAGTCGCAGACTATTATTGAGATGAAGAATTTGCTGGAAGTTAAAGCACATCCAGTTGCTATTTGTGATAATTATCAATCAATTATTAACTTTAACAAATATTCTAAATTAAAACAATTACAACACATTTTAGCCTATGTACATAGATTTATTAATAACTGTAAAAATTCTAAAACTAAAATTACAGGTTCCTTAACTACCGCCGAGCTCAATAAAACTCTTAATTCATTAGTGTATATTTCCCAATTAGAGGCATTCCCTAAAGAATACGATTTATTATTAAAAGGAAATTCCCTAAGTCCTAAGTCGCACATTTCGGCACTTAATCCATTTTTACATAAAGGAGTGATAAGAGTAGGTGGTCGAATTCAGGCTTCTGAATATAGTTTCGATATGAAGCATCCCATGTTGTTAAGCTCTAAACACCATTTTACTCAACTTTTATTCCAACAAGAACACGTACGGCTTCTACATCTAGGGCTCCAAGCCTTACTGGCTTCTATTAGAACGCGTTTTTGGCCCATTAGTGGAAGAAGTCTGGCTAGACGTACTGTGCATAATTGCACCGTATGTACCTAGGTGTTTTAAGGGTCAGTCTATGAAAAACATAATGGGCAACCTACCTGCTCAAAGACTAATGCCTGACTTTCCTTTTATTACAGTAGGGACTGATTTCGCTGGGCCATTTATGGTCACGGATCGCAAAGGTCGTGGTTGTAAAATTACAAAATGTTATTTGTGTATTTTCATATGTTTTAGGTATAAGTGCATCCATTTGGAGGCTGTTAGTGAGCTGTCCAAGGATGCTTTTATATTAACTTTGAGACGCTTTGTTTCACGGAGAGGGCTACCAAAGCAGATATTCTGCGACAATGGTGGAAACTTTGTAGCTGCTTCAAAGGAACTTAAAGAGTTTTTTGAAATTAATGCCAAAACTATCGCTAATTTTGCCGCTAACGAAGGCGTTGAATTTTGTTTTTCGCCTGCATACGCTCCTCACTTCAATGGTTTAATGGAGGCCGGTTTAAAGTCAGCCAAATTCCACCTGGCTAGGATATTAGGGACTACGCACCTAACCTATGAGGAATTGTCATCTTTGTTCACACAAATAGAATGTATCCTAAATAGCCGCCGCCTATGTCCATTAAGTTCCTCTCCCACTGACTATTATCCCTTAACTCCGGGCCACTTTTTAATTGGTAGACCACTAAGCTCGCTACCATCTCCGTGTCTACAATCCGCTAATGCCAATCGTCTCGACAGATTCCAGCGCATCGAGCAGTTTAAGCAACACTTTTGGCGACGCTGGAGCCACGAGTACATTGCGGAGCTGCAGTTAAGGACGAAGTGGCGCACGAAGTCCAAAGAGAGCCTACAAATTGACGACCTAGTCCTCTTGAAAGAGGAAAACGCTCCACCGCTCTATTGGCGTCTCGGACGTGTAAGAAAACTCTTCACGGGATCTGACGGATTGACACGCGTCGCAGATATAGACACTGCAAGAGGAATTGTGCGGCGCGCCCTAAACAGAATCGTCCTACTACCGAAGCCCGATGAGTTGGAAGATCTTGAAAGCTGTTAAGCTTTCCAGCGCCGGGAGTATGTCGGCGCCGTTACGACAGCACCGACGGTGTTTGCGGGGAGTATGTGAAGTGCGTGGGGGTTTCTCACCACCGCGCCTAAGACCGGCACTCGCCGATAGCTCGCGACCCGATCGCCACCAAATTATTTTGTATTTTTTATTCCTTTTAAATATACAATTTGCCTATCGTGTGAGTCGCCTATTTTATTCATGTTCCCTAATTGAACACATAGTCGCAGCCCTTTATTACACGTATAAGACTTTAAAGCAGTGGTCGTTGGCTAGGTTTTGTCCAATGTCCAAAATATGTTTAGGTAAGTGGTATTTACCGGGATTGCAATTCCTGTACGCGGCTAAATGCTCTTTTTAACGTGTTTCTAAGTTGCGACCAGTCTGACTCACGTAAACGTCTGCGACGAGGTACGAGGTTGCCACTTGAGAAACTTTCTTCCCTATTGGTTGTTAGTTATTCGAGTTATATAGTATATATATAGTTACATGGTTGGCATTTCAGGTTAGTTAAATACAACGGGAATAGTAGTTATTTTAGTAGTGTAGCTAGTATCCCTTTATTATTTTTTAATATCTTACGTTAGTCAGGTGGCCTTGTCCGATTGGTTCTACTATTTTCTCCAGAAATTCAGGCCTTCTGCTTCGGTAATGATTCTTTATCACATCACCATGTCGGTGTGTCTGTAACAGAGAAATATTTAGGTAATACTCCAAATTCGACGTCACCGCCCTACCATGGACGACTAATGGACATAGGGACCTTCTATGTTGTACTACTCTCCGTAATTGTGAGCGAAATGTATCAATGCCGTTTATGTTCCGAATATAATAATTATTTTATTTTATTGGGAACACCAACGGCATTTTATTTTTATACGTGGTAGAGCCATGCTGCACTATATTAATAGTATAATTGTAGCACGAATGGGTCGGCTGGACCGGGGTAGGACCACGCTCTCACAGAATACCAGTGTAAAATAGCAGCTGAACACTGCTGTGTTTCGTATGGTGAGTGTAGAGAACCGGACACCCTTTTTACTGGAAAAGAGGCATTCCATCTTAGTCCTCACGGGAGACAACGCATCTTCACTTTGATTTGCAAATGAGGATAGATGTAGATGTCTATTGGCCACAGCAACCATGTACCATCAGGTGGACTGTGTGCTCGTTTTTCACCATTTTCCCAACGGATTAGTAAACTGAAGTGGCAGTCTTTCTTATATAGGACAAACTAAAAGATCCATAAAAACCCGCGTTAATGAACACATAGCTGATGTGAAGAATCGACGCTCGGGGAAGTCTGCAGTCTGTGAACACGTACTGGATTGCCCCCGTCACTACATTAGGTTTGATAGACCACAAATCCTCGCTAAAGAACACGGATATTGGCATCAAAAAACATCCTAATTTCTGAAAAGATGGCTGGGTGCTACCATCTGCGTGGGATTCCATAATTAATATAATTAAATCCCAACCCAAGCATACAACTGCAAGACTTTTTTTTTATAAGACTTCATGACATTTGGACGTCATACACGTCAGTCCCCTCCCCCTCCCCCCGTGACCATGGGTGCTGTAAAGTGCTCGAAACGTCGGGAATATAAAATTAGTTAATATACGCGATAAATTCCGTAAAATTAGTTTTATTTAAATGTGTAGTGTTCGCGTAAATATAAGAAATCATTATCCCAACTTTTAACTTAAACTAAGGTTAAGTTGTTACTGGATGGGTAAAACAATATATAATAAAATACCTAACATAATTAAAGACATTTTTACGCAAACATCATCTTAATACTCATATCTTCAAAATACATTTTACTCGGTAAATGAGTTTTTAAATTACTTATGACAAATTTTTATAGGACTACAGCTCATAATTGACATTTTTTTGTTATTAACTGACATGGTATATAATATTGTTTAATTTATTTTTATTTATTTGTTAATTATATTTGTTTTTGTAATTTTACTTTTGATATATTTAGGTTAATTGTATGGAATGTTTGTTGTCGCTAATTTAACAATTTAATAATGTTTGATTTTGATGTGTTAATTTTGTATAATTTTATAAATTCTAAGAATAAATAATATTGCTTGTCTCCACTAGGGACTTTGTATATATACATAGTATTTAACAATATCTTATGTAACATACATACTAAAAAGCAAATAAATAAATAATTTAAATCGTTCCTAAGTCAATAGAGGAAAATCACAAATCCTTACCAGAAAAGTAAACACTAGCTCAGTTCCATTCAAACTATCAAAGTAACTCGCAAGACTTGCATGTATATAACACGAAGTTAACAACACATTAAAAAGCAACATTATATTTGCTATAATAATACGATAACATAAACTATTAAAAAAAAGAAATTTTAAAAATAATTGAAAATAAACTATCTTTCAGAAACAATCACACAGAGATAAAATAACACAAGTTCTGAACGTCTACTTTACAAATGACGGAAAGTTATGGCCCTATACACGTTCCAAGCGATGTTTGGCTCAAAGCAGTTTTTTTCAAACCAGTTACCCGCTTATCATATTTAATAATAATAATAATAATCCATCTGATTGGGTATATATATATATATATATATATATATATATATATACTGCTGGCCGTATGAGGAAGCTCAAGGTCGTTCAGCGAGCTATGGAGAGTGCTATGCTCGGGGTTTCTCTGCGTGATAAACTTAGAAATGAGGATATCCGCAGTAGAATCAGAGTAACCGACATAGCCCAACGGATTAGTAAGCTGAAGTGGCAGTGGGCCGGCCATATAGCTCGAAGAACCGACAACCGATGGGGAAGAAAGGTTCTGGAGTGGCAGCCTCGTACCGGTAGGCGAAGTGTAGGGCGACCCCCCACGAGATGGAGTGACGAGCTGGTAAGACATGCAGGAAGTCGATGGATGCAGGTGGCTCAGGACCGTGCTTTGTGGCATTCCTTGGGGGAGGCCTATTTTCAGCAGTGGACTTATGAAAGGCTGTAATGATGATGATATATAGATATATGTATTTTTTATGTATTTATTCTATTTTATTGATATTTAAGTATGTTTATATCTTTCGTTTACAATTATATTTTTAAACAGCCCAACCATATGAGAAAACTTTACTGATAACCCAATAATAATAATAATATTTATTTGCGTAAAACATGGTATATTTTAGGTCTTATGTTATTGTGTGAACATGCATGTTTTACATATTTATCGATATACAAATATTACGTCGACATGCAAGTGAATAATTAAAATTACAAAATTAAAATAACGTTTCATATAAAAAAATAATAAAAGAGTATAATGTCAATAAAATGATGTAAAAAAGAGAAAAAAAAAATTAAAATATACAGGCATGGTCATGTCATAATGCATAATGTCAAACTAGTATAATGTCAATCTTACAAACTCTAATTCTTTTGTTTTAGATACATACATACATACAAACACTCACGCCTGTAACTCAGAGGGGTAGGCAGAGACTACGCACTTCCATTTGACGCGATCCTGACCCACCTCTCTCGCCTTCTTTACATTCATATATGTACGCGTCGGTTAAGGATACTCCTAATCTGGCCCATTTCCAATGTATCGCCGATTTGGTCGATAAACCTTCGTCTAGGGCGTTCCTTCCCGACCCTGCCGTTCACTTCTGCAACATATATTTGCTTTGTCACTCTTTCCTCATTCATTCTTTCTATTTGACCAAACCACCGAACCATTCCATTCTTAATCCTGGTCACAACGTCATCTTGCAAACCACATTTTCTCTTATCACACTATTTCTAACCTTATCATTCAGATTCAGCCCTTGCATACTCCTTAAAAACCGCATTTCTACAGCATTTATTCTACTCTCATGCTTCTTCTGCCAGACCCAACTTTCACTACCATACATTAAAGTAGGGACTAACACAGCATTATGAATTGCCATACGCGCCTTATTTGACACATTCTGACTCCTCATAATAGCGTATAGAGCCCCATTCACTCTATTTCCTGCGTTCACTCGTCGTCGTATCCTTATCATATCTACCATCCCTGATAAATAAACATCCCAAATATACAAACTCATCCACTTGCTCAATCAACTCCCCTTCTATTCTTTCAAATTACAAATATCAACAACAATTCGCTTGAGGTGACCGTCACGGCAAAATTTTCAAAAAACAGTTTCAATCAGAGTCCCGAAAATAATTTTTTAAAAATATTAAATGTCAAGTTTTGAATATGGTTCGGAAGTAAATTAAATAGTCGAACGCACATGCTATAACTATTTCTAGCTAATCAAGTTCTGGCTGCCTGAGGCACAGATAACTTCCACGGGTACCTTCTTGTACCACCACGATCATTATGTTGTTTCTTGTTATAACCTATACATTACTTTGATTTAGTTAGATTAATACTGTATTTGTCAATGCTACCAAGATGACTAAACAAAAGTTTTCTTAATTTCCCTTTTAGCGTCAGAACCAAAGCTTAAATATCTGAAATCACTAGAAAACTTAAAAACAAAAAAATATAATCAATTCAAAGAAAAAACTATTACATAAAAATTTAATTAAAATTTTTAAGAAAATACTGTGGATAGAATGATTATTTTTTCTCCAATTTTATACTTAATTTAAGAAATATTATAAGTAGTATTGGTAAATAGATTATTAGACTTCCGCTTTGCAATTATTCTAAGAAATTACAATGGCCGCTATAGTTATCATTTATTATGACTATACATAAATCTGAGGGTGACATTTTAAAAGCGTCGGGTATTCGTTCGGACATTCCGTGCTTTTCAAATGGTTTTATGTCAACGATTAGAGAGTAAGCGCCTAATCTTGCATGTTTTTGCGGTAAATAATGGTAATGTAACATAGCTTTACGGCTATTATCCACGTGGAGGTAGGCAGAGTCCAAATTAGCGGGTTACTTGGAACATCTTTAACTAAAAGAAATATAACCTATATTTTCTTCCAAATGACAAATTTTGAAAGTAGTAGCCTTTCACATCAAATAGTTGGCACAAACTTTTTTGACGGGTACAAGTCCCACATAAACATGAATTCTATAAATGTCAGACCAATATTCCACCATCTTACATCGCAACAGATTTTACGATACCATCTATACCATCTGGATTCTTGGTGGTCCACCTCTGTGCGATTTAAAAGAAGTTCTTTTCTTTGACGACTTCATTGTGAAATCGGCTACTACCCGAGATTTTTATGGACCAATACGACTATGGGCCCTTAAAAAAAAGCCTTTGCCTTTTTAGAAGGCTGAAAACGCACCTGCAATTCCCACTAAGTCACTTAACAGCAGGTGCACATGTGCTGTGATTTTTGAAATAAAATCATTTTCCGAACTCAACGCGGGCAATGTTGGGGGCAAGAGTTAGTATTATAATATATCTGTTTGCTATCAAATGTCGACCTTCAATACTCGACTATTTTAAAATTATTAAAATATTCTCACTCTTAACAAGTTTCCCGTTACTAGTTTGTCTACTGTTACAACTACGCAATTTCTTCAATGAATCCAAGATAGGGCAAATTAGGCATGCGTCAAGAACACGCGAAAAAACTATTTATCAGGTGCCTTGTAAAATTCTTAACCAGTTTCAAATTATACAGTTGGGTGACATAATTAATCCGGTTTATTTACGTTGCTTGGAAGACTGCTTCTTTGAGTCATATCAGTATCTTTGTCTTTTAACGTCTAAATAGTAAAGATCAACACGATAAGCGTGGGTAGGTTAGAATGAGTAGTATTTACCTAGGTATTCGCTGCAATAGTACTATCTTCCGATAGTATACATATTTGTGAAGGAAATATGAATAAATAATTGTAATTTAAATAATTGCGATTAACATTAATTTAGCGACCAACAGCAGACATAGCATTATTTTGCATTTATTACACGCTGATGATAATAGAGCTTGAGTTTATTAGTAAACAAGGAATTGCGGTGCACAGAAACATGTACTGTTTAAAAGTGCCCATATAAAAGCAATTTTGTCTTAAAACATAATTTTAAATAACGTTAACAGCCTCTATGCTACTTAGATACGAGAGCCGTATGACTCTGGCACCTTGCCAATTTGCTTTGAAATATATTAAAAAGATCATTTTACGAAGATTCATAAACGCCTTTGAAAAGCCCTAATCGAAATGGCCTCTGGGAGTTATAAATATTATGACTAACAAAAATCTAACGTGATCAAAGTTGAAGTAAAATTTAAAGTTACAGATTATATACGTTACGTTTCACTACTAAGTTCAGATCTCCTCTTATTTATGAGAGCGTTATGGAGCAATGAGGGCCACGACTTTTCTGTCACCATGGCGGCGCCACAAAGGTTGAGGTGAAATGTTTGGTAGATTTAATAGCGGGGGAAGTTAATTTGTTAGAAAAGTGTAAAATGTTTATTTCTATTCTAATTTATATTAATTAGATAAGAAACGGATAAACCAAACTACGATTATTCCTAAAAGTAGAAGATTAAACAAGTGGTAAAATTAATAATCTAGTAGAACCGACTTCAATATAAATAAAATTAGAACGTTATCAAAGTCGTAGAAGTCAATTAAATACGCATTATTAAGAATAACTCATAAACTACTGGTCAGATCTTGATCATATTTATATGAGGCCACATAAGATAACAGCTTTCAAATAAAAAAAGAGTCATGAAATCGGTTCATCTAGAAAAAAGTTCTGAGGTAACACACATAAAAAATGCAGTCGTATTGAGAACCTCCTCCTTTTATTGAAGTCGGTTGAAAATTAAAAAGAAAAGTGTTAAAAGTAGCAAAAAATTAAAGAGCAAACCACTGAGGCACTGTTTTTTGTATTAATATAATACTCTAAAAACTGATCCCTTCCAGTACCGCGGGCATGATTTCATGCATCTATTACGTTACCGTTAAGTACCGCGGGCATATAATATATTCATGCAGCTATACTTCGCTGCTATTTTCGTCGTATTAATATTAAAAGTCAGTCAGTCATATTTTCAATTAGAAACTAGTTGCGTAATTGTTTTATTTTGTAAATGTTAATTATCTTTACTACGTTATGATTCTAAATTATCTAAGTTACAACAACTGTAACTGTTTATGTTTCAATTGATAAAAAAGGAGAAACGGAAAACTTCTACGCGAACAATTCATAACGGTCAAGATTTTAAACAAGATTAAAATTGTATTTTTCTTATTCGAATACCATAGCAACTACTTTTTCTTATAGGAAAAATCAAGTAAAGAATTTATATACACTAGTAGTTCATGATAATATTCCATATTTTTGTTTTTATCTTCAAAAAATTCACGACAGGTCCTTGTATGTGTACGTGCGTTCCAAACTGGCTGTCGAGTGCTTTATTGATAAAGATGTTCCTTTTTTATTTTCTCAATAATTTTTTTGTAGGTGCTGATATATAAAATTGCTTGTTGTGTGGCAGCGGCCTAGAATACTGCCCCTCCTTCTCATCCCGTGGATGTTGTACGAGCCGACAGAGGTAGATGCCATTAAAAAAAGGAGGAGACCATTAGGCTTCCGACGGATGGCGGCATATGCATCCCAGTTATCGTCAGACCAAAAATGTCAGGCCTGTGATGGGCATCAGCATTACAGGTGCGATATGTCTGGTACTGTGATCGCCAACCCACTCGCCCAGCGTGGCGATTAAGGGCAAATCCTCCCGTGAAAAGCACCACACAAAAACGGCACTCAGTTCCCGGTCGCCCCATTATTCCTGGTCGTGGTGGCGGTTATGGCGACGGTGGGACGGGGGGTGCAAGGAATCCCCGGCAGAGGACAGTTTACCACCAAAAACTATACTTTTTACTCTCAACTCACTGAACAAGTTTATTCCTCGACCTCGGCACATTCAGATGATGAAGTTGAAACTGTTTATAAAGACATTTTTACGCCCTTACATAGTACCACTAAGGCCCACTACAATGTTGATACGGGGGATTTTAATGCCAAGGTGGGTAAGCATACGGGCGTCGAGTCCATTTTGGGACCTCATGTTTTTGGAAGCAGAAATCACAGGGGAGAAAATTCTGGACAACTTCAATTCCACAAGGGGCTATTTGTGATGAATTCGTTTTTCGAGAAGAAGCCCTAAAGGAAGTGGACCTGGCGCATTCTCGATAACAAAACAAAACACCAAATTGACTTTTTCATGACGGACAAAAGGCATATATTCAAAGATATCCCAGTGATCAACAAATTCAATACAGGAAGCGATCACCGCCTTATCAGAGGCACTCTGAGTATAGATTTTACGAGCCCTTCTGTTTCAAACTGTGAATGGCTCCCAACGCTTCCAGCAAGAACTTAAAAACCGGTTCGATGCCTTGAGACCCATGTTGGATATTGACGAGGACCTTATCAGTGTGATTAAGATCTTATGGGATGAGGACAACAGGTTTTGTGGCTAACAACATATTGCCCGAAAGACGAAGTTCTCAGATGAGACACTTCAGCTTATTAAAAGAAGGCGTGAGTTTACAACAGCAATGCGATCGAAACAGGTGCCATTAACCAAGCTTGTGAGGAAAGCTGTGAGGCGGAACCTGCGTTACTCTAATGCGATTACGATACAAGTGGCAAAAGAGCGAAACAAGGGATCCAAAGTCTTTGCTCAGGAGCTTGGAAGAAGTTACTTCGTAAGACTGCAGACACATGATGGCAAAGTCCTCACGTCAAAGCCTGAGGTTAACTCTGAGATCGAAGTCTTTTACAGCAAATTATATGCCTCATATCAGCCACAACCTGACCCTAAATGCGATGATTTCAGAGCCACGCTGATCCGCCACTATACCGACGAGCTTCCAGATATCTGCCTTGAGGAGGTTGAGCTGGAGCTCCGCCTACTTAAAAATGGAAAAGTCCTTGGAGTAGATTGAGTTATAACAGAGCTCTTCAAGGCTGGGAGTCAACCCTTGCTAAAAGAGCTCTGCCGAGTATTATACTGCATCTTACGAGATGGAACAACTCCAAAGGCGTGAAGCAGAAGCAATACAGTCTTCTTTCACAAGAAAGCTGACAAGACTATGCTGAATAATTTACGACTCATCTCGCTTCTGAGCCACGTCTATAAGTTGTTTTTCAAGGGTCATCACAAATCGACTCGCGCGAAGATTAGACGACATTCAGCCTGTGGAACAGGCTGAGTATCGAGTAGGATTTGGCACTATATACTACATTCACACAGTCCGGCAAATAATACAGAAGACAACAGAGTATGTGTCTTGAATTTGTGGACTATGAGAAATCATTTGACTCCAACGAATCTTGGGCTGTTCTGGACTATTTGCAGCGGTGCCAAATTGACTGGCATATATGGATACATCGAAGTGCTGAAATGTCTTAACAAAATCAGTACTATGTCCGTCCAGGTACAGGGCAGTCGAACAAAACCAATCCAGTTGTATCGCGGAGTGAGACAGGTGGATGTTATATGCCCTAATCTGTTTACAAATGCACTAGAGGATGTTTTTAAGACGCTAGATTCGAAAGGACGCGGCATTTGCGTAAACGGTGAGTACATCTCACACGTACAATTTGCTAATTATATCGTCGTCATGGCAGAATCGCTGCAAGAACTTCAGGACATGCTGCACAGACTGTATGAATCCTCGCAACGTGATGGTTTCTGTATAAATCTGAACAATACGAAAGTTATGTTCAACTATCACATCATGCCAGTTCCAATTATTGTTGATGGTAAAATTCTCGAAGTTCTCCAGAAATATATCTAACTTCGGCAGATATTGCATCTAGGTAAGAATAACTTCGAGAAGGAAGCAATCGAAGGATTCAGTTAGGCTGGGCAGCATTTAGAAAGCTACGTTGGGTTTTCTAGTCGCCCATACCACAAACTCTGAAGACAAAAGTCTTCAACCAGTACATCCTGCCGGTATTCACGTACGGTACCGAAACGTGGACACTGATGATGTGGCTATTCCACAAGCTCAATGTCGCTCAGCGAGCGATGGAAAGAGATATGCCCGGAGTTTCTCTGGTAGATAAAATTCGAAATGAAGAAATCCGCCGGAGAACCAGGATTACTGACATAGCCTTTCGTGTTTGTAAACTGAAGTGGCAATGGGCTAACCACGTCTGTCGTAGAGGTGACAACCAGTGGAGTAGACGTGTTATGGAGTGGAGACCACTTCTAAGGAAACGTAGTGTGGGACGCCCCCTTACCAGATGGAGCGACGATTTGGGCAAGGTGGCTGATAGAAACTGGATGCGTGTAGCTGTAGATCGAGCTAAGTGGTGCGCCTTTGGAGAGGCCTATGTCCAGCAATAGACTACCGCAGGCTGATGATGATACATAAAAGAATTAATAAAAAGTATGTTTTCTTACTTTCTTTTCATTTTCCGTCATTTCTTAAAGTGTATAAAGCAATATAAAACGATACAATTAGAAAGGTAAAAAATTTTGAAACTAAGACTTGAAATTATAGCAATTTTCCAGGACTCTGGCAGCGACGGCGAAAACGATGACAACAAAGATGACAATGATATTCCCGACTTCATTCATCTTCGGGTAATAGGACAGTTTGGCAGAAAAGAAGTCTTAACTATTTTAAAAGGATCCCACTACTTAGTCCAGCAAATAAAGTGTAACTTATATTAGTTACACCACTGCAGTTTGATTCTTTTTTTATTAAATAAAATCTTTGTTATTTTTTATTACAACCGAGTTTATTTACCTTTAAACTGTTTTAGCATCATATGACAATTATTTGTTTCTCTTTTTGATAGTTGCTTTAGCTAAGTAAAGTATTTATATAAATATTTATTTATTTACTTATTTATGAGAAGGGGCAAACGAGCATTACCTATTTTGTGAGGATCCCACTACTTAATCTAGCAATTAAAGCGTATCTTATACGTAGGTCACTCAATAAGTTTTGAGATGCTCGAAATTTAAAAATGGGACGCACCCGTGTTATATGTTTCTGAAAAGCAAATTTACTTAAAAATAGAACTCCATAAACCATTTGCTCAATAAAAGAAAAACAAAGTTATTTTAATCTTCCTGCCACGCTTCCCGCGCTTTTCATTTAAAATGGTGGATCTTAACCGTGAACATTTGAGCACTATGATATATTATGATTTTAAATTTGGTTTAAACGAGCAATTAAATTACAACGGGTACAATCAGCATTAAGGGACACAGCTCCATCACGCGCTATAATTTTTAGGTAGTTTGCTGAATTCAAAAGGGGTAAAATTAATCTTAAAGATGACCAAAGTACCCTGGAAACACTATAACGGCAGAAAATGTATGGACTATTGAGACGACCCACGAATATATATATATATTCGTGGGTATTATTATTCATACCATTCTACATCAACATCTTGGAGTGAGGAACTTTGTTGTCGATGGATCCCTCGTTTGCTCTACGAAAGCGAAAAACAGACTCGTGTGGATTGGTGCCAGGAAATGTGTCTACGTTTTGAAAATGGGGCATCTAGGCATGTTTCAGAAATCGTTACTGGTGACGAGACATGGATCTATCAATATGATCCGGAAAATAAAAGGCAATCATAGGTATGGGTCTACATTTGTCGACGTCAATGCTAGAAAATTGTAGGTCAGTCAACTCTGAATGGTATACTACAGTTGCATTACCCAAAGCTCCACTACCATCTCAAGACGACAGAGCGGGCTTTGCTCTTTCTAACCGAGACACAGGTGTCCTTTCCTGTTGATACTTCGTATCTCTCCTATCCGGGGTACATATTAGAACATTCCTTTATGGCCCGGGCTGGAGTTTGCGTGTACGTCAGAGAGGACATCTGTTTTCGACGCCTCGCAGTCTTGAAGGTCCTGTCCATCCTAAAGCTGCGCGTAGATAGTGACGACCATCCCCGCATCTACCGGTGACTCTATAGGTCTCATAGCGGTAATGCCGATACAGACCGACTCATCCATCGACCACGCCAAATGGCTGCAGAATCCGTGCTACCACCACGAAACTGCGCGTCACTCGATGTGTCGACGCCGAGGTTTCCGATACTGGCTGAGGCAACAAAGAGAGTAAATAGATACTGAGGAGATACGACAAAGGGGTTCTTTTTAGCGGTAAACACGCAAGCTTGTGTCTTCTAAGGATCAAACTGGACTAGATTTAGTCGCCCCTAATCTGAGACTTTGTTCAGAAAAGACTCGACTGTAGACACAAGTCTGTTCCGGTACTCGGCGACGTTTTCCCGAGAATAATTGGCACGGCCGGTGTATAGAGCATCACCAGTGCTGTCATCCGCATAGCAATGAATGTTACCAGTTTGCAACATGTCATTGATATGCAGAAGAAACAGCGTTGGTGATAGCACACAGCATTGTGGAACACCAGCGTAAATAGGCTTGTAGTCGGAGCATGCACCGTCTACAACAACCTTGATGCTACGATCTGCAAGGAAACTGGTGATCCAATTGCACAATTTCTCGAGAAGCCCATAAAAAGGGAGCTTCAAAAGAAGCGCTTTGTGCTAAACCCGATCTAAGGCCTTCGCAATGTTCAAACTAACGGCCAACGCCTCCCCCTTGGACTCTCCTGCCTCCGCCCATCTATGAGTCAGGTAAACCAGAAGATCACCAGCTGATCGACCCCGACGAAAACCGTATTGGCGATCACTAATCAGCTAGTGATCGAAGTAACCAGTTGTGTCAGACCATATGCCAAGGAAAACCATAAACAGATCTCCCCGCATGATCGGTTTATTTTATTTTATTTGTTTGTTTTTTTTAAAGACGTTACCACTACATTAGGATTTTCTCCTGTATCGTGGAGGTAATTTACAAACATAAATTTCACAAGGACAAACATTCACACCTGGAACAATTATTTGTAGGTCATACAAATATTTGTTCCGTGCGGGATTCGAACCCACGGCCCCCAGTGCAGCAACTCATTGCTAAGCCACTGCGCCACGGAACCGTCATTAGTCGGTTGTAACGTAAACCGAGCCATTCGGCGTGGTGGGCGTTAAAATCGCTAAGGATCACGATCTCTACGGATGGGACCTGTTGTAGCAAGGAATCTGTAGCTATTTGGACGTGGTTGATAAGTCGGTCTATTTCGGCATTACCGCTATGGTATAGAGGCACCCGTAGACGCGCGGATGGTCGTCGTTGTCAACGCGTAGCCAAAGGATGGATAGGTCCGAACCTTCAAGACTGCCTAGGCATCGAGAACAGATGATGTCCTCTCTGACGTATACGCAAACCCCAGCCCGAGGCACAAAGGAGTGCTTCAATTTGTACCCCGGGTAGGAGAGATTCGAAGTATCAGCCGGAGAGGACACCAGCGTATCGGCGATTTTGCGAAGTATGTATTCTGTGAAGTCGTGGTACCAACCCGACTCGAGCCGGCCAATACGAGCAACAGCGAAAACTGCCGCGTGGCTGTACCACCGTTAGCAAACTAGCATACTAGGCGTAGCTTGTCCAATACGTAAGTAAACGATTTCAAATTTGAGAGATTAGAGGATAAAGACGTATTCAAAAAGTAACCGGTAAGAAAAAAATAAATCTAGACACATGGGAATATGTCAGCCAGGCCTTGTAGCCATAGAAAATAAGATACGGTATTAAATTCCTGAATGAGTGGTAGCAATAAAAAGGCCCAACTGGAAGCCTAACATCACGAGTTTTGTTTGTTCATTTTAGTGTTTTTTAACATTTTTATCCAGCCAGGGTAGACTGCGCAAGCTGGTTGGAGGTGCAATACCAGAACATAAATTTGAAAAAATATTACACTTATTTAAAAGGTATTAACAATCTAACTAACTTCGGTAATTATTTGTGTAGGTACCCACGTAATTAAGTGTGTATGTTCATGATTTTTTTTTTAATATTGGATGTTATTCAAAAATATATTGATATTAGAATAAAATATCTTGTACGTGGAACTGCGATCAAGCAAACAAAGCTACATTTGTGTACTAAGTTAACACTTTTTAAGAGGTAGGTAATTAATTAGATGTTTGTCCCCCCCCCCCCCTCCCCCGTGAACATGGGTAGCTGTAAAGCACTCGAAACGTCGGGAATAAAAATAATAAAATAAACGCGATAAAATCCGTAAAAAACAGTTTGTGTTTGATTACAAACATCGTTTTATAAAAGGGTACCACCTAAATGTGTTATATTGATGTGCTAAAACCTGACTTATAATTACTCACCTATTTATTTTTTACTAAATACTTACCTAATTTAAGCCTTAATTTGGGTTTTTAGTTTTAGTTTTTCTTTGTTATAGTTTTATAATCAAATATAATATATAATCGAAGAAAAAGAAAGGTGACATGTGACAACTGTCTTTATTTGAAATATTTTATGTCCATAAAATAACTATTTATTATAATAATATCATATAAATATAATTTATAAATAATCTCTATTAAACCAAAATTGTGTTGTGTAGTTTTGTTAAGCAAGGTAATTAAACTTATAACAAATATACATTTAGTGATTAATTTTTTGAGTGCAAAATTAATAATGTGTGGCGGCGCTGTCGTCGCGCCACAAGCGAAACACATCGAAGCCTAAATCGCGCTTACAAAGTTTCGAAGTTAAAGCAGCATATATAGAATAGCTCCGAAATACCAATCGGAGCGTTGGCCGCTCCCCGGGCAGAACACCTTACCCGGCGGGAGATCTCCCCTTTTCCTTCCACCCGCCACAGTGGTGACCCCAACGTGATCTGAACACGCAACCAATAACCTTCGGAAACTACAACTTCAAATCTTCATCATCCTCAAGTACCCCATTCATTGTCTGCAGTCTTCACATTCTGCAAGCCATCTAGCTTTACAAAGGTTCATCGCAGCACTGGAATAATAATGCTTCCTGTTCCTTCAAGATACTCTCTGCGCTACAGTGTTCGGCACGGCTCTGAGCCTTACTGCTCGCCTCTGCTTCACAGCACTCTCGCAGATTACTTGCCTTCTTCTCGACTCACCGCAGACTTACAAGGCAATTCCCTGGCACTTGCAAATTCGTCGACATCTAGACTGCACTATCGACCTCCGATCTGAGCAGGGGGGTTATGTGGCGGCACTGTCGTCGCGCCACAAGCGAAACACATCGAAGCCTAAATCGCGCTTACAAAGTTCCGAAGTTAAAGCAGCATATATAGAATAGCTCCGAAATACCAATCGGAGCGTTGGCCGCTCCCCGGGCAGAACACCTCACCCGGCGGGAGATCTCCCCTTTTCCTTCCACCCGCCACAAATGCGACAAGTTGTAGTATTGTTATTGTGAGGAAAGCGATCGCAATTCAGCCTACCGCCTCATACCACTTGACACTGTCAACTCAACATTAAAAGCTGTATTTCCCCATTTTCGTTAACGACAAATTGGCGTATTGCGTCGGTCTACGAGCCGCAGGACCCGAGATCAAATCCAAAGGACGGAAAGAAAAAATAGTTATTTTCTACAAAATTTTTAATTTTAATTGAAATTTAGGATCAAGCAAAATATTTACTACCTAGTCATGTCTTCCAAAAGTAAGTTTGAATGTTGTCATTGATTCCCAAACTCCACAGAAATAATGTCGTGTAGCACATGCAAAAATCGATATCACCACAAATGTATTTCGACATCTAAAACATGTTAGAATGAATTAACTGAGAATTATAAGAGTGCATGGCTATGTCCGATCTGCACCAGACCAAAGAGCGACAACACGACAATTATAAGCTCACTAACTTACACGGCTTTAGAGGAACACGCTAATCAAAGTTTCAACGTCACTCGTCGTGTAAAGGACAACAAACGAAAAATAATGGGACCTACTACGGCTGGACTAGATCTTGATGACGTTCGGTCCATAGTCAGAGAAGAAATGAAATCGCAGCTAGATGTATTTAAGAAAAGTGTATTAGATGAATTTACCTCAAAAACTAATGAAGTTCTGGCTTCAATAAATTTTCTCGATGAACAATACGAAAGTATTAAAAGAGACCTATCAGCTAAAAACGACAAAATAAAACTTTACAGACCACAATTGATGATCTAAAAGCTATACTTACATTACTTGAAAACCAATCTAGAGCCAGTAACCTTGAAATTCAATGCATTCCCGAACATCGATCCGAAAATATTGTGTCGACAGTAAAACAACTGGCCGCAACAATTAAATGTACCTTATCTGACACTGACATACAGAGCTGTAGCCGAATAATGAAGCTTAACAAGGAGAGCCCTTGACCCCGCTCCGTAATAATCAAATTCAGTAGCCCTAGGATCCGAGATACTTTTCTTGCAGCAACAATAGCTTTTAATAAACAAGCAAAATGCAACGAGGATAAACTTAATACCAGCCACTTAGGAATTGGAGGTAAGAAATGTCCTATATATGTTGCTGAACACCTATCACCAGCCACAAAGGCATTGTATGCAGAAGCACGAATCAAAGCTAAGGAACTTAAATACGAATTCGTCTGGATTAAGAATGGTCGCGTTTTTATGAGGAAAAGCAAATCATCGGACTATAAACTTATTAAAAATTCTGAATCTCTTCTAAATTTATCGTAGCTTACTGATAATAATCTTAAACATGTGTTGGTATACTAATTTTATTTTTAAATTCGATTCATTAAAATGTTATTATCAAAATGTCCGAGGACTTCGCTCTAACTAACATATGTAAATAACCAAGATCTTAATTCAAACTATGATATAATTGTTTTAACTGAGACTTGGCTCCACTACATATTTAGACACACAAATACCACATATTTAGACGAAATCGCGAAACATCTCCTCTTTCTAGTCATAAGAAAATTGGTGGCGGAGTTATGATAGCAGTAAAAAAGGACGGATTAAACTCGTGCAGGCAAATTAGATGGGTAAGTGTCGGTGAAGACTTATGGGTCACAATTGAACTTAACACAAGTAATCTAACGGAAAGGCTACACATTAGAAACATTTATTAATAATACTACGGATACCATAAAAAATAATAATTTAGGCACGGCTAACAACTCAATTTTGCTGCTTGGTGACTTCAATATGAGTTCTATCACGTGGGCACTTTAACCCGTCATTAACGGTCAGTACGCATACCCAAGTAACTACTCTGTCTTCTTAAAAGTAGCTTAATACATTTTTTTTACTTTGCACGATCTGAATAAATATAACACTAACAAAAACGCAAGCGGAAAGATACTAGATCTAGTTTTGTCTAATGTAAACATCAATGTGGTCGAAAGTCAGTATCCTTTACGCAACGTAGACATTTTACATCCACCATTAGAATTTTTCTTTAAAATCAACTTATCAATTAATTTCCCCGCAACTAAGAATAAATCTTTCCACAATTTTGAAAGAGCAGATTTTGATTCTATTATAGCATTTTTAAACAATGTTGATTGGCTACAAAATTAAGGCGTACTAAATAATGTTAATGAAATGATATCGAAATTCCACGAAATCCTGCAGGTAACAATAGACAGATTCGTCCCCAAATCGTGCAAATCTTCAAAATCTTATCCTATCTGGTTCACAACCGCCCTAATTAAACTCATGAAACGGAAACACAAATGTCATAATAAAATTAAACTGTTTAATAATCCATTAGATAAAATTAAATTCTCTTACCTAAGGAAGGATTGCGATAAGCTAATAAAACAATGTTATTATAATTATATTGAACACATCGAGGAAGCTATTAGCAATAATCCGAGGTATTTTGGACACATATGAAGAACATGCGTCGTAAAGGCTCAAATTATCCTAATAAAATATCTCTGAATGATCGTGATGCAAATAGTAAGCAAGAAATATGTGATTTGTTTGCTAGTCATTTCTCATCGGTTTTTATTAAGGATGATATTAATAAACATTTTGACACACAACTAGTCTCCAAAACAAAAAAATATATAGGCAATATTTACGTATCTAAACGAGACATTGAGAAAAGGCTGAAAAGGTTAGATACATCAAAAAGTGCTGATCCAGACGGTATTCCGCCTATATATATATATATATATATATATATATATATATATATATATATATATATATATATATATAATATAGGTGTGCAAATTCTTTGGCTGCTCCGTTAACTATTATATTCAATACCTCCTTGAGCTCTGGCATTTTCCCCGAAAAGTGGAAAAAAGCGCGGATTGTATCAATTTTTAAAAGTGAAAATCCTACGAGTGTTACTAATTATAGACCTATATTCATACTATCTACAATGTCAAATGTCTTGAGATCTTAGTCTATGAATCATTTTTCAAGAATCTAGGACGACGTATAAACTGGCAGGAACATGGTTTTTTGTCTGGTAGATTTACTGTCACAAATCTGTTCTTATATGTTACCGATTTAATTGAGAACGTTGATAATAAACTACAAGTGGATGCTATATACACAGACTTCTCCAAGGCCTTTGATAAAGTAAATCACGCACTACTTGTCAATAAACTGAGAGCTTTTGGCATTAATGGGACATTATTAAACTGGTGTGCATCATACCTTCAAATTAGATCTTCGACCATGGTGATTGATGTTTACTCCTCGCAGCCATATATTGCCTACTCAGGTGTACCGCAAGGCTCGAACTTAGGTCCAGTATTTTTTAACATCTTTATAAACGACATTGTTTCGATATTTCAACACTCTAAAATCTACCTATTTGCTGATGATCTCAAAATAGTTAAAACTATTAGAAGCAACTCTGACGTCGAATTACTACAAGATGATCTCAACAGCCTTATTCAATGGTGTAATAACAACCAAATGTTTCTCAATGCCAAAAAATGTCAACTTATTAGGTTTACCAGAAAACATAATTATATACAGAGTCAATACTATATTGATACTGAGAAACTAATTGCAGTTCGAGCGATACGTGATTTAGGCGTTATACTAGATAGCGAATTAAAATTTACCAACCATATTGATAACATAATCACCTCAGCTACTTAGTCACTGGGTTTTGTATTGAGGAATTCCAAAGAGTTCAAGCAGCCCTCTACTACAATCAAACTTTACAGTAGTCTGGTTAGAAGTAAACTAGAATACTGCAGTCAAATTTGGAATCCGCACTAGAAAATCCATAGAATTAGAATCGAAAGAATACAAAAGCGACTGCTGCGTCATCTTGCGTACCGTTCGAATAGCTATCAAACTAATTATCCCTACGAAAGACAGTTGGCACAATTTAACATCACATCACTATAATCGCGTAGAAGTATCTCAGACATGATTTTCCTATACAAAACGCTCAATAATAGTATTGATTGTCCAGCAATAGTTCAATTATTTAACTTTAAGGTGCCATGAAGAATGCCTAGAAATCCGCACGCCTTTTTCAATGTATCCCTTTATAGGTCTAACTTGGGAAAGTATTCCCCTCTAGCCAGACTGACTCGCACTTATAACGAACTGCCCTCGAAGATTTCTGGTCTCGATATTAATTGCGATAGTTTATCCACCTTAAAATCAAAATTAATCAATTTCTATGAATTAACGAATTAACTTATTATTTATTATAACATTGGAATTGTTTTTGATTTTTATAGTTTGGTTAATATATTATAATATGACAAACAAATATTTATAATATTATCAAATAATTCTATTTTTTTTTTAATAATTTGTATTTATTGAATGATGTTCATCATCATCATCATCATTACAGCCCTTCACAAGTCCACTGCTGAACATAGGCCTCCCCCAAAGAATGCCACAAAGCACGGTCCTGAGCCACCTGCATCCATCGACTTCCTGCATGTCTTACCAGGTCGTCACTCCATCTCGTGGGGGGACGCCCTAAACTTCGCCTACCGGTACGAGGTTGCCACTCGAGAACCTTCCTTCCCCATCGGTTGTCGGTTCTTCGAGCTATATGACCGGCCCACTGCCACTTCAGCTTACTAATCCGTTGGGCTTTTTCGGTTACTCTAGTTCTACTGCGGATATCCTCATTCCTAAATTTATCACGCAGAGAAACTCCGAGCATAGCCTTCTCCATAGCTCGCTGAGCCACCTTGAGCTTCCTCATACGGCCAGCAGTGAAGGACCACGTCTCAGTTCCGTAAGTCATCACTGGCAACACGCACTGGTTGTACAATTTCGTTTTAAGGTTTTGAGGTATGTCTGACGAGAAGATGTGTCGTAGCTTCCCGAACGCTGCCCAGCCGAGTTGAATCCGTCGATTGACCTCTCGGTCGAAGTTGGACTTACCTAGTTGGACTATTTGTCCCAGGTAAACATACTTGTCAACAACTTCGAGCTTAGTGCTCCCAACAACTACCGGCATAGGTGTGACATGGACATTAAACATGATCTTTGTTTTGTCCATGTTCATCTTAAGACCTATCCGTTGGGAGACACTATTGAGGTCATTGAGCATAGTGCTTAGGTTATTCAGTTTTTATTCCTTACAAAATAATCAATGCATGTTGTGATATAAAAGATATAAAAAGAAATACAATTATAATGTGTTGAATTTGTTAAGAAAATGACCTTTGTATTACTGTTGTAATTTCTGTTGGTAATCCTAATTAATAAATAAATAATCCTTATATATAAAAATTACGTGTCACATTGTTGGTGCGCGATGAACTCCTAAACTACTAAACTCAGTGCAAGAAATTTTTTCACATTGTGTGCAGTTTGGTCCAACTTGAGAGATAGGATAGTTTTATCCCTATAAGTGATCCTCTATATCAAACAAAACAAAACCTAATAATAATACCATCTTCTCTATTCCACACAGAGTCATGTATTTGTCTATTTACATCATCATCATCATTACAGCCCTTCACAATTCCACTGCTGAACATAGGCCTCCCCCAAAGAATGCCACAAAGCACGGTCCTGACCTAACTGCATATCTTACCAGGTCGTCACTCCATCTAGTGGGGGGACGCCCTACACTTCGCCTGCCGGTACGAGGCTGCCACTCGAGAACCTTTCTTCCCCATCGGTTGTCGGTTCTTCGAGCTATATGGCCGGCCCATTGCCACTTCAGCTTACTAATCCGTTGGGCTATGTCGGTCACTCTGGTTCTACTGCGGATATCCTCATTTCTGAGTTTATGACCTAATATATATATTCGTAATAAACATATCGTCTGAGCGAGATTAGAATGGCTCTCCAGCACCTTAAAAACGGCAAGGCCCCAGGCGATGATGGAATTACAGCGGAGTTTTTGAAAGCGGGTGGAAAATCGGTACCTGAAGTCCTTCAGAAGCTCTTTAATTCCATCCTCCATAGTGGCATTACACCGGAGGCGTGGAGCAGAGGTGCGGTGGTCTTGTTCTTCAAGAAAGGCGACAACGCTCTCTTGAAGAACTACAGACCCATTTCCCTTCTGAGCCGCAGTCTACGTGCTGTTTTCGAGAGTCATTACGAATAATCTCGCTCGCAGACTTGACGACTTCCAGCCTCCCAAACAAGCCGGTTTCCGAAAAGGCTTTAGCACCATAGACCACATACATACCCTTCGGCAAATTGTACAGAAGTCCGAGGAGTACAATTTGCCACTATGTCTGGCGTATGTGGACTATAAGGAAGCCTTTGATTCCGTCGAAATTTGGGCGGTGCTGCAGTCCCTTCAGCAGTGCCAAGTTGACTGTCGGTATATCGAAGCGTTGAAGTGCCTGTACAGTAGGGCTACGATGGCTATCCGAGTACAGAACCAGAGTACGAAACCTATCCAATTGCAGAGAGGTGTAAGACAGGGTGACGTCATATCCCCGAAACTCTTCACCACTGCGTTGGAAGACGTTTTCAAGCTTCTGGACTGAAAAGGATACGGTATCAACATCAATGGCGAGTACATCACTCACCTTCGATTTGCCGACGATATAGTCCTTATGGCAGAATCGCTGGAGGACCTAAGCACTATGCTCAATGACCTCAATAGTGCTTCTCAACGGATAGGTCTTAAGATGAACATGGACAAAACAAAGATCATGTTTAATGTCCATGTCACACCTATGCCGGTAGTTGTTGGGAACACTAAGCTCGAAGTTGTTGACGAGTATGTTTACCTGGGACAAATAGTGCGACTAGGTAAGTCCAACTTCGACCGAGAGGTCAATCGACGGATTCAACTCGGTTGGGCAGCG
This sequence comes from Parnassius glacialis, assembly GCA_033319125.1. NCBI lineage: Eukaryota > Metazoa > Arthropoda > Insecta > Lepidoptera > Papilionidae > Parnassius > Parnassius glacialis. The sequence goes on along the minus strand of JAVANC010000024.1, from coordinate 6,292,420 downwards.
TTCGGGAAATTACGGCACATCTTCTCGTCAGGTATACCTCAAAACTTGAAAACGAGACTGTACACCCAGTGCGTGTTGCCAGTGATGCAATACGAGACTGAGACGTGGTCCTTCACTGCTGGCCGGATGAGGAAGCTCAAGGTCGCTCAGCGAGCTATGGAGAGGGTTATGCTCGGAGTTTCTTTTATAATGACCCTTTATATGTTTATTACGAATTAAAGAATTTTTATAGGGCACAGGGTCGTCGGAGAGGGCAGAACAACGTCTACCTGGCCAGCTAGTCTTTATATATAAAATGTACGTGTCACATTGTTTGTCCGCGATGAACTCCTAAACTATTGAACTGATTTCAATAAAATTTTGTACACTGTATGCAGTTTGGTCCAACTTGAGAGATACTTTTTATCCCGATAAGTGACCTTTAATATTTTTTTATTGCGAAATTAAGGATTTTTTCATAAGAAGGGTCGTCGGAAATGGCAGAACAACGCCTGCCTGGCCAACTAGTATTGTATATATTTCATTCATACTGTAATGTAATATAAACTACTAAATTAAGTACAATAAGGCATAGGCGTCAATCTCGGCGCATTACTATTCATGCTCTTCATCTATGTATCAGTATCTATACAACACCTGATGATGCTTGGCATAATGGGCAATGAGCGATACGCGCGCTCTATATCTTGCTTATTTTTACTCTAATCCTTATAGTGCTGAGTTATTGATTTCTTAAAAATGACATTTTTTATCATTTGCTGATTCACTCATCAAAAACTTAAGCCAATTCAGCTTGCTTAGAAACTTCAAAAGTCGCATCATGGTAGGTCATTAGGCACATACAAAACAGTTTCAGCAAAGTTATAAATGCGGTTGTTTCCAATAACTTTATTAAAAACTAATCGCTCCAGTAACTTTGTCGTTATTGAATTTTTATTGATTAAGTTAAAAAAGAAAGCAGTAAAGAGTCAACGCGCGGAGAAAGTTGAAGGTCAAGTATTTATTTAAATTAATAAAAGGATAAGATTTGTTTTCAACAATTAATGATATCCCACCACGTTCACTTTCGGGACTGTCGGCATCCCCAATAAAAGAGTTTAGGTCTAGAGAGCGCCAAGCGCCATAGCATTTCTAAGAACGTTGTATATTTCTATATATCCTATGCTTAAAGTAACTGCTTTGGAGATTGCGCCCGTTCAGCTCTTAACTCTTTTGTCAGGGAAGGTGACAATCACTAAGATCTGGTGTTTCGAACATGGCCCCCATTTCACATTTTTGTTTTTGGTGGTATTAGATATTTTTAGCAAAAACGACGTGTTTCTTATCTTTATATACTTTCAGCGTGAGTTCATAATTCTCCTCCAATAGATATAGTCGGACCCTGTTGGTGATGCTACCAATTGCAGATGCGTTGATGACCTTTAAAAAAGGAGTAGGCTCTTTTCTTAAAGGTCTCTAAGTCGTATCGGTCCGGAAAAATCGCTGATGGTAATCGATTCCACAAGGAAGTCAGGCGAGAAAGAAAACATATTCTAAATCGCACAGTGGTGGTCCGCAAATCATCCAGATGGTGTGGATGGTATCGGAGGTTCTGCCGCGATGTGCGTTCGTTAAATTTGGCGGCTTGGATTAATCCGAACAATACCTCAGAGCACTCTCCGTGGTAAATGCGAAATAAAATGCAAAGGGATGCAACATCTCTTCGCAGTGCCAATGAATCGATGCGATAGGAAAGGATTCGGTCGTCGACAATTCGAGCCGCTCTGCTTTGGATGCGGTCAAGTGGAAGGAGCTGGCACTGGGGAGACCCTGCCCAGAGATGGGAACAGTATTCCATGTGAGGCCGAACCTGCGCCTTGTAAAGTTGCAGGCGGTGTGCCGGCATGAAATACTGTCCCGCTCTGCTGAGCACGCCAAGCTTTTTAGATGCCAATTTTGCCTTCTCTTCCAAGTGACCACGAAACTGCAAGTCACTCGATATGTCAACTCCGAGGATTCTGATCTGGCTGAGGCAAGAAGGGGAGTACCTTGAAACTGTGGAGATACGACAACGGGGTTCTTTTTAGCGGTAAACGCGCAAACATGTGTCTTTTGAGGATTAAACTGGACTAGATCTAATCGCCCCCAATCCGAGACTTTGTTCAGCAAAGACTCGACTTCAGACATAAGTTTGTTCCGGTACTCGACGACGTTTTTCCGAGAAATATTGGCACGGCCGGTGTATAGAGCATCACCAGTGCTGGCATCCGCATAGCAATGAATGTTACCAGTTAGCAACATCTAATTGATATGCAGAAGAAACAGCGTTAGTGATAGCACACAGCCTTGTGGAACACCAGCGTTAATAGGCTTGTAGTCGGAGCATGCACCATCTACAAACGACCTTGATGCTCCGATCTGCAAGGAAGCTGGTGATTAAATTGCACAATTTCTCGGGAAGCCCATAGGAAGGAAGCTTCCAAAGATGCGCTTTGTGCCAAACATAATCGAAGGCCTTCGCAATGTCCAAACTAACGGCCAACGCTTTCCCCTTGGACTCTACTGCCTCCGCCCATCTATGAGTCAGGTAGACCAGAAGATCACCAGCTGATCGACCCCGATGAAAACCGTATTGGCGGTCACAAATCAGCTGGTGATCCTCAAGGCACCGCATGAGCTGGCAGTTCATAATGGATTCCATTACTTTGGAGAACTCCGTCCAACTACAGGCCTATTGCCATCACCTCCTTAGATGATGGCGATAGGCCTGTAGTTGGACGGAGCAGAACGGTCGCCTTTTTCAGGGATTGGGTAGACAAAAGCTGTCTTCCATGATTTCGGGACTACGCCTAGGGAGTAGGAGTACCGGAAAAGACGCGTTAAAACCGTTGTCAACTCCGGAGCACACGTCTTCAGCACAATTGTGAGGATTCCGTCAGGCCCACTCGACTTCTGGATGTCCACGGAGAGGACTGCTTTGCGAACCGAGCGCTGTGAGAACAGCACATCCGGTATGGAGCACTCACACCGCGGGCGGCGGTATTTTTACCCCGTCATCAAGAGTCGAGTTGGACGCAGAAAGAGAGCCTAAAAGGTCGTCTTTGTCTTTTGCGGCTTGGGCCAGTGAGACGTCCTCCCTGTGCAGAGATGGTAGTGACGGCTTACAGAAATTCCCTTGGACAGCCTTGGCGACAGACCAGAATGCACGGTTTCCCAAAGGAAGACGAACTAGTTTCTCGTCAATTCTGCCTATGTGCTCTAACTTTGCCTTCGCAATAACTCTTTTGAAGGACCTGGAGGCGAAGTTATACTTCTTTTTGAGTATGCTGGTGTTTACATCCCGAGTCGCCGAAGCCGCAGCCCAGGCTTGATAACACTCCTGCTTCCTGCGTAATGCAGTCTTACAGGAGCGACCAAACCAAGGCTGAGATCTGCCTCCGATGGGTACCACAGATGATGGAATAAATAGTTCCATTCCTTCTATATTTTTAAATCTGTATAATTGTCTCAAAGTAGTACAAATTTTTCTTACTACATACTTCTTTTAAAATTCCTCAACATGACTGCGCCAAGAAAGAGAACATTTCAAGGTTAATTGTAAGTTCCTAACATGATAGCTGTATGGAATTACTTTGCCATTATAAATCATTAGATCTAATGATGTATGATTAAGTTTACCAAATTGACGTGCGCTGCCTAAGGCTATAGCTTGTTATTTGCTGGGATAAACAGTGACCCCGTATCTTCTTGACCAATTAAGAATTCAATAAAGATCGGAGTTATTCATGGTTACAGCATTATTCATGTTAGTAGCATCGACATGAGCATACAGCGGCAAGTCGTCGGCATACATATGGTAAGAGGCACGAAAGTTGAAAGTAAACATATTAATAAATATAGTGAAAAGTAATGGAGGGCGGATTCCACCTTACAGAACACCAGTAGTTAAGTCAAACCAATCGGACACCATACCATCGACACGAACCGAACACGAAGATAGGAGGAAACTCAATTCCGTGCTTATAAGGAAAAAACCTATGTAGGACAAGATGGCGATGGAAATACCATGGCCAACGTTATTAAAGGCGTTAGAAAAATCAATTAAACCTAACACCGCAAACTTTCCAAAATACATGCCATCACGCATATCGTCTGTTATTTTCAAAACCGCCGTTGTGGTGCTAGTCCGGGTCGAAATGCTGATTGGTGTTGATTTAATAAGTTGATTTTAGTTAAGTAAGTGTGTATCTGTTTGAGCGCTTCAGCGTCTAAAACTTTTGATAAAAACGGCAAAATCGAGATAAGCCAGAAGTGGTTGAGAGCACAAGGGCATAGAGATTTTTGAAAGAGGGAGAACATAGGCCTTTTGCCAACATAAAGGAAACTTCCCAGTAAGCAACGAGCGGTTTATAATGGTAGTTAAAATTGGTACAATGTGTTCTGAAATATACAATATCATAATTCTTCCTATGTTGTCATGACCTAATGCCTTTGACTTAAGTTTATGTAACACTTTTAAAACATCCTCCTCAGTAACAGTAGAAAAAGAGAAAGAATCAGTATGCGGGGATGACATGACCCAGACAAAAGACCAACCTGACCAGAAACTATGTTTGAACATTTCACACACACCTATCTTCTTCAGGTTTTAAACAGCCCGTAAAAGTTCAGTGCTGGACGAACACATATTACGCATATAAAACCATGTTGTTGATTTCATGTGATTTATGATGCATAAGTGCGCGAGTACATATTTTTACAATAAGTTGGGCAAAGTTGACTTCGGTTCGGCGTCACTTGAAATAGAAATGTACGCAGCGCTCCGTCTATCTTTCTGTGTTGGCCTGTTTTTTTTATAGAATATATTTTTGACGGTAATTGTGTAAACATATTTCAACGATTAAGAATCAAAATGCAGTTGCGTTGTCACCTCTGAAGACTAATATGGAATGCCTCGTTACTCCACACTCACGGTATTCAGTGAGAGCTTAGTCCTACTCTGGTTGAGCGGACCTTCAACCGGGGTAGAACACCACGGGCTGCAGCGTGACTCTACCACATAAAATGAGTGTTGATGTAATACTAAAAATATAGACAACCCTATCTATCAACGACTATATACTAACGCTACATTACTAGTAATATTCATAATATGCATATTCATAATATGCAGGTGAGCTTATTTAAATTTTACTAGGTTCTGTTTATTTCAGTCTAGATTAATTTTGATTCATATATTGTAGTTATGGTTAATGATCTAAAAATACAAAATTGCAAAATAATTTTGCTTTACCTCTAAAGTTTTGCATTTGTGTGAATATTTTCTACTTATTGAAAAAACATTCATAGTATTGAAATCGATGATGATAATTTGATAAAAAGTATGGAATTTGGCAACACATTTCAAATTTCACGAAGACTTGCCGCCAAGCGACTACTTTCATAACTTCTCAATGAATTAATGTGACTTTGATATGGCATTAGTTGAACATAAATATGGCAAAAATTCAAAAATTTCAAAAATTTTCGACCAGTATCAATTTTTCTATACGACCTATCCTAAAAAAATTATAATATTTTTTAGAAGAATAAGGCTGACAAACGAGCACACAGTCCATCTCATGGTATGAAGTAGATGCTGTGGCCATAGACATCTACATAGATTCTTGATTAGGAATCAAAATGTCTGCAATTTGTATCTTAATCGAATGCATTCTCGCCCACGAGGACTAATACGGAATGCATAGTTTCCAGTAAAAGGGTCTCTCTTTCTCTACAATCACCATACCACACACTAGTACCGTAGCGTTAAGCTGCTATTTCACGCTAATAGTTCGGCCGTTCAGAGAATGCGTTCCTGACACCTATCAGTTAGTCACGACTGGTGATGGGCACAACATAACACTGAGTTCGTTACCGTTCCTCCAAAATGAACCGCCGCGTTATTTTTAAGATTATTTTCGTTTTAAATTTGCGGAATCATTTAAAATTATATTTTAGTAATTTAAGTGGAAACCAAAAAAAGGTAATATTAATATAATAAAATTGTTTTATTTATTCTTTGTTACAAAGTTACAATCTGTATTTCTATGCAATAAAGTACATTGAATTGAATGTGTGTACAGAATATTAATCAGACTCCGATTCGCTTGAGGAGGTGGTGTCTTCATCATCATCTTCGCCTACATGTATAATTATATTACTATCAATAACAGAATCAATCCTGATATCTCGGTCAAAATGTTCCACAATCAGGTTTTTAGTCTTCTCAATAACCTTTGCCTAGTCATCTTTTATGACTTCCCCGCAGGGTTCTTTTAATAGGGCCATCATCTTTTTCGTGCTGAATGGCTGGGAAGTACTGTGGCGGGCGGCGTAACCTTTTATTTGAGCCCAGATTAGCTCAATCGCGTTACATTGGCAGTGATACGGTGGAATTCTAAAAACGCGATGACCGTACTCCAGAGCCAGTTCATCGATTTCGTATCGCACATTTGCCGCTTTATTTTCTTTAACTAATTTAATTAGCTCTGGTTTTAGCATCTGCATATTTGCGTCAATGCCTTTTGCTTGTAACCAAGCCACCATTTCTTCTTTTTTATTACCTTGGGTAGGTGGTTTATGTATTTGAACCGAGTGATAGGAGGCATTATCCATGAATATTACAGAAGGCTCTGGTAGGCTGGCCAAAAGCACGTTCTGGAACTACTCTTTAAATGTAGTGGCATTAATTTCCTCGTGATAGTCATTTGTGGTTTTTGATTGAAATGCCAGTAACGCGTTCTCCACAAAGCCGTATTTTGCAGAACCTGCGTGGCATATTATCAGACGGGCCCACTTACCCATTGGTACTTTCGACGTCGTCGCTTGTGTATCATCCGTCCAAGAACGGGAAACCGTGTAATTTGCGTTTAGCCATGTCTCGTCAATGAACACGACATTATCCCAGTTATCAATATTTTTTGCTTCTCTCAAAAAACTTATCCGTTTTAAAATTATGTCGTATCGGTCTAATAAAATTTTTCTTTTGTCTGTTTTTTTATACGAAAAACCAATATCTTTTAAGATTTTTGGTTAAAGTAGTTTTACCCCCGCTAAACAGTCCAGCTTCTCTTAACGATACCAAAAGCTTCTTCCTGTTGAGATATTCATTTCTGGAATAGTAAACATATATATGATTTCTGATTGCATCAGCGTCAAAGGTGTCAATATCTGTCACGGGTTTTGTTCTACGTTTCTTCTTCGGAGTACGTAAAATATTATATTCCATGCCAGTAGAGCCGAACTTTTCTTTATCAATATTTGTTATCGTTCGTTTGCTAACTCCAAGTGCTTGAGAGACGCGTTCTTGTACTTGTTCGAGAGGTAACAAGGGTCCGCCATTTTGCCGCTCCCGCTCAAGTAATCTTGCAGCTTGATGATTAACTCACGGGCTCCACTTTTCAATGTTTGTCCACTTTTAGGCATTATTATGCACCAAAAGAAAAAAGAACGCAATATAAAATACAATCGAATTCCGACTTAGCGCCAATGTCAGTTTGAAAAGCAGAAACAGTCCATTGAAAGAAAGCCGGGAAATCAAATAAAAACAGATCGAAAACACTTGAAAAACGTGGTCTATGCGCACGAAACGACAACAGACGACTGTTATAGCGTCACAAAATGGCGGCCCATAACGCCATTTGGGGTTACCATTTTCAACCTAAATATAAAAATGCTACTTACTTTCGCGCGTTTGGTTTGGTCGTAGTTTTATTTTTATATTTAATAAAAGTTATCTTATAGTCCATTATATTATTATTAAATTCTTAAAAAGAAAAACAAAACGTATTATTTTATAAAGTATAACTGTCATCATCATCATCATCATTGCAGCCCTTCACAAGTCCACTGCTGAACATAGGCCTCCCCCAAAAAATGCCACAAAGCACGGTCCTGAGCCACCTGCATCCATCGACTTCCTGCATGTCTTACCAGGTCATCACTCCATCTTGTGGGGGGACGCCCTACACTTCGCCTACCGGTACGAGGCTGCCACTCGAGAACCTTTCTTCCCCATCGGTTGTCGGTTCTTCGAGCTATATGGCCGGCCCACTGCCACTTCAGCTTACTAATCCGTTGGGCTATGTCGGTTACTCTGGTTCTACTGCGGATATCCTCATTCCTAAGTTTATCAAGCAGAGAAACTCCGAGCATAGCCCTCTCCATAGCTCGCTGAGCAACCTTGAGCTTCCTCATACGGCCAGCAGTGAAGGACCACGTCTCAGTTCCGTAAGTTATCACTGGCAACACGCACTGGTTGTACAATTTTGTTTTAAGGTTTTGAGGTATTTCTGACGAGAAGATGTGTCGTAGATTTCCGAACGCTGCCCAGCCGAGTTAAATCCGTCGATTGATCTCTCAATCGAAGTTGGACTTACCTAGTCGGACTATTTGTCCCAGGTAAACATACTCGTCAACAACTTCAAGCTTAGTGCTCCCAACAACTCTCGGCAAAGGTGTGACATGGACATAAAAAATAATCTTTGTTTTGTCCATGTTCATCTTAAGACCTATCCGTTGGGAGACACTATTGAGGTCATTGAGCATAGTGCTTAGTTCCTCCAGCAATTCTGCCATGAGGACTATATCGTCGGCAAATCGGAGGTGAGTGATGTACTCGCCATTGATGTTAATACCGTATCCTTTCCAGTCCAGAAGCTTGAAAACGTCTTCCAATGCAGCGGTGAAGAGTTTCGGGGATATAACGTCACCCTGTCTTACACCTCTCTGCAATTGAATAGGTTTCGTACTCTGGTTCTGTACTCGGATAGCCATCGTAGCTCTACTGTACAAACACTTCAGCACTTCGATATACCGACAGTCAACTTGGCACCGCTGAAGGGACTGCAGCACCGCCCAAATTTTGACGGAATCAAAGGCTTTCTCATAGTCCACATACGCCAGACATAGTGGCAAATTGTACTCTTCAGACTTCTGTACAATTTGCTGTAGGGCATGAATGTGGTCTATGGTGCTAAAGCCTTTTCCGAAACCGGCTTGTTCGGGAGGCTGGAAGTCGTCAAGTCTGCGCGCGATACAATTTGTAATGACTCTCGAAAACAGCACGTAGACGCGGCTCAGAAGGGAAATCGGTCTGTAGTTTTTCAAGAGAGCGTTGTCACCTTTCCTGAAGAACAAGACCACCGCACTTCTGCTCTACGCCGCCGGAGTAGTGCCACTATGGAGGATGGAATTAAAGAGCTTCTGAAGGACTTCAAGTACCGGACTTTCCGTTTTTAAGTTGCTGGAGAGTCACTCTAATCTCGCTTAGACTGACGTCCGGGATATCTTCGGAATAGTGTCAGATAAGACTCGCTCTTGGATCCTTACTCACACTTGCGTGTAGCTCCAACGATGACGTGTACAGCTGCCCATATTAAGTCTCAATCTTACTCAAAATCTCAGGTGCCCCGGATGCTGCCACATTCGGTCTTCAGCTTTGACAGTTGGCTCTTTCTGGCAGACAGATCTCTGGCAAAGACTTTGGAGCCTTGGTTCCGCTCGATCGCTTCTTCAATACGAGCTGTATTGAAGTTGCGTAAGTCTCGCCGCATGCATTTGGAGATCTGTCTGTTCAGTTGCCTGTATGCTGTCAAATCTGTTGAAGAATGTAGCCTCATCTCCCGTCTAACAGCCATGAGATTAAGAGTGTGATCGGACAGTTTTTGTGTTCTTCTGCGGCGGGTCTTGCAGAACTTAGCTCCGACCGCATGGACAGTTTCCACGAGCTTGTCCTCTTTCTGGCAGACAGATCTCTGGCAAAGACTTTGGAGCCTTGGTTCCGCTCGATCGCTTCTTCAATACGAGCTGTATTGAAGTTGCGTAAGTCTCGCCGCATGCATTTGGAGATCTGTCTGTTCAGTTGCCTGTATGCTGTCAAATCTGTTGAAGAATGTAGCCTCATCTCCCGTCTAACAGCCATGAGATTAAGAGTGTGATCGGAGAGTTTTTGTGTTCTTCTGCGGTGGGTCTTGCAGAACTTAGCTGCGACCGTATGGACAGTTTCCACGAGCTTGTCATTCATATCGTCCACTTCATTGCAGTCTTCTTGGCACTGAAAGCGGCTTTGTAACTCGAGCTGAAAGGTTTCGGGACTTTGGATTAGAGCACGAGGGGGACGGAGCGTTGACTTCATCAGACGAGACCTCTCCAACTTAACATTTAGGTTCAGTGTGCCTCTAACCATTCGGTGATCGCTGCCGGTTTTCACTCTCGCGATCACTGAGACATCACTGAACAGTTGTCGTCTGGTCTTCTTAATGAAGTCACTCTCATTTTTTGTCGAACCGTCGGGGCTCGACCAGGTCCACTTCCTGTGGGGCCGCTTTTTGAAGAAAGAGTTCATCATAAAGAGTCCCTCTTTCTCCATGAAGTCGGCCAGTTGCTGGGCCCTTGGGTTTCGTTGCCCTATTCCAAATTTCCCTACTTTCAGCTCACCGTTCTCTCTTGTGCCTAGTTTTGCATTGAAGTCTCCCATTAACACCGTATATTGGGTTTTGGAGGAATGCATGGCTCTAGAGATATCCTCATACATTTCTTCCACCTCCTCATCGGGGTGTGCCGAGGTTGGTGCGTAAACCTATATGACCTTCAGCGAATACCGTTTGGTGATTCTGAGTATAAGGTACGCAACCCTCGTTGACACACTCCCGATCTTTACAACGTTGTTAACGAGAGACTTGTGGACGATAAATCCGACACCTCCTTGGGACAGATGGTCGCCCTCCCGGTGATAGAGCAAGTTGCCGGATTCGAGGATTACCGTGTCCTCCCCCTGTCTTCGGACTTCGTATAATCCTATAATATGCCAGCGCAACTTGTCTATCTCTTCTTCCAGTTCCACAATCTTCTCGTCAGTCCTTAGGGTGCGTGCGTTGTACGTTGCCAGGTCGAGTCGTCGTAGGTGGCAACTGAACCTCCACCGGAGATTCTTAGCACCCCCTGCCCCGCCGTTACCATGGTCGTCACCGTAGCCAGGAATAGCGGGGCCGCCGGGGACTGGGGGCCGTCTTTTTGTTGTTTTGATCATTAGGGGTATTTGCCATAGTTGCCACGCTTGGCGAGCGGGTTGGCAACCGCAGTTTTTTTATTGTAATTTTAGCTATTAGCAGAAAGATGCTGCTGCCCATCTCCCGCCTGTTTCCCTTTGTCGCCTTTTATGACACCCACGAGAGGATATGGGGTGGTGGATATTCTTGACCGCCACTTCACGGCACTACAGTATAACTGTATAAGAACAGATTACGATATTGTTATTGCCTGTTATTGTTAGCACAGCAATACAAATATAAAGCGCTGACATAACCTGGTACCTGGAAAGGTGACGAGTTGAACGAGTTACTGACCGCACGTCTGTATAATTGAAATTAAGTTTAAAATCATATCATGCAGTAAAACCAGTATTTATGCAGTAACTATTTATCAGTGTAATCCTTACAAAATTATCTATCGTTTTGTGTATGTGTCAGTTCGGAATTTCAAGTGATAGTGCGTAAATAAACGTTTAATAACTCATACAACTGTGTTTTTGTGTTTTAACATTAGATCCGTGCCGTGTCACCTTGAAAGTTAAACCGGTCACCCGCACAATAACTGACCAGTGTGTGAGACGTCTTTTGCTTTTATAGCTATTTTCGCTACAATTGATATCGGTCGCTTGGTATAGCGTTTCAACGTAGTGATTTTAACTACAAACGGTGGATCAAATCCAGATCTCAGTAGCTTTTTGCGCTTTTTTTGTTGCAGTTTGCTTATTAATTGATATTTTATTTTTTCCCTTTTGTTCTTATTTCTTGTTTGTTCTTCATATAAGTATAATCATAATGCCGAATAAAATTGATTGTGTTGGTTGCCGAAACCCAATTGTGGCAAAGAAACATCTTCAATGCAGTATCTGCCAGCAGCCCTACGACCTCCAGTGCGCCAACATTAAATTGAGTCTTTTTAATAGCATGACAGGGGATCAAAGTGCTAAATGGAAATGTGTGTTATGTATTAGTAAACAGCCGAAAACCGATAATACAGATACCCCGGTACGTGTGGGTGTAGAAGGGGTTAATAGAAATAGAGGCGCAGCAGCAGTGAGTCCGCAGGACTCACTAGACGACGACAAAGCGCAGAGTGAAACTATACCAGCAAAAGACCTACAATTGCTTATGATGGAGGTACGTCAATTCAAAGAGAAAATGAGAGCCACACGTCTCCAAATGGAATTACTGAATGGCACTTTGGCTGGTTTTGTGCTTAGAATTGATGAATCCGATGGAAAAATTGAAAAGCTAGAAGCCCGTGTGGGCATGCTGGAAGGTCGTCTTGCTGATAGTAGTACGTCGACCAATGTTGGTTCTTTGCTAGATACAATTGAGCAACTAAAGTGTGATCTCAATGAGCGTGATCAGGAACTATTGTGTAATGATATAGAGATTACTAGCATCCCTGAAGAGAAGGGTGAAAACTTAATACACATTGTCACCACTCTGGCCGTGAAGTTGGGTGTCAACCTTACTGAGAACGATTTAGTCAGCGCCACACGGGTAGGAAGGGTGTATGTGTCCTCAGAATCTGTGCCGGAGCCGCGCCCGAGGCCTATAGTTGTAAAGCTCGGCAGACGCACTCTTAAGGATCAGGTGCTGACGGCGACTCGCGTTCCTCGCGGCATCACCACCTAGGGCACCGGGTTACCTGCTCCGCACGGCCGATTCTACGTCAATGAGAGACTAATGAAAGTTAACCGGCGGCTTTTTTGGCAAGCTCGTGAACTCGGAAATAGACTTGGCTGGCGGTTCATTTGGACAAGGGACGGTAGGATATACGCACGCCGGCACCAGGGAGCTGAGTCCCCGCGTCAGCGTATTCGTACGGAGAGGGACTTGAGCCGGGTTTTTGGGGCTGATGCTGTTAGTGGATCTCTTATCAAAAATGATTAACTGCAGCTGTATTTTTTATTATATTAATGGTATTACTTTAATATACATTTGTTGGATAAAGCTATTAGCATGTGTTAAACAATATCATTTATGTAGTACCTACTGTTGTTATGTTATGTTACTTGTTAGCTGTATCTTCTACTGGTTATTTTTTAATTGTCTCAAAATTTTAGTCAATGCATTTTCATCATTTTTGTATCTTAGCGCACTGGAATCACAAAATATAATTAAAAGGCAATGAAGTATAACTTATACTTTGTTAAATGACTTGTTTAAATGTTATGATGGAATTCGTGATACATTTTCAACCTTCTTTTATCATTATTATGTATTAATATATGTGTTTTGTTTATTAGTATTGTATGGGTATTGTGTGGGCGTTGTTGCAGCGACAACAGCTAACCGATATCGAGAAAAAATACAGCGCAATATGACATGTCAATCTCAAAACATTTTCATCACACTTATCCTGCAATTCAGTTTATTAAGTCATCGGTGTTTTTTTAGAAATAATTTATTTTGTTTTTTACGTTATAATAAAATCGCAATCAAAGTTATTTAAGTTAGGTCTTTACAATGCGGGATCACTCAATACGGGACATGATAATTTTCTTATTGCTATGAATCGTTATAGCCCAGATATAGTTGCGATTAACGAATCATGGATTCAAAGTGGACAAGAGGCGCGTGCGCCGGCCCTGCCCGGCTACCGACTCAGAGTCACACCGCGCCCGCTGTATATACGCGGCGGCCGGGGGGGGGGGGGGGGTGGACTCGCTTTTTATATTAAACGCGACGTCAACGTGAGATATTTGACCAGGCCTAATGAGCTAATTGAGAAGATGTGGTTATCGACTCGTGTCAATGGTTATTGTGTTGCTATAGGGACTGCGTACAGACCACAATGGATCAATATAGATGTTTTTATAGACGCCATAACGGATTCCATTAATTATTTTTCAAAGTGTGATTTTATTGTATTGTTGGGAGATTTTAACATTAACATACTTCCGGGAAGTAATAGTAGTACTATCAAACTGACTCAATTCCTTGACTACATGATCCTCCGTCAACTTGTCAGTGAGCCGACTCATTACACTTCGTATACTGAGACTCTGATAGATCTTGTATGTAGTAACGCACCAGTTCGCGATGTCACTATTAATAATATAATTGGTTCCAATGGACACGCAATGGTTAATGTTACACAATCATTAAAAAAGGTTATAATCCCAACTAGAACTTTTAGTTTCAGGCCCATTAATAAAATAAATTTAAATGAATTTAATAATGATTTATATGCAATCAATTGGGAAGATGTAATTGAGTTACCTTCAGTAGATATGATGGTGGAAAAGTTTAATTCAATGATTCTCTCTCTCTTTGATAAACATGCAGCAGTGAAAACAGTAACTCTAAAAAACAATTATTCACTGCCGTGGGTAACCGATGTCTGCAAAATGATGATCGATAAGCGTAATATGGCTCACGATGTCTATCGAAAATCCGGATCAGGCGAACAAAAAAATTATTACAAGGAGCTTAAAAGTCTAGTTTTAAAAAACATCTCAGAAGAAAACGGGCCTACTTCAATAGCTTAGTTAATTCTCAAGCTAAAAATAGCAAAACAATTTGGAAAAACTTGAAGGAAAAAATTTTGGTTGACCCCTCGAAAGACAAATCCTTGCCTCCCCATTTCAATGACCCAAACAAAATTAATGATCACTTTTTGAATATCCCGGGAGACAACGTAGTTTCCAATGAAGACATGTTATTTTTTGATCATAATAAATTCAATACAGAGGTATTTAAATTAGCTCCCGTAGGTGCAACAGATGTTTCTAAATATATCATCATCATCATCATTACAGCCCTTCACAAGTCCACTGCTGAACATAGGCCTCCCCCAAAGAATGCCACAAAGCACGGTCCTGAGCCACCTGCATCCATCGACTTCCTGCATATCTTACCAGGTCGTCACTCCATCTAGTGGGGGGACGCCCTACACTTCGCTTGCCGGTACGAGGCTGCCACTCGAGAACCTTTCTTCCCCATCGGTTGTCGGTTCTTCGAGCTATATGGCCGGCCCACTGCCACTTCAGCTTACTAATCCGTTGGGCTATGTCGGTCACTCTGGTTCTACTGCGGATATCCTCATTTCTGAGTTTATCACGCAGAGAAACTCCGAGCATAGCCCTCTCCATAGCTCGCTGAGCGACCTTGAGCTTCCTCATACGGCCAGCAGTGAAGGACCACGTCTCAGTTCCGTAAGTCATCACTGGCAACACGCACTGGTTGTACAATTTCGTTTTAAGGTTTTGAGGTATGTCTGACGAGAAGATGTGTCGTAGCTTCCCGAACGCTGCCCAGCCGAGTTGAATCCGTCGATTGACCTCTCGGTCGAAGTTGGACTTACCTAGTCGGACTATTTGTCCCAGGTAAACATACTCGTCAACAACTTCGAGCTTAGTGTTCCCAACAACTACCGGCATAGGTGTGACATGGACATTAAACATGATCTTTGTTTTGTCCATGTTCATCTTAAGACCTATCCGTTGGGAAATCTAAATATATAATGTCCATAAAATCGAATGCTGTTGGACATGATGGAATTAACAGAGATATGATCTTACTCTCTCTTCCTTGCTCTCTGGATGCAATCACGGCTATAATTAATAAGTCAATTATGACTGGTATAGTTCCTGATAAGTGGAAGGAGGCACTAGTGACCCCAAAACCCAAAAATGAAAACCCAGTTGAGTTAAAAGATCTTAGGCCCATTAGCATTTTGCCATTCCTTGCTAAACTGCTGGAGAAAGCTATTTGCGAACAATTAACTAAATTTGTTGAAGCGACTAACATCTTGCCTTATTTACAATCTGGGTTTCGCAAAGGACGTGGCACAGCGACTGCTTTGTCACAGACAACATATTAGCTGAACAAGATTCCGGTCACAGTACGATCCTAACGCTATTAGACTATTCCCGCGCTTTTGACTGCCTAAATATTCCCCTGCTGCTTGCTAAGCTGTCATATTATGGTTTAGACAAAAATTCGGTCAAGTGGTTCAGTAGTTACTTGATTAATCGGTGCCAGTCAGTAAAATTGGTAAGGAGTGATGGGTCTAATATATGTTCTCACCCTAGGCTTATTAATCGTGGTGTTCCTCAGGGTTCAATACTTGGTCCACTTCTTTTTATAATTTACTGTGCCGACCTTGATAAAGTTATATAATATTCTATATACCACTGTTACGCTGACGATGTGCAAGTATACGTGTCAGCCTCACCAGATAAGTTACCACAAGCTGTGATACGGCTTAATGATGATCTGGACAGGATTTCTGACTGGTCAATGCGGAATGCTCTTGTTTTAAACCCCTCAAAGTCAAAATATATAGTCATGGGCACAAAGGCGCAAATAAGTAGAATTTGTGGTATGCTAGACGTTAAGATTCATGGTACAGATATATTGCGCGTGGATGAAGCTAAAAACCTTGGTATAACCTTCGACAGTAATCTCAGATTTGAAAATCATGTCCTTAATATGGTAAAAAACTGTTTTTATCGTCTAAAGGTATTATACCACATCCGTGACCAACTATCTGTACCGTCACGCATTACTCTTTGCGAGTCATTAATTTTATCCCGGCTTAACTACGGAGATGTTGTTTATGGACCTCGAATTTTCAGCAAAACAAAGCGACTAATACAGCGCGTGCAAAATGCATGTTGTCGGTTCTGTTTTGATGTCCCCCCCAGAAGTCACATTACTCCTTTCTTGAACACTGCTTCCATGCTCAACATGGACTCACGTAGAGAGCTACATTTAGGAGGGCTTGTTTTTAATGTCATTAAGTTTAAAAAACCAGAGTACCTGCATGTAAAGTTAAAATTTGCTAAGCAAAATTCCGGAAAACAATTGAGGTCCATAAGATCAGCACTCCTGTATCACAGCCATAAAACAGCGGCGTTTACTTGTTTTTTTCCGATATATGGCAACGAAGTGTTGGAATAACATCCCACCACCAATAAGAAATATTAATACCAATTACAATTCCAAAAATAAATTCAAAACATATCTTCTAGATAAACAAAAACAAGGTATTCCCAAACACTTTGTTTATCAGCTATAAACCACGGTATTTTTTGTCCCTACTAACTCATCATAGCTGTCTAAGCCTTTTAGGTACTATCTTTAATTTTTACGCAAACTTACACACTTACACGCCCCTTTCAGTAATGTTACTAAATTAAACCCAAGATGCAAATTGTAGGGCTGAAAGGACACATCATTCAAATATACATAATTACACTGATTAACTATTGTGCTCATTTTCTTCTCGTCATCTCATGGGTAATAGCTGAAAATCAGTGTTTGCTCTCTGAGCAATATTAATCGCTGAGCTAGGAACCATTTGTTAAGCTGCAACACACATGTACATTTAGATTTTAAGTTTTTGTAAATTATTTTTTTCGTAATATGTTACTTTGTACTTAGTTTAGTTACTGAATTTACGTGTGTGATTGGAGAAACAAATAAATGCTTTATCTATCTATCTATCTATCTATCTTACCTTGTAATAGCGCAGTATAGATTTAGAAAAATATTGTTTACCAAGTTATTTGACACTCAGTTTGGCACAAAATTATAACATTCATTGATTATTGATATAATAATGTTGTTTTAGTGCTCATCAATTGTTAAAACGGTAAACAACCAGCAAAAATATTTTTATCGTCACTGCAAAGCCATTACAAAGTTACGTCGTCAGTTCAATCGCGACGTGTCAGGAACGCATTCTCTGAACGGCCGAACTATAGTATTCTATATAGCATGGTCCATTTCCAGTACAGCCAACATTAAAATGCAATCAAAAATATCGTTAAAGAGATAGTTTAAAAATTAACAAATGATTTCTTTAGATCACCAGCAATGTTAAGAACATAACAAATATTATTTGCCTATTATTTATTATCAGGCGTTTCTTTGCTGAAATCTTCAATATAATTTTATATTAATATTCAACTTTAAAGTTGTGAAAATAATTAATACGTAGTAAAGCCACGCTACAGCTATATGATGGTTATAGCACGAATGGGTCGGCTCGACCGGGGAAAGACCACGCTCTCACAGAATATGAGCGTAAAATAGCAGCTTAATGCTGCTGTGTTGTGTGTGGTGAGTGTAGAGAACCGAAGACCCTTTGTACTGGAAACGAGGCATTCCATCGTAGTCCCCAGGGGTGACAACGCATGTGCATTTTGATTCTTAATTGAAGGTAAATGTAGTTGTCTATGCGCCGCAACACCCACTTACGATCATGTGTGCTCGTTTGTTACCCCTATTCTATGTGAAAAAATTAGCTAGTTGGCAGAGAGCCTCCAGTTTTTACAGTAGTATGGATGTCAAACGAGCACGCAGTCCACCTGGTGGTAAGTCAGTGCTCTGGCTCGTATAAACACCTACATATTTTCTCGATTAAGAACCAAAATCAGATGCGTTGTCATTCCTTACGACTAAAATGGAATGCTTCGTTTCCAGTAAAAAGGGTCTCCGGTGTTCTATACTCACTATACGAAACGCAGCATCATTATATTGCTATTTGTATCGATGGAATTCTGTTCGAGCTTAGTTTTATTTCATTCGATTTCAGTCTATCGTACTGCACTCATAATACGCTGTACATATTTGTATATACTCGTGCAACGCGGCCTAGGTATGATGCTTTACTAACGTAAAATACTGACATTGTATTCCGTGAATAGAAATATCAACTTCGTATTCAAGTTCATTAATTCGTTTGCACAATATGGGTTAGGATAATTATTAATGATTTCAACAACAATACACAATCTACCTTTTGATGAGCAAAATAATTTAATACAAGATATGTTTAACAATTATAATGAAAAAGTCGTTAATACAACATATTCTCATTTGCATTACCAACATCATTGAAATATAAATAATAAATATAAGTAAATAAAATTTTAATATCATAAAATAAAAGATGTGGTAAAATAAAATACAGTGGTAGAACCACGCAGCAGCTTTTGCTGTCGCACGGATGGGCCGGCTCGAACCGGGGTGGTACCACGACCTCACAGAAAACCAGCGTGAAGTAGAGGTTTACCTCTGCGTTTCTCTTGGTGAGTGCAGGCGGCCGGAGGCCCTTTTTACTGGAAATGAGGCATTCCATCTTAGTCCTCAGGGTGACAACGCATCTGCATTTCGATTTGTAGTAGAGGATAGATGTAGATGTCTATGGGTCGCAGCAATCACTTACCATCAGGTGGACTGTGTGCTCGTTTGTCACCCTTATCCAGTAAAAAGAATGTTGTAGTTCTTTTCAATATACTATAAATTTAACCGTGTTATTGATTCAAGGCTCTTAAAATTGAACTTCAATTTGCAAAAGACCCAAAATCGTTTTGGCAATATTTTAAATCTAAAAAGAGTAATTTAGATAAGCAGAGCATCATAAAAGATGGTGAATACTTAAGGACTTATGAAGCTGGTAAGGAATTTGCAGATTTTTTGAATCGGTATACATCAAGGATCCGCCGCGATTAGACATACGCGCGGCGGCGGTGGTAGCTGATGCCACCTCGGCGACTATTCACATAGATACTCTGAGTCTTCAAGAAGTAAGAGAGGCGCTCGTTCATCTCAAGCCAAAACGCTCGTTGGGTCCGGATGGTATACTAGCTTTTCTTTTTAGGGATTGCAGCAGAATACTTGCAGAACCACTACATCATATTTTTAATATGTGCTTAAAACATGCAACATTCCCGGCGAGATGGAAGATCATGAGTCATTCCGGTTCCAAAAGGTAATAGGTGATTTTCAAATTAATTCAGATGCATATGTTTTATGTGTCCTCACAATAAATTAGGTATGGCTTTTGCGTCACTTGAAATGTACGCAGCGTTTCGTCTGTTTTTCTTCATTGGTCTGAGTAAATACTATACACTAGTATTGTCTGTGATCTAAATTCATCCGATGGGGTTGGCAACTTTCAAAATAGCACTAGCATAGCTTTAACCAAAAAAAAGTTAAATTGTATGGAATATTTTGAAAAATAAATATTTTCACAATAGAATAGAATAGAATAATTTTTATTCAAAATACATTACATGTATAATTCTTATTAAAAGTCATTTTTACTTTACCACTGGTTCGAAAAAACCCTCTGTCCTGGGAAGAACCACCAAGAAACCCAGCGGGACATTTTTTTAAAATAAATTTTACAATATAAATTATTACGAACTATTTACAAAATTTATTTTGGAAACTGCTTGGAAGCGACCACCTCATTCCCAGGGGTTATTATAAACCATGTATTCATTTATACTATAAAAAAACCTTTTTTTTAAGTTTCAGCTTAATAAAACATTTAAACATGGTAATAGAGAGAACCTGTACACTTTCTGGGACCTTGTTGTAATAGCGTATACATTGCCCCAAGAATGAATTACCGACTCTGTGGAGTCGAGAAACTGTCATCACTAGATTGTGTTGGTTCCTAGTGTTTACAGAATGGATATCACTTTTTTTTGTGAACATACATTAAATTTTCGTAAATATACTGAGAGGCCAAAGTTAATATATTTATTTCTTTAAATTTATCTCTTAGAGACTCTCTCGGTTTTAGATTGTAAATAGCTCTAATGGCCCTCTTCTGTAAAACAAAAATAGCTTCTGAATCAGCCGCATTTCCCCATAGCAAAATCCCAGAAGACATTATGCTATAGAAATAACTGAAATAAACTAATTTAGCTGTCTCGACACTAGTGAGACCTCTAATCTTTTTTACAGCATAGGCTGCAGGACTAAGTCTGCTTGCTAATTTGGATATATGGGGGCCCCACTGAAGCTTTGCGTCGAGGATGATGTCAAGAAAAACAGTGGATACAACAGGGCTCAATTCCTCCCCATTTAAAAACACATTGGTGTTCAGATTTTTAACATTCGTTGTTGTAAATTTAACACAATTAGTTTTATTTCCGTTCAAATGCAGATTATTAACGTTAAACCAAGACACTAATTTTGATATAGCATTTTTCACTTCGTCACATTTAAATGATTGACGTTTAAGTTTAAAAATAAAGGAAGTATCATCAGCAAATGATACTATATCGTGACTATCCCCTACAAGGTGAGGTTAGTCATTAATATACACCAGAAACAGAAATGGGCCGAGAATCGAGCCTTGGGGGGCCATTTTTTATTCACTTGTACCCATTAGTACAAGTGACCCGGAAGAACTTTTACCATTGATAATAACCTTCTGCTTTCTATTACTTAAATATGAAATAATAAGTTTAAGCGCTGTGTTCTTGACACCACAGTACTGTAGCTTCCTGATTAATGTCTCATGGTGAACGCAGTCGAAGGCCTTGGAAAGGTCACAAAATATACCCAAAGCATCCTCTGAATTCTCCCATGCACAAAAAATATGTTTAATAAGCTCAACTCCAGCGTCAGTTGTTGAGCGACCCCTTGTAAAACCGAATTGATTTCTATGTAGCAATTTATTAATATTAAAGAAACTTAAAATTTGATCTAAAATTATTTTTTCAAAAATTTTACTTAATGTTGGTAGTACAGAAATTGGTCTAAATTAACGGGGTCTAATGTACTACCAGATTTAAATATAGGCATGACTTTACTATGTTTCATTGAATCAGGAAACACGCCAGATTCGACGCTTATATTAAATATAGTGGCTAGATAAGGTGCTAATATATCTGTTATAGATAAAATAACTTTTACCTATGAATACTAAAGATGTGTGAAGTGCCTTATAGCAAGGAAATTGGTGCACACCAATTTCCTAAGAACGCTGAAGTATATGTTTCATTGAATCAGGAAACACACCAGATTCGACGCTTATATTAAATATAGTGGCTAGATAAGGTGCTAAAATATCTATTATAGATAAAATAACTTTTACCTATGAATGCTAAAGATGTGTGAAGTGCCTTATAGCAAGGAAATTGGTGCACACCAATTCCCTAAGAACGCTGAAGTAATAAAAATGTGGCTTAAAGCTATAAGAAGAAAAAAATTTAAGCCTGAAAAAAATTCGAGGTTATGTCGTAATCATTTTTAGAGACGGATTATCAAAACACCAGCATTTATACAGGTATATCTTTTGATTTTGTTTTAAAATACCTTATAGAAGGTAAATGTAGTTGTCTATGCGCCGCAACACCCACTTACGATCATGTGTGCTCGTTTGTTACCCCTATTCTATGTGAAAAAATTAGCTAGTTGGCAGAGAGCCTCCAGTTTTTACAGTAGTATGGATGTCAAACGAGCACGCAGTCCACCTGGTGGTAAGTCAGTGCTCTGGCTCGTATAAACACCTACATATTTTCTCGATTAAGAACCAAAATCAGATGCGTTGTCATTCCTTACGACTAAAATGGAATGCTTCGTTTCCAGTAAAAAGGGTCTCCGGTGTTCTATACTCACTATACGAAACGCAGCATCATTATATTGCTATTTGTATCGATGGAATTCTGTTCGAGCTTAGTTTTATTTCATTCGATTTCAGTCTATCGTACTGCACTCATAATACGCTGTACATATTTGTATATACTCGTGCAACGCGGCCTAGGTATGATGCTTTACTAACGTAAAATACTGACATTGTATTCCGTGAATAGAAATATCAACTTCGTATTCAAGTTCATTAATTCGTTTGCACAATATGGGTTAGGATAATTATTAATGATTTCAACAACAATACACAATCTACCTTTTGATGAGCAAAATAATTTAATACAAGATATGTTTAACAATTATAATGAAAAAGTCGTTAATACAACATATTCTCATTTGCATTACCAACATCATTGAAATATAAATAATAAATATAAGTAAATAAAATTTTAATATCATAAAATAAAAGATGTGGTAAAATAAAATACAGTGGTAGAACCACGCAGCAGCTTTTGCTGTCGCACGGATGGGCCGGCTCGAACCGGGGTGGTACCACGACCTCACAGAAAACCAGCGTGAAGTAGAGGTTTACCTCTGCGTTTCTCTTGGTGAGTGCAGGCGGCCGGAGGCCCTTTTTACTGGAAATGAGGCATTCCATCTTAGTCCTCAGGGTGACAACGCATCTGCATTTCGATTTGTAGTAGAGGATAGATGTAGATGTCTATGGGTCGCAGCAATCACTTACCATCAGGTGGACTGTGTGCTCGTTTGTCACCCTTATCCAGTAAAAAGAATGTTGTAGTTCTTTTCAATATACTATAAATTTAACCGTGTTATTGATTCAAGGCTCTTAAAATTGAACTTCAATTTGCAAAAGACCCAAAATCGTTTTGGCAATATTTTAAATCTAAAAAGAGTAATTTAGATAAGCAGAGCATCATAAAAGATGGTGAATACTTAAGGACTTATGAAGCTGGTAAGGAATTTGCAGATTTTTTGAATCGGTATACATCAAGGATCCGCCGCGATTAGACATACGCGCGGCGGCGGTGGTAGCTGATGCCACCTCGGCGACTATTCACATAGATACTCTGAGTCTTCAAGAAGTAAGAGAGGCGCTCGTTCATCTCAAGCCAAAACGCTCGTTGGGTCCGGATGGTATACTAGCTTTTCTTTTTAGGGATTGCAGCAGAATACTTGCAGAACCACTACATCATATTTTTAATATGTGCTTAAAACATGCAACATTCCCGGCGAGATGGAAGATCATGAGTCATTCCGGTTCCAAAAGGTAATAGGTGATTTTCAAATTAATTCAGATGCATATGTTTTATGTGTCCTCACAATAAATTAGGTATGGCTTTTGCGTCACTTGAAATGTACGCAGCGTTTCGTCTGTTTTTCTTCATTGGTCTGAGTAAATACTATACACTAGTATTGTCTGTGATCTAAATTCATCCGATGGGGTTGGCAACTTTCAAAATAGCACTAGCATAGCTTTAACCAAAAAAAAGTTAAATTGTATGGAATATTTTGAAAAATAAATATTTTCACAATAGAATAGAATAGAATAATTTTTATTCAAAATACATTACATGTATAATTCTTATTAAAAGTCATTTTTACTTTACCACTGGTTCGAAAAAACCCTCTGTCCTGGGAAGAACCACCAAGAAACCCAGCGGGACATTTTTTTAAAATAAATTTTACAATATAAATTATTACGAACTATTTACAAAATTTATTTTGGAAACTGCTTGGAAGCGACCACCTCATTCCCAGGGGTTATTATAAACCATGTATTCATTTATACTATAAAAAACCTTTTTTTTAAGTTTCAGCTTAATAAAACATTTAAACATGGTAATAGAGAGAACCTGTACACTTTCTGGGACCTTGTTGTAATAGCGTATACATTGCCCCAAGAATGAATTACCGACTCTGTGGAGTCGAGAAACTGTCATCACTAGATTGTGTTGGTTCCTAGTGTTTACAGAATGGATATCACTTTTTTTTGTGAACATACATTAAATTTTCGTAAATATACTGAGAGGCCAAAGTTAATATATTTATTTCTTTAAATTTATCTCTTAGAGACTCTCTCGGTTTTAGATTGTAAATAGCTCTAATGGCCCTCTTCTGTAAAACAAAAATAGCTTCTGAATCAGCCGCATTTCCCCATAGCAAAATCCCAGAAGACATTATGCTATAGAAATAACTGAAATAAACTAATTTAGCTGTCTCGACACTAGTGAGACCTCTAATCTTTTTTACAGCATAGGCTGCAGGACTAAGTCTGCTTGCTAATTTGGATATATGGGGGCCCCACTGAAGCTTTGCGTCGAGGATGATGTCAAGAAAAACAGTGGATACAACAGGGCTCAATTCCTCCCCATTTAAAAACACATTGGTGTTCAGATTTTTAACATTCGTTGTTGTAAATTTAACACAATTAGTTTTATTTCCGTTCAAATGCAGATTATTAACGTTAAACCAAGACACTAATTTTGATATAGCATTTTTCACTTCGTCACATTTAAATGATTGACGTTTAAGTTTAAAAATAAAGGAAGTATCATCAGCAAATGATACTATATCGTGACTATCCCCTACAAGGTGAGGTTAGTCATTAATATACACCAGAAACAGAAATGGGCCGAGAATCGAGCCTTGGGGGGCCATTTTTTATTCACTTGTACCCATTAGTACAAGTGACCCGGAAGAACTTTTACCATTGATAATAACCTTCTGCTTTCTATTACTTAAATATGAAATAATAAGTTTAAGCGCTGTGTTCTTGACACCACAGTACTGTAGCTTCCTGATTAATGTCTCATGGTGAACGCAGTCGAAGGCCTTGGAAAGGTCACAAAATATACCCAAAGCATCCTCTGAATTCTCCCATGCACAAAAAATATGTTTAATAAGCTCAACTCCAGCGTCAGTTGTTGAGCGACCCCTTGTAAAACCGAATTGATTTCTATGTAGCAATTTATTAATATTAAAGAAACTTAAAATTTGATCTAAAATTATTTTTTCAAAAATTTTACTTAATGTTGGTAGTACAGAAATTGGTCTAAATTAACGGGGTCTAATGTACTACCAGATTTAAATATAGGCATGACTTTACTATGTTTCATTGAATCAGGAAACACGCCAGATTCGACGCTTATATTAAATATAGTGGCTAGATAAGGTGCTAATATATCTGTTATAGATAAAATAACTTTTACCTATGAATACTAAAGATGTGTGAAGTGCCTTATAGCAAGGAAATTGGTGCACACCAATTTCCTAAGAACGCTGAAGTATATGTTTCATTGAATCAGGAAACACACCAGATTCGACGCTTATATTAAATATAGTGGCTAGATAAGGTGCTAAAATATCTATTATAGATAAAATAACTTTTACCTATGAATGCTAAAGATGTGTGAAGTGCCTTATAGCAAGGAAATTGGTGCACACCAATTCCCTAAGAACGCTGAAGTAATAAAAATGTGGCTTAAAGCTATAAGAAGAAAAAAATTTAAGCCTGAAAAAAATTCGAGGTTATGTCGTAATCATTTTTAGAGACGGATTATCAAAACACCAGCATTTATACAGGTATATCTTTTGATTTTGTTTTAAAATACCTTACACTACACATATGTACATTTTTCTTAACAATTTTGGTAATTTTCAGGTAATGAACATCAGCATCGTTACTTGAAAAAAAACTGCTGTCCCATCAGTGTTTGCATGGTCTACGAAAACTATTTCACAAGAAGGTCAAGCTCGAGAGGAACGATTACTAGCACGTAATATTAAAAAGGCACTTTTTGAGCAGGCGCACACTTCTGCGCCTACATCCAGACCTGAACTTAAATTTTGCTGAAGAATTTTGTACACAGGCTCTGGATATTGCAAGTGAACAGTGTAGCCAGGTTCTCGATATTACTAGTGAACAGTGTCTAGAAGCAGAAAACCTTGAGGAATCAACTACTGCCCACAATTGCAAATCAGTAGGAACACAGACAAGTGTTATGTTAAAAATATTTTCTACAGATTTATTGTTAACTGATAACGAGTCACTCATGTTTTACACAGGATTAGAATCATACTCAAAATTTTAACATGTGCTCAACACCTTCTTGCCAATGGCTAGTAATCTTACATACAACTGAAGTCAAGTAATTAGTGTGTCAATTGAGAATCAATTACTTATACTACTGATGAAGCTCAGACGCAATAAACCTGATTATGAAAAAGCTAAAATGTTCAATATTAGCAAAACTGAGGTTTCAAACATAATAGTTACTTGGATTCACTTTGTACATAAATTATGGTCAATGATTGATATTTGGCCTCGACAGGACTTAGTACATTACTATGTAATAGTATATATGTAATAGTTATATAATACTAGTAATAGTAATAGGTGTATGGTATGCCTCAAATATTTAAAGATGAAAGTAGCAAAACCAGGATTATTATTGATGCAACAGAAGTGCCTATTGTGTAGTGTATGCCGTGTAGTGGCTGTTAAGAATATCCACTATCCCATATCTTCCCGTGGGTGTCGTAAAAGGCGAAACAGGGAAACAGGCAGGGGATGGGCAGCAGCATCTTCCTGGTAAAGGCAAAAATACGATAAAAAAACTGCGGTTGTCAACCCGCTCACCAAGCGTGGCAACTATGGCAATATACCCCCCATGATGAAAGTTACGAAGAGACGGCCCCCAGTCCCCGACGGCCCCGCTATTCCTAGCTACGGTGGCGACCATGGTAACGGCGGGGCAGGGGGTGCTAAAAATCTCCGGTGGAGGTTCAGTTGCCACCTACGACGACTCGACCTGGCAACATACAACGCACGCACCCTGAGGACTGACGAGAAGATTGTGGAGCTGGAAGAAGAGAAAGACAAGTTACGCTGGCATATTATAGGATTATCCGAAGTCCGAAGACAGGGGGAGGACACGGTAATCCTCGAATCCGGCAACTTGCTCAATTACCGGGAGGGCGACCATCTGTCCCAAGGAGGTGTCGGATTTATCGTCCACAAGTCTCTCGTTAACAACGTTGTAAAGATTGAGAGTGCGTCGTCGAGGGTTGCGTACCTTATACTCAGAATCACCAAACGGTATTCGCTGAAGGTCATACAGGTTTAGGCACCAACCTCGGCACACCCCGATGAGGAGGTGGAGGAAATGTATGAGGATATCTCTAGAGTCATGCATTCTTCCAAAACCCAATATACGGTGTTAATGGGAGACTTCAATGCAAAACTAGGCACAAGAGAGAACGGTGAGCTGAAAGTAGGGAAATTTGGAATAGGGCAACGGAACCCAAGGGGCCAGCAGCTGGCCGACTTTATGGTAAAAGAGGAACTCTTTATGATTAACTCTTTCTTCCAGAAGTGGCCCCTTAGGAAGTGGACCTGGTCGCGCCCCGACGGTACGACAAAAAATGAGATTGACTTCATTATGACGACAACGTTCAGTGATGTCTCCGTGATCGCGAGCGTGAAAACCGGCAGCGATCACCGAATGGTTAGAGGCATACTGAACCTAAACGTTAAGTTAGAGAGGTCTCGTCTGATGAAGTCAACGCTCCGTCCACCTCGTGCTCTAATCCAAAGTCCCGAAACCTTTCAGCTCGAGTTACAAAACCGTTTTCAGTGCATAGAAGACTGCAATGAAGTGGACGATTTGAATGACAAGCTCGTGGAAACTGTCCATGCGGTCGGAACTAAGTTCTGCAAGACCCGCCGCAGAAGAACACAAAAACTCTCCGATCACACTCTTAATCTCATGGCTGTTAGACGGGAGATGAAGCTACATTCTTCAACAGACTTGACGGCATACAGGCATCTGAACAGACATGTCTCCAAATGCATGCGGCGGGACTTACGTAACATCAATACAGCTCATATTGAAGAAGCGATCGAGCGGAACCAAGGCTCCAAAGTCTTTGCCAGAGATCTGTCTGCCAGAAAAAGCCAACTGTCAAAGCTGAAGACCGAGTGTGGCAGCATTGTTTCCGGGGCACCTGAGATTTTGAGTGAGATTAATAGGTTCTATGGGCAGCTGTACACGTCATCGTTGGAGCCGCACGCAAGTGTGGGTAACGATCAAAGAGCGAGTCTTATCCGACATTATTCCGATGATATCCCGGACGTCAGTCTGAGCAAAATTAGAATGGCTCTCCAGCACCTTAAAAATGGCAAGGCACCAGGCGAGGATGAAATTACAGCGGAGCTTCTGAAAGCGGGTGGAAAACCGGTACTTGAAGTCCTTCAGAAGCTCTTTAATTCCGTCTTTCATGGTGGCATTACACCGGAGGCGTAGAGCAGAAGTGCGGTGGTTTTGTTCTTCAAGAAAAGCGACAACGCTCTCTTGAAGAACTACAGACCGATTTCCCTTCTGAGCCGCGTCTACGTGCTGTTTTCGAGAGTCATTACAAATCGTCTCGCGCGCAGACTTGACGACTTCCAGCCTCCCGAAAAACCTGGTTTTCGAAAAGGCTTTAGCACCATAGACCACATACATACCCTTCGACAAATTGTACAGAAGTCCGAGGAGTACAATTTGCCACTATGTCTGGCATATGTGGACTATGAGAAAGCCTATGATTCCGTTGAAATTTGGGCGGTGCTGCAGTCCCTTCAGCGGTGCCAAGTTGAATGTCGGTATATCGAAGTGCTGAAGTGTTTGTACAGTAGAGCTACGATGGCTATCCGAGTACAGAACCAGAGTACGAAACCTATCCAATTGCAGAGAGGTGTAAGACAGGGTGACGTTATATCCCCGAAACTCTTCACCGCTGCATTGGAAGATGTTTTCAAGCTTCTGGACTGGAAAGGATACGGTATTAACATCAATGGCGAGTACATCACTCACCTCCGATTTGCCGACGATATAGTCCTCATGGCAGAATCGCTGGAGGAACTAAGCACTATGCTCAATGACCTCAATAGTGTTTCCAAACAGATAGGTCTTAAGATGAACATGGACAAAACAAAGATCATGTTTAATGTCCATGTCACACCTATGCCGGTAGTTGTTGGGAACACTAAGCTCGAAGTTGTTGACGAGTATGTATACCTGGGACAAATAGTCCGACTAGGTAAGTCCAACTTCGACGGAGAGGTCAATCGACGGATTCAACTCGGTTGGGCAGCGTTCGGGAAATTACGGCACATCTTCTCATCAGGTATACCTCAATACTTGAAAACGAGACTGTACACCCAGTGCGTGTTGCCAGTGATGACTTACGGAACTGAGACGTGGTCCTTCACTGCTGGCCGGATGAGGAAGCTCAAGGTCGCTCAGCGAGCAATGGAGAGGGCTATGCTCGGAGTTTCTCTGCGTGATAAACTCAGAAATGAGGATATCCGCAGTAGAACCAGAGTGACCGACATAGCCCAACGGATTAGTAAGCTGAAGTGGCAATAGGCCGGCCATATAGCTCGAAGAACCGACAATCGATGGGGAAGAAAGGTTTTCGAGTGGCAGCCTCGTACCGGCAGGCGAAATGTAGGGCGTCCCCCCTCTAGATGGAGTGACGACCTGGTAAGATGTGCAGGAAGTCGATGAATGCAGGTGGCTCAGGACCGTGCTTTGTTGCAATCTTTGGGGGAGGCCTATGTTCAGCAGTGGTCTTGTGAAGGGCTGTAATGATGATGAGAAGTTCCTGTTGCTAAACCTAGCAATCTTATATCCCAGAGAGCCACTTACAGCAGTTATAAAAATACCAACTCTATAAAGTTTTTGGTGGGCTCTACACCAGGTGGTCTCCTGTCTTATTGTTTCGAAGGTTATGGGGGAGCAACTTGTGACCGGCAAATGATTGAACGTAGCTCATTGTTAAATTTGTGATATGAAGGAGACAGTATAATGGCAGATAGAGGGTTTAATGTGCAAGACATGTTCAAGTCAACATACCTACCTTCTTGAGAGGTAAATCACAGTTATCAGTTGCAGTATTGAAGAATGATCAAAGACTTGCAAGTCAAAGGGTACACATAGAAAGGCTTATAGGCCTTATAAAACCCTATAAAATACTTCAGACATCACTTGTCTCATTCTATGTTCCTTTGGCCTCAAAAATATTTATCATTTGTTTTATGTTATGTTTTTTTAAGGAAAATATTGTTAATAGAAAGACCAAGAAGTAGTCACTAATTTTCTTTATTCCCTGATAGTTAAATTATCAATATAGTCGGAAACTATTGTGCAGAGATGTATGTAGAAAGTGAAGATAGGTTTGTTAGTCAGTGCTCAAGAACCACCATTATACATTATACTCGCACTATGTAAATAAGACCATCATTATTATAGTTCTGATAAATAATATGTACAAATGAGAAATAAAAAATTGGAAATGGTTATGATGTATTGCTATAACCAAAAATTTCATCCTCTTTCTTTAACAAGTTACTTTTAATTTATTTTACTAAAAATCATTTATTGTATAAAAATGTACAATAAATAGAAAGAAGAGAATAGCATATTATTTATATATTTCTTATTGAAAGCCAATTTTTAGCTTTTTTCATTACTTTTCTACTTACATTTATTAAACTTAACACTTATTTAATAATAAAAGATTAAATAAAAAAAAATTAACACTTTCAATTTTGTTTTTTTATTAAATCATAGTTATTGTACAAATAGTTATTTAAAATAACGCCTTTAAAAAAATTATTATAAAAATCATCCAATTTTTCTAACATCTCTGAAATAAAATGATTATCTCTTGTGATATAAACAACTTTCATGCTTTATATGTATAAATTATTAAATTGCAAAAAAATTTTTTTTATATGAAAAGGGTGACAAACGAGCATACAGTCCACCTGATGGTAAGTGGTTGCTGCGGCCCATAGACATCTACATCTATCCTCTATTACAAATCAAAATGTAGATGCGTTGTCACCCGTGAGGACTAAGATGGAATGCCTCATTTCCAGTAAAAAGGGCCTCCGGCCACCTGCACTCACCAAGCGAAACGCAGAGGTAAATCTCTACTTCACGCTGTTATTCTGTGAGGTCGTGGTACCACCCTGGTTCGAGCCGGCCCATCCGTGCGACAGCAAAAGCTGCCGCGTGGCTCTACCACTGTTAAAATTTTATTTTATATCCTATATGTACAACTGGCCCTGGATTTGATAATATATTGGACTAGTTTTTTTTAATAGCAGCGTTTTATTGAAAGAGTCATTTACCAGATAGGGCACAGTTGCTGCAGTTATGATATTGTTTCTCGTGGAATATCGACATTTTATTTCAATGATGGTGTCATCTCCCAGTAGACCATCCGGTGTAGCACCTAAATATGGTCTCTGCTTGCTAACAAATAACCCACAAGATTCAATATTTAATTCGTACTGAGACTGATACTCCTTTAGGGCTATTGGTTCATTCAAGATGCCATGTGTTGTTGGCCTAGAAGAAAAGGGTTTTTTACTAAAAAGTTTTTTACTGTAGCTAAGTTTTGAAGAGGCTTTTAGATGGCAAACTGTATGAAAATTGCTGGCAGTTACTCTATGTTTCCTTTCTTCGTACCACATTGAATTGCTTTTTTTTATCTTATTATTTTCTCAATATTTTTTATAGATTCTTCCTTAACATTTAATAAGCATAGCTGTTCTAAAATTTTATCTTCACAGTTGGAAGATGTGTAGGCATGATCTGCTGTAATGGCATAGGGATTTGCTGGTTCATATAAATGTTTAAAAGGCATTGTAGAATTTAGATAATTTAAAATTAAATTATTAATTTTATTGTTGTAGCTCTCTTTGTCAATCGTGTGAATAGGGTACGGACTAAATCTTCTACTATTCTTATTCTTAGGCAACTTGAGTGCAGCTATAGGAGAGGCTGTAAATGGAGTTTTGGGCACATGAAATGTCTGCAACCTTTGTGTGCTAACTTGATGCAGTAATATAATTTTGTGATGCACCATGTACAGCAACTTGCTTGCACTTTGCATCCATGCCACTTCTAGCTGGACATTCGCAGTGGGATTCCTGAGGCGTTCCATTTTTATGAATTTTAACATCTACTTCATACTGTAAAGCTTTCATGGACTTTTTATAATAGCCTTTCACAAAAGTAGAGTCGCCAACAGTAGTAGCTCTTGCCCGTGACTCATATAAGGGTTTAGCCTTATCAAGTTTATTATCAGCACTGTAACAATTAAAATATTAATATATATATACGAGGGTGGATTGAAAAGTACTCGGCCTAACACATATCCATTCAATTCTAAAAATCAAATCTACCCACATTATTTAGTTCAGTTCAGACTAGTTCATTGTGTGAAGTTCGAAACGTGTGCGATAATTAGTTGTGATTTTATAAATTTATTAACAAAGTAATCGGACATAATTTCCGCGAATGGAGCAAATCGAGCAGCGTGCCGTCATTAAGTACCTCCATAAGAAGGGGCTATCATCAAAAGCCATCCATGATGACATGGTCAGTACATTAGGCGATTGTGCTCTGTCATATTCATCCGTCAAAAAATGGATAGCAGAATTTAAGCGTGGTAGAGAGAGTGTGAAAGATGAACCCGGCTCTGGAAGGCCTTCGACGTCAACTACTGACGAAAATATTAAAAAAGTACTTGATTTAATAATGGGAGACCGCAGATTAAAAATTAGAGAGATAGCCGAGATTATAGGCATCTCTTATGAACGAACTCAAAACATCATTGTCAACGAGTTGGGTTTCCACAAGGTGTCTGCGAGGTGGGTTCCGCGACTGCTTTCAGTTGAACAAAAAAGGACGCGATTGACTATTTCACGCGACTGTTTGGAGTTATTTGAAGCCGATGCAGATGATTTTTTGAATCGTTTTGTTGCTAAAGACGAAACATGGGTTCATTACTGTACACCGGAAACAAAACAACAATCAAAACAGTGGAGAAGACCTGGTTCACCACCCCCTAAAAAGGCTAAGTCGATTTTGTCGGCAAATAAGGTGATGGCTTCAGTATTCTGGGACTCGAAAGGTGTGATTATGATTGATTATCTTGAAAGGGGTCAGACTATAAACTCTGATTACTACTGCACCTTACTACGTCATTTACGAGAGGAAATAAAAGAAAAACGTCGAGGAATGCTCAGAAGAAAAGTCCTGTTTCATCAAGATAACGCCCGTGTTCACACGTCAGTACAGTCAATGGCTGAAATTCACAACTGTGGCTTTGAACTGTTACCGCATCCGCCGTATTCACCTGATCTGGCACCATCAGACTTCTTTCTGTTCCCTAACCAAAAAAAGCACTTGGGAGGTCAAAGATTTTCGACAAACGACGAGGTCAAAGCAGCTGTAGACGCATTATTTGACTCTAAGGAAGAATCATTTTCTTTCAACGGTCTAAATGCTTGGAAGGGGAGGTGGCAAAAGTGTATAGAACTTGATGGTGATTATGTAGAAAAATAAAAATATAACTGATTTAGTATGTGTTTATTTTCTTGGTTAGGCCGAGTACTTTTCAATCCACCCTTGTATATATATATATATATATTAATATTTTATATATATATTACATTACATATTTATTACACAGTCAGGTCATAAGTATTGTCACACAGTAAAAACTTTTCTTTTAGAATGCGGGCCACAAAAAAGTTTATTGAATTCGAATTTCGAATTGTTCATGAAAATAAAACTGTATACTTTTTAGAATTTTAATCATTTTTAAATATGGAGTGGACGCTTAAAGAAGACCGTGTTGCAGTTATTGCGTTGCATCGTTGCGGTTACGCGCCAATTCAAATTTTTGACATACTGAAAAATTTGAATATAACCAAAAGATTCGTTTATCGTACCATCAAGCGATACAATTAAGACTCTAGTGTAGACGAAAGGTCAAGAAGTGGTCGCCCTCGGTCTGTTAGGACTTCAGCAGTGATAAAAGCTGTGAAGGCGCGAATTCAACTAAAACCCAAACGTAAGCAGAAACTGTTGGCCCTTCAGATGGGGTTAAGCATAACCACGGTGAAAATGGTGTTAAATGAAGACTTAGGGCTTCGGGCATATTGAAGAAAAACAGGACATCATTTGAATGCTCGTCTAATGGACCTGAGACTGAAGATGCCGCGCTTTGTTGAAGCGGTACGCGGGAAAAAAATATCGGGAAATTCTTTCTTCGGATGGAAAAATTTTTACCGTAGAAGAGAGCTACAACAAACAAAATGATAAGGTGTACGCACACAGTAGTGAAGAAGCGAGCACCAGTATTCCGCGTGTCCAACGAGGTCATTTTCCGTCCTCGCTCATGGTATGGTTGGGAATTTCTTATTGGGGCTTAACAGAGGTACATTTTTGTGAGAAAAATGTGAAAACGAATGCAGTTGTGTATCAAAATACAGTCCTGACGAACCTTGTGGAACCTGTTTATCGTACCATGTTCAAAAACAGGCACTGGGTATTCCAACAAGATTCGGCGCCAGCTCATAGAGCGAAGAGCACACAAGACTGGCTGGCGGCGCGTGAAATCGACTTCATCCGGCACGAAGACTGGCCCTCCTCCAGTCCAGATTTGAATCCGTTAGATTACAAGATATGGCAACACTTGGAGGAAAAGGCTTGTCCAAAGCCTCATCCCAACTTGGAGTCACTCAAGACATCCTTGATTAAGGCAGCCGCCGATATTGACATGGACCTCGTTCGTGCTGCGATAGACGACTGGCCGCGCAGATTGAAGGCCTTGATTCAAAATCACGGAGGTCATTTTGAATAAACTTTAGTATCATGTGAATCTATGTTTTGTTAAGTTCATTTTGGTATATAAATGGTTACATAATGAATAAACTTGTTTCAATTATTTTATATTAAACATGTGACAGAATTTATGACCTGACTAGGTATATATATATATATATATATATATATATATATATATATATTAATATTTTATTACAATAATATTTAATATTATATATTTGCATCTTAAACCTATAATAATGTTTTTATCATAGTGACTAACAACCTATGACTACCTTATTGTTAAATCCATGGACATGCATAACTTCAAACAAGGATAATCAGAAAAAATATTTACTTATTATATTAGATATCTTGTGTAATTCTATATCATTACTATGAAGACTTTGACATTGACAGGTGAAAGCTATGCTGGCACCCTCTAGGAAAAGTATTTACCGGCCCACACCATTGTCCATACAAAAGAGTATGTTTAGTAGAAACAAATGGTTGCATAATTCTTTTCTACGCGGGGAATGTAAAGGTGTCTTAGCTTTTAAGAGACTGATGCCTAACCTAGCCGACCTACCAGTATTTCAGACATCAGGGCTCCCTCCCAGTTGTGTGTGCGTGCGTGCGTGTGTGTGTGTGTGTGTGTGTGTGCGTGTGTGTGTGTGTGTGTGTGCGTGTGTGTGTGCGTGTGTGTGTGCGTGTGTGTGTGCGTGTGCGTGTGCGTGTGTGTGTGTGTGCGTGTACGTGTGTGTGTGCGTGCGTGTCTGTCTGTATGTCTCTCTCTCTCTCTCTCTCTCTCTCTCTGTGTGTGTGTGTGTGTGTGTGTGCGTGTCTGTGTATGTATGTGTATGTGAGTGTGTATATGTGTGTGTGTATGTGTGTGTGTGTGTGTGTGTGTGTGTGTGTGTGTGTGTGTGGGTCCGTGTGCGTGTGTGCGTGCGTGTGCGTACGAGTATGTATGTGTATTTTTGGAACGCTACCGAAAACTAAGATAGGCGACAACACCAAGTATACCTTTGATCATGGGTCACAAATAAATTCGATCCAGATGAAAAAAAATCATCTTTTTACAACGTTTTATTAGCTTTATTCACGCGCCATCATGTTAGTACAGCTAAATGAAACGATAAGGTCAATGTACGCGCGAACACTGAAAAAAGACCGCTGGCCTTGAACTTGGCCACTGAGCCATTTATCACATATTGGTACGAAGGAGGCGCGACGGGGGAACAATCCGCCAGTATTACTGTGCCTGCATGCTATTCGTTCCCGCGCTTTGTTCGCTCCCAAAATACAGTCGCATACACAGTTTACTTTGCACGACTCGCGACAAAAGAAAAAATATTTATATCTATTGTTTTATGACTGAACTAGTGAAGTTTTCTTGTTACAAACTACTTTATATTTTACGATAGAAATAACAAATAATGCTCAAGTAAACATTATTCATTTTTAATTCCAACCTCTTCCAAAGTTCTAAGTAGCTAGTAAAACTCCTGTTATGATTCTACAATAAAACAATTAATTACTATAATATTATAAAAAAATAGCCCAGTACCATGTAGTACTTTAGAACGCGACTGTACCCACACTCCCTCCACTGTCGACCTGTATCTAGCTCGGTGCGAAACAATGCTGCAGTGAAAAGAAAAAAGGCGCATCTAACAATTTTTGAATAAATGAGTTCGCGCCAAGCGCTAATGTCAAGAATTGACGTCAGAGGGGGCGCGCGCGCCTCGGCGAGACCGGTTTTGACGTCCCATCGTGTCGACGACACGCCAGGGCAAGTCAGTCAAAATTCGGCTGCGAAAGGCGGCACGCTGTTTTTTTGTCGGTAAGTCGGAAGCGGAATACGACACGCGCATCTAGGAAATATACGGTTTAGAATACGTAACGCGCATACCTTTCTTGTTAGCTTCACCCGGGACTTATTGTATCTAACTCAGAATCTATATAAGTGCATTCGACAATAATAGCTAGTGCGGTATTTGATAATCTTGAAATAACTGTGGCTACGCGAAACGTGGCTTCTGTAAGGTAGTTTTTTTAACGGTGGTAGAGCCATGCAGCAGTTTTTGCTGTTGCACGTATGGGCCGGCTCGAGCCGGGTTAGTACCACGACCTCACAGAATACCGGCGTGAAGTAGAAACTCTGCTTCTGCGTTTCGTCTGGTGAGTGCAGGTGGCCGGAGGCCCAATCCCCCCCCCCCCATCAACATGGTAGCGGAATTACACAATAGACTACCCCAGGAGGGTACCAGTACCCCTGGAGAATCCCTCGCTGAGCATCCACGACCATGTTATTCCAATCCTGAGCGTGGGTGCTCAGGCTGCCCCGCGTATTCTGGGGGGGGCAAAATTCCGCTCATAAACATAACTGCTCGGGGTAAACAGAGCAACAATACCAAGGCGACCCCTGCCACGCTATCCGTGAATTTCTGCAACATCAGGGGGCTTAACTCTAACCTAAACGCCGTCCACTACCATCTCGAGACGGCGAAGCCGGCCTTGCTCTTCCTGACCGAGACGCAGGTTTCCTCTCCGGCTGATATTTCGTATCTCTCCTACCCTGGGTACAAATTGGAGCACTCCTTTGTGCCTCGGGCTGGAGTTTGCGTGTATGTCAGAGAGGACATCTGTTCTCGACGCCTCGGCAGTCTTGAAGGTTCGGACCTGTCCATCCTTTGGCTACGCGTAGACAGCGACGACCATCCGCGCGTCTACGGGTGCCTCTATAGGTCCCATAGCGGTAATGCCGAAACAGACCGACTCATCGACCACGTCCAAATGGCTACAGATTCCTTGCTACAACAGGTCCCATCCGCAGAGATCGTGATCCTTGGCGATTTTAACGCCCACCATGCCGAATGGCTCGGTTCACGTTTAACCGAACATGCGGGGAGATCTGTTTATGACTTTGCCTTGGCATATGGTCTGACACAACTGGTTACTTCGCCTACGCGGATTCCAGATGTGGAGGATCATATACCTTCCCTGTTGGACCTTCTGCTGACCTCTCATCCGGACGGATATCAGGTTTCCGTCGATGCCCCTCTCGGCTCTTCGGACCACTGTTTGATCCGGAGTATGGTGCCACTCACGCTCCCTTCGCGGTTGCGTTCTGCAGGTTGCCGCCGTGTTTGGCATTACAGGTCGGCGGATTGGGACGGAATGCGGTCTTTCTTTGCATCCTACCCATGGTTTGCTTCTCGCCGGATGATCCCAGCGCTGTTGCTGACTCTGTCACTGATGTGGTGCTACAGGGAATGGAACTATTTATTCCATCATCTGTGGTACCCATCGGAGGCAGATCTCAGCCTTGGTTTGGTCGCTCCTGTAAAACTGCATTACGCAGTAAGCAGGAGTGTTATCAAGCCTGGGCTGCGGCTTCGGCGACTCGGGATGTAAACACCAGCACACTTAAAAAGAAGTATAACTTCGCCTCCAGGTCCTTCAAAAGAGTTATTGCCAAGGCAAAGTCAGAGCACATAGGCAGAATTGGCGAGAAACTAGTTCGCCTTCCTTCGGGAACCCGTGCATTCTGGTCTCTCGCCAAGGCTGTCCAAGGGAATTTCTGTAAGCCATCACTACCATCTCTGCACAGGGAGGACGACTCACTGGCCCATGACGCAAAAGACAAAGCCGACCTTTTAGGCTCCCTTTTTGCGTCCAACTCGACTCTTGATGACGGGGGGAAAACACCGCCGACCATCCTGCGGTGTGAGTGCTCTATGCCGGATGTGCTGTTCTCACAGCGCTCGGTTCGCAAAGCACTTCTCTCCCTGGACATCCAGAAGTCGAGTGGGCCTGACGGAATCCCCCCAATTGTGCTGAGGACGTGTGCTCCGGAGTTGGCACCGGTCCTAACGCGTCTTTTTCGGTACTCCTACTCCCAAGGCGTAGTCCCGAATTCATGGAAGACAGCTTTTGTCCACCCGATCCCTAAAAAAGGCGACCGCTCAGACCCGTCCAACTATAGGCCTATCGCGATCACCTCCTTGTTCTCCAAAATAATGGAATCCATTATCAACTGCCAGCTCATCCGGTACCTTGAGGATCACCAGCTGATTAGTGACCGCCAATACGGTTTTCGTGGGGGTCGATCAGCTGGTGATCTTCTGGTCTACCTGACCCATAGATGGGCGGAGGCAGTAGAGTCCAAGGGGGAGGCGTTGGCCGTTAGTCTGGACATTGCGAAGGCCTTCGATCGGGTTTGGCACAAAGCGCTTCTCTCGAAGCTCCCTTCCTATGGGCTTCCCGAGAAATTGTGCAATTGGATCA
The DNA here is from genome assembly GCA_033319125.1 of Parnassius glacialis. NCBI lineage: Eukaryota > Metazoa > Arthropoda > Insecta > Lepidoptera > Papilionidae > Parnassius > Parnassius glacialis. The sequence continues at coordinate 6,253,029 of JAVANC010000024.1, read as the reverse complement.
CCAGCTTCCTTGCAGATCGGAGCATCAAGGTTGTTGTAGACGGTGCATGTTCTGACTACAAGCCTATTAACGCTGGTGTTCCACAAGGCTGTGTGCTATCACCAACGCTGTTTCTTCTGCATATCAATGATATGTTGCTAACTGGTAACATTCATTGCTATGCGGATGACAGCACTGGTGATGCTCTATACACCGGCCGTGCTAATATTTCTCGGGAAAACGTCTCCGAGTACCGGAACAAACTTGTGTCTGAAGTCGAGTCTTTGCTGGACAAAGTCTCGAACTGGGGGCGACTAAATCTAGTCCAGTTTAATCCTCAGAAGACACAAGTTTGCGCGTTTACCGCTAAAAAGAACCCCTTTGTCGTATCTCCTCAGTTTCAAGGCACTCCCCTGGTTGCCTCAGCCAGTATCGGAATCCTCGGCGTCGACATATCGAGTGACGTGCAGTTTCGTGGTCATTTGGAAGAGAAGGCCAAATTGGCCTCTAAAAAGCTTGGCGTGCTCAGCAGAGCGGGACAGTATTTCATGCCGGCACACCGCCTGCAACTTTACAAGGCGCAGGTTCGGCCTCACATGGAATACTGTTCCCATCTCTGGGCAGGGGCTCCCCAGTGCCAGCTCCTTCCACTTGACCGCATCCAGCGCAGAGCGGCTCGAATCGTCGACGACCGAGTTCTTTCCGATCGGCTCGACTCATTGGCGCTGCGAAGAGATGTTGCATCTCTTTGCATTTTCTTTCGCATCTACCATGGGGAGTGCTCTGAGGAATTGTTCGGATTAATCCCAGCCGCCAAATTTCACGAACGCACATCGCGGCAGAACTCCCGATACCATCCACACCATCTGGATGATTGGCGGTCCACCACTGTGCGATTTAGAAGATGTTTTCTTCCTCGCACGACTTCCTTGTGGAATCGATTACCATCAGCGATTTTTCCGGACCGATACGACTTAGGGACCTTCAAGAAAAGAGCGTACTCCTTTTTAAAAGGCCGGCAACGCATCTGCAATTCCCTCCCTGGTGTTGCAGTTGTTCATGGGCGGCGGTAGTCACTTACCATCAGGTGAGCCGCATGCTCGTTTGCCCCCTCTCCTATAAAAAAAAAAAAAAAAAAGTTAATCGTACGACAGAGTTACTGGACTGTCATCGTAGAAAACAAAGAAAGTGACTGTGGACGGAGCTGCAGATAGTAACGGTCTAATAAGGTCAATAACACTACCAGCCACACCCAGATACACATCACTGACCCTTACTTTCCTAGCACTATACAACCACATGCGACCTGCCCGAATCCTGAGAGACCAGTCGCCTTGGATAGAGGTAAGTAAGCTCCGTTTAACAGAATAGAACGCTCCCCCCTGATTGTTTATTGTAATTAGAAATGTTCCACCTTTAGCCTGTAGGAGGCTCGACCTGCACCTGCTTGTAGGTTCTAGATCCTACTCCTGGGATAGGTAGTTGCAGGCCGTAACATTTGGTAGCAGACGCGATTCCGGGATCGATTCCCGGTCGACCCACCGACCATAGTGTTTGATAAAAATTAAACAATTTTGGTGGCAGGGAGCGTTGGGTTGATTGGTTTAATTTTGTGTCTACTGTAATAGTGGCGTAGGGGTCCACTATTAACAGACTCCGAGTGATCTAGTGGCGGAGAAATGAAACTACTTCTTGAAATGCCTTACTATGTGCAGGCGAATGGTGTGGTTTATTCAGCTAACCCTGCCTATATTTATACGCCCGGCTACATCCTCAACTTACCAATAGAATAATATTTTATATATTTAGACAATTATAATACATACATTTTGACCAATAAACATTAATCAATAAAAGTTTTTAGAAAAATTTACTTTGCAAATATCCGCGTTATAAAATAAAATGATGTGTCTTACCTAGTTTAAAGAGCACCTCCCGCCCTCCCTCAATTGCGTGCACTATCTCCGTCACCACTAATCCCGACACCGCTACTCCCAACACCACTACACTAGGCAAGACACACCACTGACGATAATACGACACGTGTTTCGCCTCTACACGAGGCATCCTCAGGTGATATGGACTCTACGGCGACTAACCGCTAAGTGACTTAGCGATTAGTCGCCGTACTTAACGCCTGATTCTATTAATTATATTAAAAAGGATATAATTAATAGTTTTTAGAAAAATTTTTAAGAAAAATTTACTTTGCAAATATCCGCGTTATAAAATAAGTCACTAAGACACACACACAAATTATCTCACATTGATATGCAGCCCGCAGTATCTCGGTAGCCGGGGGTAATTAGGAAATAAATGTTTTCTTCAGACCTTCACCTTTTGTGTTATGGTACCAGCAGGGTAACGTTATTAATTTATTTATTAAACGGTTAAGGGTTGATTAGCCTGGCTGCTACATCATTCTCCCCCTAGCGAAAGCGTACCGGAGGCTTGACGACTCGCCCATGTCTCGTAGTTTTTAAAATAGGTTTCATCTGGGTTGATGTAGATGATGGGTTTTCAAACTTCCTCGCTGGTGGTTGAGATGATGATGATGATGATGAATCCTTCGAATTATCCTCGTTAATAATATAAGCAGGCTTTAGTCGGTCGATCGATATCATTGTAGATTTCCTGCCGGGTATTTGTAATTTAAAAGTCTTGCTATATCGCTCTAATACTTTATACGGTCCATCGTAGGTAGGTTGAAATTGTTTCTTCACTGCGTCGTTCCTTACAAAAACTTGCTTGCATGTTTTCAAATCTTGATGAATGAATACTGATTTATTATTTCCGTGTGATGATGTGCATTTCGACGATAAGGCTTTGTTGATTGATTCTCGAAGTTAAGTTACAAAATCGTAATTCATTTCTTGATTGTTTGACGATGTTGAAGTGAAGAAGTCACACGGTAATCTTATGCTGCAACCGTAGGTTAGCTGAGCGGCGCTAAGACTAGTGTCTGCACGCGGTGTTGCTCGTAGTCCAAGTAGCACTGTGGGTAACTCAACAATCCACTTTGTATGTTGAGATAAACGAGTTTTGAGTGCGGTCTTCAATGTACGATGCCATCGTTCGACTATTCCGTTCGATTGAGGATGGTATGCCGTTGTACGTGTCTTCTGTATTCCCATGGTTTGAAGAAGTTTGAGGAATAGGTTGCTTTCGAAGTTTCTTCCTTGATCTGTTGTGATGGTTTTGGGTGATCCGAAACGAGTAATCCAATTTTCATGAATTATCTTCGCGACGGATTCAGCTGAAGTATCATCGGTAGGTATTGCTTCTGGCCACCTTGTTGTTCTGTGGATCATTGTTACGAGGTAACGCTGTCCTTGCTGTGAAGTAGGTAATGGTCCAACGATGTCAACATGCAGGTGTTCGAATCTCTCCGTAGGTGGGAATGAAGCTAGGCTGCTTGATGTATGTCTTTGTAATTTGCATTTTTGGCATTGAATGCATTGCTTCGCCCAGTTGCCAACATACACTTGTATTGAAGGCCAAAAGAATTTTCCGGTGATGAGTTTTCTGGTTGCTCTAACACCTGGATGACTGTGATGACTGACTGTGGATGAATGTTGTGCAGTGCATTGAAAACTTCGCAACGACATTCTTCTGGTAAGTATGGACGCATGGTTGACGTTGAGGCTTCACAGTAGATAGGTAGATGCGTCATTGGCATTGTAACTTGCTTGATGGACAAGTTACTTTGCTTCGATAGATGTTTGATGTTGTCGCTATCTCTGTCTTGTGCTTCGGCGATATTGTGATAGTCGATTGATGTAGGGCATGTTACACTGTCGATTGGTATGCGACTGAGTGTGTCGGCGACTATGTTGTCCTTCCCACTGATGTGACGTATGTCAGTCGTGAATTCACTTATGAAAATGAGTTGTCTTGCTCGTCGTGGTGTTTCCGATGATGATGGTTTCTTCTGAAGTACATATGTTAATGGCTTGTGGTCGGTAAAAACGATCAGGTTTCGACCCTCGAACGTTTTTTTGAAGTGCTTGATAGCCATGTAGATAGCGAGTAGCTCTCGGTCAAATGTACTGTAGTTACGTTGAGTATCGGAGAACTTCTTCGAAAAATAGCCAAGTGGTTGCCATTTCCCATTGATCTATTGTTGGAGTACAGCTCCCGCTGAGAGGTTGGACGCGTCGCTAAAGATATCAAGGGTTGCTTCGTGTGATGGGTGAGCGAGCAAAGCTGCAATATGAATCGCAACTTTACAAGCTTCAAATGCCTTCGTGGCTTCATCGTTCCATGCGATTAATGTTTTATCTTTTTTCTTCGTGTTGTGAAGATAGGCGTAAAGTGGTGCTTGGATTTCAGCGGCTTTAGGTATGTGTTCTCTGTTGAAATTAATCATCCCAAGAAAACGCCTTAGTTCTTCGATTGTTTTAGGTTTCGCATAATCGATGATAGCTCTGACTTTTTCAGAAGGCGGTTTGATTCCTTCCTTGAAAACAAGAAATTGAACTTCTTGTTGTCCAAATATGCATTTCGAAGGGTTGATTGTGATGCCATTGTCTTCTAATCGCTGTAGCACGGTGCGTAGATGGGTTTCGTGCGTTTCTTTATCAGGGCTTGCAACAAGAAGGTCATCAATGAATGCGAAAATGAAATCCAGTCCATGAAGTACTTCGTGTATGAATTTTTGAAAGGTTTGACCAGCATTCTTAAATGCTGGGGTCATTCTTGGAAATTCGAATAATCCCATTGGGGTAATTATTGCTGTCTTCTGTATGTCTTCATCACGTACTTTTATTTGTTGGTAAGCTCGGTTGAGATCGATGGTGGAGAATATAGTCTTGTATGACAGTTGATGAGTGAAATCCTTGACTCGCGGTATTGGGTAGCGGTCAGGAGTTGTAATAGAATTCAGTCTTCTGTAATCTCCACCAACTCGTAATTCTCCATTCTTCTTTGGTACAACGTGAAGTGGTAATGACCAAGGGCTTTTGCTTGGACGGCATATTCCTTGCTCGATCATGTTTTCGAATTCCTTTCGAACTTGCTCGTATCGGTGTGGTGCGATTGGACGTGCACGGCACTGAAGTGGTGGTCCATTGGTTTCGATGAAGTGCTCAACATCGTGCTTCGGTGTTAATTTCATTGAAGTTATTCTTGTGATTCCAGGATATTCTTCAAGGATCTTGTGATACGATTGTTGAACATCTATGCTTCTTATTGTGGGCAGATTGGTTGCTTGGACAAAAAACTGAGATGCAAGATTGGTTTTCCCGTCGATGATTCTTCTATTTTTGATGTCGACGATCAACTGGTGATGTTGAAGAAAATCAGCACCGATGATTGGTTTGCTGACTTTAACGACGATAAATTTCCATTTGAATGGTCGGCGTAGGTTTAAATCTAGTTCCATTGGTTTTTCTTTATATGTAGGAATCACCGTATTGTTTGCTGCGTAGAGTTGAAAATCCAGTGGCTTCATCCACTGTCTGTGTCTCGGCGGTAAAACTGAGATATTCGCTCCGGTGTCGATAAGGAAGGTAAGCTTGCTTTTTTTATCGGTGACGAAGAGACGGTAGGGTTTTTCTGTTACGCCGGATCCTGTCGCATCAAGCGTATTAGTTAGTTTTCCGACTTCATATTTTCATTTTTGAATGCACACGGTGTTGTGCATTTCCTTGCCTCGAAACCGAAGCGTCGAAATAGTAGCAGTAAGGGGATCTTGTTCTTGAGCTTGATCGACTTCTACTTGCAGAGCGGTTGCGACAAAAAGATGATCTTCGGTGTTGCTGATTTCGCTGGTTGTACCGTTGCTAGTAACAGGTTTAATGCTGGGAAGATTAAAGCGCGGCGACTTCGAATGATAGCTTCCGAATTTCTTCGAGAAGAAACTGGGTATCATTGGCCCTGGTTGAAGTGCCTTCGATCATCGATATGTGTGAGCTACTGCTGTTTTTGATCATCTTGTCCGCCAGGAGTGCTAGTTCATCGAGCTTCGTCTGCGTGCTGAATGTTTCACTCACTGCTAGTACAGATCGAACATGTGGGGATAGATGGTTTACCCACATCAGCCGTAATGTCGAATCTGGGACTTTATCTCGTGCCAAAGTACGCATTCTGCGTAGGAGTTGTGTGGGGTTCTGGTCTCCAAGTTCTATTTCTGATAGAAGTTTCTGTAGCTGGCAACTGTCGGGTTCTTCATATGCAGAGATCAGACGATCCTTCAGCGAATTATACTTGTCGCTTGCCGGTGGGATGTACAACAGGTCTGAAATTTGTTCGATGTTTTGTTTCTCAAGTTGGGCGATTACCATTTGTGCTAGTTGCGCTTGACTCTTCTTTAAATCATTCGTCGCGGCTTCAAAACTGATTAACCAAAGTCTGGGTTTATCTCTCCAAAACGGTGGCATTCTCAACGATAGAGATATACTGGCGATTTCTTGTTCTTTGGCCGGGTTTGATGTATATGCGTCGGATTTCTTCGCTTCTCGCTCCATAATGACGTCTTCCTTCTCGGTGTTCGTAACGGGGTCACCAATGTAATTCCTTGCCTCGGGGTCACCAATGTAATAGTGGCATAGGGGTCCACTATTAACAGACTCCGAGTGGTCTAGTGGCGGAGAAATGAAACTACTTCTTGATATGCCTTACTATGTGCAGGCGAATGGTGTGGTTTATTCAGCGAACCCTGCCTATATTTATACGCCCGGCTACATCCTTAACTTACCAATAGAATAATATTTTATATATTTAGACAATTATAATACATACATTTTGACCAATAAACATTAATTAATAAAATATTATGTATAGCTATTATATGTATGTCGCGCTCCGTTTGCCGGCGTAAGACTCGTCGATAGCTTCTTGTAGCTGCGTTGCTGTACGGGGCTATAAAAGATGTGCAGACCGGCGCGCGCGCGTAATCGGCGAGCGGCGGCGGCGAGGGACACATCTCCGGAACAGCAAGAAGAACCGAGCTGCGGCGTTGAAGAAACGGCTCGAAAATGGTTGACGGATGCTTGAAGATAACCGGCGTGTGAAGACGGTGCGGCGCTGATGATATTTGTGGCTGCTTCTTGTTTCTATATAAAACGTTAAATATATACGTCAAATTATCTCACATTGATATGCAGCCCGCAGTATCTCGGTAGCCGGGGGTAATTAGGAAATAAATGTTTTCTTCAGATCTTCACCTTTTGTGTTATGGTAGCAGCAGGGTAACATTATTAATTTATTTATTAAACAGTTTAGGGTTGATTAGCCTGGCTGCTACACTACTATCACGCGCGTCCGTAATACGTAAAAATATATTTTTTTAAATTATATACGTAATAATAAAATTCTTTTCTTTGGTGGCTTGCTTTTTTGTTGTTAGCGGGTAAATTTGAAAAGCCGCGCCCGGTTAGTGCACAAGCGGGAGTTTGCGTCATGTAGGTAGATGGTTATTTTTACGTAATCGCTTAATTATCGTTGTCGGATAGTTGGAGTGGATTACTTATTGAAGGGTCGATTTACGAGCTAGGCATTTTTTGTTGATCGACCGTGACGTGTATCTTCATTTATGTATCTTTCGTATTGTAATTTGTATTTGAACTAAAGAGTGGTAATTTGTATTTACGCAATTTGAATTTAACTTGATTTGATCGCACTAGTATTTGTTATTTGTAATTTTGTTTGTGTTTTTTCTTTTGAACTAACTTGTGTTTGGTTTGATAAGTAGTAATACTTACTTACTTATCTTCATCTGTTGTCTCTGACGGGGTAGCCAGAGACAACAGATCGCCAAGTGTCACGATCCTTACATACCTCTTTCGCTTCTTTCAGATTCATTATCGTCTTCATACATGCACGTCTAGGTATCCGAGTACTCTTGACCCTCCCCTCTTCGAGCAGTTTGCTCACATGGTCTTCGAAAGTTAGTCTCGGTCTACCTCGACACCTTTTAATATTAACTTTCGCGCTATATATTTTCTTCACCATTCGGTCTTCACTCATTCGCTCAACGTGCCCGAACCATCGAAGCACGCCCTTATCAATTTTTGTGATAAGGTCATCTTTCAAACCTGCCTTATTGCGAATCTCTTCATTTCGCTTTCGGTCCGCCATCGTAACGCCGCACATTTTACGAAGAGATCGCATCTCCACTGTATTCAACTTGCTTTTATGCTTCTTCTGGCACACCCAGGTTTCGCTGCCATATAACAAAGTCGGTACCAACACTGCGTTATGTATTGCAAGGCGTGCACTCTTCACTACGCCTTGCCTTTTGACTAACGCAGTCAGGGCACCATTGACTTTGTTCCCGGTAGCGACACGCCTGTCCACATCTAAATCACATCTTCCATCCCGGCTAAAAGCACTCCCCAAGTATACAATTTCATTTACCTGTTCTAGACATTCCTGATTTACCCATATTTCACACTTCGTTCTCTCTTCGTCCCTTTCAAATACCAGAACCTTAGTTTTATTAGCATTCAAACGGAGACCTTTAATTTCACATTCCTCTTTCATACACGTGACTAATGCCTGAAGTTCTGCCTCTGATGGTGCAATAAGCACTACATCATCAGCATACAGCAGACAATTTACTTTTATGTCACCCAATTTCACACCCAAACAGCTATCTTTCAGCTTCTGTAAACAGCTGTCGAGATACAGTATGAACAGCCAGGAAGACATGACACAACCCTGTTTTACGCCCGTTTGGACGCTAAACATGGGTGACAGGTCATGCCCTACCCGCACACAGGCTTTACAGTTACAGTAAAGTGACTGCACAGCCCTTAGCAATCGACCATCCACACCGTACACCGGCAACATTTTCTTCCTTACAACCTAATCAAATGCTTTCTCAAGATCCACAAAAGCACAGAAAATCTTCTGGTTAGCAGCCAGAAGCTTTTCCGTGATCATGCGTAGAGAAAACATTTGATCCGTGCATCCTCTTCCAGGTCTAAATCCGCATTGTGCCTCCCATAGAAATCTTTCCGATTTCTCTTGCATCCTACGTGTCAAAACCTTCGAGTAAACTTTACTTGCTAAACTGGTCAAGCTGATCGCCCGATAGCACCCGCAGTCAAAATGTGAACCTTTACCTTTATATAAAGGCACAATGACTGCGGATCGCCAATCATCCGGGACATCCCCCGTCCGCCACTACAAATTACACAGCAGATAAAAGCTGTCCCAGACGCGAGGCCCACCTTACTTGACCATTTCAGCAGTAACTGTGTCTAGTCCCGCAGCCTTACCACATTTCGAACTTCGAATTGCACGTTCAATCTCTTTCATACTGATGACCTCAGTGTCATCGAGGTCCAGGTCTGGCGTACCAGTCACGGCGTCATCCCCGGATCCCTCATTAAGATGACGTGCATGACGTCCGATTTTTCAGTGAGGACGTCATTAGTTCTCGAAAGCACTTTGTTCATTCTTAAGGCCGTCGCACCACTTCGGGTCCTTCCAACCTCTTTCCAGAAGAGTTTGGAGTTCTCCTTAAAATTGTGCGACAACCTTTCGTCCGCTTTCATTCTACACCTTTCACGCACTTCCTCAATCAATGCTTTCGTGTGAACTTTCTGCAGCTTATATCTTTCTTTCATCTTCTCTCTCATATCCTACTACTAGATTATCATTACTAGAGGCCAAGTAGTCTAACCATGCTTTCTTCTTCTTCTCTACAGCTTCTTTCACTTCATCATTCCACCATGCATCTTTCTTTTACTACTGCCTCTTTTAATCGTTCTAAACTCTTCTTCCGCTGCACTTACCATTCCATCCCTAAGGTTCTGCCATGTTCTTTCCACACATTCATTTCTGCCATCGATGGTGTCAAGCTTTTCGGCTACCCTCGCATGATATTTATCCCTAGTATCCGCTTCCTGAAGCTTCCAGCTTCGGATGCGACAGACCGACTGTGGTTCTGTTACCGCCGTCCGGTAGCGCCAACCCGCGAACAGACCCCTAAATCTAGTAATCACTAGATAGTGATCCGTTCCCAGGTCAGCACCCCTGAACACTCGCGAATTCCTTCACCTGTTTTCGCAGTCGGTCATCCACTAGAAAAAAATCGACCATACTTCTCTCATTCTTTCTTTCTCTAGTATACATATGGATTTTCTTATTGATAAACATAGTGTTTGTCACAAGAAGACCCTTTTCCTTGCATACCGCCAGTATAAGCTTGCCAGCATCATTAACCCTTTTATCGCCAAACTTTCCAAGCACCGACTCATACCCTGGTCGAGCGGTACCAACCCATCCATTCAAATCACCACACACAACAATTCTTTCGTTTCCCCTAGCCAAATCTAGAACTTCTCTTACATTCTCCCAAAACTTCTCTAGCTCAGCCCTGGACGACGAAGCTACCGGCGCATAAACAGCCAAAAGGAATAACTTCGTCAGTCCCAATTTAAAGCGAACCCAGAGAAGTCTTGAGTTCACAACCTTATATTCAGTCATAACATCGACCAACCGAGACGACAGCAGCACCCCCACTCCCTGGCGGGCGCTCTCGCTCTCCGGGACTCCGGACCATAGAGCTAACGCTCCGCCAGGGAGCTCTTCAGTACCACTGCCCTTCCGTTTGGTCTCCGACATACACACGACATCTAATTCTCTTTCTTTCATTATTTCAATCAACTCATTCATGTTATCTTTCATGCCTCCTCTAACATTCCACGTGCCAACTCTGCACTCTGTCCTCCACCTTCCGCCGTGTCGGGCTGTGCGTGACGGGTGGCGGTCCCCATCGCCGCTTTGCGCGCTGCATTCCACACCAACGGGGACTAGCTGGTGTGCGTCGCCTTGGGGGGACGCCCTAACCCTCGTTGGCATGGGTGCGCAGCTGAGTAGAATTGCAGCCCTGAAAAGGGCTGGCAGAGGTCGCGACGAGCACGCTTCTACAATGACCCCCATTAGTATACGTATTTATAATAACCCATAGTAATACGTATTTGTATAATTTCTATTTAACTCGATTTGATAGGAACTGCATTTGTTAACTGTTAATTTTTTGTTGTATTTGTTATTTGTTATTCTTGTAATGTGCTCGAGCCGCGTCGTAATTTGTATTTAGTAGTGATGTCCTCGCCCAAGATACTAATCCGTTGCCTGCGGACTGAGTTACGCTGGGCCACCAGCGCCCATGCTTTGATAGGTCGACCACTTGAGGGTCCATAACTTGATGAAGCGGTTCAAGCAGGTCGATGCTCGAAGGGCTGCAGTGGAGGAGGCTTACGCTGAGCTCGAGGACATGTGGAAAAGGGAGTCTTGGACTCCTGCTTCACAGACTACGAGCAGTTATTTTCGCTCACGGACGAGCTGATCGAGGCTGAAGGCGGGTATGCCAAGGAGGCGCGTGAAGCTCGGACGAGTGGCCTGCCCGAGGCCTTTCGGAAGCAGCCTCAGCCGGAGCTGTTGGGACGACTCCCAACTCTGGACTTGCCAAGGTTCTCCAGGGTCCTTTCCGAATGGCTGACTTTCGTTGGTGTTTTCGACAGCCTAGTGCACGCCCGGACTGACTTGAACCCGAGCCGGAAGATGGCGTACCTCCTGGCCTCACTGGAGGGGGAGGCCCTGAGCGTCGTCGGCCATTTGAGATTGTCGGACGACGCCTACCAGACTGCTAGGGACCTCCTAGCCAGAAGATACGCCAACGTCCGGCGAATTGCGGATGAACATGTTAAGCAGCTTCGGAGCCTCCCGCTGCTTAGTGACCGGGCCAGACTACGTCCGGACCTGTTGGATTTAGTCTTGGTGGCCTGTAATACGTTAAGGCGGCTGGATTTACCAGTGGGCAAATGGGCCTTTTTGTTGCTCCGCATCGTGCTGTCCCGCCTACCTCTCGACCTAAGAATACATTTTGAGGAGAGGTACAGCGGGGACGAGGCCTCATATATTCCGCCCTTCTATGACCTGCTGCGGTTTTAGGAGGAGCAGTGCCGACAGATCGAGCACGCGGCGGGTACCGTCGATGACTTACGAGCCGTGCCCAGTGAGAGGCGGAATCCGCCGGGCAACTCGTCGTCAACCCCCCCCCCCCCCCCTGCTCCTTTTGTCGAGCATTTGATCACCGGGTAACGTCTTGCCCGAAATTATTAGGTAAGCCGGTTCCGGCGAGGCGAACTATCGCCATGGAGCACCGCTGGTGCTACTCATGTTTGAAACGCCACCTCCTGCGAGTCTGTCCGCACCGGCAGGCTTGTCTGCATTGCTAAGGCAATCACCATGCGGTACTGTGCCTGGGTGCGAACGGCGTCTCCTCTCGGGGCGCTGCCAGGCCCTCGACCTCCACGGGCGGGGCGCTCCGCCACGCCCTCTGACGGGCGCTCGGCGCCCGCTGGCTAGCCACCAGGCCCCTAGGTTTGAAAGGGGTCCCTCCCCCGACCAGTCGGGGGGTAATTACCCCAGGGGGGATGTCATCACCCCCCTCAGCGTGTGGAGAGGAACTTCACGGTCACTCATCAGTTCGCTAGACCCTTCTCACTTCCGTTAGCTGAGTGGCCGCGACTGGTGTACCACTGTACCCCATTTGATGGAGGCGGCCCTGGTTAGCTGCCGCCTTAGCTCCCACCACGGCCGCCTCCACTGAACCTTAAGCCGTCAACAGTCCACTTGTCAAGCTGTTCTGGTGCCGACGGCCTCAGTGAGGGCGTACAACCCGAGTGGCGACTGTTAGCGGTTGCGCTCTATTAGTCTCGGGTTTACGCCGTGTGGCCTCCACTTGGTGGTGGGAAGATTAGGGCTCCCCTGGAGCTTTGAATCACGCTGTCGAGTGGTATTAGATTTGGTTTGGTCGAGCACTTAATTAACGACGCTTTAAATTGAAATTAAAAATGCTTTTACCTTTTCCGCGAAAATTTCATATTTGTAGCGGCTGTGATTAAAATATTGAATTTAAAATACTCCTTTAAATGCTGCTGCATATGTTTTCTAAATATACTTAATCACTGTGTTTATTGTTGCACGGAAAATTGAAATTGAATTACGTGCCCTTTTGAATGCTTGTGCGTATGCTTTGTAATTGTATTTGATTGTTGCGTCTGTTTGCTGAAAGGAAAGTTTGAATTCATTTGAGATTGAATGACGCGAGTTGGAAAATTAGGTATATGTTTTGTGATAGTGTTTAATCATTTTGCTTTGTGAAAAGGATAACCCTATTTGTGCCGAAGGGAATAAGAGTCAATTCTCTTTTGGTTTACATTTTGTTGGCACTGTCTTAGATATTTATTTGAAATGAGAAATAGGACTGTCTCTTACGTTTATTGTTTTGTTTACTTTGTCAAGTTGACATATGTGCATCGGCGATTACTTTGTTTAAATTAATTCTGTAATTGAACATTGATGCTTTTGAAAAATTAGTTGAAATATGAGCATAGGACTACCTGCCTAAAGGGCTATCTGGTTTATAGATTTTTAGATGGAAATCAGCTGTCGCACCATTTGGTAAATGATTATAGGTGGATGGCTTGGTTATGCCTACTTGTTTGAAAATTCATACTGGGGACTATCTGTGCGTTTCGTTCGGCTCTCCACAGACGACGTTCATGGGGAACTTGGTGGTGCTCTCTGCACTGAAGCTTAGGAAGTCCCTCTGGGCCGCTTCGTGTCGCGTCGTGGTTTGCAGACCTGATCCGGTCGGATTGCGGAACTAATCATAGGAGCGCAGATAGGTGTTTGAAGAAGGTTGTCGGACTTCTGTCTAGGAATAGGACTTATTTATGTGCTGCGATGTCCAGGAAGGGCATCCAGTACAACCCACCGGCTAGCCCACGCTGGGGCTGTAATTTTGAGGCGTTGGTTAGGGTTTTAAGATCTGATGGGGCGCCTAAGGTTGCCTAGTTGGTTGTAGATTCGGTCTTGCAACTTGCCGTCGCGACCCTGTCCCTGACCGGTTTGCTCGCGGACCTAAATTCTTATGTCCGGGACGGGGGTTTGTTCGCGCCAAGCGCTAATGTCAAGAATTGACGTCAGAGTGAAGAAGTAGAGACTATTCGGGATCTTGGCGTAATATACGACAAAAAATTAACTTTTGTACCACATTTGGATAACATTATTATGAGAGCATCTAACATGTTGGGCTTTGTTATAAGGAACTCAAAAAATATGCATTACAAAACTAAAATATTTCTTTACAATATTCTGGTTCGTAATATTTTAGAATATTGTACCTAGTGAGGTCTGGAGACCACACTTTGCTACACATTTATTACGTATTGAACGTGTTCAAAGCGGTTCCTCTGGCATTTAGCATTTTCTATTGGTAAAGCAAAAAAGCAAAGGTCCTATAATAGCAAATTATATCTTTTTAATGTGGAATCTTTTTTTTTTTGAAGAAACTTTGCTTTGCCTAAGCAAAGTAGTTTTAGTAGCTGAAGTTTAATTTTTTGATCGTGTTTAAAGTATATATATATATATATATATATATATATATATATATATATATATATATATATTGGAAATATTTTTTTATAGAATAACAGTTACAAACTAGCATACAGTCCACCTCATTGTAAGTGGATGCTGTATAGGCATCTACATTTATTCTCAATTAAGAATCAACATGCAGATGCTTTATCACCCCTGAGGACTAAGATGGAGTGCCTCGTTTCCAGGAGAAAGTATTGTCGGTTTTCTACACTCACCAAAAATATTAAAAAATATCAAATTGTATATTAAAGACCTTACTTCAAAATCATTAGAGTAATTCAATAAGTACTCTTGAATTGACCTGTTGAAAATATTTCTCGTTTTCTATTGATCGAATTTAATACCCGATTTCTTTATAAAAGCATTCGAAAAGGAAACAGCAATGTATATCATATTTACCCTTTTATAATATTAAATAAACAAATTGCCTGACCATTCCATTAAAGAAACTTAAAACCGTAGCATGATCTGGAATAATTTATGTAATAGTGATAAAAGTAGTAGATTGGCATTACGGAGACGCTTTTCTACCGACTTCAAAAACGAGACGGTACTTAATTCGACTGAAAAGCACATTGTCAGAAAGCTAAATGATTTTGGAATTTATTAACATTATTTTTAAATTTAATTGTTCCTATTATTACATAAAAAGTAGTTTAGTGGCTTATGATGTGGATTGATCAAGTTCGCATGGCTTCGTAAACACGGTAACTTTTGAAAATGTCAATTGTTCCACTCAACAAATGCTTTTTTTTCTTTTTTGTATGTGTCTTACCTCATAACTTTTTCCTGGGAGAACCGATTTAGATGATTCATTATTATGATTGTTAACAGTGGTAGAGCCACGCGGCAGCTTTTGCTGTCGCACGGATGGGCCGGCTCGAACCGGGGTGGTACCACGACCTCACAGAATACCAGCGTGAAGTACAGGTTTACCTCTGCGTTTTGCTTGGTGAGTGCAGATGGCCGGAGGCCCTTTTTACTGGAAATGAGGCATTCCATCTTGATCCTTACGGGTGACAACGCATCTGCATTTTGATTCGCAAACGAGGATAGATGTAGATGTCTATGGGCCGCAGCGGCCACTTACCATCAGGTGGACTGTGTGCTCGTTTGTCACCCTTATCCTATAAAAAAAAACTTTTTTTATTAGAAAGCTGGTGCTTTTCATATGGCCCATATAAATTTGATCAAGGTCTGACCAATGACTTTTGAGTTATTCTTAATAATTTATATTGAAGTCGGTTGTACAAAGTTTTTAATTTTAAATTTATCATCATCATCATAAAAGCCCTTCACAAGTAATTATAATAATAGCAAAATTAAATTTTGGATACTTACATTTTTTAAAAATTAATTATAAATTAAATAATAACAATAGAGGTGGAGCAATTTCAGATTCTGCTGGAGCATTTATTAAACAATTATTGGCATACAGATTCATTTTAAAAAGTGGATAATTTATAGCAAAATTAAATTTTCGATACCTAAATTTTATAAAAATTAATTATAAATTAACTAATAACAATAGAGGTGAAGCAATTTCGGATTCTGCTGGAGCATTTAAGGAGCAATCAATTGGCATGCAGTTTAATTTTAAAAATTAGATATTTTATATTTTATTGAAAAATTAAATTTTACAAAAAATTTTAAATAAAAAAACAGCGTGCCGCCTATCGCAGCCGAATTTGGACTGACTTGCCCTGGCGTGTCCTCGACACGACGGGACGTCAAAACCGGTCTCGCCGAGGCGCGCGCACTCACTCTGACGTCAATTCTTGACATTAGCGCTTGGCGCGAACAAACCCCTGTCCCGGACATAAGGATTTAGGTCCGCGAAGAAAGTGACTGTGGACGGAGCTGCAGATGGTAACGGTCTAATAAGGTCAATAACACTACCAGCCACACCCAGATACACATCACTGACCCTTACTTTCCTAGCACTATACAACCACAGGCGACCTGACCGAATCCTGAGGGATCAGTCGCCTTGGATAGATGTAAGTAAGCTCCGTTTAACAGAATAGAACGCTCCCCCCTGATTGTTTATTGTAATTAGAAACTTTCCACCTTTAGCCTGTAGGATACTCGACCTGCACCTGCTTGTAGGTTCTTCCGTTAATGCGCCGCGGAAGATCCTACTCCTAGGATAGGTAGTTGCAGGCCGTAATAAATGAGTTAAATATACCATTCGACTCATGATAAAAAGGCGAATCTAGTAAATTTTTTTGATATTCAAAAATAACTAGATGGAAGTTAGCGTAGAACATTCTTTTCTTTAACTATACTCTATGCCAATTAATTGCTCCATAAATGCTCCAGCAGAATCTGAAATTGCTCGACCTCTATTATTATTAGTTAATTTATAATTAATTTAAAAAAAAAATTAAGCATCGAAAATTTATTTTTCCTATTAAATATAAAATATCCACTTTTTAAAATTAAACTGTATGCCAATTAATTGCTTAATAAATGCTACAGCAGAATCTGAAATTGCTCCACCTCTATTATTATTATTTAATTTATAATTAATTTTTAAAAAATGTAAGTATCCAAAATTTAATTTTTCAATAAAATATAAAATATCTACTTTTTAAAATTAAACTGCATGCCAATTGATTGCTCCTTAAATGCTTCAGCAGAATCCGAAATTGCTACACCTCTATTGTTATTAGTTAATTTATAATTAATTTTTATAAAATTTAGGTATCGAAAATTTAATTTTGCTATAAATTATCCACCTTTTAAAATGAATCTGTATGCCAATTAATTGTTTAATAAATGCTCCAGCAGAATCTGAAATTGCTCCACCTCTATTGTTATTATTTAATTAATAATTAGTTTTTAAAAAAATGTAAGTATCCAAAATTTAATTTTGCTATTATTATAATTACTTGTGAAGGGCTTTTATGATGATGATGATAAATTTAAAATTAAAAACTTTGTACAACCGACTTCAATATAAATTATTAAGAATAACTCAAAAGTCATTGGTCAGACCTTGATCAAATTTATATGGGCCATATGAAAAGCACCAGCTTTCTAATAAAAAAAGTTTTTTTTTATAGGATAAGGGTGACAAACGAGCACACAGTCCACCTGATGGTAAGTGGCCGCTGCGGCCCATAGACATCTACATCTATCCTCGTTTGCGAATCAAAATGCAGATGCGTTGTCACCCGTAAGGATCAAGATGGAATGCCTCATTTCCAGTAAAAAGGGCCTCCGGTCATCTGCACTCACCAAGCAAAACGCAGAGGTAAACCTGTACTTCACGCTGGTATTCTGTGAGGTCGTGGTACCACCCCGGTTCGAGCCGGCCCATCCGTGCGACAGCAAAAGCTGCCGCGTGGCTCTACCACTGTTAACAATCATAATAATGAATCATCTAAATCGGTTCTCCCAGGAAAAAGTTATGAGGTAAGACACATACAAAAAAGAAAAAAAAGCATTTGTTGAGTGGAACAATTGACATTTTCAAAAGTTACCGTGTTTACGAAGCCATGCGAACTTGATCAATCCACATCATAAGCCAATAAACTACTTTTTATGTAATAATAGGAACAATTAAATTTAAAAATAATGTTAATAAATTCCAAAATCATTTAGCTTTCTGACAATGTGCTTTTCAGTCGAATTAAGTACCGTCTCGTTTTTGAAGTCGGTAGAAAAGCGTCTCCGTAATGCCAATCTACTACTTTTATCACTATTACATAAATTATTCCAGATCATGCTACGGTTTTAAGTTTCTTTAATGGAATGGTCAGGCAATTTGTTTATTTAATATTATAAAAGGGTTAATATGATATACATTGCTGTTTCCTTTTCGAGTGCTTTTATAAAGAAATCGGGTATTAAATTCGATCAATAGAAAACGAGAAATATTTTCAACAGGTCAATTCAAGAGTACTTATTGAATTACTCTAATGATTTTGAAGTAAGGTCTTTAATATACAATTTGATATTTTTTAATATTTTTGGTGAGTGTAGAAAACCGACAATACTTTCTCCTGGGAAACGAGGCACTCCATCTTAGTCCTCAGGGGTGATAAAGCATCTGCATGTTGATTCTTAATTGAGAATAAATGTAGATGCCTATACAGCATCCACTTACAATGAGGTGGACTGTATGCTAGTTTGTAACTGTTATTCTATAAAAAAATATTTCCAATATATATATATATATATATATATATATATATATATATATATATATATATATATATATATATATATATATACATACTTTAAACACGATCAAAAAATTAAACTTCAGCTACTAAAACTACTTTGCTTAGGCAAAGCAAAGTTTCTTCAAAAAAAAAAGATTCCACATTAAAAAGATATAATTTGCTATTATAGGACCTTTGCTTTTTTGCTTTACCAATAGAAAATGCTAAATGCCAGAGGAACCGCTTTGAACACGTTCAATACGTAATAAATGTGTAGCAAAGTGTGATCTCCAGACCTCACTAGGTACAATATTCTAAAATATTACGAACTAGAATATTGTAAAGAAATATTTTAGTTTTGTAATGCATATTTTTTGAGTTCCTTATAACAAAGCCCAACATGTTAGATGCTCTCATAATAATGTTATCCAAATGTGGTACAAAAGTTAATTTTTTGTCGTATATTACGCCAAGATCCCGAATAGTCTCTACTTCCTTAATTTTATGATTATAAATGAAGTAACTGACATATATTAAATTCTGTTTTTTTGGAGTATTTAACATGATAACATTTAATACATTTTGTTATTGCAGCACCACTGGATTAGTCTATCAAAGTCACCCTGTAGCAATTTGGTGTCATCATCACTCTTAATTATTCTCATAAATTTTAAGTCATCGGCATTTAAAAAATATTTCGAAACCTTAAAATATACTTTAATATCATTTAAGAAAAAATTAAATAAAACTGGCCCCAAATGAGAACCCTGAGGAACACCGGAACTTATAATTTTTGTATTTGATTGAAAACCATTAATAGCAACAAAGAAGGTCCTACGCACTAAATACGAATTCAACCATTTGAGTAATGAGCTACAAATCCCGTAGGCACTCAACTTAGAAATCAAGATCTTACGCGAAAATGTTGTTGAAAATAATGACAAATCAACGACTCAAATACTTTGGCAAAGGTTGACAGAATTGAAATTGGTCTATAATTGGAAATAATATTGATATATTTTGATGAGTTATGTATATTACCGTCATTATGTAAAATATTAGAGCGCGTGATGGATAATAGGTTGAAAATTTTTCTTAAAAATAATTCCGTAAATTCACCAAATCAATATAATACAATTTTTGCGCTGGTAAATCGACAGCTGATGCTGTTCATGAACTAAATGAATTTATTGTAAGAAGCCTTGAGAAAAAAAAGAATACAATAGGATTTTTTTTATATTTAGCCAAAGCTTCTCCCATATTGTTGCAAAAAAAATGGAGAAGCTTGGTATAAGGATACCATTACCATTGCGAAAATATACGATACGTAAACTAACTGATATTTTTAAAGGAATCCGTTGCGCAGGAGATTCTAACATTATTAAACTGTCTATTTTGCTCCATGTCAATCTCTAATAATATATTGTGTAACGTGCTGGGACAGGGCTAACAAATCATCGCTTCTGCCACTCGAAAGATCATAATAGTTAAGTCACTCATCAAAAAAGAATGGTGTCCTTTAAACTTCCAACCAGGCAGCTTTGGTAAAATTTCCAAAGTACTTACAGTCCGTCAACTGCTCATTATATACACAGTACTAAAACACATGGTCATATAAATACAACCAAAGTAATTCACAGCACACGACATGCAAAGACGAGGTGTATACTTTGAATTATGACCGTTGTAGCCATCTAATTGGGCATGCCTTAAACGCATTAAAAAATTACATATAACATGATTATACGGAATTTTTTAAAGTAGTTTAAATACATTTCGACAGCACTCTCGGCTTCAATACCCTTGAAAACCAAGAAAATGACACCCATGATGAAAAAATTGATACCCATTGCAGCCGCCACCTTGGATTTACATTTCGACAGCACTATCGACTTCAACACTCGCAATAACCATGAGAATAACACCCATGATGAAAAAATTGATATCTATTGCAGACGCCAACTTGGATATACATTTCGACAACCCTATCGGCTTCAACTCTCTCGAAAACCATGAAAATGACGCCAATGGTGAAAAAATTAGTACCTACTTCAGCCGCCATCCTAGATTTACATTTCGACAGCACTATCGGCTTCAACACCCTCGAAAACCACGAAAATGACACCCATGATGAAAAAATTGATATATATTGCAGCCGCCACCTTGGATTTACATTTCGACAGCACTATCGGCTTTAGCACCCTCGAAAACCATAAAATGATACCCAAGATGAAAAAATTGATATCTATTGCAGCCGCCATCTTGGATTAACATTTCGACAGCACTATCGGCTTCAACACCCTCGAAAATCATGAAAATGACACCCATGATGAAAAAATTGGTACCCAATTCAGCCGCCATCCTGGATTTACATTTCGACAACCCTATCGGCTTCAACTCTCTCGAAAACCATGAAAATGACACCCATGAGGAAAAAATTGATATCTATAGCAGCCACTATCTTGGATTTACTTTTTGACAGCACTATCGGCTTCAACACCCTCGAAAACCATGAAAATGACACCCATGATGAAAAAATTGATACTACTTACTTTTAGAACGTACTACTATTATTTATTCTGTGCTTTTAAAATATTGTAATGAAAAAAATCTCTTATTAAGTGGCGAAGCTTGCGAAGTCACTTATTGATTTCACGATGTCTGTCCGTCTGTCTGTCTGTCCGTCCGTCTGACCCACGATTATCTCGAGAACGGTTTCGAATTTTCAAATTCTGTTTTCAGCAATCGATTACTGCTCACCCAGGCATCTGAACCTCCTATTTTGAATTCTTTTTTCCGTTAGTAACCGCTACAAAGCTGATAGCTTCGCCACTTTGCTATGCTGTTAGCTTGCTAGGTTTATTATTATTATAATCAAGTATTTAAGAAATTTGGTTATTCGAATATAGTGTATTTGTACAGCGATCTTTTTGAGCCGCTGCAAACAACCGAAACAATGTCCACTCACGACGGCGACTGGCGCCGAACTGAGTTAGTGATGAGTGAGTAAACTACTCTGTGGCTGTATACTGTGGCCGTGCCCATTTACAGAAATAATTTACATACAAGTCTACCAAATCAACGAAAATTTCGCCATTTTGGGGCCGAAAAAATTAATTATAGCTAAACAAAACAAAATTACACTGCCATTTACATTCAGTGGTTTCCCACATGATAGATGAAGAGAATAAAAAAATGGATTGAGTTAAACAATTGATATTTTCAAAAGTTATCGTGTTTACAAGCCTTGGGGCCATGATTAATCCACACCGTAATCTACTAAAACCCCTTTTTTATTTAAAAATAGCAATTAATCGATTAAAAAAATATATTAATAAGTTCAACAATCATTTATCTTTCTAACAATGTGCTTTTTATATCATTTATATGTATAGTATGATTGCTAGATACGATTTTATTCGATAAAACGTTGGAACCCTAATTTTTAGGCGATAGTAGAACATACCTTGCGCTTTCGCTTAAGGCATGCAAAATTATGCAACTATTTGTTTCTACTAAACATACTCTTTTGTATGGACCCCAATACAATTGGTTGAATTTAGACCACAGGCGGTACTAGTGTACAGTATTTACTCAGACCAATAAATAAAAACAGACGAAACGCTGCGTACATTTCAAGTGACGCAAAAACCATACTAAACTTATTGTAAAGACACGCATACATAACATATATGCATCTAAATTAATTTACAAACAACAATAGGGTTTTAGATGCATATATGTGCGTTTAACGGTAAAAAAAGAAGAAATCAGATAGGTGCGTAAGTGCGTGTCATAAAGTTAAACATGGTTTCCGCATTACCTTAACTCTTGTAATTTACGCAGCGTTCAGTATCCTTCTTTGTTAGTAAGAGAGTATTTATAAAATTGACAAAGTTTCTTACAAAAGTAGAGTGGATCCTGATCTGAGGTCTCGGTATGCTATAAAAATTTAGCATTCCATATTTTAAAATATGAAACTAAAACATTTTTAGAAATATGTTAAAACGACAGAGATTTCCTTTCAATAACGTCGGAATACGTTTCCAAATAGGTTCTTTGAGAAGACGTTATATTACAGGCACGGACAAGTTCGTGTTCAAAGGAATTTGGCATATTTGGAATAGATCCGACAGAAATAGCAAAAAAATGGTGCATACTCGAGTTTTTCTACTAATAAACAAATAAAATTTTCATTTAAATAGCCATTATGTAAAGACGACATAAGAGTCTTCACCCGATTTCTTAACGTCGTGTATTGGTGGATTCTTTAATTAGTGGATTATATTTTTGTGTGTCATTGAGAATCGAATTCAAGTATAGGAACCTGAAGTATCGTTATTTACGAATATATAGAATCGTGCCAGTCGTTGAAAGACAAAGAATACATTTGATTACATTTTTTTGGTGTTCAGCTCAGGGGAATTTCCAAATAGCCCATTTGGGGCAGCTATACACCAGTTAGCAAAGTTATTACGATATGTAAAGTGAAACAGCAATTTTTATATTTGTCACTTCAATTTTATTCATAAAATAAACGTATTTTATTATGAAAATTTAAGTGAAAACCGAACTTACAGTCCACCTGACAATAAGTGGATACTGCAGGCCAGGGACATCTGCAACCAGCTTCAAACAAAGAAATTGTCTCCTCTTATGGCGCCTATACACCATCGGCCATGATGGACGAATTCTAGCGATAACGATCGTGCAGAGGCCATAATTATCTATAATTGCTCATGATCGGTGATGATCGAGCGTAATGGCCGCTATGTCGGTTTTTTCGGACAAACGGAAGTTCGGCCATGATCGTACGCGCGTCTACGCGATCTAACCTGAAAATTTAATTAATTGCCTTGTTCTATTTCGGTGTATAGTTAACATCCACCTTCTTTGCTTTCTTTTTTTTTTCACCACTCTTTTATGGTGTACATTTAAAGAATGGTTATATTATAAACTAAATAAATATATACCGGCAGCTGCTACTGTTTCAACGTTCATCGTGGACAGATGACAATACAAATATGTAGAATGCACGATTGTGTGGGCAGCAGCGCAATGATTGTGACAATCATGCTTCATTCTGTGGTAGTCAATCATGGCCGATGTATAGGCTCCATAAGGAACAAGATGAAATACCTCACAGCCTGTAATTGTATTCTCTTTACCCTTCAGACCGGAACACAGCACTGCAAGCTCTGCTATTCGGCGGCAGTAACAGATAAGAGAGCCCAGACTGATACCTCGGCGGGATACGAATCCAATCCACTAGTTTATTTATATTTGTTATATTAAAGTAACAAGCGAGTGCTAATAATCCTGATGATAAGAAGACACATTTAACGTGCCTTTAAACTAACTTTAGTTAAAGGTAGCAAAATATACTTTTTTCCCGAATAATTTTACGTAATCTCTCTCCGTTTATCTTTAGCATTGACATTATATGTACTACGTACTAGAAGAGACGCCGAGACATAGTTGTTTGCATTACATGTTATTTTTTTATTGATTCATTAGCAAAATCATTAAAAAGTGAACAGATATTTTTTAGTGTTAATTTAGTCACATTTTGCGAGTAAGTAAATTCAAATAATATGCTTGGGTTAAAAAATATCGATGTTTTCTCATCAAAATATGTTGTATCGCAATATATCGATATTTATTTAAGGATATCGAATTCTTGTCAATTTGTATATATTTTTAAATAATGTACTAAGGAACAAAACATGAAGCAACAAAAGCTGCTACAAAAACTTTCAACATGTACGGTTTAGGGTTGCCATTTTTTTCTTCTTCGACCATACGTCACTAATTAAATTTTGGGCCTTATGCTCGTACATCGTGCAAGTGACGATATATTGATATATTGATTCTATTTAAAAATATTGATGCAATAAGGATCGATATATATTTGGACTTGCCCCTCCCTATAAAATAGTAATATTAAAGTCTAAATTGTAACAGAACTTAAATAGCACCCATTTTCATGAGGAATTCTAGATCATAGCACAGAATTGATAATATTGCTAAATCACAGTTATAAAATTATTGTATTCTCGTCGGTTTTAATACGTTTGCAAAATTTTGGATTATTTAGGCGTCCGGAATTGTGTGACAACTGAGTTTTATATTTTCAATACTTAAATAAAAGCAAAGCTAATTTCATAAATTTTTTTAATTACATCAATATTGAAAAATTTAAATTAAATTTCATACATAGCGATAATATTCACTAATCAAATTTAGAACTACGAGTACGTGTATGTTGGTTAAACAAAGCTCGTGTCGTGCAGCGTGAAGCACCTGCGGCACTCCAAACCTCAAGCATAGATAATGTAAACGAACTGCGAAGTTATATGGCAGATATAATGGTGATATTGGATAGTGAATTTTCTTGCGGGTTGGTACGTTGTAGGTACAATATGTTGTTTAAGTCAATAAAGTCATCTGAGAAATAATAAATCAAATATTTTATATAACTTAGCCGCTGAGAAAACTTCTAGCTATAATTTATTGCCTTTATGATTACGCAATAAATTTCAGAAAAGCGACCTATGTATTCCCACAAAACTAAATAAATTAAGATAATGTGGGCTTTAGTTACAATATTATTTTTAGAAAAAGGTAAGATAGTGGATCTCTTAGGCCTGGACTACATATTCTATGCTAAGGATATCTCGCCTATATCTATTTACCGATATAAATTCTGAGAAACTTTAAGAGCGTTGAATCAATAACATTGTCAAATTTAAACCATACTTTAAGACTAACGTGGTAGAGCCATGCTGCAGCTATATTTCTGGTATACTTTGTAGTGTTATGCTACTTACATATCATTTTACACTATTATTCCATTCTGTTTTTGTTTTTCTGCATTCATATTTTGCATCACTTTTCACGCTATCAGTTATGCTACTTACATATCATTTTACACCATTTTTCCATTCTGTTTTTGATTTTCTGCATTTATATTTTGCATCACCTTTATTTCCATAGGATCCTGTAACGTTTTTACACAATAACAAATCATTTTCACTTCGTATTTTCACGCTATCAGCACCGTTTAAATCGCTGTCAATGGAGTCTTACCTTTTTCTATCTTTTATTGAGTTCTCCGTAACTCTGCAATTTCAGGTTTTGTGCGCGCTGCCGCGCTATAGTTTTTCCTATATGAATAATATCTCATTTCTTACTTATATGTAACTGTTTTTCAATTATATACCTAAAACCAAAAATTCATATTTTTGACAACCATTATTTATATGGTTGTTATGGTAACTTATTCAAATTCGTCACTGGTTTGATGTTCTTAGTTCGATATTTTCACATAAATACTCTTTCGCTCTAGGTCATTTACAATAAATTTCTTTTTAATTTAATTAATTTCTCGTTCTCTCTAAAAAGGTATAAAAGCCGAACAATCAGAGAATACAAGGAGTCTCGCTTCAGTTTTCAAACGTGAAGCATCTAATAAAGGCCTTATCCCGGGGCCGCATTGCCCCGGGATCCTGCAGGCCAGGCGCTGCTGACGTTGAGAAGATCCTCAGCTCTGTGGGTGTTGAGGCAAACTCCGAGAAACTGAAGAAGGTCATCTCGGAACTCAATGGCAAGAGTGTTGAAGAGCTGATCGCGCAGGGTCGTGAGAAGTTGTCGACCATGCCCGTCGGTGGAGCAGCGCCCGTGGCCGCGGTCGCCGCTGCTGCAGCGCTGGCAGCTGAGAAGAAGAAGGAAGAGAGAATCCAAGAAGGAAGAATCTGAGTCTGACGATGAAGTTATGGGCTTCGGTCTCTTCGACTAAAGCTTGCTTAAATTAATTTTTTTCTCTTTTCTTCAACTTTACTGCGCCTTGTCTATTCCCTTTTGATTTAATTGCTTTCTCTTTCGTTCTTTACTCATTATTCATCATTTATTTTTTTTATATAAAATAGTTTTTGAAAGCTGAAACGAGACGAATCATTACTTTTCTAAACATTTATTAACTGTTAATTTGTATATATGTATAAATATCACCATCATTTTCACCTTATTATTCTTATTTCTTTTAATTTGTTTGTTTATTTGGTGTTCCAGTATTCTTTAACGTCATAGCGACTAATGCTTGCTTAAGATTAAGTTCTTTATCTTTAACTTCACCTGGGAGCGGCTAACTACTCCCTTAATTTTCTTTATCTTTATCTTCACTTGGGAGCAGCTGACTACTCCCTTAATTTTTTATCTCCACGCAGGAGCGGATGACAACTCCTTAAATAAGCCTGAATGTCCTTTCGAAAACACACTTTTAGAGTGGTGTTTCTTCGACTAATTTATTTTTTTTTTCACGCAGGAGCGGATGACTACTCCTTAAATAAGCCTTAATGTCGTTTCGAAAACACACTTTTAGAGTTGTAGTCATTGAATGTGAACTCCACCCTTACCTGAATGCAGATGATGAATGTAAGAGATAGTATATCTGATTTTGCCTATTGATGTCTGTTTCTGCAAAGTTGTGTTTTTATGGTTTATTTTAGAATGTACATGTCAAAATTTTTGCTGAGTCAAAAATTTTACAGGGTCGGGGGGAAAATGTAGTGTTATGCTACTTACATATCATTTTACACTATTTTTCCATTCTGTTTTGATATTTTGCATCACTTTTCACGCTATCAGTTATGCTACTTACATATCATTTTACACCATTTTTCCATTCTGTTTTTGATTTTCTGCATTTATATTTTGCATCACCTTTATTTCCATAGGATCCTGTAACGTTTTTACACAATAACAAATCATTTTCACTTCGTATTTTCACGCTATCAGCACCGTTTAAATCGCTGTCAATGGAGTCTTACCTTTTTCTATCTTTTATTGAGTTCTCCGTAACTCTGCAATTTCAGGTTTTGTGCGCGCTGCCGCGCTATAGTTTTTCCTATATGAATAATATCTCATTTCTTACTTATATGTAACTGTTTTTCAATTATATACCTAAAACCAAAAATTCATATTTTTGACAACCATTATTTATATGGTTGTTATGGTAACTTATTCAAATTCGTCACTGGTTTGATGTTCTTAGTTCGATATTTTCACATAAATACTCTTTCGCTCTAGGTCATTTACAATAAATTTCCTTTTAATTTCAATAATTTCTCGTTCTCTCTAAAAAAGTATAAAAGCCGAACAATCGGAGAATACAGGGGGTCTCGCTTCAGTTCTCAAACGAGAAGCATCTACTAAAGGCCCGGGGCCGCATTGCCCCGGGATCCTGCAAGCCTCCATCTATATTTGAAGTCGTCGGCGTAGTCTACTTCAAGCGCGGGGCCACACTACTCCGGGCGCTACGACTGCTTGCTCCAGGCGCTGAGTGCACCTGCTGCCCGTGCTACCTTTGGGCACTACGACTGCTTGCTCCAGGCGCTGAGTGCACCTACTGCCCGCGCTACCTTTGGGCGCTACGACTGCTTGCTCCAGGCGCTGAGCGCACCTACTCCAGGCGCTAAGTGCGCCGGCTCCTAACGCTGAGTGTGCACAGACCAGACGCTGCGTGCCGTCGCCGCCAGGAAACTTCAAGCTCCGCGTGTGCCTACTACTACTCCAAGCTCAGCGTGTGTCACTTCGACCTTTAGGCTCCACTACAACACTATATTCTCCTATTCTCCTATCTTTATTTTTTTAATCTAATTGTAATCTCACTTCATCCATCATCATCATCATCATATTTCATTTTTTTATAAAATTGTAAATACCTTTTTAAAAATTTAAATATATTATTTTCTTGTTCTACTTTTGTTGTTTTGTTGTTCTTAGGTTAGGTTCTATTTATTTTTTTTAATTGTCATTTAATTTTACCACATCTTTTAATTTTATGTTTATAAAATTTTATTAAGTTTATTTATTATTTCATTTTCAATAATGTTGATAATACAAATGAAAATATCTTGTGTTAACGAACTTTTCATCATAATTATTAAACATAGCTTGTATTAAATTATTTTGCTCATAAAAAAGTAGATTGTGTATTGTTTGTTGAAATAATTAAGAACTATCCTAACCCATATTTTGCAAACGAATTAATGAACTTGAATATGAATTTGATATTTCTATTCACAGAATACGATGTCAGTATTTTACGTTAGTAAAAAATTATAATATGAAGGCCACGTTGCACGAGTATATACAAATATGTACAGGGTATTATTATTGCAGCACAATAGAGGGAAAGAGATTAAAAGAACTAAGCTCGAACGAAATACCATCGATACAAATAGCTATATAATGCTGCTGCATTTCGTATTGTGAGTATGGAAAACCAGAACCCCTTTTTACTAGAAACGAAGCATTCCATTTTAGTTCTTAATCGAGAAAAGATGTAGGTATTTATTCGAGCCACAGCACCGACTTACCACCAGGTGGACTGTGTGTTCGTTTGATATCCTTACTACTGAAAAAACTGAAGGCATTCTGCCAACTAGCTAATTATTTAACATAAAATGGGGGTAACAGACGAGCACACAGCCCACCTGATCGTAAGTGGATGCTGTGGCCCATAGACAACTACATTTACTTTCAATTAAGAATCAAAATGCAGATGCGTTGTCATCCCTGGGAACTACGATGAAATGCCTCGTTTCCAGTAAAAAGGGTCTCCGATTCTCTACACTCACCATACACAACGCAGCAGCATTAAGCTGCTATTTTACGCTCATATTCTGTGAGAGCGTGGTCCTTCCCCGGTCGAGCCGACCCATTCGTGCTACAACCATCATATAGCTGCAGCGTGGCTTTCATCGTTACAGCCATTCACAAGTTCACTGCTGAACATAGGCCTCCCCCAAAGAATGGCACAAAGCACGGTCCTGAGCCACCTGCATCCATCGACTTCTTGCATATCTTACCAGGTCGTCACTCCATCTAGTGGGGGGACGCCTTACACTTCGCCTGTCGGTACGAGGCTGCCACTCGAAAACTTTTCTTCCCCATCGGTTTTCGGTTCTTCGAGCTATATGGCCGGCCCATTGCCACTTCAGCTCACTAATCCGTTGGGCTATGTCGGTCACTCTGGTTCTACTGCGGATATCCTCATTTCTGAGTTTATCACGCAGAGAAACTCCGAGCATAGCCCTCTCCATAGCTCGCTGAGCGACCTTGAGCTTCCTCATCCGGCCAGCAGTGAAGGACCACGTCTCAGTTCCGTAAGTCATCACTGGCAACACGCACTGGGAGTACAGTCTTGTTTTCAAGTATTGAGGTATACCTGACGAGAAGAGGTGCCGTAATTTCCCGAACGTTGCCCAACCGAGTTGAATCCGTCGATTTACCTCTCGGCCGAAGTTGGACTTACCTAGTCGGACTATTTGTCCCAGGTAAACATACTCGTCAACAACTTCGAGCTTAGTGCTCCCAACAACTACCGGCATAGGTGTGACATGGACATTAAACATGATCTTTGTTTTGTCCATGTTCATCGTAAGACCTATCCGTTGGGAAACACTATTGAGGTCATTGAGCATAGTGCTTAGGTCCTCCAGTGATTCAGCCATAAGGACTATATCGTCGGCAAATCGAAGGTGAGTGATGTACTCGCCATTGATGTTGATACCGTATCTTTTCCAGTCCAGAAGCTTGAAAACGTCTTCCAATGCAGCGGTGAAGAGTTTCGGGGATATGACGTCACCCTGTCTTACACCTCTCTGCAATTGGATAGGTTTCGTACTCTGGTTCTGTACTCGGATAGCCATCATAGCCCTACTGTACAAGCACTTCAACACTTTGATATACCGACAGTCAACTTGGCACCGCTGAAGGAAGTGCAGCACCGCCCAGATTTCGACGGAATCAAAGGCTTTCTCATAGTCTACATACGCCAAACATAGTGGCAAATTGTACTCCTCGGACTTCTGTACAATTTTTCGAAGGGTATGTGTGTATGTAATCTATGGTGCTAAAGCCTTTTCGGAAACCGGCTTGTTCGGGAGGCTGGAAGTCGTCAAGTCTACGCGCGAGACGATTCGTAATGACTCTCGAAAACAGCACGTAGACGCGGCTCAGAAGGGAAATCAGTCTGTAGTTCTTCAAGAGAGCGTTGTCGCCTTTCTTGAAGAACAAGATCACCGCACTTCTGCTCCACACCTCCGGTGTAATGCCACCATGGAGGACTGATTTAAAGAGCTTCTGAAAGACTTTAAGTACCGGTTTTCTACCCGCTTTCAGAAGCTCCGCTGTAATTCCATCCTCGCCTGGGGCCTTGCCGTTTTTAAGGTGCTGGAGAGCCATTCTAATCTCGCTCAGACTGACGTCCGGAATATCATCGGAATAATGTCGGATAAGACTCGCTCTTGGATCTTTACTCACACTCGCGTGCGGCTCAAACGATGACGTGTACAGCTGCCCATAGAACCTCTCAATCTCACTCAAAATCTCAGGTGCCCCAGAAACGATGCTGCCACATTCGGTCTTCAGCTTGGACAGTTGGCTCTTTCTGGCAGACAGATCTCTGGCAAATACTTTGGAGCCTTGGTTCCGCTCGATCGCTTCTTCAATATGAGCGTGGCTTTACCACGTATGAATTATTTTCACAACTTTGAAGTTGTATATTAGTTTAAAATAATATTGCAGATTTCCGCAAAGAAACGCCTGATAATAATTAAGGAGTTACTCCATGCGAACGACCTTGAGCATTTGTAAGCCGTGCCGCGTCGACTCGCTACAATATAGGATCGCGTAAGAAATACTATGTAAGACGCCACCTACTGTACGGACGTAGTATTTTTTCAACATCAATAAACTATTTTATGGATATACACACAGCGTACAACGATAAATGTATTTTAATTTTTATTCGGTATATTAGTTGCATTATTTTAGAATTGTGTTTTCTCATATATTATCTAATTATGAAATTTTATAATTAATTATAGATTAAAAATGAAGCATTGAAAATTGTGAGTTAAAAGATACCTACTCACTATAGGTAAATAGATAGATAGCTCGCCTTTTGTACAAATATTTGGTGCAATAAAGAATAAACAAATAAATAGGATGTTTCGCAGAGTGAGAGTCGTGGAGGCAGTTTACAAACATAAATTGCACAAGGACAAACATCCAGACCCGGAACATTTATTTGTAGGCCTTACAAGTATTTGTTCCGTGCGGGATTCGAACCCGCGGCCCCCAGCGCAACAACTGATTGGTAAGCCACTGCGCCACGGAGCCGTCGCCGGGTTATAGGTAAAGTGACCATACGTCCCGTTTTGAACGGGACTGTCCCTTTTCTCGGTCACCTGTCCCATTGTCCCCAAATAAAGCTCCAGGACACAAAATTGTCCCGTAACTCGTTGGATGGAAGTATTCAAAGCCAACAATCTTCAACATAATTTTTTAATCGAATATATTTTATGTCTACCTGATACAAATGCTCCGGTAGAAAGAGTATTTTTTTATTTTGAATAAATTGTGGACGTCTGAAAGAAACACTTACGGTTCCAGTTCTAAAGGCGATGTTGTTAACAAAGATATCAATAAAAAAAACATGAGCAGAATTTTATTCTTATTTAAAATCATCACCAACTTTATTAAAGCAAATTTAATCCACTGACAAATGTAATTAACAATTAAAAAAAAATATGTTGCGTTTAATAATTATCGTCTATACCGAATATAATTTTGTAGTGAACACTAATTGTATAAAGTTATAGTTTTTAGAGTATAAATAAACCCATGTCCTGTTTTGAGTTAAAAAATAAATGGTCAGTTTAGTCTTTTTAGTTAAATTTAGTTTTAATTTTTTTTTACTTTATAGTAAAAAGTAGGTTTATTAGTACCTACTTAGATAATTTTTACCGAATTATAAGTATAGAACACCTTATGTACTCAATTATTTTTTGAAAAAGAAGAAAAAACAAGCAATAAATATTATACTATATTTTAGCAAAAAACTATAATTTAGTAATACAAATTATAACTTAGAACATAAATGAAAAACTCATAACTGACTTTTTGGCCCGACCCAGGATTTAAACCCGGGACCTCATGATCAGCAGTCGCACTACTACAACCACTTGACCAACGAGGCAGAATTATTTTTAACTGTATACTATACTGATAATATTGAATTAGCCTTTTATAGTGTAAATTATAATATTTGTGGAAATGTTAATTATGGATTTGAACCTTACATGCTAATGGTGCTTCATTTTTTTATTTGCATTTACTTCAAAGAAAATAAATAAAATTTTTAGACTATAAAAAAACCCATGTCCTGTTTTGAGTTAAAAAATAAATGGTATGTTTAGTCTTTTTAGTTAAATTTAGTTTTAAATTTTTTTAGTTTATAGTAAAAAGTAGATAGTAAAAAGTAAGTAGGTAGGTAATATTAGTACCTACTTAGATACTTTTTACCGAATTATAAGTATAAAACACCTTATGTACTCAATTATTTTTTTAAAAAGAAGAAAAAACAAGCAATAAATAATATACTATATTTTAGCAAAAAAAACTATAACTTAGTAATACTAATTATAATTATAACTTAGAACATAAATGAAAAACTCATAACTGACATTTTGGCCCGACCCAGGATTTGAACCCGGGTATCTCATGATCTGCAGTCGCAATACTACAACCACTAGACCAACGTGGCAGTACTATACCTGATAAGATATTGCGGTTGGGTATTAGAATCATTTTAACTGTATTCTATACTGATAATATTGAATTAGCCTTTTATAGTGTAAATTATAATATTTGTCGAAATGTTAATTATGGATTCGAACCTTACATGCTAATGGTGCTTCATTTTTTATTTGCATTTACTTCAAAGAAAATACACGCAAAAAGCTTCATCGCGCAGTAAAAACACAACAAATATATGTATAACTA
This sequence comes from Parnassius glacialis, assembly GCA_033319125.1. Lineage (NCBI taxonomy): Eukaryota > Metazoa > Arthropoda > Insecta > Lepidoptera > Papilionidae > Parnassius > Parnassius glacialis. The sequence goes on along the minus strand of JAVANC010000024.1, from coordinate 6,219,619 downwards.
ATACGAAAAATTTTACCCAAAACAAACAAATAATACTACTACCTATAAATAACCTAATAAGTAATAATATTATCGACTGACATGACGTAAGCGTGTGCGCTGGCAGACGACACGGGCTTCACGTTGAAAAGCTCAGGGCTCACTGACTTGAGCAAGCCCGTGGGTAGTGAATACGCCCAGATTTTAAAATAATTTCTTAATAAAATCAAATTTTGGTCTTTTGAAAAAAAATTTACAATAGAAATGTTCATTAATAAATTGCCTATCCATTGGTGTAAATCTCAAAATAAAATAATACTTACTTTACGAGGAGATGCATTTTATCAATAATAATTTCACATTTATGTGGTTTCTTTATAAGGAGATTATATTAATATTTATTCCTTTAAAGTAAAATTGGATATAGCTCTTATGAAATCAAGATTATGTAGAAATATAATGTGTTTTTTATTTGTTGATATATCTTTTAAATAAAAAGTAGATAGCTCCTAAAAACCGCACAAATAACGACTAGCGCGACATTTTGCTCAACCTGCGCCGTAATAGGAAATAATATTTTTGTCATGTTGTTAACATTGCTGGTGACCTAAAGAAATCATTTGTTAATTTTTAAACCATCTCTTTAACGATATTTTTGCTTGTATTCTAATGTGGTTGACTTGACCGGAAATGGATCATGTTATAATAGAACACTAGCGTGAAATAACAGCTTACACTACGGTACTACTTTGTGGTATGGTGATCGTAGAGAAAAAGAGACCCTTTTACTGGAAACTATGCATTCCATATTAGTCCTCATAGACGAGAATACATTTGATTAAAATACAAATTGCAGCCATTTTGATTACTAAGCAATAATCGATGTAGATGGCAATGACCACAGCATCTACTTCATACCATCAGATGGACTGTGTGCTCGTTTGTCAGCATTATTCTTCTAAAAAATATTATATTTTTTTAGGATAGGTCTTATAAAAAAATTGATACTGGTCGAAAATTTTTGAATGTTTATGTTCGCCATATTTATTTTCAGCTGACGCTATATCAAAGTCGTATCAACAGTGCAATTATGACAAATCTATTGAGAAGTTATAAAAAAAGTTGCTTGGCGGCAAGTCTCAACAGTGGTAGAGCCACGCGGCAGCTTTTGCTGTCGCACGGATGGGCCGGCTCGAACCGGGGTGGTACCACGACCTCACAGAAAACCAGCGTGAAGTAGAGGTTTACCTCTGCGTTTCGCTTGGTGAGTGCAGGTGGCCGGAGGCCCTTTTTACTGGAAATGAGGCATTCCATCTTAGTCCTCACGGGTGACAACGCATCTACATTTTGAATTGTAATAGAGGATAGATGTAGATGTCTATGGGCCGCAGCAACCACTTACCATCAGGTGGCCTGTGTGCTCGTTTGTCACCCTTATCCTATAAAAAAAAAAGGCTTCGTGAAATTTAAAATTTGTTGCCAAATTCCATACTTTACATTTTAATGCGCGAGTTATCATCATAGATTACAATTATATAAATGTTTTGTTTTCAATAAGTACAAAATATTCACACAAATGCAAAACTTTAGAGATAAAGCAAAATTATTTTGCAAATTTGTATTTTTAGATCACTAACAATAACTCTAATATATGAATCAAAATTAATCTAGACTGAAATAAACAGAACGAATTAAAATTGAAAAAAAGCTCATCAACTGCATATTATGAATAGACATATTATGAACAGTACTAGTAATGTAAATGGATGTCTATGTTTTTAATATTAGTTCAACACTAATTTTATGTGGTAGAGTCACGCTGCAACCCGGTTGGAAGTCCACTCAACCAGGGTAGGATTCGAGTCGAGGAAGGTAACGAGGTATTCCATCTTAGTCCTCAGAGGTGACAACGTAACTGCATTTTGATTCTTAATCAGTGAAATATGTATATATCTATGGGCCATATTACACAATAAAAAAAATAAAAAAAAATTACCACAAAAAATATCTTCTTATATTTTATTCTGTAAAAAAACACAGGCCAATAAAGAAATTTAGACGGAGCGCTGCCTACATTTCTATTTCAAGTGATGCCGAACCGAAGTCAACTATACCCAACTTATTGTAAAAATATGCACTCGCGCACTTATGCATCATAAATCACATGAAACCAACAACATGGTTTTATATGCGTAATACGTGTTTGTCCAGCAGTGAACGTTTACGGACTGTTTAAAATCAAAGAAGATAGGTGTGTGTGTGAAAAGTTCAAGCATGGCTTTTGGTCTGGTTGGTATGTTTTCTGGGTATTTCAATAATAATTATCCATAGGTCCCTAGTAGCCAGGGAATAACCACTCTTCGTAATCTTCCGACAGGCGTGCAACTTAGGTTAGTTTAGCCGTGTGATGGCGGCATACGAAAATTCATCATCTAACTTCCTCATCACCATAGATGATTGCACACACGCTCACATACACACATTCACTTGCACAAGTGCGACTTGCACATAATATTAACCTATTTAAGAGGTACTAAACTATATTGAACCTTGTATCAAATATTTATATTTGTTTTTATAGAACAAAACTGACAAACGAGCACACAGTCCACCTGATGGTAAGTGGTTGCTTTGGCCCATAGACATCTACATCTCTCCTCGTTTGCGAGTCAGAATGCAGATGCGTTGTCAGCCTTGAGGACTAAGATGGAATGCCTCTTTTCCAGTAAAAAGGGTCTCGGGTTCCCTACACTCACCATACGAAACACAGCAGTATTAAGCTGCTATTTTACGCTGGTATTCTGTGAAAGCGTGGTCCTTCCCCGGTCGAGCCGACCCATTGGTGCTACAACTATATTTTAAATATAGCTGCAGCTTGGCTCTACCACGTACAATTATAGTAGCATGTTTCGTAGCGTTCAGATTTTACCATATTTATTATTTTAATGAATCTCATCATGATTTTGTCCTAATTTATAAGTTACATAATTCTGTGTATCCTTTGTTGGAGATCCTTAATAAATAAATGTATTGTAATGGCGAGGTACCCTAATTGCCACTTGGATGTCGTAAAAGGTGACAGAGGGAAACACACCAGGAGAAGGGCAGCATCATCTTTCAGATTACAAATTAAAAAAAAACTAACTATGAATTCTGAACTGAAACTGATATAAAAAATTTACTATGGTAAATATTGCCCTATGAGGGAATCTGTTAGTAGCTCATGTTCAGCAATGGGCTTTTGATAGACCTTAATGATGTTGAATGATACAGAGGTTGGATATAATAGTACCCACAATATTGTATACATTTAAACTTTACTGTTAGTATAGCCACCAACACTGGATCAATATTATGGAATGTAGTCGTATAACTCTGAATCCCAGTGTACAAGCCTTTTTTATTTTTATTTTTATAGAAGTAAGGCCAAACGAGCATGCGGCTCACATGATAGTAAGTGTCGATCGCCGCCTATGAACAACTGCAACACCAAGGGATTGCAGATGCGTTTGCGGCATTTAATATTGTGATAATTGCTTCGTTAATGAATAAATAAACTGTTTTTATGATAACCAACTAGCAAATAGTATAACTGATGGTAAGTGAATACTGTGGCTTCATCTTGTCTCAGATTAGAATCAAAATGCACATGCATTGTCACACTTAAGGACTAAGATAGAATGCCTCGATTCCGATAAAAAGCATAAACACAGCAGCATTTTACGCTGGTATTCTGTGAGAAAGAGTTCGTTCGTTCCCCGTTTGAGCCGACCCGTTCTTCTATAACCATAATATGGCTAAGTTGTAGCATGGCTCTACCACGTATAAAAGCACTAACTACTATAAAATTATTTTAATAAAGTATATTTCTCCCTGTGGGTTTCGTTAGAGATGACGACTAGGGGAAAGGGTCACAAAGATCTCGGAGCCTCCGATAGATTGTTGGGTACCATCTCATATTATGTAAAAAGTAAATTACCCAAACAACTTTAAAGATGGGAGACATTCGGTTCTACAATTGCCTATTCGCCTCAGTTTAGTGAAATTTTCACATTTTCATTTTAAATTGCACTTGTAGTCTCACTGAATTTTATTGTGATCATAATTACTGTATTCTTTGTTAGTTCTTTTATCTTACTTCTGATTGGATATTATTAGCCCTATCTGATTAGACATTGTAGGTATAAGAAAATAATGGATCACAACATGAAGCCTTTCTTATCCCTTTATATAATTAGTTTAACCTATAATGGTCTGTCAGTGTTATTTGTCAACAGAGTCCAATGGCAGCTAGGAAAACTAGACAGGATGAGTCATAGGCAATATGGTTTCACTCCTAAAAGAAGCACAGAGGATGCCTTATACGACAGTATTTCTATAATAAAACAAGGCTTAAAAAAAAGCCTTAGTCGTAATAGTATCACTCGATATAGAGGGTGCATTTGACAATGCATGGTGGCCCGCCATAGTAAGTCAACTCAACTCTAAAAGAATTGATACATCCATGCTAAAAATAATAAGTAGCTATTTGTCTGAGGGGTAAATATGCCTTAAGTATGCTGGGCACGAAGTACAAAAACCCACTAATAAAGGGTGTATCCAGGGATCAACCTGTGGCCCCATGCTTTGGAATGTTTTACTAGACCCACTACTGCAAAGTACAGAAAAACTTAACTCCCACGTACAAGCTTTTGCCGACGATATTTTAATTGTCACTACCAATCAAAATGGCCAAAAACTCGAATAAGAAGTGAATGACACACTTAGAATTATAACTGAATGGGGCCAAAAATTAAAATTAAAATTTGCCCCCCACAAGACCCAATCAGTAATAATCACCAAAAAACAAAAATTTCACCCACCAGTTTTAAAAATGGATGGAGTAGAACTTCAGTTTTCGGATCGAGTCAAAATTCTGTGTCTAACAATAGATAAAAACATTAACTTCAAGCCTCATCTGGATGATGTTTGCCGCAAGGCCATAAACATATATAAAATGGTCTCCAGAGCAGCAAGGGCTCATTGGGGGCTAAACTCGGAGATTATAGGGACAATTTATTTAGCCGTAGTTGAGCCGACTATACTCTACGCTGCCAGTTGTTGGGCTGACACAACGGAAAAAAAAAATATTGAACGTATGCTTAACAGGATGACCCAAGTTTTCGGCATAAGAATATGTAAAGGGCACAGAACTAATTCTTTAATCTCTAGCACATTACTTTCGCAAATAATACCATTAGCATTGAGGGCTAACGAGAATGCTAGAATTTACGAAATTAAGCGAGGCAAACCCATTGAACACCTGCCAGACAGGGAATTGGAAAAAAGAGTAAGAGTCCTTACAACCTTCCGCATCCATCTGAAAGAACAGAGCGACAATTCGAACTCATAAGCAACCAGAATGAAATTGAAGAAATTAAAAATAACTGGCCAAAAATATATACCGACGGCAGCAAGATTGACAACAAAGTAGGTGCAGCTGTATCAGTCTGGCAAAACGGAATTGAAACAAGAACAATATCATTTAGACTGGAAAGCTACTGTAGTGTCTTTCAGGCGGAGATGATAGCAATTCTGAAAGCCGTTAAATATGTAGCTGACAAAAACTATCAAGGAGCCAACATACTTAGTGACTCAAGATCGGCAATAGTAACTATCTGTGATCCATCATCGCTGAATCCAATCGCTGCTGAAATCCGAGAAATAATAACATCAATGGAATATAACAAAACAAAAATAATGCTGTACTGGATAAAAGCACACTGTGGAATCCAAGGTAACGAGAGGGCGGATGAACTAGCCAAGCGAGCTGCTCTTAAAAACAAACAAAGACCAGCATATGACAGAGTTCCATTGTCCTATGCAAAGCGCCTCATCAGAGACTCCACTCTCCAAGTCTGGCAAAGAAGATATGAAGAATCTCCAACAAGTAATCTAACGAAGACCTTTTTCCCCAACATAGTTATAGCATATAAAATAATAAAAAATATAAAAATGACAAACTTAACTACCCATTTGTTCACCGGTCACGGTGGAAATAAAGCGTATTTATACAAGTATAAGCTCTCGTCATCCCCAGGCTGCATTTGTGATGAAAACTTAGATCAAACTGTAGAACATTTACTAATTGAATGCCCACGCTTTAACAAAACCAGATTTGAATCCGAATGCACCATGGGAGTGACAATCAATAAAGATAATTTAAATATGATAATGCAGGACAACAATTGCCGAACTATCTTCATGAAATTTGCACTTACAGTACTGAGAATTATAAGCAAGGAAAATGGTAGTAAACATATAGATTAAACGTAAGAAATAATGTACTGTATAATATAGATAGTAATAAATACATTATTTGTAATAAATAAATGATATCATGTATGTGTTATGTGATAGGTAGATTAAAAAAATTGTAAATTGTAAAATTGTAAATATATAATTGTGGAAAAAAAATGTCACAAATATAAAAAAAAACAAAACTAAAGAAAATGCTGGAGAAAAAAAAAATAATAATAAAGAAATATATTAAAAAAAAAGATAAAAAAAATAGAAAAAAAAAGAACTACATTATATATAGTTATTGAATAAAAACATTCAAGCCATCGTAAAGCTGTGTCAATAATACGAATAAGTTTGCATGCATATCAAGTTTATGTCGTAAATAAGAAACAGTTAATTAATAAGATATGTCTTGTAGCTTAGATTATAAGTAGTATTAGTAGTGAGTATAATTATGAGTATTAGTAATATGAGTAGTAGTATAAGTAATGAAGCCATTAGCACTAAGTAAAAAAAAATGAGTAAATTGCACAAAGAGCGGAATAATATTAATAAAAAAAAAACGTCGATAAAAATTGTAGAGATTATTAATTTAAGCATAAGTAAGAAGGGTACTGCAGTAAAGTAGTAGTGATAAAAGTAAAACAAAAAAAAACCTATAATGGTCTTATACTTAACCGTGTCGCCGTTAGTAACCGTAGGAATATCCACTACCCCATATCATCCCGAGGGTTTTTAAGAGTCGACAGAGAGGGACTGTGACAGGAGATGGGCAGCAGCATCTTCCACAAGAACGCCAATTTATAAGAAACTGCGATTGCCAAGGGTTTGCCAAGCATGGCAACTATGGCAAAACCCCACCTTTGTGGCAACCTGTGAGGGAGGCCTATGTACAGCAGTGGACTTTCATAGGCTATAACAGATGCTCTTATACTTCATATTTATCCAGGAATTAAATAATTTATCATTTTGTTTTTCATTCATTGACTCATTAATTAATTCATGCATTTATTATTCATCCATTAATTAATTAAAAGCATACAAAGTCATGTGTTTATGCGTCAATACAATATAGTATAGCTGTTGCTAAACATGAATGTAGGAACATTAACAAACTATTTAAAAGTACCCAAATAAAAGCAAATGTTAGTAAAAACATCGTTTAAAATAACGTTAACAGCCTCTTTGCTACTTAGATACGGCTTCTTATGACTCTGGCGCTTTGCCAATTTGCTTCGAATGATATTTAAAAGGTCATTTTACCAAGATTCATAGACGCCTTTGAATAGCCCTACTTGAGATGGCCCCCGGGAGTTATGAATCTTATGACTAACGAAAATCTAACGAGAGCAAAGTTCATGTGAAATTTAAAGTTACAGATTATATACGTTTCACTGTTAAGCTCAGATCTACCCTCATTTTTGAGAGGGTTATGAAGAAATTAGTCCGCCCAAGTTGCTCCAGAGCTGGTGTACTTCAATTGGCTTCCAAATATTTTAATTAATAAGAAAGGTAAGTAAAGGAAGAATAAGTATTCGATTTAACATATACCAATGATGTATGCAACTTAACAATACATAGTTATGACTAAAAACCGCTATCATCAAATTGCTAAATTTCATATCGTCGGTGGAAAGGTAATAACTCCTAAAGCGCTACTATACCAACTTTACAGGAGGCCATTTTAAAATTTGTTATTTTAATAAATAAAAATCGTTACTTTCTTTCTACTATAAATAGTTTAATAAAAGTAAAACACAAATGCTGATTTTTTTAAAATTTTACTTCTATTTTATAGATACGTACACCATTTTGTAACGGATATAAATGTCGGATAAGAAAAAAAAAACACTTTTTTGTTTCGTGAAATATAGATCAAATAATCTAAGATGCTAATACGTTGCTAAGTACAATAAAGTAAAGGTACTAATAGCACGTAAAAATGTGTTATTCAGTAAACAAAATTTACATACGTACTACTATGAAGTTTTTTTTTATGATAAGGATGACAAACGAGCACACAGTCCACCTGATGGTAAGTGGTTGCTGCGGCCCATAGACATCTACATTTATCCTCTATTACAAATCAAAGTGTAGATGCGTTGTCACCCGTGAGGACTAAGATGGAATGCCTCATTTCCAGTAAAAAGGGCCTCCGGCCACCTGCACTCACCAAGCGAAACGCAGTCTATGAAGTCTATGAAGTGATACGGCAAGGAAAATAATCTTGCAAACATAATATATCTTACTCAGTAAACGAAATCTACTTATGTGCTTATGAAGTGCTTGATATGGCATAGAAAAAAATCTTGCAAACGCAACATAATGTTTGTTTGTCTAAGAAAAATAACATATGCGTAAGAATTTTTTCACTTGGGGTTAGATAAACTAACCACTCACCTACACACAAACTTTATAGATATAGCCGAAATTTTAATCCGCTAATAAAAGACAAATAATAAGTTTAAATCTGTTTTAATTTCAAATCAACCTAAGAGAAACAAATTATCACAAATTATGATAAAAACAAAACAATAACACAAAATGAAATTTAATGTTTCCTTAACTAGAAACAATGAATCTTGGACATCATCTTCAATGTCGCTCTCAGGAATGACGTCCTGAATATTGCACGCGTTAGGTAAACTACATACTCTTGATGGTACATTTCGGGGATAGTTTTATTAGTACATAGTTTTTAATATACGTATATTTCTATTTGTGTCTTTCGTCTATTTGTGCAAGGGACTCCTTAAAGTCTTGTTTGCAGGGTTCTTATGCGTAAAAATTCAGCTTTATTGTTACATCCTGATGATAATCAGGTTTATGAAGAGCTTTGGATAATTCTTTCTTGGGCTTTTTCTTTAAAGAAGCCGTAGTCAAAGTTTCAGGTTCTACCTTCTGGAGAGAATGAGGAAAAAGTGTGCACTATTATTTTTTAGCTTTCAGTTTCAGGAAAAGAAGAACGGTCACGCCCCATAGAAAAAAAACCCAGACTCGACAGAAACGAGATATATCTCAGTGTTTTTGTTATTTTTTATATAGTTTAATTATATATTTTTTATATTCGAAATGAATGGCTAACACCAAAATAATGCCTTATGTTTTTGTTCAGGCGATACACAAAAAAAAATACAAATTGCCTATTTATTTACAAAATTCGTAAATGTATGTAACTAAATGACGATACAATAGCTATGGGATGTATCGAGGTGACCTGGAGATACAGCTGGATTACGTAATTTTTGAACTCCTAGTACAATAATATTATTATTAAATTATATATTAATATTAAATTATTAAAATCGTTGTATTCGATGATTCATTGCACATCAGAGATTTAGGTACCTATCATTGGGATTCCATGATCTATAACAAAAAAAAGCAATATGTCGAAATAAAATTTTATTGAATTTCTATGTCCCTTAAAACATAACCCATACCCAGTGCGGTGTGGTCAGTGATCTCGATGTCTAGCCCACCCTAAGTAATATACAACACTAATGACATATGAGCAACTTCCCAATGTCATTTTATCATGGTAGCACGAGCAGTAACATTCTGTTATTGCGTTTATACCATTTATATTATCATCAAGTGTAATACATTTTTGCCGTGCCGTGTTGTTAATGAATTCTGCACCTGATTAAAGTATTATTGTTTCTGCCATGTACTGCCGCTGGTTCTCCATACACGTGATTTTCAAATGCTCACTGCAATACAACCGTGCTAATCTCACGTAGGGTTACCAGATGAAAAAATCAAAAGTCCGGAGAAAAGGCCTGATTTCCATTAAAAATCCTAAGATTTTTTACAGTTTGAGAAATTTCTCTCCAACGTACTTAACATTTTAACAAAGTCATAATATTATCGTTTTTATACACTATGGATCTCGCTCACGCGTTGCACATCGCACACAAGGTGGGGGAGGGGCACCGCCCCTATCACATCAGTGTTGCACACTCACTCAGTTCCACTTCCACCCCATTGCGAAGATTGGACTGCTTTAACCACACTCAAGTAAATCATCATTTTTTTTAAGAGAGGGGGCAAACGAGCATGCGGCTCACCTGATGGTAAGTGACTACCGCCGACGATGAACAACCGCAACACAAAGGTAACCAGAGGAATTGCAAATGCGTTGCCGGCCTTTTAACAAGGAGTAAGCTCTTTTCTTGAAGGTCCCTAAGTCGTATCGGTCCGGAAAAATCGCTGGTGGTAAACCATTCCACAAGCAAGTTGTGCGAGGAAGAAAGCATCTTCTAAATCGCACAGTAGTGGACCGCCAAACATCCAGATGGTGTGGATGGTATCGGGAGTTCTGCCTCGATGTGCGTTTGTGAAATTTAGCGGCTGAAATTAATCCGAACAATTCCTCAGAGCACTCCTCGTGGTAAATGCGAAAGAAAATGCAAAGAGATGAAACATCTCTTCGCAGCGCCAATAAATCGAGACGATTGGAAAGGACTCGTTCGTCGACGATTCGAGCCGCTCTACGCTGGATGCGGTCAAGTGGAAGGAGCTGGCACTGGGGAGTCCCAACCCAGAGATGGGAACAGTATTACATGTGAGGCCGAACCTGCGCTTTGTAAAGTAGCAGGCGTTGTGCCGGCATGAAATACTGTCCCGCTCTGCTGAGCACGCCAAGCTTTTTAGAGGCCAATTTGGCCTTCTCTTCCAAGTGACCACGAAACTGCACGTCACTCGATATGTCAACGCCGAGGATTCCGATACTGGCTGAGGCAACAAGGTGAGTGCCTTGAAACTGAGGAGATACGACAAAGGGGTTCTTTATAGCGGTTAACGCGCATACTTGTGTCTTCTGAGGAATAAACTGGACTAGATTTAGTCGCCCCCAATCCGAGACTTAATCATCATCAATCAATCTCAATTTAAAATGAAATACTCAATACCATGCTTTAACCATTTTCAAGACAATAGGTATTTCACGATTACCAGAGATAATGCGTATTTGTCAATATATATTTGCAATTACAGCCCAGAATGCAAACGTAGAAAGAATTTTTTCTATTATTGGGGCTCAATGGTCGTATGAAAGAAACCGTCTAACGGTATCTTCAGTTCGAGCTATACTTTTAATTCAATATACATAATTTTAAGACTTTAACATGTTGGCCATTATATAAATCAATACTTAAGAAAAAACCTTACTTAAAAAGGAATCTTCACATATTTAATGTGATAAAACTGTTTAAGTACCTACTTGGATAAATAAGTTTTGATTTTAATTGTACAATTATTAATTAAGAAGAAGAAGATTATTATTAGTTTAACTTTTTATTAAAGAGATCTTTAAAATGTAAGCTGTATTGTATTGAAAATTCTAAAAATTCTGAGATTTCATGAGATTTGCAAAATCCAGCCGCAATCCTGAGAAGAGTCCAAAAATCCTGAGATCTCAGGACAAATCCTGAGATATGGTAACCCTAATCTCACGTGATAATTTAATGAATCCAAGTTGATTGTTGTACTAGTAGTTCAAAAATTATATAATCCAGCTGTATCTCCAGGTCACCTAGATGCATCTCGTAGCTATTGCATCGTCATTTAGTTACATACATTTACGAATTTTGTAGATAAATAGGCATTTTGTATTTTTTTTTGTGTATCGCCTGAACAAAAACATAAGGCAATATTTTGGTGTTTGCCATTGATTTCGAATATAAAAAATATATATTTTAACTGGATAAAAAAATAACAAAAAAACTAAAATATGGCTCGATTATGTCGGGTCTGTGTCACAGATGACCGTTCTTATTTCTTGAATATTCATTAACGGAGAAAAAAATGACAGTTCTGTGACATATTTAAATAATTTTCGTAAAAAGTGGCGCTTTAGATATTTTATCTTTTCACTGACGATATTTTTATAGAAGGGTGACAAACGATACACGGTCTACCAGATGGTAAGTGGATGCTGTGGCCCATAGACATCTTCAACTATACTTGATATAGATCTAGGTAGATATATATGTTGAAGGAGGGTGTGACTGGTTGTTGTTAAAATCACTATTGCCTTCCATGCTGATAAATTATTACAATTTAATTTAATTAATAACACAATTCACAAAATATTTACAGAATTATTTGTTTACAGCTTAATTACACAATTGTTTGTACTGTAATAGTGGTGTATGGTGTCCACTATTAACAGACTCCGTGTGGTTTAGTGACGCAGAAATGAAACTATTTTTCTGATATGCAGGCGAATGGAGTATGGAGTATGATATATATTTCAATTAACCCTGCCTATATTTATATGCCTGGCTACATCCTTAGTTTACCAATAGTAATATTATTTATTTACTTAGCCAATTATAATTCATACATTTTCACTAATAAAGATTAATCAAAATATTATGTACAACAATTATGTGTCGCGCTCCATTTGCCGGCGTAAGACTCGTGGATAGCTTCTCGTAGCTGCGTTGCTGGACGGGGCTATAAAAGTGATGCAGACTGGCGCGCGCGCGTAAGCGGCGGCGGCATTGGACACATCGCCGGAACAGCAAGAAGAAGCGAAGCTGCGGCGTTGAAGAAACGGTCGACGGTTGCATGAATATAGCTGGCGTGTGAAGACGATGCGGCGCTGATGATATTTGCGGCTGCTTCTTGTTTCTATATAAGAACGTTAAACATATACGTCAAATTATCTCGCATCGATATACAGCCCGCAGTATCTCAGTAGCCGGTGGTAATGAGGAAATAAATGTTTTCTACAAACTTTCGCCTTCTGCGTTATGTTAGCAGCAGGGTATACATTATTTATTACCGTTTAGGGTTGATTAACCTGGCTGCTACAGTACAAAATTTCAAACCAGAGGACAAAATGATGTCTCAGTGATCGCGAGGATGAAAATTGGCAGCGATCACCTAATGGTGAAAGGCACACTGAACCTAAACGTTAAGTTGGAGTGGTCACGCCTAATGAAATCAACGCTCCGTCCCCATCGTGCTCTAATCCAAAGTGCCAAAACCTTTCAGCTCGAGCTACAAAACCGTTTTCAGTGCCTAGAAGATTGCAATGCAGTGGACGATATGCACGACAAGCTCGTGGAAACTGTCCGTGTGGTCGGAGCTAAGTTTTGCAAGACCCACCGCAGAAGAACACAAAAAATCTCCGATCATACCCTTAATCTCATTGCTGTTAGACGGGTAATGAAGGTGGAGTCTATCTTCATTAGATTTGACAGAATACAGGTAACTGAACAGTCGGATCTCTAAATGCATGCGGCGGGACTTACGCAACTTTAATACTGCTCGTATTGAAAAGGCGATCGAACGAACCAGGGCTCTAAAGTCTTTGCTAGAGATCAGTACAAATGAAAAACCAGAAAGATTTATTTTGAAGCTGAAAACCAAGTGTGGCAGCGATGTCTCTAGGATACTTGAGATTTTGTGTGAGATTGAGAAGTTCTATGGGCAGCTGCAGCTACACATCATCGTTGGAGCCACACGCAAGTGTGAGAACAATCCAAGAATAAGTCTTGTCCGACACTATTTCGATGATATTCCAGACTTCAATCTGAGCGAGATTAGAATGGCTCTCCAGCACCTTAAAACGACAAGGCCCCAGTTGAGGACGGAATTACAGCGGATTTTCTAAACGCGGGTGGAAAACCGGTACTACTTTCAGAAGCTCTTTAATTCCATCCTCCATGGTGGCACGTTGACGTGGAGCAGAAGTGCAGTGGTCTTGTTCTTCAAGAAGGCGACAACGCTCTCTTGAAGAACCAGAGACCCATTTCCCTTCAGGACAGCGCCTACGTGCTGTTTTCGAGAGTCATTATGAATCGTCTTGCATGCAGACTCGACGACTTCTAGCCTCACGATCAAGCCGGTTTCCGAAAAGACTTACCATACCATAAGACCATAGATTACATACATACATACCCTTCGAAAAATTGTACAGAAGTCCGAGGAGTACAATTTGCCACTATGTATGGCGTATGTGGACTAGGAGAAATCCATTGATTCCGTCGAAATTTGGGCAGTGCTGCTGTCCTTTCAGTGGTGCCAAGTTGACTGTCGGTATATCGAAGTCCTGAAGTGCTTCTACAGAAGGGCTACGATGGCTATCCGAGTTCAGAATCAGAGTACGAAACCTATCAAACTGCAGAATAGTGTGACGTTTTTTCCCCGAAACTCTTTACCGCTGCATTGAAAGACGTTTTCAACCTACTGCACTTAAAAAGGTACGGAATTTATATTAATGGCGAGTACATCACTCACCTTCGATTTGCCGAAGATATAGTTCTTATGGCAGATTTGCTGGAAGACCTGAGCACTATGCTCAATAACCTCTATAGTGTCTCCTAACGGATAGGTCGCAAATATATCCCCGTTTACACGACACGTGTTTCTATTTATTGCAACCTTAATTGTACAACTTAGTGGACTTAACAATGAATAAATTAATTAATTTAATACAGTATTCATAAGACAGTACACTGGTGACCCCGTGAAGAACCGTTTGTGAAATAGTGTGGGTAAAATATGTATCCACAACCCGGACCTGCGCCAGTTCCTGCAGCGCCTATTAGGCCCGCGCCGGTGCCACCACCCGCCAAGAGCGAGCAGGCGTCGACGGAGACCCGCGCAGATGGCGCCGTGGCGCTGGCGAGTTTCAGCGTTTCGTCTAGAATACCCGACTTCTGGGCGGACCAACCGCGACTCTGGTTCATTCAGTTCGAGGCCGTAATAGAAAACTAGAAAATCGGGAATGCGGCCAAGCAAAACCTGGTCGTAACCAAATTAAGCAAGAGGGCCATACAGCAGGTAAGTGATCTACTGCTGTCGCCGCTATCCGAAAGGAGGTATCAGACATTGAAGGATCGGCTTCTGCAGGTGTTTGAGGAGTCAGAGACCAGACAATTTCGGAAACTACTGGGGGAGATGAATCTCGGCACTCGAAAGCCATCGCAGCTCTTATATCGGATGCGAGGCCTCGCGAGGAATAAAATGCCAGAGGCTACACTCCAGATTATGTGGACCAGACATTTACCCACGGCTGTTCAAGCTGTTCTAGCTGTCACCGAGGTAAAGGACCTGGAAAGCCTAGCGACGATGGCAGATAAGCTGATGGAAGCGACCAGGCTGGAGGAAATTGTCAAAGTCAGCTGCGTTACATTCAGCAGGCTCAGCGATTTAGGGGACATTGTGGGTAAACTGCAGATCGAAATAGCAGAACTACGTCGTTCGAGGTCGAATCAACGTAACAATAACTCAAGTAACAGGGGGAGGCCGGGGCGATCAGGATCGTGGCAATGTAGCGGCAGTATGTCCCGGAAGAACCCTAAGTGGTTGTGCTTTTACCATCATCGTTATGGTCCCAAGGCCGTGAAGTGCGTCGATCCTTGCAATTGAACTGGAGCGAAGCCATCTACGCCGTCCGCACAGGGAAACTAGATACGAGACAGCCAGGGGCGGAGGCATGTATCGGTTTTCATAATAACCGCCTATGCGTTTTCGACAAAAATACCAGACTTAAGTTTTTAATTGATACGGGTGCCAACATATTTGTGATTCCTTTGGTGAAAAAGTGTGCGTCGTTACCTATCGCGAGTGATAATTATTAGTTATATGTGGCGAATGGAACGGAAATCAGAACCTATGGTATGCGTACTCTAGTTTTAAATTTTAATTTAAAGACAGCATTTAGATGGTCTTTTATTATAGCGGACGATATACAGCCTATAATCGGCGCCGACTTTCTAAGCCATTATAAACTGTTGGTAGATTTACACGCGCGGAAATCAAGAGATCAAATTACGCATCTAAATGTTCTCGCTTCGATTGTAGCGTACAATAGTAACGGTGAGTCGTCTATTAGAACCATAGATAGTAAAAATGAATGGCACGATATGTTACTTAAGTACCCGGATTTGACTAAACCTGTGTCTTATAAGAAGATTCCTAAGCATTCCGTATGTCATTACATCGAGACAACAGTCCGACAACCCGTTTATGCGAAGGCTAGGCCTCTACCTCCGGACAGTTACAAGCAGCTTAAGGAGGAGTTCAAACTTATGGTAGATCTAGGAATATGTTGACCATCTAAAAGTGCATGGGCAAGCCCTTTACACGTTGTCCTTAAAAAAAAGGGACATTCGTCCGTGTGGCGACTACCGTAGGTTGAATGCGGTAACTAAGCCCGACCGCTATCCTTTTATTTATTTTTTTCACATGGGGAAATGCCTACGCATACCCGCCTCGCGGGGGCAATGATGGGTTATGTTGGACTCGCACCGACTAAAACCCCATGGTGTTCCACCCTCGTCGTATATTGGCAGGGCCACGGGAACGCTTTCGCACACTTCCGCGGCCCCACCTGCGCTGGCCACCCCATGGCGGCCTCTCCTCGGGAGAGGACTACTCCTCCTCCATCTCCCTTTCAGGTAAGGCGCACCAGAACACATGGCGCGCCCTCCTCCTCGGCCTCCAATTTCATGTGCGCAACGGACGCCCCCGTGTCCGATGCGCGAAGGCCATGGGGCCAGGAAAAACTAGCACTTAGAAGCACCAGCCTTCCCGACCCCAGCGGCGGATCTGGTCTATGGCTCCGCCGCCAACCAAGATTCGGCCGCGGAGGGTAGCGAGAGCGGCGCCTCGCAATACCGACACTCCTCTCCCCCCGCAGCCCCACCACCACCGCATCAACGGTGCGGCCCCGTTTGAGTCGCGGAGGATAGGGCGAGTGGCGCATCGTCATACCAACACTCCTTTTCCTCCGCGACTCCACCTCGGCTACAGCGGTAGAGGGAGCAGACACCCCTCCCACTGCAGCCCACCGACACACATCCGAAGTGGGCTCGCCAAGCCCACTCGGAGTGGCTACCTCGGGCCGGCCCTACACCACGGGCCAGCCAAGGGGTTCCTCTTTGTTCACCGTGGGCGACCAAGCCACGGCTACTAAGCCCCCCCGCCACGACAAGGCGGGAACCCGTTCGGTGGGGGCCGACCGCTATCCTATACCAAGGCTGCAAGATTTTAAGTACGTGTTAGCCGGTAATAAAAAGATATTTACCCGATTAGATTTGAAACGGGCGTATCATTTCATTCCAGTGCTAGAATCGGACATTGAGAAGACTGCCATAATTACATCCTTTGGATTGTTTGAGTTTCCGCGCATGATCTTCGGATTGAGGAACGGAGCCCAAACGTTCCAAGGATTCGGTGGTCCTCAAAGGTCTTGAATTCTTATTCATTTACCTCGATGACGTCATCATCGCCAGTGACTGCATATCCAGCCATAGAGAACATTTAAACAAAGTTTTTCAGAGATTTAACGAGTATGGGGTGACTATAAATGTTTCTAAATGTGACTTCGGTAAGGCAAAATTAGAGTTCTTAGGATATGAGGTGACGTCGGAGGTAGTACGTCCCCTTGACCGCAAAGTGCAGGCTATAGTCAGTTATCCGAGACCGGATACCGTCGAGCAGCTACGCCGATTCTTAGGTATGTTGAATTTTTACCGATCTCATATTCCTAAGGCGGCCTACTATCAGGCAGAACTTAACGCGTATTTGCATAATACTAAAAAGTGTGTAAAATACGCGATAACACTTTAATTTGCTGGACTGATGAGGCCAACGAGGCATTTTTGAAGTGTAAATAGAGCCTAAAAAGTGCCGCTACGCTTCATTATAGTTCACCCGACGCGGACTTAGCGCTGATGACCGACGCTTCAAACATTAGTATCGGAGCAGTATTACAACAAAAGGTAAATAATATTTGGCAACCACTTGGTTTTTTCTCAAAAACTTTGTCTGAGTCTGAAAACAAATACTCAACTTATGATAGGGAATTGTTAGCAGTTTATATGGACGTCAGAAATTTTAAAAATTTATTTGAAGGTCATAGGCCGCTAGTGTATGCATTCCTTAAAGTCAGTAACAATAAGGAAAGTCCGAGGAGAGTCCGACATCTCTCGTACATAAGCGAGTTTACCACTGATATTCACTATATTAGCGGAACACAAAACGTAGTGGCCGACGCTTTATCGCGCATAGAGACAGTAAATTGCCCAACAATGTTAGATTACACGGATATCGCAAAACAACAAGTTAGTGATGAATACCTACAACAAGCATTAAAAGTGTCAGATAGCAACTTGCAGTTTAAGCAGTGTCATTTGCCCGGCAGTGAGAAACCTGTGTATTGCGAAATCTCATCAAGTAATATTAGACCTTATTTACCGAAACAATACAGGCAGTCAGCATTTCATTCCGTGCATGACCTCAGTCATCTTGACATTAAAACAACCAAAAACTTAATAAAAAACAAGTTCTTTTGGCCAGATATGGATCGCGATGAAGCAAAGTGGGCACGAGCATTTCTTAATTGTCAAAAGGTTAAAATTACAAGGCACACTGTATCAGGTGTAGGTGCAGTTTGATCGACCCGATCGTTTTCAGCATTTACACATAGATATAGTAGGGCCATTACCTATTTCGGCTGACGGTCATAGATACTGTGTAACAATGATAGACCAGTGTACCGGTAGCTCGAAGCTTTTCCAATACAGAACATTACAGCGGATACTGTAGCGAGAATAATGTTTGAAGGTTAGATCTCTCGTTTCGGATGCCCTTCGAAGCTGACCAGCAACCAGGGTAGACAGTTCGAGAGTGACCTCTTTCACCAGTTAATGAAATACTTGGGTATTCACAAATTGTGCACCACGCCTTATCATCCACAGAGTAACGGCATGGTTGAGCGTTGGCATAGAGCACTAAAAGTGGCTTTAATGGCATGCTAAAAATGCAACAGTTCATGGGTAGATGAATTACCAGAGTGACAGTGGTGTGAGCGCAGCTGAATTAACTTACGGCAAATCAATCAGATTACCGGATGATTTCTTCGAAGCTGCGAAATTTTGCAATACGGATTCGGAATATTTACAAACGTTACGGGATAATATACGTAATTTGAATCCGAGACCACCGTGTCACCGTAATTTGCGTTCGTTATTTATTCCTAGTAGTTTAGATAATTGTAAATATGTATTTGTTCGGTATGATTTGATACGAAAATCTCTTCAACCACCTTATGATGGGCCCTATAGCGTCATAAGCAGGAGAGCGAAAACTTTTGTCATAAAAATAGGAGAAAAAGAAAGTACTATTTCTATTGACAGGTTAAAACCCGCGCACATTCTGAACGAAAACGATTTAAGCAATTACATTAATTTTCGTGATGATAGTTGTAACGATAGTTTTATTAGTATAAATAACGCAGACAATTCTAGCAAAGTTTTAATTCCAAAAGCAACGCGATGTGGCCGCGTTATCAAGACGCCAGTACGTTTTGCATTGTAATCTATTCTATTCTAAGTAGAACGTGTCATCGTTACTTAGGATTAGTGGTTATGATTACGATTGTCTTAGGTTCGATTTCTGACCTACATCATTAATAAGTGTAACAACCTGTCAATTTAATTTACTCAATTGTGAATTGTTTCTTTTATTAGTTGTTATGATTTAGATAATACGTAGGTAATCCAATATAGTAATTAGAAAAATTCCAATGTTATATTTTAAGCTTTATTGTAGAACTCTAAAGAGTAAACTATATGTACTATAATTAGCTGTAATAATATTTAGCAAACAATTAAACTTTAATATGCACCTATCCTTATTCTACATAGTTGCGAGTTGCATAGCATGCATTTCGCAATAGATCAAAGTACGTGATTACTAAGGTAACTTTTTAGTATTTTATTTGTCATGTCATTGTTAATCATTTTTAATGTAATATATAGAGACGATTTTTCGTATCTATATTTGTTCAAATTTCTTCATTGTAGCTAGATGTTTATATCTAGAATTGTTCAAAAATGGGATGAAGCGAGAGCAAGGAGGAAAATACGAGCAACAACCTAGTAGCTCAGACTGTCAACAATCATTCAGATTATAAGCTGGAATGTATCAGCTGGTCGTTGACCGCACTGGTGATAGTGTTCGTCTTCGTAGTGGGGTACCTACTATGGCGCCGCTGGAAATATGTAGTGAGAGGCTGGGTAATGAAGCAGAGCGTAAGCAATCCGACCATGGTGAGGGTGCAGGCGGTTCCCAACCAAGCCGCACCTACGCCTGCCGGTTTCGCGTAGTGTGTATACAAGTGCGAGTGTTGTTAACCTAGTGTAAGTTAAGTGTTCTAAATCTTTGTGTAAGGAGGGGAATAGTGTAGGGACACAATATAGGTATATATAATATACTGGCTCTTTAGATCGCGGTCCAGTGTCCTACATCATATCCATACTTATTTAAGTATAACAGCTATGTGTATGTAATATGTATAATAGTTATAGGTGAGGCGGCTGCGTCCGCCTCGTTAAAAAGTAGTCGCAAATATTCGCTTAGTGGACTTAACAATGAATAAATTAATTAATTAAATACAGTATTCATAAACGGTATATATATATAGGGTATTTTTGGAACGCTCCCGAAAATTAAGACAGGCGACAGCACCAAGTATAACTTTGATCATGGGTCACAAATAAATTCGATCCTGATGAAAGAAAAATCATCTTTTTACAACGTTTTATTAGCTTTATTCACGCGCCATCATGTTAGTACAGCTAAATGAAACGATAATTTCATAAAAAAATATCATGAAAATACTGAAACATAAAACCAGCAGTGGAAACTGAATGGATATCACCTGACTAATGGAGGTTAACGTACGCGCGAACGGCGAAAAAATAACGCTGGCCTTGAACTTGAGCACTGAGCGATTTATCACATATTGGTACGAAGGGGGCGCGACGGGGGAACAATCCACCAGTATTACTGTGCCTGCATGCTATTGGTTCCCGCGCTTTGTTCGCTCCAAAAATACAGTCGCATACACAGCTTACTTTGCGACTCGCGACGATGTTTTAAAAAGGAAGGAAAGAAAAATTATTTATATCTATTGTTTTATGACTGAACTAGTGAACGATAAGGTAAATAAGATAGGAGAAGGTGAATGGGGAAAATTATGTAGTAAATTTAAAAGTGTTGAGGAAGAATACCGAAAAACTTACCATGTGATCGACCTGATCACGGAAGCTCAAGCGAAGATGAAAGTGATGATGAAGTAGCATCCAGTAACACCAACACACCATCAACATCTGGCTTCCATGTGACCCAAGACGACATAATGGACGGCGTGCCACCCTTAGCTTAAGTTTTCTTGTTACATACTACTTTATATTTTACGATAGAAATAACAAATAATGCTCAAGGCAACATTATCCATTTTTAATTCCAACCTTTTCCAAAGTTCTAAGTAGCTAGTAAAGCACCTATTATGATTCTACAATAAAACAATTAATTACTTACTATTATATTATAAAACAATATCCCAATACCATGTAGTACTTTAGAACGCGACTGTAACCATACTCCCTCCACTCGACCTGTATCTAGCTCGGTGCGAAACAATTATGTAACCCGGCCGGCTTGAATCGCCTCACGCTGTGACGCAGTAGGTTTTAATTTTGTCGGAGTTCGTCATTAATCGTAGTTTTTGAAACAGTTCCGTGTTGATTTTGTACACGCGTGCGCGAGCGACAGCTCAATCGTTTTATTTATTAAATTGTTATTACTTGTGATTACGTGTTGGTATTATTCTTGTTGTTACGTTTTTTGTTTTAATAATGCTTAACGCGTACGTTTAAAGTGATTGTAAATACGGCGACATGTTATGTATCCGAACCTAGGTACACGAAGTATCGCTAAATAAATTGTTAAGACGTCGGGATGGAACAAGTGTGTCATATTGTGCAGTGCACAAAGTGTTAAAGCGTAATCGAATGCGCCCATACAAATTGCACAATGTGCAAGCTTTAGTTCCGGCAATCACGACCACCGACTAGTTTTCTGCCGTTGGTTATTATACCAGCAACAACGTGTGCCTGGTTCCATTGAGCACATTATCTGGACGGATGAGTCGACATTTACCAGAAACGGCCTGTGGAACCGAAGAAATACACACGTGTATTCAGAGGCTAACCCGCACGTTGTTCGACAAACCGGGCATCAAACCCGATGGTCGGATAACTTAGGGCAAGTTTGTTTAAGGATCGCATACTGGGACCAGTGTTTCTGCCACAGCGACTGAACGGACAGCGATACCTAAACTTTATAAATGAACAGTTGGTTGACATTTTAGACGACCTGTCGTTGGCTGAATACCGCCGCATGGTTCCAGCATGATGGTGCTCCTCCACATGTCGTGAGGTTTATCCGTGAGCGCCTCAATGAGCTATTTGTGTGTGTGAGTGCAGATGGCGCTGGCACACAAGTAAAATCGTCTCGTTTAAATATTTAATTTAAAAATAGTACCAGTGAGTTATTTAGTATAATAGCGTTAAAATTCAGTGGTTTTAGCTACTATATAACAGTGATAGTGTTATCTATGTGTATTATTGTGTGAGAAAGAAAGATTTTAAGATTTTCAAATCCGTTGTATTTGAATGTATTGTGACAAAATACTAGTTTTGCCTTTAATATAATAGTTCAAAAGACGGTTAACATAGTGAAATTAGGCTAAATTATACCATTAGTTATCTTCAGGACTTTAAATAGTTAGTAATTTAAATACTTAATCTTGTGACGGTTATATACCTACCTACTCAGTACAATTTAAAATTTATTCACAACTCATAGGGTATTAAAGATCTGCGTAACGGCGCCATCTAGAAGTAAATCATAGAATCAAAATAATCAATATTTCTTCACCTGCTCTATTGATTTCCTTTACTACTCGAGTTTACCACTGTAAAGAGAAAGATGGCGCCTCCAACTAATAAAGTCCTTTGCAATGGATGTTCACAAGAAATTGCTAGCATTGAGAAGACTGCCATAATTACATCCTTTGGATTGTTTGAGTTTCCGCGCATGATCTTCGGATTGAGGAACGGAGCCCAAACGTTCCAAGGATTCGGTGGTCCTCAAAGGTCTTGAATTCTTATTCATTTACCTCGATGACGTCATCATCGCCAGTGACTGCATATCCAGCCATAGAGAACATTTAAACAAAGTTTTTCAGAGATTTAACGAGTATGGGGTGACTATAAATGTTTCTAAATGTGACTTCGGTAAGGCAAAATTAGAGTTCTTAGGATATGAGGTGACGTCGGAGGTAGTACGTCCCCTTGACCGCAAAGTGCAGGCTATAGTCAGTTATCCGAGACCGGATACCGTCGAGCAGCTACGCCGATTCTTAGGTATGTTGAATTTTTACCGATCTCATATTCCTAAGGCGGCCTACTATCAGGCAGAACTTAACGCGTATTTGCATAATACTAAAAAGTGTGTAAAATACGCGATAACACTTTAATTTGCTGGACTGATGAGGCCAACGAGGCATTTTTGAAGTGTAAATAGAGCCTAAAAAGTGCCGCTACGCTTCATTATAGTTCACCCGACGCGGACTTAGCGCTGATGACCGACGCTTCAAACATTAGTATCGGAGCAGTATTACAACAAAAGGTAAATAATATTTGGCAACCACTTGGTTTTTTCTCAAAAACTTTGTCTGAGTCTGAAAACAAATACTCAACTTATGATAGGGAATTGTTAGCAGTTTATATGGACGTCAGAAATTTTAAAAATTTATTTGAAGGTCATAGGCCGCTAGTGTATGCATTCCTTAAAGTCAGTAACAATAAGGAAAGTCCAAGGAGAGTCCGACATCTCTCGTACATAAGCGAGTTTACCACTGATATTCGCTATATTAGCGGAACACAAAACGTAGTGGCCGACGCTTTATCGCGCATAGAGACAGTAAATTGCCCAACAATGTTAGATTACACGGATATCGCAAAACAACAAGTTAGTGACGAATACCTACAACAAGCATTAAAAGTGTCAGATAGCAACTTGCAGTTTAAGCAGTGTCATTTGCCCGGCAGTGAGAAACCTGTGTATTGCGAAATCTCATCAAGTAATATTAGACCTTATTTACCGAAACAATACAGGCAGTCAGCATTTCATTCCGTGCATGACCTCAGTCATCTTGACATTAAAACAACCAAAAACTTAATAAAAAACAAGTTTTTTTGGCCAGATATGGATCGCGATGTAGCAAAGTGGGCACGAGCATTTCTTAATTGTCAAAAGGTTAAAATTACAAGGCACACTGTATCAGGTGTAGGTGCAGTTTGATCGACCCGATCGTTTTCAGCATTTACACATAGATATAGTAGGGCCATTACCTATTTCGGCTGACGGTCATAGATACTGTGTAACAATGATAGACCAGTGTACCGGTAGCCCGAAGCTTTTCCAATACAGAACATTACAGCGGATACTGTAGCGAGAATAATGTTTGAAGGTTAGATCTCTCGTTTCGGATGCCCTTCGAAGCTGACCAGCAACCAGGGTAGACAGTTCGAGAGTGACCTCTTTCACCAGTTAATGAAATACTTGGGTATTCACAAATTGTGCACCACGCCTTATCATCCACAGAGTAACGGCATGGTTGAGCGTTGGCATAGAGCACTAAAAGTGGCTTTAATGGCATGCTAAAAATGCAACAGTTCATGGGTAGATGAATTACCAGAGTGACAGTGGTGTGAGCGCAGCTGAATTAACTTACGGCAAATCAATCAGATTACCGGATGATTTCTTCGAAGCTGCGAAATTTTGCAATACGGATTCGGAATATTTACAAACGTTACGGGATAATATACGTAATTTGAATCCGAGACCACCGTGTCACCGTAATTTGCGTTCGTTATTTATTCCTAGTAGTTTAGATAATTGTAAATATGTATTTGTTCGGTATGATTTGATACGAAAATCTCTTCAACCACCTTATGATGGGCCCTATAGCGTCATAAGCAGGAGAGCGAAAACTTTTGTCATAAAAATAGGAGAAAAAGAAAGTACTATTTCTATTGATAGGTTAAAACCCGCGCACATTCTGAACGAAAACGATTTAAGCAATTACATTAATTTTCGTGATGATAGTTGTAACGATAGTTTTATTAGTATAAATAACGCAGACAATTCTAGCAAAGTTTTAATTCCAAAAGCAACGCGATGTGGCCGCGTTATCAAGACGCCAGTACGTTTTGCATTGTAATCTATTCTATTCTAAGTAGAACGTGTCATCGTTACTTAGGATTAGTGGTTATGATTACGATTGTCTTAGGTTCGATTTCTGACCTACATCATTAATAAGTGTAACAACCTGTCAATTTAATTTACTCAATTGTGAATTGTTTCTTTTATTAGTTGTTATGATTTAGATAATACGTAGGTAATCCAATATAGTAATTAGAAAAATTCCAATGTTATATTTTAAGCTTTATTGTAGAACTCTAAAGAGTAAACTATATGTACTATAATTAGCTGTAATAATATTTAGCAAACAATTAAACTTTAATATGCACCTATCCTTATTCTACATAGTTGCGAGTTGCATAGCATGCATTTCGCAATAGATCAAAGTACGTGATTACTAAGGTAACTTTTTAGTATTTTATTTGTCATGTCATTGTTAATCATTTTTAATGTAATATATAGAGACGATTTTTCGTATCTATATTTGTTCAAATTTCTTCATTGTAGCTAGATGTTTATATCTAGAATTGTTCAAAAATGGGATGAAGCGAGAGCAAGGAGGAAAATACGAGCAACAACCTAGTAGCTCAGACTGTCAACAATCATTCAGATTATAAGCTGGAATGTATCAGCTGGTCGTTGACCGCACTGGTGATAGTGTTCGTCTTCGTAGTGGGGTACCTACTATGGCGCCGCTGGAAATATGTAGTGAGAGGCTGGGTAATGAAGCAGAGCGTAAGCAATCCGACCATGGTGAGGGTGCAGGCGGTTCCCAACCAAGCCGCACCTACGCCTGCCGGTTTCGCGTAGTGTGTATACAAGTGCGAGTGTTGTTAACCTAGTGTAAGTTAAGTGTTCTAAATCTTTGTGTAAGGAGGGGAATAGTGTAGGGACACAATATAGGTATATATAATATACTGGCTCTTTAGATCGCGGTCCAGTGTCCTACATCATATCCATACTTATTTAAGTATAACAGCTATGTGTATGTAATATGTATAATAGTTATAGGTGAGGCGGCTGCGTCCGCCTCGTTAAAAAGTAGTCGCAAATATTCGCTTAGTGGACTTAACAATGAATAAATTAATTAATTAAATACAGTATTCATAAACGGTATATATATATATATATATATATATATATATATATATATATATATAGGGTATTTTTGGAACGCTCCCGAAAATTAAGACAGGCGACAGCACCAAGTATAACTTTGATCATGGGTCACAAATAAATTCGATCCTGATGAAAGAAAAATCATCTTTTTACAACGTTTTATTAGCTTTATTCACGCGCCATCATGTTAGTACAGCTAAATGAAACGATAATTTCATAAAAAAATATCATGAAAATACTGAAACATAAAACCAGCAGTGGAAACTGAATGGATATCACCTGACTAATGGAGGTTAACGTACGCGCGAACGGCGAAAAAATAACGCTGGCCTTGAACTTGAGCACTGAGCGATTTATCACATATTGGTACGAAGGGGGCGCGACGGGGGAACAATCCACCAGTATTACTGTGCCTGCATGCTATTGGTTCCCGCGCTTTGTTCGCTCCAAAAATACAGTCGCATACACAGCTTACTTTGCGACTCGCGACGATGTTTTAAAAAGGAAGGAAAGAAAAATTATTTATATCTATTGTTTTATGACTGAACTAGTGAACGATAAGGTAAATAAGATAGGAGAAGGTGAATGGGGAAAATTATGTAGTAAATTTAAAAGTGTTGAGGAAGAATACCGAAAAACTTACCATGTGATCGACCTGATCACGGAAGCTCAAGCGAAGATGAAAGTGATGATGAAGTAGCATCCAGTAACACCAACACACCATCAACATCTGGCTTCCATGTGACCCAAGACGACATAATGGACGGCGTGCCACCCTTAGCTTAAGTTTTCTTGTTACATACTACTTTATATTTTACGATAGAAATAACAAATAATGCTCAAGGCAACATTATCCATTTTTAATTCCAACCTTTTCCAAAGTTC
Organism: Parnassius glacialis; assembly: GCA_033319125.1. NCBI lineage: Eukaryota > Metazoa > Arthropoda > Insecta > Lepidoptera > Papilionidae > Parnassius > Parnassius glacialis. The sequence goes on along the minus strand of JAVANC010000024.1, from coordinate 6,192,274 downwards.
TAAGTAGCTAGTAAAGCACCTATTATGATTCTACAATAAAACAATTAATTACTTACTATTATATTATAAAACAATATCCCAATACCATGTAGTACTTTAGAACGCGACTGTAACCATACTCCCTCCACTCGACCTGTATCTAGCTCGGTGCGAAACAATTATGTAACCCGGCCGGCTTGAATCGCCTCACGCTGTGACGCAGTAGGTTTTAATTTTGTCGGAGTTCGTCATTAATCGTAGTTTTTGAAACAGTTCCGTGTTGATTTTGTACACGCGTGCGCGAGCGACAGCTCAATCGTTTTATTTATTAAATTGTTATTACTTGTGATTACGTGTTGGTATTATTCTTGTTGTTACGTTTTTTGTTTTAATAATGCTTAACGCGTACGTTTAAAGTGATTGTAAATACGGCGACATGTTATGTATCCGAACCTAGGTACACGAAGTATCGCTAAATAAATTGTTAAGACGTCGGGATGGAACAAGTGTGTCATATTGTGCAGTGCACAAAGTGTTAAAGCGTAATCGAATGCGCCCATACAAATTGCACAATGTGCAAGCTTTAGTTCCGGCAATCACGACCACCGACTAGTTTTCTGCCGTTGGTTATTATACCAGCAACAACGTGTGCCTGGTTCCATTGAGCACATTATCTGGACGGATGAGTCGACATTTACCAGAAACGGCCTGTGGAACCGAAGAAATACACACGTGTATTCAGAGGCTAACCCGCACGTTGTTCGACAAACCGGGCATCAAACCCGATGGTCGGATAACTTAGGGCAAGTTTGTTTAAGGATCGCATACTGGGACCAGTGTTTCTGCCACAGCGACTGAACGGACAGCGATACCTAAACTTTATAAATGAACAGTTGGTTGACATTTTAGACGACCTGTCGTTGGCTGAATATCGCCGCACATGGTTCCAGCATGATGGTGCTCCTCCACATGTCGTGAGGTTTATCCGTGAGCGCCTCAATGAGCTATTTGTGTGTGTGAGTGCAGATGGCGCTGGCACACAAGTAAAATCGTCTCGTTTAAATATTTAATTTAAAAATAGTACCAGTGAGTTATTTAGTATAATAGCGTTAAAATTCAGTGGTTTTAGCTACTATATAACAGTGATAGTGTTATCTATGTGTATTATTGTGTGAGAAAGAAAGATTTTAAGATTTTCAAATCCGTTGTATTTGAATGTATTGTGACAAAATACTAGTTTTGCCTTTAATATAATAGTTCAAAAGACGGTTAACATAGTGAAATTAGGCTAAATTATACCATTAGTTATCTTCAGCACTTTAAATAGTTAGTAATTTAAATACTTAATCTTGTGACGGTTATATACCTACCTACTCAGTACAATTTAAAATTTATTCACAACTCATAGGGTATTAATGATCTGCGTAACGGCGCCATCTAGAAGTAAATCATAGAATCAAAATAATCAATATTTCTTCACCTGCTCTATTGAATTCCTTTACTACTCGAGTTTACCACTGTAAAGAGAAAGATGGCGCCTCCAACTAATAAAGTCCTTTGCAATGGATGTTCACAAGAAATTGCTAGCATTGAGAAGACTGCCATAATTACATCTTTTGGATTGTTTGAGTTTCCGCGCATGATCTTCGGATTGAGGAACGGAGCAGAAACGTTCCAAGGATTCGGTGGTCCTCAAAGGTCTTGAATTCTTATTCATTTACCTCGATGACGTCATCATCGCCAGTGACTGCATATCCAGCCATAGAGAACATTTAAACAAAGTTTTTCAGAGATTTAACGAGTATGGGGTGACTATAAATGTTTCTAAATGTGACTTCGGTAAGGCAAAATTAGAGTTCTTAGGATATGAGCTGACGTCGGAGGTAGTACGTCCCCTTGACCGCAAAGTGCAGGCTATAGTCAGTTATCCGAGACCGGATACCGTCGAGCAGCTACGCCGATTCTTAGGTATGTTGAATTTTTACCGATCTCATATTCCTAAGGCGGCCTACTATCAGGCAGAACTTAACGCGTATTTGCATAATACTAAAAAGTGTGTAAAATACGCGATAACACTTTAATTTGCTGGACTGATGAGGCCAACGAGGCATTTTTGAAGTGTAAATAGAGCCTAAAAAGTGCCGCTACGCTTCATTATAGTTCACCCGACGCGGACTTAGCGCTGATGACCGACGCTTCAAACATTAGTATCGGAGCAGTATTACAACAAAAGGTAAATAATATTTGGCAACCACTTGGTTTTTTCTCAAAAACTTTGTCTGAGTCTGAAAACAAATACTCAACTTATGATAGGGAATTGTTAGCAGTTTATATGGACGTCAGAAATTTTAAAAATTTATTTGAAGGTTATAGGCCGCTAGTGTATGCATTCCTTAAAGTCAGTAACAATAAGGAAAGTCCGAGGAGAGTCCGACATCTCTCGTACATAAGCGAGTTTACCACTGATATTCGCTATATTAGCGGAACACAAAACGTAGTGGCCGACGCTTTATCGCGCATAGAGACAGTAAATTGCCCAACAATGTTAGATTACACGGATATCGCAAAACAACAAGTTAGTGACGAATACCTACAACAAGCATTAAAAGTGTCAGATAGCAACTTGCAGTTTAAGCAGTGTCATTTGCCCGGCAGTGAGAAACCTGTGTATTGCGAAATCTCATCAAGTAATATTAGACCTTATTTACCGAAACAATACAGGCAGTCAGCATTTCATTCCGTGCATGACCTCAGTCATCTTGACATTAAAATAACCAAAAACTTAATAAAAAACAAGTTCTTTTGGCCAGATATGGATCGCGATGTAGCAAAGTGGGCACGAGCATTTCTTAATTGTCAAAAGGTTAAAATTACAAGGCACACTGTATCAGGTGTAGGTGCAGTTTGATCGACCCGATCGTTTTCAGCATTTACACATAGATATAGTAGGGCCATTACCTATTTCGGCTGACGGTCATAGATACTGTGTAACAATGATAGACCAGTGTACCGGTAGCCCGAAGCTTTTCCAATACAGAACATTACAGCGGATACTGTAGCGAGAATAATGTTTGAAGGTTAGATCTCTCGTTTCGGATGCCCTTCGAAGCTGACCAGCAACCAGGGTAGACAGTTCGAGAGTGACCTCTTTCACCAGTTAATGAAATACTTGGGTATTCACAAATTGTGCACCACGCCTTATCATCCACAGAGTAACGGCATGGTTGAGCGTTGGCATAGAGCACTAAAAGTGGCTTTAATGGCATGCTAAAAATGCAACAGTTCATGGGTAGATGAATTACCAGAGTGACAGTGGTGTGAGCGCAGCTGAATTAACTTACGGCAAATCAATCAGATTACCGGATGATTTCTTCGAAGCTGCGAAATTTTGCAATACGGATTCGGAATATTTACAAACGTTACGGGATAATATACGTAATTTGAATCCGAGACCACCGTGTCACCGTAATTTGCGTTCGTTATTTATTCCTAGTAGTTTAGATAATTGTAAATATGTATTTGTTCGGTATGATTTGATACGAAAATCTCTTCAACCACCTTATGATGGGCCCTATAGCGTCATAAGCAGGAGAGCGAAAACTTTTGTCATAAAAATAGGAGAAAAAGAAAGTACTATTTCTATTGACAGGTTAAAACCCGCGCACATTCTGAACGAAAACGATTTAAGCAATTACATTAATTTTCGTGATGATAGTTGTAACGATAGTTTTATTAGTATAAATAACGCAGACAATTCTAGCAAAGTTTTAATTCCAAAAGCAACGCGATGTGGCTGCGTTATCAAGACGCCAGTACGTTTTGCATTGTAATCTATTCTATTCTAAGTAGAACGTGTCATCGTTACTTAGGATTAGTGGTTATGATTACGATTGTCTTAGGTTCGATTTCTGACCTACATCATTAATAAGTGTAACAACCTGTCAATTTAATTTACTCAATTGTGAATTGTTTCTTTTATTAGTTGTTATGATTTAGATAATACGTAGGTAATCCAATATAGTAATTAGAAAAATTCCAATGTTATATTTTAAGCTTTATTGTAGAACTCTAAAGAGTAAACTATATGTACTATAATTAGCTGTAATAATATTTAGCAAACAATTAAACTTTAATATGCACCTATCCTTATTCTACATAGTTGCGAGTTGCATAGCATGCATTTCGCAATAGATCAAAGTACGTGATTACTAAGGTAACTTTTTAGTATTTTATTTGTCATGTCATTGTTAATCATTTTTAATGTAATATATAGAGACGATTTTTCGTATCTATATTTGTTCAAATTTCTTCATTGTAGCTAGATGTTTATATCTAGAATTGTTCAAAAATGGGATGAAGCGAGAGCAAGGAGGAAAATACGAGCAACAACCTAGTAGCTCAGACTGTCAACAATCATTCAGATTATAAGCTGGAATGTATCAGCTGGTCGTTGACCGCACTGGTGATAGTGTTCGTCTTCGTAGTGGGGTACCTACTATGGCGCCGCTGGAAATATGTAGTGAGAGGCTGGGTAATGAAGCAGAGCGTAAGCAATCCGACCATGGTGAGGGTGCAGGCGGTTCCCAACCAAGCCGCACCTACGCCTGCCGGTTTCGCGTAGTGTGTATACAAGTGCGAGTGTTGTTAACCTAGTGTAAGTTAAGTGTTCTAAATCTTTGTGTAAGGAGGGGAATAGTGTAGGGACACAATATAGGTATATATAATATACTGGCTCTTTAGATCGCGGTCCAGTGTCCTACATCATATCCATACTTATTTAAGTATAACAGCTATGTGTATGTAATATGTATAATAGTTATAGGTGAGGCGGCTGCGTCCGCCTCGTTAAAAAGTAGTCGCAAATATTCGCTTAGTGGACTTAACAATGAATAAATTAATTAATTAAATACAGTATTCATAAACGGTATATATATATATATATATATATATATATATATATATATATATATATAGGGTATTTTTGGAACGCTCCCGAAAATTAAGACAGGCGACAGCACCAAGTATAACTTTGATCATGGGTCACAAATAAATTCGATCCTGATGAAAGAAAAATCATCTTTTTACAACGTTTTATTAGCTTTATTCACGCGCCATCATGTTAGTACAGCTAAATGAAACGATAATTTCATAAAAAAATATCATGAAAATACTGAAACATAAAACCAGCAGTGGAAACTGAATGGATATCACCTGACTAATGGAGGTTAACGTACGCGCGAACGGCGAAAAAATAACGCTGGCCTTGAACTTGAGCACTGAGCGATTTATCACATATTGGTACGAAGGGGGCGCGACGGGGGAACAATCCACCAGTATTACTGTGCCTGCATGCTATTGGTTCCCGCGCTTTGTTCGCTCCAAAAATACAGTCGCATACACAGCTTACTTTGCGACTCGCGACGATGTTTTAAAAAGGAAGGAAAGAAAAATTATTTATATCTATTGTTTTATGACTGAACTAGTGAACGATAAGGTAAATAAGATAGGAGAAGGTGAATGGGGAAAATTATGTAGTAAATTTAAAAGTGTTGAGGAAGAATACCGAAAAACTTACCATGTGATCGACCTGATCACGGAAGCTCAAGCGAAGATGAAAGTGATGATGAAGTAGCATCCAGTAACACCAACACACCATCAACATCTGGCTTCCATGTGACCCAAGACGACATAATGGACGGCGTGCCACCCTTAGCTTAAGTTTTCTTGTTACATACTACTTTATATTTTACGATAGAAATAACAAATAATGCTCAAGGCAACATTATCCATTTTTAATTCCAACCTTTTCCAAAGTTCTAAGTAGCTAGTAAAGCACCTATTATGATTCTACAATAAAACAATTAATTACTTACTATTATATTATAAAACAATATCCCAATACCATGTAGTACTTTAGAACGCGACTGTAACCATACTCCCTCCACTCGACCTGTATCTAGCTCGGTGCGAAACAATTATGTAACCCGGCCGGCTTGAATCGCCTCACGCTGTGACGCAGTAGGTTTTAATTTTGTCGGAGTTCGTCATTAATCGTAGTTTTTGAAACAGTTCCGTGTTGATTTTGTACACGCGTGCGCGAGCGACAGCTCAATCGTTTTATTTATTAAATTGTTATTACTTGTGATTACGTGTTGGTATTATTCTTGTTGTTACGTTTTTTGTTTTAATAATGCTTAACGCGTACGTTTAAAGTGATTGTAAATACGGCGACATGTTATGTATCCGAACCTAGGTACACGAAGTATCGCTAAATAAATTGTTAAGACGTCGGGATGGAACAAGTGTGTCATATTGTGCAGTGCACAAAGTGTTAAAGCGTAATCGAATGCGCCCATACAAATTGCACAATGTGCAAGCTTTAGTTCCGGCAATCACGACCACCGACGAGTTTTCTGCCGTTGGTTATTATACCAGCAACAACGTGTGCCTGGTTCCATTGAGCACATTATCTGGACGGATGAGTCGACATTTACCAGAAACGGCCTGTGGAACCGAAGAAATACACACGTGTATTCAGAGGCTAACCCGCACGTTGTTCGACAAACCGGGCATCAAACCCGATGGTCGGATAACTTAGGGCAAGTTTGTTTAAGGATCGCATACTGGGACCAGTGTTTCTGCCACAGCGACTGAACGGACAGCGATACCTAAACTTTATAAATGAACAGTTGGTTGACATTTTAGACGACCTGTCGTTGGCTGAATATCGCCGCACATGGTTCCAGCATGATGGTGCTCCTCCACATGTCGTGAGGTTTATCCGTGAGCGCCTCAATGAGCTATTTGTGTGTGTGAGTGCAGATGGCGCTGGCACACAAGTAAAATCGTCTCGTTTAAATATTTAATTTAAAAATAGTACCAGTGAGTTATTTAGTATAATAGCGTTAAAATTCAGTGGTTTTAGCTACTATATAACAGTGATAGTGTTATCTATGTGTATTATTGTGTGAGAAAGAAAGATTTTAAGATTTTCAAATCCGTTGTATTTGAATGTATTGTGACAAAATACTAGTTTTGCCTTTAATATAATAGTTCAAAAGACGGTTAACATAGTGAAATTAGGCTAAATTATACCATTAGTTATCTTCAGGACTTTAAATAGTTAGTAATTTAAATACTTAATCTTATGACGGTTATATACCTACCTACTCAGTACAATTTAAAATTTATTCACAACTCATAGGGTATTAAAGATCTGCGTAACGGCGCCATCTAGAAGTAAATCATAGAATCAAAATAATCAATATTTCTTCACCTGCTCTATTGAATTCCTTTACTACTCGAGTTTACCACTGTAAAGAGAAAGATGGCGCCTCCAACTAATAAAGTCCTTTGCAATGGATGTTCACAAGAAATTGCTAGCATTGAGAAGACTGCCATAATTACATCCTTTGGATTGTTTGAGTTTCCGCGCATGATCTTCGGATTGAGGAACGGAGCCCAAACGTTCCAAGGATTCGGTGGTCCTCAAAGGTCTTGAATTCTTATTCATTTACCTCAATGACGTCATCATCGCCAGTGACTGCATATCCAGCCATAGAGAACATTTAAACAAAGTTTTTCAGAGATTTAACGAGTATGGGGTGACTATAAATGTTTCTAAATGTGACTTCGGTAAGGCAAAATTAGAGTTCTTAGGATATGAGGTGACGTCGGAGGTAGTACGTCCCCTTTACCGCAAAGTGCAGGCTATAGTCAGTTATCCGAGACCGGATACCGTCGAGCAGCTACGCCGATTCTTAGGTATGTTGAATTTTTACCGATCTCATATTCCTAAGGCGGCCTACTATCAGGCAGAACTTAACGCGTATTTGCATAATACTAAAAAGTGTGTAAAATACGCGATAACACTTTAATTTGCTGGACTGATGAGGCCAACGAGGCATTTTTGAAGTGTAAATAGAGCCTAAAAAGTGCCGCTACGCTTCATTATAGTTCACCCGACGCGGACTTAGCGCTGATGACCGACGCTTCAAACATTAGTATCGGAGCAGTATTACAACAAAAGGTAAATAATATTTGGCAACCACTTGGTTTTTTCTCAAAAACTTTGTCTGAGTCTGAAAACAAATACTCAACTTATGATAGGGAATTGTTAGCAGTTTATATGGACGTCAGAAATTTTAAAAAATTATTTGAAGGTCATAGGCCGCTAGTGTATGCATTCCTTAAAGTCAGTAAAAATAAGGAAAGTCCGAGGAGAGTCCGACATCTCTCGTACATAAGCGAGTTTACCACTGATATTCGCTATATTAGCGGAACACAAAACGTAGTGGCCGACGCTTTATCGCGCATAGAGACAGTAAATTGCCCAACAATGTTAGATTACACGGATATCGCAAAACAACAAGTTAGTGACGAATACCTACAACAAGCATTAAAAGTGTCAGATAGCAACTTGCAGTTTAAGCAGTGTCATTTGCCCGGCAGTGAGAAACCTGTGTATTGCGAAATCTCATCAAGTAATATTAGACCTTATTTACCGAAACAATACAGGCAGTCAGCATTTCATTCCGTGCATGACCTCAGTCATCTTGACATTAAAACAACCAAAAACTTAATAAAAAACAAGTTCTTTTGGCCAGATATGGATCGCGATGTAGCAAAGTGGGCACGAGCATTTCTTAATTGTCAAAAGGTTAAAATTACAAGGCACACTGTATCAGGTGTAGGTGCAGTTTGATCGACCCGATCGTTTTCAGCATTTACACATAGATATAGTAGGGCCATTACCTATTTCGGCTGACGGTCATAGATACTGTGTAACAATGATAGACCAGTGTACCGGTAGCCCGAAGCTTTTCCAATACAGAACATTACAGCGGATACTGTAGCGAGAATAATGTTTGAAGGTTAGATCTCTCGTTTCGGATGCCCTTCGAAGCTGACCAGCAACCAGGGTAGACAGTTCGAGAGTGACCTCTTTCACCATTTAATGAAATACTTGGGTATTCACAAATTGTGCACCACGCCTTATCATCCACAGAGTAACGGCATGGTTGAGCGTTGGCATAGAGCACTAAAAGTGGCTTTAATGGCATGCTAAAAATGCAACAGTTCATGGGTAGATGAATTACCAGAGTGACAGTGGTGTGAGCGCAGCTGAATTAACTTACGGCAAATCAATCAGATTACCGGATGATTTCTTCGAAGCTGCGAAATTTTGCAATACGGATTCGGAATATTTACAAACGTTACGGGATAATATACGTAATTTGAATCCGAGACCACCGTGTCACCGTAATTTGCGTTCGTTATTTATTCCTAGTAGTTTAGATAATTGTAAATATGTATTTGTTCGGTATGATTTGATACGAAAATCTCTTCAACCACCTTATGATGGGCCCTATAGCGTCATAAGCAGGAGAGCGAAAACTTTTGTCATAAAAATAGGAGAAAAAGAAAGTACTATTTCTATTGATAGGTTAAAACCCGCGCACATTCTGAACGAAAACGATTTAAGCAATTACATTAATTTTCGTGATGATAGTTGTAACGATAGTTTTATTAGTATAAATAACGCAGACAATTCTAGCAAAGTTTTAATTCCAAAAGCAACGCGATGTGGCCGCGTTATCAAGACGCCAGTACGTTTTGCATTGTAATCTATTCTATTCTAAGTAGAACGTGTCATCGTTACTAAGGATTAGTGGTTATGATTACGATTGTCTTAGGTTCGATTTCTGACCTACATCATTAATAAGTGTAACAACCTGTCAATTTAATTTACTCAATTGTGAATTGTTTCTTTTATTAGTTGTTATGATTTAGATAATACGTAGGTAATCCAATATAGTAATTAGAAAAATTCCAATGTTATATTTTAAGCTTTATTGTAGAACTCTAAAGAGTAAACTATATGTACTATAATTAGCTGTAATAATATTTAGCAAACAATTAAACTTTAATATGCACCTATCCTTATTCTACATAGTTGCGAGTTGCATAGCATGCATTTCGCAATAGATCAAAGTACGTGATTACTAAGGTAACTTTTTAGTATTTTATTTGTCATGTCATTGTTAATCATTTTTAATGTAATATATAGAGACGATTTTTCGTATCTATATTTGTTCAAATTTCTTCATTGTAGCTAGATGTTTATATCTAGAATTGTTCAAAAATGGGATGAAGCGAGAGCAAGGAGGAAAATACGAGCAACAACCTAGTAGCTCAGACTGTCAACAATCATTCAGATTATAAGCTGGAATGTATCAGCTGGTCGTTGACCGCACTGGTGATAGTGTTCGTCTTCGTAGTGGGGTACCTACTATGGCGCCGCTGGAAATATGTAGTGAGAGGCTGGGTAATGAAGCAGAGCGTAAGCAATCCGACCATGGTGAGGGTGCAGGCGGTTCCCAACCAAGCCGCACCTACGCCTGCCGGTTTCGCGTAGTGTGTATACAAGTGCGAGTGTTGTTAACCTAGTGTAAGTTAAGTGTTCTAAATCTTTGTGTAAGGAGGGGAATAGTGTAGGGACACAATATAGGTATATATAATATACTGGCTCTTTAGATCGCGGTCCAGTGTCCTACATCATATCCATACTTATTTAAGTATAACAGCTATGTGTATGTAATATGTATAATAGTTATAGGTGAGGCGGCTGCGTCCGCCTCGTTAAAAAGTAGTCGCAAATATTCGCTTAGTGGACTTAACAATGAATAAATTAATTAATTAAATACAGTATTCATAAACGGTATATATATATATATATATATATATATATATATATATATATATATATATATATATATATATATATATAGGGTATTTTTGGAACGCTCCCGAAAATTAAGACAGGCGACAGCACCAAGTATAACTTTGATCATGGGTCACAAATAAATTCGATCCTGATGAAAGAAAAATCATCTTTTTACAACGTTTTATTAGCTTTATTCACGCGCCATCATGTTAGTACAGCTAAATGAAACGATAATTTCATAAAAAAATATCATGAAAATACTGAAACATAAAACCAGCAGTGGAAACTGAATGGATATCACCTGACTAATGGAGGTTAACGTACGCGCGAACGGCGAAAAAATAACGCTGGCCTTGAACTTGAGCACTGAGCGATTTATCACATATTGGTACGAAGGGGGCGCGACGGGGGAACAATCCACCAGTATTACTGTGCCTGCATGCTATTGGTTCCCGCGCTTTGTTCGCTCCAAAAATACAGTCGCATACACAGCTTACTTTGCGACTCGCGACGATGTTTTAAAAAGGAAGGAAAGAAAAATTATTTATATCTATTGTTTTATGACTGAACTAGTGAACGATAAGGTAAATAAGATAGGAGAAGGTGAATGGGGAAAATTATGTAGTAAATTTAAAAGTGTTGAGGAAGAATACCGAAAAACTTACCATGTGATCGACCTGATCACGGAAGCTCAAGCGAAGATGAAAGTGATGATGAAGTAGCATCCAGTAACACCAACACACCATCAACATCTGGCTTCCATGTGACCCAAGACGACATAATGGACGGCGTGCCACCCTTAGCTTAAGTTTTCTTGTTACATACTACTTTATATTTTACGATAGAAATAACAAATAATGCTCAAGGCAACATTATCCATTTTTAATTCCAACCTTTTCCAAAGTTCTAAGTAGCTAGTAAAGCACCTATTATGATTCTACAATAAAACAATTAATTACTTACTATTATATTATAAAACAATATCCCAATACCATGTAGTACTTTAGAACGCGACTGTAACCATACTCCCTCCACTCGACCTGTATCTAGCTCGGTGCGAAACAATTATGTAACCCGGCCGGCTTGAATCGCCTCACGCTGTGACGCAGTAGGTTTTAATTTTGTCGGAGTTCGTCATTAATCGTAGTTTTTGAAACAGTTCCGTGTTGATTTTGTACACGCGTGCGCGAGCGACAGCTCAATCGTTTTATTTATTAAATTGTTATTACTTGTGATTACGTGTTGGTATTATTCTTGTTGTTACGTTTTTTGTTTTAATAATGCTTAACGCGTACGTTTAAAGTGATTGTAAATACGGCGACATGTTATGTATCCGAACCTAGGTACACGAAGTATCGCTAAATAAATTGTTAAGACGTCGGGATGGAACAAGTGTGTCATATTGTGCAGTGCACAAAGTGTTAAAGCGTAATCGAATGCGCCCATACAAATTGCACAATGTGCAAGCTTTAGTTCCGGCAATCACGACCACCGACTAGTTTTCTGCCGTTGGTTATTATACCAGCAACAACGTGTGCCTGGTTCCATTGAGCACATTATCTGGACGGATGAGTCGACATTTACCAGAAACGGCCTGTGGAACCGAAGAAATACACACGTGTATTCAGAGGCTAACCCGCACGTTGTTCGACAAACCGGGCATCAAACCCGATGGTCGGATAACTTAGGGCAAGTTTGTTTAAGGATCGCATACTGGGACCAGTGTTTCTGCCACAGCGACTGAACGGACAGCGATACCTAAACTTTATAAATGAACAGTTGGTTGACATTTTAGACGACCTGTAGTTGGCTGAATATCGCCGCACATGGTTCCAGCATGATGGTGCTCCTCCACATGTCGTGAGGTTTATCCGTGAGCGCCTCAATGAGCTATTTGTGTGTGTGAGTGCAGATGGCGCTGGCACACAAGTAAAATCGTCTCGTTTAAATATTTAATTTAAAAATAGTACCAGTGAGTTATTTAGTATAATAGCGTTAAAATTCAGTGGTTTTAGCTACTATATAACAGTGATAGTGTTATCTATGTGTATTATTGTGTGAGAAAGAAAGATTTTAAGATTTTCAAATCCGTTGTATTTGAATGTATTGTGACAAAATACTAGTTTTGCCTTTAATATAATAGTTCAAAAGACGGTTAACATAGTGAAATTAGGCTAAATTATACCATTAGTTATCTTCAGGACTTTAAATAGTTAGTAATTTAAATACTTAATCTTGTGACGGTTATATACCTACCTACTCAGTACAATTTAAAATTTATTCACAACTCATAGGGTATTAAAGATCTGCGTAACGGCGCCATCTAGAAGTAAATCATAGAATCAAAATAATCAATATTTCTTCACCTGCTCTATTGAATTCATTTACTACTCGAGTTTACCACTGTAAAGAGAAAGATGGCGCCTCCAACTAATAAAGTCCTTTGCAATGGATGTTCACAAGAAATTGCTAGCAGACAGTTTTTAAAATGTTATGTTTGCACCAAGCATTATGACCTTCTGTGTGCAAATGTATGTGGAAAACGATTCTTTAATACCATGACTACAGAACATAAAAGAAAATGGAAATGTCAGGAATGTTCAAGTAGGGAGCCTAAGACTGACAACACAAACACGCCTATTAAGCAGGATTTAATGGATTCCAGCTGTACGAATGTCACCTTACGTGGTCGCGCTAATAAGTCGAGTCTATCTGTTCCAACTGCACATACCCAAACGATATCGGATATAGAGTCCAATAAATTGGCGACTGAACTAAGATTACTACGGCAAGAGCTAAAAGAGATGTGCACAAATATGCAGGAACTAAAGGGCACCATCACAAATCTGGTTGCGGCTATTAATGGATGCAACCAACGACTTGACAGCCTCGAGGCTCGGGTGGAGGCCGTAGAATGTCATCAGCACGGTAGAAAATTAGATGACATCTCTCATTTCGAAAACATAATTGCTGATTTGAAGGCGGAGCTCAACGATCGGGACCAAGAGTTGCTGTGTAATGACATTGAGATCTCGGGAATACCAGAGGAAAAAAACGAACGATCCGTTCACCTGGTACTGGCAGTAGCTACTAAGTTGGGAGTCACTCTAGAGGAGCGAGACCTCGTGAATGCGGAGCGTGCAGGACCCATTCGGCACGCAGTGGACCAAAACTATAGTGTACGGCCCCGTCCCTTGGTGGTGCGCCTAGCGCGCCGCGCGCACCGGGACAGTCTGTTGGTGGCGGCGCGTGTTCGTCGCGGCACCACTACCGAGGGTCTAGGACTCGATTCTGCCGTATCTCCATTCCATATCAATGAAAGATTGACCAAAGTTAACCGGCAACTGTTTTATAAGGCACGCGTAGAATGCAAACGCGCTCAATGGAAGTACACTTGGACTCGGGAAGGTAAAATTTTTGTACGTAAAGATCACGGTGAACCACGACATCGCGTACGTTCAGAACACGATTTGGTTAAAGTTTTTGGGCATTGAGAAAGTTGGGTCATGTAACTAAAATTGGTCTAAATAATGACGCTTATATTTTTGTAAGTCAATTTCATTTTAAAATAAAATACCTACTTTGGTTTCTTTTTGTTATGCATAGCTCAATTGATTGTTATTTATGGCTGCTGTTAACTGTATACTTGTCTTTAATAAGTTATAACTTGTATTTTTTTGAATGTGTTAATCTTAAAGTGTTAAACATTATTTTCATTTTTATTATAAATTTTTGTAACCCCCGCTTATTTGAACCATTAACTCCATGTTTTATATTAATTGTTGTAATTTTTTATTTTTGTTATAGTGAGTTTTTAATTTTACCCTCAAAAAATCTATTTATTTTTATTTTTGTTATATCTTATTTTAAGATTGTTTATTTGAATATTAGTATGCCCTTGAGTTTAAAATCGTATACTCATTTGTCAATGTTTTTGTATATTAAGTTATTTAGCTCGTACATTATACATACAGCGTTGAACCAAACTACGTTCCAAATATTCTTGCATTATTTAGATTTGACATTTTACATATTCTACACACACTTACATTTAATACATCGAAACATGGATAATACACATTTACATTACCTATTAGGGATTTATACTTTATTAAGTTGGCGCCATTTAACACTTTTGTATAAGTTCATCCTATGCTGTAAGTACGTTCAAATTGTCTATGCGTTTGTTTTCCAATATGTAGTAAAGAGAAGACTGTCAATTGGTTTCTTAAACGCTGGCTCCCTAGGCACTCGCCATGATGAGTTTCTCGTAGCAATGTCACGGTACCAGGTAGACGTAATGGGTATTAACGAAACGTGGATAAGAGAGGGCGAGGAGGGCCGTGCACCGTCACCGCCGGGATATCGGTTCCTTCACGTACCGCGACCCACTGCATTGCGTGCACGTGGTGGTGGAGTTGGATTTTACGTTAGTCATGTAGTCAACGTTCGTAAAATTGTGCACCCTCCTAGCAACTTAGTGGAACAAATGTGGCTAGGATTAAGCATTAACGGCATCAAAGTAGCGATTGGTACGGCCTATCGTGCCCCGTGGGTAAATATTGATAGTTTCATTGATGCCCTTACGGAATCTGTTTCTTCCTTTGGTAAATTCGACTATATTGTTTTAGTCGGTGATTTTAACATAAATCTTCTTAACATACAGGAAACTAATGTTAAAAAGCTGCAAAGTTTCTTTGATTACATGAATCTCACTCAGTTTGTAAGGCAACCGACGCACTTCACAGATCATAGTGAAACATTGATTGATGTAATTTGTTCTAACATGACTCTTTATAACGTAACCGTCAATTATATTCCTGATCTTTGCAGTCATGCATTTTTAACATGTGAACTGAATATTAATAAAATCAAACATGCACCTAAGACAATTACCTATAGACCCCTAAAGGATATAAATATAGAAAAAATTGCCTTAGATGTCAACTTTATAGAATGGGAAAGTGTTGTAAATGGCGATGTTGATAAAATGGTGGAAAATTTCAACAATATTTTGCTTGAACTATACAATGTGCATGCTCCTCTTAGATCGTTTTATATAAAAAAACATTCTTATCCGTGGATAACATATACTGTGAAAGAAATGATTAAACTGCGCGATGAATCACATGCTAAAAGTAGATTTACGAAACTTGATATTCATAAACAATATTACAAAGAATTAAAAAACATTGTAAGGAGAGCAATTCATAGTGAAAAATCTGCATATTTTAATAGTTATATTAATACGATACAAAACCCCCGTTATTTGTGAAAAATTTCAAACAAAACGTTGCTAATTTTAAGAAAAAAGACATTGAACTGCCAACTCATTTATGTAATCCAAATAATATAAATCATTATTTTCTTGAGCTTCCCGGCAATGATGAAGTCAGTATTTCACGTTTAACTAGCTATGAATTTGATAGATTTGGGCCTAACATTTTTAAGCTTAACCCTGTTAATGAAACAGCTGTTCTCAATATAATAAAATCTTTAAAAACAAATGCACAAGGTCATGATGGCATTACTCTGAATATGATATTGTTAACTCTACCCCGAACATTAACAGTTGTTACCAGAATAATAAACAAATCTATTGAAACAGGTGTATTCCCAAAGCAATGGAAAGTAGCTTTAGTAAAACCGATTCCCAAAAAGCCCAATCCAAATGAATACAAGGATCTTCGTCCTATAAGTATATTGCCCTTTATGTCAAAAATTATGGAAAGAGTAGTCTGTACACAAATGACGGAGTATCTTGAGGCTAATAATATTCTGCCTAAAAAGCAATCTGGATTCAGAAAGTCTCGTAGCACTGCAACCGCTCTGATGGATGTAGTGGATGATATTCTGACCGCACAAGATGTTGGAGAGGGTACTCTGTTAGCTTTGCTTGACTTTTCCCGAGCTTTTGATACTATTAGCACCACTCTACTCTTATCAAAATTGGCTTATTACGGATTTGATAATTTAACAATAAAATGGTTTGCAAGTTACCTCACTAGTCGTACACAATTTGTTAAAATAAATAAAAACAATGGATCAGAATGTATATCTACCACACTGCCAGTTCCAAGAGGTGTACCTCAAGGCTCCATTTTGGGGCCTATACTTTTTATATTATATAGCTCAGATATAGTGAACAGCATAAAAAACTGTAGGTATCATATATATGCTGATGACCTTCAATTGTACATGTCTTTTAAACCCAGTGACACAAACATTACAGTAACAAAAATCAATTCAGATTTGGACCACATAGCTGATTGGTGTGATCAAAATAATCTGGTATTAAATCCCATTAAATCTAAGTATATGTTACTGGGAACGCGTAACCAGACAAATACTATTCTAACTTTCAATCCGCAAATTAACATCAAGAGTAATCCTTTAGAACGTGTATTGGAAGCTCGGAACTTAGGTCTCGTTATGGATGGAAGGTTACGTTTTGAGGGTCATGTACAAGAAACCATGCGTAACTGTTTCTATAGACTCAAAGTCTTGTACCAGATAAAAGAGTATTTGACAGTGGACATGCGCATTAGGTTGTGTGAAGCACTCATTCTGTCAAAGCTAACTTATGCTGATACTGTATTTGGTGAGTGTTTGCTCGCTAGAACCAAAAGATTAATACAAAGAGTTCAAAACGCCTGTGCACGTTTCTGCTTCACAATCCCTAAGAGATCACATATAACCCCATTTTTAAATCGACACGACCTGATGAGTATGGGCGCTAGACGTACCCTCCATCTTGCGTCATTGCTTTTTGGAGTAATAAATACCGGGGAACCTTCATACTTGTACCAAAAGCTCATTTTCTCACAACGTGCGGTTAGGACAGCATCACGACTTACATACCCTAAGCATCGCACAGCTGCCTTCCGTGGCAGTTTCCGCTTTGCTGCCACTAAGTGCTGGAATGACATACCCCCACCGATCAGAAATAGTAAATCAGTTGCCACTTTCAAAATTTTATTAAAAAAGTTTCTGATTTCAGCACAAAAATCCAGCAAATAGGCATAAATAATACACTCTCAATGCTAGCACCGTACATGCACACACTAACGCACGCACGTACTCACGTACTCACTCACTCACGTACGCATGCACACATCCACTCTCTCTCTCTCACACACACATGCACACACACACACGCAATTTATTTTATTTTTCTGTATGTATACCACCTTTTGTTATTACTAGATACACTATAAATGTATTACTGGTACATGGAATTTTGACATATTTGTTCATTTTATTTTACCTTTATTTAATATTTTTGTTAATATTTTTTCTCTTGTTGTTTATTGTCATCTGCCTCATACTCCTGGCTCCACTGAAAATCAGCGTTACGAATTGATGTATGTATATCTTCAATTCGTGACTTAAAGCTGAGTGGAGACCATTTTGGTGCATATTACGTTTATTTTATTATTTTTTTTTTAAATATTTTTGTTAAGTTAAAAAATTGTTCTATTTGATTTTTTTTTGTTTGTTTGTTATAATTTATGTGCCAAATAAACTTATTTCTTTCTTTCTTTCTTTCTTTCTATTTGATGATCGGTGGATCGGCAGACTAGGACCACACGCTTGGCCACCTCGCTCACCAGATCTGACCCCGTTAGAATTCTTTCTGTGGGGTATGTGAAAGAAAGGGTTTTTAATCGTGAGTGTGATAGTGCTGATGAAATACACCAAAGGATCGTGGATGCTTTCGAGAAACTTACTTACGGACTGTGTCGAAAACCACACGATGATGCCCCAAATCTACCTTGAAATGAATGGAGCACAATTTGAGCCGCATCTCATAAGACCACGGAGGATTTCGAGCGGTAAGCTGTTTCATAACTATTTTTTTTAAATAACTTAGTACTGGACTAATCTGAATAGGTACATAACTGAATACATGAGAATAATAAACATACCTACACGATGAATTAAAACGCATAACTCCAACCTTGGTTACATTTCATTTAAGTATTTTTTCATTAGCGGGGAATCGAACCAGTTATTTGGGTTTATTTAACCTGTAAATTCGGGTTAAAGTAGCTAAGTGGAGACAAGCACAGTAGCAAAATAGTAGGTTAAGTAGATAAGTTAGGTATTTAGACAAGTATTGTAAGTTATTAGGTGTTGTGGTATGGCCCGCTAGTTGCGGGCCGCGCGAATTTGCGTTCGCGCGTGCATTGACCTTTAATCAGCTGATATAAATTCAGTAATTCCATTGCTGGTTTTATGTTTCAGTATCTTCATGATATTTTTTATGAAATTTTCGTTTCATTTAGCTGTACTAACATGATGGCGCGTGAATAAAGTTAATAAAACGTTGTAAAAAGATGATTTTTTTTTCATCAGGATCGAGATTGTTTGTGACACATGATCAAAGGTATACTTGGTGCTGTCGCCTGTCTTAGTTTTCGGGAGCGTTCCAAAAATACCCTGTATATATATATATATATATATATATATATATATATATATATATATATACAGCGAGCTGTCTCGGCGTACCAGCGCCAGCGAGTTGTCTTGGCGCACCAGCGCCAGCGAGCTGTCTCGGCGTACCAGCGCCAGCGAGTTGTCTCGGCGCACCAGCGCCAGCGAGCTGTCTCGGCGCACCAGCGCCAACGAGCTGTCTCGGCGTACCAGCGCTAGCGAGCTGTCTCGGCGCACCAGCGCCAGCGAGCTGTCTCGCTGTACTCAGGCCAGCCAGCTGTGGCGCCGCAGCAGCGCCAGCAAGCCGCTGCGCTGCATCAGCGCCAGTAGGCCGCTGCTCGCATAAGCGCCAGCAAGCCGCTGCGCTGTGTCAGCACTAGCAAGCCGCTGCGCTGCATCAGCGCCAGCAAGTCCCTGCGCTGCATCAGCGCCAGCAAGCCGCTGCGCTGCATCAACGCCAGCATGTAGCTGCGCTGCATCAGCGCCAGCAAGCCGCCGTGCTACACTCGTACCAGCGAGCTGTCCAAACTTCAACATTGTAGGCATAGGCACCAAGTTTGCATACCTCACAGTGGCTGTTAATATAAGCACAAAGTTAGCGTTAACTAGTACCTGAAACCTGTTTCATATTGGATTTTACTCAAGGTAGTTTTAATGAAAAATTTGAAGTACACAACAGTAAAAGCAAAGGAAATTGAAACAACTACGTCAGAAAAGCATGTTTTAAGTATATCCAACACAGGTCTCACAAAATATGTATTCAAACTAATTTAAGATTGAAACAGATGTAAAAAGTTTTAAGTGCATGAAACAAATAAATAATCTGCTTCGCAAAATTAAAAATTAAAACAAATGAAGGCAAATGTATTGCGAACCATAGAATTCAAGGCTTCAAAAGTTCACCACAAATTCTCTTAAGAAACGGCAACTGTGTGGACATGGCACTCACAAACCATTGCACACATTGCAAACACGGCAGCTATGTGGAAAGACTGATCCTATCACATATTCCAAAAGGAAGGAGGCAATTGCTCAAGATCTACACATTTCAAAAGGCAACTACATGCAGAGGAGTTGGCCACTACACACATTGCAAATATAAAGAGCAACTTTATGAACATATCACACATCAAATTGTAAGTCACTTAACCGTCTCTGCCCGATAAATATCCATGAGACATGGCTCACCACTCGCAACGAAAACTGAGCAAGCGTCAGACATCTATTTTAAACTCTAGTAGGAAGCGTTGTATACTAAAATCTATCTGGACGATTTATTTCATTTCTGTAAAAGTTTAGTATGTATGAAATGTTTTCAAGAGCTTACTCATTGTGTGCTGTTGAATTGTGAAATATTGGTAAAGATTTGAAAACAAGAGTTTATCGTTTTATGGTCAGAAATGGCCGAAACGGGAAAGTTACATGAAGCCAGTAACGTCACTGTAGCCCATCACAAGAGGCGTGTACTTGCCCCATGCTTACTTTGAGGGTGAGTAGTTACACGTGTCAAAAATAGCTAATGTAGTGCTTCCTTTCTGAAAAAGTAATATTGAGATACGCTAACGTTGTGCCTCTTTCTCAAAAGTAGAAGGCGGACAAGCTAACGTTGTGCCTCTGTCGCGTCTATCATAAGTTATTCTCACGTCGTGCCTTTGACTTAAATAAATGTTAAGTTATGCACTAGCCTATGACTTAATCGGTTATTATTTTATTATGTCATCCTAACGTTGTGCCTATGACTTAATGAGTTATTATTTTGTAAAGTTACCTATGCTAACGTCTCATCGTGCAGGTGATTTAATCAGTTATTTTGTTAGGTCATGCGAACGCAGTGCCTATGAAACAATCTGTCATTTTATCCGACTTCAAAAAGGAGGAGGTTCTCAATTCGACTGTTTTATTTGTAGGTTCCTTGAACTTTTTTCGCGGTGACCGATTTTAAAGGTTCTATTTTTGTTTTAAAGCTGGTGCTTATCATGTGGTCTCTTATAATTTTGATCAAGATCTGACCAGTAGTTTATAAATTATTCTTAATAATGCGTTCTATTAATAATTGAATTTTTACAAAATTTTTTATTTAACATTTGTGTTAAGTTATGCGGACGTAGTGCCTATGACTTAGCCCCGTATTCACGAACGACACATACATAAGTATGGTAGCAACACTATGCTAAGTAAGGTATTTCTCACTGCGTTCTTCATGGCAGGCCGTTCATTTAATGAACGATACTTAGTGGACTCTTTGTTGTGCGGACACATAGCACTGAATGGGCCGCCGTGATTGGTTAACGTTGTGACGCGACTTCACTCGAGTTGAATCACAGATAAAATAATAACACGTGTTGTTTTTTGCAGGAAAAAGACGTTACTGGTACTGTTATTATAGGGTACCTATGCATAAATATTATTAAAATAATGTGGATTTGAAACTGTTGATAGGTAGATGAACTGAATTGTTATAACAAACCAGGAAATTCCTAGATGAATAAAATCTTAAGGGCACTAGTAACTTCCAAAACATACGCATTTATTAAGGCAGAAGTATATGTAATACTAAGAGATTTAAATATACCTAGTCAGGTCATAAATTCTGTCACATGTTTAATATAAAATAATTGAAACAAGTTTATTCATTATGTAACCATTTATATACCAAAATGAACTAAACATATAACAGTGGTAGAGCCACGCGGCAGCTTTTGCTGTCGCACGGATGGGCCGGCTCGAACCGGGGTGGTACCACGACCTCACAGAATACCAGCGTGAAGTAGAGGTTTACCTCTGCGTTTCGCTTGGCGAGTGCAGGTGGCCGGAGGCCCTTTTTACTGGAAATGATGCAGTCTTCACGGGTGACAACGCATCTACACTTTGATTAGTAATAGAGGATAGATGTAGATGCCTATGGACCGCAGCAACCACTTACCATCAGGTGGACTGTGTGCTCGTTTGTCACCATTATCCTATAAAAAAAAGAAAAAAAATAGATTCTTATGACACTAAAGTTTATTCAAAATGACCTCCGTGATTTTGAATACAGGCCTTCAATCTGCGCGGCCAGTCGTCTATCGCAGCACGAACGAGGTTCATGTCAATATCGGCGGCTGCCTTAATCAAGGATGTCTTGAGTGACTCCAAATTGGAATGAGGCTTTAAGCACGGCTTTTCCTCCAAGTGTTGCAATATCTTGTAATCTAACGGATTCAAATCTGGACTGGAGGAGGGCCAGTCTTCGTGCCGGATGAAGTCGATTTCACGCGCCGCCAGCCATTCTTGTGTGCTCTTCGCTCTATGAGATGGCATCGAATCTTGTTGGAATACCCAGTGCCTGTTATTGAACATGGTATGAGAAACAGGTTCCACAAGGTTCGTCAGTACTGTATTTTGACACACAACTGCATTCATTTTTACATCTTTCTCACAAAAATGTACCTCTGTCAAGCCCCAATAAGAAACTCCCAACCATACCATGAGCGAGGATGGAAAATGACCTCGTTGGACACGCGGAATACGGTTGCTCGCTTCTTCACTACTGTGTGCGTACACCTTATCATTTTGTTTGTTGTAGCTCTCTTCTACGGTAAAAATTTTTTCATCCAAAAAAAGAATTTCCCGATATTTTTTTCCCGCGTACCGCTTCAACAAAGCGCGGCATCTCTTCAGTCTCAGTTCCATTAGACGAGCATTCAAACGATGTCCTGTGTTTCTTCGATATGCCCAAAGCCCTAAGTCTTCATTTAACACCCTTTTCACCGTGGTTCTGCTTAACCCCATCTGAAGGGCCAACAGTTTCTGCTTACGTTTGGGATTTCTTTGAATTCGCGCCTTCACAGCTTTTATCACTACTGGAGTCCTAACAGACCGAGGGCGACCACTTCTTGACCTGTCATTTACACTAGAGTCTTCATTGTATCGTTTGATGGTACGATAAACGAATCTTTTGGTTATATTCAAATTTTTCAGTATGTCAGAAATTTGAATTGGCGCGTAACCGCAACGATGCAACGCAATAACTGCAACACGGTCTTCTTTAAGCGTCCACTCCATATTTAAAAATGAGTAAAATTCTAAAAAGTATACAGTTTTATTTTCGTGAACAATTGGAAATTCGAATTCAATAAACTTTTTTGTGGCCAGCATTCTAAAAGAAAAGTTTTTACTGTGTGACAATACTTATGACCTGACTGTGTATATGTAACTAGCTGGCCAGGCAGACGTTGTTCTGCCCTTTCCAACGACCCTTCCTATAAAAATCTTTAAATTCGCCATAAAAAATTTTGAGGGTCATTTATCGGGATAAAAACTATCCTATCTCTCAAGTTGGACCAAAGTGCACACAGTGTGCAAAATTTCATTGAAATGAGTTCAGTAGTTTAGGAGTCCATTGCGGACAAACAACGTGACACGTAATTTTTATATATAAAGATAAAGATTAATACGATATCTTTTGAAAGCTTATAGCAACTTTAAAATTCATTGGCACTGTAAGAATCAAAAGGATTTTGAAAATCACGTATCACTTTTCTTGTGCTAATCGTGCTTTGCACGTTTATTCTCTCCAGGAATTATTATCAAAATCATCTTCACTGCTGTAATCCATTGCAATTATTCAAACAAAACAAATCAGCGTATCACAAATCAACAAATAACCTATATACCCTATACCAGTTTGGCTTTTGCGTTGACTTGTCACACTATGCGTAGCGTAAAGTAGCTAGCGAGCTACTTTATCTGTGCGTTCATTATAATGAGCGCATAGTGTCGTCTAACACTCAAGTGACGTTTATGAAACAAAATTTCGTCCACTGTGCGTTAAAGCCTACTGTGCGCACGCATAGTATCGTTCTTGAATACGAGTGTTACTCTAACGACACATTTTGTTAACTTCGAGCTATTGCCAAGCGCGTCGCTTGTGACCTACGTGGTGCCTGCATCCCCCATGCCGTTGATGGAGACGAATATTTAAAGCTAAAGGGAGCCCGAGGACGGACTTCTGTCAGGAGAAACCGTGTTGGGAATGAGGTTAAAAAGATAAAAGTAAATACGAACAAATGAAGGTAAAATGGTAATCTCTAATTCTGTGTAACCAGGAATAACAAATAAAAAATAACAGAAATTAAAATTACTATTGTAATAAGTTATTCGGAATCAGATTCAGGATCATTGTGACAAAATTCATGGGATTCTACAAAAATTATTACATAGAAATCGTTATGAATCGCTGAAGTGATACCATTGTTACAAAGGACTATCTAATCATTTCTTTAAGCTTTTAAATTAGGCAATGCATGGCTATAATGTAGGAGAAAATTACTGTTATTTAATTGATTCATCTCGTATTAGTCATAAAGCAATTAAGACTAATAGCCATACATTAAAGATTCATCAAAATTACATTTATAATGTAGTTTATTTGGGTCATTAGGAAAAATCTTTGTTTCTTTTATGTTCGTCTATCATCGTATAAATTTTTTTTTAATTTCTTGAGGCTAAAATTGACTTATTATAATAATAAAATAGTGTTGATCTATCTCAACACCATTGTAAGGTTTTCCGTCTTGTTTAGCCCACGGCACTAATTTGATCCATTTCAAAGGGGGTTTAGCACACCTTTCGATAAGACATAAACACTGTCACCTTACTCATTATGGACATTTTTTTAAAATGTATGTTTTACAGTGACATTGTATTTTTGCGCTAATATCACATACGTAGTGAATATTTTCCGGTTTCAGTTTTTCCCTGCACAATTGTCAGACCAAAAACTGAACTCGTTTTCTACTCCTCTGGACACCTCCTTTGGAACACTTTTGCCTTAAGTTTCTTAAAGTAACTGGCTTCTTTTTGGCAAGATTAAATACAGTAAAATTTATAGAACCCAATTTTTCTTCTTTGTAATAAAATATGCTTACTTCACTATAGAGAGAGCTTAGTACCTCAAGCTACGGGTTTGTTTAAAATATGAGAAGCGTAACTTTCACGTTTGATGTATGTATGGGTTTAATTGCTCGTGTATGTAACACATGTCGCACTGGTATTTCTTTGACTTGAAAAAACTTATCTTAAAATTATCATATACTAAAGTTTATGCTGACTCAGTGTGTCTGCTATAGCTCTATTAGTTACCGTTACCGTTACAGTCTATTAAAAGTCCACTGCTGAACATAGACTTCCCCATTAATTGTCTCAAAGAGGAAATATGTGCCATAGTTAACACGCTGCTGCCCGTCTATCGTAATGGATATTCTTACACCGACACTACACGGTCAATTCTATAAGTATTAGGATCAAACCATTCCATATACACAACACAGAGCTTATAAAAGTTTAGGTCACTCTTTAAATTAGTATGACGGTGTCTTTACTAACGAAATGAGATTCTACCGGACATAAACATTTAAATTAATATGGTAACATAACTTTTACTTGACTTTTTCTTTTATTTAATGAGAGTGATTATTGCACCCATAATTATCACCACGATGACTGATGACATCATCAGAGTCAGCTTCTTGTACCTATATCAATGTAAGCTATTTATTCATGTATCGCCAATGTCGATAAAAATTGCTTTTTTCATACAAGAAGTTGATTTCCAACTGAGTTTTCAGTGGCTTAAAAAGTTAATTTATACTTCAATGTATATTTTCGTCGAGACTAAGTATCTCTTGTCTTGAGTATAACACATATCTCCGATGATCTTCTTGATTCCAGAAAGATTTAAAATAACAAAAGAAGAACATAATATAGATATAATTTTATTTTGCAATACCTACGGAAACAATTGTAATAAAATATTACGATAGCAATAAATACATATTTATCGACGTAATTAATCTTAACTTACATATTGACTAACGTACACATATATTCAAACCACGTAAAAAATCGAATGTATTACATATGATAAAATAATTAATTACATAAGCGACGTAAAATATGGTTTGTAAAACATACAATACTTTTGTTCTACAAAAAAGCAGCGAAGATAATTCTATATGTTACTTACTATAGTTTTGAGCCACTAGAAACAAAATGAGGAAAATTTTGACAACTTCATGAAAAATAATACTTTTTTATCGAAACTTCTTACTGTCGGTTTCTTTAAAATTACCATTAAGGTGGAGTTTTCCTACATTTTCAGATAGAAAATTGGATTCAATATTTCCTGATCTTGTTTATTAACACACAATAGCGCATAGCTTGCGAGCTCTTGAATGTAATTAGAAGTACCTATTTTAAAATAGTTCCCTCATTATTTTAGAAACTCAGTTGAAATCTGTAATCAACTAAATAATAATTTACGCGACAATCGCGGACGTACGCACACTCTCCGCGTACCAAACCGTATTTAATCGTTACCATACCACCGCTACTCTGCTTTTACCCCGTACATGATTGCTGAGGACAATACGACAGTTTACTATGCCTGCTTCTATTACATACGGTTGTATACGCGACCAAAGTCTTTGTTTTTTAAAGATATTTAAATTTTTATTAAAAGGGCAGATAGAATATAAATATTTAATTTCAAATCACTTAAAACATAAAAATCGCCAATTTGTGGGTTACCATAGTATACGTAGGAGCCATCGCATTGATTATACAACGTACTACTAATACCCGACGGCTCTGTGGCGCAGTGGCTTAGCAATGACTTGCAGTGCTAAGGGCCGCGGGTTCGAATTTCGGCACGGAACAAATACTTGTATGGCTTACATGTAATTGTTCCGGATCTGGATGTTAGTCTTCGTGAAATTTATGTATGTAAACTGCCTCCACGATACATGAGAAATCCTAGAGTGAAGGTAACATTTAAAAAAGGAGAAAAAATTAGAAAACTTCAGTACTCTCTGACTCTGGCTAAACTTTGTGATTTATATATGTACTCTTTTATTTAACTTTGTGGGGAGTAGAACAGCACTCTTTGCAAAGGACGTTGCATCGCTGTTTTTAGGAAAATTATTTTTCTCGTAATTTGTCATAAACAAGTGCCTACATCAGTAACAAATATAACAAAAGAAAAAAAGAGTACAATTCAAGTGAGATGTGAAAAATACAGAAAAGTATTCAGGTCTTCAGGTGGATTGTGTGCTCGTTTATCATCCTTATGCTATAAAAAAAACTATAGATACAGACTCCAAAAGGAGCCGCTGGTTCATATTTTTATGAACGTAAGCTGCTAGCAGTATACGATTTAACATTGTATAACTGGGGAAACCAAAATGTTGATTGCTACACCTGGGAAGAGACTCAACGCAAGCGAAGAAGCGTTGAAATCACAACATCTGTGTTAGTTACAGCCTAAATACGTCTTACTGCTGGGCACAGGCCTCCACTTATTTCTGAGAGGAATTTAGGGCATGGAAATGTAACCCGCGATGCCGCAATGCGTGTTGGCGAACTTCCCATGCCTGCTAAACAGTTTTTTTCTTATTTGCTAGACATGCAGGTTTCCTCCTGATGTTTTCCTTCACTGCCGCGCACGTGGTGAAGCAGCAATTAAAATTGTAATTAACAATTTAATTGGTGCCGGCGGGGATCGAACCCGGGTTGCTCGCGTACTGTGAAATTTACTGCGAGCGCTTAGCTCCTGAGCTCTCAACATCTGTCTATAAATAGATTATTAATCAAACTGATGAGACGTGATGATGTAGTCACACAATTACGGCGGACAACAAAAAAAAATCAACATTATTTATAAAAAAGGAACAAAAAGTCAGCAAACCCTTCCTTAAGTTCCAAAGTTTCAAGATGCAATATCGGTTCAATATCATTGGACATAAAAACCCGAAATCAATTTTTATAAAAATTGATTACAATAGTGAAGGGTTCACTGAGTTAAAAGTGAAGGTAAATAAAGGAAAAGTAATTGTATTATACCTTAACCTCAAAGACCAGGAAGACAGATTTAGTAAGATTGTGCCAGGATCTATCATCAATATTATTAGAAGCTGCCAGTGTCTGAAACAGTGGCGGATCGTTTACCAGAACCTGACAATGAAGAAGACGATGAAGAAGATTGAATCTTTAGAATGCAACTTTCTTCGTCTTTTATTAAATATTATATTTATTTTTGATAGCCTTATTTTTGTTCATCGTTAAATAATATTTTTAAAGAGTTAAAAATGTTAATACTATAATGTATATTTTAAACCTAGATTTTATTTTTTTTTTATAAATGACTGATTATTGTGAGACTTAATAATTATAAAAAAGATCAAAGTTTATTTAATACTTAATTAAAAGAAGAATAAACTTTTCACACCCTAAACTGTTTTGCATTTTATATGATTGACGATTCGATAAAATATTGAATAAGAAGATTAGAGTTTAAACTTGCCATTCTAATTTTATCTAACTAAAAATAGTATACAGTTTCCTATTCCATTCGCAAGTTTAAAATGCAATAATTATTACGCATCCGCGAATAACTATTGTATAATTGCGAATATGACACTTACGTAAACTTATTTTGGGCTAAAAGAATATTTTTTTATTTTTTCTAAGAGCATTTAGAGTAACGAATGTGATTAATTTCGCTAATGCGCTAAGATATTACGTTATTGTATTGACATTTCAAAACTAAAAAACTTATTTGATGTAACACCAGTCACTGAGAACAATTTCATTGTTTGTTTTGTGTCCTGTAAAATTTGTGGTTGTGCACATTCGCAAATTTACCATAAACGATATAACTGTCTACAAATAAACTTACATGCTTCAACAATTATACTTCTTTATGATGTTAGAGTTGTAGTAAAGTTTTTTTTTATAAATCGGAAGCGATAAACTAACTTAGAGTCCACCTGATGGTAAGCGGTTACTGTATTCCATGGACACCTGCAGTCAATTTCAAATAAAGGAGGTTACAGATGCGTTGTCACCTCCTAGGATAAGATGGAATGCCTCATAGTTTGTATATATTAGCTCTCTATATGTTTAAGACAGAAACACACCGTCAGGAAGAGGTAATGGGGAGACTGCTAGGCAGAAAAGAAGTTCTACCACCTGGTTTAAATGAGTCCAATCATCTGCGGCCAACTTCAAACAAAGAAGGCTACCGATGCGTTGACACCTCCGAGCACAAGATGGAATGCCTCGCAGCCTGTAATTATAATAGGTCTCTATACGCTTCAGACAGAAACACAACGGCAGGATGAGATCAAAGGCGGCCTCCTAGATAGAAAAGGTTCCACAACCTAGTCTAGTAAATAAAGTATAACTTATCAGCTACACTACTGTAGTAGGTCAACCGTGTACTGTAGTGGGCGGTGTAAGAATATTCAATACACCATATCGTGTATTGTAAGAGGCGATATAGAGAACGAAACACGAGATGGGCATCAGTATCTTCCTGATATCAACCTAAAATTATTTATAAAAAGAAACTGCCGGGCAACTATGGCAAAATCGCCTGAGGAAATATTTAGGAGAAGCATATGTTCAGCAGTGGACTTTTATAGGAATTTATTATGTAATGGATGGATGGGATTCATTTTTCATATTGAAATTTCTTTCTTATTTTTATTACGACCTAGTATTATAGCATATTATGACAATTATTTATTTGAAATGAAATGAAATGAAGATTTATTTGCTTTGAAAAAGGGGTACATTAAGGTGGTTATTATAAAGAGTAGTTCAGCTTTTCCAGCCATCTATAATAGCATGCAAATACATTTATATAATTAAATTTATTACATTACAATATAAAATTCAATTAAAATATTTATCGTCATGTCATTGTTTACAAATTAGCAATACCAATACATAAACATTTAAATATAATTAAGATTAAAATTTAATTAAAAATATATAATTACTGTTGTGTCACATCATGTCAAATTTAGGTATTCATTCACATCATAAAAACAATGTTCATTTAGCCATCTGTGAAAGGCACCTTTTAATTTTTTAGGGGGTAAGTCTTTTATAATTTGGGGTATTTTATTAAATATGAGAATACACATCCAGTAGCAGTTTTTTTTTAAATCGAGCACTCTTGGGTATAATTTCAGCAGCAAGTCTATTGCCATTTCTGGTATTTCGTGTATAAATATCTTTCGCTTGTCTGAAATAATACATGTTTTGTTTTACAAACTTTGCGATTTAAAAAATGTACAGGCGTGGGAGGGGTAGTATTTTTAAAGATATAAATAACGGCCTGCAAGGCTCATCAGGTGCAGTGCCACATATTGCTCTAATATATTTTTTTGGGCAATGAATGCCTTTTTTGCATCTGTGCTATACCCCATATAATGAATCCGTATCGCAAAACGGATTCCACATAGGCAAAGTATTCAGTAAGTGCTGAATTTTTGGTGGCTACTTTGCGTAGTTTGTAAAGTGCATAGGAAAATCTATTAATTTTTTTACAAACATTTTCAATTTGATTTTTCCAATTTAGTTTTTGATCAATCCATATACCTAGGAATTTTGTCATATTTGTACTTTTTAGGTTTTGTCCTTCGTTCTTTGTTCCTGTCCTCTTATTAACAGTTGCTTTGGCTCATCAACGTCGGCAAAATCAGAAAAGTCGTAATAGAAGTATATAAGAATAATTTTGGAAATATTTAAAGGTGTATTAAAGACTTATTGCTTCAAAACCATCAAAGTAATCCAATAAGTTCTCCTTCATTGACCGGTTGTTCTGTTTAGTAACACTCTAAAAGGAAACACTAATATACATACCCTTTTAGAATATCAGAGATCAAAATTCAACTCAAGAGCCGGAAATAAACAAATTGCATGACCGTTCCATAAAAGAAAATAAAAAGCAAAGCATGCCCTGGAATAATTTATGAAGTAGTGATAAAAGCAGTAGAGTGGCATTTGAAAGACGCCTTTTTATTAAAATAATGAAGCTATGTTTTAGCCCAGTAAAGTGAAGATTATAAATTATTTAAAGGAATAGGTAAAGTTACAGTCCAAAATACATCCCACTCGGGGCCACATGTCACTCATTTTGGGAAATGTCTGCCGCGTTCCAATGCGTGTTGGCGGACTTCAAATGGTTTCGAAATATTTTTTTATAATTTATCATACATGCAGGTTTTCTCACGACTTTTTCCTTCACCACCGATCACGTGATAGGATAGTGGATATAAATAAAGGTTAATGTATCACAACACCGCAGCGACGAATTAATTATGGGAAGTATATTAGACATAAATAGTTGGTACGCTTAGTAGGTGGGTAGACATACCATTTTTTTATTATTAAATTGTTATTACGAAGCCACTGCTGTCAATCCTCCGGTTTGGTTCCCGAGTGACAACCTTGGAAAGCGAAATGTACTGCGGTCCGCCATTAGATTGTGTGGTGACCTGGTAAGACATGCAGGAAGTGGATGGATGCAGGTGACTCAAGATCGTACTTAGTGGAATGCCTATGTTCAGCACTAGATTTGGGAAGGTATATAATGATGATGTTTATTTGGACTAGTCGCTTAGCATTAGTTTATCTCTTTTGTGTGTATGTGTGTGTTTGTGGTTTTGCGTGTGTGTTTGTACGTGCATGCGGGCGAGCATGCGTGCGTGCGTGCGTGTGTGCGTACAGACGTGCGTGCGTGCGAGCGTGCATGCATGCGTGAGTGTGGGCGTGCGTACTTGCGTGCGTTCGTGCGTGGTTGCGTGCGTTCGTGCGTGCATGCCTTCGTACGTGCGTGGGTGCAAGCGTGCGTGCGTGCGTGCATGCGTGCGTGAGTGTGGGCGTGCGTGCTTGCGTGCCTTCTTGCGTGCTTGCGTGCGTTCGTGCGTGCGTGCCTTCGTACGTGCGTGGGTGCATGCGCGCGTGCGTGCGTATGCGTGCGCGTGCGTGTGCAAGTGCGTGTACGTGCGTGTACGTGTGTGTGTGTGTGTGTGTGTGTGTGTATGCGTGTGTACACTAGATTTGGGAATGAATATAATGATGATGGTGTTGAGTGGGACTAGTCGCTTAGCATAAGTTTCTCTCTTTTGGATCATCCCTACCCCTTACTCCTTATTTTCGAAGTATCTTGAAAATTATAAAATCAGTTAAAGTGTTATAATGTCTTTGTATACTATTTAAAATAATAAAAATATACTATAAAAATAATATTTTTATAGTCTCGGTATGTGTGAATGTGTGTACGTGAGTGCGGGCGTGCATGAGTGCTTACGTGCGTGCGTGCGCACAATGTGTTCACCGAAAAACACATGCTTGATCAGCACTTAAAATTCAATTATTAATTTCATTGCTATTTCTTGTTACACGGTAATATTGCCGTGTAGTGGCGGTTAAGAATATTCACTACCCCATATCTTCCCGTGGGTGTCGTAAAAGGCGACAAAGGGAAACAGGCAGGAGAAGGGCAGCAGCATCTTCCTGATAACAACAAAAATACAATAAAAAAACGGCGGTTGCCAACCCCCTCGCCAAGCGTGAAACTATGACAAATACCCCCCCCCCCCCTGCATGAATGTAATAAAGAGACGGCTCCCAGTCCCCGGCGGTCCCGCTATTCCTGGCTACGGTGGCAACCATGGTAATGGCGGGGCAGGGCAATGCTAAGAATCTCCGGTGGAAGTTCGGTTGCCACCTAAGACGACTCGACCTGGCAACATGGAACATGGAGCAAACTGGCAACGCACGCACCCTGAGCACTGACGAGAGGATTCTGGAGCTGGAAGAAGAGATAGACAAGTTACGCTGGCATATTATAGGATTATCCGAAGTCCGAAGAGAGGGGGAGGAAAGGGTAATCCTCGAATCCGGCAACTTGCTCTATCACCGGGAGGGCGACCATCTGTCCCAAGGAGGTGTCGGATTTATCGTCCACAAGTCTCTCGTTAACAACGTTGTAAAGATTGAGTGTGTCGACGAGGGTTGCGTACCTTATACTCAGATTCACCAAATGGTATTCGCTGAAGGTCATACATGTTCACGCACCAACCTTGGCACACCCCGATGAGGAGGTGGAGGAAATGTATGAGGATATCTCTAGAGTCATGCATTCTTCCAAAACCCAATATACGGTGTTAATGGGAGACTTCAATGCAAAACTAGGCACAAGAGAAAACGGTGAGCTGAAAGTAGGGAAATTTGGAATAGGGCAACGGAACCCAAGGGGCCAGTAGCTGTCCGACTTTATGGTGAAAGAGGGACTCTTTATGATAAACTCTTTCTTCCAGAAGCGGCCCCTTAGGAAGTGGACCTGGTCGCGCCCCGACGGTACGACAAAAAATGAGATTGACTTTATTATGACGACAACGTTCAGTGATGTCTCCGTGATCACAAGGGTGAAAACTGGTAGCGATCACCGAATGGTTAGATGCACATTGAACCTAAAGGTTAAGTTGGAGAGGTCTCGTCTAATGAAGTTAACGCTCTGTCCCCATCGTGCTCTGCTCCAAAGTACTGAAACCTTTCAGCTCGAGTTACAAAACCGTTTTCAGTGCCTAGAAGACTGCAATGAAGTGGACGATATGAATGACAAGCTCGTGGAAACTGTCCATGCGGTCGGAGCTAAGTTCTTCCGCCGCAGAAGAACACAAAAACTCTTCGATCACACTCTTAATCTCATGGCTGTTAGACGGGAGATGAAGCTACATTCTTCAACAGATTTGACAGAATACAGGCAACTGAACAGACAGATTTCCAAATGCACGCGGCGGGACTTATGCAACTTTAATACCGCTCGTATTGAAGATAATTAATAGAATCAGGCGTTACTTTGCGGAAATCCATTATATAAAAGCTTTTAAAAAATTTACTTAGCAAACATCCGCGCTATAAAATAAAATGATGTGTCTTACCTTGTATAAAGAGCACCTCCCGCCCTCCTTCAATTGCGTGCACTATCCCCGTCACAACTAATCCCAGCACCGCTACTCCCAACACCACTACACTAGGCAAGACACACGACTGACGACAATACGACACGTGTTTCGCCTCTACAAGAGGCATCCTCAGGTGACGTAGACTCTACGGTGGCTGACCGTTAAGTGAGCGGTGAGCTTTTTTTTTTTTTTTTTTGCGCCCGAAGCTATTGGAAAAGGGCTACCACAGAGGGAGGCGGAAAATGCATTACGCATACCACGACAGCCGGTCTGTCCTGGTTATGCGGGACTCACTGCCTACCGGGGGACCTAAGTGATACCCGCTAAAAACCGCCTTTGGGGAGTGGCAACTTAGCTGTTTAAAGCTTCTTATGCCGTATCGGAAGCGACCCTCTTTTGGGAAAAGAGGGCGCAGGCGGCTACGAGCCGCTGAGGGAGTGCCTACGAAGGCAAATTAATTATGAATAATTTAATTAGAGTTGGCCTGAGCCGCCATGAGGCAGTTCAGGTCGTTTGACAGTTTATTAGGCGGGTCCGAGAGAGAGTTTCTCGGCCTGCGGACTCGATAGCGAGAGGGGAGTGGGGCTGCATAAGTAGCTGCCTCACGAATAAGATGATTGGAGTGCGACTCTGAGGCTTTAAAGAAGTTCTCAGAGAGTTTTTTAAGAAATTGTTGAATTGTAGGGAGCTCTAGGTCCCGATGAAGGTCGGCATTACGGACGTACCAAGGTGCGTTCGCAGCTTGACGACAGAAAAGGTTTTGAACTACTTGGAGTTCATTAATAATTTTAGGGTTAGCGTGGGCAAAAATGGGGCCCGCGTAGGACATGACTGGTCGTATACAGACCTTATAAAGGGTACGCTTGTTTCTAAGGGACATTTTACTGTGTCGGCCCAACATACTGTTGAGCCTATTCAGGTAAAAACGTGCGTGACGGGTTACTCTTTTGACGTGGGGCCTGAAAGTTAGCCCTGTGTCTAGAGTGACACCTAAATATTTGGCAGACGTATGCCAGGGGATAGGGGTCCCTAGCATACGTATTGGTGGAGTGTTTTTGATACGGCGTCGTTTATAATCGAAGTGAACGGCGGAGCTCTTCTCCGGGTTCACATCGATGCGCCATTTTTTGAACCAAGCTCCTAGGTCATCAACTGACTTTTGGACCTTGTTCCGTATGAAAGGTAGCGAGATACCTTTACAGTAGAGAGCAGTGTCGTCTGCGAAGAGGAAGAGCTGAACACCTTTCGGCGGAATGGGAATATCGTTGGTGAACAGGATGTACAGCAGAGGAGCAAGTACTGAGCCCTGAGGGACACCAGCTTTGATGGGGCGCTGTGAAGATAGCGTGCCTTCGTGTCTAAAACGAAAGGTACGATGATTTAGATAAGAGGCCACGAGACGTACTAGACGATCGGGGAGACCTATTTTGTATAGTTTGTAGATAAGGCCTGTATGCCAGACTCTATCAAAGGCTTTGGCGATGTCGAAAAAGACCGCGATAGTCTTATGACGACGGGGATAAAAACCGCTGAGGATATATTCCACAATACGGTGAACTTGTTGGGCGGTGAGCGGTGAGCCAAAATAACTGCCTTTTATACAGATCGCTGACGCAACCGCTCCCTGCTTAAGGAGCGAGCGATCGTGTCATGCGATAAAACACTAGACCAATCACCGCCGGACTTACGCAGCCGTTTGTAAAATTATAAACAAACCGCCGCGCAAGTCCCGCCGACCCTCCAACCACGCAACCAATCGCCGATCACCGTGAGGGTGACAAACGATCATATTGCGAGGCTGTCTGCTATTAGAGAGCAGGCTTAAAGATATTTAGGAGAGGTGTGTTTGAAACATTTGTTTGTTAATTCAGCAGTGCAACGTTACTGTTATTACTTTTTAATATCTCTAACTGTTCCAGCACACACAGCCGCAGCCCTTTATTACAGATATGTAAGACTTTAAAGGAGTGGTCGCTGACTAGGTTGTGTTCAGTGTCCAAAAGATGTTTAGCAAAATGGGATTTATCGGGATTGCAATTACTGTACGCGGCTAAATGCTCTTTATAACGTGATTCGAAGTGGTGACCAGTCTGACCCACGTAAACGGCGTGGCATTCGACACAAACAAGTTTGTTAACACCCGACTTTTGACGAATATCCAACTTATCTTTATTATTACATATATTTCTAAGAGAATTGTTTGTATTTCTTCTTTATTAGCTACTTTTTCAGATATGGGGCCTAAATAGGTCAAGCTGTTCACATATCGACGAACAGGTTGAACAGCGTACAGAGAGTTGCGAACAACATGCTTTTGTTTCATTTTAATTAAATTGTTAATGAGATTTTTTGAAAACCCGTTAGAGATCGCTATTTGATAAATTATATTAAGCTCTTTTAAATAATTTTCTTTAACTAAGAAACGATTAATGTAACAATAAAAAGCGGCTAATTTATATTACCACGGATGACACGATGACGCGGAGATGACCGTGTCGGTATGAGTTGGCTTTCGATAAATTTGGAAAACATGTGACGATTCTTTTCTTGTTATTGTTAAGTCGAGGAAATTAAGGGAACAATCTTGTTCCAATTCAAGTTTAAATTTAATTTTGTCGTGGACTCTATTTATTTTATTGAGGAAAACATCCAGTTATCTCCTTGTGCCAGTCCAGCAAATAATTATGTCGTCTACATATTGATAGTAATATAAGATATTTTGATTGACAACTATATGTTGTTTTTCGAAATTATCCATGAAAATGTCCGCCATAAGGGGACTTAGAGGGGACCCCATAGCTACTACCCTTCTTTTTGTAGAAACGATTATTAAACCGGAAATAGTTTTGTTTCATACAGAGAGAGAGGTTAAGTTAAGAAGATCATTTGTTTCCCCGGGATGTAGAAGACGTATATCAAAGAGATCTGCGAGTATATGCAAACAGTCAGGGGATGGGACATTTGTGAAAAGACTATCAACGTCTAAAGATAACAATATGGATTTAAGAGAATTACGAATATTTTTAATTTTGGAAATGAGATCTAAGCAATTTTTAAGGCTATAAGTAGGGTTGAATCCAGATTCCTCTCGAAGGATAAATTTTAATTTTTTGGCAAGGAAATAAGCTGGTGCACCTATATATGAGACAACTGGACGAATAGGAACAAGTGCTTTATGTATTTTTGGTAACCCACATAAAATAGGTGCTTGAGAATTCATATGCGTACTGTTATACCCCAGCGCTATGTAACCGACCTCCCGACGAACGCCCAGTAATCAGTCGGAATCAAGAATCTCAGTCTCATCCAAGTCTCAGTCTCATCTAAGTCGTTGCTTTATCCATACTAAATCTTTACTATATTATCCTAAGTCCCAGTTATTCTATATCCTAAGTTTAAATAAATCTTATTGTTAATTCTAATCAATTATATCGTGTTGTGTAAATAAAATCGTTTTTTAAAAAGCTCTATCCTCGGTCCCGTATAATATTGCTGGCATCGGTGGGATACGAAAATCCTCTACCCGAATACGTTTCCAAAGAATATTATGTTATTCTTCGGAAACGTATTCGGAAGAGTTATTGTTACGGCCAGCAGCTGCCTATCCCAGGAGTAGGGTCCCCCGCGGGCCCATAGACGGAGAACCTACAAGCAGATGCTGGTCGGGCCTGCTACAGGCCAAGGTGTAAGTTTCTAATTACATAAAACGATCAGGGGGGAGCGTTGTTTTCTATAAGGGGAGCTTACTTACCTCTATCCAAGGCGACTGGTCCCTCAGGATTCGGTCAGGTCGAACAGTGGTAGAGCCACGCGGCAGCTTTTGCTGTCGCACGGATGGGCCGGCTCGAACCGGGGTGGTACCACGACCTCACAGAATACCAGCGTGAAGTAGACGTTTACCTCTGCGTTTCGCTTGGTGAGTGCAGGTGGCCGGAGGCCCTTTTTGCTGGAAATGAGGTCTTCTAAAATTCTAAAATCTTAGTCCTCACGGGTGACAACGCATCTGCATTTTGATTCGCAAACGAGGATAGATGTAGATGTCTATGGGCCGCAGCAACCACTTACCATCAAGTGGACTGTGCGCTCGTTTGTCACCCTTATCCTATAAAAAAAAAAGGTCGCGTGTGGATGTATAGTGCTAGGAAAGTAAGGGTCAGTGATGTGTATTTGGGTGTGGCTGGTAGTGTTATTGACCTTATTAGACCGTTATCTTCTGCAGCAGTTCGGCCCTCAGCACCTCTCCAAACTACGGTCTCCTTCCGCAGTCACTTTCTTCGTTTTTTACGATGACAGTTCTTTAAATCTGTCGTACGATTAACTACCTTACAGAAGCCACTTACTCTCGTTTGTTATAACGCTTGACTCGCGAAATGAACACAGAACGTACGGATCAAAGGTCACCGTTATTTCTAGAACAGCAAATACCGCACTAGTAACTAATATGGTCGAATCCACTTATACAGATTCTGAATTAGACACTAAGTCCCGGGGTGAAGCTAACAAAACAGGAATGAGCGTTACAATTCCCAGTGGTATTTTTACTATACGCGCCTATCATATACCGCTTCCGACTTCCCGACAAAGATAGCGTGTTTATCTATCGACGCGATGAATTGGACTCTCTTGTTCTAGCGTGTCCTCGAGACGGCGGGACGTCAAACCGGTATCGCCGAGGAGCGCGCGCCCTCTGACGTCCATTATTGATATTAGCGCTTTTGCGCGAACAAACCCCCGTCCCGGACATAGGGATTTAAGTCCGCGAGCAAACTGGTCAGAGGGACAGGGTCGCGACGGCAAGTTGCAAGACTGAATCTACAACCAAACTAGGCCACCTTACGCACCCCATCAGATCTTGCAACCCTAACCAACGCCTTAAAATTACAGCCCCAACGTGGGCTAGAGGGTTGAACTGGATGCCCTTCCGGGACATCGCAGCACATAAATAAGTCCTATTCCTAGACAGAAATCCGACGACCTCCTTTAAACACCTATCTGCGCTCCTATGATTAGTTTCGCAATCCAACCGGATCAGGTCTGCAAACAGCGACGCGATACGAAGTGGCCCAGAGGGACCTTCCAAGCTTCAGTTCAGAGAGCACCCCCAAATTCCCCATGAACGTCGTCTGTGGAGAGCCGAACGAAACGCACAGATAGTCCCTAGTATGAATTTTGAAACATAGTAGTAGTTATAAGTAGGCATAACCAAGCCATCCACCTATAATCATTTACCAAATGGTGCGACAGCTGATTTCCATCTGATAATCTACAAACCAGATAGCCCTTTAGGCAGGTAGTCCTATGCTCATATTTCAACTATTTTTTCAAAAGCATCAATGTTCAATTACAGAATTAATTAAAACAAGTAATCACCGATGCACATAGGTCAACTTGACAAAGTAAACAAAACAATAAACGTAAGAGACAGCCCTATTTCTTATTTCAAATAAATATCTTAGACAGTGCCAACAAAATCTAAACCAAAAGAGAATTGACTCTTATTCCCTTCGGCACAAACAGGGTTATCTAATTTCAACCTTCCTTATCACAAAGCAAAATGATTAAACACTATCACAAAGCATATACATAATTTTCAAAATAGCGCGTCATTCAATTTCAAATGAAATCAAACTTTCCTTTCAGCAACAGACGCGACAATCAAATACAATTACAAAGCATACGCACAAGCATTAAAAGGGGCACACAATTTTCCGTGCAACAACAAACGCAGTGATCAAATGTATTTACAAAACATATGCAGCAGCATTTAAAGGAGTATTTTAAATTCAATTCTTTTAATCACAACCGCTACAATATGAATTTCGAGGAAACCCCAAAAGCATTTTAATTTTAATTTAAAGAATTTTTAACTAAGTACTCGACCAAAACAAATCTAATACTCAAGGGGTATTAGATTGCTTTTGGACCCCTTGAGAGCGTGATTCAACGCTCCAGGGGGCCCTAATCTTCCTACCACCAAGTGGAGGCCACACCGCGTGAACCCGAGACTAACAGAGCGCAACCGCTAACAGTCGCCACTCGGGTTGTACGCCCTGACTGAGGCCGTCGGCAACAGAACAGCTTGACAAGTGGACTGTTGACG
This sequence comes from Parnassius glacialis, assembly GCA_033319125.1. Lineage (NCBI taxonomy): Eukaryota > Metazoa > Arthropoda > Insecta > Lepidoptera > Papilionidae > Parnassius > Parnassius glacialis. The sequence goes on along the minus strand of JAVANC010000024.1, from coordinate 6,152,229 downwards.
GCTTAAGGCTCAGTTGAGGCGGCCGTGGTGTGAGCTAAGGCGGCAGCTAGCTAGGGCCGCCTCCATCAAATGGGGTACAGTGGTACACCAGTCGCGGCCACTCAGCTAACGGGAGTGAGAAGGGTCCAGTGGACTGATGAGTGGCCGTGAAGTTCCTCTCTGCACGCTGAGGGGGGGGGGAGTGATGACACCCCCGCCCCTGGGGGAATTACCCCCCGACTGGTCGGGGGAGGGACCCCTTTCAAACCTAGGGGCCTGTTGGCTAGCCGGCGGGCGCCGAGCGTCGCCCGTCAGAGGGCGTGGCAGAGCGCCCCTGCCCGTGAGGGTCGAGGGCCTGGCAGCGCCCCGAGAGGAGACGCCGTTCGCACCCAGGCACAGTACGGCATGGTGATTGCCCTGGCAATGCAAACAGGGACGCCGGTGCGGACAGTCCCGCTGGAGGTGCCCTTCCACACATGAGTAGCACCAACGGCGCTCCTTGGCGATAGTTCGCCTCGCCGGAACCGGCTTACTTAATAATTTCGGGCAAGACGTTACCCGGTGATCAAATGCTCGACAATAGGAGCAGGGGGGGTTGACGACGACTTGCCCGGCGGATTCCGCCTCTCACTGGGCACGGCTCGTAAGTCGTCGACGGTGCCCGCCGCGTGCTCGATCTGTCGGCACCGCTCCTCCAAAAACCGCAGCAGGTCAAAGAAGGGCGGAATATAGGAGGCGCCGTCCCCGCCGTACCTCTCCTCAAAATGTATCCGAAGGTCGAGAGGCAGACGGGACAGCACGATGTGGAGCAACGAAAAGGCTCATTCGCCCACTGGTAAATCTAGCCGCCTCAACGTATTACAGACCACCAAGACTGGATCCAACAGGTCCGGACGTAGTCTGGCCTGGTCATTAAGCAGCGGGAGGCTCAGAAGCTACTTAACATGTTCGTCCGCAATTCGCCGGACGTTGGCGTATCTTCTGGCTAGGAGGTCCTGAGCAGTCTGGTAGGCGTCGTCCGACAAGCTCAAATGACTGACAACGCCCAGGGCCTCCCCCTCCAGTGAGGCCAGGAGGTACGCCATCTTCTGGCTCGGGGTCAAGTCACTCCGGGCGTCCACTAGGCCGTCGAAAAGACCAACGAAGGTCAGCCATTCGGAAAGGACCCCGGAGAACCTTGGCAAGTCCAGAGTTGGGAGTCGTCCCAACAGCTCTGGCTGAGGCTGCTTCCGAAAGGACTCGGGCAGGCCACTCGTCCGAGCTTCACGCGCCTCCTCGGCATACCTGCCTTCAGCCTCGATCAAATCGTACGTGAGCGAAAAGAACTGCTCATAGTCTGCGAAGCAGGAGTCCAGGACTCCCTTTTCCACATCCGAATCCTCGAGCTCAGCGTAAGCCTCCTCCACTGCAGCCTTTCGAGCATCGACCTGCTCGAACCGCTTCATCAAGTTATGGACCCTAACCGGTCGACCTATCAAAGCATGGGCGCTGGTGGCCCAGCGTAACTCAGTCCGCAGGCAACGGATTAGCATCTTGGGCGAGGACATCACTACTAAATACAAATTACGACGCGGCTCGAGCACAATTACAAAAATAACAAATAACAAGTACAAAAAAATTAACAGCTAACTAATGCAGTTCCTATCAAATCGAGTTGAATAGAAATTACACAAATAAGAACCGCTATTTATCAAATCAAATACTAGTTAGTACAAAAGAAAAGACAAATCAAATTAACAGTAACAAATACTAGTGCGATCAAATCAAGTTAAATTCAAATTACGTAAATACAAATTACTACTCTTCAGTTCAAATACAAATTACAATACGAAAGATACATAAGATACACATCAACAAAAATTGATCAACAAAAAATGCCTATCTCGGAAATCGACCCTTCGATAAGTAATCCACTACAACTATCCGACATTGATAATTAACCGATTATGTAAAAATAACCATCTACCTACATGACGCAAACTCCCGCTTGCGCGCTAACCGGGCGCGGCTTTTCAAATTTACCCGCTAACAACAAAAAAAGCAAGCTACCAAGAAAGAAATTTTATTATTACGTATATAATAAAAAATAAAAAATAAAAAAAATAATATATTTTTACGTATTACGGACGGGCGTGATTGTAAGCACAAAATTAAACCAATCAACCCAATGCTCCCTGCCATCAAAATTGTATAATTTTTATCAAACACTATGGTCGGTGGATCGACCGGGAATCGATCCCAGAATCGCGCTCTGCTACCAAATGTTACGGCCAACAGCTGCCTATCCCAGGAGTAGGGTCCCCCGCGGGCCCATAGACGGAGAACCTACAAGCAGATGCTGGTCGGGCCTGCTACAGGCCAAGGTTTAAGTTTCTAATTACATTAAGCGATCAGGGGGGAGCGTTGTTTTCTATAAGGGGAGCTTACTTACCTCTATCCAAGGCGACTGGTCCCTCAGGATTCGGTCAGGTCGCGTGTGGATATATAGTGCTAGGAAAGTAAGGGTCAGTGATGTGTATTTGGGTGTGGCTGGTAGTGTTATTGACCTTATTAGACCGTTATCCTCTGCAGCAGTTCGGCCCTCAACACCTCTCCAAACTACGGTCTCCTTCCGCAGTCACTTTCTTCGTTTTCTACGATGACAGTTCTTTAACTCTGTCGTACGATTAACTACCTTACAGAAGTCACTAACTCTCGTTTTTTATAACGCTTGACTCGCGAAATGAACACAGAACGTACGGATCAAAGGTCACCGTTATTTCTAGAACAGCAAATACCGCACTAGTAACTAATATGGTCGAATCCACTTATACAGATTCTGAATTAGACATTAAGTCCCAGGGTGAAGCTAACAAAACAGGAATGCGCGTTACAATTCCCAGTGGTATTTTTACTATACGCGCCTATAATTCCGCTTCCGACTTCCCGACAAAGAACGCGTGTTTATCTTTCGACGCGATGAATTGGACTCTTTTGTTCTAGCGTGTCCTCGAGACGGCGGGACGTCAAACCGGTATCGCCGAGGAGCGCGCGCCCTCTGACGTCCATTATTGACATTAGCGCTTTTGCGCGAACAGTTATTAAAGTGAATTCTAACAAGTGCAATTAAATCGAAGTGGAAAATAATTAAAATTAAAAGTTTAAACAAAGTGAAAGTGCATCAAAGAAATCAACATCCAGCCTGTTCCAAGCACAGGCCTTCTGCATCAACTATAATCCTTCTCATCACCGTCATCATCCTTGCAGGCATACAGGGGTCTGTCTCCAGCATACAATGAACACAAATGCAAGATTGTTCATCACTCTGTAAGTGATCTTCTTTTAAATAACTATTTTGAACTCAGAGCAAAGACATCCATTAATTTAATTTAAAATATAAGTTATTTCCCAACCATTTAATTCTCATGTTATAATATCTCAAATATAAACTGTATTCATTGTTCTGTTCATTAACAAGTTACTGTGATTTCATTTTTGCATGTATTTATGTTACGATAAGTGTGTTAACGCCGTTCTCACACATATTTAAAACTGAGTGAATACACAAATCACATCAAAGTATCATCAAATAATTACGTTCATTATTTATCACCCCTTTCTCACTTCCTAAAGAGTCGGTGAAAAGAGATAGCACGTGCTGCGTCTCGAAGATTCGATATAAAAGAAAACGACCCATAGATTACTGTATACCTTCTGTGTACTAAATATCGGGAATTTGTCAATCAAACAAAAAATACAAATTATTCATCTAAATTTATTTTATCGCCTTCAAAGTAGGCCCCATCGCTTGCAATACAACATCTCCAACGCTTCACCCAGTCTTCCATACATTTTTCTTAGGCTATTTGCGGTATGGCCTTTAGCTCATTCAGCGAATTTTTCGTTATGGCTTCTATCGACTCAAAACGTTTTCCTCGAAGTGGTTATTTTAACTTGGGAAATAAAAAAAGTCAGACGGAGCCATACCAGGTGAATACGGTGCTTGGTCGAGAACTTTTGTTGAATTTTTCGCTAAAAACTCTTTTACTATAATGGCTGTGTGTGATGGTGCATTATCATGGTGCAGCATCCATGAGTTGTGTTGCCACAAATCTGGACGTTTTCGGCGGATACTCTCATGCAAACGCTTTATGACGCCTAAATAATATTCTTTATTCACTGTTTCTCCCTTTGGAAGGAATTCGGAGTGAACCACACCACGGTAGTCAAAAAAAACTGCCAGCATCACCTTGATTTTGTAGCGACTTTGCCGCGGTTTTTTGGGTTTCGGCTCGTTTTCGAGACGCCATTCTGAAGACTGTTGGCTTGTTTGCATGTCGTACTCATAAACCCATGTCTCGTCGCCAGTTATTATACGTTTCATAAAGGTCGGATCCGTAGAAGCTCGGGAAACCATGTCTTCAGTGACATGCTTTCGTTGCGCTCTTTGAACAAAATTGAGCTCTTCTGGAACTAGTCGAGCGGCGACGCGTTTCATGCCTAAAATGTCAATGAGAATGTTGTGCACGCACTTAAAAGATATGTTCACCTTACTAGCCAACTCTCTCAGACTCATACGTCGATTTTCGAGCACTAGCTTCTTGATTTTGTCGATGTTTTCTTTGGTCGTAGCGGTTGAAGGTCTACCAGGACGAGGCAAGTCTACTACTACTTCTCGGCCTTCTTTAAAAGCCTTATACCATTCATAAGCCCTTGTTTTCGATATACACGATTCGCCGTAGGTATTTCGCAACATTTTTAGTGATTCACCACATGAAATATCATTCGAAACACAAAATTTAAGGCACACTCTTTGTTCAACAATATTTTCCATTGTAAAAATCGCCGAGAACTCAAAATTATGATCAACAAAAAGTGTAGTTTAAAACAAATTAAATGACAGATCCCGCTCAAACTTTGCGCGCTAAATCAGTACAGTGCTACCAACATACAGTAAAAAAATTAGAACGACCTCTTTTACGCGGGTCTTTTTATTGACATATTCCCGATACTTTTTACATAGAGTAGTATATACTAGAGACGAAACGACCGTGTTTTCAATTCGCTTCCGGATCACTTACGAGGAACAACGGACACCGCCTGTCGTTAATCCGCTGTGAAATATACCCAGCCCCGCGTAATTGTGAACTGTTCGAGAAATTAGGTTTAGAAAACTATTGTCGAGTGAGTGGTGCAAGCAAGAGAGAAGACCAGCAGCCGCACAGAAAATAGCTGAGCTATCGGGTAAGTCACTGACTATTCCTTTCTGAACGACTATAATAGCGCCTTTGCACCGTCAGTTTTGGTCCTTCGATCCTGATTTCCCCTTTATATATATATTAACAACACTACTTCCTCTATATATATAATAATTAATCACGTTTACCGAGAAACATCGGTCGCTCAATCATATACATACATAGACAATACATTTACATATACGTAATTACATGCCTTATAATTTAATTTCTCTTTACCATTTATGTATATACATTATGCTTACATATATATAATCATAACGCTTAATTACTTTAAACCATCTTGTTATAAACGGCAGTTCACATTCGCAAGTTATTTCGAGTTGCATACACGCAATTATAGACATTACTAATGTGGTGTTAACACTATTTCTATAACTATTAATCACATTTGTCGTCAATTTTATCCAAGTGGACGGTGGGCGTAGAATTAATTGTCATATTATTGTTACTTGCTTTTTCATTTGAAGTTTTATCATTTACCCACTTAATTCATAATGCCTAGGTATGAAACGCCAGCTCCATCTCCTACGGCTTCGGAAATGGAAGTTATGTTAACCGCTAAACAGGAAAGCTTATTTCAATCATTACAAACTATGTATGATCTGTCCTTGAATATTACTGACGAGAAAATGAAAAATACTTTTATTATTCGTACGAAGTCACTAGAACAAATACGTACAGAATTTATTGAGGTGACAAAAAATTAAATATAGCCTATGTTAAATGCGACCCAACTTCTAAACCCAGTTTCGAGAAATGACTGTCGTTCGATCAATTATATTGCCACGTAAAATTTGTCGAAGCGGAATTAACTGTTAAGGAGGCTCGACAACCACCACAAGTTTTAAATAACGAAAATAGAAATTTTGAGATTTTGAATAGAAAACTTCCCGCTTTAGAATTTATGAGTTTTGATGGATCGCCAAACATATGGGTAATGTTCTATGAGAATTTCAACGCATTTATTTATAATAATAATAATTTGTCAAACGCGGAAAAAGTTCAGTACTTGATCGGCAAATTATCGGGCAAAGCCTTAACGGTTTGCGCTGGTATACTGCCCGTCGCTGACAATTATGAAATAATATGGGACTCACTAAATGAGAGGTACCAAGATGTTAGGGCTTTAGCTTCGATGTACGTAGAGCAAATGCTAAACTTTAAGGGCAGTTCAATTACTACTTTAAATTCGTTTGATGCATTCGTCGAACAATTTGCGTCTGCGCGGGCAGCGCTTAAACAGATTAATATTAAAAATTTAGGTGATTTCATCATAACCCACATAGCATTATTAAATTAGACAAAAAAACTGTAAGCCTTTTTGAGCAGAAACCGAAAACTGAAGATATACCTTCCTTTGATTCCTTGCTGGCGTTTGTAAGGGAAAGAAGTAGGATTTTTATGTTACATAACCTTAGTTCTAGTAGTGTGAGTAATAAAACGCCCCACAATTATCAGAAATCTACTGCTCCGCCAAACAAAACAAATAGGCATTTCGCTCAGACGATGGTCGTGTGCGGCAATAATACTACCTCACCAAAATGCTTGTTTTGTAAAGGTGAACCGGGTCACCAATTATACAGATGTGCTCCCTTTTCTAATTTGAAACCCGCAGCTCGAAATGACTTTGTTCGAAGTCAGAAACTATGTATTAACTGTTTGGGGTTCTATTCGGTTAAGTCGTGTAGATCTTTTAACCGCTGTAACATTTGCAACCGCATGCATCATACAAAGTTACATTTAGATTCGCCCGTTGTCGAATCCGCGAACGCATCGCAGGCGTCACAAGCGCCCCCTAACCTGACTTCCCCGCTGCCGCTGCCCGCGTCTCCGCACTTCACTGCGTCCGCGTCTTCAGCCGTACACAATATCAACTCTGCCGCAGAGAGAGTAGGATGCGTCGCGGACGTGACTGATAGCAGACCGCAATCACCGCCCGCTAATAACGTCACATTGACTGTGTCCGCTCGTGATAATTTTAATTCTTTCGTAATGTTGCCTACCGCTACTGTTTATTCATATAACCCCGCTGGGGAACGCATTAAAGTTAGAGTATTATTAGACAGTGCTTATATGTCACATTTTATTACGAAGTACTGGTACTACTGGTACTGGTACTGGTAGTACTGGAGTAAATAAACTGAACATGAAAGAACTAAGCGAAATAAAAGGAACTATCCCATATTATTTTTATAGACAGATAGATAAAAGTAAAGTAGAGTCTAAGCAAAATCCAATGAATAACGGTAATGAATCTTTTTTCGATAATGTAAGAAATTACACCCTACTACATCAAAACATTGCTGGAATTTTACATAAAAAAGATTTACTTGAACTTGCAATTCTTGAGTTTGAAAATAAAAATATTAGTATCGATATAATATGCATTAGTGAAACTTTTATGAAACAGGGTACAGAGTCTAATTTAACGCTTAAAAATTACAAATTAGCAACGGCTTTTTCAAGGCCAAATCAGCGTAGAGGTGGCACGTGCATATTGGTTAGGAAAGAATTAGAATATTATTCATAACCTACAAGTTTTAGTTATATTGATTTCATTGCACATTAGTTAACTAGGATTATGGTCACTATTTGGTCACTATATTATATATTTTAAAAGTATAGTGGCACATGGATTATAATAATATAACTGGATACCTGCGTTGTTTGATAATTCTGTATACTTTTAATTATCATACTGATTGTGAAATAATATCTTATAATAATTTGTACCTAATTTTTGGTATCAAATATTATTGCTAGTACATATACGTTGAAATGTTTTTGTGTGTTATATAGAAATACATAGGAGTCATATTTTATTGTGCATGTCAGAGGGTAATAATAATATATAAGGAAGGATGTATGTATACATTGTAAATTATAATTTTTATGATTTTATAAACAGAACAGATGTGTCTGCACAGAGTACATTTGGGTGAGAGTAGATAGCGCCATATTCATAGGTTAAATATGAAATGTTTTTCCTTTAATGTCTACGTTCATACATGTATCGGTGCCTACCGGGCTTTTGGCCAAAAAGTAATATTTGAATAATTTGTGATTTTTTTTTCTTTTCTTTTATATTAGCAATTTTTTTCTGTGCTGATCAGCTTATGTTGAATTTAACTCACGCTACCCATGTAATGATGTTTATGACCCTGTATCACGCCATAATTATGAATTTTGTAGACGCCTTATTTGCTTATTGTAAACAGTCGACCGGCGGGTTAGTATCTATATTAACTGCGTGCCGTTATATTTATATATTTTTAATTTATATATTTATATATTTCCTATCTATTTTACATACATTACATTAATTCGTTATACAATACAATGTCTGACGATGGTTCCTTTTACTCAGTTTCTGACTCAGATTTATCATTCAAGTCCACTGAAGATTCGGTTTTAGAATCGGTTAGCCTAAACACATTTATTGCTCAACAAATAACAAATTCCTATAAACATTTCAATGCTTGTCACATCAATGCGCAGAGCCTACCACAACATTTCTCAGAACTTTTGCATATTTTTACTGATACGATCCACGCTATTCTAATCTCCGAAACCTGGCTCAAACCTTCTTTACTCTCGACTTCTTTTAGTATGCCCGGGTTCGTGCTATTACGTAATGATAGATTAGGAAATCGAGGTGGTGGAGTGGCGATCTACCTTCGCTGTGGTATCCCTTATAAAGTTATTGAATCTTCTCCCTCTATAGCGTCTGGATCTCTTGAGTATCTCTTTGTAGAAGTTCTCCTAAATGAAAACAAAATTATTCTTGGAGTTGTGTATTCTCCGCCCTCAGTTAACTACTTTCATGACCTTGAGTCCGCTCTCTCGAAAATTGCATCTGAGTACGCACATCATATAATTATGGGCGATTTCAATACCGACCTTTTGTACAGCTCCTCTAGATCGCGAGAACTACGAATGATCATGAATTCAGTAAATTTCTCTATTCTCCCGCTTGGGCCCACGCATTCTAATATTAACACTGCTGATTCATGGTTAGATTTGATAATCGTTTCGTCTACTGAACATGTTATAAATCATGGGCAGTTTCCGGCTTCTGGCTTCTCGCGGCATGATTTTTTATTTATTACCTATCGAATCAAATCGCCAAAAGTTACCGCACCTGTTTTGCGCCTGCGTAGCTTTGCGACTATGGATGTGGAGTTATTGAAAAGGAAGGCTGCCTCAATTGACTGGTCAGATATTTTTTATACATCTGATGTAAATCATATGGTAGAGACACTGACTAGTAATATCCTTCAGTTATTCGATGCAGTAGCCCCGATACGCAATGTAAAGGTCAAGCGCCCTCCAGCACCGTGGATGGACAGTGATATCCGTAAAGCAATGGCAAAACGTGATCGGGCTTTTGTAAGATTTAAAAACAATCGCTGTGATGTCAACTGGAATATATATAAAGCTACCAGAAACAAATGCAATCAGATGGTTCGAGCTGCAAAACGCCGACATATTCATAAGAACATTTTAAGCTCTTCGCCAGCCGGCATTTGGAAGTTTCTCAATTCACTTGGGTTAGGTAAACAAAGGAATTGCCCTGATATAGGGGCAATATCTCTCAATGATCTTAATAAGCACTTCTCCTCGGCACCTATAGTCGACAACTCAACTAAATATAAAACCATTTCACTCATCTCATCCCTTCCTAAAATCGATGCAAACTGCTTTGCTTTTTCTCCAATAACTGATGAAGATGTTCGTAAAATTATTTTTTCCATTAAATCTAAAGCAGCTGGCTATGATGATGTGAGTAGAAATATGATTATTCCCGTAATTGATTACATTCTCCCAATCATTACCCACATCATTAATTTTTCTTTTTCTACTGGGGTTTTTCCATCTTTTTGGCGTAAAGCATTTGTTCTTCCTCTCCCCAAGTTAAATAACCCCACTTCTTTAAGCCATTTTAGACCAATTTCTATACTTCCCTTTCTTTCAAAGATTTTAGAATCAGCTGCACACAAACAGCTATCCAGCTACATATATAAAAATAAACTTCTTAGTCCCTTACAATCTGGTTTTCGTCCCGGACATAGTACAACCACAGCTCTCCTTAAAGTTCTCGAGGACGTACGAAAGGGTATGGAGGAGTCAAAAGTAGTAGTTCTCGTATTAATTGACTTCTCTAATGCTTTCTGTACAGTCGATCATGACATTCTTCTTGCTATCTGTAAATACATGGGTTTCTCTTCGTCTGTTTTGGATTGGTTATCAACTTATCTTCGTGGTCGCCAGCAAAGAGTTAAGGTCAATCAACAGTCTTTCTCTGATTGGTCTGATCTTGCTACTGGCGTTCCACAAGGCGGAATTCTTTCTCCTTTATTATTTTCTATTTTTATAAATCTCATAACTGTAAATTTCAAATGCTCCTACCATCTGTATGCTGACGATTTACAGCTGTACGCTCAGATTGATCCAGCAGAGGTTAACTCGGCGATTGAAATTTTAAATATAGATCTTCAGGCTATCTGCGACTGGTGCACAAGTTATGGAATTGCTGTCAATCCTGCTAAATGTCAAGCCATAATTCTCGGTAGCCCTCGTCGTCTAGCTAAATTAGACTTCAATTCACTGGAGCCTATTGTTTACAATAGCACAAATATTCCTCTTAGACATGTAGTTAAAGACCTTGGGCTAATGATTGATGCTAATTTAAGTTGGCAATCTCAGTTAGTTGAAATAAACCGGAGAGTGACAATCACCCTGCGTGGCCTTTATCGGTTCAAGAATTTCCTTCCAACTGAGACTAAGGCTATGTTGGTGCGAACACTCGTTTTACCGGTCATTGATTATGCTGATGTGTGTTACCCTGATGTGAGTCAAATACTTCTGTGCAAATTGGATCGTTTGTTAAATAATTGCATCCGTTTTATTTTTGGCCTTCGTAAATACGATCATGTATCCTTATATCGTTCTAAGCTTAAATGGCTCCCTATCCATAAGCGTAGATGCATCAGAATTCTTCGCACGCTATTTTCAATCCTATATGATCCATGCACTCCTCAATACCTGAAATGCAAGTTTCAGTATTTGGGTTCTTCCCACGATCGTAACCTGAGATCCTCCGAGGGAACTACTTTATGTGTTTTTCCTCGCCGTACTAAATTTATGTCTCAGTCTTTCGCCGCTGAGGCCATAAGGCTATGGAATAAATTACCTCCTCATATCAGGAAACCGACTTCTGTTGCAGCCTTTAAAAGAATGGTGACTGATCACTACCTTTCTTCTTTTAGCAATTGACCTTCTTATTTAAATGTTTCTATATAAGTGTATTATAAATTACTTAAGTTGTTTTTGTATAATATGTTTGTATGTAAGTATGCTTAAAATGTATATATTATGTATTGTTTAAAATTATGTATATTTATGTATCATGTATAGAGTATATTATTTATGTTATTTGTAGTTATATATATTTATTTTTGTATTTACAAGTATAGTATGTATATGTTTATATTTACATTCACGTATATATTCTCAAGTTTTTATGGCACCTGCTTAAGTTTTTCTGCTTAGCTCGTGGTTGACTGGTAGAGAATGCCTAAAGGCATTAAGTCCGCCAATTGTACATCTTAAGTGCAATAAAGATTTTTAAATAAATAAATAAAATAAAAAAATATCAACCCATAAAAAACCTACCCAACCCGCTAATCTATACATTTGAATTTTGTGCTATTGAGATAGTTACACTTGGCATTTGCGTTGTATGTATATATCGGATTCCAAATTCTAATACAAAATTGTTTTTTGAAAATTTTAATCAACTTTTAAATAAACTTGCTAAGAAAAAAAATAAAAAAATTATAGTTTGTGGAGATTGGAATACAGATATTTTGAAAAATCATAGTAATTCTAAAAAACTTAATTCCATATTATACAATCATAATTTAAAAAATCACATTTGTAAGCCAACCAGAAAAATGTCTTGTATTGATTTGATTGCCAGTAATCTTCCTAATGTACAACCAAATATTCACTATTTAGCGCTATCTGATCATGAAACTTGCCAAACAATAACTTTTCCCGCAAATATAAATGTAAGTCATATTAGGAAATCGATTTGGTTTGAGGAAAAAAGAGACCTTAGTAATGAAAACGTGAAAAAATTTGTGTCCTATATTTCAGCCCTGTCATTTGCTGATGTATATGAAGCCGAGGATACTAACTTGGCTTTCAACTACTTTCATGATACTCTGACCTTATTTTATAATTTGTGTTTTCCTAAAATAATTGTAAAAATAACAAACAAACCTATTAAAAACAAATGGATTACAAGGGGTATTAAAAAATGTAGCATTAATAAAAGACGTTTATATTTGAAATACCGTCTTTCAACAGCAAACAAAAAAAGAAATAAGAAAATATATTACAAATATGCAAACATTTTAAGGAAATGCATACAGCAAGCTCAGAAACTTGACAATACACGCTACCTACTTAATTCTAACAACAAAAGTAAGGCAGCTTGGCGAATAATAAAAAACATTAATAATGATGTGGCAGTTAGTAATGACATAACTACAATAACTACTAGTGACAATACATATTATCAGCCACATAAAATAGCGGATGTGTTTAACAATTACTTTATAAATTTAACTAATGACATTAAAATATCAAATACAATAACAACCAATAATGACTATGCATCTAAATTGACATTTTATCCCAATTCTATTTATCTAATTCCTATAAATAACACTGACATTATAAAAATAATTAATTCCTTAAATAATACAAATTCTACAGGTTACGATGATATTAGTACTAAAGTCTTAAAACATTGCTCTAAATATTTATCTTTGCCACTGACCCATATTATTAATTTAGCTTTTGTTCAAGGCATATTCCCAACCAGACTAAAATTTTCTATCGTTAAACCACTATACAAGAAAGGCGATAAAAGTGATATTAACAATTATCGTCCTATAACACTTATACCTGTTTTGTCTAAAGTATTTGAAAAGGCCATACATACCAGAATCTATAACTTCTTTACCAAACATGAAATATTAAAACCTGAGCAATATGGGTTTACAAAACACAAGTCAACGACTTTAGCATGTTTTAACTTAGTAAAACTTATAACAACCAGCCTAAACAACAAAATACCTATAACATCCATTTTCATCGATATGTCAAAGGCATTTGACTTTGTTAACCACGAATTATTGTTACACAAACTCAACAGATATGGTATAAGAGGTAATGCACTAACATTAATACAAGACTATTTAAGTCAACGGAAACAGTGCGTTGAGATATCAAGTTACTCGGGACATCGTAAAAAAATTTATAGATCACCATATCGCGAAAATAATTTCGGAGTGCCGCAAGGAAGTATACTAGGACCATTATTATTCATAATATACATAAACGATCTTTCCAATATAACTACACACAAATGTGTGCTGTATGCTGATGACATTACCATTAATATTGAAAATAATAATAAACCTTTTGACTACGAATACGAAATAAATAGTACTCTAGAAAAAATAATAGATTGGTTAAGGCATAATAATTTACAAGTTAACATCGAAAAAACTAAAATGATAAGATTTCAGACATATAATAGCAAACAAGCACCATTTAAAATCGAATATGGGAAAAACGTCATCGAAGAAGTTGACCATACAAACTTTTTAGGTATAACAATAGACAAGTTCTGTAATTGGAAGACACATATTGATAACCTATGTAGAAAATTAGATAAATTTGTCTTTGTTCTATATCGTTTAAGTCGAGTGGCTAACATAGAGGCATCACTTTCTGCCTATCATGGATATGTTTCTTCGATCCTACGTTACGGCTTAATAATTTGGGGTAATTCTGTCGATTTAATTAGAGCTTTTCGCGGGCAGAAAAAATGTATAAGGTCAATGTGTGGAGCACATCAATTAGATAGTTGCATTCCTCTTTTTCGCAAATATAAAATATTGCCACTTCCTGCATTATATATTTACGAAATTTGTGTCTTTGTTCACAAAAATAGTAATTTATTTGAAAAACAAAACAACGTTATAATTAGGACTAATAGAAACATACATAAGTTGTTTGTACCAAAGCAAAGAATACAACTTTACTCAAAAAATGTATATTGCATGGCAATACATGTTTACAACAAATTGCCTGTTTGTTTCAAAAAACTGAACATAGGAATCTTTAAACGTAAATTATATCAATTTCTTTTAAATAAATGTTATTATTCTATAAATGACTTCTTAAATGATAAATTTGACTTGAATTGTAATTATTGAGATTAATCTCGACTTAATTTATTGACATGTTTTAAGTAAAAAATATTATGAATTAATTGATTGACATTTTTGTTTTTATATAGATGCTACTTAGTTTCCTTAAGTATAGCTGTAAGTATATTTATATTCTATAATAATTAATGTCTTGGTATTCTCTTAAATTCTAACATAATCTGTCTGAAAATATTTGTACGCAGGAAACTGCAGAATATTTAGGATCTTAATTATTCTGTAACAACTTCAATGTACCATATTCTAACAAATAAATCATCTTATCTTATCTTATCTAAGGAATGTTGTGATCGCTTAAATTTATAGCTTAACCACGCCCCCGCTCATAATTATGGTTTAGGTCATACACCTAAATCTAGCTTAGGTACGGCCGAATTTACTATTTTTTCTCGCTTTGATTCCCAGTGTAAATACACGATTAAGGCGAGTGTCATCAACACTATATCATACGAGGTCCCCGCTACGCGCGCTAGAAGAGATAATTTAGAACACTTACGTAACTTACCGCTAGCGGATGAAGACTTTCATATCCCTGCAGACGTTGACTGTCTGATTAGCGACGAGCTGTTTCCGTTCATATTAGGTAGTCGTAAAATCTTATCTACTTCTTCTTCTGCAGTGGGAATCGAAACTACGCTAGTTTATGTCGTCATGGGACGCGCGGACATAGACTTTACTTCTTTGCGTAAAAATCGTCAAACAAATACTAATCAGTGTTTGATGGTGTCCACCCAACCTACCTTAGAAGATTTAACGCAAAAATTTTGGGAACTCGAAAGTGTACCTGTGAAAAGACATTTAAGTCACGATGATACGGAATGCGAACGTATTTTTACAGAAACGCATACGCGCGACGTTGTGAGCCGATACATAATTACGCTCCCTTTCAAATGCGATCCGAACGGATTCGGTTGTTCCGATAACTTGGCCAGGTCATTGCTTATCAAGTTGGTAAAACGCTTAAGGCAATTCCCGGAACTCCGACAAGAATACAATGCAACTATAAGGGAATATATCGACAAGGGCTATCTTAATTATATCGAAACCCCTTCACCAAGTTTGTGCTATTACATCCCGCATCATGCGATATACCGCCCGGATAAGGTTACATCGAAAACACGAATAGTCTTAAACGCTAGTTGCAAGACAAGTTCGGATGCATCTCTAAATGACTTACGGTATACTGGGCCTAATCTGTAAACTAACATTTTTGATTTGTTGTTAAATCTGAGACTATACGCTATAGCTATTTCTGCAGACATCGAAAAGATGTTCTTTCAGGTCAAGGTGCATCCAAACCACCATAGATATCAGAGAATCTTATTTAGGTTCAACCCTGAGGATTCTATCTCAACGTACGAGTTAAACTGCGTCGCGTTTGGCGTATGCAGTTCGCCTTATTTAGCCATGCGTGTCATCCGTCAGCTAGCGGCCGACGAACGTGCTCGGTGGCCCGACGTTGCGTGGGCCGCTGAAAGACATTTCTACATGGATGACTATCTTTCATCCATGCCATCCGTTTCAACAGGCGAGAAACTCTACAAAGAGCTCGTCGAGCTGTTCCGAGTCGGTGGTTTCAAATTGGTCAAATGGATCTCTAATAGCGAAGAGCTAATGTCGCGCATTCCTTCGGATCACCGGGTTTCGGATGCTATTCGCTTTGATTCCGACACTTACACTAAAATTATTGGTCTTCGGTGGAATCCGAAGGAGGATGCCCTAATTTTTAAAATCACTACGGCTGACGGTAAATGTTCGAAACGCACGATCTTATCGGTAGTTGCCCGATTTTTTGACCCGCTATCTTTACTCGAACCCGTCACCGCTTTTCTGAAGATCCTCATTCAAGAATGCTGGAAACAGAACTTGAATTGGGATGATAATGTCCCCGATTATTTTGAACATCAGTTTAACCATTTTCAACGCGAAGTGCGGTTATTGGAAAATATTAAAATTCCGCGTCATATTGGAATTTTAGAATTTACTCGCGATATCTCGCTGGTCGGTTTTGCTGACGCCAGCGAAACGTGTTATGGCGCTGCCCTTTATTTGCGTACTAGTCCAACTGAATATGATCCAGGGCAAGCAATGCTTCTCTTCTCTATATCTAGAGTCGCTCCCATGAAACATATCACTCTCGCGAGACTTGAGCTTTGTGCAGCGCTGTTTTTGTCCAATCTAATCGTCGCGGTTAGAGATTCCATTCAGGAACGTGTTCATATAAGTAAAATTATTGCATTCTCTGACTCTACTGTAACTCTTACATGGATAAACGCACCACCTTTCAGATTTCAAACTTTTGTCGCGAATCGTATTTCAAAAATCAATGAAAATTTAACCACGGAACACTGGTTTCATGTACCTGGCAAGGAAAATACCGCAGATATCGTTTCTAGGCCAGTGACGCCGGCAAAACTCGTAGGGAACAAGCTCTGGTTCCACGGACCCTCCTGGATTAAACTTGCAAGAAGTCAGTAGCCGATAAAACCGTTCCATACTCCAAAGGACGCCGGTGAAATTCCCGAAGCAAAAATAGTCACGATGTCAGTTCAAACACCGCTGTCGAACGATGCTGAGCACACGTTTTATGGGTTAGCTGTACGTATGTCTAAACGGAATAAGTTTATACGTGCTGTTGTTAATGTCTTGCGTTTCGCAAGAATTTTAAAGTCGCTAAATTTTGACCGCGTGTGCTCGATTATAATTTTGTTGCTAAATGAACATACCATTTAACTTTGAACGACGGTTCGTTACTTGTGTCGTGTGTCACGTGTTTGATTTCGATGAATGTTGAATTGGTTGACTTTAAAGATAATTATATGTACAATAAAGTTGATAGACTGAAAAAGTCTTCCACGACTAACGACGACTCCCACGGTTATATCAGTTCACACATTATACACACCACTCCACACTACATGCACATACTTAACGCCTGAAAGCGCTTTGGGGTCGGTTCTCGATCCGGAACCAGGTAAGTTCGTATTAATTACCTAGCCTTACATCTATTGTGTAGGACATTCATCTATAGGCATTTCGAGCCCCACCCTTAGTTGTCCGTCAAATCTACCGCTGATGGGCCCTGGGATATTTTACCTTTGTAGGGGCAGCTAGGGGCGTGTACATTGTTGGTAGCAGAGTGTGGTTGATTGATTTCCAATCACGCCTGGCCGTACTATTTATAAAAATAGTAGGTAATAAATACGTACGTACGTAATATAAATATTTTTTGTTTGTTGGCGGGTAGAATGAAGAACCACGCCCGTAGTTTAATAGGGCTAGGTACGCGTCAGGTATTTTGGGTAGATAATTATTGTAATCACATAATCGTATAATTATAGCAGATTCCTTGCCGAAGGGTCGTTCGCTTCAGCGAGGCATCTTTGCTGACCGACTGTAGTGTGTACTTGTATTTGTAGTGTAATTTGTATTTAATTTAATAAATAGTAATTTGTATTTGTAGTAATTTGTATTCAACTTGATGTGATAGTAATTGTATTTGTTATTTGTTAGTTTGATTTGCATTTGTGCCGCGTATTAATTTGTATTTAGTAATGATGCCATCGCACAAACTATCGATGTGTCGCCTTAAGGCGGAACTGCGCTGGGCCGCTAGCGCCCATGCTTTGTTAGGTCGACCTGATAGGGTCTATAGTTTGGAGAAGCGGCTCGAGCAGTTCGCGGCCCGGGGGGCCGTAGTGGAGGAGGCTTACGCTGAGCTCGAGGCCTCGGATGTAGAAAAGGGGGTCCTGGACTCCTGCCTCGCGGACTACGAGCAGTTCTTTTCGTTCACGGAAGACTTGATCGAGGCTCCTCTTCAGCATACCTGGCCCCAGCCAGGTATGCTGAGGAGGCGCGTGAAGCTCGGATGAGTGGCCTGCCCGAGTCCCCTCAGAAGCAGCATACTCAGCCGGAGCTGTTGGGATGTCTCCCAACTCTGGACCTGCCATGGTTCTCCGGGGTCCTTTCCGAATGGCTGACCTTCGTTGGTCTTTTTGACAGCCTAGTGGACGCCCGAAGGGACTTGACCCCGAGCCAGAAGATGGCGTACCTCCTGGTCTCACTGGAGGGGGAGGCCCTGGGCGTCGTCAGCCACTTGAGATTGTCGGACGACGCCTACCAGACTGCTCGGGACCTCCTCGCCGTAAGATACGCCAACGTCCGGCGAATTGTGGACGAAAATGATAGGCAGCTTCTATGCCTCCCGCTGCTTAGTGACCGGGCCAGACTACGTCCGGACCTCGTGAATCTAGTTTAGGTGGCCTGTAATGCGTTGAGTCGGCTGGATTTACCGGTGGACGAATGGTCCTTTTTGTTGCTCCCCATCATGTGTCCCTTCTGCCTCTCGACCTTCGGATACATTTTGAGGAGAGGTACGGCGGGGACGGCGCCTCCTATATTCCGCCGTTCAATGATATGCTGCAGTTCTTGGAGGAGCAGTTGGGAACGCGGCGGACACCGTCAACAACTTACGAGTCGTGCCCAGTGAGAGGTGGAATCCGCCGGGCAAGTCGTCGTCAATTCCTTCAACCCGATCGGAGCTCCTGCGGGAGTGCGTCGCTCCCTACCATCTTACAGTGGCCTAGCGGCCCGGGAGGCGTCTCCCTTCTCCTATTGTCGAGCATCTGATCACCGGGTGACGTCGTGCCCGAAGTTATTAGGTAAGCCGCTTCCAGCGAGGCGAACTATCGCCAAGGAGCGCCGCTGGTGCTACTTGTGTTTGGAAAGGCACCTCCAGCGAGACTGCCCGCACCAGCGGCCCTGTCAGCACTGCCAGGGCAATCGCCATGCAGTCTTATGCCTGGGTGCAAATGGTGTCTCCTCTCGGGGCTCTGCCGGGCCCTCGACCCCCACGGGCGGGGGCGCTCAGCCTCGCCTTCTGTCGAGCGACGCTCGGCGCTCGCCTGCCAGCCACAGAGCCCCTAGGTTTGAAAGGGGTCCCTCCCCCGACCAGTCGGGGGGTCGTTCCCCCAGTGGCAAGGATGTCGTCGCCCCCCCTCAGCGTGTGGAGAGGAACTTCACGGCCACTCAGCAGTCAGCTGGACCCTTCTCACCCCCGTTAGCTGACTGGCCGCGACTGGGGTATCACCTACCCCCCTTTGATGGAGGCAGCCCTAGCTAGCTGCCGCCCTAGCTCCCACCACGGCCGCCTCCACTGAGCCTTTGAGCCGTCAACAGTCCACTTCTCAAACTGTTCTATTGCCGCGGCCTCAGTGAAGGCGTACAACCCGAGTGGCGACTGTTTAACGGTCCGCGCTCTATTCGATTCGGGTTCACAACGCTGTGTGGCTTCCACTTGTTTGGTGGGAAGACTAGGGCTGCCCTGGAGCATTGAATTACGCTGTCAGGGAGTATTGGATTTGGCTTTGGTCGAGCACTTATTTAAAAATGCTTTAAATGAAAAATAAAAATACTTTGGTTTTTCCGCGATATGTTTCGTAGTTGTAGCGGTTGTAAGTAAAAAAGTGAATTTAATATAGTCCTTGAATACGAGTACATATGTTTTTGTAAAGATATTTAATCATTATGTTTGCTTTATTGAAAGGAAAATTGAAATTGAGTAACACTATTTGTGCCGAAGGAAATAAAAATCAATCCTCCTTTGTTTTCATATCTTTGTTGGCATTGTCGAAGATATTTATTATGAAAAAAAAAATTTTTTTGCTATCTCTTATGTTTGTCGTTTTGGTTAGCTTTTCTGTTTGACCTTCGCGCATCAAGAAATAAATTTGTTACAATTTATTTTCAAGTTTTACATAGTAGTTTGAGATGACGCTTTTAAAACTTGGTTGAATTATAAGCATAGGACTATGTTTAGGCCAAATAATTAATATTGTAACAACTTGGATTCAAGACGCGTGTCTCAGCATTTTCGCCCGATCGAATTTAGAGGTCACCTCTGGCAGAAGTTAGTTAAATGTACAATGAAGCTAAGAGACTGAGTTAGTGACAGTGAAGAAAGAAGTGGTCCGGCGATGGAGCAGTCTGGAGCGATGCAGCATTATGGAGTAGCCTGGAACTCGGCCGCTGCTGGTCGCCTATGTTTGCCCAGGCCTCACACATTCATACCTCACTGTACACTGTTCTCACTGTTCACTGTTCACACTGGGCCGCTGCGTGTCGCGTCGCTGTTTGCAGACTTGATCCGGTCGGATTGCGGAACGAATCATAGGGACACAGATAGGAGTTTGAAAGAGATCGTCGGACTTCTGTCCAGTACAGGACTTGTTAAGTTGCTGCGATGCCCAAGAGGGGCATCAAGTGGAGGTTAACCCTCCGGCTTGCCTACATTGGGGCTGTCTTTTGAGGCGGTGGCTAGTGTTGCAAGATCTGATGAGGTGCCTACGGTGGCCTAGGTTTGGTTGTAGATTTGGTCTTGCAACGTGCCGTCGCGACCCTGTCCCGCTTGTCGGTATGCTCTCGGACATAAGTTCTTATGTCCGGGACGGGGGTTTGTTTAGGCCAAATAATTAATATTGTAACAACTTGGATTCAAGACGCGTGTCTCGGTGTTTTCGCTAAGAAGTCACCTCTGGCCCACTCTCTCGGGCGATTCTCTCGGCCGAGCGGTCAGTCGCTCGACGCGTGGGCAGGAGAGTGCCCCGCCAGCCACGATGCGGGGAGCCCGTCAGACCCTCTTACCTAAATTCACGGGTGCCTCGTGAATCTAGATAGCTAGATGAAGTGCGTGCTTCTTCGTCACGTAGATATGTGAATTGTGCAATATTTAACTCGTGCGAGAGTGCGGAATAGTGTACGCGCGTCGAGGAGATATACAGTCTAGGATTCGAGCCACGCATTCCTTGTTTGAGAGCTTCTCCCGGTTAATTGGCAGGATATCGTTATAATTGTGTCGTCCCGTTAGTGCCTTTTTCTGTTTTGGTTGCCTAGTTAAATTAATTTGCGTGTCAACGAGGCGTATTTTGAATCTTGTGCGACGTGTTATTATGGTGTCGAATTTATAATTTGTCATAAGTGAATCCGGAACATTGAATGTCGAATTTTGTGCTACTGTCCTTGCCGTGTCGGGTATCACGTGTTCGATTCTGCGATGAGTGTGGAATTAGGCGAATTGAAGTTAGTTAAATGTACAATGAAGCTAAGAGACGAGAGAGAGAGTTAGTGACAGTGAAGAAAGTAGTGGTCCGGCGATGGAGCAGTCTGGAGCGATGCAGCATTATGGAGCAGCCTGGAACTCGGCCGCTGCTGGTCGCCTATGTTTGCCCATGCCTCACACATTCACACCTCACTGTACACTGTTCATCAAACACCATTACACACATTCACGGCCTGCTCAAGCCTTGGAGCGAAGTTAGCTCCGGATACAGGTAAGTACTTTTGGTTTCTAGCTTTCTCCCATATAGTTTATTGTAATTAGAGATTTCCACGTGGCCACTTTGGAGGCCCGACCTGCGTCTGCTCGTTGGATTCCCGCTCAATAGGCTCCGGGTTATTCGACCTTTGTAGGAGCAGCCGTAGGCCGTAACAGACTACTTTCTATTACTACTTTTTTGCTGGTTCTTCCCAGGACAGAGGTTTTTTTTCGAACCAGTTATAATTATACAAAAGAGTGACTTTCAATAAGTATTATTTATAATCTATATTGAACAAAAAAGTTTCTGTTTCTGTTTCTGTTACTACATATCTAAAAGGCTAGCTAGTTGTTATATTATTAGATTGAAATCAGTAAATGGTTATATGGTAGATGGCTTAATTATGTCTACTTGCGTGAATAATTATACTAAGGCCTATTTGTGCGTTTTCGTGTGCCTCTCCACAGAAGCCGTTCATTTGGAACATGTGGGTGCCCTCAGCACTGAAGCCTTGGTGGCCACGCTGGGCCGCTTCGTATCGCTTCGCGGTTTGCGGACCTGATCCGATCTGATTACGGAACGAATCATAGGAGCACAGATAGGTGTTTGAAAGAGGTCGTCGGCCTTCTGTCCAGTAACAGGACTTATTAAGATGCTGCGATGTCCAGGAAGGGCATCCAGTGGAGGTTCGACCCTCCAACTTGCCCACATTGGGACGGTATTCTGAGGCGATAGTTAAGGTTGCAAGATCTGATGGGGTGCCCAGTGTGGCCGAGGTTTGGTTGGAGATCCGGTCTTGCAGCGTGCCGTCGCGACCCTGTCCCGCTTGGCGGTTTTGCTCGCGGACATAAGTCCTTATGTCCGGGACGGGGGTTTGTTCGCGCCAAACGCTAATTTCAAGAATCAACGCCAGATGGCGCTCAGCGCGGTGATTTCCTACCAGTTTTGACGTTCGCGCGAGCAGAGTTGTTTTGGGTGTGGCGCGTCGGAAGTTGACAAATTGCAGCGCTGTCACTAGCACGGGTGGTCGCGTCCCGTATAACCTATATATAGTGTCGGTTTTTGTTAACAAGTTTTATGCACCGACGAGGTGTTTGTTGAATTTAGAAAAATAGATTGACATCGCGGATCAGTTAATTGTATTGGAAGTTAACATTGATTGCGATCAACGTCCAAATTTCAGTGTTTTTTGTGACCGTAAGTGGGTTGGGAACGGATGGTACATTTTGTACGCGTCTTCTAATTTACTATTGAATATTTGGTTTTCGTGTATACCGCCTCGAATTTGGTTTGTCTAATTTGTACTTTTCGTGACAAGAGGCTTGTATTGAATTTGAGTGATTAAAGTAACCTTTTTGCAAGTAATTTACGTCAATTTGTATGGTAATTGCATATATAAGTGCATTTGACAATATTAATTTGCTCGTATGGCATTTGATATAGTTCGGAGACATTTTCCGTTGTTGGTTAAAACGCTGAACTTTGTCACTCGAGAGTAGACCGCGTGTGCTCGATTATAATTTTATTGCTAAATGAACATACGTGTGACGCCTTATAATTATTATTAATAAATAATAACTAAATTTATTATAAAGACATTAAAAATGTCATATAAATTATATTTTAAACAATTAAAATGCAATAATAAGCATAAAGTTCAAATACATTCATTTGGAATATTGAATATTATAGTATTAGTAAACGCATAAATTGTCTCCAAAAATTTCTAAATTTATTAAAATTCTGCTTAAAATATTCAAAATGTATCAAATCATATAAATACAATATTATAATATAATAATAAATTTCTGAATTGATGAAGGTGTTCTTGTAATGTTCCCTTATATAAGGACAATGCCGGAGACACATACCCAAGATTGTACATATATATGGGGTTGTCGCCTGATCGACTGCTAGTACTAAGGTTGCACGATGACTAGTCCTATATTAGGGACTTATCATAGTAAGGTCTAACGAACCAAAGCATTAATATAAAAGGTCTCTATAATGCATAAGCATTATGATAGCAGAGTTATGACTTGAAGTCCCATATGAATAAGACATACAATAGTATGGTCTATGAAATAAAGCAAATATGTGGAAGGTCTCAAATATGTAAAAGCATTATATTGAAAGAAATGGGACTTGAAAAGGATTATTATAGTGGAGTGTAGGTTGCATCGTAGCCTCCGAGACCGAAACTTGGACTCACTAACCGAAGTGTCCTTGACATATCATCTTAGTGTCGGTGGTAAGCGGGTTTGTTGTAGCAATACGACTTGCCCGTGGACATCGCACACCCCTACCGTTTGTGGGCGGCGTCTTAGCGCATAGCGTTATGATACGTCGGCTATCTTTTGGATTAGGCTGAGTATGTTTAGCAGTACTTTTAAATGCAACAAGCATACTCAACTTCATGTCTTAGTGCAATAGCGCTATGATACGTGAAGTTTCGGCTACTGATGTCTTAGTACCGTGCTACTATGATACGTTGGTGGTATTTTCTAGTTAAAAACATTATCAATTTTGTTACCAAAGTCGATAGGGATCATGTGGGTGTAATGTGAGGGGACGTCATCCGTATGATAGTTGCATTGATGCTCACTGCTACTTGCAGTATTGCGTCTTGTGATGGATCTGCGGGTGTGCTGCACCTGATTCGACGCATCTTGTGGTTCTGGACGATGGAGGTATGTGGGTGGTGATGTCTGCTAGGACTGTATGGGGGACCTTGGGATGGTGTAAGCCCGACGATAGTCATATGACTCGCAATCGCAGAGTCGCAATGCTGCAGAATGCATCTGATGCTTGTTGCATTCTGCAGCATTGCGACTCTGCGATGGTTGTTTGGCGGGTCGCTATTCTCAATGGCGCTCTCTGCGTCTTGGTTTGACTCACAACCTAAGTAGCTTTGCCCAAGTCGGGTCCCTTCATGACGGGGCTGCAGACTGTCTGCCCTCCATGATGTTTTATATAACAACATAATATTATATCTCTATAAAGTTCCCACCTTTGAAAGACTGAAGGCAACTTGTTGGTGTGTGAGACAAACATGATCGAAAAATGCATATACTCAACGTCAGTGACACAAACCCTTTCCGATGGCGAATAATTACTAATATCTTATGACAGCCTATTGGCTATATCTGCCATTGTATTGGTTGGTGGAGCATCTATGTCGACCTCTTGCGGGTGGTAGCTGGAGAAAGAATCTGAGGACGAACGTGGAACCCATTCCTTTAAGGTGATTGGTAGACTCATGACACGCTCTGCGGCCAATTGGCCGTACTGACCAAGCAATTGGTGGTGATGCCTTACACTTACATCACGTCTGCAGGACCGGCGGTCTGGCAGGTGGTGGCGCTCACGGAGGGCTTTTTATGGCCAGTGTACCTATTGTTGCCTAACCCGTGTGACGTACATTCACTGTGGCTAGATTTGATCGTATTCTGTTTGGCGTTTACACACATTGACATGCGCGACTTCGGTCGATGTTTGTGCTTACGCACTATCAAAGGGCCAAGTCCTCTTTTACTGGTTCGCCAGTTATTTTGCTGTGGACTACGGCCCAGTTCCCAACTCAGCGTACTTTTTGGGGGGCTGCCTGTTCAAGACGCCTTTGCTGACTTTGATCAGGTGTTTCAGTAGCTCTTACAGTAGCTTGACGTTCTGCCTGTTCAAGACGCCTTTGCTGACTTTGAGCAGGTGTTTCAGTTGCTCTTAAAGTATCTTGACGCTCTGCCTGTTCAAGACGCCTTCGCTGACTTTTAAAAGGTATTTCAGAAGCTCTTAAAGCAGCTTGACGCTCTGCCTGTTCAAGACACCTTTCCTGACTTTGAGATGGTGTTTCGGAAGCTCTTAAAGCAGCCTGACGCTTTGTCTTTTCAAGACGCCTTTGCTGACGTTAAGAAGGTGTCTCAGATGCTCTAAAAGCAGCCTGACGCTCTGCCTGTTCTTGCCTTCTCAGTTCAGCATCTTCTAAAGATTCTAGCGATCGAGCTAATCTTTTCGCTTGTCTTTGAGAAGATACTCTTGAAAGGCTGGACTTACGTTTGCAAGGCATTATGAAGTAACAAAAATCCTTTTTAAAAAAAAAAGTTAAAATACCTAAAAGGAATAAATATTCCTTTAAAATATTTTTTTTAAATCAAAACAACAAAACCAATTCAAGACACAACACGAATCCGAAAACGATAGCCAAAAAAAATTGAATCAACTTAAACCAAATCACAAAACAAATCGCAGAAAACAGAAATCGAAAGCAGTAGTCAATGTAAATATAACCAACGAAAAAAGAAGTAAGTGTATAGGTATTGTATACACTATTTATTCTATTAATATTCCTTTGAAATATTGTTAAACAACCTAAAACAAGGAAAACCAATTCACGATTCTAAATAAACAAAATCCAAAATCAAAGCCAGAGTCTAAATCTGTATAAAGGAATACCAACCAAATCAACAAAACCGATCCAAGAAAATACACAAATCCGAAAATGAAAGCCAATGTAAATCCATTCAACCTTAACCAAATCACAAAGCAAATAACAAACAACCGAAATCGAAAGCAGGTAGTCGGATAAGCTACAAAATAGAAACAATTTAAGCGTATATTTACCGTATGCACTATAAGTTCACGCGCGGATCAACGGCGGGAGTTAAGTACATCTCAGGAAACATTTCGTTACCGCATAATAAATAGAATATTTCCCACGGGATGGGAATGATATATTTTTCCGCTGAAAAAAGTAAAATAAAAAAAGCTTATGTCACTCTACAGCCACCGAACTATCCCCATACCAAAATTCATGCCATGCCGACGCTCTGTTGCGACGTGAAAGAAGGACAAACTTTTGCAACATATTCTATTTTCCCACGGGAATGAGATGTTTTTCCGCGGAAAAAACATGGTGACGCTCTGTTGCGCCGTGAAAGAAGGACAAACAAACAAACAAGCAAACAAACACACTTTCGCATTTATAATATTATTATAGTATAGTATGGAAGTAAAGATTAGTATGGATTCTTTTTCATCTCATTCCTAATATAAACCCTATACCTATACCTAATATATACCTAACCCTATACCTAACCCTATATATAAACGCAATCAAATGGATTATTATTATTATATATGATAAGCAGGTGATGGACTTTTAAGTGGTTTGAAAAGAAACTGCTTTGATTCAAACATCGCTTGGAACGTGTATAGGTCCATAACGTTCCGTCATTTGTAAAGTAGACGTTATAGAACATGGGTTATTTTAACTCTCTGTGATTGATTCTGAAGGATAGTTTATTTTAAATTATTTTTTAAATTTCTTTTTTTTTATTAGTTTATGTTATCGTATTATTATAGCAAATATAATGTTGCTTTTTAATGTGCTTTTAACTTCGTGTTATATACATGCAAGTCTTGGGAGTTACTTTGATAGATTGAATGGAACAGAGCTGGTGTTTACTTTTCTGGTAAGGATTTGTGATTTTCCTCTATTGACTTAGGAACGATTAAACTTATTTATTTATTTATTTGCTTTTTAGTACGTATGTTACATAAGATATTGTTAAATACTATGTGTACATACTAAGTCCCTAATTGAGACATGCAAATTTATTTATTTTTAGAATTTATATAATTATACAAAATTAACACATCAAAATCAATCATTATTAAGTGGCGAAGCTTGCGAAGTCACTTATTGATTTCACGATGTCTGTCCGTCTGTCCGTCTGTCCGTCCGTTTGTCCGTCTGTCCCACGATTATCTCGAGAACGGTTTCGAATTTTCAAATTCTGTTTTCGGCAATCGATTACTGAAAACCCAGGCATCTGAACCTCCTATTTTGAAACTGATTGCTTAACGGCAACCGTTAGAAACCGCTACAAAGCTGATTGCTTCGCCACTTTGCTATGCTGTTAGCTTGCTAGGTTTATTAAATAGTTAAATTAGCGACAACACACATTCCACCCAATTAACCTAAATATATCAAAAGTAAAATTACAAAAAAATATAATTAACAAATAAATAAAAATAAATTAAACAATATTATATACCACGTCAGTTAATAACAAAAAATGTCAATTATGAGCTACAGTCCTATAAAAAGTTGTCATGAGTAATTTAAAAACTCATTTACTGAGTAAAATGTATTTTGAAGAAGTCACTGGTATAATTTTTTTTAAATGTTTGCATAGGAAAATCTTTAATTATGTTTGGTATTTTATCATATATTGTTTTACCTATCCAGTAACAACTTAACCTTAGTTTACGTTAAAAGTTTTTTTCATTTAAATAAAACAAATTTTACGGATTTTATCGCGTATATTAACTTATTTTATATTCCCGACGTTTCGAGCACTTTACAGCACCCATGATCACAGGGGGGACTGAGGTGTATGACGTCCCAATGTCATAAAGTCTTGCAGTTATATGCTTGGGGTGGGATTTAATTATATTAATTATGGGATCCCAAGCAGATGGTAGCACCCTGCCATCTTCTCTATTGAAATTAGGATGTTTTTTGATTTCAATAGCCTCGCGAATTATCCTTGGAAGGAATCGGTGTTCTTTAGCGAGGATTTGTGGTCTATCAAATCTAATGTAGTGACGGGGGTGATACAGTACGTGTTCACACACTGCAGACTTCCCGGAGCATCGATACTTCACATCACCTATGTGTTCTTTAACGCGGGTTTTTATGGATTATTATTTATGTATTTGTTTGTCCTATATAAGAGAGACCAAATTCACAATCAAGCTTGTACACTCCTGCATCTTGCAGAGGAATATTACACTTGACTGATGGTAAAAACTGACTAATCTTCTTCGGCGGCTTGAAGTATGTTTTAATGGAACCACGCTTCAAGATGTAGCCAATCTTGTCAGTGACACCTCTGACATATGCTCAGCGGCCAGGTATTTACTGTCACAGTTCCCTCTTGCTCTCTGAAACAAAGATTTACCCACGGTAGCTATCTGTGAAGGATGGTGGTGAGAATCACCGTTTTAATATCTATTTGTATGGGTCTTTTTTCTATACACAGTGTGGCTCAAAGTTTTATCAGGATTCCGAACTACTAATACATCTGGAAAAGCTAAAGAATTGTTTGCGTCTAACTCCATTGTGATCTGAATAAATTCAATTACAATAAATTCAGTGAGGTTAAAGTTGCAGCCTATATACACCCACTCCTTTGCACATGTCTGCTCTAAATTCTGAGAGAGTTTTAGGCTAAGGTAGTGTAGACACACACACATGTCTCCGAAATTAGAAATTTTCTTTCTCGGAAGAAACTTCTCTCGGAGAAGAAGTTACTCAGAAGTGACGGAAAACATCGTGAGGATACCTGCATGTTTTCTTCCTCGCTGAGCTCGTGGGAAATAAACTCTTAAAACAACAACTAACAATTTCAATTGTGCCGGCGGGGACCGAAACCGAGTTGCTCGTGTAGCTAATATTTCCGGCAAATTATTAGCTCCTGAGCTAGCACCGCACTTAGATTTACATTAACTATTATTACATTAAGTACATACGCCGAAATATTTTTAGTTTTGATGACTCAAATAGCTATGAATAATAGAGGTTTACCTCTGCGTTTCGCTTGGTGAGTGCAGGTGGCCGGAGGCCCTTTTTACTGGAAATGAGGTATTCTATCTTAGTCCTCACGGATGACAACGCATCTGCATTTTGATTTGTAATAGAAGATAGATGTAAATGTCTATGGGCCGCAACAACCACTTACCATCAGCTGGACTGTGTGCTCGTTTGTCACCCTTATTCTATAAAAAAAACTCTTTTTCCTTTTTATCGACCTGTAAAAATCCACTGTGGTACCTCTCTCGTTGTATTAAGAAATAACCTAACTCACAACATTAAAAAAAGCATAATTAGTTATTATATCTGTTATAGATGCTATGATAGTAGTATAGACAGAAACATGTTGATTTCATTTGTATGTAACTTAAAGCGATTTCTCTCTTTCTCTCTCTCTCTGTCTCTCTTTCTCACTCACTCCCATTTTATAGGATATGGTGAAAAACGAGCACACAGTCCACCTGATGGAATGTGGTTGCTGTGGCCCATAGACATCAACATCTATCCTCGTTTGCGAATCAAAATACAGATGCGTTTTCACCCCTGAGGACTAAGATGGAATGCCTCTTTTCCAGTAAAAAGGGTCTCCAGTTCTCTACACTCACCTTACGAAACACAGCAGTGTTAAGCTGCTGTTTTATACTGGTATTCTGTGAGAGCGTGGTCCTACCCTAGTCCAGCCGACCCATTCGTGCTACAACTATACTATTAATATAGTTGCAGCATGGCTCTACCAAGTATAAAAATAATATGCCGTTGGTGTTCCCAGTGAAATGAAGTAAATATATTATTTGGAACATCAACGGCATTGATACATTTCACTCACAACTATGGAGAGCAGTAAAACAAAGAAGATCCCTATGTCCGTTAGTGGTACATGGTATGGCGGTGACGTGGAATTTGGAGTGTTACTTAAATATTTCTCTGTTCCAGATACATCGACATAGTGATGTGATAAAGGACCATTACCTAAGCAAAAATCCTGAATTTCTGGAGAAAGTAGTACAAAAAATCGGATACGGCTACCTGACTAACGTAAGATATTAAAAAATACTAAAGGAATACTAGCTACACTACTAAAATTACTACTATTCCCGTTGTATTAAATTAACCTGTAGTGCCAACCATTTAACTCGAAGAACTAACAACCATTAGGGAAGAAAGGTTCTCGAGTGGCAGCCTCGTACCTCGTCGCAGCTGTTTACGTGGGTCAGACTATTCCCAACTAAAAAACTTGTTATAAAGAGTATTTAGCCGCGTACAGGAATTACAATCCTGATAAATTCCACTTTGCTAAACATCTTTTGGATACTGGACACAACCTAGCCAACGACCGCTCCTTTAAAGTTTTAGATACGTGTAATAAAGGGCTGCGATAATGTGTGCTGGAACGGTTAGAGATTTTAAAAATTAATAATAGTAACGTTGCACTGCTGAATGAAAAAACAAATGTTTCTAGCTCACCTCTCTTAAATATCTTTGAGCCTGCTCTTTAATAACAGACAGCCCCGCAATTTCGTCGTTTGTCACCCTCACAGTAATCGGCAATTGGTTGCGTGATTGGAGGGTGAGCGGGCGTTACGTGGCGGTTTGTTTTTAATTTTAAAAGCGGCTGCGTACTTCAGGCGGTTAGTCGCATGTTTTATCGCAAGAAGCAGTCGTTCGCTACCTAACTGTGGAGCGGTTGCATCAGCAGGCTGTATAAATAGCAGTTGTTTTGAAACTGCGCCCCCTTTTCCCTAACCTGCGCTCCCTTTTCCCTAAAGGGGGTCGCTTCCGGTTCGGCAGAAAAGCCACAGGGCAAAATGCAGTCCCACATGTGGTGTTTAGTGGGTAGGCACTTCTTACTGAGCCCCACATAACTGCTAGGAGCATTCACCACCTCCCTCCCTCCCTTCCGATGGGTAGCCTTGTTATTGGCGCAGAGGCGAAACACGTGTTGTATTGTCGTCAGTGGTGTGTCTTTCCTAGTGTAGTGGTGGTGGGAGTAGTGGTGCTGGGATTAGTGGTGATAGGGATAGTGCATGCAATTGAGGAAGGGTGCTTTTTTAGGTAATTATTTCACCAACTTTAAATTCTACGGATTTTATCACGGTAACGGGTGGGGAGGGTTGGTCCAACATACGTAGAACGTGTATACACTTACGTATATATACTTAACTGTACATACTACTGCAGGTACATAATACTGCAGTCTGTGAAAATGTTCAAAATCGTCCTTACCATTACATAAGATTTGTTGAACACTAATCCTCGCAAAAGAACATCGATTCCTACCAAGGATGAATCAAGAGGCGTGAATAGAGAAGATGGATTAGTGCTACCGTAGGAAAGTCACTCATGTGTTGTCGTGATATTTGACTGTAATTATTCGGAGTTTTAAATAATCGACGTATTCTAAAAGTAGAACATTCCTACTCGCTGCATATGGAATCGCTGACATGGAACTCTTTGCGACTGCCTGTTTGCTCCAGGCGGGAGCTGAGTCTATCGTTGTATATTCAGTAGCACGTGACAGTTTTATTATTATTATTTATTATTAATATATTAACAGGCAGGCAGTTGAGACAACTAATAATGCCTGTATCCTGTTTTTGTCCACTAGTTACTTTTTTTGCAGTTCCGAAAGTGATTATCTAATCTATTTTTGAATTGGTTCACGTTTTGAGCTGAGACTACGTTCTCTGGAAGCTTATTCCACTCGGTGACTACACGGTTACAAATGAAGTGCTTGTGGGGGTTGCTGTTTGAAAAGCTGGTACATAGCTTAATATGGTGGTCACTCAGGTGAGTGTTTTCATTACGAATAAACAATTTCTCAAACTTCTCAATGTCGTAATGCCCATTTAAGATCTTAAATGTCTCAATTAGATCTCCTCAGTTCCTGCGGCTTTTTAATGTTGTAAGTTTTAAAAATTTCAAACCTTCTTCATAAGACTGCCGTTTTAATAGCCTAAATTCTCTAAAGTACCACACTTTAGTGAAGCTACGCTGTACTTTTTCCAAAGCTTCAATGTCCTTGATAAAGTATGGATTCCAGACTTGAAATGCGTATTCTAATATTGGTCTGATAAATGTTTTGTGGATCTTAAGCATCATTTCCGATGTTAGGACAGCAAAAGCTTTTCTCACGAGGTAGATTATTCCTTTAGCTTCCTTAACAATTGTTGATATATGCTCTTCCCACTTCAAGTCTTCTGCAATTTTGACTCCTAAATCTGTTTGTATTTTTACATCTGTAAGTGACGCGCCGCTCTATTTATTGGTAAGACGAGGCTTATGGTTTCCTATGTGTAATACTATACATTTTGAAGCATTGAGATTTATAAGCCATTCTTTGGACCAAATAGCTGTTTTATTTAGATTATTCTGAAGGCGGTTGTAGTCTTTTAGTGGGTTTGCAAATATTATAGTATCATCTGCAAATATGCTGACATTACACTGTAGGTAAAGGGGAAGGTCAAAAGTATAAATAATGTACAATACAGGGCCTAGAACGGAACCCTTTGGCACTCCACTATATATATCTATGTGATCAGACTTCGTTTCACCAATTCTTACTTGTAGAGTTCTCTTACGCAAAAAATACTCAATCCAAGCCAGTAGTATTCCACGTATTCCTACGCACTCCAGTTTCTGGAGGAGTCTTCTCGTAGGTACTTTATCAAAAACCTTTTCGTAGTCAAGATAAATTACGTCAATAGGCTCTCTCGCATTAAAGTGTTTGGTCCATTATGATAGGCATAATAATAAATTGGAAATCGTAATAAAGTACACTTTCAGGTCTATAAAGTCCAAGACGTATAAGTACATATATTTATATATAAATCCTGCGTGCTTTTAGCAAAATAAAATATTGTTATAAAAATCTGTGATTATAAAAATAATAATATCTTACCTTGTTCAAGTATGTATCAAATTTGGTTTTTGGAATATTGTGTATATATTTTTTTTACTTATTATAAGCCAGTGCTTTACCACAACCTTACCTGATGGTAGGTAAGTGGTGATTCAGACTTAGATGGTAAATAGCACTGTCTTATCGTAACAAAAGTCTTTTCACTCTTGCCTTGAAGACGCCCAGATTGTATTCGGACAGAAAGATAGACGCCGGCTAATTATTCCACTCCTTTGCTGTACGCATTACAAAAGACTAAGCAAACAGTTTGGTTCTAATGCGTTTAATATCGAAAACAAAGGGATGAAGACCCGCCGACCGTTTGGTTGTCCTATGGTGGAAAGAAGAGGGAGGAGTTGAAGCGTGTAATTCCTGCGCACACTCACCGAAATACATCCTATAGAATACCGAGAGACTTGCCAATCTGTGCCTGTACTCGAGGCTGACAAGATTAGTTTCAACCAAATCAAGGTCACCAATGAGCCCCTTAGCACGTCTCTCCACTGAGTCAAACGCTGCCAGGTAGCATTTTGCAGCACCAGCCCATATGTGACAGCAGTACTCCATGCAAGACTGGACTTGCACTTTGGTAAGAAGCTGCCCCGGCGTGAAATAACGCCGCATACTTGCAAGGACCCTTGTATGTCTACGGCGACCTTTTTCGCTGCAAACAAGCGATACAGTATCCACTCACGACTGCGGCCGAGGCCGGAATGACAGATGATGTGTTTAGTAAAATAAATTAATACAAATCTGATCAAAACACCGGAAATTACGCCATTTCTTAGCCGAAAATAATTTATTATAACTAAACAAAGTTAAACTGCTATTTACATTCTATGACTTCCTTCATTATGGATGAAGAGTTTTAAAAATAGATTGAGTTGAACAATTGATATTTTTTATGCCACCATGCGAACTAGATAAATTCACACCATAAGACACTAAAACCCCTTTTTTATGTAAAATAGCAATTAATCGATTTAAAAAAAATATTATGAGTTCAACAATTATTTATCTAAATAAGTTTTTTTTTCTTTTATTATTTATCTAAGTAAATTTATGTGCTCCTCCACGTGCTCGGTGGTCAAGGAAAACATCGTGATGAAATCTGCATGGTTGAGGAAGTAAAAGAATATACGAAGACATCTAAAGTCCGCTAGTACACACTGGGGCAGCGTGGCGGATATTTCCTTAATCTAAAACCCTCTAAAAATAAGGGGAGGCCTCTGCCCAGGAGTGGGATGTATACTCTAACTTTTTTTTAAATTGCCTTTTTTAGCTCGGAAAACAAAGAGCCTACGAACTAGGAAAATTCATACGAAGTAGATATAGCGATTACCTTTCACCCATATACAACCACTCAGAAATCTACATCCGGTCTACCGACTCCACACGCGCTAAAATGACGGTGCTAGTGGCAATGGCAGCTGTATATCGCCCTGTTGGACTTGGCTGGAGTGAAGATATCAACTGGGTTCCAGTACCGTACACCACTGTACCATTTCGTTATGACTTCGTAAGTTACGTATAGTAATTAACATGGTAGAGCTGTTGTTGTGGTGCTAAGTACTTGTAGTAAATTTCACAGTACGTGACTGCGTGAGCAACCCACGATCAGTTCCTGTCAACAACTATGAAATTATTTATTTAAATTTTACCACACAAAAAAGATCATATGAAGGAAATCATTCTGGGGAAACTTGCGTATCTGAGAAATAAAAATCCACGTTGACCCACTATCTCGTAAAATCCCGTGGGTGTTGCAAGAGGCGACAAAGGGTAACCAAAACAGGAGATGGGCAGCAGTATCTTCCTGATAATAACGCAATGCTCAAACTTATTAAAACTACGGCTGCTAACCCGCCTGCCAGCATGGAAAATTTGAAAAAATCCTCCCTAAGTGGCTACCTATGGGGGAGGCCTACATTCATCATTGGACTTTTAAAAGCTGTAATGATCGAATAGGTACCGATAATTACAGACTAGGGACTTTCATCAAAGTTCCCAGAGGTGACAACGTATCTCTAGCCTTCTTCGTTTGTAGTTACTTGCAGGCGTCCGGGGACAGATGGATGGGATCAGGTAGACTGCAAGTTCGTTTGCCACTTAAATTTCAATAAAAATAACTTAAAACAAAAGTAGTAAAAAAACGACATTGATGTTAATAAGAATTTCAATCAACACCTTGTGGAAGTATATAATAACTTGTTGATAACTAGTATGATATCATTCTAATCTTTGTAGTATATTACGATAATTCCATCTGACAGTAAAGATATGCTGAGGTCTAAAGGCACCCCACATCTATCCTCCATAAAAAATACAGATGCGTTATCCCCCTTGAGAACACAGATGAAATGCCTCGTTACCAGTAAAAAGAGGTCTCCTTTCTTGTCGCTTATTATTTAGAACACAGCAGTACTATTATTGTGTTATATGTTACTGGGTTATATTATTTTTTATATTTATGAGCACTATGCTGCAATTTTACGCTGGTACTCTGCGTGAGTGTGGTCTTCCCCTGTGAACCTTACTCATTTAATAATTATACTGTAGCCATGATACGCTGCATAGCTACTTGTATCGTACAGCCTATCGAAAATATACTGCTGAACATAGGCCTTCCCATAGATTGTTGATTTTTGCCTCAGTTGCCACGCTTGGCTGACGGGTTGGCAACCGAATTATTTTACTTTTTTGTTATTAGAAATACGTTGCTGCCCATCTCCTGGTTTGTTCCCTCGTCACCTCTTATGACACCCAAGGGACGATATGGGGTAGTGGATATTTCCACATCGCTACTGCACGGTCCCCGTGTAGTGACGGGTAAGAATACTCACTACCCCATACCTTCCCGTGGGTGTCGTAAAAGGCGACAAAGGGAAACTGAGGCAGAGGATAGGCAGCAGCATCGTTCTGATAACAGCAAAAACCAATAAAAAGCTGCGGTTGCCAACCCGCTCGCCAGGCGTGGCAACTATGGCAGTGTACCTCCCATGAAAGTAATGAAGAGACGGACCCAGTCCCCAGCGGCCCCGCTATTCCTGGCTCCGGTGGCGACCATGGTAACGGCGGGGCAGTGCGTGCTAAGAATCTCCAGTGGAGGTTCGGTTGCCACCTATGACGACTCGACCTGGCAACTTATAACGCACGCACCCTGAGAACTGATGAAAAGATCCTGGAGGTGGAAGAAGAGATAGACAAGCTGCGCTGGCATATTATAGGATTATCCGAGGTCCGAAGAGAGGGGGAGGACACGGTAATCCTCGAATCCGGCAATTTGCTCTATCACCGGCAGGGTGACCATCTGTCCCAAGGAGGTGTCGGATTTATCGTCCACAAGTCGCTCGTTAACAACGTTGTAAAGATTGAGAGTATGTTGACGAGGGTTGCGTACCTTATACTCAAAATCACCAATCGGTATTCGCTGAAGGTCTTACAGGTTAACGCACCAACCTTGACACATCCCGATAAGGAGGTGGAGGAAATGTATTAGGATATCTCTAGAGCCATGCATTCGTCTTAAACCCATTATACAGTGTTAATAGGAGACTTCAATGCAAAACTAGGCACAAGAGAGAACGGTGAGCTGAAAGTAGGGAAATTCGGAATAAGGCAACGGAACCCAAGAGGCCAGCAGCAGGCCGACTTCATGGTGAAAGAGGGACTCTTTATGATGAACTCTTTCTTCCGGAAGCGGCCCCACAGGAAGTGGACCTGGTCAAGTCCCGACGGTTCTCGCGGTTATCGTGAGGGTGAAAACTGATAGCGATCACCAAATGGTTATAGGCACACTGAACCTAAACCTAAAGTGTGAGAGGTCACGTCTAATGAAGTCAATGCTCCGTCCCCCTCGTGTTCTGTTCCAAAGTCCCGAAACCTCTCAGCTCGAGTAACAAAACCGTTTTCAGTGCCTAGAAGACTGAAATATAGTGGACTATATGAATGACAAGCTCGTGGAAACTGCCCATGCGGTCGGAGATAAGTTCTGCAAGACCCGCCGCAGAAGAACACAATAACTCTCTAATCACACTCTTAATCTCATGGCTGTTAGACGGGATATGAAGCTGCAGTCTTTAGTAGATTTTAACGCATACAGGCAACTGAACAGACAGATCTCCAAATGCATGCGGCGGGACTTAGGCAACTTTAATACTGCTCGTATTGAAGAAGCGAACGAGCGGAACCAGGGCTCCAAAGCCTTTGCCAGAGATCTGTCTGCCAGAAAGAGCCAACTGTCGAAGCTGAAGATCGAGTGTGGCAACGTCGTTTCGGGGACACTTGAGATTTTGAGTGAGATTGAGAGGTTCTATGGGCAGCTGTACACATCATCGTTGGAGCCACACGCAAGTATGAGTAACGATTCAAGAGCGAGTTTTATTCGACACTATTCCGATGATATCCCGGCCGTCAATCTGAGCGAGAGAAGAATGGCTCTCCAGCACCTTAAAACGGCTAGGTCCTAGGCGAGGATGGAATTACAGCGGAGATTCTGAAAGCGGGTGGAAATCCAAAACTTGAAGTCCTTCAAAAGCTCTTTTATTCCGTCTTCCATGGTGGCATTACACCGGAGCCGTGGAGCAGAAGTGCGGTGGTCTTATTCTTCAAGAAAGGTGGCTACGCTCTCTTGAAGAACTACAGACCAATTTCCCTTCTGAGTCGCGTCTAGGTGCTGTTTTATAGAGTCATTACAAATCGTCTCACGCGCACACTTGACAACTTTCAGCCTCCCGAACAAGCCGGTTTCCGAAAAGGCTTTATCCCCAAAGACCACATATATACCCTTCGGCAAAGTGTACAGAAATCTGAGGAGTACAATTTACTATTATGTCTGGCGTATGTGGACTATGAGAAAGCCTTTGATTCCGTCGAAATTTGGGCAGTGCTGCATTCCATTCAGCGGTGCCAAGTTGACTGTTGGTACATCGAAGTGCCGAAGTGCTTCTACAGTAGGGCTACGATGGCTATCCTAGTACAGAACCAGAGTACGAAACCTATCCAATTGCAGAAAGGTGTAAGACAGGGTGACGTTATATCCTCGACACTCTTCACCGCTGCATTGGAAGACGTTTTCAAGCTTCTGGACTGGAATGGATACAGTTTTAACATCAATGGCGAATACATCTCTCGCATTCGATTTGCCGACGATATCGTCCTTATGACAGAATCGCTGGAGGACCCAAACATTATGCTCAATGGACTCAATAGTGTTTCCCAACGGATAGGTCTTAAGATGAACATGGACAAAACAAAGATTATGTTTAATATCAATGTCACACCTACGCCGGTAGTTGTTGGGAGCACTAAGCTCGAAGTTGTTGACGAGTATGTTTACCTGGGACTAATAGACCGACTAGGTAAGTCCAACTTCGACCGAGAGGTCAATCGACGGATTCAACTCTGTTGGGCGGTGTTTGGGAAATTACGGCATATCTTCTCGTCAGGTATACCTCAAAACTTGAAATTGAAACTGTACAACCAGTGCATGTTGCCAGTGATGACCTATGGAACTGAGACGTGGTCCTTCCCTGCTGGCCGGATGAGGAAGCTCAAGGTCGCTCAGCGAGCTATGGAGAAGGCTATGCTCTATGGGCTATGAGGGAGAGTTTCTCTGCTTGATAAACTTATAAATGGGGATATCAGCAGTAGAACCAGAGTGAACGACATAGCGCAACGTATTAATAAGCTGAAGTGGCAATGGGCCGGCCATATCGCTTAAAGAACCGACAACCGATGGGGGAAAAAGGTTGTCGAGTGTTGGCCTCGTACCGGCGGACGAAGTGTAGGGCGTTCTCCCACTACATGGAGTGCCGACCTGGTAAGATATGCAGGAAGTCGATGGGTGCAGGTGGCGCAGGACCGTGCTTTGTGGCATTATTTGGGGGAGGCCTATGTTTAGCAGTGGACTTGTTAAGGGCTGTAATGATGATGATGATGACTACACCGTCAAGCTATACTATTTAATATGCTATGACAGGACTCTAATGTCCCGTAGTTAGTGTTCTTATTTATTTAATGATCTATTTTTATGTAAACATTTTTCAGCTCATGGGCATTAACTGCCCAACTTTTGACGAGTATTTTAATAATTATACAAATACCCTTGTTCCTGAAATGGCGAAATATAGTGATATGCTGGATCGACTTTCCTTAGCACTAAATTATGATGTCATAAAAAGTAATCCACTTAAAATATACTCCACATATGATTTCATCCTTAGTCAGGTAAGAATTCTGAGTAAATATCTGAACTCACTAATCCATTCTTCTCAAAAATCCATTCATCTCATATGTGGTGTCGATAAAAGTATAAATAACGTATATTTAGACATTTTTTTATAGAATAAGGGTGACAATAAAGCACACGGTTCACCTGATCTTATGTGGATGCTGTGACTCACAGACATCTCCATCTAACTTTGATTAAACATCAAAATGCAGACACTTTGTCATCCCTGAGAACTAAGTACGTTTGTAGTAAAAAGGGTCTCCGGTTCTCTACACTCACCATACAAAACATAGCAACACAAAGCAACTACTTTACGCTAGTATCTTTGAGAGCGTGGTCCTTCCTCGGTCAAGTATATTTATTATATATAGTTATATCCAGAAGTATCCATTTGTAAAAATCATAACGTATCTGCAGCGTGGCTCTACAACATACAAACGTACTTACCATCACACCTGAAGTTCCCGAGAGGTGGAAAAGATCAGTGAGCTTCAAGGACCACATTTAGGCAAAAATATATATTTTATACAAAACTAATTAACAGTACCAGGTGTACTGTAAATTTGTTTGTTATTGTTATTTTATATTATTGATAGTATGTGGCTTCTGCAGTCCATAAACACCTGCAACCAACTATAAACGGCAACAGATGCGTTTTCACCTGTCAGCACTTAGATGGAATGCCACAGCATATAATTAAACTGGCTCTCTATATCCATCAGTACGGCTAACAGTATCTGTTATTTAGTAAATACTTAAAATTTAATCAAGAAGAAAGCCGCGGCGGTGGTCGAAGTTCATAGTCTCTGCTTACCCCTCTGGGTGACAGGCGTGGTAGTTTATGTACATTACTTATTACAGATTTATTATTAATAACCAATAGCCAATTATTAATATTACCAATAATTTTTCAGAATAATATTGGCTTTCCTCCACCACCAACAGTTCAAAAAATGATGCCGGATATAAAGGAGGCGGCTGATAAAGCGTTTGATTTATTATTTGGAAACGAATCCATGCTGCCATTAAAAGCTGGTAAGTAAACGAAGTTTAAGACGACGATGATGCTACGTGGTACCCAGTGGTTGGAATACCTGACTGTAAAACATTTTTATTTTTGGATATAAAAAAAAAACTTTTCGTAAGTTCAATTATACGAGTACATGCCTTAAGCGAATGAAAAAGATAACGTATAACATGATTATACGTAAATTTTTAAAGTAATTTAATTATAATATATAATAATAATTATTACTATACAGTTCCAATTTTCCGATCATTTTAACTTCAATTTAAAAAAAATAGTTTGGAAAATCCACGACTCATAATGTTCAAGTGAACGTAAAAACAAAATTAAAAAATAAATAAAACTAGTAACTTAATTACGAGTATTATACTGACCTACTCCCCGCGGTTTTGTGCCAAGAACGCTGGCTGCGTTTCCGCGCTTAATGGCTACACTTAGCCTTAGAGCGAGAAAAGAAACAACCCTCTTACCACCAGCAGCAACAACCAGCCACAAATGGAGTTCTTTTAGGAACTTTACCGTACGTGGATCCCACGGACCGATTATCTCTACAGCAAAAGGCACAAATATGTAGTCACTTTCAGAGACTCATATTTGCGCTACTTACTTAGTTCAGCTGCCTCTGATGTCGCCCTGGCTCTAATGAGAGAGATGAGATGAGAGTACGCCAAAGTGTCTACTCAAGTAGCATCCCACACTAGGGTTTTACCTCTCACCCAAGGGATCAATGGCATACCGTCGGGTCTCTTGCCATTGTCTCTAAATATTCCACAAGGCTCTAAAACCGAGGGAACATTTATAGAGACAAGAACCCTTCGGATGATATTGTTTAAAGAACCGTGCCGTGAAAACTTACCGTTACTTTTCTTACATGAAAGTCCGTGGAGCCCAAATTTGTCGACGCTGTTACCACAGGTGCACTGATGGGGCTGACAAATCGCCGCTCCTAGTCGGAATCCTACGGCGATGCGCAAGCTTTCTCCATCAAGTAATGTGCCGAAATTACTTGATGGTAAAGCTTGTAACCAGTTCTGTACCAACGTAATATCCCGCTATTTTTGTTAGTTAACTCCCATTGAAACATTTTCTCCGGAACGGAACAGTTTCAGTAGCTTTCACTGAAGTAATAATAATAATAAAGATTTCTATTTGTCCCAATTCACACATGGTTGTTAAAAGTGTACAAAAAAGATTGATAGATTATCACAAACTTATTTTAGAAACATACTTAGGTAACATAAAAGTAATGAGACAAACTGGCCTGTGACTCAGCTATAGATTGATTTAAGATCACCGCTGGTGTTCTTCCACAGCCGACTTTTAAAAAATACAGTATCTTAACCTAATTTGGACATTGAGGTGAAACAATGTAAAGTAAATACTGAATTATGTGCTATGCAAATTGGCAAATTTATATATGATACTTAATACCTGCCTTCAATTTTTGCTGTTCAAGTAACCATACATTGCATTTCTTTCTAAATTATTTTGTATTTACGATCTCCTGTAAAAGAGGAGTTATGTGATTCCAAATTTTGGAGGCAGCATATTTGAAACATCATTTCGCTTTAACACGCTTATCATCATCATTATCATTACAGCCCTTCACAAGTCCACTGCTGAACATAGGCCTCCCCCAAAGAATGCCACAAAGCACGGTCCTGAGCCACCTGCATCCATCGACTTCCTGCATGTCTTACCAGGTCGTCACTCCATCTCGTGGGGGGACGCCCTACACTTCGCCTACCGGTACGAGGCTGCCACTCGAGAACCTTTCTTCCCCATCGGTTGTCGGTTCTTCGAGCTATATGGCCGGCCCACTGCCACTTCAGCTTACTAATCCGTTGGGCTATGTCGGTTACTCTGGTTCTACTGCGGATAACCTCATTCCTAAGTTTATCACGCAGAGAAACTCCGAGCATAGCCCTCTCCATAGCTCGCTGAGCGACCTTGAGCTTCCTCATACGGCCAGCAGTGAAGGACCAAGTCTCAGATCCGTAAGTCATCACTGGCAACACGCACTGGTTGTACAATTTCGTTTTAAGGTTTTGAGGTATGTCTGACGAGAAGATGTGTCGTAGCTTCCCGAACGCTGCCCAGCCGAGTTGAATCCGTCGATTGACCTCTCGGTCGAAGTTGGACTTACCTAGTCGGACTATTTGTCCCAGGTAAACATACTCGTCAACAACTTCGAGCTTAGTGCTCCCAACAACTACCGGCATAGGTGTGACATGGACATTAAACATAATCTTTGTTTTGTCCATGTTCATCTTAAGACCTATCCGTTGGGAGACACTATTGAGGTCATTGAGCATAGTGCTTAGGTCCTCCAGCGATTCTGCCATAAGGACTATATCGTCGGCAAATCGAAGGTGAGTGATGTATTCGCCATTGATGTTAATTCCGTATCCTTTCCAGTCCAGAAGCTTGAAAACGTCTTCCAATGCAGCGGTGAAGAGTTTCGGGGATATAACATCACCCTGTCTTACACCTCTCTGCAATTGGATAGGTTTCGTACTCTGGTTCTGTACTCGGATAGCCATCGTAGCTCTACTGTACAAACACTTCAGCACTTCGATATACCGACAGTCAACTTGGCATCGCTGAAGGGACTGCAGCACCGCCCAAATTTCGACGGAATCAAAGGCTTTCTCATAGTCCACATACGCCAGACACAGTGGTAAATTGTACTC
The DNA here is from genome assembly GCA_033319125.1 of Parnassius glacialis. Taxonomy (NCBI): domain Eukaryota; kingdom Metazoa; phylum Arthropoda; class Insecta; order Lepidoptera; family Papilionidae; genus Parnassius; species Parnassius glacialis. The sequence goes on along the minus strand of JAVANC010000024.1, from coordinate 6,108,945 downwards.
TTCGGACTTCTGTACAATTTGCCGAAGGGTATGTATGTGGTCTATGGTGCTAAAGCCCTTTCGGAAACCGGCTTGTTCGGGAGGCTGGAAGTCGTCAAGTCTGCGCGTGAGACGATTCGTAATGACTCTCGAAAACAGCACGTAGACGCGGCTCAGAAGGGAAATCGGTCTGTAGTTCTTCAAGAGAGCGTTGTCGCCTTTCTTGAAGAACAAGACCACCGCACTTCCGCTCCACGCCTCCGGTGTAATGCCACCATGGAGGACGGAATTAAAGAGCTTCTGAAGGACTTCAAGTACCGGTCTTCCACCCGCTTTCAGAAGCTCCGCTGTAATTCCATCCTCACCTGGGGCCTTGCCGTTTTTAAGGTGTTGGAGAGCCATTCTAATCTCGCTCAGACTGACGTCCGGGATATCTTCGGAATAGTGTCGAATAAGACTCGCTCTTGGATCGTTACTCACACTTGCGTGTGGCTCCAACGATGACGTGTACAGCTGCCCATAGAACCTCTCAATCTCACTCAAAATCTCAGGTGCCCCGGAAACGATGCTGCCACATTCGGTCTTCAGCCTTGACAGTTGGCTCTTTCTGGCAGACAGATCTCTGGCAAAGACTTTGGAGCCTTGGTTCCGCTCGATCGCTTCTTCAATACGAGCTGTATTGAAGTTGCGCAAGTCCCGCCGCATGCATTTGGAGATCTGTCTGTTCAGTTGCCTGTATGCTGTCAAATCTGTTGAAGAATGTAGCCTCATCTCCCGTCTAACAGCCATGAGATTAAGAGTGTGATCGGAGAGTTTTTGTGTTCTTCTGCGGCGGGTCTTGCAGAACTTAGCTCCGACCGCATGGACAGTTTCCACGAGCTTGTCATTCATATCGTCCACTTCATTGCAGTCTTCTAGGCACTGAAAACGATTTTGTAACTCGAGCTGAAAGGTTTCGGGACTTTGGATTAGAGCACGAGGGGGACGGAGCGTTGACTTCATCAGACGAGACCTCTCCAACTTAACATTTAGGTTCAGTGTGCCTCTAACCATTCGGTGATCGCTGCCGGTTTTCACCCTCGCGATCACTGAGACATCACTGAACAGTTGTCGTCTGGTCGTCATAATGAAGTCAATCTCATTTTTTGTCGAACCGTCGGGGCTCGACCAGGTCCACTTCCTGTGGGGCCGCTTCTGGAAGAAAGAGTTCATCATAAAGAGTCCCTCTTTCTCCATGAAGTCGGCCAGCTGCTGGCCCCTTGGGTTCCGTTGCCCTATTCCAAATTTCCCTACTTTCAGCTCACCGTTCTCTTTTGTGCCTAGTTTTGCATTGAAGTCTCCCATTAACACCGTATATTGGGTTTTGGAGGAATGCATGGCTCTAGAGATATCCTCATACATTTCCTCCACCTCCTCATCGGGGTGTGCCGAGGTTGGTGCGTAAACCTGTATGACCTTCAGCGAATACCGTTTGGTGATTCTGAGTATAAGGTACGCAACCCTCGTCGACACACTCCCGATCTTTACAACGTTGTTAACGAGAGACTTGTGGACGATAAATCCGACACCTCCTTGGGACAGATGGTCGCCCTCCCGGTGATAGAGCAAGTTGCCGGATTCGAGGATTACCGTGTCCTCCCCCTCTCTTCGGACTTCGGATAATCCTACAATATGCCAGCGCAACTTGTCTATCTCTTCTTCCAGCTCCACGATCTTCTCGTCAGTCCTCAGGGTGCGTGCGTTGTACGTTGCCAGGTCGAGTCGTCTAAGGTGGCAACCGAACCTCCACCGGAGATTCTTAGCACCCCCTGCCCCGCCGTTACCATGGTCGCCACCGTAGCCAGGAATAGCGGGGCCGCCGGGGACTGGGGGCCGTCTCTTTGTTACATTCATAGAGGGGTATTTGCCATAGTTGCCACGCTTGGCGAGCGGGTTGGCAACCGCAGTTTTTTTTTTATTGTAACTTTGGCTATTATCAGGGAGATGCTGCTGCCCATCTCCCGCCTGTTTCCCATTGTCGCCTTTTACGACACCCACGGGAGGATATGGGGTAGTGGATATTCTTGACCGCCACTACACGGCAAACGCAACACGCTTATAGGTTGGGAGTATTATATACTCGTAATAATTTATCCCTTCGTCTCAAACGTGTTAGTTGACATTATGGAGATAATTTTTATATAGATAATGAGCAGATTACGAGTTATTTAATGAGTGTACGAAACAAGCATATTCTAGTATTCTGATATAACCCATACTTAAAATATTATTTTTGAGGAGATAAGGAGTTATGTGGTTAGTCTTAAGTATGTCAAAGCAATAACGCATACACGCTTTTTGAACCCTTTGTATTCTTCCGATAGTTTTCTGTGAGAGCTAAGGACCATATTATACCAAGTCGCAATAATGTAAATGTGACAGGACCAGACTGTTGCAAAGACGGAGCTGGATATTTGGTTTTAGAAAAGAAGGAATTTTGTAAAGAGATTTTAAAGACCTAAAACAGTTTCCTATTTTTTGCTGTACGTGGATGTGCAAACGTTAATCATTAATCTATGTTAAGGCCTAAGTTACGTAAGCAATCATCTCGAGAAATAGTTGTGTCACATATCATGACAGTTGGATAAAATTTTTGATAGACGCAACGTGATGACGTGTACCCATAATTATACAAGTGCTTTTTTTAGGATTCAGTAGTAGGCCATGAGACTTTGACCAATGCTCTACTAATTTTACATCATCATTGAGGATGGTAGCTGCTATTGTAATACTGTCGTTTTCTGGTGACGTTATTTGGAGTGTTGGACTACATTTTTTATGTCTACTGTGTATATGGCGAAGAGCTGGGCTAAGAATGGAACCTTTTATAACGCCTTTATAAATTGATAGGGACTCCGAAATATCAACAGTACCTTCAGTATTGACGCATTTTACTTTTTGACTCCGCCCGCAGAAGTACGACTAAAACCAGAAACATGCCGTTGCCGATAAACCAACGTTTTTTTTTTAAAATTTGTCCGTAAAAGTAGTATATTGACGCATCCGAAAGCTCAAGTAAAATCTAGTAGCTCTAGAATGGTACCTTGTCCATTATCAGCGGCAGTAGCAATATCGTCCGTAATGTGTAATAATGCTATAGTTGTGCTACATTTTTTCGGAAAACGTGATTGGAAATCTGAAAGGATGGCATTCTCATTCATATAGCTAGTAATTAGTGACTGTGCACATTTCTCAACTATTTTAACAAAGCAGGCAATATACTTATTGGTATAAGTTCGTCAAAGCTGTCTATCTTCTGTTTCTTAGGTAAGGGTATGATCAATGAGCACTTCCAAACATCGGCGAATACTCCTTCTAATAATGATTTTAATTCTAATAATGACTTTTAACAGTGGTAGAGCCACGCGGTAGCTTTTGCTGTCGCACGGATGGGCCGGCTCGAACCGGGGTGGTACCACGACCTCACAGAAAACCAGCGTGAAGTAGAGGTTTACCTCTGCGTTTCGTTTGGTGAGTGCAGGTGGCCGGAGGCCCTTTTTGCTGGAAATGAGGCATTCTATCTTAGTCCTCACGGGTGACAACGCATCTACATTTTGATTTGTAATAGAGGATAGATGTAGATGTCTATGGGCCGCAGCAACCACTTACCATCAGGTGGACTGTGTGCTCGTTTGTCACCCTTATCCTATAAAAAAAATTATAAACGATGGCTTTAATGGCCACCAAAGAGTAGGGTAATGTAAGCTTAATAATATTCATGTAAATTTCATCACATCCTTTACAGTTGAAGACAAGAAATTAATTTTTATTAAGTTTAACAGTGGTACAGCCACGCGGCAGCTTTTGCTGTCGCACGGATGGGCCGGCTCGAACCAGGGTGGTACCACGACCTCACAGAAAACCAGCGTGAAGTAAAGGTTTATCTCTGCGTTTCGCTCGATGAGTGCAGGTGACCGGAGGCCCTTTTTACTGGAAATGAGGCATTCCATCTTGGTCCTCACGGGCGGCGGCGCATCTACATTTTGATTTGTAATTGTAATTTTTTTGAAGTGGCAACCCCAGGAATAAGTTTGTAAAATATTAGCTCCCAAATAAATTTAAGTTTTACTATTATAAATCATTAATATCCACCTCAATTTTGTGTTGCAATTGTTAATTGTGTTTAAATTATACTGTGTATTAAGTAAAACGTAAGTTACTTACCTAAATATATTATATTTAAACGTTCGGATTTTAAGTGACAGGTAACGTACATATATTGTTTGAATATTGCATATTGTAATTCTTGTTATCCCTTTTTATTACATAATTTTTCAGTTCGGTTTTACATATTTAAATCTTTTCTTAAGTGTTTCATTTAAAATCTACAAATATAACCTCACACCATAACTTCTTGTCGATAGTTACACTGCTACTTCTGTATTAAGTAGAAGTTCTAGTTTTAATATTTTAACTAATAAATACATAGAAAAATGAATACTTAATTATTTATTATTAATGCCAAGACGCGCCAGCTTGAGACCCAGCTCCAGCTCGCGCTTCAGGAATTAAAGGTGTGCAAGGAGCAGTGTGAAATATTACTAAAAGAAAGGGATGACAATGAAAAAGAAATAGTTGAAATAATTAAAAATAATACACAATTAAAGTGTGACATGGCAATGTTACACACAGATTATCTTAATGTATTAAAAGAAAGGGACCAGCTTCAGGGAACGGTCAATGAGTTTGATCAGTGCAGCAAGGAATATGAGGAAGCTCTCAAATTCATTGCTGCATTGCAATTACAATTGAATGAAGCCCAAGAGCAAATTTTACAACTAAACAAAAACTAAGACAACTTAAAAGCCTCCAAAACTCAGAGTCTGTTCCATGAACTTGTAGAATGCACAACGTCTCAAGAATCCTCAAAATTGTTACAAACATCATCAACAGTGGATTTGACAGGTGAAGATGTCTTCATATCGGGAACAGCAGGAAGAACCGCTTGCAGTAACAATAAATTAAAAAAATACATTAAAATTAATAAATACATTAATAAATTGCAAAAAAACATAAAAAATAAAATAAGTATTAAAAATCATGTTAAGTTATGTAAAGAAAAACAAGAATTAATTAATAAGTTCAAAATATATTCAATTGAGGTGGATAGCATTAGGAAAAGTTATGAGACTGACATGGAGTATCTTAATTCAGAAATTTCTTCACTTCATAATGCACTACAAGTTATAACAAATAAATATAAAGTAGCTCAAAATGAAATAAAGGAACATATACTGGCTATGGACGAACTGGTGACACTGTGTAAATATAATGAGGAACGTTTTGAGTCATTAGTAAAGCATCAGTGTGAGTGTCAGCGCTCATTACCGGTTACTTCAGGGACAGTATGTGTTAATAATATGGAGAAAAATAATCCCTCTCCTACTTATAAACTCCATGACAGTTCCAGAACAAAAAATAATTTAAATAATTTGAATAATTTAAATGTTAGCAAAAATAATATTGTTGTGTACAGTGATGATATAGGTAAAAACTTAGGTTTAGTGTTAAATAACTGTCTAAAGGAACACCAAATTACTAATTATTGTATGCCTTGAGCAACATTTAGTCAAATTATAAATAAAATTCTAATAAGTAGCCATAGTTCTAATAGTATATTGATACTTCTTATTGGGAGAAGGGGCAATGTGAATAAAAAACAATTATTGGATTATATTGAAATTCTAAATAATTTAAATGTTCACAAGATTGTTCTGTTTACATTGCCTTACTTATGGGGTCTGCCACTAGAAAATAAATTAAGACATGATTTAAATATCCAAATGACTAATTTAATATGCAATAATAATGTAAAACTGACATATAATTGTAATCATTATAAATTTCATTAAATTGATTTAAATAATTTAATTAAGAAGTTTTTGACAAGAAATAGGTATTACCTATCAAAGTATAGTTTAAGACTGGTAGCAAATACGCTATCTTATTATTTGTATTTTAACTCAGCCAATGATTTGGCTACCTTGACACCTGCTTCTTTTGAGCAACAAAATAATTTTACATATGATTTGGAACCAGTTCCAAGTAATTTAAATTAGATAATAAGACAATAGAGGTAATCTCTAGCAAAGATAATTTAAATAGCTTAGAATTCAACTTACCAATACATAATTATGTAATTTCACAAAATAACAATAATAAAAACTGTATCAACCTGGTGCATCAAAACATACAAGGTATGTTAGGCAAAGAATTAGAAATTGAATTATTTTTAAATAGTAACAGTATACATATTTTATGTATTACTGAACATTGGTTGAAAGATTATAACTCCATATTTAATTTCAGTAATCACCAGGTGGTCAGTTCGTTCAATAGAGATACTAAGTTACGTGGTGGCTCCTTAATATTAGCTAATAAATCCTTATCATGTAAAGAACGTAAAGACATTGTGAGCCTCTCTGTTGAGCGTACTGTAGAAATGGCATGCGTTGAGCTTGAGCACCTTATTGTTGTCAGCGTTTACAGACCCCCATGTTCAAATTATGATACCTTTGAAAAGGTTATGGAAGAAGTTTTAGTTAAGCTTAACCCCTAAGGTACCGTGGACATGAATTCATGTCCACGTTTTGTGACCGTTGAGTACCGCGGACATGAATTCATGTCCGCATTACGTGCTGCTATTTTCATCTTAATTGATATAAAAATACAGTATATTTTCAATTGAACACTATTTCATTCGATTCTGAACGAACTAAAGATTATTCTTAAGTATTAAACTCACTCGGTTACATAGACGAAATAAAAAATAATAGGCATTCACTTTCGCGTTGTTGGTGCTATTAGTTGCGTAATTGTTTTCTTTTTGTGTTTGTGATTTTTGTTGGATTTTCTTTTAAAAACTGGTAAGAAATGTTAATGATCTTTACTAAATAATGATTTGGAATGACTTAAGTTACAACAGCAGTATAAGTATTGATAAAAAAGGAAAAACAAAACACCTTTACGCGAACAAATTATAACGGGTAAGATTTCAAATAAGATCTACCTTCTGAGATATTAAGCCTTTTTATAGATAGTTTATTGCATGTATGTAAATTCATAAAGACATATTATTCCTCAATATACTACCTATATGATTGTATAAGAAAAATTAAGGAAGACGCTATAATATTTTCACAAAAAGGTTTTGAAAATGAGGTTACAAAGTGCGCGCAAACTGTCTATTGTCGAATTTTTAGCAAATGTTTGCGAGTGAAAAAGTAGAATTATTATAATAGGTACATGCATAATTTCGGTTTATTTTAAGAAGACTATTTTGTTTTGATTGTGAAGACATAAAAATAAAATAAAAACTTACGCTTTTTCATTGATAAAACCAAATTTATTGGCAGTAAATACACTTTTCAAGATCCCTTAGAAACAAAGAGCTGTACAAAACTAATTAAAAATCCAAATGTTATTGTTATTATTTCTACTTATTGACAATCTTATCAGCTTTAAAGAACTGTATCTCAAGCTTCTTATAACATAAAAGAACAGTCGTGAAAAACATAAACGTTGAAACAAGTACCGCGCGCCGAGATGAGGTCAAAAGCCCACGGTACAAAGCCGTTTTTTGTTATAGTGGGCGCGGTACTGGAAGGGTTAATAAACAGAATAAATCTCTTGTAGTGTGTGGAGACTTTAATATCAATCTCCTGGAAACTTCTTCCATCAGTATTAAATTTTGCTCTTTGTTTAAATCCTATAATCTTGGTAATTTATTCTTTGAAGCTACATGTATTGCAGGGTGTAGTGCAACTTGTATTGATAATATTTTTACAGGTGTTGTACCAATCAACAAATCAATAATTCAAAAACTTAGTTCAGATCACTGTGGACAACTGGTTTCATTACTTTATATGCACAAAAAACAGGTAATTGAGAGAAGTGTGTTTGTTCCTTTTAATACAAAACGCCTGGAGAGATTTAGAAGTAATATGATAAAAAACCTTCCATCACTTTCTTATAAGAACAATGCAGACTATTTATATGGACAATTATTTACCCTTATAAGCAATGAATTTAAAAAAAAAACATTTACTTCTAAAACATTCTCCAGAAACAGTCGCAAGGCATTTAATGAGTGGGCGACAGTAGGAATTCATAAAAGCAGACGAAGGTTATATGACCTTTACCATGAAAGATCATATAATCTTTTTTTTTTTTTTATAATAGAGAGGGCAAACAAGCATGCGGCTCACCTGATGGTAAGTGACTACCACCGCCCATGAACAACTGCAACACCAGGGAGGGAATTGCAGATGCGTTGCCGGCCTTTTAAAAAGGAGTACGCTCTTTTCTTGAAGGTCCCTAAGTCGTATCGGTCCGGAAAAATCGCTGATGGTAATCGATTCCACAAGGAAGTCGTGCGAGGAAGAAAACATCTTCTAAATCGCACAGTGGTGGACCGCCAATCATCCAGATGGTGTGGATGGTATCGGGAGTTCTGCCGCGATGTGCGTTCGTGAAATTTGGCGGCTGGGATTAATCCGAACAATTCCTCAGAGCACTCCCCATGGTAGATGCGAAAGAAAATGCAAAGAGATGCAACATCTCTTCGCAGCGCCAATGAGTCGAGCCGATCGGAAAGAACTCGGTCGTCGACGATTCGAGCCGCTCTGCGCTGGATGCGGTCAAGTGGAAGGAGCTGGCACTGGGGAGCCCCTGCCCAGAGATGGGAACAGTATTCCATGTGAGGCCGAACCTGCGCCTTGTAAAGTTGCAGGCGGTGTGCCGGCATGAAATACTGTCCCGCTCTGCTGAGCACGCCAAGCTTTTTAGAGGCCAATTTGGCCTTCTGTTCCAAATGACCACGAAACTGCACGTCACTCGATATGTCGACGCCGAGGATTCCGATACTGGCTGAGGCAACCAGGGAAGTGCCTTGAAACTGAGGAGATACGACAAAGGGGTTCTTTTTAGCGGTAAACGCGCAAACTTGTGTCTTCTGGGGATTAAACTGGACTAGATTTAGTCGCCCCCAGTTCGAGACTTTGTCCAGCAAAGACTCGACTTCAGACACAAGTTTGTTCCGGTACTCGGAGACGTTTTCCTGAGAAATATTAGCACAGCCGGTGTATAGAGCATCACCAGTGCTGTCATCCGCATAGCAATGAATGTTACCAGTTAGCAACATATCATTGATATGCAGAAGAAACAGCGTTGGTGATAGCACACAGCCTTGTGGAACACCAGCGTTAATAGGCTTGTAGTCAGAACATGCACCGTCTACAACAACCTTGATGCTCCGATCTGCAAGGAAGCTGGTGATCCAATTGCACAATTTCTCGGGAAGCCCATAGGAAGGGAGCTTCGAGAGAAGCGCTTTGTGCCAAACCCGATCGAAGGCCTTCGCAATGTCAGTGTGCCAGACTAACGGCCAACGCCTCCCCCTTGGACTCTACTGCCTCCGCCCATCTATGGGTCAGGTAGACCAGAAGATCACCAGCTGATCGACCCCCACGAAAACCGTATTGGCGGTCACTAATCAGCTGGTGATCCTCAAGGTACCGGATGAGCTGGCAGTTGATAATGGATTCCATTATTTTGGAGAACAAGGAGGTGATCGCGATAGGCCTATAGTTGGACGGGTCTGAGCGGTTGCCTTTTTTCGGGATCGGGTGGACAAAAGCTGTCTTCCATGAATTCGGGACTACGCCTTGGGAGTAGGAGTACCGAAAAAGACGCGTTAGGACCGGTGCCAACTCCGGAGCACACGTCCTCAGCACAATTGGGGGGATTCCGTCAGGCCACTTCTGGATGTCCAGGGAGAGAAGTGCTTTGCGAACCGAGCGGTGTGAGAACAGCACATCCGGCATAGAGCACTCACACCGCGGGATGGTCGGCGGTGTTTTCCCCCCGTCATCAAGAGTCGAGTTGGACGCAAAAAGGGAGCCTAAAAGGTCGGCTTTGTCTTTTGCGTCATGGGCCAGTGAGTCGTCCTCCCTGTGCAGAGATGGTAGTGATGGCTTACAGAAATTCCCTAGGACAGCCTTGGCGAGAGCCCAGAATGCACGGGTTCCCGAAGGAAGGCGAACTAGTTTCTCGCCAATTCTGCCTATGTGCTCTGACTTTGCCTTGGCAATAACTCTTTTGAAGGACCTGGAGGCGAAGTTATACTTCTTTTTAAGTGTGCTGGTGTTTACATCTCGAGTCGCCGAAGCCGCAGCCCAGGCTTGATAACACTCCTGCTTACTGCGTAATGCAGTTTTACAGGAGCGACCAAACCAAGGCTGAGATCTGCCTCCGATGGGTACCACAGATGATGGAATAAATAGTTCCATTCCCTGTAGCACCACATTAGTGACAGAGTCAGCAACAGCGCTGGGATCATCCGGCGAGAAGCAAACCCGCCCCCATGGGTAGGATGCAAAGAAAGACCGCATTCCGTCCCAATCCGCCGACCTGTAATGCCAAACATGGCGGCAACCTGCAGAACGCAACCGCGAAGGGAGCGTGAGTGGCACCATACTCCGGATCAAACAGTGGTCCGAAGAGCCGAGAGGGGCATCGACGGAAACCTGATATCCGTCCGGATGAGAGGTCAGCAGAAGGTCCAACAGGGAAGGTGTATGATCCTCCACATCTGGAATCCGCGTAGGCGAAGTAACCAGTTGTGTCAGACCATATGCCAAGGCAAAGTCATAAACAGATCTCCCCGCATGATCGGTTAAACGTGAACCGAGCCATTCGGCATGGTGGGCGTTAAAATCGCCAAGGATCACGATCTCTGCGGATGGGACCTGTTGTAGCAAGGAATCTGTAGCCATTTGGACGTGGTCGATGAGTCGGTCTGTTTCGGCATTACCGCTATGGGACCTATAGAGGCACCCGTAGACGCGCGGATGGTCGTCGCTGTCTACGCGTAGCCAAAGGATGGACAGGTCCGAACCTTCAAGACTGCCGAGGCGTCGAGAACAGATGTCCTCTCTGACATACACGCAAACTCCAGCCCGAGGCACAAAGGAGTGCTCCAATTTGTACCCAGGGTAGGAGAGATACGAAATATCAGCCGGAGAGGAAACCTGCGTCTCGGTCAGGAAGAGCAAGGCCGGCTTCGCCGTCTCGAGATGGTAGTGGACGGCGTTTAGGTTAGAGTTAAGTCCCCTGATGTTGCAGAAATTCACGGATAGCGTGGCAGGGGTTGCCTTGGTATTGTTGCTCTGTTTACCCCGAGCAGTTATGTTTTTGAGCGGAATTTTGCCCCCCCCAGATTACGCGGGGCAGCCTGAGCACCCACGCTCAGGATTGGAATAACATGGTCGTGGATGCTCAGCGAGGGATTCTCCAGGGGTACTGGTACCCTCCTGAGGTAGTCTATTGTGTAATTCCGCTACCATGTTGATGGGGGGGGGGGATTGGGCCTCCGGCCACCTGCACTCACCAGACGAAACGCAGAAGCAGAGCTTCTACTTCACGCCGGTATTCTGTGAGGTCGTGGTACTAACCCGGCTCGAGCCGGCCCATACGTGCAACAGCAAAAACTGCTGCATGGCTCTACCACCGTTAAAATTTGCTTTCCGATGCTTTTAAAAAATATGTTAAAAATTATTCTAAAATGTTTAAAAGAGTTTGCTCCACAGCCAAATCGTTACATATTAGCAACAAAATTAAGACGGCTAAGAATAAAATTAAAATGACGTGGAGTATAATTAATAATGAAACCGGTAAAGACAAACCTCGTAACTCAAACTATCAATTAAAAATTAACAATGAATTGACTAAATCAAATCAAGAAGTCGCAGCGGTGTTTGAGAAATATTCCACTGATATTCTTATCTTGACAACCGAGTCATTGAATACTTCTCCAACTGTCGCCGAGTCATTACTCAAACAGAATGTTAACACCTGTTTAAAAGAATTTAGATTTGAAAAAGTATTATCGCAAGATGTTGTAAAATACTTCAAAACCATTGATGTAAAGAAGACCGCAGATTTGTGGGGGATTTCCGTTACAGTTATTGCGTCCATAATAAATTTAATTGCACCTCATCTTGCTATTATTTTTAATACTTGTATCGATTCTGGTGTGTTTCCTGATTTAATGAAGTATAGTAAAGTAATACCTTTATTTAAATCTGGTAGTACATTGGACCCCGCTAATTTAAGACCTATTTCTGTACTACCAACTCTCAGTAAAATTTTTGAAAAAATAATTTTGGATCAATTGTTAACTTTTTTTAATACAAATAAATTACTTCATAAAAACCAATTTGGTTTTACAAGGGGTCGCTCGACGTCGGACGCCGGTGTTGAGCTTATGAAATATATTTTTAATGCCTGGAAGAATTCACAAGATGCCTTAGGTATTTTCTGTGATCTTTCCAAGGCTTTCGATTGTGTTCATCATGAGACATTAATCAGGAAACTACAAAATTTAGCGCTTAGACTTATTACTTCATATTTAAGTAACAGAATTCAAAAAGTAGTGATTAATGGTAATGGTTCCTCCGGATCGGTAGTATCAATGGGCGTTCCTCAGGGCTCGACTCTTGGCCCATTCCTGTTTTTAATCTATATTAATGACTTACCTTATCTCGTAGGGGACAATCACGATATAGTATTATTTGCTGACGATACCTCTTTGATTTTCAAACTCAAACGACAGTTAATTAGTTATGACGATGTAAATAATGCTCTATCGAAATTGGTACATTAGTTTAACGCCAACAATATGCTCTTAAACGGCAATAAGACAAAGTGTATTAAATTTACAATACCTAATGTAAAACATTCGAATACCAATGTGCTGTTAAATGGGGAGGAGTTGAGTCTTGTGGATACCACTGTTTTTCTTGGTATTACTATTGACGCGAAACTTCAATGGGGCCCCCATATAAATTAGCAAGCAGACTTAGTTCTGTAGCATATGCTGTAAGAAAGATTAGAAGTCTCACAGATGTAGAGACAGCTAGATTAGTGTATATTAGTTACTTTCATAGCGTAATGTCTTATGGAATTTTGCTATGGGGTAATGCGACTGATATTGAAGCTATATTTGTTTTGCAAAAGAGAGCCATACGGGCGATTTATAACCTTAATTGTAAAGAGCCCCTTAGATAAAAATTTAAATAAATAAACATATTAACTTTTGCATCGCAATATATTTATGAAAATGTAATGTATGTGCATAAAAACATAAATAGCTTCAATAAGAATAAGGATGTGCATACTTTAAATACTAGGAACAAACATAAGCTTGTAATGCCAGTTACTATCAGAATCAGTAATTCATTTATGGGGCAATGTATACGCTTTTACAACAAAATCCCAGAACATATTCAAAGTTTGTCAATAAACAAATTTAAAAGTTTTATTAAAGAAAAACTGTACAAGAAGGGTTATTATAATATCAAGGAATACATGAATGAAAATAACCCCTTGGAATAGGGTGATCGCCACGGTATGAAAATATCATTTAAAATTGTATAAACAAAATTATTGTTAAGTGAAATTATGTTTAAAAAAAAGTCCCGCTGGGTTTCTTGCTGGTTCTTCCCAGGACTGAGGTATTTTCCGAACCAGTGGTAAATAAAAAATGACTTTCAATAAGTATTATGTTTTTTTTTTTTTTTTATATAGGAGAGGGGGCAAACGAGCATGCGGCTCACCTGATGGTAAGTGACTACCGCCGCCCATGAACAACTGCAACACCAGGGAGGGAATTGCAGATGCGTTGCCGGCCTTTTAAAAAGGAGTACGCTCTTTTCTTGAAGGTCCCTAAGTCGTATCGGTCCGGAAAAATCGCTGATGGTAATTGATTCCACAAGGAAGTCGTGCGAGGAAGAAAACATCTTCTAAATCGCACAGTGGTGGACCGCCAATCATCCAGATGGTGTGGATGGTATCGGGAGTTCTGCCGCGATGTGCGTTCGTGAAATTTGGCGGCTGGGATTAATCCGAACAATTCCTCAGAGCACTCCCCATGGTAGATGCGAAAGAAAATGCAAAGAGATGCAACATCTCTTCGCAGCGCCAATGAGTCGAGCCGATCGGAAAGGACTCGGTCGTCGACGATTCGAGCCGCTCTGCGCTGGATGCGGTCAAGTGGAAGGAGCTGGCACTGGGGAGCCGCTGCCCAGAGATGGGAACAGTATTCCATGTGAGGCCGAACCTGCGCCTTGTAAAGTTGCAGGCGGTGTGCCGGCATGAAATACTGTCCCGCTCTGCTGAGCACGCCAAGCTTTTTAGAGGCCAATTTGGCCTTCTCTTCCAAGTGACCACGAAACTGCACGTCACTCGATATGTCGACGCCGAGGATTCCGATACTGACTGCGGCAACCAGGGGAGTGCCTTGAAACTGAGGAGATACGACAAAGGGGTTCTTAATCAATATTGAATAAAAAATTATTATATTCTATTCGCTTCTATTCTAATTGAGGATAGATGTAGATGTCTATGGGCCGCAGCAACCACTTACCATCAGGTGGACTGTGTGCTCGTTTGTCACCCTTATCATATAAAAAAAAATTATCTTACGAAGCAGTCACTCTATTAAAATTGAACTCCGATAAGTTACTGCGACAAATACTTTCAAATTTTTCAAACAGTTTTAGATGAACCGGTAACACAGTAACGCTATTTATAAAATGTATAATGAGTTATGTGGCATCCAAACGATGCACATTAATTGATTTACTAAAACTGTATTTAATTGTTTTATTAATATGACTCCACATTAAGGACGGATTATTAATATTATTATTTACTAATTGGGTAAAACATGCCTGTTTCTCAACAAGAACAGTGCAATTATATCGGTTTAGCATGTCCTGGTAGAATTTATGAGCTGAATTCGAAATTACTCATTTTAGCTTTCCGGCATGCTTTATTATGAATATTTTTATTTCTTTAAGAGTAATGGTCATTCATGGACATTTATGTTTTTAAAATTTACGTGTACATACCGGGGCAAAAGTATCTACTAAGTCTAAAACAAGAAAGTTTAAAAGTTGACCATTTCATTGAGATCATTATACTCCAGTATGAGTATCCAGGGAGCAAATGCAGCTGCTTAATTAATATATTTGGCATTATCTGCCAGTGGTTTATACTGAATGGTCTGAGGTTTTATAATAGGAACACTAATAGAATATGTCGTTATTACTAGACCGTGATCACTTAAGTCATCATATGCACGTCATATGTACCGATATTGTCTCCAGATTGACTCTAGTAAATATGTCAAAAAAAACAAACAATTTGATGTAGCTTGTAACAGTAACAGTCATTCAGAACATCGAAACATTTAGATAGAGTTACAAGATTATTATAATCTCTACAGTTTATATTAATATCACCTACAATAAACATGTGCTCGTATTTAGATCCTAGTAATGATAAAGTTTCGTGAAGAAAATCGATTGCTATTTCTTGACTTACACACTTCGGGCGATATGCAATTTCGGTAAATAAACTGTGTCGCTTAATTTGTTTGGTAAGTAAATTGTAGCACAAATAATAATAACTGCGCGCGATAGCACCAAGTATACCTTTAAGTTACTCCATCATGTCCGGAGGTAAGGTCTCATCATAGCTAACAGAACGAGGCCAAACTCAGCACACCTATTTCTCCTCGTCAAGAAGTTCCAGTAGCATTCACCGAAGTACACTTTCTAGTCACTGTATCAAGTTTGGTGGTAAGTTCTTATCATAATGCGGCTAAAAAGTTAATTCGGGCTGATTGCAAACCTTAAGCGCAAAGCGCGTTACCTACGCTATTCTACTAGCATCTAAAAATAAAAATTGCCACGTTTTGTAGCATAAAATCGTATTTAACAACCATATTAAACATATAGATGATATTATCTTATTTTGAATTTAATACTTTATTGTTGAAATTAATACATTTTTAAATTGATTAATTGCTATTTTTACATAAATAAGTGGCTTTAGTGTCTTATGGAGTATATTTATCAAGTCTGCATGGAGGGGTAAACAGGATAACTTTTGAAAATATCAATAGTTTCTTAATTTATATTTTTATCTGATTATCTATCATGTGTGAAGCCATGGAATGTAAATGGCAGCTTACTTTTATTTTTTTGAGTTATAATAATTTTTTTCGGCTGAGAAATGCTGAAATTGTCGGTGTTTTAAGCAGCCTTTTTTAACTAAATACACTTTGCCTCACTCGTCACTCCGGGCCACAGAGTGCCATTTTATTCCGTTCCGTTTTCTATGTTTATTAACGGAGAGCATCGATCGATATGCAGTGCAAAGACTTTTTGGAGTAGATCAAGAAGCCGCCTCGAGGGCTGGTCAACCTATCATTTCTAATTAAGGTGTAATTTGGGATCTTAGGGTCATGATAGCCAGGCATCAATGTGATCTCTTGCACTCGCATAATTTCTAAGTCGCGGTTACGCAGGAAAGAAGACATCTCGTCTTTTTGGTTTCTGATGTACGTTGCTGAACGCAACAGTCATAGAGCGTGGTTTAGTTTTATCTGTAATACTGCCATAATGATATTGTTGGTAAGGTGATTATGCACACTGGAAAGAACAGATCGTGTCTATGAGTCCTATATGATCAATCGTAGCATTGAGCTTATCCTGAAGTTTGGTGGATCCACGGAGTTTGAAGCCAACTTTTTGGTGGCTGAGCATTTGCGCTTTTTGCCCTTGACGAGAGTGAAGCCTTCATCGTCGGGCTAGGACGGGGCATGCTGATCATTGAATCATCGATCATCGACCCGACGTCGCGGAAGGCGCGGGCATGGGGGACGCAGCGTCGTAAACCAACTCGAAAGAAACCGGGGATGCACGACCAGAGCAAGGGAGGTTGTTCAAGTGGGCAATGGGCTCGGGCGCAGCCAAAAAAGAGGGGCCAGCCGGAGGTGTAAGCTCTGACGCCGCACACGCATTAAGCTATGCGAAGAACACCAGCGCAAATTTCGCAAACAGGTTCATCATTAGCAGAGTTCGTTGAGTGTTACCAACGCCATCTTGTGGTTGGCGCTATTGCTGAGAATTCAGAGATGTGAATTCTCAGTAATAGCGCCTCATAGGAAGGATATTATCTTACCTCCCTTCGGCGGGGTAAGATAATATCCTCTCTATGAGGCAGGGAGCTCTGTGTTTGGCAGTGATCTTGTGATAGGCTGTAATGATTGATTAAATGAATAAAAACATTAACAGATCTTCAAATCCACAGGTTTACTTTTAAGGGAATTCTTCGAAGTATCCGCATTAGCAGTTGCTGGAAAGCCCATTCAAAAAGTGAGGATTTACTCCTCTCACGGCGTCAATGTTTATGCCTTCGCGACGATATCCAAGGCAATACCAAAGGTGTGCCTACCGATGTATGCTGCGTTATATGCGCTGGAATTAAGGAGAGTGGTGGAAACGGGAAGATATGTTGTTGTGGTAACTATTTTGTGGAGAATATCTACATATGTACATGAGTTTTTAATGGTATTTTCCGCCTTCGATCTAGCTAATCGGTATATTCTGACATGTAATATACGTAAACCTGTAATGTAACTTGCACATCATATCGTATGAACATCATCTTCATAATAATGCTATAATTAATTCATAATAATGTAAAGAATTCTTGGCACTGTAGTGGAAGAATTAGGGCAGTGCAGACGATGACTTTAGTAACCTACCCTAACCTAACCTAAGACTTTTTTTACATTGGGAAATGTCTACGCATACCCGCCTCGTGGGGACAAGGACGAGTTATATCGGACTCGCAACGACGAAATCCCCGTGGTGTTTCACCTTCGCCGCAAATTGGCAGGGCCACGGGAACGCTTTGGCAAACATACGCGGCCCCAAAAGCACTGGCCGTGCCATAGCAGCCACTTCTCGGGGGAAAAATTCTCCCCATTCTTCTTCTTAGGCCAGGTGCATCTGGAGCACAAGACACGCCTTCCTCCACGGCCTCCTACTCCACCAGCGTAACGGGCCCCTCCGAGTTCGATATGCGGAGGCCATGTAGCCAGGAAAATTGAACGCTCGGTAGGACCCGCTTTCCCGACCCTGCGGCAGATCTGGTCTTTGGCTCCGCCGCCAACCAAGTTTCGGACACCACTATCGCATCTACGGTGCGGCCCCGTGAGAGTCGCGGAGGATACTGCAAGTGGCACATCGCCATACCAACACTCATCTTCCTCCGCGACTCCACCTCGGCTGCAGCGGTAGGGGGAGTGGGCATCCCTCTCGCCGCAGTTCACAGATAGGACATCCAAAGTTGGCTCGAAACGCCAACTCGCAGTTGCCGCCTCGGGCCGACCCTACCACGGGCCAGCCAAGATGTTCCTCTTTGTTCACCGCGGGTGACCATGCCACGGCTACTAAGCCTCTCCCGTCACGACAAGTTAGGAACCCGTTCGGGGCGGATCCTTTTTTTCATGGGGAAATCCTCTTGGATACCTTTGGCTGCGGGGGCAAACGGAAATCCTATCGGCTAAAACTTCACGATGTTCTTCATCAGCATGTACGTGGGATCCCGGGATATCCGTTTGGAACGAAACTGGGGCTCCTCTTTTGCTTTGCTTTATTTGTAGTACGTCCCGGGGACAGTACTTACTGCCGCCAACACCCTCACAGTGCTGTAATGATGTCTTAGGACCACTTCCTAGCCATCATCCTCCTCCGGGGTTACGTAACTAGGCATTCAAGGCCCCTGCTCTAAACGCCTGTAACTCCCAGTGGCCCCGTTTCTGGTAGGGGAACACCATCTTCATGGGGAGGGCCGTAACGATGGCGTTGTCTTCGAGTGGGATCAGTCCTCCTTCGATCCCACTAAGTAGCCTCCTACTGGACAATTATGGACACACAGAAGGTGGCTATGGCACTTAAAGCATACTCCCCGCTCAGCATCACCGATGCCTGCTAGCAGGGAGAGGTCCCAACCGACTCGGCTCGCCAGGATCGTCCGCTCCCATTCCCACGCTAGATATACTGCTAGCGAGAGGGACGTGGAGTTCTGGTACTGACCACCGCAGAGGAAGCAGTTTGCCGTCGCTTCGCGTCCGATCTTGCACAGATAATCACCGAAGCCCCTGTGACCGGAATTATCTGTGTAAGTCTGTAGGGGAGTATTTCTATTCGTCGTTGCATCCAGACTTTGAAGGCCGGCAGGATTGCGCCAATAACGTTTGCGGTAATTACGCTTCTCGTTGAGTCGAGTGCGCCATATTGACAAAGCATTCTGTCGCTTCTGCCATTTTATAGACCCAAGTGCCTCATCTGGCTCGCTGCCATGTCTCTCACGGAGAATGTTGCGTATTCGGTTGTACACACTCTCATCCATATCCGCCTATATAGGCGGATATGGATATGGATATAGATATATATCTAGAGGTGAAAAGTGAGCCAGTAATGTTGCCGCATCAAATGATATTGTGCGGTATTCTCGCACGATCCGTATAGCCATCCTCCGCTGGACACTGTAGATTTTAGATTTACAGCGTCGGATGGCTAGCCTTTTTGACCACACAGGTGCCCTGAATAAGGTTACGGACCGCACTACACCCGCGTAGAGGCGGCGTATTTCCTCCCTCGGTTCCCCTAGATTGGGCAGCAGTCTGTGCATAACACCCGCCACCCTCTCAATCCGGGGGACTAGGTACTCAAAATGCTCTTCGAAGCCCCAGCGACTGTCCAGGTAGAGCCCTAGGTACTTCATGTACCGTTCCACTCTGACTACAGACCCACCTACGTAGACGCACGAGTCGAGTGGATCCCTGCTCCGCGGTAGTTTGTGAAACCATAAGTTCTCGGTCTTATGAGGCGCTATATCTAGATCCAAGTCGTGGATTTGGCGACGACGACTTACGTCCCAAGCTAAGCGAGCTTCTTGGGCCCCTCGAAGGTAATTTCGCTGGCGACCACCAGACCAGTGTGTCGTCGGCATAGCACACGATATTTACGCTAGCAGGAAGGTGGACACGCAGAACCACATCGTACGCGAAGTTCCATAGTAGCGTTCCCAGCACTGAGGCCTGTAGAACCCCACGTTTGATCTCCCTCTGAACTTCTTTTCATCATGCCCCATGTACAGATTGTACTTAGTCCCCGATTATGTCTTGTAGGTGGGCAGGCACCTGGTAGTGTGCTAATGCCCTCCTTATTGTATTCCAGGGTGGAAAGTTAAAGGCATTGACTTATCGCCAACGCTACACTACCCTCGGATTCTGCTAGTTCCGACAAGGAGCTTACGTGAATAATGGTACCTACAGTGGAACGTTGCCGTCGGAATCCAAATTGGCTATCAGCCAAGTCAGGACCGACGCGCAACGATGGCTGTTGAGCCGAGAGGCAACTGTCTTTTCGAACAATTTGCCAATCTCGTCTAACAGGCATATGGGACGGTACGCAGAGGGAGAATCATCGGCCCTGCCTTCCTTCTTTAAGAGGACCAACCTTGCTCCTTTTAATGTTGTGGGGAACTTGGCACTCTGCAGATAGCCGAAAAATAGCTAACTTAGCCTGTCCCCCAAGGAAGCTAGACTCAGCACCAAAGCCCGACCAGGAATTCCGTCAGGCCCCGGTGCAGTGTTCCAGGCTCCCAAGCGGCTAGTGACTCGGTCCAGCTCCTTAACGGTCACCTCCATCTCATCACGCCACTCCAATAACGACGGCAGGTGACCTGAGAGACTTGACCGGTCCTCTGGGAAAAGCGTGCTGATCACTCGTCCCAGTAGGTCCGGGTCGATAATTTGTCAAAGAGGCGACCAGGGCAGGACTTTTCCCAGCACCATCCTGTACGATTGCCCCCAGGGATCTTCGATGAGTCCCTCTAGGAGCTCTTTCCAGAACTGAGACGTAGCGTTAGATTTAGCAATTTGTAATGCCTTTGTAGCCGACACAACCGCCCAACTCGTCGATCGCGGCTGCTTTCTCACTAGGGCTGACAGCGTCGTCAAGGTCCCTCAGTCGTACGTCGCGCATTTTCATTGGGCAACTAATTCGTACGATCAGACGGGAGAGGACCTCCTTTTGGTTTTGGTTCCACCCTCGTCGCATATTGACAGGGCCACGGGAACGCTTTCACACACATCCGCGGCCCAACCTGCGCTGGCCGCCCCATGGCAACCTCTCCTCGGGAGACGACTACTCCTCCCCCATCTCCTTCTCAGGTAAGGTGCACCAGAACACATGGCACGCGCTCCTCTTCGGCGTCCAATTTCACATGCGCAACAGACGCCCCCGTGTCCGATGCACAAAAGCCATGGGGCCAGGATAAACCAGCACTCAGAAGCACCAGCCTTCTTGACCCCAGCGGCTGATCTGGTCTATGACTCCGCTGCCAACCAAGATTCGGTTGTAGTGGTAGGGGGAGAGCGGCGCCTCGCAATACCAACATTCCTCTCCTCTCGCAGCCCCACCACCACTGCATCAGTTAACGGCGCGGCTCCTTCAGAGTCGCGGAGGATAGGGCGAGTGGCGCATCACCATACCAACACTCCTCTTTCTCCGCGACCCCACCTCGGCTGCAGCGGTAGGGAGAGAGGACACCCCTCTCTCAGCAGCCCACCGACACACATCCGAAGTCGGCCCGCCATGCCCACTCGGCGTGTCCACCTCGGGCTGGCCCTACACCCCGGACCAGCCAAGGGGTTCCTCTTTGTTCTCCGCAGATGACCAAGCCACGGCTACAAAGCGCCCCCGCCACGACAAGGCGGGAACCGTTCGGGGGGGAACCTTAACCTAACCTAACCTAATTAGATTTTTACGGTTCAGTTAGTTGATGTGGTAATAAGACGCTCTTATAGCTCGAACACCCGACAACTGACGGGGAAGAAAGATAGAAGAAAGTGGTAGCCTCGTAATGGTGAGCGAAGTGTAAGGCGCCCTCCCACTAGAAGAAATATGACATGTAGGAAACCGATGGAGGTAGGTAGGTAGCTTAGGAGCTTTTTGGTGGAATTCCTTAGAGGAAGCCTATGTTCAGCTCTATATATACATATATATATATATATATATATATATATATATATATATATATATATATATATATATATATATATATATATATATATACACACAGCTATATATATATATATACTATACCGGAACTCACGCACATTCATCGTTGCTTCTCATCGCCGGTTGGAATAATTTATGCTTGGCCTAAACGAGATTTACCGCCACCTATTGGAAAACATAACATCCTTATGGCAATTCCATAGGTGCCTCTTACGACACCTACGGTACGAAATGGGGAGATGGACTCATTTAGCTCCATATTAATAAATTGAGTAGCTTATTAAGTTTTAGTTACATTTGTGTTGGTGTTTGTTTAACTATTTTTTTTTATTATTATTAACACTGCTGTTATACTGTTTTTACTTAAATCAGTTATTTAGTCAGGAAGTTGGCGTTGTCTCACCCTCGTCCCTTGGAAATCACGTATAGCCGTTGGTCCTGTGTCTGATCGTTCTCCAGTCGTGTCGGTTTACCGCCCAATTGGACTATGAGAGTGAGGGAGTAGAGAGTGTATCCTACGCTGATGACTTGTCTCAGTTCAGACAGGCCGCCGTTACCGAAATTCAGTCTGGAGGACACTATTGTTTTTTTTAAATTTTATATGAAGGCGTATCGCAACATATCAAAATATTCGTGTTTTTTTTTCAGCCAATTTACGTGAACTCTCCTGGTGAACATGTGCAGTATCTAGAGATTGAAGGATGCGGTGAACCACTGTGCGACCTCAACAAGTTTTATGCAATCACTTCTCCCTATCTGCTTGACGTTAATGAGAGGAATAAAAGGTGTAACAATAACGAGAACACTACATTCGAATCTAAACTATACGAATGATTAAAATTGTGATAGGCTTAAGTTCTTATAAGTCTGTACCTTCTTGCTTTAGGATTAATTATTATCTATTTAATTAAATTGCGATAGACTTAAGTTGCTTATATTTTTGCTTTTCTACCTTCGTATTAGAGATGGATCGAAATGGAACCGGATTTGTCACGGAGGATGGTGTTGCTAATAAATGCTGCGTTACAATCGGCGGTTAACAGTGGTAGAGCCACGCGGCAAATTTTGTAGTTACACGGATGGGCCGGCTCGAACCGGGGTGGTACCACGACCTCACAGAAAACCAGCGTGAAGTAGAAGTTTACCTCTGCGTTTCGCTTGGTGAGTGCAGGTGGCCGGAGGCCCTTTTTACTGGAAATGAGGCATTCCATCTTAGTCCTCATGGGTGACAACGCATCTACATTTTGATTTGTAATAGAGGTTAGATGTAGATGTCTATGGGCCGCAGCAACCACTTACCATCAGGTGGACTGTGTGCTCGTTTGTCACCCTTATCCTATAAAAAAAAATCAGATTTTCGGTGAGGAAATGTGCCGAGTTGTTGGATCTCGTTTGTCGAAAATGTGGCGTACAGATTCCATTTTTGATAGGTAGTAGTGACAGTGTAAGAATATTCACTACTCATGTAATCTGGTGGCTGTCGTAAGAGGCGAGAAAGGGAAATAAACCAGAAGATGGGCAGCAGCATCTTCCTAATAACAACTACAGAAAAACTGTGGTTGCAAACCCACCTGCCAAGTGTCAAGTTTTTACATTTTCGGGACTTTTTGTCAAAACTTAATAAAGACACACACACAAACACACACATACACATACACATATACACAGTCAGGTCATAAGTATTGTCACACAGTAAAAACTTTTCTTTTAGAATGCTGGCCACAAAAAAGTTTATTGAATTCGAATTTCGAATTGTTCGTGAAAATAAAACTGTATACTTTTTAGAATTTTACTCATTTTTAAATATGAAGTGGACGCTTAAAGAAGACCGTGTTGCAGTTATTGCGTTGCATCGTTGCGGTTACGCGCCAATTCAAATTTTTGACAAACTGAAAAATTTGAATATAACCAAAAGATTCGTTTATCGTACCATCAAACGATACAATGAAGACTCTAGTGTAGATGACAGGTCAAGAAGTGGTCGCCCTCGGTCTGTTAGGACTCCAGCAGTGATAAAAGCTGTGAAGGCGCGTATTCAAAGAAATCCCAAACGTAAGCAGAAACTGTTGGCCCTTCAGATGGGGTTAAGCAGAACCACGGTGAAAAGGATGTTAAATGAAGACTTAGGGCTTCGGGCATATCGAAGAAAAACAGGACATCGTTTGAATGCTCGTCTAATGGACCTGAGACTGAAGATCTCTTCAGTCTCAGGTCGCGCTTTGTTGAAGCGGTACGCGGGAAAAAAATATCGGGAAATTCTTTTTTCGGATGAAAAAATTTTTACCGTAGAAGAGAGCTACAACAAACAAAATGATAAGGTGTACGCTCACAGTAGTGAAGAAGCGAGCAACCGTATTCCGCGTGTCCAACGAGGTCATTTTCCATCCTCGCTCATGGTATGGTTGGGAGTTTCTTATTGGGGCTTAACAGAGGTACATTTTTGTGAGAAAGGTGTAAAAACGAATGCAGTTGTGTGTCAAAATATAGTCCTGACGAACCTTGTGGAACCTGTTTCTCATACCATGTTCAATAACAGGCACTGGGTATTCCAACAAGATTCGGTGCCATCTCATAGAGCGAAGAGCACACAAGAATGGCTGGCGGCGCGTGAAATCGACTTCATCCGGCACAGACTGGCCCTCCTCCAGTCCAGATTTGAATCCGTTAGATTACAAGATATGGCAACACTTGGAGGAAATGGCATGCTCAAAGCCTCATCCCAATTTGGAGTCACACAAGACATCCTTGATTAAGGCAGCCGCCGATATTGACATGGACCTCGTTCGTGCTGCGATAGAAGACTGGCCGCGCAGATT
This sequence comes from Parnassius glacialis, assembly GCA_033319125.1. Taxonomy (NCBI): domain Eukaryota; kingdom Metazoa; phylum Arthropoda; class Insecta; order Lepidoptera; family Papilionidae; genus Parnassius; species Parnassius glacialis. The sequence goes on along the minus strand of JAVANC010000024.1, from coordinate 6,084,164 downwards.
GAAGGCCTGTATTCAAAATCATGGAGGTCATTTTGAATAAACTTTAGTGTCATAAGAATCTATGTTTAGTTAAGTTCATTTAAGTATATAAATGGTTACATAATGAATAAACTTGTTTCAATTATTTTATATTAAACATGTGACAGAATTTATGACCTGACTAGGTACATACACACACATAACAGTTTAAAAATAGGAAAATTTTATTTTATATTCTCTATTTCCCGTTGTTGGTTTCATATTTTTCATTTTTATTTTGATCTAGTGTTAGTTTATTTTGTAATGGTTGTTTCTATGCATATTTTTATTTTGTTTTATTATTTTCTGTATTTACGATTTGTTATCATATTTAATTACCCTGTAGGTAGTTTAGTTTTTAAGTATAAGTCAGTTAAATGGGGAGCCTACAACTTTGGGCTCCCGTACAACACCTTACGGAAGAGGGAGCGGCTGAAAAAGAGCTCTATACGAGATCTGTATCCATATTGTTATCTTCTTTTGTTTTAACCTGTATGTAACTGTGTGTCTTTAAAGGCAATAAACAGTTATTGTTATTATTATAAGTATGGCAGTTATGTTCACCGGTGGATTTGACAGACTGTAATGGACAGTATAAAATAAACGCTTATTTTTAGCATATTATATATTCATTTCCGTTCTTCTTTTTTTTAATTGTGCCTTAAATTGTTCAAAAGAACCTTCCTCCCTGCGCGCGATATGTCACTGCTACCACTTGATCTTATGCCACCAACTCAACACCACTTTATTAAAAACACAAACACAACATTATTTAAAATTATAAGTTGTGAATTTAGTAGAATATTTACTTTTAAAACTTTCTCTTTTAACAGTCGCAAATCATTAAATGAATGGGCGACAGTAGGAATTTAGAATAGAATAGAATAGAATAGAACAGAATAATTTTTTATTCAATATTGATTATTGAATAATACTTATTGAAAATCATTTTTTTAACCCCCGGGTTCGGAAAATACCTCAGTCCTGGGAAGAACAAGCAAGAAACCCAGCGGGACATTTTTTAAACATAATTTCACTTAACAATAATTTTGTTTATACAATTTTTAAATTATATTTCCATAGAACCAGCATGGTGGCGATCACCCTATTCCCAGGGGTTATTTTTATTCATGTATTCCTTGATATAATAATAACCCTTCTTGTACAGTTTTTCTTTAATAAAACTTTTAAACTAGTTTATTGACAAACTTTGAATATGTTCTGGGATTTTGTTGTAAAAGCATATACGTTGCCCCATAAATGAATTAATGATTCTGTGGAGTCTAGTAAATGGCATTATAAGCTTATGTTTGTTCCTAGTATTTAAAGTATGTACATCCTTATTCTTATTAAAGCTATTTATGTTTTTATGCACATACATTGCATGCTCATAAATATATTGCGATGCCAAAGTTACTATGTTTTTTTTTCTTTAAATTTTTCTCTAAGGGACTCTTTACAGTTTAGGTTATAAATCGTCCGTACGGCTCTCTTTTGCAAAACAAATATAGCTTCAATATCAGCCGCATTACCCCACAGCAAAATTCCATAAGATATTACGCTGTGAAAGTAACTAAATTCACTAATTTAGCTGTCTCAACAACTGTGAGACTTCTAATCTTTCTTACAGCATATGCTGCAGAACTAATTTATAATAGTAGGCGAAGGTTATACGAGCTTTATGATGAAAGATCATATAATAGTAGTGTTATATTTAGAGATTATGTAAAAACATATTCTAAAATATTTAAAAAAATGTGCTCCACTGCTAAGGCTTTACATTTAAGCAACAAAATTAAAACTGCATCCGACAAAATTAAAATGACCTGGAGAATAATATATAGTGAAACGGGCAAAGTCAAACCGCGCAACTCGAATTTTCAATTAAATATTAACAATAATGCGGTTGCCAACCCGCTCGCCAAGCGTGGCAACTATGGCAAATACCCCCCAATGACGAGAGTAATAAAGAGACGGCCCCCAGTCCCCGGCGGCCCCGCTATTCCTGGCTACGGTGGCGACCATGGTAACGGCGGGGCAGGGGGTGCTAAGAATCTCCGGTGGAGGTTCGGTTGCCACCTACGACGACTCGACCTGGCAACGTACAACGCACGCACCCTGAGGACTGACGAGAAGATCGTGGAGCTGGAAGAAGAGATAGACAAGTTGCGCTGGCATATTATAGGATTATCCGAAGTCCGAAGAGAGGGGGAGGACACGGTAATCCTCGAATCCGGCAACTAGCTCTATCACCGGGAGGGCGACCATCTGTCCCAAGGAGGTGTCGGATTTATCGTCCACAAGTCTCTCGTTAACAACGTTGTAAAGATCGGGAGTGTGTCGACGAGGGTTGCGTACCTTATACTCAGAATCACCAAACGGTATTCGCTGAAGGTCATACAGGTTTACGCACCAACCTCGGCACACCCCGATGAGGAGGTGGAGGAAATGTATGAGGAAATCTCTAGAGCCATGCATTCCTCCAAACCCCAATATACGGTGTTAATGGGAGACTTTAATACAAAACTAGGCACAAGAGAGAACGGTGAGCTGAAAGTAGGGAAATTTGGAATAGGGCAACGGAACCCAAGGGGCCAGCAGCTGGCCGACTTCATGGAGAAAGAGGGACTCTTTATCATGAACTTTTTCTTCCAGAAGCGGCCCCACAGGAAGTGGACCTGGTCGAGCCCCGACAGTTCGACAAAAATGAGATTGACTTCATTATGACGACCAGACGACAACTGTTCAGTGATGTCTCAGTGATCGCGAGGGTGAAAACCGGCAGCGATCACCGAATGGTTAGAGGCACACTGAACCTAAATGTTAAGTTGGAGAGGTCTCGTCTGATGAAGTCAACGCTCCGTCCCCCTCGTGCTCTAATCCAAAGTCCCGAAACCTTTCAGCTCGAGTTACAAAACCGTTTTCAGTGCCTAGAAGACTGCAATGAAGTGGACGATATGAATGACAAGCTCGTGGAAACTGTCCATGCGGTCGGAGCTAAGTTCTGCAAGACCCGCCGCAGAAGAACACAAAAACTCTCCGATCACACTCTTAATCTCATTGCTGTTAGACGGGAGATGAGGCTACATTCTTCAACAGATTTGACAGCATACAGGCAACTGAACAGACAGATCTCCAAATGCATGCGGCGAGACTTATGCAACTTCAATACAGCTCGTATTGAAGAAGCGATCGAGCGGAACCAAGGCTCCAAAGTCTTTGCCAGAGATCTGTCTGCCAGAAAGAGCCAACTGTCAAAGCTGAAGACCGAATGTGGTAGCATCGTTTCCGGGGCACCCGAGATTTTGAGTGAGATTGAGAGGTTCTATGGGCAGCTGTACACGTCATCGTTGGAGCCACACGCAAGTGTGAGTAACTATCCAAGAGCGAGTCTTATTCGACACTATTCCGAAGATATCCCGGACGTCAGTCTGAGCGAGATTAGAATGGCTCTCCAGCACCTTAAAAACGGCAAGGCCCCAGGCGAGGATAGAATTACAGCGGAGCTTCTGAAAGCGGGTGGAAGACCGGTACTTGAAGTCCTTCAGAAGCTCTTTAATTCCGTCCTCCATGGTGGCATTACACCGGAGGCGTGGAGCAGAAGTGTGGTGGTCTTGTTCTTCAAGAAAGGTGACAACGCTCTCTTAAAGAACTACAGACCGATTTCCCTTCTGAGCCGCGTCTGCGTGCTGTTTTCGAGAGTCATTACGAATCGTCTCGCGCGCAGACTTGACGACTTCCAGCCTCCCGAACAAGCCGGTTTCCGAAAGGGCTTTAGCACCATAGACCACATACATACCCTACGACAAATTGTACAGAAGTCCGAAGAGTACAATTTGCCACTATGTCTGGCGTATGTGGACTATGAGAAAGCCTTTGATTCCGTCGAAATTTGGGCGGTGCTGCAGTCCCTTCAGCGGTGCCAAGTTGACTGTCGGTATATCGAGGTGCTGAAGTGTTTGTACAGTAGAGCTACGATGGCTATCCGAGTACAGAACCAGAGTACGAAACATATCCAATTGCAGAGAGGTGTAAGACAGGGTGACGTCATATCCCCGAAACTCTTCACTGCTGCATTGGAAGACGTTTTCAAGCTTCTGGACTGGAAAGGATACGGAATAAACATCAATGGCGAGTACATCACTCACCTTCGATTTGCCGACGATATAGTCCTCATGGCAGAATCGCTGGAGGAACTAAGCACTATGCTCAATGACCTCAATAGTGTCTCCCAACGGATAGGTCTTAAGATGAACATGGACAAAACAAAGATTATGTTTAATGTCCATGTCACACCTATGCCGGTAGTTTTTGGGAGCACTAAGCTCGAAGTTGTTGACGAGTATGTTTACCTGGGACAAATAGTCCGACTAGGTAAGTCCAACTTCGACCGAGAGGTCAATCGACGGATTCAACTCGGCTGGGCAGCGTTCGGGAAGCCACGACACATCTTCTCGTCAGAAATACCTCAAAACCTTAAAACGAAATTGTACAACCAGTGTGTGTTGCCAGTGATGACTTACGGAACTGAGACGTGGTCCTTCACAGCTGGCCGTATGAGGAAGCTCAAAGTCGCTCAGCGAGCTATGGAGAGGGCTATGCTCGGAGTTTCTCTGCGTGATAAACTTAGGAATGAGGATATCCGCAGTAGAACCAGAGTAACCGACATAGCCCAAAAGATTAGTAAGCTGAAGTGGCAGTGGGCCGGCCATATAGCTCGAAGAACCGACAACCGATGGGGAAGAAAGGTTCTCGAGTGGCAGCCTCGTACCGGTAGGCGAAGTGTAGGGCGTCCCCCCACAAGATGGAGTGACGACCTGGTAAGACATGCAGGAAGTCGATGGATGCAGGTGGCTCAGGACCGTGCTTTGTGGCATTCTTTGGGGGAGGCCTATGTTCAGCAGTGGACTTGTGAAGGGCTGTAATGATGATGATGATTAACAATAATTTAACGCGATCTGATCAAGAAGTTGCTAGCTTTCGAGAAACATTTTACTGATGTTCCTTTTTTGACAACAAAATCATTAAATTTTTCTCCTACTGTCGCCGAATCATTGCTCAAACAAAATGTAAAGGCTTGTTCAAATACTTTTAAATTCCATAGAGTACTGCCAAAAGATATCATTTAATATTTTAAAACTATTGATGTTAAGAAAACGGCAGACTTATGGGGGATTTCCGTTAAAGTTATTTTATCTATAAGAGATATATTAGCACCTTATCTAGGCACTATATTTAATATCAGTGTCAAATTTGGTGTGTTTCCTGATTTAATGAAACCCATAAAGTAAAGCCATACCTATATTTAAATCTGGTAGTACATTAGACCCCGCCAATTTTAGACCAATTTCTGTACTACCAATAAGTAAAATTTTTGAAAAAATTAGTTTTGATCAGATGTTAAGTTTCTTTACTATTAATAAATTACTACATAAAATCAATTCGGTTTTACAAGGGGTTGCTCGACAACTGAGGCTGGAGTTGAGCTTATTAAACATTTATCTTGTGCATGGGAGAATTCAGAGGACGCTTTGGGTATATTTTGTGACCTTTCCAAGGCCTTCGACTGTGTTCACCATGAGACATTAATCAGGAAGCTACAGTACTATGGTGCCAAGAACACAGCGCTTAAACTTATTATTTCATATTTAAGTAATAGAAAGCAGAAGGTTATTATTAATGGTAAAAGTTCTTCCGTGTCACATGTACTAATGGGTGTTTCACAGGGCTCGATTCTCAGCCCATTCCTGTTTCTGGTGTATATTAATGACTTACCTCACCTTGTAGGGGATAGTCATGATATAGTATTATTTGCTGATGATACTTCCTTGATTTTTAAACTTAAACGTTAATTATTTAAATGTGACGAAGTGAATAATGCTATATCAAAATTAGTGCATTGGTTTAACGTTAATAATCTGCATTTGAACGAAAATAAAACTTATTGTGTTAAATTTACAACAACGAATGTTAAAAATCTGAATACCAATGTGTTTTTTTAAATGGGGAGGAATTAAGCCCTGTTGTATCCACTGTTTTTCTTGGCATCACTCTTAACGCAAAGCTTCAGTGGAGCCCCCATATATCCAAATTAGCAAGCAGACTAAGTTCTGCAGCCTATGCTGTAAAAAAGATTAGAGGTCTCACTAGTGTTGAGACAGCTAGATTAGTTTATTTTACTTATTTCCATAGCATAATGTCTTATGGGATTTTGCTATGGGGAAATGCGGCTGATTCAGAAACTATTTTTGTTTTACAGAAGAGGGCCATTAGAGCTATTTACAATCTAAAACCGAGAGAGTCTCTTAGAGATAAATTTAAAGAAATGAATATATTAACTTTGACCTCTCGATATATTTTTGCCTCGTTGGTCTAGTGGTTGCAGTAGTGCGACTGCTGATCATGAGGTCCCGGGTTCGAATCCCGGGTCGGGCCAAAAAATCAGTTATTGAGTTTTTCCATCAAGAAATTCTCAGTAGCTGCCCGGAGTCAGGAAGTTGACGGTGTTTCACCCCCGTGCCTCGGAAAGCACGTAAAGCAGGTCCTGCGCCTGATCTCTCGCCGGTCGTGTCGGTTTACCGTCCCATCGGGCTATGAGAGTTAGGGAATAGAGAGTGCACCTGTGCTTGCGCATACACTTGTGCACTTTAATCCTGTCCTGCGCAGATGGCTGGTCTCCGTTGACACAGGCCGCCGTGGCCGAAATAGGGTCTGGAAGACATTATTATTATTATTATTATATTTACGAAAATTTAATGTATGTTCACAAAAACAAAGATAGTTATAGTAAAAAAAGTGATATACATTCTGTAAACACTAGGAACAAACACAAGCTAGTGATGCCAGTTTCTCGACTCCACAGAGTCAGGAATTCATTATTGGGGCAATGTATACGCTATTACAACAAGGTCCAGGAAAGTGTACAGGTTCTCTCTATTACCAAGTTTATATGCTTTATTAAGCTGAAACTGTATAAAAAGGGTTATTATAGTATATATGAATACATGGTTGATAATAACCCCTGGAAATGAGGTGGTCGCTTCCAAGCAGTTTCTAAAATAAATTTTGTAAATAGTTCGTAATCATTTATATTGTAAAATTTATTTTTAAAAAAAGTCCCGCTGGGTTTCTTGCTGGTTCTTCCCAGGACAGAGGGTTTTTTCGAACCAGTGGTAAAGTAAAAAATGACTTTCAATAAGAATTACACATGTAATGTTTATTGAATATAAATTATTCTATTCTACTACAATTGGAAAAACTCACTACTGTTGATAACACAATACTTGTTTTATCTCTAAATGAGGTATTATCACTAGAAATAAACTCTGTGATGGCAAATTGATATGTGAATAGAAGTTGAAAGGAAACAGTTGGGAGCAAGCAATGTTAGTTATAGTCCACTTGTTGGTAAGTGTATACTGTAGTCCATGAACACCTGCAGCAAACTTTAACAGAAACAGAAAGAAAAACAGAATTTTTTTTATTTTATATATATTATAAATAATGCCGATGGTACCACATTTCGACACTTGACTTCAAAATTAGCTTGCCGGCACGTAATATCTAACCTTAAGACCAAATTTCAGGCTACTCAACTAGGCTTTGGCACTAGAGGTGGCTGTGAGGCGGCGGTACATTTAGTGCGTACATTTTTAACCAACTTTGATGCAGATCTTGTGAAGGTTGACCTAAAGAATGCTTTTAACTCTATCAATAGGGTAACCTTGCTGAAAGAAGTTAGCCACTTCTTCAGCAATAATACTCCCGAAATTTATCATTACGTTTGGTTATGTTAAAGTCAAAATGCTAACTTGTTTTACGAAAACCATGTTATCGATTCTGCTGTCGGTGTTCAGCAGGGTCACCCACTAGATCCAGCAGTTATCAGTTTGGGAATTCAACCCATTATTTCAAATTTGAAATCCAAGCTGAATACCTGGTACATGGACGACGGTACACTGGGAGGTAGAGCAGATTAGAGGTGGGCAAAGTGTATCATTTTTGGTGGTATTGGTGTGAGAAATCTTTCTAGCGTTGCATTGCCTGCTTTCCTTGCTTCCTTGCATCGTGTTAATTACTTATGTAACATAATTTTAAATAATAAAGTAGACTTGTGCTTTGCTACGAAGGCAAGGCAGACATGGCAAACGCTCTGTCCCGGTGAAAATGTTCCACTGGAAGTTAACTTACAAAAACAGTGGGATGTTCCGTTGGTACAGGGCGTGCAGAAAGATTTGTTTCATAATTTCCATAGTGACAAAGATAAGGCACGCCTTCCAGCTGTTTCGACAAAGGAATCTAGTCACTGGTTACATGCTTTACCATCAAGTAATCTCGGCACATTACTAGATAGGGAAAGCTTGCGCATTGCCGTAGAAATCCGACTAGGAACGGCGATTTGTCAACCCCATCGGTGCCCCTGTGGTAGCAGCGTTGAGAAGTTTGGGCTCCATGGACTTTCATGGAAGAAAAGTGCTGGTAGGTTTTCACGACACAGTTCTTTGAACGATGTCATCCGAAGGGCTCTTGTCTCTATAAATGTTCCCTCGATTTTACAGCCTTGTGGAATTTTAGATACGATGGCAGGAGACCCGACGGTATGAAATTGATCCCCTGTGAAAGAGGTAAAGCCCTAGTGTGGGACGCTACTTGCGTAGACACTCTGGCGGCCTCTCATCTCAGGGGTACCTCGTTTAGAACCGGGCGGCATCAGAGACAGCTGAACTGAGTAAGTGGCGCAAATATGAGTCTCTGAGTGATGACTACATATTTGTGCCATTTGCAGTAAAAACTATCGGTGCGTGGGTCCACGTGCGGTGAAGTTCGTAAAGGAACTCCATCCGCGGCTGGTCGTTGCTGCTGGTGACAAGAGAGCTGGTTCTTGTCTCGCTCAAAGGCTAAGTATAGCCATTCAGTGGGCAAACGCAGCCAGCGTTCTTGGCACGATACCGCGGGGAGTGGGACTATATGATAATAAAATTTCTAGTTTTAGATTTTTTTAATTATTATTATAGTTTTTGTATTGCATATAATAAAATATTGTACATAAAATAATACTTATTGAAAGTCACTCTTTTGTTTAATTACCACTGGTTTGAAACTTTTTTTTAAAATAATAGCTTACAATCATGTATGTTACACAATTAGCAACACAAAAAACAGAAATAGCTTGGTACCGATCACCTTATTTCCAGGGGTTATTATCATCCATAAATTCCTTAATATTATAATAACCCTTTAAATACAAACTTACTTTAATAAAGTTTTTGAACATTGAGCTGGTCAAATTTTGCATATTTTCTGTAATTTTGTTGTAAAAGCGTATACATCGCCCCAAGAATGAATTACTGAATCGATGGAGTCAAGTAACTGGTAATACTAGCTTATATCTGTTCCTAGTATTTACAGAATGAATATCAGTTATTTATGTAAAACTACTTTTATTTTTATGTACGTCTGTATGTATTGAGAGGCCAAAAATAATATATTAATTTCCTTAAATTTTTGTCGCAGCGACTCTTTAGGCTTAAATCATAAATTGCTCTTATGGCCCTCTTCTGTAAAACAGATATAATTTCAGTGTCAGCTGCGTGTTCCTATAGCAAAATACCATACGACATTATGCCAGGGAAATAGCTAAAGTAAACAAGTCTAGCTGTTTCAATACTGGTAAGATTTCCAATTTTTTTACAGTATATGCTGCAAAACTAAGTCTGCTTGTTAGTTCTGATATATGGGTGCTCCATTGAAGCTTCGCATATAGCAATATTCCAAGAAAATTGGTGGTATCTACAAGACTCAGTTTCTTACCATTTAAAATTACATGAGTATTTAATTGTTTGACATTTGCAGGCATAAATAGAATAGAATAGAATAATTTTTATTCAATATACACTACATGTGTAATTCTTATCGAAATTCATTTTTTCCTTTACCACTGGTTCGAAAAAAAGCCCTCTGTCCTAGGAAGAACCAGCGAGAAACCCAGCGGGACTTTTTTTTAATAAATTTTACAATATAAATGATTACGAACTATTTACAAAATTTATCAGCCATACAGGGGTTTTTATCAACCATGTATTCATTTATATTATAATAACCCTTTTTATACAGTTTCAGCTTAATAAAACTTGGTAATTGAGAGAACCTGTACACTTTCCGGGACCTTGTTGTAATAGCGTATACATTGCCCCATGAATGGATTCCTGGCTCTGTGGAGTCGAGAAACTGGCATCACTAGCTTGTGTTTGTTCCTAGTGTTTACAGAATGTATATCACTTTTTTTACTAAAACTATATTTGTTTTTGTGAACATACATTAAATTTTCGTAAATATATTGAGAGGCCAAAGTAAATATATTAATTTCTTTAAATTTATCTCTAAGAGACTCTCGGTATTAGATTGTAAATAGCTCTAATGGCCCTCTTCTGTAATACAAAAATAGTTTCTGAATCAGCCGCATTTCCCCATAGGAAAATCCCATAAGACATTATGCTATGGAAATAAGTAAAATAAACTAATCTAGCTGTCTCAACACTAGTGAGACCTCTAATCTTTTTTACAGCATAGGCTGCAGAACTTAGTCTGCTTGCTAATTTGGATATATGGGGGCCCCACTGAAGCTTTGCATCAAGAGTGATGCCAAGAAAAACAGTGGATACAACAGGGCTCAATTCCTCCCCATTTAAAAACACATTAGTATTCAGATTTTTAACACTCGTTGTTGTAAATTTAACACAATAAGTTTTATTTCCGTTCAAATGCAGATTATTAACGTTAAACCAATGCACTAATTTTGATATAGGATTATTCACTTCTTCACATTTAAATAATTATTGACGTTTAAGTTTAAAAATCAAGGAAGTACCATCAGCAAATAATACTATATCATGACCCTACCCTACATTGTGAGGTAAGTCATTAATATAAACCAGAAACAGAAATGGGCCGAGAATCGAGCCCTGAGAAACACCCATTAGTAAAGATGACCCGGAAGAACTTTTACCATTGATAACAACCTTCTGCTTTCTATTACTAAAATATGAAATAATGAGTTTAAGCGCTGTGTTCTTGGCACCATAGTACTGTAGCTTCCTGATTAATGTCTCATGGTGAACACAGTCGAAGGCCTTGGAAAGGTCACAAAATATACCCAAAGCATCCTCTGTATTCTCCCATGCACAAAAAATTTGTTTAATAAGCTCAACTTCAGCGTAAGTTGTCGAGCGACCCCTTGTAAAACCGAATTGATTTTTATGTATCAATTTATTAATATTAAAGAAACTTATTGAGTGAGATTGAGAGGTTCTATGGGCAGCTGTACACGTCATCGTTGGAGCCACACGCAAGTGTGAGTAACGATCCAAGAGCGAGTCTTGTCCGACACTATTCCGAAGATATCCCGGACGTCAGTCTGAGCGAGATTAGAATGGCTCTCCAGCACCTTAAAAACGGCAAGGCCCCAGGCGAGGATGGAATTACAGCAGAGCTTCTGAAAGCGGGTGGAAGACCGGTACTTGACGTCCTTCAGAAGCTCTTTAATTCCGTCCTCCATGGTGGCATTACACCGGAGGCGTGGAGCAGAAGTGCGGTGGTCTTGTTCTTCAAGAAAGGTGACAACGTTCTCTTGAAGAACTACAGACCGATTTCCCTTCTGAGCCGCGTCTACGTGCTATTTTCGAGAGTCATTACGAATCGTCTCGCGCGCAGACTTGACGACTTCCAGCCTCCCGAACAAGCCGGTTTCCGAAAGGGCTTTAGCACCATAGACCACATACATACCCTTCGGCAAATTGTACAGAAGTCCGAAGAGTACAATTTGCCACTATGTCTGGCGTATGTGGACTATGAGAAAGCCTTTGATTCCGTCGAAATTTGGGCGGTGATGCAGTCCCTTTATCGGTGCCAAGTTGACTGTCGGTATATCGAAGTGCTGAAGTGTTTGTACAGTAGAGCTACGATGGCTATCCGAGTACAGAACCAGAGTACGAAACCTATCCAATTGCAGAGAGGTGTAAGACAGGGTGATTTTATATCCCCGAAACTCTTCACCGCTGCATTGGAAGACGTTTTCAAGCTTCGGGACTGGAAAGTATACGGTATTAACATCAATGGCGAGTACTTCACTCACCTTCGATTTGCCGACAATATAGTCCTTATGGCAGAATCGCTGGAGGACTTAAGCACTATGCTCAATGACCTCAATAGTGTCTCCCAACGGATAGGTCTTAAGATGAACATGGACAAAACAAAGATTATGTTTAATGTCCATGTCACACCTATGCCGGTAGTTGTTGGGAGCACTAAGCTCGAAGTTGTTGACGAGTACGTTTACCTGGGACAAATAGTCCGACTAGGTAAGTCCAACTTCGACCGAGAGGTCAAACGACGGATTCAACTCGGCTGGGCAGCGTTCGGGAAGCTACGACACATCTTCTCGTCAGACATACCTCAAAACCTTAAAACGAAATTGTACAACCAGTGCGTGTTGCCAGTGATGACTTACGGAACTGAGACGTGGTCCTTCACTGCTGGCCGTATGAGGAAGCTCAAGGTCGCTCAGCGAGCTATGGAGAGGGCTATGCTCGGAGTTTCTCTGCGTGATAAACTTAGGAATGAGGATATCCGCAGTAGAACCAGAGTAACCGACGTAGCCCAACGGATTAGTAAGCTGAAGTGGCAGTGGGCCGGCCATACAGCTCGAAGAACCGACAACCGTTGGGGAAGAAAGGTTCTCGAGTGGCAGCCTCGTACCGGTAGGCGAAGTGTAGGGCGTCCCCCCACAAGATGGAGTGACGACCTGGTAAGACATGCAGGAAATCGATGGATGCAGGTGGCTTAGGACCGTGCTTTGTGGCATTCTTTGGGGGAGGCCTATGTTCAGCAGTGGACTTGTGAAGGGCTGTAATGATGATGAAAGAAACTAAACTCTTTCGCTGTCCCTTGCACTACATATAGGTCATTGCTATTGTCTTACTATTGTCTCTGCAAACCGGACAGTGAAAGTGTTAACTTCTGATCTAAAATATTTTTTTCAAAAATTTTACTTTATGTTGGTAGTACAGAAATTGGTCTAAAATTGGCGGGGTCTAATGTACTACCAGATTTAAATATCGGTTTGACTTTGCTATGTTTCCTTAAATCAGGAAACACACCAGATTCGACGCTTATATTAAATATAGTGGCTAGATAAGGTGCTAATATATCTATTATAGATAAAATAACTTTAATGGAAATCCCCCATAAGTCTGCCGTTTTCTTTACATCAATAGTTTTAAAATATTTAACGATATCTTTTGGCAGTACTCTATGGAATTTAAAAGTATTTGAACAAGCCTTTACATTTTGTTTAAGCAATGATTCGGCGACAATAGTAGAAGAATTTAATGATTTTGTTGTCAAAAAAGGAACATCAGTAAAATGTTGCTCAAAAGCCATAGCAACTTTTTGATCAGATCGTGTTAAATTATTGTTAATATTCAATTGAATATCCAAGTTACGCGGTTTGACCTTGCCCGTTTCACTATTTATTATTCTCCAGATCATTTTAATTTTGTCGGATGCAATTTTAATTTTGTTGCTTAAATGTAAAGCCTAAGCAGTGGAGCACACTTTTTTTACTTACTTTCTTACTTATTTTCACGTACAATCCCTGACGGGGTAGCCAGAGAGAACAGATCGCCGTATTGCTTGTATATTTTTAAATATTTTAGAATATGTTTTTACATAATCTCTAAATATAACACTACTATTATAGGTCTAAAGAATTTATTTTCAAAAAGACAAACAATGCCACTTACATGAAAATAATTATTACATTTTATTAATTTTATTCTAATGGTCGCCGAACACTCATTCAACAGCTTCACAGTCTCAATTGAATGGTGAAAAATATTCAGTTATATATTCAGACAGCTGAGACCTAAAACTATTGACATACATTTTTTATATAATAAGGCAATTTATTATAAATCAGTGCTCCTTCAAAAGTAATCCTTTTTTTTGCGTATTTTGTTCGTACCTTTGGTAGTACAAGAAAGCTAGGTCGACGAAGACTGCGTTTACAAATTTGTGATTTCTTTACAAAAGACAAGTTAGTGTGGATTGTTTTATCAAGTATTTTCCTAATTAAAATGCAAGTATTATATATATATATATATATATATATATATATATATATATAGTTGTTGAACGTTCATAAGTTTTGTTTCTTTGAAAATTTTACAAGTTGGTGTTAGATACGGATAGTGAAAAAGTATTTTTATTATTTTATTTTGTATCCTTTGAAGTTCCTATAAATTATTTTTAGCAGCGTTGCCCCAAATTTCAATAAGATTAATTAAATGTGATTTGACTAAAGAGTTATAAATAGTGTACCGCATTTTTTTAGGTAGGCAATGGGAAATATTGTGAAGTGATCCAGTAAGTTCCGAAAGTTTCTTTTTAATGTGATCTATTTGGTTGTTCCATGTTAAGTAGTTGTCCATCCTCAAGCCTAGGTATTTTTGCAGGTTTTTTGTTCTACGAGGATGTTATCAATTGTCAATGGGTCATGTATTGGTATAGTTTTGTTTTTTGATTTAAAAATTATGTAACATGTTTAAGAAGTGTTTACCATTAGCAAATTGTATTGGAACCACTCAAACAATAGTTCTAGATCTTCTTGCGCTTGCGAGATAATATCATGTTTATTAGATCCGAAATAAAACAGACATGTGTCGTCAGCGTACAGAGTTATATGACCATGTAGCCCTAGTTCTGCGATGTGGTTTACATAGACTAAAAATAGGAGTGAGCCCAGTATGGATCCCTGTGGCACGCCATGCGTTACAGGTAAGGCACTACTTTGAAAATTATTCAGCTTTACTACTTGCAATCTATTTGATAGGTATGATTTAAGTATTTTAAGAGCACTTCCTTTGATACCGATTCTTTCAAGTTTTTCTAATAGCAATTTGTGACTTACAGTATCAAAGGCTTTTTTTAAATCGATAAAAACACCTAAGACCACTTGCCGTTTATCTATACTATCCTTTATTATTGTTGTTAGATCGATCGTTGCGGTAGTGGTGCTACTTTTGGCTCTAAATCTATATTGCCGTTCTG
Organism: Parnassius glacialis; assembly: GCA_033319125.1. NCBI lineage: Eukaryota > Metazoa > Arthropoda > Insecta > Lepidoptera > Papilionidae > Parnassius > Parnassius glacialis. Next base: position 6,069,041 of record JAVANC010000024.1, on the reverse strand, counting down.
ATATAAAGTAAAAAGAATTTAAGTAAATTACTAAGCGGTTATGTATGAATTTTTAATAAATTTTGACATGACCGGCAATTTAAATTATATGATCTATCATCATAAATCTCGTATAAACTTCGCCTACTTTTATAAATTCCTACTGTCGCCTATTCATTAAATGATTTGCGACTGTTAAAAGAGAAAGTTTTAGAAGTAAATATTCTACTAAATTTACAAATTATAATTTTAAATAAAGTAGCATACAAATAATTAGCACTGTTTTTAAACGTAAGTGATGGAAGTCTTATTATTATATTACTTCTTAACCTCTCCAAGCGATGTTCACTTATTGGAACAAACACAACTTACTTATTTTTCTGTTTTTTGTGTATGTCAGGTAGTGATATCAACTGTCCACAGTGATCTGAACTTAAATTTTGAATAATTGATTTATGCAAGGGCTTAACATCTGTAAAAATGTAATCTATACAGGTTGCACTAGGCCCAACAATACGTGTTAGTTCTAAGAATAAATTTACAAGATTATAAGATTTAAGCAATGAGCTAAACTTAATAGTAATGAAAGAAGTTTCGAGGAAATTGATATTAAAGTCTCCACATATTACAATAGACTTGTTCTGTTTACTAAGTTTGAGTAAAACTTCTTCCACAATCCTTTAAAAATGGTCAAAAGTAGCACATGGGGGTCTGTAAACACTTACAACAATGAGGTGCTCGAGCTCGACACAAGCCATTTCTACAGTTCGTTCAACAGAGAGGCTCACAATATCCTTACGTTCTTTATATAATAATGACTTATCTGCTAATATTAATGAGCCACCACGTAAACTTTTTTCTCTATTGAAGGAACTGACCACCTGGTGATTTCTGAAATTAAACATTAAATTATAATCTTTTAGCAAATGTACAGTAATACAAAGGATGTGTAAATTGTTACAATTTAAAAACAATTCAACTTCCAATTCTTTGCCCAACATGCCTTGTATATTTTTTTGCAACAGGTGTAAACAATTTTTATTACTTATTTGTGGGCTGTATTCAAAATTAATTAAACTCTTATTATTGCTAGAGATTGCCACTATTGTCACATTCACTAATTTAAATTAGTTGGAACTAATTGCAAATAAATTGTCAAATAATTATGCTCAATAAAAGCAGTCTTGGTAGCCAAAAACTTGGCTGAGTTAAAAAGTAAATAATAAGACAGCACATTTGCTATCAGTCTTAAATTATATTTGGATAGGTAATACCTATCTTTTGTCCAAAACTCTTTTATTAAATTATTTATGTCAATTACATGAAATTTGTCATTATTATCATTACAATTATATGTCAAATTTAAATTATTATTACATATTAAATTATGCATTTTTTTATTTAAATTATGTCTTAAATTATTTTCATGTGGCAATCCCTGTATATAAGGCAGTGTGAACAAGACAATTTTGAGTACATTTAAGTTATTAAGTTGTTCAATATATCTTAATAACTGTTTGTTGTTTACGCTGCCTCTTTTACCAACAAAAATTATTATTGTACTATTTGGGCAAAATTTAGTAACAATAATTTTATTTAGGATGTCACTAAAAGATGCTCCAGGCATGCAGCAATTTGTAACTTTTTGTCCCTTTAAAGAGTTATTTAAAATTATGCCTAGATATTTTCCCATGTCATCGCTATAAACAATTATAATATTTTTAGTAATATTTGAGTTATTTATTATTTTAATATCTTCTGCTATGGCACTGTCATAGAGTTTTGGTGGTGGTATAATATAATCAGCACACACTGACTTTGAAGAATCTGGCATTGAGCGCTCACACTCACATTGATATTTAACTAAGGAGTCAAACCGCTCCTCATTATATTTACAAGTCTTTACCAGATTATCCATAGCCAATATGTGTTCTTTTATTTAATTTTGGGCTGATTTATATTTATTGGACATAGTTTGAAGAGAGTTCATAAGTGATAATATTTCTGATTTAAGGCACTCTACTTCAGTCTCATAACATTTTTTTTATGTTATCCACCTCAATTGAATACAACTTAAGTTCATATAACAATGCTTGCTTTTCTTTACATACATTAACATAATTTTTTGTGTAAGTCTTATTTCTTAGTAATTTTTGTACTTTCCTTATGTATTTATTAAGTTTTATATACTTCTTCAATTTGGTTTTACTGCAATTAATACTTACTGTGTTTCCAGAAGTGGAAGAGTCGTCACCAGTCAAGTCTATTGTTGCAGATTCCTGTAACATTCTTGAAGTATCACATTGCACAAGCTCAGAGAACAGGCTTTGAGTCTGAGAGGCTTTAAGGTTATCTATATATGTTTTAAATTGTGTTATTTGCTCATTAGCCTCATTCAACTGTAACTTCAATGCAGCAATTAACCTGAGAGCTTCCTCATATTCCTTGCTGCATTGGTCAAACTCATTAACCGTTCCCTGTAGCTGTGCACTAGCACTTGTGTATTCTGTATGTAACTTAACCATATCACATTTCAATTGTGTATTTTTGGCAATTATGCTTACTATTTCCCTTTCATTATCATCCCTTTCCTTAACCAACAGTTCACACTGCTCCCTGGACGCCTTAAGTTCTTGGAGCGCAAGCTGAAGTTGGTTCTCCATCTGGCGCGTCTTGGCGTTGCGAGTATTCATTTTACTATTTATTATAAATAATAAAAGAAAACAAAGATCGAAAACAGAAGGAGCAGCGCAAGCTAATGTTAAGTTGTTGTTGTTTTTTTTTTCTATTTACAAGTCTCAAATCAAATGATCATTAAAACAATTTGAAAAGAAACCCGCAAAGAATGTAATAACCCGAGTAATATAATAAATCTTAAATTTATAAAAGGAATGATATGAAATAAGGATTAAAATAATTTTTAAAACAATGTTACCTGTCACTTTTTCTTCCAACACCAAATTGATGTTATAATATTTATGTACCAATTTTCTTAAATATTAAATACAAAGCGGCAGTAATTATTAACTATAAATAATTGATAAATCCAATTAGGCATACATTAAGCGCATTATAAAATACGTATAATATGATTATACGGAATTTTTCAAAGTAGTTAAAATACATTTCGACAGCACTATCGGCTTCAACACCCTCAAAAACTATGAAAATGACACCCAAGATGAAAAAATTCGTACTTTTTGCAGCCGCCACCTTGGATTTATATTTCGACAGTACTATCGGTTTCAACACCCGCGAAAACCATGAGAATGACACCCATGATGAAACAATTGATATCTATTGCAGCCGCCATCTTGGATTTAGGTACATTTCGACAACCATATCGGCCTCAACTCTCTCGAAAACCATGAAAATGACACCCAAGATGAAAAAATTGATACCTATTGCAGCCGCCATCTTGGATTTACATTTCGACAGCACTATCGGCTTCAACACCCTCGAAAACCATGAAAATGACACCCATGATGAAAAAACTGGCACCTAATTTAGCCGCCATCCTGGATTTACATTTCGACAGCACTATCGGCTTCAACACCCTCGAAAACCATGAAAATGACATCCAAGATGAAAAAATTGATATCTATTGCAGCCACTATCTTGGATTTACATTTCGACAGAACTATCGGCTTCAACACCCTCGAAAACCATGAAAATGACACCCATGATGAAAAAATTGGTACCTAATTTAGCCGCCATCCTGGATTTACATTTCGACAGCACTATCGGCTTCAACACCCTCGAAAACCATAAAAATGACATCCAAGATGAAAAAATTGATATCTATTGCAGCCACTATCTTGGATTTACATTTCGACAGAACTATCGGCTTCAACACCCTCGAAAACCATGAAATTGACACCCATGATGAAAAAGTTTATACCTATTGCGGCCGCCATCTTGGATTTACATTTCGACAGCACTATCGGCTTCAACTCCCGCGAAAACCATGAAAATGACACCCAAGATGAAAAAATTGATATTTTTTGCAGCCGCCATCTTGGATTTACATTTCTACAGCACTATCGGCTTCAACACCCTCGAAACCCATGAAAATGACACCCATGATGAACAAATTTATACCTATTGCGGCCGTCATTTTGGATTTACATTTCGACAGCACTATCGGCTTCAACACCCTCGAAAACCATGAAAATGACACCCATGATAAAAAATATTATACCTATTGCGGCCACCATCTTGGATTTACATTTCGACAACCCTATCGGTTTCAACACTCTCGAAAACCATGATAATGTCACCCATGACAAAAAAATTGATACTACTTACTTTTAGTACATACTACTGTTATTTATTCTGTGCTTTTAAAATATTGTAATTAAAAAATCTCCTATTATTATTATAATCAGGTTTTTTAGAAATTTGGATATTCGAAAATTGTGTACATGTACAGCGATCTTTTTGAGCCGCAGCAAACATCCGAAACAGTGTCCACTCACGACGGCGACTGACGTCGAACTGAGTGAATGAGTAAACTACTCTGTGGCTTTAGCTCCCTTTACAGAAATAATTTACATACGAGGCTACCAAATCAACGAAAATTTGGCCATTTTGGAGCCGAAAAAAATTAATTATAGCTAAACAAAACAAAATTACACTTCCATTTACATTCAGTGGCTTCCCACATGATAGATGAAGAGATTAAAAAATAGATTGAGTTAAACAATTGATATTTTCAAAAGTTATCTATTGCAGCCGCCATCTTGGATTTACATTTCGACAACACTATCGTCTTCGACACCCTCGAAAACCATGAAAATGACACCCATGATGAAAAAATTGGTACCTACTTCAGCCGCCATCTTGGATTTACATTTCGACAGCACTGTCGGCTTCAACACCCTCGAAAACCATGAAAATGACACCCATGATGAAAAAATTGGTACCTACTTCAGCCGCCATCTTGGATTTACATTTCGACAGCACTGTCGGCTTCAACACCCTCGAAAACCATGAAAATGACACCCATGATGAAAAAATTTATACCTATTGCAGCCGCCACCTTGGATTTACTTTTCGACAGCACTATTGATTTCAGCACCCTCGAAAATCATGAAAATCACACCCATTATGAAAAAATTAGTACTTATTGCGGCCGCTATCTTGGATTTACATTTCGACAACCCTATCAGTTTCAACAACCTCAAAAACCATGAAAATTTCACCCATTACAAATAAATTGATACTACTTACTTTTAGTACTTACTACTATTATTTATTCTGGGTTTTTAAAATATTGTAATAAAAAAATCTCTTATTATAATTATAATCAAGTATTTAAGAAATTTGGTTATTCGAATATTGCGTATTTGTACAGCGATCTTTTTGAGCCGCTGCAAACAACCGAAATAATGTCCACTCACGACGGCGACTGACCAAAGTGTATAGTAATATATAAGGAAGAAGAGAGCCCTCTTGCGAGTAAAACTGGTGCTCCTTGGAAAAAGCGCCACCTGATGATTGTTACGCTAACTATAATTTTCACATGTGTGTGTGTATATTCCAATACACTCACACGAGAGTACTCTGTGAATGTGTGCGTGTGTATATGTACACTGCTCATTGCCCACCCCCACATTCAATATTCTATATTTTAAACATATTACTATTTCCATTCCAATTTTCTACGAATGTAGAAATTACATTCTACATTCGTAAAAAATTGGAATAGAAATAGTAATAAATTAATATAATAGGTACATATTGGAATTTTTAAACATTTAATAACACAAACCTTAAGAGTGAGATTAAAGTTAACAATTAGCTATGCTTTGATACATAAGTAGAAAATTGGAATGGAACACGGTTAATAGTTTTACAGAAATAAAACAATTATTTTCATAGAAATTTAAATATATTATTGACAGTGATTAGATACACAGAAATAAACTTGGGCACTCAATTTTAGATGATTATGGAGGCATCTTAGAACACACCGTTTTCAGCAACCCATTATTTTTCGTAAAACATATTCAATAAGTAAAACAATAAACGACTCTAATAAATCACCATAAACTAAATATTTACTGGCTAGTAACACCACACTTAAGTAATTATTCTACGAAATACGAAGTAAACTAAATCGACATCAAACTTTTGAATTTGGCTTTGAAAAGTTAGACAAAGCGAACACCATTCAATTTAAAAATGATTTGAAATATTCCCGATTAATATAATATCTACTTATTTGATGAAAAATGAACTATGAAACTTTTTCTTTTCTTGATTTCATAAATAAAGGTAACTGTATCAAACAAGGTTATTTTTTTCGCAACAGCCACAGATACATTTATATTTTCGGCTACAGAGCTTGTAGTACAGACTAATCAGTAATCATTTCAATCGAACATAAAAATAATCGGAACGTATAATTTATACTTTATAAATCATGGATTAAACAACTTTTATTTGTTATGTATATTACAAAATATATAGTTTGTAATTTATAAGATAGGTAAAAATAATTTTAATGGGCTGGTGACAAAGATATTAAAATGCAAAAATAAAAGTTGCTAAACTGCAACTTAAATATAATGCGTAACATGGATCAATGTGTTATTTCTTAAATTCTGCCATCTAGTGAGTATTAAACTTACTAAACTGAGGAAATTATGACCCGTACCATACACTTGATGGCGTTACTTTCTATGGCCAAATGCCTTACTATGGAAGTGTACCCCCCTGGCGACTGACGGCGAACTGATATATAATATACAGTAATCTACGGCGGTGGCGAACTGAGTTAGTGAGTAAACTACTCTGTGGCTGTAGCTCCCCATTTACAGAAATAATTTAAACATGGCTACCAAATCAACGAAAATTTCGCCATTATCGAGCCGAAAAAAATTAATTATAGCTAAACAAAACAACATTACACTGCCATTTACATTCAGTGGCTTCCCAAATGATAGATAAAGAGATTAAAAAATAGCTTGAGTCAAACAATTGATATTTTCAATAGTTATAGTGTTTACAAGCCTTGGGGACATGATAAATCCACACCATTAGCCACTAAAACCCCTATTTTTATATAAAAGTAGCAATTAATCGATTTAAAAAAATATTAATAAGTTCAACAATCATTTATCTTTCTAACAATGTGCTTTTTATATCATTTATATGTATAAGATGATTGCTAGATACGATTTTATTCGATAAAACGTTGGAATCTTAATTTTAAGGCGATAGTAAACATACCTTGCGCTTTCGCTTAAGGTATGCAATAACATAAAATTGAGGTGGATATGGTGAATTTACAATATTTAAATTATTAAAATTTATCGGGACCAATTACTTTTACAACTTATCACCAGGGTTGCCACAGCAAAAATGAGAACAGAAAATATATGGGCAGAAAAAGAGTTGACAAATATGATTGCGTCTAGAAATAACTTGTGTATAAAACGAGTTTATTTATTTTTCTATGATTTTTCAAATAAACTTGTGTTTAATTTAAATTTACATTTTCATAAATGTATTGAGAGGCCAAAAATACGAGGGTGGATTGAAAAGTACTCGGCCTAACCAAGAAAATAAACACATACTAAATCAGTTATATTTTTATTTTTCTACTTAATCACCATCATGTTCAATACACTTTTGCCACCTCCCCTTCCAAGCATTTAGACCGTTGAAAAAAAATGATTCTTCCTTAGAGTCAAAATATGCGTCTACAGCTGCTTTGACCTCGTCGTTTGTCGAAAATCTTTGACCTCCCAAGTGCTTTTTTAGGTTAGGGAACAGAAAGAAGTCTGATGGTGCCAGATCAGGTGAATACGGCGGATGCGGTAACAGTTCAAAGCCACAGTTGTGAATTTCAGCCATTGACTGTACTGACGTGTGAACACGGGCGTTATCTTGATGAAACAGGACTTTTCTTCTGAGCATTCCTCGACGTTTTTCTTTTATTTCCTCTCGTAAACGACGTAGTAAGGTGCAGTAGTAATCAGAGTTTATAGTCTGACCCCTTTCAAGATAATCAATCATAATCACACCTTTCGAGTCCCAGAATACTGAAGCCATCACCTTATTTGCCGACAAAATCGACTTAGCCTTTTTAGGGGGTGGTGAACCAGGTCTTCTCCACTGTTTTGATTGTTGTTTTGTTTCCGGTGTACAGTAATGAACCCATGTTTCGTCTATAGTAACAAAACGATTCAAAAAATCATCTGCATCGGCTTCAAATAACTCCAAACAGTCGCGTGAAATAGTCAATCGCGTCCTTTTTTGTTCAACTGAAAGCAGTCGCGGAACCCACCTCGCAGACACCTTGTGGAAACCCAACTCGTTGACGATGATGTTTTGAGTTCGTTTATAAGAGATGCCTATAATCTCGGCTATCTCTCTAATTTTTAATCTGCGGTCTCCCATTATTAAATCAAGTACTTTTTTAATATTTTCGTCAGCAGTTGACGTCGAAGGCCTTCCAGAGCGGGGTTCATCTTTCACACTCTCTCTACCACGCTTAAATTCTGTTATCCATTTTTTGACGGATGAATATGACAGAGCACAATCGCCTAATGTACTGACCATGTCATCATGGATGGCTTTTGATGATAGCCTCTTCTTATGGAGGTACTTAATGACGGCACGCTGCTCGATTTGCTCCATTCGCGGAAATTATGTCCGATTACTTTGTTAATAAATTTATAAAATCACAACTAATTATAGCACACGTTTCGAACTTCACACAATGAACTAGTCTGAACTGAACTAAATAATCTGGGTAGATTTGATTTTTAGAATTGAATGGATCTGTGTTAGGCCGAGTACTTTTCAATCCACCCTCGTAATATATAAATTTCCTTTAATTTTTGTCGGAACGACTCTTTAGGCTTAAATCATAAATTGCTCTTATGGCCTTCTTCTGTAAAACAAATATAATTTCAGTGTCAGCTGCGGGTCCCCATAGCAAAATACCATACGACATTATGCCATGGAAATAGCTAAAGTAAACAAGTCCAGCTATGTCAACACTGGTAAGATTTCCAATCTTTTTACAGTATATGCTGCAAAACTAAGTCTGCTTGTTAGTTCTGATATATGGGTGCTCCATTGAAACTTTATTGCATTTATACAAAGTGTTACAATTAAGGAAAACTTAAGAACTTCAAACGGTGGTCATATCGCTTTAAGCGATTTCTACCTGACAAACCGAACGTAAAGGGGACAATGTAATATATTTTGACGGATAGGTGCAACGTGCAATATAAAATAAAAACTGAGGACAAAAACTTATAATTAAACAAGATTCATATAAATATATGAATTATATAATATATAATATTATAAAATTAATAAACATATAAAATAAATACATACATATATACATACATATATATACATATACACACATACATACATTTATATATATATATATATATATATATATATATATATATATATTATATATATATATATATATATATATATATAGAGAGAGAGAGAGAGAAAAAAGAAAACAAGTATTAATAAAAAGAGGAAATGCATATCATTTATAATTATGACGGGAAATTCAAATAATACTCCTTCAGTTGTTTTTTAAAAGCCTGTAAAGATTGCGCTTGCTGGATGTTAAGTGGTAATGAATTCCAGAGTCTGGTTGCTTGTGAAGTAAATGACTTATTATAAAAAGAAGTTACGCTGCAAGGAGTATTCAAAGCCAAGCTATACACTGAACGCAAACTAAGATCATGAAATTCATATCGATAGTGAAATTGTTCCTTAAGGTACCTTGGAGATTTCGGATCAAACAGAACACAAAAAAGTAAAGAAAGTAAATGAACATTCCGGCGAAGGTGAATTGGGAGCCACTTGAGTTGATTTCGAAATTGGGATACATGGTCATATTTGCGTAAGCCAAATATGAACCGAATGGAAAGATTTTGAAGACGCTCAAGCTTGTTTAATTGCTCCATGGTAATATCAGTGTAGCATATATCAGCATAGTCTAAAATAGGCAACACAATGGAATGTGCTAACGCAATTTTGGTAGAAATGGGTAAGAAATTTTGAAGTCTTTTGAGACTTCCACAAGCTGCAAACATTTTCTTACTTATTTGTCCAATTTGTGGTGCCCAAGACATTGTAATGTCAATTAGAACACCTAGATTTTTTACAACCTTACTGTAAGGAATAGCAGAATTTTTAAAATAAACGAAAGGCAGCGTATGCCAAGTAGTTTTTGTAGTAATTTGTTGCTACCTATCACTATTACCTGCGTTTTACTAGGGTTAACCTTAATTCCATAAGATGTGCAAAATTCTGAAATAATAGCGAGATCACGATTTGTGGATAGCACGGCAGTTGGAAGATTATTGATACATGTTTGAGAATATATTTGGAGATCGTCTGCATAAAGATGGTAGAGGGAAGTTATTCCTGAAGTGATAGAGCGTACGAAAATTGAAAATAGCAGAGGAGACAACACGCCACCTTGTGGTACGCCTGCTTCCAGAGAACACCACGAGGAATAAGTGTCATCAATACGGATGCATTGACGGCGTCCAAACAAGTAACTACGAAACCAGTCAGTTGCCGCTGGAGATACGTTAATAGAACAGAGCACAGCTAGAAGTATATCAAAATCGACTGTGTTGAAGGCGTTGCTGAAATCAAGAAGAGTAAGAATAGTAACTTGCCGATTCTCCATTCCTGCCCGAATGTCGTCTGTGATTTTAACCAAAGTAGTGACCGTGCTATGGCCAGGACGAAAGCCTGATTGGAATGTATTTAAGAGGTTATTTTGATTAAGAAATAGATTAAGTTGCTGTTGGACAAGACGCTCAAGAATTTTAGATAGAAAAGGTAATATGGAAATAGGACGATAATCACAGAAGGACTTGGAATTTGATTTCTTGGGTAGTGGAATAATTTGAGCATCTTTCCATAGAGAAGGAAAAGTTCCTGTATTTATGAATTGTTGAAAATTTTAGTTATGATAGGAGTTAAGAGATCTAATAGCGGGAGAATCATGTTTCGGCTGACATTATCATTACCAATTGCATTAGAAGTTACAGCTGTGATATTCTTTTTAACGTCACAATCAGCAACCTGACATAAAACGAATTCGGGCAAATCGGGAGGTGGCAAAGAATGAAGGTTTTTTTAGTTTTCTTTCTTGTTGTAAATTTAGTGTCCTAGATTTACAACTGTTAACGTAACTAGAACTTGAGGAAAAGTATTGATTAAGCATTTAAAAGTTTAAATCATGAGGAAGGGAGTCATTTCGCTTTTTGCCAATTCCCAAACTGTTAAGAAATTTCCAAACCCTATTGGAATCGGATTCCTCAATTGTCTTGTGAATGTGACGTCGTTGCGCATCTCTACACATCGTGTTGCAGCGATTTCTAAGTATCCTGTATTTCTCACGATTTATATCACTGGGGTCCTTTTTAAATTTGGCTTTGGCTAGGTTTCTTCTTGTCGTTAAATCTTTGATCTCTTTTGTGAGCAAGGAGCCGGCGGATAATTAAGTTTGATTGGTCGTAAAGGTGTATGCTTGTCATATAGTTGCATTATAAAGGCATTTAAAAGACGCACTTGTTCGTCAACATCTGTTGTCTCATCAATTAACGACCAGTTTATACTGGCAGCATCATTTTTAAGACGGTCGATGTCCATTCTAGCAAAATTACGCAGCAGAAGAACACGGGACTTGACTTTTGGTGATCGTAATTTATATGACAAAAACAGCAAATCGTGGTAAGAAATAGCATCGGCAGTATACTGCCCGTGTTTGTATATGTATTCTGGAGAGGAAACGATTTTTAAATCTAGAAGAGAAGGGGCACTATTAGGGAAGAAATGGGTAGGATTAGAAGGTAAGATGTGAAGATTACATGAGTCAACTACGGACTTCAATTTTTTTGAACGGACATCATTTTTGAGAAGACACGTATTGAAGTCACCCATAATGATAACATGTTTACATGTCGGAACCAATTCTTCCAAAGTTTTTTCAAAGGCAGAAAAATAATTAACAGAGCTAGAGGGACTATAAACGACGCCTAAGAGCACTTTGAAGGAAGAAAGTGTGACTTCAATGAAAAGATGTTCTGCTGCACTATCAACAATTGTGGTGGACGATATGCTGGCTATAGAGTAACGAATATCTTTACGAAGATATATGGCAACCCCACCACCAGTTTTGCCGGGTCGGTCATTTCGCAATAAATGGAAACCTGGAATTGCATAACAAATAGATGGTAAACACGGTTTTAGCCAAGTTTCAGAGACCAGAATTGCATGAATGTTTTTGTGGTGTAAGCTTGTCAGCATATCAGGATAGTGAGCGGAAATGCTCTGAGCATTTATGTGAATTACATTGAAATTATTAGCACAACTAAGAAGCAAGAATCTAAGGAAGAATTCATAGAGAGAGTACTGTGGAAACTGTCATCTCCGTCATCTGAAGTACCCGAGGAACAAGTCTCGAAAGAGCTAGAGCCTAAGTAAATATCATTTAGGGCAATATTCATCATAATTATTCAAATAAAATAATACTTATTAAATAACTATAAAATAATATTAAGATAAAAAATATGAATATTAATAATATATACACCTATAAATATTTAAATATGTTAATCACTTAAATAATTAACGTATCACAATACACACTCACCCACCAGCAGTACATATGATACAAAAATAATAATCGTTTATTAACACTATAATTATCAATGAAATACTACAATTCTACTAACAAAAAGTACCACAAATACCTTATGCCGACAGACTAGCAACACTAAAATATGAATAATATTTAATTAATAATAGTTAATTAAAAAACGTATAAAAAAATTCATAGTCTATGATGGTAACAAATAACAATAAAAATATAGGCTCAGAAGGGCTAGAACCCCGAGCCGTAAAAACCAGTTATAGTAAAAAAAACAATAACAAATATATGAACAACAGTCTGTCATGACTCATGATACATACGCATCAAAAATAAACAAATAAAATGATACTAAAACATTGAAATATAACAAAAATTACTACACAAATAAAGACTGAGCGATACTAAACGAAAATAAATAAGGTTGCGGAAGCTGTAATTACTTACGGGCCGCAACGCGACTCCGAGTTTTAGTTGGCTTGGTTTTTTCGGGCGGATTTAGCACCATCTTGGTTCTGCTTTGATGATGACGGTGATAGGATGGACTGCAAATCAGCAACAGTGAACACCGGAATGCCGTACCCCGTCTTCTGTTTAAAACATAAATACAGCCCTCCCTTGTCCAGCATTTCGATACTCCGAAGCGGTTTCGAGCTGCTAGAAAAGCTTCATGCCTAACTTTTGTAAGGAATTCGGACAAGGTTACTCCAGTACCTTTAAGATTTGTTGTTTTTGAAGTCCAGACTTTGTGACGAAGACCAAGATCCTTAAACTCCACTAAAAGAGGTCTGCGTTTGTCCTTAATTTTACCCAGTCTGAAGCACCGGTTTTAATTTTCCTGGGCTATGAACACTTTGGTCTGCAGTAGTGCTTTAATGACAGTTTCAGCAACATCTTCATTTTTATCTTCGGGGTACACCATGGATCAGCAAGATTCTGCGACGATTATGCATCTCCAACCGATCATAGTCTTTTGAGACCATTTGAACTAGCTGCTGTAAATTTTGGAGCGCGAGATAACAAAAGTCTAAAATTTTCAAAGACTGTAGCTAGTGGAGATGATGATGAAGGAGGAAGGAACACTAACTTTGTTGAGTTCTTGTTGAAAAGCTGAAAGGCTTGACTGGAACAGTGCTGTCATCTCTTCCATTGATTGTTCGATAGTCTTCATGGTGAAAGAGTGTAATTAAGTGTTATAGTATGTGGTAAAAACAAATATCAGTACTGCTGGTGAATGTCACTTAATCAGCTTGCACTATTATCATAATATTTGGCTTAAATATATTTATTTTAAATTAATATTAACAAGAGCACAAAAAATTGATGTGTATTATTATGCGCCTACCCCCGAAAAAAACTTATGTATAAAACGAGTTTATTTATTCTTCTATGATTTTTCAAATAAAATTGTGTTTAATTTAAAGATACATTTTTGGGTATATCATTTCAATATCAATCATTTTACACTATTCAAGTGTTGCTTTTTACTATATTCATACTATTTTTGTATACACTTGGAAAGACTACCAACACAACACACAAACACAAAATATTTTTATTGGAAGTTATTATTAGTAATAACTATATTATCAATATAAAAATAAAAGTGATAAGGTTGAAAATAAGTCTCTTACAAAGAATTTCTTTTAATAACATATTATTTCAATCATTCAATCATATTGGTTTCCCACTGACAACCTATACACAATAACTGATGTTTGTATAGTAAGACAATTGAATATATAAATAAAGTTTTAAATCGTCACAAAACGCTCCTATATGATCCTTCTAAAATATCTAGAAGACGAAAGCATAACGTAGCTCCCATTGCTATAGTTAAGTCAAGTTATGCTAAGAGGCAGTTTAGGACTCGTTCTGCTTATTTATATAATAAGTTAATAAAGTTTTAAGCATTTAAAACTGGTAGAGCCACGCGGCAGCTTTTGCTGTTGCACGGATGGGCCGGCTCGAACCGGGGTGGTACCACGACCTCTCAGAATACCAGCGTAAAGTAGAGGTTTACCTCTGCGTTTCGCTTGGTGAGTGCAGGTGGCCGGAGGCCCTTTTTACTGGAAATGAGGCATTCCATCTTAGTCCTCACGGGTGACAACGCATCTGCATTTTGATTCGCAAACGAGGATAGATGTAGATGTCTATGGGCCGCAGCAACCACTTACCATCAGGTGGACTGTGTGCTCGTTTGTCACCCTTATCCTATAAAAAAAATTACTCTATCACTAAGTTCAATTGCAAAATGACTTTGACAGCACTATTAAAAATTTGCAGTTATGATAAAACTGAGTCTTTCTTGCTGAACCAAAACTAACACATTCTTGGATTATATTTTACACATAAAAGAAGCTTGATTAAAAAAAATATGTAAGACTTAAATATGTACACACACACACACACACACACACACACAGCAACTTTAAAAATCAAAATTAAAAATATGTTTTAGATTAAGTATTGAAATAAGTAGGTATAACATTAGTATTCGTTAATCAATGTTACGGAGAGGGGGGGATTTCTATTTATTTACTTGAAAGAAATCTCAATCATAACAGCGCTATGTAAAAACTCTGAAGCTGAATAAATTATTTGATTTGATTTGAATCATAGTACTATGTAACAATTCCATTTAATTTTATGGCAACACTAGCTAAACAAAATGTCACTGTACGGCACAAAGGCCCAGAAGCGACGCCAGAAATGACATTTATAGTATGCAAATATTTAATAGAGATACAATTACTTTTTATTAACTCTCAATTATATAGGTAGGTACATTAGGTTGAGAATGTATTAGGCTAACATCAAACAACCACAGGACGCATGACTTTTTCCAAGTGACATAAGACATGACCTAGCAACGTTCAAATCATAAATATCTTTTTTTTGACGCCTTTTCATGATAAAATCTTTGACAAAGTTACCATTTCTTCTCAACTAAATTTAGGTATGAAAGTCTGCCATTGTTCTTTCATACATTTCGTTTTAGTGCCATTTAAATGCAAATTATTAAAATTGAATCAATTTGCTAATTTTACATATAACATTAATTACTTTAGTCATATTTAGTAATTGTCATCTTCATTTGAAAATTACAAAAGTGTCATCAGCAAATAATACTATATCATGGGTTATCCCTACCTATTTAAGGTAAGTTATTAATGTATACAAGAACAGAAAGGGGCCGAGAATTGACCCTTGAGGCATGCCCATTTGTACCATCGATCGGAAGAGATCATACTGTTAATGATAACTTTTTTGCGTTGTGTTACTTAATTATGAAATAACTAATTTAAGAGCATCACTTCTTACTACGTAGTGTTGAAGTTTCCTAATTAATGTTTCATGGTGAACACAATCGAAGGCCTTGGATAGGCTACAGAATACACCCAAATCATCCTGTAAATTCTCCCACGTAATAAAGATATATTTAATCTAAAATTAAAATAATCAGCTCAACATCGGCATCAGTTGTCGAACGACCCTTGTGAAACCAAATTGATTTAGGAAGAAAAAAAAAAGCAAACTACAGATACTTTGCCACCTCAATGGACTAAGATGGAACGTTTCATAGGCCTGTAACTGTTTTGGTTCTCTATATCGTTTAGACAGGAACATAACATTACAATCACTATTATTTGACGTCAAGAATATGTAAGAGGGCTGTAGTCTCCGTAAAGAGTATAAATCCTGCTGAGTCTGAGTCTGAGTGAGAGATCTGAGTCCTACCACCTAGTATTACTTCGTAATATGTTATTGCATAATGGGGGGGAAAATAAATGACTGGCGTATTGCGGCGGTGTAAGATAACTACTGAATTATCTTACTCATGAGATACCCGTATATATGCCGTACTCTCCGTGTCATCTCATGAGTTTCGTAATAGATCTAGGGAAATTCCCCTTGATAAAATTCAAAATAATAAAAAACTCCGGTTGCAAAGCCGCCTGCCGACCGTAGCATCTGCTTCCATAACTGAACAGCAACAATACAACTGTTGTTCTGTTTTTAAATCTTCCGTATAGGCAGCACTTACACATTTATTTGTAACTTATTACTTGATATAACTTATCTACCGATTTTATGTTGTTGTAGGCTGTCTGGGAGTTATTGATCTATTTATTAATCAGCAGCAAAATTTTCATTAATTTGAAACTTCAGAATCAGTATTAAAACATCACTTGATTTCTATAATTTTTTCAATTTTTGATTTTTTTTAATTTTTGATTTTTTTAACATTTTTTTTACATTATATTTTGGCAACTAATTAGCAACAAATTATCTCGTTTTATCCGCTCGGTGGGGTTGATTGAAAGATCTTAAATGTAAAGATAGAAAATCAAATTTCTCAAAATCGGTTGGAGCAACAAAATCGCGATTTTGGTAACTAATTAGCAACAAATTAGCTTTAAATTCCTGGATACAATTTTAAGGTTTCTGCTGACTTTTCACTACTAACTTTATAAAAAGTAAAAAAGCAATTTTTTGTTTGTAGTTAATTTCTAGGTTATGCTCTTTCATCCATTGGTCAGTGTTTTTAAATATTTTATATAATATATCATTTATATTATTTACGTTACGACAAGGTGCTAAGATAGAGATATCGTTCGCAAACATAACACATGGGTTAACCATAGTTTCACTGAGATTGTTAATATATATTATAAATAATATCCATCCCAATACACTACCTTGGGGTATTGAAACATTTATAATTATTTTACTCGATCTGACTTTTACTTATTTTATTATTATCAAAGTATTCAATTTCCACATATTGTTTTCTATCTTGCAAGTATGATTTGAACCATTCCAAACTAATCCCACGAATACCTATACTATTTAATTTATTAATTAACATGTTTTATTGTACCTTATCGTATGCTTTGATTATATCTAATAGTATTCCTATTGCATATTCTTTATTGTTTAATATCATTAAAATATCTTGAATTTATTTATATATTGCTAGTACGGTGAACCGATATTTACGAAAACCGTTCTGACATTCACTGTTCTGAGATTGTGGGGAGTAAAGCTATGGGGCGGTTATTATCGATATTGATTTTTTTATGGATGGGTATTATTAATGCTCTTTTTATCATGTTTGGGAAATGAGGTGATCGCTACGAAGCTATTTCTAATTTGTTGTTTTGTTAATTTGTGTAACATACATGATTGTAAGCTGTTATTTAAAAAAAGTCCCGCTGGGTGTCTTACTGGTTCTTCCCAGGACAGAGGTTTATTTCGAACCAGTGGTAATTATACAAAAAGTGACTTTCAATAAGTATTATTTATAATCTATATTGAATAAAAAAAGTTTCTGTTTCTGTTTCTTTTAATATGTCAATATTGAAGTCACCTCCTATAATTATGCTGTATTAAGAAAATTTTATATTTATATAGTTTAAAGATATATTGTAACCGATTATAGAATGCGTCTTCCTCTCTTCTATTCCAATACACAGTAATAATTTAAATATTTTCTTCTGGTAGCTACACTGCACACACTTATAATACATATTCTATTGACATTTTGGCTATTTATTATCTTTCTACATGTTTTAGAACATCTCTCAACAAGATACAAAAATATTAAAACTTTAAAATATTTTTTTTTTAAATTGAATTTTTCGAAAAAAATTTATTTTATGAAACGCCCAACAATTTGCATTCATTAAAAAAATACATCTTTTTTATGGTAATAATTCGCAGTATTTATGTATTCAAAAAAGATTGCAATATTTTTGCACAAAAAAAAGCACCGAAAAGATAAAAATTTGTGATAAAAGTTTGTGGATAAAATAAAAAGTGTTGCCAATCACAAATCTCGTTAAAAATGTCGATTCTGTTTTGTCAATCGATTTTTTATGGTGTCATTATTATAATGATAATATTATATTACGATAATTATTATGATGTTATGATAATTATCAAGCGAAGTGCTAGTTGATTTACCATGAACTCTTTAGACCATAACAAAAACGCTACTGCAAAATTTAATCGTTATTCTTATCTGTTCTTAATAATACATTTAAAATGGAATTTAAATAAATAAAACAAACATATTTTAAAAGGCGTACAGAACTTAAAGCGAATGAATCAAAGATTATCATTTTTTATGAAATTATAAAAAAAATCGCTATCTATTTATTGATTTTATGTCTGTTAATTGGCAACATCGAATCTGACAGCTAGGCCCATGTCATAATTATCAGAACTAAATATGTAGTCACAAGTCGAATTCCTTTGCATTTGTGTAATTTTGTTTGTTTTCTCGCGGATTTGTTATAACAAATTAATAAGTTAGTTATAATTAATTAATAACGAATAAGCTTTCTAAATGAACTCCGGTAATTATTCTCACCCTATTGACCATGGCCTGAAAATGGATCCCGCTCCCGCTTCTTACGATAAACTCTGCACGAAGTTGAACTCGATATTCACTGTTAACGATGACCCCAGCTTTCACACCGGCCAGAGTTTTTCCTAGCTCTCAGTAACTCATTCAAGAGGACATTTACGCTGTGTCAATTGTGGTTTAAATGTCACGAAAATACAATGTCATTTGTTGTTAAAAAACTGTTCTTGTGAAAATAAAAAACCTTTATATCTTAAAAATACGGTACCTTTTTTAATCGAATTACTTAACCATTGCATTCTTTTAATTGTATATTATCATTTCAATATGCTTTTATATGTGGGCACATGGCCCAAGTGTCTATGAACGGTGGGCATTCCCCTTTCTTAAATATTTCACCTCTCATGATCCACAGGTGCAAATAATAGAAAGCTTTGGAAAGTATTAAATAGAATAATAAACAGAAATGCTGCTGTTACCGCCACTTCTCAAATTAAAATATTCCGCATTTTTGGTCAATCTTATTGACGAATCAGATTTCCTCTATAATACCATTCATTCATTCCATTAATTCCTTCTTGCGACCGACAACCGGGTAAAAGAAGAAGTGTAAGTAAAAAACCACGACCGCACGCGGAAGCATATTGTGTCACGCTCGCTACTCGTATATCTATTCTAATTATCATGCGCATAAAATCACGGCCGTGAATTGTATAAAATAAGTGTAAATCGCGTAAGAAAACTAGGAGTGTATCTACTACGCGAGTGTCAACCTCAAGTACGAAGAGAAGCTGACGGCGTTCTCCAGGTACCTTCGTACCTTCAGTTTTATGTGTCGGTTGCTAATTTCAACGAAATCCAATTCCAACTACCTATTATAGTTCACTTAATTCCAATTTTGAAACACGCGTCGCCATTTTGGTCACTTCGCCCGGATTAAAACCTTTTGAATTTGATAACCATTTTTGCCACTTCGTTGGAATATTCCTATGCAGAATAGGCTTAATTATATACATATATATATATATATATATATATATATATATATATATATATATATATAGAAAATATTATAAAAATGTCAAAAACGTCAAAAACTAATGAACCTAGGACCGAAACGCCAGACCCCAAAATAATGTTTTTATTGAATATAGCTATAGCTAGACGCGATTCTTTATTTAACCGCTTACAAACAATTTATGATCGCTCTCAACTAGGTGAGACACTGAGGTGGACAGGGAAGAGTTCCTTTCTGGCGCGATTTCGATTGATGCATTACGAAGTGATTTCGAAAGGGTATTAACCGAGTACAATTTATATAATATGCAAGTCTACCCAGAAGCAAAGGTGGAATATCAGTCATGGGTCGCGTTCGAG
The DNA here is from genome assembly GCA_033319125.1 of Parnassius glacialis. Lineage (NCBI taxonomy): Eukaryota > Metazoa > Arthropoda > Insecta > Lepidoptera > Papilionidae > Parnassius > Parnassius glacialis. The sequence goes on along the minus strand of JAVANC010000024.1, from coordinate 6,048,651 downwards.
GAACTATATTGTCATTTAAAACGTGTAACGTCTCGTCTTACAAGTCGAATAACAAATAAATGTCCGAAATCGGCCACAATATCGAGACCGTCTTTACCGTCTATAGAGCTAGCGTCGTTTGATGGTGATATCCGCTCTTGGTTATTATTTTATGCAAGTTTTAAATCCACTGTGCATGATAACCCGTCCTTATCAGATGCCGATAAATTGTTTTACCTGCTAGGTAAATTAACAATCAAAACGCATTCTGTGTTCGCCGGTATTACTCCTTGTGTTGAGAATTATGAACTTATTTTGAACGCGCTTATAGAGAAATACGATGAATAAACGCATGCTAGCATCGACCTATATCAATCACATTTTCGACTTTAAACCAGTTTCTAACTCTTCTGCTCGAACCTTAGAATTATTTTTACATTGGTTCGTAACCGCGGTTAGCGTATTAAAAAACTTACAAATACCTGACTTAACTGATTTTATTATCATTCGAGATTGAAAGGCTCCACAAGCGCAATCTTATGTCGCTATGGCCGATACATACAAATGTTTATGCTAAGATATTGTGCATGATCATTTATACAAGTGTCCGGCATTTTCAAAATGACAGCAAACGACCGTTATAAATATGTTAAGGAACAACACGCTTGTGTAAATTGTTTGAGTGTTATACATTAGGCAGGGACTTGTAACTCTAACTGTAAATGTAAAATTTGCAAAGGTAAACATCATAGTTTACTTCACTTTGACGCTTTCAAACCTGCTAACGCTCGCGTTGTGACCACCGCCGCTGAGTCATCGGGAACAACGCGCGCGACCGTACCGAAAACAGCTGCTCCCGCGTCGTCGCCCGATACGCGTAGCAAGAGCGTTTCTTTGTGTACAACGTCCATTACCGCGCCGCTATCAACGCAATCTTGCGTATCCGAATATTTATTTACACGCAATGTATACACTACAGTTCTGCTATCCACTGCAGCGGTTATGGTACCCGACGCGTGTGGCACGAGCCGTAGTGTCCGTTGCTTATTAGATAGTGCATCACAGAGCAATTTTATAACGTCGGAATGTTGTGATAGATTAGGTTCATCAGTAAACAAAGGTAAAGCGTATCGGGGGTTCAGAAAAATACGCAAAGGGAGTTGTAACATTCCAGTTCACTTCTCGTTTTAACCCTAACAAAGGATATAATATTTCGTTGCTCGTCGTCGATAGAATAACAAATGAGTTACCGTCTATGCCTGTCGACGCATCCGCTATGCCGTTCTTACAAGGTTTGCCGTTGGCCGATGAAAAATTCTTTCGCGAAAACGTAACCTTGACGTGTTGTAGTTCCTACATTACCCGCATACGCAGTTGAAGACCCGCTAGATACGCTAGTAAAACGGTTTTGTCAAATAGATGAATCTCCTTTAAAAACCCCGCCCACTCAGTCCCTGGCTGAGATAGAGTGTGAGCACTTCTTTCGCGAAACCACTGAACGTGACAAAGAAACGGGCAGATACATACTATCGTTGCCTTTCCGGGATGATATATTTTCGCTTGGTGATACTAATGAAACCGCTCGGAAACGTTTTCTAGTGTTGGAGAGGAAGTTTGAAGCTGCTCCTGAGTTTAAGGCCGCGTATGATTCAGTTATCCACGAGTATTTAGAAAAGCACTAACTGTAACCCGCGCCGCTTATTGACAGTGATAACAGCTATCTATCTATAACTGTTTACGTCATACCACACCACGGTGTTTTGCATACAGATAAGACTTCTACTAAACTTCGCATGGTTCTCAACGCGAGTCATAAATCGATTTCAGGCCGCTCACTGAACAATAGTCTCCATAGTTGTCCTAATTTACAAGGTGATCTGTTTGCAATCATTTTAAATTTTCGTCTTTTCGCTACCACGATTTCCGCTGATTGTAAACAGATGTTCCATCAAATTATAATAAATAGGCGCGATCGTCGCTTTCAACGCATTTTATATTGTTTTCACCGGCAAGAAGAACTTACCGAATATGAATTTAATAGGGTTTGTTTTGGACATAGGTCCAGCCCGTACAACGCGCTCCGCGTCATTCAGCAACTCATTGCGGATGATGGAGATTCATTTCGGCTAGCAAAGATTCTTCTCGCTATATTTATATGGAAGATAACGTTTTTAGTGTTATGTTGGAGGAAGAAGCTGCATCAGCTGCTAATGAGCTGATTGTATTATTTAAACGTGCGCAGTTCGATTTAGTAGTAAAATGGACATGTAATTCAGACTCGGTCTTAAGCGCTCTGCTCTCGTCATATAAGATGTCCGGACCTATTGAATTTGATAGAACCGCTCAATTTAAAATTTTGGGCTTGAGTTGGGATAAATCTTTAACAGTGGTAGAGCCAGGCAGCAGCTTTTGCTGTCGCACGGATGGGCCGGCTCGAACCGGGGTGGTACCACGACCTCACAGAAAACCAGCGTGAAGTAGAGGTTTACCTCTGCGTTTCGCTTGGTGAGTGCAGGTGGCCGGGGGCCCATTTACTGGAAATGAGGCATTCCATCTTAGTCCTCACGGGTGACAACGCATCTACATTTTGATTTGTAATAGAGGATAGATGTAGATGTCTATGGGCTGCAGCAACCACTTACCATCAGGTGGACTGTGTGCTCGTTTGTCACCCTTATCCTATAAAAAAAAAAATCTCGCGATTGTTTTGAATTTAAAGTAACCACGCCTGACGAAAGGTGTTCAAAACGAATAATTTTAGCCACTGTAGCTAGAATTTGAGACATAATGGGCTTCGTAGCGCCTGTTGTTCTCTTCGCTAAACTTCTCATAAAGGATTTGTGGCTATTGAAACTTGATTGGGACAATTGTCCGCCACAGCATATAGTCGAAACCTGGAAAAGGTTTTGTATAGAGTTACCACTACTCAATGACGCTACTTAATGAGTGTGTTTGGTAGTACCTTTAAGTGCAGCAAGCATACTCAACTTCATGTCTTAGTGCAATAGCGCTATGGTACGTGGAGTTTTGGCTACTGACGTCTTATTAGCGTGCTACTTTGATACGTTGGTGGTATTTTCAGTTAAAAAAATTATCAATTTTGTTACCAAAGTCGATAGGGATCATGTGGGTGTATTGTGAGGGGGCGTCATCCGCATGATAGTTGCATTGATGCTTACTGCTACTTGCAGTATTGCGTCTTGTGATGGATCTTCGAGTGTGCTGCACCTGATTCGACGCATCTTGTGGTTCTGGTCGATGGAGGTATGCGGGTGGTGATGTCTGCTGGGACTGTATGGGGGATGGTGTAAGCCCGACGATAGTCGTATTGATGCTTGTTGCGTTCTGCAGCATTGCGTCTCTGCGATGGTTGTTTGGTGGGTCGCTATTCTCAATGGCGCTCTCTGCGTCTTGATTTGACTCACAACCTAACTAGCTTTGACCAAGTCGGGTCCCTTCATTGCGGGGCTGCAGACTGTCTGACCTCCATGATGTTTTATATAACAACATAAAACTATATCTCTATAAAGTTACCACCTTTGAAAGATTGAAGGCAAATTGTTGGTGGGTGAGACAAACATGATCGAAAAATGCATATACTCAACGTCAGTGACACAAACCCTTTCTGAAGGCGAATTATAACTACTATCTTATAACTGCCTATCTATCTGCAATTGTATTAGTTGGTGGAGCATATGTGTCGACCTCATGCGGGTGGTAGTTGGAGGGAGAATCTGAGGAGGAACGTGGGACCCCATTCCTTTGAGGTGATCGGTAGACTCATGACATGCTCTGCGGTCAATTGGCCGTGCTGACCATGCAATTGGTGGTGATGCCTTACACTTACATCACGTCTGTAGGAACGGTGGTCTGGCAGGTAGTAGCGCTGATGGAGGGCTTTTATGGCCAGTGTGCCTATTGTTGCCTAAACCCATGTGACGTACATTCACTGTGGCTGGATTTGATCGTATTCTGTATGGCGTTTACACGCATTGACATGCGCGACTTCGGTCGATGTTTGTGCTTACGCACTTACAAGGACCCAAGTTCTTTTTTACTGGTACGCCAATTATTTTGCTGTGGACTACGGTCCAGTTCCCAAATTAACGTTACCTACGGGGGGAGCGCATTAAATGGTTGGCGCTCACCATGCACGGCGTGTGCGGAGCCTTGTGCCTCCTCCACATTTTTTTTAAATGTGGGTGAGCGAAGCCCTTGTATCTGGTATTTGATATAAATATTGTGAGCCTTTTCCAAGCGGGAAAGTATTAATTAGTAAGGAATTGACTGTTGTGAACCTGATACAAGTGGAATAGGGATAATTTATTGTTCTTAATTTTTTTGAGCTCCAACTACCGCTACCAACAGCTTTCGATTGCTCTCGTGAATATTAATTCTTCCAAGATATACCTAAAAGAACTAAGTTACTATACAAACACAACCTAAATAAGGGTCCTAACTAAGACTATCATGCCTTAAATTTATTAAACGGCCTATATTTAAACCTTTAGAAAGATCAATATATACTTAACATACTGGTCACGTAAATAAGATATATTTATATATCTCATTTATATGTATGAGATATATAAATATATCTTATATTTATATATCTCATACATATAGATTCTAAAGAAATACAAGTATAAGTTTTGTCAAAGCGCTTGTTAAAATTAAATAGCAAAAGACTGTAGGCGCTTCGAATTGCAATTTATCTGTGACAGCAGTACAATATCCGACAATACAATTATCTCTCTCTTGTAACGTGGCATACTAGCAGTAACATCTTGTAATAGTAAAATATTAAAATAATTAGTTTATTTCATCTTTTATTTGCCACCAAATGTTAACTAAAGACATGAATTGGTGGCCCATCAGGGGAACAAATAGAAATTAGAAAATTTCAAGAAACAATAAAATTTTCATCAAAAACGTCGTCGGCTAAAGACGGCAGATCGTGATTGGAACATTGAAGGAAGAAGATCATAAAGTATAAGGTGCAAATGGATGACTAATAAATTAAAAGAAGATACAACGAGCAGTGGCGCATCTAAAGCACCACATCGTGCAGTTTCCAGCAAATTCAACAGAAGATAAGTGGCTTTCCTTTGTCCTCGAAAATCATTACTTCCTATAAAAGTCATCCAAATTACCTTAGCCCTAAAAGGAATTTATATAAATCGCCTTAATGTCCTAATATAATTAGGTTTATTTAACATTTAATTTTTATGTCGTTAGTTTAAATTGTATTTACGTTATTTTTAGATGTTTTATACAGTTTACGTAAATGTTATTTAGGTTTCAAAAGAACATAGTTTACAAGTTGTTTATTATTTTGGCCGACTATTTCAGGTTGCCAGTCGGTTCACTAAGCTGAGCTGCCATAAATAGCAGCAGTAGCGGTAATACCTGCTTCCTGAAGTTTCGTCGAAAAGAGGAGCGTGAGATAAAATTATTTATTATTTTTTTTTACACAACGTAACTTATTTTTTCTAATTCAAACCTTTCAATTTAACTCACAATGCCTGACCAAATTGTATCCGATAAACAGCGCTTAAAAGAATTATTGACCAAACGTATCTTCATTAAAGGGCAGATAACTAAATTCAAAAATTACGTACATACCTTAAAAGATGAACCTGTGCTGCATAAATTGTAAATTGCTGAATTAACACTAAAATTAGCAAAATTTGAAGCATTGTTAGTTAGGTTCGATGATCTGCAAAGTCAAATTGAGGTTCTTAACTCAGATAACGTGAGTGACGAAATTGATGAAAGAGATTTAATAGAACAAGACATTATTTCAAACATTGCAATAGCTAAAGCCATATGAGAGTTTCACAAAAAAGAGCGCGACAATTGTTCCAACCATGATCATTACGAGCATCAAGAAATAGGTTTGAAATTACCTCAGATAGAAATAGCTAAATTTGACGGTGCAAATTTCCGTTGGCTAGAATTTCAGGATACTTTTGAAAATTTAATTCACAACAATGATAAACTATCAGCTATTAGTAAATTTCATTATCTTATTTCTAATTTACAAGGTGATGCAGCACTTATAATTTCAAACCTAGAAGTGTCCTCCGCAAACTGCGCTGATGCCTGGAAGTTGCTTTGCAGGCGTTATAACAATAAAAACATTTTAGTAAACCATCACCTCAACTCATTATTGAGTATTAAGCCACTTCCACGCGAATCGGAAAGGTCTTTGCGATTTTTAGTCGATCATGTTACAAAAAATTTACGCGCTTTAGCCAGCCTTGGTCAACCAACAGACAAATGGGACGTGCTTGTTATTTATATGTTATCAGCAAAATTGGACAATATTACATTAATGAAATAGGAAGGACACCGAAATAATTTAGCAGGTGATGTGCCAACTCTGAATGAAGTTTAAAAGTTTTAATAGATCGTGCGGCGTTTTTGAGGCTTTGAATCGTAATAATAATAGACCTGACAATAATTCGGCAAAAAATGTTGCGTTAGTCTCGAAAAACTATCAGGTACACAATAGCCAAAATAGAGGACATAACAATTCATTCACGAAATCATTTGCTAGTACAAATAAAGCAGTTAGTAAATCCAACACGTCATTTTGTGCGTTATTTGTAATGAAAGCCATAGAATTTATGACTGTGCTTTATGTAAATCCAAAGTAATCTATGAGAAATTGGAAAAAATAAAAAAATATAAATTATGTATGAATTGTTTGCGCCAATGTCACCCTGTGAGTGATTGTCGCATGGGACCATGTCCTGTGTGCTAAAAACGGCACAATAGCATGTTACATATTCCAGAATCAGTCAATAATAATAGACCTATAGCAGTCTAAGAAAATAAATCTTTAGTTAATTTTTCTAATCACGTTTCAGAGCAAGTAATTCTCTCCACGGCAATAATCGAAGTCTCGAATCCACTAACTAGTCAAAAGGTTAAAGTTCGAGCACTATAATAAGTTCTTAAAGGACAAATTGTCTCTAAATACTAGCCAGACTAACCCACTAAAGGTAATCGGCATTGGTAACAATTGGACAAACAGCGTTGTGGAGAGATGTCAGTCTAAAATAAGTTCTCTAAATAGCAATTTTCACACATATTTATCTTGTTATGTAATGGACTAATTAACTGGTTCTTTACCTAAATTTACATTAAGCACGCAATGTCTAAAGTTGTCTAAAGATGTGCAGTTAACTGACCCTAAATTCTTATAGATATTTTGTTTAGAGCCGATTTGTTTTGGGATATTTTAAAACCCGAACAGCGGTCTCTAGGTTCAAATAATCCTAAATTAATAAATTCTGAATTAGGTTGGTTGATTGCCGGTCCTATTAATGCGTCATTATATAATAGTAAAATAAACAAGCAAAGCTCAGTAAGTAAAATTTATTGTAATCACACACTTACGGATTATGATTCATTAGAAACTATTGACAATAATTTGACAAAGTTTTGGAACTTGGAAGAAATTCCTAAAAGGATAGCTTGGAGTGAGAAAGACAAAATTTGCGAAAATCATTTTGTAACAAATATGAGGCGTAATGAGTTTTTTTTTTTTTTTTTTTTTTTTTTTTTTTTTTTTTTTTTTTTTTTTATAGGATAAGGGTGACAAACGAGCACACAGTCCACCTGATGAAAGTTAGGTAGGTTCTGCGTTAAATTACCTATACTTGATTCACCTGACTGTTTAGGAGATACCTATGAACTGGCTATAAGACGATTTATTATATTAGAAAAAAGTTTAAGCGAAATTAACAATTAAAAATTGAATATACAAGATTTATTCATGAATATGCCGATTTAGGACATTAATCTCTATCCAGTATAAAGCAACCAAACATATCTTACTTTTTGTGCCATCATGCAGTTGTCAAGGAAAATAGTGAATCCACCAAGCTCCGCGTTGTGTTCGATGGTTCAGCTGTGTCTTCTTCTGGGTTCTCGCTTAACGTCATCCCCATGGTGGGTCCTTACAAACAAGACTCTCTTTTTTCCATCTTGGTACGTGCTCCACAGTATAAATTTCTATTGACAGGTGACATTGAGAAAATGTACCGTCAGGTGCTAGTACACGAAAATGACCGTGACTTACAACTTATATTATGGAGAGAAGATGAGTCCCAACCCATCCGTACACTAAAATTAAATACTGTCACTTACGGTACCGCAAGTGCCAGTTATTTGAGCCCGCGCACTAATCAAAACTATTATTCAAAGTGATTTTTACATCGATGATCTCATCATTGGTAGTGATGATGCTGACAAAATTCATTATATTAAAAAGTCTGTTTCAGAAGCTTTACAAAAGGGTTTTTTTAACTTAAGGAAATATAAAAGTAATTTGCTAAGTTTATTTGATAACACATGTAAAGACCAGCAACAAGATAAGTTAACTATTAGCGAGTCATCGAGCACACTCGGACTAGGCTGGAATCCATCATCAGATACTTTACATTTTCCAATCAAAGAAATTACAAAAGATGGCAATATTACCAAACGTATTATTATGTCAAATTCATTTAAATTGTTTGGTCCGTTAGGTTTAATCACGCCGGGCACTAGCTATCACCTCGTGGCCGTTAATTACGTGATTGCGCGGGAGAATATATGTATGTGTCTTAAATTAGAGGAATTAAATTTACTTACCGAGAAGCTCGTACTCACAATCACTAATCTGCTTTCGTTCTAAATATTGTGGTGTGTAATGTTGTATGTGTTACTGTATGTATGATAGTGTATAGCCGAAAACACTAGCGATTATAAAAATTAAAACTATTTAAATTGATAATGCGGTAGGAGCACAACAAGGTGCAACAGCGGGCGCGGATTAGCGAAGACTATATTGAACTAATGACCCTTTTCCTTTTGAAGGTGAAGTGGAGTGACAATTTTTACTCACACCACCGACATCTATGATAAATACGAATAGATTAATTCAAGCGCATGTTCGGCGCGACTAAGGTTTATTAAGTCCATTTATAGTTAAACCAAAATTGATGTTACAAAAATTTGGAAACTAAAAATTGATTGCGATCAACCTATTCCTCATGATATCAAAACAGAGTTGCAGGGTTTTTCTAAAATCTTACTTATCTTTTAAACTTTAAAATCCCCAGGCGTGTTTTAGGTGAATCACCAAAATCCACGGAAATTCATATTTTTAGCGACGCATCTCAACACGCATACGGTGCATGTGCTTATGTTCGATCAATAAACTCTGATGGTAATGTGACGGTTCGTTTATTATGTGCTAAACCGAAAGTTGCACCCGTAAAACCCACGACGATTCCTCGTCTAGAGTTATCAGCAGTTTTACTTGCCGCTAAGCTTAGTAAGTCCGTATTAGAATCGTTTAATAAAAACCTAGCAGAATTGTATACTGGTGTGATTCGAGTGTGGTACTCGCCTGGATCAATAGTGATTTAGGAAAACTTAAATTGCTTGTAGCCCATCGGGTTAGCGAAATCGTTGATAATACGGATCGTTCAGCTTGGTGTTACGTTCCTACTGCGGATAATCCAGCAGACTTTATTTCTAGAGGTGTAGATGCCGGCAACTTATTAACAAGAGATTTATGGTGGACAGGACCAGAGTTTTTAAATAAAAATGATGTAGAGTGGCCAATTTTAAAATGTAATCTTGAATTTTTACCAGAAATAAATAAAATACAGCAATTTTAACAGAAACAATAATAAACTTTGATGATTTTTCATCATTTAATAGGCTTCAAAGATTTATTGCCTATGTCAAAAGGTTTATTTCCAATTTAAGAAGTCCCGAATTTAAATGTGTAGGTAGTTTGACAGTTGATGAACTTGATAATGCTTTCCATGTACTTTGTGCGATTGCTCAGCGTCAATCGTTTCCAACAGAGTATGAATTATTAATTAAAATAAACCTTTGAATACTAAATCCAGAATTTTGTCGTTATCTCCATTCATAGATAAAGATAATTTAATTCGAGTCGGAGGTCGACTTAATGCCTCTGACTACGCATACGAAAAGAAGCATCCCATTCTTTTACATTCATCACATCGACGAATTTCGAATCGTCGAAATTAACGAATCTCTTATTCCAAAGGGAACATATTCGCAACTTACATGCTGATCCACAATTATTGCTAGCAACAATTAGAAAAAGCGTATGGCCAGTAGCTGGTAGACATTTAGCCAGGCGAACGGTGAACAATTGTATACGATGCAGACGCTTAAATGCTAAAACTCTTTCTCCTAAAATGGGGGACCTTCATGTTCAAAGAATAAGCGCAGCGTTTCCTTTTTTGTCTGTTGGTCTAGACTTTGCCGGCCCGTTTTATATTTTAAATCGCAAAGGTCGTGGAAGTCGGCTTATAAAATGTTATTTGTGTTTATTCGTGTGTTTACGTTACAGATGCATTGATTTGGAAGCTGTATCCGATCCTTCCAAAGAGGCGTTAATTATGACTCTTCGTAGATTCATAGCTCGTAGAGGTAAACCAACAGAAATCTTATGCGACAATGGTCGAAATTTTGTCGCCGTGGCTAAAGAGTTAGGAGCCTTTTTAAAAATCAACTGTGAACCTTTATCTGATTTTGCAAGTCAAGAAGGCATCAAATTTTTATTTATACCAACTTACGCTTCTCACTTCGGCGGCATTTGGGAAGCTGGTGTCAAATCAGCAAAACACCATTTAAAACGAGTCATGGGTAACAGCCATTTAACATTTGAGGATATGTGTACATTGTTTGCACAAATAGAGGCGATACTTAATAGTCGTCCTTTGTGTCCCTTATCATCCTCTCCTAATGACCTTTTTTTATGGAATAGGGGGCAAACGGGCATGCAGGTCACCTGATGGTAAATGACTACCGCCGCCCATGAACAACCACAACACCAGGGGAATTGCAGTTGCGTTGCCGACCTTTTAGAAAGGTGTTAGCTCTTTTCTTGAAGGTTCCTAAGTCGTATCGGTCCGGAAAATTCGCTGGTGGTAATTCATTCCACAAGGAAGTCGTGCGAGGGAAAAAACTTCTTCTAAATCGCACAGTGGTGGACCGCCAATTATCCAGATGGTATGAATGGTAACGCGAGTTTTGTCGCGATGTGCGATGGTGAAATTGAGCGGCTGGAATTAGTCCGAACAATTCCTCAGAGCACTCCCCGTGATAGATGCGATAAAATACGCAAAGAGATGCAACATCTCTACGCAGTGCCAGTGTATCGAGCCGATCAGAAAGAACTCGATCGTCGACGATTCGAACCGCTCTGCGCTGGATGCGGTCAAGTGGAAGAAGCTGGCACTGGGGTGCCCCGGCCCAGAGATGAGAACAGTATTACATGTGGAGCCGAACTTGCGCTTTGTGAAGTTGCAAGCGATGTGCCGGCATGAAATACTGTCTCGCTCTGCTGAGCACGTCAAGCTTTTAAGCGGCCAATTTGGCCTTCCCTTCCAAGTGACCACGAAACTGCACACTATTCGATATGTATATTTTTAACAGTGGTAGAGCCACGCGGCAGCTTTTGCTGTCGCACGGATGGGCCGGCTCGAACCGGGGTGGTAGCACGACCTCACAGAAAACCAGCGTGAAGTAGAGGTTTACCTCTGCGTTTCGCTTGGTGAGTGCAGGTGGCCGGAGGCCCTTTTTACTGGAAATGAGGCATTCTATCTTAGTCGTCACGGGTGACAACGCATCTGCATTTTGATTCGCAATCGAGAATAGATGTAGATGTCTATGGGCCGCAGCAACCACTTACCATCAGGTGGACTGTGTGCTCGTTTGTCACCCTTCTTATAAAAAAAAAATGTCGACGCCAAGGATTCCGATACTGGCTGAGGCAGCAAAGGGAGTACCTTGAAACTGAGGAGATACGACAAAGGGGTTCTTTTTAGCGGTAAACGCGCAAACTTGTGTCTTCTGAGAATTAAACTGGACTAGATTTAGCCCCAATCCGAGACTTTGTTAAGCAAAGACTCGACTTTAGACACAAGTTTGTCCCGGTACTCGGCGACGTTTTCCCGAAATATTGGCACGGCCGGTATATAAGGCATCACCATTGATGTCGTCTGCATAGCAATGAATGCTACCAGTTAGCAACATATCATTGATATGCAGGAGAAACATCGTTGGTGATAGCACGCAGCCTTGTGGAACACCAGCGTTGATAGGCTTGAGATCAGAGCATGCACCGTCTACTACGACCTTGATGCTCGGATCAGCAAGGAAACTGGTGATCCATTTGCACAAATTCATTATCGGTTTAGTTCTTGCGCGGGTTACATCTATGCGCAGATTTTTAATCCAGTAACCGGTAAATAAGTGTTTTGATATGCGAAGACTATTGCAAAAGTGACATAAACTGTTTATAGTCAGTGTGATATAATAAACTTTGCAGTTAATTATGGATTTAAAGTGAAATTAACCATAAACATTTTTTGTGCAGTGAGATATCAGTGACTGGCCGGTATTGTTTACTATAACGCGTAAGCGACAAGCTCCGCACGGCGCTTAAGCTCTTTTGGACGGGAAGTTTTGATGGCTTAGTTAAAGTTAGCTGTTGATGTTGTTTACATTGTTTTGCGTGTCTACCGTTTTAAATAATCTACCTCTCGTTTAAATAAATACAAAATAATACTATGGATTGCAAAACATGTTTCGTTGTTGTAAAGGAGGAGGACTTAATTAATTGCTCTGCATGTCATGGCTCATACCATTACGCATGCATAGGTTTAAAAGAACAGGATTTTAAGAAAATGTTACCTATGAACAAAATGAAATGGAAGTGTCCACCGTGTAAATCCGGTAAAAAAAAAGATAATAAAAACAGCCCAAACACACCTCGTCCGGAATGCAGCTCATTGCAATCGCAATCTATGATAAACATTGATACAAATGCTATTATGGAACATTTTGACAATAGGTTTAGTGCGTTGCAGTCTGCTATCGACTCCCTGAAATCCGAGGTTAACGACAAGTTAACTGGACTATCAGCTACTGTTAGTTCATGGGAGACTAAAATGAATGGTTTTACATCATTAATTGCTTCGATAAATGAACAGATTTTCGATCTTAAAGAGGAAAATGATAAATTGAAGCAAGATCTCGACCATCTCCGCTCAAAAGTGAGGGATATTTCTGACTGCAATGATCGCAATGATCAATGGGTTCGCCGTTCAAACATACAAATAAACGGGGTTCCTGAGAAAAAGGGTGAAAACCTTTTAAGCCTAGTGAAGTCCCTAGCGCAAAAATGTAATTTTGCGATTAATATAGATAGTGATGTTGATTTCGTAACTCGTGTGGCGGTTAAGAATGATGCGAATAATAAAACACCGAAGCCGATTATTTTGAAAATGCATTCGAGATATAAAAAGGATGATTTTCTATCATTGTTACGTAAATTGAAGAACTGTACTGCAAGCGATATTGGTATTACTGGGGCACAGAGTGGCTATAAGATATTTTTCAACGACCATCTTTCGGCAAAAAATAAATATCTTCTAAAACAAGCAAAGCGATTGGCGAAGGAGAAAGGCTACGTCTACTGCTGGGTCCGTAACTGTTCGATCATGGTGCGCCGCAGTGATCAATCGCCAATTGTATACATCACGTCTGAACACTCTTTAAACAAAATTGTATAAGTGCTATGGTTGTGTCATACTTTTTTTACTGCTTATTGTTTTTGACTATAAATGTAACTGACGTATGTTTTAAATTAAGTATTTTATTCACTAGTTGTCAACTTGCTTTTTATAAAACTAACACTGCAATATTACTGCAAGCTCAAATATTTTATTTTTACGTTGTAAAATTTTATCAAATTGCTTTGGAGCCGGCAATAGACCTACACTTTAGGTTGTATCTACTTTATTTGAACGTTCTATACGTGAGAAATTATTTAGTTAAACTTAACATTTTCAGTGTCGCTTAACATATTCTATCAAAATGCTAGAGGTCTGCGGACGAAAGTTAAACAATTTTATAGTAATATTCTAAACTCAGATTATGATATTATATGCATAAGCGAAACTTGGTTGTTACCAGGAATCTATGATGCTGAGTTAATTGACTCTCGGTATAACGTGTACCGTAACGATCGTGACTGTGATAATTTAACTGTTAAAAAAGGTGGTGGGACCATGATTGCTGTTCGCCGAGGGATAAATGTGAGTATGCAGGGACTACGCAAATTACCTTTTATGTATGATGCTGACGTAACATGTGTTAATATTTTATTGAATCGGGCACCGATGACATCATTGTTGAGACTATTTTGTTGCTACTTCCCCCAAAATGATTATCAAGCGGCAGCGGAATTATCGTTTTATGAATATTTATCTGATCTTAAAATTGACTATCCTAATGATAAGTTTTTATTGGTAGGAGATTTTAACATAAGGGTTGCTAGATGGATCCCGAATCCACATTCTTCAGATAGTAATTTGTATCTTGATAATCCATATGATAACATATTGACATCGCAACTGTTTGCATTTTTATGCTTTAATGACTGGTCACAATATAATCACGTTAACAATATGAACGAAAGACAGTTGGATTTGGTGATTTCCGATTTGAAGTGTATTGTACAAAGAGTCGTGCCGTTGTCATTACCGGAAGATGGCCACCATCCCTCTTTATGTATTGACATAAGTATTGATTATACTCCAAGTCTGTGTCCAGCCACCCGGATAGTACGACGTTTTCATACCGCGGATTATAATGAAATTAACCAAGAACTATCAAATATTGATTGGGAAGACCATTTAAATCTAAACGATATTGATGCTGCTGTTGATAACTTTTATAAAATTGTGCGTGATGTAATAAATAGGTTTGTCCCTCTTAAAGTCGTTAAAAATAATAATAAATATCCAGTCTGGTTTAATAAGCGTCTAATTAAACTCGTAAATAGAAAACTTAAACTTCATAAAAAATGGAAAATTTATGGTAGACAGTGTGATTATGACAACTTTTCGAATGCACGGCGTGATGTTAAAAAATATGAAGTTTTGTGTTATGAACGATTTATTAATCACGCTGAGAGAAATATTCGAGTTGACCCCAAGTACTTTTGGTCGTTCATTAAATCAAAGCAAAAAAGCTGTGATATACCTGATACTCTATACTTTGGTGATATGTATGCATCGGATGGTCAGACAATTGCTGATCAATTTAATTCATTCTTCCATTCTATATTTGAGCCACCTGACAAGAACGTTATGAACTGCGAAACGGAAAATAATAATTGTATAATTAATTCTGTTTACATTGATAACGTTAAAGTCGAAAAATATTTGAAGTATCTCGATATCAACAAAGGTACTGGCGCTGATGGTATTCATCCAATCTTCCTCAAACAATGCAGTAAGCATTTAGCAGCTCCTCTTTCATTACTTTTTAATATTTCTTTGAGGCAAGGTGTGATGCCCTTGCTTTGGAAACAATCCATTGTTGTTCCCATATTTAAGAGTGGAGACAAGCACAATATAGCTAACTATCGTGGTATATCTAAACTATCTGTTATACCCAAGCTATTTGAAAAAATTATATACGATTCTCTATTTCCTGTAATCAAACCGCAAATAGTTTCAAGTCAGCACGGTTTCATCCCTGGTAGATCCACAGAAACTAACTTATGCGAGTTTCAGGATGAAACGTTGGAGGCCATGGAAAGAGGCTATCAGGTTGACGCCGTGTATACCGATTTTTCAAAAGCGTTTGATAAAATTTCGCACAATCTACTGATTGCTAAACTTTTAAACATCGGTATACACGGCGATCTCTTGAGATGGCTAACCTCATATCTGCGTGATAGGTCTCAGGCAGTAGCTGTGAAGGGCTATACCTCGAGCTTTGTCCCGATCACTTCCGGTGTGCCTCAGGGTTCTCATATCGGTCCTCTTCTTTTTAATATATTTATAAACGATGTTATACGTAGCATTCAACATTCAAAAGCATTACTATACGCTGATGATACTAAAATATTTACCTTCGTTAAGAATTTCGAACACGCTTTACTATTTCAAAAAGATTTAAACAATTTTTATGAATATTGCTCGGCAAATAATCTAAAATTAAATATTGATAAATGTTATACTATAACTTATTCTCGAAAAAAACGACCGATTGTTTACAATTATAAATTAAATAACATTTTGATTAAAAGAGTGACCGAGGTGAGGGACCTGGGGGTATATCTCGATAGTAAACTAGACTTTGCGTCTCACATTGACAAGGCTACTGCCAAGGCTTATAGAATGTTAGGTTTTGTCTTCCGACAATGCAAAGACTTCAAAAACATAAACACGTATGTTATTCTGTATAATTCTTTAGTAAGAAGTCATCTTGAATACGCATCTACGGTGTGGAACCCTATTTACGCTACTTATGTGGAACAAGTTGAAAGGATTCAAAATAAGTTTCTGAAAAGACTTAGTTACAAATTTAAAGATCATTCTGCGCTACATCATTCATTAGAATTACGGCGTGAACATAGAGATCAGGTGTTTCTGTTTAAACTTTTACATAACTATATAGATTCCCCCTTCCTTCTAAGTCGTATTTCATTTAGGTGCCCTAGGTTGAGTGCTCGCTCCAACGCAGTTTTCTCTACTCCTTTTTGCAGAACTAAGTATTCGAAAAACCGGTTTCTGGTTCGTGCTTGCAACACACATAATGAGCGTTATAACCATATTGACATATTTAACTGCAAACTAAACGGTTATATTACATCTATTAAGCAAGTTGATCATGCTTAGGTGGTGTGTGTACTTCTTGTCCGCTATCTAATTATAAAATTACCTTTACTAATATTGCTATTAGGTATGCAGTAAGTATATCCTTCAAAAATCTTAAAACTCAAATATGTATTTCATTTAATTATGTTTAAAGTTTTCGCAATGTAATTCTCAACGTTGGAAACTGTTCTGGCTAATGTATTGTTAACATTCATCTTACATTCAAATGTGATATAAAAGCTGTAAGTTTCTTTAAATAAATAAATAAAAAAAAATAAAAAAAAAAATTTCTCGGGAAGCCCATAGGCAGGAAGCTTCGAAAGAAGCGCTTTGTGCCAGACCCGATCAAAGGCCTTCGCTACGTCCAAACTAACGGCTAATACCTCTCCCTTGGACTCTATTGCCTCCGCCCATCTATGAGTTAAGTAGACTAGAAGATCACCAGCTGATCGAGCCCCACGAAAACCGTACTGGCGGTCACTAATCAGCTGTTGATCCTCAAGGTACCTCATGAGCTTGCAGTTTATAACGGCTTCCATTATTTTGGAGAACAAGGAGGTGATGGCGATAGGCCTGTAGTTGGACGGGTCTGAGCGGTCGCCTTTTTTAGGGATCGGGTGCACCAAAGCTGTCTTCCATGAGTTCGGGACTACGCCTTGGGAGTAGGAGTACCGGAAAAGACGCGTTAAAACCGGTGCCAACTCCGGAGCACACGTCTTCAGCACAATGGGAGGGACTCCATCGGGCCCACTCGACTTACTGACGTCCAGGGAGAAGAGTGCTTTGCGGACCGAGCGCTGTGTAAATCGCACATCCGGCATGAAGCACTCACATCGCGGAATGGTCGGCGGTGTTTTCCCCCCGTCATCTAGAGTCGAGTTGGACGCAAAAAGAGAGCTCAACAGATCGGCTTTCTCCTTTGCGGCATGGGCCAGTGAGTCGTCCTCTCTGTGCAGAGATGGAAGAGATGGCTGACAGAAGTTCCCTTGGACAGCCTTGGCGAGAGACCAGAATGCACGGGTTCCCGAAGGAAGGCGAACTAGCCTAATCCTGCCGATGTGCTCAGACCTTGCCTTGGCAATGACGCTTTTGAAGGACCTGGAGGCGGAATTATACTTCTTTTTAAGTGCGCTGGTGTTTACATCCCGAGACGTTGATGCGTCAGCCCAGGCCTGGTAGCACTCCTGCTTATAGCGTGATGCTATTTTACAGGAGCGACCAAACCATGGCTGGGATCTGCCTCCGATGGGCAGCACAGAGGATGGAATAAAAAGTTCCACATCACCAACAGAATCGGCAACAACGCTGGGATCTTGCGGCGAGAAGCAAACCCGCCCCCAAGGGTAGGATGCAAAAAATGACCGCATCCCGTCCCAATCAGCTGAACGGCGGCAAGCTGTAGATCGCAACTGCGATTGGAGCGTGAGTGGCACCGTACTCCGGATCAGACAATGGTCCGAAGAGCCCAGAGGGGCATCGACGGAGACCTGATATCCGTCCGGATGAGAGGTCAGCAGAAGGTCCAACAGGAAAGGTACATGGTCTTCACATCTGGGATCCACGTAAGCGAAGTAACCAGTTGTGTTAGACCATATGCCAAAGCAAAGTCATCTACCCGCATGATCGGTTAAACGAGAACCAAGCCATTCAGCGTGGTGGGCGTTGAAATCACCGAGTATCACGATCTCTGCGGATGGGACCTGTTGTAGCACTGAATTTGCAGCCATTTGGACGCAGTCGATGAGTTGGTCTGTATCAGCATTACCGCTATGGGACCTATAGAGGTACCCGTAGACGCGGGGGTACGCTTGTGTCCGTTGCCTACGCAAAAATAAACTCTACATCGCTCACATCTTCTTTACATCTATGTATTATAATATATACATATTTATATTCGCTAAGTTTTAGTTAGTATTAATTGTATTTATCGCATCATGTTATTATTATCCTTTTAAAGGCGACCCTTTAAGGGCGGGGGAAATATAACCGCCACTTCTCAAATTAAAGTAAATATTGGTAAATCCAATTGAGCATGCCTTCGCATTAAAAATAACGTATATATACGGAAGTTTTTTAAAGTAGTTTAAATACGTTTCGAAAGCACTATCGGCTTCAACACCCTCGAAAACCATGAAAATGACACCTATGATGAAAAAATTGGTACCTACTTCAGCCGGCATCTTGGATTTACATTTCGACAGCACTATCGGCTTCAACACACTTGAAACCCACGAAAATGACACCCATGATGAAAAAATTTATACCTATTGCAGCCGCCACCATGGATTTACATTTTCCCAGCACTATCGGCTTCAGCACCCTCCTAAATCATGAAAATGACACCCATGATGAAAAATTGATATCTATTGCAGCCGCGATCTTGGATTTACATTTCGACAGCACTATCGGCTTCAACACCCTTGAAAACCATGAAAATGACACCCAAGATGAAAAATTGATATATTTTGCAGCCGCCATCTTGGATTTACATTTCGACAGCACTATCGGCTTCAACACTATCGAAACCCATGAAAAT
The DNA here is from genome assembly GCA_033319125.1 of Parnassius glacialis. Classification (NCBI taxonomy): domain Eukaryota; kingdom Metazoa; phylum Arthropoda; class Insecta; order Lepidoptera; family Papilionidae; genus Parnassius; species Parnassius glacialis. The sequence goes on along the minus strand of JAVANC010000024.1, from coordinate 6,029,418 downwards.
GACACCCATGATGAAAAAATCTATACCTATTGCAGCCGCAACCTTGGATTTACATTTCGACAGCACTATCGGCTTCAGCACCCTCCTAAATCATGAAAATAACACCCATGATGAAAAAATTGATATCTATTGCAGCCGCCATGTTGGACTTACACTTAGACAGCGCTATTGGCTGCAACACCCTCGAAAACCATGAAAATGACACCCATGATGAAAAATTTATATATTTTGCAGCCGCCATCTTGGATTTACATTTCGACAGCACTATCGGCTTCAACACCCTCGAAGCCCATGAAAATGACACCCATAATGAAAAAATTGATATCCATTGCAGCCGCTATCTTGGATTTAAATTTCGACAGCACTATCATCTTCGACACCCTCGAAAACCATGAAAATGACACCCATGATGAAAAAATTAGTACCTACTTCAGCCGCCATCTTGGATTTACATTTCGACAGCACTATCGGCTTTAACACTCTCGAAGCCCATGAAAATGGACACCCATGATAAAAAAAATTGATATCTATTGCAGCCGCCATCTTGAATTTACATTTCGACAGCACTATCGTCTTCGACACCTTCGAAAACCATGAAAATGACACCCACGATGAAAAAAATTGGTACCTACTTCAGCCGCCATCTTGGATTTACAGTTCGACAGCACTGTCGGCTTCAAAACCCTCGAAAACCATGAAAACGACACCCATTATGAAAAAATTAATACTTATTGCGGCCGCCATCTTGGATTTACATTTCGACAACCCTATCAGTTTCAACAACCTCGAAAACCATTAAAATTTCACCCATGACAAAAAAATTGATACTACTTACTTTTAGTACTTACTACTATTATTCATTCTGGGCTTTTAAAATATTGTAATAAACAAAATCTCTTATTATTATTATGATTAAGTATTTAAGAAATTTGGTTATTCGAATATTGCGTATTTGTACAGCGATCTTTTTGAGCCGCTGCAAACAACCGAAATAATGTCCACTCACGACGGCGACTGACGGCGAACTGATATATAATATACAGTAATCTATGGCGATGGCGAACTGAGTTAGTGAGTAAACTACTCTGTGGCTGCAGCTCCCCATTTACAGAAATAATTTTAAACATGGCTACCAAATCAACGAAAATTTCGCCATTTTCGAGCCGAAAAAAATTAATTATTGCTAAACAAAACAACATTACACTGCCATTTACATTCAGTGGCTTCCCACATGATAGATGAAGAGATTAAAAAATAGCTTGAGTCAAACAATTGATATTTTCAAAAGTTATAGTGTTTACAAGCCTTGGGGACATGATAAATCCACACCATAAGCCACTAAAACCCCTTTTTTATTTAAAAGTAGCAATTAATCGATTTAAAAAAATATTAATAAGTTCAACAATCATTTATCTTTCTAACAATGTGCCTTTTATATCATTTATATGAATATTATGATTGCTGGATACGATTTCATGCGACAAAACGTTGGAATTTTGATTTTTAGGCGTTAGTAGAACATGCCCACGCGCTTTGCACTCGGCGGCATTGTAGTTAAGCGCTGGCTTAGAATAATATAAAAAACATGTATAGAACCGGAGGCCCTTTTACTAGAATTAATGCATTTCATGTTAGTCCTCGTGGACGAGAACGCCTTCGATACAAGATAATAAGAGAATTGTAGACATTTTGATTCCTAATCAAGAATCGATGTAGATATTCATTCCATCAGATGGACTGCGTGCTCGTTTGTCAGCCTTACTAAAAATATTATATTTTTTAAGATAGGTCGTAGAGAATGTGATACTGGTCGTAAATTTTTGAAAGTTTATGTTCGTCATCTTAGATTATTGATAGGCCTTCGCGCGTTCAGACAGAGCGTTTAGTCAGAGCGCGCGATGACCTATTTTAATCTATGGTTCGTCATATTTATTTTCAGCTGACGCTATAACAAAGTTACATTAACTTTGCAAATATGACAAATCCATTAGAATAGAATAATTATTTATTCAATACTGATTATTACATAATACTTATTGAAAGTAATTTTTTATTTACCACTGGTTCGGAAAATACCTCTGTCCTGGGAAGAACTAGCAAGAAACCCAGCGGGACTTTTTTTTTCAAACATATTTCACTTAACAATAATTTCATTTATATAATTTTTAAATGATTTTTAATAGAACCAGCATGGTGGCGATCACTCTATTATCAGGGGTTATTTTCATTCATGTATTCGTTGATATTATAATAACCCTTCTTGTACAGTTTTTCTTTAATAAAACTTTTTAACTTGTTTATTGACAAACTTTGAATATGTTCTAGGATTTTGTTGTAAAAGCGTATACAATGCCCCATAAATGAATTACTGATTCTGTGGAGTCTAGTAACTGGCATTACAAGCTTATGTTTGTTCCTAGTATTTGAAGTATGCACATCCTTATTCTTATAAAAGCTATTTACGTTTTTATACACATACATTACATTCTCATAAATATATTGCGATGCCAAAGTTAATATGTTTATATCTTAAAATTTTTCTCTGAGGGACTCTTTACAATTTAGGTTATAAATCGCCCGTACGGCTCTCTTTTGCAAAACAAATATAGCTTCAATATTAGCCGCATTACCCCATAGCAAAATTCCATAAGACATTACTCTATGAAAGTAACTAAAATACACTAATCTAGCTGTCTCAACATCTGTGAGACTTCTAATCTTTCTTACAGCATATGCTGCAAAACTAAGTCTGCTTGCTAATTTAAATATATGGGGACCCCATTGTAGTTTCGCGTCAATAGTAATACCGAGAAAAACAGTGGTATCCACAAGACTCAACTCCTCCCCATTTAACAGCACATTGGTAATCGAATTTTTTACAATAGTTATTGTAAGTTTAATACACTTTGTCTTATTGCCGTTTAAGATCATATTGTTGGCGTTAAACCAACGTACCAATTACGATAGAGCATTATTTACATCATCATAATTAATTAACTGTCATTTGAGTTTGAAAATTAAAAAGGTATCATCAGCAAATAATACTATATCGTCATTGTCCCCTACAAGATAAGGTAAGTCATTAATATAGATTAAAAATCGGAATGGGCCAAGAATCGAGCCCTGAGGAACGCCCATTGATGCTACCGATCCGGAGGAACCTTTACCATTGATCACGACTTTTTGAGTTTTGCAATTTTGCAAGCATTGAGAAGTTATTAAAGAAGTCGCTTGGCGGCAAGTCTTCGCGAAATTTGAAATGCCATCAAAACATAACTTGTAAAGTGTGTGTTTCTCTCTCAAGTAATTACGTAATTAGCTAACCTAAAAACATCTTATAATGACCATATCAATATTTAAAATCTTTTATGTTTTAAATAAATATATTGACTTGGCCATCGCATGAACACAATGTATCTCACAAGTAATACATAATATATTAAATTAGATTTTTAGTGAGATTGTCAAGTCAATCTATGTATTTAAAACATTAAAGATTTTTAATATTGATATGGTAAGTATAAGATGTTGTTAGGTTAGCTAATTACGTAATAACTTGAGACAGAAGGACTCTTAAGTAGGGACTGAATAAATTAATCGACTTGGTATTACATGGATTTCACAACTTTTTACGGTAGAAGAACTGAGTTGCGAGACTTTTTTTTTTAAAGTTATGGTTTTGATAACATCCCTTCTCTTTTTATAGATAGTCCTACTTTTTTTTCATTCCGGTACCATCTACTTCTTGAATACCAACTACGGATTTTCGTGAAATTTATTCTACTTAATACTTATTTTTTTTGCTCTAAAAATCCAGTAGGTCTCGTAACATGGCGTGTCTCTTTGACTCAGAATATTAAATTATCTACTTTTACGAAGAAAGTAAAACTTGTCTTCCCCATAGAATAGTCAGAATAGTCAAATATCATGTTAATATTGTATGTATAAGTATATAAGTAGGTATTATTTAAATATATAGTAATATAACACATGTGTTACCTAGGTTTAGTCTCAGTGCATGTGTGTATACGTTATATAATATGTTGCCACTACATTTTAACTCGTAATTGTTAATAGATAACTATGAACTCGTATGTAACTCTCAGTTGGAAGATCACACACCGACTTGTCTGTGAAGTCACAAGGCTCCAACTAAAAAGCAGCGCTGTATTTGCAGCATTATGCTGAGTTGGAGACCTATTTGATGTCACATTTTCATACTGTTTTTTTTTTCCTTTTTACTTTTTTGTTTGTTTGTTTGTTTTATTATTGTGTATGTACTGCTTCTCAATTGTAAATGCGCAAGCAGTGTAAGACTGGTACATGCATTCTTTTCCCCCTTGCTTGTGTTTATAATTTTTTTTAATGTGTGTAAAATGTGTATATCAAATAAATAGTTCTTTCTTTCTTTCTTAATACTTTGCGGGATTTTGGTACAACTTGATAAGACATGTCCCATTCTTGATTTTTCATTACTTTGACCATTTTAGAAATTACCTTTGAACATAATTATATCTAGGTACCTATTTACATCTATTATTCCATTATATTATACATATACAGGTACACTGATTCATTCACTGCAAATGTAACTTTGTAATCCTATATATTTATATAGGATTACAAAGTTATTTATGCAGTTAGTGTATCTAGAAAACTGGACCAAAATTACAAAATATTTTAATTTTTCCTGGATTTATACACTAAACACTAGTTGTATTCTAAATTTGAAGATTCTTCGTCTGCTAGAAGTGCCTTAGAGTTTTGATGATCGGTCAATCAGTGAGTGACAAATTAACAAACTTTGACTAATTATAATTCTTAAATTACTGGTTCAAATTGAATGAAATTTGAAATATACCGTGTTTATACAATGCGTGCTTGGTTACTGAAATTCAGGCTTCTAGTTATATCCACAACGAAGTTATAGGGTTTCGAAATTGGCCTGATCTGCTTCGAGAAAAGGATGGTACGGCCGTGCCGCTTGTTTGCTCGATTTCGCGGAGGCACTGCCATTGCCCCCAGATTTGTGGCCAAATTCCCCACTTTACATTTTAATGCGCAAATTATCATCATCGGTTACAATAATATAAATGTTTTTTTCAATTAGTAGAAAATATTCACACAAATGCAAAACTTTAGAGGTGAAGCTAAATTATTTTGCAATTTTGTATTTTTAGATCACTAACAATAACTCCAATATATGAATTAAAATTAATCCAGACAGAAATAAACAGAACCTAGTATAATAGAAAAAAAAAACTCATCAACTGCATATTATGAATAGGCATATTATGAATATTACTAGTAACGAAACGATAGATATAGTCGTTGATAGATAGGGTTGTCTATATTTTTAATATTACATCAACACTCATTTTATGTGGTAGAGTCACGCTGCAGCCCGCTGTGTTCTAACCCCGGTTGGAGGTCCGCTCATCCGGGATAGGACTACGCTCTCACTGAATACCGTGAGTGTGGAGTAACGAGGCATTCCATATTAGTCTTCAGAGACGAGACAGAAACAGAACGCAACTGTATTTTGATTCTTAATCGTTGAAATATGTATATGTCTATGGGCCATACTACACAATTACCATCCAAATATCTTCTATAAAAAAACACAGACAAACAAATAAAAATAGACGGAGCGCTGCCTACATTTCTATTTCAAGTGATGCCAAACCGAATTCAACTATGCCCAACTTATTGTAAAAATGTGCACTCGCGCACTTATGCACCATAAATCACATGAAAGCAACAACATGGTTTTATATGCGTAATGTGTTCGTCCAGCAGTGAACTTTTACGGGCTGTTTAAAAACCAAAGAAAATAGATGTGTGTGAAAAGTTCAAGCATAGTTTCTGGTCTGGTTGTTCTGTTGTCTGGGTATTTAAATAATAATTGTCTAAAGATCCCTAGTAGCCAGGGAATAAGCACTATTCGTAATATTGTGATACTCGAGCAACTTGTGTTAGTTAAGCTGTGTGATGGCGGCGTACGAAAATCCATCATCTAATTTCCTCTATCACCATAGATTATTGCACTCACGCTCACAGACACACTATCACTTACACAAATGCGAATTGCACATAATATTAACCTATTCAAGAGGTACTAAACTTATATTGAACCTTGTATCTAATATTAATATTAGCATATTTCGTACCGTTCAGATTTTACCATATTTATTATTTATATTAATCTCATCGTGATATTTGTACTAGTTTATTAGTAACATAATACTGTTTATTAGTTACTTAAAGTCCCGCTGGGTTTCTTGCTGGTTCTTCCCAGGACTGAGGTATTTTCCGAACCAGTGGTAAATAAAAAAAATACTTTCAATAAGTATTATGTAATCATCAATATTGAATAAAAAAATTATTCTATTCTGGTACTATGACAGGAGATGGGCAGCAGAATCTTCCACAAAACCTTAAACTTATAAACAACCGCGATTGCCAAGCGCTTGCCAAGCATGGCAACTATGGCGAAACCCCACCTTTGAGGCACTCTATGAGGGAAGCCTAGAAACACCAGTGGACTTTTATAGGCTATAACAGATGCTCTTTTACTTCATATTTATCCAGTCGTTAAATAATTTATTATTTTGTTTTTCATTCATTGAATCATTAATGATTTGTGCATTTATCATTCATCCATTAATTAATTAAAAGCATATAAAGTCATATGTTTATGCGTCAATACAATATAGTATAGCTATTGCTAAAACATGAATGTAGGAATAATAACAAACTATTTAAAAGTACCCAAATAAAATTAAATGTTAGTGTAAACATTGTTTAAAATATTGTTAACAGCCTCTTTGCTACTACTACTACTACTACTACTACTTAGATACGGCTTCTTATGACTCTGGCGCTTTGCGAATTTGCTTCGAAGGATATTTAAAAGGTCATTTTACTAAGATTCATAGACACCTTTGAATAGCCCTACTTGAGATGGTCTCCGGGAGTTATGAATCTTATGACTAAAGAAAATCTAACGAGATCAAAGTTAAAGTGAAATTTAAAGTTACAGATTATATACGTTTCACTACTAAGCTCAGATCTACCCTCATTTCTGAGAGGGTTATGAAGAAATTAGTCCGCCCAGTTGCTCCAGAGCTGGCGGACTTCAAATGGCTTCCAAATATTTTAATTATTTAGAAAGGTGAGTAAAGAAATAATAAATATTTGCTTAGACTTAGACGCTTAAGTTTATGCAAGCACCTACCTCAAGGACATTAAACCTGTGCAAATGTTCATAGTCTTACGCGCGCTTATTTACGAACTACTTACAGAACAACCAAATGTAAAACAATATTCTTTCTAACTATTTATTTTCTATTCTAGTTACTTAGCAATAAAGCTTGAGAATTCGTTTAATAGCAAAGCAATAAAGGATGTACCGAAATAGTAATAATAATAATAATAATATTCGCCTCCAGTCGCTCTCATCTTATGGAATTGCTAAACATCACTTGTGATTTTAGCAATTCTATTAGAATGGAGCTGGGGACGGATAAGTGTGCGGTCCTCCATGTAGAAGGGGGAAGGGTTGCTAACTCTGAGGGCATAGACTTATCTATGCCCATCAACATAAGGACCCTTTCCGAGGCTGAAACATACCGATACCTGGGTATGTCACAGAACATCGGTATGGATGAGGCGGGTATGGAACAATCAGTTTGCGATGTGTTTTATGCACGCTTGACCAAAGTGCTTAACAGCCTTTTGCCCGGTGTGAATAAGACGCACGCATATAACGGTTGGGTCATGCCTGTTCTCATGTATACCTTTGGCATACTCAGGTGGACTCAGACCGAACTGAACGCTCTGGACAGAAAAGTCCGCACTATAATGACGTCCCACAGGGTGCATCATCCGAGATCGTCAGTAATGAGGCTGTACTTGCCGCGGAAGCATGGTGGACGCGGCTTTTTAAGCGCGCTTACCATGCATAATCGCGAAGTGTGCAGCCTCCGTAATTACTTTCTGACGAGAGCGGATGATCCATACTATAGGGACGTTATTTGTTGTGATAAAAGACTTACCCCTCTATCCTTAGCCAACGAGCAATGGCAAGACCCGACAGTACAGAGCATTTCCGACCGGGAGACCATATGGAAGGAGAAAGAGCTCCACGGGAGGTTCTACAAGGCTCTACATGAGCCTTTCGTAGACACAGTCTCCTCCCTTCACTGGCTACGTTTCGGTGACCTCTTTGGGGAAACCGAGGGTTTTGTCTGTGCGATACAGGATCAGGTTATTAAGACCAACAATTATCGGAGATACATCCTAAAGGATGGCACCGTTGACGTCTGTCGAGCTTGTCGCCATCCCGGTGAGTCACTTAGGCATGTCATCTCCGGTTGTTCGGCGCTTTCTAACTCTGAGTATTTGCACAGGCACAACTTAGTAGCCAGGATTCTACACCAGGAGCTCGCTCTGAAATACGGTCTCGTGGATCGGAAACTGCCGTATTATAAGTACTTGCCGGAAGCCGTGCTCGAAAATGACCGCGCCAGGCTCTACTGGGACCGGGCCATCATCACGGACAGGACTATTCTTGCGAATAAGCCTGATATTGTGCTGATGGACCGGGCACAGTCAAGGATATTTTTGGTCGACATTACCATTCCTTATGACGAGAACCTCGTGAAAGCCGAAACAGATAAACTGACTAAATATCTGGACCTGGCTCACGAGGTGACCGACATGTGGGGTGGATTGCCGGCCGAAATTATACCTGTAGTCGTCTCTGCGAACGGGTTAATCCCAGTCAGCCTCTCGGGTCATCTGAGGCGACTCGGACTCCGTGACGGACCGCTCCAAGCTCAAATGCAGAAGGCGGTGCTCCTCGATACCGCCCGCATCGTCCGCCGGTTTCTTTCCCTTTCCCCCTAACCCTCGGCCGTTTGGTCTCCCCTGCCGAGGGCTTCGATCTGGTTGGGTTTTTATTTATTTATGTATTTTTTATGTATTTATTTTATTTTGTTGATATTTATGTATGTTTATCATTTTCATTTACAATTATATATTTATACAGCCCAACCAGATGAGAAAACTATATAGATACCCCTAAATAATAATAATCCGTGACGGACCGCTCCAAGCTCAAATGCAGAAGGCGGTGCTCCTCGATACCACCCGCATAGTCCGCCGGTTTCTTTCCCTTTCCCACTAACCCTCGGCCGTTTGGTCTCCCCTGCCGAGGGCTTCCATCTGGTTGGGTTTTTATTTATTTATGTATTTTTTATGTATTTATTTTATTTTGCTGATATTTATGTATTCTTATATATTTCGTTTACAACTACATATTTAAGCAGCCCAACCATGAGAAAACTTTATAGATAATCCAAAATAATAATAATTTATTTGATACAGACAACACAGATCCATTACAAAATTAAAATTATTTTTTTTTTATTTAATGGATTATTTTATTAAATGAATGTAGCCACGTTTACATAAGGTTAAGGTTATATTGAGAAAAATACCACTTTCATGATTAACTTTGCACCTGAAACCCACCTATTACTCCAAAAATATAGCTAAGAATAACTTTCTTACAGTAAATCGTTTTTAACATAATTTAAAATTAAAAATATTGTACAACCAACTTTAATATAAAATATTAAGAATTACTCAAAAACTATTAGACCCTGATCAAATTTATATGGGACCACATGACAAGCACCAGCGTTCAAATAAAAAAAGAATCATCGAAATCGATTCACCCAGAATAAAGTTATGAGGTAACACACATTAAAAAAAACAAACAGTCGAGTTGAGTACCTCGTTCTTTTTGAATTCGGTAGAGAAACAAATATTTTTACGTCACTGTTGCTACTGCATCGATGTGCGATTTCAAACTGAGGACGTTGCGACATATCTTAACCAACGCACAATCACGTGCCAAAGATCAAATAGGGTGTGTGATTTCAGCCTTTTTTAGCAATACTACTGACTATTGAAGCTGGTATTAACACTTGAGCGATTAATGAAGCGTGGTTTTCATGCAATCATTTCAACTTAATCAAGAAAATCTTTGAAAATGTATTAAGGTAAAACTGCTTTACGTGTCAATGAAACTTTGCATGCGCATTCATTCTAAAGCACCATTCATTTTTAGATCACGATAGTTTAACATGACTAACTCGTCAATAGTAGCTAAAAACTGTAACGCGTTTATTGCTCTAGCGACATCAGTTATATTTTAACAAATAATGAATAAACTTAAACGCCAATAAAAGGGAAAACCTGTTCGTAGTTCTTTTTCTAATAATACAAAAGACTTAATCGTCAGTCTTATATAGTGCGTCTGTAACGAAACGCCTGTAATTGATATTTCTTTTTATTTATTTATTTAATCTTTCATGCACAAAGTTGTACATATGGCGGACTTAATGCCATAGGGCATTCTCTTCCAGTCAACCATTAGGCTAAACAGGGATATACAAACAAGAGGCGGTGCAGCAGTAATCAAAATAGAAAGCGCTAAAAAAATATTGTATATACGTATATAAATATATACATACACATATATACATGCATACACTACATATATACACAATACATATAAATATCTATGTCAGAACAAATATGAAATATACATATGTGTATGAAAATAAGAGCTATGTTAGTTCAAACTTGCAACAATTTTTTCACATGCTTACGGGCTTGATTTTTAAAAACAATATAATAATCAAATAACATAATTCAACGTCAAATCAATATGTATAAAAGACATCAATTGTTAGCGAAAATCTCTTAGTAAGTTGAAATACTTACAGAAATTTTGTTCTAAACCTATAACACCTAGCCGGCGGGCGCCGAGCGTCGCCCGTCAGCGGGCGTGGCAGAGCGCCCCCGCCCGTGGGGGTCGAGGGCCTGGCAGCGCCCCGAGAGGAGACGCCGTTCGCACCCAGGCACAGTACGGCATGTTGATTGCCCTGGCAATGCAAACAGGGACGCCGGTGCGGACAGTCTCGCTGGAGGTGCCCTTCCACACATGAGTAGCACCAGCGGCGCTCCTTGGCGATAGTTCGCCTCACCGGAACCGGCTTACCTAATAATTTCGGGCAAGACGTTACCCGGTGATCAAATGCTCGACATTAGGAGCAGGGGGGGGGGGGGGTTTGGCGACGACTTGCCCGGCGGATTCCGCCTCTCACTGGGCACGGCTCGTAAGTCGTCGACGGTGCCCGCCGCGTGGTCGATCTGTCGGCACTGCTCCTCCAAAAACCGCAGCAGGTCATAGAAGGGCGGAATATAGGAGGCCTCGTCCCCGCCATCACTCTCCTCAAAATGCATTCGAAGGTCGAGAGGTAGACGGGACTGCACGATGCGGAGCAACAAGAAGGCCCATTCGCCCACTGGTAAATCCAGCCGCCTCAACATATTACAGGCCACCAAGACTGGATCCAACAGGTCCGGACGTAGTCTGGCCCGGTCACTAAGCAGCGGAAGGCTCAGAAGCTGCTTAACATGTTCGTTCGCAATTCGCCGGACGTTGGCGTATCTTCTGGCTAGGAGGTCCCGAGCAGTCTGGTAGGCGTCGTCCGACAAGCTGAAATGGCTGACAACGCCCAGGGACTCCCCCTCCAGTGAGGCCAGGAGGTACGCCATCTTCTGGCTCGGGGTCAAGTCACTCCGGGCGTCCACTAGGCCGTCGAAAAGACCAACGAAGGTCAGCCATTCGGAAAGGACCCCGGAGAATCTTGGAAAGTCCAGAGTTGGGAGTCGTCCCAACAGCTCCTGCTGAGGCTAATTCCGAAAGGACTCGGGCAGGCCACTCGTCCGAGCTTCACGCGCCTCCTCGGCATACCTGCCTTCAGCCTCGATCAACTCGTCCGTGAGCGAAAAGAATTGCTCATAGTCTGCGAAGCAGGAGTCCAGGACTCCCTTTTCCACATCCGAATCCTCGAGCTCAGCGTAAGCCTCCTCCACTGCAGCCCTTCGAGCTTTGACCTGCTCGAACCGCTTCATCAAGTTATGGACCCTATCCGGTCGACCTATCAAAGCATGGGCGCTGGTGGCCCAGTGTAACTCAGTCCGCAGGCAACGGATTAGCATCTTGGGCGAAGACATCACTACTCAATACAAATTACGACGCGGCTCGCTAACAAATAACAAATACAAAAAAAATTAACGGCTAACAAATGCAGTTCCTATCAAATCGAGTTGAATAGAAATTAAACAAATAAGAACCGCTACTTATCAAATCAAATCTAAGTTAGTACAAAAGAATAGACAAATCAAATTAACAATACCAAATACTAGTGCGATCAAATCAAGTTACATTCAAATTACGCAAATACAAATTACTACTCTTTAGTTCAAATACAAATGACAATACGAAAGTTACATAAACGAAGACACACATCACGGTCGATCAACAAAAAATGCCCAGCTCGGAAATCGACCCTTCGATAAGTAATCCACTACAACTATCCGACAACGATAATGAACCGATTACGTAAAAATAACCATCTACCTACATGACGCAAACTCCCGCTTGCGCGCTAAACGGGCGCGGCTTTTCAAATTTACCCGCAAACAACAAAGCAAGCCAACAAAGAAAGGAATTTTATTATTACGTATATAATAAAAAAATATATATTTTTACGTATTACGGACGGGCGTGATTGTAGACACAAAATTAAACCAATCAACCCAACGCTCCCTGCCACCAAAATTATTTAATTTTTATCAAACACTATGGTCGGTGGATCGACCAGGAATCGATCCCAGAATCGCGCTCTGCTACCAGATGTTACGGCCTGCAACTGCCTATCCCAGGAGTAGGATCCTCCGCGGCCCATGAACGGAAGAACTTACAAGCAGGTACAGGTCGGGCGTCCTAACGCCAAGGGTGGAAAGTTTCTAATTACAATAAACAATCAGGGGGGAGCGTTGTTTTCTATAAGGGGAGCTTACTTACCTCTATCCAAAGCGACTGGTCCCTCAGGATTCGGTCAGGTCGCGTGTGGATGTATAGTGCTAAGAAAGTAAGGGTCAGTGATGTGTATCTAGGTGTGGCTGGTAGTGTTATTGACCTTATTAGACCGTTACCATCTGCAGCAGTTCGGCCCTCAGCACCTCTCCAAACTACGGTCTCCTTCCGCAGTCACTTTCTTCGTTTTCTACGATGACAGTTCTTTAACTCTGTCGTACGATTAACTACCTTACAGAAGCCACTAACTCTCGTTTGTTATAACGCCTGACTCGCGAAATGAACACAGAACGTACGGATCAAAGGTCACCGTTATTTCTAGAATATCAAATACCGCACTAGTAACTAATACGGTCGAATCCACTTATACAGATTCTGAATTAGACACTAAGTCCCGGGGTGAAGCTAACAAAACAGGAATGTGCGTTACAATTCCCAGTGGTATATTTACTATACGCGCCTATCATATTCCGCTTCCGACTTCCCGACAAAGAACGCGTGTTTATCTTTCGACGCGATGAATTGGACTCCTATTTTTCTCGCGTGTCCTCGAAACGACCGGACGTCAAAAACCGGTATCGTAGAGGCGCGTGCCCCCTCTGACGTCCATTATTGATATTAACGCTTTTGCGCGAACATGTATATATATATATATATATATATGTATATATATATATATATATATATATATATATATATATATGTATATATATATATATATATATGTATATATATATGTATATATATATATATATATATATATATATATATATATATATATATATATATATATATATATATACGGTATACGGTATAAGGTGGGTGGGACGTGACTGTTTGTCGTAAAACCCACTATTGCCTTCCATGCTGATAATTTATTATGTGGTAATGCCATGCTGCAGCTATATTAGTAGTATAGTTGTAGCACGAACGGGTCGGCTCGACCGGGGAAGGACCAGCGTGAAATGGCAGCTAGATACTGCTGTGTTTCGTATGGTGAGTGTAGATAACCGGAGACCCATTTTAATGGAAAAGAAACATTCCATCTTAGTCCTCACGAGTGACGACGCATCTGCATTTTGATTCTATATTGAGGATAAATGTAGATGTCTCTAGGTCACAGCAACCACTTACCTTCAGATGGACTGTGTGCTCGTTTGTCACCCTATCCTATAAAAAAAGATCACACACTTATTTGTACAAATTTTAATAGCACAAATCACAAAATATTTACACAATTATTTGTTTACACCTTGATTCCACAATTGTTTGTCCACAGTTTCAAACCAGGCGACAACTGTCTCCGTGCAGCGTTCACTGAATGGTGAGAGTCACACTGAATGTAAACGTTAAGCTGCAGAGGTCATGTCTAATGAAGTCAACGCTCCGTCCCCCTTGTGCTCTAATCCAAAGTTTCGAAATTTTTCAGCTCGAACTACAAAACCGTTTTCAGTTCCTATAAGATTGAAACGCAGTGGACGATATGAATGACAAGGTCGTGGAAACTGTCCATGCGGTCGGAGCTAAGGTTTGCAAGACCCGCCGCAGAAGTACACAAAAACTCTCCAATCACACTCTTAATCTCATGGCTGTTAGACAGGAAATGAAGCTGCAGTCTGTCTTCAGTAGATTCGACAGAATACAGGCAACTGAGCAGACAGATATCCAAATGCATGCGTCGGGATTTATGCAACTTTAGTACTGGTGGTAACGAAAAAGATATCGAGCGGAACGAGGACTCCAAAGTCCTTGCTAGAGATCTGTCTGCCAAAAAGAGCCAACTGTCGAAGCTGAAGACCGAGTGTGGCAACGTCGTTTCCGGGGCACCTGAGATTTTGAATAAGATTGAGAGGTTCTATGGACAGCTGTACACATCATCGTTGGAGCCACACGCAAGTATGAGTAACGATCCAAGAGCGAAACTTATCCGACACTATTCCGATGATATCCCGGACGTCAGTCTGAGCGAGATTAAAATGGCTCTCCAGCACCTTAAAACGGCAAGGCTCCAGGCAAGGATGGAATTACAGTGGAGCTTTTGAAAGCGGGTGAAAAACCGCTACTTGAAGTCCTTTAGAAGCTTTTTAATTCCGTCCTCCATGGTGATACTACACCGAAGCTTGTCGTGAACCGACAATAAAAAAACAAAGAACCTAACCTAACAACAACGAAACAACAAAAATAGAACAAAAAAATAATATATTTAAAATTTTAAAAAGATATTTACAATTTTATATAAAAAAATGAAGTATGATGATGGTGATGGGTGACATGAATTACAATTAAATAGAAAATAAAGATAGATGAATACTGAAGCGGAGCCTGAAGAACAAAGTGGCACACCACGCTTGGCGGTGGTGGCACGCAGCGCCTGGTCTAGGCACACGCAGTGCCTGGAGTAGGCACACGCAGCGCTTGGAGTAGGCACACGCGGCGCCCAGGGAGGGCACACGCTGTGCCTGGAGGAGGCACACGCAGCGCTTAGAGTAGGCACACGCAGCGCCCAGAGTAGGCGCCCTCAGCGCCTGGAGTAGGCACACGCAGCGCCCAGGGAAGGCACACGCTGCGCCTGGAGGAGGCACACGCAGCGCTTGGTGTAGGCACACGCAGCGCCCAGAGTAGGCGCTCTCAGCGCCTGGAGTATACACTCGCAGCGCCTGGAGCAAGCACGCACAGCGGCTAAAGATAGCGCAGGCACTAGTGGGTGGAGGCGTAGGCGTGGCTAGGCGACGACTTCAGGTGAAGGCAGAGGCTTGCAGGATCCCGGGGCAGTGCAGCCCCGGGATAAGGCCTTTAGGAGATGTTTCAAGTTTGGAAGCTGAAGCAAGACTGCCCGTGTTGACCGATTGTTCGGCTTTTATAACTTTTTAGAGAGAACGGGAAATGATTCAAATTAAAAGCAAATTTTTGTAAATGGCCCAGAGGAAAAGAGTACTTATGTGGAAATATTGAAGTAAAACATCAGACCGGAAACGAATTTGAATAAAAATTGCCATGACAACCAGATAAACAACGATGTCAAAATATGTCAATTTTTGGTTTCAGGCTCATAATTGAAAAACGGCAAGATTTAAGTAAGAAATGAGATATTATTGATATAGGAAAAAAGGTAGCGCAACAGCACGCACGAAACCCGAAATTGCAGAGTTACGGAGAACTAAATAAAAGATCGAAAAAGGTAGACTCCATTGACACCGATTTAAAAAGTGCTCGTAGCGTGAAAATACGAAGTGAAAATGATTTTTTATTGTGTTCTTATGGTCTAAAAACGTTACAGGATCCTATGAAAATAAAGGTGATGCAAAATATGAATGCATAAAAACAAAAACAGAATGGAAAAATAGATGTAAAATGATATGTAAGTAACATAACACTACAAGGTGTGGAGCAGAAGTGCGGTGGTCTTGTTCTTCAAGAAAGGTGATAATGCTCTCTTGAAGAACTTCAGATCGATTTCCCTTTTGAACCGCGTCTACGTGCTGTTTTCGAGAGTCATTAAAAATCTTCTCGCATGCAGACTCGACGATTTTCAGCCTCCCGAACAAGCATGTTCTCGAAAAGGCTTGCCCACCATAGACCACATACATACCCTTCAGCAAATTGTACAGAAGTGCGAGGAGTACAATGGCACTATATCTGGCGTATGTGGACTGTGAGAAAGTCATTCATTCCGTCGAAAGTTGGACGGTGCTGCAGTCTCTTCAGTGGTGTCAAGTTAACTGTCGGTATATCGAAGTGCTATACGCTTCAAACTGAAACATACGGGCGGACTGCAAGGCAGAAAAGTAGTCCTACCACCTGGTTTAAATGATTCCAATCACCTAGTATAGTAACCTGCGGCCAACTTCAAACAAAGATGGCTTCAGATGCCTTGACACCTCCAAGTACAAGATGGAATGCCTCACAGCCTGTGATTATAATGGGTCTCTATACACTTCAGACAGAAACACAACGGCTGGATGAGATCTAAGGTGGCCTCCTAGACAGAAAAGGTTTCACAACCGGGTCCAGTAAATAAAGTATAATTTATATCAGCTACACTACTGTAGTAGATCAACCGTGTACTGTAGTGGGCGGGCTAAGAATATTTATTACATTATATCGTGTATTGTGAGAAGCGATAGAGAGAACTGAAACACGAGATCAGCAGCAGTATCTTTCTGATATCAACCCAAAATTATTTAAAAAAAAACTGCTGTCAACCCGAGTTCCAGGCAACTATCTCAAAATCGCCTGAGTAAATATTTGGGAGAAGCATATTATGTTCAGCAGTGGACTTTTTTTTGGATAAGGGTGACAAACGAACACACAGTGCACCTGATGTTAAGTGGTTGCTGCGGCCCAAAGGCATCTACATCTATCCTCTATTACAAATCTATTCCCCGGTTAAGCCAACCCATTCGTGCTACAACTAATATAGCTGCAGCAATACATTTATAGGTGTAATGGATGGACGGAATTCATTTTTCACATTGAAAGGAGACAGTTTCTTTTTGTATGGAGAATGGGCCCACCACAAATTTTAGAAAACCTTAATGAAATGCATATCGATTTATTTATTATAATCTATAGATTGCAATAGTAATATTAATTTTACCGTATCTAATGGGAATACTGAGTAATTAGCAAATAAAATATGTATCTTACTATAACCTAAAAAAAACTAAAAGCTATTTTCTATTAGTTTTCACCAGTATTATAAGTTAAAATAGTGCACTGTTCAGTAAATAATAGTATAAAACAAAGTTGTAATTACATTCAGCATTTATAGGTACTTTAAAATTGATGGAAATATTTTTAGTAGTTCCGGCAAAATAATATAGTGCATGTCTGTGCATAAATATGGTATATGGATACTATTTTTTACATGTATTGTTTTTGAGTATACATCCCAAATACCGTTAAGTAATATGATTAAAGCCAAGATGAGTCAGGGATAATATGTACATTTATAATATTATCTACACACACTATATAGTAAGAAAGATGTTTTAAACTGGTTGTTAAAGGATATAAACACAAGTTATAATGCATCTACATTTATTATAGTAAATCATAATTTCCAAAGTAGTATATTAACAGTAGAACAAATAGACAGGCACGGTGTCAAAACTTTGTTTGAAAATATATTAACTGATTAGGTTAGGTTAGATACCTCAAACATTTTTATCTGTTATTACACACTGATAAATAGTGAGGAAGTAAGATGTTTTAAATTGTTTATGGAAGTATAATAAAACACATGTATAATTTGATTGTATTTGTTATTGTAAATCATTTCCAAATATTTTTTCTAAATAACTTGATGATAACATGTTCATTTCTGATATTGGCAGGAATTCCAAGAAAATTTTCAATGATATGATAGAAGACTATCGTCTTCAATATCCATACTCTTCTTTGTCTCTTCCTACGTGCAGCTCTGCAAGCTTTTAGCCTGCAAATCATACATATATGTTCTCAGCGATTGACCTGAAAATTTTTATTATTGTAAAAAGTGCCTATACTAAAAATGTATTCTTATCAATTTATTATTTTTTCTATATTTATTTCATTTTGTGTAGCTTGTGGAGACTATTTTTATATATGAATTGCATTTCAAATACTACAATGCCAAAAAAACATGTCTATTTATGATACTGTCAGGAATTAAAGAGATGTTCAATTATAAGAAATAAGATATAAGATATTTTAACAGTGGTAGAGCCACGCGGCAGCATTTGCTGTCGCACGGATAGGCCGGTTCGAACCGGGGTGGTACCACGACCTCACAGAAAACCAGCGTGAAGTAGAGATTTACCTCTGCGTTTCGCTTGGTGAGTGTAGGTGGCCGGAGGCCCTTTTTACTGGAAATGAGGCATTCCATCTTAGTCCTCACGGGTGACAACGCATCTACATTTTGATTTGTAATAGAGGATAGATGTAGATGTCTATGGGCCGCAGCAACCACTTACCATCAGGTGGACTGTGTGCTCGTTTGTCACCCTTATCCTATAAAAAAAAAAAAGACATTAAAGATTCTTCGATGTCATTAAACTATATTTCTTTATTTTTGTCAGAACTTTGTTTTCTATGCCTATATGTTAAATAAATAGGAAATTATTTTAAAATATACACGATTAATTAGCTCCAGTTGATCAAATACAAAAATAGTAATTACGGATTTACATCAACAATATTTGACTATATAAAAGTTGTCTAACTTTTTATTTTCACTGGTTTCATGTAGGAGAAAAATATATAGTTTTTTTCATGACAAAATAATATTCCTTTCTGCAGAGTTAACAACACAGCAGTATGAGCATAATAGAATAATCTGATTCCGTCGCAGGATATGGTCCAAAGTTATATAATACATGGGATTTTTATATAATATGGTTTCATGTAGGAGAAAAATAATTAGTTTTTTTCATGACAAAATAATATTCCTTTCTGCAGAGTTAACAACACAGCAGTATGAGCATAATAGAAAAATCTGATTCCGTCGCAGGATATGGTCCAAAGTTATATAATACATTGGATTTTTATATAATACTAGCTCGCCAGGCATACTGTTTGTTCTGCTCTTTTCATCCCTTCCTATTCAACACCCTTCTTATAATAATCCTTAAATTCTCAACAAAAAATTTTGAGGATCATTTAGCGGGATAAAAATATCCTATCTCTCAAGTTGCACCAAAATGCACACAGTGTGCAAAATTTCATTGAAATCAGTTCAAAAGTTTAGGAGTCCATCGCGGACAAACAACGTGACACGTAATTTTTATATATAAAGATTATAATATTGTAATTTCTCAATTTACATAATATATAATCAGTCTTATTGAACAGTGAATGTATTAACAAAAACTCATATGATTTAAAGAATATAGCTCCTGAAGGTGATTTGTCTGGCAGTTTGAAGTTTATCAGCTTTATTACAGTCCAAGTCAAGTGTTTTTGTAAATTTAATAGCAATTTTAAGGATATCGATACGACTTTCCATTGACATCCGTCGAGTTGGGGGTTGATATTTATTACAGAAAGGTTACATTATTATAAGCACACACGCAAAGTTTCAACACTCGTGGACACGTACTTTTTGAGAATTTTTTTTTATTGAAAATCAACTATTTTTGCAATATGTCAATTCCTACCGGAAAACTGACGCCATTTCTTATTGTTATTGTCAGCAGGGATGTCGATTCTTTTCAAAAAAGGTCGATTTTTTAAATAGATTCGAATCGTAAGCTGATGTACCGATTCCCAAAAAATCGATTTCTAAAATATCTATATTTTTTTCATGTTTGCATTCATAATGTAATTATAAAAACATTTTATGAGAAAAAAATCTCCTTCATCATAAAAAAAATAGGGGGACTGATTCAGAAGGATTTTTGTATCTATTTGGAGACTGCTACCTCTCCGGCGCTGCGGGAAGAGCAGCCTCTACGACTTAGCGTAACAAATCGCAGGCATCCCTCTTCGTCCGATGCCTACGATTTGTTACAGCAGGCGGAGGCTGCTCCCCCAACGCGCCACCGGCTCTATTAAACCACTCTAGGGGTAGGACAGACTCGTACCAGGTGGAGTCGGGGTCAATCAATTCGGTTCTTTGACATAAGTTGAACCTAACCTATTTTATTTGTTATCTGCCCTAAAATAATCCCTGTTAAATTAAAACAAATTTCAATAAGAGATCATTTATTATGGTATCTTTCTTGTTTTTCATAAAATGGATTTATATTTACATTATAAATGCAAACATAAAAAATATAGATAAGAAATATAGATAAGTGAATCGATACATCAGCTTACGATTTGAATCGATTTAAAAATCGGCCTTTTTCGGAAAGAATCGACATCCCTACTGACGACGACAATGACATTACAAAATGGCGCCAGTTTTACGGTACGATTAGACATAAACATTAAAAGAATAATTGATTTTCAATATTTTTTTTCTCAAAAATTACGCGTTACCGCATGTTAAAACTTTGTGTGTGTGCTTATATTAGTGTAACTTTTCTGTAAAAATACGTATCAACACCAAACTTGACGGACGTCAATGGAAAGCTAAGCCAGGATATCACCCATTACACAAATAAAATGGCTTAACTATGTCACAACGCTTATGCAAACTATCTAATATTTAATTTAGATATTACTAATAACATAAAACTTTAATACATTGTCACTTATTTTAGGTTATTCAACAAATACGAGAAAATTAAACTATACTATATTATAACATACATATGTAGAAGAGAAATACATAATTTGGAATATTAATACATAACCTGAATGATATTATCCATATTTATGATACAAATACAATGTATATCCATTTATCCATACACTTGTGCATCGATGAGACGATATTTTATTGTCTTGTAATGTAAACAAACTGTATAAAATATGTTTATACTTAACTATGAACTTTATGTTTTTGCTAGCAAAAAGGAATTAACCAGTAACCACAGAATTTATTCTTACACTAGTTATGCAACTCGTACTCTGTTTTCAATCGATTCAATCGAGTGAATTTTTGTAACTCGGTAATCGAGTGAAAATAAATTTTACTCGAGTGCGCTTGCACTCGAGTTATCGATTGAACTCGCACCGTGTAGTTTCGGAGATCGCTAGATATATGTCAGTTCACTAATTCACTTGTAGTGTAAGGCGCCGCGAGTGACGTTACTGGTTACATCCAAATTCAAACTTGCATCTGTCATATTGTAGTCAAATATGAACTTAGTTTGATTTATAATATCGTGATTGTAATACCATTGTTGTTTATTTTTTTGTTACTTCGTATAAGTAGTGCGTAACATAAAAGGTGATTTAAATGTACTTGTTTGTTTAAAGTATGAATGATAACAATGAAAATAAAAATCGTCCGTGTGGCATTATTTTAAAAAATGCAAGCGATTTGTAACGTATGCAAAAAGCAGTTACAGATTTTGAAATACTCCATATATATGTAGTAAAAAAAAACAGGGAAATACTACAAATAAATAAATAATAAATATTTGTAGTTTATTTCATATTGCCACATATTACTTATTTAATAAAGGTACCTATTTAAAAATGCTTTAACTAAGGTAATCGCTATTCTCGACTCGAGTGATAAACTTCAATCGATGCTGGGACTGTAAATAGTTAATTCAAATAACTCAAAAACTCGAGTACAATTACAGTGACATGATAAAACCCGAGTGACTTGAGTCACAAAATTCTACTCGAGTCCCATTTTTATATTACGGTCAATGCAGTGTCTGTCTACAATTTATTGATGAATTCGACATACTAATTCGAGCAATTTATTGATATATTATGTAATGTTAATAAGCTAATTAAGTATAATTCGTGATAGTTAAATTATTAATAACAGTAATTTTACGCTACGTCATAAAGTGATATTATTTTATGAAGATTGTCTATACGCAAACCAATAATATATAATTACTATTACATACATACATACATATAATCACGCCTCTTTCCCGTAGGGGTAGGCAGAGACCACTTCTTTCCACTTGCTACGATCCTTACATACTTGTTTCGCTTCGTCCACTTTCATTATTCCCTTCATACATGCTCTACGGTTTAGGGTACTCTTAACCTGGCCTTTTTTCAAGACGTCCCCAATTTGGTCTAGAAATGTCCGCCTAGGTCTACCCCTTCCAACACTTTCATTCACACTCGCCTTATACACTTTTTTCGTCAATCGTTCTTCATTCATTCTCTCGACGTGGCCAAACCATCTCAGCATACCTTTCTCAATTTTTGTCACTACATCTTCTTTCAGACCACAACTTTTCCTTATCTCACTATTTCTTATCCTGTCACTCAGTTTAACTCCTATCATACTTCTTAATGCTCTCATCTCAACTGCATTTATTCTGCTTTCATGTTTCTTCTGCCATACCCAACTTTCACTTCCGTACATGAGTGTTGGAACCAACACCCCCTCATGCACAGCCAAACGAGCCTTGTTAGACACCTTCCGACTGCTCATAAAGGAGTGCAAAGCTCCATTCACCATGTTTCCTGCATTCACTCTTCTTTCGATATCACTCTCACACTTTCCATCTCTTGTAAACTTTGACCCCAGATACACAAACTCTTTCACCTGTTCAATTTGTTCATCTTCAATCACGATATTGCAGTCTGTCACTGCCTCATCTTTTTCAAACACCATCACTTTCGTCTTCCTTACATTCATCTTCATTCCCTTTCTAACAAAAGCTCCACTCATAGCAGTTACCATCTCCTGCAACTCCTCGGCCGAAGACGCAAGTAATACTTGGTCATCAGCATAGAGAAAACATTTGACGAGTAACTCATTCATTCTCAACCCACTTTCATTCTCTTTTAAATCTGTCAAACAATTGTCCATGAACAGATTAAACAGCCACGGTGACGCTACACATCCCTGTCTAACACCTTTTTCGATATTAAACCATTCAGTGTATGCCCCGTTTATCCTTACACAAGCACTAGAATCCCTATAAAGAGATTGCAATGCTCGTATGAGGATACTGCTCACACCGTTCACGGACAGTGCTGACCACAATTCATTCCTCACCACTCTATCATAGGCCTTTTCTAGATCTACGAAGGCGCAGTAGACTTTCCTGTTTTTAGCCAAACACTTTTCGGCTATGCACCGCAAGGAAAAGACCTGATCCGTACATCCCATTCCCTTTCTAAATCCCGCTTGTGCATCCCATACTTTCTTGTCTGTTTCATTCACAACCCTTTCAATCAACACTTTCGCATACAATTTACCGACAACGCTAAGAAGGCTTATACCACGGTAATTTATGCAGTCCTGCCGTGACCCTTTTCCCTTATACAATGGCACGATAACGGCTTTGCACCAGTCTCCCGGTACTTGCCCATTTCGCCAGCACAGATTGAAAAGGCGGTACAGCTGACTAGCCACCAGGCCCTGTCCAGCCCTTAGCATCTCGACGGTAATCCTGTCATACCCTGCAGCCTTACCTAATCTCATACTTTTCAACGCTTTCACTATTTCATCCATGCTTATCTCATTTTCATCAACTTTTATGTTAGTTTCCGTGGAAGGTGGCAGATGCTGTACCTGCACTTCCTCTCTTTCAAACAAACTTTCAAAATACTCCTTCCATCTCTTTAACACACATTCTTCTCCTTTTATAATGCTCCCATCTTGACTCCTGATTGTACTCAGCTCCGAGGTAGAAGTATTTCCTCTGGCTGTTTTGATGGTTTTCCAGAAAAACTTAATGTTTGACTGGAAATCTTCAGTGAGCCTCCTATCGAAATCATCTTTTCGTTCTTCTTTCTTTCTAGACACAATTTCTTTCGCTGCTGTTTTCAATCTTTTATACTTCGTTCTTGCTTCCTTTATCTCGTCATCCGTTGCCTTTTGAACTTTTTGGTTAGCTTTTGTTGCTAACCAATCCAACCACGCTTTCTTCTTTTCTTGCACAACCCTTTGTACATCTTTATCCATCCACACGTTATCATTCTTTCTCCCTTTCCTTCTTTTAGCTATCCCGCATACCTCAACCGCAACATTTACAACCCCTTTCTTAAATGTCTCCCACACATCTTAAGATCACTATTAAGTTAAGAAATAATAATAATTATCTTGGATGGAATAACAAATATAAAAATAATTTGTAACAAACTGACTCAGCTTCGTTCCGCCAATTCGATTACGTGAATTTCAACACAAGTTAACTCGAGTCGAACTTCTTCAGAGTTGGCACATCTCTACTACAATTGTGTTTAATATTACTTTATCTGAACCAATGACATGAACATAAATATCATGGTATCTTTTTTTTGTATATAATACCATTGCTGTCCGCGCAAATTTCTAGTGGGCCCAAAAACGACAGTCTCCTTTCTTGATTATTTTTATTACGACCTAGTATGATAGCATCATATGACAATTAATTATTTCTCTTTTTCACAGTTGTTTTGGCTTATCAATGTCGTCAAAATCATAAAATTAGTTTTAGTAAGCCTTTAAAGGTCGTGATAGAAGTATATAAAAATAATTTTGTAAATATCTAAAGGTATATTAAAGACTTTTTTTTTCTCCTGCATTGACCGGCTGAAAATATTTTTCGTTTCTATTGATCAAACTTGATTTCTGTTTTAAAACACTCCAAAAGGAAACACTAATATACATATTTACCCTTTTAGAATATCAACGATAAAAATTCAACTCAAGAGCCGGAAATAAACAAATTGTCTGACCGTTCCATAAAAGAAAATAAAAAGCAAGCCATGCCCTGGAATAATTTATGAAGTAGTGATAAAAGCAGTAGAGCGGCATTTGAGAGACGTCCTTTTATTAAAATATTACAGCTAAATTTTATAAAAAATATATTTCGGCCCAGTAAAGTGAAGATTATAAATTATTTAAAAAAATTAGTAAAGTTATAGTCCAAAATACATCCCACTCCGGGCCACACGACTCTCATTTTGGGAAATGTCTGCCGCGTCCCAATGCGTGTTGGCAGACTTCAAATGGCTTCGAAATATATTTTATAATTTCTCAGACATGCAGGTTTTCTCACGACTTTTTCTTCCACCGCCGATCACGTGGTAGAACAGTAGATATAAATAAAGGCTAATGTATAACAACACCACAGCCACGAATTATATTAGACATAAATAGTTATTACGCTTAGTAGGTGGGTTGTCATACCATTTTTTTATTATTAAGTTGCAATACGAAGATACTGCTGCCCACTCCCCGCTTTAATGGTGGCGACCTGGTTAGACATGCAGGATGTGGATGGATGCAGGTGACTCAAGATCGTACTTTGTGGAATGCCTATGCTCAATACTAGATTTGGGAAGGAATATAATAAAAATAACTAATGCTAAGCGACTAGTCCAATTAAACATCAGCGTTTAATTGGCCTAGTCGCTTAGCATTAGTTTATCTCTTTTGTGTGTGTGTGTGTGTGTGTGGGTGTGTGTGTGTGTGTGTGTGTGTTGTGCGGCCCACAGACATCTACATCTACATTTCTATCTTCGTTTGCGAAATAAAATGCCGATGCGTTGTCAGCCGTGAGGACTAACACAGAATGCCTCTTTTCCAGTAAAAGGGTCTCCGGTTCTCTACACTCTCCATACGGAACACAGCAGTGTTGTGTGTCATGCGTGCCTGCATGAGTGCGTGCGTGCGTGAGTGCGGGCGTGCGGGCTTATGTGCGTTCGTGTGTGCGTTCATTCATACGTACGTGCGTGCGTGCGTACCGGCGTGCGTGCATGCGTAAATGCGGGCGTGCGTGCTTGCGGGCGTACTTGCTTGCGTGCGTTCGTGCGTGCGTGCGTACGTACGTGCATGCGTGCGTGCGTGCCTACGTGCATGCATACCTACGTGCATGCGTGCGTGAGCGTGCGTGCGTCCGTGGGTGTGCACGTGTGCGTGCGTGTGCGTGTGTGTGTGTGTGTATGTGTGTGTGTAAGATTTAAAAAGGAATATAATGATGATGGCTTTGAATGGGACTAGTCGCTTGGCATGAGTTTCTCTCTTTTGGATTTACCCTACCCATTCCTCCTTCTTTTCGATGTATCTTGAAAATTATAAAATCAGTAAAAGTGTTATTCTCTCTTTGTATAATATTAAAAAATAAATAGTATTTTTATAGTCTTGGTATGTGTGAGTGTGTGTACATGGGTGCGGGCGTGCATGCGTGCGTAAGTGCGTGCGTGCGTACAATGTGTTCACGGAAAGACACATGCTTGATCAGCACTTAAAATACACTTAACAATTTCACTCTTATTGCTTTTTACTCGGTTACGGTCACCGTGTCATGGCTGCCAATCCACCTGCCAGGCGTGGCAACTATGAGAATTTATAAGAGAGGCCTATGTTCAAGAATGGACTTTTGATAGGCTGTAATTAATGAATAACCGTGTAGTGTCAACGTAAGAATATCCATTCCTTATATCGTCTCGTGGATGGAAACTCAGAGGCGACGGAGGGAAATTGAAACATGAGATGGGCAGTTGCATCTTTCTGATAACAGCTGAAAATTATAAAACTGCAGTTGCCAACGCCTGCCAAGTGAGGCCTATATTCAGCAGTAAACTTTTAAGGGCTGTAATGGATTGAGAAGGATAGGTTGAATGAATGAATAACATTTTTATAATAAACGTCCCAACACTCTGAGTTCCCTACAAAGTAAAGTAAATGGTTATATGGTATTGAGGTTCTCACAGTTTGCGTAAGGGTTCACTTGTACGACGAAACGCGGCCTTGTTAATATTTAAATAGGTTGGTAAATATGCCACAAGGCAATCTATAACAAGGGTCCAGGGTGGGCTTTCCACGTCTATCGAACAAATTATGAAAATTGTAGCAAATACCTTTATAGTTGATTTTATTCAATCAATCAATATATTATTTTATTGTACACCAATACATATTAGAACGAGACAAAATGATGATTTCTTATATTTACGCGAACACTGCACATTGAATAAAACTGTTTTTTACGGATTTTATCGCGTTTATTTTATTATTTTTATTCCCGACGTTTCGAGTGCTTTACAGCAACCCATGGTCACGGGGGGGACTGAGATGTTTGATGTCCCGATGTCACAGTTAGCCCGGCTACCTTCATTTTTTTAATATTAATTTTTGGTTCGATTTACGCAGAATGAACTTACAGTATCCTGAAGTCTTGCAGTGTTATGCTTAGGTTTGGATTTAATTTTGTTAATTATAGGATCCCAAGCAGATGGCAGCACCCATCCATCTTCTATATTGGAATTAGGATGTTTTTTTAATTTCAATAGCCTCGCGTTGCATCCTTGGTAGGAATCGGTGTTCTTTTGCAAGGATTTGTGGTCTATCAAATCTGATGTAATGGCGCGGACGATCTTGAACATGTTCACAGACTGCAGACTTCCCAGAGCGTCGGTGCTTCACGTCAGCTATATGTTCTTTCACGCGGGTTTTAATGGACCTTTTTGTTTGTCCTATGTAAGAGAGACTACATTCGCCATCAAGCTTGTACACTCCTGCATCTTGTAGAGGGATATTACACTTGACGGCTGGTAAAAATTGACAAATCCTCTTCGGCGGCTTGAAGTATGTTTTAATAGAAGCTCGCTTCAAGATGTAGCCAACCTTGTCTGTGACTCCTCTGACATAGGGTACTACCCTATGTCAGTGTAGTACAGCAGGCACACGCTCGACTGTGGTCGGCTTCACTCGGTCACTGTGACGTAGGCGCGGGACCCGAAGCTTGTTGTCTTGCAATACTTGCTCGACGTGCTGAAGCTCGGCGGCCAGATGTTTTCTGTCACAGATCCCTCGTGCTCTCTGAAACAAAGATTTTTCCACGGTAGCTAACTGTGATGGATGATGGTGCGATTTACCATTTAAATATCGGTTAGTATGGGTCTTTTTTCTATACACAGTGTGACCAATAGTGTTATCAGGATTTCAGATGACTAAAACATCTAGGAAAGCTAAAGAATTATTTGCCTCTAACTCCATTGTGAATTGTATTTTAGAGTTTATAGAATTAAGGTAGTCTAAAAATGCAGTTACTTTGTCAGATTGTAAAATTGTGAAAGTTTCGTCTACATACCGCTTGTAGAATCTTGGATTTACAGGAGTAGTAAGAAGGGCTTTCTCCTCAAAGTCCTCCATGAATATGTCGGCGACTATGGGAGATACAGGTGAGCCCATTGCCACTCCATCTTGTAATTAAATTGTAAACTTGCTTGTAAAACTCCTCCTTCCACAATAGATAGCCAGATGTAAGGCAGCGTTTGAGTAATACTGCATATTCTGTAGGCATGTTGTATTCTTCTAGCTTCCTGGTTACAATTGAGATGCAGTCTTCAATAGGTAAGCATGTAAATAGTGACTGAACATCAAAACTGACCATAGTTTCATTGTCAGCAAGATGTAGGTCTTTTATCTCACTAACAAAATGGTACGAATCCTTTGTGTGTGCTTTAGTTTGTCCTCTCAGTGGTGACAGAATTTTTGCCAGGTGTTGAGCCAACTTATAAGTTGGTAAATCGATTTAGCTCACTATGGGACGTAGTGGAGCGTTTGGTTTGTGTATTTTCGGTAACCCATATAACCTCGGTGGTTTAGTTATTTAGTACACGATGGTATTATCGAATTTACATCGAGATTTAATTTTTCGGAGTAATTCTTTATTAGATCGCTAGTTGTTTTAAGCACATTGGTAGTAGGGTCTGTTTTGACCTTATTGTACGTACTTTCATCCGATAAAAGCTGTTGTATTTTCAAATTATAATCTGACGTATCCATTATTACCGTAGCATTTCCTTTATCTGCACGGAGAATCGTGAGCTCTGGTCTGTTGCGTAAGTTGTACAACGCTTTAATCTCGTCTTTGGGGAGATTTAGTTTCGGCACTGAACTTCGACGTAACAAGTACGAAATGTCTTGACGTATGGCCTCAACATCTTCCCTGTGCCCTATTCCCTTGAATGGGACAATCAAGCCTATCTTTAACTACCTTCAGGACGCCGTTTTAGCTCCCCCGCAATCTGCGCCAGCTGGACAATATTCGCTTCCGTATGATGCCATGAAAATCGTCAACACCCGCTTCAGCAAACATACCAGATGCACTGCAGAACCCGGGAAGGCCCATCAGCATCCTGAAGGCATTATTATATTAGACGCGAAGTGCATTAGAGGCCCTTTGCGTATAGCTATACCACAGGCTGCAGGTGTAAATGGTTTGGCAGTAAGCCTTGAAAAGAGTAATTTTGACTTCTCTAGAACACCTAGCAAACATGCGGGCAACCATATTGCATCGAGCCGCCAATGCCCTCCGCTCCCTCTCTATATCACAGTTGTCTGTGAGATTCTCTGTAACAATGTGTCCTAAATATTTCAACTGTGACACCCTACTTAATGGCACTCCAAGGAGCTTGACTGGAGGCACAACTTGGGGTTTTTTTAGCACCAACTTGAAATACCATTAACTCACTCTTTTTGGTGTTATAGAGGAGACCGTGTTTAGCAGCGTATACTTCACAGACAGCCAACAGCTTACGCAATGCGTTCACCGATGGACTCAGCAACACCATGTCATCAGCATAGCTAATACTATTAACCATTTGTCCGTCAATGGAACAGCCTATCCTAGTGCTACTGAGTGCACCAAAGAGCCCGTCAACGTAGAGACTGAACAGCAAAGGCGAGGATAACCCCCCCTGCCTCACCCCGCATTCCAAAATGTATTCGTCAGATAGCGCACCAGACTATTTGACCTGGTTAACTTGATGGCCATACCAATATTTCAACGTGGTGATTAATTCATTTGGAATAGCTATGTCACGTAATTTTGACCAAAGCAGATCATAGTCAACCAGGTCAAATGCCTTTGAGATATCCAGAAACGCAGCATACACTGGCGTTTGTCTCTGGGTGTAGTATTTGACGGTATGCTTCAGCGACAGTATAGCACTTTCTGTTGATAGGCCAGGTCGAAAGCCAAACTGCGCATCATTTAATTGTATGAAGTTACTAAGCCGTCGCTCAAGCAAGCCGTCAAGCTTAGCTAATACAGTTGCCAGAGAAATAGGCCTATAGTTTGTCTTGTCAGATATATTTCCAGTCTTGTTTTTTAAAATAGGTACAACAACGGTCCTCATTAGCTCAAATGGTAAGTAGGAGTGCCGAATACAGAAAGTATATAATATCACAAAACCCTTGGACCAACTTGATGGACTTAAAAACGGGGATATCCGCAGTAGAACCAGAGTAACCGACAAACCCTAAAGGATTGGTAAGCTGAAATGGAAAAATGCCGGTCATATATCTCGAAGAACCGATTACCGATGGGAAAGACAGGTTCCCGGGTGGCAGCCTCGTACCGGCAAGCGAAGTGTAGGACGCCCCCTATTAGATGGATTGACGAGCTGGTAAGACATACAGGAAGTCTATGGATGCAGGTGGCTCGGGACCGTGCTTTGTGGCATTCCTTGGTAGAGGCCTATGTTCAGCAGTGGACTTGTGAAGGGCTGTAATGATGATGATGATCCATTTAATATTATGTCTTAAATATATCCATGTAAATAAAATTGAAATGTCTGTCGGTTATATCGAAATAACTTTCGTTTATTGAACCGGATATTCATGTAATTTTGTTTGTGTCGTCATGTTCACTGACTTCAGACGTCCCGGAAGTATGACATAAATATGACACGTGATAAATTCCGTAGAAACCTTATGTAAGGCAAATTTATGCTGTTTTTGGATACATTTTGTGAAAAAACTAAACCAAAATCACATATAACTAATATATGCGACGTATAGACTGCTTCTTCGTCTTCAAATAGTAGTAACTTTTTGTTGAACGTAAATTGTTTTTTATATTGTAAAAACGATCTTCTTTAGCCATTTTTACAAATTAACAATATCGGCTTGAGTTTAGGTAAATTTCTTTTGTTCTAGTATCACCATTTAATAAGATTTATAAAAACACTATAAGTAGGCAGACATATTCAATAAAAAATAATGGTATTTACATTTTTAATTTTTTTTATAGGAGAGGGGGCAAACGAACATGCGGCTCACCTGATGCTAAGTGACTACCGCCGCCCATGAACAGCCGCAACACCAGGGGAACCAGGGGAATTGCAAGTGCGTTGCTCACGTCACTGTGGACAAGTAGTTTCGTTACCATATGTTCACAAAAAGCAAGTAGATAAGAAAGTTGTGTTTGTTCCAGTAAATGCACGTCGCTTGGAGAAATTTAGAAGTAACATAGTGAAAAAACTTCCATCACTTACATACCAAAATGATCCAAATTTTTTGTATGGAACATTATTTAAGCTTATTTGCAATGAATTTAATAATACTTTTACTTCTAAAACATTCCCCTTGAACAGTCGGAAGTCATTTAATGAATGGGCGACAGTAGGAGTCCATAAGAGCAGACAAAGGTTATATGATCTTTACCATGAAAGGTCATATAATCATAGCGTCGAATTTAGGGAATATGTAAAAAAATATTCAAAAATATTTCAAAAAGTGTGCTCCACAGCCAAGGCTTTGCATTTGAGCAACAAAATTAAGACGGCTTCTAATAAAATTAAAATGACATGGAGTATAATTAATTGCGAAACTGGTAAGATTAACTCTCGCAATTCAAACTACCAGTTAAGTGTTAATAACAAATTAACCGAATCAGATCAGGACGTTGCAATGGTTTTTGAGAAATATTTTAATGATATTCCGATATTAACCACTAAGTTACTGAATTCTTCTCCTGCGGTCGCCGAATCATTACTTAAACAAAATGTAAATGCGTGTACAAAGAATTTAACATTTCATAAAGTATCATCAAAAGATATTGTAAAATATTTTAAAAGTATTGATGTTAAGAAAACTGCGGATCTGTGGGAGATTTCCGTTAAAGTTATTGCGTCTATAATAGATACAATCGCGCCTCATTTAACTACTATTTTTAATACTAGTATCGAATCTGGTGTGTTTCCTGATTTAATGAAGTAAAGTAAAGTAATACCTTTATTTAAATCTGGTAGTACATTAGACCCCGCTAATTTTAGTTCTATTTCTGTACTACCAACACTTAGTAAGATTTTTGAAAAAAATATTCTTGATCAAATGTTAAATTTCTTTAATATAAATAATTTACTTCATAAAAATCAATTTGGTTTCACAAGGGGTCGCTCGACAACTGATGCCGGTGTTGAGCTGATTAAATATATATTTAATGCATGGGAGAATTCACAGGATGCTTTGGGTATATTTTGTGACCTATCCAAAGCCTTCGATTGTGTTCACCATGAAACATTAATCAGGAAACTTCAACACTACGGTGTATGCTCTTAAATTAATTATTTCATATTTAAGTACAATAACGCAAAAAGTTGTCATTAACAGTATGAGTTCTTCCGGGTCGATGGTACAGATGGGCGTGCCTCAAGGCTCAATTCTAGGCCCCTTTCTGTTTCTTGTATACATTAATGACTTACCTTACATAGTAGGAGATAACCATGATATAGTATTATTTGCAGATGACACTTCTTTAATTTTCAAATTAAGTCGACAATTGCTAAAATATGACGAAGTAAATAATGCTATATCTAAATTAGTAAATTGGTTCAATGTTAATAATTTGCATTTAAATGGCACTAAAACGAAATGTATGAAATTTATGACTCCAAATGTCAAACAATTAAATACTAATGTAATTTTAAATGGGGAGAAACTGAGCCTTGTAGATACCACCATTTTTCTTGGAATCACACTAGACGCGAAGCTTCAATGGGGCCCCCATATATCAAAACTAGCAAGCAGACTTAGTTCTGCAGCATATGCCGTAAAAAAGATTAGAAGTCTAACTAGTGTTGAAACAGCTAGACTAGTTTACTTTAGCTATTTCCATAGCATAATGTCGTATGGTATTTTGCTATGGGGACACGCAGCTGACACTGAAATTATATTTCTTTCACAGAAGAGGGCCATAAGAGCAATTTATGATTTAAAGCCTAAAGAGTCGCTGCGACAAAAATTTAAGGAAATTAATATATTAACTTTGGCCTCTCAATACATTAATGAAAATGTAATGTACGTACACAAAAATAAAAGTAGTTTTACAAAAATAAGTGATATTCATTCTGTAAATACTAGGAACAGACACAAGCTAGTAGTACCGGTTACTCGACTCCATCGAGTCAGTAATTCATTCTTGGGGCGATGTATACGCTTTTACAACAAAATTCCAGGAAATATACAAAATTTGACCTGCTCAAAGTTCAAAAATTTTATTAAACTAAGTTTGTATAAAAAGGGTTATTATAGTATTAAAGAATTTATAGATGATAATAACCCCTGGAAATGAGGTGATCGCTACCAAGCCATTTCTAATTTGTTGTGTTGTTAATTTGTGTAACATACATGATTGTAAGCTGTTATTTTAAAAAAAAAGTCCCGCTGGGTTTCTTGCTGGTTCTTCCCAGGACAGAGGTTTTTTTCGAACCAGTGGTAATTATACAAAAGAGTGACTTTCAACAAGCATTATTTATAATCTATATTAAATAAAAAAGTTTCTGTTTCTGTTTCTGTTTCTGTTTCTGTTGCCGGCTTTTTAAAATATCACGAATAGTCGTATCAAAATAAAAATTGATGTTTATTTTTTCACATACTTTGCTAATACGGATGAAACATAATCGATTGCAATAAGGGTTATTTTATATTTGGTGCCTGTTATGATTTGTCTTACAAAAATTTCGATGAACCAAAGTCCGAGGGAGGCCGCGCTAGGCCGCCGCCATGAGAGGATACTGCAGCGCCTGATTGCAGAAGCTCATGCTGAAAAAGATCGCTGTACAAACACAAACTAGGTACTCGAATTTGATACATAGGTAGTTGACAAGGTAAAAATAATATTATTATTTTTATAATCACACATTTTTATTATAATATTTTATTTCGCTAAAAGTAAGTGGGATTTATATTATATTAATGCCTTTTAGGTTTTGGCCTTTATGTAGTGATCTGAAAGTGTACTTCGGTGATTTCTACTGGAACTCTTTGACGCGTAGAACTAGGTATGCCGAGTTTGGGCTCGATTTGTTAGTGATGAGACTAAGGTGATTATTTTATTATATGTCTAAAAATATAAAGAAAATAGGACTACACTTATTACTTTTGGGCAAAAAATTGGAAGTTGAATTGTTTTTAAATAGTAACAACATACATATCCTTTGTATTACTGAACATTGGCTAAAAGAATATAATTTCATGTTTAATTTCAGAAATCAAACCAACTTTTATCGGACGAAAGTACGTACAAAAAGGTCAAAACAGACCCTATAACCAATGTGCTTAAAACAACTAGCGATCTAATAAAAATTACTCCGAAAAATTAAATCTCGACGTAAATTTGATAATACCATCGTGTACTTAACTACCGAGGTTATATGGGTTACCGAAAATACACAAACCAAACGCTCTACTACGTCCCATAGTGAGCCAAATCGATTCACCAATTTATAAGTTGGCTCAACACCTGGCAAAAATTCTGTCACCACTGAGAGAACAAACTAGAGCACACACAAAGGAATCGTACAACTTTGTTAGTGAGATAAAAGACCTACATCTTGCTGACAATGAAACTATGGTCAGTTTTGGTGTTCAGTCACTATTTATATGCTTACCTATTGAATACTGCATCTCAACTGTAACCAGGAAGCTAGAAGAATACAACATGC
Source organism: Parnassius glacialis (assembly GCA_033319125.1). Lineage (NCBI taxonomy): Eukaryota > Metazoa > Arthropoda > Insecta > Lepidoptera > Papilionidae > Parnassius > Parnassius glacialis. Next base: position 5,994,218 of record JAVANC010000024.1, on the reverse strand, counting down.
CTACAGAATATGCAGTATTACTCAAACGCTGCCTTACATCTGGCTATCTATTGTGGAAGGAGGAGTTTTACAAGCAAGTTTACAATTTAATTACAAGATGGAGTGGCAATGGGCTCACCTGTATCTCCCATAGTCGCCGACATATTCATGGAGGACTTTGAGGAGAAAGCCCTTCTTACTACTCCTGTAAATCCAAGATTCTACAAGCGGTATGTAGACGAAACTTTCACAATTTTACAATCTGACAAAGTAACTGCATTTTTAGACTACCTTAATTCTATAAACTCTAAAATACAATTCACAATGGAGTTAGAGGCAAATAATTCTTTAGCTTTCCTAGATGTTTTAGTCATCTGAAATCCTGATAACACTATTGGTCACACTGTGTATAGAAAAAAGACCCATACTAACCGATATTTAAATGGTGAATCGCACCATCATCCATCACAGTTAGCTACCGTGGAAAAATCTTTGTTTCAGAGAGCACGAGGGATCTGTGACAGAAAACATCTGGCCGCCGAGCTTCAGCACGTCGAGCAAGTATTGCAAGACAACAAGCTTCGGGTCACGCGCCTACGTCACAGTGACCGAGTGAAGCCGACCACAGTCGAGCGTGTGCCTGCTGTACTACACTGACATAGGGTAGTACCCTATGTCAGAGGAGTCACAGACAAGGTTGGCTACATCTTGAAGCGAGCTTCTATTAAAACATACGTCAAGCCACCGAAGAAGATTAGTCAATTTTTACCATCCGTCAAGTGTAATATCCCTCTACAAGATGCAGGAGTGTACAAGCTTGATGGCGAATGTAGTCTCTCTTACATAGGACAAACAAAAAGGTCCATTAAAACCCGCGTGAAAGAACATATAGCTGACGTGAAGCACCGACGCTCTGGGAAGTCTGCAGTCTGTGAACATGTTCAAGATCGTCCGCGCCATTACATCAGATTTGATAGACCACAAATCCTTGCAAAAGAACACCGATTCCTACCAAGGATGCAACGCGAGGCTATTGAAATTAAAAAACATCCTAATTCCAATAGAGAAGATGGATGGGTGCTGCCATCTGCTTGGGATCCTATAATTAACAAAATTAAATCCAAACCCAAGCATAACACTGCAAGACTTCAGGATACTGTAAGTTCATTCTGCGTAAATCGAACCAAAAATTAATATTAAAAAAATGAAGGTAGCCGGGCTAACTGTGACATCGGGACGTCAAACATCTCAGTCCCCCCCGTGACCATGGGTTGCTGTAAAGAACTCGAAACGTCGGGAATAAAAATATTAAAATAAACGTGATAAAATACGTAAAAAACAGTTTTATTCAATGAGACAAAATGAAATAAATATATACCTACTACTTATCGCTCTGGAAGCGATTTCTTCCAGACAACCCTTATTTAATAAAGAACTGTTGTTTACAGCGAATTGCAAATAGGGAACGTGTACATAAATCTAACAATCGAGTAACAAAAAATTATAAATATATTTTTTTTTTTATAGAATAAGGGTGACATACGAGCACACAGTCCACCTGATGGTAAGTGGTTGCTGCGGCCCATAGACATCTACATCTATCCTCTATTCCAAATCAAAATGTAGATGCGTTGTCACCCGTGAGGACTAAGATGGAATGCCTCATTTCCAGTAAAAAGGGCCTCCGGCCACCTGCACTCACCAAGCGAAACGTAGATGTAAACCTCTACTTTACGCTGGTTTTCTGTGAGGTCGTGGTACCACCCCGGTTCGAGCCGGCCCATCCGTGGGACAGCAAAAGCTGCCGCGTGGCTCTACCACTGTTACACTTAAGTTAACTTAATTTAATGTGCGTCAAGGATAGGTACGATAGATATAATTCAGGACGGCAATTATGATGGGAAATATTAGATTTCCAAGTAATAAGTTTTGAGTAAATTTTTGAAGGAAAAATTTGACTGAGCATGTCAAATATATATAGGCAAGGAGTTCCACAAGCGCACAGCTGTAGCCGAAAAAATATTTATTTAAGGAGGAGGATAAATGTGTTGGAACACGATGCAAAAAATTGTTAGTGGAACGTAGAGGACGATCGTGAGAGGAGGAAACGAATTCAATGCAGTCTTTCAAGTAACGTGGAGTACAAGGATTGAACAGTATATTGTATAAAGTAAAAAGGGTGTGAGTATTCTTGCGAAGGAGAATCGGTAGCCACTTGAGACGTTTACGAAATTCTGAAATGTGATCATATTTACGGAGTCCAAATATGAATCATAAGCATAAATTTTAAATATGCTCAAGTTTATTTAACTGCGCCTCGGTAGAGTCCATATAGCAAACACCAGCATAGTCAACAATAGGCAGAAGTAAGGATTGAGCAACCACAACTTGAGTGTCAGTAGGGAGAAAATTTCTATGTCTCCGCAGAGAGCTTAGTGCTGCAAACATTTTCCTACTGGCTTCATTAATTTTTGGTGACCATGTTAGACAGGAGTCGATACTTATTCCTAAATTCTTAATTTTATCAGTAGTATTAAAATTATTAATTAGTTTTTATATTATATACTAATAACAAAAAATATATGACTATATATAATAATAATAACAAAAAAACTCACACACACGAATACCAGCTTATGTGAACCTACCAGCCTACAAGCATTTTTTTATAGGATGAGAGTGACAAACGAGCATGCAGTCCACCTGATGGTAAGTGGTTGCTGCGGCCCATAGACATCTACATCTTTCTTCGATTACGAATCAAAATGCAGATGCGTTGTCACCCGTGAGTAAGATGGAATGCCTTTTTCCAGTCAAAAGGGGTATCCGGTTCTCTACACTCACCATACGAAACACAACTCCGATAAATTGCTATTTTACGCTGGTATTCTGTGCGAGCGTGGTCCTTCCCCGGTCGAGCTGACCCATTCGTGCTACAACTATACCAGTAATGTAGCTGCAGCATGGCTCTACCACTTTTTAATTACTCATTTTAAGGAAATATTAAGATACAAACTAAAATTTTAAATAATATCGGGTATTACGTGACCAGGATAATAAATATAAAGTCAAAAACAAATTCGTAAGACTAGGCAGTATGGCATAAATCCCTTTGCCTAAAAAAATGCAACAACACTGTAGGCATCATAGACTTAAACGTCTTATACACGGTCCATCTTGACGTACGTCCCGCCAAGGTCATGCATGATGCACGATGCAAAATGACAATGAGTAGGCTTGACGTACAGCAGTGTAGTACGCCAAGTGACGTACGTCAAGCCTAGTGTCAGGGATGTATAGCGTCACCGTGGCTGTTTAATCTGTTCATGGACAATTACTTGACAGATTTACAAGTGAATGAAAGTGGGTTGAGAATGAATGAGTTACTCGTCAAATGTTTTCTCTATGAAGATGACCAAGTATTACTTGCGTCTTCGGCCGAGGAGTTGCAGGAGATGGTAACTGCTATGAATGGAGCTTTTGTTAGAAAGGGAATGAAGATGAATGTAAGGCAGACGAAAGTGATGGTTTATGGAAGAGATAAGGCAGTGACAGACTGCAATATCATGATTGGGGATGAACAAATTGAACAGGTGAAAGAGTTTGTGTATCTGGGTTCAAAGTTTACAAGAGATGGAAAGTGTGAGAGTGATATCAAAAAAAGAGTGAACGTAGGAAACATGGTGAATGGAGCTTTGCATTCCTTTATGAGCAGTCGAAAGGTGTCTAACAAAGTTTGTTTGGCTGTGCACGATGTGTTGGTTCCTATACTTACGTGCGGAAGTAAAAGTTGGGTATGGCAGAAGAAACATGAAAGCAGAATAAATGCAGTTGAGATGAGAGCGTTAAAAAGTATGATAGGAGTTAAACTGAGTGACAGGATAAGAAGTTGTGAGATAAGGAAACGTTGTGGTCTGAAAGAAGATGTAGTGACAAAAATTGAGAAAGGTATGCTGAGATGGTTTGGCCATGTCGAGAGAAGGAATAAAGAACGATTGACGAAAAAAGTGTATAAAGCGAGTGTGAATGAAAGTGTTGGAAGGGGTAGACCTAGGCGGACATTTCAAGACCAAATCAGGGACGTCTTGAATAAAGGCCAGGTGAAGAGTACCCTAAACCGTAGAGCATATATGAAGAGAATAATGAAAGTGGACGAAGCAAAACAAGTATGTAAGAATCGTAGCAAGTGGAAAGAAGTGGTTTCTGCCTATCCCTACGGGAAAGAGGCGTGATAATATGTATGTATCGCTCATTGTCCATTATGCCAAGCATCATCAGGTGTTCTTTAGATACTGATACATAGATGAAGAGGTTGAATAATGATGCGCCGAGATTGACGCCTATATGTTATTGTGCTTAGTTTATTATTTTAAATCACAATACAGCATAAATGAAATATATATACAATATTATAAAACTATAACAAACAAAAACTAAAACTAAAAACGTAAATTAAGGTTTAAATTAGGTAAGAATTTAGTAAATAATAAATATAAGGTAGGTTTTAGCATATCAATAAAACACAGTTAGGTTCCCGTTTTATAAAACGATGTTTGTAATCAAACACAAACATCTAATTAATTTAATAGCTCTGAAAAAGCGTTAACTTAGTACACAAATTTTGTTTTATTTGCTGATCGCAGTTCCAGATAAGGTCTATTGGCTGACATATTCCCGAGATTTAATTTTTTTACCCGATACTTTTTGAACACGCCTTATCTTCTATCTCTTAACTTTGAAATCGTTTACATACCCATTGGATAAGCTACGCCTACGTTAGTATATTGGAAATTTTCGGAAATTCTTTTGGAATAAATAAATTATTTCATCTTACCAATCGTTTGTTCCACACTTATTCAAACGTTCAGCCAACCAAAAAAAATTGCAAAACACTATTTATAATGAGAATCTCTTTTATAATAATAAACGAAATAAAACGGAACAAAACGGTACGAACCTCATTCACTCGTCCATTAACTGTCCTTTCGTTCCATTCCCACATAAAAAACGAGTATACATTTTTAATTATTTCAATCTTTTCAGCCTGCATTATATCGAGCGCATTTGCTTTTACACTCAGCTATAACATAATCCTTAATATTATTAGCAGCCCATCTCCTACTCAAGTATTATGTATTTGGCTCTTGGCCAAACACGAGTTGCGGTCAAAGCGAAATAGTGTCTGTGAAAAAGCCCGATAATCCAGAAAACGCCTGACTTCAACAAAAACCTCTAAAATAAATACTACATAAATTTTAACAATAGATTCTTTTTGTTAGTTGTTAGTAACAAAGTTTTAAACAAATTTAAAAAATATACGTAGTAGAACCATCTTGCGGTTAGAATAGGTCGGCTCAACCGGGAACAACCGCGCTCTCGCAAAATACAAGAGTGAAAAAAAATAATGCTGCTGTATTTTTTATAGGGAGAGTAGAGAAGCAAAGACCATTTTCATTGGAAACAATTTGGGGGGAGGGGATCAATATAAAAGATTGTTTTACATTTTTATTTTTTTATAGGGGAGGGGGCAAACGATCATGCGGCTCACCTAATGGTAAGTGACTACCGCCGCACATGAACAACTGCAATACTAGGGGATCCAGAGGAATCGCAGAAGTGTTGCCGGCCTTCTAAAAAGGAGTAGGCTCTGTTCTTGAAGGTCCCTAAGTCGTATCGGTCCGGAAAATTCGCTGGTGGTAATCGGTTCAACAAGGAAGTTGTGCAAGGAAGAAAACATCTTCTAAATCGCGACCTTCTGTGATGCTCCGATCTACAAGAAAACTGGTGATCCAATTGCACAATTTCTCGGGAAACCCATAGAAAGGAAGCTTCGAAAGAAGCGCTTTGTGCCAAACCCGATCGAAGGCCTTCGCAATGTCCAAATTAACAGCCAATGCCTCCCTCTTAGACTCTATTGCCTCCGCCTATCTATGCGTCAGGTAGACCAGAAGATCACCAGCTAATCGACTCCGATAAAAACCGTATTGGGTGACACTAATCAGCTGGTAATCCTCAAGGTACCGCAGAGCTGGCAGTTTATAATGGATTCCATTATTTTGGAGAACAAGGAGGTGATGGCGATAGGCCTGTAGTTGGACGGGTCTGAACAGACGCTTATTTTAGGAATCGTGTGAACAAAAGCTGGTTTTCATGATTTCGGGCCTACGCCTTGGGAATAGGAGTACCGGAAAAGACACATTAGAACCGGTGCCAACTCTGGAGCACACGTTCTCAGCACAATTGGGGAAATTCCGTCAGGCCCACTCGACTTGTGGATGTCCAGTGAGAAGAGTGCTTTGCAAACCGAGCACTGTGAGAACCACACATCCGGCATGGAGCACTCATACCGCGGGATGTTTGGCAGTGTATTCCCCCGTCACTAAGAGTCGAGTTAAACGCAAAAGTGGAACCCAAAAGGTCGGCTTTCTCTTTTGCGGCGTGGGCCAGTGAGTCGTCCTCCCTGTGCAGAGATGGTAGTGATGGCTTACAGAAATTCCTTTAGACAGCCTAAGTGAGAGACCAGAATGCACGGATTTCCGAAGGAAGGCGAACTAGTTTCTCGCCAATTCTGTCTATATGGTCTGACTTTGCCTTCGAAATAACTCTTTTGAAGGACCTGTAGTCGAAGTTATACTTCTTTTTAAGCACGCTGGTGTTTACATGCCGAGCCGCCGAAGTCCCAGCCCAGGCCTGATAATACTCCTGTAATGCAGTCTTACAGGAGCGACCAAACCAAGGCTAATATCTACCTCCGATGGATACCACAGATGATGGAATAAAAAGTTCCCTTTCCTGTAGCACCACATTAGCGACAGAGTCAGCAAAAGCGCTGGGATCATCCGGCAAGAAGCTAAACCGCCCCCATGGGTAGGATGCAAAGAAAGACCGCATTTTATCCCAATCCACCGATCTGTAATGCCAAACACGACGGCAAGCTGCAGAATTTAACTGCGAGGGGAGCATGAGTGGCACCACATTCCGGATCAGACAATGGTCCGAGAAACGAGGGCGATCCTGTATGTATTCACAGACTGAAGACTTTCCGGAGCGTCGATTGTTCACATCAGCTATATGTTCTTTAAATAGCTTTTAGCGGTTTGAAATTGATCTTTTAGTTTGTCCCATATAAGAGAGACCACATTCACAATCACTTGTACACTCCTGCATCTTGGAGAGGGATATTACACTTTACTGATGGTAAAAACTCACTAATCTTCTTCGGCGGCTTGAAGTATGTTTTAATGGAAGCACGCTTCAAGATGTAGCCAACCTTGTCAGTGACACCTCTTACATATGGCAGTACAGCAGGCACTCGCTCAACTGTGGCTGGTTTCATTCGTTCACTATGACGTAGGCACGAGACCCGAAGCTTATTGTCGTGCAAAACTTGCTTGACGCGTTGGAACTCGGTGGCCAGGGGTTTACTGTCACTGATCCCTCGTGGTCTCTAAAACAAAGATTTACCCACTGTAGCTAACTGTGAAGAATGGTGATGAGAATCACCGTTTAAATATCTATCTGTATGGGTTTTTTTTCTATACTCAGTGAGGCTCAAGGTGTTATCAGGATTCCGAGTTACGAACACATATAGAAAAGCTAAAGAATTGTTTACTCTATTCTGAACTGAATTTTAGAATTTATGGAGTTAAGATGGTCTAAATATGCAGTTATTTGATCTAAAGGTAGAATTGTGAAAGTTTCGTCTACGTATCGCTTGTAGAATCTCGGATTTACGGGAGAAGTAAGCAGGGATTTCTCCTCAAAGTCTTCCATGAATATATCAGCGACAATGAGAGATGCAGGTGAGCCCATCGCCACACCATCTACTTGCTTGTAGAACTCTTCCTTCCACAATAGGTAGCCAGATGTAAGGCAGTGTCTGAGTAATACAGCATATTCTACGGGCATGTTTTTTTAACTAGTTTTATTTAAATCTGATCAGGAAAGTTTTTGCTGTACTTTCCCAACAAGTAATACAGTTAAGTTATAAGAGACTGGCATAACACATAATACATAGATGTTAAAGTAGTTAAGCCCGCTATATTGCGTAGCCTATTCAAGGTCTCACAGGCACACGATTTGCTTGTGCAAGAAGGCTCACCAAGAAGGAATCTTAACTCATGTTTGTTGTACTGGCGTAGTGACTGCTGTCTTATGAAAGCATAATTACACAGTCTTCTTCGTATTAAGGGTCAAGAGATTATTTTGTAGCCAACTAAAGACCTGTCATAGACCTCTTTTAGCACTGTACAAAGCCTCGGTTCACGTTGAGCCTTGAAATAATATAGCAATATCAACGGCGTAAGATATCGTTTCAGCATGTATATCAACGATATATACAATGAATAACGTGGGGCCAAGTATGCTGCCCTGCGGAACACCAAAAGGTACAATTTGTGGCAGCTCACAGCCCGACCAATCCTCACCTACTGTTTTCGATCTATAAGATAGCTCTGAAACCAATCACCGGCTATGCCGCTTACACCCATATTGTTTATTTTTTTAAAGTATTGGAATGGAGACAGTTTTAAGGGGCCTTGGATTATTCGAAGAAAACGCGAAAACAACTCTGTTTAGAGTCAAGTATTGATGATATCGTGGATGTTAAAAGGGATACAGCATCTTCAGTACTTCGACCTTTTCTAAAACCGAATTGTCTTGGCGAGATCAACTGTCAAAATGCCAAATATCCAGTCAAACTTTTGTTTACAAGCTTCTCAAGTAGCTTTGAAAAGGCGCCTAATAGCGAGACAGGCCTATAATTTTCTACAGCTACCTTTGAGCCACATCCCTTATAAATAGGACAAACATATGCAAACTTTCAATCAATTTTAAAAACTCAACTTTCTAGGCTTAGGTTGTAGATATAGGTAAATGTCAGGATGATAGATTCTTTTATATATTTTACTAAAAAGTTAGCTAAGCCATCTATACCAGTAGCCTTGTCATTCTGTTACCCCGTAATCATAGCACTGAGTTCTTTGTTCTGACTCCAGTGGGAGTTATGAAAAATGATTCTGTGGACTTACAATTGATTCGTACTTTACTGGCAAGATCTGGTTCAGTTTTATTAATTTTGTTAAGTGTTAGTCAAATGGAGAACGTGTAATCACCATCATCATTACAGCCCTTCACAAGTCCACTGCTGAACATAGGCCTCCCCCAAGGAATGCCACAAAGCACGTTCTTGAGCCACCTGCATCCATCGACTTCCTGCATATCTTACCAGGTCGTCACTCCATCTAGTGGGGGGTCGTCCTACACTTCGCCTACCGGTACGAGCCTGCCACGTGAGAACCTTTCTTCCCCATTGGTTGTCAGTTTTTCGAGCTATATGGCCGGCCTACTGCCACCTCAGCTTACTAATCCGTTAGGTTATGTCGGTTACTCTGATTATACTGCGGATATCCTCATTTCTAAGTATATAACGCAAAGAAACCCCGAGCATAGCCCTCTCCATAGCTCGCTGAGCAACCTTAAGCTTCCTCATACGGCCAGCAGTGAAGAACCACGACTCAGATCCGTAAGTCATCACTGGCAACACGCACTGGTTGTACAATTTCGTTTACAGGTTTTTAGGTATGTCTAACGAGAAGATGTATTGTAGTTTCCCGAACGCTGCCCAGCCGAGTTGAATCCGTCGATTGTCCTCTCGGGCGAAGTTGAACATACTTAGTCGGACTATTTGTCCCAGGTAAAGATACTCGTCAACAACTTCAAGCTTAGTGCTCCCAACAACTACCGGCATAAGTGTGACATGGACGTTAAACATGATTTTTGTTCTGTCCATGTTCATTTTAAGACCAATCCGTTTAGAGACATTATTGAGTTCATTGAGCATAGAGCTTAGGTCCTCTAGCGATTCTCCCATAAGGACTATATCGTCAGTAAATCGAAGGTGAGTGATGTACTCGCCCTTGATGTTAATACCGCATCCTTTCCAGTCCAGTAGCTTAAAAACGTCTTCCAATGTAACGGTGAAGCGTTTCGGGGATATAAAGTCACCCTGTCTTACACTCTCTGCAGATGGATAGGTTTCGTACTCTGATTCTGTACTCGGATAGCAATCGTAGTTCTACTGTACAACCATTTCAGTACTTCGATATTCCGACAGTCAACTTGGCACCGCTGAAGGGACTGCAGCACCGCCCAAATTTAGACGAAATCAAAGGATTTCTTATAGTCCACATTGCCTTTCGTATGTAATAAAAGAGGAGTATAATCTGCCACATACGCAAGGCAATGTGGCAGATTATACTCCTCTGTCTTCTGTACAATCTGCCACAGGGTATGTATGTGGTTTATGGTAGTAAAGCCTTTTCGGAAACCGGCTTGTTCGGGAGGCTGGAAGTCGTTAAGTCTGCGTGCGAGACGATTCGTAATGACTCTCGAAAACAGCACGTAGACGCGGCTCAGAAGGGAAATCGGTCTGTAGTTCTTCAACAGAGCGTTGTCGCCTTTCTTGAACAACAAGACCACCGCTCTTCTGCTCCACGCCTCTGGAGTAGTGCCACCATGGAAGACGGAATTAAAAAGCTTCTGAAGGACTTAAAGTACCGGTTTTCCACCCGCTTTCAAAATCTCCGCTGTAATTTCATACTCGCCCGGGCGACATGCCGTTTTTAAGGTGCTGGAGAGCCATTCTAATCTCGCTCACACTGACGTTCGAGATATCTTCGGAATAACTATCTATTCTTGAGTATTGCTCTTCATGTTGGAATTCCCAATACAATGTTTATATTAAAATGATTGAAACAATCAACAATAAGTTTCTGCTTCACTTAAAGCGATATAATTCTTCTGTAGACTCCATTATTGTTAACTTAGACAGCAATACCCTCGAGAAACGCCGTGACATAAGAGATCAAATTAATGTTGTTGTACAAATTGCTTCATAATATCTTCGTCTCTCTCCTACTTTTAGGCAAAGTGAATCTTGCGTGTCAAAGGTTAGGTGCACGAAACAAACCTCTTTTTGCATTACCTAAAATTAAAACAAGGTATACCTCAAATAATTTTGTATAAAGACATAACGACATTTATTCCGACACTTCATATTACAATGACAAATTAATAAACAAAATAAATATGTACGAATTTGAATAAAATAATTTAAAAAAATTTAAACACAATAAAATTAATAAACAAAAAATAGAATAGAGGATATAACAACAATTCATGACTTAATAATCGAAACAGATGAAGTGGCGGAAGGGAAGGGAAGTGTATCACGTACATGCAAAAAGTTTAACTTAAAATATTGTAATTAGATATATTTCACCTTGAATATGATAGTTACAAAGAAAATATTGTAAAAATTAATATATAATTGGTAGTATCATTTTGAGTGGTATATATAATGTTACTTTTAACTGCTTACTATTTAATGTTTAATTTATGAATACCATTTAGTTAGTTTTAATCTTTTATATTTTAATTTTTATTCAACATAATATTGTGGTAGCAAGCTTTTATTATATATTAGATATCTGTGGAAACTTCATTGGTTTTTAGGATTACTTTTATATGTTTTAGGGTGTAATTTATTATTGTACTGTATGTTTCCCTTAAAAAGAAAATAAATAACTAAATAAAATAAATAGTGTCGGATAAGACTCGCTCTTGGATCGTTACTCACACTTGCGTGTGACTCCGGCAATGACGTGTACAGCTGCCCATAGAACCTCTCAATCTCACTCAAAATCTCAGGTGTCCCAGAAACGATGCTGCCACACTCGGTCTTCAGATTTGACAGTTGGCTCTTTCTGGCAGACAGATCTCTGGAAAAGACCTTTGGAGCCTTGGTTCCGCTCGATCGCTTCTTCAATACAAGCTGTATTGAAGTTGCGTAAGTCCCGCCGCATGCATTTGGAGATCTGTCTGTTCAGTTGCCTGTATGCTGTCAAATCTATTGAAGAATGAAGCTTCATCTCCCGTCTAACAGCCTTGAGATTTCGAGTGTGATCGGAGAGTTTTTGTGTTCTTCTGCGGCGGGTCTTGCAGAACTTAGCTCCGATCGCATGAACAGTTTCCACGAGCTTGTCATTCATATCGTCCACTTCATTGCAGTCTTCTAGACACTAAAAACGGTTTTGTAACTCGAGCTGAAAGGTTTCGGGACTATGAAACAGAGCACGAGGGGGACGGAGCGTTGACTTCATTAGACGAGACCTCTCCAACTTAAGGTTTAGGTTCAGTGTTCCTCTAACCATTTGGTGATCGCTACCAGTTTTCACCCTCGCGATCACAGAGACATCACTAAACAGTTGTCGTCTGGTCATCATAATGAAGTCAATCTCATTTTTTGTCGAACCGTCGGTGCTCGACCTGGTCTACTTCCTGTGGGGCCGCTTCTGGAAGAGAGAGTTCATCATAAAGAGTTCCTCTTTCTCTATGAAGTCGGCCAGCTGCTGGCCCCTTGGGTTCCGTTGCCCTATTTCAAATTTCCGTACTTTCAGCTTACCGTTTTCTCTTGTGCCTAGTTTTGCATTGAAGTCTCCCATTTACACTGTATAGTGGGTTTTAGAGGAATGCATGGCTCTAGAGATGTCCTCATACATTTCCTCCATCTCCTTATCGGTCGATCGTCCGAGGTCGGTGCCTAAACCTGTATGACCTTCAGCGAATACCGTCGATGATTCTTAGTATAAGGTACGCAACCCTCGTCGACACACACTCTATCTTTACAACGTTATTAATGAGAGGCTTGTGGACGATAAAACCGACACCTCCTTGGGACAGATGCTCGCCCTCCTGGTTATAGAGCAAGTTGCCGAATACGAGGATTACCGTTTCCTCACCCTCTCTTCGGACCTCGGATAATCCTATAATATGCCAGCGTAACTTGTCTATCTCTTCTTCCAGCTCCACGATCTTCTCGTCAGTCCTCAGGGTGCGTGCGTTGTATGTTGCCAGGCCGAGTCGTCGTAGATGGCAACCGAATCTTCACTGTAGATTCTTAGCACCCCCTGCCCCGCCGTTATATATCAGATAAATATATATCAGAGCATTTAATTCTGAGGAATCGTTTTTATTGTTGGCAAAAATACAGAAAAATTTAATTGACTTCCTATGTTTTCGCAGATTATTCTTATTTTCGACTAGTTTTCTGGTTTCAAAATCTAATTAACATTCACGCAATAGATCAATAAAAAAGTTCCGAATATAGGTGTCCTTAAGCGAAGCGTTATCAGTTTAAAGCTTTATGTCTTGTTGAAGTCAGTCGGTGTAATCCCCAGTGTAATGCAGGGTTTTATATTATATTCTCTTCTGGTCAGTGTCTCTACTTATTTAATATATTGATTAATATATTTGTGAAAATGCTTGTCGCTGCATTCACCTCTTTTATGTCGGTAACTACAGCCCAATCAAAAGCTGAGAGGTATTTTTAACTTCTTAAAAACCTCTTTTGAGAACTGTTTGGCTCGGCTGCAAGAGTATATTTTTTTTTCAAATCAGACCCAACATAACCGGATAGTTATAACAGATTGACAGACAATGCTCACTGGTTTGTGGCGTACTTCAGAGTCTGAACGATAGATATGGTCGAGACATGAGTTACCTCTGGTAGGCTCTATAATAGCCGTTAGTAGACCATATTCCGCCATAGTAAATTGATATAACAAAACCTGAGTGTTTGTAGTATCCAATAAATTTACGTTCATATCGCCAGCAATTACAAGGGAGAAAATGTTAGTGACGGAATTCATATAGGAATCGAGTGATGCCTGAAAATCTCCCACATTTCTACAGGACGGAGAGCGATAGATGGCTAGTATAGAATTCATATCTAGAATCTGTACCGTTAAACAACTAGAGTTGTAAAAGAAGAGTAAGTTTGTGGTGGTACTCCCTCTCCATCAAAGTGCACCTCACAAACATCCGAGGCCTGTACTTTAATCTCAATGCAGTCCATTACCACCTTGAGACTGACAAGCCGCACTTTCTCTTCTTGACTGAGACGCAAATCAGATGTCCTCAAGATGCGGCATAACTTGGCTACCCTGGGTACACATTGAAGCATAATTTCCATCAGCGCGCCGGAGTCTGTGTTTACGTCCACAACGACATCTGCTGTTATCGTCTTCGTCACCTTGAAGACCTCACTTTCTCTACAATCTGGGAATTGGATTGCAGGAATGGATAAAATTAATTATTCTTGTGCCTACCGATCGCACAGCGGTGACTGGGAGACAACTAGGCAAATCGGGCACCACAGAGAAGCCTCTTATGTGGATCTAAATCAGTACCCTAATGCATAGTTGGTTTTTCTAGGGGAATTTAATGTCTGTCATCAGGACTGGCTGTTCCCATACCAGAATACCGACCACGCTGGGAGAGAGGCATGGAATTTTGCCTTGTCGCTGGGGCTCTCCTAGCTGGTACAGCAAGCGACTAGGGTATCTGATGTGTATGAGCACACAACCAACTGCCTCGACCTTCTGCTGACGACAGATCCAGACAGGCACGATGTTAAAGTAACCTCACCCTTGGGAACTTCTGACTACTCTCTAGTGAAATTTGTGTCGTATATTCCCCAACTAACTAAGATTTTCACGGTGTGCAGCGAGTGTGGCGATACAAGTCAGCAGATTGAGATGAGATGCGGCATTTCTATGCATCTTATCTTTGCTAACGTGCCTATTGGTGGTAAAGCGGTTCGACGCTGAGTGCGCTCGTGCTGAAAAGCGCAAGAATATGGCGTACTTATCTTGGGTCGATCATGGAGACCAAAAAGTTCCGGATGTTAGCCTTAAGAAGAGAGCCTTTAACCAAGCCGCCAAGTCCTGCAAAAACGCATTACGCAAGCCAGTTTCGACCGCATTAAAGCATTGATACAAAGCTATCTGCCAAACCATCTGGCAGCAGAGCTATTTGATCTCTCGCCAAAGCGATTGAGGCAAACTTCTGTCGGTCTACACTGCCTCCGCTGGTAAAACCAGATGGCTCAATGAAGTATGCGCCTAAGGAGAAAACGGATTTGGATATTATTCCATCTTACTTCCTTATTTCGCCGCCAAGGCCGTCTGCACTATAACACAAAGTATAGTGACGAAAATATCTTACACTTTTTGGCGCCTAGCTCTCATCCACCAAGCCCGTACCGTCCGATAAAGAACTTCGTTCCAATTATGAGCCGTCACAATATCAATGATATGTTTCGAAGAGGTAACGTTCATTTCTATGCAGATGACACCCCTGGTAATGCTAAACGAGGGTCGATCCAAAAGTAATGATAATCGGTTACTTCAGGTCCGCATAAAAATCCAAAAAAAAACTTTTTTGCTTGCTTATATACTCACTAGCTCAGCCTAAAAAATCATATATATAGATCACGATTTCCGGAAAATCCATTCATTTGAATACAAACTGTCAAAGAGATAACATCAACATGGAGAAAAACAAAATTAGAAGTACCTCTGTTTCAAAAAAATGTCTTCAAAAGACATACACAGTGACTCAGTGGAAACATTGGGGGACTCTGCTCCTCCTTATTCTACAGTTACACGCTGGGCCAAAGAGTTTAAACTGTGCAGAACATCCACTGAAGATGAACATCGCGGACACCCATCCATGTCCCTCACTGAAGACAACGTGAAAAAAGTCGAAGATGTTGTGTTGGCAGATCGAAGAGTGACCATCAGGCATGTAGCTGAGGTCACAGGGATCTCATGTGGCAGCGTTCAAAGAATCCTTGCGAACGACTTGCAAATGAAAAAGGTCTCTGCGCGTTGGGTACCCAGAATATTAACCGACGAGCAAAAGAAAAATCGAGTTGACATTTCGAGGGTCAATCTCGAAAAGTTCCAAGCAGATCAAGAAAATTTTTTGTTCCGTTTTGTGACTATAAACGAGACCTGGATCCACCATTTTGATTCTAAAACGAAACAACAATCGATGACTTGGAAGCGAGCCTCCTCACCGACCCCAAAGAAATTCAAAGTTTCAAGTTCGGCCGGAAAGATTATGGCATCTGTTTTTTGGGACGCTCAAGGCATAATTATGGTGAAATATTTGGAAAAGGGAGCCATTATTACGGGCTCTTACTAAGCAGACCAAATAAGAAGATTACGGGAGGCCATTAAGGAAAAAAGACGCGGCAAACTGCGAGCGCGAGTGCTGTTTCACCAAGACAACGCACCGGCTCACAAAGCCGCAGTTGCGATGGCTGCCATTCAAGAAACGGGATAAGAACTGCTCGAACACCCTCCCTATTCGCTAGATCTAGCTCCTAGTGATTTCTACCTCTTTCCTCGGCTCAAGGTACGCCTCCGAGGCAAGAAATTCGAAGACGATAGCGAAGTAATGGCCGCTGTTGAAGCGTTTTGGGAAGGTCAAGACAAAGAATTTTTTTCAAAGGGAAACCTGGGTTTAGAAAAAAGATGGACTAAATGTATTGATTTCTTTGGAGACTATGTAGAAAAATAAATTATTATTTTAACTTTAATTACCGTGTTTAATTTTCATTATCATTACTTTTGGATCACCCCTCGTATACACCGGGCGTGTCAATATTTCTCGGGAAAACGTCGCCGAGTACCGTGACAAACTTGTGTTTGAAGTCGACTCTTTGCTGAAAAAAGTCTCGGATTGGGGGCGACTAAATCTATTCCAGTTTAATCGTCAGAAGATACAAGTTTTCTTGTTTACCGCTAAAAAGAACCCTTTTTTAGTATCTCCACAGTTTAAAGGCACTCCCCTTGTTGCCCCAGCCAGTATCGGAATTCTCGGCGTCGACACGTCGAGTGGCCTGCAGATTCATAGTCACTTGAAAGAGAAGGCCAAATTGGGCTCTGAAAAGCTTGACGTGCTCAGCAGAGCGAGATAGTATTATATGCTGGCACATCACCTGCAACTTTACGAGACGCAGGTTCAGCCTCATATGGAATACTGTTCCCATCTATGAGTTGGGACTTAACAGTGCTAGCTCCTTCCACTTGACTGCAGAGAGCAGGGCGGCTCGAATCATCGACGACCGAGTCCTTTCTCATCGGCTCGATTCACTGGCGTTGCGAAGAGGTGTTGCATCCCTTTACATTTTCTTTCTCATTTACCACTGGGAGTGCTCTGAAGAATTGTTCGGATTAATAACAGTCGCCAAATTTCACGAACGCATATCGTGGCAAAACTCCCGATACCATACAGACCATTTGGATGCTTGGCGTTCCACCACTGTACGTTTCACTAAGAGCTTTAAAACCGGTACTTTAAGTCCTTCAGAAGCTCTTTAATTCCGTCTTCCATGGTGGCACTACTCCGGAGGCGTGGAGCAGAAGTGCGGTGGTCTTGTTGTTCAAGAAAGGCGACAACGCTCTGTTGAAGAACTACAGACCGATTTCCCTTCTGAGCCGCGTCTACGTGCTGTTTTCGAGAGTCATTACGAATCGTCTCGCACGCAGACTTGACGACTTCCAACCTCCCGAACAAGCCGGTTTCCGAAAAGGCTTTACTACCATAAACCACATACATATCCTGTTGCAGATTTTACAGAAGACAGAGGAGTATAATCTGCCACATTGACTTGCGTATGTGGCAGATTATACTCCTCTTTTATTACATACGAAAGGCAATGTGGACTATGAGAAATTCTTTGATTTCGTCTAAATTTGGGCGGTGCTGCAGTCCCTTCAGCGGTGCCAAGTTGACTGTCGGAATATCGAAGTACTGAAATGGTTGTACAGTAGAACTACGATTGCTATCCGAGTACAGAATCAGAGTACGAAACCTATCCAACTGCAGAGAGGTGTAAGATAGGGTGATTTTATATCCCCGAAACTCTTCACCACTAAATTGGAAGATGTTTTCAAGCTACTGGACTGGAAAGGATGCGGTATTAACATCAAGGGCGAGTACATCACTCACCATCCATGTCACACTTATGCCAGTACTTGTTGGGAGCACTAAGCTTGAAGTAGTTGACGAGTATGTTTACCTGGGACAAATAGTCAAACTAGGTAAGTTCAACTTCGCCCGAGAGGTCAATCGACGGATTCAACTCGGCTGGGCAGCGTTCGGGAAACTACAATACATCTTCTCGTTAGGCATACCTCAAAACCTATTAACGAAATTGTACAACCAGTGCGTGTTGCCAGTGATGACTTACGGATCTGAGTCGTGGTCCTTCACTGCTGGCCGTATGAGGAAGCTCAAGGTCGCTCAGCGAGCTATGGAGAGGGCTATGCTCGGGGTTTCTCTGCGCGATAAACATAGAAATGAGTATATCCGCAGTAGAACCAGATTAACCGATATATTCAACAGATAAGTAAGCTGAAGTGGCAGTGGGCCGGCCATATAGCTCGAAGAACCGACAACCGATGGGGAAGAAAGGTTCTTGAGTGGCAGCCTCGTACCGGTAGGCGAAGTGTAGGGCGACCCCCCACGAGATGAAGTGACGACCTGGTAAGACATGCAGGAAGTCGATAGATGCAGGTGGCTCAGGACCTTGGTTTGTGGCATTCCTTGGGGGAGGCCTATGTTCAGCAATGGACTTATGAAAATCTGTAATGATGAAGTAAATGTTTGCTGCAAATTATTGAGTTTTTCTTTTAATTTTAATCAACCCGTCCAATTAACCTTAACCATTTTTTTCTTATTATAGAATCCGGAGGGAATTAAAAAGCGCATTAAAAAATTACGTATAACATGATTATACGGGATTTTTAAAGTAGTTTAAATACATTTCGACAGCACTATCGGCTTCAACACCCTCGAAAACCATGAAAATTACACCCATGATGAAAAAATTGATACCTATTGCAGCCGCCATCTTGAATTTACATTTCGACAGCACTATCGGCTTCAACACCCTCGAAAACCATAAAAATGACACCCATGATGAAAAAATTGATAACTATTGCAGCCGCAATCTTGGATTTACATTTCGACAGCACTATCGGCTTCAACGCCCTCGAAAACCATGAAAATGACACCCAAGATGAAAAAATTGATATATTTTGCAGCCGCCATCTTGGATTTACATTTCGACAACACTATCGGCTTCAAAACCCTCGAAAACCATGAAAATGACACCCATGATGAAAAAATTGGTACCTAATTCAGCCGCCATCTTGGATTTACATTTCAACAGCACTATCAGCTTCAACACCCTCGAAAACCATGAAAATGACACCCATGATGCCTATTGCGGCCGCCATCTTGGATTTACATTTCGACAACCCTATCGGTTTCAACACCCTCGAAAGCCATGAAAATGTCACCCATGACAAAAAAAATTATACTACTTACTTTTAGTACGTACTACTATTATTTATTCTGTGCTTTTAAATATTGTAATAAATAAATCTCTTAGTATTATTATAATTAAGTTTTTAAGAAATTTGGTTATTCGAATATTGTGTATTTGTACAGCGATCTTTTTGAACCACTGCAAACAACCGAAACAATGTCCACTCACGAAGGCGACTGAAGCCAAATTAGCCAAACCAGTGGCATAACCTAATATACTATATAGGGTAGGCATAACAGTCTATACTATAATTTTTCTTAGAGGTATTATTATGTCATGACACTTTGTCCATGTTGCAGTAGATGTCGCTTTTTTAAATTTAGCCATGCTAGGCCAATTAAGAATCAAACAAATTAATGAATAGTTTAAAATACAATCGAACATTGCTAACTTACTATTTTGTTACAAAACAAATTTGTAATTAAATTTTTAGTATAATTTATTTATTTTACATTATTCCCTATATATAATGTACTCTGTGAGCCAAACTAAACTACTCATTACTACTCTGTGGCTGTAGCTCCCCATTTATAGAAATAATTTATATATACGAGGCTACCAAATCAACGAATATTTCGCCATTTTGGAGCCGGAAAAAATTAATTATAGCTAAACAAAACAAAATTACACTGCCATTTACATTCAGTGGCTTCCCACATGATAGATGAAGAGATTAAAAAATAGATTGAGTTAAACAATTGATATTTTCAAAAGTTATTGTGTTTACAAGCCACAGGGACATGATAAATCCACACCATAAGTCACTAAAACCCTTTTTTTATTTAAAAATAGTAATTAATCGATTTAAAAAAAATATTAGTAAGTTCAACAATCATTTATCTTTCTAACAATGTGCTTTTTATATCACTTATATGTATAATATGACTGCTAGATACGATTTTATTCGATAAAATGTTGGAATCTTAATTTTTAGGCGATAGTAGGACATACCTTGCGCTTTCGCTTAAGGTATGCAATGTTCTATATTTTAAATAGTATATAACATAAATTTTAACCAAAAACAAACGCGTAAAAAATAAACATTGGCGACATCTATAGAGTCTACATGTGAAATGTACAATTATCAGGATAATTACTATTATTAACACCACAATTTTTTCGCACAGAACAAGTAACTAGGGTCAGCAGTATAATGATTGGCACTTTAAGCGGATTTCTACTTGTGAGTGGTTAATTCTCGTTATATTTTTTATTGTTTTGTTGGATTTTAGTTTAGATAGCCATAAATTTAATAACGCAATACGTTTAAAAGAAATGTTTAATTTAGTTAAAAATCTAATTAAACTTTTTTCTAGGGAATGTTACAATCATTGGCTCTTTAGCATAGTGAATGACACTGTAAATTAAGTATAATCATTGGCACCATTCGAAGTCTTAAAAAGTTATACCCAGATCTTTCTAAGCTCCATCTTATTGTTATCACACTTATTTTGAACAAATCTTCTTTAAAAATTTTCCTTAGATCTTCATCTGAAAGCGGTTTCGTTTGTCTACCATGTTTTTTCTTTCTTCGTATACATTTTTGATGTGACTTTTTTAGTAAAACCTTTCGTATTTTCTCGATATTTTGTAGAAATAGAACTTTTTCGGTTTTATAAGATTAAACATTTAGAGAGTATTATAATGTCAGAGTTTTTGGCTTCATTCTTCTTGTTTTGTTTGTCAGTTTGTTTCTATATTTGACTGACTAATTCAATTCTGCTTTTTCCATTTGTGCGCAATTTTTCCATTTTTTTTTAGCTCCGCTGCTTCCGAATCTTCACTTATTAGCACAAAATAACGGCGATGTTTACCTGCTTTTTGCTTTTGATACGTATTTGGCAATGGAAAAAATTCTATAAATATTTTTAGGGCTTTCTAAAAGATTTTAGTTTATTTCGACATCCACAATCACCCATTCACCTCCAACAAATTCTAAATTTGCTGCCTAGTTGATGAAAAACGTAAGGGTTAGTTTTCTTTCTGATACTCAACAACAATCTCTGCAGGTTATATACGCTCTGGTACTGATAAACCATTATTAAGTAAAAGGATACAAGGCAAATTTGATAAAGGTATTTCTGATTCAGTCGTTGTTAGTCGTTATTCTTAAAATATTAGGTAATTCGGCGTAATGGCAAGGAACGGTGATCATCTAAAATGGCTTGCTGTGATTTTGAGGGCACCGGACACTTTGTTTAATCCACTTTGTCTGGACTAAATGGGCACAACCCACATGTCTCAAAACCATTTCATAATTTAGATTTATTTCAATACGGTAAAAGTCTTGCTAATATAGGCCCGCATCTGTTTTAGTAACCTTTTTGCCAAATTGTTTGTCCGTCATTCGAAGAAAGGTTTACGCTATTATTATTATATTATTTGGTGGGCCGAAATGTAGTGATATCAGCTGATTGCAATAGTCGCGTTGCATTCATGTTAAGGGCTATAAGTATTATGGCGAGACTTGGGCAAAGTTGCGCCATATTTAAGATAGTAAATAACCCTCTCTCTAGGCACTAACTTTTGAACGTCTGATCATATTTTCTATAGGGGGAAAATAATAGGTTTTACCGTCTACTCCAAAGAACAGTAATGCAAGACTTCGATTAGGCATGATCCACCGCATAGACGTTTTATTCTCCCTCTATAAAACGGTTTAGTATATATGGGGGTATTTATTCAAAAACCTCACATCATTGACATTTTTATGACATTGAAAACTGTGCCAGAACCAGGTCGGCTTTTCAGCTTGTTACTTTTTTTGACTTTACTTATTTAGTGGGAACTGTAAATTCGCGCGTGGAATGTTAAACGTTAATGCGGCAGTTATTTTTCTAAAACGCCCTCTCTTAATAGCAGTTTTTTTCATCAATTCAAAATATGAAAAAGTTTAGTCATAATCATTGGCACTACTCAAAGAATATAGTCATTGGCAGTGTCAAGAATAGATTTTGGACAAAAGAAAAAAAGTATAGTGATTGACATATGTATATGCCAATGATTATGTAGTCAAACAAAGTAAAGTATGGTCATTGGCACAATTAAAAATAAAACGATGCTTCTATTTCACAACGATAAAATAACGTTTATTATGCTTTAATGAGGTTAATTGATTAAAATAGACAGAAAATTGCATATAAACTTACCTAAAAGTCACATTTTTGTCTCAAAATATAGCCACAAAACCTTAACTTTTTGTAAAATTTTAACGGATTTGTCCACACACATTTTTAAAACAGCCCTTGTAGGAAAATAGTAGATGCTTTAAATATAAATGTGTACTGTTAGTATAAGTAATTATATATCTTAGCAATATCTGTGTAGCTGTGATATAGAAAAAGGAAAATATTCTTAATATTCAGATTAAAATAGCAGTGCCAATCATTGTAGGAGTGCCAACATTAGTACTGTTTACCCTACTTTGGAAAAAAGTTAATTTCTAAAAATAACTATTAATACACTCTAAAAAATTACAAAATATCTAGGAGCTATTTCTAGAGTGCCGACTTGCGCCGACCTGTCTGTCTGAATTATGAGATTTGGTATACTTTTCTACCTTGAATTTTTGCAATAAGGATTTTTCTTCTCCCTTGCACACTATGTTTTTTTATAGAATAGGGGGCAAACGAGCATGCGGCTCACCTGATGGTAAGTGACTACCGCCGCCCATGAACAACCGCAACACCAGGGGAATTGCAGATGCGTTGCCGGCCTTTTAGAAAGGTGTAAGCTCTTTCCTTGAAGGTTCCTAAGTCGTATCGGTCCGGAAAATTCGCTGGTGGTAATTGATTCCACAAGGCAGTTGTGCGAGGGAGAAAACTTCTTCTAAATCGCACAGTGGTGGACCGCCAATCATCCAGATGGTATGGATGGTAACGCGAGTTTTGTCGCGATGTGCGATGGTGAAATTGAGCGGCTGGAATTAATCCGAACATTTCCTCAGAGCATTCCCCGTGATAGATGTGATAAAATACGCAAAGAGATGCAACAGCTCTACGCAGTGCCAGTGTATCGAGCCGATCACTGGCATATGTTGGCCACGCCAGTATATTCTAAGTCTATGGTATACACAAGGAGGTTGTAAAATATAGAGAGTGCGTACTTCATAGTAGAGAAACGTTCCTAAATCAGTGACCTTGAAATGAATGAAGGGCACCGAGTTAAGCGTTGCATTTCTTTCTAATAGAGTGTCCATGATACAATATTTTGAGGATAATATTAGTGTATACATTAGTTTTTCACCGAAAACGAAATGCGTATCTTATTCAATATGGAAAGTGCTGAATAGTGTTATAATTAAACTCCGTTTAATATTTTGATTACATGATTACTTCGCTACAGTATCAAACCTTACGGTAACTAGTAGCGGCGTAGCGTGGGTTGACCCAGTTGACCCAGGGCAGTTTTCTATCAAGCACCCCCCAAAATAAAACAAAAAAATGCTATACATGCTAACGGGACTTTATTTTGCTAAAATATTCTAATTCTAATATATTATCAAAGTTTTCTTTCTTGTCATTTACGATAAATTAAAGTGGAAAGATTGGTTAGTCGCGTTTAGCTCATTGTGGACCTTAAGTAACATTTTATAAACTTGAGTTTGAAAAGCTTCCTTGACATAAAACTTAATAGTAAAAAAAATCTTAGACACAGCGCTAGATTCGGAATTGTTTCAGAATAGCCAAATTTTAAGAGAAAAGCACCAACATTGAACCGCTTCTTGGGAAGAAATGCTGGCAGCTTTCAAGTCGTAAAATCGCCAAAATTATATATCCTGCAGAAAAATCATCATAGATTTTTGTCAGATTTTGAACTATTACACGAAGATCTCCATCCGGTGACGTTAGCAGAGGGTAAGGCTGAACAACATTAAATGTTACGAGAATATCATTCATTCCTCTGTAGCGATGGTCTAGTTCCTGGTAAAATATGTCAAGACATTCTAACATAGCTCTCTGCAGCTCCTCTGGCAATGTTAGTCCAACATATCGGGTCATTTCTCCTGGTAAACGTTTTCGATATCTCCTAATTCTTCTTCTTCCTTCAATCGAAATGTCCACATTCTCACATTTTTTGTTACGTAAGAAATAGCTTTTTCCACTAGTTTGCTTAGAAGAAAATTTTTTGGTGATGAGTCGCTCGCGTCCGTAGGCATCGACCACCTAATCCTAGATCCACCCTACACGTGTCCCCCGGGTGGTGCTAAATGAGCGACAAAGCCGATAGAATAGACTCGGCTCCTCGCCGTATGGTAGCGGCGTGAAATCTACCACCCCTTAGATCGCACCATGAGCCAAGAAGTGAAAGAAATAGCCCCGAGTTCCCGGCGCCACCCGACACGTCCTGTCTCCCGGAGTGGCGAAAAGTGGATTGCGGAGGCCCGTCTGGCTACGCTGAATGTATGTGGAGCAATTAATGATAAGATGGATGAAATATGCGAAATGGTGAATGATAGAGGAATCGATGTGTTATGTGTAAACGAGACGAAACGAAAGGGGAGAGATGTCACTGCACATGGCATGTGTACCGCTTACTGGTCTGGTATAGACGAGACCGATCGGGCATGCCAGGGAGTCGGTGTTATCCTTTCAGAAAAAATGGGTCAATGTGTGAAAGAGTATGAATGTGTAAGCCCAAGGCTGCTGAGGATACGAATGAAAGTGGGCTTAAGGAAGTTGTTTGTGATAGGAGTGTACGCCCCAGATATGTATAAGCCCACTTATATACGAGAGCAGTTTTGGGACATGGTAAGGTTGGTGTTAAGGATTAGTTAGCTTACGGATTAGTTAGCTGAAGTGGCAGTGGTCCGGCCATATAGCTCGAAGAACCGACAACCGATGGGGAAGAAAGGTTCTCGAGTGGCAGCCTCGTACCGGTAGGCGAAGTATAGGGCGTCCCCCAGCGAGATGGAGTGACGACCTGGTAAGACATGCAGGAAGTCGATGGATGCAGGTGGCTCAGGACCGTGCTTTGTGGCATTCTTTGGGGGAGGCCTATGTTCAGCAGTGGACTTGTGAAAGGCTGTAATGATGATGATGATGATGAAGGTTGGTGTTAATGAAATGCAAGGAAAATGAAAATATTATTATATTAATATATTAAAGGGTTGGGGTGAGGAGGTCTGGTTACGAAAGGATATAAGGAACGATTGGTGATGAAAGTATAAATGAGAATGGTGAAGACCTCCTCACCGTATGTGTGGAAAGAATCTGTTTGTGACGAACACTTTCTTTCGTCATAAGAGGATTCACATGTATACATGGAAAAGAGGGGATGATAGAAGCATGATAGATTTCATAATTGTGGATGAAAGAATGAGGAGCGCGGTGATAGATACAAGGGTTTACCTGGGGTCCAACGTAGGAACGGATCATTACTTGGTCGAATGCCGAATTAATGATCTATTCAGGCGTTGGCGGCATCGGACATAAGTTAAAGACGTTAGAGCGTATAAGAATAGAGAGGCTACAAGATGAAGGTGTGAAAGAGAAGTATAAATGTAGACTGAGGGAAAATATAAGCGGTGTGAATGACTTATGTATGAATGATTTAGACTTGAAGACTGTATGGAATAATGTTAAGAAAGTTAAAAATTATTATAAAGCGCAAGTTCGGCCTCACATGGAATACTGTTCTCATCTCTGGGCCGGGGCACCCCAGTGCCAGCTCCTTCCACTTGATCGCATCCAGCGCAGAGTGGTTCGAATCGTCGACGACCGAGTTCTTTCTGATCGGCTCGATACACTGGCACTGCGTAGAGATGTTGCAACTCTTTGTATTTTATCTCGCATTTTATATCGCATCTATCACGGGGAGTGCTCTGAGGAATTGTTCGGACTAATTCCAGCCGCTCAATTTCAACATCGCACATCGCGACACAACGCGCGTTACCATCCATACCATCTGGATGATTGGCGGTCCACCACTGTGCGATTTAGAAGAAGTTTTCTCCCTCGCACAACTTCCTTGTGGAATCAATTGCCACCAGCGAATTTTCCGGACCGATACGACTTCCAACTTACGACTTCCGCCTTTTTCTTAAAGGTTCCTAACCTTCAAGAAAAGAGCTTACACCTTTCTAAAAGGCCGGTAACGCATCTACGATTCTTCTGGTGTTGCAGTTGTTCATGGGCGGTGGTAGTCACTTACCATCAGGTGAGCCGCATGCTCGTTTGCCCCCTATTCTATAAAAAAAAGTTTTGGTGGATGCAGCCACCGAAGTATGTGGTGTAGGTAGGAGAAAGGATGAAAGGAAAAGTAATACGTTGTGGTGGGATGATGAGGTACGGATGGAAGTTGAAGCAAAGAAGAGGGCGTGGCTAGATTTACTAGCAACCAAAGCTGCTAATTCTGGCGGTATGAATGATGAGATTGAAAGAAAAAAGGCAGACTTTAGACGTATAAATAAGAGAGTAAAAGAAGTGGTTGAAAGGAAAAAGCAAGAAAGGATAGAAAAGAATGATAGAAGAATAGCTGATAACTTCCAGGCAAATATTAAAATGTTCTGGAAGCTCGTAAGAACTGCCAGGGAAATTCAAAACAGCCTAGAATAAATGCTATACGAGACGAGAATGGCTGCATGCTGAATGATGATGTTTCGAATCTAAAAAGATGGAAGGAATACTTTGAAAGCGTGTTTAAGAGTGAAGAGTCGTCTGAAGTAAGTGAAATAGAAATTCCGGAAGAAGTGCAGAGAGGTAGGGAGATAAGTGTAGATGAAATAATGAAAGCAATGAAAAGCATGAAAGCAGGTAAGGCAGCCGGATATGATAAAATATCACTCGAGATGCTAAGGGCTGGAGAGTGTGTGGTTGCAGGCCCGCTGAGCACCTTGTTGAATTTATGTTGGAAACTGAAGCGAGTACCGGAAGACTGGTGTAAAGCCGTTATAGTCTTAATATATAAGGGAAAGGGCTCACAGCAGGACTGTAAAAACTACCGTGGTATCAGCTTGCTTAGCATTGTGGGTAAACTGTATGCTAAGGTGTTAATTGGAAAAGTTATGGAAGAAACTGATGGAAAAATTTGGGATGTGCAAGCTAGATTTAGAAAGGGGATGGGGTGTACGGACCATGTCTTGGCGCATGGACATGATTGCGTAGAAGTTTTTGGTCAAAAACCAGAAAGCTTTTTGTGCGTTCATGAACTTGGAAAAGGTTTATGACAGAGTGGACAGGAATGTGTTATGGCAAACACTGAACTCATTTGGGTTGAGCGCTGGTTTGATACAGGCATTGAGGTCCCTTTATAGGGACTCTAGTGCTTGTTTCAGGATCAACGGGGTCTACTCGGACTGGTTTCGCATACATAAAGGTATCAGACAGGGATGTGTAGCTTCCCCGTGGCTGTTTAACCTATTTATGGACAGTTGTTTGCAAACTTTGAAAGTTGAAGAATGTGGGTTGAGAATGGGTGAGTTAACCGTCAAAAGCCTTTTGTACGCCGATGATCAAGTCATATTTGCATCGTCGGCGGCCGAGTTGCAAATGATGGTTACTTTAATGAACTTGTCATTGAAAGAAAGGGGTATGAAAGTGAACGCAAGTAAGACGAAAGTGATGGTTTTTGAAAGAGAAGAGAGTAAAACGTTATACGAAATAGAAGGGGAGTTGATTGAGCAAGTGGATGAGTTTGTATATTTGGGATATTTATTTAGCAGGGATGGTAGATATGATAAGGATATAGAACGACGGGTGAACGCAGGAAATAGAGTGAATGGGGCTCTACACGCTATTATGAAGTGTCAGAATGTGTGTGAAATAGAAGGGGAGTTGATTGAGCAAGTGGATGAGTTTGTATATTTGGGATGTTTATTTAGCAGGTATGGTAGATATGATAAGGATATAGACCGACGAGTGAACGCAGGAAATAGAGTGAATGGGGCTCTACACGCTATTATGAAGAGTGAGAATGTGTCAAATAAGGCACGTATGGCAATTCATAGTGCTGTGTTAGTTCCTACTTTAATGTATGGTAGTGAAAATTGGGTCTGGCAGAAGAAGCATGAGAGTAGAATAAATGCTGTAGAAATGCGGTCCTTAAGGAGTATGCTAGGGCTGAATCTAAATGACAGGGTGAGAAATAGTGTGATAAGAGAAAAGTGTGGTTTGCAAGATGACGTTGTGACCAGGATTAAAAAAGGAATGCTTCGGTGGTTTGGTCATGTAGAAAGAATGTTAAAGATTTAAAAAGTTAAAGAGGAAAGAGTAACAAAGCAAATTTATGTTGCAGAAGTGAATGGCAGGGTCGGGAAAGGACGCTCTAGACGAAAGTTTATCGACCAAATCGGCGATACATTAAAAATAGGCCAGATTAGGAGTATCCTTAACCGACGAGCGTGTATGCGTAGGTATATGGATGTGAAGGAAGCGAGAGAGGAGTATCAGGATCGTGCCAAATGGAAGTCCGTAGTCTCTGCCTACGCCTCTGGGTGACAGGCGTGAATGTTTATGTTTATGTATGTTATTGAAAATTTTTGTGCTTTGATTTTTATCTCATAATTTTCCAGTGATAATCTAGGTGACTATTTTATTAATAAGTATTTGCTTTTGTGTATGACTAACTTCTATTAGGATTTTACACCAAAAGGAAAGATATCATAAAAAACTGAAGCCACAAAAAGCTGGTAAGAGTGTAGATACAGCTTATTTTGTATCGACGTTTTCTCTGTTGGTGCTGGGATCATATATATCTTCGGGTTTTTAAACTAATTTTTTAAATTATTGTGCAGTCATTTAACAGCGTCAACGGATACGCCTACACTTTTTATTAAAATTTCCCATTGGCGTGTGGATGACGAAAAAAATCCTGTAAACTCTTTCTACTGTTCCAAAAAAAGTTAAACTTGAAATAACGCTCCCTAAATGAGTTCACTCCATATAGATTTAGCGAATGATCAGCACAAGGCATTTTCTACGTGGTAGAGCCATGCTGCAGGAATATAAGTAGAATAGTTGTAGCACAAATGGGTCAGCTCGACCGGGGAAGGACCACGCACTCATAGAATACCAGCGTAAAATAGCAGCTCAACACTGATGTATTTCGTATGGTGAGTGTAGAGAACCGGAGACTCTTTTTACTGGAATAGAGGCGCATTCCATCTTAGTCCTCACGAGTGACAACGCATCAGAATTTTGATTCGCAAACGAGGTTAGATGTAGATGTCTATGGGCCACAGCAACCACTTACCATCCGGTGGACTGTGTGCTCGTTTGTCACCCTATTTTATAAAAAAAAAAACCATATATTCATTCATTTGACAATTTCAAAAACAAACAAAAAATTTTAAAACAGTGTTGTCATCTATAGCATAAAATGCACCTCCAATTTTTAGGGAAAGAACATTCGCGTAACAGAAACAGAAACAGAAACTTTTTTATTTAATATAGATTATAAATAATACTTATTTAAAGTCACTCTTTTGTTTAATTACCACTGGTTAAAAAAAAAACCTCTGTCCTGGGAAGAACCAGTAAGAAACCATGCGGAACTTTTTTTTAAATAACAGCTTACAATCATTTATGTTACATAAATTAACAACACAACAAATTAGAAATAGCTTTGTAGTGATCACCTCATTTCTTAAATTTCTTAATTTTTTAAATTCTTTAATATTATAATAACCTTTTTTATACAAACTTTAATTAATAAAGTTTTTGAACTGTGAGCAAGTCAAATTTTGTATATTTTCTGGAATTTTGTTGTAAAAGCGTATACATCGCCCCAAGATTGAATTAATGACTCGATGGAGTCGAGTAACTGGCTACTACTAGCTTGTGTCTGTTCCTAGTATTTACAGAATGAATATCACTTATTTTTGTAAAACTACTTTTATTTTTGTGTACGTACGTTACATTTTCATAAATGTATTGAGAGGCCAAAGTTAATATATTAATTTCCTTAATTTTTTGTCGTAGCGACTCTTTACGCTTTAAATCATAAATTGCTCTTATGGCCCTCTTCTGTAAAACAAATATAATTTCAGTGTCAGCTGCGTGTCCCCATAGCAAAATACCATACGACATTATGCTATGGAAATAGCTAAAGTAAACTAGTCTAGCTGTTTCAACACTAGTTAGACTTCTAATCTTTTTTTACGGCATATGCTGCAGAACTAAGCCTGCTTGCTAGTTTTGATATATGGGGGCTCCATTGAAGCTTCGCGTCTAGTGTGATTCCAAGAAAAATGGTGGTATCTACAAGACTCAGTTTCTCCCCATTTAAAATTACATTAGTATTTAATTGTTTGACATTTGGAGTCATAAATTTCATACATTTCGTTTTAGTGCCATTTAAATGCAAATTATTAACATTAAACAAATTTACTAATTTAGATATAGCATTATTTACTTCGTCATATTTTAGCAATTGTCGACTTAATTTGAAAATTAAAAGAAAAATAAAAGATAAAAATAAAAGAAAATTAAAGAAGTGTCATCTGGAAATATCGTGGTTATCTCCTACTATGTAAGGTAAGTCATTAATGTATACAAGAAACAGAAAGGGGCCGAGAATTGAGCCTTGAGGCACGCCCATCTGTACCATCGACCCGGAAGAACTCATACTGTTAGTTACAACTTTTTGCGTTCTCTTACTTAAATATGAAATAATTAATTTAAGAGCATCACTTCTTACACCGTAGTGTTGAAGTTTCCTGATTAATGTTTCATGGTGAACACAATCGAAGGCTTTGGATAGGTCACAAAATATACCCAAAGCATCCTGTGAATTCTCCCATGCCTTAAGTATATATTTAATCAGCTCAACACCGGCATCAGTTGACGAGCGACCCCTTGTGAAACCAAATTGATTTTTTAAGTAAATTATTTATATTACAGAAATTTAACATTTGATCAAGAATAATTTTTTCAAAAATCTTACTAAGTGTTGGTAGTACAGAAATAGTTCTAAAATTGGCGGGGTCTAATGTTAGTATATTTTTACCAGATTTAAATAAAGGTATTACTTTACTATACTTCATGAAATCAGTAAACACACCAGATTCGATACTAGTATTAAAAATAATAGCTAAATGAGGCGCGATTGTATCTATTATAGACGCAATAACTTTAACGAAAATCCCCCACAGATCCGCAGTTTTCTTAACATCAATAGTTTTAAAATATTTTACAATATCATTTGATGATACTTTATGAAATGAAAAATTCTTTGTACACGCATTTACATTTTGTTTAAGTAATGATTCGGCGACCGCAGGAGAAGAATTCAGTGATTTAGTGGTTAATATCGGAATATCAGTAAAATATTTCTCAAAAACCATTGCAACGTCCTGATCTGATTCGGTTAATTTGTTATTAACACTTAACTGGTAGTTTGAATTGCGAGAGTTGATCTTACCAGTTTCGCTATTAATTATACTCCATGTCATTTTAATTTTCTCCTACTCCTACTGTCGCCCATTCATTAAATGACTTCCGACTGTTCAAGGAGAATGTTTTAGAAGTAAAAGTATTATTAAATTCATTGCAAATAAGCTTAAATAATGTTCCATACAAAAAATTTGGATCATTTTGCTATGAAAGTGATGGAAGTTTTTTCACTATGTTACTTCTTAATTTCTCCAAGCAACGTGCATTTACTGGAACAAACACAACTTTCTTATCTACTTGCTTTTTGTGAACATATGGTAACGAAACTACTTGTCCACATTGAACTTAATTTTTGAATTATACATTTATGCAACGGCTTCACATTTGTAAAAATGTTATCTATACATGTTGCACTAGATTGAGCAATACGCGTTGGCTCTAAAAATAAATTAAAAAGACCATATGATTTAAACAATGATCTAAATTTAATATTGATTGAGGAAGCTTCTAGGAGATTGATATTAAATTCTCCACATATTACAACAGATTTGTTCTGTTTAATAATTAAGCTTAGCAAAAACTTCCTCCATATTTTTTTCAAAAGTATCGTATATAGAACATGGGGGTCTGTAGACGCTCACAACAATAAGGTGCTCAAACTCAACACATGCCATTTCTACAGTTCGCTCAACAGAGAGGCACAAAATATCTTTACGTTCTTTACATGACAATAATTTACTAGCTAATATTAAGGAGCCACCTCTTAAATCCGTTTCTCTATTGAAAGAACTGACCACCTGCTGATTACTGAAGTTAAACATTTAGTTATAAGCTTTTAACCAATGTTCAGTAATACATAAAATATGAATATTGTTGCTATTTAAGAACAACTCAACTTCTAGCTCTTTGCCTACCATGCCTTGTATATTTTGATGCACCAGGTGTAAACAATTTTCATTATCACTCTGTGGAGTCATACAATTAAAGATTTGTAAGCTACATTCTAAATTATTTAAATTATTACAACTGCTAGAGATTACCTCTATTGTCTCATTTTCTAATTTAAATTACTTGGAACTGATTCCAAATTACATATTAAGTCATTATACTGCTCAAAAGGAGCAGATGTCTGTGTAGCCAAGTCCTTGACTGAGTTAATATATAAACAATAAGATAGCACATTTGCTATCTGTCTTAAAATATATTTAGATAGGTAATACCTATCACTAGTTAAAAATTTCTTAATTAAATTATTTATGTCTACTAAATTAAATTTATTATTATAATTATAACAATTAAATATCAAGTTTCAATTATTATTAAATGAAAAGTTAAGTATGCATGCAAGCATTTTTTCAATGTTGGCAGCCCTCGTAGTAATAAGCTGTCAAGTTGCTTTACGCACTCTATTTAATGAGGGCTAATAATCTTCCACTCACCAGATGTCGCTAGTTGTGACTGAGGTAAAGTTTTTTGTAACATAGTGTCAGTTTATTGAGAAATTCGTTTTAAATGATAGTTTATCATTACCTAGAATATTATATTATTACACAACATAATGTGTCAGAGGTTTTAATTTTTTGCACTTTTTAACTCTTTTTAAAAAAATCGGCTTTTAGTTATATTTTATAGTTTGGTTTATTCATTTCTAATGTAATTAATATAAAATATAACTCATAATACAGAAAGAAACCTTAAATATTACATTTTCTTAAGAAATTATCATCCCCGCTATGAAATCTGTCAAATATTTTACCTCACTGTAAAGTGGCGCCGCCCTGGTGGCAGAAAAAGTCGTGGATGCCCTCATTCCTTTTGACGTGTTTTAGTATTAATTAAAAAAAGGTGGAGGAATTTTTCTTTCACTTTGGCAACATTCCCATATAATGTAATATGTCAGTTTTTAAAAATTCATATTTATTTTTGATGAATGTTTTACGTAAAAATATAAGTTCAAAAGTATTAGTTACTCGTGAAATGTAATGTTAATACGTTTCTTGTGTTTCTCTGATGTATTGAAATCCGTTCACTGCATAAAACGTCATTTTTAATTAAAATTTCGGGAGCTGTTGTCAACACGACACGACTTTGAGCAC
This sequence comes from Parnassius glacialis, assembly GCA_033319125.1. NCBI lineage: Eukaryota > Metazoa > Arthropoda > Insecta > Lepidoptera > Papilionidae > Parnassius > Parnassius glacialis. Next base: position 5,960,565 of record JAVANC010000024.1, on the reverse strand, counting down.
TAACGGGCCGAGTATTGAACTAAGCCATACTGGCTTAGTTTGAGTTGCCTCACAATACGGACGCGGACTCGGCTTCTAGGTGTTATTATTCTAAGATACCAACTATCATTAACGATAAAAAATGTAAGACTATCGTTCTAGCATACGTCTAAAATATTACTTTAAGTTAATAACTATCTAAACGTTGGTAATGTTTTTATTTTTTGTAAACATTTATGAATGTTGGAAGGAGATAAAATACAAAACACGGTGCCTCTCTGTCTAAGAAAAATGAGGAACGTTTACAATGTTTCAAGCGCTTACTCCCTATATTATATTATAGCCTCCTTAGACCAACGTACTGAGTAACACATCTCAATTAGGAAACAAAGAAAACTAAACTCAAGCAAATTATGTATAATGATTACAATTTTATTAAAAATTTGATTTACTCTAATTACTCTAATTCCTACGGAGATTACAATATTATTAGAAGAAAAAAGTTAAGGAAAAGATGCAATAATAAAGCTATTAAAAAGCGAACAACTTATTATAAAAACAGATAATATTGTTCTGTGCTACAGATATCAACCATGAAGATGCGGGACTAGAAATACTTAATATGTTAATTAATAATATAGAAAAAAGAACGATACAAAAAAATAAATAGAGGATACCTAGGAATACCATAATATGTAAATTAAGGTATTTTTAAGCTATTTAACGGCGGGACCTTTTAGTATACTCCTTCTGCCCCATCTTGATTGCACCGAGAAATCTCACACAGAATATATTTGCTTGAAGAAGTTTGCTGTGCTTGAATAGATTTCTTTACAGAATTAGTATTAACGTGGTAGAACCATGCTGCAGCTATTAGTAGTATAGTTGTAGCACGAATGGGTCGGCTCGACCGGGGAAAGGCCACGCTCTCATAGAATACCAGCGTAAAATAGCAGCTTAACGCTGATGTGTTTTGTATGGTGAGTGTAGAGAATCGAAGACCCTTTTTACTGGAAACGAAGCATTCTATATTAGTCCTCACGAGTGACAACGCGTCTGTATTTTCATTCATAATCGAAGATAGATGTCGATGTTTATGGGCCACAGCAACCTCTTACCATCGAGTAGACTGTGTGGTCGTTTGTCATCCTAATACTATAAAAATAGTAATACCGCTGTTAGAAGCTATGCCAAGACTTGCTCGTGAATAATAAACTGACTTAGTGCAGATATGAATTTGTTGCCGAAAAACATTGAGGATGGAGAAAACAAGGTCTTTGAATTCATAAAACTCATCATGAAGTTGATTAAGAGAGGGGTTCTTAGGCGTAAAAGCAGCCTTTAATCTGTTTTTAATACATTAATTTCCTTACATTTTTATCTCTGCAACTCTTTAGGTTTTAAATCATTGATTGTTTTTATGGCTTCTTCTGTAAAACAAATGTAATTTCATTGTCAGTCGCGTGTCCCTTATGCTATAGAAATAGCTAATGCAAAACAAACAACTTCAAAATTTTAGTTTTTAGTTCAAGAACGCACAATAAGCTTACAGTATCTTGAAGTCTTGTATGAATGTTAATTAAATTAATTATCGGATTCCTAGCTGGTGGTAGTACCCACCTTCTCTATTTAAAATAAGTATGCTTTTTAATAGTTTTGCGAATCATCCTTGGTAGGAATCCGTGTCCCTTTTCTAGGATTTGAAGTCTATCAAATCATATGTAATAGTTGGAATGATCTCGAACATGGTCATTTGTGCCACCAGGAATAGAACCCGCATTGATCGTATTCAATAAAGTTTATAGTGAGCGCTGGCCTCTGAGCTACCATGTCTCTAACAACATTGAAGCTCTTAGCTTTCTTAGTAAAAAGTAAAATACACCACACTCAAGACGCACATTTTCATTCATGTCAGAAATAATTAGTTTAATTTCATTTATTCTTAAGAAAATACTCTCCCATAGCGGTATCTCTAAGAGCGAAATAATGCAACAAATTAAGTACTGTAGTATTCACGCAGAATAACTGAAATTCATTTCCCGTCTCCTCGTTATTCCAACAGCAGAACCAATTAGTCGTCGCATAAATTCCTTCGGACTTAAACTCCAATTTAGTGAGCGCACGTGATCTTTATCTAAGCTTAGTTCAGAGGTCGCAGAATAATACAGTTCCGTGTTGTTGTGGGCGATTTGCGTTCATAATTAAGGAAACTGTGATTTCATGAACTAAATTCTATGACAGACAAAACAAACAATGATTTGTTATATTTATACGAAATCTATCACCATCACTATGTCTAGCGTCACATGTACACTGCTGAACATATGCCTCCGCTATAGATTACCACAAAGTTTGGTATAAAGTTTGGTATAATTCACGATACCATCCTCACCATCTGCATATTTGGCGGTCCACGACTGTGCGTTTTAATAGGAGTTTTCTTCCTCGTACAACCTCTCTGTAAAATCGTTTACGACCGGCGATTTTTCCAGATCGATACGACTTAGGGACCTTCAAGAAAAGAGCTTATGCCTTTCTAAAGGGCCCAACTCATCTGCAATTCCCTTGGTGTTGCGGTTGTTCATGGGCGGTGGTAGTCACTTGCCGTCAGGTGAGCTACATGCTCATTTGCTCCTCTTCTATAAAAAAGAGGTACCTCCATAAATTACCTCGGTGTTTCATAAGGACGACACTCCTTCTAGTATGGTCGCACAAAACTGTACTTTTCGGTACGCGGATGCTGCTCCAGAACCGATTTACAGTTAATCCATGGAAACATGCAGCCAACTTTAAACAAAGAAATCTACAGATGCGTTGTCACTTTTGAGGACTAAGACGGAATGCCCTGCAGCCTGTAATTATACTGAGAAGGTTATGGAGCGCCAGGGATCATGAGATCTAATTCGGCATCATGAATGTCGCTCTTGATTTTGTATTAGTCTTATACTATTAGTATCTTGTCATCATATATCTCAAACCGAGGGAAAAGTTTGCAACTAATGGTGTGGTGTCTTCTGGACGTCATTTGTCACATCAAAAGTAGGTGTTCGTCAGGTATTGATGGTGGGCCCTTTATTCAACCGACTTCAAAATGAGTACCTTCAATTCGTCTCATTATTTTTATTACTTAAGTATGTTATTTTTATGTGTGTTACCTCATATCTTTTCTCTCGGTGAAACAAATTCTATGATTCTTTTTTTATTTGAAAGCTGATGCTTCTCATGCGGTCCCATATAAATCAAGATCTAGCCAGTGGTTATTGAGTTACGCCAATCATTTATATTGAAGCCGGTTGTACAAATTTATAATTTTACCACTTTTTGTTCTTAATATACATAATTGTCCTTGCTTTTAATGTCCAAAAAATATCTGAAATATTTCTGTTTGCTGATACAACCTCATTATTATTTAAAATTAAATGAAACAATCTCGCACTGGAACGATCCATACAAATATTGGATATTGTTTCCAAATGGCTTGAAGCAAACAACTTAATTTAAAATGCAGATTATCAAAATGTTTACAATTTTTATCATCTAATTCACAATAGAATGCTAGAAATTTACAAAAATAACTTAGATTTTGAAAGTTAATCGTTTGTTTTTGTTAATATTTTTCGCAATTTCTAATGATTCCAAGGTTCAATATATAACAGTTAAATTAGTCCACTTTACTTACCCTTTACTTACTTCCAAGCTGTTATGTCTTATGTTGTTTTTCTTTGTCTAACAGGTTTATTAGAAGTAATACCATTTTGCATAAGCAAAAGATACCGACTATTTATAACTCGCTTCGGGAGTTGCTAAGCGAAGTTTTAATGGAGACCAGTATTTTGGCACTTACGTAATTTATTTCTGTGGACAACATGTTTGTATGGAAAAATTTAAACTAGTTAAATAAAAAAAACAGACTGCCGCCGTCGCCTCGTCGGGCGAAGAAGGTAGAGGTTCCAAAACTTATATTGGTTAAAACTAGAAAGCTTTTTCTGAATAAATAAATTCTTAAAATTTTACAATAAAACCTCGAAACATATAGTCAAAGTCAACAATCAGATAAAGTTAACTGCGTTGTAGAAGTTTTATTAAAAAAAAGTCCAAAATAAAAGAGGAATGACACACTGCTAAAAATCTGACTTCGTTCTGTTAGTGATAATTTTTTGATAGAAAACTTAACTGATTTTGGATTCGATCACACATATTACTTAAAGATCAAAAAGCTTTCCTCTCTTAATCATTGTTTTATTTTCCATTTATTTGCAGGGTAAGGCATAATATAGATTCTTACGGAAATTCATTCATTTGGTTAGTGTAATTAGGTACTTTTCTACAATTTTAGGTAGGATTGGTATTTATTAGATTGAAAATTTCATTTCAAATATTGTTTTAATTTTTATGGAAATATGGTGCCTCATAGCATTTAACCAATAATTGGTGATGGGGCTGGTTTGTTTAGGGCAATCTCTTATCTGTTGTATGGGAACCAAGTTTTGACTAGCGAAATTCGGCGGCAAATTGAGGATTATGTAATTGCGGTCATTTTCAACCTACTTCAAAAAGGAGGAAGTTTTCAATTCGAGTGTATGTTTTTTATATGTATGTTACGCGATATCTTCGTAGATTGTCCACCAATTCTGATGTTTTTTTTTATTAAATAGGTTATACTACAAAGGTGGTCCCGTATAAAGGAGAAATATTTCACCCCTAAGGATAGCAGATAAATAACTTATATTTTAGCAATTTGAAGTTTATTTTTATTTTTTGTTAACAGTTTTTTATAGGATAGGGTGACAAACGAGCACACCGTCCACCTCATGGTAAGTGGTTGCTATGACCCATAGACATCTACATCTATCCCTAATAAAGAATCAAAACGCAAATGCGTTATCACCCGTGAGGACTAAGATGGAATGCCTCTTTTCCAGTAAAATGGGTATCCAGTTCTCTACACTCACCATACAAAACACAGCAGTGTTAAGTTGCCATGTTACGCTGGTATTCTGTGAAAGCGTGGTCCTTCCCCGGTCGAGCCGACCCATCCGTGATACAACTATACTACTAATATAGCTGCAGCATGGCTTTATCACGTATAGTTAGTTATAACTTATAATTATGTTGTATATTTACAAGCTTGTTTCAACTTAACAAGCACCTAGTTTGCCCAATTTGTTTTCGTGTTCGTTAGTTTGTCTGATTGACTAATTAACTGAATGTTTTTATTCAGATTAGTGTCGTCCTAGAGCTCCGCGACAGTTACATGTATAAATAAATCATCAACACTTATCATAACCAAAGTACTAAAGAAGTCACGGGATCAGCTAGTTTAAAAATTTGACATTTTATTAGCTAGCTAGCTAGCTATATTAATAAACATTTGACATTTTATTAGCTTTATTATTAGTTCTAAAGTTGTAAATAGTGACTTGGCATTTAAAAAATATCCCAGTTTTTTTTCCGATTTCCCTCTGAGAAGATCTTGTTATTGCAAACCGGTGTAGATTTAAATTTAGTCGCTTATTAGAACCTCGAAGAAGAGACTTTGAATTGACTTTGAATAACATAATTTAAATATTTTTTTTACAACCGACTTCTACATAAATTATTAAGAACATCTCAAAAACTATTGCTCTTTTTACCTTTTGACCTTGATCAAATTTATATAAAACTATAAGAATAACACCAACTTTCAAATAAAAAAAAGAATAATCGAAATCGGTTTACCCAGAAAAATGTTATGAGGTTACACACATAAAAAAAACATACAGTCGTATTGAGTACCTCCTCCGTTTTGAATCGGTAGAAAAGGAGAAATATTGAAATACTTAAGCTCAAACTTCACAATTTTACATTATTGTCATAAAACTGAAGGGATAAACGAACTTACAGTCCACCTGTTGGTAAGTGGCAACTGCTGGTTATGGACAACTGCAGCTATCTCCATACAATTTAACGTAGTAGAGTCATGCTGCAACTATATTAGTAGTATAGTTGTAGCACGATTCGGTCGACTCGACCGGGGAAGGACCACGCTCTCACACAATACCAACGTAAAATAGTAGCTTGCTGTATTTCGTATGGTGAGTGTAAAGAACCGGAAACTCTTTTTACTGGAAAAGAGGAATTCCATCTTACTTCTTACGGTTGACAACGCATCTGCATTTTTAGTCTTTATTAAGGATAGATGTAGATGTCTATGGGTCACAGCAACCACTTACCTTCAGGTGGACTGTGTAATTGTTTGTCACCCTATCCTATAAAAAAAAAACAAAGAATGCTACAGATGCGTTGGAATATTTCTACCCTCTCCGACGACGAAAAAATTTGGTAAAGTAAATTGTCGTTAGGATACCTACACGACTGAGAAATAAAATATTTCTAGGAGAAGTGAAGTCCACCTATACGCGGTAATGTGCGACGTACTAACAGTTTCATAAGCATCCTAAAATAGGAATAAAAAAGGAAAAGACAATTAATTATGTATTTTTTAATATACCACGTTTTTAGACATTGTCATCCCTTTCTGAGCTATGTTCAAAATATCAAGTCTCTAGCGCTATCAAGGACCTAGTAAAAACGTAGTAAAGAGACAAGGAGAAAATATAGTACCACATTTCATATAATACAACATTGTAACAACAACCTTAACGTAGTAGAAGCACACGGAAACTGGTAACAATCATGAATGGGTCGGCTCGACCGGGGAAAAGGACCGCTCTCTCACAAAATAAAGCAAACAAATAAAGTTACAGACTTTATACGTCCCAATGCTGGCCATATGCCTCCTCTCATTTTGTGAGGGTTTTAGGGCAATTTATTTATTTAAAAACTTAAATGTAACACCTTAAGGTAAATGGTACATAGGGCGGACTTAATGCCATATGCCATTCTCCGCCAGTCAAGCCTGGGTGCCAAAGACAATTGTAGGCAGGTGCGAAACATAATACATAAATAAAGTGTATTAATATTAAAATATAATATATATACAAAGTACATACATACACAACATGTATTTACATACAATAATACATACATACATATACGAGTATGTCATGTGTATACATGTTTATAAACTATAAATATCCGTATTAATATACACATATAAATAAATAAATATTTGAAGAAAGAAAAATGTCAGTTAGTAAGTGCCTTCATGTAATGTTGTCGTAGAAGTAATTTAAATGAGTTTCTATTCGTAGCATTCTTAATATCATCAGGGAGGGTGTTCCAAAGATGTATAGCTTGTATCGTAAACGAGGACCTGAAAAAATTAGACCTATGCTGTGGAAACCTTATCCTCAGACGGTTCGATTGTCGTGGTATTCGACCGTCAATCGAATGAAGAAAATGATTACATATATGATATATCATGTTTTCTTACGACATTTTCCTTTACCGCCGAGCACGTGATAAATCCTCAAATTGTAAAATACTTAAAATTACAATAAAAATTTCATTGTAGCCGGCGGAGATCAAACCCAGGTTTCTCGCGTACAATACTCACAATATACTTACTTATCTTCACGCACAATCCCTAACGGGGTAGCCAGAGTGAACAGATCGCCAAGTGTCACGATCCTTACATACCTCTTTCGCTTCTTTCAGATTCATTATCTTCTTCATACATGCACGTACTCACAATATAACTGTGTAAAATATCAGCAAAATAAGCTCAATACTGTTGTTTTTTGTATGGTGAGTGTAGAGAAACTTAGGCCCTTTTTACTGGTAACGAGTCATTCTATCTAAATCATATTTTTATTCTTTGTCGATGGTAGATGTAGGTGGTAATGGAACACAACTAAAAAATCTAATCAACTGATATTGTCTTAATTTCAAATTCAAATATATTCCAAACAGAACCACGGAATATATATAAGGCCTGTACATAAAACACGATCTCAGCCTATGATCCGCAAAAAGTCGCGAAGCTTGCGCACGAGCACTCAGTAACGGCGCAGATCGCGCAACGGCAACACAAAGCGTTTTATATTTTATTTATATACTGTGAACATAACCAAGTTTACGGAAACGGTAAGCAATCTGAATTATAGCCTCAATGTTTGCTTTTACTTTTGCTCTAGTTGAAATTAAAAAAAAATGACTTGAATTGGAAATATTTAACACAGTCTTAATTTCACATTTTTATTTTATATTTTACTTATGTTTTCTGTCATATAAAAATCTATGATATAAGTAATATTCTTTTACAAAAATAAATACATAATAATCGTTCAAAGTCGTGTTTGTGGAGAGGCTTAGGTCCAGTAGTCGACTTGTGAAGGGCTGATATGATTGTAATAGTTGTGATATAATACATAATATTATGTGATAATAATAATCATTTATAGGCAACAGTAGCTTAATGGTAAAAGGCACAGACTGAAAACTAAGAGGACGTGGATTCCAATCCGCGGTTCGAATAATGTGAACTATTCCTAGCACAAATAGCATTAGCAATAAACATGAACTAATAATAAACCTTAAAAATGTAAAAATCTACTTCAAAAATAAAATAAAAATCTAAAGTCTATTTTTAATTTTTTAAAGGCTAAGTACTAATCAATATCACATTACTAGGCTAGAATGTTGCCATCATCAATTTTTACCATTATGAGTGTAATTTCTTCCTTTTTTGTTTTTTTATAAATTTACTTAGACCTTGAAGACCGATTTAATAAATAATAATAATTTAAATTGGTTCATAATTGTCGAAAACATCACGCAACATATATACAAATAAAAATTCTTTCGAAATTAGAACCTCCTCTTTTTCCAAAGTCGTCTGAACAGAACTCGACGAAAACTTCAGATATCATATGATCGGACTAAAATTTATATGGCACCACTCCTGCATTTTACTCTATCGGTAAATTAAAATCAGCTGATTCGTTAAACGTACTTCAGACATAATTCAATTTTTTATGGCATGTCATATTACTTTAAGATGGTACATTATTGATAGATATATATGTGACTTGAGGGCCAACTATTTTGAATTACCTAACTTTTAAACATAAATTATAAAACGTCGTATCATAAACATTCAATGTTATTTTATATAAATGGTTGATTGACTAACTGAAGGTTTTTACACAGATAAGTGTCTTTCTAGATCTTCTTGGCAAATAAAATTACAAATAAATCGTCATCACTTATCACATCAAAAGTATTAATTCCACGAGAAATCTGTCGTGTGAAAGGAAGTCGCGGGCACAGCACGTTTTATATAAATTAGTTAAAAATTGTTAGAAATATAATGTAGTCGAAATATCCTTTATTTGTTAAATCTGTCGTCAAAAAATTAATATAAAGTATAATAACATTTATTTATTTGGGATGTTTTATATAATTCGATAGATGGTTATATATTTTTATTGACAAACTAGTTGAAAATAATTTTAATTTAGAAAAAGATACTAAGCTTACATATATAAATTTCTATTATTACTTTTAGTTTTTGTTATACTTAAGTCAATAGACATATTGATACGTGCGGTGTTTTATACTTAAATTGATAACCTCCCTATTTTTTGAAGTCGGTTAAAATACTGCTCTCTGCAGCATACTACTTATGAAGATACGTATTTCTAATACAGCCCACAGGGTTAGAAGTTATAATGATGTCCACCAGATCAAATATTAGGCACAGCGACTAGTCAATAGATTCTAGCCATTTGCGTCGGTCATGGCACAATAATTGTGTGCACAAACACAGATGTCTATGTATAACTATAGCTAAGAAACATCTAGGTGGCCCCATAAGTACCCCATAAAGATTTCATCAAATTCGCTCAAGTCGTTTAGGAGGAGAAGAATTACGAACACTCGCACATCGGAATTTTATACATAGGTACTAGCGTTTTATTTTTTATTTTAGTGCTGGCAATTTAATTTATTAAGTGCCGGGCTCGATAGAAAAAAAAACAAATAAAATAAAAAAATAAAATTTTGTTTGTTTCAAATTTTTTCTTTTTTTTTTTAGTTTTTAGATCAAATTTGTTTCGTGTTAAACGATTTCATATACTCATACACAAACATCCTCTTTTATATTCCTATAATATACACTAACTGGTACCCGGCGCGTTGCTGGTACGGAAAAATAATGTAACTTTTCCAAATTATTTTGGAAGGATTACATTTAGGGTTATATTGTTTGTGTAAGAATGATAATACATTAATTGAAGTTGAATGATGTATAACTTTAAAATAAATTTGTTGGTACGATACGCTAGTCACCTATTGGAAGTTAATTGTACTATGCCTATAACCTTCTTACAAGTGCAAGTAATAAATTGGAAAAGATTTAGCGCAATCTCACGCACGGCATGGCAGCGCAAGAAATACGAATATACATAGCAAAGATATTTAAGTAGTAGTAGTAATATATATTTTAAATCTCTTTGATACATAGAAAGATACATAAAGATTTAAATCTTTCTTTTATTTGAGAACTATTATTTGCTGTCAATCTAGATCTAGTCTAGAATCTTGCAAAAATACTAGGTCATAGTCATGAAATTATAATATCGTCACCGATTCTTAATACGTGTGCAGAATTTTAGATTACTCAGTCGCTTGGAAGTAGGTGAAAACTTAATAACAAAATTCCATTACATACGTTCGATATATTTTTTATAAAATTGAAATGACAAAGGAACATATAGTCCACCTGATGGTAAGTGTCCACAGTAGCACCATAGGCACCTGCAACCAATTTTTAAATAAAGAAGACTACATATACGTTTAATAATAAATTATAAGCTCTAATATTGTCACCCATGCCAAATATCAAACTATAGTTTAAAGAAAATGAAAAGTAAAAATTTATAATTTTATATACAGTCCGTAAGGATAAAGAATGGGGTTACAAATAGCGGCTCATTGAGCCCGTACAGTCAACATACACAGACTAATAGCGAAAAGCCACTAATCGTTATAACATTATTTTATTCAGTTAATTTTGAAATTTTCGTACGTCACCTCTGAGGGTGGAATGCCTCACCAACCTATGATTAATTATACTCGCTCTCTGTACACTACAGACCGGGATACTACAGTTATCGCACTACTATTCGAAATGGTAAAATGGCGGAAGAAAGAGTAAAGAGAGTGGTTCATATCCAAACGGGATCCTAGGTAGAAATGGACTCCTACCGCTTAGTAACTTAAGATTGTTTTACATGGTAGAGCCATGCTATAGCTATATTAGTAGTATAGTTGTAGCACGAACGGGTCGGCTCGACCGGGGAAAGCCCAAGCTCTCACAGAATATCAGCGTGAAATAGCAGCTTGACGCTGCTGTGTTTCGTTTGGTGAGTGTAGAGAACCGGAGACCGTTTTTACTGGAAACGCGGCATTCCATTTTAGTCCTCACGGCTAACAACACATTAAATTCGTAATCGACGACAGATGTAAATGTGAATGGCCCATAGTAAACACTTACCATCAGATGGATTGTGTACTCGTTTGTCACACTTATTCAAAAAAAGATGACTTAAAAGTAAACAAATTAAGCAATTTTGTTTTAGAAAACAAATGTTCATGTTATATCATGTAAAACGGCTCGTATAAGAATGCGAAGCGTTTTTTTTTTCAATATAAAACTTACTTTCGTTCGGAAGTGCTAACCTCAAAGGTGTGAAATGATAATTATATAGAGATCAAAAACAAAATTCATAAAATCATATATATTTATATAATATAAAGATATTTTTGGTTTATGACTTCTTCTCATGCCGGATTTCTAAATTAAAAACGTTTCGTTTTCTTTTACGCACCGTTTTTCAATAAATAAAGTGCATGAAAATTGCTTTTTTAAAACAAATAGCAGATCAACTATTTATTAACCCTTTAATGTTTTTTTTTATATTTTAAGTCATCCTAAGTTGCTTAATGAATGTTTTGTAATAAAAATTGTTTTTACTTGCAGTTCGAAAGTAATAAAATGGCTAGTTACGGACTACGGAGAACTGTTTGACTGATATCTATTAAACTTTTTAAAATTTTGTCTGTCTCTCCGTGCGGTTTAATCTTTGGAATAGAACAGACAAAGAGCAAGGCAGGAAGGATCTAGGGTATATAATATCCGAAAAAAATGACATTAATAGACGCGTTACTATATCCGGAAAAAGCCGTGTCGGATTGCTAGTAACAAATAAAATTAAAAAACATGCGTGAGTGTCAGGAATACTCGGTTGGAACGAAGTTCTTTTCGTTGATTAACAAATGCAAATAAATTTATATTTATATTTACAATAATTACTAGCGTTTAATAAAATGATGCGTCATTTAAAATAATATTTCTTTCATGGCAAGACAAGAATATATATTATTCTATCTTACTCGCACTATAGAAAGGGGTCGTGACGAAAAAATCTTACACTTTTTCTCGCCTAGCCCCATCCGCCAAATTCGTACCGGAACTTCGTTCCAAAACTGCATCATTTATCCGAACTCATTAAATATTTTTTCTGGGTATCTTTCAGGTACAATTAGTGTGGTACAAAAGGTGTGTGTCATTTAAATATAAACACAAACAAAGCATTTTAAAATGAATTTTGTCGTTATTCGACGTCAACCTAAGGTCGATAACACATTAGCGTCTATCACGCTCGCTGATCATGGTAACGCTTAACTGCCCACTGTCAGAGGACCGGTATTTTTTGATAATATAAATCAAGTTATTTTTATCTAAACATTTTTATTGGATGAAATATTGAGTCGAAAACTAATAAGCGTTCACTCTTAGATCAGTAATTAAACTAGTTTTCCGGATCATTATGTCATAATTATATATCTGTTCACAAATAAATGTATATAAATTAGTTAATACTTTATATTTATCTTATTGTAAAATTCTCTGACAAGCATATGCCTAAAGGTCTTGTCTACAGCAAGTGAGTTTTTTATATAGAATAAGGGTGCCGAACTAGCACACAATCCACCTGATGGTAAGCGTGTGCTTTAGCCCACAGACATCTACGTCTATTCTCGATTAAGAATCTAAATGAAAATGCGTTGTCAATCCTGAAAACTAAGATGCACAAGTAATACTTCGTTTCCATACGAAAGACAGCAGCATTAAGCTGCTATTATACGCTGGTATTCTGTGAGAGCGTGGTGTTTCCTGGTCGAGCTGATCTATTCGTGCTACAACCATAATATAGCTGCAGCGTGGGTCTACCACATGTACTTTGTGTATGTATAATTGCCGAATTTATATCTATCAAGTGATGAAATAGGGTTCCATGACTAACGTGATATCACGGAAGTCTGCTGGAAAACTTATGCTGTATGGTTTCGGCTTGGTTTTGAAGTCAGTTAAATAGTACGAAGCGCTTCGTCCATCTTTTTTTTTAAATATTTTCGAGGACATGTGAAGTTCTTTGCTACGAACTGGAGCACGCATTGCACCCATAATTCACTTATTAATGAGAGGCAATCTATGATCTGCAATAACATAAATTTAGACAATAGCCTAAAGTAAAGTTTTACCTTTTTTTAAACTAGCAGATACCCAGCATGTGTTACTAAAAAAAAAAAATTTTGTTTATTATAGAGTGTACTTTTTTATATAGTTTAATGCATTGTTTTAGTGGTCTTAAACCATCTTCGCGTTATTACCTTTCTAATGAAACTGGTTTGGGGAACATTGGTTAGATAGCTATAACGGACATAGACATATTGTTTTGTTTTATATAGATAGATAGATGATACGGTTTCTATGTTTTAAAAGATAATAGACTTGCAAGATTTGATGCTTTTTAGCTAAAAAAAAGGGTCTATAATGTCATTTTTGAAGTGAAAATATTCTATATTCCCGTTAAGTGATTTTTGTTAGGAGAAAAACTTATGGGTTCGCGTCACCGATGACCTCGACATGCTAGTGACGTACCTGACGCGTAGTATAACGACCTGTGTACATATTGTATACGCATATATAATTAAGTTTTCACTGCTGTCGGCAGTCCTTATGCCTCTGTTTTTGTATTTTTGTTATTTATCTTAATCCCGACGGATTTATTTGAGTTTATCATTAGATTAACTAATAGGTAGGTGAATATTTGTAGTACCAATATTTGATATTATTGCTGTGTCTATTGCTACGACCTACGACAAACAAAAAGGTACACAAAGGTAGGAATTACTAAGGAAAGGTATAATAAGTTGTTTATTATTACAGACCGCGCGACGAATCAACCCTTTTTAAAACGATTTTTATTTTTATCTTTTTTGACTTAGTTCCTTTTAGTCAAGGATTTTTCAAAAAAAATATTTAATCTCTTTTCCATTTCGACCTTTACATTCCCCGAGGGTTTTTTCAAAATTTTAATTTTTTTCTTATTATATTCCTTAGTTCGCGCAAAAGGATTTAAAAATTACACTTTAAATAAAATGTAATGTCTGAATTCTAACAATAAAAAAAATTTCTACATTTTAAAATAGGCGCAAAGAAACCCTATCGAGGAAATCAATTGATACAGGCTGTCATTTTTTAGCAAAGACGTTTTTCTCTTAAATAAATGATGATTCCATAAGTAAATTTCTTATTCTTTCACTATTTGATATGTTTTTTGACGGCGCTGTCGTCGCGCCACAAGCGAATAACATCGAAACCTAAATCGCGCTATCAAAATTCCGAAGTGAAAGCATTATATTTATTTTAGAATAGCTCCAAATATCACTTAGAGCGTTGGCCGCTCCCCGTGCTGAACACCTTTCCTCACCGGGAGATCTCCCCTTTTCCTCTCGTACCATGGCTACATTTTCATTAAATATTTCAAAATTCAACTTCAAACTGCCTCATATTATGCGCTATCAAGTTAAAGTTAAATTTACAGCCTGTATACATCCCACTATGGGGCACAGGCCTCCCCTCATTTATGAGAGGGTTTTTTTAGGCCAAGGAAAAGTCCAACGCACTGCCCAATGCGTGTTGGTGAATTTCACATGCCCTCGTATTTTTTTCTTATTCCTTAGACATGCAGGTTTCCTCACGATGTTTTCCTTCACCGCCAAGCACGTGGTAAATCAGCACTTAAAATTGCAACTAACAATTTCATTGCTGCCGACGGGAATCGAACCTGGGCGCAATCAAGTATTAATTTCTATTTTATTACATTACATTACTAGCTTTCTCTTCTGCATTTTAAAACATGCACTATTGTACATTCACGTGATGAATATCACGTATCACAGGAGCATATTGTTGTCAGTCGTGACAAAAACTTAAACAATAAGTCGAAGCAAACTTCTACTTTAATGATTCACCTTTCATTATTTTGTACACTCGTGCTCTATTATCGATAGTATAGAATAAATGACTACCTTGTTAGTCTAATGGTCGTATGCGCGGTTGCTGTACATGAGCTTCCGGGTTCGAATTCCAGGTCGGGAAAAATCTGTTACGGGATTTTTCCCTGTGTGATTTCACCTGTGATTACGCATATACTTGGGCTCTCTAATCCTGTCGTGCGCAGGCTAGTGTCCGTTGAGACAGGCCGCTGTAACCGAAATCGGTCTTGAGGGCATAATAGATAAGAGCCGTGATAGCTCAGGATTTCAAAGTTCGCTATAAATTTCACAGTACGCGGTCAACCCGTGTACCCGTGAACAGTGGTAGAGCCACGCGGCAGCTTTTGCTGTCGCATGGATGGGCCGGCTCGAATCGGGGTGGTACCACGACCTCACAGAATACCAGCGTGAAGTAGAGGTTTACCTCTGCGTTTCGCTTGGTGAGTGCAGGTGGCCGGAGGCCCTTTTTACTGGATATGACGCATTCTATCTTAGTCCTCACGGGTGACAATGCATCTGCATTTTGATTCGTAAACGAGGATAGTTGTAGATGTCTATGGGCCGCAGCAACCACTTACCATCAGGTGGACTGTGTACTCGTTTGTCACCCTTATCCTATAAAAAAAAAACCTTAGTTCGATCCCCACCTACACCAATGAAGTAGTGAATTGCAAATTTTAGTGCTGATTTATAATAAAACAATACATATATAATACCAAAATAAACCATCGTTAGGACACCTACATGTAACGACAACATGTAACAACGTAAATGTTTAACGTTCTTTTGTAGCATATGTATAATTTTACAAAAATATAAATAGTATAATATAATATAGAACATAAAATGGTAATCGGAGACCTTTTTTTAAGCAAAACTAATAGATCTTAAAATTTTATTTTGAAATTTTTTCTATATCGCACACAAGACATTAACATCTATGCTTGATTAAGAATCAAAATACATAGTGCCTTATCACCTCTGAGGAAGGAAGGAAGGCTTTGTTTCCATTAAAAAGGATCTCTGGTTCTCTACACTCCGTATAAGGAACATAATAGTTTTAAGCTGTTATTTAACACTATTTTATATAGTCTGTGAGATACAATATTTACAGAATAACCCCTCCCTAAAGTGAGGATCATTTATGCTACAGCCTCAATAGTACAGCAGCAGTGTGACCACGTATAAAACTTCTAAATCTTTTATCATCAGGTTTTTAGTATAAGTTCTATGCAGACGAAGTCGCGGATAAAAGCTAGTGCGGTATAATATTGGTAATCTACACGTTTTGAATAGCTACTCAAATATTAACACGTTAAACATATGTCAAGGTATAACTTGCATCGAATTTAATTCATAATATTTTACATCAAGCCAGATACTTCGTTTTTGACGTATGAGATATTGAATTTCTTAGCTACATAGAAAATTCATTTTTTTTAAATAAAGTTCTGTACTACGACTTAGCCTCCTCTCATCAGTGAAATGGTTCATCAGTCTTTAAGATGTAAAAATCAATTTTATATATATATATATATATATATATATATATAATTAATTTTGAAATAAAAGAGGTATTCTATCTTAGTCCTCACGGGTGACAACGCATCTGCATTTTGATTCGTATTCGAGGATAGATGTAGATGTCTAAGGGCCACAGCAACCACTTACCAGCAGGGGGACTGTGTGCTCGTTTGTCACCCTATCCTATAAAAAAATTGCAAGCGAAGATTTGTTTTGTTATTAGGTGGCAGGACTCCCTTTCCGCCCAGGGGTCTATCTGTTAGGTACCACTCTTTTACCTAGTTCTGTCACCAAATAATAGTATTTGCACTGCCTTGTTCTGATCTGAAGTGAATACTATAATTATATATATACACTTGCACTACCTGCTTTATTAAACCTTTTTCTCTGAGTTCGATCAAAGCCCTCCTAGCGAGTGAGCCTCTAACCTTTAATCTCTCAGAGACAACTGCAGGTGTGATTAATTTGTAAAGTAAAGCTAGTCTCTTTCACATTCGGCACTGTCATTTTACGACAACGTTCACTCATTCTCCAATGACTGCAATAAAACACGGTCCTAAGCCGCCTTTATTCACTGACTTCCTGCATATCTTACTAGGTTGGATGAATACCTCTAAGCCTTTTCGCCTTATCGCTTCAAAGGGCATATTCTAAGGGCCTATTCTAGAATGGCATTAGGGACCCCAAAAGATGATATTCGGTACTGTGTGGCTGGATTTGAAAATAACACCTTTCTCTGCTTATCGTGGTTATTGAAATTGTTCTTGACATAATATATGATTGTAAATAGAAATAAAAAAGAGCTTACTCCTTTCTAAAAGGCCGGCAACGCACTTGCAATTCCCCTGATATTGCAGTTGTTCATGGGCGGTGGTAGTCACTTACCATCAGGTGAGCCGCATGCTCGTTTACCCCATCTTCTATAAAAAATGTTCATTACATTTTTCGATAAAGACCTCATCAATTAAAATAAATGTTTAAATATATTTTTTTATAATATAAGGGTGAAAAACGAGCACACAGTTCACCTGATGGTAAGTGGTTGCTGTGGCCCCTAGACATCTATATCTATTCTCGATTACGAATCAAAATGCAAAAACGTTGTCACCCGTAAGGACTAAGATAGAATGCCTCGTTTCCATTAAAAAGGATCTCCGGTTCCCTGCACTCACCATCCGCAACACAACAGCGTCAAGCTACTATTTAACCCTGGTATTCTGTGAGAGCGTGGTTCTACCTCGGTTGAGCCGACTTATTCAAGCTACAACTGTACTACTAATATAGCTGCAGCGTGGCTCTACCACGTAAAAAGATTTATACTTATTGTACTTTAATTAAATTAGCAGAAATTTTTAAAGTTCAAGTTCGCGCTAAAAGGTTGGCAATAGGTGCATCCATTATACCCTATTCTCCGACGTATTTGTTCGAGGCTGCAAGTCAAGAACGGTTGTCGTTTGATGAATGAAGAATTTTACCCTCTAAGAAACGGGGTGATAGATTATCTATACCGCCACACCGCGTCACTCTAGGATATTATTATTATCATTATTTAAATAAAAGATTAATGAATTGCGTAGTTGCGGCGTAAAAATATCCACTACACATATTGATCCGTGAGTTTCGTAAGAGGCGATAGAATGAGTGATAATGAGGATTGGATGAATGCGTAGATAAATACCGAATGTTTAATAAACCGCAAAAACTAAAGATACGATAAAGTTCACAGTCTGTTCTCTGCGGTATCGTTAGAGGTTACAATATTCAATGAACTCACGTGGCGCCAAACACGAGCGTGACCCACATATTATCTTTATTCTTATTTTAAAACATTTGCGGTCTTTTCGTGGATTTTCAATTATTTTTAGCCGACTCAAGAAAAGGAAGGAAATACAAGAAATAATATATATAAATATATATTATTTGTATATATATATATATATATATATATATATATATATATATACATATACATACATCTTATTTATTGATGATAGTTTTTAAGACGATGTGAATAATGCTCTATCGAAAAAATTACATTGATTTCACACCTAAAAGAATCATGCCCACTTTCCATATATTTAAAAACCTGATAGTGAAAGTATGAGTAGTATGAGAGTGAAAAGATGTATAATTATAAAGTATAGTAGAAAAACTACATGTATGCTTAGAAAATAATGTCATATAGTCAATTTTACGATTTAAACGCTACAAATCCCAAAAAATACTGATGTCACTTTTTAGGTTAGGATTTGCCGTAACCAAATAGGTAATAAAAAAATAAATGTGCTATAACTTATTATTAATGCTCGAAGTTAAGATAGCAATACTTATCTAGTTATGGTCTAAAACGTCTTTTTTACTTTGTGAATTTCTTGAAACCAACTGCCCCTAAGTCACTACTTACTCTCGATGATTGTCACCATAAATTGCATAAATACTTACTAACTAGTTCATCTTGTATTGTCAAAATGATAACTTATCAACCAAACACATTTCATTGGCCTATGGTACATACTTACATACATACCTGATGAACATAATAGGATAAACAAATAAAACACTATGTTAAAGTGGCATGGTTTAGTAATTATCATCATTTTCACTTAAATCTCTCACCACTACGTCATCCAGAAATTCTGCTGGAGCAGAAATATTTTCTTGATACCATATAGGGTTGTAAAAAGAAGTAACACAAACAAAATGGCATAGTACACAACGAGACGCAAACGCAACAACGAAGAACTGCGCCGATGCCAATTGCAGAACTGTCAAATGTCAAAAAAAATCCGTATCATTCGTCCACACTCGATGACATACTGAATGATTAATTTATTTTATTATTATATTATTTTATATTAATATGTACTATACAAACACAAATAAATAAATACTTACTTATTAAATGAAACATAAAATAATGTATAAAACTCAGAAACAAAGTTAAATAAAGTAAAGTAGCAGTGTATAAAATGGTACGTCCTAAAATAAGGGTAGTTGAGATGCGTAAACGTATTATATATTTGATATATAATACGTTTACCCTTGACGTAGAATAAGCTTATAGAAATATGTAAAAATATTTTTTTCCTGCGTTTCTTTTAACATTGTGATAAGCGTAATTAATTTACAATTCAATTAGCTGAATTTTAAGATTTATTTCATGTCTATACATTGTCAGGTGAAAAATGGGCATTGTTCTTTGAATAAAACTATTTTTACGGATTTCATCGCGTGTAATTAACTTATTTTATATTCCCGACGTTTCGGTTGTTTTCCAGCAACCGTGGTCACGGGGGACTAAGGTGATTGACGTCCCGATGTCAGATTTAAACCGGAGTACCTTCAGCTTTTCTAATTAATAAGTTTGGTCCTATCTACGCAGAATGAACTTACTGTATCTTGAAGTCTTGTAGTGGTACGCTTGGGTTTAGTTTTAATTTTATGAATTACAGGATCCCAAGCAGGTGGTAGTACCCAGCCTCCCTCTCTATTGAAATTAGGATGTTTTTTTAATTTCAATAGCCTCACGTATCATTCTTGACAGGAATCGATGTTCTATCGCGAGAATTTGTGGTTTATTAAATCTAATGTAATGGCGGGGCCGTCTAGGATATAATATATGGTAAATCTGCAGTTTGTGATCATATCCTAGACGGCCTCCGCCATTATATTAGATTTGATAAACCACAAATTCTCGCGAAAGAACATCGATTCCTGCCAAGGATGATACGTGAGGCTATTGAAATTAAAAAACATCCTAACGGTTGCTGGAAAGCAACCGAAACATCGGGAATATAAAATAAGTAAATTAAACGCGATAAAATTCGTAAAAATAGTTTTATTCAATGTGTAGTGTTCGCGTAAATATAAGAAATCATTATATAAAACCAAAAATTTGCTTATAAATGGCAATAAATAAAAACATCTAAATAGCAATGTGCTCCTAAATAGGGTGGAGTTAAAACTTGTGGATTCCACTTTGAAACAATTACTTTTATAACGTAATGTTTTATGGTTATTTGCTACGGGGTAACGCAACTGACATAAAAACGATATTTAAATTGCAAAAGTACGGGTAGTTTATAATTTAAATTATAAAGAGTCCCTAAGAGAAAAATGTAAAGAAATAAACATATAAACGTTAGCATCGCAATATATTTATTAAATTGTAATTTATAGACATAAAATATGAGTAGCTTAGATAAGAAAATATTTTTTTAGTTTATTTTACTTTTCTCATTACAGAAAATGTTTCGCTACTTGGTTCTGTTCTACTTCGTCGGTCAGCTACACAACGCTCAGGGTAATGCAATCAACAATGATGTGGTTAACGACAAACAATTATTATTAGCATTTGTTGTAAGTATTCAACATTTTAACTATATTTTTTTTAAATTAAACTAAAGTAAATCTTTTATTTCTATTTCGAAAATCTCCTTATAATGGAAAAAGATATAAATTAGCTATCGAATGCCAATTAATATTACTCTCTAAGGTCAACCGGCATGGAGAACGAACGCCTGACGCTGATGAACTGTCGCTTTCCAACGAACAGGAGAAACTGAAGGAACTTACAAGTATTGAAGGCCTCGAAGGACTAACCAATGTAAGTAATTTACTAGGTTGTAGACCATGCGCTAACGCTAAAACGCGTACGTTTTTTTTATTTTAACCTTTTTACCTTTCTTTGAAAGTACAACTTAATTAAAATTAACAGGAAGCAAAGTCCTGCTCAGCAGTCCAATCAAATTTGCAGATTAGCGATTTTAATACTAGAGGCAGATAAAATGTAAACATGTCAATATATAAAATAGAGATTGTATTATCGTCATTTATCGTATTTCACCAGATATGCCTGATATTTCCATAAATTGACTTACGACACTGATATGAAATGAGTTAGTAAATTCTTGTAACCTTTCAGAGATTGCTCCTACAAATATATAATTTACATCAGGAGGCTGACTACGCCCATAATTAGCCATTTAATAAAATATTCCTACTGAAAAATATTAAACATAATGTTGGGCGCTTAAAATCAGTGGCCTCAACATTATACCACGTTTTACCAAATGTTGGAGCGCTACTAAATCGGTAGACCCAAAAATATACCAAATGTTGGGGCGCTACTTAATCGGAAAAAGACTCAACATGATATCAAATGTAGTCTATATCAAATGTATCTAAATCAATATCACCAAATTATCGATACAATTGGTGCAGTGTGCATTATGTCATAAAATATTTCTTATGTATTTTTTTATTTCTGTAGAATTTACATTTCAAACAAAAACAAAGATTAACCGTGGCCGTGAAAAACAATAGTCAAACGAAGTTGTGAAGCGGAACGTTAGAGGCCATTTCTTATCTTAAGGTTGTTTTGTAGTGTCTACGTAACAAGTATATTGCGTTCAAGTTGAAGTAAAATAAGTAATTAACTTCTTATAAGAAAGCTATTTTTTATGAGTTTGTTTTTCTAAAGTCAAAATTTTGACACATTTCCATGTTTCAAGATCTCTAGAGTTTAGGTTAACTGTGTGAGTGTATGTGTGTGCGTGTGAATGTTTAATTAGCTTTACATATGTAGGTTCATGGTTAATTTTCACCTCGCACATCTTGAGGACAAATAATATTATCGATATCGAACCAGTTTTATTCGATGTACAATCATGCAATTTTATCAAAATCGGCCCATAAGTTGTCTGTGAACAAAATAATATTTATTTATTCATTGAAAAAGAGAATTCTTTTTGATATTTTTAGTTCGTAATTTATTGCAAACCTTCGCATGACACAATCAGAATATTGAAAGATATTTAATAATTTATTGATAGTTACTCATCTCAGGCCAATATTAGGATAATTCACTACGTATTTGGTCAGAGGTTCTTTTTACATACCACTGGTAAATTAAACAAAAGAGTGACCTTCAATAAGTATTATTTATAATATATTGAATACAAAAGTTTCTGTTTAGTCACAATGATGGTTTTTTATTTAAAATGCAATTCCCTTACGTTTTGTCATTTATCATTTCTTAATTCATAAATCATTGCAATTTTTCAGCTCGGCAAACGTACAGCCTTCCAAATCGGAAAGTTTATTAGACAACGTTATGGCTCCGAAGGACTGAAGTTGTTATCAAACATCTATCTTCAAGATGAGATATCACTTAGGAGTACAAACAAGGAGCGGACGAAAATGACGGCTGAAGTCGCAATGGCGGGATTGTACCCTCCAGAAGTAGCTCAACAGTGGGATGATGGTTTGGGCAAGGTTTGGCAGCCTGTTCCATACACTGCAGTGCCTTTAGCGGAAGACTATGTAAGTATAGTCATTTCATAATGTGACTCTGGAAAGACTTTATAATACAAAATATTTAAGAATAAATCATTGTAGAAAACTTAATAGCAAAGTTTCTCAAATGTAAAATAAGGAGGATGCATTTTGAAGATAGGAGCAACGAGAGGATCAAATATTACGAAAAATACTATTCAGCCACGAGTGCCTCGGTACCGTACTTTGTAGCAGATTACGAGAGGCCTATTGACATTGTCAGTAATGGTTGCAGATTGGATGTAATAATGTTGATAATGATGACAGGCAAAATACTATAGACGATATAATTTACAATATGATGCTCGTATTTCAAAAAATTTTAATTTATTATTCATTCAAGTGTACACGTATACGTACTCACATTACTCGTTCGCAAAAAAACTAGTCAATTTCTTTTAACTGGAACAATTAAATGAAATGCATTCAATAATATTAAACCATTGTGTAACAAATTAAAAACAGTTGAAATTGAATGAGCATTTGATGGTAAAATAATTGCTATAATCAAAAATCATTTCATTATAAATTAGTTCAAATATTTTAATTAAAGACATGTCTAATTCGTTATTATTAATGTTTAATTAGTGTGGTTGGATTGTGTTGTGCAGAAATTATCCAACGCACAAATTGGCCGACATAATGATCCAGTTTCTTAACAAGTATAAAAAAAACTTCTGAAATTTCAGAAAAATAATAAGTAATCCCAAATGTCTCATTCAATTTTCTTTAAAATAATGCACATAACATAATATAATAGGGTTTCTGACAAGAGAAAAAATAATTTATTTTCAAATCTGAATAATTTATCGTTTTTCTGGGATTACTTCTAGCCGACACGGCCCAGTCCTGGTATTTATAAAATTATTCGATTCTTGCTTCAATAATACCATCAAAAAAGTTTTATCTAAATTCGTGATAATTTGGTTAATAGCGTCAAAATTTACTAATTTTACCGAAATGCTGGATAAATTAAAGTATAATAATTATGCTGGATATAGAAAACACTCTCGCCACAATTGATACCGTAATAAATGTTTCATCTAAACTAGTAGATTTATACAGTTATGAAAAAAAGCGATAAAAATGCGCAAAATTATTTACATTCAAATTAAAACAGTTATATTCATTCATTACATCAGCAATAATTGACTAAAATGGCGTATATGGTCGTCCAACTATTTATCATTTATTATTGCATTATCACGTATTATGATATGGTATAGCAGCACGGCTCAAGTCCAGCAAGGGTATACGAAGTGATCAAAGAGTAACCAAAATATGGATTTAGATGGACAATTGTGAAAAAACCATTTCACGGCCAGTCCATCGCCTACACAATCACCAATCCAATGTCAACTTATTCGATATTTACGACATACTAGACAAGTACCTAAACACAGAATAATATTTTAACCGACTTCAAAAAAGGAGGAGGTTCTCGTTTCGACTTTTTTATGTGTTGTCTCAGAACTTTTTAGGGTAGACCAATTTTGATGATTCTTATTTTTTATTTTCAACTGGGTGCTTTTCATGACGTTCCATGTATATTTGATCAAGATCTGACCAGTATTTTTGAGCTATCATTAATAATGCGTATTGACTTTGATTTTGACATTTTCTGTATTGATGATGTTCTCGTTTTATTTATATTGAAGTCGGTTGTACAAAATTTTTAATTTTTTCCACTTGTTTGTTTTAAACAAGGCTCACAAATCATTACAAAAAAGAATGTGCCAACATGAACTGTCTGAAACATGGGACCCATAAGTCCCACACCAACAAGTGACTATTCTATTACTCCTTAATAGTATTATCTTCTAACAAAATTATGATGACGTAATAGTGTATACTGTCTAATTACTTTGACATGATGTTTATATTACATTTTCTTTGCCTTGATAATTAATCCAATATTCAATCTGCTTAATGTAACAATGTTTATATTTATCATGTTTACACTTATAAGCTACGTCTATTGCAAAGATACGTCTATTTTAATTTATACGTTTGATTCAAGTTCAGTAAATAAATTATTGTCACTCTTATCACTAATTAAACATTATAAATGTCACGCGGATACAGTGCCATTAGTTGATAGCATCAGATTTTACTTGGATTGTTTGTTACATAAGATTTCAACTTAAAATTAACAATCATAATTATATCATGATTGGATTCCTAAAATTTGTGCTAGTATTGGACAAATCGTTATTGCTAACAAATCAACCTTATTCAGATCCAAAGAATAAAAATTATTACTACCTGGTGTTTTTACCTTCATAAAGTAAGTCAGTGATTAGTCATACAACTAAGTATTGCCGATGTGACAGAAACATTCGTAGATTACCTGCGTTACCTTGAGTATAGATTAAAATAGAGTAATTGTTATTCAATACAGATCACAAGAATATGTTGCGAATCTATATTGAAATTCACTAAATAGGATCAAACCTCTGTCATTGGAAGAACCAGCAATAAACCCAGTGGGACTCTTTTTAGAAACTAAAATAGATTTCTTTCGTTCAGTGTCTCGCTTATGATTTTTAGGAATATTGTATTTTCATATTCACTTCGTAACTTTTCAAAGTGAAATCTTTTTAAGTACCGTCGTGATTTGAAACCCGATGAAACGAAAAAGTGACAAACATAATCTACAGGTATTAGTCTGCGGGAGAATAAGATAGAACACACTTTATACATGGTAGAGTCATGCTGCAGCTATATTAATAGTATAGTTGTAGCACGAATGGGTCGGCTCTACCAGGGAAGGACCACGCTCTCACAGAATAGTAGTGTAAAAAAGAATCTTAATGCTGCTGTATTTCGTATGGTGAGTGTAGAGAACCGGAGACCCTTTTTACTGGAAAAGAGGCATTCTATCTTAGTCCTCACGGCAGACCACGCATCTGCATTTTAATTCACAAACGAAGATAGTTGTAGATGTCTATGAGCCACAGCAACCACTTACGATTAGGTGGACTGTGTGCTCGTTTGTCACCCTTATTTTATTTAAAAAAAACAGTACTTACCGATTTATATTAATTTAGTCGTGCATCCAGCGTCCATTTTACGTACCACCTTGAGAGTAAATCAATTTTTGATCGATAAATAGACTTTACCTGTAGAATGAAGTAGATGGCACTATAACAAAGCAATTATACTCGAAAGAAAATTTATTTTCCTGCACTACTACCACGTATGAACAGCACACATGTTTTTTTAACTTCTTATCCATCAAAGATGTTAAAATTATTAAGCGCAGATCCGCATAAAATATATAATAAAAAGATGATGTGTCTTACCTAGCTTGAAAAACATTCGCCCTCACACGCCGTGCACACGCCCCAACGCACACACATGCACACGCACAAACACATACACACACACATACACATACACACATAATACACACACACATACACACATAATACAATACATTAAACATTAACTAACAGTTATCGCCACAAACTACTACTAATTAAAGAATAATGAATCACATTTTGCACTTACCAAAATATAGACTTTAAACTAAGGATTAGGAAAGGTACTGTATCCTAAGATACAAGTGACAACCTAGTTTTACCAATAAACGTTATTTTATTATTGAAAACTAATTAGCGTCAAATTATCATCAAATTCCAGGACCTGATACAAATATAAGCCATAGACATCAAATATTGTGTAATTATCAGATTATCTGACAATATTTGATAGCTATAAGATTGAACATCGCTACAATTGACTCTACATATAACGTTATTCTATTTTCAGTTGCGTTATTACTCCAACTGCAAAAAGTTTAAGCAGTTAATGGAGAAAGCTAAAAAAGAATCGATTCATAAAGAGTTTGCTGAGTTCAACGATCTGATCCCCATGCTGAAAACCGAAACAGGACGGAACTTCAGTGAAAACCCTCTACTGTTCCAGACAATCAACGATTTGTTTAGAAGTCAGGTATGTAGTACATACTCGTTTGAAAGGAAGAAAGAAAGAGACACGTTTATCTGAACCATTTAAACACATAAAAGAGACGGACAAAATTGTATCACGTGTATATTGATATTGTTACGGTGAGATATAACTCCATCTTGTTCATGGAGATGCTAACAACCGATGGGAAAGAAATGTTATCAAGTGGCAACATAGTACCAGAAAGCGAATTATATTTCGGCTCTCCACTGACTGGAGTGACAACCTGATCAAATGTAAACTAAAAATAATTAAGATTTTTTAACATTGTAATTGATATTTTCAGGTTGCCCTCGGCTTGGGTGTGCCGGAATGGGCTAAGCCTCTTTTACCACGACTTAGCGAAGCATCGAGATTAGCGTACAGGTTGTACTATAAGACGGATGAAATGAAAAAGATTGGTGGAGGTAATTATTTTATATCATGATGATTATAAAACACTTGTTTATAAAGGGTTACTACTAAACAGAAATAACTACAAACTTTAATAGTTAATTGTATAAAATGTTGAGTAACCCAACTCAGCTTCTTCTGGATAGGATCTATTAATGTGGCATTATTACGATTTAATCTATGAGAATCGCCATATTAAAAAAAATATTTGCTAGATCACTCCCGGTATTTCTTTCTATCTGTTCGTAAAGTTTCATTACAATCGCTTCAGCCATTCTGAAGATAAGCCCGGACAGACTGACAGACTCCCACAAACATGGCATCATACGCACTTGGCAGGTGGTTTGGCAACAGTAGTTTTTTTAATTATTTTGATTTGTTGTCAGGAAGATGCCACAGCTCATCTTTAACATATCACTCTATCGCCTCTTACAACGCCCACGTGATGATGAAAAGTGGATTCTCCTACACCGACACTACATGAGAATTTATAACTAAAGAAATTTGTAATGAAAATGATATTAGTGTGGTTTTCATCTATTAAGCGAATTTACACTTATGCCAAAACACCCCGTTGTTCCATCATTTCATTAAGTAAGGACACTTCTTCCGAATCACCCATGTTTTGCAAGATGTTCAAAACTACAGCACACGGGCAGCTCTTCAAAATAGCCTCGTCTAAGTCTAAGTCTAAGCCACGCCTTGTTTTGCACGTTGGTCAAATATAAAATTTAAATTTACTTTTTTACAGGCGTTTTGTTAAATGATTTCATCTCAGCTGCAAATGAGATCATAGCAGGCAAAACCGTCACGAAGAGGTTCCGATTATATTCGGCCCACGACTTCAACATCGGTGCACTGATGGACGTTACAAAGGTCATGAATAGCGAGAAAATCCTGCCCGAGTACGGATCTCTGTTTGCCATCGAGCTGTACAAATCCAAGAGCAATGGAGAATTTACTGTTATGGTAAGTAAACGTTGTATTTAACATTAAACTTACTAGGTGCTAGGACTCTCACTCTTACTTATTCCTGGTGCCAAACAGCGGCACTTGCACTGCTGTGTTCCAGTCTGCAGGGTATAAAGAACCAGAATAATTACAGGTCATTAGGCATTCCATCTTAGTCCTCAGAGGTGACAATGCTTCTGTGCTCTTCTTTTTTGAAATTGCCTGCAAGTGTACATGTACTAAAGTTTTATATAAAATACTTTCACGGCTGTCACCTAAAGGCTAGGCAGAAACTACGAAATTTGTTTTGGCACAATACTGACACACTTTTCTCGCTTCTTTCACATATATCTAAGTATATATATAATATATGAAATTCAGTAATATCGCAAATTTGGTCCGAAAATATCTGGGAAGTTCTTAGGCGACTCTGCCACACACGTTGTATTTAAATTGTTGTAATTGTACTGTGATAGTTATAGTTCTCTTTTCTAATTTCCAAATTCATCTTCCAAATTCACTAATGGCATTGATTCCTGCAAAAATGTACCAAACTCTTGAGCATTTCCTAAAAGATTATTATTACAGACAATATTATTAACACAATCTCTCTATCGATGTACTGTCACAATTTATAATTGGCATATTTAAATCAGTAAATAATAACAAAATATTCCTTCACTAGTCATCCCACACCGGACGGACTTCATATGTTGATATGAAGTCCGTCTTCACGCACTGGTGTGGGATAATATTGTAGGTATGATATAACGAGTATAGTGTATAGTGGCTTTGTATATTGGATCTTTCTTCGCAACTTTGACAAAATCCCACTATGAGGCAATATGTAATGGATGGGTGGATACCTTATTTATATTGTTGAAATAACACCAATATAAATTTTACACGTGACATTTCACTTAATGTTATGATTTACAAAAATAAATTATACGTAACATTTAGTAGGCAATGATTTAGTCTCCTTAATATTAATTTTATCTGCGTCGATTATTCAAATTTACTTTTTGGTTACCCGCCACAACGCACAGAGAAAGAAAACGATGAAAGAAAGGCAAGAAAAATATTTGAACTTAAGTTAAATAAAATGGAATGCAAACTCTTAATTTGTCGTATTGATCTACATAATTTCGTTCCTCTATAAAACTTAACAAGTGTACGGCCAAAACTGACCTGATCCATCGACTTCCTGTATGTCTTACCAAGTCGTCGCTACACCTAGTGGGTCACCTTACACTTAATTTACCAGTAGGTACGAGGCTACCACTCGAGAAGCTTTCTTACTCATCCGCTTTCAATTGACCTGAACAGCGATAATGTCAATGAACCGCTAAAATAATAGTTGACAAATTTTTTCTTTCTTTAAAAATTATTTTTGTTACAGCCGGTATATCTTCCAAAAGCTGGAGAGTCGGAAGCCCAGTATCTGCACTTCACAGGCTGCGAAAACAACAATTACTGTAATTACAAGCATTTCGCCGATATCACCAAAAAGTATCTTCTACCAGAGAAAGAGTTTTACAGAATCTGCAACATCAAGACAGAACTGTAGGAGCCCGAAATGGGGTTGTCGATAATTGTTCTATATACAATATGTAAAAAATACCTTGGCGATCCGTGAGGATGGTTTTCGACAGTATTGCCATACCATACCACACGTTCAACAGTGTTGCCAGATTTTAAAATTTTGGTGAATTTTAAGCGAATGATACTAAAAGCATGTATTTTTAATTACAATAACATTCACTGATAATATTATGTATACATTTTTTTCGTAATATCATTCACTATTTCTTTCGGATGAGACAGGGTGTTTTTATATATTGTATTATTACGAGCATATATTTTAAATTAGAAACATTTTGAAATGGCGCATACTTGAAAACAAAAGGCAATCAAGAAATATTATATAAATTGAGACAAGTTTACAAAGTTTTTTTTTTATATTCCCATTAAAAATTATTGTAAGAGGTTTTGTTTTTGGAAGTCCAAATTTAAAAATCAAAAAATTGTTGCTTAAAATAATTAGCAATCCTAGTGTGCGGGAAAATACGTATTTTTTTCGTTACGAATATTGTTTATAACCTTTTATAAAATATATACGTAATGTTATTATATCTGTAAGAACGAGAAGTCTGTGATATTTACATTTAACATTGTATTACAAAAAATATTGTTAAAATCTAAAATCCATCAGTGTGTGTGTTTTTAAGTTATCCTCGATTTTTAAATTACGTCTTTCGAAAACAACTTCGCCAGCTTATTCTATCATCAATTTTAATGAAAAAATATTCTTGTTGTTTTTTCATAAAAATGTTTTAAAACTTTGTAAATGGCGAAAAATAAATGAAAACAATTTTAAATTGGAAGTGTATATTTATTGCTTGTGCTATGTGAGCTGAATTGATTTTTTAATTTTTTGTAGACTGATTGAGCATTGAGTCTTTAAATGAAAGATCCCAAATACCTTTTTACTGGAAACGAAGTATTCCATCTTAGTTCTCAGAAATGACATCACAATCAAAATGTAAACGCATTTTGATTAGTAATCGAGGATAGATGTCTGCTGCATCCACTTAATATCAGGTAGACTGAGCACTCGAGAGTCACCCTTATCCTATAAAAATAGGTTAAACATTTTTTTATAAAATTATTTTATAATAAAACGGAAAATTTACCAAATAAAATAAAGAAGATGGAAGAATAGAAGAGGAGTTGTTTGTTGGAGAGGAATTGCATTGATATGAAGAATTTATTGGCTGAATATTATGGTAGTTAGACTTTTTTGTCAGCCAGTCAGTATATATAGCTGCTGTATTTCGTATGACGAGAACTGGAAGCCCCTTTTTTCGACCAGTTTTCTCAATATTACAGACAGAAATTTAAATTTTATCTTTATGTGTATGTATAGATGTATATAATCATTATCATAAGCGTTATGAGACGTGCAATAAATGCTTAAACTCAAAATTCACAACGTCAACGTTTGTGTAATAACATATTCTAGGTTCAAATTTTTAAATTTTCCTCAGAAAACTGAAAAGACAAACGAATCTACAGTCCATCTATTGCCAACTTCATACAAAGAAAGCTACAGATCCATTGTTACTCCTGAAGACTATGATGCAATGCCTCATAGCGTGTAGATAGACAAATCAAGCAATACTAGCACTGCTATTTAGCGCATAAATATATGTAAGACGATGGTGCCTGCCCAGACAGAAAGGGAAATCTACCACCAAGTACAACCTTTAAAATTTCAACCCAGGATTATCTCTGAATTTCAACCTAAGACTTTGCAAACATTAAAGTTAGAGCTTATATATGTCATACTGTTGGGAACAGGTCTCCTCTCATTTCTGCAAGGGTTTTTAAGACAAGGAAGTGTCCGCCGCGCTGCCCTAATGCGTGTTGGCGGACTTCTTATGTAAACATAAATATTCTCATTGGTGCGGGGATCGAATCCAGACTATTGGCGTACACTACTTACAGAATATCAGCGTAAAGTAACAGCAAAACAAGCTCAACTAAATGCTGCTGTGTTTTATATAGGGAGTGTAAAGAACCATAGACTCTTTTATAATTATAATAATTTATAGGCGAGAGTAGCTTAATTGTAAAAGACACGGATTTCAAAACCAAGAAGACGTGGATTGCAACCCACGGTTCGAATAATGCCATGAACAACTCCTAGCACAAGCAGTTCTGGTTGCAAGCTATAATATATATATATATATATATATATATATATAATATATATATATATATATGTGTATATATATATATATATATAGTAAAATAGAATAGAATAATTTTATCCCATATAGATTATTACATAATACCTATTGAAAGTCACTCTTTTGTTTAACTAGCACTGGTTCGAAAAAAGACCTCTGTCATGGAAAGAACCAGAAAGAAAACCAGCGGGACTTTAAAAAAAAATAACAACTTACAATCATGTATGTCACAAAATTAACAATACAAAACAAATATGAAAGGGGTTATTATCATCCATAAATTCCTTAATATTATAATAACCCTTTTTATACAAACTTAGATTCATAAAATTTTTGAACGTTGGGGAAGTTAAATTTTATATATTTTCTGGGATTTTGTGCAAAAACGAGTATATGTTACGGGAAATGTATAAAACCTTGGAATTGTATACAATTCCTAAGACATGTATACAATTCCGAAGCTATTTAGGAAATGTACAAAATATTGTTTCAATGATTATTTAATACACACATATCCTGGGAAATGTACAAATTTCCTAGGATTTGTATAAAATTCCGATATCGTATTATGAAATGTATAAAAGGAATTCTTTCTGTGAACAAAATAAATGAATGATGTTGCTAAATTGAGAAACAGAATTTTTATTGAGACTCTCGTTGAAACAATCAGGTAACAATCATTTCGTAAAAAATATAATATATTCCTTTCTTTAAAAAATATAATATAGAGGTTTTCTTACTAATTAAGCTTCATAATATATTAACTATTTATAAATTTTTAAAGCCCATTTAGCACAATATCTACTTATATTTTCTTATAAAACTCAAACCTACATTTGGTAATCAGTCCGTCAATCAGTAATTATACGTTACAATATAAAAATAAAGCTCTTTCTATTTTTTCACTAAACTATATGTAAAGTGGTTATTTCTTTTTGCAGGGTAAGCTGAAATGGCACTTGGAAGTACACAATAGTTTATTTCTATAACACAGACATCTTTCTGTACTACAGTCCTTCTTGCAAAGGCACTTTTATATCCTTGACCGGTTTCAGTCGATTGAAGGTATGCAACTGAACGTAATGCGATTTTCGTACTCGGTAAAGTCTTTATATCTAGAAGAACTCTCGGAGAATCTTTACTCTGAGATCTAGAATACAATTGTTTTATGATTCCATTCTTGGTACCAATGTGATAGAGCTCATCGTCACTTTTAGCCAAGACTACGCCGAGGACGTGATGATGCACGAAATATTATATTTTTCGTGCAACACCACGTCCTCTATCAACTTTTGGTACTACAATTTATACAAAAGTGCCAATAGGTAGTAAAGGAAACTTCTTTTTACTCGATATCATCATTTATCTGTCTGTTATTGTAGGTTTTTCCTAGCAGTTTGAGATTTTCTAGTGCTCTTATTTTTTTTGAACACAATGGGCACAGAACTTTAGATCCAAATCCCTCATCAGGTGATTCTTCAGCAACAGCGCAAATTGTGTAGATTTCACATCCGCCTTCTCTACGTATATAAGCCCCCGTAGTTTATTTTAAACAGACTCTGCATTTATTTTGAACGCGAGCTGGAGGTTGCGTGTTTGTTTCGCTTTGATCTGAGTCGTTGTTAGATAATTTACTTGGCTCTGTGTTCACCTTAGAGGGTTCAGATGCAGAGACTTTGGGATCCTCTTCATTCTCGGTAAGATCCTGTATGATTTTCTCCAAATCTTCTTCTGTTGCATGAAAGTAAGTGTACACCTACTTTTACTTCACAACTGTTTTGTGGTATATTCTCAATTCCTCGGCGATGTCATAGCTACTAATATGCCAATCTTGCTCCACATTTTGAAAAATGGCATCGACTTTATCCGTATGATAAATTCCGGGACTGAAAACGCTTAAACTAATTTTGTGCTACTGTTACTGACACTGCATTAGGTTCATAAACGTCATAATTTTTTTCGCGGCTTGAGGCGCATTTTTCCCCTTTTTGTAATAAAACTTCAGAATGTAACGAATTTCTTCGTTAGATTGACTCATTTTGGCGGACAGAAAAACAAATAAAAAATGGCGGCAAAGTGTTTTTTATCTCTTTATTTTTCTTTTTCATAATGTCCTTTCATCATTGCAGACCTTCATAAGTCCCCTGCTTAATGTCCTTTATGTATTGATTTTAAAACCAGCCAGATAAAAACAGTACAACGAAAGAAATTTTTCTTCAATTGTATACAAATAAAATACGAAGAAACTTTTTCCCCGACCTATTATTTATGTGACTACCTCGTTGGTCTAGTGGTTGTAGTAGTACGGCCGCTGATCACGAGAACCTAGATTCGAAACTCGGTCAGACAAAAAATATCAGTTTTTGATCTTTTTCATCAAGAAATTCTCAGTAGCTAAGTCAGGAAGTTGGCAATGTCTCATCCCCGTGTTTCGGAAGCACGTAAAGCCGTTTGTCCTGCGTTCTATTGGACTTTGAGAGTGAGGAAATAGAGAGTGCACCTGTGCTTGCGCATAAACTCGGGCACAACAATCCTGTGCTGCGCTGAAGGCTCGTCACCGTTAAGGCTGGCCGCCGTGGCCGAAATTCAG
Source organism: Parnassius glacialis (assembly GCA_033319125.1). Lineage (NCBI taxonomy): Eukaryota > Metazoa > Arthropoda > Insecta > Lepidoptera > Papilionidae > Parnassius > Parnassius glacialis. Next base: position 5,925,774 of record JAVANC010000024.1, on the reverse strand, counting down.
TCTAGAGGACATTATTACTATCACATATGTACGTATGTAAGTCACATTGCGCCTAGCATATTTTGAGAAAAAATGATAATATCAACATAGGAGCGATTTTTATTCGATGTATATTTGTGTAATTTTATCTCAATTAGTGCAGTAGTTTTTTGTTGTGTAAAATAAAATAATAAATATTAATGGAATACAGAAATCGATGTGTTGTTTTTCTTTGTAATTTACTCGAAAACTTTCGCATAAAGCAAATTATTGTTATTTATTGATAGTTACTCGTATGAAGGCAATATTAGGATAATTGCCAAAATATTTTAAAACAATTTTACTACTCCGAAATGCGAAATTTTACAAACGAAAATTTAATAACCGTAATGTTGTTTCCTTTATTTAAAACGCAATCCACTTAATTTTGTCATTTACATTTCTTCATTCATAAATCATTGGAATTTTCAGCTCGGCAAACGTACAGCCTTCCAAATTGGAAAGTTTATCCGACATCGTTATGGCTCCCACAGAATCAAGTTTTTTTTTATAGGATAAGGGTGACAAACGTGCACACAGTCCACCTGATGGTAAGTGGTTGCTGCGGCCCATAGACATCTACATCTATCCTCTATTACAAATCAAAATGTAGATGCGTTGTCACCCGTGAGGACTTAGAAGGAATGCCTCATTTCCAGTAAACAGGGCCTCCGGCCACCTGCACTCACCAAGCGAAACACAGAGGTAAACCTCTATTTCACGCTGGTTTTCTGTGAAGTCGTGGTACCTCCCCGGTTCGAGCCGACCCATCCGTGCGACAGCAAAAGCTGCCACGTGGCTCTACCACTATTAAAAGTTGTTATCAAACATCTACCTTCAAGATGAGATATCAATTAGGAGTACGGACAAGTCAAGTCAAGTCGCGATAGCGGCAGTGTACCCTCCAGAAGTAGATCAACAGTGGGACGAAGGCTTGGGCAAGGTTTGGCAGCCGGTTCCATATACTGCCGTGCCCCTACAGGAAGATTATGTAAGTGTGCTTATTTTATTATATGACTTCTGGAAAGATTTAATAATGCAAATTATTCAAAAATATGTAAAAATCACAATCGTTGAAGAAAACTTAATAGCAAAGTCCCTTAAATGTAAAATAAGGACTTATTTATTAAGTACTATGGACATTGGAGCAACTTGAGAATCAAATATTACGAAAAGTGTTATAGAACCACGAATGCCTCGGTACCGTACTTCATAGTAGATTACGAGAGAGGTCTATTTACATTGTCCGTAATGGTTGCAGCTGTCTGAAATAATGATGACGATGAGGATAGGCAAATAATTTAGACGATGTAATTTACAATATATTTAAAAAATGTCGATTTACGATTTACTTAAATGCACATATTAACGTTGAGTACGTTTAAACGAAACTGACAGTAACAAACTGACTGATATCTTTTAACTGGAACAATTAAATGAATCATATTCAATAATGTTAAATCATAGTATGACAAATTAAAAATAGTTGAAATTGAATATAATAAAACAGAATGACTTTTATTCAGTATTGTTAGATTATTACAGAATACTTTTTAAATGTAATTTTTTATTTACCACTGCTTCGGAAAATACCCATGTTCTGGGGATAAACAGCAAGTTACTCAACGGAATCATTTTTTAAACCTATTACAGTTTACAAATAATTTTGTAACATTTTTAAATGAATTTTAAGAGAACCAGAATGAATGGTGGCGATCACCTCATTCCCAGGGGTTATTTTTATTCATGTTTTTCTTGATATTATAATAACCCTTTTGTGCAATTTTTCTTTCATATAACTTTTAAACTTGTTTATTGACACACATTGAACATTTATGGGATTTTGTTATAAAAGTGTATACATTGCTCCATAATTATGTATAATGAATAATTAATGAGAGAATTAATGCTACAATCAGTGCTCCATTAAAAACATTTTATATATAAATTAGTTCAAAGAATTAAATTAAAGTAGGTTATTTAAGTAGGTACAAGTAGATATATTTCATTAATGATTAATTAGTATAGCGGGACCGTGTTGTGCAGAAATGATCCAACCCACAAACTGGCCAAAATTAATTAATAAATGTTCCAGAGGACCTTTTTTAAGAAAGACTTCTAAAAATAACAAATAAACCCAAATCTATATTCAATTTTATTTAAAACTACATAATATAAATAGGGTGGTCAATACGAGAAAAATTAATTTAAATTCTGAACAATTTTATTTTAGACAGTTGGATAATTTCTGCACAACATGGTCTAGTTCGATTTTCAAAAATAAATCGATTCTTTTTTTAAAAAAAATAACTTTTTCTTAATTCGAGAACGAAAGTAGGTTAGTCGTAAAGGCGTCAAAATTAAGTTTACCGAAATTGGACAAAGTGTCGACATTAAATTTAAAACTTACAGTACAGTACAGTCAAGCCCTAGTAAAGGTTTCATCAGGAGAAGGAGACGTCTCCATACATTCTTGGGCCCAAGTATTAACAAGATGAAAGTTTGACCATTTGAAAGCGTATATATAAACAATAAATACCTGTAAATCTGGCAAAATTTGTCAATCAAGGAGCTGAGTTATTTTAGAATAAGTAAAAGTAAGATTATGTATAATCTACACTGTAACAGGTGATTTTTCACTGTTATTACACTGTAACAGGTTATTTTTCACTATAGTTACTAAATTATATAAAAGCAGGATCAGTATAAAATCATTAAAAAACGTGTAGTTAATAATGAAACGAAATCATAAAACGATTAACAAGAGTTAAAACAATAACAAGTAAGTGAATTTTAAAGATATCGATCTGATAACGATTACTTGAATTGTTGTTGTAATGAAAATGTAGTTTGATGGAATATTGATATTTTGTATTGTTATTTTGCAGATATGTACGCAATTATTTTTAATCTCCCACGGAAAAAATAAACAAAAACAGATATCGAAATGCTCAATTTAATCGAACATCGATTACATTGCGCTCGTTTTAAATCGAATCGAATATTTGTCTTTTTCTTTTAAGTAAATAGTTTGGAGTTTGAACTGTCAAGTTTCAAAATGATAAGGACTCTATTGGAAGATAACCTCCAGAAATGAGAATTTCACTAGTGTATTCTTTATGGTAATCGATTTATTTCCATAAAGAATACACTAGAATTGAGTTTGTAACTTGTTTCTTATTTTATTGTTTTTTCGAATTCTAGATTGTAAAAACAGCTACTTTTTGTACTTTAGTTTAGAAAAATATGACCAATTTTTTGAAGTATAAACCACTTAATTAACTTCAGGCCCAAAAATCCCATTCTCCTTTATACATTTAAAAGCTTATGAAAAAAAATTAAAAGAGTTATTATCCTATAAAATATAAAAATGGCGCAGCAACAATTAACGTAATGTTTATTTAATATTTTTATTTTTAGCAAGATCCAGGCTAAAATTGTCCGTATATTATCATTTATTTCTAATCATTAATCATTTACTATTCCATTATTCGCGTATAATGACAAGATATAGCTGCACGCTTGTAATCTCTGTGGGGGTAGGCAGGGTCCAAAGAGCTGGAAACTACTCGAAACACAAATAGCCAAAATTAAGGGGTTTGATGGAAAATTGTGGAAGAAAACACACACCCAATATCACATTAGACGCCTTTTACGATACGCTAGGTCTGTCACATTTCGAGCTTTAGACATGAAAATATGCCTACGCTGCGCATTTAATGCACCTCACGAATTAGGGGGCTAATTTCATAAGGTTTTCACGCGGGAGCTCGAGCTGACCCGCGCCTTACGTTAACAAAAAAAATTTTTCTCTTATAAGTATTTACTCATTTACTGCTTATTTAATGCACCTCACGAATTAGAGCCTTTTAGGGGACAAGGGGCTAATTTCATGAGGTTTTCACGCGGGAGCTCGAGCTGACCCGTCCCTTACGTTAACAAAATATATTTTTCTCTTATAAGTATTTAGGCACTTTTGGTATTTATTTTTGAGTTTTTATTCAAGTATGGCATCTCAAAAAGCCAAATAGTACTGCATAGCATGCGAGTGCTTAAATAACATAAGGAATGTCGACTTTTCATTCTTTACTATTTCTAAGAATACCGAAAAGTAAGATATTATTATTTATAGGTAGATCTAGGTAACTAAGTACCTAGTTACTGACGCCACAGTTATAGATTTATTATTGGATTAGCGACCCGACCACAGTTTCCCAGTTTTCGATTTTTTTGCGTATAATACCAATGACCTTAAAAATCGTTCAATTTAAGTAGACCTCCCAGTACTAATACTAGTACTTACGTTAGTGACTGCCCACTAATGCAAGATAATATACTGGTTATTATTTTAACACTTGTCGATAAATAAAAGAGATTGAAAATAGCAATACTTCTCAGTGACACTCTTTCAAAAAATGTAAAACAGACAAGTTATAGCTCCGTTGTAGAGTGGCTTATGTTATTTTTATTTTTATTTATTTTTATTTTCTTGGAAAACTTACAGCTTGTTTACAAAAATAATATAATTATAACAAATATGAAGGCTATTTATAAGTTTTCACTTATATATAATTTTATATATAACAAGAGTGTGACAGAAGAAATATACGAGTATTTTTTTAATAGTATAGGGTGACAAACGAGCACACAGCCCACCTGATAGTAAGTGGTTCCTGTGGCCCATAGACACCTAAATTTATCCTCGTTTGCGAATCAAAATGCAGATGCGTTGTCACCCGTGAGGATTTAGATGGAATGCCTCGTTTCCAGTAAAAAGGGTCTCCGGTCCTCTACACTCACCATACGAAACACAGCAGTGTGAAGCTGCTATTTGACGCTGGTATTCTGTTAGAGCGTGGTCCTTCCCCGGTCGAGCCAACCCATTCGTGCTACAACTATACTTCTAATATAGCTGCAGCATGGCTCTACCACGTAAAAAGTATAGGGCAAGTAACAGTATACTTAACTATAAATTACATTTCCAAAAAGAAAAGAAGTTGTTAGAGAGTGAACGCCTAAGTTGGATAACGTTGGAATGAAATAAATCAATATTTACGTTACGAGTATGTGCTGTAGCATTAAAAGATCTGCATGATCGAATAATAAAAGAGTTTTTCCTGTAATTACTTTTCACGTGTAGTACAGATAAAAATGTAGGTTTCCGCAAACCAAATGATGAGGTATGTAAACCTATTTTACTAAGTAGTTCAGGACAATCAACATGAATCAACAACAAAAAGGAAAGAGAGATCTTCAATAATTCTACGCTCATATAAAGGTAATATGTGATTTTTTTTTTACATCGAAGAGTATATCTGGGTATGAACTTTTTTGGTTTAAATTGAAGATAACGCAAAAATCTTTTTTGTATGGGCTCTATCATATCAACATATACATTATATTTTGGATTCAAAATAGGCATATTCCTACTCAACTGCGTACAAAAGCGCAATATAGAATTTTGAAGGTTTTATGCTTTTAAAATTTGCCGATAATCTTAATAAGAAACCCAGCGCTTTGTTAGCTTTTGTAACAATATTATCAACGTGATTGTCAAACAGCAATTTAGAGTCAAAAGTAACACCAAGATATTTGATAGTGCTGGTTCTATTTAGAGAAGTATGGTGTAATTTATAATTATAAATTATAGGATTAGGTTTGCGAGTAAATGAGCAGATAAAACATTTAGAAACATGCAGATCGAATTTATTATTAGAATAGTACGCTTCTAAATTGAAGGGATCATTTTGAAGGCTAGAACAACTCTTGTAAATTTTATAACACGTATCGATATCATTAATAAAAATTAAGAAAAGCAAGGGCCCCAATAGGGATCCTTGTGATACGCCAGACGATATATGGATTGTAAACGAACGATATCCACCAAGGCCTACAGATTGACTTCGATTTCTGATGTATGACGTAAACCATCTGAATAAGTCACCCCTGATACCCATTGCAAGGAGTGTACGTAAAGGAATTAAATGATCGATTATGTTGAATGCTTTTCAGTAGTCTGTATAGACTACATCTACTTGTGCTGGTTTAGACATAAAGCTAGTTAGATAGTTGAATCAAATAACTAGGTTTGACACGGTGGATCTGTTCTTTAAGAAACCATGTTGATTTTCATTATATGAGTGGCGAAGGGAAGAATACACCTAGTTGTAAATTATTTTTTCAAGTACTTTAGCGAATAAATAGAGCTTGGAAATGGGACGATAATTTTGTACCTCATCCTTAGGTCCTTTTCTATGTATTGGAGTAATAAACGCACTTTTCAAAATATTTGGAAAAATGCCTTCTTTAAAGAAAGGCGGTAAAGAATGCACAGAGGCAAAGTAAGAAAGTCCGCACAAAGTACGATTAAAATAGCCGGGACACCATCTAGTCCAGCTGAATTGTACAGTTCGATAGCCTTTAAAAGTTTGGATATTTCTGCTTTTTGCACTTCAATGGAACTGGTATCAACAGGGAACTGATCAATTTGCGAGTCAATAACATTTAAATTAATTGTGTCGGAATCGTTAAGAAAGTTAGACTTAAAAAACTGATTGAAAAAATCACAAATAACTTTACCTTTGCCTGAAGAATACTGACTGAATTTCATATTACAAGGATATAAATTTGGAATTTTTTTACTCTTAACAAAGTTCCAGAAGGCTTCCGGTGATTTGCTTATATTATTATCTATATCACGAATGTAAGCCTCATAAATACTTCTTTCAAGAAACTTCCCACGTTTCCGTAATAAAACAAGAGAATCAAGATCGGAAGTATTTCCACATTTCGTATACTTTAAGTGATACTTAAATTTTTCTTTTAAGATTTTAATAAATGGAGTTTTATACCAGAGAGGAAATCTGGAAGATAATTTTACAGTTTTGCAAGAGACATGTTTATTAATAAGCATTTGTAATTTATCATACAGTAAGGATACAGCTTCTTCTAAAAAAACAATTCTGAGGTAGCTGGACCACTTCGTATTATCGTGTTGTTGACATATTTTAGTGTAATCTTCAAAATTGTACAGGAATATAGTTCTGGTTTGCGGTGAAAGCGTATTTTGGTGGATGAAGTCAACAGATATACATAGTGCTATGTGATAAGGATCTTCGGGAACTAAAGGGTCTATACATTTATGTATATTTATAAAGTTATTTCAGAAAATCAGATCCAGAAATCTGTTGTTACAGTTTAGTTGACTATTGTATTGAGATAAAGAACGTCAATTAAGAGTATCAAAAAATCCGATTGAATGGGACCTTCAATGTTAAAAGGGCATTGAGATTGCCCATCGTCAGCTGCCTGCCATATTATATTCGGCAAATTAAAATCGCCTAGAATTAAAAACCATATGTCAAGTTGTTTAACACAATATCATTTAATTTAGTGTAGAAACATTGTAATTGCTGTATTAAGGAATCACCTTAGTTTTGAGAGCATGTATAAACAAGACAAACATTTAATTTGTAACACATATTAGGCGATGCAAACTTTAAGGCCAGAGTAATACATATATCCTCAGCTGATGAACGCCATTTACTGCGTTCAAAAACTATAAACTCTCGTCGAACAGCTATAAGAACACCATCCCCCATGCTTTGACCTATATCAGAATAATTCCTACCACGCCTCCAAACCAGATATCGGTCGTCAAATAATTCAAGGCTTAGCAATGAATTGCAGCGCTAAGGGCCACGGGTTCGAATCCCGCACGGAACAAGTATTTGTATGGTCTACAAAATTCCTTGTCCAATTTTTCGGAGTGTTTCTTACAACTTACGCAACAGACCAGAGCTCAAGATTCTCTGCACGGATAAAGGAAATGCTACAGTAATAATTTACACGTCAGAGTATAATTTTTCGTATAATTTATTTCCAAGTGTTGAACCAACTTATGTGTTAGTGAATCGATCTGGCTTACCATGAGAAATAGTGGAGTGTTTGGTTTGTGTATTTTCGGTAGCCCATGCAACCTCAGTGGTTCGGCAGATGATGGTTTTGTCGAATTTACGTAGAGATTAAAATTTTCGGAGTATTTCCTTATTAAGTCGGTAGTTGTTTTAAGTATGTTAGTTGTATTACTACTACTACTATTTTGACCATTTTGTATGTACTTATGTCCGATAAAAGTAGTTTTATTTTGAAATTATGCTCTGCCGTGTCCATTATTACCGTAACATTTACTTTTTCCGCGCGGAGAATCTTGAGCTCTGGTCTGTTGCGTAAGTTGTATAACGCTTTAACCTCATTTTTGGGGAGATTTAGTTTTAGCGCTGAACTTCGACGTAACAAGGACGGAATATCTTTACGTATGGCCTCTAAATCTTCCTAACCAAGATTATTCTTAAACAGACAATCCTCAACACTACAGATAAATTCTTTGTACGGTATTTTTTAGGTGTTATAACAAAATTCAAGCTCTTCGACAATACTTTTATTGTTAGTTCGTACAGTGTTTATTTGGACAGATTATAGACCGTGTGTTGTTTATTGTTTGCGTCTGTAGTAAACGGTTGCGTTTCGTTTCTACGTTGACATTACGATTTTTAATTTTGAAATAAAATTAATTTTACGTAATAAAGCTAATATAAGAAATCATTATTTTTGCATTCATTATATTTCGATATTTCGCGTTTGCTTAATGTTTCAATGCAATTATTAAAATCAAATATCGTTAAACTGTCTTTAACTCACTGGACAAATTGTCTATGGTATTATTTATGAATTGTAGATCAAACCACTTTTGCTGGATCAACAACTTTTAATGTAACAACTTTTTACTTGCCTGATTTAAGATCTTAGCGCTTCCTCGAATGTCTTTTTTTGTTGATATTTTGACACACGTAAGAATGAGATTATGGTATCTGCATCTCTTCAAGAAATTTAAAGATGTTATATATCTTGCGCGCTTCGTCTTAAGATCTTCTAATCAGCAAATTGTATTGGCTATTACCAGTCCGTACTGGTTCACATAAAGATTTCTTATATTTACGCGAAGACCACACACTAAATGAAACTAATTTTTACGGATTATATCGCGTTTAATTTAACTTTTTAAATTCCAGACGTTTCAGGTGCTTTACAGCACCCATGGTCACAGGGGGGGGGGGACTGAGGTGTTTGATGTCCCGATGTCATAGTTATCCCGGCTACCTTCAGTTTTTGAATATTAATTTTCGGTTCGATCTACGCAGAATGAGCTTACAGTATCTTGAAGTCTAGCAGTGGTATGCTTGGGTTTGGATTTAATTTTATTAATTATAAAATCCCAAGCAGATGGCAGAACCCATCCATCTTCTCTATTGAAATTAGGATGTTTTTTTTAATTTCAACAGCCTCGCGAATCATCCTTGGTAAGAATCGGTGTTCTTTTGCGAGGATGTGTGGTCTATCAAATCTAATGTAATTGCAGGGACGATTTAGAACATATTCACACACTGCATACTTCCCAGAACGTCGGTGCTTCAAGTCAGCCATATGTTCTTTCAAACGGGTTTTAACAGATATGTTTGTTTGTATACCTATGTAAGTGAGACCACATTCACAATCCAGCTTGTACACTCCAGCATCTTGTAGAAGGATATGACACTGGACGGTTGGTAACAATTGACTAATCTTCTTCGGCGTCTTGAAGTATATTTTAATGGTGTTATAAACTTTATTACGTCCCAGGGCTGTAGTAATAGGCAATGAAAACGCCAGAAAAATCTTATGGCTCTCGATATTTTACATCAGAGCCAGACATAAAACACTCAAACCGGCTACGGGCAGCATCAATAGTGCGAGACGTCTTGTATTGCAATAAGAATAATAATAACAACCAACCGTAACAATTATGGCTAATTACTTCTACAGTAGGAGAGTTCCATTTCGTGCAGTAGACTGTTACTAACTGCTGATGAAGAAGATGATGAACAGATAATGCCTTTGACATTATTTGATCACAAATTCTTAAATTTTTCCCTCTCTAAACTTTAGATGCGCTCTTGCAATGTTGCATTATTTATAATAATTGCAATATTTCTAGTTTGGTACAGGTATTAAGGTATCTTTATAGGGACTCTAGTGCCTGTGTCGGGATCAACGGGGTCTACTCGGACTGGTTTGGCAACCATGAAGATAACCTATTTATGAACAGTTGTTTGGAAACTTTGAAAGTTGAAGAATTTGGGTAAATAATGGATGAGTTAACTTCAAATGCCTTCTGTACGTCACAGCGTTTAGCGTTAACTCATACATCAAGCTCATATTTGCGTCGTCGGTGGCGGAGTTGCAAATGATGATTACATTAAAGGACTTTTCAAGAAAGAGGAATGAAATTAAACGCAAGTAAAACGAAAGTTATAGTTTTTGAAAGAGAAGAAAGTAAAATGGTATGTGAAATGGATGGAAGTACAGAAGGAGAATTAGTTGTGGGATAGAATTAGTTGGGGAATTGAATTGAAATGAATGATTTATTGGGTGGATATTTTGGTAGTTAGAATTCTTTTGTCAGCCAGGTAACCTCATGCACGTAAGATTGACTGTTTGATAATAGCTGCTGTATTTTGTATGTTAAGTGAAGAGAACATAAGGCCTTTTTTACAACCAGTTTTCTCAATATTACAGACAGAAACTTTAATTTCAGTTATATGTGTATGTATAGATGTATATAGATTTGTTCAAACATTCAATTATTGACTGAAATTTCAGTGTTTTTTTTTTCAGTAAAATTGTCAAATGAGCACTCAGTTACCTTATTGCAAGTGAATGCTATGTCACACAGAGCACATCTATCCTAGGTTCATAATCAAAATGCAGCATGCGTTGTCAATCCTTTTTTTTTATAGGATAAGGGTGACAAACGAGCACACAGTCCACCTGATGGTAAGTGGTTGCTGCGGCCCATAGACATCTACATCTATCCTCGTTTGCGAATCAAAATGCAGATGCGTTGTCACCCGTGAGGACTAAGATAGAATGCCTCATTTCCAGTAAAAAATGGCCTCCGGCCACCTGCACTCACCAAGCGAAACGCAGAAGTAAACCTCTACTTCACGCTGGTATTCTGTGAGGTTGTGGTACCACCCCGGTTCGAGCCGGCCCATCCGTGCGTCAGCAAAAGCTGCCGCGTGGCTCTACCACTGTTTAAATTGTTTACCCTGAGGACTAAGATAAAATGCTTCGTTCAAGTAATAATTTAAATCAACTTCAATATGAATTATTAATAATAACTCAAAAACTGTTGGACCTTAGTCAAATTAATATAATATATAATATTATATAATAGGACCACATGAAAGTACCATCTTTCAAATAAAAAAAGAATCATCGAAATCGGTTCACTCAGAAAAAAGTTATAAGGTAACACATAAAAAAAGAACATACATTCGAATTGAGTACCTGTTCCTTTTTGAAGTCGGTAGAAAAATGGTATCCAGTTCTCGACACTCATGATGTAAAACATGTTCGTGTCATTGTGTCGTGTCGTTTTTTCCAGATCGAGCCAACGCTTTTATACTACAAACATTATATAGCTGGCTCTACCACGTGTAATGTCTTCTAAATCCTAAATCTTACATATGAATATTATTTTTGCTATAACTCGATGAAATAGTCGCAGGTAAAAGCTAGTCTTGCATAATATAATATACATTTGATGTACACTTCTAAAATTTTTACTCAAATGTCAAAACGTTATACTTAATACGTCAAGTATAATTTGCATTGAATATCCATTTCTGCGCTTGATCTTTGCGGACTATGGATGTGTCGCTCGAGTCTTACTCCCGTCTCTCTACTCTCGAATTTAACTAGATTTGTGTACTGTGCGCGCGTTACCTACGCTGTTCCGGCGACAAACTTCGGATTAAAACGGTGGAAAACTAGTTTTATTAAACGTGCAATTTGTGTTTGAACTCGCTTTTCTGTATTGCCAGTAAGTAGTTTTCAGCACCCACACCACCTCAGAGCCAGGCGGCCATTATATTTAACTTCTAGGCACTCACCTCAGAATACATTTTTTTTTTCATTTATTCAAGATATAAAAATCAAAGTGAATTTTTGTTAGCCCTCCAGCGGAAACCATACACGTTTTAGTTGCTGTGGTCTATTAACTATAAACTATTATCTTATATAAAACTATTATTGATAATAATGGTAGATTTATATATTTATTAACTAATCAGCTAATCACTAAGTATATTAATAAATATGTAAATTTGAGATAAATGTGGCATAAACACATTAGATGAGGCAAAAAGCGGTAAGCTTGTAGGGTTAGTTTTATCGGATGTTGAGTCGGGGTCCGATATGAAAACTGATATGGAAACCCCTGCTAAACATAGAAAGACCTCGCCGCCTATTATTGTCCAAGACAAATCCAGATGGAACAACGTACACAAGTGTATAGACTCAAAGAAAATTTTGTGCCCAAAGGTGTTAAATGCCTCCCAGGACATTCGTATCTTCCTGTCGTCTACGGAGGACTTCTGCAGCGTGATACTACCTACGCGTCTATAACATAGGTTTCCACACTCCTACGATCTCACGGAGGAGCGTAACCTTCGCGTTGTTATTCACTGACTCCCTTAAGAGCTTGAGACCGTACAAATATTAAACAACCTAATACTTCAGAATCTTTCAGAATCTTTCAGTCTAGAATGTGCACAAATTGCAGCACCCGACCAACAAGAAGAGGTACTGGAAATACCTCTGTGCCTGGTTATTTTTGACCTGTCACCATAAGACAAGTAGATATTCAACATCCGACTGCAATCTGACAGGGATTGCAGTTGAAGCCTACCGCAACAGGGGCATCGTCATAAGCGCTGATATAATTTATTGTAGTGAAAACAGTCGGAAGCCTTTAAAGGTCACAAAATGTACCCAAAGCATACTCTGAATTGTAACTTGCACAGAGAATATGTTTAATCAGCTCAACATTGGTGTCAGTATTGAGGGACCCCTTCTAAGAACAAACTGGTTTTTGTGGAGCAGTTTATTAACATTAAAAAACTTAACATTTGATCTAGCATCATTTTTTTTTAATTTACTGAGTGTTGGCAGTACAGAAATTTTCACTATATTCTAAATCTCTTTAAGTGATGTTAATTTATTGGTACAAGCACAACTGTTTAACTTTCTGTTTTTGTGTATGTAAGGTAATGAGTCCAATTCTCCAACTCTTCAAATTTTAAATAATTAATTATGTAAGGTCTCAACATCAATAAAAATGTTACTATACAAGTAGCACCTCCCAGTAGGGCCTCCTACATTACGTGTTGACTCTAAGAACAAAATGATTTAAACTTATGTAATACTGATGGAAGAAATTTCAATGAGATTGATATTAAAGTCTCTACATATGAAAACAGATTTATTCTGTTTAATAAGCTTAGTCAAAACCTCATACATTATTTTTTTGAAAAAATTATACATAGAATATGGGGGTCTGCAAACATTAACAACAACCACTTTGTAGTAATTCCAAATTCAATGTTAAGGCATTACAATGCTCAATAGGAGATCTCCTTGGTTGAGTTAAGATATAAATTATAAGATAGCTCATTAGCTATCAGTTCTATACAAAATTTTACTACACACGGTCATAAATACTTTATACTGTTATCATCTAAAGTTATCACGTGAAAATTATTTTATTATTTTTACTTCTTTGAAATCGGCTTTTACTATTTATTAAAGGTTAATTTTTAATACAAAAATATAAACTTAAAACTAAAAACTCAATGTGACTTCCCTTTATCGATTAGAACAAGTGGTGTAATCTTTCAAATTCAAAATCAGCATTCGATTTAGATTTATAGCAGATACCGCAGTGCTGTTATATTGACACAGATGTTAAGTACAAAACGCAAGTTTCTAACTTGATAAAATAATGATTGAAATGTCATTTAGTCATGTTAGCTTAGGGGCTAAGTGCTCGCCCTAAATTTCATAGTTAGCAAACAACCCAGGGTACGATCTTCAACAGCAGCATTGTAATTGTTAATTGCTATTTTAAGTGCTAGTATATTCAGTGTTTAACTGCTTCGTTGGTCTAGTACAGGCTTTCTCAAACCTTCAGCCAAACGTACCCCTATTAAATTTCCCAGACAATGGTGAATCCCTAAAAGAAATACTAAAAACTGCCTAAAGACAAAAATAAGGCTTATTATTTAAAAAGATATACCAGTCACATAGAGCAATATGTTTTTATTAATGTGATATGACAAATTAGCAAATTACTTTTTTGCACGGCGGGCTGTGCACCATTGAAATTATATCACAACGCAACAGCAAGCATATGCGGTGTTGATTAGTCGCACGTGTACCATTGAGTGTAGTTATATAAAATGCCTGCACTATCATGCATGTTACACGTGTGAGGTAGTCAGGCAGCCACCATAATGTTAATCTTGTTGAGAACCTCCTACGATCGTTTGGCAGACCCGTAGGGTTCGCGTACACCACTTTGAGAAACCCTGGTCTAGTGTACGTAAAATCCATTGATGATCATGATATTTCGGGTCGGTTATAGGGTTATTGGATTTTTCTGTCAAAAAATTCTCAATAGATACCCGGAGTAATGATATCAGCAGTGTTTCCTCATTTTTGCCTCAGAAATCACGTAAACCCATCTGATCTCTCTATATTCGTGTCGGATTATCTTCCCATCGGACTATGAGAGTAAGGAAATGGAAAGCGCACCTATGCTTGCGCACACACTCGTGATCCATAAGCTGTCTGTATTCCGCCATTGTACAATGTATACCCTTTATACTAACGTACGTGTTACAAGCCGGCTACTCTTCCTTCGGCTAGTTATTGTAAAATAATGTATAAAATTAAACCCATCCTGGGTTTCTTCCTGGTTCTTACCAAGACGGAGGTATTTTCAAAACCTGTGGTAAACAATTAATATTGACTTTTAATAAGTATTATGTAATAATCTATATTTAATTAAAATTATTCAATTCCATTCTATTCTATTATATTCTATTAAGTTACGTTACGTTTCGTTCCAATCCGTTCCATTCAATTTCGTTCAATTCCATTCTGTTCCGTTTTAATGCATGTTTTCTATTATATGTTATTCCTTTCCGTTCTATTTTATTATTTTCTTTTCTATTCTGTTATGTTCTGTTCTATTATATTCTATTCTAGTCTCCTCTATTTTATTCTATTTTAATCTATAGGCTGTAACTTTATTATATTTTACTCATTATAGAAAATGTTTACCTACTTGGTTCTGTTCTGTTTCGTCGGTCAGCTGCACAACGCTCAGGGAAATGCAGTCAACAATAAAGTGGTTAACGACAAACAAATGTTGTTAGCATTTGTTGTAAGTATTCAAATTTTTTATTATTTTTATCTGATTACGGGCAAGAAATTTGGATTGGGGCAGTAAAGAAGATCACATAATCCTCAAAGTTTGGAGTTAGAACAATTTAATGACAAGCGTCAGAATAAAATGAAAATAAGCATCTTTATATTTTACTAGCTTTGGCCTGCATCTTTGCCAGAGTGGGGGTCGAAAAACAGCATCGTTTTGAAAAATCAGAGCCCATTTCACCTTTTAGCTTTTGCCGACGACTTCGCCTGCGTAGTAGTCGGAAATAATATTTCATTTCTGCAACCGACTGCAATGATTTCTTTCGCTTGGATTTCTAATGATTTCACTTAAAGTTGCCTATTTACGTCCCGCTGCTGGGCACAAGCCTCATCTCATTGCGGAAAGGGTTTTTATGGCAAAGAAGTGTCCGCTTAAAGCGTGTTGGCGAACTTCACATGTCTTAGAAATATTTTTATTTTTTATTTCTAAGACATGCCGGTTTCCTCATGATGTGAGCCTTCACCGCCGCGCGCTTGGTATATTAGCTCTTAAGATTGCTATTAACAATTTCATTGGTGCCGGCAGGGATCTAACCCGAATTGCTGGCAAACAAAACAAAAAATGGAAATTTACAGCAAACACTGAGTTACCACGACTATGATTTCGCTTATGTAAGCAATATTGAATAACGATCTCAACATCGAGGTCAAAACTAATATGTATCAACAAAAACTTCCCGTTATTTTCTTAATATTTTTTTTATAATATAGGGTGACAAATGAGCACACAGTCCACCTAATGGTAAGTGGTTGCTGTGGCCCATAGACACCTACATTTATCTTCGTTTGCGAATCAAAATGCAGATGCGTTGCCACCCGTGAGGACTAAGATAGAATGCCTCGTTTCCAGTAAAATGGTTCTCCGGTTCTCTACACCCACCATACGAAACACAGCAGCGTTAAGCTGCTATTTGACGCTGGTATTCTGTGAGAGCGTGGTCCTTCCCCGGTCGAGCCGACCCATTCGTGCTACAACTATACTACTTATATAGCTGCAGCATGGCTCTACCACGTAAAATAAATAATATGTGAGATAAATGTAGATTTTAAGAACCAGAACAAAAAATAACGTTCGATTTAATATTTTTATAAGTGCGTCCTCTTTTTAGCTCATTTTAATAACTGCTGAAAACCGATGTTTATAGAATAAGAGTGACAAAAGAGCACACATGATATTGTACCTCGATTAAGCATCAAAATACAGATGCCCTGTGATCCCTCTGGACTAAGATAGAATATTAATATGGCTGCAGCATGGCTCTACTACATAAAATGATTTCATAGTCACTTTACACTCCGTGATAACTCCGTAGTGCAGTGGCTTAGAAATAAATTGCAGCGCTAAGGGCTGCGGGTTAAAATTCCGCACAGAACAAGTATTTGTATGATCTACATATAAATATATAGCAAGGTTTCGGATCAGTAAACAAATAAATATTTAAAATCAAAATGGCAGATCTCGTGACCATGAATTCTGTAAAGCGCACTAAATATTGGGAAAAAGTTTAAATTTAACGCCATAAAATTATTTCCATTAGTTTTACTAAATCTTAAATATCTCCTTATAATGCAAAAAGATATAAATTATTCATCGAATGCTGATTAATATTACTCTCGAAGGTCAACCGGCATGGTGAACGGACGCCTAGCGCTAATGAACTGTCGCTTTCCAGCGAAAAGGAGAAACTGAGGAACCTTACGTATATTGAAGGTCTTGGAGGACTGACGAATGTAAGTAATTTTACTAGATGGTAGGACTCTCCCTAGGAATCTGTCTGGGTAGGTATCAACCTGTTACCTATTTCTGTCAACTAATAATTGCTCTTGCACTATAATGCCTACATTTTTTAAAGTTTAATGAGTATTAAGCATTTTGATCCTTATTTGAAAAGCAAATTCGGATGCAATCTTATGGTTTTATGTTACCTATGTGTGTGTGTATGTATATTTATCTATACGTATGTACGTATATATAATATATACATAACATAGGTTCCTCGCAAATTTTTGCCTCGCATAATAATATCTCGAGATCATATAATAATATCAACATGGGACCGGTACCGGCGGTATTTTGTTGTGTGAAATGAAACAATAAATATTAATGGAAAACGAGAAATCAGTTTGATATGGTTCACATAACACAATCAATGTATTGATAGATATAGTAGATCGGGGGAAAAGTTTCTTCGTATTTTGTTTGTTTTGTACATTTAATAAAAATTTTTTGGTTGTACTATTTTTTAATTTTTTAATTAATTTATTTTAGAAAAGTAAAAAGTAAAAAAACACTCTTCCGCCATTTTTCAATTGTTTTTCTGTCCGCCAACATGAGTGAATCTAACGAAGAAATTCGATACATTTTGAAGTTTTATGGACCTAATGCAGTGTCTGTGGATATTCTTGACCGCCACTACGCTTGATATCCACTACCCCATATCTTCCCGTGGGTGTCGTAAATGGCAACAAAGGGAAATAGGCAGAAGATGGACAGCAGTATCTTCCTGATAATAGCCAAAATTACAATAAAAAAATACTCCGGTTGCCAACCCGCTCGCAAAGCGTGGCAACTATGGCAAATACTCCTCTATGAAGAGAGTAACAAAGAGACGGACCCCAGTCCCCGGTGACCGCGCTATTCCTGGCTACGGTGGCGACCATGGTAACGACGGGGCAGGGGGTGCTAAGAATCTCCGGTGGAGGTTCGGTTGCCACCTTAGACGACTCGACTTGGCAACGTACAACGCACGCACCCTGAGGACTGACGAGAATATCATGGAGCTGGAAGAAGAGATAGACAAGTTACGCTGGCATATTATAGGGTTATCCGAAGTCCGAAGAGAACTTGCTCTATCACCGGGAGGGCGACCATCTGTCCCAAGGAGGTGTCGGATTTATCGTCCACAAGTCTCTCGTCAACAACGTTATCAAGATCGGGAGTGTGTCGACGAGGATTGCATACCTTATACTCAGAATCCCCAAACGGTATTCGCTAAAGGTCATACAGGTTTACGCACCAACTTCGGCACACCCCGATGAGGAGGTGGAGGAAATGTATGAGGATATCTCTAGAGCCATGCATTCCTCCAAAACCGGTACAATACGGTATTAATGGGAGACTTCAATGCAAAACTAGGCACAAGAGAGAACGGTGAGCTGAAAGTAGGGAAATTCGGAATAGGGCAATAGGGCATAATGGGCCAGCAGCTGGCCGACTTCATGGAGAAAAAGGGAATCTTTGTGATGAACTCTTTCTTCCAGAAGCGGCCCCACAGGAAGTGGACCTGGTCGAGCCCCGACGATTCGACAAAAAATGAGATTGACTTCATTATGACGACCAGACGACAACTGTTCAGTAATGTCTCAGTGATCGCGAGGGTAACCGGCAGCGATCACCGAATGGTTAGAGGCACACTGAACCTAAATTTTAAGTTGGAGAGGTCTCGTCTGATGAAGTCAACGCTCCGTCCCCCTCGTGCTCTAATTCAAAGTCCCGAAACCTTTCAGCTCGAGTTACAAAACCGTTTTCAGTGCCTAGAAGACTGCAAAGAAGTGGAATATATGAATGACAAGCTCGTGGAAACTGTCCATGCGGTCGGAGCTAAGTTCTGCAAGACCCGCCGCAAAAGAACACAAAAAATCTCCGATCACACTCTTAATCTCATGGCTGTTAGACGGGAGATGAAGCTACATTCTTCAACAGATTTGACAGCATACAGGCAACTGAACAGACAGATCTCCAAATACATGCGGCGGGACTTACGCAACTTCAGTACAGCTTATATTGAAGAAGCAATCGAGCGGAACCAAGGTTCCAATGTCTTTGCCAGAGATATGTCTGCCAGAAAGATCAAACTGTCAAAGCTGAAGACCGAGTGTGGCAGCATCGTTTCCGGGGCACCTGAGATTTTGAGTGAGATTGAGAGGTTCTATGGACAGCTGTACACGTCATCGTTGGAGTCACACGCAAGTGTGAGTAACTAATCTAATTATATATACTATTTACTATATACTAAGTCTTCGAGCGAGTCTTATCCGACACTATTCCGAAGATATCCCGGACGTCAGTCTGAGCGAAATTAGAATGGCTCTCCAGCACCTTAAAAACGGCAAGGCCCCAGGCAAGGATGGAATTACAGCGGAGCTTCTGAAAGCGGTTGAAAAACCGGTACTGGAAGTCCTTCAGAGGCTCTTTAATTCCGACCTCCATGGTGGCATTACACCGAAGGCGTGGAGCAGAAGTGCGGTGGTCTTGTTCTTCAAGAAAGGTGACAGTGCTCTCTTGAAGAACTACAGACCGATTTCCCTTCTGAGCCGCGTCTATGTACTGTTTTCGAGAGTCATTACGAATAGTCTCGCACGCAGACTTGACAACTTCCAGCCTCTCGAACAAGCCGGTTTCGGAAAGGGCTTTAGCACCATAGACCACATACATACCCGTTGGCAAGTTGTACAGAAGTCCGAGGAGTATAATTTGCCACTTTGCCTGGCGTATGTGGACTATGAGAAAGCCTTTGATTCCGTCGAAATTTGGGCGGTGCTGCAGTCCCTTCAGCGGTGCCAAGTTGACTGTCGGTATATCGAAGTGCTGAAGTGCTTGTACAGTAGGGCTACGATGGCTATCCGAGTACAGAACCAGAGTACGAAACCTATCCAATTGCAGAGAGGTGTAAGACAGGGTGACGTTATATCCCCGAAACTCTTCACCGCTGCATTGGAAGACGTTTTCAAGTTTCTGGACTGGAAAGGATACGGTATTAACATCAATGGCGAGTACATCACTCACCTTCGATTTGCCGACGATATAGTCCTTATGGCAGAATCGCTGGTAGACCTAAGCACTATGCTCAATGACCTCAATAGTGCTTCCCAACGGATAGGTCTTAAGATGAACATGGACAAAACAAGGATCATGTTTAATGTCCATGTCACACCTATGCCGGTAGTTGTTGGGAGCACTAAGCTCGAAGTTGTTGACGAGTATGTTTAACTAGGACAAATAGTCCGACTAGGTAAGTCAAACTTCGACCGAGAGGTCAATCGACGGATTTAACTCGGCTGGGCAGCGTTCGGGAAACTACGACACATCTTCTCGTCAGACATACCTCAAAACCTTAAATCGAAATTGTACAACCAGTGCGTGTTGCCAGTGATGACTTACGGATATGCGACGTGGTCCTTCACTGCTGGTCGTATGAGGAAGCTCAAGGTCGCTCAGCGAAATATGGAGAGGGCTATGTTTGAAGTTTCTCTGCGTGATAAACTTAGGAATGGGGATATCCGCAGTAGAACCAGAGTAACCAACATAGCCCAACGGATTAGTTAGCTTAAGTGGCAGTGGGCCGGCCATTTAGCTCGAAGAACCGACAACTGATGGGGAAGAAAGGTTCTTGAGTGACAGCCTCGTACCGGTAGGCGAAGTGTAGGGCAACCCCCAACGAGATGGAGTGACAACCTGATAAGACATGCAGGAAGTCGATGGATGCAGGTGTCTCAGGACCGTGCTTTGTGGCATTCCTAGGGGGAGGCCTATGTTCAGCAATGGACTTATTAAAGGCTTTAATGATGATGAATGCAGTTTCAGTAAGAGTAGCACTAAGTTGGTTCAAGTGTTTTCAGTACGGGAATTTTGATGTTAAAGATGCAGCTTGCTCTGGTCGCCCTCATACGGATATAGTCGACGCCAGTTTTGAAAAAGTGGAGCAAGATCGGCATAGCCAGGAATTTATGATTGACTACAAAATAGTTTTGGTCCAGAAAAAAGCTCGATACTTGGGTATCACACGAGCTCACTGAAAGAAACAATAAATTGTGTACTCATATGCGATTCACGAAATGTAATGAAACCGAAACATTTTTTAAAAGATTGATCACTGGTAATGAAAAGTGGATCATCTAAAACAAGGAAGTGCGAAAAAGATCATGGTCAAAGAGTTTGCAAGCTCCACGGACTGTTGCGAAACCTGGATTAACACTCAATAAGGTGATGCTGTGTGTATGATGGGATTGAAAAAGCATCTTTTATTATGATATTTTACTGCCGGGCAAAATCATGGACTGGATCTCTACTGCCACCAACTAATGCTGGAATTGATCAACAGAAAAGGAGTGGTATTTCATCATGATAACGCTAGACCACACACATCTTTGAGTACACTTGGGCAATTGAGAGTCCTGACCTCACACTCTCAGAATTTTACCTGTTCGGTCTCTTCAGAATTCTTAAGGTAGCGTTAGGTTAACACAAAGAGAGGACTACGTTTCGCATTTTTTTTTTTATTTAAAATCCCAAGATTTCTATAGCAACGGGATTATAATGTCACTACTATTATACGTGGTAGAGCCATGCTACAGTAATATTAATAGTATAGAAAAAGTTCGAATGGGTCGGCTCGACCGGGGAAGGAGCATGCTCTCACAGAATACCAGCGTAAAATAGCAGCTTAACGCTGCTGTGTTTCGTTTAGTAAGTGTAGAGAACCGGAGACCCCTTTTACTAGTGACGAGGCATTCCATCTTAGTCGTCACGGCTAACAACGCATCAGAATTTTATTCGCAAACGAGAATTACAGCAACCACTTCAACTTCCACAACCACACACAACCACCATCGTGTGGAGTATGTGCTCGCTTGTCACCCTTATACTATAAAAAATACTACAAAATGGTAACAAGTTATCGAACAAAGTGGCACATATATATTAAAATTATTTATTATATGTTATTTAATAATTAAACTTTGATAAAAAGTCTTGAATTTGTTTGTTGAAGAAACTTTTTCCCCGACCTTTTATTATAATTTATTGATAGTTACTCATATGAAGCCAATATTAGGAAAATTGCCTATGTATTAAGTAACGATTTCTCTAATACTGCTGAATAAAATTTAATAACTATAATGTCGGTCCTTTTATCTAAAATGTTTCAATTCACTTAAGTTTTATCATGTATCATTCCTTCATTCATAAATCATTGCAATTTTTCAGCTCGGTAAACGTACAGCTTTCCAAATCGGAAAGTTTATCCGACAACGTTATGGCTCCCAAGGATTCAAGTTATTATCAAACATCTATCTTCAAGATGAGATATCACTTAGGAGTACGGACAAGGAGCGGACAAAAATGACGGCTGAAGTTGCCATGGCTGCAGTGTACCCACCAGAAGATGATCAACAGTGGGACGAAGGTTTGGGCAAGGTTTGGCAGCCGGTTCCATACACTGCATTGCCTTTAAGGGAAGATTATGTAAGTATACTTATTTCATAGTGTGATCTGTGGAAAAACGTTGTTATGCACATTATCAAATTATTCGAAAAGACAAATATAAAAACAAATACTCAAAAATTATATTCGTTGAAAAACTCTTAACAGAAAATTCTCTCAAATGCAAAATAAGGAAGAAGTATTTGAAACTACGAGAAGATTAAACATTGTAAAAAATTACTTTATAGCCATAAGTTCTGCACTTACGAGAACAACTAACGAGAGAGGCCTATTGTGCGTAATAGTTGCAGCTGTCTGTAATAATGATGATGATAATAATGAGCAAATTCTATAGAGGATACAATATTATATGCATATTAAAAACTCGCGCTAATGTACATATATTATACGAAACTGATAGTAACTGATAGAAAAGTAATATGTTTGAATTTATGAATTAAATGAAACGCATTCAATAATATTAAAACATAATATAAAAAATTAAAAACAATTAAAAATCCGCGTAAAAACAAAATAAAGAGATGAGTCTCACAAAGTTTGAACCACCAATACTTCCAACACCACCATACGAGGAAAGATACACCAACGTCGATAGTAATACGACGTGTTTCGCCTCTAAACGAGACATTATCAAGAAAAATAGACTTCGCGACCGCTATTTCTTCAGAAGAGTAGGCAGAGTCTACGGACTTTCATCTGGCATGACCCTGACATAACTCCCTCGCTTCTTTCACATCCATATATCTACGCATACTTGTCGGGTAGGAACTCTTAATTTGGCCCATCTTCAAGCTTCAGCTGCGTAGCGCAGTGGCTTAGCAATGAGTTGCTGCGCTGGGGACCGCGGATTCAAATCCCTCACGGAACAAGTATTTGTATAGCCTACAAATAATTGTTCCGGGTCTGGATGTTTGTACTTGTGCAAGTTGAGAGAAAGAGAAAATCCTAGTGTGCGGGCTAACGGTTTTACTATAAAAAAAATATCGCCAATTTTGTCAATAAACTGCCGTCTACGGCGTCACTTGCTGACCCTGCCTTCTACTTTTACAGCATAAATTTACCTTGTCACTCATTCTTTTTACGTGTCCAAACCACCCAAGCATTCTTTGTTTATTTCGTTATTAATTTCAGCTGCGTTATTTCAAGAACTGCAAAAAAATTGAGGACTTACTGGAGAATGTTAAAAAAGAATCGATTCACGAGGAATTCGTTGTCTTCAACGACCTGATCCCAACGCTGAAAGCCCAAACAGGACGTAACTTCACTGAGAACCCAATGTTGTTCCTGACAATATTTGAATTGTTTAGAAGTCAAGTATGTAGTTCATAATATTTTTTGTACGAAAGTAATAAAGAAACACGTTTATTTGAAGCCATAAAACAAATCGGACGTAACTTCATCACGCATATGTTTTTATTAGTAGCAACAAATGAGCTCTGTACTGTGCTGCAGTGGAATAATCATAGCGCATGAACGCAATGTTACACTGAAAATATCGCGAAGAATATAGCGCCGTGGCGAAGGTACTTCTACTACCATAATTCAAACCACGTTTTTTAAGAAGACAGGAAATATTATTAATTGGACCGTAGGACAGTTGTTGTCGACTCTGCCCCGGCCAATCAAAAAAGTTGAATTAAAATAACGTTTTTTTTTTATAGGATAAGGGTGACAAACGAGCACACAGTCCACCTGATAGTAAGTGGTTGCTGCGGTCCATAGACATCTACATCTATGCTCTATTACAAATCAAAATGTAGATGCGTTGTCACCCGTGAGGACTAAGATGGAATGCCTCATTTCCAGTATAAAGGGCCTCCGGCCACCTGCACTCTCCAAGCGAAACGCAGAGGTAAACCTCTACTTCACGCTGGTATTCTGTGAAGTCGTGGTACCACCCCGGTTCGAGCCGGCCCATCCGTGCGACAGCAAAAGCTGCCGCGTGGCTCGATCACTGTTAAACGGTTCTAGTCTTCTTCAAAACACTATATCATAGTTTAACTTAACACAGAAGTTTGCCTTTTATGTACATGTGTAATGGAAAAATTATCCTATTTTATACAATATTTTGTTATACACAACTAAAACTACACAAAAACTAAAACTAAAAACTTAATTATCATGTAGTCCTACTCCCTGCGGTATCGTGCCAAGAACAGTAGCTTTGTTTCCCCGCTGAATGGCTAGACTTAGCCTTTGAGCGAGAAAAGAACCAGCCCTCTTATCACCAGCAGCAAAGACCAGCCGCGGATGGAGTTCCTTTAGGAACTTCACCGCACGTGGACCCCACGGACCGATAATCTCATCACTCAGAGACTCATATTTGCGCCACTTACTGAGTTCAGCTGCCTCTGTTACCGCACGGGCTCTAAACTGTAATTATCTTTCAATATAGAAATCCTGTTTCATCCCTTAGTTTTATGAATTATACGCAATTAATACAATTAAAGTCAAGATTTTTATTTTGGGAATTCGAATTTATTATATACATCACCCAAGAGCTCCTGTCACGTCCAGGATCAGGATCTTGGGCAAACAAGCTCTATAATTGACTTCCAATGTGACGTAGTAGTTTATAGGTTTATTATTAATTTAGTACATGAGCAACTTGACCTAGATTTTTTTTTATAGGAGAGGGGGCAAACGAGCATGCGGCTCACCTGATGGTAAGTGACTAGCGCCGCCCATGAACAACTGCAACACCAGGGAGGGAATTGCAGATGCGTTGCCGCCGGCACTATTGAAATTGTTTCATGGAGTTTTTAGGGTGGATTTGCCACGAGTTTGGCGAAAGGATAAATGCAGGGAATACTGCCAGACCAGATAAGGAGATAGGGAGGGTTTACCTAACCTAACCTGCCTAGGTAAACCCTACCTGGTTTACCTTAATCGTCACGCTTGGCAGGTGGTTCGACGATCGTAGTATCTGACGTGAGCACTTTTGACACTTCTGCCCACCGCAGCTCTGGATAGGTACTTTACTTCTAACATAAATGAGGTAATTTTACCACCATTTAATGAAAGCCATAAGAATTTTCTAATTTTACCCATAGTTACCTCTTACGATAGCCACGTGATGAAATTTGGTGATGGATTAGACTACAAATGAATCCTCTTAGTTATTTGTAATAATTCCTAATATAGTAGTAGTATAGGATAGTTATATAGTAGTCGTATAGGAATTTACCAAACAAGAATTTTTAGCCTTATATTTTAAAACTTAAATTATAACTATCGACAAAATTTACATATTGTTTTGCCTTTTCGTTATGCTAAACACATTTTAGCCTTTAAAATATCTACAAACTTATAAAAAAATAATGCTACTACTAACGGGCAAAGCTTTTCGTTACATTTCATTATTTTTATTTTTCCCAGTACTTCTTTAAATATTCCAAGGTCTTCCATAAGTGATGTGATAATGGCATTCCCACAGCTACAGATTTTTAATTTTTTAAATAGTGAAAAACTTGTAACTATCAAAAACTAATTATAAAACTTATAACTAATAAATTATTCACAATTTTAATTCGCGTACCGGATTTTTTTATCATGTTTAATCATTAAGAATTCACATTCGCCAAGGTCATTTTACATCTTGAAAAACATGGAACATAAGTTGTTTTATTTATTATTTATGATATTTAGATTATTTACATAAATTAATTAATTATCTTTTTAAATTATTATATAATACATTTA
The DNA here is from genome assembly GCA_033319125.1 of Parnassius glacialis. NCBI lineage: Eukaryota > Metazoa > Arthropoda > Insecta > Lepidoptera > Papilionidae > Parnassius > Parnassius glacialis. Next base: position 5,899,454 of record JAVANC010000024.1, on the reverse strand, counting down.
TGTGGTAGAACCACACTGCAGCAATATTATGTTTATAGCACGAATGGGTTGGTTCGACCGGGATAGGACCACGCTCTCACTAAATGCCTGCGTAAATTAGCAGCTTAATACTGCTGTGTTTCGTATGGTAAGTGTAGAAAACCGGAGACCCTTTTTACTGGAAACGAGGCATTCCATCTTAGTCCTCAGGGGTGACAACGCATCTGCATTTTGATTCTTAATCGAGAATAAATGTAGATGTCTATGGGCCATTCCACTTATCACCAGGTGGACTGTGAGCTCATTTGAAGTATAAACTTATATATATATATATATATATATATAGTATTATGTACAGGCTGTCCCAGTGATCGTGGATAATTTGGTACGTACGTGTTCGGGCGAGGGAGAAGTGGCCTTAGTTCTCTAAAAAAAATTCTCTCCCGAACGGTTCGCGGTCTACGCCATGTTTTATAAAATTCCGAAAATTCGTACTTCTGCTCACATTTGTGGTCATCACGTCCGCAGTCTAATACCTAGATCGGATTTTTTTTTCTTTTAATGTGTTCCCTAATAATGATGTTTCTAAACCACCCTTAAATTGTTTTCAACTACTATGGGTAATATTTTACAAGACAGCACTAAACATAAGTTAATTTTTTTTACTTTATTTAACTGCTAAGTTTGAGCACCTGTGGTGAAAAAAACGTATAGGATCTGTGTGGCCAACCATTTAAAATGTTTGCTTACATCACAAGAATTCTAAAACGTCAATATACCATGTACTTATTGTCATTACTTACTGAGTTATAGCCGTTAATAAGTTAAAGTAGGCATTTCATTGCACAATTACAAAATTATTGGCAGATAGTTTTTTTAACATTACATATATTTATTAGGTAAGTACATTTGTCGCCCTTGAAAATTTTACTTTACTACCTGCTCACCATGTTTGGATGAATTCTAAGCTATTTGAGCGCGACAACAAAAATCTAATGGGGTTAATATCAGGTGATATTGGTGGCCACAATATTGGCTCCATTCGGCCGATCCATGGGTCACGGTGGGCTTCGTTTAAGTAACTCCTTACTCGGACATCATGTGCCGGACAACCATCATTTTGGAGCCACATTCTTCGCCGGATGGCTAGTGGCTCATCTTTAAATAAATGGGGCAACCCATTTTGTAGAAATTCTAAATAATTGGCGCCATTCAGTGTACCCGGCAATTCATAGCGGCCTATGATTCTTCCGTTTAGTATTTCTGTCCAATAATTTATTTCAAACTGGTATTGCGACCTATCTTCTCTCGTCAAATATGAGTGTGTTCGCTACCAACTGTGCAGATTATGTAAGTTAGAATTTTTTTTTGGGGAACCAAGGCCACCTCCTCCCTGCTCGAATACGTACGTACCAGATTATCCACCATTACTGGGTAACCTTGTATATATATAATATTATATCATATTTTTTTAAAAGTAGGTTAAGATTTTGTCATAATTCCGCTGATCAAATAATCTTAGATAAGATTTCGGCATCTTTTTTAAGTAGAAACTTTAGTCAATTTTGGAAATATACGGGAAATTTACTTAAGAGCGGGTCTAAGATTACGGAGTGTGTGGATGGCCTGACGGACACACTGGCGATTGCAAATTTGTTTAGGGACAAATTTCTTGCGTTAAGTGCAGGACACTGTACTTCTCATAATCAATATCTTGTAGCAGATGGCAAGGACATTCATGTATCTGAAGAGATGATCTTTAATGATCTGTGCCAGATGAAACTATGAAAGGCGATAGGATATGACAATATAAGCGTGGAACATCTTCGGTTTGGAGGACCATGGGTAATTGCGTTCCTATCTGTATTTTTCAATGCTTGTATAAAGCATGCTTATTTACCGGTAGAAATGCTAAAAACGGTAATAAGTCTGTTTAACTGTTTTAAATGTAAATCGAGTAGTTTGACCAACAGTGGTAATTATAGACCGATATCTGTAGCTACAACTTGTGCTAAACTGTTTGACACCATATTATTAGGCGTTATTTCCAAATATATACAAATTAGCGATGCTCAATTTGGATTTAAAAAAGATAGTTCTACGGATGCGGCGATTTTTACTTTAAAGCAAACCGTTAGTTATTATAATAAGCGGAAAACAAATATTTATGCATGTTTCTTGGACTTAAGTAGGGCTTTTGGCAGAGTCAGATATGATAAACTTTGGAGGAAGTTACGTGATACGGGTGTGCCGTCATTATGTATTAACATATTGATCGCATGGTATAGTAGGCAAATTAATGTAGTAAAGTGGCGTGATACATACTCTGAGGAATTTCTCCTACAATGCGGCGTGACGCAGGGAGGGCTAACATCGCATATGCTTTTTAATCTGTATGTTAATCAGCTGATCGAGGAGTTTAGAAGCACCAGACTGGGTTGCCACATTGGTTCTGAATGCTTTAATAACTTGAGTTATGCTGATGATATGGTGCTGCTGAGTCCCTCGATAGGTGCGCTGCGTGCACTACTCCAGATATGTGAGAAATATGCGATGGATCATAACCTATTGTACAACACCAACATGTCTGTTGGTTTGCTTTTTAAGAGTGGTAGGGTTCAACCTCATATCCCCCCATTGTATTTGTGTAATTCACAATTAGAGTGGGTAACGAGGTTTAAATACCTGGGTCATATTGTTACTCAGGATCTGTGTGATGGTTCCGATATGGACCGCGAGCGACGTTCCTTGCCAGTGCGTGCCAACATGATAGCTAGACGCTTTCAAAAGTGTTCTTATACCTCAAAGCTGGCGTTGTTTTCAGCTTACTGTCAGCCACTTTACACTCCTCAGCTGTGGACGAATTACACTAAAGAGGAATATCGCAGACTGAAGGTGCAGTATAATGATTCGTTCCGCGTGTTGTTCCGTCAGCCACGATACTGTAGCGCGTCCCAGATGTTCGCAGAGGCCCGTGTCGTTGGTTCGGATGCGTTGATCCGTCACCGTATCGCGCGATTTAGAACTTTTGTTTTTGGGTCGCAGAATAATCTCATCAAAATTATTTGTAATATTTGTGCATGTAGTGAAATTTTTAGTAGGTGGTCAAATTTATTAAAATCTTAATAATAAAATTTAATAATATCATTGATTAACCAATAATTATAATTAAAATTTAAGGTATAGTGTAATAAAAAAAAAATTACTTTTATAATGGATCTGTGTTGTCTGTATCAAATAAATTATTATTATTATTATATATCAGGCCATTAGTAAAATTATGAGGCATGAGGCATTCTGTTTGGATACAGATTACTCAGGCTGGTATTTTCTTGGGCTGCGGGCTGTTCGAAAGAGATACCGCGGCTCCGGAACGTAAGGGCACTGAAGGAACACGGATGGTTTTTAGTCAGTAAAAGTCTGACACTCCCTTCCGCTCCACCCAGAGCGAAAAGCGTCATTTGATGATTTTCCATCCGCAAAAAAAAGGCTGGTATTTTCTAGCATTTTGATGAGGTTAATCAATGGGGTACTTGTGATGGGCTTTGATGATAAGATATCATAAACGAACGCTAGTGTCAGAATCACTTGGGTACCTCTATCCATTACAGCCATTCAGATGTCCAAGGATGAACATAGGTCTCTGCCAAATATACAATAAAATAAATACTGCCAAAAAGTACAGTCCCAAGTCACCTACCTCCATCGACTTCCTGCATCTCTTAACAGGTCTTCACACCATCCAGTGGAGGGCCGCCTTACTCTTTGGTTACCAGTACGAGGTTGCCATTAGAATAGAATAATTTTTATTCAATATAGATTGACATGTAATTCTTTATTAAAGTAAATTTTTTAATTTTACCAATGGTTTGAAAAAAAAATCTCTGTTCTGGGAAGAACCTGCAAGAAAACCAGCGGGACTTTTTTTAAATAAAATAATTACAGTATATTATTGTATACAATTAATACGAAAATATTTAGAAACAGCATGGTAGGGATCACCTCATTCCCAGCAGTCAATATCAATCATGTACTCTATAGTAGTATAAGCGTTACTAAACAAATTTTTGCTTATTGAAAATTTTAATCTTTTTGACAGATAAGGTCTGCATATTTTCTAAGATTGTTGACGTTAAATCAGTATACTCTTTTTAACCCTTTTGCAGTCCCGTGCACTACATATAGGTCATTGCTATTGTCTTACTATTGTGACTACAAACCGGACAGAGAAAGTGTTAATATAGCACTTCGTCATATTTTCATAATTACTGCTTAAATCTAAAAATCAACAAATCATATCATATCATCATCATCATCATCATCGGCAAATAAAACTATATCATAGTTATTCCCTACCAAGTAAGTTAAATCATTAATTTAAACTAAGGACAGGAAGAGTCCAAGAAATGAGCTCTGATGAACATCCATAAAAACCGCCGATCCGGAAGAACTACTCCCATTAATCACTACTATTTGTGTTCTTTTATTTAAATATGATGTAATAAGTTTGACTGCTATGTTTTTTACTCCATAATAATGTAGATTAAGGTCTCATGGTGAATTCAGCCGAAAGCCTTGGAATGATTACAAAATATACGCCATCGCCATGCAGAGAAAATATCTTTAATTAGCTCAACACCATCCAATGTACTAGCAGATTTAAAAACTATTGGTAAATCCAATTGTGCATGCCCTAAGCGTATTAAAAAAGTTACGGATAACATGGTTATACGGATTTTTTAAAGTAGTTTACATACACACAAGTTTACACTAAAAATCTTTTTATTACACTTCCAATTTTCTGATAATTTTATGTCAAACTTCAATTTGAAAAAAGTTTGGAAAATCCAAAAGTGCACGACTCATAATGCTCATATGATCATCATATCATCTTTCCTATTACTCCATAAAGTCCAAGACTATGTACATCCTACTTACTTTTAGTACGTACTACTATTATTTATTTCGTGCTTTTAAAATATTGTAATAAAAATCTCTGATTATCGTAATAATCAAGTATATATGAAATTTGATTTTTCGAATATTTTGTATTTGTATAGTGATATTTTTGAGCTGCTGCAAACAACCTATACATTATCCACTCACGACGGCAGTTAACGCCAAAGTGAGTGAGTGAGGCAGTCTATTTACTAAAATAAATTAATACAAGGCTGCTAAAACATCGAAAATTTCGACATTTCGCGGCCGAAAAAAAATTTACTATAACTAAACAAAACAAAATTGAACTGCCATTTACATTCCATGGCTTCCCATATAATAGATGAAGAGATTAAAAAATGGATTGCGTTAAAAAATTAATATTTTCAAAAGTTATCGTGTTTACTACTCCATGTGGACTTGATAAATCTATACCATAAGCCACCAAAACCACTTTTTTATGTAAAAATAGCAATTAAACGATTAAAAAAAGATATTAATAAGTTCAACAATCATTTATGTTTCTGACAATGTGCTTTTTATATCATTTATATATTCAATATGGTAGTTAGATACGATTTTATGCGACAAAACGTTGGAATCATGGAACATACCTACGCGCTTTACGCTTAAGGCATACTATAAAGGAATAACCTTCGTGACAATTCGAGAACCTTTCTTCCCCATAGGTTGTCGATTCTTCGTGCTATATGTCCGGCCAATTGCCACTTCACCTAGTAAGCTGTATATGATGTAGATGGTAACCACTGAAGGGGAAGCAAAGATACTTGACCAGCAGCCGCGTATCAACAAGCGAAGTGTATTGCGGCCCTCCACCAAAATGAGGGACAACCTGGGCAAAATTATACTAAAAATAATTTTCTTTCATAACTTTGTACTTAATATTTTCAGGTCGCCCTCGGCATGGATGTACCGCAATGGGCTAAGCCTCTTCTACCGCGACTTGGTGAAGCATCGAGATTAGCTTATAGGATGCACTATAAGACGGATGAAATGAAAAGGATTGGTGGCGGTAATTATTTTATATTATCATATAAAAAATGTTTAATTATTATTATTGTACTACTAAAGAGCAAATGATTGACAATAACCGATGGAAATAAGTAGGTCGCTCTCATGCTCTTTATAAATTTATCATACTTAGTTGTATATAATTTTATATTGTGAGTGACCCCTAGTGACTCATCCTGGCTTTGGTCAGGGTCTATTCTATTAATATGACCTTATTAAAATTTAAGATAATCATGAATGATCATTTATTTTATCAAGTTTCAAGAACTCTCTTTTTGTGAAAGTTGATATTTAACCTGGCATATCTTTCTATCCGTTCGTTAAGCTTCATTACAATCGCTTCAATAAATCGCTTCAGCCATTCCGAAGATTGGTTCGGACAGAGAAAAAGATAGACTCCTGCACAGATAGCATCATAAAGTGAATATTCCAACGCCCATGGAATGATATAGGAAAATGGATTCTCTTACTCCACTTCTGCACGGGAATCTATATCTATAAAAATTGTAATGAAAATAAAATAAGTGTGTTTTACATCTATTTTAAGAATTTATCAAAGTCAAAATGACCCGTTATTCCATCAATCCCTCATTAAGGACAAGTCTGCCAAATCATCTCGACTAAGAAATTAACTCTTGCTTTGTAAATAGGTCCAAAATCCCCCATAAGTCAACAGCATCCACCATAAGACAAGCAAGACTTCAAAATAGCCTCATCTAAGAAGCCAGTTTTGTAAAAGAAAGTTTTGTACGTTGGTCAAAGCTAAAATTCAAATTTACTTCTTACAGGCGTTATTTTAAATGATTTCATCTCAGCAGCAAACGAGATCATATTAGGCAAGACCGTCATGAAGAGGTTTCGATTATTCTCGGCACACGACTTCAACATCGGTGCACTGATGGACGTTACGAAGGTAAAAAATAGCGTGCAAACCGTGCCTGAGTATGGATCCCTATTTGCCATCGAGTTGTACAGATCCAATGGCAGTGGAGAATTTACTGTTTTGGTGAGTAAACGTTGTATTTAACATTAAATTTATTAGGTGTCATGGCACTTTTTAGACTAGAGGTCCATCTGCATATTTACCACGGTCTTACTTATTTTTGAAGACTAATAGCAGTCCTTGCACTGCTCTGTTCCGATCGGAAGGGTAAATAATTACAGGCTATTAGGCATTTCATCTTAGTCATCTGAAGTGACAACCGATCTGTAGTCTTCCTTATTTCAAGTTGACTACAAGTGTACCTACATGTACTGAAATTATATAAAAAACAACTTTTGTATCTGTCATCTAAAGGGTAGGCAGCGACTACGGAATCGGTTTTGACACGATCCTGACACAAATTTCCCAATTTTTTCACATATATCTTCGCATCCATCTGAAATTCAGTGACATATTTGGTCGGTGAACTTCCGTCTAGGGTGTCCTTTACCGACTCTGCTACAGACGTTATATTTGAATTGCTCTAATTATTCAGTGATGGTTATGATCCTCTCCTCTAATTTAATTTATTTTATCTATTAACAATCTCCATCGATTTAATTGTATAAGTAATTGTGATGATAGATCCTTGGACCTAGTATTAGGTAACCTAACCGATATTACGATAGTAAAACCTTCTGATCTACTCACTAAATTGGATACTTACCACCCAAACTCTGTTATAAGAATTGATTTTTCACATGAATCCTATCTATGTTCTAAAGGTCACATTGATTACAAGTCATTTAAAACAGATTATATTACTTTTGTAATGGAAATTAATAATATTGATTGGTTGCAAATACTTTCCGAGTGTAAGAATATCGATAACATGCTACATGTATTTTATACTTGTCTCTATAAAATATTTATAATCAGTCCCTAAACGTAAGTCTAAGTCAGCAAAATAACCTGGATGGTTTAATTCCAATTTAATTAAGTTATTGACAATAAAAGACAAGCTTCATAAAAAAATCCGTAAGTACAACAATCCTAGAGACTATTTCGAATTTCAAATTATTCGAAGCCGCTGTCGTAAGCTCTACGATATCTCTCACAATAATTGCAAATACAATACTGAGAGAAATATTTCCAAAAACCCAATGTATTTTTGGAATTATTTTAAACAGAAAAATAAATGTTAATCATCTTTTCCAAAAGGAAAAATCAATTGTCTCAAGGTATTTGATTGATAATGCAAGAGTTACTAATAATAAAGGACTAAGGTTACTATTGACAGAAAGTTAAGTTTTACATCACATATAAAAAAGGTATTAAAAAAGCCACGCAGTTCCCGGGATTCATCAGACACAACACAAATGGGTTAACCCGCATGACTAAAATTATTTCGTACAACGTGTTTGCGAGCAGTTGCCGCGAGTTTGCCAATTTCATTTGGAATCCTTCTTATCACATACATTTCCAACGTATTGAGAGCGTATAACGTGCTTTTACAAAGCATCTTGCATTCCATGTCCTATAATAAAAGATTTGTTGAATTTAAAATGATCGCTTTTCGAAAAAAGTGGGAAGGAAGCATAAAATAATCCATGCCAAAATCAAGTGCAGTAAGTTGCTTAAACGGGTTGCTCTATTAGTACCAAGTAGATATCCTCGCTCCTGCAATTCTTCTCGAAAAATACTTCACATACCTTATGCTAGAACAAATCTTGGTAAGCAAGCTCCCATGGCTCGCATGTGTGCGAAATATGGTGAGATATCTCGAGCTTTACCTGGCATCGACATATTCCACAACTCTTATGCTGTCCTTAAAAAAAGGAAAAAAGAATATGTACTTTTTTTAATGTAAATGAGGACTCGCCGATCATCTATCGTTTCTTTTTTACATTTTCTTTTTTTTTCCTTCTCAATGTTTACATGTAGTTGTTGGTGAAATGTTATGTACATTTGTTATTAATATACACATCAGTGAGGGTGTTACTTTTCATATAATTTAGTATTTTAATGTTTAATATGTATATTATAAGTATGCTTTTGAAATAAATAAATAATTTATATAGTGGCAAAATTCCCCTGTGAGGCAATCTATGAGGGACACCTATGTTCAGCGGTGAACTTTTATAGGCTATAATGTAATGTATTACATGTATTATATATATAAATGTAAAATAATGTTAAAATAACATCAATATAAATTCGACACGTTTCGTTTTACTTAAAGTTATGATTTACAAATATGTATATTATACCTATCATGTATTTTATATGCATCGATTATTCAAACTAACTTTTTGATTACCTGCCACAACAAACAAATATGACAGCTTAGTCAAGAAGAAAACGGCAAACGAAAACCCAGAAAAATATTTTAATATAAATAGAACAAGATGTAATGCAAATTCTTAATTTGTCATTTTTTTTCTTGTCATCAATTGTCATCAATCAAATAAAAAAAATAAAAATTATCAAACTAAAAAACTAAATCAGTTCATTAATTTATAACAATTTACAAGTCTACTACTAAACCTGACCTACATCCATCGACATCCTGCATGTCTTACCAAGTCGTCACTACTTCTAGCAGGGGCTTCGCTTACCAGTGCGACTGCCACTCGAGAACTTTCTTAAATCCGTAGTCGGTTGACCTGACCAACAAATATGTCAATATACCGCTAAAATAATATAGTCGACGAAATTTGACAAATTATTTTTATTCCAGCCGGTGTATTTACCAAAAGCTGGTGAGGCGGTCGTCCAATACCTGCATTTCACAGGCTGTGAAAACAACCATTACTGTAATTACAACCGTTTTGTCGATCTCACAAAGGAGTACCTTCTACCAGAGCAGGAGTACTACAAGATCTGCAACATCAAGACTGAACTGTAGGGACCTGGGTGAATGTTGTTAATAACTGTGATATATATGTACATATGTGAAAAGATTGCTTATTCATAAGGGTGCTTTTCGGTCACGTGATATGATTCTGTTTATGTAATTTTTTTCATAGAGTAAATAAAACATATTTCATAAAACATGGACAGACTCGCATACAACACGTTCAAAGATGCCGTCACCAAGAACGGTGTTACCGGAGTTTAAAAATTACTGAATTTGTGGCGAATCATAGTATAGGCATGTATTTAAAAAAACAATCACATTTTAATACTCATTTATAATATGATGTTTTACCTTTTTTTGGTAGTTTAATTGCTTTATGCATGTGCCTCTTTCGGATGGGACAAGGTGATGTTACATATTGTATTATTACGAATATATCACTCATTAAGTAAAAAACAGACGCAAATCAAAAACTGTATTATTTACTGGACGACCAAATCGAAATTTAAAATAGGATTTGATCGGTTTTAGATCGTTTGTTGCGTTTGTACTGTATCTATGAGGAATTTGAACTTCGTAATAACTATCGCCCACGCAGATAAAATAGCACATAATTCCTTTTGCATTTAAATTTTCACGCAATATTAAAGAAAATGTATAAAATAAATACACATTTTCTAATAAAACTATATTCCCACTATGTTTACAAGTGGTAGAGCCATGCTGCAGCTATGTTAGTAGTATAGTTGTAGCACAAACGAACTTCATAATAACTATCGCCTACGCAGATAAAATAGCACATAATTCCTTTTGCATTTAAATTTTCACCCAATATTTAAAAAATGTATAAAATAAATACACATTTTCTAATAAAACTATATTCCCACTATGTTTACAAGTGGTAGAGCCATGCTGCAGCTATGTTAGTAGTATAGTTGTAGCACAAACGAACTTCGTAATAACTATCGCCTACGCAGATAAAATAGCACATAATTCCTTTTGCATTTAAATTTTCACCCAATATTTAAAAATGTATAAAATAAATACACATTTTCTAATAAAACTATATTTCTACTATGTTTACAAGTGGTAGAGCCATGCTGCAGCTATGTTAGTAGTATAGTTGTAGCACAAATGAACTTCGTAATAACTATCGCCCACGCAGATAAAATAGCACATAATTCCTTTTGCATTTAAATTTTCACCCAATATTTAAAAAATGTATAAAATAAATACACATTTTCTAATAAAACTATATTCCCAATATGTTTAAAGTGGTAGAGCCATGCTGCAGCTATGTTAGTAGTATAGTTATAGCACAAGTGGGTGGCTCTGCCGGGGAAGGACCACGCTCTCACAGAATACCAGCGTAAAATAGCAGCTTAACACTGCTCTGTTTCGTATGGTTAGTGTAGAGAACCGGAGACCCTTTTTACTGGAAAAGAGGCATACCATCTTAGTCCTCACGGGTAACAACGCATCTGCATTTTGATTCGCAAACGAGGATAAATGTAGATGTCTATGGGCCACAGCAACCACTTACCATCAGGTGGACTGTGTGCTCGTTTTTCACTCTATCCTATAAAAAAAAGTTCAATTAAAAGGGAAAAATAAAAAACACGAAAATAAATTATGGGAATCCATTTACTTACATAAAAGATTCTTTTTGTAATCAAAAGTTGTATAAAAATTATTATTAATCAATTTTTTATTTATTTTTCGAATATTTTATAATTTTATGTAATATTTAATTAAACGTCGTAAAATATATATATATACAAACTTAAAGAAATCAACTCTAATAAGGGGTTACTAAAATTAAGCGTTTCTAAAACATTTTATTGCATTCTTATATTACTTTTCAGCATTACATTTCTACAAAATATGAGATCAATTTTAATGGAATATAATAGTTTTATTTAATTTAGTGTAAGAAATTATTCAACTTCTGATGTTAGAAATTATTCTCAAAATTATTTAAATAAAATAACACTACTCCGTAAGAAACCCCGCTTACTATCAGGGCCCAATTACATGATAACACCAAAGTATGTTAGCTTGCAATGGCAGCTACTCAGCAATACAATATTCCTTGCCTACACTGGTAGAATACCCAACGGGCATAGTAACGGCAGTGAGACTCGCATAATTACAGACTGATGCCCCCCAGTCGCCTGCGTGATGCTTTATACTGCTAGAACAAGTGGGAGATTACCATTATACCTTCATTTGTTCGTATTTCATTTTATTTTTTTACCTTCATTCCTGACAATAGATTATGTACAAAAATACTTTTTGAATGAAAATGATTCGGGCCACTGGTTCAGTAAATTCCTGTGTGCTGAAAAGAACCACTAGCAAAACCCCGTAATTATTAACAATAAGTATGTTGAGTACAATTAAATATGAAAACATTATAAACAGCATGGTAGCGATCAGCAAATTTTCAGAGGTTATTATCCAACATGTATTATTATATCATTATGTACTCGTGTAGTTCTTTTGTTATATAATTTGTGTTTTCCTTTTAAGTCGGTTATAGTACAAGCTGTAAATCAATTAAATTGATGTCACGTAGTATTCAGATTTATAGCAAAACGCAGCGCCATTTATTGTAGCAAAAGATATTAAAACCGAGATATGAAAATAAAAACAAGTTCCATACAAATTCCCATGGATTAAAATAAATAATTAAACTGGCCCAGAAAGCTCAAAATAACTATCTTATCCAAAACTCTTATCCAAAACTTTTAACTGTGGTAGAGCCACGCGGCAGCTTTTGCTGTCGCACGGATGGGCCGGCTCGAACCGGGGTGGTACCACGACCTCACAGAAAACCAGCGTGAAGTAGAGGTTTACCTCTGCGTTTCGCTTGGCGAGTGCAGGTGGCCGGAGGCCCTTTTTACTGGAAATGAGGCACTCCATCTTAGTCCTCACGGGTGACAACGCATCTACATTTTGATTTGTAATAGAGGATAGATGTAGATGTCTATGGGCCGCAGCAACCACTTACCATCAGGTGGACTGTGTGCTCGCTTGTCACTCTTATCCTATAAAAAAAAAATTCAAGACATCTTGGCAAATAATAAATAATAGCAAAATAATTACGGAACCTATTTCTCAGATAAAAAAGATGACTTGTTAATAAAAAACCCTAAAAAAATTGCTGAATCAGTCATCAATTCTTTTATCGACCAGATCACCGATGTACCAAAAAACGTATCAGATGACATAAAAAAATAATTATAACCCACACTCTATATTTACATCACCAATTGTACCATAAGACATAATACGGGAGCGGGATTAGCGGGAATATTTCCCAAAAGGCGGAAAGCGGATGTTTTCGGCTTATTAAAGAGGGTAATGGCTAGTGTAGATACCAGAACTCACATATTTACTATATATACAGACATGTCGAAAGCCTTCGATTATCTGAACCATTACATACTATTACAGAAACTTAGAGATAACTTTCTTAACCTACTAAAATCATATCTGATAGGCCGCAAACAATGTACAGAGATTGCTAGAATATGTATTAAATCTAAAGGTGAATGCAAATATTTCTTCCTATAGAGCAATAAAATTCAGCGTACCACAGGGGAGTTTCCTTAGGCCACTATTTTTAAAATTAAAATGCCTAAATAAACATTATTATTAAAATAATATAAACACTACGATTAAAACTATAATGAACTGGCTGAATTATAATAATTCATTGATCAATATTCAAAAATTAAAGTAATATACATTTACCAGAAACTTGGCACTGAAGATCTTAATATAAATTTAATAGAAAGACTACTCTTTAATCATTCAATAAATATCAGCCTACCACAAGGGAGTTTCCTTAGGCCACTGTTATTTTTACTTTATTTTAACGACCTCTCATGTCAAATCCATCATTCAATGGTATTATTTGCCGACGCCAGTACAGCTCTAGTAAAATGCCTAAATAAAGATTCTTATGAAAATGATATAAACACTACGATTAAAACTATAATGAACTGGCTGAATTATAATTATTCATTGATCAATATTCGAAAACTAAAATAATGCACATTTACCAGAAACTTGGCACTGAAGATCTTAATATAAATTTAATAGAAAGACTACTCTTTAATCATTCAATAAATATCAGCGTACCACAAGGGAGTTTCCTTAGGCCACTGTTATTTTTACTTTATTTTAACGACCTCTCATGTCAAATCCATCATTCAATGGTATTATTTGCCGACGCCAGTACAGCTTTAATAAAATTCCTAAATAAATATTCTTATAAAAAGGATATAAACACTACGACTAAAACTATAATTACTATAATTAACTGACTGAATTATAATAATTTACTGATCAGTATTCAAAAAACTAAAATAATGCGCTTTTACCAGAAACTTCGCACTGAAGATCTAAATATAAATTACAATTATCAAATAATAGAAAGAGTAGATGTCGTAAAATTTTTAGATATTTTAATAAACAGCCAGTTGTCATGGAAGGCCCAAGCAGATGATGTCTGTAAGAAACTAAGTGTATCTTCATATGCACTCTGTAACCCGACAAAAAAGTCAATGTCAAAACCGTACGAGTAGCTTACCATGGCCAGGTAGTTTCCATTATAAAATATGTTATTATATTTTGTGGCAACTGTGGCGATAGAGAAAGTATTTTCAAAATCCAAAAGCGCTGCATAAGAGCAATCTTCAATTTAAATATTACAGACAATTGTGTCCCTATTTTCAAAGTCCATAAATTATTAACTTTTCCATGTCTGTATATTTTAGAAGTAACGTTATTTGTCAAAATTAATCATCATTTATTTCCTACCTTAAATGAAACTCGAGTACAAACTGTATCTATGAGAACGCAATATAAAGACTTACTGTATACAGGAAGATTTCAAACAGCTTTATAATAAAGTGTTATGAGCATGGCAACTGTCATTTATATCAAAATCCGAAATTTTGTAAAAAATCAACCCATTAGAATATTTAAAAAGAAACTTACATCTTTGTTATTGGAAAGATGCTATTACTCAGTATCAGACTTCTTAAATGATACCAATATTTAAATAAGGTTAAGTTAATTAACTGTTAGTAATATTTTGTTTGTATTAATAATTTCTAATGTGTTATGCTAACTGCAATATTAATTCAATAATCTAAATTCATGTAATAATAATAATGCAATACCTTGAATTATAATAATATAAAAACTATTTATACTCCTAATTATAATTTTACATCTATTTATAACTACCTGTTCCTCGCGAATTCGCCCACGTGTTATTTGGAGTTTTAATTTTTTGCGCGGAACTCTAATTCTTTTTCTAAAATAAAAGTATCCTAAGTTACTCCTTGTGACATCAGCTATATGCCAGTGTAAATCCCATCAAAATCGGTCTAGCCGTTTCGGAGATTAGCCGGGCAAACAGAGAGACAGACAGACGGACGGACAGACAGGCAGACAGACATAAACTTTAAAAGTTGTATTTTTGTTATTAGTACCGTATATACTTTCATATGCATTTAGTAAACAGCTGTAATTTTGACATTACAAACAGACACTTCAATTTTAATCATTTGTATAGTATCACATGTATAAATTAATTATTAGTGTTGTGTAGAAATAAATTTTAATTTAATATTTGCTTGCCAAAATGGTAGAATGTACGGATCTTTTATGTACTCTGTCAACACCTTCTTGTTAATACCTACATTTAATGCAAATAAATCAATATTCTATTCTATTCTATGATATTATAAAGACTTTGTATTTAAAAATTATATTGTGTCAGAGTTTAAGGACATTTTTCTGTTTATTGTTTTATTTATTTTTTTGAAGTCATAGTAAATTTGCAATTTAAATCTCTCCAATAAATTCTTTATATTTTTAAAAAATAGTTAGCAATCGTAGTCTGGGGGAAAATAAGTCTTTTTTTCACGATTATTGATGATAAGCTTTTATAAAATACGAGTATACGTCATGTTATGATTTCAGTAAGAACAAGAAGTGTGTGATATTTACTTTTAACATTGTATTAAAAAGTAAAATATTGTTAAGGTCTAAAACGCATCAGTATGTGTATTTTTAAGTTATCCTCAATTTTGTGATTACGTCTTTCAAAAACAATTCCGCCAGCTAATTCAAACAACAATTTTAATTAAAAAAAATATAAAACAAATTGGTTTCATTTTTAAATTTTCATTGTTAAAATGTAATGGCCGACTTCTTTGAACCAACTAAAAAGAATAAAATAATTTCACGCACATTGTCGACGCCAAAATATATTGTATTATGTATTACAGAAGAAATGAAGCCCTAACTTCAAAATTTTAAAATATTTTATCCTTTTCAGTTTTGGAATGTTTAAAATTTTATTCATTTTATAATACAAGAATACATATTGAAAATAATTTTTGCTTTTACCATTGGTTCGGGAAAACCTCTGTCCTTGGGAAAATTAACCAAAAACCCTGTGGGACTCTTTTAAACATTAATTTACAATATAATATGCTGTACATTTGAATAAATTAAAACATTTAGAAACAGTATTATAGCGATCACCTCACTTACAGAGGCTACTAGCAATAATCTGCTCTTCAGTAGTATATAAGGGTTATCGTTATTAAACAATTTACGCTTAATAAAAAAAATATTTTTGATAGAAAGTCCTGCGTATATTATGGGGTCCTGCATATTGTAAAAACATGTACATTGCCCCTTTGGAATCGAGTAACCGGCACAACTTGTTGTTCTGTGCAAGTTCGGAGTATTTTCAAAATGTAAATCACTGTTTAGGCCAAACAATTAATATTTGAAATTTACATTCCACTCGTGTCTGCCCGCTGACTTTGTAAAGGTCACCCTTTCCTCACTACCGTGTGCGTTGCTCGGCAGTAAATTGTGCGATATTTAACTCGTGCGAGAGTGCGGAATTGTGTACGTGCGTCGAGGAGATATACGGTCTAGGTTTCGAGCCGCGCGTTCCTTGTTTGAGAGCTTCTCCCGATTAATTGTCAGGATATCGTTATAATTGTGTCGTCGTGTGTAGTGCCTTTTTGTGTTTGGTTGCCTAGTTAGATTAATTTGCGTGTCAACGAGGCGTATTTTGAATCTTGCGTTACTGTCCTTGCCGTGTCGAGTATCACGTGTTCGATTCTGCGATGAGTGTGGAATTAGGCGAATTGAAGTTAGTTAAATGTACAATGAAGCTAAGAGACTGAATTAGTGACAGTGAAGAAAGAAGTGGTCCGGTGATGAAGCAGTCTGGAGCGATGCAGCATTTTGGAGCAGCCTGGAACTTGGCCGCTGTTGGTCACCTAAGCTTGCCCAGGCCCCACACATTTACACATCACTAACCATTACTTCCCATGCACCCTAAACCCACATGCGGCCTGCCCGAGCCTTGGGGCGGTCCTAGATTCGGAGACAGGTACGTACTATATTCCCTAGTCTCTCCCATATGGTTTAGTATAATTAGAGATTTCCACGTGGCCACTTTGGAGGCCCGATCTGCGTCTGCTCGTTGGATTCCCGCTCAATGGACCCCGGGGTATTCGACGTTTGTAGGGGCAGTCGTAGGCCGTAACATTTTGGTAGCAGAGCATGGTTCCGAGTTCGATTCCCGGTCGAGCCCGACCGTAGTACTTGACAAAAATTAAACAATTTAATGGCAGGGAGAGTTAGTTTGATTGGTTTAATTTTGTGTCTACAATCACGCCCGGCCGTAATACGTAAAAATAAAATTCTTTTCTTTTGTTGCTTTGTTGCTTGCTTTATTTTTTGGCGGGTAGTTGCGAATGCCACGCCCGTAGCTTGCGCAAGCGGGAGTTTGCTAGAGCCAGAGATGCGTTGGGTAGGTAGATGGTTATTATCAAGTAACCGGATAATTATCGTTGTCGTATAATTATGGTTGATTACTTATCAAAGGGTCGGTTGTCTGAGCGAGGCATTTTTTGTAGATCGACTGTGATATGTATCTTTATTTGTATTGTGGTTTGTATTTAATCTAATAAATAGTAATTTGTAATACAAATTACACAATTTGTAATACAAATTACACAATTTGTATTGAACTTGATTTGATAGGAACGGTATTTTGTTACCCGTTAATTTTTTTTGTATTTGTTATTTGTTAATTTGTAATCTGTATTTGAGCCGCACAGTAATTTGTATTTAGAAGTAATGCCATCGCATAGCCAGGGCTATCACCGGACCGTTTTGTGTCTGGGTACGAACGGCGTTTCCTCTCAGGGCTCTCCGGGCCCTCGACTCCCACGGGCGGGGGCGCTTAGCCGCGCCCCCTATCAAGGGGTTGTTCTCCCAGGGGCGGGGGGTTGTCACCCCCTCCCTCAGTATGTTGAGAGGGACTTCACTGCCACTCAGCGGTCAGCTAGACCCTTCTCGCCCTCGTCAGCTGAGTGGCCACGGCTCGGGGTACTACCGATCCCCCCTTTGATGTAGGCAGCCACAGCTGGGTAGCTGCCACCCTAGCTCCCACCACGGCCGTCTATACTAATTCTGTGAGCCGTCAACAGCTCACTCGTCAAACTGTTCTATTGTCGACGGCCTCAGTGAGGATGTACAACCCGATCGTCGATCGTTTAACGGTACGCGCTTTATTTGTTCCGGGTTCACACTCGGGTTGACCTCAGCTAAGTTGTTGGGAAGACTAGGGCTCCAATGGAGCGTTGAATTACGCTGTTATGGGTTGTTAGATTTAGTTTTGGTCGAGCACTTAATTAACGATGCCTTGAATTAAAATTAAAAATGCTTTTGGGTTTTCCGCGAAAATTATCATTTTTGTGGCGGTTGTGATTAAGAAATTGAATTGTGTGCCGTTTTGAATGCTTGTGCATATGTTTTGTAATTGTATTTGATCACTGTGTTTGTTTTGTTGCATGGAAGATTGAAATTGAATTATGTGCCATTTGAATGCTTATGCGTATGTTTTGTAATTGTATTTGATCATTGTGTCTGTTTTGCTGAAAGGAAAATTTTAATTCATTTGAAATTGACTGTCGCGCTATTTGGATATTTGTATATATGTTTTGTGGATATGTTTTATCATTGTGTGTTGTTGAAGAGAAAGCTGAGGTTGGATAACCCTATTTGTGCCGAAAGGAATAAAGAGTCATTCCATTTTTTCATTCCATTCCATCAGTCTAAGATATTTATTTGAAATGAGAAATAGGGCTGTCTCTTACGTTTATTGTTTTGTTTTCATTTGTCAGTTGACCTATGTGCATCGGTGAGTAATTTGTTTGAATTAATTTTGTAGTTGAACATTGATGCTTTTGAAAATTAGTTGAAATATGTGCATAGGACTAATTGTCTAAAAGGCTAGCTAGTTTGGAGATTATCAGATTGAAATCAGCTGCTGCAGTGTTTGAGTAAATGATTGTATGGTGGATGGCTTGGTTGTGCCTACTTGTTTTAAAATCTACACTAGGGACTATCTGTGCGTTTCGTTTGGCTCTCCACAGACGACGTTCATGTGGAATTTGTGGGTGCTCTCTGCCCTAAAGCTTATGAGGCCACACTGGGCCGCTTCGTATCGCGTCGCTGTTTGCAGACCTGCTCCGGTCGGATTGCGGAACGAATCATAGGGGCACAGATAGGTGTTTAAAAGAGAGGTCATCGGATTTCTGTCCAGTACAGGACTTATTGAGGTGCTGCGATGCCCAATAGGGGCATCCAGTGGAGGCTGACCCTGCGGCTTGCCCACATTGGGGCTGTCTTTTTGAGGCGGTGGCTAGGGTTGCAAGATCTGATGGGGTGACTAAGGTGGCCTAGTTTTGGTTGTAGATTCGGTATTGCAACGTGCCGTCACGATCCTGTCCCACTTGTCGGTTCGCTCGCGGACATAATGTCCGGGACGGGGATTTGTTTAGGCCAAACAATTAATATTTGAAATTTGCATTCCACTCGTGTCTGCCCGCTGACTTTGTAAAGGTCACCCTTTCACCACTACCGTGTGCGTTGCTCGGTAGGTGGCATGTAGGCAGAACGCGAGTACGACGAGAGTAGCTTGCTAGCAGTGAACCGGTTAAGCTGAGTGTTTCGGCTATCGCTGCAGAAGTACACGCGAGATCGGTTTTTGGTTGATTAGGGTCTAGAATTGGATTTTGGGGGCGTGGCTACGCTACGTAATTGGGTTTCGTGAAAAACGCCTCAGATTTGGTGGTATCGGGTTTAAGTTCCTGTACAAGAGGCCTTTATGGGGTTTTACGGTTTAAGTAACTTCGTTTAAAGTAATTGTGCATATTAGCTAGATGAAATGTGTGTTTCTTCGTCACGTATATATGTGAATTGTGCGATATTTTACTCGTGCGAGAGTGCGGAATTGTGTACGTGCGTCGAGGAGATATACGGTCTAGGATTCGAGCCGCGCATTCTTTGTTTGAGAGCTTCTCCCGGTTAATTGTCAGGATATCTTTATAATTGTGTCGTCGCGTGTAGTGCCTTTTTGTGTTTGGTTGCCTAGTTAGATTGATTTGCGTGTCAACGAGGCGTATTTTGAATCTTGCGCTACTGTCCTTGCCGTGTCGAGTATCACGTGTTCGATTCTGCGATGAGTGTAGAATTAAGCGAAATGAAGTTAGTTAAATGTACAATGAAGCTAAGAGACTGAATTAGTGACAGTGAAGAAAGAAGTGGTCCGGCGATGGAGCAGTCTCGAGCGATGCAGCATTTTGGAGCAGCCTGGAACTTGGCCGCTGTTGGTCGCCTAAGCATGCCGAGGCCCCACACATTTACACATCACTGTACACGACCCGCCATCTACCATTACACACACTCACGGCCTGCCCAAGCCTTGGAGCGAAGTTAGCTTTTGCTACTGGTAAATATTATTGGTTTCTAGCTTTCTACCATATAGTTTATTGTAATTAGAGATTTCCATGTGGCAACTTTGGAGGCCCGACCTGAGTCTGCTCGTACGATTCCCGCTCAATAAGCCCCCAGGGTATTCGACCTTTGTAGGGACAACCGTAGACCGTAACAATCACTATATTTAATAAAACTACTGTGAGACTAAAGCGAAAGAGAATTTTTCGGACTAAGGTTGTAAATTATAGTTTTAATTAGCTGTCCCCCGCGTTGTCCGCGTGGAATTATTAAGATTTGATTTTATGGGTTTTAAATTTTTTACGCGGTACCCTAATTTTTTTTCTAAAATAAAAGTAACCTAAATGACTCCTTATAACTACAGCTATCTATCAGTGAAAGTGTAGTCAATATCGGTCCAGCCATTTCAGAGATTAGCCGACAGACAGATGGATAGACGAAAATTAGAACCGGAGACCCTTTTTACTGGAAAAAAAGGCATTCCATCTTAGTCCTCCTTTGAGGACTAAGATGGAATGCCAATTTTAGGAGGCTATGGAAATAACTAAAATAAACTAAGCTAGATATTTCAACACATAAAAGGCTTCTTATCTTTTTTACAGAATATGCTGCAGAACTAAGTTTGCTAACTAGTTTAGATAATATATGTGGAAGTCCCCAGTGAAATTTCACGGTAACTGTAATTCTGAGAAAACAGTGGATTCAACAAGACTCAGTTCA
Organism: Parnassius glacialis; assembly: GCA_033319125.1. NCBI lineage: Eukaryota > Metazoa > Arthropoda > Insecta > Lepidoptera > Papilionidae > Parnassius > Parnassius glacialis. The sequence continues at coordinate 5,878,149 of JAVANC010000024.1, read as the reverse complement.
TCCCCATTTAAAAGTTATTTGAAATCAGCTTTGACTTTTTATTATCCTGTTGAGTCGACTAACAAATATCACCATGTCAATGTCGTCTATATAGTTACATAAAAAACTTCATGTCCAATTTAGAGAAAAATTTAATTTGAAGAAAAATTCAAAATTCATCTGTTAGGGTACCTACAACCCTTAGAGAAGGAATTTTTTTCTCCAAATTTATATGGGACTATCGTCGAACCTATTTAATTAAAAAATATTCACAATAAAAAAATCGGTTCAAAATAATTAACGAAGATATCGTGTAACATACGTACAAAAACACAACAACATCAAACAACAATATCTACAACATCATCCACAACAACAACATCCACTCTCTCTAGTAACTTTTCAGAAGTCGGCTAAAATAACTATGTAAGTCACAAGTACGGAAGTAGGAAATAGGTTCTAATCAAGCGGTTATACACAACGCGTCACAACTTAAAAGTCACAAGTAAGAAAGTAGCAAATAGATTAAAGTATAAGCTCGACACTTTGAGCGATGCAGTCCCTTTTAAGTGTAGCTTGACGAGGGTTTACGTTATTAGGTCGTCAAATCTCGACGAACAAATAGCTGTGGCCCTCGTCAAAATTGCGGATGAATTTATAGCGACTATTTATATTGTTTAGTAATAGAATACTGCCTATTTCAGTTACATATATTATTAATGTTCACATATCGGTGATACAACTCCTACGTCTAGAAAAAAGTTTGGGTCGTCTAGTTTTATATATTTATTCATTCATTCATTCATAGGTTTATTAAAAGAGCATTGCCTCATATGGTTCATATTTTCCATCATTACCATGGCAGGTGGTTTAGCAACCGCAGATTTTATTGAGTTATCATGACAATGCTGCTGCCTTTCTCCTGTTGCTTTCCCTCTATCACCTCTCGCAACACCTAAAAGAAGATATAGGGTAATTGATTATCTTACATCACCAGTACGTACCTCGAGGAAGCAAGTTTTTTTTATAGGAAAGGGTGACAAACGAGAACACAGTCCACCTGATGGTAAGTGGTTGCTGTGACCCAGAGACATCTACATTTATCTTCAATAAAGTATCAAAATGCAGATGTGTCGTCACCCGTGAGGACTAAGATGGAATGCCTCTTTCCCAGTTAAATGGGTCTCCGGTTCTCTACACTCACCCTACGAAACATAGCAGTGTCAAGATGCCATTTTACGCTAGTGTTCTGTGAAAACGTGGTCCTTCCCCGGTCGAGCCGACCCATTCGTGCTACAACTGTACAATTAATATAGCTGCAGTATGGCTCTACCATGTATAATAACTAAGCTGGCTAAAATAAGTTGGTTCTTTGCAGGTCAACCACGATCTTATGATGCCGTACCGATTCCATCTCACATCGAAATAGTTAAGCCACATTCATAAGAGAAAAAACAAGTAAATTTTATTGTAACGCTAGATTGCACCAGTCTCGAAAGTTTCACTGTTACTGTCATATTCCAAAGCATTACAGGTTCTTGATCTTAAATAACTTCTTTATTATATTTACATTATTAACACAGTCCTTACTTATTGCTCTTTTGCATTCAACGTTGGTGTCAACTTCTACAAAGTCGCAGAAGTTATGATTGAATTTTTCCATTTCAAGTATTAACTGAGTAATTTAAAACGTTCTCAAATAGAAAAATGTAATAAAGCCACACCGTACCTATATTATGTTTGAGGCACGAGCCAGGGCGATCAGAAAAAGATTACGCTCCCACAGAATACCTGTTTGTTTTCAAACTACCAGTTTTATTTTTTATATAAAAGTTATTTTGACCCTAGAAAGCTTCGTCTTGATTATGTATGTGGCCTAAAACCCAATTAATATTGGTGCGATATAGATTACCACCAGTCGACGTTCATGAATATATTTACACTCATAATAAGACCCTTTTACGCCGGAAGTTGTTACCAATTTGTTCGTTCCTATTAAAAGGGTTGAGCCAAAAACAGCTACCCCAATTATAGATATAACATACGAGCTATTTCTATATATAAGAGATTATTTCTGTAATCATTATTTCATTAAGTACTTGTTAATTACATCCTAGAATAGAATAGAATATATTTTATTCATTATTAGATTATTACATATTACTTATTGAAAGTATATTTTTTTATATAATAAGGGTGACAAACGAGCACATCAGATTAGCATAATTGCCTCGCTGCATTAGGTTTCTGGTAAGGTGCTATGTCGGTTGACATCGCGTGCGTTTGTGAGACCACGGCGACCGAGTTTCCCATCAAGTCAGCAAAACTGCCTCGTGGAAGCAATGTTGAAATGTTGTGTGGGAATATGTGGTTGCCGAGTAGTCAGTAGTTTTGTAAGGGGCATCCATATAACAAACTGGTATTACAAGCTTATGTTTGTTCTTAGGTGTGTAAAGTATAAACATCTAACAGCTTATCAAAAGTGCACTGCTGAATATGGGACTTCATTATAGCGAGGAAAAAATATATAATTGGCACGCTTAGCAGGTGGGCTTGCGAACGCATTTTTATAATATTATTCTGAGTTCTCATAAAATAAAATTAATTTATTAAGTATTCGATGTAAGAAAATAAAGTTTCGTTTGCCAAATGTTATTTTTCTTTCAAAATTACTACCGTTTCGTAATAAAGTGCCTCTGACCGGAGAAATAACAGCAAATGAAATTCCGCAGGTATCCTCTAATTTGATATTTTATATTTTTTTTATAAAGGGGCAAAAGAGCATGCGGCTCACCTGATGGTAAGTGACTACCGCCGCCCATAAACAACTGCAACACCAGGGGAACCAGGGGAATTGCAGATGCGTTGCCGGCCTGTTAAAAAGGAATAGGCTCTTTTCTTGAAGGTCCCTTAGTCGTATAGGTCCGAAAAATCGCTGATGGTTATGGATTCAACAAGGAAGTTGTGCGAGGAAGAAAACATCATCTAAATCGCACAGTGGTGGACCGCCAATCATCCAGATGGTGTGGATGTTATCGGGAGTTCCGCCGCGACGTGCGTTCGTGAAATTTGGCGGCTGGGATTAATCCGAACAATTTCTCAGAGCACTCCCCGTGGTAAATGCGAAAGAAAATGCAAAGGAATGCAACAAAACTTCGCAGTGCCAATGAATCGAACCGATCGGAAAGGACACGGTCGTCGACTATTCGAGCCGCTCTGCGCTGGATGGGGTCAAGTTGAAGGAGCTGGCACTGGGGAGCCCCTGCCCAGAGATGGGAACAGTATTCCATGTTAGGCCGAACCTGCGCCTTGTAAAGTTGCAGGCGGTGTGCCGGCATGAAATACTGTCCCGCTCTGCTGAGCACGCCAAGCTTTTTTGAGGCCCATTTGGCCTTCTCTTCCAAGTGACCACGAAACTGCATGTCACTCGATATGTCGACTCCGAGGATTCCGATACTGGCTAAGGCAAGAAGAGTAGTGCTTTGAAATTGAGGAGATACGACAAAGGGGTACTTTTTTGCGGCAAACGCGCAAACTTGTGTCTTCTGAGAATTAAAGTGGACTAGATTTAATCGCCCCCAATCCGAGACTTTGTTCAGCAAAGACTCGACTTAAGATACAAGTTTGTTCCGGTACTCGGCGACGTTTTTCCGAGAAATATTGGCACGGCCGGTGTATAGAGAATCACCAATGCTGTCATCCGCATAGCAATAAATGTTACCAGTTAGCAACATGTCATTGATATGCAGAAGAAACAGCTTAGGTGATAGCACACAGCCTTGTGGAACACCAGCGTTAATAGGCTTGTAGACGGAGCATGCACCGTCTACAAAGACCTTGATGCTCCGATCTGCAAGGAAGCTGGTGCTCCAATTGCACAATTTCTCGCGAAGCCCATAGGAAGGGAGCTTCGAAAGAAGCGATTTGTGCCAAACCCGATCGAAGGCCTTCGCAATGTTCAAACTAACGGCCAACGCCTCCCCCTTGGACTCTATTGCCTCCGCCCATCTATGGGTCAGGTATACCAGAAGATCACCAGCTGATCGACCCCGACGAAAACAATATTGGCGGTCACTAATCAGCTAGTGATCCTCAAGGTACCGCATGAGCTGGCAGTTAATAATGGATTCCATTATTTTGGAGAACAAGGAGGTGGCGTTAGGCCTGTAGTTGGACGGGTCTGAGCGGTCGCCATTTTTAGGGATCGGGTGGACAAAAGCTGTCTTCCATGTATTCGAGACTACGCCTTGAAAGTAGGGGTACCGGAAAAGACGCGTTAGGTCCGGTGCCAACTCCGGAGCATACGCCCTCAGCACAATTGGGGGGATTCCGTCAGGCCCACTCGACTTCTGGATGTCCAGTGAGAGGAGTGCTTTGCGAACCAAGCGCTGTGAGAACAGCACATCCGGCATGGAGTACTCACACCGCGGGATGATCGGCGGTGTTTTCCCCCCGTCATCAAGAGTCGAGTTGGACGCAAAAAGGGAGCCTAAATGGTCGGCTTTGTCTTTTGCGGCTTGTGCCAGTGAGTCGTCCTCCCTGTGCGGAGATGGTAGTGATATAAGAGAAATATATGCTAATATTACAATAGAATAGTATAAACAGAATGGAAAATAATAACAGACCAATTGGCTACATCATGTTCTATAATGCGATTAAAAAAGGGACCTTAATAAAGAAATTCGTCAGTGCATAGACCAAATCGATTCCCTATAAGCAGCACCTGTTCACAACTATGAATATCAGGACGGTACTGCTTCCAATTATTTTATGTTAACGCTATACTGGCGTGATAAACCTAGTTGCGGCAGCCTGCCTTTGAGGTATCATTTTCTCGAACTATTTCGAGCTACTTTCGAACTATTTTCTATATTCGCGCTAATTATGTCTCCTTTTTTTTTTGAAGTCGCTTAAAACATATTATAGAACATGGTGCCAAAGTGTGCGCTTGATTCGATGTAATACATATACGATAGAAGGTAGGCTCGGCTGCAGTGTTATCGAGACAGTGCAATGGCAACAGAATTTGAAGATTGAAAAGCAACAAACGTTGCGGCTTAATTTGAATCAAGGATCCGCTACGCGCTAGGTGAGTAATCTCATCGCTAAGCTAATTAAACTTGCCTATTTGTTTATTCGAAGTTCTTAAAAATTTACATAAGACTTTTTTTCCTGCGTTTATCAATGTCATTGTCGGATGCAAAAATAGCAATATAATAAATAACATTTAAAAAAATTCAACATTTTTTTTATAAATATTTCACTTTTTGTTCGTTTAAAAAATATAACAAACAGAATATAAAACTTTAATAAACTTTTATAACGTAATCTTGTTAAGTATGTATATAATAAGGACTCCAAGTAGTAAAAAAATTATAGGTCAATAATTTCAACTTTTATATCGACTTTGTAAAAACAGAGATTGGAAATAAATTTGCTAATTTTTTTTTTTTTTATAGAATAGGGGGCAAACGAGCATGCGGCTCACATGATGGTAAGTGACTACCGCCACCCATGAACAACCGCAACACCAGGGGAATTGCAGATGCGTTGCCGACCTTTTAGAAAGGTGTAAGCTCTTTTCTTGAAGGTTCCTAAGTCGTATCGGTCCGGAAAATTCGCTGGTGGTAATTGATTCCACAAGGAAGTCTTGCGAGGGAGAAAACTTCTTCTAAATCGCACAGTCGTGGACCGCCAATCATCCAGATGGTATGGATGGTAACGCGAGTTTTGTCGCGATGTGCGATGGTGAAATTGAGCGGCTGGAATTAGTCCGAACAATTCCTCAGAGCACTCCCCGTGATAAATGCGATAAAATACGCAAAGAGATGCAACATCTCTACGCAGTGCCAGTGTATCGAGCCGATCAGAAATAACTCGGTCGTCGACGATTCGAACCGCTCTGCGCTGGATGCGGTCAAGTGGAAGGAGCTGGCACTGGGGTGCCCCGGCCCAGAGATGAGAACAGTATTCCATGTGGGGCCGAACTTGCGCTTTGTAAAGTTGCAAGCGATGTGCCGGCATGAAATACTGTCCCGCTCTGCTGAGCACGCCAAGCTTTTTAGAGGCCAATTTGGCCTTCCCTTCCAAGTGACCACGAAACTGCACACTATTCGATATGTCGACGCCAAGGATTCCGATACTGGCTGAGGCAGTAAGGGGAGTGCCTTGAAACTGAGGAGATACGACAAAGGGGTTCTTTTTAGCGGTAAACGCGCAAACTTGTGTCTTTTGGGGATTGAACTGGACTAGATTTAGTCGCCCCCAATCCGAGACTTTGTTAAGGAAAGACTCGACTTCAGACACAAGTTTGTCCCGGTACTCGGCGACGTTTTCCCGAGAAATATTGGCACGGCCGGTATATAAGGCATCACCAGTGCTGTCGTCCGCATAGCAATGAATGCTGCCAGTTAGCAACATATCATTGATATGCAGGAGAAACAGCGTTGGTGATAGCACGCAGCCTTGTGGAACACCAGCGTTGATAGGCTTGAAATCAGAGCATTCACCGTCTACTACGACCTTACGATCAGCAAGGAAACTGGTGATCCATTTGCACAATTTCTCGGGAAGCCCATAGGAAGGAAGCTTCGAAAGAAGCGCTTTGTGCCAGACCCGATCAAAGGCCTTCGCTACGTCCAAACTAACGGCTAATGCTTCCCCCTTGGACTCTACTGCCTCCGCCCATCTATGAGTTAAGTAGACTAGAAGATCACCAGCTGATCGACCCCGACGAAAACCGTACTGGCGGTCACTAATCAGCTGGTGATCCTCAAGGTACCTCATGAGCTGGCAGTTTATAATGGCTTCCATTATTTTGGAGAACAAGGAGGTGATGGCGATAGGCCTGTAGTTGGACGGGTCTGAGCGGTCGCCTTTTTTAGGGATCGGGTGCACCAAAGCTGTCTTCCATGAGTTCGGGACTACGCCTTGGGAGTAGGAGTACCGGAAAAGACGCGTTAAAACCGGTGCCAACTCCGGAGCACACGTCTTCAGCACAATGGGAGGGACTCCATCGGGCTCACTCGACTTGTTGACGTCCAGGGAGAAGAGTGCTTTGCGGACCGAGCGCTGTGTAAATCGCACATCCGGCATGGAGCACTCACATCGCGGGATGGTCGGCGGTGTGTTCCCCCCGTCATCTAGAGTCGAGTTGGACGCAAAAAGAGAGCTCAACAGATCGGCTTTCTCCTTTGCGGCATGGGCCAGTGAGTCGTCCTCTCTGTGCAGAGATGGAAGAGATGGCTGACAGAAGTTCCCTTGGACAGCCTTGGCGAGAGACCAGAATGCACGGGTTCCCGAAGGAAGGCGAATTAGCAATCGTATGACTTTTCAAAGATCTATATAAAAATTTATTCCAACGGGGTTTATTTATTCAAGTGTTCTTGCGAAACCATAATTTTTTCAAATTTTAAAATTAATATTTAATACTATAAAAAAATTGTGATATATATATTTTTTATAGTATTAAGTTTTTTTATAGTAATAAATTATTTCTTCAGTGGCGTTCCCATGACTAAATAAACCCGGTTTCTTTACTCATGTGGTGGCGAGCGCTCTTTTCGGCATTAAATAAAAATAATAAATAATGAATATAGAATTCCTAAAGTCGCAATGTTTTTATTGGAAATTTCCTCCTCTTTAAGGATCTTTTTTCAAAAGTTATATTTATAGTTTTTGAGTTATTTAAGACAAAAATAAATATCTTTTTTTCATCTTATTTTGCTAATAACAATTGCAATTTTTATGTGCTTATAAATCGTTGAGATACATTTTTCTAGACGTCATTCTGAATCGAATAAACTATAGCACATATTTTTTAACCGGGAGCAAGAATTAACACGTTTTGAACTATACTATTGCGTGTAAGATATTTTTGTACATCTTTAATAATAATAATAATTTCTTTATTTGCTTAAAACATGGTATTTGTAGGTGGTACAGTAAAATAAATACACATGTTTTGCTTATAATTAGCATGCAAAGGAGACGGTACATTTCTGGCCCAGTCTATGTACAATATACAGTAAAAAAGAGAAAAATTCAGGGATTTTGTTAAAAATAAAATGAGATAATAAATCAAAATAAATAACTTGCAAAAAATAAAAATGCAATCCCAAGTTTCTGATGGTTTTACAAGATGGTGCCATTCCAGTCATTTTTTTTTTTATTATCTATCTTTATTTAAAAAGGCTTTTATCCTACAAGGATATGTCAGCCTTATCGTAACCTAGCTTGTTCCTGTTTCACAAATGCTATTTGGAAAGGGGCAATCAATGTGGTAAAAATATGGAACTGACTGATTTTGCTACCGCTGAGTGTGGCTCCGCAAGTATACTCAAAAACCAACCCGTTTCACACAAATTGATACTAAATTTTTGTACCAGATTCTCCCTTTCCCTTTGATATTTGACACATTCTGCTAGCATATGTTGGACATCTTCTATAATATGACAAATATCGCAATTGGGCGAGTCTGCTTTTTTCATTAAAAATACAAATTTTTTATCGGGGTAGTGCCCAGAACGTAACCTATGAATAACAATTATATGGTTTCTATTCATTTTAATATTATTATACCACGGTATTCGAAGAGGCTGACTTTGTATTGTTTTATACCATATTCCCTTTTCCCTGCTTCTTTCATCAAAATACTCTCTAAATTTATCATAACAAAGGTTTTTGAATTTTGTCAAGATTTCCGTGTAAATTGGTAAAATATTTAATTCGATTCCATGCGTTATAGCGGCTTTTGCTAATAGGTCAGCCTCTTCGTTTCCCTTTAAACCTATATGCGATGGAACCCATTGCAATTTTATGTTTATATAGCGACTTCTGTAATTATATAGTTGGTTTAATATCCCATAAGCTATCGGTGCACCTCTGCTATGACCAGAGGCGCATCGAGCTAAATGTTGTAAAGCGCTTTTGCTATCTGAAAAAATAAAAAAATATTGACCACTTAAATTGCTAATATATTTCAAAGCTTCAGATATTGCAACGAGTTCCATCGTCATTATTGATAGTCTTAGTTCTGTTCTAAACATAGCTGTATTTTTTTCTTTAGGATGACAATATGCAGCACCTAAACCTACACGATTCTTAGATCCGTCAGTAAATATTTGGTGCCAGTTAGCATATTTTTCATCTATTTCCTTTAATACATAGGTTCTAAGATACATAGCTTCATGACTGTTTTTATTCTTTTGAACACAATCTAAATTCACTTGAATAGTTTCATTTACATCTATATAGGAAACCCAAATATTAAGTTTAAACATTTGTAACGGATAAGAATTGTGAATATTACATAGTTTACAGTCATAAAAAAGTAAAAAAGACACGGTTATTTACCAAATGTCATTTATGTCAAATGATATTTTTATTTATTTCGAGCTTGGTTGTGTAGTTAAGAACTCTACTCTCTACTTGTTTAACTCTACTTATGTTTTTGGACTTAACGATTTACGTTTTAGTTGATATCGGACATATGTATTCTGTAGAATCACATTTTGAATCAGTAAGCAGGTATGTACGAAAGAAAGATGTTTCCTTAAGCTATTAAACGCATTTGAATGACATGCTTCTATCTGTAGTCTGTTAATAATTTTTAATTTCTACATAAGTTTATAAGGGCTGCAAAATATTAATATGATGTAATTATCTTTCAATTCATCTGTTAAAATATGTTGCACTATTTAAAATGCGCTTCTGCAATATACATAGTTTATTAAAATAAGATTGTTTTGTTCTAGATGGATGAAAATGCACCAATATGTCCACAATGTTTTGCAAACGTATTATAAGAATTATCTGTCGACAAAAATCTTGAAAAGGAGCTCCAGCGCCCTAATGCCAATACTATCAGTATATTGTATGTTTGGTGTCAACGAAGACTGGGTAGCAGATAAGTTGTGACCCAATTAATATCATCCCAACAAGACTCTGTTTTAATAAGAGGCTGTATAACATCTCGCCATCACTCGTGCAGAGCATATTATATACTGTTGGCGAGATAATGGACAAGTTGGGATGAGATGATTGCAGGTTATTATTGCAGTTGCTCTTCTGGACTACAGACAGTGGGTTGCTGTGCCCACATAATGACCGTTGTCTGGTATTTGTGTTGGGCTCGGTATCAAAATTCTATAACCGCACCGGCCTCAATTCTGGATGGCATTTTAGTAATTGAGGATTTTGAAGTAGGATAAATAAATAAAAAATAAAAAATTAAGCTGTTTTATTTATGTATAGTATCCAAAACATGATTGACCTAATGTTTCACTTTCTATAATTCATAGGACTGTTAACCTTTGTTATGACATTATTCCCGGCTTCAAATGTCTATCAAGGCTCAAGGCATACTCTGACACGCTGAGGACGTGTTATATGAAAATATTTGTATGCCGGAAACGGCAGCATATTTAGGATGCCAATTCTTTTGTAACAACTGTAATGTACCATATTATAACAAATAAACTATATTATCTATGATTGTACCCTAGCACATCAGCAGCCCAGATAGACACATATACCTGAACAGAAATTAGTATTGAGGATTATTCTGTTTATCCACCTTAAAACATCCACTCTAAGGTAAAATAAGTTAAATATATTCTATAAGATTAGTGCAATAAAGAAGTATCTCAGGGTGGATTTTTAAGGGTAGAGAAACGGAGTGACCCTCTATTAACATATAATCTCGGCTTTGAGCTATCTGGCACTAAATTGTGGTGAAGTGTGTATTAGTACACACTTATGAATGCAATGAAATAATTTTAAAGCGTAGGCACCGTTGATTTATCTCAACAATCTTCTTGTCTGGAATCAGGTAGTGCTTTTTACATTTGTTTTCTCCTGAACTGCATTTATGATATGCAAATACCAACAAGAACGTTAGTTGTTTTAAGACCAAAAATGCACATAAACAATCTATAATATACTTTACTCGTGGTTTGATCAAAAAATACATATTTTTGGCCCTACTTTACTACTAGTTTCGAGACATTTTAGCTATTTTACATAATAAATCTACCTGATAGGCTATAGGTGATATGAGTATATCACAGACTAACTAGTAGATTCTACCAGAGAGTATATTTCAGAGATGACAGCTAACGTCAAATCAAAACGATATCGATCCGCCATTAGTGTTGCATTTATTGGTGAGAATAAAATATTAATTGCACTGAAATTAAGGCAAGTTCGTGGATTTCAATGATCAAAAGTGGTTTAATATTTTATTTTAATTTATTTCCATACTAGTACAAAACTAGGCCTACGCTTCATACAATTTTAGACCGTCTCCTTTAAGTTTATGTTACATTTATTTCAGGTAACATTTATTTCAAAAACGGTTAAATACATTCATAAAATCAATATCATGAAATCAATAATTATTAAAGTCAATAAAATCTTTAATTTCATTCACCATTCAATAAGCCACTTATATAGTCTCGATTTAAATAAATTGATTTTGAGGTTTTGATGTCATTAATGTCATCTTTGTTGAATGATATAATTGTTGGATCTACAGTCAACAACCCCGTGTCTACAAATGTGAGAAGAGGCGCCGTTTATTCTTAATGTTTGTGTTATAACGTCGCAGCCATGTTGATTTACACGGCTGTACTCGGTACACGGAGTTACAGTATGTGAGCTGTCTTAGCTGTGTGAATTAATTCTACCGTATTAAGATAATGTAATTGTTTAACAAGATTTCATTGTGTTCCAGCTACGCTGATATATTTCCTTTTTACATCAACATGATCGACAAATGAACACTTAGGTCGACAAGGAAAAAGGGATTTTAATAGAAAACTCGTAACTATTTAATATTTTTTTATAAAATGTTACAAAGAGACCTTAAGTTCGTATGATGGTAAGTACTGAAACTCTCTGAAATCTAAGATCAAAGTATTTTAAAATTCCATCTTTTTTTCATTTTATTCTGAGCATATACTAGGGTGGATGCCCCTAATACCAGCCATGACCCTAATTGCAGCCTTTTCGCCTTTTTACTTCGTAAATAAGATTTCTAGTAGTCTTAACTACAAATATTGTCACCTAAAAAATTCTTCGTAACTATAGGAAAGTATATTTCAAATATTACCTCACAGTTTTACACCTAACAGTGTAAAATTCAAAATCAAAACACGTACGCTACGAAAAACGCTAATTTTCTTCTTTTTTGTTCGCTAGTTTTGATCCCGGTAAAATTATGCTTACTTTACATTATCTCATATATAGGCTTTTTTATTGGTATGAATATGACTATAGACATAGTAATGCAGTTATTTTGTTTAAATTTACAAGTTATTAATTTTCTTTTAGTGTAAATTAATGCGGCTATAAATAGATATACGAAATGTATGGAGCGCATAATATCAGCCGCCCGGCTGTTATTTGGTTTGACGTACCTAATAAGAAGTATCTAATTTCAGCCACGTAATATAAATAAGGGCTGTCATAAACTGGAATAAATACCATTAATTAGATCATAACTTATTTTATAGTTAAGGGAGTTATGGTCAATTTGGCTGTTTTAAAATTGGTTTTAGTCTTTAAAGTTTAGCAAAAGATGTACTAGCTTTTCTATCTGACATTCGATGTATAATTATTTTTTCAATCGTGTCTAAAGTACGAGGTTTTTGATGTCTGATGTCAGAGTTAGAGCGGCTACCTTCAGTTTTTGAATATTAATTTTAATCTTAGTTTCACTTAATGTGTAGTGTCCCGTAATTATAAGAAATCATTACAAAACTCTTTACTTAATTAAATATTTTTTAATTTTAATTTGACTTTATGTGCTTATCCCTCTGCCTTTTCTACACGGGAAAATGTTTCGAGGGAAAAAAAGTAATACAAACAAATACAAATTGCTGCTTTCCTCTTGAACAAAATGAGCACAGGAATTTTTGCATCAGTAGCAGACATAAAGCAACAAGGGTCACTGACGCGCCGGAGTGCTCTATTGTAGTAAATACATCGAAAATTTAATACTGAAATCTCGAAAATTTCCTAAACAAAACAATGTAGTGAATAGAAAAATAAAACAATATTTATAACAACCACTAAAGTTATAGAATACATAAAAGTGTCGAGGGCTCTCTACAGCGCATCTGTTTAGTGTTTAGGACATATGATGCAACAACGTACTGAAAGAAACTATCTAGTTAATATATTTTTTTATAGAAATAAGGATGAATCTCGAGCATATACTTATATGGTAAGTGGATGCGACCAGAGTCCAGGGCTTTGCTTCATAATTTCCCTTCTTCTCTTGAACAGAAACACAATAACAGGTTTTGGCTTGACATGGGATTCGAACTCAGAACCTCATGATTAGTAACCACGTTTACGACAACTAGACGACCGAGGCAGTTAAAGTCAGTAAGTAATTATTGATACAAATAAAAATGACACGCGATTACGCAAAGAGACGTTAAGTGGTTGCGACCTAACCTTAGTCTTTTGGTCATGAGCATCCTCTATTGTCTACTAGCTAGACCATTCGTAAGAATAACACACATCATATTTTTTTAAAGAAACTACGACAAAGGAGCACACAGTTCACCTGATCGTAATTTGATACTGCCACCATAGACACATACATCTATCCTCGATTAAGAAATAAAATGCAGAAGCGCTGTCACTACTCCGCCGTAAGATGTCCCGTTACAAGTTAAAAGAGTATCCGTTCTCGTAACTTACCATTTAAAATACAGCATCATTGTGCAGCTATTTTACACTCGTTCCCCTTCTCGATTGACTCCTTCGAGCTGCAGCCGAAATCAGCTTCAGCGTGACCCTATCATATTACTATCGGCTTGTTAGAATTTTATTTAATAAGTGCACCTTGTGGTGCCTGTTTAAGATAATCTTTGTAAGAACGACTTTGTTACCTATTTCTGCCGCCAAAAACAGTGCGTGTACTGGCAATGCTGTGTTTTTAAGAGTATAAATAATCAGTTCAATAACGGTGCTAGTGTTATAATAAAATATTGAAGATTTTTTTATAGAACAAATGTGACAAACAAGCACACAGTCCACCTGATGGTAAGAGAATGCTGTGGTTCTTAGGCGTCTACATCTATCCTAGATTAAAATTCTGTGAGAGCGTGATTCTTCTCCGGTCGAGCTGGCCAGCGTAAAATAAAATACCAATGTAAAATAGCAGCTTAACACTGCTGTGTTTCGTATGGTGAGTGTAGAGAACATTTTTACTGGAAAAGAGGCATTCCATCTTAGTCCTCATGGGTGACAACGCATCTGCATTTTGATTTTTTATTGAGGATAGATGTGGATGTCTATGGGTCACAGAAACCACTTGTCATCAGGTGGTCTGTGTGCTCGTTTCTCACCCTATCCTATAAAAGAATCAAAATGCAGATAAGTTGTCACCCTTGAGGACCACATGAAATGGAATGTCTTGATAACAGTAAAAAGGGCCTTGAAAAAAGCATTGAGCTTTACGCTGGTATACTGTGAGAGCGTAGTACTTCCCCGGTCAAGTCAAACCATTCGTGCTACAATCATAATACTGCTGGAGCGTAACTCTACTACGTAGAAACAGGCTACTGTAGGTGTAGTCGCAATAAGCAAAATCACTTCTCTTGTGATTAAATAATCAGGTGTAGTGGCGGTGTAAGAATATCCACTACCCCATATCATCCCGTGGGTGTCGACAAAGGGAAATGAAAAAGCAGGAGTTGGGCAGAAGCGTGTTCCTAATAACGACTAATAATAAATAACTGCGATTGCCAACCCGCTTGCCAAGCGTGGCAACCATGGTAAATATCCTCCCTAAGAGCTTTTTATGTGGTAGAGCCATGCTGCAGCTTTATTAGTAGTATAGTTGTAGCACGAATGGACCTGGGAAGGACCACCCTCTCACAGAAAACCAGCGTAAAATAGCAGCTTACCGCTGCTGTGTTCCGTATAGTGAGTGTAGAGATCCGGACACCCTTTTTACTGGAAACGAGGCATTTCATCTTAGCCCTCTAGGGTGACAACGCATCTGCATTTTAATTCGCAAACGAAGATAGATGTAGATGTCTATGGGCCACAGCAACCACTTACCATCATGTAAACTATGTGCTTGTTTGTCACCCTTATTCTATAAAAAAACGAGGCATTCTGTGGGGGCTTTCGTTCAGCAGTGGACTCTGATAGGCTGTAACGTCAACGATGTTCTATGAGAGCGTGCTTCTACCTTGTTCGAGCCGACCCATTCGTGATATAGTCATAAAATATGTAGAGCATGAATCTAACCCGTAGTGGTGATTCCGTAGTTCAAATAACAATCACAAATAACAAGTAACTTCAATGGTGTTAAAGAACCGGCTATTAACACAGGCGAAAATATTAAGCTTTCTATCAAAGTTAAAGTTAACCAATGGTCTAGGACAAACTTTGCTGCTCACAAGTCCGCACAATATTTCTGAAAGTTTTAGGCGCCCATTCGTATATTATTGCCATTAAAATTTGTTTTCCTGTTCTGTGCTACAACAATACCTGTGCCTGAATACGCAGTCGAGGATGTGACTGGAATACATGATTAATACCTCACCTATCGCATAAATTATTTATTGCCTTAAATTCCGGATTTATTCTATAAACAAAAGATAAAATTTCCTAAAATTCATTTTTCTATTATTCGCTCAAAATATATGTCCATTATCCAACATAACTCTTATGACCTAATTTATAACCCTTCATTTCATTCGAAGCAATATTTTGGGCCAATTAGCTATTCGCTATTCTTTGCGGATATAAAAATATATTTTGTTTTACAACTACAATCAGTAATTTAATTTTTTTCACAAGTATAAAATAAATATACTTTTATATTATAGTGCCTTAGTTGTGGTCATAGATGTTTAAATAACTAAGATTAAATTAGAGATTATAAGATTTTATTAGGTACTATCAGTGCCCGTGACTTAGTTCACGTGGAATTAGTGCTTTTCTTATGATAATTGATGATGATTTATATGTACTTTTAAATCTCGTGAAGATCTAGAAAGATACTAATCTGGATAGAAACATTCAGTTAGTCAGTCAATCAGACAAACTAACAAACGAACAAATAGACGGGCCCACAAACGAACTAATGGAACCTTTTTTCCCCATCACTTGCCGTTTCTTCGAGCTATATGGCCGGCCCATTACCACTTCAGCTTACTAATCCGTTGGGCTATGTCAGTCATTCTGGTTGTACTGCGGATGTCCTCATAGCTCCATAGCTCGCTGAACATCATAGAACTTCCTCATCAACCAGCAGTGAAGGACCACGTCTCAGTTCCATAGGTCACCATCACTGGCAACACGCATTGGTTGTACAATTTCGTTTTCAGGATTTGAGGTATACCTGACTAGAAGATGAATCGTGATTACCCGAACGCTTCCCAGCCGAGTTGAATCCGTCGATTGACTTACCTAGTTGGACTTACCTAGCCGGACTATTTATCCCAGGTAAACATACTCGTCAACAACTTCGAGCTTAGTGCTCCCAACAACTACCGGCATAGATCTTTGTTTTGTCCATATTCATCTTAGGACCTATCCGTTGGGGGGCACTATTAAGGTCATTGAGCATAGTGCTTAGGTCCTCCAGCGATTTTGCCATAAGGACTATATCATCGGCCAATGGTAGGTGAATGATATACTCGCCGTTGATGTTAATACCGTATCGTTTCCAGTCCAAAAGCTTAAAAACGTCTTCCAATGCAGCGATGACGAGTTTCGGGGATATAAAGTCACCCTGTTTTACACCTCCCTGCAGTTGGATAGGTTTCGTACTCTGGTTCTGTACTCGGATAGCCATCGTAGCCCTGCTGTACAAACACTTCAGAACTTCAATATACCGACAGTCAACTTGGCACCAGTGGTGAAGCTAGGGCTCCAAACTAGGGCAAGCCCAAGTTATGGTTTTGTTGTTTTAGCAGTTTTATAAAAATACACCAATCTTGATCTGTCTCCACTCTTCAGTTTCATATTCAGTGCTGTCGAGGACGTGTTTAACAAAGCACACAGAAGGCACACTACTGCTAGATAGATTGTATGACTAAATGCATACCTTCGGTGGCTTTGAAAAAAGCCGTTTGGGTTTGCTTGAACGAAAGAAAAAGATATTTACATACAATACAATACACGAACAAAAGAAAAGTATGAACAAAGTACAAACAACATACGTACAAAATTAAAAAAACAAATTATTTATATTCTAAATCGAATCGTCTCTCTTTCTTTTTCTTAAAAAAGATTTGATTACATCCGCGTAAAATTTTGAACGTTTTAATTGTACCAATAATTGTTTATGTGGAGATGAGCTGTTTTTTCTCAACAAAGTTTAAAGATTTTACCTTTGCCTCGCTAATTAGCAATTAACACTCTTCAATTTATCACAAGGGACACTATTATCCTCCATTTTCACTAAACATTTTCAAAAAAGCATAAATTTTCAACTCGCAGTATTAATTCTATCAAATAATCACACAGAGTAAACATTGAAATGTGAAGTGAAATTGCAAACGTATCGCCCGGGCACCCTCGCGCTCGACTAATTTCACACCAAATGCTTAGCTTTTGGCTCCATACTAACTGCTATATAAACAATCGTAGTTATGTAGTTATATTTCATTATAGAACATTTTTCTACAGGTTAGAAATGGAGTGATCGTCTTCTCGAAAGCCCAGTAAAAAGCCCACGCGTTTGAGAGAGACGATTAATCGCTCAACTCAACTTCTTTTTTATGACAGCAGTATTGTGCAATAAAGCAATCTGCCAAGTGTTGACGTTACATAATAAGGCTACGAGGTCATGACCTGTGTAGAACAGAGGAGCGTGCGGGAAACTTGAAATAGTTTGAAACAGTTTACGAGTTATTTTATTAGCTAATATTATTGATTAAGCAGTTTGATAGGGCAAGCCCGGCTTTTTGGCTTCTATGGAGGCTTAGCTATCGCTTGGCACCGCTGAAAGGACTGCAGCACCGCCCAAATTTTGATGGAATCAAAGGATTTCTCATAGTCCACATACGACAGACAGTGGCAAAGTGTACTCATCGGACTTATTATTATTATTTAATGCTTTATAATAAAAAAATAACACTTACGGTTTTAAAACAACAGTGCAAATTTTCTAATAATTCTTTTGTATTTAAACGCACAGCTCAATCCTCTAGACATAGAAGCGTGAAATTGGGACAAAAACTTCCTTTTATTACGTAGGCGTCCACTAAGAAAATATTTTGAAAAATATAATGGTGCACCAGTTTCTGAGAAACGTTTTTACTAGGTGATTTATATTTGTATGGAAAATTTTATTAAATTATTTTGAACTTAAAAATTAGTACGACTATTTCTGGATCGTCGTTACGTTATTTATATACGTTTATTTTATTTTTCGAAAATCTTACCTTAGAGAGTTAAGACGAAGTTTACGTGAAAAGCCTATGAGTAAGTATGGCGCTGTTCACATTATAATTAACAATATATAAATAAAGGTAAGAATATGTCGTCGTAACTCGCAAGTGTATTAACTCGAGGCCTCGGAGTATGGTTACGAGTAGATTTTAATTACCTTAATTTAATTGCCAACAGCTTTACCTGGAATAAAAGCAAATTATAAGATTGGTTACCTAATACCATCAATTTTAATGGTTAAGAGAATCCTCAACATTGTTTAATCTCGTGGGTGTCGCAAGTAGTAAAAGTGAGACAAAATAATAAAAAAAGTATTTAGCCGTATGAGGGAAAAGGGGAGATCTCCCGCCGGGTGAAGTGTTCAGTCCGGGGAGCGGCCAATGCTCCGTGTGCTAGCACAGAGCTGTCCTATATATATTGCAGTTCATTGGAAGTTTGATAGCGCGATTTTGAATATCATGGTGGTGGGGAAATTCGTAATACGTAATGATGATAATTATGAATAATAAATATTTTTAAACTTTACAATAATATGGCTTCAATTAAATGGAAAACCATAAAGTTGTATATTTATCATTATGTACAGGTTAAGTATTATTGTAATTTGCAACAAAAGTTAGCGCTGAATTAAAAGAAAGTTATATTAAATAAATTAAATAAAGTAACAATAAGTCTCACAAAAATAACATGCTATGATAAAATTAAAACTATGTATAGCTTAATAGTATAGAATCTACAAAAGAAAAATAGAAAAGTCAAGTTTATAATATTAGCTACCTGCCTGAACTAGGTTGAGTACCTGTGTTTCAGACATCACTTATATAATCGGTATAATAATGTAGGACACTAGATATTTAAGGCCTTAACAGTGGTTGAAATGCCTAAATCTTGGATATTTAAGTAAAAAAATCTCAATATCTGTTCATTTAATCCACAAAGAAAAAATACACGGTAACAGAAGAGGATTTGGTAAATGTTTTTAATTGAACAAAATTGTATTTTTGTCAACCCCTTATTAGAAAAAAAATCCCCAAAGAATACCTATCTTTGTCATATTTTGCAAAATTTCTCCAAAATGGTACAAGCTTTTTAAATAGTTCTTACATTAAAAAAAACGCCTTAAAAATATTAATATTTTTAATTGAGAGTTTTATTTTTATTTCCCGTTTTATAAGAGAAAATATAATTTTTCCCTGAAATTGAATATATTTACGCGAGCGCGCATGCTCTGTCGCCCTGTCAGCCTGTCACAGTCCGTTTTCGGACATCGTCGAAACTGGACCGTGCTTCGGTGTCGGGGCGACTTTATTCAATTATATATTAGTTTTTTAAAAGTTTATACTCAATTATAAATATTTTTTATGACTAGAAATACTTAATTTAGTTAATATCTGTACACTGGTAACTGTAAATATTATTTTCTAAATAAATTTATTTTTAAAGTGCCCAAAGAAGAAGAAATTTTCGCGGCGACGTTGATTAGTGAAATTGAAAAATGCATTTTTATATAATTTAGATGTAGAACGACCAACATGCTCTAGTTACTTAGATTTCGATAGTTTTTAATACCTATGTAATTTTATTGTTGCATATTTTTATTAATTACTTGATACTGAATTTTATAATTATGTATTAAAATAAAACGCTGTTTTTATGAGTATGAGTTTATAAAATATTATTCGAGGGGAATATAGATACAGATACTTACATTTAGGTACACTGTTATCAAATTAAATCAAACAATTTAAATAAATAAAAAAATGATGCTTCCCTAAGTATAAATAACTATATAAAGACATTCTTGGGTTTTGGTTTTTTTTATGTTAGACAAACTATCATCTAAAAAATGTAAAAATTATAAATTGGAGAGGGGTTTCTCTACGTGATAAAGTTAGAAATGAAGATATTCGCAATAGAACCAGAGTAACTGACATAGCCCAACGGAATATTACAGTGAAATGGCAATGGGATGGCTATATAACTTGGAAAATAGATAAAAAATAGGAAGAAAGGTTCTCGAGTGGCAACCTCGTACAAGTAAGCGAAGTAGTGCTCAACCTTTATTCCTCTTCACGTATTCTCATACGCTTTTCTTCACACACACACACACACACGCACGCACGCACGCACGCACGCACGCACGCACGCACGCACGCACGCACGCACGTACGCACGCTCGCACGCACGCACGCACGCACGCACGCACGCACGCACGCACAAACACACACAAACACACACAAACACACACAAACACACACAAACACACACAAACACACACAAACACACACACAAACTCACACAAACACACACAAACACACACAACAACACACAAACACACACAAACACACACAAACACACACAAACACACACAAACTCACACAAACTCACACAAACACACACAAACACACACAAATACACAAACACACAAACACAAACACACAAACACAAACACACAAACACACAAACACACACACACAAACACACAAACAAACACACACACACAAACACACACACACACACATACACAAATCGGTCGCAAATAATACTTACCTAGTACTATTAGGCAAGACTGAATAGGTTTTTGTTAAGTCAGTGCAATTCACCATCTTATGCTACATAACCACTTACTGATGGGATTGTAGTTGCTTTACTACATGCTGGGTAAAAATAGTAAAAAAAAATTACCCTGAGAAAGTTTGCATTTAGATATAATTTTTCTAACTAACCATAAAAATATGATGAGAATATGTATATTAGTATAAAGGTTGCCTCACACGGGACAGTAATAATATAATATTATATCTTCCATTATCTACGCATGAAAACTTTTAAAATCTGTGAATCCCGAGGTATGTTCATATTAAGAGGCTGAATAGAGCCACCTTGATATGCATGGGGATCGTTTTGTAATTTCACATCGTTATCGAAAAAACATTGTACGTATTTCAGGTGGCGGTTTGCAAAACACGATTCCACAAAAATTTACCCAATAGAAAATAATTGCAAAGTTGCTTCTGAAAATACTTAAATGCCATTAAAAACATAACTTGTAAAAAAAGCCAAGTCTCGCAACTCAGTTCTTCTACCGTAAAAAGTTGTGAGATCCATGTAATACCAAGTCGGTTAATTTATTCAGTTCATAGATTGATACATAGATTGACTTGGCAATCGCATGAAAACACAATATATCTCACAAGTAATACATATTATATTAAATTAGATTGTTTAGTGCGATTGCCAAGTCTATGTATCAATCTATGAACTGAATAAATTAACCGACTTGGTATTACATGGATCTCACAACTTTTTACGGTAGAAGAACTGAGTTGTGAGACTTGGCTTTTTTTACAAGTTATGTTTTTAATGGCATCTCATTTCTTTTTGTAGATAGTTATATCTAGGTAGCTATTTACACCTATTATTCCATTATACATATATAAGTACACTGATTCATTCACTGCAAATGTAACTTTGTAATACTATATGTTTATATGGGATTACAAAGTTATTTATGCAATTGATATATCTCAAAAAGTGGACCAAAATTGTAAAATATTTTAATTTTTCCTTTATTTATATATTAAACAATAATTTTATTCCAAATTTGAAGTTTCTATGTCTGCTAGAAGTGCCTCAGAGTTTTGATGATCGGTCAGTCAGTGAGTGACAAAATTAAGAAACTTTGACTAGTTATAATTCTTAAACTACTGGTTCAAATTTAATAAAATTTGGAATATGCCGGGTTTATACAATGCCTACTTGTTTACTAAAAAGGCTCAGGCTTCTAGTTTTATCCATAACGAAGTTATAGGGTTTCAGAAATGGCCTGAACTGCTTCGAGAAAAGGATGGTACGGCCGTCCCGTTTTTTTGCTCGACTTGGCGGGTGCACTACCGTGCCCCCAGAACTTCAACGTCAATTTTTTCTTACGTGGTAGAGCCATGCTGCAGCTATATTAGTAGAAGGTATAGTTGTAGCACGAATGGGTCGGCTCGACCGGGGAAGGACCACGCTCTCACGGCATACCATGTAAAATAGCAGTTTAACCCTGCTGTGTTTGGTATGGTGAGTGTAGAGAACCGGAGAACCTTTTTACTGGAAACGAGGCATTACAACTTAGTTCTCACGGGTGACAACGCATCTACATTTTGATACGTAATCGAGAATAGATGTAGATGTCTATGGGCCTTAGCAACCACTTACCATCAGGTGGACTGTGCTCGTTTGTCACCCTTATTCTATTAAAAAAAACTTTCTGAGATTTCAGTAAAATAATGTTAGGTATTGTAAGCACTCCTACAATTATATATCTCATGTTAATAAAGCTATTGGGCTATTTCGATTTTTAATAAAGTGATTTTACTTTATAGGTTAAATAATTTATTTACCCTTCTATATCAAGAACCGTTTTTCTGTCACTCCTATTGAATTTAACAGTGCTTGCTGAAATTTAGCATCTTTAGATGGATAAGAATCGCGCGCTGATCCGGCTGTTAGATATTGCAAAAATAATCGAAAATATATATCTTTACTTTCATGCCGAAGACTACCTTGTTTTATTTTATTACGGTCAAATAATATTTATTAGGTTATAAAGCAAGTATTTACAAATATTTTCATTGGTTTGTTATTCTATTGTTTACAGTTATTATCACGTCTTAGCTTTACACCAAGAATTACATTAGAAATTCTTGATGGGATACGATGTAACGCGCATACTTTATTTTCATCGAGAACTATAATATATATATTTGTTTCTTTTTTACCAGTAGAGATTCAACACAATCTTAAAAAAGTTCAATGAATTAAAAAAATGCCGATAATTATATAATTTCAAGTCAGTGTTTTACATTTAAAGATCAGTTATAAAGAGCCAAAATTCTTATTTTTATTTTGATTAATTTAATTCGAGAATACAATAAATGTGAAAGGGCTTTTATCTGCAATAATAATTTACATCAAAAACAACATAGACTTATAAAAGTCATATACACGGTCAATCATACTGAAGATTATCAATTGTACTACAAAATATTTAAAAGACTATTTCCAGTATAATGACCCGAATATCATCATTAATGTTTGACTGGCACACATAAAAGTTATATCACATGGCTAAATGATTGACTATTATATTATGATAAGGTCATGCTTTTCTATAAAAAGTTGCAAGAATTTTTAAATCACGGCACCTATTGGTTTGTTTTACTTTTCACTTAATTAGTGAAAAACAAGATGGACTGATCTAAAAGTGCTAATTAGAATTTTATGCAAATGATAATTAAAGTTTCTATGTAAATAAGTGTAACATAGCGGGTATTATATTCAAAGGTAGCGGCCATCCATATTTGCAAAGCCAGCATCATTTTCTGTACAGAAACCGGCAAAGTGTTGCTCAAGGCACTGTAAACAAAGCAGCTGATAAAATATTATACTCATAACTGTTAACAAAAACTGTTTCTGTAAATGGTCTTATAGATAATAATAACTATTCCGCCGTGTTAGGTGCACACTAATAATAGCTCCATTAGAAGGAAAAGAGGTAAAATTTTGTTTAAGAAATGCGCAATCAATATTGTTTTGTCTGCAATTGAGCATAAAATAAAAATAACTTCAGCCAAAGAGTATAAGTGGCATTATACTCAGGACCATCAATTGGTATGGAAAAAATAATTTTAACAGGTTTAAAAAATCAATCAAAATTCAAAAAAACATAAATATTAAAATCAAAAAATTAATATATGTATGTCTATACATACATATAATGATTTATGGCCGCTTAGTAACTGACGGTGACTCAGTATAACATCCTACAGTCACGCCGAAACTAAGAGGAGAGAATCACTGTAGAAAAGATAATAATTTATTGCGGAAATTTTGTGATAAAATTAAAAAAATTACAAACTTATCCAAGTTAATCTAACTTAGGGTAACTTATCCTTATGCCTTACGAAAAAAAAAACAAATAATAAAATAGTCAGATGGCGTCAGTTTTTAATAAGATATAACAGGAATAAACAAAAAAAAAATTCAAAAAATTTATTATTTAATTGATTATATACCGCTGACACTTAATCACGCTTTTCGAAACCACGCCAGTTGTAAACAATACTTGTGTGAAAAGACAAAATCTTCTTTTCAAATTTCCGCCGAGTTGTAAGTAGAAAGTCAAATAGGCCATGTGTTAATTTTAATTAAATATATATTATGTGAAGTGATCTTGACTACGTTTCATCAATTAACCATTGGTAAAAATTAAAACAGGAATATTATAATTGTGTTTACAAGAAACATTATTAGTTGAACCTTGCAGCTTGTTCATTATTTTTATTATAAATACCTATAAATGTATATATTATTAATAAATAGTTCCCATAATATTTTGGATTATTTTTTATTTTGCCCTATCTGCAATGTTCTACGCTCTATAGAAAATGTGGCGTATGACATGAGTGACAATCTTTCGAACGTTTTATCTAGGTACAAAGATGTTTTACGTTTTCGTCGCCTCCACATGATATTTTTGTCAGCATAAGGTACCCTTCTGTAGCTGAAACGAATATAAATATTGCTACAAAGTAAAGCAAAAGGCTATACAAGTCCCTCTACTGGTCACAGAACTCTTTTTTTATTTCTGAGAGGGTTTTAGGGGAAGGAAATGCCCGCCGAACTGCCCCAATGCGTGTTGACGAAAATTGCAATTACAAATTGCATTCATGCTATCGGGGATCAAACCCGGGAATAATTTACAGCGAACGCTTTGACCCAGATCTACTAATACAATACGAGGGTGGATTGAAAAGTACTCGGCCTAACACAGATCCATTCAATTCTAAAAATCAAATCTACCCACATTATTTAGTTCAGTTCAGACTAGTTCATTGTGTGAAGTTCGAAACGTGTGCGATTATTAGTTGTGATTTTATAAATTTATTAACAAAGTAATCGGACATAATTTCCGCGAATGGAGCAAATCGAGCAGCGTGCCGTCATTAAGTACCTCCATAAGAAGGGGCTATCATCAAAAGCCATCCATGATGACATGGTCAGTACATTAGGCGATTGTGCTCTGTCATATTCATCCGTCAAAAAATGGATAGCAGAATTTAAGCGTGGTAGAGAGAGTGTGAAAGATGAACCCCGCTCTGGAAGGCCTTCGACGTCAACTACTGACGAAAATATTAAAAAAGTACTTGATTTAATAATGGGAGACCGCAGATTAAAAATTAGAGAGATAGCCGAGATTATAGGCATCTCTTATGAACGAACTCAAAACATCATTGTCAACGAGTTGGGTTTCCACAAGGTGTCTGCGAGGTGGGTTCCGCGACTGCTTTCAGTTGAACAAAAAAGAACGCGATTGACTATTTCACGCGACTGTTTGGAGTTATTTGAAGCCGATGCAGATGATTTTTTGAAACGTTTTGTTACTATAGACGAAACATGGGTTCATTACTGTACACCGGAAACAAAACAACAATCAAAACAGTGGAGAAGACCTGGTTCACCACCCCCTAAAAAGGCTAAGTCGATTTTGTCGGCAAATAAGGTGATGGCTTCAGTATTCTGGGACTCGAAAGGTGTGATTATGATTGATTATCTTGAAAGGGGTCAGACTATAAACTCTGATTACTACTGCACCTTACTACGTCGTTTACGAGAGGAAATAAAAGAAAAACGTCGAGGAATGCTCAGAAGAAAAGTCCTGTTTCATCAAGATAACGCCCGTGTTCACACGTCAGTACAGTCAATGGCTGAAATTCACAACTGTGGCTTTGAACTGTTACCGCATCCGCCGTATTCACCTGATCTGGCACCATCAAACTTCTTTCTGTTCCCTAACCTAAAAAAGCACTTGGGAGGTCAAAGATTTTCGACAAACGACGAGGTCAAAGCAGCTGTAGACGCATATTTTGACTCTAAGGAAGAATCATTTTTTTTCAACGGTCTAAATGCTTGGAAGGGGAGGTGGCAAAAGTGTATTGAACTTGATGGTGATTATGTAGAAAAATAAAAATATAACTGATTTAGTATGTGTTTATTTTCTTGGTTAGGCCGAGTACTTTTCAATCCACCCTCGTACAAATAAATACGATTTAACATATATAATAAAAGAACTCTTACGTACTTGAAACTTGAACACTTGATAGCTCGTGATGCCTACCGGACAAAGCTACAGCACAATATAATAATTACATATTTTTACATTATTGAAGATGCGTAACCACATAATTCTCAGTGATGCGCAAGTATAACAGGCAGTACGTCACTTTTATAATTGTCATCTCTGCAGTCTATTAATCTTTGCTTTTTTATAAGTAATACAGAACGTAGTTGCTAGACGGTGTTGACGTTGGCTAAAATCTCTGCTATAGCCGTTTCGTCAAAGTCATTCAGGCTAGTTAAAGCCTTAAATAATTAAACTATATTATATAATAAATAAAATAACTAAATAACAATTATTGTTACTTACAATTAATGCAAACTATTTTAGAATTTCTAACAACTTCTCTGTGTCTTCGTAATTTAATTTATTTAGAAATTCCCTTACACTTATATTACAGTTCTTATAACTTAGACTATATACCTTTAGTGACTTGTTGAGCTTGTTATATAGAAAGGGTCCTAAAAATACGTAAAATTTGTTCACAAATGCGTGTTTGGTTTGAGGGTTTACACAAACTAAGTCCATTCTTCTCCTGTCTATGGATTTAAATGGAAGTTCGGTATGCTGTTTTAATATGATGTTGAGGATAAACAACTGACGGACAGTTAGTACACTACATGCCAAGAACAGTTGATGTGTAGGAAACATGAATGGACGGAAAGTGGCTACCTTCAGAACTGCTCTCTGAGCACGTTCTAGTGGGAGCAATATAGTTTTAGAAGCACCACCCCAGGAAGTAATGCCATAAGTGAGTATGGATTGACACAAAGCCAAATAGACCTGCCTTATCAATTTGAAGTCAGCGATGTTACGAAGATATTTAAAAATATATATTAATTTACGAACTCTAGCACAAAGTAAATCAATGTGCTTGCGGAAATTTAAATTTGAGTCAAGCGTGATATTAAAAGGTTTTCGAGTGTAATTTTCCTACAATTTTAAAACCGTGATATTTATATTTTAACTATTAACTATTTCAGTATTTGAATATTTAAGTGTTATGTGTTTTTAGCAATGAACACTCAATTTTTTTTTCTTATTATTTCCACTGTTGGCAAGTAGCCATTAATAATGTCCTTTAGGCCGAATTTCGATCACGGCGGCATGTTCAACGGAGACTAGCCATTTACTCATGATATTGAGATATTATGTACGAACCTTTCGGTAAAGAAAAATAGTGTTCTATAATGAGTAATAATGTCCTTCACACCGGATTTCAGTCATGGCGGTCAGCCTCAACAGAGACTAGCCATTGGCGCAGGACAGGATTAAAGTGCCTAAGTATATGCGCGAGCATGGGTGCACTCTATTCCCTCATTCTCATAGTTCGATGGGACGATAAACCGACACGACCGGAGAAAGATCAGCCAAAGCACCGACGGCTTTACGTGCTTTCCGAAGCACGGGAGTGAGACACCGCCAGCTTCCTGACTCATAAGGGCATTGGAATATAGTTTCATTTTTTAATATTAATGACAATACGATATTTCACATCACAGTACCTATAATTGGTGATTGAGTTTGCTTGTTTAGGACAATCTCTTATCTATATTGTATGGAAACCAAGTGTTGTTAAATTGTGGATTACGTCATTGCTTGCCCAATTCGCTTCTTGGTTCGTTTGTGGGTCCATCCAATAGTTCGTGTCGTCGTTTTCGTGGTAACTGACTAGATGATCATTTTTATCCAGATTAGTCTCTTTGTAGATATTCGCGACAGTTAAAAGTAAAAATAAATCACTATCAACTATCATAACCTTCAATTATATTCTAATTAAATATGCAGATCATATCTATCATTAGGTTTAAAATATGTATTAAGCAAAAATTGTCTAGTAAGTGTTGTTATACTACTAAAGAATACATGACTGATAATAATCCCTGGCTGTTTCTAAATGTTTTCATAAGAATTGTATAAAATATTATATTGTAAATTGTGGTTCTAAAAAAAATGTCCCATTGGGTTTCTTGATGGTTCTTCCCAGGACAGAGGTTTTTTGCGAACCAGTGGTAAAAGTAAAATACTTTCAGTAAGTATTATGTATTGTAATTTATATCGAATAAAAATGATTATATTCTGTTCTATTCTAAATATCACAACAAAAGTACTAATTCCACATGAATGAAGTCGCGGGCATAGCTAGTTTAAGATCTATAAAATCTTAAACTTTAAAGACAAACATATCGAAAGAGCGCTATTAAACGAGACGCTAAAATGTGGAAGACACTTTCTCTTGTTTACTCAACGATTCATGAAAGTTTTTTGTCTTCGAAGCGCCATAAAACGATACTGAAGAAAGTTAAATTCAGGCGAAACATGTCGCGACGAATCCTTTTTGTTCTTGGTTGCCGTCTGGGCGGGAGCACTTTACTTGATTTTAAAGTATGAATCACGTTGTTATTATTTTGTATATAAACCGGTTGTTTTATCTTGCAAATATGTATATTTTTGTATTACTTTAAATAACGGCTTTCCATTTTTGTTACGCAGTGAAACGCAGTTAAAGGATTGTGTTCTAAATCAACACTATCCTGATCATTATAGCCTATCAAAAGTCACACTGCTGAACAAAGACCTCCCGCATATGTAGATCCTCATCGTTAACGCCTATATTTATAATTTATTATAAACCAGCGTGGCAACTATAGATAAATACCGCCATTAAATGAGGCCTTAACGATGAGGATCCAAGGCGGAGGTCTTTGTTCAGCAGTGTACTGCTGGTTGTAATGGATGAATGGATGGATGAAGGAATATCACAAATTAAAGTAAAAACTAGAAGGACTTTTTATATAGTTACATTAAAATCGTTATCCCCTGTTTTTCCTTCGTCCTTTTTTTACTTCAAATTTTTATCTATTAATGTGTAACCTATTTATTAAGAAAAAACATAAGTTGATTTAAACGTATCTACTAAGTCGCATATACAAACCCTTAATAAGATATACACTTAACCAATCTTTACAGGTCTCTAGTCAACTCAAGTCACACACTTTGTAATAATTTTTAAAACCTAAGAATACACATATATATATATATATATATATATATATATATATATATATATATATATATATATATATATATTAGTATACGACGAGATACTGATAAGATAGGTATTATGTTTTTTTTCTTTGTTTTTACTGTTACAGAATCATATAAAGGTAACGCTTTACACGATGTAAAAGCTGTTGTTACTTCATGCTAAATGGGCTAAATTAGGATATCTTTGTAACTACAAGGGTGAACTTCACTTGCGTTCTAAAATCGATTAAATGCAACCACTGAACCAGTTTAAAAGTATGTGAGCACTTCTTTTATTACCCGAATGCCCCAGAAGGAGGGTAATGTTTTGAGAGTGTATCTATGTAGATGTTTGTTTCTTTGGCACGCTCTGTAGTCCAAACGGCTTAATGGATTTTTACTTACACCCCCATATTATATTAGATTCACCATAGTTTTGGAAGTAGTATGGGATAAAATATTAAATTTTTTCTCGTAGACTTCATTACGCTGTAGGTTTTTTATTACTGTTGAACAATATAAATGTTCAAATAAATCACGTTTATTATAAAAAAAGGCCAAGTGCGAGTTGGACTCGCGCACCGGGTTCCGAACAAATCCTAGGTATATAAGTTTAAAATTATTAAAATATCTTTATTATATGATGTAACTAAAAATTTATGCTTTTCGCAATTTTCCCTTTATCTGTGCTTTAATACGTTGCTTCGTACCAAATTTTAAGATTCTGAGTTCACGGGAAGTACCCTGTAGGTTTTGATTCCCTTGCAAAAGTCGAAAATTGGCGGCATAAACGGCTGTATCTTTTGATTGCGTTGGCTTAGAAGTTTGATTTTTTCATAGCTCCAAGGTACAGTAGACTAGAGTATTTGATATTAATTTCAGTTTGATACCTTCCCGGATTCCTGAGAAAAATGTCTTGACAGACAGACAGAAAGACGGACAACAAGACGGATCTTATAAGGGTTCCATTTTTTCCTTTTGAGGTACGGAATCCTAAAAATCGGTAAAAGTAAAGTTTCAGCCCACTGTCCCACTGCTGAGCACATGCCTCTTTCCATTTTTAAGAGAGTTATGGAACTACTTTTTCTTCATCATCAATTCATTGCAGTCAATCAAAGTCCACTGCTAAAAATGAGCCTCCCAATATATGGTCTCATAAGTAGTATATTTACCATACTTGGCAGCAGGCGGGCTTGCAATCTCAGTGTTTTATTTTGTAGTTAATTTTAAGAAGATGCTGCTGGCTATACCCTACGTTTCCCTATGTCGCCTTTTATGACAATCAGTGTATATTAAATAATAATTATAAAATAAATAATTTACTGCATAAACTGTCTTTATTATTATTATATTTTATATAAAGAAAGTTATATTGTGGAGACGCTGCCCTATCACATCGTAATAAGCAGTTTTACTGTTGGTTTGCATACTCCATGTAATTTATTGTTACCTTGTATTCACTTCAGTAAGCAGTTATACCGTGTTGCAATTGTTACAGAGTAATAGTTTTTTATTAAAATAATTTTGAAAGTTATTTCTAACATTAGCAGCGGGATATATAATATAAGGCTGTGCATTATACAATTAGAGTTTTTGCATCTGACAACATTTTTCTTTAACGCCTAGGTTTCACTACTTACTCAAGATCCTCCACGATACACGTGTCAATCCTGGAATGGGGGTCACGTTTACATTCAAGTTTTAAATAAAAAAGGGTGTACACAGCCTCACTTATTCTAACAACGATATTATTATAAACGAGCTCATCGCAATGTAGTTTCTTTGAATACCACATTAATGAATTTTGCTTTCATCTCTTAAAATTCTTTAAAAATTTATGTAGCAAAAATGTTTTATATTTCTGACTAAGAATATGCTTTATTATGAGGTCGCCTATCTAATTAAGCGAAGTAAATCGAAAAGGAACCTAATAAATATAAATTACACCTTCAAGGTAATTTTGTGAAAAAGGATAAAGAAGTTTAGCAATGAGTTACGGCATTAAGGACTGCGAGTTCAAATTTCGCACGGAACAAGTATTTCAATGGCCTTCAAGTAATTGTTTCAAGTATGGATGTTTGTCCTTGTGCAATTTATGTTTGCAAACTACATTCCCGATTACACGTGAAAATAGTGGAATAGGAGTCAAGTTTTTTTTTATCACAAACTAAAAATAAATAGATCAAGTACGTCCGGTTTATCTGAAAAACTCAATTATATGATTGTATGACACCACAAAACAGAATGCTTAAAGCAAGCTTACTTGGGCTTGAATAAAATCTTGTACTAAATTAATTAAATGTTTTTTATCCTTAAGACTTCAAGAAAAGATCTTACTCCTTTCTTAAAGGCTGGCAACGCATCTGGAATATCCCTGGTGTTGCGTTTGTTCATGGGCGGCGGTAGTCACTACCATCAGGTGTGCCGCATGCTCGTTAGCCCCCTCTTCTATAAAAAAAATATCAAAAAGATATAAATGTAGACTCTCTGGCTGCTATTCCACATGAAACTGCCAATATACTAGTACACTGATTGGCACGCCATTCCCCTCATTCCTAACAGACTTATAGAATAGTCCTTCGCGCTTCTTGAGTGAGTATTTTTTTATAAAATACTAGAAATGCTATAAACATCAGTAATATTCCCTTTAACCACTCCCAATAAGCTTAAAATGTTTGTATTAAGAGTGATCGAATGGCGGATTCGAACCCACGATCTTTTGAGTTCAAGATCCACGCCCTGCCATTAGGCTACAGTCGCTTAAGTATTGGTAATCTTCTCATGTCCTCGAAATGATGCATGCAGTTGCAATGCTGCAGCTTTATTCTAGTTATAGCACGAATAGGCGGCTCGTTCGGGAAGGACCTCGTTCTCACAGAATATACACGTAAAAAGCAGCTTAATGCAGCCATGTCTTGTATGGTGAGTGTATTGAACCGGAAACTATTTTACTAGAAACGAGGCATGCCATCTATGTCCTCAGGGGAGGGACGTATCTGCAATTTGATTCTTAATCGAGGATATCCAGTTACGATCAGGTTGGCTGTGTGCTCTATAGTAACCTTATTCTACCAAAAGCATGGTGTATATGCCTGTATAACGTTTGTACGTATGTACGTTTATAGTTAATTTTCATCTCGCATATTTCGATAATAACGTGCAGGAAATCGATGGGTGCAAGTGGCTTAGAACCGTGCTTTGTGGCATTTCTTAGGGAAGGTCTATGTTTAGTAATGGACTATAATAGGCTGTAACGGTAACGGTATGAAGCTTGACTCCCGTTCATATCTGATTTTTTTTATAGGCGAAACCGACTACCTCGAATATTTTTGTACCGAACTTGCCTCCCTTTTCATATTTACGTTTTGTTTGAATGAATAAATCAACTGATTTTGAGCTTCCTCATTTCAGGCATAGCAGTAAGCATGGAAGTAAGTTTTTTACGTGGTAGAGCTATGCTGCAGCTATATTAATAGTATAGTTATAGCAAGAATGGGTCAGCTCGACCGGGGAAGGACCACGCTCTCACAGAATACCAGCGTAAAATAGCAGCTTAATGCTGCTGTGTTTCGTTTGGTGAGTGTAGAGAACCGGAGAACCTTTTTCTTGGAAAAGAGCCATCCTATCTTAGTCCTCACGGCTGACAACGCATCTGTATTTTAATTCGCAAACTAAGATAGATTCATTTTATAAACTTATAACTCAGTGGTTAGCAACCCGCCGATGGATAAACGGACAGGCTATTTATTTCTTAGCTAGTTATTGACAACGCAGGATAAGTTACAGTGCTTAAAAATTATTACGACCAAAGTAAACAATTTTAATACTGAAATTAGTTATTTGAAAGTAGTTCTTACTTTTTGTTAAAAGTTATTTTTTATTAAGTTTACTAAGGAGTATTAAAAACTTTTGGGGTTGAAATTTGTCTGTACGTTGTACATACTCCTGGAATGTATGGAAATTTATCTTTACGTTCCAACTTTTGTTATCCATTATATTTATAGCAATACATCAAGCCATTCTGTCTTAACTATATCGCACGCACGCACGAAAGCACGCACGCACGCACGCATGCACGCACGCACGCACGCACGCACGCAAGCACGCTCGCACGCACGCACGCACACACGCACGCATTCTTTATTCGTTTAAGTTCTTTAATGTCAGCTTTTACTTCATATTAAATGCATGCCCATACTTCATAGGATAATAATGATAACGATGAATAGGCTTTTCGTGGTACGTAGCAAGGTAATGCACCGTAAAAAAATTAACAAACACAAACGAAATTAAAAAGAAACAACAGGAAACTATTTAGTACAAACCAACATTGTGATTAAAAAAACATCTCAGAAAGACTTTTCACGAAATTCGCTGTCACCGCGATATACTCGAGTTAAAGCTTCTGGTCCAGATTCTTATTCGCTCCGCAGTGTCATGGTTAATCCGGCCCTGCGCATACCGAATATCTTACAAGCAAAATTAGTAAATTTGTTTATCCTCTAAGAAAATTAACATAAACTGTATCACAAAAAGCTGCACTTACTGCTTATCATGGATACGTTGCCACCAACTTAAGATATGGTATCATACATTGGGGAGGTGCGGCTGATGTTAATATGTTGTCATTGTTTCGTATGCAATAAAAGTGTCTCAGGGCAATGTTTGGTGCCAAGCAAACAGACAGTTGCAGACCTCTGTTTGTAAAATTAAGAATTTTAATTTTGCCCTCATTGTACATATACCAAGCCTGCTTATTCGTCAAAAGTAATTTACATTATTTTAACTCGCACATTGCTAAGCACCCGAGGCAAACAAAGAATAATGATACTATATACTGTTTTACACATCTAAGACAGACTTTTTGTCAAAAAGTTTTTATGCATTAGAACCAAAAATATATAATCATTTACCTGACAAATTAAAAGATTTAGAAATAAAAAAATTAAGAATAAATTATTAGAATTATTGATTGAAAGATGTTTTACTCCTTAAAAGATTGCTTGAGCTACAAACTTACATTCTAAATTAATTGCCATTTTAAATATATTCTGAATTTATGTTTTAAGTAAAGAGTACTAAAATCACAACGTTCTAGTTATAACCTTACATGTATTTTGATATTCCATTCATAAATTATATGTTCAATTTTAATAGCATTGTATGCCTTAATCTAGGTTGTGGTGATACTTAATTACTTGTATAATGTTAAATCTCTCAAACCTACAACTAGCACAATAAATGACTTATTCTATTCTATTCTTACAACAACTTAATAACATGTAATATTTAAAAAAGTTAACACTTTTTTATCATATTCTTTCATGGTCATCCGAATTTGAACTTTATTCAAAATTTCAAGTTTCCAGATCATCGGGAAATTAGTTTTAAATCAATTACATCCTTTTTAAATCACAGAATACCAGCGTAAAATAGCAGTTTAATGCTGCTGTGTTTCGTGTGGTGAGTGTAGAGAACCGGAAACCCTTTTTACTGGAAACGAGGCATCCCATCTTAGTCCTTACGGGTTACTACGCATCTGCATTTTGATTCGTAATCGAAGATAGATGTAGATGTTTATGGACCACAGCAACCACTTACATTCACGTGAACTGTGGGCTCGTTTGTCACCCTTATCCTATAAAAAAAATACTAAATTCCATCCGGATTAACAGACAGACAGACAAAAAAGAAAGTGACTTAATAAAAACCTGATGATAAAAATATGCGGTCGTTAACCACTCTGCCAAGCTTGGCAACTAGGGCCAACATCCACCCTATGAAGCAATATATGGGGAAGGCGTATGTCCAATAGCGGACAATTGATAAGCCGTAACCGAAACTTCAGACATGTATTGTGTTGCTTTTTAGAAATTTATTTGTTGGTGCTCATTTTAATGGTAACGAGGCATTCCGTCTAAGTCCTCAGGGTCGACACCGGATCTGCATTTTGATTCTTAATAGAA
Source organism: Parnassius glacialis (assembly GCA_033319125.1). Lineage (NCBI taxonomy): Eukaryota > Metazoa > Arthropoda > Insecta > Lepidoptera > Papilionidae > Parnassius > Parnassius glacialis. The sequence continues at coordinate 5,842,584 of JAVANC010000024.1, read as the reverse complement.
GATACATGTACATGTCTATAAACTTTAGCATCCACTTACCATCAGGTGGACTGTGTGCTCGTTTGTCACCTTATTCTATAAAAAAAGTTTAATTCAGTTGAAAGTAAAAATATCGACGTCCAAATAAGCCCATACAGAACGCGCGGAAAAATATTTGTCAACGTAATATTGCTCACCCTTATCATGCCCCGCTGAAAGAGATAGCCAACGGTGTCGCCCGTCCGCACGCGTTTGCCGGGAGATTAACGAGTACAAAATGATATTAAATTATTCATAAAAACGTCAAAAAATTGAAACTGGAAATTTTAATTTTTGCTTTAACAAAATCTATGACTTACTCAGACAGAATGGAGTTTGATCCCCGGGGCAGAGCTGCAACTGACACCTGAAATTTTATTTGCTCATTTACTAGGTACGATGATACGAAAGATGATACTGAAGTGATGAATGGGGAGATCTTTAATAAATAACTCACCAATCACTTTCTATAAAAGTTTATTGTAAGCAGAGCAGTTCACACAATTAAATATTTAACATAATATACAAGAAATAGTTCAAAGCGAATAGCAAAAACAAACAGTAGCCGTGCGCAAGCGTCATATTATGTCTAATCGTTACAGTGATATAATATTTTTAATAACAGCGTGGCGGGTACGCCGCTTCAATGTCTTCAATCTTTTATTCGATGCAATCTCTGGGTGTCTTTACTACTCAACGACTTGATCACGATTTCTGCGACGATACGACACGACTCAAAGGTAAGTTTTATATTACTTATTATTAGGGACTGGACTGTATGATTTTAAACTGACTGATTGACTAACTAACTGTGTGATGACTGATGTTATTTAAGGTAGACTACAAATATTTACAGCGGCTTTCACTAATTAACTATATAACTATATATACAGAGGGGAGTTCTCAATCTTCAATGGAGTATTAATTCTTCTCTCTTGATTTCTCTTGAGGTTTCTTCTCTTGCTGTTGTCTTCAAGTGTCGCTTCCGAAATGAACAGCTCACAGACCAACACGCCCTTCTTATATTTCGAAAGAGAGTGTCTCCGCATGTGAGTAGTGTCGTGAGGTGTGCCGCGCGCTGATTCGTCGACGGCATCACGTGATATTCGGGCGATGTGCGGGGTGCGCGAGGCGCAACGGGGTATGAAGGGGCGACGAGGCGGCGGCTCCCCTCACTGTCCGTAACACTTATTTATTTTTGTATTTTATTTTAATTTTAATTGTGTAATGTAGATTGTGTAGTTGTAGATTATTAATTTTAATTGTTTATTTTTATTTTTCAGATATATGACGCCACAATACCATCTGGGTGAATGGCGATTCATCGCTGAGCGATTTACCAATTATTTTCTTTCTCGCTCAACAAACTTTTCTTCCTCGTAGAATCGACTACTATTAAGTTATTTTTCCAGTCCGATAACACTTAAGGAATCAAGGGCTTACTCGTTTTAAAAAGCTAGCATTGTAGTATAACAAAATATAATGTATGTACACAGACTCGTTTATTTTAACAACGTTATTATAAATGAGCTCATCGCAATGTAGTTTCTGAATTTAAGTAATTTAATTCTTAATAACACATTAATGAATTTTGCTTTCATGTCTGAAAATTCCTTAAAAATTTATCTAGCAAAAATGTTTTATATTTCTGACCAAGAATAGGCTTTGCGAGTGCTTTATTATGAAATTGTCTCTCTAATTAACTGAAGAAAACCGCGAAAGAACGTAATAAATATAAATTATGCTTTCAAAAGTATTAATTTTAAAAGGATAAAAAAAGTTAATGAACTGAATGAAACGTTGAGCAAACACTAGTATAACTTGAGACACGACGATAGCTACGAAATATCTAAAAAACTCAACTAACTAAATGTAATGAAACCGCAAAAGAGAATTATCAAAAGCAAGCTTACCTGTGTCTGACAAAATTTGTTCTAAATTATTTAGTGTTTTTTTATCCTTAAGTTAAGAATATCAAAATTTTTGGAGCATTTGTAAAACGATATAAATATTAGATTCTCTGACTGCTATTCCACCTCATACTGCAAATATACGTATATATGTATATCGCATTGATAGGCAAACCACTCCTCCCATTTCTAAGAGCCTAATAGAAAAGTTAGTATTTCGCCTTGCCTTAGTAAGTTTTTTTATTTTATATTTATTTAAAAAAATAAAAATTCCAGCAATTTTATTAACATTAACTACTAACAGTAAGCTTAAATTTTTTTGTTAGTAATGGTTCACGACAGTAGTCGAATGGCAGATTCGAACCCACGACCTTTTGAGTTTGCGATGCGCGCCCTGCCATTAAGCTACTGTTGCTTAAGTGTTAGTAGTCTTCCTATGTCATACGTTGTAAAGCTATGGTGCAGCTGTATTGTAGTTGTAGTGTAAATGGGTCGTCTCATTCGGGGAAGGACGTCGTTTTCACAGAATACTTTTTTTAAATAAAAGGGGATAAACTAGCATACGGCTCACCTGATGGTAAGTGACTGCCGCCGCCCATGAACAACTGCAGCAATAGAGGAATTGCAGATGCGTTGTTGACCTTTTAAAAAAGCGTAGGCTCTTTTCTTAAAATTCCCTATGTCATATCGGTCCAGAAAAATTCTTGGTGGTATTCGATTCCACAAGGAAGTTGTGCGAGGAAGAAAACCTCTTGTAAATCGCATTGTAGTGGACCGCCAATCATCTAGATGGTATGTTTGGTATTTCCAGTTTGTTGCGATGTGCGATGGTAAAATTGAGCGGCTGGAATTAGTCCAAACAATTCCTATGAGCACTCCCCGTAGTAGATACGACAGAAAATGCAAAGAGTTGCAACATATCTTCGCAGCTCGCAAGCGTAAAAAGCAGCTTAATGCTGCTGTGTTTTGTATGGCGAGTGTATTGAACCAGAAACCATTTTACTAGAAAAGAGGCATGCAACCTATGTCCTCAAGGGTGACAACACACCTCCAATTTGATTCTTAATCGAGGATATCCAATTATCATTTGGTGGACTGTATGTTCTATATATCTATTAAAAGCAGGGTGTATATGCCTCTATAAGTACGTACTCGAATGTACTTTCGTAGGTAATTTTTGTCTCGCATATTTCGATAAAATGTAATGACATGTAGGACGTCTATGGATGTAGGTGGCGCAGGACCTTACTTTGTGTACGGTACAGCTTAAACTTATTATTTCATTATTGAGTAATAGAACGCAGAAAGTTATTATCAATGGAAAGTTTTTACGGGTCATTTGTACTGTGTATCCCTCAAAGCTCAATTCTCGTCCCATTCCTATTTCTAGTGTATATTAATGACTTACCTTCCCTTGTAGGGGATAGTCATAATATTGTATTATTTGCTGATGTTTTTCTTGGCACCTTATATCCAAACTAGCAAGCAGACTAAGTTCAGTAGTTTATACTCTAAAAACAATTAAAGATCTCACTAGTGTCGAGACAACTATTTAGCTTATTTCAGTTATTTCGTAGCATAGAAGAATGCCGTAAGATACTATATCTTACGGCATTCTTCTATGGGGAAATGCAGCTGATTTAGAAACTATTTTTGTTCTCTTCTTCTGCAGGCTATTTACAGCCTAGAGAGCACGAATAACCGAGAGAGTCATTTAGAGAAAAATTTAAAGAAATAAATAAATTAACTTTGCCCTCTCGGTACATTTACGGAAATTTAATGTATGTTCACAAAAATAAAGGTAGTTTTAGTAAAAAAATGATATACACTCTGTAAACACTAGGAGCAAACACAAGCATACCAGTGATACCATTTTCTCGACTCCACAGAGTCAGTAATTGATTATTGGGGCAATGTATACGCTATTACAACAAAGTCCCAGAAAATGAACAAGGTCTCTCTATTACCAAGTTAAAATATTTTATTAAACAAAAACTATATAAAAAGGATTATTGTAATATAAATGAATACATGGTTGATAATAACCCCTGGGAATGAGGTAGTCGCTTCCAAGCTGTTTCTAAAATAAATTTTGTAAATAGTTTTAAAAAAAGTCCCGTTGGGTTTCTTGTTGGTTTTTCCCGAGGCAGAGGTTATTTTCCGAACTAATGGTAAATTAAAAAATGAATTTCATAAAGAAACATACATTTGATGGACTTATGAAGGACTGCAATGAATGAATGAAAAAATAATGACATCGACGTCAGATTAGTAGTTATCAATCGTTAGCATATGTATGCAAAATTATGTAATCTTTAATTAGATAATAATAGGTATTTCCCCATAATAGTGCCGTTCTGCAGTATTGGCCATATCAAATCAAACAAATTTTTGTTTGGCTAGGAATTCTAATTTCAAATTTATTTTATTTTATTTTGTCACATTAGTTATTAAGTGGCGAAGCTTGCGAAGACACTTATTGATTTCACGATTTCTGTCCGTCTGTCCGTCTGTCCGTTTGTCCCACGATTATCTCGAGAACGGTTTCGAATTTTCAAATTCTGTTTTCTGCAATCGATTACTGATCACCCAGGCATCTGAACCTCCTATTTTGAAACTGATTGCTCAACGGCAACCGTTAGAAACCGCTACAAAGCTGATTGCTTCGCCACTTTGCTATGCTGTTAGCTTGCTAGGTTTATTTGTTTATTGATTAGCGTTATGTCTTCATAGCATTTGAATCTTTTTTGTCAATTTAACGTATCCGTGCGTAAACGCACCACCTGCTTTGTCTTCTTCTGTTATGGAAATTTCGACCTAAAAATGAGGAATTAAAGCGATTGTGGAAGATACTCAATCTACGACTGAAATAGCAGCAGCTTTCGATATAAGCATCAGCAGGTTTCGCTATTAGCATCAAAACAATACTGGTCCATTAGCGTCAAATTGGCAAGGAAAGAATCTTGACAAATGGGTCAATCTACGGGTGAATTAGCAGCATCTTTCGATATTAGTATCAGGAGCTTTCAATACTAGCATTAAAACAATATTGGTCCATATGTGTCAAATTCCCATAGTATTTATTACTTGCTTGACAAATGGGGGCCCATGAACTAGTTAGTTCATGGGGAATATAATCTAATATATATTAATAATATGTAATAAAAATAATATATAATAAAATAATAATATAATAAATAATATAAGAAAATAATATAATAGTTAATCATCATTGATGGCCAGCGTGTACGCATCGCGACGTGCCTTGGTACTGCACAACTTTGTGGGCACACAAATGAAGAAAGTTTGAACCGCATTGTTACTTGGGACTACAAATGGATTATTTTTGAAAATCGCAAGCGCTCAGCAAGTTGGTTGGACCCCTAGAAAATTGATGGTCAATGATTAGTGATCTAGCGCCGGTGTGATTCGTCACAGTTTCTTAAAAAACGGGATGAGCATTACTGTAGATGTGTACTGTGAACAACTGAACAAAATGATGAAAAAGATCGCACGTCTCTAACCAGCTTTGGTCAATCGCTCGTCCCCTCCGCTTCTGCACGACAACGCACAACCTGCACAACAGACGGTCTCTAAGTGTAAGAATATCTACTACCCCATGTCATCCCGTGGGTGTCGTAAGAGGCGACCGAGGGAAACAAATCAGAAGATTGGCAGCAGCGTCTTCCTAATAACGGCTGAATCTGAATGACAGGGTAAAAAATAGTGTGATCAGAGAAAAGTGTTGTTTGCAAGATGACGTTATTACCAGGATTAAGAAAGGAATGTTTCGGTAGTTTGGTCATGTAGAAAGCATGAACGAGGAAAGAGTGACAATGCAAATATATTTTGCAGAAGTGAACGGCAGAGTCGGGAAGGGACGCCCTAGACGAAGATTTATCGACCAAATCGGCGATACATTGGAAATAGGCCAGATTAGGAGTACCCTTTACCGACGAGCGTGTGTGCGTATATATATAGATGTAAAGGAGGCGAGAGAGGTGTGTCAGGATCGTACCAAACGGAAGTCCGTAGTCTCTGCCTACCCTTCTGGGTGACAGGCGTGAGTGTTTGTGTTTTTATATATTGAAATAAATAGCCCTACTAAGCTCAAGGGGTTATTACGAGCATATTATTAAGACTTTAATATTGTATTTATGAATATTGTATTTCGTATGCCCACAGGGTGGGACATAGTTGAACTTGATAATGTATCTAACATCTATGTAATACCTATGATCCATTTTGAATTTTTATTGAATCAAGACAAGGTACTTTCACGGACAATCTATGTACGAGAATAAATAAATTTGTATACGTGCTACGATAACTGAGTAATGTATCATCCATTGAAACTGCTCTATCAGCCTACCATGGCTATGTGTCATCACTATTAAGTTACGGCACTATATTGTGCGGAGATTCAAAGGATGTAAACTGCGCTTTCATGGCCCAAAAGAAATGTATTAGGGCTATTTGCAGAGTACATTTTCTTGAAAGCCGTAAAATTATTTTCAAGAAACTTGAATTCCTACCGCTACCGTGCCTGTATATAAAACAAATGCATATTTTGGTACGACAATACTCTCATTATTTTTACACTAGAGTGCAATATAAAAATTAACCTAACCAGACATCGAGAAAGGATCATGCAACCTAGAATAAGACTTCAACTATACAGACGACGCTGGTATTGTATGGCTATCAAAATTTATAATAAGCTTCATCCAAGTTTCAAAGCTCTGCCATTAGCATTGTTTAAAAGAAAGTTACATTCCTGGCTTTGACTAGGTGCTTTTATTCAATCCAGGAATACTAAGGTGAACAAGAGATTTTTGAATTTTAATTGTGTTTTTAGCTTTAATGTGTTTACTTTATTTATGACTTGAATAATTTGACATAAAATATTAAACAACTTATAAATTATGATATGTTACGTTCTGTCTGTATCATGTCTACCATTAGTTGCCTGTTTAGTGTATCAACTTATTTTAGCTCTAAGTAGATTGAAATGTAACTACTTTTAAATTTCATGACAATTATAAGGTAAACATGAGGACATACCACTATGTTAACATCTTTGTACTACCATGTTTAAAGCAAATAAACATTTCTGGACATATGAAAAGCAATGGCGGCAGGAATCTAGGTTATATTTGATACAAAACACTTGGAGATTTTAGTTTGAAAAAAAACGATAAATTAAAAGCTACATTAATAGATCCTTCAGACGAAGCCGGGGCAAGTCGCTAGTTTATAATAAAGTTAAAAAGTTTCTATAAAATCGTACATCAAAAATACTTAAATTTCTCACACTAACAAAAGAGCTTTTGAACCACATTGTGAACTACGAAAGAAATCAAAAGAAGTTGATTTTACTCAATAAAAGTTTTTCAAAGTAAATCTTTGAACTTAGCTTCTGTAACTAGTTTTCAGACAAACTTCGCTTGCAATCTATATAGGTGCTCGTATGTCAACTATACTTATTTATTTATTTAAAAACTTCAATGTAATATCTTAATTCTAAGTGTGCATAAGGTGGAACTAATGCCACGTAGAATTCTCATCTGCTAGTCAACCCTGGGTGCTAGAGACAAATGTTGGCAGTTTTTTTTATAGAATAAGGGTGACAAACGAGCACACATTCTACCTGATGGTAAGTGGTTGCTGTGACTCATATGCACCTACACCTACATCTTTAATTAAGAACGAAATGCAGATACGTTGTCACCTATGAGGACTAAGATGGAATGCTTCTGTGGCTGATGGTGAATTAAACCACACATATACAGTTAATAGTTTATTACAGTATACACAAGAGTGGAAGGAACACGAAGTAAGAGAATAGTCAAGACACATCTAATTAGCGAGAAGTACGAAACTATAAAAGTTATAGAACAGTCAGATATGAAAGACACATAAAACAATTAAGGGTGGACAATGATCGTATCGCGTAGGCGTGAACGGGGCGCAAGACGGGCAGCCTCTCGGCGTCGCGTAGCTAGACCGAATGGTGAGCTGGAGAAAACCGAATGCTCTTGAAGCTGCGTTCGCGCCGCCGACTGTTTACGAGAACGCCCGAGGCGGGGCGCGTCGTTTCTCCACACTTCGTTATAACCATTATATAGCAATACATCACCCCATTCTGTCTGGAACACACCACACCCAAAACGTTTGCCGTTGCCGTTTGCCACAGCCAATATTATACAGTTTCAACGTGGCTCTACCACATTAAATCTTTTCTGTCACCAGTAAAAAAGTTTTTAATTCCTATTTAAAATGTATAACAATGAAATATTCAATTTAATGACGCAAATATTATAAAATAAAAACTTTGTACTGACGTACAAACAACGAACATGAAATATGAAACCAAATGAAACTACCCGACGAAAAGTTTTTTAACTTTAAGCGGTAAGTAAGGAAAAATTTTCCTTTTCAGTTATTCAAGATGCTGTAGAAGATTTGCAAATGGGAATTGTTACAAACTCTACGTTTCAACTTGTGATCTAGTTTCTCGAGATACGGATCAACAGCACTTTTAAGTGGTGTCGTTGTAAATATTAAACAATGTGAAATTTCCCTAACTGTTTTCACCATAATTGGTCTCGTCGTTAATGTTTAAAAATAGAAAAAGGTTTTGCATAAAATTTATAACAGTAGCCAGTCAATAAAACGAAATTTAAAATTGTATTTCACGCTTTATTGGCGTAGGGTTTTTATTGTACGCTTTACAATAAAACAAGTAAACTAGTATTGTTTTATACAGCTATCATGAACATTATTGTGATATATCACTTATCGAGCATGCACTACCCCATATCATCCCGCAGCGGTTGTAAAAAGCGACAGAGGGAAGTAAAATAGGAAATGGACAGCAAAATCTCCTATTTCATTATTCCTCCTATTACATTTTATTATTTTTAATTATCGCTTGCCAACCAGTGGCTGCTTTGGTATCTTGCCTCGCAAAGTGACAATTTATGGGGGAGAGCGCTATGATCAACAGTGGACTTTTCAAAGACTCTTATGAATAAATGAATCATTATAAACAATGGCAGTAGGCGTTATAATACTCTTCTATACAAAATATATATTTCAATGGTATGTAAATAAGTGAATGCAATTTCAAACTATGTTAATTGCGCAATATCCATCCGTCCTATTTTCTCAAGCGAGGGTATTGACCATCCTCCACGCTACGGTACGATACGGAGCTTGCTACTCGTGAAAAATGAACAGAACTTTTAGCGAAAACATCAAGATGAGATTAGCCACGTTTTGTGACACCTTGAAGCTTGAAGTAACTTCAACTTAAAGCTCGGAATATTAACGTCGAGAAAAAATTCAATATCTGAATGCTTAACTGAAAAATTTTATTTCAACAAATTTTTGTTTGATTGAAAAAAAATATTAAAAATACTATGATCGGTATTAGCTAAAAGATATAATTATTATATGGTCTTCTATATTATCACTTCTTTGAATAGTATACGACTTTATTTTTGAATTTCTACATGACAGTCATGACATCTGCCATAAAATATGTAACTTTAATTTAAGATGCTCACATTGCTTTTTTTATGTTTTTCTCGTTTAGGATTACCAACAGCACTGTGTTGTTACAAGGAAAACATTAAATCGTTAGTGCGATTGTAGATTGTGATAAGAGATGTTCGAGATTGATTTAGATAATTCTTAATCTAAAACTTTTTCTGACTTCCAAGTGAGCCTGTTCTTTTATATTTAAAGATTTATGCTATAGTTCTTTTAAAATTTCATAACAAGACAAATTAAATTAAAAAAGTTCTGACCATATTCAGTGCCATTTCTCCAGTTAAGTAATTCTACCGCTACTACTACAGCCCATCATAAGTCCACTGCCGGATATAAGGTTCAACCATAGGTTGCCACTAAGTACGGTCCTAAGCAACCTCCATCTATCACCTGCCTGCGTGTTTAATCAGGTCGTCACTCGTGGCGGTCGTAGTCATCTAGTAGGCTGTCGCTCGAAAATCTTTCTGCCACACCAGTTGTCGGTTCTTCAAGCTGTATGGTTGCACCATTGCCACTTCAGCTTACTTCCACGCTTACAGCTATGCCCGAAATGAAGAAGCTCAAAATCAATTAATGTATTAACTCAAACAAAACGTAAATGGGAAAGGGGAGGCATGTGCGGTACAAACGATGTTCGAGGTTGTCATACCGTTACCGTAACAGCGTATTAAAGTACACTGCTGAATACAGGCCTCCCCCGATAGATTGCCTCATATCGCTGGTTTGCGAGAATAGCGACGGAACTAAAAATGATTGATTTTAGAGAATGGCATTTTTTAATTTCTTTGTAAATATTTTAGTGCATACCGCAAAATGTAAATGATTTATTGAGGGATTGACTTTACTGATTAAAGGAAAATTTATCGTAGTATCAAAAAACATAAAAAAAAATTAGAACTGTTATTAAAATTATTTAAAAAATCGTCATAAAAAGGCGGTTTTCTGACATCAGTCTTTATTCATGAAACTCCAAATTATAAAAATCAACTTATGTCATTTATTTAGCTTTAAAGCCTCTTAAAAAATACAAATTAAAACTTACAACAGTGTTTAAAACTTTTGTACTTATAAGTAAAACAACTAAATATGCGTGATACTATTAATATGAGCAAAAGTAGAAACAGCGTACATGTACATACTGATAATAGATTTATTCTTTTGCTGTCCGCAGCAGTTGTCGGAATAAAAAATTATATCTAGTTTGGCTTCAGTTGTTAGATCTCTGCCAAGATTTTTTAAATATTCTAAAACACAAGTTCCTATTTCTATAGCTCCTCTATTTGCTTCTCCTTCATGCCACACGTAGCAGAACGCATTTTTATTTTTCATCTCATAGATCGTAAAGTTTAAGGTATTCACTTTTGAAACATAGTAAAAATTAAATACATCTCCCCCAGGGACATGGCATCACAGCTTGTAAGTCATAAACTGCTACAATAGTTGATTCTTTATCTTCTACTTCTTTCTTGTCCTTAACCTTCTCCATTCTTGAAAGCTCTTTTTCTTTTAGATGGTTCTCATATTTAGACTTCAGTCGATTTTTATCTTCTCCATTTGCGTTATTGTAGGCAACACAATCCTCACACTGATCCTTCTTAGGTTGGTAAAATGCTATATTAAATTCTCCATTGAATATTCTATTAAACATGCTTATATATTTCTAAACACAAATATTATAGATAAATAATTAGGTAGTTACATGTAAAAAACTAACTCAATATTTCTGATAGGCCTGTTGGTCTAGTGGTTAGTGACCCTGACTGCTATGCCGGAGGTCGTGGGTTCGATTCCCACCCAGGACAAATGTCTGTGTGATGAGCACGATCATTTGTTATGTGTCTGGGTGTAATTTATCTATAATATTTATGTATTTAGAAATATATAAGTATGTTTATCAGTTGTCTAGTACCCATAACATAAGCTTATGCTTAAGCTCTGCTTAGCTTGGGACTAGATGGCGTTGTGTGATAGTTGTGGAATATTATTATATTATATAGAAAATTTCTATTCCAAAATTCCTTGCACACAGACGCATTTCGTAATAAGAAGCAAAACCATGCCCATTTTTTTTTTCAAAAATAATGACGTTTCTTATTTACGACAAAATAAAATCCGTTTATTTTTCGTGAATATAGACTCAAGTTACATAAAGTCGGTATAAAATACAATATCATAAGCAATCACCCATTTTTATTCAAGAATACAAGCGTAAGTAGAAATGAGACATAAAAAGATACTTACTTTTATCAGGAACAACGACGGATCACTAAATGTGTCACTATTCTTGAAAAAAAATCAACAATTGTTGCAACCAAACTATAAATACGTCGGTATTTTCGAGAATTGTGAAATGTTGTCATTGGCTCAACTGAGATGAGCCTTTATTTGTGATTACGCTTCGAGTGTTTTGTCTCAAGTGAATAATGACGCTGTCTTTTTCTAACGAAAGCTAGCGCGAAATTGGCGTTGCGTCTCTCGATAAAATATCAAAGATTTATGATTGTTTGGCATACAGAATTCAATTTGACAGAATTTTGAATTACGTCGATATTCTCGCAAACCAACGATATATGGGATATTTGCCGTAGTTGCCACGCTTAGCAAGCGGTTTTGCAAACACAGATTTTAAATTTTAGTTGTTATAAGGAAGACGCTGCAGCCAATCTTCTGATTTGTTTCCCTCGGTTGCCTCTTACGACACCCACGGGATGACATGGGGTAGTAGATATTCTTACACCGCCACTACCGGGTAGTTAATTATATCATAGGATCTATAGGAATATACAAGTATTTTGGAACTGATAGAATAGAAACTCTTCTACTGATTTAGATCAAAACTTAATCAGTATCTTGTATCGACTATGTACAGTCGACTCTCGTTAATTCAAACCTGCGATAATTCGAACCTCTCTATAATTCAAAGTTATCACGAGTTCCCTACGAAATATCTTTATTTTTAAATCAATACATTTTTATGCACTTGGTAAATCGAACGAAAATATTATTGATACGTAACAAAACAACGCGTTAATTCGAACTCATCGGCGTCAAACACTCGACAATTCAAACTTGCAGAGAGAAAGGTACTTTTTCTCTTAAAATAAGGTATTTAGCAGTCTGAGCAGCAACAATGTGCTTTGAAGTAAACCAGTATAACAGAGTTCTTTCGAAATATTAATTAATTCACATTATGAATATGTACACGTATGTAATGTAATGTACCCCTAAACTTTTGTCATTGTAAAAGAATAGCAGACAATAAATAATAATTTATCAACACTTAATAATTCGAAGTTTTATTTATTTCCTCTCAAAAATTTCGAACCATTTGATATATCAAACACTCGATAATTCATAATATTTTAAAAGTCCCTTGAGTTTCGAATTAACGAGAGTCGGCAGTACTTAGAAAATTACATAATTTAGCATCGATATGCCAACGATTGATACCCACTAATCTGACGTCGATGTAATGTTCTTTTTTCATTCATTCATTGCAGTTATTCACAAGTCCACTGATGATCATAGGCCCCCCAAGGAATGCCACAAACTACGGTGACATTATAAATTTTAGCGAAATTTGCGAGACGAAAATTACTTAAAAACGTACATACGTACTTATACAGACGTATACACCCTGCTTTTGATAAAATAAGGGTTAATATAAGGCACAAAGCCTACCTGATTAACTATTCTATAAGGATCTTAGGAATGGGAGGAGTGGCGTGTCCATCAATGGAATGTATATAGCAATAAGGCAATCTGATATTTATGTCGTTTAACAAATATTCTTAACTTAAGGATAAAAATATTAAATTAATTTAGGACAATATTTTTTAAGACAAATGGAAGCTTGCTTTTGGGAATTCTCTTCTGCGGTTTCATTACAATTAGTTAGTTGAGTTTTTCAGATATTTCGCAGGTATCGTCATGTCTCAAGTTGTACGAGTATTTTCTCTACGGTTCAGTTCATTTTTTTTATCCTTTTACACTGAATTACCTTGAAAGCGTAGTTTATATTTATTACGTTCTTTCGCGGTTTACTTCAGTTAATTAGATAGGCGATTTTATAATAAAGCACTCCCAAAGCTTATTCGTATTCAGAAATATAAAACATTTTTGCTACATGAATTTCTAAGTAATTTTCAGATATGAAAGCAAAATTCATTAACGTGTTATTCAAAGAAACTATATTGCGATGAGCTCGCTTATAATAATATCGTTGTTGGAATAAGCGAGGCTGTATACATCCATTTTTTTATTTAAAACTTAAATGTAACACTTTAAAATTAAGGGTAAGTAGTAAATCCTAGGTTTTAAAGACAAATCTGGTCAGGTGCAAAAACTCTAAATGTATAATGCACAGCCTTATATTATAGTGATATAATTCCACTGCTAATGTTAGAAATTACTCTCAAAATTAATTTAATAAAAAAACTATATTTAACAGTGGTAGAGCTAAGCGGTAGCTTTTGCTGTCGCACGGATATGCCAGCTCAAACCGGGGTGGTACCACGACCTCACAGAATACCAGCGTGAAGTAGAGGTTTACCTCTGCGTTGCGCTTGGTGAGTGCAGGCGACCGGAGGCCCAATTAATTCAACATGGTAGTGGAATTAAATAAAAGACTTCCCCAGGAGGATACCAGCACCCCTGGAGAATCCCTCACTGAGCATCCACGACCATAATACTTCGCTCCTGAGCGTGGGTGCTCAGGCTGCCCCGCGTATTCTGGGGGGGGGGGGGGCAAAATTCTTCAAAATTCCGCGCTCGCGACTAATGCTGCTCGGAGCAAGCGGAGTAATACAACCAAGGCGACCCTTGTCACTCTATCCGTGAATTTTGCAACATCAGGGGACTTCATTCCAACCTTAACGCTGTCCATTACCATCTAGAGACGGCGAAGCCGGCCTTGCTCTTTTTAACCGAGACTCAGGTGTCTTCTCCGGCTGATACTTCATATCTCTCCCACCCGGGGTACAAATTGGAACACTCATTTGTGCCCCTGGGATGGAGTTTGCGTATACGTCAGAGAGGACATCTGTTTTCGACGCCTCGGCAGTTTTGAAGATACGGACCTGTCCATCCTATGGCTGCGCGTAGACAGCGATGACCATCCCCGCGTCTACGGGTGCCTCTATAGGTCCAATATCGGTAATGCCGACACAGACCGACTCATCGACCACGTCCAAATGGCTGCAGACTACGTGCTACAATAGGTCCCATCCGCAGAGATCGTGATACTCGGTGATTTCAACGCCCACCACGCTGAATGGCTTGGTTCTCGTTTAACCGATCATGCGGGTAGATCTGTCTATGGCTTTGCTTTGGCATATGGTCTAACACAACTGGTTACTTCGCCCACGCGGATCTCATATGTGGAAGACCATGTACCTTCCCTGTTGGACCTTCTGCTGATCTCTCATCCGGACCGATGGAGTCCCTCCTATTGTGCTGAAGACGTGTGCTCCGGAGTTGGCACCGGTTTTAACGCGTCTTTCCCGGTACTCCTACTCCCAAGGCAAAGTCCCGAAATCACTCAAGACAGCTTTGGTTCACCCGATCCCTAAAAAAGGCGACCGCTCAGACTCGTCCAACTACAGGCCTATTGCCATCACCTCCTTGTTCTCCAAAATAATGGAATCCATTATTAACTGCCAGCTCCTGAGGTACCTTGAGGATCACCAGCTGATTAGGGACCGCCAGTACAGTTTTCGTCGGGGACGATCAGCTGGTGATCTTCTAGTCTACATAACTCATAGATGGGTGGAGGCAGTAGAGTCCAAGGGGGAGGCATTGGCCGTTAGTTTGGACATAGCGAAGGCCTTCGATCGGGTCTGGCACAAAGCGCTTCTTTCGAAGCTCCCTTTCTATGGGCTTTCCGAGAAATTGTGCAAATGGATCACCAGTTTCCTTGCTGATCGAAACATCCAGGTCGTAGTAGACGATGCATGCTCTGATTTAAAGCTTTTCTACGCTGGTGTTCCACAAGGCTATGTGCTATCACCAACGCTGTTTCTCCTGCATATCAATGATATGTTGTAAACTGGTAACATTCATTTCTATGCAGACGACAGCACTGGTGATGCATTATATACCGGCTGCGCTAATATTTCTCGGGAAAACATCGCCATGTACCGGAACAAACTTGTGTCTGAAGTCGAGTCTTTGCTGAACAAAGTCTCGGATTGGGGTCGACTAAATCTAGTCCAGTTCAATCCCCAGAAGACACAAGTTTGCGCGTTTACCGCTAAAAAGAACCCCTTTGTCGTATCTCCTCAGTTTCAAGGCACTCCCCTTGCTGCCTCAACCAGTATCGGAATCCTTGGCGTCGACATATCGAATAGTGTGCAGTTTCGTGGTCACTTGGAAGGGAAGGCCAAATTGGCCTCTAAAAAGCTTGGCGTGCTCAGCAGAGCGAGACAGTATTTCATGCCGGCACATCGCTTGCACCTTTACAAAGCGCAAGTTCGGCCCCACATGGAATACTGTTCTCATCTCTGGGCCGGGGCACCCCAGTGCCAGCTCCTTCCACTTGACCGCATCCAGCGCAGAGCGGTTCGAATCGTCGACGACCGAGTTCTTTCTGATCGGCTCGATACACTGGCACTGCGTAGAGATGTTGCATCTCTTTGCGTATTTTATCGTATCTATCACGGGGAGTGCTCTGAGGAATTGTTCGGACTAATTTCAGCCGCTGTTTCAACATCGCACATCGCGACAAAACTCGCGTTAATGTCCATACCATCTCGATGATTGGCGGTCCACCACTGTGCGATTTAGAAGAAGTTTTCTCCCTCGCACAACTTCCTTGTGGAATCAATTGCCACCAACGAATTTTCCGGACCGATACAACTTAGGAACCTTCAAGAAAAGAGCTTACACCTTTCTAAAAGGCCGGCAACGCATCTTCAATTCCCCTGGTGTTGCGGTTATTCATGGGCGGCGGTAGTCACTTACCATCAGGTGAGACGCATGCTCGTTTGCCCGCTATTCTATAAAAAAAAGCTATAACTCGGTAACAAATGCAACACGGTATAACTGCTAACTGAAGTGAAAAAAAGATAACAATAAATTAGATGGAGTATAGAAACCAACAGTAATACTGCTTATTACAATGTAATACAGTGCAGCGTTTCCGCAATATAAATTTATTTACATAACCATTACAATGATTAAGATTCGAAGAATGTCTGATTCCTTCCAGCCGGTTACTTGCACCGTACTATACATAAAAAAATCAGATAAAAATGCCTTCAAGAATGTAATGTTGTCGGAGAATTATCTTAATTTTTTTATAGGAGAGGTGGCAAATGAGCATGTGGCTCACCTGATGGTAAGTGACTACCGCCGCCCATAAACAACTGTTACACCAGGAAGGGAATTGCAGATGCGTTGCCGGCCTTTTAAAAAGGAGTAGGCTCTTTTCTTGAAGGTCCGTAAGTCGTAACGGTCCGGAAAAATCGCTGATGGTAATCGATTCTACAAGGAAGTCGTGCGAGGAAGAAAACATCTTCTAAATCGCACAGTGGTGGACCGCCAATCATCCAGATGCTGTGGATGGTATCGGGAGTTCTGCAGCGATGTGCGTTCGTGAAATTTGGCGGCTGGTATTAAACCGAACAATTCCTCAGAGCACTCCCCTTGGTAGATGCGAAAGAAAATGCAAAGGGATGCAATATCTCTTCCCAGTGCCAATGAATCTAGCCGATCGGAAAGGACTCGGTAGTCGACGATTCGAGCCGCTCTACGCTGGATGCAGTCAAGTGGAAGGAGCTGGCACTGGGGAGCCCCTGCCCAGAGATGGGAACAACCATGAGAGGCCGAACCTGCGCCTTGTAAAGTTGCAGGCGGTGTGCCGGCATGAAATACTGTTCCGCTCTGCTGAGCATGTCAAGCTTTTTAGAGGCTAATGTGGCCTTCTCTTCCAAGTGACCACAAAATCGCACGTTACTCGATATGTCGACTCCGAGGATTCCGATACTTGCTGAGGCAAGAAGGGAAGTGCCTTGAAACTGAGGAGATACGACAAAGGGGTTCTTTTTAGCGGTAAACGCGCAAACTTGTGCCTTCTGAGGATTAAACTGGACTAGATTTAGTCGCCTCCAATCCGAGACTTTGTTCAGCAAAGACTTCTACTTCAGACACAAGTTTTTCCGGTACTCGGCGACGTCTTCCCGAGAAATATTGGCACAGCCGGTGTATAGAGCATCACCAGTGCTGTCATCCGCATGAATGTTACCAGTTAGCAACATATCATTGATATGCAGAAGAAACAACGTTGGTGATAGCACACAGCCTTGTGGAACACCAGCGTTAATAGGCTTGTAGTCGGAGCATGCACCGTCTACAACGACCTTGATGCTCCGATCTGCAAGGAAGCTGGTGACCCATTCGCACAATTTCTCGGGAAGCCCATAGGAAGGGAGCTTCGAAAGAAGCGCTTTGTGCCAAACCCGATCGAAGGCCTTCGCAATGTCCAAACTCGTTAGTTTCTCTTCTCTCTCGTTTCGTTTCTCGTTAGTAACGCCTCCACCTTGGACTTTACTGCCTCCCCCCATCTATGGGCTAGGTAGACCAGAAGATCACCAGCTGATTGACCCCGACGAAAACCGTATTGGCGGTCACTAATCAGCTGGTGATCCTTAAGGTACCGCATGAGCTGGCAGTTAATATTGGATTCCATTATTTGATTTTAAATGAGATGATATTTGATGCATCCTTTACAGGAACCCTCCTGGCCAAATTCTACCCAAGCGAATCTGAGGTAGGTCACTAGTACAAGATAAATAAATAAATACATATATGAATACATAAATACTTCATATATATGTAAGAAACGTCTTATATTTCCCTTAACGTTATGTTGTCAAATTCGTTTTTTTAATATTCTACTAAACCAGCGCTTATCTACAATCCCATCTGATGGTAACTGGTGATGTAAACTAAGATGGTGAAGCGCACTGACTTAACAAAAGCCTATTCACTCTTGCCTTAAAGACACCCACACTTTAATCGGATGGAATAACAAATCATCATCATCATCATTACAGCCCTTCACAAGTCCACTGCTGAACATAGGCCTCCCCCAAAGAATGCCACAAAGCACGGTCCTGAGCCAACTGCATCCATCGACTTCCTGCATGTCTTACCAGGTCGTCACTCCATCTTGTGGGGGGACGCCCTACACTTCGCCTACCGGTACGAGGCTGCCACTCGAGAACCTTTCTTCCCCATCGGTTATCGGTTCTTCGAGCTATACGGCCGGCCCACTGCCACTTCAGCTTACTAATCCGTTGGGCTATGTCGGTTACTATGGTTCCACTGCGGATATCCTCATTCCTAAGTTTATCACGCAGAGAAACTCCGAGCATAGCCCTCTCCATAGCTCGCTGAGCGACCTTGAGCTTCCTCATACGGCCAGCAGTGAAGGACCACGTCTCAGTTTCGTAAGTCATCACTGGCAACACGCACTGGTTGTACAATTTTGTTTTAAGGTTTTGAGGTATTTCTGACGAGAAGATGTGTCGTAGCTTCCCGAACGCTGCCCAGCCGAGTTGAATCCGTCGATTGACCTCTCGGTCGAAGTTGGACTTACCTAGTCGGACTATTTGTCCCAGGTAAACATACTCGTCAACAACTTCGAGCTTAGTGCTCCCAACAACTACCGGCATAGGTGTGACATGGACATTAAACATAATCTTTGTTTTGTCCATGTTCATCTTAAGACCTATCCGTTGGGAGACACTATTGAGGTCATTGAGCATAGTGCTTAGTTCCTCCAGCGATTCTGCCATGAGGACTATATCGTCGGCAAATCGAAGGTGAGTGATGTACTCGCCATTGATGTTAATTCCGTATCGTTTCCAGTCCAGAAGCTTGAAAACGTCTTCCAATGCAGCGGTGAAGAGTTTCGGGGATATAACGTCACCCTGTCTTACACCTCTCTGCATTTAGATAGGTTTCGTACTCTGGTTCTGTACTCGGATAGCCATCGTAGCCCTACTGTACAAGCACTTCAACACTTCGATATACCGAGAGTCAACTTGGCACCGCTGAAGGGACTGCAGCACCGCCCAAATTTCGAGGGAATCAAAGGCTTTCTCATAGTCCACATACGCCAGACATAGTGGCAAATTGTACTCTTCGTACTTCTGAACAATTTGCCGTAGGGTATGTATGTGGTCTATGGTGCTAAAGCCCTTTCGGAAACCTGCTTGTTCGGGAGGCTGGAAGTCGTCAAGTCTGCGCGCGAGACGATTCGTAATGACTCTCGAAAACAGCACGTAGACGCGGCTCAGAAGGGAAATCGGTCTGTAGTTCTTCAAGGGAGCGTTGTCACCTTTCTTGAAGAACAAGACCACCGCACTTCTGCTCCACGCCTCTGGTGTAGTGCCACCATGGAGGACGGAATTAAAGAGCTTCTGAAGGACTTCAAGTACCGGTCTTCCACCCGCTTTCAGAAGCTCCGCTGTAATTCCATCCTCGCCTGGGGCCTTGCCGTTTTTAAGGTGCTGGAGAGCCATTCTAATCTCGCTCAGACTGACATCCGGGATATCTTCGGAATAGTGTCGAATAAGACTCGCTCTTGGATCGTTACTCACACTTGCGTGTGGCTCCAACGATGACGTGTACAGCTGCCCATAGAACTTCTCAATCTCACTCAAAATCTCAGGTGCCCCGGAAACGATGCTGCCACATTCGGTCTTCAGCTTTGACAGTTGGCTCTTTCTGGCAGACAGATTTCTGGCAAAGACTTTGGAGCCTTGATTCCGCTCGATCGCTTCTTCAATACGAGCTGTGTTGAAGTTGCGTAAGTCTCGCCGCATGCATTTGGAGATCTGTCTGTTCAGTTGTCTGTATGCTGTCAAATCTGTTGAAGAATGTAGCCTCATCTCCCGTCTAACAGCCATGAGATTAAGAGTGTGATCGGAGAGTTTTGTGTTCTTCTGCGGCGGGTCTTGCAGAACTTAGCTCCGACCGCATGGACAGTTTCCACGAGCTTGTCATTCATATCGTCCACTTCATTGCAGTCTTCTAGGCACTGAAAACGGTTTTGTAACTCGAGCTGAAAGGTTTCGGGACTTTGGATTAGAGCACTAGGGGGACCTTGAAGAAAGAGTTCATCATAAAGAGTCCCTCTTTCTCCATGAAGTCGACCAGCTGCTGGCCCCTTGGGTTCCTTTGCCCTATTCCAAATTTCCCTACTTTCAGCTCACCGTTCTCTCTTGTGCCTAGTTTTGCATTGAAGTCTCCCATTAACACCGTATATTGGGATTTGGAGGAATGCATGGCTCTAGAGATATCCTCATACATTTCCTCCACCTCCTCAACGGGGTGTGCCGAGGTTGGTGCGTAAACCTGTATGACCTTCAGCGAATACCGTTTGGTGATTCTGAGTATAAGGTACGCAACCCTCGTCGACACACTCCCGATCTTTACAACGTTGTTAACGAGAGACTTGTGGGCGATAAATCCGACACCTCCTTGGGACAGATGGTCGCCCTCCCGGTGATAGAGCAAGTTGCCGGATTCGAGGATTACCGTGTCCTCCCCCTCTCTTCGGACTTCGGATAATCCTATAATATGCCAGCGCAACTTGTCTATCTCTTCTTCCAGCTCCACGATCTTCTCGTCAGTCCTCAGGGTGCGTGCGTTGTACGTTGCCAGGTCGAGTCGTCGTAGGTGGCAACCGAACCTCCACCGGAGATTCTTAGCACCCCCTGCCCCGCCGTTACCATGGTCGCCACCGTAGCCAGGAATAGCGGGGCCGCCGGGGACTGGGGGCCGTCTGTTTGTTGTTTTGATCATTGGGGGGTATTTGCCATAGTCACCACGCTTGGCGAGCGGGTTGGCAAACGCAGTTTTTTTATTGTAATTTTGGCTATTATCAGGAAGATGCTGCTGCCCATCTCCCTTCTGTTTCCCTTTGTTGCCTTTTACGACACCCACGGGAGGATATGGGGTAGTGGATATTATTGACCTCCACTACACGGCGAATAACAAATGCTGGCAACTTATTCCACTCCTTTGCTGTACGCATGATGAACAACGTAACAAACCGTTTGGTTCGAATGCGTGGTAAGTCAAGAACGAAAGGGTGGAAACTGGCTGAACGTCTGGTTGTCTGATGGTGGAAGGGAGAGGGAGGAATTAAATTATGCAATTCCCGCGCACACTCTCTGAAATACATCCTGTAGAAAATCGAAAGGCTGGTTACTTTGCGTTTGTGTTCAAGGCTGTTAAGATTGAATCTAACCGAATTCGGGTCACCAATTAGCCTCTTAGCATGCCTTTCCATTGAGTCCAAAGCTGCTTGGTGGTATTTTTCAACACCAGTCCATATATGGCAGCAATACTCCATGCAAGACCGGACTTGCGCTTTATGTAAAGTAAGCAGCGTCCCGGCGTGAAGTAACGCCGCACCTTTGCAAGGACTCTCAGCTTCCTTGCAACAGCATTGGCTTTAGAATCAATGAACAGCCCGAAGTTTAGATTTGAAGATATCTTAAACCTTAACAACTGAAGGCGTTCGGTATATTCCAATGATACATTTCGGAAAGAAGGAGCCAAGGTGAGCTGGCTCCTTTTTGCAGTGAATTTCACAAGATTGGCATCACCCCATTCGGAGACTGCCTGCCTACTAACAACTGAAGGCAGTCAGTGTACTCCAAGGATACATTCCGGAAAGTAGGAGCCAAAGTGAGTGGGCTCCTTTTAACGGTGAAAAGACACGCTTGTGTTTTGGAAGCATTAAATCTCACGAGATTGGCATCGCCCCATTCGGAGACTGCCTGTAGTGTGAGATTCACACGTTCTACCATGGCTTCTCTATTGGACTTGATCCCGACTCACCCGAGGTCTTGGTTGCTATCTCTCCACAACTGTGCTATCTTCTGCATACCCATAGATACCGGGCATCATCGGATCATTAATATGTGCTATAGAACTATAGAATCCTCTCAAAAATGAGAGGAGGCCTGTGCCCAGGTGTGTGACGTATAAAGAGTGTAACTTTAATTTACAGCGAAATAATGCGATGCTTTGAATCTAGTTCAGAATTTTCAAATTAATTTTGGCTCTCGCACATAATAACGACAATGCATACAATAATTAAACGTGGCTGAAACTGTGCCGTGTAGTCTGTGAGTACAAATTATATTTGCATGGAGTACCTAACTTGTTTCACAGGAACGACTATACTTGGTTTTTATTAAAAAATATTAAAAGTCACCTCTATATTCTTATTATTTAACCGTGCTGGGGCAACATATGTAACATAAGCCTCTTTCCTGTACACACTTCATTCTCAAATATGAAATTGCTCAATACTACTATTTTTTCTATAGAAGAGTGAAAAAATAACCATGCGGCTTACCTGATGGTAAGTGATTACCGCCGCTCATAAACAACAGCAGTGCCAACTTTCATCCTTCAGTGGTATCGGTCCGGAAAAATTTATTTAATAGTTGTCGTTTCCACGAGGAAGTTGTGCGAGAAAGAAAATTTTTGGTAAATCGTGCAGTGATGGACCGCCATTCATCCAGATAGGATCATTTTTTTACCATCGTGCGTAGTGAATCAGCAATAAAAATTTCAACTGTCAATTGCAGCACTGCTCCGGGGATCAAACTCCATTCTGTCTGAGTAGGCCATAACTTTTGTTAAAGCAAAAATTTAAATTTCCAGTTTACGAATAACTTTCTTTGACGTTTTTATGAATAATTTAATATCATTTTGCACTCCTTAATCTCCCGGCAAGCGCGTGCGGACGGGTGACAGCGTTGGCTATCTCTTCCAGCATAACATGACAAGGGTGATTGCTTACCCTTATTACGTTGACAAATATTTTTCCGAGCGTTGTGTATGGGCTTATTTTGACGACGATCATTTTACTCAAGTGAATTACAATCTTATTTAGAACAATGTTACAAACGAGCACACAGTCCACCTGATGGTAAGTGGATGCTGTAGCATATATACATGTACATATATTCTCGATTAAGAATCAAAATGCAGATCTGATGTCGACCCTGAGGTCTATGACGGAATGCCTCGTTTTTATTAAAATGCGTCAACATATAAACTTCAAAAACACAGTATATCTCTGAAGTTACGATAACAGCCTATCAAATGTCCGCTGTTGGACATAGGCCTCCCCCATATATTGCTTCATAGGGTAGATATTGGCCATAATTGCCATGCTTGGCAGAGTGGTTAACGACCGCAGTTTTTTTATCATCACGTTTTTGTTAAGTCACTTTCCTGTTTTTCTGTCCGTTTCTCTGTTTGTCTGTCTGTCTGTGGTTCCGGGGGAATTGAGTAATTGATTTTAAACTAACTTGCCGATGATCTGTAAATTTGAAATTTTGAATATAGCTCAATTTCGGATGACAATGCAAGAAAATTATTAAAAAACGTGGTAAATTTTTTTTTTATTTTACTTGTTCTAAGCAGTTATTAGGAACACGCTGTTGCTCGTCTTCTAGTTTGTTTCCCTCTGTTGACTCCTACGACACGGGGCGTTATGGGTAGTGGATTATTATTATTATTATTACACCGCCACTACACCCCAGTCTAAGATAGTAGTTAGACTGCACGGTACATCTCTGAAGTACGTTAACCGATATTGCTGGTTTTTATTGAAAAAGAAT
The DNA here is from genome assembly GCA_033319125.1 of Parnassius glacialis. Lineage (NCBI taxonomy): Eukaryota > Metazoa > Arthropoda > Insecta > Lepidoptera > Papilionidae > Parnassius > Parnassius glacialis. The sequence goes on along the minus strand of JAVANC010000024.1, from coordinate 5,818,445 downwards.
ATCGATCGATATTAATAGTTTGGTTGATACTTATGGCATTTCAAATACTTTTTGTGAGATGTGTGTTTATACATCAAACTTTTTAGCGTACTTAAAAAAAAAAGAAGCGCTTCTCAATTCAACTTTTTGTTTTTTTTATGTATGTTACACGATATCTTCGTCAATTACTGTGAACCGTTTTAAATTATTCCTTTTTTATTAATTAGCAAATGCTTCAGAGATAGTATTACAAAATTTTAAGAATAAATTCCATCCCTATGGGTAGAAAAATAGTGTATTAATAATTTCTTATAATTACACGAATACAATACTTTGAATAAAACTATGTTTACGGATTTTATCGCATTTAATTAACTTATTTTAATTCCTCATGTTGTGTGTGTTTTACAACAACTCGTGCTTACGGAGGGGGGGGGGGGGGCTGAGATATTTGATTTTCCGATGTCATGGTTAGCCCGGCTACCTTAAGTTTTTTAATATTAATTTCTGGTGAATGTACTTACAGTATCTTCAAGATACTGTAAGTCTTGCAGTGGTATGCTTGGGTTTAGATTTAATTTTGTTAATAATAGGATCCCTAGCAGATGGTAACAACCTCTATATTATATTCTCTATTAAAATTAGTATGTTTTTTTTTAAATTTCAATAGTATCGCGTATCATTCTTGGTAGGAATCGGTGTAGAATTCGGTATGGAGGATCTTGAACAAGTTCACAAACTGGAGACTTCCCAGAACTTCGGTGCCTCACGTCAGCTATATGTTCTTTCATGCGGGTTTTTAGGTATTTTAGTTGGTCCTATTAAAGAGAAACCCCATTAGTAATCAAGCTTGTACACTCCTGCATCTTGTAGTTTATTATTTTTACACTTTATTATTACACTTGAAGAATGGTAAAAAATGACTAATCTTCTTCGGCGGCTTGAAGTATGTTTTAATGGAAGCTTGCTGCATGATGTAGCCAACCTTGTATGTGACTCATCTGGCATAGGCTAGTAGCAGGCACACGCTCGACTGTGGCCGACTTCACTCGGTCACTGTGACGTAGGCGCGGGACCCGAAGCTTGTTGTCTTGCAATACTTGCTCAACGTGCTGAAGCTCAGCGGCCAGATGTTTTCTGTCACAGATCCCTCGTGCTCTCTGAAACAAAGATTTTCCCACGGTAGCTAACTGTGATGGATGGTGGTGAGATTCACCATATAAATATCGGTTGGTATGGGTATTTTTCCTATATAGTATGACCAATAGTATTATCAGAATTTCGGTCGACTAAAACATCTAGGAAAGCTAAAGAATTGTTTGTCTCTAACTACATTGTGAATAGTATTTTAGAGTTTATGGAATAAAGGTGGTCTTAAAAATCAGTTACTTTGTCACATGGTAAAATTGTGAAAGTATCGTCTACGCATCGCTTCTAGAATCTTGGATTTATAGGAGCAGTAAGAAGGGCTTTCTCCTCAAAGTCCTCCATGAATATGTCAGTGACTATGGGAGATATAGGTGAGCCCATCGCCACACCATCTACTTGCTTGTAGAACTCCTCCTTCCACAATAAATAGAAAGATGTTATGCAGTGTTTGAGAAATACTGCATATTTTGTAGGCATTTAGTTTTCTTCTACCTTCCTGGTTACAATTGAGATGCGGTCTTCAATACGTAAGCATGTAAATAGTGACTGAACATCAAAAGTGACTATAGTTTCATTGTTAGTGAGATGTCGGTCTTTTATCTCACTAACAAAATTGTACGAATCCTTTGTGTGTGCTCTGGTTTGTCTTCTCAGCGGTGACAGAATTTTACCAAGTGTTGAGCCAACTTACAAGTTGGTAAATCGATCTAATGATCTGATGATGATCTCTGTCAGCTTTTACTTCATATTAAATGCATGTTCATGTTTTACAGGTATATAATGAAAACGATGACGAGGCTTTTCGTGATACGTAGAAAGGTAATGTACCGTACAAAAATTAACAAACACAAACGAAATTAAAAAGAAACAACAGCAAACTATTTCGTACAAACCAACATTGCGATTTATAAATTCGTCCTCAGAAAGACTTTCCACGGAATTCACTTAAACCGCGATATTATTTTAGTTAAAACTTCTGCTCCAGATCCTTAAAATCTTAAACAATGACTTCCGCGGTCTAATGTTGATGAAATTGTCAATGCAAGATTAAATATTATACTAACATTTTTTTAGAAAGGAAAGGACCGCGAACCTAAAAAAAAAGTCGCACGCAAGCATTTTAAGTTAACCTGGAGCGGGAATATTACAATATTAATAGCATTGTTTCCTAGCACGACTTCTCAGTGGAATCGGCTACCACTTGAGATTTTTCCGGTATACGACTTGGGGATTTCCAAGAAAATAGTCTATTCATTTTTAAAATGCCTGTAATTGTTCTAGTGTTGCAGTTGTTCATGGGCGGCGGTAGGCATTTACCATCAGGTGATCCGCATGCTCGTTTGTCCCCGATGACAGCCTTGTTGGTTTGGTCGTCGTAACCGCGGTTGCTGATCATGAGGTCGCGGGTTCTAATCCCGGGTCGGGCCAAGATCAGTTATAGAGTTTTTCTGTCAAAAAATTCTCAGTAGCAGGAGTTAGGAAGTTGGTGGTGTTTCACCTCCGTGCCTCGAAGAGCACGAAAAGCCATTGGTTCTACGCCTGATCTCTCTCCAGTCGTGACGAATTACCGTCACATCCGACTGTGAAAGTGAGGGAATAGAGAGTGCACCTGTGCTTGCGCATACACTTGGGCACTATAATCACGGTTTAAAGACTAAAACTTTGCTATAATCCTGCCCTGCGCAGATGGCTAGACTCTGTTGAGACTGGCCGCTGGGACCGAAATTCAGTTTGGAGGACATTATTATTATTGCACTGTCCCCTGTATTTTTTCCTATCTTTAAAGGATAAGAGTAACAAAAGATCACACAGTCCACCTGATGGTAAGTGGTTGCTGTGGCCCATAGACATCTACATCTACCCTCGATTACGAAACAAAATGCAGATGCGTTATCACCCGTGGGGACTAAGATGGAATGGCTCGTTTCCAGTAAGAGAGGTCCTATATTTTTTTAAAAGCATTTTTTTAAGTTGACGTCGGTTTTATGAGTAAGATCATAATTTATGCATATATTTTTACTACGCCTAACGTTGAACAACAAAGCTAAAATATAACTATATACTCTTTGACAGAACCTACTTTGTTATTTTAGGTTAATATAAAATATACTTTTTAACAGAAATTAGAAATACAATCCCCTATTAGCCCTGTAACCTGTTTTAGTCGCGGCTTATTTTACGAGTTGGTCGAATAAACCAAGGTGGTTTTATAATGAGCAAGCCCACGCAAATCATTAATAATTTACTTATTTAAACGTTATCTAAATTTGAAGAACCGTTAATTATTATAACTTTTTTTTTATAGGATAAGGGTGACAAACGAGCACACAGTCCACCTGATGGTAAGTGGTTGCTGCGGCCCATAGACATCTACATCTATCCTCGTTTGCGAATCAAAATGCAGATGCGTTGTCACCCGTGAGGACTAAGATGGAATGCCTCATTTCCAGTAAAAAGAACTAGTACGAAGGAACTAATACGAAATATCTTACAATTTTTAGGTACTGTCTTAAAAATAGTAACAATAATTTTTAATAATTTGCCAGCACCTGTCTTTCCATCCGATTACAATTTAGTTGTCTTTGTTGTTTTTGTAAAGTCAGTGCGCTTCACTATCACACTTAGATACGTAACCTCAAACATAATATTTTTTTATGCTATGTCATAGTTGTAACACGAATTGGTTCGGATCGACCGGGGAAGACCAACGCTCTCACACATATTACCAGCGTAAAATAGCAGCTTAATGCTGCTGTGTTTTGTATGGTGAATGAAAAGATTTGGTGAAACTTTTTATTGAAAACGAGACATTCCATCTTAGTCCTCATGGGTAAAAACGCATCTGCATTTTGAAACGAGTATAGATGTAGATATATTTGGGCCAGAACATCCATTCACGATCAAGGAGCTGCGTGCACTTTTATCAACATTAAGGAAAAAAAATCATAGTAACATAAATGTCAAAGTCATGTCATCTGTCAAGCTGTCATGATAATATTTTTTTATAGGATAAGGGTGACAAACGAGCACACAGTCCACCTGATGGTAAGTGGTTGCTGTGGCCCATAGACATCTACATCTATCCTCGTTTGCGAATCAAAATGCAGATGCGTTGTCACCCGTGAGGACTAAGATGGAATGCCTCATTTCCAGTAAAAAGGGTCTCCGGCCACCTGCACTCACCAAACGAAACGCAGAGGTAAACCTCTACTTCACGCTGGTATTCTGTGAGGTCGTGGTACCACCCCGGTTCGAGCCGGCTTATGCGTGCGACAGCAAAAGCTGCCGCGTGGCTCTACCACGGTTTTAATTTATAAAATTGGTTTATATTTATAAAATATGGCTGTAAATACCGTGAAATGTAGCAATTGTAATATTGTAATATGTGAGTTACTGGCTTTTGTACAAAGCAAAGCAGATGTGATGGACGAAGAAGAGAGAGTATTACTCGTCTGTGCAATACGGTATTTTTAAGTAACGAAATCACAGGGGCTAAGAAATTACTTTTTGAGTCCTTGAAAATGAATAACCACAACAGAATTAGAAAAGGAGACGGCAAAAGTAAGCGAGAAATCACGGATATTATTTGTGCTATAAAAGAGTCGGACCCTGAGCTTTTACCTTTCTTTGTAGCAAGAAATTTACAACGTCTTCCGCCAATCACATTTGATCACATCGACACGACTAGACTCTTAAAAGATATAATTAGGTTGCAGAATGACATTTTAATTATTAAGGAAACCTATGTTACAAAGGATATGCTAAATAATAAAATACCCATGTCAAACCACAATGTTAATACAAAACGAAGAGGAATATGTCGAAAACCTAGTTTAGATTGTGCGAGTGATCCTTGTGTTATACCTGATATTTCACCAAATCAATTTGAATTTGATGAATTAACAACCGCTAAGAAATCTAACTGTAATCCTAAAGTCAGTTATATGTTATTGACTCATACGTGTATTTCTGACTCGCTTGCTACGTCGACAGAAGGTCATAACACTGACCCGCCCCTATCTGTTTCAATGCAATCTTACGGTAAGGCTAGTATTGAAGATATGCCACCTTTATCACAGCCAGTGCGAATTGAAGCCCGCATCACGGATATGTCGGCGGAAATGCAGACTAACCACACCCCCTATCTTATTCCTTATAACCACCACTGCCACTGCAATTTCATCGAATAATCTAGTAATTGAACATGTTAGTAATATGGGGACGGGCGATATTCATGATTACTTAGATGATGAACTTGGAAAAGACGATTGGACCTTAGTGCGAAACAAGCGCGTAAAAAGCAAGTTTATTGGTTTAAAAGGCAAGGCATGTACGGAGACTGCAAATTTAAAGCAGCAAATATAAAATCCCGTTTTATATTTACAACGTTGATAACAGCTGCGAGACTGTCGACATAATGAATTATATTAATTGTAAAACTAACACTGATGTGCGACCAGAGAAAGTAAATATGAAATTCAAAAAGGGCTATGGAGCTTACAAATTTATGATTCCAATGGATAAATTACATGTGTTTATGGATGAAAATCTATGGCCCACTGGAGTATCTTTCCGCAGATTTATTAGGTTCAATAAGCCGAGTAATCTTAATGAAAGTAAGTCGAGTAACCTATCTTTATTAAAAAAACATGCTGAATAATGATGCTAGGGATAACACAACAATCAAGTTGATAAGCTTTAATTGTAAATCTTTTAAAAGATCAGCAGACTTCGTAAAGTCTTTGAGTGAAAGGGCGGACATAATTACACTCCAGGAGACATGGCTCCTGCTGCATGAGGTTTCAGACTTGGGTCAAGAAAATAAGGATTTTTGTTTCTTCGGGAAGTTTGCGGTTGATACAAGCAAAAGAATATTGCAAAGACGGCCTCATGGCGGTGTCGGCTTACTATGGAGAAACAACGTGTTTGACTCTGTATCTGTGGTTCCGTGTATGAGCGAGCGTATTATTGCTATTAAAGTATGTGTATATGTATGTATGTATGTATATGTATATGCCTACGGACGAGCAAGACAATCTGGTAGAATTTGTTGAGTGTTTAAGTGAAATATCTACAATAGTTGATAATGAGAATATTGAAACTATGTATGTGTTAGGAGACTTTAATGCTCACCCAGGTACGTTGTTTGGTAAGGAAATGTTAGAATTTTGTCTAGAATAAAATTGGTTTACAGCCGATATTATGAAGCTAGGAATTGACTAAAGTTCTTATACAGTTCAGGAATATATAATCAATAAAGTAAAATGGGGTGACCTTAATTTGAACCAAATTTACATATATGGCAAATACTGTAACGATAAATAATTTATCGTATATATCGTACGTATCGTGTATATCGTATATATATATATATATATATATATATATATATATATATATATATATATATATATATGTGTACATTTTCGACAGTGATCGCGACCGGCAGATAGTCGGCAGATAGGTGATGCTCACCGGGATGCTCGACAAAAATTCCTTAATTGGATCTGGCATGGGAAACCGCCTGGTGGGTATTTTTTTATAGATATGATGGAATCTAAAACAGTATTTAAACGAAAACTTAAGTTTTGTCAAAATAATCAGGACCAAATCAAGATGAATAAATTAGCGTATCAACATAGGAATAAAGATTTTCGTGGGTTTTGGAAGCATACTAAGCAGTTGAGTCCTAGAGCAGGTACCCCGGTGAGCGTTGGGGGTGTGAATGAGCCGGCGAAGATAGCCAATCTTTTTAAGAGTCAGTTCCGGGTTCAGTCTTCTTTACAGTCACCTATTGAAGTCGATGTTGTGATTCATCACCAAACTGGTGCACCAACTCATGTGCCCGATCGCATCACCGCTAGGGACATCACTGTTTTGGTAAATGGCATGACTGGAGGAAAGTCACCTGGTCACGATTGGCTTAGCATCGAGCACTTTCAACACGCTGGACCGCACTTACCTAGACTGCCGGCGCTCTTTTTCACCCTCTGCATAAGGCACTCTTATATGCCGGAAGAGCTAATGAGAACGGTCGTGGTACCGATTTTGAAAAACTATCGCCATGTGATATGTGCAACTATCGCCCCATTTTATTAGCGACAACTGCGGCTAGGATACTTGACAGTGTGCTTGAGAGACAGTTAAGAGACAGAAAAGTGCATATTAAGTTAAAGGATGCACAATTTGGTTTTAGACCAAATCTATCCACTGAGTGTGCAATACTGTCGCTGAAGCACATTGTGGGGTATTACACTGTAAGGATTACGCCAGTGTATGCGGCCTTCCTGGATCTTTCAAAGGCTTTCGATCTTGTCAGGTATGACATTCTGTGGGATAAATTGCGAAAGGCTGGTCTACCCGTCTCCTACGTTAGCATTTTTAGCTATTGGTACGGTCATCAAATTAATCAGCTCAGGTGGTCTAACGCACTGTCTGACGAGTATAGGTTGGAATGAGGAGTGAGGCAAGGGGGGTTAACCTCACTTACGCTTTTTAATCTATATATAAATGAACTGATTCATAGACTCGGGAGTGCACATGTCGGCTGCTCTATTGAGGGACTCTGCATGAACAATATCAGTTACGCAGACGACATGGTGCTTCTGAGCCCGTCAGTCAGTGCACTCAGATGGCTTTTGATCATATGTGAGGTTTATGCAGAAACCCACGGTTTAAAATATAATATTGCAAAGAGTGAGCTCATGGTGTTTAAGGTGGGCACGAAGAAACCTAATTTCGTACCACCTGTAACTTTAGGGGGTGTTGCACTTAAACGAGTAACCGAATTTAAGTACCTCGGCCATGTGGTTACCGAAGATTTAAAAGATGATAAGGATATTGAAAGAGAAAGTTGGGCGCTAGCTGTCCGCTGCAATATGCTGGCCCGCCGGTTCTCACGTTGTACGGTCGAGGTAAAACTTATTTTATTTAAGGCCTATTGCCAATCCCTCTATACGTGCGCCTTATGGGTCAGATTTACGCAGCGGGCATACAACACCCTACGTATACATTATAATAACGCTTTTAGATTATTGCTGGGGCTCCCACGTTACTGTAGTGCATCAGGTATGTTTGTTGACGCTCATATAGACAATTTTTCAACACTGATTCGCAAAAAAACTGCGTCACTGATGCACAGGGTTCGTGGGAGTGCCAAAAGCATTCTTAACGTAATTAGCGAGAAACCCGATTGTACTTTCTTGAGGCACTGGATGCATGTTCATGTCCATGTATCCGTTGCCTCGGACAGGCAACCCAGATATATGAACTAATGTTTATTTAATTTACTATCTACTTCTAACAAATTATGGTCTGCAATAAATGATTAATTATTATTATTATATCATTAATATAAGTTATGTTTATGATTTTGTTAATATATTATTAAGTCGGGTCTGTTGTGAAGTTACGTTTACAGTGTTTTATATTATTTTGTTAATATTAAATAGTTATTATATTTTCAATATTATTATGAATACTTATGCATTTGATATAATTTTAGTATTAGAATTAACTTGAATGAATGTAATATTACCCTATGATCCTTGCTGGTCAAAATAAATAAATAAATAAATAAAATAAATAAATACCTAGCTACATCAAAATGTTTATTTTTATAATCCACAGCGCTATGTACTCAGATTTTTCTATAATTTGAGTACGTTACACAATATATTTAGTTTTATTATAGTTAAATATTATATTTATATATTATAGTATTAATTATTGTTTTAAGAAAATGTTTTCAAGTGCTTTCGTATTTTTCAACTAGGTACGATGTTAATTGATGTCAGTTATTTCGACACGTACTTTTCATTGAGGTCACGAACAGGCTCCAGGAAAATCACAAATGTCGGAGGTAACTTGCGATAAAACAAGATAAGACATGCTCGGAACGTCTCAAAGCATCTCTGGCATCAAACGCTCTTACGTCGGTATCGTTGGTACTGCTCTCTGAGTTTTAAGAGCCAAAGAACGCTTGCTGTAATGTAAATAGATGTTTAACATTTTCATGGTGATTTTGTACGCTTTTTTAACGAGATTTTTTTTTCTTTCAACTTATCAGCCCGTCGCCTGCTTTATATGAGCTTCTCCTGTTGTAGGTAGAATATGTGACAGGTTGATTTTCAGTATGTGAATCATTAAAAATAAAACGATCTGCTGTTGCTATTATCAATCTGAATGTTAATTCCCTCGCGGGCTCCAATTCTTTCCGTCATTCAAACCGGCGTTTTCGACGTTCGATCACTTTTCCCGGAAATATACTCTCGCGTACGTAATTGGGGCACGTGATTTACGCTTTACTATCAAAGCTTTACAACCTTAATTAATCAATCAATCTGCGAGAGAAAACGCTGTTTAATTACTTCGTACTTTCGAATCAGAAGTGAAAATGGAAAGAGGAAATAAAAGTGAGTTATATTACGAGTAATTATTTCCATTTTCCATTTACCAGAAGTACCTGATTTATTTTATTGTTACTAGCATTGTTGTCAATAGACGAAAATATTGTTAATACCTTTCCGATCCTCAGTCCCTATATAATCCCTATATATTAACACATATAACCGATAAATATTCTATAGTTATAATACAACTAATTTCTATAGTAATTATTATTTATATTTCTCCTTGGCAAGTGTTTGAGTAGGATTTTATTTTTTTTCGTAACATCTTGAATCGGACCCCCTTACCAACACACCACAAGCCGCCGAAAAAGATTGCTCAGTTCTTACCATCCATCAATTGTAATATCCCTCTAGAAAATGCAGGAGTACACTTCTTGCTTGTAAAAGTCCTAACATAGGACAAACAAAACGATCCATAAAAACCCGCGTGAAAAAACATAATTAAATAAAGTACCAACGCTCCGGAAAATAAACTCGACAAGCTAGAAAATAGCATTTTTAATCACGAGATATTGGTTTCTCTTCCTTCAATCTAATTTATGACGTCATTTGGAGGTGAAATTAACGTCAATTTATTTCATGCATTTTAGATAAAATAAATTCCATGCCTTTTTTAAGACCTCCAAAAAGAGAAATGGGGTTTGTAAATAAACTTTTGAATTAGTTTTATAATCAGCATGGGTTATAATTTTCCACACTGAATTACAAAAAATAATATGACACAACATTAATTTGTTTCGAAACTGATAAAAAACTTTTTATTTGAAGTTACTATTTTATATTTATTTATAACGTATTTTCTATACATATATATATATATATATATATATATATATATATATATATATATATGATAGTTGTCTTTTCATAAATATGATGTTTTCGATTCGATAATGCTTTCTGAAATGTACTCTTGTGTGAAATTACATTCCCCTTTTCTTTCGAGTAGAATTCAATTTAAAATTTCTCGCCTTCAAACTCGATTTAGTAATATTTTTGCAATTCCATCGTGCGAAACTAATTATGCTGAAAATAGAGTTGTATTCAGGGCAAACACTAAGTATAATTAAAAATCTAAGAACATTACTGAAACTCATTTATGAAAACAAGTTTTAGTTTGTACCTGCAATTAAAGCAACGTGTTACGACTGTACTGTTCGATTATGCTGTACTTACTTTACATTTTCATATCTATTAACTAATTATGTCGTTGTGTGTAATTTAAACTTAGAGACTGTCTTTTCAATGAAGATTTGATTAAAACTGTTACTGGAAACTATTTTGGCGTTAGGTATCCTTGAATAAAATTACTTTTACGGGTTTTATCGCGTTTAATTATTACGTTTTATTTATTAAAGATTTTATCGCGTTAAATTCTCGCGAAACAACATCGATTCCTACCAAGGATGATATGTGAAACTATTAAAATTAAAAAAACACTCTAATTTTAATAGAGAGCGAGGCTGGGTACTACCACCTGCTTGGGATTCTGTAATTAATAAAGTTAAAACTAAACCCAAGCATCACACCACTGCAAGAATTCAAGACATAGTAAGTTCATTATGCGTAGATCGGACCAAAACTAATAATTAAAAAGCTGAAGGTACTCCCGGTTAACTCTGACAACGGAGCGATAATCTCAGTCTCCTTTGACTGACTCGAAAAGTCGGAAAATTAAAAATAAGTACAATTAAACGCGATAAAATCCGAAAAAGTAGTTTTATTCGACAGTACCTAAAAACATAATTTAAAATTAAAAATTTTGTACAGCCGACTTCAATATAAATTATTAAGAATAACGCAAAAACTATAGGTCTGACCTTTATCAAATTCATATGGGGCAACGTGAGAAGTACCAGCTTTCAAATAAAAAAATAATGATCAAAATCGGTTCACCCAGTAAAAAGTTATAAGGCAACACACATAAAAAACACAGTTGAATTGAGTACCGTCTCCTTTCTGGAGGTCGGCAGAAAATAGTTACCACTAACACTTTTAATGAAATCTCCATTGAAAAGACAGTCTCAAAGTTTAAATTACAAACAACGACATAATTAGTTAATAGATATGAAAATGTAAAGTAAGTACAGCATCCAAGTCGTAACACGTTGCCTTAATTGCAGGTACAAACTTAAACTTGTTTTCATAAATGAGTTTCAGTAATGTTCTTATATTTTTCATTATACTTAGTGCTTGCCCTAAATACAACTCTATTTTCAGTATAATTACTTTCGCACGATGGAATTGCATAAATATTACTGAAATGAGTTTGAACGCGAGAAATTTTCAATTGGATTCCACTCGAAAGAAAAGGGGAAACTAATTTTTTTTTATAGGATAAGGGTGACAAATGAGCACACAGTCCACCTGATGGTAAGTGGTTGCTGCGGCCTATAGATATCTACATCTATCCTTTATTACAATTCAAAATGTAGATGCGTTGTCACCCGTGAGAACTAAGATGGAATGCCTCATTTCCAGTAAAAAGGGCCTCCGGCCACCTGCACTCACCAAAAATTCCACCAAAAATTTCAGACAAGACTAAATTTCAGAAAGCACTGTCGAAACGAAAACTTCATGTTTATGAAATTATATACATTATATACATATATATATAGGGGCTGCGCCGGAACCCCCACGTTTGTTCGTTTGACAGTAAATGATAGTCAATACTGGGAAGTTAATTGATAGTTTATTGATAGAACCAACTAAATCTAATTTAATGATAGATGTGAAATGATGCGAGCACGCGCGACCGGTATTGCTGGGCTCAATTGGCGCACTGATTCAAAATGCATTATTGTAGCGTAATAGCGTAAACTGCTGACGCTACAAAAATGTACGTGCTGCAGCCCGTACTTGCTCCCGGGCTGAAAGATAGAGAGTCATGATGATGAGATGAGTTTAAAACTGTTATTAGTTTTAAACTAAAGGTGATAAACATTTTGGCTTAAAACTAGTTACAAATGATTGATACAAAATAAAGACAATAACAGTGTGTTTAGACACTCGTGTCCGTGATAGTAAACACCGATTGAAGCACTGGTGAGGTGCCACGGTTTTGTTTTTGTCTACGCGAGTTCTTAATTTTTTCATATAATTCGCTAGTAATGTCACCGCTGTTACACTGCACTGTACTTGTTTGCAACTCTACATCTACAAATTGCACTCCACTATTACACTGCACTTCACTATTAGACTTAACTTCACTACACTTATTTGTACGTGATCGCGAGCTGCCCGCCTCCGCGCGCGCCGCACGCGCCGCCACACGTAGAATCCGCTGAATACTCCAGCCGTTATAATCACCCGGTAGAGGACGGTGTAATGGTGAATGTCGTGATAGGATACACCTGCTGCTAATGGCTCAGTCTGTTTCATGACATCCAATTGCTCTCGTATGGCAAGCAGTTGTTGTTGGCTGATAGTCTCCAAGCTCGTGCTGGCGTTCATTTCTGATATCGAGATATTTATTAAATGATTAATCGAAACGATCTTCGGTATACCAATCGGGCTTTGAATTGATTTGAGATGCATATGGTTTGTATGCATAAAAATGGAAATCAGCTGATTTGATAAGGCAGTATTGACCCAGCGTAATAAGTCTGGCGTCACTCAATTGAATATCCGTAACTTGATCTTCGCATAACAACTTGAAGTAGCATTTATTACAACAGAAATAAAAGTAGTTATTAGGTTTACTTGTTGCAATGAAAATATTTTTGCAGGTGTTAATGATTGTTCTACAGCTTCAAATCCTTCATCCTTCTCACACAAACTCTTGTCATTGATCATATGATAAATAGGCTTCTTGAATCGAAACAACACAGTATCTAAATCGCGATCACTGCAGTCATGTAAATCAGTAAATGATAGCGATATAAACGAATCCTTGTTTAAGTTTAACGCGAGGTATTCGCTAATAGGGACAATGCTGATCATGTTACTACCCGATTGTTTAGGTATGGGAATTGCTTTAAGGACTTCGTAAGTGTCTCGTCCTAATAATGGAATTCGGATTTCGAAAATAAGAAACGACTTCGATAAGCGTGCTTTTACATTAAGTAATTTGTATAAATTTGAATAATTCGCGTGATCGGTAGGTAGTGATAGGTCTTTAGGTATCTGAGTAGAGATGGCACTTAATTCGTGGTGGAGTTGCTTGGGGGTTAGTAGATGAATATCATACTTCCCGTGAAATACGTCTGTGATAGTTTCAATAAGATAAGTTTGTATTTCTTTTAACTTGTTCAAAATGTTGTTTTGAACTATAGCGGCTAAGGTAAATTCGTTGATATATGCGTTATTTGAGACTTGTGACCTTAGTGCATTCATCGATTGTTCAAGTTCAATCATCTTTTTATTGATAGTTTTATGATGCTTTTCCATGATCGACTCTACCCTCTTGATGACATTGAACTCTGCTTCTACGACTGACGTTTGATACTTCCACAACTGGGCTAGGTGTCCCTGGTTTTTCCTGATTAATTCGATATCTTCTTCATATTTTTCAGCAAAGTTGCTGTCAAGCACCCCAAACAACGCGTTTGCGATATTACCTACACCATTGACGAGACCCCGGCGCTTACGTGTGAGTAGGTCGCCCTTATCTTGCAACATGATATTGTAGCGCTGTAGTTCCGACTGCTCGTGATTCAATTGATACATGACACCATCGCAGTGTGAATGCTCTCTTATCTTCGAACTTCGGTTTCTAGGTATTCCATGTACTTCGAGGACGCGGCGGTGCCTTCCCAATATGGGTAGAGATCATAATAGAGAACGAGTCTCCAATCGTCAGCTATCAATTGCATGTTTCAATTTTGTCGAAGAATAGGCTAGTATTATTTTGTAATTTATTTATAGTATATAGTCCGCTAGTATTAGTTATAAGGGTCATAAAACATAATAAGATATAAGTTGCAACTGTAATGAAACTGTATCTTCTATTCCTTTGTTTTATACTTTTCGTTGATTTCTCTTGCTTTAATTCTTGATCGTGTTTCTTCTGAGATGATAGGGAGTATTGATAGTTTGATAACAGGTCTTTTCATATAACCATTTTTAGTTTTTAACGTCACAACACGCACGTAGCCGTCATTACCAGGGTGCAAATCGACCACCCTACCGAGGGCCCACTTGCCTGGAGGAAGGTTACTATCATTGATGAGTACGATGTCATTTAATTTGATATTTTCTTGAGGTTGACGCCACTTGCTCCGGGTTGATAGATTTGTTAAATATTCTTGTTGCCACCTTTTCCAAATGTCTTGGAATATTTTCTGTGTTAAATCCCACCTAGTCCTAAGATCTCGTTCCATCTCATAAATTGATAGAATCGGACCGCTTGATAGAAAATGTGATGGGGTTAAATAATTTAAATCTTTCTTTTTATTTATAGGAGAGGGGGCAAACGAGCATGCGGCTCACCTGATGGTAAGTGACTACCGCCGCCCATGAACAACTGCAACACCAGGAATGGAATTGCAGATGCGTTGCCGGCCTTTTAAAAAGGAGTACGCTCTTTTCTTGAAGGTCCCTAAGTCGTATCGTTCCGGAAAAATCGCTGATGGTAATCGATTCCACAAGGAAGTCGTGCGAGGAAGAAAACATCTTCTAAATCACACAGTGGTGGACCACCAATCATCCAGATGGTGTGGATACTCATCCAGATGGTGTGGATCAGCGTCCTCCGTCAATGTACATAGTGGTCTCGAATTTAAGCTTCTAATTGTGCTAGCAGCGTGCTGTACTCCTCTTAGGTGAGTTTTTGATCACCAACCACCCTCCTTAGATGATACTTGAGGCTTTTCACGGCTCCTTCACAAAGACCATTGGCTGATGGCCACGAAGGTGCATTAAAGTGCCAATTTATACCTATCTCAGACACTTCTGAGAGAAACTCATCACCAAATGTTTTGAGGAGCTCTTCGTATTCCTGCTGTAAGACCTTATTGGCTCCTATGAAGTTCGTGCCATTATCGCTATAAATGTGATTAGGTTTGCCACGGCGAGCTGTCATTCTCCGTAAAGCTGCTAAGAATGCAGTACTCGTCAGGTCAGACACCAACTCCAAATATACAGACAGCCTTTGTGGCCATACACGTAAACACAGCGATATAACCTTTCGTAGTTTTGATACCACGGCCTGAGTTAGCCTTGATAAACACGTGGCCCGTGTAGTCTACAGCGACATGATGGAAGGGTGTGAAGGGTTTGCTCTAGTTGCTGGAAGATCACCCATAGTTTGATAGTGTTTGGTTGGTTCGTGCCTTCTACATTTTATACAATGACGTACTCTCTTCTTCGTAGCTCTGTTGCCACCGACGAGCCAGTATTTTGTCTCAAGTTGGCTGATGTTAGCCGAGCACCACCATGGTATGTCATTTCATGCGCCTGATCTATAAGAAGCTCAGCAAGACGACTGTTGCCGGTATAATGATAGGATTTTTCATGTCTGGGTCCAGATGGGCATTTCGCAACCTCCCACCGACTCTCAATACTTCATCTTGATCAATATACGGATTTAGTTCACAAATGTTGCTTTTTCGATTTATTTTATTTCCTTGCTTCAAATCTGATAACTCTCTTTTAAATCCCGTTTGTTGTATATTTTTGATAATTAATAACTTAGCTTCCTTCAACTCTCGTACTGTTAGATAATTTATATTTTGTCCTTTTTTGATAGTTAAAAATCTCCGAATCCATGCTACTATTCTTACCGCTTTGTTAATTGTGCTATATTTTGATAGGATTTCTTGAACGATAAAATGAGTTTGATGTTGTGCTACTAAATTTGTTTTTGATAATTTTAATTCTTTGTTTGTTGTATAAGCGATCTTATGCCCTTGGTCATTAAATGTTGATAGCCAAGTCGGGCCCAGCCACCACAAGGTCTGGGCTTTGAGTTGTGATGCAGTTAGACCACGACTAGCACAGTCGGTAGGGTTTTCTTCCGACTTAACGTACCTCCAGCAGTCAGGTGGCATATTTTCGGTTATTGTACAAACTCTATTTGCCACAAACGTTTTCCATCTGGTTGGTTGTCCGTTGAGCCACCCCAGTACTACCATGGAGTCAGTCCAACCATATATTTTGATATTGTTCCCCCTTAGGCACTCTTGGACTTTACCCATTAGCTTTGATAGGAGTAGTACTCCGCTCAGTTCCAATCGCGGTAACGAGACTGTCTTGCTGGTTGGTACAAGCCTGGCTCTGCCGGCCACCAAAACTACAGATGATTTATTGCCCTTGTTGATACGACAATAGATCACACATGCATTAGCTCTGACAGAAGAGTCACTGAACCTATGTAACTCGATACTGTCGCACTCATGGATCTGCAGCCATCGAGGTAACTGAAGGTTTTGAATATTGTGCATGTCCTCCCTGATCTTCTTCCACTCTACATATACTTCATTTGGTATAGGATCATCCTAGTTAATATTATCTGCAGCCCACACTTGTTGAAAAATAATTTTTAACTTAGTTGATAGTGGTGATAGACAACCGAGCGTGTCAAAAAATTTTGGATATGTCTGATAAAAAGTTTCTCTTTGTGACCTTGTTGGAGACTTCCGGCAGTTCTAAATTTGATTGAAATATAAAATCATCCTCTTGTGGATTCCATCTTAACCCAAGGGTTTTTGTTTGCCCTGATTGCTTGAAATTAAAGTTGTCGTTCTTTGATAGAGCTGACTCTTCCTCTCTGATCAAGTCATCGGAATTTGATCTCCATTTCCTCAAATGAAATCCAGCTGATTTTAATAAATTGATAAGGTCTTGTTGTAATTGACGTGCGGTTCTAATATCGTGACACCCATGGACCAGGTCATCCATGTAAAAACAGTTCTTTAATACGTCGATGGTCTGACTGTTTTGATAGTTAGGTTGTTCATCACATGCAAGCTGTTTGAGAGTCATCATCGCGAGGAACGGCGCTGCTTTCGTTCCGTATGTGACCGTGGTAAGTTGACAGTCTTTGAAAGGTTCTGAGGGAGAGTCACGCCAAACAATTCTTAATAACTGCTGATCATCGGGGTGGATCCAAATCTGCCTGAACATTTTTTCAATGTCGGCTGTGAATGCAAACTGATATTGTCTCCACTTGATTATGAGAGACTGCAGATCCTGTTGGAGATTAGGACCACATTTCATGACGTCATTCAAGCTATTCCCCGATCATGTTTTACACGAAGCATTAAATACCACTCTAAATTTAGAATTCATGATAGTGTCGTCAGCACGCACACAATGATGAGTTAATACACAATGCCGACGTCCCTATGTCGGTTTACCGGTAGCTGGAATCATGTGTCCGAGGGCGCGGTATTCGATTATAAATGATTGATATTGATTTTTAATGTTTTCATGTTTTTTTGAATGTGTTTTCTAACGATTCAAATTGAGCTATAGCTTTTGATTTTGACTCCCCTAGCTTATCCGAAAAGTCTGGGGCGAGGGGCAAACGTACTTCGTATCGACCGTCTTCACGCCTGATAGTAGTAGACTTGTAATAGTCGATGCATTGTTGATCATCTAATGATAGCGTAGATTCTTCACTGATATCCTCCATCTCCCAGAATTTTGGATCCCCTTTAAGTCGTTAATAATCACGTTACATTGTAAAGTTTTGACGTTACCGGTTAAAATCCAGCCTAAACGAGTATTCTGACCTATCGGTATATTATCATTCAACCTACAAATTCCCTCCAATAAAATCAAAGAATAAACATCTGCTCCTAACAGAAGGTCGACCGGGCGACTGATATTAAATTCGGGATCTGCTAACGTGATGTTGTTTAAATATGTCCAGGGTGGTTTTGAAAAGCTAGTTTTTGATAAGGCTTTTCATTATGTATACCTCCGGTTCAAATCCAAAATCGTTATTTATAGCTTTACATTTAATAGTCATGACGCCCTTACAATTGCTCTCCTTAGTACCTATTCCAGATATCACTCCCCGACATCGAAGTCGAGGTTGGCCGAGCAACTGAGCCGCATGTTCACTGATGAGAGAAGCTTGGGACCCCAGATCTATTAGAGCACGCATGTTGACGAAACTCCCGTCATATTTTTGTACCTTAAGTAAAGTTTCAGGCACATCACGTTGCATCGACACATGTGAGTTGCTTCGTACTTGACCAGAAGTTTCAGGTTTCTGGTTGCTTCCGCGGGTTGCTACCTTCGACGAATTATTACAATTATGTTGAAATGATTGATGCAAAATAGAATTATGCGCTTCATTGCACTCTGTACATCTTTTGTCAGAAATACATGGCTTACCATTATGTGTATAAAGGCAATTTGCGCAAACATTCAGTCTTGATACAGTTTTAAGTTTTAGGTGAGGTGTCATGTTTAAAAACTGTCGGCAATAATAAAGACAATGTTCATTGGTTTTACAAAGTCCACACTTATAAAATTTCCAAGAAGTATTGTTATTCGCGTTTGATTGTTGTAAAGTGAATTTACTGTGCATCGGAAAGGCTTGTTTATTCAAGTTTCTTTGATACCTATAATTGAAATGTTGCGGCAAATAATTGTTGTTGCTATGTACATTTTTTGCAGAAGTCTCAGGTTTCTTTCGAGAAGATTCTAAACTTGTAAACTTGCCTTTTAAAAAGGATGGAAATTTATGAAAATTAGGTAACTCGCGGGGCTCCTTGACTGACGCCGTGTATTCATTATACCTGTCAGCATCGAGCTTTTGCGAAAGGAGATGCACAAGCAATGAATCCCACGAATCAACGTTAACACCTGAATTTTTGATAGCGTTTAATGTTTCTAGGGTTGTGTCGTGAATACGCTTTATATGATTTAATGACGTATGTTGCATTACGGGGATATTTAGTAAGATATCGATATGCGAGCGGAAAATTAAGCGTTTATTATTATATCTGTTGTTAAGTATGTCCCAACAGATTGGGTAATTATCAGATGATATTGGTAGATGTTGAATAAGTCTCTCCGCTTCACCTTTAACTTTTGTTTTAAGAAATTGCATCCTTTGTGCGTTGGATAATGACGGGTTGCCGTGAATAGGTCTTTGAAAGAACTCCACTGATGGTAGCTACAACTTAATGTAGGTATCTCTACGTGAGGGATCGATTGCTCTCGATGTGATACAGACCACAATTTACGATTGATAGATTTGATAATCTCGTTGTATTTTCTTTCGTATGTGAAAAATAATAACTCATAATCTGGGTTCCTACCCCCAAAATCACTGTCTAACTCCCAATGCATATTATCAATTATAGACCAACGCGATTGTATAGCACGTAATAAATGATCGAATTCTCACTTTTCTGATATCGAATCTAAGTTGATATTTGATACTGTGTGTTCGAATGCCTTAAAATTACTATTTTGCTTGCGTAACATTTCGTCCGTCTTGCTATTAGTCCCCTGGGACTGGGACAGGGTAACCTGCGGAGACGGCTGCCAAGATGGTCCAGGCATCCCCAGCGGTGTAGCGGGTTTTAACACTGGAGTTGCAGGCCTGTCATCCCTAGCCTGATAGGTAGCGATTGCTGTTCTAATTTTCTCGTATTTATTTTTAAACGATTCAAATTGGTTACTTGTAAAATAGGAATGAGACTTCGCATACTCTATTCCACTTAATATAACATGATGAGATTGAAATTCTGCCCAGTATTTGTCTAAATTATCTAACCTCCGTTTAATATAATCTGCCGCCTTTCGATCGGCACTATCCTTTTTAAAATTGGTAAAAGTCTGCTCTATGGTACCGAACAACTGTTGTTGATTTGCCAAAATATCCATGTTGGAAATAGTGATGATAAAAAAGGAAAGATCTTACTTGTTCAGATCTGCTCAGCTGTTAACAGCTCACCGACTCCCGATGTTGATAATCCGATGATAGCTCACGTCTCCTGCTGGTTGCTCTCACTTGTGATGCACAGTTTTTGTACACACACACGAGTTTGTCGAAGGACCAGAAAAATGTAGGGGCTGCGCTGGAACCCCCACGTTTGTTCGTTTGACAGTAGTTGACAGTAAATGATAGTCAATACTGGGAAGTTGATAATTGATAGTTTATTGATAGAACCAACTAAATCTAATTTAATGATAGATGTGAAATGATGCGAGCACGCGCGACCGGTATTGCTGGGCTCAATTGGCGCACTGATTCAAAATGCATTATTGTAGCGTAATAGCGTAAACTGCTGACGCTACAAAAATGTACGTGCTGCAGCCCGTACAAAATATATATATATATATATATATATATATATATATATATATTATATATATATATATATATATATATATATATATATATATATATATATATATATATATATATATATATATATATATATATATATATATATATATATATATAGGAAATATGTAATAAATGAATATAAAATAGTAACTTTAAAAAATCTGTTATTAAAGTTTCGAAACAAATTAATGTGGTGTCATATTATGTTGTGTAATTCAGTGCGAAATTTTTTTTTAAACTGATTCAAAATCGCTCATTTAAAAAACCCATTTTTCTGATTGGAGGTCTTAAAAAAGGCATGGCTTTTATTTTATCAAAAATGCTTGAAATTAATTGACTTTAATCTCACCTCCAAGTGATGTTGTATATTAGATTGTCGCGTTTATTTACCGCAGCGTTGGTACTTCACATCAATTATGTTATGTGCTTTCACGCGGGTTTTTATGTAACGTTTTGTTTGTCATATGTAAGAAATTTTACAAGCAAGAAGTGTACTTCTGCATCTTGTAGAGGGATATTACACATGATGGATGGTAAGAACTGACCACGAAGCAAATACACAGATAAGATGGCATAAGCAACTGTGCAATGTGATTCCAACTAGGTCCTGACGTCATCGTGGGCGTGGCTTTATTTAGTATACTGTCAGCGTTCGTCCTGTGTGCTTATGTGTCGAAAATCGCAAATCGGTGTGTTTTCGTAGTATAAAGAAGAAAAGGATGAATTGTTGTGTCATTATGTAAAAACTACTCAGATAGACGCTCTGATGCTATGGATGGCATCACATTTCATTGGCAAGTAATTTTATACCTAATTTATTAAAAAGATTTTAGAAAAATCTCTGCGTCGGCTTTCAAATGTAATTAAGTATATTCGACACTAGTTGGCGACACTTTGTGTCATGGGAACTAAAAATATAAAGGTACGTAGGGCTCAGTATTGGTAAAGTAATCATACGAAGGTGATGAAATTTGTTTTGCATTAAGTCGTAAAGAAATTTTAATCGCCAAAATATTATTTTATAGTTTTTATAATCATTTTGTGGACAGGCCGCTATCTATCGTCAAGTTAGCTAAACTACATTGCAAAATCGATATGGAACGATGCGAGCAACATTACTATTTATCGGTAGATGTAAAATAGTAAAGTGTTGTAAAGTACCGTTACCATCGAAGGCTGCTGTTACGGATGGTGAGGGGAGCCGCCGCCCCGTCGCCCCTTCATACCCCGTTGCGCCCAGCGCACACCGCATATCGCCAGAATATCACGTGATGCCGTCGGCGTATCAGCGCGCGGCATCACCTCACGACGCTACTCACATGCCGAGACACTCTCTATCGAGATATAAGAAGGGCGTTTTGGTCTGTGAGCTGTTCATATCGGAAGCGGCACTTGAAGACAACAGCAAGAGAAGAAACCTCAACAGAAATCAAGAGAGAAGTACTAATACTCCATTGAAGATTGAAGACTCCACTCTGTATATATATAGTTATAGTTAATTAGTGAAAGCCGCTGTACATAGTCTGAATATATAATCGTCCACAGTACCATCTTTTCTTGAACAGTCCCTAGTGTAGTCTACCTCAAACAACATCAGTCAGTTAGTTAGTCAATCAGTCAACCAGTTTATATTAAAATCATACAGTCCACTACTGTCCCTATTAGCTGCATCACCACTTACCACCAAGTGGGATTATGGTTAAGCACTGGCTTATAATAAAAAACAAACAATTAAATAAATCAGGTACCAGAAAGAAATAAATAAAATAACGCACTTTTATTTCCCCGTTCCATTTTCACATTTAGTTCGAAGTTTCGAAGTAATTAAACAGCATTTTCTCTCGCAGATTGATTGATTAATTAAGGTTGTAAAGCTTTGATAGTAAAGCGTAAATCACGTGCCCCATTTACGTACGCGAGTGTGTATTTCCAGAAGAGATCGAACGTCGAAAACACCGGTTTGAATGACGGAACGAATTGGAGCCCGTGAGGGAATTAACAAAATTGATAATGGCAACATCAGATCGATTTATTTTTAATGTTTCACACATAATTTCAATTATAATTTATGATTTTAACTATAAGAATATATTTTCTATTTTATGTTCAACCGGTGGTACGTCACGCTGTGTGTGTGTGTGCTGTGTTTGTTATAGTGTGTGTAGAGAATTGGAGACAGACACTTTTTACTAGAAACGAGGTATTCTATCTTAGACCTCAGTGGCAACACCTCTATATTTTGATTCTTAATCGAAATTATATGTCTTATAGGCCACAGCATGCATTTATCAAGGTGGACTGTTCATTTGTCATATAGACACACATTGGTAAGAGGTGACTCTGGGGTATACCAGAAAAATCCTCTTCATTTTCGATAGATGGTGTGGCGGAATGACCATTTTGTTAAAGCCAGGCGTCAAATAAGTAACCGGTGACGGGTAGGTGTGTGTGTCAAAGGTAGGATACACTTGGTACAGTGATTGACAATCCCATAGCCAATATCCAGTAGGGTACTTTTATGGGCTGATAAGATGAAAGAAAAAAAATCTGGTTAAAAGAGCGTACAAAAACCCCATTAAAATATTAAACATAATACTTCCATTACAGCAAGTGTTTCTTGGCACTTAAAACTCATAAAGTAGTACCAACAAGACCAACGTAAGAGCGTTTGATGTCAGAGATGCTTCGAGACGTTGCGAGTATATCTTATCTGGGGACGCGGCAGTGCCCCCGCCAAGTCGAGCAAAAAAGCGACACGGCCGTACCATCCTTTTCACGGAGCAGTCCAGACCATTTTCGACCCCACTATCATTTAATTTTTAAAATTAAAAAATTAGAAGCCTGAATTTTAGCAACAAGCAAGCATTTTATAAACATGGTATATTTCAAATTTCATTCAATTTGAACCAGTAGTTTAAGAATTATAACTAGTCAAAGTTTCTTAATTCTGTCACTCACTCACTGACTTACTGATCGATCATCAAAACTCTAAGGCACTTCTAGCAGACATAGAAGCATCAAATTTAGAATACAATTAGTGTTTAGTGTATAAATTAAAGAAAATTTAAAATATTTTGCAATTTCGGTCCAGTTTTCTAGATACACTAACTACATAAATAACTTTGTAATCCCATATATATTTTTTTTTTATAGGAGAGGGGGCAAACGAGCATGCGGCTCACCTGATGGTAAGTGACTACCGCCGCCCATGAACAACTGCAACACCAGGGAGGGAATTGCAGATGCGTTGCCGGCCTTTTAAAAAGGAGTACGCTCTTTTCTTGAAGGTCCCTAAGTCGTATCGGTCCGGAAAAATCGCTGATGGTAATTGATTCCACAAGGAAGTCGTGCGAGGAAGAAAACATCTTCTAAATCGCACAGTGGTGGACCGCCAATCATCCAGATGGTGTGGATGGTATCGGGAGTTCTGCCGCGATGTGCGTTCGTGAAATTTGGCGGCTGGGATTAATCCGAACAATTCCTCAGAGCACTCCCCATGGTAGATGCGAAAGAAAATGCAAAGAGATGCAACATCTCTTCGCAGTGCCAATGAATCGAGCCGATCGGAAAGGGCTCGGTCGTTGACGATTCGAGCCGCTCTGCGCTGGATGCGGTCAAGTGGAAGGAGCTGGCACTGGGGAGCCCCTGCCCAGAGATGGGAACAGTATTCCATGTGAGGCCTAACCTGCGCCTTGTAAAGTTGCAGGCGGTGTGCCGGCATGAAATACTGTCCCGCTCTGCTGAGCACGCCAAGCTTTTTAGAGGCTAATTTGGCCTTCTCTTCCAAGTGGCCACGAAACTGCACGTCACTCGATATGTCGACGCCAAGGATTCCGATACTGGCTGAGGCAACTAGGGGAGTGCCTTGAAACTGAGGAGATACGACAAAGGGGTTCTTTTTAGCGGTAAACGCGCAAACTTGTGTCTTCTGAGGATTAAACTGGACTAGATTTAGTCGCCCCCAGTCCGAGACTTTGTCCAGCAAAGACTCGACTTCAGACACAAGTTTATTCCGGTACTCGAAGACGTTTTCCCGAGAAATATTAGCACGGCCGGTGTATAAAGCATCACCAGTGCTGTCATCCGCATAGCAATGAATGTTACCAGTTAGCAACATATCATTGATATGCAGAAGAAACAGCGTTGGTGATAGCACACAGCCTTGTGGAACACCAGCGTTAATAGGCTTGCAGTCAGAACATGCACCGTCTACAACGACCTTGATGCTCCGATCTGCAAGGAAGCTGTTGATCCAATTGCACAATTTCTCGGGAAGCCCATAGGAAGGGAGCTTCGAAAGAAGCGCTTTGTGCCAAACCCGATCGAAGGCCTTCGCAATGTCCAAACTAACGGCCAACGCCTCCCCCTTGGACTCTACTGCCTCCGCCCATCTATGGGTCAGGTAGACCAGAAGATCACCAGCTGATCGATTCCGACGAAAACCGTACTGGCGGTCACTAATCAGCTGGTGATCCTCAAGGTACCGGATGAGCTGGCAGTTAACAATATATATATATATATATATATATATATATATATATATATATATATATATATATATATATATATATATATATATATATATATATATATATATATATATAGGATTACAAAGTTACATTTGCAGTGAATGAATCAGTGTACCTGTATATGTATGATATAATGGAATAATAGACAGGTACCTATATATCATTATGTTCAAAGGTAACTCGTAAAATAGTCTACGGAATGACAAAGCAAGTATATGTCCCATTCTTTGTCTTACGAAGTTGTACCAAAATCCCGCAATGTATGAAGTAGACTAAATTGCCCGAAATTGCCATGAAAGAAAGAACACTAATAAACATAACCGAGGCCGACGGAGGTGGCTTGTCCGCGCCACGGCTTCCACGCTTCCCGTCTGTCACAGAAAGCCGGCCACTTTCTTCCAGGCAAACTTTGAGTTTTACTACGATATGGCAGATATACACATAAATCACGTTTTATTTGACTTACGCAAATTGTATGAAAAAAAGTAGGACTATCTACAAAAAGAAATGAGATGCCATCAAAAACATCGGTTCACCCCTAAAAAAAAGTTATGAGGTAACACATAAAAAATAACATACAGTCGAATCGAGTACCGACTCCTTTATGAAGTCGGTAGAAAAACTAATCACTCTTGCCTTGAAAACAACTATGTAGTAATCGGATGGAAAGACTGGTGCTGACAACTTATTAAAAATTATTGTTACTATGTATTTTTAACACTATGTAAGATATTTCATATTAGTTACAATAATTAACGGTTCTTCAAATTGAGATAACGTTTAAATAAGTAAATAATTAATGATTTGCGTGGGCTGGCTCTTCATAAAATCACCTTGGTTTATTCGACGAACTTGTAAAATAAGCCCCGACTAAAACAGTTTACAGGGCTAATAGAAGATTGTATTTCTAAGATGGGTGTTAAAAAGGATATTTTATATTAACCTAAAATTGCAAAGTAGCTCCTATCCAAGAGTATATAGTTATATTTTAGCTTTAATGTTCAACGTTAGGCGAAGTAAAAATTTATGCAAAAATTATGGTCTTACTCATAAAGGCCGACGTCAACTTAAAAAAAATGCTTTTAAAAATATAGGATCTGTCTTACTGGAAACGAGGCATTCCATCTTAGTCCTCACGGGTGACAACGCTTCTGCATTTTGATTCGTAATCGAGGATAAAACAATAAGGCAATAAGGACATACGTTGTTACCCGTGGGTTCTAAGATGGAATGCCTCTTTTCCAGTAAAATGTGTCTCCGGTTCTCTACACTCACCATACGAAACACAGCAGTGTCAAGCTGCCATTTTACGCTGGTATTCTGTGAGAGCGTGGTCCTTCCCCGGTTGAGCCGACCCATTCGTGGTACAACTATACTACTAATAAAGCTGCAGCATGACTCTACCACGTAAAAGAAGCCTCTTAAATTAATGGTAGTTTTAAGCATTAATTTACTATGTGTTGTTATATTAATTTACTGTGTGCCACAGTACCCACTTACCATCACGTGAACTGTGTGATCGTTTGTCACTCTGATCCTATAAAAAATAGGAATTAATAGAGGACAGTAATGATAATAATAATATAATATAATAATAATAATAATAATAATAATATCATTTATTCGCTTAAACATGGTACATCAGAGGTGACACATAGTTGCATATTTTACAAGGTCCACATGTTTACCACATCTGGCATGCGAAAATTATTATTTAAATAAAAATAATTCATTATGTACATAGATTAAATAAAACCAAATAAATATAAATTAAAAAAGTTAAAATTACAATAATAATTTCAAGCAAAGGAGTTAATTATGTATTATTCAATTAAATTAAATTAAATTAATAATAATGTCCTCCTAACTGAATTTCGGGTCCAGCGCCCAGTCTCAACGGAGTCTAGCCATCTGCGCAGGACAGGATTATAGCACATTTTTAGTCTTTAAATCGTGATTATAATGCCCAAGTGTATGCACAAGCATAGGTGCACTCACTTACATAGTCCGATGGGACGGTAATTCGTCACGACCGGAGAGAGATCAGGCATAGAAACAACGGCTTTACGTGCTTTCCGAGGCACGGGGGTGAAACACCGCTAACTCCTTAACGCCTTACTGCTACTGAGAATTCCTTGACAGAAAAACACAATTACTTATCTTGGCCCGACCCCGGATTCGAACCCGGGAGCTCATGATCAGCAACCACGTTTACGACGACCAGACCAACGACGCTGTCGTCGGGTACAAACGAGCATGCGGATCACCTGATGGTAAATGCCTACCGCCGCCCATGAACAACTGCAACACTAGAACAGTTACAGGCATTTTAAAAATGAATAGACTATTTTCTTGACGTGGTAGCTCAGATGGTTAGCGCTCGCTGTAAGCTTCACAGTACTCGAGCAACCCGGGTTCGATCCCCGCCGGCACTAATGAAATTGTTGATTGCAATTTTAAGTGAAGAAATAGTGAGATAAGGAAACGTTGTGGTCTGAAAGAAGATGTAGTGACAAAAATTGAGAAAGGTATGCTGAGATGGTTTGGCCACGTCGAGAGAATGAATGAAGAACGATTGACGAAAAAAGTGTATAAGGCGAGTGTTAATGAAAGTGTTGGAAGGGGTAGACCTAGGCGGACATTTCTAGACCAAATTAGGGACGTCTTGAAAAAAGGCCAGGTTAAGAGTACCCTAAACCGTAAAGCATGTATGAAGGGAATAATGAAAGTGGACGAAGCGAAACAAGTATGTAAGGATCGTAGCAAGTGGAAAGAAGTGGTCTCTGCCTACCCCTACGGAAAAGAGGCGTGATTATATGTATGTATGTATGTATGTAATTTTAAGTGCTGATTTACCACGTGCTCGGCGGTGAAGGAAAACATCGTGAGGAAACCTGCATGTCTGAGAAATAAGAAAAAAAATCTTTCGAAGACATGTGAAGTTTTTGATTGTGAGTCATTGGGACAGCGCGGCGGACATTTCCTAGCCCTAAAACTCTCTCAGAAATGAGAGGAGGCCTGTGCCCAGCAGTGGGACGTAAATAGGCTGCAACATTACTTTACTTTACTTTATTTTCTTGAAAGTCCTTAAGTGGTACACCGGACAAATCTCATGTGGTAGCCGATTCCACTTAGAAATGGTGCTAGGAAACAATACTATTAATATTGTAATATTCCCACTCCGAGTAAACTTACGAGTAAAATGCGTCCGTGCTTCACGACAAAGGTCGAAATATGGATTTGAAACCACGACTTTTTTTAAGTTTGCGGTCCTCACCTTTCTATTAGGCTATTGTCGCTTCATAATCATTAGAATTGCTCTCTTTATTTTTCTTCGATAAGCAACAAAATGAAGAAACAGAGATATAAATTATACTTAAGTAAGCGATGGTAAACTGGAACTGGAGCTGGAATGGATTATTAGCAAGGCTGTTCTTCAATCTTTAAATTTGTACATATTCATAGTGTAACGATCCCCCCCCCCCCTCTTCTTCTCTCTCTTACATCTCTATATACTTATACTTGGTTTTCTTTAGAATCTATATCTATAAGATATATAAATATATCTAATTTACTAGACCAGTATATCTTGATCTTTCTAAAGGTTTAAATATAGGCCGTTTAATAAATTTATGGCGTGATCGTCTTAGTTAGGACCCTTAATTACGTTATGTTTGTATAGTAACTTAGTTCTTTAGGGTGTATCTTGGAAGAGTGAATATTCACGAGAGCAATCGAAAGCTGTTGGTAGCGTCTTATAAGCTAAAGAACCCCATTCACGAAGAGAGAGCTCAAAAAAGGTAAGAACAATAAATTGTCCCTATTCCACTTGTATCAGGTTCACAACAATCAATTCCTTATTAATTAATCCCTTCCCGCTTGGAAAAGGCTCACAATATTTATGTCAAATACCAGATAAAAGGGCTTCGCATTTCCACATTAAAAAAAATGTGGGGAGGTACACAGCTCCGCACACGCCGTGTACGGTGAGCGCCAACCATTTTAATGCGCCCCCCCCCCCCCCATAGGGTACGCTAATTTGGGAACTGGACCGTAGTCCACAACAAAATAACTGGCGAACCAGTAAAAGAGGACTTGGCCCCTTGATAGTGCGTAAGCACAAACATCGACGGAAGTCGCGCATGTCAATGCGTGTAAACGCCATACAGAATACGATCAAATCCAGCCACAGTGAATGTACGTCAC
The DNA here is from genome assembly GCA_033319125.1 of Parnassius glacialis. Taxonomy (NCBI): domain Eukaryota; kingdom Metazoa; phylum Arthropoda; class Insecta; order Lepidoptera; family Papilionidae; genus Parnassius; species Parnassius glacialis. The sequence continues at coordinate 5,788,917 of JAVANC010000024.1, read as the reverse complement.
ACGGGTTAGGCAACAATAGGCACACTGGCCATAAAAACCCTCCGTGAGCGCCACCACCTGCCAGACCGCCGTTCCTGCAGACGTGATGTAAGTGTAAGGCATCACCACCAATTGCTTGGTCAGCACGGCCAATTGGCCGCAGAGCGTGTCATGAGTCTACCGCTCACCTCAAGGGAATGGCGTCCCACGTTGCGCGGCTTTCGGCCGCAGCCTTGAGAGCCTCCTCAGATTCTCCCTCCAGCTACCACCCGCATGAGGTCGACACATATGCTCCACCAACCAATACAATGGCAGATATAGCCAATAGGCAGTTATAAAATAATAGTAATAATTCGCCATCAGAAAGGGTTTGTGTCACTGACGTTGATTATATGCATTTTTCGATCATGTTTGTCTCACCCACCAACAAGTTGCCTTCAATTTTTCAAAGGTGGGAACTTTATAGAGATATATTATTAAGTTGTTATATAAAATATCATGGAAGACAGACAGTCTGCAGCCCCGCGATGAAGGGACCCGACTTGGGCAAAGCTACTTAGGTTGTGAGTCAAACCAAGACGCAGAGAGCGCCATTGAGAATAGCGACCCGCCAAACAACCACCGCAGAGATGCAATGCTGCAGAATGCAACAAGCATCAATACTACTATCGTCGGGCTTACACCATCCCAAGGTCCCCCATACAGTCCCAGCAGACATCACCACCCGCATACCTCCATCGACAAGAACCACAAGATGTGTCGAATCAGGTGCAGCACACCCGCAGATCCATCACAAGGTGCAATACTGCAAGTAGCAGTAAGCAATCAATGCAACTATCATACGGATGACGCCCCCTCACAACACACCCACATGATCCCTATCGACTTAAGTAACAAAATTGATAATGTTGTTAACTAAAAATACCACCAACGTATCATAGTAGCACGGTACTCAGACGTCATTTTTTCTATTATATTACAAATGTTATTTATCTTTATTATTGCAATATAATCGACTTGTATTTATATTATTTATTACATTTTGAATATTTTAAGCAGTGTTTTAATAAACTTAGAGATTTTTAGAGACAATTTATGCGTTTACTAATACTATAATATTCAATATTCCAAATGAATATATTTGAACTGTATGCTTATTATTTGCATTTTAATTGTTTAAAATATAATTTCTATGACATTTAAATTGGTAAGGTAATACATTTTAAATTTCTTTATAATTAATTTAATTATTATTTATTAATAATAATTATGAGGCGTCACAATAGCATATATAAAAGACATTATTGTGTATTGTACCCCAGCGCTTCCGCCAAGTGGACGCCTGCGTTTCTGAGTTGAGTAATTTTTTTTCGTTTCTACACACTGAAAATGGCAACATTCAATTGAGAAGTTAAAAAATGTTAGTATTATATTTAATCTTGCATTGACAACATTCCTGGAGCAGAAGCTTCACTAAAATAATATCGCGGTTTAAGTGAATTCCGTGGAAAGTCTTTCCGAGGAAAAATTTTTTTATCGCAATATTGGTTTGACGGAATAGTTTGCTGTTGTTTCTTTTCAATTTTGTTTGTATTTGTTAATTTGTGTACGGTGCGTTACCTTGCTACGTATCACGAAAAGCCCAGTCATCATTATCATTATCATCCCGTGAAGCATGGGCATGCTTTTAATATGAAGTAAAAGCTGACATTAAAGAACTTAAAGGAATAAAATAATTCCCACAAAAGTGTTAAGAAATAGTTTTTTTTTTATAGAAGAAGGGGCAAACGAGCATGTGGCTCACCTGATGGTAAGTGACTACCGCCTGCCATGAACAACCGCAACACTGAAGTAATTCGTATTCGCATTCGTATTAGTATTCGCCCCAGGGTAGAGATCCAAGAAGACGGATGGGCAACTATCAAGGGGAGAGGGAGGCAAACCGCCCCCCCCCCACCCGCAATTGCACCACCCGCAATTGCACCACCCGCACCACAAGTACCTATAGGAACGGTGGAACCAGCTGCAAGAGCAACCACCGGGGCGACTCTACAGCCCCCCGCTAACGACGCCATAGAGCGTAAGCGGGGGAGGAAGAAGAAGAAGGTGCAGCCACCTCCTCATGCAGCTACCTCTACCCCGACACCAGCAGTTACGATAGCTTCGCAAGCGCAGGCAATCAAGAGGACCACCACAGAAGGTAGAGCGCCAGAAAGGGCTCTATCAGAAAATAGAGCCCGCTCTACACATAGAGCGCGTTCTACCTTGAGGAGAGACACCTATGCCCAGCCGAGACCAGTGCCAACAACAACTACAAGACAACCAACCGCCGACTCTACCACCACCACGGACGCAATTATGAGGCTGGTAGGCATCGCCATAGAGGTCGGCAGCCAGGTACTGGCAGATATCAGTGCCGGCACCGACCCTATTACAGCAGTGATGAGAGCACTGACCGTACTACTGGCTCGGCACTACAGAGGCGAGTGACACCAACCTGCGCTTGCTTTACTGGAACCCGGACGGTATCCAGCATAAGCTCCATGAACTCCGCACTACAGCCCAACAACAGGACATACACGTCATCTTGCTGGGGGAGACAAAGTTGAGGCCATCTATGCACTTCAAGATGCCCAACTACCACATTTACAGGAGGGACGAAGTCAACGCTCTAGGAACCGCCCATAGAGGCACGGCGGTTCTAGTGAGAAAGGACATCGTCCACCTAGAGCTCGAATTACCGTCTTACCATACGACGCGCTCCATCGGCATAAAAATGGAGGCGGCGGGCGAGGAACTGAGGATCTTCGCTGCATACCGCCCGCCAGGGACTCCATTTCACTCCTCAGACATCCGGACGATCATGGAAGGCTCAGCACCAACCATCATCGTGGGGGACCTAAACGCAAAACACCCGGCGTGGGGATCCAGAATGATCAACCCGCCGGGTCGTGAGCTCTACCAGGACGCAGAAGACAACAACTATGACGTTTTAGGTCCCGAAGAACCAACGCACGTTCCTACTGACCACAGGAAGAGTCCGGATGTGTTGGACATCGTGCTCGCTAGGAACGTCAACTACCCGGTAGTGGTAGAGGTGCTGTATGACCTGATGTCTCAGCACCTCCCGATTCTGATAACCCTTGGCCTCAAGGCGGTGACTACGTTGCCCAGAGTGTTTACTACCAAGATCAACTGGAGGCTCTACCAGCAATATCTGCAAGAGTGTCCTCCAGTTTGCAACCAGATTACCTCGGCGGACGACGTAGAGACCGTGTCGTGAAGCGACAATTAAAAGAAGAAAGAACCTAACCTACGATCAGCAAAACAACCAAATAGACCAAGACAAAAAATATATTTAAGTTTTTAAAAGAGTATTTACAATTTTATAAAAAAAAATGAAATATGAAGATGATGGATGATGTGATTTACAAATTATATTTAAAAAAAAAGGTAATAAAAAAAAGATTTATGTCGTAGCTGAGTCCGAAGATCCCAAGCGTGCTCTCAGCGCCTGGAACGAGCACGCACGGCGTAGGTGGGTAGGCGTGGGCGTCTCTAGGCGACGACCTCAGGTGAATGCGGCGATTGCAGGATCGGCGACTTCAGCCCAGACAGGAGCTTGCAGGATCCTCAGCGACTTCAGACAGCGCAGTGTCCTGCAGGATCCGGTGACTGCAGGCGGGACAGAGGTTTGTAGGTTCCGGTGATTTCGGGCGGAACAGAGGTTTGTAGGTTCCGGCGACTCCAGGTAGAGTAGAGACTTGTGGGATCTCGGCGACTTCAGGCAGAGCAAGGTTTTGTAGGATCCGGCGACTTCAGGCAGAGCAACGGATCGTAGAGTCCAGTGGCTTCAGGCAGGATAGAGGCTTGCAGGATCCCGGGGCTGAGCGGCCCCGGGATAAGGCCTTTAGAAGATGCTTCCGATACGAGAACTGAAGCAAGACTGAATTTCTTCACCGATTGTTCGGCTTTTATATCTTTCTAGAGAGAACGGAAAAATTATTTAAATTAAACGCAAATTTTTTGTAAATGGTCAAAAGGAAAAAGTATTTATGTGGAATGATCGAAATAGAAACTACAGACCGGTAACAAATTTGAATATAATTTCCATGGAGACCAAATAAACATCAGTAACAGAACATGTCAAATTTTAGTTTTAGGCTTGTTATAAGAAAATGGAAAGATTTAAGTGGAAAAGGAGATATTATTGAAATAGGAAAAAAGGTAGCGCAACTACCCACACAAAGCCCGAAATTGTAGAGTTACGGAAAACTAACTAAAAGATCGAAAAAAAAGGTAGACTTCATTGACACCAATTTAAAAGTGCTGATAATGTGGAAATACGAAGTAGAAATGATTTGTGATTGTGTTCTTATGGTTTGAAATCGTTACAGGATCCTATGGAAATAAAGGTGATGTAAAATATCCCGATTTGAAGTGAATGCAGAGAATTGAAACAGAATGGAAAAATGGATTTAAATTAATGTAAAATGATAAGTAAGTAGCATAACACTACAACCGCTGCTGCCAGTATAACACGGAACATCCAAGAAGCCCTCAACGCGGCCTCTACGATCGTCCCTCTAACACATCGGAGAGAAGAGCTGCCACAAGAACTACGTGTGTAGCTCAATCATAAGCGAGCGTTGAGAAAACTCTGGGCACGCACTCGCTGCCCACGTATAAAAAGCAGATTGAATGCACTGACGGATGAGCTGTCGGTTGCAATACAGGCCTACAGAGGAAGGGCCTGGGAGCGGCGCATATGGATGGCTGAAGACCAGGAAGCGTCGCTCTATCAATTGAACCGACAGCTAACTAAGACCAGACCCCCCGTCTGCCCGCTGACCAACAGCGCGGATGGGCGTTGTTACGAGGCCAAAGGTAGAGCGGATATCCTAGTCGAGCACTTCGAGGAGCAATTTATGCCGAACCCAGCAAGTGCGGAATACATGGAGCTTCATGCCCAAAAGGAGAGCCGCGTACGGGAGTTCCTGTCGTCGCCCGCGCCACCGCTTGCAGGGGACTGGTTTGTCTCCCCCGCCGAAGTGCGGAGGACGATTGCCCGCCTGCAACCGAGAAAGGCGCCGGGGCACGACCGGATTACGAACGCTGCACTCCGACAGCTGCCCCATAGAGCCATTGTAGAGCTAGGACGACTCTACAATGGCATACTGCGGACTTCACACTTCCCGGAGGACTGAAAGAAAGGCAAGGTCATAGTTCTGCCTAAGCCCGGGAAGGACAGGCGTAGAGCAGCTAGTTACAGACCGATAACGCTGCTACCGCACATAGCCAAATTATTTGAAAGGATTACCCTGAGAAGAGTCCGCCCGTGTATCCAACTGAGGGCGGATCAACATGGATTTAGGAGTGGACACTCCGCAGCAACGCAGCTGACCAGAGTGCTGCACTACTTGGCGGCGGAATATAACCGAGAATGCACATCGTTGGGCGTCTTCCTCGATATCGAGAAGGCGTTTGACAGGGTGTGGCACTCTGGTTTACTCTATAAGATAAAACAACAGATGAGTGTCCCTCCGGCTATGCTGCGGCTAGTGGCGTCGTTTCTAGCCGACCGGAGCTTCTACGTCTGTGTCGAAGACGCTGAATCCGCAGTAAAACCCATAAGAGCTGGCGTACCACAGGGCAGCTGTCTTTCGCCGATCCTGTACGCGGCTTATACAAATGATATCCTTACATTGGAAGGACACCTACGAGAATGGGAGGACGACGTAGAGCTGGCGCTATATGCGGACGATAGCGCCTACTTCACCTCGTCCAGAAGCCCCCATCTCGCCGTCGCCAAGATGCAGCGACTGCTGGACCTGCTGCCACCGTGGCTGGATGAGTGGAGGATGGCTGTGAATGTTGGGAAAACGGCCGCCCTCCTCACCCGCCGCTACCGGAACTTCCCGCCCCCGTTGACGCTTAGAGGCCAGGAGATTGCGTACGAGAAGGCCGTGACTTACCTTGGGTGCCGGATTGACAGGATGTTGCGCATGACCGCGCACGTCGACATCGTCGTCCGCAATGCCAGATGTGCGCGGGCGATGCTCCGTCCAGTCCTGGCATCCAAGCTGCCGCTGAAGACCAAGCTGAAAATCTATAAACTGTACATAAGGACCAAGATCACCTACGCCGCGCCGGCCTGGTACGCACTCCTGAGCGAACGGCAGAGGCAGCGGCTGCAGGTTCAGCAGAACCTATCCCTACAGACCATCGTCGGTGCAGGTCGCTACGTCCGGAATGACGTCATCGCGGCCAACTTAAAGGTGGAGACTATCAAGGAATTTGTGGCCCGATTAACGCGCGGTATGTTTGAACGCGCTGATAACGGGCCACACGAACATCTGCAGAACTTCGCTCCTCTACACGCTCGGCCACCGGACGGGCGACCTCTACCAAGAGAACTCCTCTCTATAGAGATTAGAAAGTCGAGTAACAACCCTCAATGCCGCAGATAGGCCAACCCAGACGCCTGGCCGCATTAGCCGCCAGCCACACTGACCATTGACAAAACCGGATTACCAACTTACAGCGACCGGGGAATCAAACCCGTGTCGCTGCTTCAACCCGACAATGCCATAACGGCTCCCACGACCGGTGCATAGTAATGCACCGCGAGGAGATTCCGGGTAATGGGGTCAGCCCCGAGGCCCGAGACCTGCAATATGCATCATGCATATATGCGAAAGACAGGATAACTGAAGTAATTGTAAGCTCTTTTCTTGAAGGTCCCAATTCGTATCGGTCCGGAAAAATCGCCGGTGGTAAACAATTCCAAAGAGAAGTTGTACGAGGAAGAAAACTCCTAGTAAAACGCACAGTCGTGAACCGCCAAGCAACCAGATGGTGAGAATGGTATCGTGAATTTTGAGAGATGAGAACAGTATTCCATGTGAGGCCGAACTTGCGCTTTGTAAAGTTGCAAGCGATGTGCCGGCATGAAATACTGTCTCGCTATGCTGAGCACGCCAAGCTTTTTAGATGCTAATTTGGCCTTCCCTTCCAAGTGACCACGAAACTGCACAATATTCGATATGTCGACGCCGAGGTATCCGATGCTAGCTGAGGCAGCCTTGAAACTGAGGAGATACGACAAAGGGGTTCTTTTTAGCGGTAAACGCGCAAACTTGAGTCTTCTTGGGTTTGAACTGGACTAGATTCAGTCGCCACCAATCCGAGACTTTGTTCAGCAAAGACTCGACTTCAGACACAAGTTTGTCCCGGTAAATGGCGATGTTTTCCCGAGAAATATTGGCACAGCCGGTATATAAGGCATCACCAGTGCTGTCGTTTGCATTGAAATGAATGTTACCAGTTTGCAACATATCATTGATATGTAGGAGAAACAGCGTTCGTGATAGCACGTAGCCTTGTGGAACACCAGCTTAGATAGGCTTTAAATCAGAGCATGCATCGTCTACATCGACCATGATGCTCCGATCGGCAAGGAAACTGGTGATTCATCTGCAGAATTTCTCGGGAAGCCCATAGGAAAGAAGCTTCGAAAGAAGCGCGTTGTGCCAGACCCAACCGAAGGCCTTCTTTATGTCTAAACTAACGGCCAATGCCTCCCTCTTGGACTCTACTGCCTCCGCTCATCTATGAGTCAGGTAGACTAGAAGATCACCAGCTGATCGACCCCGACAAAAACCGTACTGGCGGTCACTAATCGGCTGGTGATCCTCAAGGTACTTCATGAGCTGGCAGCTTATAATGGATTCCATTATTTTGGAGAACAAGGAGATGATGGCGATAGACCTGTAGTTGGACGAGTTTAAGCGGTCGCCTTTATTAGGGATCGGGTGGACCAAAGCTGTCTTTCATGAGTTCAGGAGTACGCCTTGGGAGTAGGAGTACCGGAAAAGGCGCGTTTAAACTGGTACCAATTCTGGAGCATACGTCTTCAGAACAATGGGAGAGACTCCATCAGGCCCACTCGACTTGCTCACGTCTAGGGAGAAGAGTGCTTTGCGAACCGAGCACTGTGTAAACCGCACATCCGGCATGGTGCACTCACACGGCGGGATAGTTGGCGGTGTGTCCCCCCCCTCCCCCGTTATCTAGAGTCGAGTTGGACGCAAATAGAGAGCTTAACAGATCGGCTTTCTCTTTTCCGGCATGGGCCAGTGAGTCGTCCTCTCTTTGCAGAGATGGAAGAGATGGCTGACAGAAGTTCCCTTAGACAGCCTTGGCGAGAGACCAGAATGCACGGGTTCCCGAAGGAAGGTGAAGTAGATTTTCGTCAATTCTCCCGATGTGCTCAGATCTTGCCTTGGCAATGACACTTTTGAAGGACCTGGAGGCGGAATTATACTTCTTTTTAAGTGCGCTGGTGTTTACATCCCGAAACGTTGATGTATCAGCCCAGGCCCGGTAGCACTCCTGCTTATACTCGTAGCATGATGCTATTTTACAGGAGCGACCAAACCATGGCTGGGATCTGCCTCCGATGGGCACCACAGAGGATGGAATAAAAAGTTGCATACCCTGAAGTACCACTTTAGCAACAGAATCGGCAACAACGCTGGGATCTTCCAGCGAGAAGCAAACCCGCCTCCAAGGGTAGAATGCAAAAAAAGACCGCATCCCGTCCCAATCGGCTGACCTATAGTGCCAAACACGGCGGCAAGCTGCAGGTCGCAACTGCGATGGGAGCGTGAGTGCCCGTGAGGCACCGTATTCCGGATCAGACAATGGTCCGAAGAGACCAAAGGGGCATAGACGGGGACCTGAAATATGTCCGGATGAGAGGTCAGCAGAAGGTCCAACAGGGAAGGTATATAATCCTCCACATCTGAGATCCGCGTAGGCGAAGTAACTAGTTGTGTTAGATCATATGCCAAGGCAAAGTCATAGACAGATTTACCCGCATGATAGGTTAAACGGGAACCAAGCCTTTCAGCGTGGTGGGCATTAAAATCGCCGAGTATCACGATCTCTGCGGATGGGACCTGTTGTAGCACGGTGCCTGCAGCCATTTGGACGTGGTCGATGAATCGGTCTGTGTCGTTATTACCGCTATGGGACCTATAGAGGCACCCGTAGATGCGGAAATGGTCGTCACTGTCTACGCGAAGACATAGGATGGACAAGTCCGTACCTTCAAGACTGTCGAGGCATCGAAAACAGATTTCCTCTCTTACGTATACGCAAATTCCAGCCCGGAGCACAAAAGAGTGTTCTAATTTGTACCCCGGGTAGGAGAGATATGAAGTATCAGCCGAAGAGGACACCTGAGTCTTGGTTAAAGAGAGCACGACCGGCTTCGCCGTCTCTAGATGGTAATGGACAGCGTTAAGGTTGGAATGAAGTCCCCTGATGTTGCAAAAATTCACGGATAGCGTGACAGGGATCGCCTTGGTCTTATTGTTCCGCTTGCCCCGAGCAGTATTAGTCACGAACGGAAACCTGCCCCCCCCCCTCCCCCAGAATACGTGGGGCAGCTTGAGCGCCCAAGCTCAGGAGCGGAGTAGTTTGGTTTTGGATGCTCAGCTAAGGATTCTCCATAGGTGCTGGTACCCTCCTGGGGTAGTCTTTTCTTCAATTCCACTACCATGTTGATGGGGGGGGGGGGGGTAATTGAGCCTCCGGCCACCTGCACTCACCAAGCGCAACGCAAAGGTAAACCTCTACTTCACGCTGGTATTCTGTGAGGTCGTGGTACCATCCCGGTCCGAGCCAGCCCATCCAAGCGACAGCAAAAGCTGCCGCATGGCTCTACCACTGTTAAAGTGTGCTAATAGTGATGTGAAGTAATGCCAAGTAGTGCTAGAGTATGCGCAAGCACACTCTGGCACTACTATCCTGTCCTGCGTAGATGGCTATTCTCCCTTGAAACTGGTTGCCGTAATCGATATTCGATCTCGGAGACATTTTATTTTTATTATTACAATTTTTTATATTGCCGTATTATGGCAGGTTTAGAGAATGCATTACTTTACTTCGTCCCTTAAACTTCGTAAGAAGCGACTATGGGAAATGCCCCAAATATGGTATGGCTTCAGATATTAGATAATCCCTAGCTCCATACAAAGTGACAAGCCCATACGCAGCAGTGGCTTTTTACGGTGTTTAAGAGCAAAAAGCAATGTTTTAAATGTTAAGGATTTTGTTTTATTTTGTAAATTATAGGTGGCGCTAGTGTACTTTGGCAAACTAAAATAATGTTTAATAAATTAGTTCACGATACGTATCAATACGTTTTATTTACCCGTTACGTTATCCCTAGCTTAGCTAGTATAGTACATACGGACTAATAAAGAAGTTATGTTTGATATTAATTTTAATGAAAAGAATGTTTTAATCTTCCGGCTTTACCCGTCAAAACATCATCTAAATTTTCAATATCCTATCTGGATAAATTACATTATATCTGTGCCATTTTGCAATCATATTCATGAAGTATATTTAAGATAAAAGTGCATATTACTAGGAATTTTCAGCCACGCACGGACACATTGGGAAATTTAATGTCATCAGCAGTTTTCCGGACTGATATGACTTAGTTACCTTCAAGAATAGAGCCTACTCCTTTTTTTAAATTTCGGCAACGCACCTACTTTTCCTCAGGTTTGCAGATGTTCATAAGAGACGGTGATCTATTACCATCTGGTGACTCGTACGCTAGAATCGCCAAAAGATCGCCAAAGTCTCTACGCACGTAGCATCCCACGCCCATCATCCCACATTTATTTTAAAACGGAAACTGTAAAAGACAAAGAAGACTCCTGTATAATCTACGTTTAAAATACATAAATTGTATCTATCGCTCAAACTCCTAATGATCCGTGAAAGCAACATTCAAAGCGTAGCGTTGGTTAATTTTAATGATGCTCATTATACCTTCCTCCTTGTTGCTCTTTTTGTGAGATATTTCAAAAGAAAATTTGTGTATTCATCAGACAAATTAATTACTTTAGCGGCACGAAAAATGAAAGGACAGTTCAAATGGAATGGTCTTGAAAAATATACGTTCCACCGTATATTCTCATCGCAAATAATCTTCTCATGTATTAAATGTTTCTAACCAACTTAAAAAGAAGGAAGCTGTCAACTTGACTGTATTTTCGTTGCAATGTATAAATATACTAATGTATAGTTGACGGTGTAGTGATGGTGTAAGAATGTGCACTATTGTTCTCCAAACCGAATTTCGATCACGGCGGCCAGTCTCAACTCTCAACGGAGAATAGCCCCCTATAAAGAAATAACTCCCAAACATATAGTTTAAAAGCTATATGAAGTTGAAGCCGCATAAAGTGAGAATCAAGTTTGTTTTGCGAGACGACATCGAGTTTATTGTGAACTACTCGCTAAGAAAATCATGGGTACGTACAGCTTTTTATAAAACTTTTAAAAGATTGATTACAAGCAGCCGACTTTGAATATTTTAATACAACACTATAAAAGGAAATTAAATAAGGAAGTTCTCATACAGGTATATTCGTAATGTGTGGTATTTGAAGGCATCGTCCTACATTTATTTATTTAATTTACTTTTTTGTTTATTTATTTTTATTCATATAGGCTCACTGACAAGCTATCATGAATAGTCAATTACAAGAGAAAAAAAACTAATTTAAATTAACATGTTTTAACAAATAACTATTTAAATCAATGTCCACATTTAAATATATTGTGTTAATAATAATTATAGATGAATATAATACTAAAATAACATTAATTTGTTATGTGGTATCTTTATTATCGGTAAATTTGTTTAAATTATTATGTTTAAATTATTCTGTGTGGAATTTGTCGACTTTCAAATGACCATGCGTTTATGTAATTGATGTGATTGTCAATTATTGTATGAATATGCTTTTCTAATCAGTGTTTTTATATATATAATCAATACATAATGCGACACTGGACCGCGCTGCATGTTAAGCACTCCAAATCTAAACCTAAAATTAGATTACTTTAGAGCTGTGTATCTGTCGTGTTTTGTTTGTGTATTTTATATTTAATTTAAGTAATTGTCATAATTTAATGTAAATTAAATAATTTTTTAATGCGATTGATATAAAATTGACATTACATCTTAGATTTAATATTTTAATTTCGACGTGTATCTGTGACGTGTGATATGGACCAGTTCCGAAATAAATGATTTTTATTTTTTATTTAATAGTATGGGATTCGGGAGCAAGATTACTACGTTCATGTAGTTTTTAATCAAAATCTAATTTTATTATATAATTATAAGTGGGGGAATACATTTTGCTAGGGTGCCTATCAAAATATTATGTCCGCAAGTATTTTTAATTTGTTTATTATTTGATTTATTTTTAATTAATCGATGTTTTAGAAAAAAATTCATTCTCTTGTTTTTTTAAATAAATTATATACCACAGGAATATAATATGTAAAGATCTTGGAAAGGTTTGGTTGCAGTAGCGCACTTGGCCGCAACCTCTCCGCAGCCAGGTATAAAAAGGTGATAATTTGTTCCAGTTATACGTTCATGACGTATATTCAATATTTGTATGTGAAATTAAAGCTAACCATTTTCTGAGCACGATGGAATACGGTGGCCAATGTTAAAGTGGCCAAAAATAAGGGTAACTAGCTTTTAAAGATAGATTAAAGTCAAAGAGAATTAGCGCGCTACATCATTCGTTAGACGAGGGCTTTGATAGGATCAGCATCCGGGTCCATCCTCAAATTTACTTTTTTTTAGAAGATAATGGTGACAAACGAGCACACAGTCCACTTGATGGTAAGTGGTTGCTGTGGCCTTGATGTGTGTGGTTTAGATTTTTAGCATGTCCTCTCCAGATTCTGTTTCTTCAGCAAAGAAAAATATCCCGCACCTGTAAACCTAAATCCTTAAATTAATGAACTGCACTTGTGTGTGACACAACACCAACCGAAGACAAATAACGACGAGTCTACGTAAACACGGGCTTGGAGCTTGCAGCGATGTTCTTCTCCTGTTTAACCGCAACACTAGTTTGCGTGTATTACAGAGTACGTGTCTCGCATGGCTAAATGTAAGGCACAAGTATTGCTTTAGTGTCACGTTCTCTTAATTTAGTTGGAGAAATTAGTAACTGAGTAGATGATATGCACGGTATGCGTGATTATTTTAACGAGTTTATATTAATTTTACGTGACATGGCTCCGAGGCGCAGCTTCGCTTCGAATTGTGCGCTGAGGTATTTATTTTGCCTACTAATAACTGTTCCGGGTGTGGATATTCGTCCTTGTGCAATTTATATTTGTAAACTGCCTCCACGATTCAGAAGAAAATTCTAGTGTGCGGGTAACTTCCAAAAACAGTATACATATGGATTTGAGAAGTTGTACTTCACTGCTTGCCATATGAGGAACCTTAAAGTCGCTCAACGAGCTATGTAAAGATGCTCGAAGTTTCTCAGCATTCTCCGGTTCGTGACCGTGCTTTGTTAAATTCCTCGAGGGAAGCCTGTGATCACCAGTATGTTATAGGCTGTAATGATGATGATTTTTACGTATCATGCTGTATTTTAGCTGCTTTCGAAAGTAAAAGTGGTGGTTTTAAATTCGATAACTTTTTTATTTTTTTTTAATTGGAAGCCCATTTACCTATTAACAAGACAATCAATCTAAATCCTCAGGCGTCAGATAATGAATCTGCAGTTTTACTGATTTATTGGAGGATATTTTTAGGTGTTGGGACCAAAATTATGATCAAGAAATATCAGCTACATTATAATGAGGTGAGGTTAACGTATAAAATGATACCTATATTATCCTAAATAAGGCACATAGTGTAGTGCAGTGTGTGCACGGTTAAACAGGAATTCCCCGCGAGTGGGTGAAGCCGGTGGGCGCATGGGTCGCTGTTCCTTTTATCCTTATTAAAGTTTTGTTTGAAAGATGTATATCGCTGTAATTGCTTTCCTATATATCTCCGTTTTTAATTTTTAATTCACTTTCCACAAAACATAAAAATAAACATTTTAAAAAATATTGCTATTAAAAATAAATAGGCGCTAATTTTAGAGAAACATCGCTTTCAGAGTTCTAACTAGAGGCTAAAACATACAGTTTTCTGTTACAGTAGAGAAATCTCGCGCGAAATATATTAATTTATGAATAGAAAACTTCTTTAGAACCGTAACGATTTGAAACTCGATTAAACTAAAAAGCGACACAGAAAAGGGACAAACGTATAGATCTATAGGATTTAGTCCACGAAGTAATGAAATAGAATACAGTGTACAGTATTTTTCTAATGGTTTCACTTCTAACTCGTGTGAATTGCACACGTGTTTGTTTTTTATAGAATAAGTTTAGTGTGATGAACGAGCACACAGTCCAACTGATGGTAAATGAATGCCGTGGCCCATAGAAATCTACATTTATCTTCAATTAAGAATAAAAATGTAGATGCGTTATCACCCGTAAGGACTAAGATGGATTGCCTAGTTTCCAGTAAAAAGAGTCTCCGTTTCTCTACATTCACCAAACGAAACATAGTAGCATTGCGCTGCTATTTTACGCTATTATTCTGTGAGAGCGTGATCCTACCCCGGTCGAGCCGACCCATTCGTGCTACAACTATAATATACTCGTAGCTTCAGCATAGCTCTACCACATGAAAATTTCAAACGAGACATTACATCTTAATTCAAGTCCTCGACGTGGAAACGCATTTGCATTTTGATTCTTAATCAAAAGTCCCGCTGGGTTTCTTGGTGTATTTATCTTGTTTGGTGGGACAGAAGTATTTTCCGAACCAGTGATAAAAGTAAAAACTACTTTCAATAAAACTATCTTGTCATCATCATAACAGCCATTCATAAGTCCACTGCTGAACATAGGCCTCCCCCAAGGAATGCCACAAAGCACGGTCCTGAGCCACCTGCATCCATCGACTTACCAGGACCATGTCTTACCAGGTCGTCACTCCATCTCGTGGGGGGTCGCCCTACACTTCGCCTACCGGTAAAAAAAACTAAAAACTAACTTGTAATCTATATTAAATAAATATTCTTTTATCTGTAATTTTCCGTTATTCCTAGAGTCAAAGCATCCACTATATGAACTGCTCCTATTATTTTACCGCAGCTTAATTTACCAATTACAGTATAAAATAGCGAACTCTACGTTCCTTAGGAATACAGTTTGCGAGTTCCCGACTTTGTAAACAAACGAACCTAAAGTAGAACGCTCTCAACAGTACAATCCTTTACTGTAATCTATTAAATAGCAATAGTATACTTTTTGCTTGTAACAGATTTGAATAAAACTAGTTTTACGGATTTTATCTCGTTTAATTTTACTTATTTTTAGTTACAGACGTTTCGGGTGCTTTGTTGTGTTGCAACCGGGAGTCTGAGTTGTTGACGTCCCGATGTCAAAGTTAACCCGGAGTACCTTCAGCTTATTAATCATTAATCATCATTAATATACTTATATAATTTGTTCCGATCTACGCAGAATGAGCTTAATGTGTCTTGAAGACAGTCTTGCAGTGGTATGCTTGGGTTTAGTTTTAATTTTATTAATGACGGGTTACAAAGCTGGTGGTAGTACCCAGCCACATTCTCTATTAATCCTATGCACATGGCGTATTTTTAACAAGCCGACGACGCACGTTTTACGAAAGCGCGCTCACGGCGCTGTAGGTGACCAAATAGCAGATTGTTACATTTGTATCGATTCAAACGCGCGTACAAAGCGGTACAAACGCGCGCGGGAATCTCCTTCAAAGCTCGTCTGTATCGCGTTTGCTTATGAATTGTCGGAGACAGTGGTATGCCGATATACACGATCTCATTATTGTATTTTGTCGAGTTTACTCCGGTTTTGGAATCAAAATAAGTTCTTGGAATTACGAATAGGAGATCCGATAGCAGTTTAAAAATTGCTCTCATCTTTTATGTTTTACCTGAATTTTAAAAGTTGTATTAAATTGACCACTCAATTTCTTTCGCTCGTGAATGGGTCTATCCAATAGAGCCGCTTATTTCCCTTATTATTTTTTCAAATAAGTAATAAAGCGAGCGTAAGCAGTGTTGTTTCGACCAAATCCATTTTACTATTGTTCATAGATTACTGTATATACTACTGTTGAAGAGTTGGGTGAAAACACAGAGGTTTATGTATTACAATACATATGCGCGACTGCAGCGCAGCTTTATCGCCGTATCAGCGCGTTTGTATCGATAAAAATGAGCGTTTACGGTGCAACAAATTTTTTGAACGTGTGCAAAGGTTTATTGTCTGCTCCTGAACGCGTGTCATCTAAACGTCGTCGCGTTAAAAATAACCGTGTTCATAGGCTCTAACTGACGAGTATGAATACGTAATATAAACACTTATTTATTTATTATGCGCTGGTATTCTGTGAGAGCGTGGTCCTTCCCCGGTCCAAGTATAAAACGATTTCCTTTTTTAAGTGTTTGTAAGAACGAATAAATATGTACTTTCTTTATTCACTAAATAAAGAGCCGTGGTGACACCGGGGCGAAACACTCGCTGTGTTTTTACATTTCTCCGGTTCAATACCCAATGGCGCCAATGAAATAGTAAATAACAATTTTAAATGCTAACTTACCAAGTGATCGGCGGAGAAAGAACACATTGTTAGAAAATCTGCATATCTGAAGAATAAAAAAGAAATTCGAAGACATGTGAAAAACTGACGGACTTCACTCTTAAAAATGCGAAGACAAAACCTAGCAGTGGGAATATTTAATGGGTATATGGCCAAATACTTAAACGTTACAGTTACTTTGAAAAGTGATAGAGACAGCACGAGACTTAACGGCATCTTAAAATTGAGCAGCGTTTGAGTGCTTGGGTATTAGAGAACTAATCTAATTATAGGCTGTGAGTCATGCTATCTTAGCTTCAAAGGAGTTTGGCTGGAACTTGACCGGCGACGGTTTGCTCCTCCTGAATTATTGTTCAAATAACGGTTTGAAGTGGATTTTGATATGTAACAGTGGTGCGACTTTGTATATTAAATATCTGCGCATGTGAACCATTCATATAAACAGTAAAACAAGTGCTCTGATTGTTACGGCCGGCAGCTGCCTATCCCAGGAGTAGAATCCTTCGCGGCCCATAGACGAAGAAGCTACAGGCAGATGCTGGTCGGGCGTCCTCACGCCACGGGTTAAAAGTCTAATTACACTAAATAATCCGGGGGAGCGTTACAATTATTGTACAGAGCTTACTTACCTCTATTCAAGGCGACTGGTCCCTCAAGATTCGGTCAGGTCTCGTGTGGGTGTATTGTGCTAGGAAGTAAAGGTCAGTGATGTGTATTTGGGTGTGGCTGGTAGTGTTGTTGACCTTATTTGACCGTTCCCCCTGCAGCAGTTCGGCCCTCAGCTCCTCTCCAAGCTAAGGTCGCCTTCCGTACGGTCCGAACGTACGGGTCAAAGGTCACCGTTATTTCTAGAATATTAACTACCGCACTAGTAACTAATACAGTCGAATCCACTTATACAGATTCTGCGTTAAACCTAAAGTCCCGGGTAAACTCTCAACACGCGCCACCATTCCCAGTGGTATATTCACTATACGCGCCTAACATAAAATCAGATCTAAGAGCTCCCAAACCAAATGGACTGCCTTCTCTTTCGACGCAAAGAAGACTTCTAATCTTTCGCTCTCGACTCCCACCGTTCAGTCAACTCGGACGTTCAACACACACAAACGTCATTCCGTATCGACCGAGCCGAGTGCCATCTAACGTCGATGCCTGACACTAACGCTTTTGCGTGAACACTGATGATGATGTGATTCAAGATAAGGTATCTGTCTGCTTAGGCGCCTTGAGATAGCATCCCCAACTGTCAGCTGCCTGCTGGCTCAAGTTGCCGTCAAAATCTCCCAAGGGCTGCACAACATATTGTGAAACCGTGTACTATGAAGCAAAATCATACATTGTTACTTCAGGCTCAGAAGGGCTGGAACCCAGAGCCGTAAAGCCAGTTATTAAGAAAATAGTCTTCAAATGTGATAACGCATCTGTATTCTTATTTGTTTAAAGTTAGCTGCAGCTGTCCATAGACTGCATTAGTCACTTACCATCAGATAGACTGTAAGTTCTATTGCCACTTATAACCAAAAAGTTTAGACATGTGTAATTCATTCATTTCTGATGACCCGATCGTGCAAATGGAATATTTCGAGTTTCAGTACTCTGTTATCTGTGAGACCCGCTCGATCATGTCGGTCGTCGGACAATACCCTTTTGATCGTAGTTCCTGTCAATCGTTTGATCTGGAACGTTCAAATAATGTTAATTGCAATCACCAATATTTTGAAGCGACCCGGGTCAAATTAATTAATCATTCACAATTGACACATGTCTAAAACGTATATGGCAGTACTTTACTTTTCTACCATAATATCCTTTAAGACGCTTTCCATTGTTATACCTTAAAATTCAAATAGATAAAAAAGACAAACGGATCAACAATAAATCTTCTCAACTTTGAAAGGCGTTTGCTTTTTAAGTTATCCGCGCTCGTGAGATTTTTGTGAAATTCGCTTTGAAGCGCCTTACCTGAAATCCTAGACTGTGAAGTTGTAAGTTGGGTCTGCTTACGGAGGTTTTAAGTTAGGCGTTTTTCTTGAAAAGTTTGCAAAGAAACCTACTTCACTTCAACGCTAACTCTACTCGTGCATACATCCGCCTCTACGTGAGTGCACCCACTAGTAACGTTGGATGAATCCTAGAAATTTGTTAACATGGATTTTGTCAAAATTGCAAATATTATAAAGGTTTACATACATGTAAGCCAGCGGCAAAGTGTACATCACCAATTTTAGAAAACGCGAGAAACTGCAACAATGAAAATGTTTATTGCAATTTTAAGTGCTAATTTACCACGTGCTCAGCGACAAAGAAAGACATCGCGAGGAAATCTGCATGTTTTACGAATTAAAATCATGTTTAGCCTGCTGATGTAAATTCATAATTAAACCATGTAAGATTTTCTAGCTAGTCAACAACTGCATATTCCTTATAACAACTTCGGACAAAGGAACAAATACCTACACATTCGTATTTGGAGGTGGTAATTACTTTTAGCTGATATAATATATGATAATTATAATATGTTTTGCCAGTGATGACTTACGGGATTGAAGCGTAGTCTTTAACTGCTGGCCATATGAGGAAGCTCAAAGTGACTCCGCGTGTAATGGAATGGGCATTACTCGGGATTTCTCTACGGATTAACGTTCGTAACGATGATATCCGTAGAAGAACAAGAGTAACTAACATAGCCCAGCGGTTTAGTAGGCATAAGTGAAATGGGCCGACCATATAGCTCGAAGAACCGACATTGGGGAAGAAAGGTTCTCGAGTGGCAGCCTCGTATTAGCAAGCGCAGTGTTGGGCGACCCCCAACTAGATAGAGTGATAACCTGATAAAACATGTAGGCAGTAGATGAACGGGTACCTCAGGAGCAAACTTTACGGCAATTTAAGGGGGAAGTCTATGTTCAGCAGTGGACTTGTGATGGGCTGTAGTAATGTGTAATATGCATGTCGGAGAAAATCTCAGTTAAGTTAACGGACTGGACGAAGACGTACAAAATAATTATGCAGAAAGCAGACGGTCAAACATGGCATAATAACTGACCTCTATACATACAATATACAAATTAGTGGGGACTATAAATAAAATTGAATAAAATTATAAGTAAACATGTATTTTGTATGGTATCACATGAAAGTTATTAAGGAGTGCATTCTAGATATATGCAATTTGTATTTGAAATAGGAAGATACTATAAATAACTGCCGCGGGGTTATTTTTTATAACGACTTAAAAAAAGGAGGAGGTACTGAATTCGACTGTATTTTTATGTGTGAAAGCTGGTGATTCTCGTGTGGTTCCATAAAAATCAAGGTCTGGCCTATTTTTCGAGTTACCCTTAATAATTTATATTGAAGTCGGTTGCACAAAATTTTAATTTTACCTCTTGTTTTCTGGTTTAATTGTTAGAATCGGATCGGTTATGACCTTGTCATTTATACAAAGTGTACCGGTACGAGGCTGCTACTTGAGAACCTTTCTTCCCCAATCATATATGGCCGACCTATTGCCACTTCAGCTTATTGATCATTTTATCCGTTTGTGTAAGTTCAACCCATTCTAGTTAAAGTGACGACCTTGTAAGAGATGCAGGAAATCGATGGACGCAGGTGGCTCAGGACAGTGTTTTATGGCATTCTTTTGGGGAGGTCTATGTTCAGCAGTGGACGTATGAAGGTCTGTAATATCTGAATTTTTTAAATGTAGTTTTGGGTGACAAACGTGCACACAGTCCACCTGATGGTAAGTGGTTGCTGTGACCCATAGACATCTACATCTATCCTCGTTTGCGAATCAAAATGCGGATGTGTTGTCACTTGTCCCCCGTGAGGACTGAGATGGAATGCCTCTTTTCCACTAAAAAGGGTCTCCGGTTCACTACACTCACCATACGAAACACAGCAGTTTTAAGGTGCTATTTAACACTGGTATTCTCTGAGAGCGTGGTCCTTCCCCGGTCGAGCCGACCTATTCGTGCTACAATTATACTACTAATATAGCTTCAGCATGACTGTACCACGTGCTAGCATGGCAAAACGGCTGGATGAATACAAAGCACCTTAATGTCGTCATAATTGACTCAATACGATGAAACTTTTTACATATAAATACGAAAGCGAAGTGTGAAAATTTTAAACTATAATAAAGTAATAATTATATTGATTGTAGAGTTTGAACATGATGATATATACAAGAAGTCATAGGAAAGGCCTATTTTTAGCGGTTGAATTGTGTAAGGCTGTAATGATGATGGTGATGATACATAATTAATAACTTAGGTTTTTTTGTGTTCGAATTTGCGAGTTGTCAAAAATGCGTGCAATCACTTCACAGATAAATAATTAATCGATTAGATAAGCAAACAGTCGTTAGTATTGCTTTGATAATCTGTGAGTATTTTTGTATTTGATATTGCAGCACTGTACGAAATCTGTCAATTACTTTGTTCACAAGTTTTAGTTTACTTTTTATTTGCTATATGTCGTTGTATCACGTCACGAGATTTGTTTCAAATAGTACATCCAATTATATAAAAATTAATGTTTGTTTGTTCGTATTTTATGCGCTGCCATACACATTTATCAGATTGCGTTAAAACGTTACCAACTTATGGCACTTGTGCGAAGGTTATAGGAATAGTACAGTATTATAGTAATGGACAGTAGGAAATGAAACAGAGGACGAGTAGTAGCACCTTACTAAAAACAAGTAAAAAAGCGTTGTTGATGTTTGGCAAAGGAAATTTTTAATTTCTTTCTTGACGGTTAAAATACTTTTATTTCATTTTATTTGATATGGCCAATATCCCCACTATGAGGCGATCTATGGTGGAGGCCTATGCTGTACAAGTGGACTTTGAATGGTTTGTAATGGATTTTTTTTACAAGATAAGGGTGACAAACGAGCACACAGTCCACCTGATAGTAAGTGGTTGCTGCGGCCCATAGACATCTACATCTTTCCTCGTTTGCGAATCAAAATGCAGATGCGTTGTCACCCGTGAGGACTAAGATGGAATGCCTCATTTCCAATAAAAGGGTCTCCAGTTCTCTACACTCACCATACGAAACACAGCAGCGTTAAGCTGCTGTTTTACGCTGGTATTCTGTGAGAGCGTGGTACTTCCCCAATCGAGCCGACCCATTCGTGCTACAACTGGATGATGAATGATAACGCTAAATTGTCAGATTTTCGTTTCTTAATCACGTTACTTAATTCCTCCCTCTCCTCTCCACCATCGGGCAACCCGACTAGTTTCTAGCCGTTTGTTAGACACACTTTGCATGCGCACCAAACGGTTTTCTCGGTCGTTCGTATCACTCAACACTTACCATGACGCACACGCGCACAAAAACATATCAAAGTTCTGTACTTGGCAATTGTGCAATTTAAATAAAATATTTAATTTTAAATAATAGGCTGGGTAAAACTACATGTATATAATTTAAAAAAAAACCATTGTCTCCCTAATTATTAAGTGGCGAAGCTTGCGAAGACACTTATTAAGTGGCGAAGCTTGCGAAGGCACTTATTGATTTAACGATGTCTGTCCGTCTGTCCGTCTGTCCGTCTGTCCGTCTGTCCGTCTGTCCGTCTGTCCGTCTGTCCCACGATTATCTCGAGAACGGTTTCGAATCTTCAAATTCTGTTTTCGGCAATCGATTACTGATCACCCAGGCATCTGAACCTCCTATTTTGAAACTGATTGCTCAACGGCAACCGTTAGAAACCGCTACAAAGCTGATTGCTTCGCCACTTTGCTATGCTGTTAGCTTGCTAGGTTTATTGATTTAACGATGTCTGTCCGTCTGTCCGTCTGTCCGTCTGTCCGGCCGTCTGTCCGTCTGTCCGTCTGTCCCACGATTATTTATTTATTTATTGATTTATTTAACTTTTTTGAACCTTATAAAATATATAAGTACAAAAGGCGGACATAATGCTTAAAGCATTCTCTGCCTGTCAACCTTGAGGAGTGGAAAAACATCGAAGGCGGTTATTATAATACATAACAGTAAAGAATAAGAAATATAATGAATTTAGAAATTATAGCATATAAACATAAAGGTAAAAAAATACATATACCATACATACATATATACATATATATATATATATATATATATATATATATATATATATATACATACCACATACACACACATATATATATATATATATATACACATATACACATATAAATACATATATACACACAAATATACATATATATACGTAAAAAACATATGATGATGAAATTAGCTACTAACACAGATTAACTAAGATGATGACGCCAACTTAGGAATTCTTTACGACTTTCAAAAAATGTTCTTTAACATACTTTTTAAATGTTACTTTGTTGGAGCGTTGTCTCAAAGTTTCAGGCAGTGCATTCCAAAGTCGCGCAGCTCGTACAGTAAACGAGGAAGAAGAGAAACCGGAACGGTGAAGTGGAATGGAGAGCGTAAGAGTCTCCGAAGAACGTAGAGGTCTTTTATGCGTATCAGATAGAAATTGAAACTTACGTTTCAAATAGTCGGGACAACGATTGTCGAATAAAATAGAAAAAAGTGTGAGAAGTGTCCTGACTTGCCTCCGTTGGCGAATGGGAAGCCAATTTAGCTGAAATCTAAAGGAGGAAACATGGTCAAACTTGCGAAGACAGAAGATGAATCGGACACAGTTATTTACGAGACGATCCAGCTTGTCTAGATGGTTCTCATTAAGATCAGTACAACACACATCAGCATAATCAATAATGGGCAAAATAAGAGACTGCACCAGAGTTATCTTTACCTTGACCGGAAGGAAGTTTCTAAGGCGATTTAGGGCACTCAACTTAGCAATAACTGAAGCACTTATTGTTTGAATGTGAGTGGACCAATTGAGAGTTGAGTCCATACAGAGGCCTAGGTTTTTCACAGTGCTGGAATAAGGGATGCATGATCCATCAAACATGACAGGAGTGACAGAACAAATATCAAGTTTAGATAACTGACGAGCACTTCCGATTAAAATTGCTTGGCATTTGTTAGGATTCACTTGGATGCCAAATTTGCTAGCCCAATTGCTTAAATTTAATAAATCTGTATTAATATTGATAACAGCATTATTAATGTGATCAACATCAGTCTGAGTATAAATTTGCAAATCGTCGGCGTAGAAGTGGTAAGAACAGCAAATATGAGAGGCGAGGAAGTTAATAAAAATAGAGAACAATAAAGGAGATAATATTCCACCCTGTGGCACGCCAGATACAAGTTGACACCAGTCAGACAAATGATTACCAACTCGAACAGCTTGTTGGCGACCACAAAGGTAGGAAGAGAACCAATTTAAAGCAATGGAGGAGAGGTTTAGATTACCGAGCATAGCGAGGAGAATATCATGGTCAACCATGTTGAAGGCATTAGAAAAGTCCACGAGAACAAGCACAGTGACCTTTCTATTCTCCAAGCCTTCCCGAATGTCCTCTGTAACTTTAAGAAGTGCAGTGGTGGTGCTATGTCCGGGACGAAAGCCCGACTGAAATTGAGTGAGCAAGTTATTATTATATATAAAACCTGATACTTGCTGGTGAACTATAGACTCCAGGATCTTTGATAAGAATGGAAGAATAGAAATAGGTCTATAATTATTGAGTTGCAAGGGGTTTGAAATTTTAGGAAGCGGAATTATATAGGCTTTACACCACAAAGAAGGAAATACCCCTGACAACAGAGAAAAATTAATGATGTGAGTAATGACTGGAAGAAAGAGTTCGAGAACTAAAGAGATCATAGCACGACTCACATTATCACAACCCACTGCTTTTGATTTAATAGAAGCAAATGTTTTACGAACATCGTTAACAGAGACAAGCGAGAATAAGAAGGGTATTTGTAAAGGTTTGGCCTTGGAATTAATTTCTAAGATTGACTGGGACTTAATAACTGGAGAGAGTGAAGAACCTGTTGAAAAATAGGAATTTATGTCATTTAGAGGGAAAGGGATATTATGTTTCATAGTGGAGGATTTACATAGACCAAGAGAATTAAGAAATTTCCAAGTATCTGCCGAAGAAGCGCTAGATATATTGTCAAAGAAGTAACGACGCTTTACCGCCCTTACCATTTGGTTGCAACGATTGCGAGCAATTTTGTACAAGTCCCAATTCTCATTGCTCCTGTCACGCTTAAACCTTCTGAAAGCTCGGTTACGTCGAGTCATCGCCATGCGCACTCCCTTCGTTATCCACGGAGCTGGAGGCCGCTTAGCCCTAATAGATCTCACCGGTGCATGCGCATCAAACAGTTTCAGTGTTAATTTAGTGAAAATAGATACTTTATCGTCAACTGATGACGCACAATACACAGGTGAGAAGTCGATGGCCTTTGCATCAATCAGAAGCTTCGTTGGGTTAACTTTACTGTAACAACGAACCAAAAGTATCTCGGGTTCAACTTTTGCAAACTTCAACCTATATGCAAGGTAAAGCAAATCATGACGCGAAAAACCGGAAGCTGACAACTGACCATATTTATTGACTAGATCAGGACAGGACGTGATTATTAGATCTAGCCAGGTATCCGGGGAGTCAAGGTTATGGTGAGTAGGAGAGCAGGGAAGGATGGATAAATTTACTGAAGACAAGATATTTATGAGCTTACTTGATTGCAAAGAAGTTTTGAGGAGGTCAGTATTGAAGTCGCCCATAATAATGTGATGTGTATAGTCTGCACATACAGATTCTAAGACCGTTTCTAGGCTGGAGAAATAATCAACAGAAGGAGGACAGTAAACAACCCCAAGTGCTAATTTGGAACGCCCCACCTGAATTTCCAAGAATAAATATTCAGCCGAAGCAGAGTATTGTGAAGGTGAGGATGCAATTACAGAATAACGTAAGTCGGACCGTAGATAAATTGCAACACCTCCCCCACCCTTGCCTAATCTATCATTTCTAATCAAGACAAAGCCTGGTAAGCTGTAAGAAACATTTGAAAGAGAGGGCTTCAGCCAGCTTTCAGAAATTAGAATGGCCTGCACATTTGAAGAGGCAGAAGTGAAAATATCTAAAAGGTCGGAGTAATGAGAGGGTATGCTCTGTGCATTCAAATGGCAGACTTTAAAAGAAGAGGGGAGATGTTCCAAAGATTATCTCGAGAACGGTTTCGAATCTTCAAATTCTGTTTTCGGCAATCGATTACTGATCACCCAGGCATCTGAACCTCCTATTTTGAAACTGATTGCTCAACGGCAACCGTTAGAAACCGCTACAAAGCTGATTGCTTCGCCACTTTGCTATGCTGTTAGCTTGCTAGGTTTATTTATTCCTGTAAAGACCTCATTTCATAACAGTATTTCAATTTACCATAAGTTTGCTTTGGAAACACAAAAAAGCAAATTAGTCACGTTTGTATTCTCTCAAAGTCAAAAGTTCAATTATCATACGGTCTATTAGGTACCAATTGATTCGTATAGTTTTGTTTGTTATTGACTTCAGCTTATCGAGAATTTTACTATCAATTGTTTCTTTTCCTTTTTTTATTAAAACAATGTAATACCACCGTAGTAGTATTTTTTCAGTGTCGTACATACATAAATGTACGGCCCGTTTTTCTTTACTAGCATAGGGAAAAATGGTCTGGTCTTCTTGGTTTTAGTACTGGTCTTTTGAACAACAATTTTTTTAAACGTTACCTCCACATTAGGATTTCTTCTGTGTCGTGGAGACATCACAAGAAATTTCACAAGGACAAACATCCAGACTCGGAACAATTATTTGTAGGCCATACAAATGCTTCGATTCGGATTCGAACCCGCGGCCCTTAGCGCTGCAGTTCATTGCTAAGCCATTGCACCACGGAGCCGTCATCAATGAAGAAGAAATAACCATTCTTCATATTCTTCATCAGCTCGTTAAACTGCTGCTAAACTCTAAGCTGGGTGTCTCATTAGCGTGTAGTGTCGGTGTAAGAATATCCACTACCTCATGTGTCTTATGGGCCAAAGTTATGTAGTAACTAATAGTTAATCTGTGGCCATAGCATCCACTGTGTGCTCGTTTGTTACTCTTACTAGTAAAATAAACAATAAATAATGGGATGATTTAATAAATTTGACGCCTCCGTAGCGCAATATGAAACGTTTGGTACGATGCTGTTAAGCCGCGGGTTCGAATCCCGCACGGAAAAGTATTTGTATTGACTACAAATAATTATTGCAGATCAGGATGTTCGTTCTTATGTAATGTACGTGTGTCATCATCGTTGTTACAGCCTATTAAAGTCCACTGCTGAACATAGGCTTCCCCCATAGATTTCCTCATAGGGGGATATAATTGCATTAGTTGCCATGCTTCGCAAGCGGGTTGGCAACCGCAGCTTTTTATTTTTAGTTGTACTAGGAGCACGCTGCTGCCAATCTGATTTGTTTTCCTCTGTCATCCCTTGTGACTTCCGCGGGACAATATGAGGTAATGGATATTCTTCCACCGCCAGTACACCGTTATTGACAAATAATTTAAATAAATAACCGAGTAGTGGCATAGATGTTAATACGGATATCAATAAACCTAGCAAGCTAACAGCATAGCAAAGTGGCGAAGCAATCAGCTTTGTAGCGGTTTCTAACGGTTGCCGTTGAGCAATCAGTTTCAAAATAGGAGGTTCAGATGCCT
Organism: Parnassius glacialis; assembly: GCA_033319125.1. Taxonomy (NCBI): domain Eukaryota; kingdom Metazoa; phylum Arthropoda; class Insecta; order Lepidoptera; family Papilionidae; genus Parnassius; species Parnassius glacialis. The sequence continues at coordinate 5,761,713 of JAVANC010000024.1, read as the reverse complement.
GGGTGATCAGTAATCGATTGCTGAAAACAGAATTTGAAAATTCGAAACCGTTCTCGAGATAATCGTGGGACAGACGGACAGACGGACGGACAGACGGACAGACATCGTGAAATCAATAAGTGACTTCGCAAGCTTTGCCACTTAATAATGACCAATTATGTTTCCATTCCAAAAAAGTTAATTATTAAGTGGCGAAGCTTGCGAAGTCACTTATTGATTTCACGATGTCTGTCCGTCTGTCCGTCTGTCCGTCTGTCCGTCTGTCCGTCCGTCTGTCCGTCTGTCCCACGATTATCTCGAGAACGGTTTCGAATTTTCAAATTCTGTTTTCAACAATCGATTACTGATCACCTAGGCATCTGAACCTCCTACTTTGAAACTGATTGCTCAACGGCAACCGTTAGAAACCGCTACAAAGCTGATTGCTTCGCCACTTTGCTATGCTGTTAGCTTGCTAGGTTTATTAAATAAACACAATGAGCTTGATTTGTAACCATTGCAATACACTTTACAAATGAATCCACAAAACAAATAAAACATTACTGGCAATTATATCAATAAATTATTATTAACATTAAACATTAAGCAATAAATTAAATTTTAACATAATTTATTTCGTTTGTAATAAAATTTAATAATTTTAATTTTTTTATAGGATAAGAGTGACAAGCCAGCACACAGTCCACCTGATGGTAAGTGGCTGTTGTGGTTGGTGTGTTGGTTCACATCTTTCTCATTTGCGAATCAAAATGCAGATGCGTTATCAGTCGTGAGGACTATGATGGGATGCCTAACTATATAAATTATTGGCATTCCTAATTAAGCAATATAACTCTTCCAAATTTAAAACGATATTTCTACAATTATTAATTCTACGGTAGCAACACGCCGTGTAACAGCTAGTAATATTTATATATATATATATATATATTATAAGCTTACAAGAAGTGGTTTAAGGGAATATTAGTAATGTTTAATTGCATTACTAGTATTTTTTTTAAATATAGCTGCACTTACTACTTACTACTTACACACATTACTAGTTATATATATATATAAACATAACATACAATATACAAACAATCTGTAATATATGAAGCCAATGTTCAGCTGTTGACTTATGATGGGCTGTAGTAGTAGTAGTGAAGAGTACAGTGAATCACATAATGATAATGAATCAGAATTCATAATAGCAACGGGTTCCATGTAAGGCGTGCAGCGGCGGTGTGAGAATATCGTCGTCTTCTTAATACAGTGTGGCAACTACGGTAAATATTCCCACTATGAGGCAATTTATAAAGTTAAAGTTAAAATTACAGCCTATATACGCCCCACTGCTGAGCACAGGCCTGCCCTCATTCCTGAGAGATTTAGGGCAAGGAAATGTCTCAGAACTGCCCCAATGCGTGAACTTTACATGTCTTCGAATTTTTTTTATTATTTATCAAACATGCAGATTTCCTCACGACGTTTTCCTTTACCGCCGAGCACGTGGTAAATCAGCAAATAAAATTGAACTATTTCATTGTTGCCAGCAGATATCGAACTCAGGTCGCCCATGTATATTTACAGTGAGTGTTAAATCTCAGAGCTACCACGGCTATTTATATATATTTATTTATATATATTCTTGACCGCCACTACACGGCAATGTCAAGAATATCCACTACCCCATATCCTCCCGTGGGTGTCGTAAAAGGCGACAAAGAGAAACAGGCAGGAGATGGGCAGCAGCATCTTCCTGATAATAGCCAAAATTACAATAATAAAACTGCGGTTGCCAACCCGCTCGCCAAGCGTGGCAACTATGGCAAATACGCCCCAATGATTAAAGCAACAAACAGACGGCCCCCAGTCCCCGGCGGTCCCGCTATTCCTGGCTACGGTGGCGACCATGGTAACGGCGTGCCAGGGGGTGCTAAGAATCTCCGGTGAAAGTTCGGTTGCCACCTTAGAGCACTCGACCTGGCAACGTACAACGCACGCACCCTGAGGACTGACGAGAAGATCGTGGAGCTGGAAGAAGAGATAGACAAGTTGCGCTGGCATATTATAGGATTATCCGAAGTCCGAATAGAGGGGGAGGACACGGTAATTCTCGAATCCGGCAACTTGCCCTATTACCGGGAGGGCGACCATCTGTCCCAAGGAGGTGTCGGATTTATCGTCCACAAGTCTCTCGTTCACAACGTTGTAAAGATCGGGAGGCTGTCGACGAGGGTTGCGTACCTTATACTCAGAATCACCAAACGGTATACGCTGAAGGTCATACAGGTTTACGCTCCAACCTCGGCACACCCCGATGAGGAGGTGGAGGAAATGTATGAGGATATCTCTAGAGACATGCATTCCTCCAAAACCCAATATACGGTGTTAATGGGAGACTTCAATGCAAAACTAGGCACAAGAGAGAACGGTGAGCTGAAAGTAGTGAAATTTGGAATAGGGCAACGGAACCCAAGGGGCCAGCAGCTGGCCGACTTCATGGAGACAGAGGGACTCTTTATGATGAACACTTTCTTCCAGAAGCGGCCACACAGGAAGTGGACCTGGTCGAGCCCCGACGGTTCGACAAAAAATGGGATTGGCTTCATTATGACGACCAGACGACAACTGTTCAGTGATGTCTCCGTGATCGCGAGGGTGAAAACTGGTAGCAATCACCGATTGGTTAGAGGCACACTGAACCAAAACGTTAAGTTGGAGAGGTTTCGTCTAATTAAGTCAACGCTCCGTCCCCCTCGCGCTCTGTTCCAAAGTCCCGAAACCTTTCAGCTCGAGTTACAAAACCGTTTTCAGTGCCTAGAAGACTGCAATGAAGTGGACGATATGAATGATAAGCTCGTGGAAACTGTCCATGCGGTCGGAGCTAAGTTCTGCAAGACCCGCCGCAGAAGAACACAAAAACTCTCCGATCACACTCTTAATCTCATGGTTGTTAGACGGGAGATGAAGCTACATTCTTCAGCAGACTTTACAGCATACGGGCAACTGAACAGACAGATATCCAAATGCATGCGGCGGGACTTACGCAACTTAAATACAGCTCGTATTGAAGAAGTGATCGAGCGGAACCAAGGCTCCAAAGTCTTTGCCAGAAATCTGTCTGCCAGAAAGAGCCAACTGTCAAAGCTGAAGACGGATTGTGGCAGCATCGTTTCCGGGACACCTGAGATTTTGAGTGAGATTGAGAGGTTCTATGGGCAGCTGTACACGTCATCGTTGGAGCCACACGCAAGTGTGAGTAACGATCCAAGAGCGAGTCTTATCCGACACTATTCCGAAGATATCCCGCACGTCAGTCTGAGCGAGATTAGAATGGCTCTCCAGCACCTTAAAAACGGTAAGGCCCCAGGCGAGGATGGAATTACAGCGGAGCTTCTGAAAGCGGGTGGAAGACCAGTACTTGAAGTCCTTCAGAAGCTCTTTAATTCCGTCCTCCATGGTGGCATTACACCGGAGGTGTAGAGCAGAAGTGCGGTGGTCATATTCTTCAAGAAAGGTGACAACTCTCTCTTGAAAAACTACAGACCGATTTCCCTTCTGAGCCGCGTCTACGTGCTGTTTTCGAGAGTCATTACGAATCGTCTCGCGCGCAGACTTGACGACTTCCAGCCTCCCGAACAAGCCGGTTTCCGAAAGGGCTTTAGCACCATAGACAATATACATACCCTTCGGCAAATTATACAGAAGTCCGAAGATTATAATTTGCCACTATGTCTGGCGTATGTGGACTATGAGAAAGCCATTGATTCCGTCGAAATTTGGGAGGTGCTGCAGTCCCTTCAGCGGTGAAAAGTTGACTGTCGGTATATCGAAGTGCTGAAGTGTTTGTACAGTAGAGCTACGATGGCTATCCGAGTACAGAACCAGAGTACGAAACCTATCCAATTGCAGAGAGGTGTAAGACAGGGTGACGTCATATCCCCGAAACTCTTCACCGCTACATTGGAAGACGTTTTCAAGTTTCAGGACTGGAAAGGATACGGTATCAACATCAATGGCGAGTACATCACTCACCTTCGATTTGCCGACGATATAGTCCTTATGGCAGAATCGCTGGAGGACCTAAGCACTATGTTCATGACCTCAATAGTGTCTCCCAACGGATAGGTCTTAAGCTGAACATGGACAAAACAAAGATCATGTTTAACGTCCATGTCACACCTATGCCGGTAGTTGTTGAGAGCACTAAGCTCGAAGTTGTTGACGAGTATGTTTACCTGGGACAAATAGTCCGACTAGGTAAGTCCAACTTCGACTGAGAGGTCAATCGACGGATTCAACTAGGCTGGGCAGCGTTCAGGAAGTTACGACACATCTTCTCGTCAGACATACCTCAAAACCTTAAAACGAAATTGTACAACCAGTGCGTGTTGCCAGTGACGACTTACGGAACTGAGACGTGGTCCTTCACAGCTGGCCGTATGAGGAAGCTCAAGGTCGCTTAGCAAGCTATGGAGAGGTCTATGCTCGGAGTTTCTCTGCGTGATAAACTTAGGAATGAGGATATCCGCAGTAGAACTAGAGTAACCGACATAGCCCAACGGATTAGTAAGCTGAAGTGGCAGTGGGCCGGCCATATAGCTAGAATAACCGACAACCGATGGGGAAGAAACGTTCTCGAGTGGCAGCCTCGTACCGGTAGGCGAAGTGTAGGGTGACCCCCCACGAGACGGAGTGACGACCTGGTAAGACATGCAGGAAGTCGATGGATGCAGGTGGCTCAGGACCGTGCTTTGTGGCATCTCGGATGATGATGATACCACGGCTAGAGCTAAGATCCTAGCCTAGCTATGGGTTGCGGCAAACATCAAACTTACTTTCAAATACTGCATTCAAACTAACTTGAAATTGATGTACGAGGGCGGCACTGAAAATTTCGGGAATCAAGGAAGTGACACAACATTACTATTTAAAAATGTATTTATTGCTTTTCGAAGTATTCTCCGCGAAATTTGTCACATTTTTCCATACGATGGAACCAATCATTGAAGCAACCATTCCATTCGGAAGTTGGGGTCTCCAAAATGGCCGTTTGTAGGCGTCCACAGCTTATTCAGGTGATGAAAATCTCTGTCCACGCAATTTATTCTTTATTTTAGGGAAAGTATAGAAATCATTAGGGCTTAGGGGCTCAACGGCGGATGGTCTAATAATTCTATGTTTTCTTGCTCTAAAAACTCTGTTGTTCTGTGTGTGGTGTGAGAACTCTCATTGCGTGATGGAGGACATCATCCTTCATCACGACAATGCGAGTTGCAGTTCTCTTTACGGAGTTCAGAAACGACCTGTGGCAAACAAATGCTAGCATACCATTCTGCATTAACCGTTCTTTGTCCCTCAAGAGGAATAGTCGTAACATGGCCGGTTTCGGAGACAAACGTAGCTACCATTTTTTTTCAACACTCCGTGAACGAACATTTTTTGTTGGCTTTAACTCATTTTCGAACACCCAAACTCGTGACTGGTTTTTGTTTCGGGTTCGTACGCGTATATCCAGGATTCGTCACCTGATACAATGTTGTATACAGCATTTGAGGATCCTGCGTGGAATCTTTCGAGAGTTCTGACGCACCAAGTAACGCGAGCCGCTTTTTGCTCTTCACATAGTGAATGCGGTATCCATCGGGAAAACAACTTTTTTACACCTAATTGTTCATGCAAGATTATTTGTATTTGACTCATGCCAATGTCTAAAGTTGCCTGAATTTCGCGGTATGTCACATATCGATCTTCCTCAATCAGCTTACGCACAGCATCAACGTTTTCTTGGGTGACTGCAGATTTTGGACGACCTTGACGGGGATCATCACAGAGCTTGACACGTCCACGTTGAAATTCAGCAAACCAGGTATAAATTGTGGTTTTGGATAAGGTTTCATCACCAAATGCAGAAATCATCCGGTCAACACTGTTTTTGTGTTAAACCACTTCGAAAGTCATAATAAATCATCGCTCTTGAATTTTCTCGAGTCAATTCCATTTTATCAACGACTAAACAAGTTTGACAAAACCTTGTGACAAGACCGAGAATCTCTTTTTATATAAATAAATGGTATTCAATTCTTCAAACCAAGGAGTTTTCAATTAAAAAGATATGAGAGGAACAGGGGAAATATTCCATTCCCGATACTTTTAGTGCAGCCTATGTATACGCACAAGATAGTAAATATATTATAGGGTTTAGATTTTTAACATGTCCTCTCAAGATTCCGTTTCTCCAGCAAATAAAAATATCCCGCACCTGTAAACCTAAAGCCTTAAATTAATGAACTGCACTTGTGTGTGCCACAACACTAACCGAGGACAAATATCGACGAGTCTACGCAAACACCGGCTTGGAGCTTGCAGCGATGTTCTTCTTCTGTTTAACCAACACTAGTTTGCGTGTATTACAGAGTACGTATCTCGCATGGCTAAATGTAAGACATAAGTATTGCTTTAGTGTCACGTTCTCTTAATTTAGTTGGAGAAATTAGTAACTGAGTAGATGATATGCACGGTATGGGTGATTATTTTAATGAGTTTAAATTAATTTTACGTGCCATGGCTCCGTGACGCAGTAGCTTCGCTTCGAATTGCGCGCTGAGGTATTTGTTTTGCCTACTAACTACTGTTCCTGGACTGGATATTTGTCCTTGTGCAATTTATATTTGTAAACTGCCTCCACGATTCAGAAGAAAATTCTAGTGTGCGGGTAACGTCCAAAAACAGTATACATATGGATTTGAGACGTTGTCCTTCACTGCTTGCCATATGAGGAACCTAAAAGTCGCTCAACGAGCTATGTAAAGATGCTCGAAGTTTCTCAATCTTCTCCGGTTCGTGACCGTGCTTTGTTTTATTCCTCGGGGGAAGCCTGTGATGTGTGAAAGTAAGGGTGGTTTTAAATTCGATAATATTTTTTTGTCCTATGGTATTCATAGATTATTTAATCTGCAGCATGGATCTGTTGGTTCAACCTGGGAAGGAACACGCGTCCACAGGAAATACCAGCGTAAAATATTAGTATAATTCTACTGTCTCTTACGGTGAATGACGAGAATTGGAAACCCATTTACCTATTAACAAGACAATCAATCTAAATCCTCAGGCGTCAGATAATGAATCTGCAGTTTTATTGATTTATTTAAGGATATTTCTAGATGTTGGGACCAAAATTATGATCAAGAAATATCAGCTACATTATAATAAGGTGCGACGAAAGCGGACATTATTGTTTGACGTATAAAATGATGCCTATATTATCCTAAATAAGGCACATAGTGTAGTGCAATGTGCGCACGGTTAAACAGGAATTCCCCGTGAGTGGGTGAAGCCGGTGAGCGCATGGGTCGCTGTTCCCTTTATCCTTATTAAAGTTTTGTTTCAAAGATGTATATCGCTGTAATTGCTTTCCTATATATCTCCGTTTTTAATTTTTAATTCCCTTTCCACAAAACATGTAAATAAACATTTTAAAAATATTGCTATTAAAAATAAATAGGCGCTAATTTTAGAGAAAACATTGCTTTTAGAGTTCTAAATAAAGGCTAAAACATACAGTTTTCTGTTACAGTAGAGAAATCTCGCGCGAAATATATTAATTTATGAATAGAAAACTTCTTTAGAACCGTAATGATTTGAAACTCAATTAAACTAAAAAGCGACACAGAAAAGGGACAAACGTATAGATCTATAGGATTTAGTCCACGAAGTAATGAAATAGAATACAGTGTACAGTATTTTTCTAAAGGTTTAACTTCTAACTCGTGTGAATTGCACACGTGTTTGTTTTTTATAGAATAAGTTTAGTGTGATGAACGAGCACACAGTCCAACTGATGGTAAATGAATGCCGTGGCCCATAGAAATCTACATTTATCCTCAATTAAGAATAAAAATGCAGATGCGTTATCACCCGTGAGGACTAAGATGGATTGCCTAGTTTCCACTAAAAAGAGTCTCCGTTTCTCTACATTCACCAAACGAAACACAGCAGCATTGAGCTGATATTTTACACTATTATTCTGTGAGAGCGTGGTCCTACCCCGGTCGAGCCGACCCATTCGTGCTACAGCTATAATATAGCTTCAGCATAGCTCTACCACGTAAAAATTTCAAACGAGACATTACATCTTAATTCAAGTCCTCGAGGTGGAAACGCATTTGCATTTTGATTCTTAATCAAAAGTCTCGCTGGGTTTCTTGGTGTATTTATCTTGTTTGATGGGATTGAAGTATTTTTCCGAACCAGTGATAAAAGTAAAAACTACTTTCAATAAAACTATCTTGTCATCATCATCATCATCATTACAGCCAACACTGCTATACATAGGCCTCCTCCAAGGAATGCCACAAAGCACGATCCTGAGCCACCTGCATCCATCGACTTCCTGCATGTCTTACCAGGTTGTCACTCCATCTCGTGGGGGGTCGCCCTACACTTCGCCTACCGGTAAAAAAAAACTAAAAACTATCTTGTAATCTATATTAAATAAATATTATTTTATCTGTAATTTTCCGTTATTCCTAGAGTCAAAACATCCACTGTGCGAACTGCTCCTATTAGTTTACCGCAGCTTAATTAACCAATTACAGTATAAAATAGCGAACTCTACGTTCCTTAGGAATACAGTTTGCGAGTTCCCGACTTTGTAAACAAACGAACCTAAAGTAGAACGCTCTCAACAGTACAGTAGGTTACTGTATTCTATTAAATAGCAATAGTACACTTTTGGCTTTTAACAGATTTGAATAAAACTAGCTTTACGGATTTTATCTCGTTTAATTTTACTTATTTTTAGTTACAGACGTTTCGGGTCCTTTGTTGTGTTGCACCCGGGAACCTGAGTTGTTGACGTCCCGATATCAAATTTAAGTCGGAGTACCTTCGGCTTATTAATCATTAAACATCATTAATATACTTATATAATTTGGTCCGATTTACCCAGAATAAGCTTAATGTGTCTCGAACTCAGTTTTGCAATGGTATGCTTGGGTTTAGTTTTAATTTTATTAATGACGGGTTACAAAGCAGATGGTAGTACCCAGCCACATTCTCTATTAAGCCTATGCACACGGCGTATTTTTAACAAGCCGACGCGCGACTGCAGCGCAGCTATATCGCCGTATCAGCGCGTTTGTGTCGATACAAATGAGCGTTGATGGCGCCACAACATTTTTGACCGCGTGCAAAGGTTTATTGTCTGCGTATGAACGCGTGTCATCTGCACGTCGTCGCGTTAAAAATAACCATGTTCATAGGCCCTAACTGACGAGTATGAATACGTAATATAAACACTTTCTTATTTTTTATACGCTGGTATGGATGAGGAAGCTCAAGGTCGCTCAGCGAGCTATGGAGAGGGCTATGCTCGGAGTCTCTCTGCGTGATAAACTAAGAAATGAGTACTAGTAGAACCAGAGTGACCGACATAGCCCAACGGATTAGTAAGCTGAAGTGGCAATGTGCCGGCCATATAGCTCGAAGAACCGACAACTGATGGGACAAAAGGTTCTCGAGTTGCGGCCACGTACCGGCCGACAAGTGTTGGGTGTCTCCCTCCACTAGATGGAGTGACGACCTGGTAAGATAGGCAGAAGTCTAGCCTATGTTCAGCAGTGGACTTGTGAAGGGCTGTAATGATGATGATGATGATACACTGGTATTCTGTGAGAGCGTGGTCCTTCCCCGGTCAAATTATGTATAAAACGACTTCCTTTTTTAAGTGTTTGTAGGAACAAAAAAATATGTTCTTACTTTATTCACTAAATAAAGACCGTGGTGAGTCCGGGGCTAAACACTCGCTGTGTTTTTACATTTCTCCGGTTCAATACCCAATGGCGCCAATTAAATAGTAAATAACAATTTTAAATGCTACTTGCCAAGTGATCGGCGGAGAATAAACACAATGTTAGAAAATCTGCATATCTGAAGAATAAAACAGAAATTCGAAGACATGTGAAAAACTGACGGATATCACTCTTAAAAATGCGAAGACAAAACCCAGCAGTGGGAATATTTAATGGGTATATGGCCAAATACTTAAACGTTACAGTTACTTTGAAAAGTGATAGAGACAGCACGAGACTTAACGGCATCTTAAAATTGAGCAGCGTTTGAGTGTTTGGGTATTAGAGAACTAATCTAATTATAGGCTGTGAGTCATTCTATCTTAGCTTCAAAGGAGTTTTGGCTGGAACTTGACCGGCGACGGTTTGCTCCTCCTGAATTATTGTTCAAATAATGGTTTGAAGTGGATTTTGATATGTAACAGTGGTGCGATTTTGTATATTAAATATCTGCGCATGTGAACCATTCATGTAAACAGTAAAACAAGTGCTCTAATGGTGATGTGATTCAAGATAAGTTGTCTGTCTGCTTAGGCGCCTTGAGATAGCATCCCCAACTGTCAGCTGTCTGCTGGCTCAAGTTGCCGTCGAAATCTCCCAAGGGCTGCACAACATATTGTGAAACCGTGTACTATGAAGCATAATCACCATCAGATAGACTGTAAGTTCTATTGCCACTTCAGTTATATAACAAAAAAGTTTAGACATGTGTAATTCATTCATTTCTGGTGACCCGATCATGCAAATGGAATATTTCGAGTTTCAGTACTCTGTTATCTGTGAGATCCGCTCGATCATGTCAATCGTCGGACAATACCCTTTTGATCGTAGTTCCTGTCAATCGTTTGATCCGGAACGTTCAAATAATGTTAATTGCAATCACCAATATTTTGAAGCGACCCGGGTCAAATTAATTAATCATTCACGATTGACACATGTCTAAAACGTATATGGCAGTACTTTACTACCATAATATCCTTTGAGACGCTTTCCATTGTTATACCTTAAAATTCAAATGGATAAAAAAGACAAACGGATCAACAATAAATCTTCTCAACTTTGAAAGGCGTTTGCTTTTTAAGTTATCCGCGCTCGTGAGATTTTTGTGAAATTCGCTTTGAAGCGCCTTACCTGAAATCCTAGACTGTGAAGTTGTAAGTTGGGTCTGCTTACGGAGGTTTTAAGTCAGGCGTTTTTCTTGAAAAGTTTGCAAAGAAACCTACTTCACTTCAACGCTAACTCTAGTCGTGCATACATCCGCCTCTACGTGAGTGCACCCACTAGTAACGTTGAATATTGAATCCTAGAAATTTGTCAACATGGATTTTGTCAAAATTGCAAATATTATAAAGATTTACATACATGTAGGCCGGCGGCAAAGCGTACATCACCAATTTTAGAAAACGCGAGAAACTGCAACAATGAAAATGTTTATTGCAATTTTAAGTGCTAATTTACTACGTGCTCAGCGACAAAGAAAGACATCGCGAGGAAATCTGCATGTTTTACGAATAAAAATCATGTTTAGCCTGCTGATGTAAATTTATAATTAAACCATGTAAGATTTTCTAGCTTGTTAACAACTGCATATTCCTTATAACAACTTCGGACAAAGGAACAAATACCTACACATTCGTATTTGGAGGTGGTAATTACTTTTAGCTGATATTATATATGATAATTATAATATGTTTTGCCAGTGATGACTTACGGGATTGGAGCGTGGTCTTTAACTGCTGGCCATATGAAAAAGCTCATAGTGACTCCGCGTGTAATGGAATGGGCATTACTCGGGATTTCTCTACGGGTTAACGTTCGTAACGATGATATCCGTAGAAGAACAAGAGTAACTGACATAGCCCAGCGGTTTAGTAGGCATAAGTGGAATGGGCCGACCATATAGCTCGAAGAACCGACATTGGGGAAGAAAGGTTCTCGAGTTGCGGTCTCGTATTAGCAAGCGCAGTGTTTTTTTTTTTTGCGCCCGAAGCAATTGGAAAAGGGCTACCATAGAGGGCGGCGGAAAATGCATTGCGCATACCACGATAGCCGGTCTATCGTGCTTATGGAGGACTCACTGCCTAAAAGGGGAACCTAAGTGATACCCCCTAAAAACCGCCTTTGGGGACTGGCAACCAGCTGTTTAAAGCTTCTTATGCCGTATCTAAAGCGACCCTCTTTTGGGAAAAGAGGGCGCAGACGGCTAAATGCCGTTTAGGAAGTGCCTAAGAAGGCATATTAATTTTAAATAATTTTTAATTTAATTAGAATTGGCCTGAGCCGCCAGGAGGCAGTTCAGGTCGTTTGACAATTTATTAGGCGGGTCCGAAAGAGTGTTTCTCGGCCTGCGCTGTAGCGGGAGGGGAGTGGGGCTGTATAAGTAACTGCCTCACGAATTAATGTGTTGTTATGCGACTCTGATACTTGGAAGAAGTTTTCAGAGAGTTTTTTAAGAAATTGTTGGATTGTTGGGATTTCTGAGTCCCGATGAAGGTCGGCATTACGGACGTACCAAGATGCGTTCGTAGCTCGACGACAGAAGTGATTTTGAACTACTTGGAGTTCGTTAATAATTTTAGAGTTTGCGTGTGCAAATATAGGAGCCGCGTAAGTCATTACCTTACGTATACAAACCTTATAAAGGGTTCGCTTATTTCTTAGAGACATTTTACTATGTCGGCCTAACATACTGTTAAGCCTACCTAGATAAAAACGAGCTAAACGTGTTACTCTTTTCACATGAGGCTCGAAAGTGAGCCTATAGTCAAGGGTGACACCTAAATATTTTGCTGACGTATGCCAAGGGTCAGGGGTCCTTAACATACGTATTGGTGGAATATTTTTATAGTTTTTGTAACGGCGTCGTTTAAAATCGAATTGAACTGCGGAGCTCTTCTCCGGGTTCACATCGATGCGCCATTTTTGGAACCAATCTCCTAGGTCATCGAATGACTTTTGGATCTTGTTCCTTGCGGAAGATAACATATGACTTTTGAAGTAAAGAGCAGTGTCATCTGCGAAGAGTGAGAGCTGTACACCATTCGACGGGATTGGAATGTCGTTGGTGTACAAGATGTACAGGAAGGGAGCTAGTACTGATCTCTGAGCAACACCAGCTTTAATGGGGCGCTGAGAGGATATCGTGCCTTCGTGTCTAAAACGAAAGGTACGATGTTGTAAGTAAGAGGCCACGAGACGTACTAGACGATCGGAGAGTCCTATTCTATATAATTTGAAAATAAGGCCTTCATGCCAGACTCGGTCGAAGGCGTTGGCAATGTCGAAAAAGACCCCGATTGTCTTTTGTCGACGTGGATAATAACCGCTGAGGATATATTCCACAATGCGGTGTACTTGTTGGGGACATGAGTGTTTCGCACGGAAACCAAATTGGTGTGGGATGACAAGGGGGTCACCGTCTGTGGGAAACAGATGGCGCCTCATTCGATTTTGAATTACTCTTTCAAAGAGCTTGCCCATGGCCTTGAGGTGGTTAATGGGACGATGACTGGAGGGAAGGTTAAGAGGTTTGCCTGGCTTGGGAATACCAATGACAGTTGCCTCTTTCCAAGTATTGGGAAAGTAACTAAGATTGAAGCAGGCGTTAAAGATAATAGATAAGAGGGTTAACACCTGCTCTGGAAAGTATTTAAGGGCTTGGTTGTATATGCCATCCGCGCCCGGAGCCTTTTTGGTCTTAAGTCCTTTGATGAGGGATGAGATCTCATCATTGGACACAGTGATAGGGTCAGAGGTTGTGGGGGGTGAGTTTCGGCGGCGGACCTCATCCTCCACTTCCTGAATATGTGAGGGGTCGACAGGTTGAGAGCTAGGAGAGCATTGTGCGGCAATGCTGTCTGCAAAGCACTCAGCCTTTTCGTCGTCCTCGAAGGCAACCGTACCGTCGGGGCGGGAGAGAGGGGTAGTGTGAGTTATAACGTCTATACGGAGGGCTCTAGCCATCCGATAGTACACTGTATGAGAGGGAGATATATTCTCCATGAGTTTACTCCTTTGGAGGTCTTGAATTTCGGCAAGGGATAAACGGAGTTTTCGTTGAAGACGATTAGCCGTATGCCTATATTCGGGGGTGGGATATTTTGCTGCTCTCCGGAAAGCAGCTTTTTTAGCTTTTAATATGTTGCTAATATGTAGGGGAAGCCCACTATTATTAGCAACCGGGACGACCCTTTCATTCTCCTTAAGGGAGGATTTAACTAGGGTTGAAAGTGAATCGACCGCTGTGTCGATTTTTTCGGGACTGTCTAATTCTAAGTCCGACGATAGGTAATTAGGGGAGTCATGTGAGTCCATAGCTTTAGCTAGGGACTCCTTGAAACCCTTCCAGTTAGTGAAGGTTTTCGTGGTTATAATAGGGGGTGGCTGATGGCCAAGAATAAGGGAGACCCGTCAGTGATCGGATCCTATATCGTCTAGTGTCTCAATTGACCTGAGGTTGAGTGAAACTCCTTTTAGTAACGCAAAATCTAGTACATCTGGGTTGTAATCGGTAGCATCGGGATAATGAGTTGCACCGAGAGGACTGTGGACGGTAAGGTCAACAGACTGCGTGATATCAAGCAGTGTCCTGCCACTACGGTTGATAGTACGGCATGTCCATTCAGTATGCTTAGAGTTGAATCCTCCAAACATAATGACTGAATTGCCTAGAGATAAGATGGTCTCAAAATCATCTTTGAGGGGGAGGATTCCAGGGGGAATGTAACAGGAGGCTATGACTAAAGACTGATGTCCCGTCATAGCTAACCTGCATATCGTAGCTTCCATATTGGTAAGCTGCGGAGTATCAATATGAGAGCAATGTAGTGTCTTCTTGTAGTAAATGGCCGTGCCGCCGCCTCGGCGGTCGGGCCTGTGATTGCGAAGGAGAGAATAATTATTAATTGAAAGGCTTACAGTGTCCCTAGATTTTAAGAATGTTTCCTGTAAGGGGAGGATGTCGGCTTTGCGATCTTGAATGAAGAGCTTAAGCTCTGGGAGGTTATTTCGCAATCCGCAAATATTAAATGAAATAAGCGATAACCCTTTAGGCTTGACACGACCGTGAAAATTAGGCAGAGCAGAAGGCTCTGTCATTGTGAGTTAAGTTAATTAAGTTAACTTAACTTACAACGAACGCAATAAATTATTGTGCTCTACGAGAGCCAAAAGACGGTCCTGCGGGCACCTAGCAGCGCGCAATTTGCTTGCTAGCACTGAAATTTCGTTAACGTCGATGTTCCTTATCGCGGCGTAAACCGTGTTAAGGTCATCGGCGATTGTAGGCTGCTTCTAGAGTGACAACGTGATAAAACATGTAGTCAATAGATGAACGGATACCGCAGGAGCAAACTTTACGGCAATTTAAGGGGGAAGTCTATGTTCAGCAGTGGACTTGTGATGGGCTGTAGTAATGTGTAATATGCATGTCTGAGAAAACCTCAGTTAAGTTAACGGACTGGACGGAGACGTACAAAATAATTATGCAGAAAGCAGACGGTCAAACATGGCATAATAACTGACCTCTATACATACAATATAGAAATTAGTTGACACTATAAATAAAATTTAATAAAATTGTAAGTAAACATGTATCTTGTATGGTATCACATGAAAGTTATTAAGGAGTGCATTCTAGATATATGCAATTTGTATTTGAAATAGGAAAATACTATAAATAAGTGCTGTGGGTTTATTTTTTATAACGACTTCAAAAAGGAGGAGGTACTGAATTCGACTGTATTTTTATGTGTGAAAGCTGGTGATTCTCGAGTGGTTCCATAAAAATCAAGGTCTGGCCTATTGTTCGAGTTATCCTTAATAATTTATATTGAAGTCGGTTGTACAAAATTTTAATTTTACCTCTTGTTTTCTGGTTTAATTGTAAGAATCGGAGCGTTTATGACCTTGTCATTTATACTAAGTGTACCAGTACGAGGCTGCTACTTGAGAACCTTTCTTCCCCAATCAAATATGGCCGACCCATTGCCACTTCAGCTTATTGATCATTTTGTCCGTTTGTGTAAGTTCTCCCCCTTCTAGTTAAAGTGACGACCTTGTAAGAGATGCAGGAAATCGATGGACACAGGTGGCTCAGGACAGTGTTTTATGGCATTCTTTTGGGGAGGCCTATATTCAGCAGTGGACGTATGAAGGTCTGTAATATCTGAATTTTTTAAATATAGTTTTCGGTGACAAAAGTGCACTCAGTCCACCTGATGGTAAGTGGTTGCTGTGGCCCATAGATATCTACATCTATCCTGGTTTGCGAATCAAAATGCAGATGCGTTGTCACTTGTCCCCCGTGAGGACTAAGATGGAATGTCTATTTTCCAGTAAAAAGGGTCCCCGGTTCTCTACACTCACCATACGAAACACAGCAGTTTTAAGGTGCTATTTAACACTGATATTGTGTGAGAGCGTGTTCCTTCCCCGGTCGAGCCCACCTATTCGTGCTACAATTATACTACTAATATAGCTTCAGCATGACTTTACCACGTACTAGCATATCAAAACGGCTGAATTAATAAAAATACAAAGCACCTTAATGTCGTTATAATTGACTCAATACGATAAAACTTTTTACATATAAATACGGAAGCGAAGTGTGAAAATTTGAAACTATATTAATATAATAATTATATAGATTGTATAGTTTCAACATAGTGATATATACAAGATGTCATAGAAAAGGCCTATCTTTAGCGGTGGAATTGTGTTAGGCTGTAATAATGATGGTGATGATACGTAATTAATGACTTGGTTTTTTTTGTTGTCGAATTTGTGAGCTGCCAATAATGCGTGCAATCACTTCACAGATAAATAATTAATCGATTGGATAAGTAAACATAATAAGTATTGGTTAGATAATCTGTGAGTATATTTGTAATTGATATTAAAGCACTGAACGAAATCTGTCAATTACTTTGTTTAGAAGTTTTAGTTTACTTTTAATTTGATAGATGTTGTTGTATCACATCACGAGATTTGTTTTTTTTTATAGAATTAACGTGACAAACGAGCACACAGTACACCTGATGGTAAGTGGTAAGTAAGTGGTTGCTGTGGCCCATAGACAATCTACATCTATCCTCGATTACGAATCAAAATGCAGATGCGTTGTCACCCGTAAGGACCAAGATGGAATGCCTCGTTCCAGTAAAAAAGGGTCTCCGGTTCTCTACACTCACCGTACGAAATACAGCAGCGTTATGCTGCTACTCTACGCTGGTATTCTGTGAGAGCGTGGTCCTTCCCCGATCGAGCCGACCCATTCGTGCTACAACTATACCAGTAATATAGCTGCAGCATGGCTCTACCACGTATAAAAAGTGTTCAAATAGTGTATGTTTCAAATAGTACATCTAATATATAAATATGAATGTTTGATTGTTCGTAATTTATGCACTGCTATATACGTTTATCAGATTACGTTAAAGCTTTACCGACTTATTGCAGTTGTGCGCAGGTTATAGGAATTTTAATTATTAACTTACAGTAGGTGGTGTGCGTATCGTACCGACGAATTTCTTTGAAAGTTATATATCATTCAACTTCAATAAATGTATTATCATTTCTAATTAAACAATATAACTATTCGAAATTTAAAACGATATTTCCTTTGTTGCAACGCGCCGGATACCAGCTACAGCTATTAAGTACTTGAAATGTCTTTAATTAATTTACAATGCATTTTGACTATTACAGCCATAGAACAACACGGATCAGAGGAGAGTAGCCGTAGCATTTTTCTCCGATACAGAACTGTCTGTAAGAGGGAAATCCTGGCACACAAAAAAAATCCTTTGTCAGTCCAAAACTCACACATATCAATTACCTAAAACAATAAACTAACAATTTCACATACACATAGATACTTTATGACTTTATAGCTCGGTGACAGCGACAACTTGGACACAGACTCAGACCGCTGCGCTGTACCGATCTGCATATTGCATGAGGGCGAGCGGCCTGTGGTAAACAAATCCCCAAACAACACGAGCGTTATTATTGTAATTTTTACGTTTAAAAAGAACTAAATATGTGGCAATGATGTGAATAAAAATTACTTGTATATATATGAAAGGAAACGTCATCCTTTTGTAAATTTAACGTGGCTTTGTGCAGCTAAATCAAAAGCTAAATATTGAATAATTCGGCATTTTTGTAGGAAGTCAATTCTCCTGCGCAACTAGATTTAGTCTTGTGAGCAGTGCAATGCGGCGGCAACTAGTTTTATTGTATGCATAGGACCGCGTAGACTTATTGCTTTGACAGATTATGCTACAGGCCTGGGTATGCCTACCCCCCTCCGATCCGGTGAACCGGGTTGCTCTATGGTTTACAATTTTTATTTATTAAGAAGAAATCGTTTCGTCCAAAGCTCCAAAGCTTGTGTTATTTATATCGCGGTTTCGAGATTTGTTTCAAATAATGCATAAAACGTCTTTAAATAATGTACAATGGTACTGCTGATTGATAGCTGAGTTTCACTTTCACGTACCTTATCTCCTAGTAGCTATTTTTGGGATCCGTACAAGAATATTAGAAGAAAGATGATTTAACGGAATGGGTAGAACTTTGGGATTTTGGTTGTTCGGAAGATGTTCTGCAATAAACATAAAAATATGCGATTTTTTTTTATAGGATAAGGGAGACAAACGAGCACACAGTCCACCTGATGGTAAGTGGTTGCTGCGGCCCATAGACATCTACATCTATCCTCGTTTGCGAATCAAAATGCAGATGCGTTGTCACCCGTGAGGACTAAGATGGAATGCCTCATTTCCAGTAAAAAGGGCCTCCGGCCACCTGCACTCACCAAGCGAAACGCAGAGGTAAACCTCTACTTCACGCTGGTATTCTGTGAGGTCGTGGTACCACCCCGGTTCGAGCCGGCCCATCCGTGCGACAGCAATTCTGCCGCGTGGCTCTACCACTGTTAATATTTACATTGTTTACAATGTTGTAAAGTTACAGAAGTTAGGTGTAGGAATCATCAAGCGGGTGTCGTTAGAGGCGACAGTAGGAAATGAAACAGAGGATGAGCAGTGACATCTTACTAAAAAAAAACCGGCCAGGTGCGAGTCGGACTCGCCCACCAAGGGTTCCGAACAAATCCGTAGGTATATAAGTTTAAAATTATTAAAAATATTTTTATTATAAGATGTAGCTAAAAATTTATGCTTTTCGCAATTCTTCCTTTATATGTGCTATAAAACGTTGCTTCGTACCAAATTTCAAGATTCTGAGTTCACTGGAAGTACCCTGTAGGTTTTGATTCCCTTGCGAATGTCGACAATTTGCGGCATAAACGGCTGTATCTTCTAATTGAGTTGGCTGAGAAGTTTGATTTTTTCACACCTCCAAGGGACAGTAGACTTGAGTATTTGACATGAATTTCAGCTTGATACCTCCACGCGTTCCTGAGACAAAGGGTCTTGACAGACAGACAGAAGGACAACAAAGTGATCCTATAAGGGTTCCGTTTTTTCCTTTTGAGCTACGGAACCCTAAAAACAAGCAAAAAAAAAGCGTGACAACTATGCGTGTTGATGTTTGGCAAACGAAATTTTAAATTCTTTTTTGGCAGTTAAAGAACTTTCATTTCATTTTAATTGATATGACCAATATCCCCACTGTGAGGCGATCTATGGTGGAGGCCTATGTTCAGCAGTGGACGTTTAATGGGTTGTAATGGATGATGAATAATAACGCTAAATAGTCCGATTCTCGTTTCTTAAGCATATTACTTAATTCCTTCCTCTCCTTTCCACCATTGTACAACCCGACCAGTTTCCACCCGATTGTTGTAGACACATTTTGAATTCGCACCAAACGGTTTGCTCGGTAGTTCGTATCACGCATCACTTACCATGACGCACGCACGCACAAAAACAAATAAAAATTCTGTACTTGGCTTTAATATCACCTTGTGGTAAGAGGTGATGAGTGAAACCCTAGATGCTAAATCGCAAACTTGTTTTGAAGACACGTACGGACGAAAGTAAAAGTAAGAAAATACATGGTTGATAATAACCCCTGGGCATGAGGTGGTCGTTTCCAAGCTGTTTCTAAAATAAATTTTGTATCCACCAATCATTAATGTAAAATAGGCTTTTAAAAAACGTCCCGCTGGGTTGCTGGTTCTTCCCAGGACAGAGGTTTTTTTTTCGAACCAGTGGTAAAGTAAAAAATGACTTTCAATAAGAATTACACATGTGATCTATATTGAATAAAAACTATTCTATTCTATTCTATTCTAAAAGATATACGTTGGTAAAATATTCCACTCCCGTGCTGCATATATAACGAAAGACAAAGTAACACATTTGGGACGGCAGCGCACCTACGATTACGATTCCCTTAGTGTTGCTCTTCTATAAGAAAACGTTCGAAACACGGAATATCGACAGTAAAGAGTTGGAGACCCGCCATCCTGGCTGGTTGTCTGATAGTGAAAAGGCGAGGTAGGAATAATAAGGTAATTCGTGTGCACACTCTCCAGAATTTATCGTATTAATGCTATGACTATTTATTAAGTTATAACTGTCAACTTAATAAAACGTCAGGATAATGTCAGAACGTTAGGATAATGTCACTATTGGTTATCTAAACCGGGTAGAGCATCTTAATTTTTATAGAAGTTAAAATAATTTAGTTAAGATCCCGTGAAAATAAAATTGTATGTTTTACCTAGTTTAAATAGTAGGTTCAACTCAGAGCTCACAATTGTGTCATTTAAATAAAATATTTAATTTTAAATAATAGGCTGGAAAAAAACTACATGTAGATAATTTAGAAAAAAAACATTATCGCCAAAACTATTTATTCCTTTAAAGACCTCATATTGTAACAGTACTTCAATTTATCATAAGTTTGCTTTGCAAACACAAAAAAGCAAATTAGTCACGTTTGTATTCTCTCAAAGTCAAAAGTTCAATTATCATACGGTCTATTAGGTACTAATTGATCCCTATAGTTTTGTTTGTTATTGACTTCAGCGTATCGAGAATTTTACTATCAATTGTTTCTTTTACTTTTTTTTATTAAAACAATGTTATACCACAGTAGTAGTATTTTTTTCAGTGTCATACATACATATAAATGTACGGCTCGTTTTTCTCTACTAGCATTGAGAAAAACGGTCTTGTCTTCTTGGTTTTGGTACTGGTCTTTTGAACAACAATTTTTTTAAACGTTACCTCCACAATAGAATTTCTTCTGTGTCGTGGAGACTTCACAAGAAATTTCAAAAGGACGAACATTCAGACTCTGAACAATTATTTGTAGACCATACAAATGCTAGTATCGTGCGGAATTCGAACCCGCGGCCCTTAGCGCTGCTACTCATTGCTAAGCCATTGCGCCACGGAGCCGTCAACAATGAAAAAGAAATAACCATTCTTCATATTCTTCATCAGCTCGTTAAACTCTGCTGCTAAACTCTAAACTGGGTGTCTCATTAGCGTGTAGTGGCGGTGTAAGAATATCCACTACCTCCTGTGTCTTATGGGCCTAAGTTATGTAGTAACTAATAGTTAATCTGTGGCCATAGCATCCACTGTGTGCTCGTTTGTTAGTCTTACTAGTAAAATAAACAATAGATAATGGGACGATTTAATAAATTTGACGGCTCCGTGGCGTAATACGAAACGTTTGGTACGATGCTGTTGGATCGCGGGTTCGAATCCCGCATGGAAACGTGATTGTGTGGCCTACAAAATTATTGCAGGTCTGGATGTTCGTTCTTATGTATTGTATGTATGTTATCAGACAATATGAGGTAATGAATATTCTTACACCGCAAGTACACCGTTTTTGATAAATAATTTAAGTAAATAACCCCGTAGTGGCATATATATTAATACGGATATCAATAATGACCAATTATATTCAAATTCCAAAAAAGTTAATCATTAAATAAACACAATGAGCTTGATTTGTAACCATTGTAATACACGTTACGTAATTACAAATGAAACCAAAAAACAAATAAAACATTAGTGGCAATTATATCAATAAATTATCATTAACATCAAACATTAAGCAATAAATGGAACATTGAGATAATTTATTACGTTTGTAATAAAATTTTATAAATTTTATTTTTTATAGGATAAGGGTGACAAGCCACACACGGTCCACTTGATGGTAAGTGGTTGCTGTGGCCCATAGACATCTACATCTATCCTCGTTTGCGAATCAAAATGCAGATGCGTTGTCAGCCGTGAGGACTAAGATGGGATGTCTCCTTTCCAGTAAAAAGTGTCTCCGATTCTCCACACTCACTATACGAAACACAGCAGCGTTATGCTGCTATTTTACGCTGGTATTCCGAGTGCGTGGTCCTTTCACGGTTGAGCCAACTCGTTCGTGCAACAACTATATATTTTATATTGCTGCAGCATGGCTCTACCACGTATAATTGGCATGGTAGAGTTATGCTGCAGCTGTATTATGATTGTAGCAATAATGTCGACCGGGCTAGGGCTGCGCTCTTACGGAACGCCAGCGTGAAATAGCAGCTTAATACTACTGTGTTTCGTATGGTGAGTGTAGAGAACCGAATATCCTTTAAAAACGAAGCATTCCTCAGGGGTGTCAGCACATCTGCATTTGGATTCTTCATTGAGGATATATGTAGGTGTCTAGCGGCCACAGCATCCACTCGCCGTCGGGTGGATTATGTGATCGTTTGTTACCCTTATTCTATATTTTAAAAAAAAATTGGGAAATAAAGAGTACATTACGATACACAATACACGTAGGCAGACGAAGAATGCAGGTGGCTCAGGACAGTGCTTTGTGGCAATCTATAATTTATCTAATATAATACTTATAATATTTTTTATACATGGTAGAGTCATGCTGCAGCTATATTAATAGTATAGTTGTAGCACGAATGGGTCGACTCGACCGGGGAAGGACCACGCTCTCACAGCATACCATCTTAAAATAGCAGCTTAATGCCGCTGTTTCGTGTGGTGAGTGTAGAGAACCGGAGACCCTTTTACTGGAAAAGAGGCATTCCATCTTAGTGCTCACGGCTGACAACGCATTTGCATTTTAATTCGCAATCGAAGATAGATGTAGATGTCTATATGCCACAGCAACCACTTACCATCAGGTGGACTGTGTGCCCGTTTGTCACCCTTATTCTATAATAAAAACTTACAGTAGGTAGCGCGCTAATTGTATCGACAAATTTCTTTGAAATTTATGTATCATTCAACTGCAATGAATGTGTATATCATTCCTAACTAAGCATTATAACTCCTCCAAATTTAAAACGATATTTCCACAAGTATTTCCTCTGCGGCAGGAACGCGCCGGGTAACAGCTAGTAATATATATAAACATAATATATAATATACAAACAATCTATAATATATACAGCCAATGTCCAGCAGTGGACTTATGATGGGCTGTAGTAGTAATAATGAAGTTTACAGTGAATCACATAATGATAATGAATCAGAATTCATAACAGCAACGGTTCCATGTAGCGCCTACAGGGCGGTGTAAGAATATCCACTGCCCCATATTGTCCCGTGTGTCGCAAGAGAGAGGGAACCAAATCAGGAGATGGGCAGCAGCGTCTTCTTAATGAATTGTGGCAGCTACGGCAAGTAACCCCTCAATGAGGCAATTTATAAAGTTAAATTTACAGCCTATATACGTCCCACTGCTGGTCACAGGTCTTCTCTCATTTCTGAGAGGTCAAGGCAGTGTCCGCCGCGCTGCCCCAATGCGTGTTCGCGAACTTCATGTCTTCGAAATATTTTTTTCTTTTTTCTCAGACATGCAAGTTTTCTCACGATGTTTTCCTTCTAGCCGAGCACGTGGTAAATCAGCACTTAAAACTTGATAATGGGACGATTTAATAAATTTGACGGCTCCGAAGTGCAATACGAAACGTTTGGTATGATGCTGTTGGGCCGCGGGTTTGAATCCAGCACGGAAAAGTGTTTGTATGACCTACAAATATTTATTGCAGGTCTGGATGTTCGTTCTTTTTTATATAGAATAATGGTGACGAACGAGCACACAGTCCACCCGATGGTAATTGGTTGCCGTGGCCCATATACATCTACATCTATTTTCGTTTGCGAATTCAAATGCAGATGCGTTGTCAGCCGTGAGGACTAAGATAGAATGTCTCTTTGACTCTTCTTATGTAATGTATGTATGTCATCATCGTCGGTACAGCCTATTAAAGTCCACTGCTGAACATGGGCTTGCTCATTCATTTTATTACACCGTCATTGATAAATAATTTAAATTAATAACCGCGTAGTGGTTCAGATATTAATACGGATTTCAATAATGGCCAATTATATTTCCATTTCAAATAAAGTAATTATTAAATAAACACAATGAGCTTGATTTGTAACCATTACAAGTTACATAATTACAAATGAAAACACAAAACAAATAAAACATTAATGACAATTATATCAACAAATTATTATTAACATTAAACATTTGGCAATAAATGAAATTTTGAGTAAATTTATTACGTTTCTAATAATATTTAATAAGTGCTGGGCACAGGCTTCCTCTCATTTCTAAGAGGGCAAGGAAGTGTCCGCCGCGCTGCCCCAATGCGTGTTGCGGAACTTCACATGTCTTCGAAATATTTATTTTATTATTAAACATGCAGGTTTCCTCACGATCTTTTCCATCACGCCGAACACGAGGTAAATCAGCATTTAAAATTGCAATCAACAATTTCATTGGTGCCGGCGGGGATCGAGCCCGGGTTGATCGCGTACTGTGAAATTTTCAGCGAGCGCTAACCTTCGGAGCTACCACGGCTCTCACGGGTTGGCAACCGCAGCTTTTTATTTTAGTCGTTATTAGGAACACGTTGCTGCCCATCTGATCTGTTTCCCTCTGTTGGCTCTTACGACACCCACGGGACGATATGAGGTAATAAATAATAAATAAAAAGTATTTATTTGCCACAAAACAATACAATGTTAAAACTTAAATGGACAACTTAATAATGACTTGTGACGAAACGGTCCGTGACTCAATTGTGACGGGAAACCCATTACACCTGCTATCCTGCCACAGCCTTTGCGCCTGTGCTTTGCGCAGTATCCATACAGGGTCTTAGGCAAGCGATAAAACATACGTATCAGCAATAAATAAATGAATAATAGCTACTAAAATACGAAATACAAAATACAAAAATATTCACTAATTTGACGGGATATCAGAACCACACAGAGCCAGGGTCTGTTGTTGAATCGGCCACTTGCGGCATCTTTGCCGGAAGGTATACTGAGATAGAGTAGACCAGACTGGTGTGGCAAATCGTTCCAGATTTTATCAGCGGCAAATTTAAAACAGCCTCTGGCTCCAGCGAGTCTAATTCTGGGTAGTGGAAGCCGATGGCGTTTTTGTCTGACCGAGAGCAAAATTTTTTGTTCAACAGCTATCTTACCGTACAAATATCTTGGAGACGCTGCGTGACACAGTGTATGCAGAAAGCAAGCATATTTTAACTTGGTACAATTGAACATATTTAAAGTTTAAACATATTTTCAAAAGATATTTTTTCATAGGATTTCACCTTATTTAGTCAGTATTGTAATTACATTACTGACTAAATAAGGTGAAATCCTATGCCTTTTCGGTACATTATAACCAAAAGGCATGTATGTGTTCTACGCTCTTTGTCATAGAATTATTACGCACTGTATATTCTTCGCAGTTTTTTTTTAAATAGGCAAGGACCATAAACAATATCACAATAACGAAGGTGGCATAGTAACTGTTACAAAGCAGCAGTCTAATGTCACGTTTTAGAAATTAGCGAATTTTATACAAATTTTTTAAAGAACCATATCATTTGCCGATTTTTGTATGGACATGTTGCTCAAATTTTGAATTCTAATCCATGAGGAGACCTAAATCGCGAACACAAGCCTCGTAAGGTATGACGGTGTCAAAGATCTTAACAGCAGGCTTCCGTTCATAAATCATTTTCATATGGTGCTTTGTTCCAAGTGTAATGGTAAAACTCTTTGAGGGGTTGAGTTCCAGACCATGTCTCAATGACCGCTCCGAAATAGAATCTAGATTCTGGATCTTTGTTTAACTTGGAAATAGCAAAGGTCTAGATTCTATTTCGGAGTAATGGATATTCTTCCACCGCCAGTACACCGTTATTGATATAAATATACAACCGCGTAGTGGCATAGATATTAATACGGATATCAATAATGACCTATTATGTTTCCATTCTAAAAAAGTTAATTATTAAATAAACACAATGAGCCTGATTTGTAACCATTGTAATACACGTTACGTAATTACAAATGAAACCACAAAACAAATAAAACATTAGTGGCAGTTATATCAATAAATTATTATTAACATTAAACATCAAGCATGAAGCAATAATTGGAATTATGAAATAATTTATTACGTTTGTAATAAGTAGTAGTAGTAACTAGAAGTCGTCAGTTTTAATTCATTGATGATTTGCTTTTTAAATTCGAATGTTATATTGTAACTGCTCTGCTCTAATTTCCAAATATAAATATGTTTTATTTTTATATTCAAATTTAGAAGTTAATGGTTGAAGTGTTTATTATATACCTATTACATATTCTTCTTCATCAACTGCCTCTAGGTCTAGTAGTTGTAAGCGCGACAGCTGATCATGAGGTCCCAGCTTCGAATCCCGGGTCAGGCCAAAATAAGTTTAAAGGTTTTTCTCAATAGCAAAATTCTAAGTGGCAGCCCGCAGTCAGAATGTTGGTGGTATTTCAGTTCGTGCGTTGGTCTTGCGCCTGTCCTCTCTACGTTCGTGTTGAATTGCCGTCCCTTCGGCATAGGCGGTGGCCTGTCTCAACGGAGACTAACGCAGAATAGGATTATAGTGCAGGAGTGTATACGCAAACACAGTTGCACCCTCTATTCCCTCACTCTCATAGTCCGAAGGGACGACAATTCAACACGAACAGAGAG
Organism: Parnassius glacialis; assembly: GCA_033319125.1. NCBI lineage: Eukaryota > Metazoa > Arthropoda > Insecta > Lepidoptera > Papilionidae > Parnassius > Parnassius glacialis. The sequence goes on along the minus strand of JAVANC010000024.1, from coordinate 5,734,891 downwards.
AGGTCAGGCGCAAGACCAACGCACTAGGTGAAACACCATCAAAATTCTGACTGCGGGCTGCCACTAAAAATTTTGCTATTGAGAAAATCCATAAAAATTATTTTGGCCTGACCCGAGATTCGAGGCTGGAACCTCATGATCAGCTGTCGCGCTTACAACTACTAGACCAACAGGCAGTCGATGAAGAAGAATATGTAATCTAATATACAAAATTCTCGTGTCGCTGTGTTTGTTACTAAACTCCTCCGAAACGGCTGAACCGATTTGTATGTGTATACATATCGGGTAGGTCTGAGAATCGGCCAACATCTATTTTTCAAACCCCTAAATGATAAGGGTGACTCATCCCTAAATATTGTTTTATTTTTTGACAAAAAAAATATTTTTAAATTATTATGATTAAGCATTGCAAAATACATAAAACGTCAAATTTTCACCCGTCTACGACTCCTGTTTATAATAGCGATTTTTAAAACTAAAAGGTATTTATTAGAAATAATGTATATGGCAAAACAACGTTTGCCGGGTCAGCTAGTAGGTATATAACAAACACTTCAACCACTAACTTCTATATTCGAATATACAAATAAAACATATTTATATCTGGAAATTAGAGCAGAGCAGTTAAAATATAACATTCGAATTTTAAAAGCAAATCATCAATGAATTAAAATTGACGACTACTAGCTACTACCATTTGCCCGCGACTTCACTCATGGTGAATTCTCTCAGGCGTGTGGCAAATCAAAGATATGATACACTTTTTTCACAGACAGAAAGATTTTAATTTATATATATTTCAATTACATAATCTTACTGCCTCATTGAGCCCTAACCATCTGAGCCGTGGTAGGTCAGATGTTTAGCACTCGCTGTAAATTTCACACTACGTGAGTAACCCGAGTTCAATCCCCACAAATACCAATGAAATTGTTAACTGCAATTTTAAGTGCTGATTTACCACGTGTTCGGCGGTGAAGGAAAACATCGTGAGAAAACTTGTAACAAAAACTTGAAAACAAAAAAAAATGTGAAGTTCACCAACACGCATTGGGGCAGCGCGGCTGACACTTCCTTGTCCTAAAGCCCTCTCAGAAATGAGAGGAGGCCTGTTCCCAGCAGTGGGACATATATTATATAGGCTGTAACTTTAATCGCCCGATTTTACCTACGAAGCCGTTTACCTATGAACCTAAATTGAACGACAAACATCCAAACATACATACGTTCGCATTAATAATATCAGTAAGATTTATGTTTATATCATCAGATAGCCACAACATAACCTAAATCTTATTTTAATATGGTATTAATATGCTCACGGTGTAATAAATACGCAAGGTTGTAAAACTTGTTTGGGAGAGCGCTCGTAAAATCAAGATAGTTAACTATTCCTAGAAAATGGATCAGGTAGAGGCCTTTATGAATAAAAATAGTTTTTTTTATCTGTCTTATAGTAAGGCGTGATCACGGAGCAGGAAGAATTTCAAATTATTGCAATTCATACAAATGTGAACTATAATAACTTGAGAATAAACTCCTTCCTCACTAATACGTGGCGGTCATAGAGCTCGCAATTGTGTAATTTATATAAAATATTTAATTTTAAATAAAAGGCTGGAAAAAACTACATGTATATAATTTTAAAAAAAACATTGTCTTCCAAATTATTTATTCCTTTAAAGATCTTATTTTCTAAAAGTATTTAATTTTTTTTGCTTTGGAAACAAAAAAGCAAATTAGTCACGTTTGTATTCTCTCGAAGTCAAAAGCTACTTTATTATACGGCCTATTAGGTACTAATTGATCCGTATAGTTTTGTTTGTTGTTGACTTCAGCGTATCGAGAATTTTTCTATCATTTTTTTCTTTTACTTTTTTTTTATTAAGACAATGTTATACCACTGCAGTAGTATTTTTGTCAGTGTCGTACATATATAATGAGGGCATCCACGACTTTTTCTGCCACCAGGGCGGCGCCACTTTACAGTGAGGTAAAATATTTGACAGATTTCATAGCGGGGACGATAATTTCTTAGGAAAATGTAATTTTTAACGATTCTTTCTGTATTATTAGTTATATTTTATACTAATTACATTACAAAAGAATAAACTAAACTACAAATATAACTAAAAGCCGATTTTTAAAAAAAGAGTTATAAAGTACATAAAATTAAAAATCAAACCACTGACGCATTGTGTTGTGTATTAATATAATACTCTAGATAATGATAAACTATAATTTAAAATTAATTTCTCAATTAACTGACACTGTGTAACAAAAAACTTTACCTCAGTCGCTACTAGCGACATCTGGTTAGTGGAAAATTATTAGCCCTCATTGTACGGCCCGTTTTTCTCTACTAGCACAGAGAAAAACGGTCCGATCTTTTTGGTTCCGGTCTTTTGAACAACACTTTTTGTAAACGTTACCTTCACACTAGGATTTTCGTCTGTGTCGTGGGGACCTCCCAAGAAATTTCACAAGGACACATATCCAGATCCGGAACAATTATTTGTAGGCAATACAAATACTTGTATCGTGCGGGATTCGAACCCACGGCCCCTTATGACACTCACGGGACAATATGAGGTAATGGATATTCTTACACCGCCAACCGCGTAGTGGCGTAGATATTAATATGGATATCAATTATGACGAATTATATTTCTATTCCAAAAAATTAATAATGAAATAAACACTATGGGCTTGATTTGTAACCACTGTAATACACGTTACGTAATTACAACAACAAATAAAACATTAGTGGCAATTATATCAATAAATTATTATTAACGTTAAACATTAAGCAATAAATGAAATTTTGAGATAATTTATTACGTTTGTAATAAAATTTTATAATTTTTATTTTTTTATAAGATAAGGGTGACGAGCCAGTACACAGTCCACCTGATGTTAAGTGGTTGCTATGACCCATAGACATCTACATCCATCCTCGTTTGCGAATCAAAATGCAGGTGCGTTGTCAGTCGTGAGGACTAAGTTGGGATGTCTCCTTTCCAGTAAAAAGTGTCTCCGATTCTCCACACTCACTATACGAAACACAGCAGCATTATGCTGCTATTTTACGCTGGTATTCTGTGAAAGCATGGTCCTTTCCCGGTCGAGCCGACCCATTCGTGCAACAACTATATAATTTATATTGCTGCAGCATGGCTCTACCACGTATAATTGGCATGGTAGAGTTATGCTGCAGCTGTATTATGATTGTAGCACGAATGTCGACCGGGCTAGGGCTACGCTCTTACGGAACGCCAGCGTGAAATAGCAGCTTAATACTACTGTGTTTCGTATGGTGAGTGTAGAGAACCGAATATCCTTTAAAAACGAAGCATTCCTCAGGGTGTCAGCACATCTGCATTTGTATTCTTAATTGAGGATATATGTAGGTGTCTAGCGGCCACAGCATCCACTCGCCGTCGGATGGATTACGTGCTCGTTTGTTACTCTTTTTTTTTTATAGAATACGGGTGACAAACGAGCACACAGTCCACCCGACGGCAAGTGGCTGCTGCGGCCCATAGACATCTACATCTATCCTCGTTTGCGAATCAAAATGCAGATGCGCTGTCACCCGTGATGACCAAGATGGAATGCCTCATTTCCAGTAAAAAAGGGCCTCCGGCCACCTGCACTCACCAAGCGAAACGCAGAGGTAAACCTCTACTTCACGCTGGTTTTCCGTGAGGTCGTGGTACCACCCCGGTTCGAGCCGGCCCATCCGTGCGACAGCAAAAGCTGCCGCGTGGCTCTACCACTGTTATTCTATATTAAAAAAAAAATTGGGAAATAAAGAGTACATTAGCATACACAATACACGTAGGCAGTCGATGAATACAGGAGGGTCTGGAGACTTTGGACCATACTTTGTGGCAATCTATAATATATAAAAATTTACATTTGTTTGATCGTGTTATTTACGCTGCCATACCGTCACGCGCAGATTTCCTCACGTTAATTTCCTTCACCGCCGAGCGCGTGATAAATCAGCACATAAAATTGCAATTAACAAATTCGTTGGTGCCGGCGGGGATCGAACCCGGATTGATCGCGTACCTACTGTGAAATTTTCAGCGAGCGCTAACCATATGAGCACGGCTCTATGCATTGTTTTTTGTATCAATAATATAAATTAGAAACTGATAAATATTAATTGAGAACTAACTTCTCAATTAAATGACATTGTGTAACAAAAAGCCTAACCTCAGTGTCAACTAGCGACATCTAGTGAGCAGAAGATTGTTAGCCCTCATTGAAGAGGCTGTGTCCATTAATATACTTCTAAGGGCTAATGATGATGAAGATCATTGACGATGATAAATAATGTCATCCAGACCAAATTCGGTCTCTGTGGCTTATCTCAACGGAGACTAACGCAGAATAGGATTATAGTGCAGGAGTGTATACGCAAACACAGCTGCACCCTCTATTCCCTCACTCTCATAGTCCGAAGAGACGGCAATTCAACACAAACGGAGAGATCAGGCGCAGGAACAACGCACGAGGTGAAACACCAACAACATTCTGACTCCGGGCAGCAACTGAGAATTTTGATATTGACAAAAGCCCTTAAAATTATTTTGGCATGACCCGGGATTTGAAGCTGGGAACTCATCGAATTTTAAAAGCAAATCATTAATGAATTCAAACTAACGACTACTAGCTACTAGTTTTTGCCTTCAACTTCACTCGTGGTGAATTCTGTCAGGCGTGTGGAAAATCAAAGATAAGATACACTTTTTTCATAGGCAGATAGATTATAATTTATATCCTTTTCAAATACATAATCTTACTGCATGATTGAGAGCTAACCATCTGAGCCGTGGTAGCTCAGATGGTTAGCACTCGCTGTTTCACACTACGTGAGTAACTCGGGTTCAATCCCCGCCAGGACCAATGAAATTGTTAATTGCAATTTTAAATGCTGATTTACCACATGGTCGACGGTGAAGGAAAACATCGTGAGAAAACCTACAATTATGAGAAATAAGAATAAAATATTTCGAAGAAATGTGAATTTCGCCAATGCGCATGGGGGCAGCGGGGCTGACACTTCCTTGCCCTAAATCCCTCTCAGAAATGAGAGGAGGCCTGTACCCAGCAGTGGGAGATATATATATATATATATATATATATATATATATATATATATATATATATATATATATATATATATATATATATAGGCTGTAACTTTAACTGCCTGATTTTACCTACAAACACCGTTTACCTATAAATCTAAATTGAACGACAAACATCGAAACATACAAACCTTCGCAATTAATAATATTTATTTATTTTATTTATAGATATCAGTAATATTTATGTTTATAGCACCAGGTAACCACAACATAACCTAAATCTTATTTTAATATGGTATTAATATGCTCACGGTGTAATAAATAAATACGTAAAGTTGTAAAACTTGTTTGGGAGAGCGCTCGTAAAATCAAGATATATAACTATTCCTAGAAAATGGAGCAGGTAGAGGTCTTTATGAATAAATATAGTTTTTATCTTTCTTATAGTTATGGCGTGATCGCGGAGCAGGAAGAATTTGAAATTATTGCAATTCATACAAATGTGTACTTTAATAACTTGAGAATAAACTCACACAAATACTGTTCAAAAACTATCTTAGTTGTGACAAACGAGCGCACAGTCCACCTGATTGTAAATGGTTGCTGTGACCCACAGACATCTATCTTCATATATTCTCAATAAAGAATCAAAATGCAGATGCGTTGCCGACCAGTCGACCCATTCATTCCTGCTACAACTATACTACTAACATAGCTGCAGCATGGCTCTATCACGTGGACATAGAAAAGTTTATATAATACAGACATAATAAGTTTTGTTAAAGTTTGTAATTTTATACGTGGTAGAGCCAGTAGAGAGTTGTAGTACGAATGGGTCGCTTCGACCGGGGATGGACCACGCTCTCACAGAATACCGGCGTAAAATAGCAGATTAATACTGTTGTGTTTCGTATGGTGAGTGTAGAGAACTGGACTATATTTACTGGAAACGAGGCATTCCATCTAAGTCCTCAGGGATAAATAAGTAGATGTCTGTGGGTTTCAGCATTCACTTACTATCAGGTGGACTGTGTACTCGTTTATCACCCTTATTCTATAATCAAAAAAAAATATTATAGCTTCAATAGCGTAACTCAGATTTTACGGCGACAGAGCCATCGTAATCTCTTTTTTTTTCTTTTTATAAGACAGTTTTTGACTGTAGTCATGCAGGCATCACTTCATCGTAACTGGTGATAAAACTTTAGATGGTAAAAAGAACTGTCCTAGTGTAACCCAAGCATATTCACTCTAAATACGAAGAAAAGACAGACGCCGGCAAATTATTCAACTTCTGTTCGTATTACGAGAGACAAAGTTAATTGTTTTTCTCAAAAAAAATACAAAAGTGGTGAAGGCCCGCTGACCGCCTCGTTGTCCACTAATGAAAAGGAAAAATGAACTTCGGTCCCCAAATTCGAAAGAAAGTATATCATTAAGTTTCAACACCAAACTTCCTGCACTGCCGAGCACGTGTTTAATCCGCGCTGAAAATTGCAATTAACTATTTCATTACGCTAGCTTGGATTGAACTTGGGTTGTTCGTATACTATAAAATTTAAGGCGGGTGCTATATAAGCTTTAACTAGATACATATACCATCCTATAATATTAATAGCTATAAACATGTAATATCTTATCCTTTAAGGGCCTATGGTATCGAGGACTTTTTTAGATGGAGAGGAGATCTATATTTTCTAACGACTTCTAAAAGGAGTCTCTCTCAACTCAATTCAACTGTATGTTTTTTTTTGTGTGTATTACCTTATAACTTTTTACTGGGTGTACCGATTTCGATGATTCGTTTTGCATTGGAAAGCTGGTGCTTCTCGCGTGGTCCCATATGATCAAGGTCAGACCAATAGTTTTTCAGTTATTCTTAATAACTTATATTGAAGTCGTTTGTACAAATTTTTTAATTTTTAATTATTGTAGAACATATTTACGTGACGCATTGACCATTGCGCCAGCGCGCGCGGTTAAATCGGTTCGGGAGCGCTTTTTCTTCCGACTTGCTTGACAAAATCAATATTTAAGACTAGCTGAGAGGTGCTAGATAGCCTATACTTCTCGTGAATCTGGCTACCATATACAAAAATAATTTATCAAATCGAACTAGTAATTTTAGTGATTAGCGTGTTTAAACAAACAAAAACACCTCTTCCGCTTTATTTATTTATTTGTTCTTTATTGCATTCCTTAATCTAAAAGAATACAGAGGGCGGACTTAATGCCTTGAGGCATTCTCTACCAGTTAACCCATGGAGTGGTGAGAATTTTAAATAGGTGTAGCGATATAGAATAAAAACAAAATAAAAATGATAATTAATTACGTTATATATACATTTTACTAATATATACAATAAATAAACGAGTTGGGCTCAACGGACAATAACGATTGACGGCTCCGTGGCGCAGTGGCCTAGCAATGAGTTGTTGCGCTGGGGGCCGCGGGTTCGAATCCCGCACGGAACACGTATTTGTATGGCCTACAAATGATTGTTCCGGGTCTGGATGTTTGTCCTCGTGCAATTTATGCTTGTAAACTGCCTCAACGACACTAGTGAGAAAATTCTAGTGTGGGGGTAACGTTTATTAAAAAATAAGATAAAAATAATAAACTACACCGCATTATTACATTACTATATAGATTATATCTCATTCTCTCCTATAGATTTATATATTTGTCTCCTCTCCTTTTAGTGTCGCTTTTTGTTTTATTGAGTTATAAGTCACAACGATGCTAAAGAAGTTTTCATTTCAAAAAGTTTCCTGCAGTGAAACGGCTCAAACGGTTTGGATTTAATTTTGTATTGAGATATACTAGACGGTAGAACTCCTTTTCTGTCAAATAGCAGTCTGTCAAATAGCACTTTCGTGTTCGAGTCTGAGGGTTATAGAGAACCAGTGTAACTACAGGCTGTAAGGCATTGAGTTATATGTACTACCTACTAGAGAAGCTATTCCAAACAAAAATTGTACGCTACTCTGTCTTCGCGCATGCAAGGAAGATACAAGAGCCGCGCATGCGCGAAGAGTTTAATCTATACTAATCTATACATATAATAATAATATAATAAAGCGGAAGAGGTTGTGTATGTTTAAACGCGCTAATCTCTGGAACTACCAGTCCGATTTGAAAAATTATTTTTGTATATTATAGCCAGATTCATGTGAAATAGTATAGGCTATCTAGCATTAAGCTATATTACTCAGCTAGCCTTAAATATGGATATTTGTTAAGCAAGTCAGAAGAAAAAGCACTCCCGAAATGATTAATCCGCGTACGCTGGTGTTATCGTTAGAGATACATAAATACAATGTTCTAGAAAAATATAGACCTTTACTCCGTCTAAAAAAAAGTCCGTGATACCATGTCTATTTCTTATACATAAGCCATAATTTGGTATTTTGTGACAAAGAAATATTGAAAATTTAAAAGTGATTTATGAGCGTTATTATTAGGCATGGCCTATTTATCCTTACGAACAAAAATTACTTCATCATCAAGACAATTTTATGAAGATAAACTTTATACCATGTTATTTGGACCCATAGTTTAAGAGATAATGTAAAATTAAAATATGTAATTCAATACTTGGCTGGGTGCGCGAACGACGCTTAAACCCTTTTTTTTGCGGATGGAAAATCATCTAATGACGCCTTTCGCTCTGGGTGGAGCGGAAGGGAGTGTCAGACTTTTACTGACTAAAAACCATCCGTGTTCCTTCAGTGCCCTTACGTTCCGGAGCCGCGGTATCTCTTTCGAACAGCCCGCAGCCCCGGCAGGCGTCGGCCCTTGCGGGCCCCTTCACGCTGCTGACAGCTCTTTGAGGCGCGCGTGGAACAAAACGCGCTGTCGACACGGCCTGTCGTCGTTAGACGGACGGACGGCGAGCTACGACGCTTAAACCCTAGCCATTATAAAATGCTTCACCTAGGTCATGTCGCGCACCTCGGACACGTGATGACGCGGGTGAAACCGGGGGGCACAGCTAGACTTTATATTTTTTTTTAATCGGATAAGGGTGACAAAGGAGCACACAGTCCACCTGATGGTAAGTGGTTGCTGCGGCTCTATTACAAATCAAAATGCAGATGCGTTGTCACCCGTGAGGACCAAGCTGGAATGCCCAATTTCCAGTAAACAGGGCCTCCGGCCACCTGCACTCACCAAGCGAAACTCAGAGGTAAATCTCTACTTCACGCTGGTATTCTGTGAGGTCGTGGTACTACCCCGGTTCGAGCCAGCCCATCCCATGAGTTGAACATAGTCAATGTTCGAAATGCGAAATCTATTGCGTAGTACATATATCGATGCTGTGAGGTAGGGATGGGCAAAGGAAAAAAAAATATCGATATATATCGAATCGATACATTTAAACAGTATCGATATATATCGCGTGATAAATATCGATATATCGATATATCGTCATCATTTGCATGATGCAAAGATAAGGTCCAAACTTTTATTTACTGACGGTTGGACGACGAAAAAAACGATACAATATTTTAAAATATATCGAAATTGATACGAATTCGATACTCGAAAATAAATATCGTTATATCGATATATCGTGATTTATAATATCGACGATATATATCGTTATTTTTATTAAAAAATATCGATATATCGATATATTTTACCCATGCCTACTGTGAGGTATTCCATCTTAGTCTTTAGATATCACGACGCGTCTGTAAGATATATGAATGTATCATGTAAGTAGCTTGAAAAGAGAAATAATATATTTAGTGTAATGGAGAAAAGTGTTTAACTTCATCTTACAATGTTTACAAGACATGAATATTCATCCTTTTGCAATATTAAATTTAATTATTTAAGTGGCAGCACCATACTAAATTAGTAAGCGGATTAGTAAGCTGAAGTGGCAATGGACTGCCCATATAGCTCGAAGAACCGACAAACTAAGGGGAAGAAAGGTTCTCGAGTGGCAGCATTGTAACAGTAAGCAAAGTGTAGGGCGCCCTCCCACAAGATGAAACGTGACTTGTAGGAAATCGGTAGATGTAGGTGGCTTAGTAAAAGCGTGGCATTCCTTGGAGGAGGCCTATCTTCAGCAGCGGATTTGTGAAGGGCTGTAATAATAATAATGATGATGATGATGTTGACTATATTTCTAAGAATGATTTACCTTGACAACAGTCAAAGTGTACCTACAAACTTCGTACAAACTCCAGAATCAAATATGGAAATCAATAAAAAGGACTTTCCTTTCTGCATTTCACATTCTGCATTACAAAAGATATCCATTTAAAATGTCCACTGCGCTTTAAACGCCATCTTTATTTTTTATTCCGCGCCCTTATATTACTTTTTAACTTCGTTAAAAATTCTGACACTGTACACCCGTTTTTAACTCAAGTAATAAAATATTCATTCTTTCATTTGCGCACTTTCACGTTGTAAAGAGTACTGTATGCTATTGTTAGCGTGTAAACCGATAAAGATCTATACAATTCCAGTGATGCATATTTTAAATCGCAGATAAACACGTAACAGTAATTATTGCACAATTAAAATAAATCAATACATATAACTCTGTTTTGAAATATGTATTATGTACAAATTGTACTTATAAGTAATACTGACTGGGTACATTTTGTAGTATTCCTTGAATAAGGCTTATGTTCAACTGCAAACTTGTGAAGGACTGTAATTGTGATGATGAGTATGATAAAGTGAAGCAAAATTAGTTATTTGTTTATGATTAGGGTTGCCATCTGTCAGACTTTAGCCGGACATGTTGGGCTTTTTCGGGTTGTGTCCGGCCAAAGTTTTATGTGACCGGTCTGTCCGGCTTTTTTTAGGCTTTTTGTTAGTGTAACGCGTTGCACGCATCGCTTGCAGAATAAATAAATAAGTAACGTATACACTTGAAACTTTGCTGTGATTGATTAATAAACAATTAACATATGTAACGGAGTATTTTAGCTTTTTTTCTCGGGGGTTGGAGTTGGTGAGTATTTTGGCTGCATGGCCTCAAAAAGGTATGTTTGGCTTAAAATTACTGTCCGGCTTTTAGGGCCAAAGTCCGGCTTTTTGGAGCGCCGAGTCCGGCTTTTTCATTTTAGGAGATGGCAACCCTATGCATGACGAGCTAAGTCGTATGACTATGATTTCCGTGAAATATATTATTAGGTTATAATTATATATTATTCTTATATCCTTTTACCTCTTTATCTGTTGTCTAACTTGACAAAGGTGATCTATCTGTCCTACTGGAGTTAACTTGAGGACTATTAAGGAAATATAAAAAGATTAGAAATTTAATAATAGTCTGTTTTTGAAGTGAAAAATTTCTTTAAAATCCTTGTGATTTGAAACTCGATGAAATGAATAAGCGACACTAAAACAGACAATTAACATCAATAGGACATCGCCTGCGAGAGGATGAGATACAATATTATATTAAATTAGTCGTGTTTATGCCACCTAGCATCTATTTTACGTACCGTATTGAGAGTTAATCAATTTTTGTTCGATAAAATGACTTTACCTATAAAATCTATACGTGGTAGAGCCATGCTGCAGCTATATTAATAGTATGGTTGTAGCACGAATGGGTCTGCTCGACCGGGGAAAGACTACGCTCTCACAGAATACCAGCGTAAAATAGCAACTTAAAGCTGCTGTGTTTCGTATGGTGAGTATAGAGAACCGGAGACCCTTTTTATTGGAAACAAGGCATTCCATCTTAGTCCTCACGGGTGACAACGCAACTGCATTTTGATTCGCAAACGAGGATAGATGTAGATGTGTATGGGCCACAGCAACCACTCATCATCAGGTGGATTGTGAGCTCGACTTCGCTCGCGCGTAATTTATTACGATTGGATTTCATGGGTTTTAATTTTTTGTGCGGAACCCTAATTATTTTTTAAAAATAAAAGTAGCCTAAGTTATTTTTATAACATCAGCTATCTGCCATTGAAAGTCCGGTCGAAATCGATCCGGCCGTTTCGGAGATTAGCCGGAACAAAGAGACAGACAGACAGAAAGACAGACAGACAATTACTTTAAAAATCGTATTTTTGTTATAAATTTCGACATTACAAACAGACACATCAATTTTATTTATTTATACAAATAAATAAAATTTTAATTAATATTTAAAGGTTTCGCTTTTACGGCGTGTTAACTGCACACTTGTTTTTTTTTGTATATCCATGCGTATCGAAATAAATATAGGTGGTTCATTGATCATCCATTTATTACAGTTTACAGCCCATCACAAGACTATTTGCCATAGTTGCCACGTTTGCCAAGTGGGTTGATAACAGCGACATGCATATATTGAGTTTTCATTTCTGTCGGCAGTCCTCCTTTGTTTTTTTATTATTATTTTGAGTTGTGACCAGGAAGATGCTGCCCAACTTCTGATTCAGTTTCCCACTGTCCCCTTTATCACACACTGGATGATAGGTACGGGGCATAGTATGGTCGAATTCTAACATTCAAAAAAATTCGAAATTCATTAAAAAAAATTCGTCGATTTCGACAACGCGAGTATTGATACTTCTTGAAAATAGTATACACTCGGAACATTGAGTTATATTTACTACGTACTAGAGAAGCCATCCCAAACATTGACTATGTTCAACTGAACTGTAGTGCAATCCGTACAAACTAAATATTGCGTAAATTGAAGATTACTTAAAATAATTATTATTACATTTTATTTAGAAATATAACATGTTTGTTTAGATGAAATTAAGATATTTTATATTAAATTCTTATATTTATTTTATATTAATATCTTATTTTATATCAAATTAAAGTCTTCGCGAACGCGCGACTACTACTCCCGCGCATGCGCGAAAACATAGAGTAGGACACAGTTTTTGTTTGAAATGGCTTCTCTAGTACGTAGTGCATATAACTCAATGGCTCGGAAAAATATGCGTATTCATAAAATACACAATTAAAGTCTACAGCGAACGGATTTTCCAAAAACCTTTGACGTTCGTGTTCTCGTTTTTATAAGTGACTAGTTGGTAGCAACGTTTTGAATTTGAAAGAGTCATATTGTTTAACTAGCTGATACTCGCGACTTCGTCCGCGTTCCTTGATATATCAAGAAAACACATCACTTAACACGTAGTGCTTATAAAAATCGTTGTTTCTTAAAACTTTAATAACTTAATATTAGGTCGTACTGACCACTTTGATCTGAAATGTCTCCTCTTTGGTTAAGAATTCCAAATTCAAGTTTATAAATTCATTTAGCTGGTACATTTGAGTTTTGAAAACAGCCATTCATTTGTTTTTTCCTCATTATTTTTTGTCTTTGGCGTCGCTTATTACCGCACAATGGAAAACATGAAATATCGGTATATTTACGAGTTCGAGTTCTACCGTGGCACCAGTGCTGCAGAAACACCTCGAAGGATTAATGACGTATACGGCGCTGGTGTTGCAAAAGAAAGCACGGTACGTTTTTGGTTTCAACGCTTTCGTTCCGGAAATTTCGACCTTCAGAACCAACCCCGTGGACAGCCGGAGTCCAAAGTGGAAAATAAAGAATTAAAAGCTATTGTGGAAGCGGATTCATCACAAAGCACTTCAGAGATAGCTGCAGGCTTCGGGGTAAGTGATAAAACTGTATTGATCTACTTGAAGCAAATCGAGAAAGTAAAAAAAACTTGAACGATGGGTACCTCATGAATTGAGTGAACCGAACTTGCAAACACGCCTCGACTGCTGTGTTACTTTGCTCAACCGACACAATAATGAAGGAATTTTAAATCGATCATTACTTCGATCCAGCCAAATCCTGCCCTAAACGAAAATTGACTCAGAAAAAGTTACTTGTGAGTGTTTGGTGGACTAGCGCCGGTGTCGTTCACTACAGCTTTCTAAAATCTGGCCAAACAATTACGGCAGATATCTATTGTCAGCAACTGCAAACCATGAAGGAAGAACTAGCTGCTAATCAACCAAGATTGGTCAATCGCTCTAGGCCACTGCTTCTTTACGACAACGCAAGACCACACACTGCACAACAAATAACCACTATGTTAGATGAGCTACAATTGGAAAATCAGCGACGTCCACCATACTCCCCGGACCTTGTTACAACAGATTACCATTTTTTCCAGAATTTGGACAACTTCTTACAAGGAAAAAAATCACCTCCGATACGGCAGTCCAAATAGCCTTCAAAGAGTTTATTGATTCTCACCCCCCATGGTTTATCTTTTAGTAAAGAGATCAATGAACTACCTATGATATGGCAAAAGTGCATAGATAACAACGGTGCATACTTTGATTAATTAAATATATTTTACAGGAGGAATAAAAATGACTTTATATTCCTCCTGTACAAAACGCCTATTTCATATGTAAGGACCTAATATTAAACTATCTGTCCCTCGCGACTTCGCCCGCGTGGAATTTACTACCATTTCATAGGTTTTAATTTTTTGTACGGAACCCTAAGTAATTATTTTTCTAAAATAAAAGTATCCTAAGTTACTCATAACATTAGCTATCTGCCAGTGAAAGTTCCGTCATAATCGGTCCAGCCGTTTCGGAGATTAGCCGGAACAAACAAACAGACAGACAGACAAATAGTTTAAAAATTGTTTTTTTGTTATTAGTACTGTATATCCTTTCATATGCATTTAGTAAAAAGCTATTATTTTAAAATTACAAACGGACACTTCAATTTCATTTATTTGTATAGGATTAGGAATGATAATACTTATTGGAGTTGAGTGATATATAACTTTCAAATTAATTTATTGGTATGATATGCGCCCCACCTTATACCGTAAGTTAATTCATCATTATCATCATCATCATCATCATCATTACAGCCCTTCACAAGTCCACTGCTGAACATAGGCCTCCCCCAAGGAACGCCAGAAAGCACGGTCCCGAGCTGCCTGCATCCATTGACTTCCTGCTTGTCTTACCAGGTACCACTCCTTCTAGTGGGGGGACGCCCTACACTTTGGTAAGTTAATTGTACTATGGTTATAACCTTCTCACAAGTGCAAGCAATAAATTGACAGTTTTAACGCAATCTGATGAACGGTATAGCAGCGCATAAACGAAAGATATGAATATGATGAAAGGTTTGTTATATAATCAGATTCTTGATCGGCTACATTTTTATTTAGATTCTATATTTCTGGATAATAAGCAAAAACGTTTCAGATAAAGTTATTTGAGAACAGGTTTAATTGTCAGTACATTAATCACTGTTATATGATTAGTGTAAGGACAAACAAACAAATGACTCAGAGGTAGTCATGTTATAGATTTTTATATTTAATGATGTTAATTTGGTTTCAATGGTTTTAAGTCTGGTTAATAATTTTATTTTAATATAATTCAATTTTATTTTAATTTAGTTCATATTTAATTCAAAATTTAATTTTCATGTCAAATGTACTACTGTAACTATGATCTGATGGATTGAAATAAATGATTATTATTATTATAAAATTACTTGTGTTGTGTTGGTGGCCAAAAAAAATAATAGGTGCTGGACAAAATGCATACAATGGAGAAGAAAAAAAATAAACCTAGCAAGCTAACAGCATAGCAAAGTGGCGAAGCAATCAGCTTTTTGTTTTTTGAGCAATAGTTTCAAAATAGGAGGTTCAGATGCCTTCGCCTTCCAGAAAATTCGAAACCGTTCTCGAGATAATCGTCGGACAGACAGACGGACAGATATCGTGAAATCAATAAGTGTCTTCGCAAGCTTCGCCTCTTAATAACTAGTGCATTAAATTGTCTTTATTGTTGTTTTACTTTAGTCACCAAAATTTAAGCAAAGAAAATCTAAAAAAATGTATAAAATCAACAAACGCACTACACACAGTTAAAAATCAATGAAAAATCCCAAATTGAAATTGGCGTAGCTAACATGAGGCGTCGAAAGCGAAAAAGTAGAAGAATCGAATAGAAATTTTATAGAATGAAGGTGACATACGAGCACACGAGTCCGGCTGTTGGTAAGTGGTAGCCCATGGATATCTACGAGACATCTATCTTTGATTAAAAGACAAGATGCAGATGCTTTGCCACCCCTGAGTTACAGAGTAAATAATAGTGGGTACCCTGAGTACTAAAGGTGGAATGTCTCGTTTCCAGTAAAAAGGATCTCCGGTTCTTTACACTCACCATACAAAGCATCATTGAGCTGCTTGGCACGACTACGGTTCTTACGGCCCCACGATTATTTGAGTATCGATATCTCGGAAAATAAGCGAGATAAAGTAAAGAATTTATCAAGGTGGTAGGTGGTATTAGCGTGTTTAAACAAACAAAAACATTTTCCGCTCTATTATACTCGTACTTATTTGTATAGATACTATCTCATTCTCTCGGAAGCTAATCATATAGATGTATATCTTTGTCTCTTTTCTGCCGACTTCCAAAAAGGAGACGGTACTCAATTCGAGTGTATGTTTTTTTTTTCGTTTTTTTTTATGTGTGTTACCTCATAACTTTGTACTGGGCGAACCGATTTCGATGATTATTTTTTTATATGAAAGCTGATAGTTCTCGTGTGGTCCCATATGAATTTGATCAAGGTCAGACCAATGGTTATTGAGTTATTCTCAAATAACCTATATTGAAGTCGGCTGTACAACATTTTTAATTTTAAATTATTAGGTTCGCTTTTTCGTTTCATAGCGATCCAAATCACAACTAGCCCACTCAATGAAGGAAAAATAGGGGAAATAAATCGTGTAAAAGCGATTTTTGGCATAGTTGTAGGGAATGGTGTCTTAAACAACATATTCAAAGTACTGATGGATGGGGGTGAAGCTAACCGGTAGGGAGGATGTAAAGGTCCCTATTTTAAGTTTTTCTTAAATAACTCGTAAACGGTGGCTCGTATCAAAAAAAAATTTTTTTCACTCAAGTAATCTACATAAAATTTTCTACAAAAAAGGTTCTATACACTTTTTCGCTGTGATCAATATTTAACGAGATATTAAAAGAGAAAAGTTAATTATGATCATTTAAATAAAACTAATTTTACGGATTTTATCGCGTATATTAACTTATTTTACATTCCCGACGTTTCAAGCACTTTACAGCACCACGTGGTCACGGGGGCGATAGAATCCGTAAAATTAGTTTTATTTAAATGTGTAGTGTTCGCGTAAATATAAGAAATCATAATTATGATCAATTCTGTTCGGGGATGGTTCAGTAAACATCTCTCATTTCC
Organism: Parnassius glacialis; assembly: GCA_033319125.1. Taxonomy (NCBI): domain Eukaryota; kingdom Metazoa; phylum Arthropoda; class Insecta; order Lepidoptera; family Papilionidae; genus Parnassius; species Parnassius glacialis. The sequence goes on along the minus strand of JAVANC010000024.1, from coordinate 5,717,571 downwards.
AAATTTATATTATATTATATTAAATATTTATATTATATAATATTAAATATTGAATTTAATAAGATATGAAGAAAAGAATATGGACAATAATAAAATGAACTTACATTTAGTTAAGTAGGTATGACAATTATTAATATTTAAAAAAATCTAATTATGTTCTAAATCTAAAATATCATCATCAACACCATCGCCGACGGTGTTTTCGATAGGGGCTCCATTAGTATGAACCGGAGCATACACCGCAGATACTGGAGCATCCCTTCCTCGCACCCCACACCCAGTCGTGCATCGGCAAAATATGGTGTTGAGAATGGAGTCAGGTGCCGCTGGATCGTTGGTGGTCACCGGCTTTAGGATGCCATCGTCCCCTCTGGCCCAGCCCCATCGAGTAGGTGTTAGGCGGTTGCCGAGCCATTGTTATATCTATAAAAGAAGTAATAAGATCAACGTAAGTATTTAGCTCAAATACATATTTATATTACAGTATTTGACAACTTCTGTCATTAATGATACCTGTAAGTACACTCTCAACGAGTGCTGCTTCGAAACTCGTCTGGTAGGAGGAAGAGTGGCCAGATCTGATTTCGGCTTCATCGATGCTCTCAAAAAAGCTGAGTAGCGGTATTTATTGAGAATTTGTTCCTGGACAGGCGCTTGGTAAATTGCCAGAAACAGTTTCTCGCCAACGTGTTCCATACTCTCAGGTGATGTTGAAATCCCACTGAAAATGTTTGAGATGTTTTGGGTGAGGTCTAGTTTAGCCGTGAATAGCTTAGCAATTCCCACTTTGCTCCTTCCATAAATTGCGGAAGTGGTGTCGCATCCGGAGAAGCTGTGAAGAAGGAGAATAGTCTTGGGAAATGCAAACTGTTGAAGATGTCGCACTGAAAACAATTTGGTCTGCACCTTTCCACGCCCTGGTTTCATAAAGAACACGTTGATATTTGGTGAAGCCAATCCCATGAGGAGGACTATCTAGTCGACATCCTCCACAACTGTTACAATAGTTGGATGAGCGGCAGCCTTATCCAACCCGCACCTGACAATAGTACCATGAGCGTCTCCTGTTGCAACAGTTGTTTCAATCCCTGCTGCTGTCCTTTTCTCGGTGAGGAACTGGTATCAGCCTCGTTTTATTATTTTCATTGGCGAGAAAATGCTCCTGTTGAACAGTGATGATTGTATTTTCATTACAATTAATGTCAATCGACGTTTTAGTCAGACCTCGTCGCTTCTGCTCTGCTAGTTTTGTGCTATTGACATCATTGTAACCATCAAAAACCACCATACAATTTGGACCGTAATGTTTCTGTATGTAGGTGATGTACTGATGGCAAATCGAAGAAACGTTGGAGGACGGTTTCCATTACACACGGTGTAGTAGGAAACCACCATCTACCACATTGGTGGTTTGGTTTAGATCGAGAGCTGCGTTGTTCTCTACTGGCAAAACATCGTAGAGGGATGACATCTTCCCTTTTCGCATTACACCCTCGTGGAACAGAGCCATGGGGAATGGGGTTAGTTCATAAGTCAAAAGGTCTCAAACATCTTCTTCGTTCTTTTTTGCTATGACAGTTCTTTGGAAAATCGTTAAACGGTTAGCAGTAATTGTCTCACCATTGACTCTAATGCTACTGCACATATCTACTGGCTAGTGACAAAACCACATTCTTCTTAGACTGCTTCATGTCACTGAATTTGCTGCCAATGAAATTTTGAATAGTTTTGGTGCCAATATCTAGGGCTAGGTGGAAGTTTAATTTGAAATTTCCCAAGATGCCCGTTGACAGGGACATTATCGAATTTAAATTTGGAAATGGGGGATGTTTACTGAACCATTCCCGAACAGGATTGATCATAATTAACTTTTCTCCTTTAATATCTCGTTAAATATTGATCACAGCGAAAAAGTGTATAGAACCTTTTTTGTAGAGCATTTTATATAAATTACTTGAGTAAAAGAAAAATTTTTGATATGAGCCATCTTTTACGAGTTATTTAAAAAAGCTTAAAAAAGGGACCTTTACATCCCCCCCCCCCCCCCTATCCGTTAGCTTCACCTACTACCATCAGTACTTTGAGTATGTTGTTTAAGACACCATTCCCTACAACTATGCCAAAAATCGCTTTTACACGATTTATTTCCCCTATTTGGCAGTTTTTGGTCTTCGTTGAGTGGGCTAAACGATATTAGAGAAGTTTCACTTCAAAAATCTACGGCGGGTTTCAAGTTCCTGAGACCATGGGTCACAATAAAAGTATAGGAATAATACTTTTATAAACATAGAAACCAATGAATCAAGAAGCTGCGCCATCATCTTTTTTATTTTACAGAACAAGAAAGTTATAAGAAACGAACAAAAAACAAGCTGCACTAGCTTGGCATGGCGCTTGGTGTTGGCTCCATCCAATTCTACCCTATTCTGTAGTCTGCACTGAATTTAGGTACGTGCATGTATTTTACGTACTCACTTCTCACTCAGTGCAATACCGACCGCTGCTGTGTTCAAGCGTGAGCACTACGTTCGTGCTCAGAACGAAAACAATTCGCGAGTTAAAGTTTTATTGATGCTCAAAAACACGCTCGAAGCTATTATTTAACAACTCTAATGAAAACAATGATATTTAAATAGCAACCTGTATGTGTATCGCCTTGATAACTTAAGTTTATAGACTTTTGTTTAAAGTACGCCTTGGGTTAACTGGCAGAATTAAAAAGAGCGTCCGATTATGGAGGCGCCACTGCACGCGTGGGTATTTTGATTTTGTAAGGTTATATTTCTCCGTAGCATTCAACAACTAGCTCAACCAGTCATTCGCTGGGTGTTGTTTAGGATGACGTGTTGCCGTTTTATATCGAAACTTTTATCTGGCGTCGTGATTAATTAAAAAATGTAACATTTCATTGCGAAATTTATAATAATTTATTAATGTTTGCTACAGTGTTTTAAGTCAAAGTTCAGTGTAAAAATTACAGTGTTAACCTGTGCATTCTTTGGTGATTCATCTCGTGAACAAGAAATCCGTTGTGTCGTGGTCGTGATGTATATGTGCTGGTTATAATATCATGTGCACACTGGCGATTATGTGAATATCTGGAATTCCTTAGTAAGGCCGAGACTTTAACGGTTTTTGAATAATATGGTATGATACTTTAACTATTTTCTTTATAGGTAACCTAAAAAGTTAAAATGTTATATTAAGATTGTACCAGCTACATTTAGCATTATTGTGGTTGGTATTCCCAACAAAACAATCAATAACTTTGAAAGCATAAAATGACAATGCAGGTCTTCTTATAGACAGTTAGGTATGTATATAGTTTGCGTATTCTGCGTGTCCACTTCGAGTGAACAAATTTCTTTGTTTTTGCCAAAGAGATTTAAAATATATAACTACTTAAATGTCTTTGGTTTTTGCTTATCTGGAATTTCATCGCTTTAGTGTTTTTTCCTATTTGTATGTGTTATTATAAATTTTGTATGTGCAATAGGTACGATAAATAGTAAATTATACTTTTGTAGTATGTATATTTTATATTCCTATGTACCTATTATGCCTAAAAAATAAGATTATTGATAATCGTAGGTACTAATGTGTACCTAATGTCTGCATTGATTAATTTATTAAAATGTAACAACATTTTATTTATAAATATACAAAAGCAATTGTTAGTTTTGAACATAATTCCAATTCTTAATAGGTAGGTAGGTAAACCGTTTTTCAAAACTTACAACTTTTTCATCTATATGTAATAAAAACGTTTCAGCAGTTCAATGCAGAATATGGGCCTCTCCCCCATTGGAAATGGAACGTGTATATATATTTTTTTATAGAAATAGGGTGACAAACGAGCACACAGTCCACCTGATGGTAAGTGGTTGCTGTGGCCCATAGACATCTACATGTATCCTCATTTGCGAATCAAAATGCAGATGCGTTGTCAGCCTTGAGGACTAAGATAGAATGCCTTTTTTCCAGTAAAAAGGATCTGCCGTAATCTCAATGTATACATTATCATACCTCGATGTATATGCCGTAATCTTCAAGTTGGGCGCTGACCATCAGCAGCTGACTGCTCCCCAACACTGGAGTGGATATTTTAAAAAGTTCAAAATATCTACAAGTGTAAATAATCACCATCATCATTAAAACCCATAACTAGTCCACTGCTGAACATAGACCTCCTGTGAAGATTGCTACAACAATGTACGGTTCTAAGCCACTTGCATCCATCGACTACCTACCTACCTGTCTACCTGCGTGTTTCACCAGGGCGTCATACCAACTAGTGCCAGTGCGGTTCGCTCTCACTGCGTTTACCACTACGAGTTGCCACTCAACACACATATAAATAATATCAAGTCTTTTATAAATATGTAACTAGGTACTTCTAAGTTGTTTTTTAGGGTTCCGTAGCCAAATGGCTAAAAACGGAACCCTTATGGATTCATTATGTCTGTCTGTCTGTCCGTCCGTATGTCACAGCCACTTTTTTCCGAAACTATAAGAACTATCCTATTGAAACTTGGTATGTAGATGTGTTCTGTGAACCGCATTAAGGTTTTCTTACAAAAATAGAAAAAAAAACAACAAATTTTGGGGGTTCCCCATACTTAGAACTGAAACCCAAATTTTTTTTCATCAAAACCCTACGTGTGGGGTGGGGTGTCTATGCATAGATCTTCAAAAATGATATTGAGGTTTCTAATATCATTTTTTTTTCTAAACTGAATAGTTTGCGCGAGAGACAATTCCAAAGTGGTAAAATGTGTGCAACCCCCGTAACTTCTAAAATAAGAGAATGATAAAACTAAAAAAATATATGATGTACATTACCATGTAAACTTCCACCGAAAATGGGTTTCAACGAGATCTAGTAAGTAGTTTTTTTTTAATACGTCATAAATCGTAAACCGCAAATTACCTTTCCTTCAATCAACTCAAATATAAAAATAAAAAATACACTATTATTAAAACATCGATCAAAGTTACAACTAACTACAAGAACTTTTATATTATGTTATTTGTTACTTGCTGCTACGGAACCCTTCATGAGCGAGTCCGACTCGCACTTGGCCGCTTTTTTTTAAATTCTCTTAAATCATTATTCATTCTTATACCTGTAGGAACACTAAAAGCTACCTATTAAGGTAATACTCATTTTAGGGGACCTACTAATTATTGTATTATTTCGTCATCAATACCATTTTGTCCATGGACTTAAAATATATTGGCGTAATATTGCCAGTCATTTAATTCAAGATACCTAAGTACATAGTATTTTTTTTATTCCAAATACCTTTTCTGCATGCTATGTAGAATATAAAAAAAAAAACAATTACATGCGTAATTTAAGAAGTTGGTGTTCCCTAGTTATTTGTCTTTAATTTCTTTTACGTTATTGTTTCTATAATGGCATCCTTTGTTAACTTTGTTGCGAATGTGCTGGCGGCAATAATCTATCTTTGAAATACAAAAGAAAAAGCGGAGTTTTTTTTTTCTTTAGACTATTAACAGGGAGTTTTTCGAAGAACAGCGATTCCGACGCTTTAATAAGGTGTTCCTTTCACTTTCCATTCGCAGTTCGTACCAGTAAAAGAATGTTTGGAAGCGACTGTATATTACTTTGAAATTTCCTAAGCATTATAGTCGTAGAAAACTTTTTAGTAAGTTACAGAAATAATTTCAACTTATAACAAAAAGTGAATACCGACTTCAAATTGCTAAAAACGAAGTTATTTATTAGCTACGCAAATTTACATGGGACCATCCTTGCAGAATAAATTATTTAATATAAAGTATTCGTCAAAATCGGTTCAAAATCTGCGAAAATATCGCGTAACATACTCGTTCATACAAAAACACCCTCGAATTGAGAAACTCCTCCTTTTTGAAGACGGTTAAAAAAATAGACGAAAAATATTGTGCTGGGTGTTCCTGGCTATAATTAAACTTTAAAAAAAATAAAAACCTACTTAAAAGAACTAAAAAAAGTATGTAATCATCGAAATACCGGTTGACGTAGTAAAGAATTATTCGCCCAGATAAATTTTCTTTTATAGGATAGGGTAACAAACGAGCACACAGTCCACCTGATGGTAAGTGGTTGCTGTGACCCATAGATATCTACATTTATCCTCAGTAAAGAATCAAAATGCAGATGCGTCGGCACCTGTGAGGACTAAAATGGAATGCCTCTTTTCCAGTAAAATGGGTCTCCGGTTCGCTACACTCACCATACAAAACACAGCAGTGCCAAGCTGCCATTTGACGCTGGTATTCTGTGAGAGCGTGATCCTTCCCCGGTCTAGCCGACCCATTCGTGCTACAACTATATTACCAATATAGCTGCAACATGGTTCTACCACGCATAAAAATGACTTTGCAAATTTAATAATTTTTCAACGGATCTCATAACATACTCGTTCCTATCTTAATCAAAGTTATATGTGACCACTCCTGACCACCTTTATAACAAAAAAGTATCATTGAAAATAAAAAAAAATATTTCGAAGAATTTAAAATATCTTGCTTTTTGAAATCGGTTGAAAATGATGTTATCTTTCCACGTAGTAGAGGTTACGCAGCTATTGCCTGTTTGATTTATAATCGTTAAAATAATCCTGTTATGATGTGTGGTCTATTATAAATTTATAACCACTCATATAATTATATGGTGTGAGTATGTACTGGTTTAAACGGACTTTGTAATATGTAATTGCATTTAAGTTCTTACGACACCACAAGAGAAAAAGAAAACTGAAAAACGGTTGACCGTGTAAGGCATCCCTGGAACTTTCTGCTTATTTTCGAGCGCAACGCTAAAAAAATCTTTGAAACAGCGCGACCGATTGACTTGAAAATCTAATCATCTCGAAGTCTCAATGAACACTTCCGAACGCCGTGTCGCAAATCTCGATCGGTTGATTAGTTCTAAAGATATCGAACGACAAAATTTTATTTATATATACACACACACACACACACACACACACACACACACACACACACACACACACACGGCCTGACGTCCAGCCGGCAGCCGGGATTAGTCGGAACGGCTTCCTAGGACTTCAGAACGTGGAGATTTGATGAAAACTCGCATTCACAAAATCGGACCGAAATTTTAACTTCATACTTTTGAAAATTATTAATTTTCAAAGCGGGAAGTTACTTATAAGGTTATATTTTTATGTATGTTTCGCTCTCACAGAATACCAACGTAAATGTACGTGGTAGAGCCATGCTGCAGCTATATTAGTAGTATAGTTGCAGCACGAATGTTTCGGCTCGACCGGGGAAGGACCACGCTCTCACAGAATACCATCGTAAAATAGCAACTTAACGCTGCTGTTTCGTATGGTGAGTGTAGAGAACCGGAGGCATTTGATCTTAGTGCTCACGACTGACAACGCATCTGCATTTTGATTCGCAAACGGGGATGGATGTAGATGTCTATGGGCCACAGATAATAACAGTCAGGTGGCTTGTTGCTCGCTTGTCACACGTATCCGATAAAAGGGAAAAGATGGGGAGGATAAGATAAAATTCACAGCCATTACAAACTGGAGAAGGGTTGTCAAAAATATAAAGCAATGGATGATGTTAGAGGAGGCCTCTGTGAACAAGTACACTGAACTGAGAGACATTCTGTAAAAATTACAATAATTTAGACAACCATCGAAAAATGGTGAGGACAAAAGGCTTATTGATTGATTAAACTTTTATCTGACGTTAAAATAATCGGTCTTTAATATATAATAAATAAGGTGCTTATTGAATAACCATAGATAAAGATAGAAATAATTGGCAATAGAATTTTTAAACTGTTATTTTATGGTTTTATTAAGATTAAAAAAAATTATTAAGTCGGTATAAAATTGTAAGGAAGTAAAATAATAATTTACTGCTTTAGGGCTGATTTTTCGATCGTCAGATAGAAGTTATCATAACCTGGCTGAATATAAAAGTGGAACAATTGAACCATTTTATTCACACAATAGTAGTTTTTAATTTGTTTACGTTGTATTTTGTCTATGAATTATTTATACTGTGCTATGAATTAAATTTTATCTGAGGATTGCGAAATCGGCCCTTAACTATCTGTCTCATTTTTAACTATATTTTCGCTCTAAGAAAATGTGAAGGCAATGAAGTCGTTCAAAACAAAAAGTATATTAAACGCATACATTATAATATAATATCTTGTCACAAAATCAATAAGAATATGTTTCAATGAAGAAGTCCCCAGCAAACGATATACAAACTAAAATATAAAATTTGACAGCTAATGTTTGGTTGTGTCGTAGCTAAAAGGATTTCTTTCATGGCAAATACCCTTACTTAAACCTGAGACTTTTAATAGACCTCGTTTTGCAATAAGTCCGACAGACTTCCCATTAAAAAGGAAATTACCTCTCAGTTTGCGTTTTTCGTTTTAAAAAGTAAACGTTAATATAAAAAAAAAAACAAAAGAAAAAAGCGCCGGAAATTATACAGCACTAAAATGTTACGTCACTGCAAACGACTGACTGCAACATTTCCGCAAACGACTGGCTGCAACTCTATGCTAACTAAAACCACTCTAGAGGAACACGTGAAATTTATGTATTTTTCTACCGACTTCAAAAAGGAGACCGATACTCAATTCGACTATATGTTTTTTTAATGTATGTTACCTCATAACTTTTTACTGGGTGAACCGATTTCGATGATTCTTTTTTATTTGAAAGCTGGTGCTTCACATATGATCCCATATAAATTTGATCAAGGTCTGACCAATAGTTTTTGAGTTATTCTTAAAAATTTATATTGAAGTCGGTTGTACAACATTTATAATTTTAAATTATTCTTTTAAATGATAATTTTAGCAATCAATTTTTTTGAACTATTACAAGCTAGTGACTACAATGCCACCAGATTAAGTAGTGATGCATCAGAAGTTGTTAAGGAGCACTTACTAAAGTTTAACAAAAGCCTATTCACACTTACCCACATTGTAATCGGATGGAAAGGCAGATGCTGGCAAATTATTCCACTCTGCTGTACGCATTATGAACGATGTAGCACCGGAGATTTTTTTGGACCGATACGTCATATAAAGACTTTTAAGAAACGAACCATTCCTTCCTTTTTAAAAGGCCGGCAACGCACCTTGCATTCTGCACTGGTGTTGCAGTTGTTCATGGGCGACGGTCGACTCTTACCATCAGGTTAGCCGCATGCTCATATGCCCCTCTTCTATAAAAGAAAAAAGAAAGGGATGGAGACCAGCCGGGCCTATTGTGACTTTTGTTGCGTTTAGAGAGTGCGATTTACCATCTAGGACTTTTTTGAACACACACTACACCTGATGGTAGGTGGTTGGTGGCCCATATCTTTGTTTGCGAATTAAAATGCAGATGCGTTGTCAGCCGTGAGGACTAAGATAGAATGCTTCGTTTCCAGTTAAAAGGGTCTCCGGTTCTCTACACTCACCATACGAAACACAGCAGCATTAAGTAATTTGTTATTTTACGCTGGTATTCTGTGAGAGCGTGGTCCTTCCCCGGTCGAGCCGACCCATTCGTGCTACCATTATACTATTATATACCCGCAGCATGGCTGTACCACGTATAAAATCAACTCTTCATCACAACTCATCATCAAGGGGGATTGTATTAAGCGCTGGCTTACAATAAGTAAAAACGGCGCACTGTTGCTGGGTGCACTTACCGTGTAGTGGCGGTGGCGGTGTAAGAATATCCACTATCCCATGTCATTCCGTGGGTGTCGTAAGAGGCAACAGAGGAAACAAATCAGATGGGCAGCAGCGTCTTGCTAATAACGACTAAAAATAAAAAACTACTGTTGCCAACCCTCTTGCCAAACGTGGCAACTATGGCAAATGAGGCAATCTATGGGGGGAGGATCCTTCAGCTCAGTTCAGCAGGACGCTGAAATAAGTCCAGACAGGCTCCTAGTAAAGTAAATCAAATTAGGCTGTATAAACGAATGCTTTTGCCTATTTATTAAAACAATATTCATTACTGCTTTCATATAAATACCTATTTATTGACCGTTGCGGTCCGGTTCATTTATTAGTGACGGTCAACACAATACCCAAAGGAAATTCTGTCGATAAATAAAAATAGCTAATGCAATATTCTTTATTTCTGCGCTGCCATTGTTTTGTTAATTAAATCGCTGTTTTTTTTTCTGTTACGAAGGTGAACTATTGTTGTTTTAACCTAGTTTAAATAACCTTTTAGAATATTTCGTTTTTTCTTATAGCAAAATTTAAGATGGTAAACGTGAATGATGCCTTTTCGATAATGTGTTAAATCTCATGACGCAGTGGTTGGTGGACCTTTCTGCCGAGCCGGACTTGGATTCGATTCTTAGTTAAGGTGAAGAGTTTTGTACTAAAAACTTTCAAACTATCAATAAAATAGCGCGTAAAAGAAACATGCTCTGAGAAGTCTAGTGTGTAAAAACGTGTTCAGGATTGTCCCCGCAATGAGGGCATTGCGGCACTTTTTCTGCCACCAGGGCGGCGCCACTTAAAAATGATGTATAATCTTTGACAGATTTCATAGTGGGGAAGTTAATTTGTTCGTAAAATGCGGAAAAATGTGAGGGTTACTGTTTCTTTCTGTACTATTAGCTATATTTTATATCAATATTATGATTAAAAATAAATAAAGCAAACCACAGATACTCTTAAAAGTAGACAAATTAAAAATAGTTAAAAATGTGCAAAAAATTAAAGAGCAGACCACTGAGGTATTGTTTTGTGAATTAATTTAATAGTCTAGAAAGTTTCTAGTAGAAACTGATAAACTTTTATTAAAACTAGCTTCTCAATTAAATGACATTATGTAACAAAAACTTTAACTCAGTGTTAACTAGCGACATCATGTTTGATAGGCCACGAATTCTCATACATTACAAATACAAAAAAACAACGAATCCTGTCAAGGATGATTAGTGGAATTATTTAAAATTAAAAATTACGGACAAATTAGCTTTGTGCTACCACGTGCTTGGGGTTCTATAATACTTGATAAAATTAACAGAAAAGCATAAGTATGTACCTCTAGACTTCGAAGGTATTGAAAGTGAAGATTGGGCTACAAACTAATATTTAAAAAAAAAGTTTTACCGCTACTATTGGTGTTTCAATGTAGGTGTAAATGTCGAAACGTCGGGAATCTATACTCTATACAAATGAATAATGTAACTCGCAATGTATTTTTGTTTACCTCATTTAAATTTGGATTTGCATTAGCTTTTCACTTAAATATGTAACGTTACAGTGAGGAGATTAGATTTAAGTTTTTGCTTTATTATAAGATGTTATTTGTAACTTGTTGTTGATAAATAAATAATAATAATAATAATTGCATATGAAAGTATATACGATACTTATATAAAAAAAAACAATTTTTAAAATTTTTGTCTGTCTGTTCCGGCTAATGGCTGGATCGATTTTGACTAGGCTGTCACTGGCAGATAGCTGATTTTATAAGGGGTAACGTAGGCTACTTTTATTTTAGAAAAATAATTAGGGTTCCGCGCAAAAAATTCAAAACCCATGAAATCCAAACGTTATAAATTCCACGCGGATGAAGTCGCGGGGAACAGCTAGTTAATAATAAGTTACATCTTGAAAGCAACCAACTGTAAAAAATCTCTGTCTGTTGTGACTGAATTTATGCAGAAAGATTTTTTTTTGTAAGATTTATTTATCATAATTCTAGTTAGTTAAAGCTTTTTCTTCACACTTACGTTACGTTATCTCCAGAATACTGAATTTAATATCCCTCTATTCAAAACGAAGTCAAGCGTCGGGTATGAAAGATCAAGTGGCTTGCGGCGATTTGTAATGAGGGTGGTAGCACCATGATATCGGGACTTGAGCACGTTTCTAAGTGGCCCTCGTGCTTTAGAGAAGTGCCTCTACATGGAAATGAGGACCGTAGATACAGTGGCATCCAGGTCGTAGATTTTTTGATGATTATAGTAATAGAAAAGAAACTGGTGCAGTGCGTTCAATCGTTTTTAAGAAACAATCCGTTTATGATAAAATGTTACAAAACTTCATTCTCAAGTTTTTACTCTTAGGGGTAGACTTTTTAAAAATTTAAATAACGCCGCCATTGGGTGCTTTCCTATGGGTTATTAATAAAAAAATTATTATTTCAATTGGTTCAGGAAGTTCCGAGACATCGATCGGATTACAATTATTGAGGATATTGCGTAACTTACATAACAAAAAAAGAAAGACAAATAATAATAAGTCGGTTTGACTTGTGTGGGAGTACAATAATACTCGAGTAGGATAATAAATACCTTCTTTTAGTTGCTAAATGTGAGTTCGTTTGTAGATTTTATGAAAACTTAAAAACATTGGTTCATTGTCAAATTCAATTCGTCGAGTAAAATTTTGGACCGTTATCGTCAAAAATGTTAACTGAACTGCCATTCGTACGTTCACCCAAACACATCACAAAACACACGAAGGTAATATCGACATTTGGACTTTCGTAAATCGGGCGCATGAGTTTCGTGTGAGTTGCCTAGAGCAAATGGATATATTCTATAACCTCCCTGGCTATCTCAAGTATGTAAAGGATTTTGTTGCTGGAAGAGTCATCTTTATTTAAGAGCCAACTTTTTCAAGTAGGTGCTGGCGGATTTTACATGCGCTCGAATATTTTATTCCCTGGATACGCAGGTTGGAACTGTGGAACAAATAGGTCGGTTTAATCGCGGAAGGACCATGGCTGTATAGGACGCCAGCGAGAAAAAAGTGCCATGTATTGTATGGTATGTGAAAACTTTTTACCAGGGTTCCCAACTTAGGGGTTTTCCACCTAATTTTAGGGGCAAATAAGTGGGATGGGATTTTTAGGGATATTTTTAGGGACTTTTATATTTTTTTCCACTTTAGCTGATTTTTGTTTAGAAGTTTACAATGAATGCGGCGCAGCTGGGTGTAAACCTTTTGAAAGTTCAAAATTCGGGTTGTATGTTTTGCATTAATTATTACGGTTGTAATTTATTCTTATCTATTGATGTAAGTCTTAAGGTGTGACAACGCATCTACATTTTGTTTCCTAACGAAGGATAGTTAAGTTTATAATGCCGGGTTTCTATATTTAAGAACGCTTCGTCTTCTTTTACTGTTCTATTTACTGTCTGTTTTGTAGTAAATGTAGTGCATGAAAACCCGTCCGTCCGTCTGTCTGTCAGCGGGCTGTATCTCATGATCCGTAATAGGTAGACAGTTGAAATATTTCACAGAATGTGTATTTCTGTTGCCGCTATAACAACAAATAAAATTAAAATAAATTAAAAAATTAAAGGGGGCTCCCCTACTACAAACGTTTTTTACGATGGTACGGAACCCTTCATGCGCGAGACCGACTCGTACTTGGCTGGTTATTGAATTTATTAAAACAAAATAATAGTTCCAACTATTTATGAATCGTTTAAAGGTTGTTTACTGTGTTTAAGGTGGTCACTCTAACTTGCTGAATGAATAGTTTGTGATATATATATAGTGTTTTTACCTGCACTTAGTATATAATAAAAGCGGGTCGTTACGAAGTACGAAACGTTTCGTAATTTATAGGAGTTGGAGATAAGCCACAACAACTTTCCAACAGCTGGACAGTTTTTTTTTATAGGATAAGGGTGACAAACGAGCACACAGTCCACCTGATGGTAAGTGGTTGCTGCGGCCCATAGACATCTACATCTATCCTCCTTTGCGAATCAAAATGCAGATACGTTGTGACCTGTGAGGACTAAGATGGAATGCCTCATTTCCAGTAAAAAGGGCCTCCGGCAACCTGCACTCACCAAGCGAAACGCAGAGGTAAACCTCTACTTCATGCTGGTATTCTGTGAGGTCGTGGTACCACCCCGGTTCGAGCCGGCCAATCCGTGCGACAGCAAAAGCTGCCGCGTGGCTCTACCACTGTTTAGTTTGTTTAGTTTAGTTTAATCGTTTGAATAAAAATAATAAAAAGTTGAAGAATAGGAAATGAGCCCAAAACGTTTTAAAAAAAAAACGTATCGGTCACTGAGCAATAAAGGAACAACTTGCGTACGTGCAGCGTGCACCTTTCTAGGTTAATTATTCACGGTAATTAAACTTAACGACAATTCTCTGCAATATTTTGTTTATACTTGTAAAAACTTTGTCCTGGCCTACTTCTACTACTTGTACCACAACTGTTTATCAACAACGATTGTTCTTGTTATTTAGTTACTATTTAATATTTATTTTCTTGATAAACTTGACTGTCAACTCCCGAAACGTTAAGTGGGACAGTTAATAATAAAATAAACTATAAAATAATGTATTTAAGAGGAAATGAAATGGTCCTTTCTCTATACAAACGCTCTCGCCTGTTTTCTTTCTGGTTTATGACCTTATAGCTATGAATTTTTACAGTTAAATAAATATAAACCTCTTCTATGTCCCTATGTTTTTTTTTGATGATACATCATCTTTATAAGCACTAGAACCCTTACAACAACAGTCGGATCTGCAGTTGTCCTAGTCGGACGCCGAGCGTTCGCAGAGCAATAGCGATATTTTCTTCAAATACCTCATTTTCAAGTCTCTCGGGCCGCATTACACTTTGTTACTAACATACGTTTAGTTCTAACAAACAATGGATTTAAATTGTCCGATAGAATAAAATAAAAAATTATTGTATTGTAAATAAAAAATAATATTACTTTAGCGGCCAAACAAAAGTACTTACATGTCTTTACTATATATTATATACATTTTTTTTTATATACAATAAGGGTGACAAACGAGCACAGAGTCCACCCGATGGCAAGTGGTTGTTGTGGCCCATAGACATCTACATCTATCTACGTTTGTGAATTTAAATTTTAAATGCAGATGCGTTGCCAGACGTGAGGATTAAGATAGAATGCCTCTTTTCCAGTAAAAAGTATCTCCGGTTCTCTACACTCTGCAGCGTTAAGCTGTTATTTTACGCTGGTATTCGGCGAGAGCGTAGTCCGTCCCAGATCGAGCCGACCCATTCGTGCTACAACTATACTATTAATATACTTATTTTTTTACCTTTTTATACCTTTATACTTTAAGTAAGCAATTCTTTGTATGTTTATATAATTGGTTTCTTGGAGTCTGCTCTAATGGAGGCTGCTTCTCGGAACAATAACTACAAGGGCTGTCTCGAGACAGTCCGAGCGCGAGAGTGTAGATAGAAGCGCTCGCTTCGCCTCGGTGTGGTTAGTACCCACTTGTTTCTTTAGTAAAAAAAAAAATATGAACAGTAATTTTAGCACGTAGTGCACTTACACACCTATGTGTACACACACACCACTGGTTACTTGATTCTTGTTCTTCTTTAGTTTTTTAATACTTTACCTTCACTAGTTCCGAAAAAACAGTAACTTCTTGTTTAAATGAAACATTTTTGGTAGCAGTGTGGTAGTTTAGCATTAAAAATTACAACTAACAGTTTCATTGGTGTCGGCGGAGATCGAACCCGGGTACTGTGAAATTTATGACGAGGGCTTCGCCTCTGAGCTACGATAATTCTCACAGAATACTAACGTAGAATAGCAGTATAATTGTTTTGTGCTTTCTATATCAAGAGCTGAGAACCAGATATCATTTTTTTTGATAATGAGGCATTCCATCTTAGTCTTCGGATGTGAAGACGCATCTTCGTATATATTCTTAATCCAGGATTGATGGGTGACAGCAACCACTAACCATCAGGTAGACTGTGTGCTTGTTTGGTACCTTGTGAAAAAAGTGTAAAAGGCGGTTACAGCATGGATTAAATTCTATGTACATACTAGCTGTTCCCCCGGGACTTCACCCGCGTGTAATTTAGAGTTTAATTTTTTTTGCGCGGAACTCTAATTATTTTTCTAAAATTAAAGTAGCAGTACGTTACTCCTTATAACATCAGCTATTTGCCAGTGAAAGTCCTATTAAAATTGGTCCAGTCATTTCGGAGATTGACCGGAACAAACAGAAAGACAGACAGACAGACAAAATTTTTGAAATTTTTTTTATATGTACCGTATATACTTTCATATGCATTTAGTAAAAAGCTGTTTTTTTGCCATTACAAACAGACATTTCAATTTTATTTATTTGTATCGATAATATTATTCTTATACATTGAATTATTTTAAATTTAAATTAATTTTAGTATAACTATAGTAGATATATAAATTAACGCTTGTAGCAAATTGACAAATAAAGTGAGGAGACAATGATTGTTGGAGCGTTTAGGAAATATTGCAGACTCCAGGCGCTCTTACGGAATTCGTCTTTAAGTAAACAATCACGTATCTCGATAAAGGTTTCGGACAGTTTTCAAAAGTTATATAATATAGATTTCTTTTAGACCTATTATATGTAGAGCTTACATTTTTTTATACAATAAGAAGAGATAAGTGTGAGTGGTAAGTGGATGCTGTGGCACATAGAGATCTACATTTCATCTACCTCGATTAAAATTCAAAATGCAGATGCGTTTTCATCCCTGAGGACTAAGATGGAATGCCACGTTTCCAGTAAAAGGGGTCTCCGGTTTTCTACACTCAACAACCTACCATACGATACACATTGAGCTGCTATTTTACGCTGGTATTCTGTGAGAGCGTGGTCCTTCCCCGGCCGAGCCGACCCATTCGTGCTGTAACCATAATATAGCAACAGCATGGTTCTACCATATATTAGAAAAGATTTATAAAATAAAATGCATGTTAGACCCTTTTATTAGAACTATTTACGACTTACATTGAAACAGATTACGACTCAAAATGAAACAACTTTAAGTAATAGTAAGTTGTTCAACCAGTGGTATTACTTTTATTGCAATTCTTCTTTTTTGTCGGAAACTTTCGCGGACGTGCACACCTCACCACTAGTTTTATCGGAATAGATGAATAGTGAGAGAAAGCATAAAAGACGAACAAAGTAATAAATACTTATTTTATATGTGGTAGAGCCATGCTGCAGCTATATTAGTAGTATAGTTGTAGCACGAATGGGTCGGCTCGACCGGGGAAGGACCACGCTCTCACAGAATACCAGCGTAAAATAGCAGCTAAACACTGCTGTGTTTCGTATGGTGAGTATAGATAACTGGAGACCCTTTTTACTGAATAAGAGGCATTCCATCTTAGTCCTCACGGGTGACAACACATCTGCATTTTCATTCGCAAACGAGGATAAATGTAGATGTCTATGGGCCACAGCAACCACTTACCATCAGGTGGACTGTGTCCTCGTTTGTCACCCTATCCTATAAAAAAAATATCGTCCCGTTCATGTATACATTATCGACCCATTCATCCGTTTTCTTCACTTAGAACGAGTCGTATAGAACGCTGTAGTCGATGTAATCTTGTACGTGGTAGAACCATGCTGCGGCTTTAATAGTATAGTTGTAGCACGAATGGGTCGGCTCGGGTCCCCGGTTCTCTACACTTGCCATACGAAACATAGCAGCATTATTCTGCTTTTTATGCTGGTATTCTGTTAGTGCGTAGTATTGATCGTTCGAGCCGACCCATTCGTGCTACAACCAATAAAGCTGCAGCGTGGCTGTACCACGTAAAATGTTCTGTAGTGCTCGCACTGAAGGAATTTTTTGTGACTCCCTCTCCTGTCCCGTTCCTTTCCTCCGGGGACTCATCCTCTTTCCTAATCCTATGGCAAAATAGTAGCTATGTTCCGGTCTCAAGGGAATGGAGAGTCATTATGATTACAGGCTGTAGCTTTCTTTGTTAGAAGTAATAGTCACTTACCATCTTTAAGGTCGTTTGTCACTTCCATTTCATTAAAAAATTGCTACCGAAAACGTTTCATTAGGTTTTGCCTCCTGAGTTAATGGAATAAATTACTTCATTTAAATAATACCCGAGCGTATTTCTTATTATGAATGAAAATTGAAAATTTTTCCTCAGAGAAAACTTCGCGTTCGCGTCCACTTTTTAATTGCTTTCTTTGATCTCGAAACTACTGCTCCGTACCGTCTGGTGTATAAAACTTACACCACTCTATGGGAATTTCATTAATATTAAGTTGGTTATCCGCTGAGTCGGGTTCATGTCCAAGTTTTAGTGTCATTCCATTAAAGTATTACTATGTATCTACCATAGAAATATTTTTATTATATCTATGGTATCTACCTTTATTATGAACAGTAATATTCTAATTCATAAAAACAAAATTTAAGTTTTTGTCTGTAATACTGAAATACTTAATTGCCTTAAATTTAGCCGAAAGAGTTATTGACGTATCATTAAGACCATTTTTAAAATGTTTGTCTGTCTGTCAGTCTGTCACTCTGTCTGTAATTGCAATAAAACTTGACGCGCAGATAGAGAGCAATGCCATGAGTGATCAAGGTTTCATTTTATTCGAAAAAATTGAAGAATTTCTATACTTTGTGATTTCTTATATTTTACGCGAACACTACACATTGAATGAAACTGCTTTTACGGATTCTATCGCGTTTAATTAACTTATTTTTAGGGTTCCGTACCTCAAAAGGAAAAAACGGAACCCCTTATAGGATCACTTTGTTGTCCGTCTGTCTGTCTGTCTGTCTGTCAAGACCCTTTTTCTCAGGAACGCGTGGAGGTATCAAGCTGAAATTCATATGAAATACTCGAGTCTATTGTCCCTTGGAGCTGTGAAAAAATCAAACTTCTAAACCAAAGCAATCAAAATATAACAGCCGTTTATGCCGCAAATTTTCGACATTCACAAGGGAATCAAAACCTACAGGGTACTTCCCGTGAACTCAGAATCTTAAAATTTGGTACGAAGTTATAGCACAGATAAAGGAAAAATTGCGAAAAGCATAAATTTTTAGTTACATCATATAATAAAAATATTTTTAATAATTTTAAATTTATATACCTACGGATTTGTTCGGAACCCTCGGAGCGTGAGTCCGACTCGCACTTGGCCGGTTTTTTATTTATTAATTCCCGACGTTTCGAGAGCTTTACAGCACCCATAGTCACGGGGGACTGAGGTGATTGATGTCCCGATATCAGAGTTAAATTTTTAATTAATAATTTTGATCCGATCTACGCAGAACGCAGATCTACGTGTTTTTTTAGTTTGTTAATAATAGTAACAATCCTCCGTAGAAGCTGTTAAATCTCTAGGCGCTGTTATTTTTTTTTGATCACGTGATCAAAGTACGGAGAGCACCTTGCCTCGAAAGCGCCAGTGCTCACAGTACAAAAATGGCGGCGATTTATGACGTCATATAATTAACCTATGGTACTTCGGCAATGTACTGGCAGTCTATAACGGAACGAATTTTTCACCAGTGAGAGCTCACTCACTCACGCAGTGCTCGTAGTGTATAGGAACATACCCTAAATATTACGGAATATTATACGTAATATGCACTGCCGAGATACTTAAGTAATATGTGCGTGAATATACACTATTTGCATTCCAACGCTACATATACAAATTTTATGTTAAGCTTATTATATTATTGTTACTGTATGCTTATGCAATAAAGAATATTTGGCCCACAAAGTTAATGAGGGCTAATAATTTTCTGCTCACCAGATGTCGCTAGTTGACAATGAGGTAAAGTTTTTTTTTACACAATGTAATTTAATTGATAAGTTGTTTTTTAATAAAAGTTTATCAGATTCTAGACCATTATAGTAATACACAAAACAAAGCGTCCCTGGTTTGCTCTTTAATTTATTGCATTTTTTTTACTTTTTGTTTATTTTTCTACTTTTATAAATATCTGTGGTTTTGTTTATTTATTTTTAATGTTATTAATATAAAATATAGCTAATAGAAACAATAGCTTTTACATTTTCCGAATAACTTTACTTCTCCGCTATGAAATCTGTGAAATATTATATAAATTCGTAGATGTTCTCATTCACGATAATTGTTTAATTTGAAGCATTAATAGTTAAAAATGTATACTCCTCTTGCCCCCCCCCCCCCTCCCTCCCCAATTACTAGATTGTATAATTTTAGTGGCTAGTTACTATGTACCAGAACAGACGGCACCGTGAACGAAATCTGTGCGACATGATAAAGAATAAGAGTCGGCGTCTTTTCTAGTATATGATATATTATTACTTCAATGCAAAAAGTTAAAAAAGAAGTGAAAGTTACTGCCTATATACGTCCCGCTGCTGGACATAGACCTCTCATTTCTGAGATCGTTTTAGGACAAGGAATTGACCGCCGCGTTGCCCTAGAGCGTGTTGGCGAAGTTCACATGTTATCGAAATATTTTTTTTTATTTGTCAGACATGCAGGTTTCCTCACGATGTTTTCCTTCACCGCCGAGCACGTGGTAAATCAGCACTTAAAATTGCCATTAACAATTTCATTGGTGCCGGCGGCGATCGAACCCGGGTTGCTCGTACTCTGAAATTAACAGCGAGCGCTAACCATCTGAGCTACCACGGTTTTTCAATGCAAACAAAGACAGAATCCTGGATTGAAAAGATGCCCCATTTTTTATAAACACAAACAGAAACAATCACGCCTGTCACCCACGAGGCAAGCAGAGACTACGGACTTCCATTTGGCATGATCCTGACACACCTCTCTCGCCTCCTGTACATCGATATACCTCACATGCTTGTCGGTTAACGGTATTTATTTATGTATTCGTTATATATATTTTTATTAAGTACTAGTTCGGGATTTCTGTTAAGAGATAACCACACCCTTCAAACATGATATCAGTTCAAGTACTTTATCGTGTAGCGATATTATATACACAATTATGCACCGAAGTGCATTGTATTAGAGGCTGAGTTGGCATGAATATTTGATGAATACGTTATCGACTGTTACAAACGGTACTGTTGTAATATAGGAGGGGCCTTATCGTTGGATTTTTATCGTTTATCGGTATCTGGGTTCGGATTATGTTCGCTGCAATGAAATCCCAAAGGTGAACAAATTGTGTAATTTTATTTTAATAATTTAGAACCTGTAATCATCGATCACTAATAACAAATTAGGTACACAATCCCATGCAAAATTTCTCTAAAAACAGCTGTAAATGGAAATAAATAAACATTAATGTAAATTCAACCTTAAATGCATTACCTAAAGTTGTATTCACATAGTTACGTACAAATTAAAAGTGCACCCAAATGTTCGAGTGGGCGCTCATTCGGTAAAAACATTTCTTGTCACTGATTGTGTTGTGTCTCTAGTTTTTTATTAGTAATCGATGCCTGTAATATATTAACTGCCGTTACCGTTACACCGTTACAGCCTATTAATGTCCACTGCTTAACATAGGAATCTCTAATACAATGCCTTCAAGGTGATATTTGCCATAGTTGCCACGCTTAACAAGTGGGTTGGCAACCGCAGTTTTTATTTTAGTCGTTATTCCGGCTTAAGCTATATTTAATATTATATTCTGTATTTTGTCCGGTACTTGGTACTCCGGTAGAATCTTAAAATAACACCTAGAGTAGAACCTCGATAATGCGACCCCCCCCCCCCCCCACTCCCCCCTTAATCCGAACGCCTCTATAATCCGAACGGCCCACCCCGTTGCACAAGTAGATATTTCAATTACAAAAAAATATTTTTGTGTAAATTGAGGCATAAATCATTTTCTTTGTCATTAAACACCATCATTCGTCAAAATACTATATTAGATTTTTTAACGATTAATAGTTAATACATATTGATTAAAATTTTGTATTCACTTTCAATTATAAAATCTATGTTTCATTTGAAAAAGCACTTTAAAATATCTATCTATACATACTATAATCCGAACGCCTCACTAATCCGAATAAGGTGCAAATGTGTGTTCGGTTTATCGATGACCTACTGTATATTGATTAAACCATGGGAGTAAAGCACAAATACTTTTGTATTTCGCAAAGTGGTATATTAAATCAACATAGTGGTATATTAAATCAGCCACGCTGCAGCTATTTATGCTTGTAGCGCGAATGGGTCGGCTCGACCGTGCAGAGAAACGGAAAACCTTCTCCTGGAAACTTTCTTCTTCTGTAAAGCTAGATTCTAATATTTGTAGTAAACTGACTTCATCAATCACGTCCATTTTTCACTGAATAAAAACAAAGTAGCTCGTTTACCGTTAAACGAAAACCACACAGATTTGACATTTTATATTAGCAAAGAGCATAAAATATGCACACAGCAGCGATACGCGGAACAAACAAACTATTATATAAATCTCTCTATTATACAAAATATTTAAAAAAAAAACGCTTTTTACATACATACATTTAATGAGTGTTATAACATGATTGTTATACTTACTCTGTGGGCAGTATAACGTCAACAAACTGCATAATTGGACGTGGTTATGCAAAAAGGATCCAACCCGAGTTTGTGTCAAAAATTTTGCCTCGAAGAATAATGTTTGTGGTCTATACTATTATGTGATGTAACAATTTTAGCAACCGTAACACAAATAAGAAGAAAAATCACGAACGTATAGAAACCATTCCGATAATTTGAGTTTATGATATATGAAGTATGGATACTTCAAATATCATAAACTCAAATTAACTTATCGCGGGTTGGATCCTTTTTGCATAACTACGTCCAATTTGTCCAAGTTACAATTATCTGTTTGACGTGGGCAGCATGAACGTAAACAATGTACCTACATGTTTTATTTAATTTTATGTATTTGTTACGTATATAAACTTTAGTTATGCCAAATCTCATATAACTCCGTGTGCACAATGTGCTTAGAATATAATAATTTCTTTTCAATACATAATATTTGTTAAATTACCACGTACTCAGTGGTGAAGCAAAACACCGTGAGGAAACCTGCATGTGAAGTTCACCAACACGCATTGGGGACAGCGCGGCGGACACTTCCTTGCCCTAAAAACCGGCTCAGAAATGAGAGGAGGCCTGTGCCCAGCTGTGGGACGTATGTATATATAGGTTGTAACTTTAACTTTGACAATAATACTTATTGAAAGTATTTTTTTTTATTTACCTCTTGAAAAGGGATACAAAGTTCTATCTTCACGTATTAATTATTGATATGATTTTCTTCTAATCTTCCACAAATCGTAAGTGCCCACTACTGGGGTCACCTTTATATAAAAACTCGAACGGAGCTCACTTCAGTCCGCGGTCTGTCATTTTTATGTAAGCATATTTCGAGTTCAAGTAGTAAAGTCATTTGGTCTCTTCATCAACCATCGGAAGTCCGACCACGTATAGTTGCGTAACTTCGGCATCATTCCAACACAGCTCCCCCAGGCTACTAGTTTTGTTTGTATTGCAGAGTTATGAAACTAATATAACTAGTTTCACTTTCATCTAGATCGAATATATCGAAGTATTATAGCGATAACGCATTAACCTCACAACTACAGTACGTTATTACATCCAAATCATTATGTAATGTAATGTCTTTTTTGTTTAATGCGACCCGCAAATTTTTTATCATGCGGTTATATATATATATATATATATATATATTAGTATATATATACTCATTACATTCATAATATATCATTTTTATTGACATATTTATTAATCCTGTAATGGCGGTGTAAGAATATAGTAACAATAATACAAAGGAAAAAAATCTGAAAACTGGAAGTTATCGTTATTCGATGTCGAGAAAGTTGTCGAGCTGTTAGTTTCAAGTATCGACTACTTTACAGTAACCGCCAAGCTTGGGTAAAAAATATGAATAAATCGAAATTTCGATATTTTTCGTCAATATTTATAATCGCGGTTTATCGATATTCAATATTTATTTAAGAGTATCAAATTTTGTTATCTTTTATATATAAAAAGTACGAGTCACGTTGTTTGTCCGCGATGGACTCCTAAACTACTGAACTGATTTCAATGAAATTTTTGGTCAATGTGCAGTTTGGTCCAACTTAAAAGATAGGATAGCTTACATCTCAATTTATAGTCGCAATACAATATTATTTTATTGAAAATTATTTGTCTATTATTTGACAGTCACAATTATTTGTTAGTTCCAAACGATTCTGTCAGATGACGATATCTGTTGACTGGATTGAGTAAATATTTAATAGATGGCGCTATGTTAAAAATACAAACGTTTAATATAAGCTACAATTTAGTAGTATAACCACCACGTGTTGCTGTAAGTATTTAACAGATAGAACCGATTAAATAAAAATTTGCAGACTGTGTGCAGTTTGGTCCAACTTGAGAGATAGGATAGTTTTTACCCGATAAGTGACCCTCAATTTTTTTATTGCTATTTTCAGGAGCTTTTTGGGAAAGCAAATGGTCGTTCGGAAAGGGCAGAACAACGTCTGCCTGGTCAGCTAGTATTATTATATAATGTGATATTTGTTTTTTTTATTTAGTAGACTATATAATATACATTCACGTGCAGTTGTGTTTTTCGTCATTAAAACGGCCAGTAATAAAATTTTGGCCTTCATCTTACTAAATCATGCAAAACATGACGATATATTATCTGTTTAAAAATATCGATACGATAAATACCGATATTTTTATATAATACGGCACCAATTACAGTCCTAAATTTAATTCTTATCATTTATATTTAAAATAGCAATGGGCCGGCCATATAGCTCGAAGAATCGACAACCGATGGCGAAAAAAGATTCTCGAGTGGCGGCCTTGTACTGGTAGGCGAAGTGTAGGGCGACCCTCCACTAGATGACGTCTTGGTAAGACATGCAGGCAGTCGATGGATGCAAGTGGCTCAGGACCGTGCTTTGTGGCATAACTCGGGGGAGGCCTATGTTCAGCAGTTGACTTGTAAAAGACTGTAATGATGATGATGATTTATATTTAAATAAATAGTGAAACATATACGAAAGAAATAAATCGTTGAAGATATGTATTTATTTGGATTAATATGAGGATAATATTTATCAAAGCTTAATGATATCTCTCCATAAACATAAATGTGAAGTGGCCCAAGTTAGGTACAAACGACTTCCGGGGATGCCGGATTCGCCGATAAAAAAGTTAAAATCTGATCGTGGCGCCCGTTCAGAAAACTCCATAGGAGTTCGAAGAACGTCGTTCGTTCCTATAGAGTAGACTTATGATAATAAGTAATGAACAGAAGTCGAAAGCTTAAATTTAATATAATAATTTTAAATTTTATTTAATATAATAATAAATAAAACAAAATTTAAGCAAAAACAATACGCATTCCAATCTATATCTCTTTACAATAAATTTAACAGCAGATTGCATTATTAACCCCTTGACGTGGACTAAAGTGAAGCGTGTAGTAACACAATTTTTATTAACACTAAACTACGAGGAAACTGAACAATTTATTAGTTAACTTTTATACTTGGAACAGCCTCACCAATTCTTAAAGCACTGCTCACATACTCACAACACACACACACACACACACACACACACATACACGCACACGCACACACACACACACACACACACACACACACACACACACGCACACACGCACACACACGCACACACACACACACACACACACACACAAACTTATTATATTATAAATTATATTACTCCCTAACCCTAATGCTAGCGCATGCCTTGCCTTTTGTTATTTATTGATTAATATTGTATTGTCTTGGTGGATGAGCGGGGTACCCAGTAATACAGGTAACCAACCTATAGTGGCCCTTGCGACTGCTTTCAATTGTATCATTGTAAATCAATAAATCATTTTTCATTTTCATTTTTTTTTCATTTAATAAATTGCACTGTAGGTATAGTAATTATAATGATTTCTTATATTTACCCGAAGACTACACATTAAATGAAACTAAGTTTTACGGATTTTATTGCGTTTAATTTAATTTTTTTAATTCCCGACGTTTCGGGTGCTTTACAGCACCCATGGTCATGGGGGAGGGAGGGACTGAGGTGTTTGACGTCCAGATGTTATAGTTAGCCCGGCTACCTTAAGTCTTTGAATATTAATTTTTGGTCCGATCTTTTGTTTGACTAATAAAAATTGAGTAACAGCCTACATACATCCATCATGCATAAGCCTATTCTCATTTTTGGAAGTGTTTTATAACCGAAAGAGATCGCAAATGCGATTATATTTTTAACTCCCGAAGAAGCGTGTTATAAGTTTGTAGTGTGTATCTGTCTCTAGCATCATAACTCCTGCAGAGCTAGCATGGGCAGGAGACAATTTTATCCCCAGGGAAAGGAGAAAATGTTTATCCCCTCGCTTAGTTTTATCCACCCTTCGAGCATGGGGGCACACCGGTGGATATAAAATCTACAGTAGATTAAATGGGAGATCGATTTATACATAAATAGATTTTTTGTATGAATATACATAAACTTAAACCCACGTCCAACGAACTAGGATAAAATTGTCAGTTTCAAATGTCAAAAAAGTATAATTTATTATCTTTTATTTAATTATGTCTACCCGTTATGTCAAACGAGATATACTTCCCCCGTTGCCGTGCTTTGGTATAGGGACAAGATAATTTTATCTCTTGTCAGTGGATATAATCGGGGGATAAAATTTTTGTCCCCAGCCCACGCTAGCCGTGCTGAAAGTATGAACCGATTTTGATTAAGTTTTTTCGTTTGAAAGTTGTCATAGTTGAGAGTGTTCTTAGCTATGCTTGAAGAAAATCTGTTCAACCGTTTGAAGATCATCAGCTCTTTTTCTTTTCGTAAAATGTTTAATTTAATTTATTAGATACATATATTTAAAGTCCGTATATCTTAGCAAACGAGTTTCTTTCCCATTATTTAACTTGTTTTGCCAGTGCTTGACAATCCCATCTGGTTGTTACTGGTGATGAAACCCTAGATCGTTAAATGCACAATCTAAACTATTGATAAAAAGTTCTCAAGTTGCGGCGTGAAAGTCTAGATAAAAAACCTTGACGTCACTAGACTAAGTTCAGTCGTAAAGGTTAACAAGTTGAAATGTTTTAGATTTCCCTCCAAGAAGACTCTTGTTTGATTAAACTTGTAGACTTTGTCGCGTTCCCTTTGGTACTGTGTAACAATATAAAACTTTATTCAATCTCAACTCTACTAAGAAACTTTTAGGAAAATATCCTTTTTATTTGAAAGATACCGCGAAGTCACAACCAATTGATAGGTCACTTGATTGATAGGGTTGTTATGTTCGAAAATCCAACTACAAAATTGCGAAAACCAATTATTAATAAAATTGTTTCATAAAACTCGATTTCGGGGTAGGTTTCAAACAATTGACGGCCACCGCTGAACATGAGCCTATTCATAGAAAGCGTCATATTTGTTACCAGCTGTTCCCCGCGACTTTGCCTCTTCGAATTTATTACGATTTTATTTCATGGATTTGATTATTTTGCGCGGAACCCTAATTATTTTTGAAAAATAAAATCGGTCCAGCCGTTTCGAAGATTAGCCAGAACAAACGAACAGACAGATAAGTATACTTTCATATGCATTTAGTAAAAGGCTGTTATTTTTACATTACAAACAGACACTTCAATTTTATTTATTTGTATGTTTTTTTTTATAGGATAGGGTGACAAACGAGCACACAGTCCAGCTGATGGTAAGTGGTTGCTGTGGCCCATAGACATCTACATTTATCCTCGTTTGCGAATCAAAATGCAGATGCGTTGTCACCTGTGAGAACTAAGATGGAATGCCTCTTTTCCCGTAAAAAGGGTCTCCGGTTCTCTACACTCACCATACGAAACACAGCAGTGTTAAGCTGCTATTTGACGCTGGTATTCTGTGAGACCGTGGTTCTTCCCCGGTCGAGCCGACCCATTCGTGCAACAACTATACTACTAATATAGCTGCAGCATGGCTCTATATATAAATTATTTGTATGTATTTGTATGTATGTATATCTATACAACTATCTAGTTGCCAGGCTTGGCAGGTGGGTTAACAACCGCAGTTTTTTTACTTAATATCAGGAATAAGCTGCTGCCCATCTTGTGGATTGTTTCCCTCTCTCGCCTCTTACGACACCCACGGGACAATGTCGGGTGGTGGATATTCATACACCAGCTGCCACGACACGGCCAGTTACACAAAAAAAAAATAGAGGCAGCCATAAGGACTGCTGACAGAAGTGAAAACTCAGTGATATATGTGTATATATGTACAGGCCGCTATTGAAGACTGCGCTTGGGCGCATTACGTCACGAGCATGTCGAGGTCATCGGTGACGCCAATCCATTAGTTTTTCCCCTACCAAAAACCGATCAACGCGACTAAAGAAGTTATCGTTTTTTTTATAGAAGAGGGGGCAAACGAGAATGCGGCTCACCTGATCGTAAGTGAATATCGCCGCTCATGAACAACCGCAACACCAGGGGAATTGCAGATGCATTGCCGGTCTTTTAGAAAGCTGTAAGCTCTTTTCTTGAAGGTCCCTGAGTCGTATCGGTCCGGAAAAATCGCTGGTGGTAAACAATTCCACAGAGAAGTTGTACGAGGAAGAAAACTCCTAGTAAAATGCTTCAAAAATCAACATTGAACTTTAACAGTGGTAGAGTCAGGCGGCAGCTTTTGCTGTCGCACGGATGGGCCGGCTCGAACCGGGGTGGTACCACGACCTCACAGAATACCAGCGTGAAGTATAGAGGTTTACCTATGCGTTTCGCTTGGTGAGTGCAGGTGGCCGGAGGCCCTTTTTACTGGAAAAGAGGCATTCCATCCTAGTCCTCACGGGTGAAAACGCATCTGCATTTTGATCTGTAACAGAGGATAGATGTAGATGTCTATGGGCCGCAGCAACCACTTACCATCAGGTGGATTGTGTGCTCGTTTTTCACTTTTATCCTATAAAAAAAATTTGAAATTTTATTGTAATTTTAACAGATAAAACCGCTTCCAAATTCTCTAATTTTTTATTTATTTATTTGTTTTTTTAATTCTAAATAATGTTACCCCCACACTAGGATTTTCTCCTGTGTCGTGGAGGCAGTTTACAAACACAAATTGCACAAGGACAAACATCCACACCCGGAACAATTTTTTTAGGCCATACAAATACTTGTTCCGTGCGGGATTCGAACCCGCGGCCCCCAGCGCAACAACTGATTGCTAAGCCACTGCGCCACGGAGCCATCATAGTAAATTAGTATTTAAATACTTTTGCTTTGCTCTGACCCGTGGCTATAACCTGCGAAAAAAGTTTTTAATGTCAGTATCAACAAATGGTTATAATATACCTACTCTTCGTGTCTTGTCACAGTTTTTTAAACCGGCCGATTTGATTACCGTCAAAGCGTGCTCATACATATAAAACTTTAGCCTCCATGCCATGCCCCTAGCCTTTGAGTGTCACAGTGACATTTTAGCTGCTGCGTGTTTAAACGTGTTTATTGTTTTTATGTCGACACATTCTTTTATTTGAACAATTTCCAGTTGGCTCACAAACATCGGACCAATAACTTACATTGTTTCCAGCTTTTGTGTTTGTATAAAAAACCAATAAAAATAATCCACAATATATGAAACGACTTGCGGATAGGTTATTCTGCAATTTATGCTTGCCTAGTACAGTTATTGAAACGTCAATTTGTTTTGTATTTTTTGTATGAAAAAAGGATGACCACATCGCCCTATTCTAAATAATGTAATAATTCGCGAGCACACTGTCAACCTGGTGGTAAGTGGTTGCTGTGGCCATAGCCATATCTAAATCTATCCTCGTTTGCGAATCAAAATGCAGATGCGTTGTCACCATTGAGGACTACGATGTAATGTCTTATTAATTTTCTTACAAAATGCTAATAAATTTATTTAAAACACCGTGACAGTGTAGTGCCGATGGAAGAATATCCACCCCCATACGAACAGGCGACAGAATTAAACTACAATAGGAGATGTACAGTAGCAGTTATCAGGAAGATCCTGATAACTACTCAAAATTATTAAAATCTGGGGTTGCCAACCCGCATTACGACGAAGCCAGCATTTAACACACATTTTTTAACAGTGGTAGAGCCACGCTGCAGCTTTTGCTATCGCACGGATGGGCCGGCTCGAACCGGGGTGGTACCACGACCTCACAGAATACCAGCGTGAAGTAGAGGTTTACCTCTGCGTTTCGCTTGGTGAGTGCAGGTGGCCGGAGGCCCTTTTTACTGGAAATGAGGCATTCCATCTTAGTCCTCACGGGTGACAACGCATCTGCATTTTGATTCGCAAACGAGGATAGATGTAGATGTCTATGGGCCGCAGCAACCACTTACCATCAGGTGGACTGTGTGCTCGTTTGTCACCCTTATCCTATAAAAAAAAACCCTTTTATTTGTATTCGCTACTACCAGTATTTAATTAAACTGCAGTTTTATGATGATTTCAAAGGCATTTAAAGTCCTCCAACGCGAATCGGAGGAGCGCAGCCTACTATCCCCACAGCTATCTCAGAGTTTTGTTCATAAGTGTGTTCAACGAGCACACGGTCCATCTCATGGTAAGCAGATGCTGTGGCCCAAATACATCTACATCTATCTTTGATTAACAATCAAAATGCAATCGTTGTTACTTCTAATGACTAAAATGAAATGCGTCATTTCCGGTGCAAAGGGTCTCCGCTTATCTTTCACACACACACACACACACACACACACACACACACACACACACCATACGAAACATGTGTGTGAGAGCATGGTCGTCCCCAGTATATACAACCCATTCGTGCTGCAGCGTGAGTCTTCTACGTACAAATGAGAGGCCTGTGCACAGCATTGGAACGTATTAGGCTATAACTTTACCTTTGTTATCCTATGCAAGCTATAAAAGGTATTCAAAAGAGATTGAAAAACATCACGATTAAGTCTCGTTATTATAACCAGTTAACCAAATTACTCTAAGCAGTTAACATTCAAGTTCACTGCTACCGCTTTTTAAATGGTGATAGTATTTATTTTAAGAACGTCCATTAAACAGTAGTAATTACTTCGCTCCCTCGTTTTCACCGCCATTTTTATCTCTAGTGACGTAGTTCACAAATATCTTGACACAATGGGATTCGTCAAGAAAATTCCTGCGTAAATTTGTTTAGAAACGTGCCTACATTGGAATGTTTGGAATCTTCGGAAGCAGACGCGTGAATGAGTGGAGCGGAAACATCATATTGATTATTTCTAATATATGATAGTTATTGAAGCGTTCTATAACTAGATATCAGACCTTGATATTGACGGTTTCGTGTGGCGCAATAAATATAATTGATAATCTTTTTATATGTTCGTATACTAGTGGTCCGCCCATGCTTCGCAGGGGTGATTTGTGGATCTCGAAAACAGCTCCACCTACCGGGTCTAACTGTGAGTCTAAACCTAGGTTCTCACTCAAACACACACAAATATTTATCAAAACCGGTCGACCCGTTTTCAAGTTTTAGCGTGACTAACGGACTTGAGACTTTATCGGCGTTGCACTAAATACGTAGTGGTTATAAAAGTCGTTGTTTCTTAAAACTTTAATAACTTTATATTGAATGAACATATCGCAATATTTTCTTTAGATTAAGTGTCTAAGAAATAAATTTAGAAAACCTAATTGAAATCTATCCAGTACTTTTGTACGTGGTAGAGCCAAACTGCAGCTATATTTATTGTATAGTTGTAGCATGAATGGGTCGGCTCGACCGGGGTAGGCCCACGCTCTCACATAATACCAGCCTAAAATAGCAGCTTAACACTGCTGTGTTTCGTATGGTGAATGTAGAGAACCGGAGACCCTTTTTACTGGAAAAGAGGCATTCGATCTTAGTCCGCACGGGTGACAACACATCTGCATTTTGATTCGCAAACGTGGATAAATGTAGATGTCTATGGGCCACAGCAACCACTTCCCATCAGGTGGATCGTGTGCTCATTTGTCACCCTATATCTATAAAAAAAGTTTTTTAGTGATGCACGCACAACTGCAAACCTCTATCATTTTATTTATATTGGTAATTCTATCCGCTTATTAATCCGTCCGTGTTCTATATTCTTTTGCCGCGAGTACACTACAAAGCCAATTAGCAAAACATAATACCGTTGCGTCATCTTTTATAATTTCCCACGGTACTTGCACTA
The DNA here is from genome assembly GCA_033319125.1 of Parnassius glacialis. Lineage (NCBI taxonomy): Eukaryota > Metazoa > Arthropoda > Insecta > Lepidoptera > Papilionidae > Parnassius > Parnassius glacialis. The sequence continues at coordinate 5,685,483 of JAVANC010000024.1, read as the reverse complement.
TGTAGGTAGTTAAGTAACACAAGACTTGTGGCCAAATACTCAAACGATACACAATTTTATAATGTCGATAAGTCTCGTCACAGTCACTTTGACTTAAAGTTATAGAGACAGCACGAGGAGCAGCGTCTGAGTGTTTTGGCATTAGTGTCTGCGATTTCAATCCACCTCCGTCGCTTGCCAAAAGTTTTAACAAAATAATTGCTTATGTTAGTAACTTCCTTGGCGTTATCCGCAACGATGGATGCCAGCTCTCACATCGAGGTTTTGTTTGACTTTACTGCGCAGACATAAAATTAGCGATATCAGGGAGTAGAGTTGAAAATTTGCCTATGTATGACGGGACGAATACAAGTTCAATCCCTACTTGCGTCAATGAAATTGTTTAGATGCAATTTCAAGTAATAAGCACGTGGGTCGGCGGTGAATTACCATCGTCAGAAAATCAACATATTATCTAAGTAAATAATATATTAATATATCTTAATAATTAACTATGTAGTGGCGGTATAAGAATATACACCACCCCATTTCGGCCCGTGGGTGTGGTAAGAGGCGACAGAGGAAAACAAACCAGCAGATGGGCAGCAGCATCTACCTAATAGCAACTAGAAAAGACTGCGGCTGCTAACCGCCTACCAATTGTGGCAACTATGGCACATATGGGTATTCTATGGAGAGGTCGATATTCAGCAGCAGACTTTAATAGGCTGTAATGAATGAAGGAATGTGAGAGTTTTGGCGGGAACTTGACCGGTGGTGGATTGCTGCTCCAGTAATATTGTTTAAATAAAGGTGTGAAGTGGATTTTGATATGCAAAAGTGGTGCGATTTTGTGTATTAAATATCTGCGCATGTGAACTAAGAAGTGCTCCAATGGTGATGTGATTCTCAATATAAGGTGTCTGTCTGCTGAGGCGCTTTGAGATACTATCGCCAACTGTCTGCTAACTCAAGTTGCCGTCAAAATCTCTCAAAAACTACGCAATGTGACGCATCAACATATTGCGAAGCAGTGTACTGTTAAAGGATTATTATCACTTGACAATGAATATCTATAAAAACGAAGAATCCGAATGAAATGAAGACATGGCTTAAAGGACTAGTATCCAAGCCAAAAATCTTGATAGAAAAATAATGAATGAGAAAATGAAGTAATTAAAAAAAACATACATGGGTGTCGTGGAACACTCGGTTGGAACGAAGTTCCTTTCGTAATTAATAAACGTATTATATTTTTGATTAATAAATACAAATATGTAAATGAATTACTAGGATCTATTAAAATGAAGCTTCATTTAAAATAAAATAATATTTCTTTCATGGCAAGAGAAGAAAAAGTGCGAGGGAGATGGATATTATTCCATCTCCCTTCCTTATAGCCGCCAAGGCCGTCTACACTACGTCATGCTCGGGCCACAGTAACGAGAAACGTCAATGCCCAAAAACGCAACAATTATTGCCTTAATTTTAACGCGATAAACTGAGTGGCCACACTTGGAACGGTCGACTTCATTTCAATTTCAACGCCGTTGAACGGCGTTAAAGTATACTGACCATTTATTTTTTAACTCAAAACGGGACATGGGTTTATTTATACTTCCCAGTTAGCAGGTTAACAGTAAAAAAAATTATGTTATTTATTTAAAAACTGTAACTTTATACAATTAGTGTTCACTATAATTATAATCACATTAATTATAATTATTTATATTTTAACAAATTGTGAAAAATAAAAATTAATCACCAGTTCACCAGCTTCATTAAAGCAAAGCTCCTCACACAGTAATTATTAAATGCAACAATTTTTTTAATTATATTTATATTTGTCAGTGGAACAAATTTGCTTTAATAAAGTTGGTGATGATTTTAAATAAGGGCAAGTTTTTTTTACATTGATTTTTGTTATCAACATCGCCTTTAGAACTGAAACCTTTAAGTGATTTTTTTTCAGACGTCCACAATTTATTCATAATAGAAAAATACTTTTTCTACTGGAGCATTTGTACCAGGTATACATAAAATATATTCGATTAAAATGGAAGAGAATTTATGTTGAGAATGTTGGTGAGAAATGTTTGAATCACCCAACGAATTTCTGCGAAAACTTTGAAATTATCCCATTCGCTTATTTTTGGGTCGGTCCCGCTCTCGCACCGTTCGTGTCTGACGAACTTCATAGTTTTAAATTTTCTCGCGGTTTAGGATAACGGGACTATTTTGCGTCCCGGAGCTTTGTTTGGGAACAACGGGACAGGTGACCGAGAAAAGGGACAGTCCCGTTCAAAACGGGACGTATGGTCACTTTACGTTAATATTCCTTGAATTTGATGCAAGATGAACGTTGACGCTGCTTACACTATGTTTGATGAGTGTAAATTTTTATTATATGAATATATTTTATCATTGCCTAAGCATGGCTCTGTTTGCAGAATCTCAAGAAACGTAATAACTTTTTCATTATTCCACTCTATCGTAGCCATACGTGCGACTCCGTTGCGCTCACCGTGCACAATGAGACAAACGTAGTGTGGCCGCTCCAACGCGTTAATTCGTGCGTTAATCTCTTTGATGTACCGACACTCGAGTTATCGTTCAACGGGAAACGGCGTTGTTCTTGCCGTTGTAGAATTATCGCGTTAAGTGGTGGCTACACCTACATTCACCGCCCATCATCGCGATAATTAACGGCATTTCTCGTTAGTGTAGCCCGGGCATCAGAAGGGGTCATGACGGAAAGATCTTACAGTTTTTGTCACCTAGCCCCCATCCGCCAAATCCGTACCGTCCGATAAAGAATTTTTTTCGCCACTACCCCTTGTGTCATAGTGTACATGGCCTTGGCGACGAAATAAGGAAGTGAGATGTAATAATATCCATCTCTTTCTCTCTTTCTCACTTTTCTTATTTTGCCATGAAAGAAATAGTATTTTATTTCAAATTACGCTTCATTTAATAGACGCTAGTAATTCATTTATTTGTATTTGTTAATCAATAATATAATTCCTACGTTTATCAATATTAATATACTACGCAAGGAACTTCGTTCCAACCGAGTGTTCCACGACACTCAGGCATTTTTTTCTTTTTACAGAATTACTTAAAGTGCTTACTTATCTTAGATTTTATATCATGCGAGTAACTTGAGTTATATTCCCATTGTTACCATTCATTTCCATCATCATCATAGCCATTCATAAGTTCACTGCTGAACATAGGTACATATGTCTCCCCAAGGAATGACTTCCTGCATATTTTACCAGGCTGTCAGTCCATCTAATTGGGGACCGTCCCACATTTTGCCTACAAGTATGAGACTGCCACCCACAATTTCAATTTCTACAAGCAATAAAATTATTAATTAAAATATTTTAATAAAGAACAATGTATAAGCTTATTATATTTTTTGGACAATTATTCATTTTTACACGGTTGCGGAACCAAGGCACAGTCACGAATTAAGTTTCTTTCGTTATTGTCCTAACGTCGTGTAAATGCAAAGCTTGACGATGTCACAGACGATGTTTACTTTTAACGTAGGCACAAAGACGCGGGCCTCTATAACGTCTTCTATAAATATACCATAAATATTAAATCGTCGCTGTCTTTTTTGTCTAGACAGTAGATTTTATTCTTAGCTCTTCTGCAGCGAACCAATCGACGGTATAAAGCGTATTTATTGACCACTTAATAGCTTTCCTCTTGTTAACTGTCGGTATTCGAATGCGCCTTCCTTCTGTGCAAGGCGAATTTTTCAATGCTCCGACAATTATTCATCAAATAAGTTATAACCTGTAAAAGTACAGTAAAGTTACAGCCTATATACGTCCCACTGCTGGGCACAGGCCTCCTCTCATTTCTGAGAGGGTTTTTAGGGCAAGGAAGTGCCCGCCTCGCTGCCGCTATGCGTGTTGGCGAACTTCACATGTTTTCGAATTTTTTTTTATTTCTCAGACATGCAGGTTTCCTCACGGTGTTTTCCTTCGCCGCCGAGCACGCTCAAGTTATAACCTGACTGAATATATAATATGTATAAGAGTTACAGATCCTGATAATTAATTTATTTTATCCTGATGATCCTGATCTAGTACTAGGTTACTAGGTACTAGGATACTAGGAACTAGGATATTGGGATAAAATTATTAAATTATTTTATTGTCATATGTCAATCGGCAGTCTACAAGTTGTGAAAATTACATTAAGAGATTCCGTTACATAACGCCGTGCGCGGGAGTTTCCGCCTGAGTTATTCGGTGACTGCTGGGACTCGTGGAATGACAGTATCCGGTGCTGTCCGTTGTAGTGGCTTTTCTAGTGCAGGAGAGGAAGATGGTGTTCCTGAGAGGTTCCTCTGTTTTGCAATTGTGTAGATAGATACACACTAAGCTAAAAGGCGTGTTAAAAAGTGACACCACTGAAATATGAAATAAAAAAAATGTTAACTTTAACTTCTTTATATTATATTTTATTCTATTCACTAGCTGTTCCCAGCGACTTCGCCCGCGTGTTTCTTTGGGTTTTAATTTTGCGCGGAACCCTAATTCTTTATCTAAAATAAAAGTTTAAGTTACTCCTTATGACATCAGCTATCTGTCAGTGAAAATTTCGTCAAAATCGGTCCAGCCGTTTCGGAGATTAGCCGGAACAAACAGACAGAAAGACAGACAAAATCTTTAAAAATTATAATTTTTTATAAGTACCGTATATACCTTCATGTGCATTTAGTAACAAACTGTAATTTTGACATTACAAACAGACATTTCAATTTTATTTATTTGTATAGATCTATAGATACCTTTTATCTAAATATTGACAAATCGGCTCGTTAAGTTTTAAAGAATTTATTTATTGCATCTTATAATGAACGCAAATAAATCTTAAGAGACAGATCACCTAAAGATATTGTGCGGACCGCGAACTCGAAAGGTCGTGGATTCGAATCCGCCATTCGACTACTGCCGTGAACTGCACGTAACAAGTACAAGTGTTTTTTTTTTTACTTATTATAAACCAGTGGATAATGGGAATATTAGGCATTTTTAAAGAAATAAAAGAACACATGTACCTAAGTTACTTCACGAGAATTAAGCGCGCAACAATGCACAATATTTCAAAGAAATTCACACATTGAAACTCCATCGCTGATTAGCTAATAATTTATTACATATTTTATTTCGACAAGGTCACAACAGCTCACAGTCAAAAAATTGACCTTATTTCCCGATTGTTTTTGGCTTCAATTGTTATACAACATAAGTGTCGCTTATAACGTTTATTTTATGACTCTATTGTGTTCGTCATTCGTCGCCTGGGACGATTTATAGTAATAAGCTGCAATGTAAATTATAATCAATCAGAATTGTGATAGTGACGGTATTCAACAATTTAATAAAAGTATACCATGTATAAAATATATTATAGACTATTAATTTACAGCACACACGATCACGTGTCTATAAAATCATTGAACCATACCGAATCACGAAGTCCCAGTTGAATTCAAACTAGAGTCAATATTTACCCGAAATGCAGCTCGCTGCATGTAAATCATTCAATACGAGCAATATTTGTATAGTACTTGTTTATTTGTAATCGTATTCTCGAAAACAGTTATTGCGATCTTGATGAAATTTACTATAAGTTAAGTAACTTTTTATATGTGGTAGAGCCATAGTAGTATAGTTATAGCACGAATGGGTCGGCTCCACCGGGGAAGGACCACGCTCACAGAATACCAGCAAAATAGCAGCTTAAAGCTGCTGTGTTTCGTATGGTGAGTGTAGAGAACCGGAGACGCTTTTTACGGGAAAAGAGGCAATCCATCTTAGTCCTCACGGGTGACAACGCATCTGCATTTTGATTCTTTATTGAAGATAGATGTAGATGTCTATGGGTCACAGCAACCACGTGCCATCAGGTGAACTGTGTGCTCGTTTGTCACCCATCCTATAAAAAAGTAATAATGTCCTCCAGACTAATTTTCTCACACGGCTGACATTCTCTACTAGTTATCTAGGAATATAGTGCATGAGTGTGTGTGCGATTACAGGTGTACTATCTTTCTTACTTTTAATGTGCGATGCGACGGCATTTCCGGCTGGCTCTCCCCCCTTTTTTGAATTCGGTTAAAAGGTGCCTGCAGTTACAGAGATTTAGGCATTTTATCTTATTGTTAGTCCTTCGTGGTGACAGTGCCTTTTTTTTAATTCTCCTGTATCGTACCTTCACGACTGACTTATATGAATTTCATAAGGACAAACATCTAGACCCGGAACAATAATTATTGGTAGGCCATACAAATACTTGTTCCGTGCGGGGTTTGAACTCGCAGCCCTCAACGGCACAACTTATAGCTACTGCGCCACGGAGCCGTTTGAACTAAGCTCGTTCTTCACTGTAATTATATAATATAATATCTATTTTCCATTTATCTATCCATTATCTTGACTATCACATCTGCAATACAATTTTCTATAAACAATATAAATGCAAAACTTCCTTACCCTAAACAGGTCTTAAAGTTAAATCTTAAGTCGAAAACTCCTACGATAGTTTCGACGTGTATAGTTTTTTTGCCACACGCAGCAACTGTACGGTCTGGCCAGACACCAGTCGCACCGGTTTTGTTGTCTTAGCTTCAAAACCTTGTAACTCTTAACAGTTGCGGGATAAAACCGACTCTGTTCCCTTTGTTTTGAACCTGTTTTTCTATACTCTTATCACATTATTAGCGGGTCCGGAGTTTATATTTTATCACGAAAGTAGGAAGGTTGCGTTTTGAGTGCTTTACATGCGTAATTGGGTACTGCGAGCGATAGCTGGCCATTGGCTATATTCACAGAATCTCGCTTAGGTACACCTATTTCGAGCACGAACGTTATGTAGTTCGCTTGCAGTTTGATACGGTTTATTGCTTGCATTTTCGGAATTCAAATGGAATTTTAAATTAGGAACACGGTAACATTTGTCAGCGGCATTGTTTTTATTTTATAAGTTGTCTTTTTTGGTACTCATAGCTGCCAGTTTTGATAGGACTGGCTGGTTCCACGTAGGATGCATTGTTAGTTGTTTCAAATAATTTTCTGATTTTGATTGTGAAATATTTCTATTTTTATTTTGGTGGCAAACGAGTTAACCGTCAAAAGTCATCTCTGGCTCATAGATACTTTCATCTGTCATATTATATTATGTAGGTATACGGATAATGCATAATATGTACAGATGCGATGTCATTCCTAATATATATATATATATATATATAAGGATTAGGATGAAATGCCGTTTTACTGTATAATATTTTTTTTATATAGAATTAGGGTGACAAACGAGCACACAGTCCACCTGATGGTAAGTGGTTGCTGTGGTCCATGGACATCTACATCTATCCTCGATTAGAATAAAAATGCAGATTCGTTGTCACCCTTGAGGATTAAGATGGAATGCCTCTATTCCAGTAAAAAAGGATCTCCGGTTCTCTACACTCACCATACGAAACACAGCAGCGTTACGCTGCTATTTTACGCTGGTATTCTGTGAGATCGTGGTCCTTCGCCGGTCGAGCGGAACCATTCGTGCTACAACTATACTACTGACATAGCTGCAGCATGGCTCTACCACGTAATAGTCTTATTTCATCAGCTCGTCAGATTTCACTGCTGGACGCACACATATACACCTAAAGCCATATTATTGGTTGCTATGTTTTGGCTTTGTGTTTGCGTTACTTAAAATGTACGCAGCATCTTTCTTTGTTGTCCTGTGTTTAGCAATTCTTAGGATAATCAATTACATAAAGTAATTAAATAAATAGTAGACACTGATGACGTTGAAGCCGACCTCAGACAGCTTTTTTGCCATTTATGCTTAACCTTTAACTTACTGAGACTTAACTGTACTTTCAAGTTATCTCAAAGAGGGTACGTTTTAACGGTGAAAGGTTAGAGACATGAACTCCACCATCGTCATGCCCACCATTCGTTTTCGTGCATAATATCGTCCGTGATATCAACAGTAATACTTTTTAAACGACTTAAGAATTATAGTTATTATATTATACTTCTTTTATGTAAAAAGGGTCTCCGGTTCTCCATACTCAGCATTTTTAGTTGTTATTAAGAAGACACTGCTGCCCATCTCCTCGTTTGTTTCCATCTGTAGTTTCTTACGACACTCACGAGATATGAGTTAGTAGATAATCTTACTTCGCGGTTATTATTTAAAATAAATTGATAGGGACAAAGCCTTATGTACCCAACGTTGTCAGTAATACATAACTGCTCAATATGCTCATATAAACCGGCTTTACATTTCCTACTATCCTAAATCCACGCAAGCAAAGTTGTAGCGCAAAGTTGCTCTCAATAAAAAAAAATCATGTACATAATTCTCGTCTATACAGAACATGTTTAATCTGTAAAACCGCTGTTAACTGTGGCAAACTAAGATAATCTCCAGTGAAGCCTCTAAGTTAATCCTGCTTTGTTTTAATCTTCACGTGAACTAAATCAACTATCGCTTTTATCTTAATTATTATCACAATTCATAGGAACGACGGTGTGGTGATAATTTTGGAACTATTAGAAATGCAAAAGCCATTTATAGTGAAGCAAAGTTGTACCAGCCTGGCATCGGCTATTGCGGGACTTCAACTAGATTAGTTAAATCTGCATCTATGCAATCTTTATCACAAGATGGCGTAATTAATGTTCGTTGTAGCCGATTTCAAAAAAGGAGAAGTTTTACAATTGGACTTTGTTTTTTTTTTGTATTTATATTCTTCGTCAGCGTTGAAGCGAACTTCAAGTTCTTTCTGCTTATACACCAGCTTCATTATAAGGTGGTGTTATTTTATGTTCGTTTAGCTAACTTCAAAAAAGGAGGAGTTTTACAATTCGAATTTGTTCTTTGTGTATTTATATCGTTAACGTTGAAAAGAACTTCAAATTGATTATTAAAATCTCCATTATACTCCATCTTCATTACAAGATGGTGTAATTAATGTTCGTTTTAGCCGATTTCAAAAAAGGAGAAGTTTTACAATTGCACTTTGTTTTTTTTGTATTTATATTCTTCGTCAACTTTGAAACGAACTTCAAGTTCTTTCTGCTTATACACCATCTTCATTATAAGGTGGTGTTATTTTATGTTCGTTTAGCTAACTTCAAAAAAGGAGGAGTTTTACAATTCGAATTTGTTCTTTTTGTATTTATATCGTTAACGTTGAAAAGAACTTCAAATTGATTATTAAAATCTCCATTATACTCCATCTTCATTACAAGATGGTGTAATTAATGTTCGTTTTAGCCGATTTCAAAAAAGGAGAAGTTTTACAATTGCACTTTGTTTTTTTTTTGTATTTATATTCTTCGTCAGCGTTGCAGCGAACTTCAAGTTCTTTCTGCTTATACACCATCTTCATTATAAGGTGTTGTTATTTTATGTTCGTTGTAGCTTGTGGCCGACTTCAAAAAAGGAGGAGTTTTACAATTCGACTTTTTTTGTAGTTACATTTTTCGTTTACACGAACTTCCTTTCCTTTCGTTTCGTTGAAACGAACTTCAAATTGATTATTAAAATCTCCATTCTACTCCATCTTCATTACAAGATGGTGTAATTTAATGTTCGTTGTAGCCGACGTCAAAAACGGAGGAGTTTTACTATTCGACTATTTTTTGTATTATTATTCTTCGTCAACGTTGAACCGGTTTTGATGATTTTTTATTTAAATAGTTTATACTTCATGGGTGGTCCCAAATAAATTTGGAGATAATATTCCACCCACACATGCGGTTGCTAAAATAGGGCAAAATTGTAAAAGTAGACTTCAAGGAACTAAAAAGACTAAAATTATTTCACATTCTGAAGTCGGGGCTTCAATTCTTCTTTTTTTTATAAAAAAAACACCTATCAGTATGTGATTTCTTATTAGTTCTTTGCAAGTCGGCTTTAACGTTTTATTAAAAGTTTTTCTTTAAATATCCATTTGCATATTGTTCGACTTCAAGTGTCTTCAATTTATATTTTTTTTTAATTCTTTCGATTGTGGTGCAATGAGTAGTCATTTTTATACGTGGTAGAGCCACGATGCAGTTATATTATGGTTGTAGCATGAATGGGTCGGCTGGACCGGGGAAGGACCACGCTCCCACAGAATACCAGCGTAAAATAGCAGCTTAACGCTGCTGTGTTTCGTATATTGGGTGTGGAGAATCGGAGACCCTTTTTAGTTTAAATAAGGCATCCCATCTTAGTCCTCAGGGGTGACAACGCATATGCATTTTTAATCGAGAATAAATGTAGATGTCTATTGGGCCACAGTATCCACTTACCATCAGGTGCACTATCGTTTGTGATCCTTATTCTATAAAAAAAAGTTCTTCAAATCGCAATGAACAATTTCAGCAGAATCGAATCCAGTTAGTTCGGGCTCTGAAAGATTTAGGGCGAACGCTCTGCCTTTGCGCTATCACAACTCGTCTATTTGTTTTCATAAACTTAATGCAAGTTGCTTTAATTCTGATCACAATTAAAGTATAGGTACACAGCAGTGATCTCTCGAGCTTGAATCGGGGCTGAGGGATGGATTAGACATGAATTATTTATGCCTTAAGAACCTTATTGAAATTATTAAGTAGACTTTGTAGTGTTGTATTAACAAACGCTTTTAAACGTTCGGCATAAAGTTAAGGATAAAGTTAGTGTACGTCTCTGTAGTCGCTCGAGCTGTCGCGGGTTCGAATCCCGCACGTTATAATTATAATATAGCCATATATTGCTCTGGTTTGCAAATAATTATTATTTCAGGTCTGAAGTTCCTAGTGTGTGTAAAGCTTTAAAAAATATTTAAAAATAATCTGAAATGTGGTGGCAGTTATTTTTCGACGTTTTCATTCGCCACCGAGCACTTGGTGATTCAAATAATTGTAATTATTTTATCGATTGTGTAAAGGATCAAATTGAAATAACGGGACCATTTAGCCTTAACAGTATTAAAAAGATATTAAAAATGTGCCATACTTCAGCTTCTTTTTAATTTTATGGCGAATCCATTATTAAAAATGGCGGGTAAGTAACAATTTATGATTAGTAAAAGGCTAAATTATTAAACTCAACTTTTGCTACTCCGATTACAACGTCTTCAAAGCAAGAGTGAATATGATTTTGTTAAGTCAGTGCGCTTTATCGTCTCTTATCATCAGCTGGGATAGTAGTCTCTAAAGTCTAATAATAAAAATCCTACTCTTTTAGTCATTCGTTTGATGACATAATGGTTAATATTATTCTAATCTGAATATAAAATATTATAATGGGTGTAATAGGCGACAGAGGGAAACAAACTTCAGGGAGATGGGCAGCAGATCTGTATTTTACGTCGTAGAGCCATGCTGCAGCTATATTAATAGTATAGTTGTAGCACGAATGGGTCGGCTCGACCGGGGAAGGACCACGCTCTCACAGAATACCAGTGTAAAATACCAACTTAGCGCTGCTGTGTTTCGTATGGTGAGTGTAGAGAACAGGAGACCCATTTTTGTGGTAAAGAGGTAATCTATCTTAGTCCTCACGGCTGACAACGCATCTGCATTTTAATTCGCAACCGAAGACAGATGTAGATGTGTATGGGCCACAGCAGCCACTTACCATCAGGTGGACTGCGTGCTCGTTTGTCACCCTTATTCTATAAAAAAAGCAGCGTCTTCCTAATAGTAACTGGTAAATAAAAAACTTTGACTGCCAAACAGCCTGCCAAGCGTGCCAACTATGGCAAAAATCTCATGATATAGTATGTAATATAACAATATTAATACAGTTGACCTGCGGCAATCTGACAAACGTTTTGCAAGGCGATGTCGGATAATTAAATTTGACTGACTGTAGAGTACTGCCACAACCCCATGGTAGTCCGGAACTTTTTGAAAAGCGAAGTCACGGGGAGCAGCTAGTCAAATATAAATAATAATAAAAAAACCGGCAAAGTGCGAGTCGGACTCGCGCACCGAGGGTTCCGAACAAATCTGTAGGTATATAAGTTTAAAATTATTAAAAATATTTTTATTATATGATGTAACTAAAAATTTATGCTTTTTGCAATTTTTCCTTTATCTGTGCTATAAAACGTTGCTTCGTACCAAATTTCAAGATTCTGAGTTGACGGGAAGTACTACCCTGTAGGTTTTGATTCCCTTGCGAATGTCGAAAATTTACGGCATAAACGGCTGTATCTTTTGATTGTGTTGGCTCAGAAGTTTGATTTTTTCAGAGCTCTAAGGGACAGTAGACTTGAGTATTTGATTTGAATTTCACAGACAGACAGACAGACGGACAACAAAGTGATCCTATAAGGGTTCCGTTTTTACCTTTTGAGTTACGGAACCCTAAAAATAAAAAAGTCATTTAATGCACAATGAATACCTGAACAGTAAATGATGAATGACCGCTAGGCTGCTACCACAGTCACATTCAAACTAAGACAATACGCGTCAAGATATATTCGTGGTGCCGATAATTAATTGCAACCTGTTTGTCCATGTATTCGCGAAGGGAATCTCCCCCTGTGGCGTATTCATAATGCGACTCTACTGTACCTACATGTAGGCATGTCAAATTATAAAGGCGGGGGGGGGGGGGGGGGGGATTAGGCAGGGGCCGGATTACCGGGGGGTCCTCTATATTTTGGTTTTTAGGTAAAATTAAATATTTAATTTTTGTTTTTAGGTTAAATTAAATATTTAACTTTTTGGGTACAATATAGTATATTTAATTTGATACAAATAAGTGTCGGGACGACGGATTATATTTATTCGTACCAATTGGGAAAAAATTAAAATAACAGGCATACTGAAACATGGCATTGGGGAATGAATTATTTATGGCAATTATTTCGTGGAGTAGGTAATAAGCCTATTGACTATTATAAGCTTAATTAACGTTACATATAATTGTATTAATTTGATGTGTAACTGTAATATGAAGTAATTAGCTATGAATAAATAATTCGCGTATCTACTATGGGTCGGTTCGACCGGGGAAGGACCACACTCTGACAGATTACCAGCGTAAAATAGCAGCTTAATGCTGCTGTGTTTCGTACGGTTAGTGTAGAGAACCGGAGACACTTTACTGTAAAAGGGGCATTCCATCTTAGTCCTCACAGGTGACAACGCATCTGCATCTTGATTCTTTATTGTGAATAGATGTAGATGTCTGTGGGTCACTGCAACCACTTACCATCAGGTAGAATGTGTGTTAGTTTGTCACCCTATCCTATAAAAAAAATAACAAAATTAATAATAAAAAAATATTTTAGTGTAATAAGGTATTTTTTATATTTGCGATCAGCGGCAGTCTTAAATCACAGGATTGAAATGAGGACTGCTTATCCGGTTCGGATTATAAACTCGAATATATCTGCGTTAAAATGAATCGCATAACGGATGTGATAGGACAACAACAAAGAACCAGGTGCGTAATGAAACATCTGTCGAGAGAGAGAGAGCTGGCGCCGAGGTTCCCTTGTATGTAGGGTAACCAATCTTTTCAAATTCAAATTCATATTAATTTATTTCAGATAACATAAGATCCATATCATTGAAAAACATTGATTAATTGATAATAAAAATAATAATATGTCATTAAAATACAAATAAAATACATTAGAATCAGAATACAATAAATACAAATTACACATAATTATTCATATTACCTTCTCGCTCCCACAATTACTGGGACATGTCTCTCGCAGCAATACCGGAGGAGAGGACAGTCCAATCTGTCACCTATCATTTTCAGGATAATATTGGAGCTGGCCCGCACTCAGCGTACCAGTCCTTAAGGTCATTAGTGATTAGATGTCCCAGGTACATATATTAATTGATAACGTCTACGGGCACACTATTCAATAATACTGGTGGTAAAACCTGGTACCGGTGGTTAACAGTGGTAGAGCCACGCGGCAGCTTTTGCTGTCGCACGGATGGGCCGGCTCGAACCGGGGTGGTACCACGAACTCACAGAAAACCAGCGTGAAGTAGAGGTTCACCTCTGCGTTTCGCTTGGTGAGTGCAGGTGGCCGGAGGCTCTTTTTACTGGAAATGAGGCATTCCATCTTAGTCCTCACGGGTGACAACGCATCTACATTTTGAATTGTAATAGAGGATAGATGTAGATGTCTATGGGCCGCAGCAACCACTTACCATCAGGTGGACTGTGTGCTCGTTTGTCACCCTTTTCCTATAAAAAAAAAACCTGCCCTAAAGACTATGCATTGACTTTTCTTTACATTGTACTTTAGACCGTGTCCAACTCGCATACTCCTCGCAAATGCGTATCAGTTTCCTTAGGCCACAGATCCTTTCGTATAAGTATGTATTTTCGGAAATAATAAATTATTTTTCGCTTTGTTAATAAGTAACTAACACAAAAATTTACACACCTTACGTATATATATCCTTATTGAAGTGAAAACTTCTTTAGGTATGTTGGGCACTTTTGGAATGAGGAGTACAGATGTGCTACAGTAGAGGCAACAAATAGTTTCAGAAATGGTAGCTTAGTTATAAGCCGATGGGGTTATTAAGTTCTTACTAAATTGAAACTATAAGTTATAAAGAGAGCAAAGTAGAACCAACCTATTTATTTATATAAACTACTTGGCAAGATTGCACCTGAAGCCGTTTTTGTTTGAAATTAGTCATAGATGTTCATGGAATACAGTAGTCACTTCAGTTTTATAGTGAACTTTTTGAGATGTTTTGTATTCTTTGAGATATTTTATTAAATAACGTATTCTTCCGAAAAGGCAATCTAGCAATATGTGCCGTTAGAGTATACATAAGCCAGCTATGCTTATAATATATATAATCTAGGGTAACGTCATATTAAAATTAAAAAAAATATATTGAAAAGACATACAGTCTTACGCTATTAAAACAGTTGGCAACCCTAGTCGTATGCACGCACCTATATAATATTATGTATTTGCTATATTTTGAACCTTACTACAACGAAATAACGAACATCGTTATGCACGTGACAATACAATATGTTTATTAGCTTCCATTGAGTTATAACTTGTTCTTTTCTGTTTGGGACTTGAATCGAATGTTATTCTATTGGTAAAGCTGACCAACAGTGTCATGACGAGTAAACTCTAATATTAACTGTTATTAAGCATGAAAACTCAATATGTGTATGCTTTCGCGGCAAAATCTACAAACGCAGTGTTGACTTTGACAGGTGCATTCTATTTCAAAAACATGACACACCGCTGTGTGTGAAAGAGAGTTAATATAAAAAAGAAGGATAAAGTATGATTCCGTACACTTTAAATGGTAAAATCTATAGATGAATTCTTCAATTTTGTGTGTTTTGTTAACACATTTTACAAAATTTTGATTCCAAATTCTATAACTTTTTATGATAAATCATTTTCTGTTCTTTGAGTAAGAGTTTGGAACTCATTACCCCAGTCAATTAAAAGTGCTCATACCTTTAATGTGTTCCAGAAACAGGTTAAGGAACACTACTTGTCTCTCTGACCCCTCTTTCCTCCGCTTAATTATGGTCATTGATCTATCTAAAGAATGTTTAGTGCACGAGTTTGTATCTTTTTTTATTTTAGTGCACCCTACCCATTGTTCTTTTTCTTATTTTTATTTATTTCTTCTTCTGGGTTGCCTGGAAGAGATTGCTATGTAGCAATAAGACCGCCCTTTGTATTTCCCAAAATAGTTGTTATTTTTTTTGATATTTTTATCTTTTCTTGGTGTACAATAAAAACTATTGTATTGTATAAGTTTTATTTCATGATAAATAATTATTGTAGACGTCATACCGTCACGGTTCCAGCCTATCAAAAGTTCAATGCTGAAGACTATTCGTCGTAGCCTGGCTGGTGCTTGGCAACTGCAGTGTTTTTTTTATATTTTTTCGATATTATAAAGAAGACACTGCTGTCCATCTCCTAGTGTCTTGCCATCTGTCTTACCACATCCATGGGATGATATGTGATAGTAACAGCATAGCGCAATTGCCTTATTTTTTTAACTGCATCCACAGCGAAATTAAGTCTTCTTGATAAGGCTTCAATAAAAGATCTTCATTTTAATTACGTAATTCCAAGGAAAAGTGTAGAATCTACTGTTTGAAGTACCTATTTGATTGTTCTACGTAATGTGATGTAACTTGCTTTACATTTGGTAGAGAAAATTTAAAGCATTCGTTATGTTGGCATTCAGAAGCAAGTAGGTATATAATTTTATTAAGAAATCACTTTCAAAGTGATAAGACCGCCTGTTGTACATTTTCTAATTTAGATTTAATTGTATTCGTTTTCGTTTTGTTTTTTTGGTTACAATAAAGAGTAATTAAATAAATAAAATAATTTCTTGTAAATCAGTGTGATAATTGAGCCGGATATCATCATTTACAATGTAAAATTGCTTTACTTAAAAACTGCAGTTTTTTTTTTTAAATAGAAGCGGAAAACGAGCATGCTACTCACCTGATAGAAAGTGACTACTGCTGCCCATGAACAACTGCAACACCAAGGCTGCATTAATCTTTAAGGTCTGTAATTCGTTTCGATCCGGAGAAATTGCAGGTGGTAGCCGATTCCACAAAGAAGTTGTGCGTGTAACCAGGGAAGGCCCAGGATTCTCTTACAGAATACCTACTATTGTAAAATACCAGTCACTTATCCTCAGCTGGGCTAGGTGTTCGCTTGTCACCCTTATTCTATAAAAAAAAAAGTTCTCTTATGAAAAATTATTAGGTTAGACATACCACAGTACTAGTACATTCATGGCAGATGTTTTTAATTAATGCTTATTAACCGTTCATGGACGGCAATTATCTTCAGCACTTAATGGCTCAAGCATGCAATGTTAGCCAGTTATTAAATCTTATTACACATCACATATAATTTTTTTGTAGGGTAAGGGTTACAAGCGAGCACACAGTCCACCTGATGGTAAGTGGTTGCTGTGGCCCATAGACATCCACGTCTATCCTGGTTTGCGAATCAAAATGCAGATGCGTTGTCAGGTTAACCCTCAGGGATGATAATGCGTCTGTAATAAAATAGCTAACTCTTTACGCGTAAATCGGACCAAAATTAATAATTCAAAAACTGAAGGTACTCCGGGTTAAATTTGACTATAGTATCTACGTCAAACTCTTCAGTCCCCCCGTGACAATGATAATTAAAAATAAATAAAATTATACCCTATGAAATACATGAAAATAGTTTTATTCAATGAATTATTACATTTAGATTTTTGTATAGCATGTAGCACATATTATTAAACCAATGTATTGTAACTGGGTTGGTGTGGCTTGTTGGCTTTAGTCTGTCTTTATTATATATTATTATTAAGTTAAATATTATCTCTTGTTCGCATTATTAAGTATATTTAACTAACTATCTCTTGTTCGCCGTTTTCTTCGAGCAGTTCATCGTTGATGTTATAAATTATCTTAATGGTTGCCGTTATCTTAATTACAATGAAAACAGAGTATCTGTTTAATAATGTACTTTAATTAATAATTGTAAATTCATGTTTATTTTTGGGTTCACCATAGATTAATGGTGTATAAATTATTTTTTAATTTTAATGTGGATCTGTGCTCAGGATGAAACCGTCAAATCACGACGTGTTCTTCTAGGTGCAGAAGCGAACTCAAAAAGAGACGTTGATAGGACATTGATTCGCTTTTAAGACCGTGTAGTGGCGCTGTAAGAATATTCACTATCCCATATCATCCCGTGGGTATTGTAAGAGGCGGAAGACAGAGGGAAACTGAATCAGGAGATGGACAGCACCATCTTCCTGGTAAAAGCTGAATAAAAATTAATAGCTGCGGTTGCCAACACGCTTACCGAGCGTAGCAAGTATGTCAAATAACCCCCCTGTGAGGCAATCTATGGGGAAATCCATTGTTCAGCAGTGGACGTTTTATGGTCTGTGATGGTATGGTTCCCCCAGATGCAGTAGCGAACGCAAAGAGACGTTGGGTGGTCGTTGCTTCGTTTTAAAAAAGAGAGGATCATGGCCGCTTTTAATATTGACCACAGAAAGTAGAAAAAGCTGTCGGAGAAACGAACGGATTGACGTTATCGCGTAGGGAAGTGTCGCAAAAAAAAAAACAATTGCGATAATGCTTGGCTGCTGTGTAGGTGCCTCAATATCATCAATATAATTTATTTGCTTTGAACAAGTTCATATAATCCATCGACACATGTATTTCTAAAACTGATTAATGGTTTCTTTGAAGATTGGGTAATTGTGTCTTTGGATTTGTTTTATAGGATAAGGGTGACGAACGAGTACACAGTCCACCTGATGGTAAGTGGTTGCTGCGGCCCATAGACATCTACATCTATCCTCTATTACAAATCAAAATGCAGATGCGTTGTCACCTGTGAGGACTAAGATGGAATGCCTCGTTTCCAGTAAAAAGGGTCTCCGATTCTCTACACTCACCATACGAAACACAGCAGTGTTAAGCTGCTATTTGACGCCGGTATTCTGTGAGAGCGTGGTCATTTCCCGGTCGAGCCGACCCATTCGTGCTACAACGATACTACTAATATTGCTACTGCATGGCACTTCCACGTACAAAACCTATGGATACCTAAGATAAGAAGATCCACAACCCAAAGACGTTCCCATCTAACTTTATTCTCCGAGACACCTTACATTCGTTGCGATCAAATACTCTCTTAAACTTTTGTACCGCGACTTGTAATTCAAATAGACAAATTACACTAGCGGAAGAACAGTCGCGAGTCGTTCAAAGCGGGGTCGTCAGACGTAACGGTATGAGGCGCACCTAACTTCGCAGATATCATCTGAGAGATTCACGAACTCGGCGCTCGCAGGCGCGTCGTGACTACACTGTCGTGGCATGGAATCTGTACCAGTCCCGTTGAAGATAAAATAGTTCTGTATTTTAGTATTATATCAATAGGGAACTTCTTTATAGAATAAGGGTGACAAACGGGCACACAGTCCACCTGATGGTAGGTGAATACTTGGGCCCATAGACATCTACATCTATCGTCAATAAAGAGTCAAAATGCAGATGTGTTATCTTCCCTTAGGACTAATGCAAACCTTAACAAAATAATACAAATAATCTTCAACGGAAACCTAAGTGTATGGATTTAAAGTGATTTGAGCCCCGCATTATTGCAATACTTTAATGTGACTATTTCTAGATATGTCGCCTAGGGGTTAGGGAACTTTACAAATATACGGATCGCAATCTGTTTAAATAACAATTATTGTTATTTAAACAGATTGGTCAATTTGCCAACATTGGTAAATTGGCCATTATATCATGTTTTAACGGCACGATAGCGTAATAGGCATTTGGTCGCAACGCTGTGGTTTAATACTTGTTCCATATTTGGATGTTTGTCCATAAGCAATTTATGTCTTATAATACATTGCGCATACACGTATTTGCACGCACACACACAAGCACACCCACTCGCACACGCACACGCCATCGCACACGCACACGCACACGCACACGCACACGAAGCACAAAAGGAGGTTAGCAGACTGATTTTTTTTTTAATTATTTTATCAAAAGGAAAGAATGTTATTCTTGTATCAAAAGTATGTTAAAAATAACGAAACGACGAAAAAAATTATTGATGTCAATTTATTGTTAGAGAATAAACATTTTTTGATATGTTTATCGCCTCTACGATACAGGAGAATATGTTAGTAACGTTTTGGGCAATCATCAGATAAAATTTATCTATGCAAAAATACAACCTCACTGAATATAAAATTGAAACAATTCGTCGTTGACGCCGCAAAGGGGCGAACTTCAATTTTTCAAAGAATTACGGGAGAGCAATAAAACATTTATTATTCCCCAATTACTAGCTTTTTTCCATCATTCGACTCATTCGTGCTACAGCCATAATACGCTACAGTTACATAAGTAACAGCTTAATGCCGTTGTTTCGTATGGTGAGTGTAGAAAACCGGAGTCTTTCTACTGGAAACGAGGCATTCCATCTTAGTCCTCACGGGTGATAACGCATCAGCATTTTGATTCGTAATCGAGGATCGAGGTGTAGATGTCTATGGGCCGCAGCAACCACTTACCATCAGGTGGACTGTACGCTCATTTCTCACCCTTATCATATAAAAAAAAGTTAATTTCAAAATAAAAAACACTTATTTCATAGTTTTCTTTTGTCGGCAGGCATTCCCCCATGACTGCCAATTTTTTCGCTGGTTTGCGTAATAGATCCAATTTTTATTACATAACACTCATACATACATTTAATTTTATTCAGTTAGTATTATTTATAACTTATTTTTAAAGCACAGAACCGTGGTAGCTCAGATACTAAGGGCTTGCTGCAAATTACACAGTAGGCGATCAACCCGGGTTCGTTCTCTGCTGACAACAAAGTAATTGTTAACTGCAGTCTAATATCGATTATATCCACGTATTTCGCAGAAAACATCATGCCATCAAAAACATAACTTGTAAAAAAAGCCAAGTCTCGCTACTCAGTTCTTCTACCGTAAAAAATTGTGAGATCCATGTAAAATACCAAGTCGATTAATTTATTCAGTCCCTACTTAAGGGTCCTTCTGTCTTAAGTTATTACATAATTAGCTAACTTAACAACATCTTACAGTGACCACATCAATACTAAAAATCTTTTATATTTTCTGCCGACTTCCAAAAAGGAGACGGTACTCAATTCGAGTGTATGTTTTTTTTTTTCGTTTTTTTTTTTATGTGTGTTACCTCATAACTTTGTACTGGGCGAACCGATTTCGATGATTCTTTTTTTATATGAAAGCTGATAGTTCTCGTGTGGTCCCATATGAATTTGATCAAGGTCAGACCAATGGTTATTGAGTTATTCTCAAATAACCTATATTGAAGTCGGCTGTACAAAATTTTTAATTTTAAATTATAAATAAATAGATTGACTTGGCCATCGCATGAAAACACAATGTATCTCTCAAGTAATACATATTATATTAAATTAGATTGTTTAGTGCGAATAAATTAACCGACTTGGTATTACATAGATCTCAGAAGTTTTTACGGTAGAAGAACTGAGTTGCGAGACTTGGCTTTTTTTTACAAGTTATGTTTTTGATGGCGTCTCATTTCTTTTTGTAAATAGTTATATCTAGGTACCTATCTACACCTATTATTCCATTATATTATACATATATAGGTACACTGATTTATTCACTGCAAATGTAAGTTTGTAATCCTATATATATCTACAACGAAGTTATAGGGTTTCGAAAATGGCCTGAACTGCTTCGAGAAAAGGACGGTACGGCCGTGCCGCTTTTTTGCTCGACTTGACGGGGGTGCCCCCAGATGTACGGCGAATTAATTGCTTGATAACTCTTAGAATCAAGATAAGGTATGTGCCGAGTAGCGATATTTTATAAGTCGTTTTTTAAAGTATTCTTCGAAACTTTTTGTCATAGCATTTTACAAAGCACTTACTATCATCTGCCCGTTCTTATATCGACCGCAATCAAAAGACCCTATTTTGCTATGTGGGGGGAGTAGCGAAAGATACCCTATCTTACACCCAACCCTCCATGAAGATGCTATCCATACGTATTATAGTAATGTTTTTATCGCTGTACATAATAAATTACATACTTATCTCAAGATTTCTTATTGCACCATACTCGTATAGTATTGTTAACCGACTTCAAAAAGGAGGAGGTTCTTAATTCGAGTTTATGTGTGTTACGCGATATCTTCGCAAATTATGAACCGATTTTAATGATTTATTAAATAGGCTTTACCTCAAGGGTGGTGCCATTAAATTTTGAAGAAAAACTTCCGCCCTCGAGGGTGGAAAATACAAAAAAAAGTTTCATATTGGACTATTGTTTAAGGAATTTCATATGATATCTTCGCAAATTTAGAACTGATTTTAATGATTCTTTTTTTTGGTTTTATTTCAAGGGTGGCCCCATATAAATTTGGAGAAAAAATTCCACACGTAAAGGTAGCAAATAAATAATTTATTTTTTAACAATTTGAAGTCGGTTTTTACTTTTTGTTAAAAGTTATAATTATTTTTCGATTACAATGTGCAAGAGTGAAAAGGCTTTTGTTGCGTCAGTTTGCTTTACGGCTCTGGGATCTAGCCCTTCTGAGCCTGAAGTTATATAAAATGTGTATTTTTAGATAATGTATATTTTCTGGGATTTTGTGGTAAAAGCGTATACATCACCCCAAAAATGAATTACTGACTCGGTGGAATCGAGTAACTGTTACTTACTACTAGCTGTTTGTTCCTAGTATTTATAGAATGAATGTCACTTATTTTTGTAAAACTTTTATTTTTGTGTACATTTTTTATATTTTCATAAATGTAATGTGTTGAGAGGTCAAAGGCAATATATAAATTTCCTTAAATTTTTCGCAGCGACTCTTTAGGCTTTAAATCATAGATTGCTGTTATGACCGTCTTCTGTAATACAAATATAATTTCAGTGTCAGTCGCGTGAGACAGCAAACAACAAGCCGCCACACTTTCCTCGAGAAAATTTTGCACGATAACAAGCTTGTGGTATTCATCATCATCATCATCACCTAGTTTTTGAATACCTCTGTCCGTCACACGATACCCACGGGACGATATAGGGTATCTAGTCCGCCATAAATTGCCACATAGGATATTTGCCATATTGCCACGCATTGCAAGCGGGTTAGCTATTATAGTTACTTAATTATTTTTTTTATTCGTTATTAGGAAGACGATGCTGTCCATCACCTGATTTGTTTCCCTCTGTCGTCTCACCCACGGGTTGATATGGGGTAGTCACAATCATCAATAGCGAAAAAAGCAAAGTCGCGACCGGCGCCTGTATACACCATTCAGAGAGCGGAAGACGGCTAACATGGCCCGCTTGCTTGTTCATACTACGTGCTCGGTGTTGTAATTTTTTGAATATAAATAAATTATTTGTTTCGTATTCCATGTACGGCTGGGATCGTGATCGTGCTCCAACAATGTCTGAAGTAATCGTTTATGAATAACGTCGCGGACGTGTTTGTTATAATATAATGGACCCCCATACCCACTTGTTACGGTAGACATTTAAATCAATTAATTAGTCTATACGTATGATATCTATTGTTGTTGTTGTGTGACTCGTTGGTTTTGTGGTCTTAAACGCTACTGCTGTTAATGAGGTCCCGAGTTCGAATCCCGGGTCGGACCAAAATCAGTAATTCGGTTTTTCTATCAAGAAATTCTCAATACCAGCTCGGAGCTAGCAAGTTGGTGGTGTTTCACCCCTTGTGCCTTGGATAGCATGTAAAGCCGGTTGGCCTTTCGCCTGATCTCACTGCGTTCGTGTCGGATACCGTCCCATCGGACTATGAAAGTGAGGGAATAGAGAGTGCTGCTGTGCTTGCGAATACACTCGGGCACTATAATACTGTCCTGTGCAGATGATTAATCTCCTTTGAGGTTGACCGCCGTGACTTAAATTCTGTTTGGAGGACATACATCATTGTTCAAGAATAGCGCAGAACGTGATTTGCATAGTAATGTAATGATACGTCGCCGTTTTATGGTTTGGCTAATAATTTATAACTATGACTCATCTTACCTTTATCAAAAATACCAACGCAGCAACGCACCTATCTAGTGATAACGGTGATAGTAGATCGAGGTGCGTCTGGCGTGGTCCAAGGGCCATAATCCGAGTTGATGTAAATTAGGCACCAAGTGATATGACAGAGAAGGAAGAAGAAGGGCACTTATTTAATTTAATTGAATGTTCGGTTAAGATGTTTCTAATACACGATGTTATTATGCATTTTGGAACGAAGTTCTTTATCGGACGGTACGGGTTTGGCGGATGGGAGCTAGGCGACAAAAAGTGTAAGATTTTTTCGTCAGTACCATCCCCTTGTGTCATAGTGTAGACGGCCTTGGCGGCGAAATAAAGATGAAATAATATCCATCTCCCTCGCACTTTTTTTTATATTGCCATGAAAGAAATATTACTTTATTTCAAATGACGCTTCATTTGATAGACGCTAGTTATTCATTTATTTGTATTTGTTAATCAATAAAATAATACGTTTATCAATAATAATATACTACGCAAAGAACTTCGTTCCAATCGAGTGTTCCACGACACTCACGCATTTTTTTTTAATTTTGTTTCTTTATTGACTGACCACAACATTACAATTAGTACCTACACATACGGATCTTAAAATTAAATTTATTATCATCTGACGTGGGCCTATAAAGGTTTATATATCACGTGATCAGTTTAATTATAGCTTACACTAAAGTGCATAATATGTATTTAATCTTGACTTATTTTAAACTTTATAACTTTAAGTTATGTACATATTCGTATATAGAGGAAAATATGTACGTACTTAATGTTGCTGTGTTACCTATGGTGAGTAGCGGGAGTATAGGAGTAACCGGAGACTTCTTACTGGAAACGAGGCATATCTTAATCCCCAGGGGTGACGCATCGGCATTTTGATTTTCAATTGATATATGTATATAGGTCACAGAATTCACTTACCATCACGAGGACTATGTGCTTGTTTGCCATACTTATTGTATAAAAAAAAATCGGTTGTCTGTAAAGTCGGTTTACTGACGATAGTTGAACGTGACAACGTCATAAGAAATATTTAATACCGAAAGAATCATTACCTTTATCGCCGCAATTATCGTTGCTATAAACAATTGACACCACATTCATTTTTCACTGCAATTCATACTTGACGAAAACATGTAAATGTATTATTGTATAGCAGCTCTCCATGCGGACATGCCGAACGCGGAGGCCGATTGTGCCTCTTTGCCGCTCGTTCCGCGCTCTCGCTTGCACTTTAAATGGAACGCCTCAGAGCGAGGTAACGCCGCATGAGTCATGTTTTTTCGTGCGTGCAGCTAGCTTCATCGAATTATAAGACGTTATCACGTCAAAAATTACTTAATTCTGTTGGTACTTTAAATACCATCGTGAAATAACAGCCAAATGTGTTGACGTGACGATCGTAGAGAATGGAATGTTTACTGGTAGTGAGACTGTCTTTCTTAGTCTTCAGGGATAACAAGTAACAACGCATCTAGATTAAGCCCGCTTTTCACTATGCGATATAATGTAATATATTATGTTATATCTCGAGATATAAATTAATATCGCTCACCGTACTTTTTAACGGAACCGTTTACACTGAGATGTAATATATACTACATCTCATACTATAAATATTTTTTCGATCGACCGAGCGATATTTTTATATTATATCTCGCCCCCTGTATCCCGCACACCGTTCCGCGTCGCCGCTACGTCCTCAATTTCGTGTCTGTCATAACCGAATGAACTTTTGCGTAGTGCGTATACTCATTTGTATTCGTAACTTTTCTTAATAGAATTCATTAACAAGTCTAAGTTCACCATATTCCTCTCTAAACTTTATATGATTTGATATCCAGTATCGACGCTCCCTGTTTTTTTTTTCTTTCGTTTCTTTTTTTCTAAAAAACGTTATCCCCACAGTAGGATTTTCTCCTGTATCGTGGAGACAGTTTACAAACACAAATTGCACAAGGACAAACATCCAGACCCGGAACAATTATTTGTAAGCCATACAAATACTTGTTCCGTGCGGGATTCGAATCCGCGCCCCCCAGCGAAGTAACTCATTGCTAAGCCACTGCGCCACGGAGCCGCAGTTACTTAAAAGTGACACACATAAACCGAATTCTGCATCATCTCCCTCAGATGAACTGTCGATGCTATCAAGCAAAACGATATCCATTTTGAAAGACAATTTCGTTTGTAAACTACGAGTGCGGTGTAAACGTAATTCAATGACGAATGCACACTGGTTAAAAGATATATCTCACAGTGTGAAAGCCAATCGCGGAATATAATTTATATCTCGGGATATAATATATTATATCCCATAGTGAAAAGCGAGCTTTAAGGTTGTCCATATGGTATGATGGAAATCTTTATATTTTGACGATTTACAGTTTTTTCTTCGTGAATTCTTATTGAAGCTAATTTTATACAGCTCTTCCTTTTCACATCTCCCCGCAGTTTCCCCAAGCAACAAACTCTTACACAAGTGCCGCGTAAGTAAGTACAATCGCAAACTACCCTCAAACTTGTAGTGCATCCCTCTTGTTAAGTCCCCTATCTTAAGTCTCAAACAAAACCGGGGGAGAAGCACGACCCTAACAAGTGAAGATATTGAAATATTTGACTTTATTTCTACAAATGGGGAGACGGAGAAAGTGGAGCGATTCGACGTATTTATTACTACATACGTATTTTTTATATATTATTACCTTCTTCAACTACCGTTTTACTTAAGAGCCCTCTTACATTTCGGCGTTTCGCAAATTTAGGTATTTTACGCACCGAGCGGGCGGCAAGTTACGCGACCGATACTTTCTTTCATATCTATTCACTCGCTCGCACTATAATACTGTGAGTATGGCGACTAAACGATCTTGATCTTCCATAATACAAAGTTTTCTTAGGATGGACTTCAGTGGATGGAATATTTTTTGGTGTGTAATTTTAATGTTATCTTATTAATTTATTATTATATAATTATATAATTTATTATTTATTATTATATACCATTTTGATATATTATTCATTATTTATGAAATTTAGTGTCAAAATAAGTACACATAAATATTTTAATTGTTACGCTGTAATCGAATGTTAATAATCGATTGTGTCTACTACCGGTAGAATAGTGGTATAAATGAATAAACGGTTGCAACCTGTTTTAATAAATATAACAACCAAATGTAACTCATATTTTTTAATCGGTACTTACAGTCAGTTACTATATTTTTTATAAGAAAAATATTTGCTGCGACGGCATTGACCGAACTTTTCTCGATTCGATAATTTCAGGCAGTACACACTTTTCATAAAAAGCTTGTAACTTGGGTAACATATTGAAAATCTAAAATTGGTCGTATTTGTAAATTTTTAGTACTTTTAATGCATTAATCTGGGCCAATACATATTATGCTTGCCATTTTTATTTGCTAAATGAAGCTGGACTTCGATTTGGTAAAACCAGTCATTATTTTGATTTAATGTTACACTTGAATCACTGAATTTATAACCTTTAACTTTTTTTTGTCGAAAGGCCGTATCAAAATCTATTCCGAAAGCTGAAATAGGACATTTAACTTCAATAAGACCGTTGCTGTATAAACCATTAGGTGAAGCCCTCAAATAACAATGATCTAAGTCAATGAATAGACCACATTTTTGAAGAGACGTAATCTAAATTATAACTATATAAAATAGTTTTAAACCGATCGATCAAAAATTGCGGTCGTAGTTGACGATTTTCTAGTATGCAGGTAATCGACGCACACTACGGTAGTATCGAAACGATGCAGCGCCCGAAATAAACTGACGCAGGTCCACCCTCGGCAAGCGCTCGCGCGTTAATGATCGCAGATGGCCGGCACAGTGAAATATATAGTACTTTTATTTAATTAATTAAAATATAATAGTAACGATTTAAAAAGTAAAAATAATAGCATAGTGTAAGCAAATGTTGATGATTATTTTGGTATAAATTTTTTTTCTAAATGATGTAGAACTTCGGAAATATAGGGGCTTGTATCGAAGCTTTTTTGGTCGTTTTTTGAATTATGTCGATTTTTTTTTCCTAGCGTGAAAAGCATATAACGAAAATGTATTCCATTATTATTAAAGTGTAGGATATTTGGGAGATAAAAATATTTTTTTTGATGGTCGATATTCAATAGAATCTACAAATTAGAGCTCCCAAATCATGTCTTCGAGAGTTTTTGCCTAAACATGCTTTGGGAGAATGATTATTACTAATTAAATAAATAAGTTATCTAAAATCCATTCCGAGCTTATTTGAGGAGAGAAAACGAACTATTTTTACCAAGTAATTGTTATTTCAAGCAATGAACGATAAACATAAAATTTCAACGAGGAAACCTTGTAATATCGCGATTTTTTGTAATACGCCCCTTAAGTGGTTTTATATTTGTTTCTACTTAGCTACACTATATTATACTTACTTACTTACTTAGTAGCTACATTATTTATTATATTTTGTACGTGGTAGAGCCATGCTGCAGCTATATTAGTAGTATATTTGTAGCACGATTGGGTCGGCTCGACCGGGGAAGGACCACGCTCTCACCAGAATAACACCGTAAAATAGCAGCTTAACATTGCTGTGTTTCGTATGTAGTGTAGAGAACCGGAGATTATTTTTACTGGAAAAGAGGCATTCCATCTTAGTTCTCACAGGTAACAACGCATCTGCAATTTGATTATTTATTGAGGATTGATGTAGATGTTTATGGGTTACAGCAACCACTTATCATCAGGTGGACTGTGTGCTTGTTTGTTACCCTATTCTATAAAAAAAAGAAAAAAGAACTACGCTCATACAAAAAACCAGCAACATAATACTGCTGTGTTTCGTATGGTGAGTGTATAAAACATATTTTGCTGGCAATGAGACTTTCCTGCGTAGTCTTCAGGGGTGATACCACATCTGCATTTTTATTCTTAACTAGCTGTTCCCCGCGACATCGCTCGCGTGGAATTTATTACGAATATTAAATTTGGGGGTCATTGTAGAAGCGTGCTCGTCGCGACCCCTGCCAGCCCTTTTCAGGGCTGCAATTCTACTCAGCTGCGCACCCATGCCAACGAGGGTTAGGGCGTCCCCCCAAGGCGACGCACACCAGCTAGTCCCCGTTGGTGTGGAATGCAGCGCGCAAAGCGGCGATGGGGACCGCCACCCGTCACGCACAGCCCGACACGGCGGAAGGTGGAGGACAGAGTGCAGAGTTGGCACGTGGAATGTTAGAGGAGGCATGAAAGATAAGATGAATGAGTTGATTGAAATAATGAAAGAAAGAGAATTAGATGTCGTGTGTATGTCGGAGACCAAACGGAAGGGCAGTGGTACTGAAGAGCTCCCTGGCGGGGCGTTAGCTCTATGGTCCGGAGTCCCGGAGAGCGAGAGCGCCCGCCAGGGAGTGGGGGTGCTGCTGTCGTCTCGGTTGGTCGATGTTATGACTGAATATAAGGTTGTGAACTCAAGACTTCTCTGGGTTCGCTTTAAATTGGGACTGACGAAGTTATTCCTTTTGGCTGTTTATGCGCCGGTAGCTTCGTCGTCCAGGGCTGAGCTGGAGGAGTTTTGGGAGAATGTAAGAGAAGTTCTAGATTTGGCTAGGGGAAACGAAAGAATTGTTGTATGTGGTGATTTGAATGGATGGGTTGGTACCGCTCGACCAGGGTACGAGTCGGTGCTTGGAAAGTTTGGCGATAAAAGGGTTAATGATGCTGGCAAGCTTATACTGGCGTTATGCAAGGAAAAGGGTCTTCTTGTGACAAACACTATGTTTAATCACAAGAAAATCCATATGTATACTAGAGAAAGAAAGAATGAGAGAAGTATGATCGATTTGTTTCTGGTAGATGACCGACTGCGAAAACAGGTGATGGATACGCGAGTGTTCAGGGGTGCTGACCTGGGAACGGATCACTATCTAGTGATTACTAGATTTAGGGGTCTGTTCGCGGGTTGGCGCTACCGGACGGCGGTAACAGAACCACAGTCGGTCTGTCGCATCCGAAGATGGAAGCTTCAGGAAGCGGATACTAGGGACAAATATCATGCGAGGGTAGCCGAAAAGCTTGACACCATCGATGGCAGAAATGAATGTGTGGAAAGAACATGGCAGAACCTTAGGGATGGAATGGTAAGTGCAGCGGAAGAAGTGTGTGGAACAATAAAAAGAGGCAGTAGTAAAAGAAGAGATGCATGGTGGAATGATGAAGTGAAAGAAGCTGTAGAGAAGAAGAAGAAAGCATGGTTAGACTACTTGGCCTCTAGTAATGATAAGGATATGAGAGAGAAGATGAAAGAAAGATATAAGCTGCAGAAAGTTCACACGAAAGCATTGATTGAGGAAATGCGTGAAAGGTGTAGAATGGAAGCGGACGAAAGGTTGTCGCACAACTTTAAGGAGAACTCCAAACTCTTCTGGAAAGAGGTTGGAAGGACCCGAAGTGGTGCGACGGCCTTAAGAATGAACAAAGTGCTTTCGAGAACTAATGACGTCCTCACAGAAAAATCGGACGTCATGCAGCGATGGAGCGAATTTTATAGAGAAATGTATGCGTGTGATGATCTTAGTGAGGGATTCGGGGATGACGCCGTGACTGGTACGCCAGAGCTGGACCTCGATGACACTGAGGTCATCAGTATGAAAGAGATTGAACGTGCGATTCGAAGTTTGAAATGTGGTAAGGCTGCGGGACTAGACAGAGTTACTGCTGAAATGGTCAAGTATGGTGGGCCTCGCGTCTGGGACAGCTTTTATCTGCTGTGCAATTTGTGCTGGCGGACGGGGGATGTCCCGGATGATTGGCGATCCGCAGTCATTGTGCCTTTATATAAAGGTAAAGGTTCACATTTTGACTGCGGGTGCTATCGGGCGATCAGCTTGACCAGTTTAGCAAGTAAAGTTTACTCGAAGGTTTTGACACGTAGGATGCAAGAGAAATCGGAAAGATTTCTATGGGAGGCACAATGCGGATTTAGACCTGGAAGAGGATGCACGGATCAAATGTTTTCTCTACGCATGATCACGGAAAAGCTTCTGGCTGCTAACTAGAAGATTTTCTGTGCTTTTGTGGATCTTGAGAAAGCATTTGATAAGGTTGTAAGGAAGAAAATGTGGGAACTGTTGCCGGGGTACGGTGTGGATGGTCGATTGCTAAGGGCTGTGCAGTCACTTTACTGTAACTGTAAAGCCTGTGTGCGGGTAGGGCATGACCTGTCACCCATGTTTAGCGTCCAAACGGGCGTGCAACAGGGTTGTGTCATGTCTTCCTGGCTGTTCATACTGTATCTCGACGGCTGTTTACAGAAGCTGAAAGATAGCTGTTTGGGTGTGAAATTGGGTGACATAAAAGTAAATTGTCTGCTGTATGCTGATGATGCAGTGCTTATTGCACCATCAGAGGCAGAACTGCAGGCATTAGTCACGTGTATGAAAGAGGAATGTGAAATTAAAGGTCTCCGTTTGAATGCTAATAAAACTAAGGTTCTGGTATTTGAAAGGGACGAAGAGAGAACGAAGTGTGAAATATGGGTAAATCAGGAATGTCTAGAACAGGTAAATGAAATTGTATACTTGGGGAGTGCTTTTAGCCGGGATGGAAGATGTGATTTAGATGTGGACAGGCGTGTCGCTGCCGGGAACAAAGTCAATGGTGCCCTGACTGCGTTAGTCAAAAGGCAAGGCGTAGTGAAGAGTGCACGCCTTGCAATACATAACGCAGTGTTGGTACCGACTTTGTTATATGGCAGCGAAACCTGGGTGTGCCAGAAGAAGCATAAAAGCAAGTTGAATGCAGTGGAGATGCGATCTCTTCGTAAAATGTGCGGCGTTACCATGGCCGACCGAAAGCGAAACGAAGAGATTCGCAATATGGCAGGTTTGAAAGATGACCTTATCACAAAAATTGATAAGGGCGTGCTTCGATGGTTTGGGCACGTTGAGCGAATGAGTTAAGACCGAATGGTGAAGAAAATATATAGCGCGAAAGTTAATATTAAAAGGTGTCGAGGTAGACCGAGACTAACTTTCGAAGACCATGTGAGCAAACTGCTCGAAGAGGGGAGGGTCAAGAGTACTCGGATACCTAGACGTGCATGTATGAAGAAGATAATGAATCTGAAAGAAGCGAAAGAGGTATGTAAGGATCGTGACACTTGGCGATCTGTTCTCTCTGGCTACCCCGTCAGGGATTGTGCGTGAAGATAAGTAAGTAAGTAAGTAAATTTCATGGGTATTAATTTTTATACGCGGAACCCTAATGCTTTTTCTAAAATACAAGTAGCCTAAGTTACTCCTTATAACATCAGCTATGTGCCAGTGAAAGTCCCGTCAGAATCGGTCCAGCCATTTCGTAGATTAGCCGGACCAAACAGACAGACAGACAAAAATGTTAAAAATTGTTTTTTTGCTTGTTAGTCCCGTATATATTTTCATATGCATTTAGTAAAAAGCTTTTATTTTGATATTAGAAACCGACACTTTAATTTTATTTATTAGTATAGATTTTGGACAGATGCAGTTTGTCTAAAAGCTATAAGTAAATTTCACAAAATTACAAATCATACTATACGATACAGGTTTTTTTTTTATAGGAGAGGGTCAAACGAGCATGCGGCTCACCTGATGGTAAGTGACTACCGCCGCCCATGAACAACCGCAACACCAGGGAGGGAATTGCAGATGCGTTGCCGGTCTTAGACAGGTACTTAATATTGACTAACTACATTTGAAAAGGAACACTTCAAAAAACTTAGGCGACAGTTTTAGTTACTTTGAACTTGTCATATTCCTTAGTCCAGTCTAGAGTGATAAAATTAAACCTGATAAAGTTAAAAGGAGTGACGGTCTGGTAAATGATGCTGTAAGTCGATGGATGCGGGTGCGACTAGACCGTATTTTGTAGCATTTGTTGGGTGAGCCCAGTTGTAAGAGATCAGAGTGTAATGGATGGTGATAAATAGCTTCTGAAGTCGGGTCTCTAAACTTCGATACACCAAACCCTAGCACTGACTTCGGAAGCTATTATATGTGAAAATTGTTTCACATATAATATTGTCATTTTAAATTAGGTTTTTACTTTTTTAAGTTTAATTTTTATAATAAAGAAAAATAATACATTAACTCCGCATGCATAAGAAATGAAAGAATATTTCGAATTTCAAATACGTGAAGTTCGCTTAAAGGTCTAGGTGCAGGTACGTAGGAGGCCGTGCCTAGCCGCGAGGCATGTCAATATATTTTTAGTCGATATGGGGTCGATGAAATAAATCAAATACTTTATTTCTAAATTTTTATTTTTTATATAGAATAAGGGTGACAAACGAGCACATAGTCTACGTGATGGTAAGTGGATGCGGTGGCCCATAGACACCTACATCTATCTCCGATTAAGAATCAAAATGCACATGCGTTGTCAGCCTTGAGGACTAAGATGGAATGCCTCTTTTCCAGTAAAAAGGGTCTGCCGTAATCTCAATGTATGTGACTACGATGGAATGCCACGTCTCCAGTTTTGTATACTCACCATACGAAACACGGCAACATTCAGCTGCTATTTTACGCTGGTATTCTGTGAGAGCGCGTTCCTTTCCCGATTGAGCCGACCTCTTCGTGATTCGTGCTACAATTATAATATAGCTGCCTTATAAAAATTACTTATTTATAATATAGTTTATATTATTGGCAACATTTTTTATTATATTATATGAAATTATTTTTCGAACGTAATATTACTTATCTACGTGATATCGCAAACAAATATTTCTTTCATTTGAAACGCCGTTCGTATTAATGTCGACGCATGATATTCGATCGCCGCGGCTCCTATAACTTCGGAACGTATGACTTATTCGTAACACGATATTGGCCTTCGATTCACAATGAGCGTACGTTGAACTTGCGACGAATAAAAACCTTTTTTGTCACGCTTTTTGTGATTTTTATATTCGGTTGTCGACGCCGCCACTTTTGTCTTGAACTTTACAATCGTTCGACGCTTTTAAAACGTAATGATTTAATGCTCTTTGGATGGACGCTTTGTTGTTTCT
Source organism: Parnassius glacialis (assembly GCA_033319125.1). Lineage (NCBI taxonomy): Eukaryota > Metazoa > Arthropoda > Insecta > Lepidoptera > Papilionidae > Parnassius > Parnassius glacialis. Next base: position 5,651,757 of record JAVANC010000024.1, on the reverse strand, counting down.
GCTGTTATATTTGGGCTTATTTTAAAGGTAGTAAAAGGTAAAAAAAAAGTTACAGCCTACGTATCGCTTCTAGGCACAGCATGCTACAGCTGTATTATGGTTGGAACACAAATAGGTCAGCCCGACCGGGCTTGACACTCCCATAAAATACCAGCGTAAAATAACAGCTCAATGTTGATGTTTCGTATATGAGTGTAGAGAAACAGAGACCCTTTTCACTGGAAAAGAGGCATTCCATCTTAGTCCTCACGGGTGACAACGGTATCAGAATAATTAAGGACGCATGCTGATGACGTCATATAACACGGCGCGTTCGGCGCGTGCTGATGCTGTGTTTTCTTATGTTGCCAACTTTCCACTATAACTGGTGGTTCCGACTTACGTGATAATTTTTGTATTTTCTACCGACTTCAAAAAGGAACCGGTACACAATTCGATTGTATGTTTTTTATGTGTGTTACCTTATAACTTTTTACTGGGTGAACCGATTTCGATGATTCTTTTTTTATTTGAAAGCTGGTGCTTCACATGTGGTCTCATATAAATTTGATCAAGGTCTGACCAATACTATTTGATTGATTCTTAATAATTTATATTGAAGTCGGTTGTACAAAATTTTAATTTTTTAATTATTATAACTTTTAATTAATTCGTAATTAACTGTACATAATTCGATTTTTTTTGCATCGATTATCAATATCATTACTTAGTTATAAATTATTTAAATACTGAAATAAAAAAATAACTTGTTAAATTTTGTTCAAAAACCCAATTATACCTGATTACTTAATTATCAATAAAAATACTTACCTCAAACATACAACAAGTCTTTTTTCTGGTTCAATTAACCTTCTAAATCTTGAGTTTTCCATAGAAAGATATGGTTTTAGTATATGTAGCAATACTTGAATTTTTTTGTATGTTAAATACAAATATCTAAAAAATCGTTCATCATCATCTAATAAGTATTTAAATAAAGTATATCCCCTCCATATTCTCTATACCATTGCCTTTTTAAATTAATATTATGAATCCAGAACGTTCTTTTTCTTCGAATTTTATTTTCTGTTTTCTTTGCCAATAAGCAGGCTATTACTATATATTTATTTCCATAGTGATTTCGAGCGATCAATGTCACTGTACCGTTTCACACCAGTGGTTGGAAAAAATCTACAAAATTTGTTGGTATGTAATTCAAAAGGTTTGCGTACGGCGCGGACAAATGTGCGTTCAATTTTACATTGAATTACTTGTTCTTCTCCATTTTGAACTTGGCTGTAGCAAGTATGTTAGCTAAATTAATACATACATATAATCACGCCTCTTTCCCGTAGGGGTAGGCAGAAACCACTTCTTTCCACTTGCTACGATCCTTACATACTTGTTTCGCTTCGTCCACTTTCATTATTCCCTTCATACATGCTCTACGGTTTAGGGTACTCTTGACCTGGGTTTTTACAAGACGTCCCTGATTTGGTCTAGAAATGTTCGCCTAGGTCTACCCCTTCCAACACTTTCATTCACACTCGCCTTATACACTTTTTTCGTCAATCGTTCTTCATTCATTCTCTCGACATGGCCAAACCATCTCAGCATACCTTTCTCAATTTTTGTCACTACATCTTCTTTCAGACCACAACGTTTCCTTATCTCACTATTTCTTATCCTGTTACTCAGTTTAAATCCTATCATACTTCTTAATGCTCTCATCTCAACTGCATTTATTCTGCTTTCATGTTTCTTCTGCCATACCCAACTTTCGCTTCCGTACATGAGTGTCGGAACCAACACCCCCTCATGCACAGCCAAACGAGTCTTGTTAGACACCTTCCGACTGCTCATAAAGGAGTGCAAAGCTCCATTCACCATGTTTCCTGTTTCCTAAATTAATAAATCCAGTTTTAGTGATTAACATTAAAATTCTAAGCGTGTTAACAACATTTTTGCTGCACTATGTCGGCACACAGGTATAACATTGTAACATTTGTAAATAATATTATATTTCCAGATAGAATTTTTAAAGATTTTAATATTATTCTACGAGCACAGCACCAATGCTGTTTTTAAATTAATAAGTCATAATTATTTATATATTATTATTTATTCAAATATCGTTTAAAGAGTGATTGGTATGGGTATTGGGTCTAATCGAATCTAGGTCTGAATTTAAACTGCCTTCCTCACCATATACGGAGTAGACAGACACGTAAGCCGTTAATGGAGTCTAGCCCGCTTAGGTCCAATTTAGCTCACTCGTTGAACCTAAACGGTCTTATAGATTTGCGCAGAATACATTAGGCAATGTACTGGATTAGTTGAGAAAGTTTTTGTTGAAACAAATTTTTATAGGTACGTTTTGAAAATAGTCTTTTTTGTTAGCCCGACGTTTCAATAGGTTGTTGAATAGATATTCCTCGGGGTTTTAGAAGACCCAAATAAACTTTTCAAAGATCCTTTGTAATTTCTTTTTTTGTAAAGTAAATAGTGTTTTTTTTTGCTTTTGTATTTATTGTATACCAACTGTGTACAGTGGGTAGTGGCCCTATTTTTAGGCTGTCACTATTCGATACAATTGTATATTATGTCATGTGTATGTATGTAAATTTTAAATATTAGTAATAATAAATTCTATTATAGATTCTTATGTACATTGTAAATATTTCTGCTGCTTCTCATGTTATTGATGTTTTAATGTATCTAATATAATAATAATGATAAAAACTGGCATTTTGTCTTTATTTTTCTCTGAAATGTAATGAAGGCCAAGTACTCGGTACTCGGCCGTTAATACTCGGTGCTCGGCCGAACCCCAAAAAAAGGCCGGATCCGCCGAGTACCGAATCCAAACCGAGTACTCGTCCCATGTCTAGTATGCACGATCTAGGGAGTTAGTGGATATGATTGAAGAATTAAGAAGTCTAACAGTATTTATGACATTATGTGCAGCTGATTTATATTGGCCAGAGCTGTATCGTATATTAGATTCTGATTATGTTAATTTTAATCGTAACAGTGAATTTATTCGTAAATCTAAATTATTAAATTCAAATCCTATGATAGTTTCTTACTTTTTCATAAGCGATTAGATTTCTTATGAAGCATTTTATTGGAAAATTCTTTAAAGTCAAGGATTTTGGTTCCGTACTGAATTTCAGCACCTATGTAGTCCTCATATGCATGGTATTTTCTGGTTTTTCAAACTAAAAAATATCTCCTATGCTCCGGATCTTAAATAGAATAGGATAATAATAGAATATTGATTTATTTGTATTGAATGTAGGTATTAACAATAAGGTGTTGACAGAGTACATAAAAGATCTGTACATTCTACCATTTTCGCAATATTAAATTAAAATTTATTTCTATACAACACTAGTAATTAATTATAAATATATTTAAAATTATAATTATGGGTATAAATAGTTATATTACATTAAGTATTATAATTCAAAGTTTGCATTATTATTATTACATCAATTTAGATTATTGAATTATTGTTGCAGTTAGCATAACACATTAGCAATGATTAATACAAACAAAATATTACCAACAGTTAATTAACTTAACCTTATTTAAATATTGGTATCATTTAAGTCCTAGAATGAGTAATAGCATCTTTCCAATAGCAAAGAAGTAAGACTTTTTTAAATACATACGGGGGCTGCACTGAAAATTTCGGGAATCAAGGAAGTGACACAACATTACTACGAGTATTTAAAAATGTATTTATTGCTGTTCGAAGTATTCTCCGCGAAATTTGACACATTTTTCCATACGATGGAAAGTCATAATAAATCATCGCTCTTGAATTTTCTCGAGTCAATTCCATTTTCTCAACGACTAAAAAAGTTTGAAAAAAACTTGTGACAAGACCGAGAATCTTTTTTTAAATAAATAAATGGTATTCGATTTTTAAAACCAAGGAGTTTTCAATTAAAAAGATTTTAATATGACAGGAACAGTGGAAATATTCCATTCCCGATACTTTTAGTGCAGCCTATGTATTTTAATGGGTTGATTTTTTACAAGTTGGGATTTTGGTATAAATGGCAGGTGTCATGCCCATAACATTTTTTTTAAATAAAGGTGTTTGAAATCTTCCTGTAAGTTAAGAACCTCAATCCAGATGATATTGCAAGAATTTAAGAAATAATAAATTATTTAAATCAATGCATATCGACGTGGTACGCAAATCCCTCTCAATTTTTTGATACACATTCATGATTTGTCGTATAAATTATTTACAGAAGCCCATGTTAATAACCTATATATTAGAAGTTAATTCTCTTAAAAAAACTGCCTTCAAAATTACTAGGTAAAAAACTTCCTTCAAAATTACTAGTAAAAAACTTCGCGAACCCTCCTAAAGCACCGCTTTTTGCTAGTTTACATTCTATCTCTCTCTTCCTTATGTTTTAAAGAAGGAACCCACACGGTAATACTAGAATTTTCTTTTGTATCGTGGAGGCGTTTTAAATACATAAATCGCAAAAAGTAAACACTTATTTCGTGTTGGATTCGAATTCGCGGCTATGCAGCGTTGCAGACAAACCCTTAGCTACTGCCCAACCTAGCTGTCAATTATATTACTTATTGTAAATCAAAAGGAAAGACCAGAAAGAAACTTAGCGGGACTTTATAAGTCCTAATTTTTTGAAGCAGTTTAAAATGTCTTTATTTCTAGAAATCGAGCTGATTATAATATGCTAGAGCGATACGAAAACTGTTATGCGTTATGAGCCCATCCAATCCCACAAAGATGGCGTTGACCTTCACCATAAAAGCAAAACCCGGAGCGTTCTTCGAACCGTATTATCTCTCAAAGGACACTGTCCTTTGTGCATAGACTTATTTCCTCCGTACAATGCAGCTATGATTAAACGTATTTCCATATTAAGTGTTCGATCACTAGGGTCGATGAAAGATAATCCTGTAATGTGTACAATTGATTACACTGTCCTTTGTGATAATATAAGTTGACTATCAAAAATAATTTTACGGATTTTATCGCGTTTGGTATTTTAACATATTCAAGAAGTGGAAACTTCTTTAAAATCATTGTGATTTGAAACTCGATGAAACGAAAAACCCGAGACTAAAAGCGACAAAGATATACGTCTGTAGGATTTAGCCTGCGAGAGAATAAGATAGAACACAATATACATTATTTCTGATTATGTATTTTTTTTATAGGATAGGGTGACAAACGAGCACACAGTCCAATTGATGGTAAGTGGTTGCTGTGACCCATAGATATCTATATTTATCTTCAATAAAGAATCAAAATGGAGATGTGTCGTCACCCGTGAGGACTAAGATGCCATGCCTCTTTTCCAGTAAAGTGGGTCTCCGGTTCTCTACACTCACCATACGAAACACAGCAGTGTCAAGCTGTCATTTTACGCTGGTATTCTGTGAGAGCTTGGTCCTTCCCCGGTCGAGTCGACCCATTCGTGCTACAACAATTAATTATACTACTACTACATAATAGTACTAATATAGCTACTACACTACTACTAATATAGCTGCAGCATGGCTCTAACACGTATAAAAATGTATGGAGATTATGCATGAGATCTATGAGCAGTAAAGATTAAGGACGAAATTTGTTGATTAGAGATTATTTAAGTACTTACGATGATGAAATGGAAAACTTGGAGCCTGTATAGTATTTCATCAAAACCGCACATCAATAGAATTTTATACGTGGTAGAGTCGTGCTACATCTATATTAATAGCATAGTTGTTTCACAAATGGGTTGCTCGACCGGGGAAGGACCACGCTCTCACAGAATACCATCGTAAAATAGCAGCTTAATGCTGCTGTGTTTCGTTTGGTGAGTGTAGAGAACCGGAGACCCTTTTTACTGGAAACGAGGCATTCCATCTTAGTCCTCACGGCTGATAACGCATCTGCATTTTGATTCGCAAACGAAGATAGATGTAGATGTCTATGAGCCACAGGAATCACTGATGAAACGGAAAACTTGGGAGTCTGTATAATATTTCATTAAAACCGCATATAAATAGAATTTTATACGTGGTAAAGCCATGCTACAGCTATATTAATAGTATAGTTGTATCACAGATGGGTCGGCTCGACCGGTGTCTATGAGCCCAGCAACTACTTAACATCAGGTGGACTGTGTGCTCGCTTGTCACCCTTATTCTATAAAAAAATATGTAATATACATATAATTTAGAATGAAATGTAAAATATATTTGTAGAGACTATCGATCCGTGGGGTCCACGTGCGGTGAAGTTCCTAAAAAAACTCCATCCGCGGCTGGTCGTTGCTGCTGGTGATAAGAGGGCTGGTTCTTTCCTCGCTCAAAGGCTAAGTATAGCCATTCAGCGGGGAAACGCAGCCAGCGTTCTTGGCACGATACCGCGGGGAGTAGGACTATATGATATTTAATTTTTTAATTAAAAAAAATTAAAAAAAATATTTTAAACTTGTTAACATTATTATAATAAATAAACCTTTGAATTATCCTATACCTGATACTCTGCGTTTGTGAAGGTTTCAACTTCTACCGCATGTGAACTGTACACATGTTTTGTTTTTATTTTTGTTAATTAGATATTTTAAATTATTATATTATCTATATAAATCAATAAAATTGTAGTGTCTGTTTGTAATGTCAAAATAACAGCGTTTTACTAAATGCATATGAAAGTATATAATACGGTACTTATAACAAAAAAAAAATAATTTTTTTTGTCTGTCTGTCTGTCTGTTCCGGCTAATCTTAGAAATGACTTGACCGATATTGACGGACTTTCACTAGGGTTTAGTTTTGATTGGTTAAAAAGAAATATAATTTTTGTTTGTGATATTTTGTTTATTTTAACTGAACGCCCAACCTCAATTCTAATTACCCATTAAATAAAAAAAGATATATGATAAAAATAAAAATTATTTCTTACTATTTTTTTATTTTATATATCTTTTTTGATATAATTATGCTGATTAATATTGTTTCTTCTTTTGTCAGGTAAGAACCCCTGGGTTTTACTGAGAAGCAGTAAGTATTGTGTTTGCCCAAGATCCTGTTCCTGGACGCGGCAGGAGCTCTTGGGTGATGTATATAATATTGATGATGAAAATCTTGACTTTAATTGAATTAATTGCATATAATTCAAGAACTTATGGGTGAAAAAATATTTCAATATTAATAGATAATTGCAAAGAATTAGTGTGTGTAACGTTAAACTATGATATTGTATGTAGAACTGTTAAGCCCGATTGTTCGTCCGTTCTAAATTAAAAAAATTTATAAGCCCGGGTTATTTGTAACTGTTGTGTATCGGTTCACGGTAGAACGGAACAATTGTGTTTACATTGCTTTGGCGCATATTGGACTATTTGAAGATGTATTGTTGGTCAAGTAGTGGGCTACGAGGATATTTACCTTTCTTTTTTTTTTTTTTAAAACGTTACTTCCATACTAAGATTTTCTCCTGTATCGTGGGAGCAGTTTACATACATAAATTTCACAAGGACAAACATCCAGACCCGGAACAATTATTTGTAGGCCATACAAATACTTGTTCCGTGCGGGATTCGAACCCGCGGCCCTTGGTGCTACAACTTATTGCTAAGCCACTGCGCCACGGAGCCGTCGTTTGCTATGGGCAAAGTGTCGCACATGACAAATACAAGCGAGGAATGGTTATGGTATGGAATCTGATGCATCCGTACATAGAAATCGCTCTACAAGAAGTGATAAAATGAAATGAAAATTGACTTTTGTCAAACATTGATTTTCTAAACATTTGGATCTTCAGTACAGATACGGATTAGTAAGCTGAAGTGGCAGTGGGTCTTATAGCTCGAAGAACCGACAACCGATGGGGAAGAAAGGTTCTCGAGTGGCAGCCTCGTACCGGTAGGCGAAGTGTGGAGCGACTCCCCACGAGATGGAGTGACGACCTGGTAAGACATGCAGGAAGTCAATGGATGCAGGTGGCTCAGGACCGTGCTTTGTGGCATTCCTTGGGGGAGGCCTATGTCCAGCAGTGGACTTATGAAGGGCTGTAATGATGATGATGATGGATATTCAGTTGGAATTCTTCAATTTCAAGTTTATTGTAATGCTGATTGTCTGGTTTTTATAGAATACGTGAAAAAGAACACAGTCCCCTTGGATGGCAAGTAGGTTCTGTAGCAATATATGTATATCTACATCTATCCTCGATGAAATAACAAAATGCAGATGCGTGTCACCCCTAGGGATAAGATAAGATGAAATCCCTCATTACTAGTAACAATGATCTCCGGATGTCAAACTCACCATACGAAACAGCAGCATCATGTTGCTATTTGATGATGGTCGAAAGGTGTCATTTTGGTGACATTAGAGGGGCAAATGTAACACTCCAGACACCAGACACATTTCAAACAAAGAAACCACAAATACATTGTAGGTTTTGAAGACTGAGATGGAATACCTAAGTTTAAAAGTTAAAGTTACTGCCTGTATACGTCCCACTGCTGGGCACAGACCTCTCATTTCTGAGAAGGTTTTAGGTCAAGGAAATGTCCATCGCGCTGCACCAATGAAATGTTGGAGAAACATGTCTTCGAAATATTTTTTCTTACTTCTCAGACATGCATGTTTTCCTTCACCGTTGAGCACGTGGTAAATCGGCACTTAAATTTGCAACTAACAATTTCATTGATGCTGCTCTGAACTACCACGGCTGTATAGATGATGGAGATGGAATTCCTACCGGCCTATAATTATAGTGGCTCTCTTACCCATTAAACCGAAGACAGCATCTCTGACTATCATCATCACATCATCTGGAGACCCTCTTTACTGATAACGAGGTGATATTGAAGGTAAGGCTTCATCTTAGGCTAAAAACTTGGAAAAAAAGAGCTCGATATCATTTTATGCCCATTACCTAAACACGCTAACCATAAAGTTATCGGTGAATAACACGAAACTGGAATTAAATCGAGCGACGTAAGCGATACGTATAAAACATCGCACCAGGTGCGCGTCGCAACATCTGCCGCAGGTAGGGTTCGTCCCGCCGCGCCGCACGTATTATTTAGATATTTCACTGCAACATACAATTTGTGATAAAGCTACTTGATATTGGCTATAAAGGTAAAAACTTCTAGTAGAGAAATATTCACGATTATATCAACAAAGTAATAATCTATAAAAAATTGAAGCAATGAGGACAACCACGAATTTTCCTGCTACCACTACGGGATGAGGTGAATTATTTGACAAATTTCTTAGTGGGGAAAGTAAATTTGTTAGAAAAGTGTAGATTATTCTTTCTGAAATATTAGTTATAAACTATATTAATTAGATAACAAATGAATGTACGAGGGTGGATTGAAAAGTACTCGGCCTAACCAAGAAAATAAACACATACTAAATCAGTTATATTTTTATTTTTCTACATAATCACCATCAAGTTCAATACACTTTTGCCACCTCCCCTTCCAAGCATTTAGACCGTTGAAAAAAAAAGATTCTTTCTTAGAGTCAAAATATGCGTCTACAGCTGCTTTGACCTCGTCGTTTGTCGAAAATCTTTGACCTCCCAAGTGCTTTTTTAGGTTAGGGAACAGAAAGAAGTCTGATGGTGCCAGATCAGGTGAATACGGCGGATGCGGTAACAGTTCAAAGCCACAGTTGTGAATTTCAGCCATTGACTGTACTGACGTGTGAACACGGGCGTTATCTTGATGAAACAGGACTTTTCTTCTGAGCATTCCTCGACGTTTTTCTTTTATTTCCTCTCGTAAACGACGTAGTAAGGTGCAGTAGTAATCAGAGTTTATAGTCTGACCCCTTTCAAGATAATCAATCATAATCACACCTTTCGAGTCCCAGAATACTGAAGCCATCACCTTATTTGCCGACAAAATCGACTTAGCCTTTTTAGGGGGTGGTGAACCAGGTCTTCTCCACTGTTTTGATTGTTGTTTTGTTTCCGTTGTACAGTAATGAACCCATGTTTTGTCTATAGTAACAAAACGATTCAAAAAATCATCTGCATCGGCTTCAAATAACTCCAAACAGTCGCGTGAAATAGTCAATCGCGTCCTTTTTTGTTCAACTGAAAGCAGTCGCGGAGCCCACCTCGCAGAGACCTTGTGGAAACCCAACTCGTTGACAATGATGTTTTGAGTTCGTTCATAAGAGATGCCTATAATCTCGGCTATCTCTCTAATTTTTAATCTGCGGTCTCCCATTATTAAATCAAGTACTTTTTTAATATTTTCGTCAGTAGTTGACGTCGAAGGCCTTCCAGAGCGGGGTTCATCTTTCACACTCTCTCTACCACGCTTAAATTCTGCTATCCATTTTTTGACGGATGAATATGACAGAGCACAATCGCCTAATGTACTGACCATGTCATCATGGATGGCTTTTGATGATAGCCCCTTCTTATGGAGGTACTTAATGACGGCACGCTGCTCGATTTGCTCCATTCGCGGAAATTATGTCCGATTACTTTGTTAATAAATTTATAAAATCACAACTAATTATCGCACACGTTTCGAACTTCACACAATGAACTAGTCTGAACTGAACTAAATAATGTGGGTAGATTTGATTTTTAGAATTGAATGGATCTGTGTTAGGCCGAGTACTTTTCAATCCACCCTCGTACCATACTACTAATTTCCCTAAAAGTAGAATTTTAAAATAAGTTAAAAATGTGTAAAAAAAATTAAAGAATACAGCACTAAGACTGTTTTGTGTATATAAAAGATCGAGGAAAACATTTCTTCGTATTTTATTGTATTCAAGACATTTTTTTCAAAGTTTATTTAGAACTAGCTGTTCTCCGCGACTTCGCCCGCGTGTAATGTAGGGTTTTAATTATGTTGCGCGGAACCCTAATTATTTTTCTAAAATATAAGTAGCCTAAGTTACTCCTTATAACATCAACTATCTACCTGTGAAAAGTCCGTCAAAATCGGTCCAGCCGTTTCGGAGATTAGCCGGAACAAACAGACAGACAGACAGACAGACAGACCGACAAACAAATTTTTTTTTCAAAAATTGTGTTTTTGTTATAAGTACCGTATATACTTTCATATGCATTTAGTAAAAAGCTGGTATTTTGACATTACAAACAGACACTTCAATTTTATTTATTTGTATAGATTAATTATAATATATGTGCCACTTTGTTCGATAACTTGTTGCAATCTTGTAGGTAGTGACATAATCCCGATGCTGTAGAAATCTTGGGATTTTTGATAAAACAATGTGACAAAAAGTTTTGACAGTACCTACTCACTTGATGTCAACCTTACACTACCCAAAGAATTCTGAAGAGATCGAATCAGGTGAAAATCTGAGGGTGCAAGGTCAGGACTATTTGGTGGACATTAATACTTCCCAATCAAGCTCTCTCAATTTTTGCTGAGTGGCCAAAGATGTGTGTGGTCTGACGTTATCACGATGAAAGACCACTCTCCTTTTCTGTTGATCAATTTCGACCGATTTTTTTTGAAATTTCTTGCTTGATTCTCATTAGTTGTTGGCAGTAGATACCCGAATCGATGGTTTCGCCCGGCGGTAAAAGCTCATAATAAACGATGCCCTTCCAATCCCACCATACACATACCATCACCTTATTAAGTGGCGAAGCTTGCGAAGACACTTATTGATTTCACGATGTCTATCCGTCTGTCCGTCTCACGATTATCTCGAGAAAGGTTTCGAATTTTCAAATTCTGTTTTCAGCAATCGATTACTGATCACCCAGGCATCTGAACCTCCTATTTTGAAACTGATTGCTCAAAAAAAAAGCTGATTGATTCGCCACTTTGCTATGCTATTAGCTTGCTAGGTTTATTGCTTCTTAATCCGGGTTTCGCTACAGTCTGTGGAGCTTGACTACCATTTGAGCATGATATTTTTTTATCTGTCGCAGGTGATCCATTATTCATCACCAGTGATCAATCTTTCCTTACGTTTCAATAGAGACTCGCAAACGAGTACACAATTAATTACGTTTCTTTCAGTGAGCTCCTGTGGTACCCAAATATCGAGCTAATTTGTATAGCCTTAACCTTTTCATATGGGTCAAAACTGTTTTCTGGTTAATCCTCGATTCCTCGGCTGTGTCGTTTTGCATGCTTTAAGTGCGAGACGCGTAGGTATGGTCTATTAGGGCCTAAAAACTTGATAGTTTCCAACGTTTTGTCGCATGAAATCGTATCTAACAATCATATTTTACATATAAATGATATAAAAAACATTTTCACAATCAACTCAATCTATTTTTTAATCTCTTCATCTATCATGTGGGAGGGAAGCCATGGAATGTAAATGGCAGTTTAATTTTGTTTTGTTTAGCTATAATAAATTTGTTTTCGTCTGGGACATATCGAAATTTTCAGTCTTGAGCAGCCATATGTACTAATTTATTCACTCCGCGCTCGGCCGCGTCGTCGAAAACCTTTGATATATTGGGGTTGTTATAAACTAATTTGCTTAATTCCGCGTAAAGAAAGAAAATGATGTGTCCTGCCCAGTTAAGGGGACCTCCCACCCTCCCTCAATCGCGCGCACTATACCCATTGCCGTTAATCCCAGCACTACCACCCCCAGCACCACCACACTAGACACGACACACCACTCTCGAAAATGGCCGCGGCCAGCCTCCGCAGAGTCTACTTCAACTGAGGATGCCTCGTGTAGAGACGAAACACGTGTCGTGGGCGACGGGTATAGTGCGCGCGATTGAGGGAGGGTGGGAGGTCCCCTTAAAACTGGGCACGACACACAACCCCATTATAATGGATTTCCGCAAAGTAACGCCTGATTCTATTAATTACCTTTGATATATATTTGACAAGGTAATATATTATTATTTTTATAAATATACATTTTTATTACAATTTTTTGTGTCGCTAAAAGTAGGATTTATACAGAAATATACCTATATGTCTTGGAATTTATGGAGTGACTTAAAGGTGTACACTTTGGTACCTATCTGCTACTGGAACTCCTCGATGAGTAGATATAGGTGGGCCGCGTTTGGACTCGTTTTGTTAGTTATGATGAGATCTTACCTCCGGACTTGATGGAGTGACCTGAAGGTGTACTTCGGTGACTGCTACTAGAAGTTCTCGACGGGTAGAAATAGGTGCGCCGAAATTGGGATCGTTTTGTTAGTTATGATAAGATGTTATCTAAGGATTTGATGGAGTGACACTTAAAGGCGTAATTCGGTGACTGCTACTGGACCTCTTTGATGAATAGAACTACAATTTACAATTTTATTAATATTTTTTCACTGTCATAATATGAGCATTATCAATCGTGGACTTTTGGATTTTCCAAACCTTTTTTGATTGACAACGTTTGACATAAAATAAACCTAGCAAGCTAACAGCATAGCAAAGTGGCGAAGCAATCAGCTTTGTAGCGGTTTCTAACGAAACAAAATAAATTCAAAATAGGAGGTTCAGATGCCTGGGTGATTAGTAATCGATTGCTGAATACAGAATTTGAAAATTTTTAATAAAATTATGATTGAAAACTTGTGTATATTTAAAGTAAGCCTACATTACATATGGATAAAGTATGAAGGCGACCAGAGTGAGCTGCATCTTTGACACCAAAATTCCCGGACAGAAAACGCTTGAACCAGCTTTGTGCTACACTTACTGACACTGTAGTAGGTGAAATAGAGAGTGTGTCAGTGCTTGCGCATAAACTTGAGCACAAAAATCCTGTTGTGTGCCGATGGCTCGTCTCCGTTGTGACTGGTCGCCGTGAACGAAATTCGGTCTGGAGGATATTATTATTTAGCAGCAATTCTATTGTCACTAGCGGTCAAATATTATTATGTTTGTTTGTTGATGTAAACATCTGATGGAAACATCATCTGGTGGACTGTAAGCTTGTTTTTGCCACCTTAATATTGTAAAAATCTATTCTCTTATAAAAATTCAAAGCCGATTCAAAAGAACGAAATTTAATATAAAAAAAATCCACCTAAAAGTTTTTGAAATTAGACATAGTGTATCGAAAAATAACAGCCCTGACTGCAATAAATATTTTGTGAATATTATTTTATTGTTTTTAGTTTATGAATTCGGCTTTCACTTTGTATTAAATGTTTTATTTTTGATAATTTTGTGTGGACTAAGAGCAAGAATGCACTTACGGTTGGTTTCATGTAAACCGCATGATATCAACGCACTGACTTGCGGACAGTCATCAACCGCTCCGGTTGTCTTGGGGGTGCGGCGGGCCGCACCGGAAGAATGATGCGGCGCGCCTAATGTATATCAAAAGCTCAAGGTTGCAACTAGCATATCATCTAAATAGTTATATTAAAAACTTGAAACCATTCTTTCTCTACCGTTAAGGGTGGAAGTTTTTCTCCAAATTATATAACAAGAAATATAAACTATTTTATAAAAAGATAATCATTTTAGTCGGTTCACTATAGACGAAAATATAGCGTGTTATATATCTATATAACATACAGTCGAAGTGGTAACCTCGTCATTTTTTAAAATCGGCTAAAGAAAGATAATTTAATTGTTATCATATCTACCCCCATGGAAAACATATAGACAAATATTATCATTATATTCACGGAAGTACGGAAGGGTCGGCTCAACTAGGGAAGGACCGCGTTTTCACAGAATACAAGCGTAATATAGCAACTTGCTGTGTTTCGTATGGTGAGTGTAAAGAACCTGAGACCCTTATGACTAGAACTGAGGCATTCCACCCCCTTTTACTGGAAAAGAGGCATTCCATCTTAGTCCTCAACGTGACAACACATCTGCATTTTGTTTTGATTCGCAAACGAGGATAGATGTAGATATACATCTATCCACTGATAGACTATCCACTGATAGACTATCCACTGATAAAGTATCTAGATAGACATCGGCCACAGCAACCACTTACCGTCAGGTGGACTGTGTGCTCGTTTGTCACCCTATCCTATAAAAAAAAGTCCATCTTAGTCCTTAAGGGCGACAACACATTGCATTGTCATTCTTAATTGAAAATAGATGTAGGTGTATATGGGCCACAGCATCCGCTTACCATCAGGTGGACTGCACGTTTGTTACCTTAATTATATACCTATAATAAGAAAAAATAAATAGAGGAAGAAATAACTTTTTGCTCAAGTACTTTCTTTCGCCATCTTACAATCAAAGCTAATACGATATACTCGGAACAACGTGTGGGTACCCTCAAACAAAATCAATGCCCTGTACTTGGCTCACTCGAGATTGAAGAACATAGTAATTAGACTTTAGTGCAAAGAGCTGGCTAGATTTATGTGACTGGAGCGGAAAACATGATGGAGGACCTATCTTCGTTGGTGTAAATTGAATTATTGCGCCATGGATATTAAACAAATGTATATATATATATATATATATATATATAATTTTTATGTATTAGGTTTTTTATCTTCTTTTTTCTATATTATTTCGTTTAATGTTTAATTTAATGCTTCTGTGTTTCGTATGGTGTTCGAAGAGAACCGTAGACCCTTTTCACTGGAAACGAGCCATTCCATCTTAGTCCTCAAAGGTCATAGGCCACAGCATTCACTTACTATCAGGTGGACTGTGTGCTCGTTTGTCATTATTGTTTGCCCTATTATATGAAAAAGGTCAAACTTTTGTTTCGGTTCTTCGTTCTCATTCATTTATACTAACATCTCTGTCTCACTTTTCCTGCCTCACAATTTTTTTTACACTTAAATCCTAAGTTACTCTGAAATACAAATGTTAGGTGTTTTGACATGGTAGAGCCACGCTGCAGTTGCATATTATGACTACAAGAAGTATCCAGTCGCCTCGAACGAAGTAGGATTGGAACATGCTCTCACAAAATAATAGCATAAAATAGCAGCATAATGCTGCAACGTATTTCTATCTATCTAATAGCTAGGAGAGTGTGTAAACTCGGAGGCCTGTTTTACTTGTAACGAAGCATTTTTTCTTAGTTCTCAGCGAATAAGCACCTCCATTTTCGTTCATCGTTGATAGATTATACTGGTGTCAGGTGGATTGTGAAATTTTTTTTATGAGTGCGGGTAGTCTTTAATAACTAAAAATTTTTGAAGTTACAGCCTATATACGTCCCACTGCAGGGCACAGACCTTCTCTCATTCTGAGAGGGTTTTAGGGTAAGTAAATGTCCTCCGCTCTGTCCCAATGCGTGTTGGCGAACTTCGGATGTCATCGAAATATTTTTTTTTCTTATTTCTCAGACATACCGGTTTCTTCACCAGCATGTTATAAATAAAAACTTTCATCCCGTTGTAGAAATATGGTCGTTACCAAACAAATTGCACTTTCTCTTATAATTATTCTTTCTCATGTATATAAGATGTTATATTTTCAACATCATTAATAATAATAATTACAAAACATCACCGACAGTATACTCATCGCTCACAGCATTCCGTCACGGAGTCCTCTCTATATACGCTTTAACCCGGTCACTCGGAATACAATGCTATTGTTTTCTGTGCATTCAGATCTGTTATGAAATATTGTCCGTCGAACGGGACTCGCGTCAATCCGTAAACACTTCATTGACGACGTCGTTAAAAATGATTTTTTTTTTAATCGAAATAAAAATCGAGGAACAAACGAACAACTCACAAAAGTTTAATCGTTATCGGGTGAATGGTATATGAACGCGCATAAAAGACGAGCAGACAAACAATAAATATAAATTTTTGTATTTTTAAGATTGCTCCCAGTCAGTGCAGTCTATTTTCTGCCGACTTTCAAAAAGGAGACTGTACTCAATTCGACTGTATGTTTTTTTTATGTGTGTTACCTCATACTTTTTACTGGGTGAACCGATTTAGATAATTCTTTCTTTATTTGAAAGCTGGTACTTCTCGTGTGGTCCCATAAGAATTTGATCAAGGTGAGACCAATAGTTTTTGAGTTATTATTAATTACTTATATTGAAGTCGGCTGTACAACATTTTTAATTTTAAATTATGTTAGAGGTCTATTTTATTGTAATGCTTTACTATCATATTCTAATTATTTTCGTAATTATACTAAATTCTACTAGGGTGTCCAATTACTACCAATCCCATTTTCGGCTTTTCATTCTCGGTGTCCACTCTGGTGCACTCTACTGCGACAAGCGTTTTAAAAAATAGTAGTAAGGCTGACAGTCAATCTGATGGTTTGTGGATTGTATATGCATTGCATTCCTAATGCCTTATCACCCATTAGAAATGAGATTGATTGCAGCATTACCTTTGGAAAAGGGTGTCCAGTTCTGTACCATTTTTTTTATAGGATAAGGTGACAAACGAGCACACAGTCCACCTGATGGTAGGTGGTTGCTGTGGCCCAAAGACATCTATCCTCATTTGTGAATCAAAATGCAGATGCGTCGTCACCCGTGAGGACTAAGATGGAATGCCTCTTTTCCAGTAAATAGGGTCTCCGGTTCTCTACACTCACCATACGAAACACAGCAGTGTTAAGCTGCTATTTTACGCTGGTATTCTGTGAGAGCGTGATCCTTCCCCGGTCGAGCCGACCCATTCGTGCTATAACTATACTACTAATATAGCTGCAGCCATTACCACGTATAAAAGATGCCATACGAAACATCTGCATTATGCTGCTATTTTATGCCGATTTCGGCTGGGTCTGCACTATAAGTATAGCGAATATTATATATAGATTAAGTATTGTTCCTTTTGTCTGATACAAAGAAACTATTCTGACGTTACGTTTTCTTACCGTAAACGTGACGAGATTGGAACTCTCTTACCACACCTGAAATTAAAGGGTTACTCTACGATGAAAAATTCCACCAGATTCAAGCCAAATGTTCACTTTGATTAATTTAAAATCAATATGGCTACGTAATAGTTTTCATCAATTTATTCAAAAGATGTACATTTTTAACTTACGAGTGTTAGAGACGTTCGACGTCTGTTATAACGATTTTAAAACAGTAGCAGAATTTCATTACGCTCTCTTCCACATCCACATCTAACGCGTTGTAACTTGTAAGGATTAAAAAAAAATATTCATATATCTGTAACAACTTTTAAAAACCCTGTGGTTTTAAGCTCCAACTTTAGAATATTAACTCTAAATCTAGAATAACTTTACCGAAGAGTACAGGTGTTTCGCAGAATCGCATGTAGATACACACATAAAGTTAATTGGGTCTTTTTGTACTGAATGAGATATTTAAATGGTAATAATATAAGTAAACTTCAAAGTAATTTTATAATTAAATTATGTTTCATTTTAAATTTACAGAAAAACGAACCTTATCGCATCATCTTATAGTGGACTTTGAAACAATAGCGAAATTCAAGAAGACGTACAACTAAATTGATGTTCTAAACGAAAATTGTTCGACGAATTCAACAATTTGATACTAAAACCATGAGCTCATTTCCTGCTTTATCAGGGGTAAAATTCTTCAGGCTTCGTCGACATTACGCTCTTCTAAGTTTTCTTTCTTGGTGCCGAATAAGGCACCCAATTTCGATATGGTTTGACTGTCAATGTCTAATGGTTGCGATCAATGATTATAGGTTGTTGTTATGGAGAGAGTTATTTATTTAGTTCCTTTTACAGGAGATCCTTTTTACTGGAATCGAGGCATTCCATCTTAGTCCTCATGGCTCAGGGATGACAACGCATCTGTATTTTGATTCTTAATCGAGAATAAACGTAGATATTTATGGGCTACAGCATCCACTTACCATCAGGTGAACTGTGTGCTCGTTCATCACCCATATTCTATAGATATTATAAAAAAATATAAAGTTCATTCTACACTAGTTGATTTGTAAATAGGAGTAATTTAGATAACAACTGACGGTCACATCCTGTCATTCATTCATCAAATTACTATACTGTTACTTGCTATCAGCCGTACGTTTCCTTTTACCGTTTTCTGATATATATCTATACATCTATATCTATACAAATAAATAAAATTGAAGTGTCTGTTTGTAATGTCAAAGTTACAGCTTTTTACTAAATGCATATGAAAGTATATAGGTACGGTACTAATAACAATCATACAATTTTTAAAGTTTTGTTCTGTCTCTGTCTGCCTGTCTGTCTGTCTGTCTGTCCGTCTGTCTGTCTGTTTGTTCCTTTTGACGGGACTTTCATTGGCAGATAGCTGATTTTATAAGGAGTAACTTAGGCTACTTTTATTTTAGAAAAATAATTAGAGTGCCTCGCAAAAAAAAATTAACACCCTAAATTACACGCGGGCGAAATCGCGAGGAACAGCTAGTATATAATTATATTTAGTGCATATCATGATAAATATCCACGTTATACTATGTATTTCAACTGATATAATGATATAATACATACATCAATTGTTATTTATTGTCAAAGTTATAACATTTCGTTTATATCAGCTCCGCCACGCAGTGGCTTAGCAATGAGTTGCAGCGCTAACAACCGCGGGATCGAATCGCACACAGATCAAATATTTGTGAAATTAATGTATGTACACTACCGTATACCGTATATAACCGAAAACCGATGGGGAAGAAAGGTTCTCGAGTGGCAGCCTCGTACCGGCAGGCGAAGTGTAGGGCGTCCCCCCACTAGATGGAGTGACGACCTGGTAAGATATGCAGGAAGTCGATGGATGCAGGTGGCTCAGGATCGTGCTTTGTGGCATTCTTTGGGGGAGGCCTATGTTCAGCAGTGGACTTGTGAAGGGCTGTAATGATGATGACACTACCGTATCGTGGGTACAGGAGAAAATATTGGTGCAGTTAAAGTTTAAAAAAAAGTGTTAATTTACCACGTGTTTGGCGTTAAAGGAAAAGGTCGTGAGGTAACCTCATTTTTAAGGGTTTAAAAATATTTTGAAGACATGTAAAATCCGCCAACACGCATTGGGATAGTGCTGCGAACATTTCCTTGTCATAAGAACCATCTCAGAAATTATACCTCCTCTCATTTCTAGGGCAAACGGTTTTTAGGGCAAGGAATTGTATATTTACTTTGCTTTTAACTGCAACTAAAAGAAAGGGCCGCTTTACTTTAGATTGCTGGGATTTATAACGGTCTTAGTATAAGTTATTGTTTGAAACACTAGTCGCTTATGGTTTTAGACTAGATTCGCCATTTTGCTCATTTGATGACTAATCTGAAACACTACTTAACGAGCGTGGGCTCTACCGGTGAATGATTTGCGGCTGACTAAGAAAGCCGTTGAAAATTCATTAAAAACAGTCTCAAGTCTTTAGTCTTATAATATAAACAATAGGTGACCGCGCCATATCTTGCTATGGAATATACGCCGGGTAGAAAGTAAGCAAGTGTAAAGAATAAACGAACTATCAGACAGGAATGAAATAAATGTCAATAAAATTTAACACTTGTTCTTATACAACTTTTTTTATAAGATAGGGTGACAAACGTGCACACACCACTCAGTCCACTTGATGGTAAGTGGTTGCTGTGGCCCATAGACATCTACATCTATCCCCGTTTGCGAATCAAAATGCAGATGAGTTGTCAGTCGTGTGGACTAAGATGGAATGCCTCCTTCTAATAAAAAGGGTCTCCGGTTCTCTACATTCACCACAGTAGCATTAAGCTGCTATTTTACGCTGATATTCGTGTGAGCGTGCTCCTTCCCCGGTCGAGCCGACCCATTCCTGCTACAACTATACATTTAATACAGCTGCATCATGGCACTACCACGTAAAAAAACTGTATATTTTATGAGGCGTTCGTCTTCACGTCATATACTTTATCACAATTGCAGTGAACACTTTACTATTCTAGTAGCACTTAAATATATTCAACACTTCTCGTCTAAACGTCACGACTGTTGCTCTACGAAACCGTTTTGTTATTCGACTTTTCTTTTTTTTTTATAGGAGAGTGGGTAAACGAGCATGCGGCTCACTTGATGGTAAGTGACTACCGCCGCCCATGAACAACTGCAACACCAGGGAGGGCATTGCAGATGCGTTGCCGGCCTTTTAAAAAGGAGTAGGCTCTTTTCTTGAAGGTCCCTAAGTCGTATCGGTCCGGAAAAATCGCTGATGGTAATCGATTCCACAAGGAAGTCGTGCGAGGAAGAAAACATCTTCTAAATCGCACAGTGGTGGACCGCCAATCATCCAGATAGTGTGAATGGTATCGAGAGTTCCGCCGCGATGTGCGTTCGTGAAATTTGGCGGCTGGGATTAATCCGAACAATTCCTCAGAGCACTCCCCGTGGTAGATGCGAAAGAAAATGCAAAGGGATGCAACATCTCTTCGCAATGCCAGTGAATCGAGCCGATCGGAAAGGACTCGGTCGTCGACGATTCGAGCCGCTCTGCGCTGGATGCGGTCAAGTGGAAGGAGCTGGCACTGGGGAGCCTCTGCCCAGAGATGGAAACAGTATTCCATGTGAGGCCGAACCTGCGCCTTGTAAAGTTGCATGCGTGTGCCGGCGTGAAATACTGTCCCGCTCTGCTGAGCACGCCAAGCTTTTTAGAGGCCAATTTGGCCTTCTCTTCCAAGTGACCACGAAACTGCACGTCACTCGTTATGTCGACTCCGAGGATTCCGATACTGGCTGAGGCAAGAAGGGGAGTGCCGTGAAGCTGAGGAGATACGACAAAGGGGTTCTTATTAGCGGTAAACGCGCAAACTTGTGTCTTCTGAGGATTAAACTGGACTAGATTTAGTCGCCCCCAATCCGAGACTTTGTTCAGCAAAGACTCGACTTCAGACACAAGTTTGTTCCGGTACTCGGCGACGTTTTCCCGAAAAATATTTGCACGGCCGGTGTATAGAGCATCACCAGTGCTGTCATCCGCATAGCAATGAATGTTACCAGTTCGCAACATATCATTGATATGCAGAAGAAACAGCGTTGGTGATAGCACACAGCCTTGTGGAACACCAGCGTTAATAGGCTTGTAGTCGAAGCATGCACCGTCTACAACGACCTTGATGCTCCGATCTGCAAGGAAGCTGGTGATCCAATTGCACAATTTCTCGGGAAGCCCATAGGAAGGGAATTACAACATTTATAGCAAGAATAAAATAGGGTTTGGAATTGACTCCCGCAAAATTCAAATCCATAGCTGATAACAAAGCAAAGAGTTTACCAACCGAATGTTATCGAAAATGTACAAAATGTTAACAAAAGCAAGCAAGTAGTAGTGTAGGTACTAGGTGCCAGTACTAGTATCGAGCTAGTACCTACTAAACGTCATTTAAGTCACACGACATGGTTTAGGGTTCAATGCATGAATATTAAATTATATTATTAGAAATAATGTATTTAAATGTTAAATCATAAGAAATATATCGTGATAAACGATATACTTTCATGATCGCAATTAAAATGGAATTTTAAATACAAATTATAGCTGCAATTATAAAATTTCGCGTCAAGGTCTAAGTAATGAGGCGAGTCACGCGAATTTGTAGTGATGTGCCGTTTGCCTTGTTACAATAAAGCTGAGAATAAACGTCGTTAGAGAATCCACTAACATATTATATGAAATATGGGAATGAAACAAGCATATGGGAAGCACGTTCTGCGTGTTACGTGGAAGAGCCACGCTGCAGTTATACTTAGCTCTACATAACTGCAGCACGAACGGATCGTACGTAGAATACCAGCGTGAAACAGCAGAATAATGCTGCCGTGTTTCGTATGGTAATTGTAGAGAACTGGAGACTCTTTTTTTTATAGGATAAGGGTGACGAGCATACAGCCCACCTGATGGTAAGTGGTTGCTGCGGCCCATAGACATCTACATCTATCCTCTTTTACAATTCAAAATGTAGATGCGTTGTCACCCGTGAGGACTAAGATGGAATGCCTCATTTCCAGTAAAAGGGGCCTCCGGCCACCTGCACTCACCAAGCGAAACGCAGAGGTAAACCTCTACTTCACGCTGGTATTCTGTGAGGTCGTGGTACCACCCCGGTTCGAGCCGGCCCATCCGTGCGACAGCAAAAGCTGCCGCGTGGCTCTACCACTGTTAAGTTTCTACTGGTAAGGAGGCATTCCATCTGAGTCCTCAAGGGTGACAACGCATCTGCTTTTTGATTCTACGTCAACGGGAAGTACCCTATAGGTTTTGATGAGTTAACTACATAAATGACCATATAATATTTTTTGATAGTAATTTTAACTTGATACCTCTCTCTACCCGTTCTTGAGAAGGACGAACGGATGGATACAAAGTAATCCTGTAAGGGTTCTGTTGTATTCTTTTAAGGCACAGAATCTTAAAGACAGCAAAATGAAAAAGGAAAAATATTAATGTAGAAAGCAATTAAGCAATTGTTTTGTAAAATAACACCGGAGGTGAGTTTTCTTTGTAATCATTTTAAAAATCGTGTTTGTATTCTACTCAAATTTAATAACCACAAATTCCGTTGGCAAAAAATATGCTAAAGTCGGAGGGGCTGTACCTTCCGACGGAAAATTAAAAAAAAATGTCATGCATTAACTTTGTGTTCTACATGATATTTATTATTCATGATACGTTTTCGCGTACATGGGATAGTAAGTGTATACAGTACACACTTACAACTAACTATCCTAGATTAAGAATCAAAATGCAGATTCGTTGTCACCCTTGAGCACTAAGATGGATGCCTCGTTTTTTATAGAATAAGGGTGACCACGTATACTGTCCATCTAATTGTAAGTGGATGCCAGGGCCCATTGACACTAGCATTTATTCTTGACTGAGAATCAAAATGTAGCTGCGTTGTCATCTTTAAGGACTACAATTTAATGTCTCGTTGCAAGTTAAACGGTCTCCGGTTCTCTACACTCATTATACAGATGCTATTCTGTGAGTGCGTGGTTCTCCCTCAGCCGAACAATGCTTTCATGTTGTAATTATAATATAGCTGTAAGTTACCGGTGAAAATGGTCTTCAGTTTTCCCATGTTTGAACTGCAATTACCATTAAATTAAATCCAAATCCACACGACATGTTAAAATGGTGCAGACTTAATTGACTCGTAAGATTTTGTATTGTGTTCATTTCATTTCGCTTAACGTCATAATTATTTTAAACAAATTGTGATGTTATGTTAAGACATCACCAACACATGAAATCGCAGTGATTTGATACAACGTGCAGATAACATTTTTAATTAACTTAATAATTTGAAATTCTAGGTATTCAAGGGAGCCTAATTTGACATGCAAAATTACAAGTGTGTTTAGGTCTAATCGTTTTGAGTTACTGGCGGAGGAGGGGGGGGGGGGCTCTAAATAACCTCGTGTAAATATACACACTGCCAGTGCGTCACCCTTTTCCGAACTTGGCTGACACTGCCGTATGCATAGATAGTATAAACAATATTATTTTGGGTCAGTGATGTATATATATATATACATACTAGCTGACCAGGCAGACGGTGCTGCCCTTTCCGACGACCATGTGTCCTAAACAAAATCGTTAAATTCACAATAAAAATAATTGGGGGTCACTTATCGGAATAAAAAGTATCCTATCTCTGAAGTTGGACCAAACTGCACTCATCTCTCTTACAAAGCAATAAGGACCGTGGCCGAGCTCACTTAACTACTCTAGCGCCATCTATTATCTATCTACGGAAGCGGTTGCGATGTATATCGATATGAAAATTTGACGCGCTAAATACATCGTTCTTTATTTAATACATTTCCATAGATGTCGCTACATGGTACCGCTAAGTAAGATTGACGAAGTCATTGGGCTCTAGTAGTGAAACATTTCATTGAAATCGGTTCAGTAGTTTAGGAGTTCATCGCGGACAAATAATGTGACACGTAATTTTTATATATAAAGATATATAGTATATATGAGAACTATATACAATTTTAGTTAAGGATATTGTAGGTACGGAAGTTAGAGTAGAAACCTTCAAATCAGTACGTGCTTTTTATTATTTTTGATAGGATACTAAAGGGTACTAAACAGAAATGAGCCCGCTAGAATGCTGCAGTGCAAACTGACCTGGATATTGGTTTATATTCAAAAATATAAGAACCAACTTCGTTTGAAGTTTGTTCGATACAAAGCATTTTCAAATATTATAATTTTTTATAGTTGATCACAACCTTTGGTAACGTAATATTTATAGGTACCTAAACATAAAAGCGTGTGGATTAATTTTAAGTATTTCACATTTGTCGTAAGTAAACAATGGAATTCTTCCAAGAAACTGCGACCACAAGTATGAACTAAAAGGTCTGTTGACATAAGGCGTCAGTACTAGTACGTAAGTACATCTCTAACCCGAGCCTGGCGGCAACGCATTGCGACCTTGCTATTGATTGCCTGTTAAAGTGCCATTTGCCACCGTCGCCGTGTCGCCCGGCCATTAGGCGAAGTGCCTCCTCCTTGGTAATTTTACGTAACTCTTTATTACATCAAGGCAGGTAATTGTCGATTGAGTGTTATCGAATGTAAACATACTACAGATTGTCGAATAAGGCGTTAAAGGTTACTGTTACGGCTTGTGTGGATTTGTGGTTAACGCACCTTTTTTTTATAGGATAAGGGTGACAAACGAGCACACAGTCCACCTGATGGTAAGTGGTCGCTGTGGCCCATAGACATCTACATCTATCTTGTATTACGAATCAAAATGCAGATGCGTTGTCACCCGCGAGGGTTAAGATAGAATGCCTCGTTTCCAGTAAAAAAGAGTCTCCGGTTCTCTACACTCGCCATACGAAATAAAAAATGTAAGAGCGTGGTCCTTCCCCGGTCGAGCCGACCCATTCGTGCTACAACCATAATATAGCTGCAGCATGGCTCTACCACGAGTACCACCTGAGTGAAAAAGCCAGAAGGAGTTTAAGCCAGAAATACTAGTACAAAGTGAATTATATTTGGATATTTTTTGCTCGTTAATTTGCCGCATGACCCCTCTTTTCTGCCGACTTCCAAAAAGGAGACGGTACTCAATTCGAGTGTATGTTTTTTTTTATGTGTGTTACCTCATAACTTTGTACTGGGCGAACCGATTTCAATGTTTCTTTTTTTATATGAAAGCTGATAGTTCTCGTGTGGTCCCATATAAATTTGATCAAGGTCAGACCAATGGTTATTGAGTTATTCTTAAATAACCTATATTGAAGTCGCTTATATTGAAGTCGGCTGTACAAAATTTTTAATTTTAAATTATACTATAGTCGCCACGCCTGGCAGGCACGTATGGCAACCGGATTGGCCACCGTAGTTTTCTTTTTAAATTATCTTGAACTATTATCAGAATATTTCTGATTTTTACTGCTATCCATTTACTGTTCATTCTTCCTGTTCTATCTTTTCCCTCTAACGTCTCTTACGACATCCACGGGATGATATGGTTTAGAGGGTATTCTTACGCAGTCACATAAACGTCACACTTCAAACAGAAAGGTTAAAGGTAGGCTTGGTTAAGCGCCTCTTAGTTTTTATTTTTATTTTAATAAATTGTATGTGGTGCATTTGGTATATTTGTATTTTTTTTATACCAGCGTAAAATAGCAGCTTTATGCTGCTGTCTTTCGTATGCTGAGTATAGAGATCCGGATACCCTTTTTACTGGAAACGAAGCATTCCATCTTAGTCCTCAGGGGTAAGAAAGCATCTGCATTTTAATTCTTAATCGAGGATAGATTTAGGTGTCTATGAGCCACTGCATTCTCTTACCATCAAGTGGACCAATTATTCGTTTTTTTAGGACAAGGGTGACAAACGAGCACACAGTCCACCTGATGGTAAGTGGTTGCTGCGGCCCATAGAAATCTACATCTATCCTCTATTACAAATCAAAATGTAGATGCGTTGTCACCCGTGAGGACTAAGATCGAATGCCTCATTTCCAGTAAAAAGGGCCTCCGGCCACCTGCACTCACCAAGCGAAACGCAGAGGTAAATCTCTACTTCACGCTGGTTTTCTGTGTGGTCGTGGTTCCGGTTCGAACCGGCCCATCCGTGCGACAGCAAAAGCTGCCGCGTGGCTCTACCACAGTTAAAACGTTTATCAC
The DNA here is from genome assembly GCA_033319125.1 of Parnassius glacialis. Taxonomy (NCBI): domain Eukaryota; kingdom Metazoa; phylum Arthropoda; class Insecta; order Lepidoptera; family Papilionidae; genus Parnassius; species Parnassius glacialis. The sequence goes on along the minus strand of JAVANC010000024.1, from coordinate 5,624,742 downwards.
CCTCATTCTATAAAAATATTCTGTATTTTAGCGATCACCACTATAGTAAAAGACATGTTTACAACAGACTTCAAAAAAAGCATAACTTTTTTCTGAGTGAACAGATTTCGGTGATTCTTTTTTTATTTGAAAACTGGTGTTTCTCATTTGGTCCCATATAAAGATCAAGGTCTGACCAATAGTTTTGAGTTAGTCTTAATAATTTATATTGAAGTGGGTTGTACATAATTTTTTATTTTAAATCGACCTACCGAACGGCCTCCGTCTGCTCAGTTCTCTGAGGGCTTACCTCATACAGTTAAAGTATTTACCGAGTCTAGTTTTGTTAAAGTCAGTTAGCTTTGTTTGGTTACACCTTTACTAGGTTCCTTTCCACCTAGGAGTCTGTCTGGGTAGGAAACCCCCTGTTACCTATTTGTATGTGTGTTCGGTTTGAAGGGTACAGAGAGTCAGTATAATGACAGGATGTGGGTCATTCCATATTAATCCTCAGAGCTGACAATGCATGTGTAACTTTCTTTATTTGAAGTAAATTGTGTATGTTCATGGGCTGCAGTAGTCGCTTATCATCAGGTTTTTTTTATAGAATTGGGTGACAAACGAGCACACAGTTCACCTGATGGTAAGTGTTTGCTGTGACCCATAGACATCCACAATCTGCATGGCTCTACCTTTTTTGACACATTTTGACTACCCACAGTAGAGTACATTAAGGGAGATAGTAGTCAAAGCACTGGGTTATAATAATAAAAATACATATATTTTTTTTAGTAAATATGAAGTTAAAAACGAATTAACAAACGTGAATTTACATTTGATAAAGATATAATATAGAAAAGAGGCATTCCAATTTAGTCCTCACGGGTGACAACGCATCTGCATTTTGATTCGCTAACGAAGATAGATGTAGATGTCTATGGGCCCCAGCAACCACTTACCACCAGGTAGACTGCGTACTCATTTGTCACCCTTATTCTATAAAAAAAAATCTCCACTTTAATGTATGGTAGTGAAAGTTGTGTGTAGCAGAAGAAACACGAGAGTAGAATAAATGCTGTAGAAATGTGATCATTCAGATCATACTCCTTATGTTAGGGCTGAATTTGCACGGTAAGTGATGTAGCCGTATATGGTAAAGCCTTAGTCTGCTTTACCATCTTATGAAATGACTGGAAATCAGATTCCCTTTGAGAGCGTAGGTTCGAATCCTACCGACTGCGCCATATCAAATAACAGGGGACGCGTGCAAATAAGACAACGACTCGATTGTAAACTAATTCTTTATTGTTTTTTCTTCTTAGCATACTTTATAAAAGCCATACATTGTAATCAAATGGATTGAATCGCAGGCAAATTATTCGACGCATTTGCTGTTGCATTGCTTAAAAAAATTGTAGGGCGCGAACAAACGGGAATCCGGTGCTCGCCATTGGCACTTAATGATTAGTACGTAGTAATTTTTAACACTGATTTACAATGTGCTTCCCGGTGAAGAAAACATCGTAAGGAAAAATGTAGGTGTGAGAAATTAAAAAAAAAAAAACATGCGCGAGTGTCGTGGAATACTCGGTTGGAACAAAGTTCCTTTTTTATTTATTTTTAATACTAGTAATAATATCTATTATCATCATCATCATCATCATTGCAGCCTTTCACAAGTCCCCTCTGAACAAAGGTCTCCCCCAAGGAATGCCACAAAGCACGGTCCTGAGCCAGTTGCATCCATCAACTTCCTGCATGTCTTACCAGGTCGTCACTCCATCTAGTGGGGGGTCGCCCTACACTTCGCCTGCCGGTACGAGGCTGCCACTCGAGAACCTTTCTTCCCCATCGGTTGTCGGTTCTTCGAGCTATATGGCCGGCCCACTGCCACTTCAGCTTACTAATCCGTTGGGCTATGTTGGTTACTCTGGTTCTACTGCGGATATCCTCATTTCTAAGTTGATCACGCAGAGAAACCCCTGAGCATAGCCCTCTCCATAGCTCGCTGAGCGACCTTGAGCTTCCTCATACGGCCAGCAGTGAAGGACCACGTCTCAGATCCGTAAGACATCACTGGCAACACGAACTGGTTGTACAATTTCGTTTTCAGGTTTTGAGGTATGTCTAACGAGAAGATGTGATGTAGTAATAGTATTAAACATTACTAATATTCCCTTAAATCACTTCTAGTAAGCTTAAAATGCTTGTGTTAGAAGTGGTTCACGACAGTAGTCAAATGGCAGATTCAAACCCACGACCTTCGGAGTTCGCGGTCCGCGCCCTGCCATTAGGCTACAGACGTAACAAAACATAACATAAACACTCACGCCTGTCACCCAGAGGGGTAGACAGAGACTATGGAATTCCATTTGGCACGATCCTGACACACCTCTCTCGCTTCTTCCACATCCATATACCTACGCATACACGCTCGTCGGTTAAAGGTACTCTTAATTTGGCCCATTTTCAATATATCGCCAATTTGGTCGATAAACTTTCGCCTAGGGCGACCCTTCCCGACTCTGCCATTGCTACAGACGCTTCTAATATATTATTATTGATAAACGTATTATATCCATATTTGATTAAGAAATACAAATAGGTAGTCTAATTACTAGTCTATTAAAATGAATCTTCATTTAAAATAAGATAATATTTATTTCATTGCAAGATTTCACACTACATCAGAAAGGGTTATGACAGAAAAATCTTACACTTTTCTCGCCTAGCCCCCATCAGCTAAATTCGTGCCGTCCGATAAAGAACTTCGTTCCAAATTCAGGGACAAAATTCGGCGCGGCGGAATCTGCCCTTTAACAAGAATCTCTCAGGAATTAGAAGGGACCGGTGCTCCGTAGCGGGATGTATATAAGCAGCTTCTTTACTTTTATATAATGCAGATGGAGATGTAGAAATAAATATGTAGAACCTTCTAAAAGCTTTTGTAAACCGTTTGCAGCATTAAACTTTTAATAAGGGAACATGCGGTAAGAGCTTGTGAGTCTCGCCCCGACTTAGGAAGATAACCGCGTGTATCGTGTTATTATACGTTACTTAATGCTTATAATGTGGGTATATGTATATAAGAGAACACGTTTATATATTGAAGCGGAAATCGTAACTAAGTTGAGCATATTAATATTATAAAATCATGTGTATTACTAGCTGTTCACCGCGAATTCGCCCGGGAATTTATTACGATCGGATTTACATGGGTTTTAATATTTTTGCTCGGAACCCTAATTCCTTTTGTAAACTAAAAGTTGTCTAAGTTACTCCTTATAACATCAGCTATCTGCCAGTGAAAATCGCGTCAAAAGCGGTCCAGCGCTATTTTCATCATCATTATCATCATTACAGCCCTTCACAAGTCCACTGCTGAACATAGGCCTCCCCCAAAGAATGCCACAAAGCACGGTCCTGAGCCACCTGCATCCATCGACTTCCTGCATGTCTTACCAGGTCGTCACTCCATCTCGTGGGGGGACGCCCTACACTTCGCCTACCGGTACGAGGCTGCCACTCGAGAACCTTTCTTCCCCATCGGTTGTCGGTTCTTCGAGCTATATGGCCGGCCCACCGCCACTTCAGCTTACTAATCCGTTCGGCTATGTCGGTTACTCTGGTTCTACTGCGGATATCCTTATTCCTAAATTTATCACGCAGAGAAACTCCGAGCATAGCCCTCTCCATAGCTCGCTGAGCGACCTTGAGCTTCCTCATACGGCCAGCAGTGAAGAGCTATTTTAATAAATCCAAATCCAAACCCAAGCATAACATTGGACGACTTCAAGATACTGTTTATTTATTGTTTGATTACTGTTTGACGGCTCCGTGGCGCAGTGGCTTAGCAATGAGTTGTTGCGCTGGGGGCCGCGGGTTCGAATCCCGCACGGAACAAGAGTATTTGTATGGCCTACAAATAATTGTTCCGGGTCAGGATGTTTGTCCTCGTGTAATTTATGTTTGTAAACTGTCTCCACGATACAGGAGAAAATCCTAGTGTAGGTGTAACGTTTTTTAAAGAAGAAGACAAAAAAACAAAACAACTGTAAGCTCATACTGCGTAGATCGGACCAAAAATTAATATTCAAAAACAGAAGGCAGCCAGGCTAACTATGACATCAGGACGTCAAACACCTCAATCGCCATTCAGTCAGTTCCCCCCGTGACCATGGGTAAAGCAAGCGAAACGTCGGGAATTTAAAAGTTAAATTAAACGCGATAAAATTCGTAAAAATTCGTTTCATTTAATGTGTAGTCTTCGCGTAAATATAAGAAATCGTTATATAAACTCTGATATCTTATACTTAAGCGAAAAAATGTTTTATGGACTTTATTGCGTTTTATATAATTTACTGTAACTTCTCGAAATTTGCGTAGATTGGAACAAACTCTCTCTCTCTCTCTTTTCTTGTTGTATAAAGGTCCACTGCTGAACATAGGGCACATAGATTGACCTCATGGGTGGATTTTGCCATAGATGTTACACTTGGCAAGCGGGTTGGCAGCTGCTGCCCATCTTCTGTTTAATTTTCCCTCTGTCGCCTCTTACGACACCCTCGAGACGATATGGGGTAGTGGATATTCATACATCGCCACTACACGACTAAAATAAATAAAATTAATATGTATATTGTATAACAGTAATTAATATTTTTATTGTTTCTAGCACAGTTAGATTTAATCATAGGATAATCAAATAGTTAGCGACTGTAATATGAGACTACGTCGGTCTGGATAGTTTTCGCTAAGCATAATATACGCGGTGATTTAATCCACGTGGTCGTAAAAGAGAGCAAAGGGATTGTAAGTTTAATTAATGTATGCGGGAGAATAAGGAATAATGCGGTAATAATAACATAATTAAATGCAAAGCGAATGCCCGTGAAAAATACCTCATGAACGTGATAATAATAATTCTTTGATTTCAGACCTAGATTCATATACTTAAGTTGTTTAATAACAAATGCTAAACGAGTGGACAGTCCACCTAATGGTAATTGAATGCTGTGGCCCGCAGACATCTACATATTTCCTGGATTAGGAATTAAAATGCAGATGGGTTGCCCCTTGAGGACAAAGATGGAATGAAAATACCTCGTCTCTAGCAGAAAGGCGCTCCGGTTCCCTACACTCACATACAAAACATAGAGTAGCGTTAAGCTGCTATTTTACGTAGGCTTGTTATGAGAGCATGGTTCTTCCCCGATCGAGCTGAACCTTTAGTGCTACAACCATAACACAGCTGCGGCATACCTCTACCACGGCGGCGGGAAAACGACCACTCATCACGTTATCTTCAATGATGTGATCATAGAGTAATTTATAATTTTTAATGCGTGACGCGCTCATACACCGAATTATGTCAACTCGAAAAGGGTATGCATCAATTGTCTTACGTTCACGAAGCAATTCCACAGACATAATTTTAATAAATTTTATGTATCATATGCCCAAACACCATTAGACGTAGTCCAAAAAAATATTCTAACATTTCCCCAAAGTCAGCTCATACTGCGCCCCAAAATAGACAGATTTAATACAATAATAAAACCGGCCAAGTGCGATTCAGACTCGTACATGAGGGGTTCCGTACCATTGTACAAGATTTAATAGTATGTAGGTAAAATACACATTTCTCGTGGGGAAGCCCCCTTTAATTTTTAATTTATTTTTATTATTTGTTGTTATAGCGAAAACAGAAATACACATTCTGTGAAAATTTCGACTGTCTACCTATTACGGAACATGAGATACACCCCGTTGACAGACGGACAGACAGCGGAGGCTTAGTAATTAGGGTCCCGTTGATTACCCTTCGGGTACGGAACCCTAAAAATGAGGCTTGGTAGCCCGTGGATTAAAATATCTAAACTAAAGAGGAGATAACAATCTTAAGAGGATTAAGAAAATAAACTTTAATTCTTCGACACAGTGTCTTAACACAAACTTCAGACGCTATTAAAGTACGTGGAAATTGTTTGTTTTGATGTAAGTTGTTTAAGTTTAATTAATTCACCCTTTTGAGTGTAATAAGCCATATCTAACAACATTAAAGTAACAAATAGAACGTCGTTTACATAGTTACATTAAAAATTTCATCCCATATTTTTCACCCATAGTTGAATTTTATTTTTAAATTTAAATAAGGTCTCCCTTGAAGCTTTAATATTTATAAAAAAAAATAAAAAACACCCGAAACAAAAAGAGCTGATGATCTTCAAACGGCTGAACAGATTGCAACATAGCTAAGAACATTCTCGATTAAGATAACTTCTATGCGGGGTAGAGCCATGCTGCAGCTATATTAGTAGTATAGTTGTAGCACGAATGGGTCGGCTCGACTGGGGAAGCACCACGCCCTCACAGAATACCAGCGTAAAATGACAGTTTGACACTGCTGTGTTTAGTATAGCGAGTGTACAGAACCGGAGACCCACGGGTGACGACGCGTCTGCATTTTGATTCTTTATTGAGGATAAATGTGGAAGTCTATGGGTCACAACAACCACTTACCATCAGTTGGACGGTGTGCTCGTTTGTCACCCTATCCTATAAAAAAAAACTTTCAAACGAAAAAAAAACAATCAAAATCGGTTCATCCGTTCACACTGATACACAGATAAAAAAATCGTTAAAATGAGTTTACCATTGGCCATACTAAAATGGCATAATACCATTGGCAATACTAAAACAAAAAATGAACCAGTCGAATTAAACGAGAAAAAAGCAACCACCGTGTTCCGTGGTGCAGTGGCTTGGCTATGAGTTGCTGCGCCGAGGGCCGCGGGTTCGAAGCCCGCACGAAACAAGTATTTGTATGGCCTACAAGTAATTGTTCCGAGTCTGGATGTCTGTCCTTATGCAATTTGTGTTTTTAACAACGTAACGTTGTTGGGTAACGTTTTAAAAAAAAGAAATATAAAAAAAATATAAAACTTCGGGATTTGCTTGAAAGTGTTTTTAAAGCGTAGACTGATTAAGGTATCGTAGTACCCCCTGTTCGTCGTCCCTCGGTTGTGAAATCAATGGGCGTGTAAACTTATACGTCGTAGTTTCAACCACGTTAGGGATGAGTGCCTTCTCTCTGAATCCCCTGTCCCCGGCATCCCTTCCCGTTCATCGGACGGAGCGTTGTGGTTCATGTACTGTACCTATATGCGGTTTGCGTAACGGTTTTACTTAACGACACTTGGTTCATATTAGTATTCATTATCCTAATATTTTAGGTTAGTTATAGCACAGTTGCTAAGCGTTTGGTTAGTTTCGGCGCGCGCAGTCGAATCCCGCAAGGAATAAGTTTGTATGGACTACAAATATTTTTTAAGGGACTGCATGTTTGATACGATACAGAAGCAAATCCTACTAAAGGGTGACATTTTCCTTGAACATTAGAGCAACTCCTTTTCCGGAACTCTCTATTTCGTTCCGTCGTTGCGTAGTGAAAGTCGTGTACCCACGTTTTCGCGGAAGGTTTACGTGGTACCAAGCAGCGAAAAAGAACCAAAACAGTACGTCACAGTAGTAGTGTGTAATAGTTACAGTGAAGTGTAAAAGTATTATTATTGTAATAAATAATTATGTATTAGAGTATAAACTAATGATTTCTTATATAACACAACACATTAAATAAGCTTCACGGTCACACTGTCACGGGGGGGGGGGGGGGGGGGGGGGGTTGAGGTGTTGTTTTTTTTATAGGACAAGGGTGACAGACGAGCACACAGTCCACCTGATGGTAAGTGGTTGCTGTGGCCCATAGACATCTACATCTATTCTCGATTACGAATCAAAATGCAGATGCGTTGCGACTCGTGAGCACTAAGATGGAATGCCTCGTTTCCAGTAAAAAGGGTCTCCGGTTCTCTACACTCACCATACGAAACACAGCAGCGTTAAGCTGGTATTCTGAGTGATTTGAGTTTGAGTGATTCTGAGAGCGTGGTCCTTCCCCGGTCGAGCCCACCCATTCGTGCTACAGTTATATTACTAATATAGCTGCAACATGGCTCTACCACGTAAAGACGTGTTTGTCGCCCCGATGTCATAGTAAGCCCGGCTACCTTCAGTTTTTGAATATTAATTTTTGGTCTGATCTACGCAGAACGATCTTATAATATCTTCATTCGCAGGTTATAGGTATGCTTGCATTTGAATTTAATTTTACTAATTATATCTATAAATAAAATGTAACTAATAATATCTATAAATAAATATATACTAATATATACTAATTATATAATTAGAGTAGATGGTAGTACCATCTACTCGGGATCCTATAATTAGTAAAATCCATCATCCATCCATCTTCTCTTTTGAAATTTGGATTTTTTTTTTAATTTCAATAGCCTCGCGAATCATCCTTTGGAGGAATCGGTGTTCTTTGCGAAGATTTGTGGTCTATCAAAATCTAATGCCCATACTCCCCCGAGCATTACATTAAACTTGAATTATTGATTTAATTTAGTGTGTGTTAGTGGGAGTAGTGGCGACGGTGACAGACAAGCAGTTGAGGGAGGGCGGGAGATGCTCTTCAAACGTAGTATATTGATTTTTCACAATTATAATATAACTAGCTGTTCCTCACGATTTCGCGCGCGTGGAATTTTTTTCTGAAATAAAAGTTACTCCTTATAACATAAGCTCTGCCAGTGAAAGTTCCATCCAAATCCATTCACAGGTTTTTGCGTGATGCGTGTTCTCGTCAGAATCATGCCAGCTCGCAGATGGCATTTTTTTTTCAGACTTACTTAGCATTTATCGTTGTATTTTGGCCAATTTACACAATATTTTCATGAATTATAGATTATGTGTTATTCTGATGTTATGAGCTATATTATTGTAAAGTTTCATTAAAACCCATTCAGTAGTTTTTGCGTGAAAGAGTAAGTATCCATACATTCTCACAAACTTGTAGGATAGGATGGATTCCTGAAAAGTAACGCTTAATTGAATTAGTTACTGTATAATGTTGTTCTGCTCTTTCTACAGGTGGCGCGATGAGTTTTACTCCGAAATCACTCTTTTAACAATCATTACACGTCCCTCGTCCCTTCACAAGTCCACTGCTGAACATAGGCCTCCCCCAAAGAATGCCACAAAGCACGGTCCTGAGCCACCTGCATCCATCGACTTCCTGCATATCTTACCATGTCGTCACTCCACCTAGTGGAAGGACGCCGTACACTTCGCCTGCCGGTACGAGGCTGCCACTCGAGACCCTTTCTTCCCCATCGGTTGTCGGTTCTTCGAGCTATATGGCCGGCCCATTGCCACTTCAGCTTACTAATCCGTTGGGCTATGTCGGTCACTCTGGTTCTACTGCGGATATCCTCAATTTAACAATAAAATTTGAAAAAAACTTTTAACAATATAAACATATATTTATAATTCCTTAATTATTCGAGCACAGCGTTACCTACATTTTTTGTGACCAGATTTTGTGATTTTTTTTTGGCACTAAACCAAAATAATATGTTGTGAATCTAAATCATTTTGGTCAATAAATATAGAAAGTGTCGACAAAACAAAGTTGTTGCGTGAATACGACCTCGATTAATCAAGTCGTACAGAAGTTACGCGATCACTGACCGACGCACTGAAGCACTATTACATTTTTTTATAGTTTTATATAATATATATTATATAATATGTGTGTGTGTGTGTGTGTGTGTGTGTGTGTGTGTGTGTGTGTGTGTGTGTGTGTATGTCGGCAAAGGGCGATTTTCTGGGAAGGATGGGCCCCAACTTCATCGGGATCCGTCGTGGTGGGTAGCTTCGAGCAAAACAATCACAACAAATTGCCTGAAATAAAAACAATAACAGTGGTAGAGCCACGTGGCGGCTTTTGCTGTCGCACGGATGGGCCGGCTCGAACCGGGGTGGTACCACGACGTTACAGAATACCAGCGTGAAGTAGATGTTTACCTCTGCGTTTCGCTTGGTGAGTGCAGGTGGCTGGAGGCCCTTTTTACTGAAAATGAGGCATTCCATCTTAGTCCTCACGGGTGACAACGCATCTGCATTTTGATTCGTAATCGAGGATAGATGTAGATGTCTATGGGCCGCAGCAACCACTTACCATCAGGTGGACTGTGTGCTCGTCTGTCACCCTTGTCCTATAAAAAAAAAACAATATTTTTCGAGGTCTGGATGTTTACGCTCGTGCACTTGGTGTATGTAAAACACCCTCGGTTGTACAAAAAGTACATTTCTGCATATTATTTCCTCTAGAATTTTTCTACTTAAGTAAATTAACGGCGTTTAATGGAAAGATGGTTCTTGAACCGTTAAAAATTTAATAAACACCACGCCGCCTATGTAGCCAGACAACGGGCCCCACTAATAGGATCATCACGACACATGGCTGCCCCCGCACAAACAAACAAAAGGCCGGTCGACAGTTTACCGCCGGTTAGTTTACTAGTGCGGACATTTTGATGGAATTATATATAATCTGCTTACTATAATTAACTAGCGACAAAGCAGATACTATATAGCAGGATGCGTCTGTAAGCAGGTCTGTACTGCAATACTTTTTAGAAGTAAGACTTTTGGAACTTACTGACTTGGCGGATGGGGGCTAGGTGAAAAAAGTGTATGAGTTTTCCGTCACGACCTTGGGTGCTATAAGGAAGCGAGATGGAATAATGTCCATCTCACTCGCACTTTTTCTTATCTTGCCGTGAAAGAAATATTATTTTCTACCGACTTCAAAAAGGAGCCGGTACTCAATTCGACTGTATGTTTTTAATGTGTGTTACCTCAAAACTTCGCACTGGGTGGACCGATTTCGATGATTGGTTTTTTTATTTGAAAGCTGGTGCTTCACATGTGGTCCCATATAAATTTGATCAAGATCTGACCAATAGTTTTTGAGTTTTTCTTAATAATTTATATTGAAGTCGGTTGTACAATTTTTTTTATTTTAAATTATAAATGACGCTAATACTATTATATTTTAAATACGCTAAATCAATAATAAGACTCTACGAAAGGAACTTCGTTTTTACCGAGTGTTCCACGACACACACATGTTTTTTGATAGAATAATGCTCAAATACTCTATCACCATTTGAAGATGCCCTTAAGTCTCGTGCTGTCTCTATCATTTTAAGTCGAAGTGACTGTGACGCCACGATACTTAACGACTTCTTAAAATTGAGTATCGCACTCAGTCCACCTGATGGTAAGTGGTTGCTGGGACTTCTACATCTATTTTATATTAAGAGTTAAAAATGCAGATGCGTTATGATACTTGATAACTAAGTAGTAGTAAGATAACTACGTGGTAGAGCCATGCTGCAGCTGTATGAATAGTATAGTTGTAGCACGAATGGGTTGGCTCGACCGGGGAAGGACCACGTTCTCTCAGAATACCAGCGTAAAATAACAGCTTAATGCTGCTGTGTTTCGTAGGGTGAGTGTAGAAGAACCGGAGGCCCTTTCTACTGGAAAAGAGGCATTCCATCTTAGTCCTCACGGGTGACAACGCAGCTGCATTTCGATTCTTAATTGAGGATAAATGTAAATATCTATGTGTCATATCATCCACTTATGATTGTGTGCTCGTTTGTCAGCCTATTCTATAAAAAAATACTATCAAATGCAAGCGTGGGTTGTCGAGCGATTTTGCGTTGTGACCACCAGCTTTCCATAAAATACGAAACTATACTAAAGACGTCACACCGCTGGCATTCCAGTATATATCCAGTATGTAGTATATCCAGTATTCGTATGCAGTAAGTATACCCCCATACTAAAATTTTCTCTTGTACCGTGAAGGCAGTTTACAAACATAAATTGCACAAGGACAAATACTAGAGTCGAACCCACGGCCAGCAGCGCTGCAACTCATTGCTAAGCTACTGCGCTACGGAGCCGTCGAATGCTACGCCTTTTCTTATATTTCAAATCTTTTTTACACATATTTTGTACTCCGGCCTTAAGCCGTGGTTTACGAGCAATGTTTAATAAACAGTAGCTGATACCTACCCATAAACATATGACGCACGAAAAATTACCCGGTTTCTATCAAATAAATATTCCCTCCTCTCTGCATTCGTGTTACATTATTTTTGTATTAGCGCCACGCTCTATTACTTTATAGGGCACGCCGTTGCCATGGTAACTTAAATCCCCCTTAATCCCCTCTATTTTAGCGCACCATCCCCTTGTCGAACCCCTGCATTATACGGGGCGCCTGTCACACCGTAATAGATAAATTGGACATGAGAAAAATTGGTTTGAATTTCAATATCTACTGTTGTAATTTGTTTTGCAGAATAAAACACAATTTAACAGCTACAACGTTCAAAATATTTAGTAGGTGTATCAGTGGGGAAGGTGTTTATTTTTTGCGTTATTGTATTGAAAGTAAATATAATATATTGTTAGACATTACTCTCGAAATTATTTAAATATAAGAATAATACTCGGTAGCATATAAATAAAGTAATTATATAAAAGCTCGGGGAAGAAGTTCCTTCGTATTTTATATAAAAATTCAAGGCATTTTCAAAGTTTAATTACATTTAATCTAATACCTTTAAACGAGCAATTCTTGTGTATATATATACTAGCTGTGCCCCGCGACTTCGCCCGCGTGGAATTTGCTACGATTTCATGGTTATCAATTTTTTTTTGCACGGAACCCTAATTTTGTTTTTGAGTAATGTCACCATCGTGTAAATATTGACAAATATTGACATTAATATTTATACGATACGAACGTCACACAATTGTTTTGCCTTCCCGGAACCCCTCCACTAACACTTAAACTTTATGGGTATGGTGTTAAAGTTCAAATTGACTTTTAAGTATTATTACGAATCTTTTGTATGGGAATATAGAAAGGTGTTGTTTTTAGAATATTTCAGGCAATTTTTAAATTTTTCTCTCCGTACTTCAAGGAATATTATAAAAAAAGAATTAGCGAAATCGGTTCAGCTGCTCTCGAGATTTGCGCTTAGCAACACATTCAGCGATTCATTTTTATATTATATTTACACATATATATAATCGGAATCTCGGAAACGGCTCTAACGATTTTCATGAAATTTAGCATGCAGGGTTTTTCGGGGACGATAAATCGATCTAGCTAGGATTTATATCCGCGTTATCAGGCAATAAAAAACTGCTACAATATTGATTAGAATACGAAGGTAAATTTCGCCATTATGTACAAGGTTATAATAGCTCAGATTGTAAATCGGGCGGTCCAGAACCAGAAGACTCCGGTTCGAGTCCAGGTCTCAAGTCTCCTATAATGTTTTCCCTGTTTTTTCAATTTCCTTTTTTTGTGAGATAACAATAATCGAGAGCCCTTTATCAACGCATCTAATTTGTATCTAAGTATATTTTTTATTTAAAACACGAAAAAAATTACCGAGCTTTAAAAAATTAATACGGTAGTAATTACATTAGTAAAGAAACCGATATTGTACAAATATTTTTATCGTATTGGCGATGTTTCGGTACAAAGATAAAAGGCAAATCAATAACTCTTTATCGATAATCAACTTAAACATAAACTGAAAAATATGACTCTTCCTGAAATCTATTGGCGAGTAATGATACTATTTTTTTTTAATTGAAATATAATTTCCAAAAAAAAATGCCAGGCGAAGCTCAATCATCCAGGTATTAATAATATATATGTGCCATTTTGTTCCATAAGTTGTTGCCATCTTGTAGGTAGTGACATAATCCCATTGCGGTGAAAATCTTGGGATTTTTGCTCAAAAAAGCAATAAGTAGTTTTTACAGTGCTCGCTTAATGTTAACCTAAGACTATCCAAAGAATTCTGAAGAGACCTAAACAGGTAAAAATCTGAGGGTCAGGACTATATGGTGGATGCATTAACACGTCCCAACAAACCTCTCCCAATGTTTGCTGAGTGGCCAAAGATGTGTGTGGTCTGGCATTATCATTTCATCATGATAACGCCAGACCAATCCTTTTCTCTTGATCAATTCCGGCCGTTTTTTCTCAATTTCTTGCTTGAGTCTCATTAGTTGTTGGCAGTAGAGACCCGAGACCATGGTTTTGCCCGGCGGTAAAAGCTCACAATAAACGATGCCTTTCCAATCTCACCATACACACAGCAACACCTTATTGCGTGTTAAACCGGATTTCGCTACAGTCTGTAAAGCTTGACTACCCTTTGACCATGATCTTTTTCGCACGTTATTGTCGACCACTTTACATCACTCAATCTTTTCAAAAATGTTTCGGTTTCGTTACGTTTTAATAGAGAGTCGCATATGAGTACAAGATTCATTAAGTTTCTGACATAACAATAATGTCCTCCAGACCGAATTTCGGCCACGGCGGCCAGTCTCAACGAAGACTAGCCATCGGCGCAGGACAGGATTATAGTGCCCAAATGTATGCGCAATCACAGGTGCACTCTCTATTCCCTCACTCTCATAGCCCGATGGGACGGTAAGCCAACACGACCGGAGAGTGATCAGGCGCAGGACCAACGTTTTTACGTGCTTTCCGAGGCACGGGGGTGAAACGCCGCCAACTTCCCGACTCCGGGCAGCTACTGAGAATTTCTTGATGTAAAAACTCAATAACTGAGCTGTTAACATACAGTTTCTGACATATGGTAATATTGAACCGTCACAAAAATTATCGATTCGGTGCAAGCTATGTACAATTAGTATTCTGTATCACCGGACTCCCGCTTTTTTTTTTTTTTTGCGAAATTTTTTCTCTTTATATTATAATCGTTGGCACGTCTGTTAGTGAACGTGTAACTTCTAAACAAATTGACCGATTTAAAGCATATTTACACAATATATTTGTTTTGTCGAGACGATGGTTCAGAGCTATAGTAGAATGCGATAGGTGATGCTGTTTGTTTTGTAGAGATGACTATTCGTAGCTATGTTAGTATTCGATAATGGAGCTATAGTCAAGTTACTACAAAATCTTATATTTATGGACCAAAATGAATCACATTCTGAGAATATTCTCGATGTATGTTGGCTAAGTGCCAAACAATCACAATCTGAACCCGATAGGTGGTACTGTGGTCGTGTTTACGCTTACAAGTTAAGTCCGGAAACATGAATTTAATAGTTAGCGAACAAATGGTGTGGTATACAAATGATAATTAGTAAAACTTCGTATACAATATAGTAGTATTAATGATCTTGAGGATAAATAAGCTGTTTCTAAATTGTAGGAACCATGTAGACTCTACATACTCTACAATGAAGATTATGTAATAAAACATACACATAACATACTATTATCTACGTATTTACGTGTAATGCATATATTATTGCATAGTTATATACTTTTATTTATTGAGCATAATATTACATCTGTACACATACAGAGACAAATTTTGTACGTGGTAGAGCCATGCTGCAGCTATATTAGTAGTATAGTTGTAGCACGAATGGGTCGGCTCGACCGGAGAAGGACCACGCTCTCACAGAATACCAGCGTAAAATAGCAGCTTAACACTGCTGTGTTTCGTATGGTGAGTGTAGAGAACCGGAGACCCTTTTTACTGGAAAAGAGGCATTTCATCTTAGTCCTCACGGGTGACAACGCATCTGCATTTTGATTCGTAAACGAGGATAAATGTAGATGTCTATGGGCCACAGCAACCACTTACCATCACGTGAACTGTGTGCTCGTTTGTCACCCTATCCTATAAAAAAAAACAACCTCCTTAAGTAAGCCTAAAGAGGCTTATTAGTCATGTTATGATGAACAAAAATAACGAAAAAGCTTGAAAATATCACTTTCACTATCTATTCTTTTCAGTTATCTTTTGCGTGATACAGCCATGCTGCAGTTATATTATAATTGTAGCACGAATAGGTTGGTTCGGCAACGGATGGACCGCGTTCGCACAGGATACCAGCGTGAAATAACAGCTCAATGCTGCTGTTTTTCGTACGGTGAGTGTAGAGAGCAGGAGACCTTTTTTTTACTGAAAACGAGGCATTACATTTTAAACTTTTTGATTTTTGTGATTTTAAATCGAGGTTGGATGTAGGTGTTTATTCGCCACAGCATCCACTTAACATCAGGCACTGTGAGCTGTCACCCATATTCTATATATAAAAAGTAATAAAACATGAAACCGCGGTGTAACAGGCGGCCGCTAGCAATCCCTACACGATTGCAGTGAAGAAAGTGTCCATTCAAAGGTACACCCTTCCGTTTCCGAACACAACCGGTCCCTTGATTACTTGCTTGAATACCTTTTTTGTTATTTGCGATGGCAGCGAACGGATGGTTATAGCATCAGCTATTTCCATTTAAAAAAAAACTAATATTTTTGCAAAGTTATGAGTTTATGAAGAAAGAATGAAAAAAAAAGAAGAAAGAAAGATTGAACCTTTCTATTTAGGAATGGAAGACAACATCATTAAAATGACTGCTACGGCTAGCCTTACAATGCCCCATTTGATCTGTCCAATTTTTCAGTACGTTTTCTATTGTTTGGGCCTCTATTTCGTCAATGGCAACTTCGATTTCATGTTTCAAGTCGTCAATCGTCTCTGGATGGTTAGCGTAACACTTGTCCTTAATCGCCCCCCACAAAAAAGTCCAACGGAGGCAAATCGCAGCTTCGAGGTGGCCAATTGATATCAGCATTTCGGCTGATTATGCGATTTTCGAAAACAGTGCGCAAAAGGTCGATTGTTACGTTGGCTGTGTGGTACGTGACGCCGTCCTGTTGAAACCAAATGTCGCCTATCTCATCCTCTTCTATTTTGTGAAACAAAAAATCGCTTAGCATGGCGCGGTGGCGATTGCCATCGTCACTGTAATGCGATTTCCTTGCTTATTTTCGAAGAAAAATGGCCCAATGTTGCCGCCAAACTAATATCCGCACCAGACTCGTTGGCTCATCTTCGATCAAGCTGTCTTCGGCCCATTGAGCTAATCGAAAACGCTTAGGATGGTCATACGGCTTCTAAAATATAAATAATAAAAATATATAAAAATTCTTAAAAAATATTTATTATCTGTATCCGTGTGTTCCGTCCGTATTTCGGTTAAGAAATGTCCGACAAGACAAATATTGGTTTCGCTTATCACATTCGTTCAAGATAACGTAGCCGAACGCAATTAGTGCAGTTTCGACCGTGACTAATCCAAGAACCAGTGGCTTTTAAACTTTGCTACGTAGACAGGTTATTTAGCGGTTTTGTAAGTTTGAGATATTTTTTTTAAATAAATCAAACAATTGATAGAACTGCTCGAAACATGCACCTCCTAAGAAAGCGTTTAATCTTCTGAAAAACAAATTTTCACTCAAATTCCATTGCCATTTTAGTTTACTGATCCGCTCGCTTTGTCAGTAACTCTGGATATCGTAACTACAGATATCCGTAGTTATGATATCCAGTTATCATTACGAAATCTAACAAAAACTCCAAGCATAGCCCTCTCTGTAGCTCGCTCAGCGACCATTAGCTTTAATATGGACATCACCGAAAAATCACATTTCAGATTCATATATCATCACGCGCCATTTGTACAATTTCGTTATTATTATAGAAATATAAGATAAAAGGAAGACTACCTTAGAAATCAATCCACTTTTACTTGATATTTAAGGTAAGGTAAAAAAGGAAAATTACAAGCTATTCACCACCACTGCTGGGCACTGGCCTCTTCTCATTTCTGAGAGTGTTCTTGACCGATTAGTGTGTCACGTTGTTCGTGTGCGTGTTTGCTAACTTATTTATTTTATTCCTCAGACACAGGTTTCCTCACGATGATTTCCTGCAACACCGATAATATGGTAAATAAGCACCTAATATTGTAAGTAACAGTTTCGTTTTTGCCGACGGGATTGAATCGATTTAAAAGCAGTCTTTTTAATTATGAGTCTTGTACCTAAATAATAGGTTCGCAGTTCGGATTACTTTTATAAAATACGATTAGGATTTCTTGAGGATGAAATTTAATATATATACACTACGAAATATTATAATATTACAAAATTTTAACAGGTATACGAGGGCACTAAAAGTATCGGGAATGGAATATTTCCACTGTTCCTGTCATATTAAAATCTTTTTAATTGAAAACTCCTTGGTTTTAAAAATCGAATACCATTTATTTATTTAAAAAAAGATTCTCGGTCTTGTCACAAGTTTTTGTCAAACTTGTTTAGTCGTTGAGAAAATGGAATTGACTCGAGAAAATTCAAGAGCGATGATTTATTATGACTTTCGAAGTGGTTTAACACAAAAACAGTGTGTTGACCGGATGATTTCTGCATTTGGTGATGAAGCCCCATGCAAACCACAATTTATCGCTGGTTTTCTGAATTTCGACGTGGACGTGTCCAGCTCAGTGATGATCTCCGTCAAGGTCGTCCAAAAACTGCAGTCACCCAAGAAAACGTTGATGCTGTGCGTAAGCTGATTGAGAAAGATCGACATGTGACATACCGCGAAATTCAGGCAACTTTAGACATTGGCATAAGTCAAATACAAATAATCTTGCATGAACAATTAGGTGTAAAAAGTTGTTTTCCCGATGGATATCGCATTCGCTCTGCGAAGAGCAAAAAGCGACTCGCGTTACTTGGTTACTCGAAAGATTCCACGCAGGATCCTCAAATATTGTATACAACATCGTATCAGGTGACGAATCCTGGATATATTCGTACGAACCCGAAACAAAACCAGTCACGAGTTTGGGTGTTCGAAAATGAGTTAAAGCCAATAAAAATTGTTCGTTCACGGTGTGTTGCAAAAAAAATGGTGGCCACGTTTGTCTCCAAAACCGGCCATGTTACTATTCTTCTTAAGGGACAAAGAAAGGTTAATGCAGAATGGTATGCTAGCATTTGTTTGCCACAGGTCGTTTCTGAAATCCGTGAAGAGAACTTCAACCGCCGCATCATCCTCCATCACGATAATGCGAGTTCTCACACCGCAGCAAGGGTTTTTAGAGCAAGAAAACATAGAATTATTAGACCATCCGCCGTACAGCCCCGACCTAAGCCCTAATGATTTCTATACTTTCCCTAAAATAAAGAATAAATTGCGTGGACAGAGATTTTCATCACCTGAAGAAGCTATGGACGCCTACAAAACGGCCATTTTGGAGACCCCAACTTCCGAATGGAATGGTTGCTTCAATGATTGGTTCCATCGTATGGAAACATGTGTCAAATTTCGCGGAGAATACTTAGAAAAGCAATAAATACATTTTTAAATAGTAATGTTGTGTCACTTCCTTGATTCCCGAAATTTTCAGTGCCGCCCTCGTATGTAACTTTAAAATACAATAGGTATCTCACAGAATACCAGTGTTAAATGGCAGCTTGACACTGCTGTGTTTCGTATGGTGAGTATTGAGAACCGGAGACCTATTTTACTGGAAAAGAGGCATTCCCTAATAGGCCTCACGGGTAGCGACGCATCTGCATTTTCTGCCGACTTCCAAAAAGGAGACGGTACTCAATTCGAGTGTATGTTTTTTTTATGTGTGTTACCTCATAAATTTGTACTGGGCGAACCGATTTTGATGATACTTTTTTTATATGAAAGCTGATAGTTCTCGTGTGGTCCCATATGAATTTGATCAAGGTCAGACCAATGGTTATTGAGTTATTCTTAAATAACCTATATTGAAGTCACTTATATTGAAGTCGGCTGTACAAAATTTTTAATTTTAAATTATGATTCTTTATTGAGGAAAAATGTAGATATCTATGGGTCACAGCAACCACTTACCATCACGTAGACCGTGTGCTCGTTTGTCACCCTATCTTATAAAAAAGGTAACTTGCTAGCTAGTCTATTGCTTGATGCTCATGATAAATAATGACGTGATAAATTTACGTTTCAGTAAGAATTAATTAAATTATGTAATTTACATTTATTAAAATTATTAGTTGTAATAAATTTATATAATGCTTTAACAGTCCCGTTAATTCTTATTACGCACAGTTATTTCATTTCATTATATTTTTCGTTAAAGTTTGAGAGCCACTGTATTTACCATTTAACTTACACGTGCAACCGCTTTAAGCCTGCCCATACGCGGTCTAAAATACTATGGGCTGAATGGAACGATACCCCGTGTTTACTTTGATTAATAACAGAGATTGTTAATGGAACAGCGAAGTGTTCAAATAGTGTTCCACTTAGTTTGAGGAGAATTGCTTTATTCGTAGAATAATCATTAAACTGGTGAAGTTGTTTTTGTCCGTGGTAGCAAGCTGGCTACTAACATTACTAATATGCCCTTTAACCGTTCATGGTAAGCACCATGTTGCTTATGTTAGGAGTGGTCCATTACAGTAGTCGAATGGCGGACAGGCTCAGAAAGGCTAGAACCCAGAGCCGTAAAGCCAGTTAAAAAAACGAATGGCGGATTCAAACCCACGACTTTTAAAGTTCGCGGTCCGCACCCTGCCATTAGGCTTAAATGCGCACGGCAAGTTAACATAAAACTACCCGACTACAATCACCCCGATTGTAGGAGAATCATCAAGGATAGAGTATTCACTCTCTCCTTGATTAGGAGGCTTTTGTTACTTACCATTTAATTACGATTTTATATGTGATAGAGCCATGTTGCACCTATATGATAATTGTATAATGGGTCGGCTCAACCGAGGAAAATCCACGCTCTCACATAATTCCAGCTTCAAATAACAGCTTAACGATGTTGTGTTTCGTATGGTGAGTGTAGAGAACCGGAGACCTTTTTTACTGGAAAAGAGGAATTTCTTCGTAAGGGTTTTTAATCGAAGATTAATGTAGATATCTATGTGTCACAGCATCCACCTACCATCAGGTGGACTGTGTGCTCGTTTGTCAACCTTACTATATAAAAAAACACTTACCATCAAGTGCATAGTAGTCATGCATTGTTTTAAAATTGGTAAAAGAAAGAAGAACCCTAGAAGCTTGTTACCACTTCTCTATTGTCATGTAAATATCTTATACTGCCCTTTTGGATTCTGTAATTTAATTTCATACTATTACAATTAAAGCCTATCAAAGTCCACTGAGGAATATAGGACTACGTCATAGAGGGGATATTTGCCATAGTTGCTACCGCAGTTTTTAATTATTTTCGAGTTGTTACCTGAAAAATGCTGCTACCCATCTTCTGTTTCTGTTTCCCTCTGTTGCCACTTATGACATCTGCAGGTGATATGGGGTAGTGGATTTTCTTATGCAATTATAAGTAGCGGCACGAAAGTCTAGCGGTGACCGTTATTGCGCATAAGTCGCGCTCTTTGGCTCGTGCGTATCGTTCGCTCGCACTGATTGGCTCTCCAGCCGCATTCGTGCCATTCAATTCGTGCACGTCCCCTCCACGTTTCGTTCAGCGCTAGACTTACGTGCCGCGACTTGTACTGCACAGAAAGTTTTATACTATAGGGCATTTTTATTCAGGTATTTATATCCTTTTATCTATGTATATTGAAATATCTATTTTTATTTTTATTTAAAAAGCTTACATAAACAGCTTAAATCTAAGGTTACTTAGGGCGGACTTAAAGCCATGTGGAAATTTCTGTCATTCAACCCTGGGTGCCATAGATAATTGATGGCAGGTGCGAAACACATTAGGTACTTATATAAAGTGTACATGCCAATATTAAAAAATATATATAGTACATATATTCAAATATACATACATATATACCACATATGTTATACATACATGTAAATATGCTTAATACATTTCATATAAATAAATAAAAATATTTGAATTTCATATCACATATATATAGAAAGAAAAAGAAAATACTTAAATGTATAGAATAAAATTGGAATGTCAAATCAATTCATGTCTAGACCATTTTAACATTTATTTGAGGTATTAGCTATTCGGCAAACGAATCGAATGTATGGGCGCAATTACCAATCACCTGCAAAGAAAGATGTCAATATTCTGGAGTGGGGATAAAAAAATTATGATGAATGTCATTCATTCACATTCATCATAATTTTTTTTATTAATTAAAATACGTTACCTCCATACTAGGATTTTCTCCTATATCGCGGGGGCAGTTTACATACAGAGATTTCACAAGGACAAACATCCAGACCCGGAACAATTATTTGTAGGCCCTACAAATACTTGTTCCATGCGGGATTCCAACCCGCGATCAATAGCGCTGCAACAGATTGCTAAGCCACTGCACCACGGAGCCGTCATTCACTACAGCCCTTGTGACATTCATCATCATTCACTACAGTCGATTTCTGAACATAGGCCTCCCCCAAGGAATGCCACGAAGCACGATCCTGAGCCACCTGCATCCATCGACTTCCTGCATGTCTTACCAGGTCGTCACTCTATCTAGTGGGGGGTCTCATTAATGTGACATTTCAGCCTATAAAGTTCGCAGCTGAACATGAATCTCTCTCTCATAGATTGCCTTATGGGTTTAACTATAGTTGCTATGCTTGGCATATAAGTTGGCAAAGATAGTTTTTTAATTGCTTTGTTATCAGAAAGCTGCTGGTGTGCATCTCTTGGCTTGTTTCCTCTGTCGCCTCTTACGACACCCAGGGAACGATATGGGTTAGTGGATATACTTACAGCGCCACGACACGGTTTATCGTCGAAAACAAAACATTAATTTCTTCAATTGATAAAGTTATTTTGCCACGTAAAAATACAAAATTCAAATATGACATACAAAGCAATAAGGACCGTGGCCGAGCTCACTTGACTACTCTAGCGCCATCTATTATCTATCAACGGAAGCGGTTGCGATGTATATCGATATGAAAATTTGACGCGCTAAATACATCGTTCTTTATTTAATACATTTCCATAGATGTCGCTACATGGTACCGCTAAGTAAGATTGACGAAGTCATTGGGCTCTAGTCTGATCACATTATAGAATACTATAGTATTCTATGGATCACACTCACTGTAAACGCTAATTTACATGTTGCTAAAACTTACAAGATCGTGCTCATTTGCATTATAGACTCGTTCTATATTCTCTTATACATCTCACGTACAAAGCTGATGCTTATTACATAATCTGAATTAATTTATATCGAAATTATGAACTAGGATATTTGAAATAATTACATCGATATACAAATAAATAAAACTGAAGTGTCTGTTTATAATGTCAAAATTACAGTTTTTTACTTAATGCATATGATAGAAAATATAATTTTTAAAATTTTTGTATGTCTGTCTGTTTGTTTGTTCCGGCTAATCTCCGAAACGGCTGGACCGATTCGGACAGGACTTTCACTGGCAGATAGCTGATTTCATAAGGAGTAACTTAGGCTACTTTTATTTTAATCCGTTCCGCGAAAAAGATAAAAACCCTAATACGCTAGCGAAGTCGCGTGGAACAGCTAGTCTATACATATAAATAAAATTGAAGTATCTGTTTGTAATGTCAAAATGTATGCCTTTTATCGAGCTCGAGGGTATGCGAATACTATGTCATTAATACTCAAATACTCAAACCAAAACGCTACTCAATTTTAAGACGCCGTCAAGTATCATGTTGTCTCTATCACTTTAAGTCAAAGTGACAGTGACACCACGAGATTTAACGGCGTCTTAAAATTGAGTAGCGTTTGAATATTTGGGCATAAGACATGAATAATCATTTGTAAAATTTTTGCCTGGCTGTCTGGGCTAATCTTTGTAATGGGTAAACCGATAGTGATGAAATTTCACACAGTGAGGTGATGAATTTGGAGTTTTCTTTTTGTGGGATCGAAAAGAAATATTTTTTCTATACGGGTTATTTTTCAAAGAATAGCCAAATTTTAAACTTAAGTTGAAATGTGCCGTCATTGCAGTTTTTAAAAATACGAGTAAATAAGGCTCCTAGACTTTTATTTGAAATTACCCCAAATTGAATGTGATTTATGGGCAAAAACATGTTTGCCTACCGATCGATTCCTAAGAATGTGTGAGTGCGCAGTAAAATCAATTAAAATAATTTGAATTTAAAAGATAAAAAGTACGCATTTTGAATTTAAAAGATAAAAAGGAGAGAATGTTTGAGATTTTTTTAATTAATTTTTATTCACCATTTGCATATATTACTTATTCTGAAGCTCCTCTACAAATTTAGCCGGTTATTGAAAAATAGCCCTGTGCGCAATTCCATATGTGACTGACTCTACATTTGACACAATTTGCGTTTTGTTTTGTCTTATATTACGATTAGTACTATGTTTTTAGTTTCAATTTAAACATGGCTTTGTAGCAGTTTCAACAGTTATCCTATAGACAAAAAAAATGGCAACCAATGACATTTTCAAATATTATCTATTTAGTAAAATATAAATGTGACTGACACTACATGCAAAAGGAAGTAGTTTTCGAGAGTGTTTTTAAACTTCAATAATCTTCCTCTGTGCTGGTGTAATGACTTTAATTTGTGTTTTTATCGAAAATACATGAAACAAACTCTTACAGCCCAAAACGTGACCGACACTACACTCACTTTGTGTAGTGTAAAAGTCAGTATTTTTACATGAAACCTTAGAACTTTTTTTCCATTTTCAAGACAGACTATTGTTGTGTCTTTAATGCCAGGATTTTGGCGACTAATATCATCACGAACATAAAAATTTTTTTACTTTTTCAACTATGTCAGCAGAGATTGTTTTCTTCGGTTTTTTTTGTGTTTAGGCGTTATTATTTCAGGAGTAATTTGTCTTGCTAATGTACTGCTCTACATTTCAAAGGATTGAATGGCAGATCCCTTTTTCGACCGCTTTTCCATATGAGCGTTTTGAGGCAAATGCTTTAGTAGGAGTCTCATCTTTGGCAGGTGTATCAGTGGATTTTAACAATAGTTTTCTTTCCTTAGTCTTACTTCTGTACCTTCTCATCTCTTCGGATTTTTTTTCACGTTAGTTTTTAAGCATGTCAATCAATGCTGTTTGTTTTATCAAACGTCGTTGGCGGTTCCTGTTTTCAGATTCCTTTTTTTTTAATTCTTCGAATAATCCTTTAGCTTTAAGCTCTCTCTCTGCCTGCTCTTCCTTTCTGCAGTTGTTTTCGCCATCTATAAGAAAAAAAAACAGACAAAAAGGTACATTTAATTATGATACGGGCTGTGACTGACTCTACCGACTACGTGACCGACTCTACAATGTGACTGACACTACAAAAATATTTTTAAGAATTTAGGCATTATAAAAAAAGATAATGAATTTATATCGTCGGCATCATTTTGAGTAACATCGTCAAGTAGGAAAAAAATACTTATTTTCATGATATTGAAGTAATTTACTGTAGTTAGAGAGAAAAGTAATGTCTATCCTGTGACCGACACTACACCTTAACACTGTGATCTTATAATCCTAATATATCTTAAAAAAATAAAATTTCTATGAATTACAAACTCTTTATCAATATGTCATCATTTGAACAGTCACTATATAACGTAATATAACAATAATTGAAAAGACTTACCGTGAAAATTTAATCAAAACTCCACCACAAAAAACAACTATCAACTGAGCTCACAATGCCATCTCGTAAATGACAGTGTTGCCAGAAAAAAATATCAAAAAGTTGTTGCCGCTATAAAAACTTAAAAGTAACATAATGTTACCACCATACTTAAGTATTTTTACTACCAAAATCAGATATTTATTTTTTCATTTATAGTAGACTTACGCGTGGAATTGCCCCTGTAGTATAAGGGTGACATTTACATTTTCAAAATCCAAAGGCGTTGTCACCTCTGAGGACTAAAGATGGAATGCCTCGTTTCCGGTAAAAAGGGTATCTGGCTCTCTACAATCATCGTATGAAATATAGCATCATTAAGCTGCCATTTTACGCTGGTATTCTGTGAGAGCGTGGAACCCGGGTCGAACCGACCTATTCGTGCTACAATCATAATATAGCTAATATAGCATATAAAAAAACATACAGTCGAATTGAGTACCGTCTCCTTTTTGAAGTCGGTAGAAAAACTACTAAAAAGATGGAATAATTTCCACATTATAGCTTCTGAAGCGTGGCTTTAATATTTCTATATAATATACAGATTTGTTTTGCAATATCCGGTCAAATTTGCAGAGAAGGTTCAGAAAATCTCAAACATTCTGTTCTTTTTATTTTCTACCGACTTCAAAAAGGAGACGGTACTCAATTCGACTGTATGTTTTATGTGTGTTACCTCATAACTTTTTACTGTGTGAACCGATTTCAATTATTCTTTTTTTATTTGAAAGCTGGTGCTTCACATGTAGTTCCATATAATTAATAATTTTATCAAGGTCCGACCAATAGTTTTTGAGTTATTCTTAATAATTTATATTGAAGTCGGTTGTACAAAATGTTTAATTTTTAATTATTAAGTGGCGAAGCTTGCGAAGTCACTTATTGATTTCACGATGTCTGTCCGTCTGTCCGTCCGTCTGTCCGTCTGTCCCACGATTATCTCGAGAACTGTTTCGAATTTTCAAATTCTGTTTTAAGCAATCGATTACTGATCACCCAGGCATCTGAACCTCCTATTTTGAAACTGATTGCTCAACGGCAACCGTTAGAAACCGCTACAAAGCTGATTGCTTCGCCACTTTGCTATGCTGTTAGCTTGCTAGGTTTATTGATTTCACGATGTCTGTCCGTCTGTCCAACGATTATCTCGAGAACGGTTTCGAATTTTCAAATTCTGTTTTCAGCAATCTATTACTGATCACCCAGGCATCTGAACCTCCTATTTGGAAACTGATTGCTCAACAGCAACCGTTAGAAACCGCTACAAAGCTGATTGCTTCGCCATTTTGCTATGCTGTTAGCTTGCTAGGTTTATTCAAATGCAAAATGCGTGGTAATGCATTATTTTAAAAACGTTGTTGCCCATAAATCACTTTTAATTTGGGATAATTTCAAATAAAAGTAGAAGCCTTATTTACTCGTATTTTCATAAACTGCAATGACGGTATATCATTATTATTAAGTGGCGAAGCTTGCGAAGTCACTTATTGATTTCACGATGTCTGTCCGTCTGTCCCACGATTATCTCGAGAACGGTTTCGAATTTTCAAATTCTGTTTTCAGCAATCGATTACGATCACCCAGGCATCTGAACCTCCTATTTTGAATTTTTTTTCCGTTAGAAACCGCTACAAAGCTGATTGCTTCGCCACTTTGCTATGCTGTTAGCTTGCTAGGTTTTTATATATTTGAACTTTAGTTTAAAATTTGGCTACTCTGAAAACTAACACTGCCTGTTATACTGTTTTAGACTGATTGATTCTTATGGCGCGTCTCCACCAAAGTTTTCAAATGACAAATTGAAGAAAGTGACAAATGTTTCTGTAATCACGGGTTTTAGCAACAAAACGAAACAATGTCGGGAATCGTGTTTCCATTTTCGGCGGCTACGTCAAAGGAATACGCTTGTTGCCGACATTTGTTCCCTCGGTGGAGACGCTTCTTGCAACATTCTGAAACAAATGTCGTCAAATTTTGTTGATTTGTCAACAGTCGGAAACATAAATGTTGTCAACATTTTTGGTGGAGACGCGCCTTTATATGGTGATGCTGATGATTCACGTTAGCGTTCTTAGCTTAGACTACAATTTTCAAGCTAAAAAATTTGTCGTTACGTGTAATTTTGACATGAGCTTTCCCAAGAACAAACATATTCGGTTTTTGTGCGTATTTAATAAAGTGTTTGATTTGATACGACTGAAGCGAGGCTAATCAAATGAAAAATGATAAAGGAATTTCTTGTTACATAATATTTGTACTAAATATTTAATGGAGCGTGAAGCGTGGCGTCACGTCAAACACAGGCAGTTCTACACGCAATATTGATCATAATGTCCTTCAGACCGAATTTTGGTCACAGCGGCCAGTCTCAACAGAGTCTAGCCATAAGCAATCAGCGCAGGACAGTATTATAGTGGAGGAATGTGCACTCAAGCATAGGTTTTTTTTTATAGGATAAGGGTGACAAACGAGCACACAGTCCACCTGATGGTAAGTGGTTGCTGCGGCCCATAGACATCTACATCTATCCTCGTTTGCGAATCAAAATGCAGATGCGTTGTCACCCGTGAGGACTAAGATGGAATGCCTCATTTCCAGTAAAAAGGGCCTCCGGCCACCTGCACTCACCAAGCGAAACGCAGAGGTGAACCTCTACTTCACGCTGGTATTCTGTGAGGTCGTGGTACCACCCCAGTTCGAGCCGGCCCATCCGTGCGACAGCAAAAAGGTGCACTCTAATCCTCAGTCGAATTGGACGGCAATCCTAAACGACTATTTTGTGTGTCTCGAATATTTTTGTTGTGCCGATTCACACCAGTTAAATAGAGTTCATTTTTTATATAGAATAAGAGTAACACAGTCCACATGGTAGTAAGTGGATGCTGTGGCCCATAGACATAAACATTTATCCTTAATGAAAAAAATAAAATACAGAAGCGTTGTCAGCCTTGAGGACTAAGATGGAGTGCATCTTTTCCAGTAAAAAGGGTCTCCGGTTCTCTACACTCATCATAGGAAACACAGCAGCATTAAGCTGATATTTTACGCTGGTATTCTGTGAGAGCGTGGTCCTTCCCCGGTCGCGCCGACCCGTTCGTGTTATAACAATAAAATTAATACAGCTGCGGCATGGCTCTACCATGTTAGATAAAATCCGTAAAAATAGTTTTATTCAATGTGTAGTGTTCGAGTAAATACAAGAAATCAAAGAGATTAGTATATAGCATCAAAGAGAGTAGTAAGTAGAAGTAGTACTAACGATTTAAATAAAACTAATTTTACGGATTTTATCGCGTATATTAACTTATTTTTATCTTCCCGACGTTTCGGGTGCTTTTCAGCACCCGTGGTCACGGGGGACTGAGGTGTTTGACGTCCTGCTGTCATAGTTAGCCCGGCTACCTTCAGTTTTTTAATATTAATTTTTGGTTCGATTTACGCAGAATGAGCTTACAGTATCTTGAGGTCTAGCAGTGGTATACTTGGGTTTGGATTTGATTTTATTAATTATGGGATCCCAAGCAGATGGCAGCACCCATCCATCTTCTCTATTGAAATTAGGATGTTTTTTAATTTCAATAGCCTCGCGAATCATCCTTGGGAGGAATCGGTGTTCTTTTGCGAGGATTTGTGGTCTATCAAATCCAATGTAATGGCGGGGCCGATCTTGAACATGTTCACAAACTGCAGACTTCCCGATACGTCGGTGCTTCACGTCAGCTATATGTTCTTAAACGCGGGTTTTTATAGATCTTTTTGTTTGTCCTATGTACGAGAGACCACATTCACAATCCAGCTTGTACACTCCTGCATCTTGTAGAGGGATATGACACTTGACGGATGGTAAAAATTGACCAATCTTCTTCAGCGGCTTGAAGTATGTTTAAATGGAAGCTCGCTTCAAGATGTAGCCAACCTTGTCTGTGACTCCTCTGACATAGGGTAGTACAGCAGGCACACGCTCGACTGTGGCTGGCTTCACTCGGTCACTGTGACGTAGGCGCGGGACCCGAAGCTTGTTGTCTTGCAGTACTTGCTTGACGTGCTGAAGCTCGGCGGCCAGATGTTTTCTGTCACAGATCCCTCGTGCTCTCTGAAACAAAGATTTTCCCAGAAGCACCCGAAACGTCGGGAAGATAAAAATAAGTTAATATACGCGATAAAATCCGTAAAATTAGTTTTATTTAAATGTGTAGTGTTCGCGTAAATATAAGAAATTATTAGTACTAACGATATCAAAACTTATTTTCAGAAATCGAAATATAGTTCCTAGGGATAAATACGCGGGAATTTGCATCAGTTTGAATAGCTCAGCCGGCGAGCGAATCGCGCGAAATTGTTTCCGCATACCATATTGTTACCACACGGAATTCGCTTCAGCTTTAATGAACCTTTAAACCTAGGCTATATAACATTAATAGCAGCTTTTATACCCTAAAATAGATTGTCGATAAAATATGACTGTGCGAAAGACATCGCGAGCTAACTAAATATAATGACGTGACCATGGGTGCTGTAAATTACTGGAAACGCCGGGAATCTAATTTATCTAATTTCTTTAAAAAAAAAAACGTTACGCACACTAGGATTTTCTCCTGTATCGTGGAGGCAGTTTACAATCATAAATTGCACGAGGACAAACATCCAGACCCGTAACAATTATTTGTAGGCCATACAAATACTTGTTCTGTGCGGCATTCGAACCCGCGGCCCCCAGTGCATCAACTCATTGCTTAGCCACTGCGCCACGGAGCCGTAGTCGCTGAATATAGAATCAGTGAAAAATACGCAATAATACCCGTAAAAAATTACATCGCAAGCTTTTAAAATAAAATATACTTGTTCTATAACATATTCTTTGTAACGCAACACTAGCTGCGCCTCACGGTTCCACCTGCGTAAAATACTATACTGCCTATGTTTATTTATGATTTGGTTGTTCACTCACGTTGGTATAATAATTAATGCAGTGTAAGTCTGTGGTGGCTCAAATTGTTAGCGCTCGCTGTTAATTTCACAGTACGTGAGCAACCCTGGTTCAATCCTCGCCGGCACCAATGAAATTGTTAATGGCACTTTTAAGTGTTGATTTACCACGTGCTCCGCGGTGTAGGAACACTTCCTGAGGAAACCTGCATGTTTGAGAAATAAGAAGAAAAATATTTCGAAGACATGTGAAGTTTGCCAACACGCTCTGGGGCAGCGCGGCGGATACTTTCTTGCCCTAAAACCCTCTCAGAAATTAGAGGAGGCCTGTGCCCAGCAGTGGGAGATATATAGGCTGTCACTTTAACTTTTAATGATTTCTTATATTTACACGAATACTACACATTGAATAAAACTAATTATATGGATTTTATCACGTTTAATTTAACTTATTTTTAAGTTCCCTCGTGACTATGCGACCTGACAAGCACCCGAAATGAGAATTAAAAACAAGTAAACAAATTTTACCTTCAATATTAGTATTAAATAACTTCCTTGTGTTTTATTTTAAATATTAAATTATGTTCTGTCATAAGCGCTGCGTATTTTCCAAGTGCGTATCACCGGGCCCCTGGAGAGCGATAAACGATTTGGGGACAGTGGAGCAATAAAGTAGATAAGTTAAGCAGGGGGAAAACACATCGGTCAGGTGAGGGTAGCGTGAAAAACACCGCTAGGTGGAACGGAAAGAATTTATTGCGGCCAAAACGAGAAATGTTTTCAATTTTGTGCGCAAAATTATCCTTTTCTACCGACTTCAAAAAGGAGGAGGTACTCAATTCGACTGTATGTTTTTTTTTGTGTCGCCTCATAACTTTTTTCTGGGTGAATTGATTTCGTTGAGACTTTTTTATTTGAAAGCTGGTACTTCTCATGTGCACCCATATAAATTTGATTAAGGTCAGACCAATAGTTTTTGAGTTGTTCTTAATAATTTATATTGAAGTAGGTTGTGTAAAATTTTTAATTATTATTATACGTTACACAAACGTCATTACTGCAAAACTCTTGCACACTTTTACTTGATTTCCGCCCTCCTGTAAAGCTAACATGTGTGTAAAGTTTTTGTTATATATTGAGGTACTTATCAACAAGTAGCCTATATGCTCATTTGCCTCTTCAATGAAAAAAATGTGTAATTTAGTTATAACAATACATGGGGATAACAACAATATATACGCAAGAAAGTCTTTGCATTACCTACAAATACCTATAAAAATACGATCTCACTATAATAACTTGGTGAATACGGGGCTACCCCATATCGAACACCACGTCCTCTTCTGAAATCAGCATATCAATACTAAAACTGTTGCTCGTGAACAAGCTGACTCACCAAAATTAGTCGCGAAAAGTTCAAATCGTTATTGAGGCTTTGAACCTTTTTATAGTCATAATAAATTATAGCGCTAAAATCACGTCGACTCAGCTCCATTACTGTGAGCATAGATTATTGCTATTGAAAGTAAGCGTCCATAAAGCATCACGGGCTGCCGACGTACCGGAGTAAGCTTCGAACCAATTCCCGCCAGATTTTTACGAAACGGCATTTTCCGAATAAAATATTCGTAATAACATGTGTTCCTTTTTTAAAATTATCAGTGAATATCCAGCCAGGAATTATGTATTGCTTCCCAGTACCAAACAAATGAGTACAATTATCTCTATCTACACTCCACAAAATCTAAGAAATACCTTTTGATATCTGTCACATTTATTGGACTAGGCATTCCAACTTAAAAATCGGAACCTACATTATTCGATTTTTAAGAGATATCGATATCGATTCTTTAGAGTTGGTAATCATTTACAGTTTTATCTAGATTAATACCAGAATAAAGTAGATACAGATAACTTAAAAAACAAAATAACATTTGGCAAATTATGATGCGTCCAGATTTGGTTACGGGCACGTGTCATCTGTCCATGTCTGCGGCACATTGTGGTTGGCGTTCAGCCATGTTTCATCAATGTATTAACGTTGTTCTAATTGGTTAAATGTTTAATTTCTCGTAAAAATATTATGATTTGCATTCATGTCCCAAAATAATTATTCTGCCTTTGTCATTTTTTTTTGTATCAGATAGTTCTTATTGACTCAATTCTACCATTGTACAAGCCGGTATTTTCTAAACTTACTCGCAACTTCGCCACTGTGGGATACATAGATATATATGTATTAAAAAATAGTGTTATTTAATTCATGATTCATATTAAATAAACAAATAATAAATTAAAAAATGTAAAGGCTCGATTATTTGAATATTTTCACCGATTATTGGCATTAGCATGAATTTGAGTCATCAAAACATTATGTTAAGTTGCATAACGACCTATCATTGAAACAACGTCAAGCGTAAAAACCTGGTTATATATTTTGCTTTGTTTGAAAGATCGAATTTAAATTAGTCATAAAAGAATTTACATGTCGTAATGAAATGAAGGTGACTTCACAATTCTTTGGATATACGTAAAAGGTAATTTTCACAAAGTTATAGTGAAATAAATAATGTGAAACGTCAAAAGGTATTTCTTAGATTTCGTTGAGTATAATCTGACCTCTTTGTAAAATTCTATTTGTAATCACAGTAATTCCTTGTTCATTGTGTCTTAAAATCTTTTTAACATTGTGCAGTATTCTCGATAATAGTATTTCACACAACCTTACAGATGCTACTGTGTACACAGAGTAAAGAAAGTCATCGACACGGCAAAGCCAATGCCCTCTACCATAATTTTAATTTAATCGCCGCACTAAGTTTAGACGCACGTGCGCAGTCTGCGCTGTGTCTCTGTATGCAGGTGTGTCTGACTCGTTTCTGTTATCGTATCACTTAGAGAACACGCAAAGAGGCTGTAATTGGCCTCTCAGTAAGTAAGTCAATTCATCATCATCATCATCATTACAGCCCTTCACAAGTCCACTGCTGAACATAGGCCTCCCCCAAAGAATGCCACAAAGCACGGTCCTGAGCCACCTGTATCCATCGACTTCCTGCATGTCTTACCAGGTCGTCACTCCATCTTGTGGGGGGACGCCCTACACTTCGCCTACCGGTACGAGGCTGCCACTCGAGAACCTTTCTTCCCCATCGGTTGTCGGTTCTTCGAGCTATATGGCCGGCCCACTGCCACTTCAGCTTACTAATCCGTTGGGCTATGTCGGTTACTCTGGTTCTACTGCGGATATCCTCATTCCTAAGTTTATCACGCAGTGAAACTCCGAGCATAGCCCTCTCCATAGCTCGCTGAGCGACCTTGAGCTTCCTTATACGGCCAGCAGTGAAGGACCACGTCTCAGATCCGTAAGTCATCACTGGCAACACGCACTGGTTGTACAATTTTGTTTTAAGGTTTTGAGGTATTTCTGACGAGAAGATGTGTCGTAGCTTCCCGAACGCTGCCCAGCCGAGTTGAATCCGTCGATTGACCTCTCGGTCGAAGTTGGACTTACCTAGTCGGACTATTTGTCCCAGGTAAACATACTCGTCAACAACTTCGAGCTTAGTGCTCCCAACAACTACCGGCATAGGTGTGACATGGACATTAAACATAATCTTTGTTTTGTCCATGTTCATCTTAAGACCTATCCGTTGGGAGACACTATTGAGGTCATTGAGCATAGTGCTTAGTTCCTCCAGCGATTAAGTAAGTCAATTACTTGTCTTAAATATAAAATATACTAAAACAACAAAAGTCGCTTAATTTATATATCCAAATAACAAAACCCCAGAAAATATACAAAATTTGACCTGCTCAAATTTCAAAAACTTTATTAAACTAAATTTGTATACAAGGGGTTATTATAATATTAAGGGATTTATGGATGATGTGAACGGCAGCATCGGGGACGGACACTCTAGATGAAGGTTTATCGGCCAAATGGTGATGCTTGATAATGGGCCAGACTAGGAGTACCCTTAACCGACGAGCATGTATGCGTAGATATATGGATGAAAAGGAGGCGTGAGAGATGTGTCAGGATCGTGTCAAATGGTAGTCCGTAGTCTCTGCCTACCCCTCTGGGTGACAGGCGTGAGTGTTTATGAATATGTAATTTCTATTTCTAATTTGTTTTGTGTTAATTGTGTACCGTACATGATTGTAAGCTGTTATTTTTTTTAAAGCCTCGCCTGGTTTCTTGCTGGTTCTTCCCAAGACAGAGGTGTTTTCGAACCAGTGGTAATTAAACAAAAGAGTGGCTTTCAATAAGTATTATTTATAACCCATATTGAATAAAAAGTTTCTGTTTCTGTTATGTAATTGCGATATGAGCTCTTTAAAAAAATGCTATTACTAATATTCCCTTTAACAAATCCTGGCAAGCTTAAAATGCTAGGAGTAATTTACACCAGTAGTCGAATGGTAGATTCGAATTCATGACCTTTTGAGTTCGCGGTTTGCCATTAGGTTACTGTAGCTTAGAGAGCAATGTTAATTAAAAGTTTTGATAATATTTTTGAAATATGCTGTCAAATTTGTTTATATAAAAGCGGAATAAGGCCTGTTTTCACTTTGATTAGTGATTAGTGCAGGTGCTTAGTATTTAGGACTAAATACGTGTGGACAGCGATTGATTAGTGCAAGTGATTAATAACTGTGTGTAGTAAAGTGATTAGAAGCGTGTTCTATTTTTTTGCGAGTGGACTGCGAGTGTCACGCCCCGCGAGCCCTTCCTTTCCCCTCACTCGCAGCATGCCTGCCACTAAAAACGTTTGGACAGCAGTGCTAAGTGTTTTTAGTGTTTAGCGTCGGACGCTCGCTTCTGTTAAAAAAATGCCCATACTTCCTAGTCGACTGCTAACAACTGATTTTACTAAACACAGCCACTAAACAGAATTGGACACTACTTACACTACACACCTGCACTAATCAACCGTAATTACTAATCACCAGCACTCGCACTAATCAAAGTGAAAACAGGCCTATAAACTCTGTTTACGAATCACGAACTTGTTCAAAAGTTCCTAAAACTATCTTAGTTGCAATAGAAATAAAACTCTTTATCATGGGTATTAAGTTTAAAAATGCAAAGCAATAAAAAATCCTTTTCCGCGGCCGTGCTTTACACGCAGGGAGGCATAGATAGCGTCGGGTCCTGTTCTGAAATCCTCTTAGGATAAATTGAAGGCTTGTGCCGTGAGATAATTGGTTGTTTTTTTTAACAGTCCTCACAACGAATCTGCATTTTGTTTCTTAATCGAGGGCAAATGTAAATTAGACATCTAATTACCAACAGATGGACTGTGTGGTTTATTTATCACCCATATTCTAGAAAAAAAAAAACAAATTTGAAATATATTATGCAATTAGCTTTTTACCCGTGAGCTTAGATTTAGGAATATCATTAAATGCTGGTCAGTGCTAAATTTCGCAAAATTCATCACTTTTAGATCTCCACTTTTAGAGTCACCTCGGTGTCTGTGTCTCTATGTCTGTCAGAGGTTTCAAAAATGGTTTCAAATTATTTTACCAAGGTTATAACTATATTTTAAACTTTATTTATGGTATTTATTTGAAAAACACCCGTCATCCCGCCTACAACTAATATATAATATAAAATTAATATCTAAAGGAAGGAAAATACCTTCTTTTTTGAAGTTCTGTAATCATATAAAAGTAGCCTATAAGTTGCCCTGGGTTACTAACTACCTACATACAAAGTTTCATGTAAATTGGTCTAGTAGTTTTTGCGTGAATCCCGAATACACAGACAGACAGACAAAAATTCTAAAAACCACTGATTTGGCTTCAGAACCCTTTATTTAGTCCCCTGGATTTGTTTTGTCAAGAATATATTACAATTACAGATACGACTTTTTTACAGATTTGTTATATGTACCTATAGATTTATTTGTATATATATTATACATATATATACAAATAAATAAAATTGAAGTGTCTGTTTGTAATGTGAAAGTAACAGCTTTTTACTAAATGCATATGGAAGTATATGCGATACTTATAATAACATAAACACAATGTTTAATTCTCTGTCTTTCTGTTCCGGCTAATCTCCGAAACGGCTGAACCGATTTTGACGGGAATTTCACTGGCAGAAGCTGATGTTATAAGGAGTAACTTTGGATACTTTTATTTTAGAAAAAGAATTAGGGTTCCGCGCAAAAAAAATTAAACCCATGGATGGACCACGCTCTCTTTTTTTTTGCGCCCGAAGCAATTGGAAAAGGGCTACCACAGAGGGAGGCGGAAAATGCATTATGCATACCACGACAGCCGGTCTGTCCTGGTTATGCGGGACTCACTGCCTACCGGGGGACCTAAGTGATACCCGCTAAAAACCGCCTTTAGGGACAGGCAACTAGCTGTTTAAAGCTTCTTATGCCGTATCGGAGGCGACCCTCTTTTGGGAAAAGAGGGCGCAGGTGGCTACGAGCTGCTGAGGGAGTGCCTACGAAGGCAAATTAATTATGAATAATTTAATTAGAGTTGGCCTGAGCCGCCATGAGGCAGTTCAGGTCGTTTGACAGTTTATTAGGCGGGTCCGAGAGAGAGTTTCTCGGCCTGTGGACTCGATAGCGAGAGGGGAGTGGGGCTGCATAAGTAGCTGCCTCACGAATAAGATGATTGGAGTGCGACTCTGTGGCTTTGAAGAAGTTCTCAGAGAGTTTTTTAAGAAATTGTTAAATTGTAGGGAGCTCTAGGTCCCGATGAAGGTCGGCATTACGGACGTACCAAGGTGCGTTCGCAGCTCGACGACAGAAAAGGTTTTGAACTACTTGGAGTTCATTAATAAATTTAGGGTTAGCGTGGGCAAAAATGGGGCCCGCGTAGGACATGACTGGTCGTATACAGACCTTATAAAGGGTACGCTTGTTTCTGAGGGACATTTTACTGTGTCGGCACAACATACTGTTGAGCATATTCAGGTAAAAACGTGCGTGACGGGTTACTCTTTTGACGTGGGGCCTGAAAGTTAGCCCTGTGTCTAGAGTGACACCTAAATATTTGGCAGACGTATGCCAGGGGACAGGGGTCTCTAGCATACGTATTGGTGGAGTGTTTTTGAGACGGCGTCGTTTATAATCGAAGTGAACGGCGGAGCTCTTCTTCGGGTTCACATCGATGCGCCATTTTTTGAACCAAGCTCCTAGGTCATCAACTGACTTTTGGACCTTGTTCCGTATGAAAGGTAGCGAGATACTTTTACAGTAGAGAGCAGTGTCGTCTGCGAAGAGGGAGAGCTGAACACCTTTCGGCGGGATGGGAATGTCGTTGGTGAACAGGATGTACAGCAGAGGAGCAAGTACTGAGCCCTGAGGGACACCAGCTTTGATGGGGCGCTGTGAAGATAGCGTGCCTTCGTGTCTAAAACGAAAGGTACGATGATTTAGATAAGAGGCCACGAGACGTACTAGACGATCGGGGAGACCTATTTTGTATATTTTGTAGATAAGGCCTGTATGCCAGACTCTATCAAAGGCTTTGGCGATGTCGAAAAAGACCGCGATAGTCTTATGACGACGGGGATAAAAACTGCTGAGGATATATTCCACAATACGGTGAACTTGTTGGGGGCAGGAGTGTTTCGCTCGGAAACCGAATTGTTGGGGAATGATAAGAGGGTCACCGTCTGTGGGAAACAGATGGCGCCTCATGCGATTTTGGATGACTCTTTCAAAAAGCTTGCCCATGGCCTTGAGGAGGCTAATGGGGCGATGACTGGAGGGGAGGTTGAGAGGCTTGCCTGGCTTGGGAATACCAATCACAGTTGCCTCTTTCCACGTAGTGGGAAAGTAACTAAGGTTGAAGCAGGCGTTGAAGATAATAGATAAAAAGGTTAACACCTGCTCAGGAAAGTGTTTTAGGGCTTGGTTGGAGATGCCATCCGCGCCCGGAGCCTTTTTGGGCTTAAGTCCTTTGATGAGGGATGAAATCTCATCATTGGACACAGAGATAGGTTCGGAGGCTGTAGGGGGTGAGTTCCGGCGGCGGACCTCATCTTCCACTGCCTGGACGTGTGAAGGGTCAACGGGTTGAGAGCTAGGAGAGCATTGAGCGGCAATGCTGTCTGCAAAGCACTCAGCCTTTTCCTCGTCCTCGAAGGCTACCGTACCGTCGGGACGGGAGAGAGGGGGAGTGTGGGTGATAGCGTCTATACGGAGGGCTCTTGCCATCCGATAGTACGCTGTATGAGAGGGAGAGATATTCTCCATGAGTTTACTCTTTTCGAGGTCTCGAAATTCAGAGAGGCGGAAACGGAGTTCTCGTTGAAGACGATTGGCCGTGTGCCTATATTCGGGCGTGGGATATTTTGCTGCTCGCCGGAAAGCAGCTTTCTTGGCTTTTAATAGGTTGCTAATATGTAGGGGAAGCCCACTATTATTAGCAACCGGGACTACCCTTTCATTCTCCTTAAGGGAGGTTTTAATAAGGGTGGAGAGTGAATCGACCGCGGTGTCGATTTTTTCGGGACTGTCTAAGTCCGATGATAGGGAGATGGGAGAGTCCTGTGAGTCCAGAGCATTCGCTAGGGACTCCTTGAAGCCATTCCAATTTGTGACGGTTTTAGTAGAGGGTGTTGAGGGGGGTGGCTGATGGGCAAGAATGAGGGAGACCGGTCGGTGGTCGGATCCTAGATCGTCTAGTGTCTCGATTGCCCTGAGATTGAGGGAAACACTTTTGAGTAGTGCAAAATCTAGCACGTCGGGAGCGTGGTCGGTGACATCGGGATAGTGAGTAGCACCGAGGGGACTGTGAACGGTGAGGTCAAGAGACTGCGTGATATCGTGCAGTATCTTGCCACTAGGGGAGGTAGTACGGCATGTCCATTCAGTATGCTTGGAGTTGAAATCTCCAAACATAATGACTGAATTGCCTAAAGATAAAATAGACTCAAAATCTTTTTTGAGGGGATGGGTTTCTGAAGGGATGTAACAGGAGGCTATGAGGATGGACTGATGTCCAGTCATAGCTAGCCTGCATACCGTGGCTTCCATATTGGTAAGCTGCGGAGTAGAAATGGGAGAGCAGTGGAGTGACTTCTTGTAATAAATGGCAGTACCGCCACCTCGGCGGTCGTGCCTGTCATTACGAAGAAGAGAAAAGTTTTTAATAGAAAGGCCTTTAGTCTTTAGTTTTGAGATTAGTTTCCTGTAGTAGGAGGAAATCGGCTTCACGATTTTGAAGAAAGAGCTTAAGTTCTGGGAGGTTATTTCGCAAACCGCGAATATTAAAGGATACACCACGCTCTCACAGAACACCAGCGTAAAATAGTAGCCTAATGCTGCTGTATTTCGTATGGCGAGTGTAGAGTACCGAAGACCCTTTTTACTGGAAACGAGGCATTCTATTTTAGTCACCAACGATGACGAATCTGCATTTTGTTTCTTAATCAAGGATAAATGTAGATGTCTATGATCATATCATACACTTACCAGCAGGTGGACTGTGTGCTCGTTTGTCACCCTATCCTATAATAACATAATTTAAAATTAAAAATTTTGTACAGCCGACTTCAATATAAGCGACTTCAATATAGGTTATTTAAGAATAACTCAATAACCATTGGTCTGACCTTGATCAAATTCATATGGGACCACACGAGAACTATCAGCTTTCATATAAAAAAGAAGCATCGAAATCGGTTCGCCCAGTACGAAGTTATGAGGTAATACACATAAAAAAAAACAACACCGTCAACAATACAGTCGAATTGAGTACCGTCTCCGTTTTGGAAGTCGGCAGAAAAAAAGTCCATACGAAATCTTTTTCCTTGCGTTATTCGACTCCGCGCGCCGCAACTAACCAAACGCTTAGCAACTGTGCTATAACTAACCTATTATATTCAATTCAAAATAAACTAAACTCTTAGAATTTGTATTTGTTACCCATATTCAATTTAAAAAAAAAACTCAAATTGTAATATTTACATACCTATACAAAGTGAAAATTTGTATCCGATGATTAAGCGGTTCCGAATTAACAGTTAATACCCGATAATCGGATCGATTTCTTAAACATTCAAGGAATATAAATTCCAATCCAATTAATTCAAATTAAACCCTCACAAATTTGAGACAGATCCGTAGCGGCGTACGAATGAATCACGAAATCCGGTTTATTATCCCCATAAAGCGCAGCATCTTCAATTTATTCCACTGACAGACTAATTTCGCCGGCGGCGTCAAAGTTACGCAACTACGGTCTAAGCTATAACCGTAATACCGCAAAGTTCGAAACTTCGACTAAGTAACGGTGTTTGGTGGAAGCACGTGCGCCTGCGATCAGCTCACGTGCCTTCAGTTATCTACAATGTATTATTCATAAATTACACAGAGCATTAAATAACAGAGACGTTTACAATTTAAGTCGGTAACGTCAGTGGCGAAATTCCGGTTGATTTCGGCCACAGCATGATTTTCCATCTTTTTTTTTATAGGATAGGGTGACAAACGAGCACACAGTCCACCTGATGGTAAGTGATTGCTATGGCCCATAGACATCTAAATCTAAGCTCAATTACGAATCCAAATGCAGATGCGTTGTCACGCGTGAGCACTAAGATGGAATGGCTCGTTTCTAGTAAAAGGAGTCTCCGGTTCTCTACACTCACCATACGAAACACAGGTTATTAAGCAGCACATTAGGCTATTATTTTACGCTGGTATTCTGTGAGAGCGTGTTCCTTCCCCGGTCTTGCCGATAATCGATAATCTAACAATAAATCTTCTTTTTACGTGAACTATCGTGTTTTGTTATTTCTTATTTCAAGTCTTAATCTTTGGTTTCCTTGTTTCCAGATGAAAAGACTGTGCCAAGAAAGGATTGCTGTATATTTGTGAGGTAAGACATCGTTTAAATTTGTGTTGATTTGTGTCATCGTTAAACTTTTTCCGTCTTATAACCAAAAATAGTTTATAATTAGTCTGGAGTTTCAAGTAGAATCTGTTTCAATCGCTGGTTTACAAAATAAGTCTTTTTCATGAAAGAAATCCCTTAGCCGCGGCGCCACGGTAATTTGACGTTTGCTGCCAAATTCATTTTATTTCTCGTATTTTCCACGGAACTTTTGACTTAACTTAATTTATGACTTAACTTATAATAGTTATAGAGAAATCATTCGTAACTGATTTTTATAATAATACGATTAAGTCCACTCCTGAATATTGCTTAAAAAGCGATAACAGCTATACTTTATTGAAATAATTGTTCTTTTTTACTACACTGCGTTGCTCACATTGGGTTGGTGAGCTGATATCTACATACGGTACATCACAAGCTATTTTTGAGATTTTGGTATGACACTTTTACATGAATTTTCATCCATCATTCGGTCGTCAGAATTTCATGACATGACATTCTATAAAAATTAAGAATGTAGGATTAGCACTTAAAAACTGTTTGGAAACTTTGAAGGTAAAAAAATATTGGTTAAAGGGTGAGTTAAGCTGAACGCACGTTTTTCCGCGTCGCACGCGCCGTACGCGCCGAATTTTAGAATTCGTTTTATGAAATCATATGAAACCTCGCACATTACACCCGCACCGTACGCGCCGAATTTTATAAAATGCGGTAGGTATACGATATCGAAGAATGAATGCTGATGACGTCATATAGCGCGGCGCGTGCTGATACTCTGTGTTGTCTAATGTTGTCAACTTAGTGGATTTTCCACTATAACTGGTGGTTGCGACTTACATGATAATTTTTGTATTTTATGACTTTTAATTCATTCGTAATCAATTATACATAATTTGATTTTGTTTTGCATTGAATATCAATATGTATACTTAGCGATAAATTATTTAAATACTGAACTAACAAAAAATTGTTAAATTTAATTCAAAAACCCAATTATACCTGATAACTTAATTATCAATAAAAATAATTACCTCAAACATACAACAAGTCTTTTCTCTTGTTCAATTGGTCTTCTAAATCTTGAGTTTTCCATAGAATGATATGGTTTTAGTATATGTAGCAATTATTGAAATTTCTTGTATGTTAAATGCAAATATCTAAAAAAAATCGTTCATAATCATCTATTAAGTCTTTAAATAAAGTATATCCCCTTCATATTCTCCATACCTCCATGCTCCATGCCTTTTTAATTTAATATTATGAATCCAGAATCTTCTTTTTCTTCGAATTTTATTTTCTTCTTGTTCTACCAATAAGCAGGCTATTACTATATTTCTTTCCATAGTGATTTCGAGCGATCAATTTCACTGTACCGTTTCACACCAGTGGTTGGAAAAAACTACAAAATTTGTTGGCAATACAAAAGATTTGCTTACGGCGTGGACGATGCGTACGGGCAAATGTGCGAGGCCATCAATAAATTCGGTGCGTACGGCGCGTGTCGCGCGGACAAAATGTGCGTTCAGCTTTAGTCTTCAAATGGCTCTTTTAGGCCGATTATCAAGCCATATTCGTTTCGTCGCTGAGTTGAGGACGATACTAGTAGTTACGTTAATTAACGTATCATTAAATAAAAGGGGAACGGAGTTAAATACAATTATGACAAAAGTGATAGGTTTTGGAAGTGAAATAAAGTATATGTGAATTTCACAATCTTGTAATTTAGTCCATGATTAACATATCGCCCAAATATGATAGACCAAATTATGAGTACCCTTAACCGACTAGCATATATGCTTGTATGTTGTTATATTTGTCATGTGGTGGCGACGTGGTCGTATTATACGAGATTGGGGTATGCCAAAAAGATCTTATAGCTTCTGACAGATTTTTTAAAGAATAAGAGAAACAATCGAGCACACAGTCCACCTGAAGGTAAGTGGATGCTGTTAGCCCATAGGCATCAATGTCTATCCTCGAGTTGAATCAAAATGTAGATGCGTTGTCACCTCTGGGGACATGATGGAATGCCTCGTTTCCATTAAAAGGGGTCTCCGGTTCTCTACACTCACCATACGAAACACAGCAGCATTGAGCTGCTATTTCACGCTGGTATTTTGTAAGAGCGTGGTCGATCCGACCCATTCGTGCTACAACCATAATATAGCTGCAGCACGGGTTTACCACATATAATGATATAGACCTCTTTTGACCATACGTGAAATACCTGAACCGGCGTCTGACGTAGCCGACGACTTTTAGTACTATGAACAGCAAACCACCTGCCAAGCTCGACAATTAAAACAAATTCCTCCTACTACGGAAGTAGCCCATGTCCAGTGAACTTCTACGGAAGGACGACATCACAGAGTTGTTTTTATAGGATAGGGTGACAAACGAGCACACAGTCGTTCTGATGGTAAGTGGTTGCTGTGGCCCATAGACATCTACATCTATCTTCGTTTGCGAATCCAAATGCAGATGCGTTGTCACCCGTGAGGACTAAGGTGGAATGCCTCTTCTCCAGTAAAAAGGG
Source organism: Parnassius glacialis (assembly GCA_033319125.1). Taxonomy (NCBI): domain Eukaryota; kingdom Metazoa; phylum Arthropoda; class Insecta; order Lepidoptera; family Papilionidae; genus Parnassius; species Parnassius glacialis. Next base: position 5,580,935 of record JAVANC010000024.1, on the reverse strand, counting down.
TCTCCGGTTCTCTACACTCACCATACGAAACACAGCAGTTTTAAGTTGCTATTTTACGCTGGTATTCTGTGAGAGCGTGGTCGTTCCCCGGTCGAGCCGACCCATTCGTGCTACAACTATACTACTTATATAGCTGCAGCATGGCTCTACCACGTAAGAGTTTTTATTTTTAAATAAAACTACAAGTGACAAACGAACTTACACACCACATTATAGCGAGTGGCGTCTGTAGACAATAAAGACCAGAAACCAGTTTTAAACTAAGAAGGCTTCGGATGCATTGCTAGGATTATGCTGGTTGTCCACAGAGACCGGAACACAAGCAAGCATTGCTATTTCAATAAAAATAGGCACAAAAATAGTCCTACCTTTTAGAAAATATAGACAATCTATAGTAGTTAGTTAGTTAGTAGTTGCAGCCTATTTACGTCCCACTGCTGGGCACAGGCCTCCTCTCATTTCTGAGAGGGTTTTTGGGCAAGGAAATAGGCAATCTATACATCTATACAAATAAATAAAATTGAAGTGTCTGTTTGTAATGTCAAAATAACAACTTTTTACTAAATGCATATGAAAGTATATACGGTACTTATAACAAAAACACAATTTTTAATTCTCTGTCTGTTTGTTCCGGCTAATCTCCGAAACGGCTGGACCGATTTTGACGGGACTTTCACTGGCAGATAGCTAATGTTATAATGAGTAATTTAGAGTTTTATTTAAGAAAAGGAATTAGGGCTCCGCGCAAAAAAAGTCCATAAAATCCAATCGTAAACTAAAAAAAAACACTAGACGTTCTTTACCAGCCTTTACTTAATGAATATCTAATTAATAAAATCAGGCGTTTCTTTGCGGAAATCCAATATATTAAAGATTTTAAAAATAGACTCCTGTGGCTGACCGCATGCGTCAACTCCACATGAGAATGCCTCGTGTAGGGGCGAAACACGTGTTGTAATATCAACGGTGGTGTTTATTCCTATTCTAGTGGTGTTGGGGAGTAGTGGTGACGGGGATACGTAATTGAGGAAGAGCGGGAGATGCTTTTCAAAGTAGATAAGACACATTATTTTATTTTAATACGCGGATGTATGCAAATAAATTTTTAAGATCTTTAATATAATGCATATCTATTTTAGTATTACCGACTTTGTAGTAAGCACATAATATTAATTCTTCTCGTTATTTGTGTCACGTATTCATTGTGATTGTTCCCTCGTGGCTTTCGGCCAAATCCTTGCATGCCATGAGGAGACATCCCAATGATATATAGTATATATATATATATATATATATATATATATATATATATATATCATATAATAAGAGTGCTTGGACTGAAGAAACCAAAGCGCTGACCCTATAGATTACACGGATTGCCAGAAAGCCTTCATGTCATTGATAACGAATGTAGGGCTTTTATGTTCTTATATTTGGGAGCTTTATAAGATTTTTTTTTCATAGAATAAGGGTGACAAACGAGTACACAGTCCATAGACATCTACGTTTATTATCAATTAAGAACCAAGATGCAGATGCGTTGTCACCCCTGAGGACTAAGATGGAATGCCTCGTTTCCAGTAAAAAGGGTCTGCGGTTCTCTACATACACCATACAAAACAGCAGCGTTAAGATGCTATTTTACACTGGTATTGTGTGAGAGCGTGATCCTACCCCGGTCGAGCCGACCCATTCGTGCTACAACTAATATAGCTGCAGCGTGACTCTACCACGTATAAAAACTACGCTATCCCAATGCATCCCGTGGGTGTCGTAAGAGACGACAGAGAGAAACATAAAAGAGAGATGGGCAGCATCTTCCTGATAACAAGTCAATAATAATAATAAAGTCTACTATTCGTGTAGATGTACCTAAGTGTTTTAATAAATGTCTTTATGTTTTTTTATATGGGAGGCCAATGTTCAGTAGTGGATTTTTAATGGGCTATGATGAATTTAAAAACATAATATGATAAAACAATACTGTAGCAATTATGGCCACGCTCAAACAAATACCATCGTAAAATAGTAGCATAATCAGCATCTTGTGATAAAGACTTTCTCATTGTAAGTGAGGAGAACCGCAGGCTCTTTTTAAACCACCTCAAAAAAGGAGGAGATTCTCGATTCCTCGGAATGTTTTTTTTAATGTATGTTCACCGATTACTCAAAGACGCCTGAAGCGTTTTGGATTTTTTTTTGTTTCAAAGGGTATACTTCCCAGGTAGTCCTATTTCAATTTTATCGAAATCTGTTGAGCGGTTTTTACAAAATTAACAATAAATTATATTCATATTGAAGTTATTTGTACAAAAGAATATTAGTACTTGTTACGGAAAACGAGAATCAATTTAGGGTTAAGTATCCACTTACCCTCAAATGGACTGTTCGCTTCTTTATCAACCTTACTTAAAAATGGTTTCAGCTTAACTACTGAGTTAGCTGGCTGCAGCAGCCACTGGTCATTAGATGGATTGCTAGAGCTGGTTACTGCAAAAAAAGAACGTACTTAATATTTGTTCGCCGTCTGAATCGTGGAAGTGTTTTACATGCGTAAATTGCATGTAGATAGACATCCCGGAACAAAAATCATTTATGCCATACAAACACTTGTTCTGTGCGGTATTCGAACACGCGGCCCGCAATGCCGTAAGCAAACGGTTAGTCACTGCACCACTGCGATGTCAAATTAGTGATTTTTTTTACTCCTTTATTAAGTGGCGAAACTTGCGAAGTCACTTATTGATTTCACGATGTCTGTCCGTCTGTCCGTCTGTCTGTCCCACGATTATCTCGAGAACGGTTTCGAATTTTCAAATTCTGTTTTCAGCAATCGATTACTGATCACCCAGGCATCTGAACCTCCCATTTTGAAACTGATTGCTCAACGGCAACAGTTAGAAACCGCTACAAAGCTGATTGCTTCGCCACTTTGCTATGCTGTTAGCTTGCTAGGTTTATTAATAAAATCCGAACGTATAATAGGATGTAATAAAATGCCTGAAACAATTAAATTTGAGCTCCCACAGGAATCCTTTAATACTTGCCTTAATACATTTGTATAGCGTAATAAAATTAATGCGGTTAATGGATGGGAAGAAAGAGTTTCATTTCAGAGTCTATTTTTGCGAAGAAGCGAAGGACTATAAAAACTTATTCAGGTATCTAGTTTCTCAATAATTCATTTACTATTTTTTAAATTAAGGATGAGAAACGAAAACGCGAACACTGATAGGAAGTGGATGGTGGCCTATAGATACCTACACCTACCTCATCATCACCTCAAGGGTGATGATGAGGATGGTGGATGAGGAAGGGTGAGGATGGGGATTTAGAGGGGATGCCTCGTTACCAGTGAAATGAGTCTTTCGTTCACGTTTGTTTTCTATGATAGCTTGGTCCTATTCCGGTTGAGCCGAACTATTTGCTGCGGGGTTGTGTTCATCCATCAATCATTTTGATTCTTAGTCGTGGATAGATGGATATGTTTATGGGCCACGGCATCCACTTACCATCAGGTGGACTAAGTGTTCCTTTGTCAACCTTATTCTATAAAAAAATAAGAGTATATATTTAATCTAAAACAGTTACTATACATATCTATGGCGTGATCGCGGAGCAGAAAAAATTTCAAATTATTGCAATTCATACATATGTGAACTTTAATAACTTGAGAATAAGGCCTGTTTTCACTTTGATTAGTGATTAGTGCAGGTGATTAGTGTTTAGGACTAAACACGTGTGGACAGCGATTGATTGGTGCAAGTGATTAATAACTGTGTGTAGTAAAGTGATTAGAAGCGTGTTCTATTTTTTTGCGAGTGGACTGCGAGTGTCACGCCCCGCGCGCCCTTCCTTTCCCCTCACTCGCAGCTATCCAATTATAAGGGTCAATCCAATTTCTTTTCTGATCCCCTGGATACAAGATCTAGTTTGTTGAATAAAACATGTCTTAGTGCCAGAATTACAAACATGTTTTTTTTTCATAGAATAAGGGTGACAAACGAGCACACAGTCCACCTGATGGTAAGTGGTTGCTGTGGCCCATAGACATCCACATCTATCGTCGTCACCCGTGAGGACTAAGATGGCATGTCTCGTTTCCAGTAAAAAGGGTCTCGGTTCTCTACAGTCACCATACGAAACACAGCAGTGTTAAGCTGCTATTTTACGCTGGTATTCTGCGAGAGCGTGGTCCTTCCCCGGTTGAGCCGGCCCATTCGTGCCATAACTATACTATTAATATAGCTGCTGCATAGATCTACCGCGTATAAAATGTTATATACTTTCACAGTATATCATACTTTGTTAGTGATATCTTAAATATCTTTGTAACACTTAGGGTGGCGTGCCAAGTGGCTTATTGGTGACCCTGATTTGGTATCAAACTGCTAAGTCTAACTGCTATGAAACAGTGAATACATTATTAAGTGGCGAAGCTTGCAAAGTCACTTATTGATTTCACGATTTCTGTCTGTCTGTCCGTCTGTCCCACGATTATCTCGAGAACGGTTTAGAATTTTCAAATTGTGTTTTCAGCAATCTATTACTGATCACCCAGGCATCTGAACCTCCTATTTTGAAACTGATTGCTCAACGGCAACCGTTAGAAACCGCTACAAAGCTGATTGCTTCGCCACTTTGCTATGCTGTTAGCTTGCTAGGTTTATTGATTTCACGATGTCTGTCCGTCTGTCCGTCTGTCCGTCCGTCTGTCCGTCTGTCCCACGATTATCTCGAGAACGGTTTCGAATTTTCAAATTGTGTTTTCAGCAATCTATTACTGATCACCCAGGCATCTGAACCTCCTATTTTGAAACTGATTGCTCAACGGCAACCGTTAGAAACCGCTACAAAGCTGATTGCTTCGCCACTTTGCTATGCTGTTAGCTTGCTAGGTTTATTGATTTCACGATGTCTGTCCGTCTGTCCGTCTGTCCGTCCGTCCGTCCGTCTGTCCGTCTGTCCCACGATTATCTCGAGAACGGTTTCGAATTTTCAAATTGTGTTTTCAGCAATCTATTACTGATCACCCAGGCATCTGAACCTCCTATTTTGAAACTGATTGCTCAACGGCAACCGTTAGAAACCGCTACAAAGCTGATTGCTTCGCCACTTTGCTATGCTGTTAGCTTGCTAGGTTTATTGATTTCACGATGTCTGTCCGTCTGTCCGTCTGTCCGTCCGTCTGTCCGTCTGTCCCACGATTATCTCGAGAACGGTTTCGAATTTTCAAATTGTGTTTTCAGCAATCTATTACTGATCACCCAGGCATCTGAACCTCCTATTTTGAAACTGATTGCTCAACGGCAACCGTTAGAAACCGCTACAAAGCTGATTGCTTCGCCACTTTGCTATGCTGTTAGCTTGCTAGGTTTATTGATTTCACGATGTCTGTCCGTCTGTCCGTCTGTCCGTCCGTCTGTCCGTCTGTCCCACGATTATCTCGAGAACGGTTTCGAATTTTCAAATTGTGTTTTCAGCAATCTATTACTGATCACCCAGGCATCTGAACCTCCTATTTTGAAACTGATTGCTCAACGGCAACCGTTAGAAACCGCTACAAAGCTGATTGCTTCGCCACTTTGCTATGCTGTTAGCTTGCTAGGTTTATTATTACGCTAAGACAGTACGATTTACCATCTAGGGCTTCGCCTTGCTTACCATCTAGTAAGTTTATAGTCAAGCGCTACCTTTTTTTTAGAATAAGGATGACAAAGAAGCACACAATCCACCTGATGATTAGTGGATGTTGTGACCTGTAGACATCTAAATCAATCCTTATTCCTCATACGTGGTAGAACCATGCTGCAGCTATATTAGTAGTATAGTTGTAGCACGAATGGGTCGGCTCGACCGGGGGAGGACCACGCTCTTACAGAATACCAGCGTAAAATAGAAGCTTAACACTGCTGTGTTTGGTATGGTGAGTGTAGAGAACCGGAGACCCTTTTTACTGGAAAAGAGGCATTCTGCATCTGCATTTTGATTGTTTATTGAGGATAGATGTGGATGTCTATAGGATATAGCAACCACTTACCATCAGGTGGACTGTGTGCTCGTTTGTCACCCTATCCTATAAAAAAATCCTGGAACTAGAATCAAAATGCAGCTGTGTTGTCACCTCTGACGACTAACATGGAATACTTCGTTTCCATTAAAAAGGGGCCTTCAATTCTCTACACCCAACATACGAAACACAGCAGCATTAAGTTGCCGGTCGATCCGTCCCAATCATGCTGCAACCATAATATAGCTGCAGCGGGGCTCTACCACGTATAAACTAATATTAATAGCTTATAATACCTAAGTTAAAAATGTCGGCAGGGCTTGACCTTGGATCGTTATTATACTACAAAATTTAATAGTCAGCGCTTATGACCTAGTCTACCACGGTTCTAACATTACATAGGTACATAATAAAATTACTGAAAAGAATATACTCGTAGAAACCAAAACAAATTTTCTTATAACTGTTATAATCATTCCAAAGGGTTAAAAAGCTTTGTATTTTGATAGAAATGTTTGAAATCCGACGTATTTTATGCTCAAATAAGTCCCTGGTCGGAGCTGGAACAAACAGTCGATCTATTTTTGTAACAAGGGTACGGTTTGCGTAGCTTTCGCTTGACTGACTTCACAGGCTCATGTTTTCACTAGGCCATTATTCAAATTTTAATGTGCTTATATGTATTTCTGAAAATTTCTTTTCAAACAGCAGTACAATTGTGTAACTTGTTGTTGACGGCTCCGTGGCGCAGTGGCTTACCAATGAGTTGCGGCGCTAAGGGTCGCGGTTTCGAATCCCGCAGGAAACAAGTGTTTATATGAAATGTCGTACATTCAATTATGAACCCTGTGTTTATGAGAGCATGGTTTAATTAAGTGCCTATCCCATTTCCGTGAATAGTAGGTAGCTATGTTCATAACACAAATGAAATTCCGGCAGGATATGCGCTATAAAAATCGAAGGCGGCATTAGGATTTTGTGCCGTTCAATCTCTGGTATCAATAAACGTGAATGTTCAGGGTTACGACAGACCTTTATAATACGGTATAGAATGGGCTATTTTGTTTGATCAAGAGGATCGTGCTAGTGAAAATTGCCTTAATATCGCTTAAGTACCCCGTATAATATAAGACTTAGAAGTTTTCTTAACTATGCTAAAAATGCTAGAATATGTAGAGGTCGCCTGAAGGTTTGGATAGTATCAGCGGCGTAGTAAGGTTTGCTACCAGCCCATGTCGTCATAGTCATATATAATAATGCCTTTAAATTTTAAAAATATAAAATCTACAAAAACTTAGTCTTTGTTATAAACGGTTTTTTTTTCTAAAACTGAAGTGACATTTACGTGGCAGAGCCATGCTGCAGCTATATTATGGTTGTAGCACGAATGGGTCGGCTCGACCGGGGTGGGACCACACTCGCACAGAATGCCATCGTAAAATGGCAGCTTAATGCTGCTGTGTTTCGTATGATGAGTGTAGAGTATCGGAGACCCTTTTCACTGGTAACGAGGCACTCCATCTTAGTCTTCAGGGGTGACAACCCAGGTTTTTATTTCTTTATTGAGGATAAATGTAGATGTTATTGGCCACAGCTGGATACTTACCATCAGGTGGACTGTGTGCTGGTCTGTCATCTTTATTCTATAAAAAAGCTGAAAGCTGAAAAATTATCAAGCCCTAGATGGCCTCTCTATAAAAGTACGGTAGTAAAACATTATGGCATATTTTATGCTTATACGTACACTACGCAAGTCGAATGGCGGGTCGAATGGCGGATTCGAACCCACGATCTTTCGAGTTCGCGGTCCGCGCCTTGTCAATAGGCTACTGACGCTTCTAGCGCTTAAAATTGCATTGAACCTGGGCTGTCATTACATAAGTCCCGAGCTACTTTGGCTTAAAACGTTTCCCTTTTTCCACGTAAACTGGAGTAGCGTAATTGCGCCTTGCACTCGGGGTCGAGTTGATTACGCTTCGTCGACGTCGATAATGCGTGCTTTGAGACCGCACTATCTCTATTATAAACCATATACAGGTCAGGCGGTTGGTAAACAAATGCTTCGCCTGACATATTTAATAAACTGTTTAGTTTCTTTCCTCAAAGTCTGGACAGCTCGGTATATTACAGACATACACTTCAATTTTCTTGATATAATATGTAAATAAACTATAATATTCCGAAGTTGCTGAAAGTGTAATCCTAGTTTTCTTTTTACGTGTTATCTATAAATTAAAAATGAATCGCTTAGTGCGTTGCTTGCTAAGTGCAAATCTCGAGAGCAGCTGAACCGATTTCACTTATTCTTTTTTTATAATATTCCTTGAAGTACGAAGATTCCTACGGAAACAAAAAATTAAAAAATTGCCTGAAAAAGTCTAAAAACAACACTTTTCTATATTCCCATACAAAAGATTCGTAATAATACATAAAAGTCAATTTGAACATTAATACTATGCCATAAAGTTTAAGTGTTAGTGGAGGGGTTCCGCGAAGGCAAAACAATTGAGTGACGTTAGTCATCATTATCATCATTATTACAGCCCTTCACAAGTCCACTGCTGAACATAGGCCTCCCCCAAAGAATGCCACAAAGCACGGTCCTGAGCCACCTGCATCCATCGACTTCTTGAATGTCTTACCAGGTCGTCACTCCATCTTGTGGGGGGACGCCCTACACTTCGCCTACCGGTACGAGGCTGCCACTCGAGAACCTTTCTTCCCCATCGGTTGTCGGTTCTTCGAGCTATATGGTCGGCCCACTGCCACTTCAGCTTACTAATCCGTTGGGCTATGTCGCTTACTCTGGTTCTACTGCGGATATCCTCATTCCTAAGTTTATCACGCAGTGAAACTCCGAGCATAGTTAGTATCGTATAAATATTAATGTCAATATTTGTCAATATTTATACACACTGGCAAATAGCTGATGTTATAAGGAGTAACTTGTGCGGCTTTTATTTTAGGGTAAAATCACTGCACGCGGGCGAAGTCGCGGAGTACAACTAGTTTTTAATAGATCTATTGTAACAGTTAATTAAAAAGGCAATATGCTAAAAAACCGTTTCTTTTTTTTAATTTAGCTCTAGATGTTACAGTGTTGTAAATGAGGTCGTTTAAAGTACGCGACGGAATAGCCCGTGCACATTTTTATACAGGGTTATTTTTCAAAGATTAACCATTAATTTCAAATATACCGTGTATATGTGATCTAGGTTATTATTTTACTACGTTGTAAGACTCTTCTTCGTCTGGGAGTCCGTCTGGAGAGGTCCTCTTACCTATTCCTGCAGTACTTATAAGCAGTACTTGTAATGTTCTGTGCCGGTGTATAGCATAGAGAGCCAGTGTTATTACAGTTTGTGCGGCATTCCATCTTAGTTCCGTCTTTATTTCTGTGGCTTTATACTAACCATCAGGTAAACTGTAAGTTCGTTCAACACTTCAATTTTATAGAAGACTGACTTGACTGCCTTGTTAGTCTAGTGATTGTCGTACTGTGGCTGCTGATGAGGTCGGGTAAAAAAAAATAAGTTTTTGAGCATTTCCATCAAGAAATTCTCAGTAGCAGAAACAGAAACAGAAACAGAAACTTTTTTATTCAGTATAGATTATAAATAATACTTATTGAAAGTCACTCTTTTGTATAATTACCACTGGTTCGAAGAAAAAACCTCTGTCCTGGGAAGAACCAGCAAGAAACCCAGCGGGATTTTTTTTAAATAACAGCTTACAATCATGTATATTACGCAAATTAACAACACAACAAATTAGAAATAGCTTGGTAGCGATCACCTCATTTCCAGGGGTTATTATCATCTATAGCTGCCCGTAGACAGGAAGTTGGCGGTGTCTCAACCCCGTGCCTCGGAAAGCACGTAAAGCCGTTGGTCCTGCACTTGATCTCTCTCCGGTCGTGTCGGTTTACGGTCCCATCGGACTATGAGAGTAAGTGAATAGAGAGTACACCTGTGCTTGCGCATACACTTAGGCACTGCAATCTTGTCCTGCGCCAATGGCTAGTCTCCATTCAGGCTGACCGCCGTGACCGAAATTCGGTCTGGAGGACATTTATAGAAAAAAATAGTAGTTGATTCGCATTATATCGTTGCACTTTGAAAGAAAGCCTGCGCTCACTAATGAGACGTATGTAAGCTGATGATTGCTTGTCATAGAAAAGTATTACAATAGAAGCTTAGTAAATTCCATTGTAGATAGGAACGGAAAATTCCAGTGCGATTAGGTCCAATCTGTAACAATACAGGTCGCCGCGTTCGAACCAGTAATAGCGTTTTATTAAGTACACGTGACCTGTCTGCGAGATTAGATTAAAAGTTAATCAAGTGTTGTCAATATTGATTAGTTATTTATTTAAACTTTTATGCACAATAAATAGTACATATGGCGTACTTAATGCCTGAAAACATGCTCTCCCAGTCATTCATTAGGCTAAGCTGAGATAAACACTTGGGAGTTATTACAGCACCAGCTTGCTACGTAGCTCGTAGCGGCTCTTCTGTAACTGACTGACTGTTTCTCAACTGATGGGGAGAAGAAAAGTTCTCGAGTGGCAGCCTACCACTAACAAGCGAAGAAAGGTTCTCTGCACTCATCATGCCAAACACAGCTGCTTTAAGTTGCTATATTACGCTGGTGTTTTGTGAAAGCTTGGTACCTCCCCGGTCGAGCCAGCCCATTCGTGCTAAAGCCATAATACGCTGCGGCGTGGCGCTACCACGTAAAAAGTCTGCTAATTAAGGACATATTCAGATAGACATTACCGTTTCTGCTGACTTCAAAAAGGAGACGGTACTCAATTCGACTGTACGTTTGTTTTTTTATGTGTGAACCGATTTCGATAAAAAAAATTTATTTGAATGCTGGTACTTCACATGTGGTCCCATATGAATTTGATCAAGATCTGACCAATAGTTTTTGAGTTATTCTTAAATATTTATATCCTTAGGTAAAAATAGTTATAGTCAATTTGTGTAATCAATTTAAATTGTGTAATAACAAGAGAAATTACAAATAAAATATATAATTAAGTAATTAAATGTGTCAAATATGTGGAAAATTTTAATTACGCGCTATCTGTTATGACTCCTCAAAGACAAACAGCAACTTCATTCTTGTTTACTCGAACCGCTTAACCATATCAACAGTGGAAGTGTTAATATAATAAAACGTAATCCGGCACCGGTACTAATTGAATAAGAGACGGGAAGTGTTTTCCCACTCCGACGTCATTAATGAACAGATTGGACATTTTTTATTTCGGGCAAATTAATTTAATACGATGTAACACGTAGTATGTACTACGATAAGTTACATCGTCCAGTTTACTTTTGAATAATTGCAATCAACGTCATCTTTTTTTATAGAGTAAGGGTGCCAAGCAAACACAGTCCACCTGATGGTAAGTCGATGCTTAAGACTAAAATGGAATGCATCGTTACCAGTTCCTCTGGTGCTCGACATCCACCATACGAAACACAGCATAATGCTTCTATACTAAGTGGATGCTGTTGACCCATAGGCACTATATATATAGGGTATAGGATCCTCGAGTAATAATCAAAATGTATATGCGATATAGATGCGTTGTCACCGTTTAGGACTAAGATGGAATGCCTCGTTTCCAGTAAAAGGGGTCTCCGGTACTCTATACTCACCCAACGAAACACAGCAGCATTAGGCTACAATTTCACACTAGTGTTCTGTAAGAGTGGTCCTTCACCGGTCGAGCCGACCTATACGTGCTGCAGTCACAGTATACTCGTTGCCGTAGCATGACACGTAAGAAGACTGGTTTCATTAGTTCTTTGTTAACTAGGCTTTGATATGAAGCGCCATTTCTTAAATGGAACAAAAAGAGAAATTACAAATGACCTAGTTCAATACCTTGGAGAGTAAAGACTCGTCTTCAGAGAAATCGAAGTAAGCTTTTATAACACGAATCAATTGTATAGAAAGCGTATTGTTCGGTACTGGTAATTGAACACGACTGGTTCACGGTACGTTTCACGCTTTGCTTCCAATAGGTCTAATTAAACAGATTATTTAGAAGAGGGGAGAGAAAGCCAAGCTATAAACTATAAATTAATACGTACGAGTACATAGTGTAGTGGCGGTGCCAGCGCGTATATACTGACTAGTCCATCGTCCCGTGGGTGTTGTAAAAGGCAGCAGAGGGTAACTAAAACAGGAGATGAGCAGCCGCTTCTTCCTGATAACGACTCAAAATAATAACAAAAAAACTGCAGTTCCAATTCATCTGACAAGTGGTGCAACTATGGTAAAATACTCCCTGTAGGGGAGGTCTATGTTCAGCAGTGTTTTTATAGAAGAGGGAGCAAACGAGTTTGCGGCTCACCTGATGGTAAGTGACTACCACCCCCCGCACTACCGCAACACCAGGGGAATTGCAGGTGCGTTGCCGGCCTATTAGAAAGGTGTAAGCTGTTTTCTTGAAGGTCCCTAAGTCGTATCGGTCCGGAAAAATCGCTGGTGGTAAACAATTCCACAGAGAAGTTGTACGAGGAAGAATACTCCTAATAAATCGCACAGTGGTGGACCACCGAGCATCCAGGTGGTGAGGATGGTATTGTGAATTTTGACGTGACGTGCTTTCGTGAAATTTGGCGCATGGAATTAATCCGAACAATTCCTCAGAGCACTCTCCGTGGTAGATTCGATAGAAAATGCAGAGGGATGCAACATCCCTACGCAGCGCCAGTAAATCGAGCCGATTAAAAAGAACTCGGACGTAGACGATTCGAACTGCTCTGCGCTGGATACGGTCAAGTGGAAGGAGCTGGCACTGGGGTGTCCCAGCCCCGAGATGAGAACCACATTCGATGTGAGGCTGAACTTGTGTTTTGTAAAGTTGTAAGCGATGTGCCGGCATGAAATACTGTCTCGCTCTGCTGAGCACGCCAACCTTTTTAGAGGCCGTTTTGGCCTTCCCAAGTGACCACGAAACTGCACACTATTCTATATGTCGACGCTGAGAATTCCGATGCTAGCTGAGGCAGCAACGGGAGTGCCTTGAAACTGAGGAGATACGCCAATGAATAGATTATTTTTAGCGAGTAACGAGTAAACTTGTGTCTTCTGGGGATTGAACTGGACTAGATTTAGTCGCCCCCAATCCGAGACCTTGTTCAGCAAATACTCGACTTCAGACACAAGTTTGTCCCACGTTTTCCCGCGAAATATTGGTACGGCCGTTGTATAAGGCTTCACCAGTGCTGTCGTCTGCATAGCAATGAATGTTACCGGTTTGCAACATATCGTTGATATGCAAAAGAAACAGCGTTGGTGATAGCACGCAGCCTTAGCAGCAGCGTAAGTAGACTTGTAATCGGAGTATGCACCGTCTACTACGACCTTTACGCTTCGATCAGCAAGGAAACTGGTGATCCAATTGCACAATTTCTCGGGAAGCCCATAGGAGCTTCGAAAGAAGCGCTTTATGCCAGACCCGATCGAAGGCCTTCGTTTCGCAGTGGACTCTTATGCCAGTTATGGATGGATGGATGGATACATATACGTCATGCCTGTTATCCCCGACGGGGAGGCAGAGTGCAAAAAGCACGAAACCACTCTGACCACGTGTAGCCAAAAGTAAATATAGATGAAAAAAAATTAAATGAATTTTTTTTTTGAACGTGGTAGAGCTATGCTGCAGCTATATTAGTAGTATAATTGTAGCACGAATGGATCTGCTAGACCGGGAAAGGAACACACTCACAGAATACCAGCGTAAAATAGCAGTTTCATGCTGCTGTGTTTCGTATGGTGATTGTAGAGAACCGAAGACCCGTTTTTACTGGAAAAGAGGCATTCTATCTTAGTCCTCACGGCTGACAACGCATCTGCATTTTGATTCTTAAACGAGGATGTAGATGTCTATGAGCCACATCAACCACTTACCATCAGGTGGTCTGTGCGCATGTCACCCTTATCCTATTAAAAAAAAATTGTGAAAGAAGTGATAAGTGCCTGCCTAGCCCATCGCATATACAATTACAAACCCAAAATCTCATTAGTCGCCTTTTACCACATGTCATGCAAGTAATACAGTTGGCACATTCTTTTTTGGTATAAGGAACATACCACATAACTATTGTGCCTATAAGTTCCAGAATATGGGACCTCTAAATGAAGTTGTAAGCAAATTGTATGCATGACGTTATAACGTATTACCATAGTACTAATAGTATTTTTGCTATCTCCAGACGTTTTGCGTCTTAAAACGAAGTTAAGTTACAACCTATATACGCGCCTTTTCTCATTTCTGTGAGGATTTTAGGGCAAGGAAGTGTACACTGCACTGCCCCAATGATTTTTTTTTAAATTCTCAAATATGCAGGCCTCTCCACGATGTTTTATTTCACCGCCGAGAATATGGTAAAACAGTACTTAAAAATCAATTAACAGTTTCATTGATGTCGGCGCGGATCGAACCCGGGTTACTTGTGTATTGTGAAAATTACAGCGATCGCTTTGCCCCTGAGCAACCCTTTCTTTCTTTGAGTTTTTGAGTCTTTGAGTCTTACACCTAGTGTAGTAGGCTATGCATCTTAAAATATTATCTGAGATGAAATACATAACGGGTTCCATTACCTTGCCTCCACCACTACATGGAGGATATATTATTGGGCAAATAATATACTGTAGCGATACGCTTTTAGCGCCATCTATCGGTGTTTTAGTAACAATCATTCGGTATGGGCATAAAATTTCTGTAATATATTTTTTACTTCATAATGGATGCTTTTAGTACACAATCCACCTGATGTTTATTCATCTTAAATGTTATCTGAGATGAAATAGATAACGGGTTCCATTATCTTGCCGCCACCACTACACGGAGTATATAATATTAGGCAAATAATATACAGTAGCAATACACTTTTAACGCCATCTATCAGTACCTTGCCTCCACCACTACATGGAGGATATAATATTGGGCAAATAATATACTGTAGCGATACGCTTTTAGCGCCATCTATCGGTGTTTTAGTAACAATCATTCGGTATGGGCATAAAATTTCTGTAATATATTTTTTACTTCATAATGGATGCTTTTAGTACACAATCCACCTGATGTTTATTCATCTTAAATGTTATCTGAGATGAAATAGATAACGGGTTCCATTATCTTGCCGCCACCACTACACGGAGTATATAATATTAGGCAAATAATATACAGTAGCAATACACTTTTAACGCCATCTATCAGTGTTTCAGTAACAATCATTCGGTATGGGTATTGAATTTCGGTAATGTATTTTGTTCATCTTAAAATATTGTCTGAGATGAAATAGATAACGGGTTGCATTATCTTGCATGCACCACTACACGGAGGATATAATATTAGGCAAATGATACACAGTAGCGATACGCTTTTAGCGCCATCTATAGGTTTTTCAATAATAATCATTCGGTAATTCGGTATGGGCGTTGAATGTATTTTTTACTTCATAGTGAGTGCTTTTTGGTACACAGTCCACCTGATGTTAAGTAGTCATCGTATACTGGCTTTACATACTATTTAGACCGGATCACATCATTGCAAGCATTGCTACTTTTTTATATTATAAGCCAGCGCTTGACTACAATCCCACCTGATGGTAAATGTCGATGTAACCTAAGATGTTGAAGCGCACTGACTTACAAAAGCCTATTCATACTTGCCTTGAAGACACCCACATTGTAATCGGATGGAAAGACAAGTGCTGGCAACTTATTCCACTCTGCTGTACGCATGCAGCGAACTGTTAGGTTCGAATGCGTGGTAAGTCAGCATCAGGGTGGAGACTGACCGAGCGTCTGACTGTAGAAAGGGATTCCTTGGCAGAAAATGACTTTTACCAATTATTTTACCTTAAATGTGAAAACTTAGTTTCTCCCAGGATAAGCCGACCTAATCGTGTTGCAGCGTGACTAAGTAAGGGACCTTCTCTAAGAAATCTTGAAATGCGAGTTTATATAGAAATTTAATGCGCCTCGAGGGATATGGTTGTACCTTATATACATATAACATTATAAACGGTGTATTAATAATCATAAAAGTTTATAGCTCGTGTCGCAGATGCCTTCCCGTTGCTATTCGATCATATTAAACCGTATAGGTCCATTAAAATAATATTAGTTTGTGTCGGATCAAAATTCTATATCATATTCTGATACGTTGAGGACAATTATATGTCGGTAGAATTCGGGGAAGCCTTTTTTGTAAGTGCACTTGGTAGTGGGGCTTTTTACAGGTAATTGTATGGAATATAATATAATTATTATTATTAAATATTGATCACAAGAATACTAATATATATATATATATATATATATATATATATATATATATATATTGCCGTGTAGTGGCGGTCAAGAATATCCACTACCCCATATCCTCCCGTGGGTGTCGTAAAAGGCGACAATGGGAAACAGGCGGGAGATACCCCTCTATGAATGTAACAAAGAGACGGCCCCCAGTCCCCGGCGGCCCCGCTATTCCTGGCTACGGTGGCGACCATGGTAACGGCGGGGCAGGGGGTGCTAAGAATCTCCGGTGGAGGTTCGGTTGCCACCTACGACGACTCGACCTGGCAACGTACAACGCACGCACCCTGAGGACTGACGAGAAGATCGTGGAGCTGGAAGAAGAGATAGACAAGTTACGCTGGCATATTATAGGATTATCTGAAGTCCGAAGAGAGGGGGAGGACACGGTAATCCTCGAATCCGGCAACTTGCTTTATCACCGGGAGGGCGACCATCTGTCCCAAGGAGGTGTCGGATTTATCGTCCACAAGTCTCTCGTTAACAACGTTGTAAAGATCAGGAGTGTGTCGACGAGGGTTGCGTACCTTATACTCGGAATCACCAAACGGTATTCGCTGAAGGTCATACAGGTTAACGCACCAACCTCGGCACACCCCGATGAGGAGGTGGAGGAAATGTATGAGGATATCTCTAGAGCCATGCATTCCTCCAAAACCCAATATACGGTGTTAATGGGAGACTTCAATGCAAAACTAGGCACAAGAGAGAACGGTGAGCTGAAAGTAGGGAAATTTGGAATAGGGCAACGGAACCCAAGGGGCCAGCAGCTGGCCGACTTCATGGAGAAAGAGGGCCTCTTTATGATGAACTCTTTCTTCCAGCGGCCCCACAGGAAGTGGACCTGGTCAAGCCCCGACGGTTCGACAAAAAATGAGATTGACTTCATTATGACGACCAAACGACAACTGTTCAGTGATGTCTCAGTGATCGCGAGGGTGAAAACCGGCAGGCACACTGAACCTAAATGTTAAGTTGGAGAGGTCTCGTCTGATGAAGTCAACGCTCCGTCCCCCTCGTGCTCTAATCCAAAGTCCCGAAACCTTTCAGCTCGAGTTACAAAACCGTTTTCAGTGCCTAGAAGACTGCAATGAAGTGGACGATATGAATGACAAGCTCGTGGAAACTGTCCATGCGGTCGGAGCTAAGTTCTGCAAGACCCGCCGCAGAAGAACACAAAAACTCTCCGATCACACTCTTAATCTCATGGCTGTTAGACGGGAGATGAGGCTACATTCTTCAACAGATTTGACAGCATACAGGCAACTGAACAAACAGATCTCCAACTGCATGCGGCGGGACTTGCGCAACTTCAATACAGCTCGTATTGAAGAAGCGATCGAGCGGAACCAAGGCTCCAAAGTCTTTGCCAGAGATCTTTCTGCCAGAAAGAGCCAACTGTCAAGGCTGAAGACCGAATGTGGCAGCATCGTTTCCGGGGCTTCTGAGATTTTGAGTGAGTTTGAGAGGTTCTATGGGCAGCTGTACACGTCATCGTTGGAGCCACACGCAAGTGTTAGTAACGATCCAAGAGCGAGTCTTATCCGACACTATTCCGAAGATATCCCGGACGTCAGTCTGAGCGAGATTAGAATGGCTCTCCAACACCTTAAAAACGGCAAGGCCCCAGGTGAGGATGGAATAACAGCGGAGCTTCTGAAAGCGGGTGGAAGACCGGTACTTGAAGTCCTTCAGAAGCTCTTTAATTCCGTCCTCCATGGTGGCATTACAGCGGAGGCGTGGAGCGGAAGTGCGGTGGTCTTGTTCTTCAAGAAAGGTGACAACGCTCTCTTGAAGAACTACAGACCGATTTCCCTTCTGAGCCGCGTCTACGTGCTGTTTTCGAGAGTCATTACGAATCGTCTCGCGCGCAGTCTTGACGACTTCCAGCCTCCCGAACAAGCCGGTTTCCGAAAGGGCTTTAGCACCATAGACCACATACATACCCTACGGCAAATTGTACAGAAGTCCGAAGAGTACAATTTGCCACTATGTCTGGCGTATGTGGACTATGAGAAAGCCTTTGATTCCGTCGAAATTTGGGCGGTGCTGCAGTCCCTTCAGCGGTGCCAAGTTGACTGTCGGTATATCGAAGTGCTGAAGTGTTTGTACAGTAGAGCTACGATGGCTATCCGAGTACAGATCCAGAGTGGTTTCGTACTCTGGCGAGTACATCACTCACCTTCGATTTGCCGACGATATAGTCCTTATGGCAGAATCGCTGGAGGACCTAAGCACTATGCTCAATGACCTCAATAGTGTCTTCCAACGGATAGGTCTTAAGATGAACATGGACAAAACAAAGATTATGTTTAATGTCCATGTCACACCTATGCCGGTAGTTGCTGGGAGCACTAAGCTCGAAGTTGTTGACGAGTATGTTTACCTGGGACAAATAGTCCGACTAGGTAAGTCCAACTTCGACCGAGAGGTCAATTGACGGATTCAACTCGGCTGGGCAGCGTTCGGGAAGCTACGACACATCTTCTCGTCAGACATACCTCAAAACCTTAAAACGAAATTGTACAACCAGTGCGTGTTGCCAGTGATGACTTACGGAACTGAGACGTGGTCCTTCACTGCTGGCCGTATGAGGAAGCTCAAGGTCGCTCAGCGAGCTATGGAGAGGGCTAAGCTCGGAGTTTCTCTGCGTGATAAACTTAGGAATGAGGTTATCCGCAGTAGAACCAGAGTAACCGACATAGCCCAACGGATTAGTAAGCTGAAGTGGCAGTGGGCCGGCCATATAGCTCGAAGAACCGACAACCGATGGGGAAGAAAGGTTCTCGAGTGGCAGCCTCGTACCGGTAGGCGAAGTGTAGGGCGTCCCCCCACGAGATGGAGTGACGACCTGGTAAGACATGCAGGAAGTCGATGGATGCAGGTGGCTCAGGACCGTGCTTTGTGGCATTCTTTGGGGGATGCCTATGTTCAGCAGTGGACTTGTGAAGGGTTGTAATGATGATGATGATAGAATAATATTAGAAAGTCATTTAAGCTTTACCATTGGAGAACCGGATGCTTAAGCATTTAGTTAAGGAGTAGTATACCAAGTCTAATAATCAAACTTCAAAATGATTTAAACCTCATTCAACATTTTTTAAAGAATTATAATATTACCACATAATAAGTATCATTTTGTACGTGTTAGAGCCATGCTGCAGCAATATTAGTAGTATAGTTGTAGCACGAATGGATCGGCTCAACCCGGGAAGGACCACGCTCTCGCAGAATACCAGCGTAAAATAACAGCTTAACACTTCTGTTTCGTATGGTGACTGTATAGAACCGAAAACCCTTTTCTGCCGACTTCCAAAAAGGAGACGGTACTCAATTCGACTGTAATATTTTTTTTTATGTGTGTTACCTCATAACTTCGTACTGGGCGAACCGATTTCGATGATTCTTTTTTATATAAAAGCTGATATTTCTCGTGTGTTCCCATATGAATTTGATCAAGGTCAGACCAATAGCTTTTGAGTTATTCTTAAATAACTTATATTAAAGTCGGCTGTACAAAATTTTTAATTTTTAATTATTACTGGTAAAGAGGCATTCCATCTTAGTTCTCACGGGTGACAACGCATCTGCGTTTTGATTATTTATTGAGGATAGATGTAGACGTCTATGGGTCGCAGCAGTCACTTACCATCAAGTGGACTGTGTGCTCGTTTGTCACACAATCCTAAAAAAAATAATATAATATGTGTGTTCGTATTTTACGCGCTGCTTTACCGTTCGTTAGATTGCGGTAAAACTTTGTCAAGTTATTGCTTGCACTTGCGCGAACGTTAAAGGCATAGTACGGTAGATGGCGCGCGTATCGTACCGACAAATTTATTTGAAAGTTATATTAATCAACTTTAATAAATGTATTATCATTCCTCACTAAACAATATGACTCTTCCAAAATTAAAACGATATTTCACACCGATAGTTATTCAGGGCTATTTTGCAATAACCGGCCAAATAAGAGACGGTTCAGAATAAGTAATATAAGTTAATGGTGAAGAAAAATTAATTAAAAAAAATTTCAATCATTTTTTTTATTTTTTTTATAGGATAAGGGTGACGAACGAGCACACAGTCCACCTGATGGTAAGTGGTTGCTGCGGCCCATAGACATCTACATCTATCCTCTATTACAAATCAAAATGTAGATGCGTTGTCACCCGTGAGGACTAAGATGGAATGCCTCATTTTCAGTAAAAAGGGCCTCCGGCCACCTGCACTCACCAAGCGAAACGCAGAGGTAAACCGCTACTTCACGCTTGTTTTCTATGAGGTCGTGGTACCACCCCGGTTTGAGCCGGCCCATCCGTGCGACAGCAAAAGCTGCCGCGTGGCTCTACCACTATTCCTTTGTCACATTGTCCTTTTGGCTTTTAAATTCGAAATGCGTGGCACTATTTTAACCCTTTCGCTGTCCCGTGCACTACATATAGGTCATTGCTATTGTCTTACTATTGTGTCTGAAAACCGGACAGTGAAAGTGTTAACTGATTTTACTGCGCACGCATGCATTCGTAAGGGTCGATTAGGTAAAAAGATTGTTATCCATAAATCGCATTCAGTTTGGGATAATTTCAAATAAAAGTAGAATCCTTATTTACTCGTATTTTCAAAAACTGCACTAACGGTATATCGTTATTTAAGTATTATTTGAATTTAAGTTTAAAATTTGGCTACTCTTTGAAAAATAACCCTGTGTATTATAATTTAATGATTTCTGAAGTCAGTGAGTGCTAAAACGAAGTGCATCAAAAAATTAAAGCCTTAACCAAAAAACTGGAGAAAAATTAAATTTTTCTTCAAATTTATTCCAAATTTTTCTTCATTTTTTTGTCAAATCCGCCTGTCAATTATCTTTCATTTGAATTGGAAGTGATTTACTGTAGAGCTGGATTTTATCGAAAACTTTACTGATTTTCATCCAATAAATCTCGCAAAGTTCCTTTTACGATTATATCTTCGACTGAACATTCCAAAAGGGTGATATATTTTATTTTGGGTATAACGTATTTTGCGATAGTATTTTGGAACACATATATACATTACAGCCGTAAGTCCACAGCTGAATATAGGCCTCCCCCATAGATTGTCTCCTAGAAGGAATATTTGCCTATTTGGCGCTTGGCGGACAAGTTGGTAACAGCAGTTTTTTTATTTTCTAGTTGTTATCAGGAAGATGCTGCTGCCCATCTCTTGGTTTATTTCCCTCTATCGCCTCTTCACAACACCCTCGGGACTATATGGGGTAGTGGATCTTCTTACACCACCTCTACCCAGTAACTTGATTTTCGAAGGATGAATTCAAGGTGCAATGGGCGCCAAAAGCACATTTTTCACGCTTTATGGGTGCGCAGAAATTCAATATTTTGTCATTAAAAACTACGAATTCACCTTTTCTTTTTTAAAATAATTATTAATATATAGATTTTCCTTAGTGAATTATGATGGCTAAAATACGATTGACACATTTTGGCTCGATACAAAAAAAATCGCAGTTTCAATTTCAGTTTTTTTTTTATAGGATAGGGTGACAAACGAGCATACAGTCTACTTCATGGTAAGTGGTTGCTGTGGCCCATAGACATCTACATCTATCCTCAATAAAGAATCATGATGCAGATGCGTTGTCACCCGTGAGGACTAAGATGGAATGCCTCTTTTCCAGTAAAAAGGGTCTCCGGTTCTCTACACTCACCATACGAAACACAGCAGTGTTAAGCCGATGAGATATTCCGTGAGAGCGTGGTCCTTCCCCGGGCGAGCTGATTCATTCGTGCTACAACTATACTACTAATATAACTGCAGCATGGCTCTACCACGTATAAAGGTACGTCAATTATGAGAAAAAGCAGTTTCATTCCAATGTAATTAAAGTAATTGCAATAAAATTCTGTCTATGTGTTCACCAGTAAATACACGGGAAATTATGGATTTATCTTCTAATAAAAGAGTATATTTCATTTTAAAAATAAATGTCAAAGAAATATTGTGCAATAAAATTGCGCGCGGCCCGGCTATACAGGAGCATATCGCCGCTCCTCACTCTTGACCACGATACTATTTCGCCTTAATATCCCATAAATTATTGTTGCAAGTAATAGTTGTTCTTTTAAAACTTATTCGAGACTTCGATGTTTTTTACTCCATTGTTTTAACACCTTGTAATCTTGCACTGCGTACGTTGAGTGTACATAGCACGTTGAGATCGAAGAACCTAAGCGCCAACTCCATTTTACTAACTCAATTTATATTTTACCAAGGCTCATGATTTCTTCAAAGGTTAACACAGCATCTTTTAAATTTATTCTCGATTGTGTTTAAAAATATACGTCGTAGCTCTCTTTTTAACTTTTTAACAGTGGTAGAGCCAGGTGGCAGCTTTTGCTGTCGCATGGATGGGCCGGCTCGAACCGGGGTGGTACCACGACCTCACAGAATACCAGCGTGAAGTAGAGGTTTACCTCTGCGTGTCGCTTGGTGAGTGCAGGTGGCCGGAGGCCCTTTTTACTGGAAATGAGACATTCTATCCTAGTCCTCACGGGTGAAAACGCATCAACATTTTGATCTGTAACAGAGGATAGATGTAGATGTCTATGGGCCGCAGCAACCACTTACCATCAGGTGGACTGTGTGCTCGTTTTTCACCCTTACCCTATAAAAAAAAAGATTCAAAATCACACCTAAAGCACTGGCTCTAATTAAATCGTCACTCGTCATGTTATTATACTATATTTAAAACTTTCAAACGTGATACAGTTTAACAGATTACATGTGAGACTTTTTTTATAGGATAAGGTGACAAACGAGCACACAGTTCACCTGATGGTAAGTGGTTGCCGTGGCCCATAGATATCTACATCTATCCTCGTTTGCGAATCACAATGCAGATACGTTGTCACCCGTGAGGACTAATATAAAATGCCTCTTTTCCAATAAAAAGGGTCTCCGATTCTATACACTCACCATACGAAACACAGCAGTGTTAAGCTGCTATTTGACGCTGGTATTCTGTGAGAGCGTGGTCCTTCCCCGGTCGAGCCGACCCATTCGTGCTACAACTATACTATTAATATAGCTGCACCATGGCTCTACCACGTTTAAAGAGACTGCGACAAATGAAGTCATCCAGAGATTCTATAAGTTGTCCGATTTGCTAATGACATGACATTTGACATGAAAACTCAGATCATCAAAGAAGATAGACCGGAGCGCTGCATATATTTCTAGTGACGCCGAAAATATGCTCAGCTTCTTGACACGCACTCACGCACACATCTTTCAATCTATAATAAACCGTAAAAGCTCACAGCTGGACGTATACTTAAGCACCAAATAAAACCATGTTGTTGGTTGCCAAATGATGTTAAGATGCATAATATGTGTGCGTGTTCTTATAATACGTTGAGCGTGGTTTTAGCTTGGTTTTTGCGCCACTTAAAATGTACTCAACGCTCCGCCTTTCCTGTTTCTTGGTCAGATTACGAAAAATAACACATCGTTTAAGGGGCGATACATTAATTAATAACAGCTACGCGGACGATATGGTTCTGCTGGCACCCTCAGTTGTGCGTTGAGAGCTCTACTCAGTGTTTGTGAAAAATTATCTGTCTCACATGGCTTACTATAGAATACCAAAAAGTCGCTGTTCATGGTATTTAAGGCTGGCAGTAAATGTCCTAGTGTTGTACCCCCTATAAAGCTCTATAACGAACCACTAGAAAGGGTCTATACTTTTAAATACGTTGGACATATTTTGACCGACAGTCTTAAAGACGATGAAGACATTGAAATAGAACGTAGGGCACTGTCGGTCAGGGCGAATATGTTGGTGCATAGATTTGGTGGCTGCACTGACGCTGTCAAGATCACGCTTTTAAAAGCATATTGTGCGTCATTTTATTCTTGCAGCCTATGGACCAACTACACCAAAAAGGCCTATAGTGCCCTACGTACTCAATACAATAATGCATTCATGGCGCTGTTGCGGCTGCCGCGCTACTGTAGCGCAACTGCGATGTTTGCACTGGCGAGTGCGGATTGCTGTGATGCAATGATTCGAAAAAAGACCGCATCTTTGCTAAACAGAGTGCGCGGCAGCGGCTACAGAGTGCTGAGTGAGATTGCCGACAGTGGGGACTGTCTGCTGATTAGACAAATGATCGCCAGGACTATGTCCGCTTAATAATAAAGTATTAAGTACAAATTATATTACTGACATAGATGTAAGTTTTTTCTCTACTAACAAATTCTATGGATCTTGTTGTCCGAAATAAACAATTTTTATTTTATTTTTATTTTTATTTATTAAAAACTTAATAGCTTGTACAACAAATCAAACAGACACTAATTCAAACAAGCCAATATAAACACAAACAGCTCTAAGTCCTAATTACTTGAACCGACGATCGACTAAACCGATTGTCAAACAAATCCGTTAACCCTTATTTGCGGCTGGGGGTAAACCACGCCGCGGAACAGCTGATTGATGACGCGCGTCCGCGTAATTAAGGTCGTCGTTTGTTCATTGGACGTTCAATTGACATTTCCAAGGTTCGCGTCCGTGCCATTTATAAAATGACAGAACCGTGCTGTCAACACGTAGAATTGAAAAGGTTCGTCACGGTGTAGAATTATGTGGGTAGATTACAGGGTCGCGCTGTGGTAATCTAATATATTAAATTTAATGTTTGTTTGTTCGTATTTTATAACTGCCATAACGTTCATAATATTATAGCGGTAAAATTTTTTCAACTTATTGCTTGCACTTCCGTAAAGGTAGTGCTTAGGGACCTTCAAGAAAAGAGCCTACTCCTTTTTAAAAGGCCGGCAACGCGTCTGCAATTCCCCTGGTGTTGCGGTTGTTCATGGGTGGCGGTGGTCACTTATCATCAGGTGAGCGCATGACGTTTGCCCCTTCTCTTAAAAAAAATATGTAGTACTATTAACTTACAGTAAGTAGCGCGCATATCGTACCGACAAATTTATTGATTTATTTCTTTGTATCATCATCAATGTCATTTCTAATCAATCTTAGCTAATCAATATAACTCTTCCAAATTTAAAAAGATATTTTCGCAATTTAAAAAAAAAAATTCTACGGCATTTGTACGGCATTCATTTCAGGTACTAGTATTGGGACTACCAATTAGTTGTAATGTTTTTTAGGGTTCCGTACCTCAGAGGAAAAAAACGGAACCCTTATAGGATCACTTTGTTGTCCGTCTGTCTGTCTGTCAAGACCCTTTTTCTCAGGAACGCGTGGAGGTATCAAGCTGAAATTCATATCATATACTCAAGTCTACTGTCCCTTGGAGCTGTGAAAAAATCAAACTTCTAAGCCAACTCAATCAAAAGATACAGCCGTTTATGCCGCAAATTTTCGACATTCGCAAGGGAATCAAAACCTACAGGGTACTTCCCGTGAACTCTGAATCTTAAAATTTGGTACGAAGCATCGTTTTATAATACAGATAAAGGAAAAATTGCAATTGAAAAATATTTAGTTAATAAAAATATCTTAATAATTTTAAACTTATATACCTACGGATTTGTTCGGAACCCTCGGTGCGCGAGTATGACTCCCACTTGGCCGGTTTTTTCGTATTAATGAAGCTCTTTAGAATCATAACCATCTTTACAGCCCATCACCAAGTATATTACTGAACATTGATCTTCTGTTATGTACCTGTTTAAAAAAATATTTTTAACATTAATACTTCGTAAATAAATATAATATTATTAACATTAATACTTCTAAGAGATACTTGTGATGTTTTTTTCACAGCTTCAAGATCAGTACAATATTAATTCCCAAATCGTAATTAGTTTTCACGTTTCAAGGAAAAGCCGCTTTAGTAAATACCCAGTAAATTAACAGAGTAATGTTATCGTTCACAGCGTTTATTACTCTGTGTATTAGTTGGCTAAAGCATAATATTTACAACAGCAAAACCGCAAACGTTTTATTAAATTGAGACATAAATATAGAGATAAACAACCGGATCCGCCGTCCAAATGGAACGTTGCTGGTACAGACTAACGTAGTTACAGAGGCATTGAACCGAGTTTTAAAAATAAATTGGACGAATTGCAGACGCGATGTTCGAGCTACGGTTCAACGGGTGATTGATACAACACGGCTGAAATACAGGCAATCGAAATACTTGTAGTTCGAACGTAAATGGATATGTTATTAAACTGAACGGTTCGGTTGATTTTAAATTTATTCTATATACATATTGTTAACTACTTATTATAGCGTGGTAGAGCCATGCTGCAGCTATATTAGTAGTATAGTTGTAGCATGTATGGGTCGGCTCGACCGGGGAACGACCACGCTCTCACAGAATACCAGCGTAAAATAGCACCTTAACGCTGCTGTCTTCCGTATGGTGAGTATAGAGAACCGGAGACCCATTTTAATGGAAAAGAGGCATTCCATCTTAGTCCTCACGGGTGACGACGCATCTGTATTTTTATTCTTTATTGAGGATAAATGTAGATGTCTATGGGTCACAGCAACCACTTATCATCAGGTGGTCTGTGTGCTCGTTTGTCACCCTATCCTATAAAAAATGTGTCATATGACGGGGGTGTAAGAGAAACTATCAACCCATTTCGTTCCATATATATCTTCGTAATATATATATCTTCGTAATATATCTTCATATATATATCAATCAAACCATCAATATCATCATATCAATATATCAATATAATCAAACCATATATATATCTTCGTAAGAAGCACCATGAAAATGCCTAAATCTTACGACTTCCTATAGATGGCGTTTAAACAGTCGTAAAATACGTCAGACGTATAATAAATAGATCACTTATATAATTTGCTATAGTTTTTTTTTTGTAGATAATTGATGACGAACGAGCACACAGTCCACCTGATGGTAAGTGGGTGTTGATGAGTAAGATGGAATGCTTCGTTTCCAGTTAAAAGGGTATTAGGATCTCTACACTCACCATACGAAACATAGCAGCATTAAGCGAGGCGAGGGCGAGGGGCTAACTGCCGGTCCGGCGTCGGACCGTTACACAGTATAATAATATTGCAACGTAAGCCCCTACATCTAGAAACTCTATAGAAAATCAAAGAATTAAGAATCATAATGATTTCTTATATTTACGCGAAGACTACACATTAAAAGGAAACTAATTTTTACGGATTTTATCGCGTTTAATTTAACTTTTAACTATTGAATTAAGAATCTGTAATTAATCCGAAGAAACCCTCATCCTAAACCGTCGCTTGAGTGTCGTGAAGGGCATTTATGGGGAAATCCGGCTTATGTCCTCAAATAGATGGTGGTTTAACAATCTCAACATACTTACCAGATGGGAAATAACTGGCGATGTGGAGCAACGTCAAAGATGCGAATCATTTAGTATTCTGATCGCCAAAGTCATATGAATTTGAAGATCTCAATTCCAATCCCTTTGAAAAATTAGAAGAAACCGAACCTATGTGGTTCTGTGAAACATTAGTTACATAACATATGCTATCAGGGACGGTGTGTCTCTCGTAGTGGCAGCCGTAACAAGATGATAATGATAGGACAATGTATATCTCCAACAATTTTATTATGTCGCTTTTAGTGATATTACTGATTCTTTGGCATAAAGCCTTGAAACTGAATATCTTGTGTTTAAACATATGCGAACAAATATGACTTATGTAATGACGTCAATTCATTCATCAGTGTCTTTTTTTTCATCAATGAGTAGCACATCGCAATACCGGACAAGCGTTGCGCGAGTTTGAATTCAAACGAGCTCTGTATAGAGTGTAAAATTGTTCGTATTAAAAACTTTACGGAATGCGAACGCATCTAATTCATTTTTATTGATGCGACAGTTTTATTAATGGGTTCGAGAATTTATATTTTTCTTATAAAGTACCTACTTTATTTAATATGAAATCTTTCTTCGGTTTTTTATAAATATATATATTTGTGGGTGTCGTATAATGCGTTTTGAACCTTACATAATCGCGATGTTTTCGACTAAAAGGTTACGTCTCGATACGTATTGCTTCGCGCCTGTGGTAAATCAGCTTAAAAAATTTGATATATTGATACGAACACCGAACCCTGAACTCTGGTTGCTTGAGCTCTCCACGGTGGTTTTCATTCAACGCCTGGCGTAAACAATCGTTAAATCGAAGTCACGGGATATTTCTCGCACTTTTCTTAATATCTGATTCATACGTGTAGTGGTGATGTAAGAATATGCACTACCCCTTGTCGCCTTGTGGATGTCGTAAGAGGAGACAGAGGGAAACTGAAAAAGGAGATGGACAGCAGCATCTTCCTAATAACAACCCAAAATAAAAACTACAGTTGCCAACCCGCATGCCAAGCGTGGCAACTCGGGCAAATTCTCCCCTAAGAGGCAATCTATGGTGGAGGCTCATGTGGACGATGTAAAAAGTTTAAAACACTAATTTTTATTTTTATAAACGACTAACCATCCAACCAGGTTTTACTGTATAAAATGTAAATATAAATTTTATCAGTAACCCACAGCGCCACCTATCAGGTCCAAATTTTACGATTAACTAAATTAACATAATTATTGCGAATATGAGTAATTTTGGTCCATGCTTAGATTTGTTAATAACTTGAATACACCGCCATCTATTTAATAACATAGTTCTGAAACCAACTTCTCGACAAAACAAATTTATTATGTAAACATGACCTCAATTGGTCAAGTCGTTCGGAAGTTACACGATCAGTAACGCACCAACAATTATTTTTATAGAATAAGTGTAACAAACGGGGACATACTCCACCTGATGGAAAGTGGATGATGTGGACCATATACTTCTATCATCGATTAAAAATCAAAATATAGATACGTTGTCAACCTGTGGACTAAGGTAGAATACCTCGTTACCAGTAAAAAGGGTCTCCGGTTATCTACATACTCACCATAGGAAACATAACAGCCTTAAGCTGCTATTTTACGCTGGTATTCTGTGAGAGCGTGGTCCTTCACATTATGAGCCGACCAATTGGTTTTGCAGCCATAGTATAACTGCAGCATGACTCTATTACATTCCAAATAATATATTTAATAATTTATAAAATTACAATAATAGTAGACAACATCAATTGTCACAAGTGGAAACATTAAAATGTTGTACAACCGACTTAAAATAAACCTAGCAAGCTAACAGCATATCAAAGTGGCGAAGCAATCAGTTTTGTAGCGGTTTCTAACGGTTGCCGTTGAGCAATCAGTTTCAAAATAGGAGGTTCAGATGCCTGGCTGATCAGTAATCGATTGCTGAAAACAGAATTTGAAAATTCGAAACCGTTCTCGAAATAATCGTGGGACAGACGGACAGACGTCGTGAAATCAATAAACCTAGCAAGCTAACAGCATAGCAAAGTGGCGAAGCAATCAGCTTTGTAGCGCTTTCTAACGGAAAAAAAAATTCAAAATAGGAGGTTCAGATGCCTGGGTTATCAGTAATCGATTGCTGAAAACAGAATTTGAAAATTCGAAACCGTTCTCGAGATAATCGTGGGACAGACGGACAGACGGACGGACAGACGAACAGACGGACAGACATCGTGAAATCAATAAACCTAGCAAGCTAACAGCATAGCAAAGTGGCGAAGCAATCAGCTTTGTAGCGGTTTCTAACGGAAAAAAAATTTCAAAATAGGAGGTTCAGATGCCTGGGTGATCAGTAATCGATTGCTGAAAACAGAATTTGAAAATTCGAAACCGTTCTCGAGATAATCGTGGGACAGACGGACGGACAGACGGACAGACGGACAGACGGACAGACGGACAGACATCGTGAAATCAATAAACCTAGCAAGCTAACAGCATAGCAAAGTGGCGAAGCAATCAGCTTTGTAGCGGTTTCTAACGGTTGCCGTTGAGCAATCAGTTTCAAAATAGGAGGTTTAGATGCCTGGGTGATCAGTAATCGATTGCTGAAAACAGAATTTGGAAATTCGAAACTGTTCTCGAGATAATCGTGGGACAGACGGACAGACGGACGGACAGACGGACGGACAGACGGACAGACGGACAGACATCGTGAAATCAATAAACCTAGCAAGCTAACAGCATAGCAAAGTGGCGAAGCAATCAGCTTTGTAGCGGTTTCTAACGGTTGCCGTTGAGCAATCAGTTTCAAAATAGGAGGTTCAGATGCCTGGCTGATCAGTAATCGATTGCTGAAAACAGAATTTGAAAATTCGAAACTGTTCTCGAGATAATCGTGGGACAGACGGACAGACGGACGGACAGACGGACTGACGGACAGACATCGTGAAATCAATAAGTGACTTCGCAAGCTTCGCCACTTAATAAGTGACTTCGCAAGCTTCGCCACTTAATAAGTGACTTCGCAAGCTTCGCCACTTAATAAGTGACTTCGCAAGCTTCGCCTCTTAATTAGTGTCTTCGCAAGCTTCGCCACTTAATAAAATGAGAACATCATCAATCAGTCGAAGTCTATTATTTTGTTTTTATTAGGATAGGATGACAAACGAGCACACAGTCCACCTGAGGGGAAGTGGTTGCTGTGGCCCGTCTATTATTTTGTTTTTATTAGGATAGGATGACAAACGAGCACACAGTCCACCTGAGGGGACGTGGTTGCTGTGGCCCATAGACATCTACATATATCCTCAATAAAGAATCAAAATGCAGATGCGTTGTCACCCGTGAGGACTAAGGTAGAATGCCTCTTTTCTAGTAAAATGGGTCTCCTGTTCTCTACATTAATACTCACCATACGAAACACAGCAGTATCTGATATTCTGTGAGTGTGCTCCTTGCCCGGTCGAGCAGACCCATTTGTGCTACAACTTTACTACTAATATAGCTGCAGCATGGCTCACGTGACATATATACATATATATATATATATATATATATATATATTATATACGCATTATTAAAGATAACTTAAAAACTACTGGTGAGATCTTGATTAAATTTATATGGGACCACATGAGAAGCACCAGCTTTCTAATAAATAAAGAGTCATCAAAATTGATTCACCTAGAAAAAGGTTTTCAGGTAACATAAAAAAAACACACTTGAATTATTAACCTCCTCAAACACAGTGAAAGCTGTCCTGCTGGCTACGCAACGCCCTCACACCTATACGTGTTAACTTCGTCAGGCGTGCAAAAGCACGTTTCTGTGGGTGGCGGGAATTATTTTTGGCGTTCAGTTAATACAACAAGCAAGCATCGAAAGCTCAGTTTACATTGTTCGGCTTAACGAGCTTTACGACTGGACTTACTGAGAAGGCGGGGATTTTTGCTGTTAATTGCAGGATTTATTTTAAGTCATGGCAGTTAAAATATTTAGCTGAAGTAGGTATGAAAGTTTACATTGCGGTTAGTAGTAAATAGTAATATTAAAATAAGGAATAAAAGCCTACTTCAAACAACTGAAAAGTAAAACTTTTTTAAACAGTGGTAGAGCCACGCGGCAGCGTTTGCTGTCGCACGGATGGGCCGGCTCGAACCGGGGTGGTACCACGACCTCACAGAAAACCAGTGTGAAGTAGAGGTTTACCTCTGCGTTTCGCTTGGTGAGTGCAGGTGGCCGGAGGCCCTTTTTACTGGAAATGAGGCATTCCATCTTAGTCCTCACGGGTGACAACGCATCTGCATTTTGATTTGTAATAGAGGATAGATGTAGATGTCTATGGGCCGCAGCAAGCACTTACCATCAGGTGGACTGTGTGCTCGTTTGTCACCCTTATTCTATAAAAAAAAAGAAAAAAAAAAGTAAATAATTTCACATTGTGCAGTGTATAGATAGTATAAAACAAAATCGCTTCCCGCTGACTGGTATGCTTAGATCTTTTAAACTACGGATTTTGATGCGGTTTTTCTACCGACTTTAAAAAGAAGACGGTACTCAATTCAACTGTATGTTTTTTTCTTTTTTTTGTGTGTGGGTACTTCATAAAATTTTACTAGGTGAACAGATTTCAATGATTCTTTTTTTTATTTGATAGCTGGTGCTTCACATGTGGTCCCATATAAATTTGATCAAGGTCTGACCAATAGTTTTTTGAGTTATTCTTAATAATTTATATTGAAGTCGGTTGTACAATTTTTATTTTTATTTTTATTTTAGGTTATCATCAATAGGCAGGAGAATTAAAGAGAAAGGTTTATATTATGTATAACACATGCATATTATATGTAAGTATATTATATAATTTTTCTGTCCGTGTGTATATGACTGAACTCCTCATAAACGGCTCGACCGATTTTAATGAAATTTTGTGTGTGTAATTAACTTGATTAAATAATGGTTTAGTTTCTCAATTGGACACGGTAGGTGACGTTGTTGTGAATAGTCAGAAATAAACCGTGCGAAGTCGGGGCGGATCGCTAGTATTGTCTAAAAGAATTAAAGCCCCGACCTCAGAATGTGAATTTTTTTAATTATTTTTAGTTATTTATAATAATAATAATCTTTATTTGCGTAAAACATGGTATAGATGTTGTTCACATTTGTAGTTAGCTTTTATAAAAAATGCCAGAAAAATCTAATGCCTTCCGATAGATGGCGCTATAACAAATTCATTTGCTCTGTTCAACGGCAGAGGCACGTGCAGTGAGTATTGTAATAGTCCCAGTGTCTTCTATACTACACCCATACTACCTTCGATCTTATTAAATCATCAACACTATTATCATCATTGCAGCCCTTCACAAGTTCACTGCTGAACATAGGCCTCCACCAAAAAATGCCACTAAACACGGTCCAGAGCCACCGGCATCCATCGACTTCCTGTATGTCTTAACAGGTCGTCACTCTATCTATTAGATAACTAGCTGTTCCCCGCGACTTCGCCCGCGTGTAATTTAGGGCTTTAATTATTTTGCGCGGGACCCTAATTATTTTTCTAAAATATAAGCAGCTTTAGTTACTCCTTATAACATCAGCTATCTGCCAGTGAAAATCACGTCGAAATCGGCCAGCCGTTTTGGAGATTAGCCAGAACAAACAGACAGACAGACAGACAAAAATTTTAAAAATGGTGTTTTGTTATAAGTACTGTATATACTTTCATACGCAATAAGTAAAAAGCTGTTATTTTGATATTATAAACAGACACTTCTATTTTATTTATTTGTATAGATTTATTATTTCTTTTTAAAAACTTGTCTCCTATGTCGAGAAGGTCCATATATGAAGTATTAGAAGTACAAACGTCCAGATCCGGAATAATTATTTGTAAACCATACAAATACGTGGGGGGTATTTGCCATAGTAAACATGGACAAAACACAGATTATGTTTAATGTCCATGTCACACCTTTGCCAGTAGTTGTTGGGAGCACTAAGCTCGAAGTTGTTGACGAGTATGTTTATCTGGGACAAATAGTCCGACTAGGTAAGTCCAACTTCGACCGAGAGGTCAATCGACGGATTCAACTCGGTTGGGCAGCGTTCGGGAAATTACGGCACATCTTCTCGTCAGACATACCTCAAAACCTTAAAACGAAATTGTACAACCAGTGCGTGTTGCCAGTGATGACTTACGGATCTGAGACGTGGTCCTTTACTGCTGGCCGTATGAGGAAGCTCAAGGTCGCTCAGCAAGTTATGGAGAGGGCTATGCTCGGAGTTTCTCTGCGTGATAAACTTAGGAATGAGGATATCCGCAGTAGAACCAGAGTAACCGACATAGCCCAACGGATTAGTAAGCTGAAGTGGCAGTGGGCCGGCCATATAGCTCGAAGAACCGACAACCGATGGGGAAGAAAGGTTCTTGAGTGGCAGCCTCGTACCGGTAGGCGAAGTGTAGGGCGACCCCCCACGAGATGGAGTGACGACCTGGTAAGACATGCAGGAAGTCGATGGATGCAGGTGGCTCGGGACCGTGTTTTGTGGCATTCCTTGGGGGAGGCCTATGTTCAGCAGTGGACTTATGAAAGGCTGTAATGATGATGATGATACAAATACGTGTTCCGTGCGGGATTCGAACTCGTAGCTCTCAGCGCCGCAACTCATTGCTAAGCTACTGCGCTACAGCGCCTTCAACAATTATAAACTCTAGGTACCAAGCGTGGCAACTATGACAATTATACCCCTATGAGGCAATCTATGGGATAGGCTTATGCTTAGCAGTGGTCTTCAATAGGCTATAACGATAACGCTATCCTACGTGTTTGAAATCGATCAAGAGATCATAATCATCATTACCATCATCACAGTTTAAAATAGGTGATCGCATTACAAATGTGTTAATAGTCATTGCGACAGAAGCGGCACGCGCGTAACCCTACTATCCGTTACCTCGCACGGGAAACGAGCAATTTATGAATAAACGAAACGTGGTCTGTCCGGTGTCCGTGCCTCGCGAAAATTGCACTGTAGAATCCACACTCATGTATTATGAAAGAGAATTATGGCTGCCGATATATGATACCCAATTAGTTGCGTGCAGAGTGGAATAAATGAAGGTGATTAGTTTCTGTATGCTAGTCGCAAACAACACATTATTTTTCTTATATATACCTATATTTAAGTAATCTTACTTACGTAATATAGCCACGCTGCAGCGAAATTAGTTGTAGCACAAATGGGTCTGCTCGACCAGAGATGGACGACTCTCACAGAATACCAGCGTAAAATACCAGCTTAATGCTGCTGTGTTTCGTATGGTGAGTGTAGAAAACCGAAGACCCTTTTTACTGGATACGAGGCATTCCATCTTTTTTGCTATACGATAGGGTGACAAACGAGCACACAGTCCACCTGATGGTAAGTGGTTGATGTGACCCATAGATCCACATCTATCCTCAATGAAGAATCAAAATGCAGATGCGTTGTCACCCGTGAGGACTAAGATGGAATGCCTCTTTTCCAGTAAAAAGGGTCTCCGGTTCTCTACACTCACCATATGAAACACAGCAGTGTTAAGCTGCTATTTTACGCTGGTATTCTGTGAGAGCGTGGTCCTTCCCCGGTCGAGCCGACCCATTCGTTCTACAACTATACTATTAATAATATAGCTGCAGCATGGCTCTACCACGTGAATCTTAGTCTCAGGGATGGCAACGCATCTGCGTTGTAGTTCCTAAACGAGGATAGAGGTACCTTGATGTCTACGGGTCACAATATCCAATTACTATCAGGTAGATTGTGTTCGTTTGTCATCCTTATTCTATTAAAAAAAAGTGTGACCAACTATCACGAAGACCGCATGATGGTAAATGGGTAGATTGGCCCATAGCGACCGACATCTTTCCTCATTTAAAAATAAATATATAGATCCTATACATGAGAACATATATGACCCCCACTCCCCAAGGAATGCCACAAGCCAAGGTCCTGAGCCAACGACATCCATCGGCTTCCAGCGTGTCTTAATTGGTCGTCAGTCCATCTCGTGAGGGCCTGTCCTAAACATTGTCTACCAGTATTAGGCTGCCATTCAAGAACCTTTCATCCCTATAAGTTTTCGGTTGAGCTATATAGCCGACCCATTGCCACTTTAGCTTCCTGATGATTGTAATTCTGTTTTTTTTTATTTCTTAACATGTCTTACTTCCACTACCCTCTGGAACAAATTGCCTGTTGACCTGCGAACAATACCTGTTGAAAATGTTTTTAAAAGAAAACTATATGAGCATATCCGTAGCCTTTGAGTTGAGTCAACTTATTTTATATGTTTATAGTTCTTTATATATACATTTATTGAGATATCTATATATATATATATATATATATATATATATATATATATATATATGTATGTATGTATAAATGTGTGTATTTATTTAGATATGTATATGAATTATACATATTTTATATATATGTGTATATTTTAAGTATGTGTTGCATGTATATATTTGGACTGAATAATATCATGACAACTTAACTGCCCAAACTCACTTTCTGTTCTACCCAAGGTTAGCTGGTAGAGAATGCCATATAGCATTAAGTTCTCCTTTTGTACAAATATTTGGTGCAAAAAAGAATAAATAACTAAAAAAAAATAAATACATAAAGTTATAGCATGTAAAAGCACGTGTATTACCAACATTGGCATAGAAATTATGATATCAATTACTTTTCTTTTTATCTAATGCCAACATAACAGGTACAAGGAAAGTGATGTCAATAAAATGATGTCAACAAAGAAATATGTGAGAATACAAGTGGAACCTTTCTTGTACTTCATATAATATTCCTATAAATCTTATGTCCATTTTTGTAGCACCTATTTGCGCGTTTGAAATAAGTTTGTTAAATTGATGATAGCTTCGACCTATTTACGTAGTTGAAAATATTGATAATAGCGATTACTTACTTATGCTTCGGTTCATAACAGTTCGTCATGAGTACGGCTAAGGAGTGAAATAGTTGCCTGCATCTGTCTTTACATCCGATCACAATGTGGGTGTCTTCAAGGCCACTTATCAAGCTAAATCCGTGTGCTTTACCCTTGTTCGCAGCGTTGCAACTCACCATCAGTCAACCATGGGCTTATCATACTTAACAACATCATTAATAATATACATATATGCTCAGATACTCAAATGCTATAAATTTTAACACGTCGTTAAATCTCGTAGTGTTAGTGTTAGTGTTACTTACAGTCACTTTGACTCAAAGTGATAGGAGACAAAACGGGAATTAACAGCGTCTTAAAATTGACACAACTTTTGATTTTAATATCTCTACGTAGTATAAACAAAGTCGTTTCCCGCCGTCTGTACGCTTAGATCTTTTAAACTAAATATGCAATGGATTTTGACGCGGTTGTGCTTAAAGAGTAGTTCTTCCCAGGTCAGAGGTATTTTCCGAACCAGTGGTAAATAAAAAATGACTTTCAATTAGCATTATGTAATAATCAATATTGAATAAAAAATTATTCTATTCTGTTCTATATATATATATATATATATATATATATATATATAAACCTTTAAGCGTTCGGGAAATTACGGCACATCTTCTCGTCAGACATACCTCAAAACCTTAAAACGAAATTGTACAACCAGTGCGTGTTGCCAGTGATGACTTACGGGTCTGAGACGTGGTCCTTCACCGCTGGCCGGATAAGGAAGCTCAAGGTCGCTCAGCGAGCTATGGAGGGCTATGCTCGGAGTTTCTCTGCGTGATAAACTCAGAAATGAGGATATCCGCAGTAGAACCAGAGGGACCGACATAGCCCGACGGATTAGTAAGCTGAAGTGGCAATGGGCCGGCCATATAGCTCGGAGAACCGACAACCGATGGGGAAGAAAGGTTCTCGAGTGGCAGCCTCGTACCGGCAGGCGAAGTGTAGGGCGTCCCCCCACTAGATGGAGTGACGACCTGGTAAGATATGCAGGAAGTCGATGGATGCAGGTGGCTCAGGACCGTGCTTTGTGGCATTCTTTGGGGGAGGCCTATGTTCAGCAGTGGACTTGTGAAGGGCTGTAATGATGATGATGATGGTATAAACCTTTCTCACCACGGAACCATTATTTGTAGGCCATACAAATACTTGTTCCGTGAGGAATTCGAACCCGCGGCCCTTCGCGCAGCAACTCATTGCTAAGAAACTGCGCCACGGAGCCGTCGAAATTATTCCACCAACCGAAAACGTTACTGTCCTATTTAAAAATATTATTACTATCAATGTACTCGTGGGCGACCTAGGGACTCGCACGTTTAAACCGCTTAAGGATTTTGTAGGGTTTCTAGTTTGATTTCCCAATTTTTCTTTTGTGAGTATTTTTGAACAATAAAAGTAAAAAAAAAACAATTCGATGCCCAGCATCCATAGCCTAGTGTTAAAGGAAAATGTACTGAGAATTTCGGCGTGTCTCAAATTAAAACTCGAATACATGTGATATTTGCTAGACTCTTTCCTGTTATATGTGTATAATAAAGAATCCTCACATAAATTACGTATAAATGGAATTACCCAGTATTATGACGATATATAACTTTTGGATCTCATTGTCCTAAATCGTAAATTTCCATAATATGTAATAACTAGCTTTTACCCGCGTTTTAAAAAACCACGATTCCATTTTAATTGGAGTCTGGAAAATGTAGATGTAATGTGGAATGTAAGTCCGTAGTCTCTGCCTACCCATCTGGGTGAAGGGCGTGAGTTTTTATGTATGTATGTATGTATGTAATATTGCCAATTTTCATCAAAATTCGTTCAATAGTTTTTACGCGATTGAGCCACAAACATACAAACATCCAAGCAATTTCTTACATTTATTATATAAGTAGCATTTCCCAAACCATTATAGATTGTATTATTATTGATTCAGAAAATTTTATGGTATTTAACAAAAATTATAAAACCGCTCATAAAATTATTGATTGTTTTTAATTTGATACATAAATAAAGATAATAATTATTATTTTTATCAAGATTTTTTTACTAAGAATTAAGACTAATTTTCTAATAAGCCGGCATTATCGGCATAATTCCTTTCGCTGTACTTAAAGGTTTATTCGCTAAGTAAAAAAGTAAACAAGACCGTCAAGCCGGGATATTTATATGTACTGTGCAAGTACAGTACATATAAATATCCCGTGGCCATCTGCCATTTATCTGCTATTTTACGCTGGTATTCTGTAAAAGCGTAGTCATTCCCAGGTTGAACCAACCTATTCCTGCTACAACCATAAAATAGCTGCAACGTGTCTCTACTACGTATAAAACGTAATGCAGTATAGCACTAGCTTATTATTTATTTAAAAGAACTAATAACATAAACAGATTCATTTAAAAAAAAAAGGAAATTAATATCGAAATGTTTACGATGGACTCGGCTTTTGTTATGCAAATCAGGTTTAGGATTCGAGAACAAAACCAATCGCTAAGATTTAATATTTCAGCGCGAATCCGTGAAAACGATCGCGTATTTACAATAAAAGGAAATCCGAGAGCCGGGAGTTTCGCCTCGTCTGTCCATTTATTTATAGATGGGCTTTGGAATCGAGTCGTATTTTGTACACTGTTGGCGTGACGCTTGTTTGAACCGGGTATATAAAATTCATGGTGATCTTATAGCGACTTATTAGCATTGTTTTTTTTGCTTGATTTGATTGTTGATTACGGGTTCAGGGCTCGAATCGAAGTATTTGGATAAGAAATTATTTTCAGTATTTCATGCCGGCACATCGCTTGCAACTTTACAAAGCGCAAGTTCGGTCTCACATGGAATACTGTTCTCATCTCTGGGCCGGGGCATCCCAGTGCCAGCTCTTTCCACTTGACCGCATCCAGCGCAGAGCGGTTCGAATCGTCGACGACCGAGTTTTTTCTGATCGGCTCGATACACTGGCATTGCGTAGAGATGTTGCATCCCTTTGCGTATTTTATCGCATCTATCACGGGGAGTGCTCTGAGGAATTGTACGGACTAATTCCAGCCGCTCAATTTCACCATCGCACATCGCGACAAAACTCGCGTTACCGTCAGTACCATCGGGATGATTGGCGGTCCACCACTGTGCGATTTAAAAGAAGTTTTCTCCCTCGCACAACTTTCTTGTGGAGTCGATTATCACCAGCGATTTTTCTGGACCGATACGACTTAGGGACCTTCAAGAAAAGAGCTTACACCTTTCTAAAAGGCCGGCATCGCATCTGCAATTCCCCTGTTGTTGCGGTTGTTCATGGGCGGCGGTAGTCACTTATCATCAGCTGAGCCGCATGCTCGTTTTCCTCCTATTCTATAAGAAAAAACCTACCTGTAGTAATTCTAATTAGTGCACAGTACTACAGAGGCGGTGTAAGAATATCCACTAGTCCATATCATCCCGTGGTGCCGTAAAAAGGTGACTGAGGGACACAAATCAGGAGATGGGCAGCAGTGTCTTCCCAACAACGACTAAAAATAAAAAAACTGCGGGTGCCAACCCGCTTGCCAAGTGTGGAAACTGTGACAAAATATGAGGCAATCTAAGGGGCATTAAATAATATTACTTTTGTTGTTGTGATTATAAGAATGTATAAATTCTTCTTCCTGTCCTTATTCCAAGTTATTTGGGGTATGAACGGAATAGCATGTCTTTGTTTTATATTCTCTTCCGTTAGCCGTCATCTCATCACTCACTCTTTTTATTACCCGACTGCCAAGGAAGGGTTATGTTTATCGCGCGTATCTTGTATGTTTATACCAGACTGCCAAGGTATGGTTGTTTTTCGCGCGTATCTTATATGTTTGTAAATTTCTTTATTACCTCGTATCTTCCAAACAGCTGGATGGAATTCGACAATTAAGATATCGTTTTATTCGTCTTAGAAATCCAAGTGTTCTTAGATAGCTTTTGAAAAATATAAACAAAATGGCGAATTTTTGGCGCAAAATAGTAATACGTTAATTAAAAAAAATTACCAAATCTATCGAGTAGGGTATCAAAATAAAAGAAATTAAAAGGCGATTGCAAAAAAATCATCGTTTAAATTTAATTAGGAATAATTATTTGGTTTAATTTACGGATATCAGCATCATTCCTAATATAGTCCATTCATCTTTTCTTAGACCTCCCTCTCCTCTTATATCCATCTGCGTTCCTAGCCAACATTCTTCTTGTTCCATGGTTTACTTTCCTTTGTATAATATGATCATACCATATATCTTAATATAATTAATTTTCCTATTTGTCAAATATACCTTGACAATGTATCCACTGGTGTGTTCTTGTTGGTAATAGGAGGGTATAAAGCTAGTGTATTGATAGGCTATGAAATATTAAATTTTATTACTGAGGGATGACAACGTAAATGTTTTTGCAAGTGTTTAAAGCCTAGAGAATCCACACACAACACCACGGATTTACTCGTGGTAGGTCCACGCAGCAGTCCAGCAGCGCGTGCGCGTGCGTGTGCGTGTGCGTGAGCGTGAGCGTGAGCGTGTGCGTGAGCGTGTGCGTGTGCGTGAGCGTGAGCGTGAGCGTGTGCGTGTGTGTGTGTGTGTGTGTGTGTGTGTGTGTGTGTGTGTGTGTGTGTGTGTGTGTGTGTGTGCGTGTGTGTATGTGTATGTGTTTGTGTAACATTTATATCAATTTTAGGTTTTCATCCTAGCCCACTGCAGTACACACATCTCCCACTAAAGGAGATGTTCCAGAAATGTATGGAGCCTGGGCCAGCACTATGTACACTATATATAAATATCGCTATATAATATAGTAACCGTTTTTTATTGTTAGTTTTCTTTAATTTCACTTCGTTTCAATGTACATTCAAATTAACTTGGTTAAGGAGAGCAACACAATATTAAATTAAACATGGTGGATCACAGAGAAAACACGAAAAATGTCATTTTGACATTGATATTTGATTGACGTGTATCGTAAAATCTGCAATAAAAAAACAATACGAATTTCGAAAATCTTGGGATTCGATAATATTAGACTACAGGATATTCTACTCGATTGCGGCAGCACGTCTTATATCACCTATTAGAGTAGTTAGAGATTGGTTATATCGAAACGAAACGAAGCCTTGAAAGTTATTTTGTTTAGTAACACTGCTGCTTCATTCTTTAGCGCCTATCAATATATTCTGGACTTCGATAATTCATAGGCGAGCAGTGAGCTGTGCAATATCTGGCAACTGCAAGTTATTGTTAAAGTAGTTATCTATTCCTATTACACAGTAACAGCTGAGAAGATACCAACTATTTTAGTTCAATTAGGCAGGAGCAGCATAATCAGCCTATAATGTTCCCACTGCTGGGACATATACTTCCTTTCTGTGAGGGATTGGACTGTGTAATCCACCATGCCAGCCCAGTGTCCCAACTTAACACTATCAGTTTTTCAAACAAGTTCTATGTTATATAATTCCTAGTATTAGCGACATCAAAAAGATGAGAAATCAGTCATGAGAGGTATATAAATAAAACAACTTGTTGGAACTTATGATTTTATTCGTTTTCCACACATCCCTTATTAATATTCCATCCAGGAATGACACCGGTGCTTCTATGCTCTCTTGGTACTGAGCCCAACCAAAATACCACACAGTGGTCATGACGTGAGCACAGCAACCCATTGTCCGATGTCCTGAGATACAATTACAATAATAGCTAATTATTTTATCATCCCCACTTGATCCTTACCTTGCCAGCAATATGTAGGTATAATATTTTCGTCCTGAGCTATGTCGAGTTTTTATACAGGCTCTTATTAAAAAAGGATCAAGTTGGGATGGGGTTGCTTCTGCTACTACTTCCAGTTGGTCCAATACTTGTACCTGAAATGATCTATGCTGCCTAATATGTTCCCCGAAATAGCTTCTAGCCTGTTTTATTTGATAGGTACCCAGCCGAAAAAGTATCAATTCAGACATAGTCATTTTAGGGAAAATACTTAACTCTGGAAGTTGACCATCAATTCTTGTGAATTGGGCTCTAAAGCGGGTGATTCGGTTAGCAATTATAAATTCTGCTAACCGGTTGGGCATATTTTCACTCTGTATTGCTCAAGTATAGCTACAGCATTT
This sequence comes from Parnassius glacialis, assembly GCA_033319125.1. Taxonomy (NCBI): domain Eukaryota; kingdom Metazoa; phylum Arthropoda; class Insecta; order Lepidoptera; family Papilionidae; genus Parnassius; species Parnassius glacialis. The sequence continues at coordinate 5,538,073 of JAVANC010000024.1, read as the reverse complement.
GGTTTATTTTCAATCACTGGATGGAAGGCATTAATTATAACATCGTCCAAATACTACCATCGTCCATCAAATGGGTGGCAGCCAAATCAAAATATTCATGTCTCAGTCGCTTAGTCTTTTTTTAAATCGAACATTAACTACCTCTACCACCCATCTGCATAGTGTCACACACCTTGTCTTGTTCATATTGATGGTCGTTAACTGAGTCTCTCCTTGTTCTAAGGATTCATGTTTAAATACTTTGAAGCCCAACCCCTCTAGCATTGGAATGGAATCACGAAAGCCTCGATTCAAAATGAAAACATCATTGGGCTGAAAAAAAGCCCTTAGACCCTCATTTTAATTTTGGAACAAAGCTTTCATGATGTCATAATCTGATTTAATTGTTGGATGGGGCCTCAAAATATCAATAATGTAACCATCAGTGGCAACAATGAGAAAAGGTTTAACAAGGTTTCTATATTTGTGCAAGCTATAAGTTTGTTTTTGAAACAAGTAGTTGGATGATTTTTAAGATATATATAGGTACCATCACATATTATTATTGGTACTCTTGCCTCTCTGTTTCCAAACAAGCCCTCGGGTATTAATAAATTCCTATTAATTAAATCATTTATTGTGTGATTGATTATATATAATAATAATAATAAAATATATATAATTTTTCTTAAGTATTCCACAACTCTATTTCATTCTACATTGTTACAAGCCAGCACAAAACAATGAGCACTTGTCTGTGTTGTGTTTGTAAAACCATCAAGTGTTATTGATGCACTTGGTGGCTGCATATCAATTTGTTGCACAACTTCTTGCTCTATTGCTATATTTTCCTGTGCATGTGTCCAACAGTTGGAACAAATAAGCACATGTTCTGGTAACTGAAACAATACAAGAAACAATTTGCTTATATGGGCAACAGATAAGGTTACTTATAGTTGAATGTACAGTAACATTACTTGTGTATGGTGGTTTGGTAAATTAAAATAATGTAACCTGATTTGGGTAAGTTCTTGCTGCAAGTTTATCTCTTACAGGACTACTAGCCATGTATGTTAGCCTTTGGTGTAGAGACATTCTACACCATGCATACATTAGTCTTAGTGAAGGCTAGATGGGGTTGGAGTTTGCCGATTATCCTCAATCCTTGTAGCATGCTCCACATTTTTACATGTTGCTACCCAACAAGCATAGAAAAACAGTCCTCCTGGTGGAATCTGAATAAAAGAAAAGAATACAATATGTATTGGCTATTCACACAATTATTTAATTCCAACACTAGGTAATTGAGTAAGTTGTTAACGTTACCTCTCTTGGAGATATTGTTTCTGTTATTATGGTCCGTTCAGGTCCTTCAGGTATGGAGTGGCTGTGTGTCTAGGCAAGAGACCATCGGCACCATACACATACATTCATATTTATAACAACAGTAGAAGCTGCTATGACTCCTTGTTATTGTATTGTACACCAAGTATGTACCCAACAAGCAAAACATATTAAAGCACCTTCAGGTATCTAAAACAAAAAATGTAAATAAAAAATGACTTTCAATAAGTATTATGTAATAATCAATATTGAATAAAAAATCATTCTATTATATTCTATGAAATTAAGATTTATTTATTTATATCTCAATATTTCTAAATAATTTAAATTAATCAAGATTTAGTTATTTCAATATCACTTTTATAGACTCATCCGAAGTGATGTTATATATAAATCACATGTCTACACACATTTCCAAAAATTAAACTGTGACTGTTGTTTTTCTTCTTGAAACAATGTTGTCTTTGACTATAATTAAGAAACATCTACATTTGCATACCTTTGTATGAATAAAAAAGAAAACAAAAGGGGTGCTTACCTCTCTTGGAGTAATTGTTTCAGATATATATTGCCTTTCGGCACCCTCGGGAATAGAGTGAGCACTCCTAAACAAAGATGTCCTACACCTAACACAAACATTACCATCATGGCAATGCTGGAGTTTGTGATCTCCACATGCAAGAGCACTATCATTAGACATTTCTTGTATTATGATACCAAAGCATTGTGAGCACATCACTCCATTTCCATCAACCTAAAACAAAAAAGGGGTTATTAAATATTTATAGATATGTTACAGTATATAGATAAATATTTTTTTTACCAGATGGCCAAGATGCCGCTCGATGACGGAAATTATTTCAGGACCCATATCATCGGCAGCATAATATTGTTCATTTTTATCTATTACAGAGGTGCACTGTAGGCACGCCATTGTCAATAAACTGGAATAAGTGAGTTAAAATCTGTTAGAATATGGAACAAGGGACGAAAAAATCACATAGAAATAACATTTGAACAAAACAACCAGTAAATGTACGGATAGGGGACATACCTGAAACTGAACTTGTTATTGTAAAATAACACATGACGGAACCCAAATCACAGACGAATCAGAAACCATATAACAGAGGGTCAATAGAGAAGCAATAAATCAATGTCCGTAGTAGTAAACTGGGTCGCAAAACAAAATCAATCACTAAATCTCTGAAACACATCCAATCTCAGAACATATATTATAACCCTAAAGAATAAAGAAAGACTCAAAAGACGTCTAGTCACTTTTTAAAACTGTCAAAGTCGTCAAACGTCATAATATCTATTATCTAACACAACTGTCATGGCTGCCCTTAAAATAGGGTTATCATAACAAAAATATTTTTAAATTATCATTTTTGTACGGCTATACCCTTTTTCAAATTAATTTTTTAGTATTTTTATGAAATTCCTCAATTTTTTTCCTATTTATCTATGTAGTGTACATAGTGGTAGCCCAAAATCGAACATCTCCTTTCCGGTTGGCTGGTAGAAAATGCCATATGGCATTAAGTCCGCCGTTTGTACTTTTAGTACAATAAAGTGTATAAATAAATAAATAAATAAATAATGTATATATAAATTTTACGCAACTACATTAAGATTAAATAGGCTATATGGCCCACAAATTATTGTTCCGGGACTGGATGTTTTTACTTGTGCAATTTACGTTTGTAAACTGCCCCCATAATACAGGAGAAAATCCTAGTGTGGATATTACGTTAAAAAAATAATATAAATATTGAATTGCAGTCAGAAAATGGCTACCGACTTAGCATGATGCTGCAGCATTATTGCCACGGCGCTGTTATTCTGTCGGTGACCCAAACCCGCGAATAGTCGACTAACATGACGTGTATGTACATTTTATAAACTTATCAGTGGGAAGTTAATTATTTTTATAGGATAGGGTGACAAACGAGCACACAGTCCACCTAATGGTAAGTGGTTGCTGTGGCCCATAGACATCTACATTTATCCTCGTTTGCGAATCAAAATGCAGATGCGTTGTCACCCGTGAGGACTAAGATGGAATGCCTCTTTTCCAGTAAAAAGGGTCTCCGGTTCTCTACACCCACCATACGAAACACAGCAGTGGTAAGCTGCTATTTGACGCTGGTATTCTGTGAGAGCGCGGTCCTTCCCCGGTCGAGCCGACCCATTCGTGCTACAACTATACTACTAATATAGCTGCAGCATGGCTCTACCACGTACAATACCACGTATATATGTAATTATAAGTTATAAGTTTACATAGTCTAACACTGGCTTGGAATAGTTAAAAAAACATCACAACCCTTTTGCAGTAACTCAATAGAAAAAAATCGGTTGTCTGTAAAGTCGGTTTACTGACGATAGTTGAACGTGACAACGTCATAAGAAATATTTAATATCGAAAGAATCATTACCTTTATTGCCGCAATTATCGTTGCTATAAACAATTGACACCACATTAGCTCGCACAGTCGCTCGTTCCGCGTTCTCGCTTGCACTTTAAATGGAACGCCTAGGTAACGCCGCATGAGTCATGTTTTTTCGTGCGTGCAGCGAGCTTCATCGATTTATAAGACGTTGTCACGTCAAAATACATCTTGTAACTACCCAATATATTATAATACTGCTGTAATTCGTATTGAGTGACGAATAGGGGCGACCCATTTTACTAATAAGATAGATTTATGGACTACAGCATCCATTTACCATCACAACTGTGTGCTCATGTATCATCCTATCTTTGTATAACAATATTTAGGTTAAATAAAACTACAAGCCGGTCACTTCTGGTGCTGCAAAATGCCACCTAGCAGTTTTGGACTCAATGGAAAGACATGCTAAGAGGCTTATTGTTGACCCGAATTTAGTTAAAACCAATATTACCAGTCTCGAACACTGACGCAAAGTAGCCAGCCTTTCGGTTTTCTACAGGATGCATTTCGGAGAGTGTGCGTAGGAATTGCATATTTTAATTCCTCCCTCTCCCTTCCACCATCGGACAATCAGACGTTTGGCCAGTCTCCACCCTTTCGTTGTTAACTTACCACGCATTCGAACCAAATGGTTTGCCACGTCGTTCATCATGCCTACAGCATAGGAGTGGAATAAGTTTCCAGCATCTGTCATTCCATCCGATTACAGTGTGGGTGTCTTCAACAGGTGCAAGAGTGAATAGGCAAAAGCCTATTAACAAAATTAAGTCAGTGCGCTTCACAATCTTAGGTTACATCGCCACTTACCATCAGGTGGGATCGTAGATAAGCGCTGGCTTAGTAGAATATTAAAAAAAAAAAAACTTCTCTGAAACAATGCCGGAAGTTGGCCGGAAGTTTTGAAATTGCAATAATTTGAATGTAGGTAATTCGAGAGTTCGTCCTTCGTCCTACATAGGTATTTATGTCGCAGTCATTAATAAAATAAACGTATACAGCCCAAATAAAACAATGAAATAATTAAGGCCAGTGATAATTAACGTCGCTCCAGCGGAAGTTACGTGTCGTTCAAACAAAAAATTATTAAAGTAGCCGGTCAATTTATGTAGGTACTTTTAAAATGGACGTTGTGCTTAACTAATTTAAATCTTAACACGTTGTAATTAAACCGATATTCCTTTACTCGGTATGCAATTTATAGTACTTACTGCGGCATGATTGTTTCATTACGAAGTCCCATTAACGAAGTGTTGGAGATTGGAGATTTCAAAAGATGAAATTCTTTGGATATTTTTTTCTAATAATAACCGCTACACACGGGTCAGCGTACTTACCTGTTGCTTTGTTGACTCTCTGTAGTTTACTCTCTCGACATAATTCTTGCGCAGATGGAAATCTCCGTTTGCCGTACAGTGGAATATGACAAGTCGTAAGGTTGAAACAGTAATAAAAAAAACGAATTGCGTAAAATAATTATGGAAAAGAGAAAAGTTTTATATCCTATGTCACTTCAACAATTAAGGCGATTCTACCGACACCTGTATGTCTATCCATGAAGCCATTTAGGCTACAGAGCGTGCCGAAGAAATAGACATATTACATGACCAAAACAAGAAGGGTGCAAAAATATTAAAACCCCAAATAACACGCGGGCGAAGTCGCGGAAAACAGCTAGTTTTATAATAAAATACTAGCTGCTCCTCGCGACTTCGCTCGCGTGTTAGGGTTTTTATGGTTTTGCGCGGAATCCTAATTCTTTTTCTAAAATAAAAGTAGCCTAAGTTACTCCTTATGAAATCGGCTATCTGCCAGTGAAAGCCCCGTCAAAATCGGTCCAGCCGTTTCGGAGATTACCCGGAACAAACAGACAGACAGACAAAAAATTTAAAAAATTGTATTTTAGTTATAGGTACCGTATTTACTTTCATATGCATTTAGTAAAAATCTGTAATTTTGACATAACAAACAGACACTTCAATTTTATTTATTTGTATAGATTAGTACCAAAATCGAGTTTCAGGGATATTACGTCACCCTGTCTTATACCTCTATGCAGTAGGATAGGTTTCATACTCTGGTTCTGTACTCGGATAGCCATCGTAGCCCTACTGTACAAACACTTCAGCACTTCGATATACCGACAGTCAACTTGGCACCGCTGAAGGGACTGCAACACCGCCCAAATTTCGACGGAATTTTAACATTCTAATTATATTTCTGTAATTATTAGGAGTAAATATTTTTTCATTTCTTCTTAAAAGTTTTTCTATGCGGCCACAATCTATGTCACAATCTAGAAATGAATGACCTACTTCCAGAAATTTACGTTCAATAGATAGAGAATAAATAGCGAGAGAAGACAACCATTTTATGTGAAACCAACCATAAAAACAAATTATTCCATTTGAAATGAACTAAGTTTCGTAGCAAAGAGAATATAATCACTACTTTTATTCGTAGTCAAAAATTGTGCGTTCGGAAATACGTATGTCAACGTGTTTAAAATGCTATAATTCAAAATACAAAACCCATACTTCGATTCAAAACTCATTATAACACTGGTGATTAAAAATAAAACAACCGTTGTAAAAGAGGATTTGCAAAAAAAAAATATGATTCTATTTTACAATATCAAACGTAAACCATAGCTTATAACACCTTTGTTCATTTTTTTAATATGAAATCATGTTATCCTTCCGAAGATGCAGAAGATTTATTGATTGATAATCCCTTTATATTATTCAAAAAGTAGCAATGATAATGGTCCTCTGAAAATATTTCTGCTGATATAACATTTGTAAATCTGAAATATATACTAGATTGGCAGTTAACACCTTTGCTAGCGTCTGTAACTATGTAACGAATTAGAATTGGCGTGTTTTAAGTTCATGAATTGATTTACCATCAGTTAAAACCTAGACAGTTATGACGTCATTAGAACTAGGGAGAGAACAGGGAACGGTGATTGGTCACTAGTAGAAGCGCGGGAATATAGGCAGCGTGCCGGTGCAGAAACCGCATTCCTGTCATGCGCCTGTTTTGACCAAGTTGTACATACATACACTCGAAAAACATTAACCTCCGTTCTGGATCAGTTGGGTGATAAGTAATAACATCGAAATCGGTTTTTTTAGGTTCAAAGTATTATTTTAGCTTAAGTTTGATTTTTTATGACCGAGAATACTGACGATGGCCATTTTGTAGCCGTTAGCTATAAAAAACTATGTGGTAAGACTCTTTTTAACCGACTTCAAAAAGGAGGAGGTACAAAATTCGACTGTATTTTTTATGTGTTAACTTATAACTTATTGCTAGGTGAACTGATGTTGGTGATTCTTTTTTTTATTTGAAAGCTGGTGCTACTCATGTGGTCTCATATAAATTTGATCAAGGTCTGATTAGTAGTTTTTGAGTTATTCTTAATCATTTATATTGAAGTCGGCTGTACAAAATGTTTAACTTTACCACTTCTTACATTTATGTTCTTGGTTACGTTGTTATATTACTCTATCTAACTATTTATCTGGAAAATAATACTTACATAACATCACAATTTGTTTAAAATAATTAAGACATAGCAAGCAACATGAAATTTACACGGATAACATATTATATTAAAACAATAATTTATCTTAGAGTTAATTAAGTCTGTATAATTTTAACATATCGCGTGGATTTTAATTAAATTGTAATTACATTGCAAACACGCTAAAACCGACTTATTGGAAAGCTGGTGCTCCTGATGTGGTCCCATATTTTGATCAAGGCGTGACCAGTAGTTTTTGAATTGTCAATAATATTTTATATTGAAGTCGGTTGTGCAAAATTTTAACTGTACCATTTGTCAGCGTAGATGCTGGTCTGGGCTAGATATCACCCTTTTCCCTATTACTGCCGTCAAGCAGAAGTGTGTGCACTGCCGTTTTCCTGAAGAGTATTGAGATCAAGCATTATTACAGGCTGTGATGTCCTCGCAGGTGACAGTACACAGCCTTCAGCAAGCACAGTCTCGAGCACTATAATCCTGTCCTGCGCAGATGGCTAGTCTCCATTGACACTGGCCATGGAGACAGAAAGTAGTATTACTTTTTTTTATAGAATAAGGTGACAAACGAGCACACAGTCCACCTGATCGTAAGTGGTTGCTGTGGTCCATATACATCTACAACTATCTTCGTTTGCGAATTAAAATGCAGATGCGTTGTCAGCCGCAAAGAATAAGATAGAATGCCTCTTTTCCAGTAAAAAGGGTCTCCGGTTCTCTACACTCACCATACGAAACACAGCAGTGTCAAGCTGGCATTTTACGCTGGTATTCTGTGAGAGTGTGGTCCTTCCCCGGTCGAGCCGACCCATTCGTGCTACAGTTATATTACTAATATAGCTGCACCATGGCTCTACCACGTATAAAACGGCGACTGGAATTCGGTCTTTAAGCACAGTATTATTATTATAAAGTGTTGATCATCGACCCCCGACTTGTTCACGTACTGTATAGTTTCAGGCGAGCTCTCAGTCTTTGGGCTACCACGGTCACACTATAGGTATGAATTACCTGACCGCAATGCGATCGTATCGCATTCATTACTAGTATACAACCTATTAACCCACTGATAGATCAAACAGTTCCGTTGTTGAAGTAATTAGGGCAATTAACTAAGTAATTAACGCAATCGAGTAGGTGAGAACGGCAAGTATACGTAGCGATATCGATTCCCAAGAGTACAGTTTCATTGCTGTCCATAAACTATTTTGAATATTTAAATACAAGCAAGCTCTAGGGGTTCTAACGATTTCCTTCTGGAGACAACACCAGAATCTATTATTTTATGTCGAAGTAAATTATTATAATATAGCGAGTTTCTTGTACCTTTATCATTGCTGTTACAGTTTATTGAACTCCACTGCTGAACATAGGTCTCCCCCATAGATTGCCTCATAGGGAGAATATTTGCTATAGTTGTCACGCTTGGCTAGCGGGTTGGCAACCGCAGTTTTTATTTTTATTTTTAGTCGTTATTAGGAAGACGCTGTTGCCCAGCTCCTTAGTCGTTTCCCTCTGTCGTCTCTTACGACATCCACGGGATGATATGGTGTAGTGGATATTCTTACACCGCCACTACATGGTAAATTGTAAGTTGGCAGTTGGTAAAACTAATGATGTAGTAATGAGCTAATTAAGTAGTAATTAAGTAAATTAGGTGTGACTGAGAAATTAAGTGATAATTGAGTGATATATATTTTTTTTATTTATTTATGCTTTATTGCATTCCTTAAAACAAAAGAATACAAAGGGCGGACTTAATGCCTTGAGGCATTCTCTACCAGTCAACCCATGGAGTGGTGAGAATTTGACGTAGGTGCGGCAATATAGAATAAAATAACACTACACAAAATTATAATTAACTACATAATACATGCATTTTACTAATAAATAAACTATACACATATGATGGATACATATTATATATATATATATATATATATATATATATATATATATATATATATATATATATATATATATATACATACATTTACATACATATACACATATATACATACAAATATACATATTTAAATACATTTAACATATATAATTATTTACATACATGTATATATATATATATATATATATATATATATATATATATATATATAATTAGTACATACAAATACCTATGAATATATGCGTGTGCTTAGCAATACACATTAAATGGATAATTCATGTAAAATGCGTTGTCTTCAATAGATGATTACGGATCAATTTTTTAAAAGCGTACTTATTGGGTGCTTTTCTAATGTCATCGGGCAAGGAGTTCCAAAGGCGTGTAGCCTGAACTGTGAAGGAGTTACCATAGAACTCGGTGAAGTGAACAGGAATACAGATTTTGTTGTTAGAAGAAGATCGTAGGACCCTATCATGAGATGAGGAGAGATAGTGAAATTTACTCTTAAGATAAGAAGGCGAAGATAGGTCATTTAAAATGGAAAAAAGAACAAGCAGTATTCTGGAATTACGCCTCTGGCGGATTGTAAGCCAATTTAGCTTAGATCTATATTGCGAAATATGGTCATACTTACGAAGCCCGAAAATAAATCTTATACAGTTATTAAGAAGGCGTTCCAGCTTGTTCAGAAGATCTTGGGACAGATCTGAGTAACACACATCTGCATAATCAAGTATGGGTAATATGAGTGATTGGACAAGCATGATCTTAGATTTTGTGGGCAGAAAATGTTTTAGACGATACAGAGAACATAAAGTGGCAATGACTTTACGACTCACTTCTGAAACCTGGGTTCTCCAGTTCAACGTGCTATCGATATATAGGCCAAGATTTTTAACAGAATTACTGAACGGAATTATAATACTATCATAATAAATAGGAGGTAAATCTGCCAGATTAATCTTAGCCAGCATTCTTGAGCTACCCACCAGTATAGCTTGGCACTTCAAAGGATTGACCAAAACTCCATAACGAGGAGACCAATCTTTGATAGCTGATAAGTTGTCGTTAAGTTTTTTGATCCCATTATGGATATCCCCAATTTCAGCTTGCACATATAGCTGAAGGTCATCGGCATACAAATGATACGAGCAGTCGAGGATGGAGGTGATAAAGTTTATAAAAATTGAAAAAAATTATAGGAGAGAGAATACCGCCTTGCGGCACACCAGCATCCACATCAGCCCAAGCTGAGGACATTTGTCCAACACAGACTAATTGCTGTCGACCGCGAAGATAAGATGCAAACCATTCCAAAGCAGTAGGACCAAAATTCAGATGAGACAGTATGGAAAGGAGAATTTCGTGATCAACTGTGTTGAAAGCATTTGAGAAATCAACTAGTACCAGTACTGTTATCTTTTTTTCTTCCATACCGTGTCTTATATTATCAGTAACATTAATTAAAGCAGTAGTGGTACTATGACCAGGGCGGAACCCAGACTGAAATATACTCAGTAGGTTATGTTTCGAAAGAAAAGTAGAGATTTGCTTGTAAACACAGGATTCTAAAATTTTGGAAAGAAAGGGTAGAATGGATATTGGGCGAAAATGATTGGGAAGAGTGGGAGTAGGGACTTTTGGGAGAGGCTTTATAAAAGCCCTCTTCCAAAGATTAGGGTACTGACATGAATCAAGGGAAAAATTGATAACATGGGAAATTGCCGGAAGAAGGTGCTCTAGTATAAATACTGCCATATGTCTACTAATCTCATCATAGCCCACCGCCTTGGATTGGATTGCTAAAATAGACTTTTTGACATCATCCTGAGAAACAGGAGAAAAATTAAAGACAGGAATGTTAGGAGTTTGCACAGAAGCAATGGATATTATAGTTTGGGAGCGAATTGTAGGGTCCAATGCTTTTACAGAAGCGAAATGTTGGTTGATTAATAATAATAATAATAATAATATTATTTATTCGCTTCAACATGGTACATCAGAGGTGACACATAGTTGCATATTTTACAAGGTCCACATGTTTACCACATCTGGCATGCGAAAATTATTATTTAAATAAAAATAATTCATTATGTACATAGATTAAATAAAACCAAATAAATATAAATTAAAAAAGTTAAAATTACAATAATAATTTCAAGCAAAGAAGTTAATTATGTATTATTCAATTAAATTAAATTAAATTAAAATTACAATCATCATGTCATCATTCAAAATTACTATCATCATGTCAATCATTATAAATATTAAAAATTAAAATGTCAAAAGAGTATACAAATTATTACACAAAAATAAAGTCTAAAATAATATAGTAAAGTCAAATTTAGGCAACAAGATTTTATTCATTTAAAAATTGTTTTACATCATAAACACATTTTAATAATAACCAGCTTTTGAGTTTAGTTTTAAATTTACCAGTTTCTTTCTCTTCTTTAATGCTTACCGGAAGTTTATTGTAAATCTTTACACTCATCGCGTAACAGCCATTATGATAAAAGGCAGTTTTAGGTATACGTTCTAAAACTAGTCTACTAGATTTTCGTGTGTTACGTAAATATACCTCAGATGCTTTTTTGTACATATGTAAATTCTTTTTTACATGAACACTTGCTTCAAATATGTACATGCCTGGTAAAGTTAGTATGTTCAATTCCTTAAATAAGGGCTTACACGAATCATACCATTTGGCCCCAGTTAAGGCTCTCACACACTTTTTTTGAGTTATAAAAGCTCTTTTTGAATAAGAGCTATTACCCCAAATTAACAATCCGTATCTTAGTATTGTTGACTTATTCTTTAGTTTAGTTATTCTCAAACTCAGCCATCTTGCGACTCCAGCTTCCTTCCAGTTCTCTCTGAATAGTCTCCACATCAGTTACTTTTGCCATTACTTGCAATATTTGCAGTGATATTAGTGAACACAAAGTGAAGTGATAATGAGTGATATAGTTTGCAAAAAAGTTACACTAATGGGTGGTATGTGTAAGTCACAAATATTTTATTTGGACATATATTTTAATAGGACTTCAAAATAAAAGGTAATAATAATGTAATTGATAAGTAAATATAGTCCAAACACTGGTTTAAAACAATTTAAATGTAAATAAAATATAAGAGCTAAATTAGTCTACTGTTACTTGTTTCACACCTACCCACCAAAAAAATATATATATGGTTTGCAAGAAGATTTTGTGATCAGGATTAAGAATGGAATGCTTTGTTGGGTCGTTTACGTAGAAAAAGTGAATGAGCAAAGAGTGAGAAAGAAAATTTATGATGCAGACGTGAGTGGGGGGAGTCTGCAAGGGACGCCTAAGGGACGATCAATTTAAGAGTATCCTTAGCTGAAGACCATGTATGTGTAGATACTTGTATACGAAGGAAGCAAGAGAGGTGTGTCAGGTTGGTGCAGAATGGAAGTCCATAGTCTCTGCCTGCTTTTAGGCGTGAGAGTTTATTTTATGAGTAATATTACTTCACATGGACTACGATGACATTTTTTCATACCAGACCGTGCGTGCCACCTCGATGTCTTACATGTATGGCGACTCACCCACTCCGCCGAATAGCGCCTATTGCCCACCATTGTGACCAGTGTAGGTGGTCCCGATGTGATGTGATAATACTTCCCTAACGCCCTTTTGTTTGCATCATCAATATCAACATTACAGCCCCTCACGCTTCAACTACTGAACATAGACCTTCCCCAAGGAATGTCACAAAACAAAGCTATGAGCCACCTACATCCATTCACTCCCTGCATGTATTACCAGGTCGTCACCGCAGTTCGCCGCGCTGCGGTCCTGTTACTTGAGAACTAATCGAGGAAACTATATTTTAAAAAAGGGTGACTATGGCGTGAGGCTGTAATTAAGGCTCAAAATAGCAAATTATACAAAAGAAAACAGAGACAGCCATAAGGACTGCCGACAGAAGTGAAAACTCAATGATATATATGCGTATACATGTATACAGGCCGCTATGGAAGACTTGTGCTTGGGTGCATTACGTCACGAGCATGTCGAGGTCATCGGTGACGCGAACCCTTTGGTTTTTCCCCCTACCAAAAATCGGTCAACGCGGCTAAAGAGGTTTTCACTTAAAAATATTTACGCAATACAAAGGTTCCACCAAACGACAAACGTTAAAACGAAGCTCACAACGATTACCACTCCAGTTACGTAATCATACCGCTGGTCCGATTTGTGCCGTTACTCATCGTATACTGCTGACTCATTAATTATCACCCTTTCAGTGTGGAAGCGAGGAGCACTTAGCGTTTGCGTAGATCGTTAGTCATCGGCGAGGTGGCAAAACATTTCATCTCCCTACTTTAGTAATGTTTACCTTAGGGTACGCGTGTTTAGTCACGCTTGTTGATAACGACGTGGTAGAGCCACGGCTGCAGCTATATTAATGCGATGCTGTATAAAGTCAGCGTGCAATAGTAGCTTAAAGCTGCTGTTTTGTGAGTGTAGATATTGATAGACCTTAGGGGTGACAACGCATCTACATTTTGATGCTTAATCAAGAATAGATGTGGGCTACCTGTGAGCCATGGTATCCACTTACCATCAGGTGCTCTTGTGTACCCTTATTAAGTGGCGAAGCTTGCGAAGACACTTATTGATTTCACGATGTCTGTCCGTCTGTCCGCATGTCCCACGATTATCTCGAGAACGGTTTCGAATTTTCAAATTATGTTTTCAGCAATCGATTTCTTATCACCCAGGCATCTGAACCTCCTATTTTGAAACTGATTGCTCAACGGCAACCGTTAGAAACCGCTACATGCGACTAAGATGATTGCTTCGCCACTTTGCTATGCTGTTAGCTTGCTAGGTTTATTCTACAGACATCTATCCCAATAAAGAATCAAGATGCAGATCAGTTGTCACCCGTGAGGACTAAGATGGAATGCATCTTTTCCAGTAAAAAGGGTCTCCGGTTCTCTACACTCACCATACGAAACATAGCAGTGTTAAGCTGCTATTTTGTGTTGGTGTTCGGTGACAGCGTGAACTTTCCCCGGTCTATACCACTAATATAACTGCAGCATGGCTCTACCACGTATAAAAATGTATATATTAGGACTATGACAAGTAAATAAATACTTATTATTATCGGCTACGTGCATATGTACAATGCTCTCAGCATTAGTTCTGCCACTAATGTTTTCGTTTTGCTATCGACTAGGATATAGAATATAGACAGCGCCTCTGGCGGGCGTAAATGAAACTATGTTTAGTCATACAAGTCAAGTCACTCGATACGATAGAAAAATCATGCTCAAGTAACAGGTGTTCTGCGGATTAGAATTATATTAATTTACGCGTTGTCATACAATATCTATAGAATAGCTCCATTTATACCCACTTCAAAAAGGAAACGGTACTCAATTCGACTGTAATTTTTTTGCGTGTGTTACCTCATAACTTTATACTGGTTGAACCGATTTCGATGATTCTTTTTTTATTTGAAAGCTGGTGCTTCACATGTGGTTCCGTATGATTGATCAAGGTTTGACCAATAGTTTTTGAGTTATTCTTAATTATTTATATTGGAGTCGGTTGTATAAAATTTTAATTTTTAATTATTTAAGGCTCTATCTAATGAAATTTACGATTTGTAATTACTATTTATATTTTAAATTTTTACATATTTCGGTGCTAAAATCTTGTTTCTATGAAGCAGTCTTTCTCTTACAATTTTGTAGCTTTATTTTAAGGATATTTATTTGACAATTCAACAATTATCTCACGTATTTTTCTTTTAGTACGTTTGTCGGATTGTATCGATAATATTTATCCTATAGGACCCAGCTCGTAAAAAGTATTCCAATGAATGATCTTAAAGATTAATTTGCTTATATCCGCGTAATAGAATAAAATAATGTGTCTTACCTAGTCCGAAGAGCACACCTCGCCCTTCCTCAATTGCGTGTACTATCCCCGTCACCACTAATCCCAACACCACATCAAACAAGCGGTTACACCAAGTAGACTGCTGTGGCTAACTACCAAGCGGAGTCTACTTCACCAGAGAGCGGGAGTCTCTTTTACCAGATGCCCGTCTAGAGGCAAAACACGTGTCGTATTAGCAACTGTGCTGTCTTACCTGGTGTGGTGGGGCTGGGATTAGTGGTGAAGGATGTAGGGTGTAGTACACGCAATTGATGGTGGGAGGTGCTCTTCAAATATACATATCATTTTATTTTATTACGAAAATTAATTTTTAAGTTCTTTAATATAATAGATTTCGCAAAGTAACCCGGGCCTTATTCAATTCATCATAGTATGAGGTTTTTATAAACTAATTTTCTTAATTCCGCGTAAAGAAAGAAAATGATGTGTCCTGCCCAGTTTTGATGGAACCTCCCACCCTTCTTCAATCGCGCGCACTATACCCGTTGCCGGCAATCCTAGCACTACCAGTACTATCCCCAGCACCACCACACTAGGCACGACACACCACTCTCGAAAATACGACACGTGTTTCGCCTCTACACGAGGCATCCTCAGGTGAAGCAGACTCTGCGGAGGTTGGCCCCCTTAAAACTGGGCAGGACACATAATTTTCTTTCTTTACGCGGAATTAAGCAAATTAGTTTATAACAACCCCATTATAATGGATTTCCGCAAAGTAACGCCTGATTCTATTTAATCATCATAGTATTCCAGTTGATATTATTGTCTATTGTATAAATAAAGAAAAATAGAGTTGTGTCTAATAATATTAAGAAAAAAACTCTAGCCGTCTCAGCATAGAAACGTCAACAACATCGTTAAAGCCGTCGGCCAGTCAAGGACAAGCGCTCAAATATTGCTTAACTTCGATGTTTATACAGCACAAGACTGTAACGAAATCTCTTTTATAGAGTAGATCTTTTTATTTAATAAAAACATTATAGGGCCTACAATTCTACGTGATGTTGAATATACGTGGTAGAGCCATGCTGCGGCTATATTAGTACTATAGTTGTAGCACGAATGGGTCGGCTCGACCGGGGAAGGACCACGCTCTCACAGAATACCAGCGTAAAGTAGCAGCTTAACACTGCTGTGTTTCGTATTGTGAGTGTAGAGAACAGGAGACCCTTTTTACTGGAAAAGAGGCATTTCATCTTAGTCCTCACGGATGACAACGCATCTGCATTTTGATTCGCAATCGAGGATAAACGTAGATGTCTATGGCCACAGCAACCACTTACCATCAGGTGGACTGTGTGCTCGTTTGTCACTCTATCCCTTAAAAAATGGCAAACGATAATACGAACCGATACTAGAACGAGTTTAATATCGAGGAAAGATTTACACAAAACAACAATAGGTTGTAGGATTCATTTTCTACAGACTTCAATAAGGATGAGGTACTCAATTCGACTTGTATGTTCTTTTTTTATGTGTATTACCTCATAACTTTTTGCTAGGAGAACTGATTTTGGTGATAATTTTTTTATTTTGAAAGCTGATGCTTCTCCTGTGGTCCCATATAAATTTGGTCAAGGTCTGACCAATAGTTTTTGAAGTTTTCAATTTATGTTGAAGTCGGTTGTACAACATTTTTAATTTTTATTTATTTTAAAGTGGGCAAACAAACATGTGGCTCACCTGATGGTAAGTGTTCACCGAAGCCCAAGGACAACCTTCCTGTTCAGGAGTCCGTCTGATTAAGTACCACCTTTTTACTCATTTATGCCGCCAAGCATCAGTTCGTGCGTGCTGTATTCCTGTCTGAAGTACAAGGGAACCAGTATTTACAGGCTCATAGGCATTCCATCTTAGTCATCAATGGTGACATTTACCTTCTTTGTTTAAAGTTGGTTGCAGGTGTCGAAGGGCTGCAGTGGCCACTTGTCTTCAGGCCGTAAGTTCGTTTGTCACGTTTGTCATTTCAATTTTATGTGTGTGTGTACTTATGTAAGCACATAGGAAGTTATACTACTTTAGCGCAACAAAACAAAAACACTTGAGAGACAATTTACCCGTGTGTGTGTGTACTTATGTAAGCACATAGGAAGTTATACTAGTTTAGCGCAACAAAACAAAAACACTTGAGAGACAATTTACCCGTTGAAGTTGTCGCTTTTAGGTGTCAGCGTGAGCGCGCATCGTAACAACTTCATGGTGTCGTTTTTAGCTGTCGGTGTGCGCGTGCATCGTAAAAAATTCGCTTTCATCATTTTTCTCAAACGCCCCAAAAGAAGTATAACTTCTAAAGAAGTATTACTTCATAAATCTGTAAAGTCACTTCCGTATTTCTACAGGATTTATTCTACTCTCGTGCTTCTTCTGCCACACCCAACTTTCACTACTCATTAAAGTAGGGACTAACACAGCATTGTGAATTGCCATACGTTCCTTTTTGGATACATTCTGACTTTTCGCAATAGAGTGTAGACTCTATTTCCTGCGTTCACTCGTCGTTCTATATCCCTGCTAAATACACAGGGAATACACAAACTCATCCACTTTCTCGACCAACTTCCCTTCTATTCTTATTTTACATATCGTTTTACTTTCTTCTCTTTCAGATCTTGGTTTCTGATGTTTTTTTTTTTTATAAAAACGTTACTCCTACACTAGGATTTTCTCCTGTATCGTAGAGGCAGCTTACAAACATATATTGCACGAGGACAAACATCCAGACCCGGAATAATTATTTGTAGGCCATACAAATATTTGTTCCGTGTGGAATTCGAACCCGCGGCCCCCAGCGCAGCAACTCATTTGCTAAGCCACGGAGCCGTCAATGTTGGATTTTAATATTTATATATAGTTTATTTTTTTTGTTCTTCAGTGTAGGACTATACTCAAAATTTGTTTCGATCGTTGTTACCGTAATTTTGGCCACTTAAACAAATCGTCAAGTTAATTTCGGAACTAGGTTGAAACCTTATCAACGTTTAGCGGCGGATAATCCCTTTGACACAGGAATGAAACTTCACAAACTATGTTAATTATTAACGAACCTAATTAACCTTATTAGTCTCTATTAATCCTTGTATTAAATTTTCTAGAGTTGCTAATAGTTGGCTTGTAATGTTTATGTATAGGTTTATGTATAATTTACAACCTCAAAGATAATAATTGTTTAAAGAAATCAAACTTGGTAAAAATTACCTCGCGTATATCCGCTCGATAAAATTAAATATAATGGATTTCCGCAAAGTAACGCCTGATTCTATGAATTATAAGAATTGTTTACTTCATAGCCTGTGTCCACTAATAATTCATATGCGTTATGCGCAGACATTTAGTACGCAAAATCGCACCACCTTTGCGTATCAAAATCTACCTCAAACCATTATTTAAGCAACAATAAAATACATACAACATACAATACAATAACAATGGACGGCTCCGTGGCATAGTGGCTTAGCAATCAGTTGTTGCGCTGGGGGCCGCGGGTTCGGATCCCGCACGGAACAAGTATTTGTATGGCCTACAAATAATTGTTCCGGGTTTGGATGTTTGTCCTTGTGCAATTTATGTTTGGAAACTGCCTCCACGACACAGGAGAAAATCCTAGTGTGGGGGTAACGTTTAAAAAAAAAGAAAAAAAAAGAAAAAAAACAATATACAAACAACAATTCCACGGCTGTAAATTTTCTGCCAAAAACTCATTTTTTAGTTATAGTATACCAGTTTTTGTCTATAGACATGTAATGTTTGTATTATAAATATTTTTTCTTGTTTGGTCCAAGATATCATAACAAACTACTTTTTTGCCGACTACCAAAAAGGAGACGGTACTCAATTCGACTGTATGTTTTTTTAATGTGTTACCTCATAACTTGTTACTGGGTGAACCGATTTCGATTATTCTTTTTTTATTTGAAAGCTGGTACTTCTCATGTGGTCCCATATGAATTTAAGAGAATCAGTTAGATCAATAGTTTTTGAGATATTCTTAATAACTTAAATATTGAAGTCGGCTGTACAAAAATTTTAATTTTAAATTCTGCTGCATATATACCAGTAATAGGTATATCAGCATATTAAACTCGCGTAGCTTATGCACGCTTTTTCAACCCATTCTAAAAGGTTCCTTTACATGTTTCCATAAGTTTTAAGCGTTTTGCTCCGTTTCCTCCTAAGACGATCTTGACCAAGGAGGCAGGTTGGTAACTTGGTAACCGCAGTTTTTGTAACGAAGACCCTTATCGCACGGTAAGAATTTGACGCATGGGCGCTAGGCGAAAAAAGTGTAAGATTTTTCCGTCACGACTCCCCTTTTTATAGTGCGGGCGAGATGGAATAATGTCCATCTCCCTCGCACTTTTTCTTATCTTGCCATGAAAGAAATATTATTGTAAGAGCGTGATCCTTCTTCGGTCGAAGTCAAGGTATAGATGCAGCATGTTTCTACAACTTAAATATAATAAATACCACACAAATAAATGAAATAATTTAATGGTTTAATTTGAGAAGCTTTTGAATTTATTCCTCATACCGCTTTATAAAGTCATGCTATTCTATTTATAGGCCGAGCTGTAAGTCAATAAATGTTCAAGAAAATAAGTTTTGTAATAAAGCAATTTATACGCGAGCGTGAAGCAATCAGTGTGAATTGATTCATTTAACTTCTCCGCAACAACTATGGTAGAGCTCTAGAAACGTATGGATATGACTTGTGGATTTTAATATTGTCACGTACAACTTTTTTTAAATTATGTTTAATTCGTAATATGTTTAAGGTGGTGTTAGAGGTGGTGGGGTTATTTTTCTGTTTTAAAATGCATCTGGATTGTACTGCCTCCTTACTTTTCTTGCGCAGTGGTGTCCATTGTGTGAGAGGTATAAATGCCAGTATAACTAGGGACTATGAGCGTCAGAAGCATTCTATATGAGTCCTCAAATAGACTGTTAAATATACCACACTGTAGAAGAACACTCTTTCGATAAAATAATAAAAATAATTTACATTTATTATTCCTTTATTTGAAACTGGCTAAAACATAAGTACGCGAGTCTACCTGATGGAAAATGTCACTGCAGCCTCTGGATATCTGCAACCAACGAAAAGTGAATAGAACATAAATGCGATATCACTCTTGAGGACAAGATCTGAACCGTCTTCACATACTGTAAATATCTAACTCCTAACCGAAATAGAGCACTGCTGCATTACCGGCAGAAATAATGAAAAGAAAGGAACGGATCCCGATCAATTTAAAACTTGTTACTTATTCAGATTAAGTGTTAAAATATTAGAGAATAAGCCAAAGTAACGTACACGATGTGGCTGTGAAAGTCATAATCAAATGAGGTTTATTTTTATTATTGGCAGGTCCATTCAAATCCAAATAATTTCCTCCCCTGCACTATGCGAGGTCAATAAAAGCGTGACCTTTTCGAAACATTTCGAAGTATTGATTCATTAAATTAAGTGATATTTATAACACTATGTATATGATTTCATATTTATTTTTATATCATAATACTGTTTCAAATAAAAGGTTAAAAATATTATAAAACACGGTACACGTCTTGTTAGAGGACAGAGTGCACTTTTGTTATTAGATTGCGTGCAGCCTGATACGCCGATCCATTCTCGATTGACATCCAGATCGTTTACATTTATTTTGTCAAAAATACTACTTTGATGGCTCCGTGACGCAGTAGATTAGCATTGAGTAGCCCACAAATAATTGTTTCGGGTCTGGATTTTTGTTTTTGTGCAATTTATGTTTGTAAACTGCCTCCACGATACAGGAGAAAATCCCAGTGTGGAGGTAACGTTTTTTTTTAAAAAAAGACGTTCTCCAATATACGTTCAATTTGTGCTCACGCCACGCCCACGTACTAGAATATTGGGGCGATTGCTGATTACACTATATATCGAATTAATCAAATTGGTTACAATTTATTGTTATCAAGACAACGAATATGCCCAATGGCCTCCAAAAACCTTGGCTGCTTAGCAGAGCGGGACAGTATTTCATGACGGCACTACGCCAGCAACTATACAAGGCGTAGGTTCGGCCTCACATGAAATATTGTTCCCATCTCTGGACTGGGGCTCCCCAGTGCCAGCTCCTACCACTTGACCGCATCCAGCGCAGAGCGGCTCGAATCGTTGACGACCCAGTTCTTTTCGATCGGCTCTATTCACTGGCACTGTGTATAAATGTTGCATCTTTTTGCGTATTTTATCGCATCTACCACGGGGAGTGCTCTGAGAAATTGTTCGGATTAATCTCAACCGCCAAATTTCACGAACGCACATCGTGGCAGAACTCCCGATACCATCCACACCATCTGGATGATTGGCGGTCCACCACTGTGCGATTTAGATGAAGTTTTCTTCCTCGCACAACTTCCTTGTGGAATCGATTACCACCAGCGATTTTTCCGGACCGATACGATTTAGGGACCTTCAAGAAAAAAGTCTACTCCTTTTTAAAAGGCCGGCAACGTATTTGCGATTCCCCTGGTTCCCCTGGTGTTACAGTTGTTCATGGGCGGCGGTAGTCACTTACCATCAGGTGAGCCATGCTCGTTTGTCCCCCTCTCCTAGAATTTTAAACACACTAGATCAAAACGCACCATCATTGCAGCCTATCAAAGTCCACTGCTGAACATAGGCCTCCTCTTAGTTTGCTTCATAAAGGGAACATTTGCTAAATTTGCCACGCTTGGCAAAAAGGTTGGCAACCGCCGTTTTTTTTAAGTAGTTGTTTCCCTCTTCCTCTTACGACTACCCACGGGATGATATAGGGATTTTACATCTAGTGTTCACCATGACAGTTTCTAGCGTTCATAATCCCAAAGAAAGCCCACAAAGGACTATTTTGTTATTTTTTATTAACATCATAATATACATTATCAATATCTTACAAATCCCCTACATAAACTCCTCATTAATCTGTAATCTGATTACTGCTGGGCCTCTAAGCCGTAGCCGAGCCGTAATCGCCGCGCACGATTGAACGAACAGGCCATGTCTATTTCGTATATTTTATAGAAAAAAAGAAAGAGAAGAAAGAAATAAACATTTTTAATGCATTACATTATCATTAACGCAGCATCAAATAGGCCTCCGACTCATCATTGGATTTTTTGAGAAAAAATATCCCACCATCTATCGATGACCGTGAGATCATCATAACGCATTCCCATAATCGTTGTCGACGTAACCTAAAGGTACGGGAAAGGTCGATGAATTGTCTTACACTGCCACAATACTTATTTACATAATTGTTTCTAAATTTAGTTAATTGCGCACTGATTTGTCTAATCTACGCTACTATTATAAAGAGGAAAGATTTGTTTGTTTGTTTTCAAACAAACAAATCTGTCAAAATGTCAGTGTCAGTGTCAAAATCTTTTAATGAATAGGCTCCGAAACTACTGGACTGATTTGAAAAATTCTTTCACCATTAGAATCCTACATGCAACCACTTACCATCAGGTGGACTGTGTGCTCGTTTGTTACCCTTATCCTATAAAAAAAAGTAATGTTCAGTTTTATAGAGGGTATCAATATCTACAAAAAAGTCTACGATACCATATGTTTAACTATTACAGTTATGTCACAATAACTACTTTTTCATGTTAAAATATGAAATAGTAACGCCGGTACAAACTAGGCCACATTATTCCTATCAGTACCTGTACCATGCATAACCACCAATTACGTTAACCATGTAATTTTAGTAACATATTTCACTTTTTAAATCTTTGTTAATTCAGCAACCGTCCGTCGTGATGTCTCTCTCGAAGTTCGCATGTCGCAAGGCGCAGACGCGTGATATACGCAGGTGAAACCGCGGGGCAC
This sequence comes from Parnassius glacialis, assembly GCA_033319125.1. Taxonomy (NCBI): domain Eukaryota; kingdom Metazoa; phylum Arthropoda; class Insecta; order Lepidoptera; family Papilionidae; genus Parnassius; species Parnassius glacialis. The sequence continues at coordinate 5,515,035 of JAVANC010000024.1, read as the reverse complement.
AACTAGTATTATATATATATATATATATATATATATATATATATATATATATATATAAAGTTAGAATATTAGTAGTAAAAGTGATGTGTTAGTTTTTCATATATTGAGTCTAGAGAACCGGAGAAACTTTTTAATTGAAACCAGGCATTTCATCTTAGTACTCAGGGATGACAACGCATCTGCATTTTGTTTCTTAATCAAAGATAAACGTAGGTGTCTATGGGTCCCAGTATCTACTTCTACCAGGTGGCCTGTGGGCTCGATTGTCACCCTTATACAATAAAAATATATATTATATATACTGCGTACCTTTACAGCCAACCAAAGTCCACTGCTGAGTAGGCCTCCCCCATAAATGGCCTCATAAGGGAATATTTGCCATAGTTGCCACGCTTTCAAAGCAGATTGGCAACCACAGTATTTTTTATTTTTGGTCGTTATTAGGAAGACGCTGCTGCCCATATCATGACTTGTTTCCCTCTGTCGCCTCTTACGACACCCACGGGACGATGTGGGCCAGTGGCTAATAGTGTATAAACTTGATACTCGCGGCTATATAGACTGAAATTATAACCAAAATTTAACATTCAATTTCAAAGCCTAAAAGTTACAGCCTATACGTCCCACTGCTGGGAACAGTGCTTTCCCTCATTCGTAAGAGGGTTTTAGGGCAAGAAAATATCCGTCGCGCTGCCCCAATGCGTGTTGACAGGCTTCACATGTTTTCGAAATATACTTTTTATTTCTCAGACATACAAGTTTCCTTAACATGTTCACTGTACGGTTTTAAAACACAATAGTAAGACAATAGCAATGACCTATATGTAGTGCACGGGACAGCGAAAGGGTTAACGTGTTTCCTTCACCACCGAGCACGTGGTATATCAGCACTTAAAATTGCAATTAACAATTTCGTTGGTGAACCCAGATTGCTCGAGTAGGTACTGCGAAATTTACAGCGAGCGCTAATCCCCAGTGCTACCACGGCTGACAAAGCATGACAAAAACTAATATAACAATGATTAAAATTAATAAATAAAACGAAGCGACACTTCATAAAACTATTAAATTCCTACAGCTTCTCGTAGCAGTTTATCTGTTTATACTTCACAGTTGTAATACGATTAACAGATCTCTAAATAAATAAAACGGTCGTTATTTTTAACTATCTCGGGCGTGTTAAGACGTATTATACCCCATTTCTATCATAAACATTGTTTTGGTGCAAGGAGATGTGCAGCAGTGCCTTTCTAATAGCGACTAAAAATAAAAAAAAACTACGGTTGCCATCCCGTTTGCCAAGTGTAGCAACTATGACAAAATCCCCCTATGATACAACCTATGGGGGAGGCCTATGTTCAGCTGTGGACTCTAATAGGCAGCATAACGGTAACGGTAAACATTATAGTCACCCTAATAATATCTGTATAATATCATCGATTAAGACTCAATATGCAGATACGTTGTCACCGCAAAGTTCTAAGGTGGAATGGTAAGACTCCTTTTCCGCCTGGGCATCAGTCCTGAGTAGACAACATGCACTGTTGTGTTTCAGTTCGAAGGGTATAAAGATGTATCATAAAATTACAGGCCGTAAGGCATTCTATCGTTGTTGAGGTGAGAACGCATCTGTAGCTTTCTTTGTTCGAAATTAGCTGCAGATGTTATTGGATTGCAGTAACCACTTGATATCAGGTGTACTATATGTTCGTTTGTCACTTAAGTTCCGTAAGGAAACGTTACTCACTGTTTGAAACACAGCCGCATTGTGCTGCTATTTTATGCTACTATTTGTCTTTGTTTTCGTATCTTTCTTGCAGTTATAATAGTATGTTTACAATTTTTGTTTGTTTAATGTATCCCAATGTACTTGTAAATTAATGTGTGTGTCATTTTGTTGCAGATCACGGCCGTGAAAATGGAAGATAAAAAGCTAGCGACTCTGCTGGCATTGAATTTCCTGTTTGCTGTGGCAACAGCTGATTTCACTGCGAACTGCCCCCAAGAATGCAAGTGTGTGTGGGCGAGCGGCAACAAGCAAGCCGATTGCTCCGAATCAAATTTTCACGACATTCCCAAAACTTTGAGCGCAGAAATACAAATACTCGACCTAACAGGCAACGAACTTTACGAAATTACACGACACGCTTTCGAAGACGTACGATTAATAAATTTAAAGAAGCTTATTTTGAGAGAGTGCAAGTTAATCACAATTCACAAGAATGGACTAAGCGGCCTCGCAATCATGATCGAATTGGATTTATCGAAAAACGACCTCAAAACGCTTCACGCCGACACTTTTAGAGAGACTTCGAAAATAAGATGGATTTTGCTCAACGATAACCAGATTGAGAAGTTAGAGGATGGGCTGTTCAATAATCTGCCATTTTTGCAAAAAGTAGACTTAAGTAATAATCGAATAGTTCAATTGGGATTGAAAACATTCATGAATGTGCCGAAACTAAATATTTTAAGGCTCGACGGTAACAAGTTAGAGCACTTGAAAATCGATACATTGAGTGCGCTCACTTCGTTATCGAATTTGGACGTCCACGATAACCCTTGGCGATGTGATTGCTATCTCCAACCGTTCCGTAATTGGGTCATCAGTAAAAACCTCTATACCTCACCTATAGCTTGTAGTGAACCAGCTAAAGTTCACGGAAAACTTTGGAAGGAGTTGGATTCTAGTGATTTTGCTTGCAGGCCAAGCATTGTGTATCCTTCAGCTAAAACCACTTTAAGATCAACAGATACAAATGTAACTCTTTCTTGCCAGGTTAATGGCAACCCTCTACCAGAAGTGAATTGGGTATTGAATGCTCAAATCATCGATGGCACATACAGATATCAAGGTGAAGTTAAATACTATATTACACAAAGTAATTCAGAAAACAGCAAATGGGTTAACTTGACTATTATCGATGCTGGAACGACAGATAATGGCGAATATTTATGTGTTGCCAAGAACCCCGGTGGTGTTGAGGAGCAAAGTCTTATTTTATCTATAGCACCTACCACGCCAGGAATTGTTGTACCGCCGGGAATGGACAATAATATGCTACCGGTTTTAATCGGTGTTTCATGCACAGGAGCCATTTTATTAATTCTCCTTGTAGTTCTTCTCTATTGCTGTTGTCGCAGAAGAAGTTCAGATAAGAAGAAAGGAGATGCATCTAACGGCGAAGCGCTGATAGAAGGTTCAGTGATTCCAGAAATGGAGAAAAGTTTGATTACAGCGGTTAACCCTGTAACTAAGCCTCCGAGGAGGTACGATATGCCACCTTCAATAACGAGTGGCGCCACAGAGATGTCAGAATTGAACAAAACCCTTTTGGACAATGATTCGGTTTTTGGTAAGATTTGATTTACTTTATCATTAACTAGCAGTATCTCTTTCATACCATTTAAATTTGTGCTGTGCAACGAAAAATAGTTACTGGTGATTGGGTTAGAACACATTTTTATAATTTGAAATAATAATTTGCTTGTTACTATTATCGGTAAAACTACTACACTCACTAGTCAAATACTAAAATCTTCTCATACCATGATTTTTGGAGATAAAAACGTATTTTTAATTTATTTTGTATGTAATTTTCTTGTCTTGATTGAATAAGAACTAGTAAAAGTTTTACAGTTTACAATCCTTAAATACTTTAAACGATCGTATTTCAGAAAGATTGTCAATATTTTACATAGATTTTTTTCATAAATTCATTAATAAATAAAATATTTCTACTCTATTTCAGCTCACAACGACGACGAAAAACGGTCTCTGGAGTTCGAGCAACAGATTAAACGATCACAAGATGCTCTTAATGTTGAATATGGACGTACTGATGGACGTGCGTACCCACCAGATCTCCTCTCATTCCCAGCAAGAGCGGCTCAGATATCTCCTGCAGCAAGCAATGCATCAACAGTGCCTGATACTAGCCGTTTGCAAATTAATCCTGTCAGTCCAATACACTCTCCTATTTATGGTGGGGCAATGAATCAAAATATATTTAGGACTTTACCTTATTCTCGTTCGCAGTCTCCTTTTACGGCACCCATAACACCTCCAAATATCCCGCCAAGACAAGGTTATGTGACCATTCCAAGAAGACCAAGAGTGCCAAGCTGGTCGAGCACGGCCAGTACCCAAATCCTTCCTAGCACTGAAGCTCAGGAACCGTTGTATGATAATCTAGGCTTAAGGACCACAGCCGATGGCAGTTCAGTACTTTCTTTGAACAAAACAGGACTCGAACAACAATTTTCCCCAATGAGAAACAGGCCCCTACCAGCGACACCTACAGTATATCCGAATATTCATCAGTTATATTACGCACCTATTGAGGAACAGGAACCGGCTCCTTCACCAGTACCACCAGCGTTCGTACCTAATAGAAACAGTATTAGTTCACAATTATCTACACAGTTGTCTACGCCTGGTCCTCAAGAGCCTGTTAGTCAACGAATGAGCTGGACGGCAAAGAGTACATCTACACCCCAACCCGAATCAAGAAAAACTTTGTTTACTAATACCGATAACAGAAACTCGGATGCCCAATCTCAAGTTTCAGAAAGTAGCACTTTGAGTCGTAAGGGAAAACCCGAAACTGGGTCCTTAAGGAAAAACATTAGAACAGACAGCAAAGAAGAGCCAAGTTCACCGGCTAAAGACGACACTAAAAAGAATGAAAGCAACGTGTCGTTGAATCAATCGGGGACTTTGGGAAGGAGTGGAAAGATTCCTCCAAGACCACCGCCTAAACCCAAGAAAAAACCACCCACAGAAGTAAATCCCAACGAACCTCTGTTCGAAGATGAAGGAGAGGACGGTACGGAAGTGTAGTATCTGTGAATTGTGTGAAACTAAAACTACCAAGTGCCAATGAGCTTATAGTGGTTACGTCACAATGACTAGATGACAATGAGAAAAGTGCAATCAGATTAGTTTTGCGGTGCTCGTGTACATAAATCTCGTGCTAGATTTTTTACTATTGCGTACAAGTATATAACGGACCATTTGCAAGTTTTAACGTAAGTTTAACGTAGTTAGATTAACATGCCATTTTGAACGAAGTGTAAACATATGACCTTGTACACCTTATGTTACATATTTTAAGTATTTATTATTTATGGTACTGTTGTTTTAAAGCAGTGTGATGGTAGCTGTTTATAACTTGCCAGTTACATCGATATGTCTGCGTCATTTCCAAGACTGACTTTTCTAAATTTGAATTTCATTCATGACATTCCTGTAAACAGCATTAGCGATATTTCCAGTTTTTTTTTCATTATATTTTATAGCTATGCTAGATTGTTTCTAACATTAGATAGTAATTTGGAAGACTGATACGAAATTGTTATTAGCTTTTGCACTATTGATGACGTCAATAGTACACATAAAGCGAACTGAATTCGTTCTTCTAATAACTAAAAATGAAATCACACACGTTACACAAAATTTTATTGATCTCAACAGCAATGTTTTTAAAACAGTTTAGTTTAATGACACTACCTTTTAAGATTTTGTTTAGAATTTTAAAGCTATACTTCATTAAAGCGTTGATAATATTTTGAAAATATCACGTATTTTTGGCAGTATGAAGTTGACCATAGAAGAGTAAAATATGACCAAGTCGCTCGCCACAATTAATAAAATTTCATAAACCGTATTTACCATCTCGCTCCAGAAGTATAACTTCTAATGCGCGTACATAAATTCATTCCCCCATTTTTAAAGTCTGCATTATGTGTGATTTCCATCATTGTTGTATACTAAAATATTTAACTTTCTTTCTTCTAAGTTAACATTATTTTAGGTAGCATTCCTGTCAGTTTGACTTAGATCGAGTGAATCGCTGTTTTAACTGGGGTTTTATTACGAGTAGGCATTATTTAGATGGTTCTGTAGGCCTTTCAACTTTGGGCTTGAACTGGACACTTGATTTCGTGTCTTGTTCCATCAATAGTGAATATAGTTCCTAAAATGACAATTATTTTACGACGTGTACATTAAGTCGATATTAAAATAGTTTGATGGTTTTTATATATGGACATGTCATCTTTTACTTTTCACTTTTCCCTTAGACTTTTATTGGTCCATGTAAAAACAGTTCCGCCATATATATTTCCATGATGTTTCAATGATATTAAGTAAATTTTATTACGTAGTGCAAGTCTCTTGAAGAAATAATTTTATATTCGCGCTAAGACTTGTACTGGTGCTAATATTTGTATTTTATTTCAGCCTATTTATTTTAATAGCACTCAGTATTTACTCCTTGCACAAATTGCAATACGTTTTCTAAGTGAGGGAATCGGGGAAGTGATAATTTTAAATTTACCAACACTTAGGTTTATACAGTGTGTTTGGTTTTTAAACTAGACATTACTGGCATTGTTTTAATATGTGTTTCCACATAATTTTTATGCATTCTTTTTAGATGTGTATTTTATTTTTAACATGAAGTATTCAACAATGTAAAACAAATATGGTACAGTAATTGAAACTTATAATTATAATATTTACTTACAGGTCAAATTACGTGTCTGATAGTTCGCTTAATCTGTATCTTTTATTCCACGTTTACTTTGTCGCGGAATGTACAATGTACGGTATTTTTACAATTTTACATCCAGTTTATTTTATGTAGTTTTTAAGCGCTATGTGTACATACAAACATATTATTAAAAGTGATTAAAGCTATATTTCAGTAAAATGTGGCATTTTTACTAAATAATATTAACCTTACTACTAAATAATACTTTAAGCGACTTCAAAAACAAGGAGGTACTCAATTCGACTGTATTTTAATTTATGTGTTTTTATACGTGATAGAGCCATGCTGCAGCTATATTAGTAGTATAGTTGTGGCATGAATGGGTCGGCTCGACTGGGGAAGGACCACGCTCTCACAGAATACTAGCGTAAAATAGCAGCTTAACACTGCTGTGTTTCGTATGTTGGGTGTAGAGAACCGCAGATACTTTTACTGGAAAAGAGGCATTCCATCTTAGTCCGGGTGACAAGTGACAACGCATCTGCATTTTGATTCGCAAACGAGGATAGATGTAGATGTCTATGGGCCACAGCAACCCCTTACCATCAGGTGGACTGTGTGCTCGTTTGTCACCCTATCCTATAACAAAAAAAACCTCAAACCCTTTTCTAGGTAAAACGATTTTGATGATTCTTTTTTATTTAAAAACTGGTACTTATCATGTGATCACATTGATCAAGATCTGACCAGTAGTTTTAGAGGTATCCTTAATAATAATACGTATGATGACAATGACTTCGACTACATTGATGATGTGCTAATTTTATGTATATTGAAGTCGGTTTTACAATTTTTTTTTTTAATTTTACCACTTGTCATGTCATAAATACTTCTGTCCGAGTGGTTAGAGACCTTTGCCAGTACGTAGGTTCTGAGTTCGAGCAGTAGCTATGTGCGAGGAAGTATAAATTGTTGGTTTTTGTGTTTATTATTATATATTGTGTTGGTTATGACTACGTGACTGCATTATGAATTATGACCAACCTCCGATTTTATCATTAAAACATTACATACTTATTAGTAGTTTGGGACAAGTAACAGTAGAAGGCTAGCACGTGTGCTAACTCATGCAGTTGTGGCAATATATCTCCTGTGCAGTTAATAACTTCCAGCAGAATTCAGAAGTTGTCGCCGCGAAAATCTATAAGAAGGACATCAGTAATGTCATCATTCTGTAAGTATATTCTTATAAAATTATGGGAGACAAGAACATTCAGTCTACCTGAGCTTAAATGGATACTGTGGCCTCTAGACACCTACATCTATCCTTGATTCATAATAAGGAGTCGTTCCTTTTTTATTGAAATAAGGATGACAAACGAGTACACAGTCCACCTGATGTTAAGTGGATGCAATGGCCCATAGACAACTACATCCATACTTGATTAAGAATTAAAATTCAGATGCCATGCCACTACTGAGGATTAAGATAGAATGCCTCATCACCAGCAAAAAGGTTCTTTGAGTATTCTAAAACTAGAACGTGTCGTGCTGGAATCTAAAATTCAGATAAGATGGCGTATGCCCATAACTAAATCATACGCCACCCACAGAATGAGCTTTTTTTCGCTAGCACCACACTTCTGATTTAGATTTTTATCTACCTAAGGATATATGTTAGCAATTTAAAATAGAGAAAGCAAAAGATACGGTCATATCCTCTTTTTTATAGGATAGGGTGACAAATGAGCACACAGTCCACCTGATGGTAAGTGGTTGCTGTGACCCATAGACATCCATACTTATCCTCAATAAAGAATCAAAATGCAGATGCGTCGTCACCTGTGAGGACTAAGTTGGAATTAGTAAAATGGGCCTCCGGTTCTCAACACTCGCCATACGAAACACAGCTGCGTTAAGCTGCTATTTTACGCTGGTTTTCTGTGAGAGCGAGGTCCTTCCCCGATCGAGCCGACCCATTCGTGCCACAACTATACTACTAATATAGCTGCAGCATGGCTCTACCACGCGTAAAGATAGTAAAAGTAAAAGTAACGATATTAATACCGTTACTGTTACTGGCTGTAACTGTAACGGTATTAATAATAAAGGAACCCTGGGCCCAACTGATGAACGTGAATGATGTGACCCAAAAACATCTACATCCAACCTCAATAAAGAATCTAATATAGATACGTTGTCATCCCTTATGACTGAGATGAAATATCTTATAGCCTGTAATTATACTGGTTCTCCTACCCTTTGAAACGGGGCATAGCAGTGAGTAAACTACAACTTGGGAGCAAAGGTAGGTAAAAGTGTGATAAGAACCCTGAAGAACTTCTAGGCAGCAAAGGAACCTTCTTACATCGACCATATAAATAGTAATATTAAATTATATCTTGTAAAGCACTACATGAGGTGCACTATATTTTCCTTATTATTATTATTATTATTGGGGTATATATACAGTTTTCTCATCTGGTTGGGCTGCATAAATATATAAATTAAAATAATAAATGTACATAAATATCAATAACATAAAATAAACACATAAATAAAAACTCACAACCAAATGGAAGACCGAACGACCGAGGGTTAGGGGGAAAAGGAAAAAAACCGGCGGATGATGCGGGCAGGATCGAGTTCCACCGCCTTCTATTTTGGGGTATTTATAAAATATTCTAGTCTGGTTGAGCTGAATAAATAAATATAAATAAATAAATATATATATACCGCCTCCTTTATTATTATTATTATTAAATTAATTTTAAGTGGTCTTAAAATTACATTTGAAGTAATATATCGAAACACTCTGTATAAGCTGCAGTTAATTTCAATACAAAAGCAGCACCGCCGCGTATTATGCAGGTGCTGAGCTTAGCATGATTTATTAAACGCTTTTGGAGTTGGCAACGCGCCAAATGAATCACAATTACTTCCTGTAATGGAGCGAAATTTAATTTTAGATGTTTTAAAAATATGAGGGTAGATTGGAGCGTAAACATAAAACGGTTGCGGAGATAAATTCTTAAGGTTGCTACCACTAGCGATTTTTCCAGTGTACTGTATTGTAGGAATAGCAAACAAGAAGGTTTTTCATAGATGAAGAGGCAAACGAGCATATGGTTTACCTGATGTTAGTGATCACCGTCACCTATGAACACTTCTATTCTAGAGAATTTGCTTGTGAGTTGTCGGCCTGTAGGCTTTTTTCTTGATGATCCCTAAAGGTGCCGCAATCTATACTACTTCAAAAAGGAGGAGGTACTCAATTCGACTCTTATGTTTTTTTATGTGTGTTACCTATTAACTTTTTTTAGGTTAACCGATTTTGATGATTCTTTTCTTATTTGAAAGCTGGTACTTCTCTTGCGGTCCCATATAAATTTGATCAAGGTCTGATCAATAGTTTTTGATCTATTCTTAATATTATATTGAAGTCGGTTGTACATTTTTTTTTTATTTTAAATTATATTTGATACTTTTCACTACGATTCATGGTATCAGATTACATCGGAAAGAATAATAAGCAAAAAAAAATACAAGTAATATAAAATATATTTTTTTCTTGTTTCCTTTTACAACTCAGCCCCTAAAAGTGTTAGTTACACTCTTTTAGCCATAACGAGTCTATACATTTTCGTCTCGAATATTCTTAATTATGAAATCTCATTAACTCGCTCCACAGATCCCCTTTGTTTTTGTGACCATTAATTTAAGAACTGTGTCGAATAAATGTAACACTTTTTATGCAGACGTTTAACGACTTCCTTTAAGGCATAACCGTGTTAAATTTTGAACAAAGATGTTTTTAAAATTCATTTTGAATTATATTCCTTTGACGACCGACAACGATAATCAGCACGACGCAACGACTGGTCGGTATATTACAACTAAAATATAATTCCGAGACAACACAAGACTAGCATTGTGACCAAATTTGTTCATCAATTCTTTTTCATACAATTATTAATAACATGCCGTGTAGTTGTAGTGGCGGTGTAAGGATATCCACTACCCCATATCATCCCGTGGGAGTCGTAAGATGCGACAGAGGGAAACAGATCAGGAGATGGCAGCAGTCTTCCTAATAACGTCTAAAAATAAAAAATAAAACTGCGGTTGCCAACATGCTTTGCAACCGTGGCGACACAAATATGAGGTTGTGGCGACGCTGTCGTCGCGCCACAAACGAAACGCACCGAAGCCATGTTCTTCTGTTACTGCGAAATATATAGAACAGCTCTGTACGAACACATGGAGCGTTGGCAGTTCCCTGGGCTGATCACTTTGCCCAGCGGGAGATACCCCCTTTTCCTTCCACGGTCAAAAAGCAGTCTATGGGAATCAAATATTCAGAGTGGCTGTAACGGTATTACTAACAAAGGAACCCTGGGCCTGATGAACGTGAATGCTGTAGTCCATAGACATCTACATCTAACCTCGATAAAGAATCTAATATAGATGCGTTGTCATCCCTTAGTATTAAGATAGAATGCCTCGTTGCCAGTATAATGTTTCTCCGGTTTTCAAGACTTACCTATAAAATACAACAGCATTACGCTGCTATTCAACGCTGATATTCTGTACAAGTACACTTCCCCGCTCAATCCTTCCCCATTCGTACAGCAACTATAATACGCTGCAATATGTCAACGTGGCTCGTTTTCGCTTGTATCCTGGTTCGGGGTCGATCACAAGAGTCAATGGCTTGCAATGGAGTTATTTCATTACTAGTGATCAGCGCCGGATTCGCACGGTTGATTTCTGGATCTCGACAACGTGGTAGAGCCATGCTGCAGCTATATATTAGTAGTATAGTTGTAGCACGAATGGGTCGGCTCGACCGGGGAAGGACCACGCTCTCACAGAATACCAGCGTAAAATAGCACCTTAACGCTGCTGTGTTTCGTATAGTGAGTGTAGATAACCGGAGACCCTTTTTACTGGAAAAGAGGCATTCCATCTTAGTCCTCACGCATTATGATTCTTTATTGAGGATAGATGTAGATGTCTATGGGTCACAGCAACCACTTACCATCAGGTGGACTGTGTGCCCGTTTGTCACTCTATCCTATAAAAAAAAGACAAAACGCCACCTACCGGGTCCAATTGTAAATATAAACCATTCTCTAGTCAACTTTATCACACACACAAAATTTCTTCATTATTGGTTCAGCCATTTAGGAAGAGTTCAGTCACATACACAAGGATAGAAGAATTATATAAATATATAATATACATGCGTTATACATATAAACTTTTCACTTGAATCACTCTGTCTATTGATCAAAACTGCGTTAAAATCAGTTGCGTGGTTTAAAAGATTTATGCGTACAGACAGCGGGAAGCAACTTTGTTTTATATTGCATGACGTAATCGCAAAGCGCAATGATTGTTGAACTTATTAATATTTTTTTAAATCGATTAATTGCTATTTTTACATAAAAAAGGGGTTTTAGTGGCTTATAATAACTTTTGAAAATATCAATTGTTCAACATCCTGTATCAGTATCCTAAGTATAAGTATCCTATCTCTTAAGTTGGACTAAAATGCACACAGTGTGCAAAATTTCATTGAAATCAGTTCAGTAGTTTAGGAGTCCATCGCGGACAAACAACGTGACACGTAATTTTTATATATAAAGATATATATATATATATATATATATATATATAAGGTTATTAGTGAAAATTTGTGTGTAATTAAACTACCTTAAAAAATCCGTGTAATCACGCTATACGTAATTTTTTTAATGTGAAGGCATGCTCAATTGGATTTACCAATAGTTTTTAAGTATACTAGTTAGAGATTTTATGCGTTCACTCGTCAGTCTATCAAAGTCCATTGCTAAACATAGATTGCCCCATAGGGGTAATTTTTTATAATTTCGAGTTGTCATCAGGACGATACTGCTCATCTCCTACTTCAAATTTCTCTGTCACCTATTACCACACCTACGGGATGATATGGGATTGTGAGTTTTTTCACGCCGCTAACACGCGCACACATCATACGGCTTGCAAACTCAAACAGTTGTGACTTATCACGTGAGAGAATCAAAACAGAAATATTAATTCACCAGTGCAGCACAGGGCACACTAGAAATTACAAAATAATAGATAAACAAACAGTAGAACAAATACATTGTGTTAGAGCGACGAGAAGGCATCCGACTCAGCATGATGCTGTACCAGTGTTGCCACAACCACAGCGCTGTTCAGTCCGTACCTCATAATTACCGAGCAGTTTTTGGATATTTTTTTATAGAAATTAATAGTTTAAAAATTAACAAAACAATAGATAATAACAGAACAAATTCTAATAATATGTTTAAATAATACAGATTAAACAGTTTAAAACAAAAAAAAAACTCATTAGCACTTGAGTTAAAATGTTAAGTAATGAAAACATGGTGAGTGAATCACGCACCATAGTCACCTGTCTACTCAATAATGACAGGACACCTGCATTGGGTGGATTTGATTTTCCATTTGAACGGATTTAGAGAGCTAAGTTTGGACTCTATCCGGATTTCAATACAGACCGGATTTTTACCACATCGGCTATACTTGTAGATCTGCAGGTCGCGCTAGCAATTCAACTGCAATTGCATTATTTGTGAAGTTTACAAGTAGGGAAGCCAACTTTTAGAATGCTAAAAATTTAAGTTGAAATAAAATCTGAGATTTATTGCCAGAATGTCGGCTGAAAACCTAACTTTTTTTATAAACAAAACAGGATTCTTAATCATCTGTTAGCGGATCCTCAATTCCGGGTCATTGCAACAAGTAGACCATTTTCCTCCCAACAGTCCATACACTCGGTGCTGAGGTAAGCTAATAAGCATTTTGGTGAACTCAATTCAGTTTAAACCTCGAGTACAGGTGCAAAGCCAAAGTCCAATATCTGGGCATTCTATAAGCTACTAGAGAGTAAGTAAGAACGAAAGAAACATTAGAAAGTTTAAGCTAACAGCACAAAATATAAATATAAAATATAGTCATCATTATCATGCATTTAAGAAAATACAACCCTGTACTGCTGCACGAAACTGCGAAAAAGACGGGTCTCATTAGTCTAATAGTGATAGCATTAGTTTTCAGTCCGGCCCATACCCCGAGGCAACTCTGCTCGCTGAGTGCACGCTCGCTCTTGATGTTCGAAAGTTTAAAGAAAAAGAATAACAAAATTGTATAAATACACTCATTGTAGATTTAGCTTTTTTTTTACTAAAGTCGTGTGTGGGTGTGATGTCTATAGTAGTTTTGTATATTAAAAAATCGAAGGTAAATAAACATAAAAATTTATATAAAAATGTAATTAGGTATTATTTTTATATTTATATAATTTTTTTGTAAAATGAGTTTACGAGGGTGACACAAAGTACTAAAAAATATTAAAAAAATAATATTATTATTGTGTATTTAAAATACGAGAGTGGATTGAAAAGTACTCGGCCTAACCAAGAAAATAAACACATACTAAATCAGTTATATTTTTATTTTTCTACATAATCACCATCAAGTTCAATACACTTTTGCCACCTCCCCTTCCAAGCATTTAGACCGTTGAAAAAAAATGATTCTTAAATATGCGTCTACAGCTGCTTTGACCTCGTCGTTTGTCGAAAATCTTTGACCTCCCAAGTGCTTTTTTAGGTTAGGGAACAGAAAGAAGTCTGATGGTGCCAGATGAGGTGAATACGGCGGATGCGGTAACAGTTCAAAGCCACAGTTGTGAATTTCAGCCATTGACTGTACTGACGTGTGAACACGGGCGTTATCTTGATGAAACAGGACTTTTCTTCTGAGCATTCCTCGACGTTTTTCTTTTATTTCCTCTCGTAAATGACGTAGTAAGCTGCAGTAGTAATCAGAGTTTATAGTCTGACCCCTTTCAAGATAATCAATCATAATCACACCTTTCGAGTCCCAGAATACTGAAGCCATCACCTTATTTGCCGACAAAATCGACTTAGCCTTTTTAGGGGGTGGTGAACCAGGTCTTCTCCACTGTTTTGATTGTTGTTTTGTTTCCGGTGTACAGTAATGAACCCATGTTTCGTCTATAGTAACAAAACGATTCAAAAAATCATCTGCATCGGCTTCAAATAACTCCAAACAGTCGCGTGAAATAGTCAATCGCGTCCTTTTTTGTTCAACTGAAAGCAGTCGCGGAACCCACCTCGCAGACACCTTGTGGAAACCCAACTCGTTGACAATGATGTTTTGAGTTCGTTCATAAGAGATGCCTATAATCTCGGCTATCTCTCTAATTTTTAATCTGCGGTCTCCCATTATTAAATCAAGTACTTTTTTAATATTTTCGTCAGTAGTTGACGTCGAAGGCCTTCCAGAGCGGGGTTCATCTTTCACACTCTCTTTACCACGTTTTAAATTCTGCTATCCATTTTTTGACGGATGAATATGACAGAGCACAATCGCCTAATGTACTGACCATGTCATCATGGATGGCTTTTGATGATAGCCCCTTCTTATGGAGGTACTTAATGACGGCACGCTGCTCGATTTGCTCCATTCGCAGAAATTATGTCCGATTACTTTGTTAATAAATTTATAAAATCACAACTAATTATCGCACACGTTTCGAACTTCACACAATGAACTAGTCTGAACTGAACTAAATAATGTGGGTAGATTTGATTTTTAGAATTGAATGGATCTGTGTTAGGCCGAGTACTTTTCAATCGACCCTCGTATATATATATACACCACGATTGTGCGACTTGGGTTTATCTTTCACTAACGCACAATTTTGTTGCAGGAAATTTGTTCAACGTTTAATAAAATAAAATACACATTAAAAGTAAACTACGCATTCAAACTTTTATTTTTTAAATAAAAATGAGATCACAATATTAGAAGTATACATTAATAATATCTTTGGCATGCAAAATCAACAATATCAGTAATAATCAGTCTCTTTGTTACATTTTTTGTTTCCCATCGAACTATAAGGAAAGTTTATCATTACTTAGTATGATATAAATAAAAATAGTCATTGCTTCGGCTTAGACACAAATAAATGTTGCATTTTCTGCATCTGATTTTTGTACGTGAGGAACAAGACTCTAAGCGACGACAACGAGGAGACGTAATGTCATCTACGATTGGTAGGTGGTCATATCCATCGTACCTCTTACCCTCAGTTGGCTTTGTTCCTGGTCGGTATCTGCGAATACCTGAAGCTTGTTCAACTGAAGGGGAGGATGGAGTTGCCTCACGTCTATCTCTGTCCGGTACAGATAGCGATGACTCTCCAATTTCAAACCTAAAAACCATGAGATCCATTATTTTATTATTATGCACACCTTTTGCCAAAGAATGACATTTGTACAATCTCCAGGAATTTACTGCAGCTAGATCTAGAAAATGAAGAATCACTTTCAGGGTCCATTTTCTGGTTTTCATAAAGGTTCTGTAATATTCCATGGACTGGTCCAAAACATCGACACCGCCCATACATTTATTGTAATTTGTAACAACTCTTGGAGCGTCTACGTTAACGTATGCCTTCCTATTTTTATCGTAATGTTTTACGAGATCGATACAGTTACCACCCGTACAGTTGGATGCCATAACAACACATTTACTGTCCTTTCACTTGACTAATGCAATGCTGTCATCAAGAACCCGGTCAACTCCCCCTAGCTTCATTTTCCTGTCCTCTTTAAAATTTATGTGAACACGATCGGGTATACGATAAAGCATAATCGTTCCCGTACCATGGAGGTTCTGTTTTGATAATGTTTACAACAGGGATATCGTTGAAAAATACCGACCGAAATACAGGCAACTAGTCGGCGGCACCGCTTGTGATAAACGCAAAATGATAGCTGGTCCAAGTCCTAAAGATCTGTCTGAGAAAGCGGGATTAGCTGCGATCTCAAAATCAAGCATTAATCCGTCACTTGTAGGAAGAACAAAATTTTTTTACTAACTGCCGAAGCTCACATTTACCTGTAAATGGTATTATTTGCTCGTCGACGGAAAATCTTCCTAGACACCTGTCAATTTTGTTACATGCATCTTTTATAATGTCAATTACAGGATGTACTTTCCAAAGTAGATTCCTTGGACCAGCCGGTGGAGTATCAGATGGAACAACATGTAAAGCGTTTCTTAAAGTTGTAAACCTGTCCCTAGGTTTAGTTGTGGCTATAATTTTCACTTGTATATATTTACGCCAGTACAATTCTTGGATATGACAACATGCCCATTATTAGATGCATGCTGACCAGTTTCTTTGTTTCTTGGCTACTGGTATTTAGAACCCGTCCAGTGTGGCGCATGTAATACATGTTGGTGCAAAGAGCAGCATTTTCAAAAAATGATTCGTCAAAATAATCACGAAAATACTCATTTGCAGGTTCTGGATGCCCAGAATAATCATGGAATTTATCAATATAATAATCATTTTTCCAAATTCGCCTACGTAAAGGTAAAGTTCGTTGTCAACCTGTTCGCGTGGATGTGAATGGTTCTTATGGCGTATATACATTTATGTCTTCAAACTGCTAAGCTGGTAATAATGGCTGTTCTGGACAGTTTTCATCACATTCCAAGTCCGAAATATCTAGGTCGGAATTATTTTCATTCTGCAGTAGATCCAATATTTTGTTATCTTCCAAAAGAACTCCTAAAAATATAAAACAGTTACTTACCCATAAGCAAAAGCATGCGTTACTATCATTGAAACCCACATAGCACAATTGTGCTACCTAATATATTCGAAGAAAAATAACGCCTTAAACAATATTTACTAACGTGCAAATTATGTTTAAACATTAGATCAGAAACTCATCTAACTATAATTAATAAATTATAAAGGAAAAAACAAAATATGTAATACAATACTAAGGTACTTACGAAAACCAGTAGCAGGATCACGAAAGGCAGCCATCGCGTCGAAGGCCAAACAGGAGACTAAACTTCAAAAACTGTAACGGCTAATGTATAAAACGGTCGTTTGTTAAGCCGCGTCTCCATCAAAGTTTTGTTTTTAACATAACAATTGCCAACAAAACTTGTTTCGATTTTCAGCGGCAACATTAAAGGAATACGCTTGTTGCCAACATTTTTTCCCTCTGTGGAGACGGTCGTTGACAGAAACATTTGTTGACAAAACGTGTTGGCAAATGTTGTGTTGACAACAAAACTTTGGTGGAGACGCGCCATAAGCGCACGATTCATGCCACCCGGTTTGGTGCAGTGAAATAGACATTTTAGTATATTAATATTTTCTTTAAAGTAAGACGCACAATCATTTCGGTCAGGTTCGAAAGGGATATTAAATTAAAAAATAGGTTATCCTCATAATATGCATTTTCCCTGTTAACTTCAATTTTGTTATTTAAAAAAAAATTGCGAGCCAGAATTAAAGTACACATTAAAATGCTCTCACAGAATACCAGAGTAAAAATAGCAGCTTAATACTTCTGTGTTTCGTATAGTGAGTGTAGAGAACCGGAGACCGGATAAATGTAGAAGGTGTATAGGCCACAGCATCCACTTACTATCATGTGTGTGTTCACTGTGGACTGTGTGCTCGTTTGTCACCCTTATTCTGTAAAAAAAATGCTAAATGTTACAAATTTAGGTAATTCACTAGTAGTATTATATTTATATTTTATATTTATTTCTAAAACCGTTAATTTTTGCAAGGCTAAACAAGGAAATCGTACTACATGAGTACGTGTGTCGTAATTTCTCTTACCATCATAGGACAACTAGACGCTGATCTGGCCTTTTTAAACCTACTTCAAAAAGGACGATAATTCGACTGTAATTTTTTAAGTGTGTTATAACTTTTTTCTAGGTAGACCGATTTTGATGATTATTTTTTATTCGAAATCGGGTGCTTTTCATGTGGTCCCATATAATTATTTGATCAAGATGTGACCAGTAGTTTTTGAGTTATTCAAAATAATTTATATTGAAGTCGGTTGTACAAAATTTTTTACCACTTGTTGTCAATATATGAATTCTAACCGAAAGGATACGTGATAGAGCCATGCTGCAGTTATATTAGTAGTATAGTTCTAGCACGAATAGGTCGGCTCGACCGGAGAAGGACCACGTTACCAGATTCCAGAATACCAGCGTAAAATAGCAGATTAACACTGCTGTGTTTCGTATGGTGAGTGTAGAGAACCGGAGACCCTTTTTACTGGAAACGAGGCATTCCATCCATCCTCACGGGGACAACGCATCTGCATTTTGATTCGCAAACGAGGATAAATGTAGATGTCTATGGGCCACAGCAATCACTTACCATCAGGTGGACTGTGTGTTCGTTTGTCACCCTATCCTATAAAAAAAGGTTTGCTCATCATTCGTGATACGTACAGCAAAGGAGTGGAATAATTTTCTTGCAATTGATTTTCAATCTGATGACAACTTGGTACACCTAATGGTAAGCCAGTCACATTTGCAATTTAAAGTTAAACCACCACACACAACTGGGGAAGGATCACGCTCGCAGAAGAATAGCAGAATACGAGCGTAAAATAGCAGCATACGCTGCTACATGTCAATACCGAAAATTCTTTTAAATAAAACTAGTTTTTATGGATTTTGTCGCGTATATTTTTAACAGTGGTAGAGCCACGCGGCAGCTTTTGCTGTCGCACGGATGGGCCGGCTGGAACCGGGGTGGTACCACGACCTCACAGAATACCAGCGTGAAGTACCTCTAGTTTACCTCTGCGTTTCGCTTGGTGAGTGCAGGTGGCCGGAGGCCCTTTTTACTGGAAATGAGGCATTCCACCTTAGTCCTCACGGGTGACAACGCATCTAGATTTTGATTTGTAATAGAGGATAGATGTAGATGTCTACGGGCCGCAGCAACTACTTATCATCAGGTGGTCTGTGTGCTCGTTTCTCAACCTTATCATATAAAAAAAAAATTAAATATACGCTAACTATATAGTTTTTACGGATTTTATCACGTATATTAACCAAAAATTAATTATTTAATTTTGGAGGTAGCCGTGTTTAGCTATGAAATTGGGACGACTATCACCTCTGTACTTGGCCATGGCCTCTTGTCTTGGCCATGGGTGATGTAAAGTGCTCAATCGTCGGGAATATACAATTTGTTAATATACGCGATTAAATCCAGAAAAACTAGTTTTATTTGAATGTGTAGTGTTCGCGTAAACATAAGAAACATAAAATCCTTTTTACTAGTGAAGAGGCATTATTATTTCTCAGGAGTGACAACGCACCTGCATATAGATGTAGATCTCTACCTTAAGGTAGACTGCACGCTTAGTTTGTCAGGTTTGCTTCTATAATAAATAAACTTATTTGATAAAGTAAAAGAAAGTATAAAATCTACTTTTCTATAGAAAGGCGTCATATGGAAGCTTGGATAATTAAGCATATATCGGGGTGCAGCATTCGTATCGGATAACGCACTTCAGTTATAATTAGACATGAAGGGTCGTTCCTCTTTTTTAACAGTAAGGGGATTGAGTGTCTTCCTGGTGTTAATACACTCGTTAATTTAACGACTACTACGTGATTCAGAAGTGAGCGTACTTTATTGCTAAGTCGTGGATTCTGATGTCGTTTTCTGAGCACACCACCGGAGAGAGACCGGGCGCAGGGCCATCGACTTTACATGCCTCCCGAGGCACGGGGGTGATACATCGCCATATTCCTGCCTGACTTATGGATGCTACTGAGATTTTTTTGACAAAATACTCAATAACTGATTTGTTTGCGACACGGGATTCGACCCCGGGAGCTCATGATTAACAGTAGCGTTTAGGACCACTATATCAACGACGCAGTCAAATAGAAGACGTATCACATTGCTAAAACGTGGGTTCTAATTTCGAACTGCACACAGTTAAAACTTAAAATACATTATTAATATTATTCTGATCCGGCTCAAAAGACCAAAAGTGTTATCGAATTAGATGTTTGACGTACTAAGTACTGACGTACTCTAATTTTATTTTCGAACAACACAAGAACATAATATAAAAGAGTATTAAAATATTCAACACAATTTAATGGTTTTATGATATTGTTCATTGTCCTTGGCTTTCGAAAACAATCGTATGTTCTATTTTACCCAATTGTATAGACCCCTATTGTAGCTCTAGCCTAAAAGTCAATTAGAAATAACCTTTGAAGGTTCTTTGATCTTGCTCTGCCATTCATTGGAACCTCGTTATGAAGTTATTATTAATGTAGTATAATATTTGAGAAAGTAAAATTGAATTACTTAAAATACATTGATATTAAATTAACAATATTTAATTTTATTTGAAAACTAGCCGTTAACCACCCGTTAGTAATAATTTTTCTTTAGAACCACAAATAACTGGTTATAGCATTACCAGAACGGGGGCAGCTCCTTTTCTAATATCTACCAGGCTAAACAGCGTAGAGCCATGCCGCAGTTATATTAATAGTATAGTTGTAGCACGAATGGATCGGCTCGACCGGGGAAGGATCACGCTTTCACAGAATACTAGCGTAAAATGGCAGCTTAATGCCGTTGTGTGTCGTATGGTGTGTAGAGAACCGGAGACCCTTTTTCGGAGTAAGATATGAGACAGATAAGTAGGAAGGGGAAGTTGAAGACATTAGGATAGAATAAAGGGTAGTGAGTGCACGCAAACTACGGCGTTGACGAGTAGGTAACCATTTTAATTGAGATCGATAAGTGGATACATGGTCATACTTTCGAAGATTGAAAATGAATCGAATGCAGTTATTCAGAAGACGGTCATATTTATTGAGAAGATCTGCATTCAGGTCGAAATAACACACATCACCATAGTCGATTAGAGGAAGAATTAAACTCTGCACAAACATTGCTTTGATTGCAGATGGTAGAAAATTTTTTAGGAGATAGAGAGAATGCAGGGTACCGGGTTCTGTTCTCTGAGGAACTTGTTTTTATAGGATAGGGTGACAAACGAGCACACAGTCCACCTGATGATAAGTGGTTGCTGTGACCCATAGACATCTACAAATATAATCAAAGAATCAAAATTCAGATGCGTTGTCACCCGTGAGGACTTAGTTGGATATTCAGTGAACTGGAAAAGGAGCAATCCAAAAAAGGTACTCCGAAAAAGGGTCTCCGGTTCTCTATACGCACCATACGAAATACAGCAGTGTTAAGCTGCTATTTTACGCTGGTATTCTGTGAGAGCGTGGTCCTTCCCGGATATTCAGTGAACTGGAAAAGGAGCAATCCAAAAAAGGTACTCCGAAAAAGGGTCTCCGGTTCTCTATACGCACCATACGAAATACAGCAGTGTTAAGCTGCTATTTTACGCTGGTATTCTGTGAGAGCGTGGTCCTTCCCCGGTCGAACCGATCCATTCGTACTACAACTACACTACTAACATATCTGCAGCATGGCTCTACCACGTATAAACGAACTTCGATTCGAAACGGTACTGTTTAAACATAAGTTTAATCAACTGCAATCGTATTGTGTTAATGTCGTAGTGCGTACAGCAAAGAATGGAATAAGTTGCCATCACATCATCTGTCCTTCCATCCAATTGCCATGTTATATGGGGGTGTCTTAAAGGCAAGAGTGAATAGGCTTATTTAAAGTTTTAGTGAACGTTGATGTGGTTATCATTTTTTTTTTTAATTATAAAACTTATACAATAATAATATACTCCAGATTAAATTACAGCCGCGGCGGTCAGTCGATACTTATATTATAGATCTTAGATTATAGTCCAAACTTAAATTATAGTGCCCAAATGTAAGCGCAAGCACAGGTGCACTCTCTGTTCCCTCACTCTCATAGTCCCATGGGACAACAATCTGACACGCCCGGAGCGAGATCAAGTGCAGGTTCAACGGCTGTACGTGTTTTACGGCTTTTAAAGGTCGGCAACGCATATGCAATTCCACTGGTGTTGCGGTTGTTCATGGGCGGCGGTAGTCACTTACCATTAGGTGAGCCGCATGCTCGTTTGCCCCTCTTCTATAAAAAAAAAACGTGTTTCCGAGGCATAGGTGTGAAACACCGTAAACTTCCTGACCCAGGCTATTACTGAGAATTTTTTGACAGAAAAACACAGTAACAGTTTTTTTTTGGATTCGTACCTAAGACCACATGATCAATAATAGTGTAGCAGTAGCAGAACTCGGTCAGAAGGACATTACTTTTATTATATACTAGCAACTTGTCGCGGCTTCGCCCGGATAACATCTATTAACGTGGCGTAACTTGGATTTAAGATAATTAAAGACCATTTCGTTTTCGTTTTCAAGATCATTCGTTTTTTTTTTCAAAAAATTCTTCAAATATTTCGGATAAAATACAACCTATATCATTCCTGGCATTCTTCTCTATTAATTTTGAAAGTTTCATCACAATCGGTTTAACCATTCGTAGGATTAGCACGGACAGACAGACAGACAAAAAACTTAATCATGTTCTTACCGGTAATAACATAAAAATAACCCCCTGAGCTTAATAGGAGCTTAATAGGCGTGCCTTGTGTTCCAGGTGGGCCTTGCCTAAGAAGGAAAAGGGGGAGAAAGAGAGGAGAGGATATTATAGTACTTATAGTTGTAGCATGAATGGGTCAGCTCGAACGGAGAAGGACCACTCTCTTACAGAATACCAGCGTAACAGCTTCATACTGCTGTGATTCGTATGGTGAATGTAGAGAACCGGAGGCCATTGTTACTGGAAACGAGGCATATGTTATTCCTCAGGGGTTACACCTTTATTCAATATTTATTATAATTTCAATATTACAGACAGAAACTTCAATTGTATATATATATTTATAGATATAATATAGACCTGTCCCATTCATTGGTAAATTTTAGGATTCTTATTAATTATTTTTAAGTTCTTTATATTTACCCAATAAAACGACTTAAAGGCCATTAAAAAGCTATCCATACAAAAATAAACCCTGCAGAGCTTAACTTAATTTCGATAAGTGCTTTAATGATCCTCCCGCCACAATGCTTCGAATGCCGCTGGATTGGAATCGCTATCTGTGGCCACATAAATAAATGGTCCGGTCCGTTTGCTTCACTTGTAAATAAATGTATAGATATATTTTTAGAATCGCTTTCAGATTTAATTTTAGTATTATGTGTATCGATTATTGACAATCATAGAATACTATAATACATATATTGACAATGTTGGAGTTTATTTTGATATCAATTGTCTTTTATGAAAAATATAGGACTTTGCTGATATCAATAAAGCAACCCGGGCCGTCGACGTGACATACCGTATTCCCATCTGTCAAAGTACAAGTCCACGCGGTCCTATGCGTACAATAAAACGTGTTACAGTTGCACTGCTCACCAGGCTAAATTTAGTTGCGCAACTGAACCGATGTCCTACAAAAGTGCCAAATTGGACAAAACCTAAAAAGTACAAATATGACAAAATTCCTAGGTAAATGGAAAGATCAAAAACTACATTGGAAAAGTCAAGTTGAAAATGTTTTTAAAAAAATAAATAGATATTCGTACGCACTTTACAAACTAAGTAAAGTAGCCACAAAAATACAGCACTTTCTGCGTACTTTGCCTATGTGGAATCCGTTTTGCGATACGGACTCATTATATGGGGTAATAGCACAGTTGCAAAAAGGCATTCATTGCCCAAAAAAATGTATCAGAGCAATATGGGGCAAAGTACCTGATGAGCCGTGCAGGCCGCTATTCATATCTCTGATAATTATTAAGCCTCCCATGCCTGTACATTTTTGAAATTGTAGTTTGTAAAACAAAACATGTATTATTTCAGACAAGCGAAAGAGATTTATACACGAAATACAATGGCAATAGACTTGCTGCTGAAATTATACCCAAGAGTGCTCGATTTAAAAAAAAAGCTGCTACTGGACGTGTATTATCATATTTAATAAAATACCCCAAAATATGTAGGGTAAGTAGCTATTTACAAAAACGAACTATTTACTTTTTAAATAAGCAATCATTTAAAATAAAACTAATTTACTGGTATTTTAATAGGTGTGCAAAATGGAGTCCGTTTTTCACAATGCACAGTTGAGCAAGTTTCCTTAAATTATTTTTCACATTAATTACATGTGTCTGAGCACTTTTCACTTCCGTGAATGCAGCAATTATTGAAGAGGTAGTCATAGCTTTGGGCCTCTTCGACGTAAACTTGTTTCTTTATTTCACTCTATAAACAGTAGTCCTTGAATAGTGAGGCGGAGCACCGTCGTGTTGGAAATAAAAATTATTCAGTAACACTAGGGGTATATCATTCAGGAACTTTTGAATGACACCTTGTAACATGTCTAAATAATTACCACCCATTAATCGTCTTTTGAATGAAGTACGGGCCCACAATTATGCTATTAATAATTCTGGTCCAAACATTTACACTAAATCGCACTTAATGTTTTATAGCGTGGGGGTTGCATACTGCCCACTAATATTCGTTGCGACTATTATAAAGCCCTACACGCCTAAATAGGTCTTCGTCAGTCCACAATATGTCAGTATTATCAATTATTCAGTGCTTGCACACGTTGGTATTAAAATGGTTGATATCCAGCCGAATTTAGTAGTTTTCACACGTAGTACTTGCTGTGACAAGTAATACTACCTACGAAAATTAAAAAATAGGACACTCGTTATGTAATGAGGTCACGTTCAAGTCAACATTGTCGACCGGCCAGGTGATCGTGTCCAGCAGTGTAATGGAAGGGAAGGGGCGTTTGTTTTTACCGAGTTCGTCGAGTTTCCGAACTCAACAGTACCTTACGAATGTGTGCGTGCGTATAAAATAGTACGCGCTTCATATTTTTGAATGACAAGCAATTAAACTAATGCATTTCCACACAATTTTAATATAAAGGAATAAAAAGGATAAAATTTTTCAGTTTTTTATTGTTTATTTTTTTCACCATTCGCTTATGTTACCTATTCTGAACCTCCTCTACAAATACACAACCGTAAGGTCGGTTATTTCAAAATAAACCTGTATATCAAATTCAGCATTTGAAACAACAATGATCACAATAATATAACAGAAACTATTAAGCAAAAAGTTAAAGTTAAAGCATCTAGAATAAACAGATATGAAGACATTAATACTAGGAAAGTTCAGAATAGATTATTTAATAGAAATGAGCATAGGACGTACAGAAGCTTTGGAGGCAATAACAAAAAACAGATTAAAATACATAGTAAAGAAGGAGTGGAAGAATTTTGTCAATTTTATCAAACCAAACGCAATACAATTTCGATGCTAATTGGATAAAAGAAGTAGAAATGCTGTCGAGTGAAATACACAGAGAAGTAAAATTTGCTATCAGAAAACTGTTAAATTGGATAAAATACAAAATTATTATTAAAATACCTAAAACAATTCATAACTCATACTCATACTTAGTTTCATTATTCACTAAAATAGTTTCATGTACAGAAATAATGGAAGAATGGTTCGTTACAGGATAATTTATATTAATACCCAAAATATAATAACCCAAAGAACTGGAGTCTCCAGTTACAGCATGTATAGCATGTTATAGCAAAAGCATGTGTACCGAGTATGTACAACTTACTTCCGTATTAGCCAACGTATTGTATAGCCATGGCGTTAAAATAACATAATGGCCGTAGAGAAACGGGGATCTCGCCGTGGTGTTAGAGGATGAAAAGACCATCTAACGGATAATAAGGCCATATTGGAAGATGCACATCAAGCTCATAAAAACCTGAGTATGGCATGGATTGACTATCATAAAGCCTTCGATATTGTATCTCACGAATGGCTTCTCAAGGTACTAGATGTCTATAAATGTCCACTCACGGTTAAGAAATTCCTTCAGTTGGTTATGCCTGTGGCCCGTGGGTCACACGATTCAGTTACCACATAACCGGTTTAAGTTCGGCGTGGAATTTTCCAGGATGATTCTCTCTCACCATTGTTATTCTGATTAGCTATTAACTCGCTTTCGTATATACTTCATAAATATGAACTGAAAGGATCTAAACCCAAGGACAGTTTCTGGATCAATCACCTACTATATATGGATGACCTTAAAGTCTATGCAAAGAATAAGACTAATTGAAAGTTGTCGTGTAGCGACAATTAAAAGAGAAAGAAAAATATAACCTAACCTAAGAACAGCAAAACAACAAAAGTAGACCAAGAAAATAATATATTTAAAGTTTCAGAAAAGTATTTACAATTTTATAAAAAAAATGAAATATGAAGATGATGGATGAAATGAGATTACAATTAGGTTTTAAAAAAAATAAAGGTAGGAGAATAGGACAATATAGTTTTATAGGGGAGCCTGGAGCCTCGCTGCTTTTGTAGAAATGGGCACACGCAGAGCTTGAGGTTTCTCAGCGGCGACGGCACGCAGCGCCTGGACTGGGCACACGCAGCGTCCGGAGCCGGCGCACGTAGCGCCTGGGGTAGGTGCGCTCGGTACTTGGAGAAGTAGTCGCCGCGCCCAGAGGTAGCGCGGGCAGTAGGTGCGCTCGGCGCCTGGAGCAAGCAGTCGTAGCGTGCCCGAAGGTAGCGCGGGCAGTAGGTACACCCGGCGCCTGGAGCAAGCAGTCGTAGCGCGCCCGAAGGTAGTGTGGCCCCGCGCTTGAAGCAGACTGCCGACGACTTCACGTGTAGATGGAGGCTTGCAGGATCCCGGGGCAAAGCGGCCCCGGGATAAGGCCTTTAGTAGATGTTTCTCGTTTGAGAACTGAAGCGAGACTGTCCCGTATTCTCCAATTGTTCGGCTTTTATACCTTTTTAGAGAGAACGAGAAATTATTTAAATTAAAAGGAAATTTATTGTAAATGACCTACAGCCAAAGAGTATTTATGTAGAAAGAACATCATACCAGAGACGAATTTGAATAAAAGTTACCATAACAACGAAATAAATAACGGCTGTCAAATATAAAATTTTTGGTTTTTAGGAATATAATTGGAAAATCATTACATTTAAGTAAGAAATGAGATATTATTCACATAGGAAAAACCAATGCACGGCAGCGTACATGAAGCCTGAAATTGTAGAGTTACAGAGAATTCAATAAAAGACCGAAAAAGATAAGACTTCATTGACAGCTATTTTAAAAGTACTAAATAGTGTGAAAATATGCAGTAAAATGATATGTTATTGTGTAAAAACGTTACAGGATCCTATGGAAATAAAGGTGATGCAAAAATATAAATGCAGAGAATCAAAAACAGAATGAAAAAAATAGTATAAAGTGATGCAAAACATGAATGCAGAATATCAAAACAGAATGGAGAATTAGTGTACAATGAAATGTAAGTAGTATAACACTACATTTTCCCCCCGACCCTGGAAAATTTTTGACTCAGCAAAAATTTTGACATGTACATTCTAAAATAAACCATTAAAACACAGCTTTGCAGAAACAGACATCACCAGTCAAAATCAGATATACTATCTCTTACATTCATCATCTGCATTCAGGTAAGGGTGGAGTTCACATTCAATGACTACCACTCTAAAAGTGTGTTTTCAAAACGACATTAAGGCTTATTTAAGGAGTAGTCAACCGCTCCTGTGTGGAAAAAAAAATTAGTCGAAGAGACACCACTCTAAAAGTGTGTTTTCAAAAGGACATTCAGGCTTATTTAAGGAGTTGTCAACCGCTCCTAAGTGAAGATAAAAAAATTCGAAGAGACACCACTCTAAAAGTGTGTTTTCGAAAGGACATTCAGGCTTATTTAAGGAGTTGTCAACCGCTCCTAAGTGAAGATAAAAAAATTCAGGGAGTAGTCAGCTGCTCCCAGGTGAAGATAAAGGTGAAGAGAATTAAGGGAGTAGTCAGCCGTTCCCAAGTGAAGATAAAGATAAAGAACTTACTCTTAATCAAGCATTAGTCGCTATGAAGTTGAAGAACCCTGGAACACCAAACAAACAAACAAATTAAAAGAAATTAAAATAATAAGGTGAAAATGATGGTGATATTTATACATATATACAAATTACAAGTTATATTTATACATATATACAAATTAACAGTTAATAAATGTTTAGAAAAGAATTTAACAGTTAATAAATGTTTAGAAAATTTATACATATATACAAATTAAAAGTTAATAAATGTTTAGAAAAGTTATGGTTCGTTTCGCTTCAGCTTTCAAAAACAATTTTATATAAAGTGCATAGTACAAAGTTAAGTTTAAGAAATAAAAATTAAAAATTGTACCTCTTTAAGTTAGCTAGAATAAAATTATTAGAGTGATGAATGTAACTTAGAGTGATGAATGTAAATGAAGTGTTATATGTAGGCCTAAATATAATCCAGATAAGTTGAAAAACTAGAAGAAGTTTTGTTTTAGAATTTTGAAGGTATGAAAAGGATGTGTAAATGAATGATGAATAATGAGTTAAGAACGAAAGGGAAAGCAATTAAATCAAAAGGGAATAGACAAGGCGCAGTAAAGGTGAAGAATTAACAGAGAAAGAGGACTTTTACGTTGGGCGCCAAACTGTCGTGTAGCGACAATTAAAAGAGAAAGAAAAATATAACCTAACCTAAGAACAGCAAAACAACAAAAGTAGACCAAGAAAATAATATATTTAAAGTTTCAGAAAAGTATTTACAATTTTATAAAAAAAATGAAATATGAAGATGATGGATGAAATGAGATTACAATTAGGTTTTAAAAAAAATAAAGGTAGGAGAATAGGACAATATAGTTTTTGGAGCCTGGAGCCTCGCTGCTTTTGTAGAAATGGGCACACGCAGAGCTTGAGGTTTCTCAGCGGCGACGGCACGCAGCGCCTGGATTGGGCACACGCAGCGTCCGGAGCCGGCGCACGTAGCGCCTGGGGTAGGTGCGCTCGGTACTTGGAGAAGTAGTCGCCGCGCCCAGAGGTAGCGCGGGCAGTAGGTGCGCTCGGCGCCTGGAGCAAGCAGTCGTAGCGTGCCCGAAGGTAGCGCGGGCAGTAGGTACACCCGGCGCCTGGAGCAAGCAGTCGTAGCGCGCCCGAAGGTAGTGTGGCCCCGCGCTTGAAGCAGACTGCCGACGACTTCACGTGTAGATGGAGGCTTGCAGGATCCCGGGGCAAAGCGGCCTCGGGATAAGGCCTTTAGTAGATGTTTCTCGTTTGAGAACTGAAGCGAGACTGTCCCGTATTCTCCAATTGTTCGGCTTTTATACCTTTTTAGAGAGAACGAGAAATTATTTAAATTAAAAGGAAATTTATTGTAAATGACCTACAGCCAAAGAGTATTTATGTAGAAAGAACATCATACCAGAGACGAATTTGAATAAAAGTTACCATAACAACGAAATAAATAACGGCTGTCAAATATAAAATTTTTGGTTTTTAGGAATATAATTGGAAAATCATTACATTTAAGTAAGAAATGAGATATTATTCACATTGGAAAAACCAATGCACGGCAGCGTACATGAAGCCTGAAATTGTAGAGTTACAAAGAATTCAATAAAAGACCGAAAAAGATAAGACTTCATTGACAGCTATTTTAAAAGTACTAAATAGTGTGAAAATATGCAGTAAAATGATATGTTATTGTGTAAAAACGTTACAGGATCCTATGGAAATAAAGGTGATGCAAAAATATAAATGCAGAGAATCAAAAACAGAATGAAAAAAATAGTATAAAGTGATGCAAAACATGAATGCAGAATATCAAAACAGAATGGAGAATTAGTGTACAATGAAATGTAAGTAGTATAACACTACAAAGTATTGTTGGACAGTGTGGAGGTTCTTACAAGCGACATAGGAATGCAATTTGGACTAGAAAAATGCAAAATAATACATCTGAGTTCTGGATATGGAAGCAATGCAATATGAGAAGGTTATAGGTATACTTGTAAGCGGGAAAACGTTTGAGCAACTTGCTCATAGATATAAATATTTAGGAATAAATGAATCAGAAAAAATAGAACAAAGAAGAATCAAGAAACTACTGAACACCCATCTTAACTCACGATATCTGATAAAAGGTATTAATACATACGCAGTCCCTGTTTTACTTTACTCATTTGGTATTATAAATTATAATAATAGTGATCTTAAGAAAATAGATATAAAAACAAGGAAATTACTAGCAATTAAAAAGGCACATCAGCAAAAAGCAGAAATAGAAAGGCTATACTTACCTGTAATACAAGGTGGAAAAGATCTGACAAATATAGAGTACACTATATAGCACAGATAATAAAATATAAGCAATATTTGAAAACAGAAAGCGATTATCTAATTAAAATAATAATGCAACACGATACACGTAGGGATAAATATTTAATAATAAACGAAGCACAATATATAAAGAATTACACTTACCCCAAGGAAACACATATACGGACAAAGAGATTAATACGGCAATAGTTAAAAAACACAATGAACTGTGACGAAAAAGCCACATACATGGACAATTTCCTAAAAAAGTATTAAATCAGGTCAATATAAACATAGAACTTTCGTATAAATTACTTAAAAAGCAACAGGTATCTCCATGCATAGAGTCATCAATATTTGTAATACAAAACCTGTTAGATATATTAAAAGAGCCAGTATATGGGAAATGTCGTCTGTGTTCTTGTAAAGATGAAACCACACAGTACATAATATCCGGATGCGACATACTAGCACGGACATATTACGTAAAGCGACATGATAACCTTGTCCTGTATATCTATTGGTATCTGGCTAAAAAGAAGACAATAGAAGTTTCTAACTTTTGGTGGCAAGAAATCCTCGTCCGGATACAAGTTTAAGAAAATGAGTTTGCTAAAATCGTGGGGGAAATGCTCGTTTAAACTGATATTTCTGTAACACATAATATGACTTAATCAAACCGGCGTCTATTTGTCTAGACTTAACAAAAACCTCGTCGTGGCAACAATTTGCTAACAAAATCGACTCTAAAAATGGAGGTTTCCCGGGCGACTTCACGACGTGCTATCGACAGCACTGCATTCGAGCAACTCCGTTGCACTCACGTTCTGCACTCGCGCCCCCTGCCAAACCCACTCCGCTCGCCCGAACGTCAAAACCGGTTTGGCACCGAGCCGAGCGCCCTCCGGCGTCAAATCTTGAAACCAGCGTTTGGGCGTGAACAAACCCCCGTCCCGGACATAAGGATTTATGTCCGCGAGCAAACCGGCAAGCGGGACAGGGTCACGACGGCATGTTGCAAAACCGAATCTACAACCAAACCTAGGCCACCTTAGGCACCCCATCAAATCTTGCAACCCTGACCACCGCCTCAAAAATACCGCCCCAATGTGGGCAAGCCGTGACATTTCGCGGTAAACCCAAAGCATTTTTATTTTTAATTTAAAGAATTTTAATTAAGTGCTCGACCAAAACCAAATCTAATACTCCTTGACAGCGTGATTCAACGCTTCGATGGAGCCCTAATCTTCCCACCAACCAAGTGGAAGCCACACCGCGTGAACCCGAATCCAATAGAGCGCAAACCGCTAACAATCGCTACTCGGGTTGTACGCCTTCACTGAGACCGTCGCCATAGAACAGCTTGACAAGTGGACTGTTGACGGCTCAAAGGCTCAGTGGAGGCGGCCGTGGTGGGAACTAGGGTGGCCGCTAGCTAGGGCTGCCTCTATCAAAGGGGGGGACGGTGGTACACCGGTCGTGGCCACTCAGCTAACGGGGGTGAGAAGGGTCTAGCTGGCCGCTGAGTAGCTGTGAAGCTCCTCTCCACACGCTGAGGGGGTCGACGACACCCCCGCCCCTGGGGGAACTACACCCCGACTAGTCGGGGTAGGGACCCCTTTCAAACCCAGGGGCCCGGTGGCTGGCCGGCGAGCGCCGAGCGTCACCCGTCAGAGGGCGTGGCTGAGCGCCCTCGCCCGTGGGAGTCAAGGGACTGGCAAAGCCCCGAGAGGAGACGCCGTTCGCACCCAGGCACAAAACTGCATGGTGACTACCCCGGCAATCCGGACAGGGCCTCTGGTGCGGGCAGTCTCGTTGGAGGTGCCCTTCCAGACAAGAGTAGCACCAGCGGCGCTCCTTGGCGATGGTTCGCCTCGCCGGAACCGGTTTGTTTAATAATTTCGGGCACGACGTCACCCGGTGATCGGATGCTCGACAATAGGAGCAGGGGGGCGCCTCCCTGGCCGCTAGGCCACAAGATGGCAGGGAGCGGCGCGCTCCCACGGGAGCTCCGGTCGGCCTCGGGGGGGGGGGGGGGGGGGGGGGGGTTTGGCAACGACTTGCCCGGCGGATTCCGCCTCTCACTGGGCACGACTCGTAAGTCGTCAACAGTTCCCGCCACGTTCTCAATCTGCCGGCACTGTTCCTCTAAAAATCGCAGCAGATCATTAAAGGGCGGAATATAGGAGGATCCGTCCCCGCCGTACCTCTCCTCAAAATGTATCCGAAGGTCGAGAGGCAGACGGGACAGCACGATGTGGAGCAACAAAAAGGACCATTCGTCCACTGGTAAATCAAGCCGCCTCAACGCATTGCAGGCCACCAAGACTGGATTCACCAGGTCCGGACGTAGTCTGGCCCGGTCACTAAGCAGCGGGAGGCTTAGAAGCTGCTTAACATATTCGTCTGCAATTCGCCGAACGTTGGCGTTTCTTCCGGCTAGGAGGTCCCGAGCAGTCTGGTAGGCGTCGTCCGACAATCTCAAGTGGCCGACGACGCCCAGGGCCTCCTCCTCCAATGAGGCCAGGAGGTACGCCATTTTCTGGCTCGGGGTCAAGTCCCTCCGGGCGTCCACTAGGCTGTCAAAAAGATCAACGAAGGTTAGCCATTCGGAAAAGATCCCGGAGAACCTTGGCAGGTCCAGAGTTGGGAGTCGTCCCAACAGCTCCGGCTGAGGCTGCTTCCGAGAGTACTCGGGCAGACTACTCATCCGAGCTTCACGCGCCTCCTCCTCATACCTGGCCCCAACCTCCATCAACTCGTCCGTGAGCGAAAAGAACTGCTCGTAATCCGCGAGGCAGGAGTCAACGACTCCCTTTTCCATATCCGAATCCTCGAGCTCAGTGTAAGCCTCCTCCACTGCGGCCCTTCGAGCATCGACCTGCTCGAGCCGCTTCCTCAATTTATAGACCCTATCCGGTCGACCTATCAAGGCATGGGCGCTGACAGCCCAGCGCAGCTCCGTCCTCAAGCAACGAATCAGTAGCTTGCTCGATGCCATCACTACTAAATACAAATTAATACGCGGCTCAAATATAAATCAAATTAACAAATAACAGTTCCTATCAAATCAAGTTAAATACAAATTACACAAATACAATTACTATTTATTAAATTAAAAACAAATTATACTACAATGAACGGTACACACTACAGTCAATCAGCAAAATGCCTCGCTCGGACAACCGACAGGTCGACAATTAATCTACTTGATAGAATCAGGCGTTACTTTGCGGAAATCCATTATAATGGGGT
The DNA here is from genome assembly GCA_033319125.1 of Parnassius glacialis. Taxonomy (NCBI): domain Eukaryota; kingdom Metazoa; phylum Arthropoda; class Insecta; order Lepidoptera; family Papilionidae; genus Parnassius; species Parnassius glacialis. Next base: position 5,481,108 of record JAVANC010000024.1, on the reverse strand, counting down.
TGTTATAAATTAATTTGCTTAATTCCGCGTAAAGAAAGAAAATGATGGGTCCTGCCCAGCTTTAAGGGGGACCTCCCACCCTCCCTCAATCGCGCGCACTATACCCGTCGCAGTCAACCCCAGCACTACCATCCTCAGCACCACCACACTAGGCGGGACACACCACTCTCGAAAATACGACACGTGTTTCGCCTCTACACGAGGCATCCTCAGGTGAAGTAGACTCTGCGGAGGCTGGCCGCTAAGTGAGCGGCGAGCCGAAACTACTGCTATTTATACTACTTGCTGACGCAACCGCGCTCCAATTACGTAGCGAGCGATTACGTCATGCCATAAATCACCGCCTGACGTACGCCGATATTTGCTGTGAAATTAACAACAAACTACTGCGAAACGTCCGCCTACCCTACAACCACGCAACCAAATGCTGACCACCGCACCGTGAGGGTGACAAACGACCATGTTGCGAGGCTATTTATCATCACGGAGCAGGCTTAAACATGTATAGTGCATGCGATTGAGGGAGGGTGGGAGGTCCCCCTTAAAGCTGGGCAGGACACATCATTTTCTTTCTTTACGCGGAATTAAGCAAATTAATTTATAACAACCCCATTAAAATTAATCTACTATAATTATACGACAACGATAATTATCCGATTACGTGATAACCTTATCTACCTAGTCAAAGTACCTAGCCTTAACAAACTCCCGCTTGCTCGACCTACGGGCGTGGCTGTCAAATCTACCCGCTAACAAACAAAAAAAGCAAGCAACAAAAGAAAATAATTTTATTATTACGTATTACGGCCGGGCGTGATTGTAGACACAAAATTAAACCAATCCAAACACGCTCCCTGCTACCAAAAATGTTACGGCCTACAGATGCCCCTGAAAAGTTTGTATATCCCGGGGCCCATGAGCGGAAGATTCAACGGGCAGCCGCAGGTTGGGCCCAAAGTGGCCATATGGAAACTTATCCTATCCTACTACACTATAGGGAGAAAGCTAGCCAAGTTAATAGTATGTATCTGGGTTTGAGGCGAAGACTGTCCCAAAGGTTCGGTCAGGCCGAAGGTGTGTAGGTGAATGTGTAGTGGTGTTTTAGTGGTGTGGATGATGGTTGACCTGACTGGACCGTTGAAGTCGGCAGCAACCCTGACTCCGGCACTCGCCCGAACGTCAAAACCGTTTTGGCACCGAGCCGAGCGCCCTCCGTCGTCAAATCTTGAAACCAGCGTAGGGCGTGAACAAGTATAGTTGTAGCACGAATGGGTTGGCTCGACCGAGGAAGGTCCACGCTGTCACAGAATACAAGCGTAAAATAACAGCCCTATTACTATGGTGAGCGTAGAGGACCGGAGACCCTTTTTACTGGAAACGAGGCATTCAATCTTAGTCCTCACGGGTGACAACGCATCTGCATTTTGATTCTTTATTGAGGATAGATGTAGATGTCTATGGGTCCGGGCAACCATTTGCCATCAAGTGGACTGTGTGCTCGTTTGTCACATGTAAAAAGCGTTTCAGGTCCGGTTCTCTACACTCTCCATACGAAACACAGCAGTGTTAAGCTGCTATTTTACGCTGGTATTACGTGAGAGCGTGGACTATCCCTAGTCGAGCTGATCCGTTCGTGCTACAACTATACTATTAAATATAGCTGCAGCATGAGTCTACCACGTATGACTACATTTTGGTATGTATGTTAACCGTGAGTTTTTCTTAAATGATAGATATATACTGTCGTTACTTTTTTTTAAAAACCTTTCAGGAGGGACAAGTCACCCATACATTGTTTTGGGGTCACTATACCTATTGACGTAGCGCACACCGTGCAAGGTCTGAAGAGGCACGACTTTTTCCGACTTTGTTGACAAATATCATCACAGCTTTTAGCCATAATTTATATCCATACATGTCGCATGCAGCTAGCTTAATTGGCCTTTCAGTTAACATCCTAGCCATTTTATAATAGCCCTTGACCCTTTGGCCACCTAATTCCCTCCTTCCTCATCAACCTTAACCTACTGTCGCTGATATTACAAGATCGGTGCAATGTTGTATTAGACGCATCACCTGAATATCATTCATGCCGCTAATTGAACGGCGCCGTTTAGTAAATAGGCTAGGCTGCTAAATGAAAGGCTAATTAAGCTAGTTGGTTGCGACATATTATGTAGCCTATGTCCATCTGGAGTAATTTACCTTCGAAATGCTCAAAGAATTTTTAATAGGTGCAGTAGTGCTCAAGATTACCTTCCACATATATACATTTCATTCATCATTACAACCCTTCACAAAACCACTGCTGAACATAGGCTTCCCCCAAGAAATGACACAAAGCATGGTACTGTGCCATCTGCATCTATCGACTTCCTGCATGCCTAACCGAGTTATCACTCCATCTAGTAGGGAGCAGCCCTATACGTCGCCTTCCGCAAGGAAGCTGCTACTCGAGAGCCTTTCTTTCCCATCGGTTGTCGATTCTTCCAGTTACATTGCCGGCCAATTGCCACTTCAATTTACTGATCCGTTGGGTTTACAAAAACTTCTGCATTTTTTATAGAATTGGGGTGACAAACGAGCACACAGTCCACCTGATGGTAAGTGGTTGCTGTGGCCCATAGACATTTACATCCATCTTCGTTTGCGAATTAAAATGCAGATGCGTAGTCAGCCGTGAGGACTAAGATAGAATGCTTCCAGTAAAAAGGGTCTCTGGTTCTCTACACTCACCATACGAAACACAGCAGAATTAAGCTGCTATTTTACGTTGGTATTCTGTGAGAGCGTGATTTTTCCCCGGTCGAGCCAACCCATTCGTGCTACAACTATACTATTAATATAGCTGCAGCATGGCTCTACCACATAAAACGTTGGATATACCACATATAAACAAACTTACAAAATTCAAAATTTTCTCTTTACAACATTAGTATACATATACATAGATGGTATAGATATTAGCTGTCGCTATAAATCTTTGTTGAGATTATTTGTTTATCATTTACATTTGTCGTATGTTGTCTTTCACGAAGATTGTTTACGGTAATATTTCTTCGTAAGTACAAGTGCGATAAAAATAAAAATAGGGATGACTGTCGACTAACTTCATTTTATTCGGTAGTGTTGGCAAATAAATTACGTTTGAAAATTACGTACTGCTACAAAAAATATTCTTTATATATTTCGTAGACGACAAATATTAGTAGACGAAAATAACTTATACAATATTCTTTAACAATTGTTTTAACAAGCAATTGTTGCTCATTGGATAATATTCTACTGGACCCTGTAGTGGCAGTGTAAGAATACCCACTACTCCATATCATCCCATAGAGATGGGCTGCAGCTAGGGTTGCCATCTCCTAAAATGAAAAAGTCAAACTAGGCACCCCAAAAAACCGGACTTTTGACCCTAAAAGCCCGACAGTAATTTTTAGCAAATATACCTTTCTGAGGCCATGCAAGCCAAAAAACTCACCAACTCCAACCCCCCGAGAAAAAAAACTAAAATACTCTCTTACATACGTTAATTGTTTACTAATCAATACCAGCACAGTATCAAGTGTATACGTTATTTATTTATTTATTCTGCAAGCGTTACACTAACAAAATGCCTAACAAAGGTCGGACAGGCCGGACACATAAAAATTTCGCCGGACACAACACGAAAAAGCACAGGACAAAAGGACAGATGGCAACCCTAGCTGCAGCGTCGTCCTAATAACGAACTGCTGAAAAATAAAAACAAACAACTATTGCCAAGCCCCTTACAAAGCGTGTGAACTATGACAAATAACCCAGCTATGAGACAATCTATGGGAGAGGCCTATGTTCAGCAGTGGACTTTAATAGTCCTAACGGTAACGGTGACGGTTCTTACATACAGTACATACTACTTCAATGTTTTGAAAGAAACACATTTAGATGAAAGTAGGTACCACAAATAATTATGTGCTTGATATACAGAATACGGCTGTCGCCATTTTTACTCTGTGCATTTTTGAGTCTGTAATTTCTTGCACAACATGAATGAATGAGTAATTTTTTTTATAGGATAAGGGTGACAAACGAGCACACAGTCCACCTGATGGTAAGTGCTTGCTGCGGCCCATAGATATCTATCCTTTATTACAAATGAAAATGCAGATGCGTTGTCACCCGAGAGGACTAAGATGGAATGCCTCATTTCCAGTAAAAAGGGCCTCCGGCCACCTTTACTCAGCAAGCGGTACGCAGAGGTAAACCTCTACTTCACGCTGGTTTTCTGTGAGGTCGTGGTACCACCCCGGTTCGAGCCGGTCCATCCGTGCGACAGCAAAAGATGCCGCGTAGCGCTACCACTGCCAATGAATTATGCTTTAATGTTACACCAATAAACACATAAATAAAAACATTAATTTTACAAAGTTATATAACTTAACCCCATTAGCCCTTATAACCTTATCGCTTTTTAACCGCCTTCAAAAAAAGAAGGTTCTCGGTTCGAGTGTATGTTCTTTTTTTTATAGGATAAGGGTGACAAACGAGCACACAGTCCACCTGATGGTAAGTGGTTCCTGCGGCCCATAAACATCTACATCTATCCTCTATTAAAAATCAAAATGTAGATGCGTTGTCACCCGTGAGGACTAAGATGGAATGCCTCATTTCCAGTAAAAAGGGCCTCCGGCCACCTGCACTCACCAAGCGAAACGCAGAGGTAAACCTCTACTTCACGCTGGTTTTCTGTGAGGTCGTGGTACCAGCCCGGTTCGAGCCGGCCCATCCGTGCGACAGCAAAAGCTGCCGCGTGGCTCTACCACTGTTAAATTAGTTTTGTATGTATGGTACGCTATCCGAGTACAGAACCCTATCCGAGTACAGAACCAGAGTACGAAACCTATCCAATTGCAGAGAGGTGTAAGACAGGGTGGCGTCATATCCCCGAAATTCTTCACCGCTGCATTGGAAGACGTTTTCAAGCTTCTGGACTGGAAAAGATACGGTATCAACATCAATGGCGAGTACATTACTCACCTTCGATTTGCCGACGATATAGTCCTTATGGCAGAATCGCTGGAGGACCTAAGCACTATGCTCAATGACCTCAATAGTGTTTCCCAACGGATAGGTCTTAAGATGAACATGGACAAAACAAAGATCATGTTTAATGTCCATGTCACACCTATGCCGGTAGTTGTTGGGAACACTAAGCTCGAAGTTGTTGACGAGTATGTTTACCTGGGACAAATAGTCCGACTAAGTAAGTCCAACTTCGACCAAGGGGTCAATCGACGGATTCAACTCGGTTGGGCAGCGTTCAGGAAATTACGGCACATCTTCTCGTCAGGTATACCTCAAAACTTGGAAATGAGACTGTACACCCAGTGCGTGTTGCCAGTGATGACATATGGAACTGAGACGTGGTCCTTCACTGCTGGCCGGATGAGGAAGCTCAAGGTCGCTCAGCGAGCTATGGAGAGAGCTATGCTCGGAGTTTCTCTGCGTGATAAACTCAGAAATGAGGATATCCGCAGTAGAACCAGAGTGACCGACATAGCCCAACGAGTAGTAAGCTGAAGTGGCAATGGGCCGGCCATATAGTTCGAAGAACCGACAACTGATGGGGAAGAAAGGTTCTCGAGTGGTAGCCTCGTACCGGCAGGCGAAGTGTAGGGCATCCCCCCACTAGATGGAGTGACGACCTGGTAAGATATGCAGGAAGTCGATGGATGCAGGTGGCTCAGGACCGTGCTTGTGGCATTCTTTGGGGGAGGCCTATGTTCAGTAGTGGACTTGTGAAGGGCTGTAATGATGATGATGATGGTACGCAATGTCATTTGTAAACCAATTTTGTGAACAAATTTCAATATACTTCAAGGGTGGTCATCATCATCATTACAGCCCTTTACAAGTCCACTGATGAACATAGGCCTCCCCCAAGGAATGCCACAAAGCACGGTCCGGAGCATAGAAATATTAAAAAGAGGAGAAGTGGCAAGGGGGCGTGTCTGTGTCCGCACAATATGATCAAAATGCTCAGGTTCTTTTCAAACGGCCGTTTCTGCGTATTAGTATACTTTCAACCGTAATCGTGAAACAATATCAGAATGCCGTGTTATTCAGCGGTTTCTTGTAAAAACCGAAGCCAAAACAAAATCTTTGTAGATCATGGAATCACTTACCATATGTAATAACAAGTATTTTACTATCTTTATCTTTAAAATCATGAAAAACAACAAATCGTAAAATATTTTTTGCTCTTAATGCGTTATTTTTGTTTTCAAATATCACTGCAACGGTACTATTTTGTAGTAAATACATTGCTCCTTAGCCACTACTTATGTATATTGGTAAGCGACTGAACAAGCAATGTAAATATGACAAAACGATACTTTATTTATGGGGATGCATCGTGTAGTACAGCCACTGTATCTTGCGATGAGTTAGTGTTGTGCTTGCGCAGATCCACTAACGTATGCTATCGACAACAATGTCGATTGGCGAATTGCTATTATAGTTTATTCTTTCAATAGTATTTAATTGTTTTGATTATTTTCACCGTTTAGTACACTGAATTCGTAAGTAGCGATCATAAAGTAAGTTGCTTAAATAATTAGGTTAATCATCGGTGAAGTATTTTGGGTTGAATTATAGTATTTTATGCCTTATCTTCGTGTTAATTACATACTTTTATGTTTTCAAAATCGTCGAATGCGTTATTATACCTAATTGGCATGGTTCAGAATTCAGATAATATTATAATAGTGACTTTTGCTAAAAATAAGTCAACGTGATTCTCCTGGCTATTTATTTATTATGCATAAGGGTGTGTTTGTTTTCATATATATTTAACAATATCTTAACCAACCAGGGGTTTTTTAACAAAGGCTTGCCAAGTACATGGTGAGGTTAAGAAATTGCGTATGATATATGTAAATGATAAATAAATTATTATCGTACATTTTCAGCTTCCCAAAAGTTGCTAATTTAAAAAAGAAATGAATTGATGCCACAGGAAGGCCACCAAACTACTAAAAGAAACAAACCATATGCCAAAATACCTACTTTTTCAATACGCTATGACAATCTAAATCAATATAACCGGATTTTTTTATTGTATTTGTTAGGTAGGTTAGGTACTTAATAATTTACGTTTAGCTACATATTGTTTATTTTTATTATATAATTTCCTGTGCATATAGTTTTTTATTTATTTTATTTTCAATTTTAGTGCCATTTTAGTATAAATGGAAGAGAATCGATAACTTTCCAATTTAGTCAATCACTAATGTATCATCATTTTTTCATCATCATTACAGCCCTTCACAAGTCCACTGCTGAACATAGGCCTCCCCCAAAGAATGCCACAAAGCACGGTCCTGAGCCACCTGCATCCATCGACTTCCTGCATGTCTTACCAGGTCGTCACTCCATCTCGTGGGGGGACGCCCTACACTTCGCCTACCGGTACGAGGCTGCCACTCGAGAACCTTTCTTCCCCATCGGTTGTCGGTTCTTCGAGCTATATGGCCGGCCCACTGCCACTTCAGCTTACTAATCCGTTGGGCTATGTCGGTTACTCTGGTTTTACTGCAGATATCCTTATTCCTAAGTATATCACGCAGAGAAACTCCGAGCATAGCCCTCTCCATAGCTCGCTGAGCGACCTTGAGCTTCCTCATACGGCCAGCAGTGAAGGACCACGTCTCAGTTCCGTAAGTCATCACTGGCAACACGCACTGGTTGTACAATTTCGTTTTAAGGTTTTGAGGTATATCTGACGAGAAGATGTGTCGTAGCTTCCCGAACGCTGCCCAGCCGAGTTGAATCCGTCGATTGACCTCTCGGTCGAAGTTGGACTTACCTAGTCGGACTATTTGTCCCAGGTAAACATACTCGTCAACAACTTCGAGCTTAGTGCTCCCAACAACTACCAGCGTAGGTGTGACATGGACATTAAACATGATCTTTGTTTTGTCCATGTTCATCTTAAGACCTATCCGTTGGGAGACACTATTGAGGTCATTGAGCATAGTGCTTAGTTCCGCCAGCGATTCTGCCATAAGGACTATATCGTCGGCAAATCGAAGGTGAGTGATGTACTCGCCATTGATGTTAATACCGCATCCTTTCCAGTCCAGAAGCTTGAAAACGTCTTCCAATGCAGCGGTGAAGAGTTTCGGGGATATAACATCACCCTGTCTTACACCTCTCTGCAATTGGATGGGTTTCGTACTCTGGTTCTGTACTCGGATAGCCATCGTAGCCCTACTGTACAAACACTTCAGCACTTCGATATACCGACAGTCAACTTGGCACCGCTGAAGGGACTGCAGCACCGCCCAAATTTCGACGGAATCAAAGGCTTTTTCATAGTCCACATACGCCAGACATAGTGGCAAATTGTACTCTTCGGACTTCTGTACAATTTGCCGTAGGGTATGTATGTGGTCTATGGTGCTAAAGCCCTTTCGGAAACCGGCTTCACTAATGTATATGTAAAATAAATGGCTTTTGTTTTTAAAATGCACAGCACAACTATAGCGACTGATATTTTTGTGTGAGTAAGTAGTACGGTGCATGGTAAATGCACGCTGTTTCTGTAGGGATACGGTTTGTAATTGATTGTGTAGTACTTTCTGATTTATAAAATGCGGGTGTGTGCGCGACTGCGTATCTATTGCTTTTACTGATCTGCAAGTGTAGTAGTAGGCGGGTGGTAGGGGCCAACTGGAGACACCGGGTTCCGATACATTTTCAACTACCGGGCATATCTCCTTCTATTATTATATCTATGGTCCGGAGCCACCTGCATCCATTGACTTCCAGCATGTCTTACCAGGTCGTCACTCCATCTAGCGAGGGGACGCCCTACACTTCGCCTGCCGGTACCAGGCCGTCACTCGAGAACCTTTCTTCCCCACCGGTTGCCACTTCAGCTAATTCTTTGGGCTATGTCGGTTACTCTGGTTCTACTGTGGATATCCTCGCTTTTAAGTCTTTTACGCAGAGAAACGCTACTTCAAGGGTGGTCCGATATAAATTGTGAAATAAAAATATCACCCCTAAGGGTAGCAAATAAATAACTTATTTTTTAGGTTCCGTACCTCTAAAGGAAAAAACGGAACCTTTATAGGATCACTTTGTTGTCCGTCCGTCTGTCTGTCTATCAAGATCTTTTTTCTCAGGAACGCGTGGGGGTATCAAGCTGAATTTCATATCAAATACTCAAGTCTACTGTCCCTTGAAGTTGTGAAAAAATCAAACTTCTAAGCCAACACAAAAGCTACAGCCGATTATGCCGCAAATTGTCGACATTCACGAGGGAATCAAAAACTACAGGGTACTTCCCGTGAACTCAGGATTTTGTAATTTGGTACGAAACAACGTTTCATAGCACAGATAAAGGAAAAATTGCAAAAAGCATAAATTTTTAGTTACATCATATGATAAAAATATTTTTAATAATTTTAAACTTATATACCTACGGATTTGTTCGGAACCCTCGGTGCGCGAGTCCGACTCGCATTTGACCGGTTTTTTACTATTTGATGTTGGTTTTTACTTTTTGTTAAAAGTTATAATTATCATAGATTAAGTACGACAAGCGTGCTCACAGGCCCCTGATGGCAAGTGGATCAAAATGCACCGTGAGGAATAAATGGAATGCCCAGTTTCCAGTAAATAGTTCACCAGTTAGTAATCCGCGAGAGAGTGGTCTTACCCCAGACAAGCTGAGACATTCGTGCTACAACCATAATACAGCTGGCTCTACCACGTATAAAGTAATTCATTTATGGACAATGTGTACGCTTTTACAACTAAATCCCAAAACATTTTCGAAATTTGTCAATAAACAAGTTTAAAAGTTTTATTAAAGAACAACTGTACAAAAAGGGTTATTAGTTATTACAATATCAAGGAATACATGAATGAAAATAACCCCTGGGAATAAGTTGATCGCCACCATGCTGGTTCTATGGAAATAAAGTTTAATAAAGTAAAGTTACAATATTATTGTTAAGTGAAATATGTTTAAAAAAAGTCCCGCTGGGTTTCTTGCTGGTTCTTCCAAGGACAGAGGTGTTTTCCGAACCAGCGGTAAATAAAAAATGACTTTCAATAAGTATTATGTAATAATCAATATGGAATAAAAAATCATTATATTCTATTCTATTCTGTGAAACGACCTCTACAAGGCATACATTGAATTTGATATAATGATCAGTGAGAAATGGTGTGTACTTATAATATTAAAAAATACATGATAATATACTACATACATAATATACAACGTGTAACAAAAACCCTGTGGCTCCCGTTAACAGAATCAGAATCAGTATACAAACATATAGAAATAACTTGAATTCAGAAAACTCGACCATAAAAATAAGATAAAATATAAATACATTGTCATTTGCAAATTGTATGTGGGTTTATTTTTTGTATGTATGTACACGTCAGTTAGTTTAGATGTGAATAACCTTTTTTCACAAGATTGAATTTAGTAAGTTACTTATTGTGAACACTACGAGCTAACTAACCATTTGCGTAACGATCAAAAAAATTGAATGCTTATATGTACCTATAAGGACCACCAGGTTCTTTGTTACATACCATGTACGTATGTACATATACGCACATAAATATATCTATATATCTATAAAAATAAATAAAATTGAAGTGTATGTTTGTATGACAAAATAACAGCTTTTTACTAAATGCATATGAAAGTCTATACAGTGCCTATAACAAAAAAGGTATTTTTAAATTTCTCATATATAGTCTCTCTGTCCGTTCCGGCTGATCTCCGATATAGCTGGACCGAGTTTGACGGGATTTTTACTGGCAGTTAGCTGATAATATAAGGAGTAACTTCATCATCATCATCATCATTATAGCCCTTCACAAGTCCACTGCTGAACATAGGCCTCCCCCAAAGAATGCCACAAAGCACGGTCTTGAGCCACCTGCATCCATCGACTTCCTGCATATCTTACCAGGTCGTCACTCCATCTAGTGGGAGGACGCCTTATACTTCGCCTGCCGGTAAGAGGCTGCCACTCGAGAACCTTTCGTCCCCATCATTCGAGTGATGTACTCGCCATTGATGTTGATACCGTATCCTTTCCAGTCCAGAAGCTTGAAAACGTCTTCCAATTCAGCGGTGAAGAGTTTCGGGGATATGACGTCACCCTGTCTTACACCTCTCTGCAATTGGATAGGTTTCTTACTCTGGTTCTGTACTCGGATAGCCATCGTAGTGTGGCGGCGCTGTTGTCGCGCCACAAGCGAAACACATCGAAGCCTAAATCACGCTTACAAAGTTCCGAAGTTAAAGCAGCATATATAGAATAGTTCCGAAGTACCAATCGGAGCGTTGGCGGCTCCCCGGGCAGAACACCCTGCCCGGCGGGAGATCTCCCCTTTTCCTTCCACCGCCACAGTGGTGACCAACCGACGTGATATGAACACGCAACCAACAATCTTCGGAAACTACAACTCCAAAACCCTACGTCATTGTCCTCAAGTACCCCATTCATTCGCTCCCGAGCAGATATTGTCTGCAGTCTTCACATTCTGCAAGCCATCTAGCTTTACAAAGGTTCATCGCAGCACTGGAATAATAATGCTTCCTGTTCCTTCAAGCTACTCTCTGCGCTACAGTGTTCGGCACGGCTCTGAGCTTTACTGCTCACCTCTGCTTCACGGCACTCTCGCAGATTACTTGTCTTCTTCTCGACTCACCGCAGACTACAAGGCAATTCCATGGCACTTGCAAATTCGTCGACATCTAGACTGCATTATCGACCTCCGGTCTGAGCAGGGGGGTGATGTGGCGGCGCTGTCGTCGCGCCACAAGCGAAACACATCGAAGCCTAAATCACGCTTACAAAGTTCCGAAGTTAAAGCAGCATATATAGAATAGTTCCGAAGTACCAATCGGAGCGTTGGCCGCTCCCCGGGCAGAACACCTTGCCCGGCGGGAGATCTCCCCTTTTCCTTCCTACAGCCACAGTAGCCCTACTGTACCGCTGAAGGGACTGCAGCACCGCCTAAATTTCGTCGGAATGAAAGGAGTAACTTAGGCGACTTTTATTTTAGAAAAATAAATAGGGTTCCGCACAAAAAAATTAATACCCATGAAATCCAATCGTAATAAATAACACTCGGGCGAAGTCGCAGGAACAGCTAGTAACGAATAAATACATTCATAACATATACATATAACATATACATACATATGTATATTAATAAATATACAAACATGATCAATTTTGTTGTCGAGTGTATAAGAAAACATATGCTCCATCATCCTCGAGTGAAGTTAGTTTGACAGTTATGACGTCACAAAATGGAGAAACATTACTGTCATTGCCATTATTAATATAATTGTGTACGTTGCAAAATATTAGAAGCGCTTACGCACTGCGGATGTTTCACTTAAAGCAATTTGTTCAAAGCTTTTAAAGCTGGCAGTGTGCCGAACGGATAGTTATTACTAGCTGTTAAGCAGCGACTTAATTTAGGACAGTGGAATTCTACGCCACACAACATTTCCGCAAAAAAAACTTGAGAAAAACAAACACATTTTTTCGTGGGAGTATTCTATTTAAAGCCTTTTAACTTTTATAATAGAATCCAGTTTCTATTATAGCTACCACTAGTGATTTCACCAGACCGATACGATTAGGGGCCTTCAAAAATTTGCTAATTTTTAGCAGTTTAACGCTGCTGTGTTTCATATGTTGAGTGTAGAGAACCGGATACCCTTTTTACTGGAACCGAGGCATTCCATCTTAGTCCTCACGGGTGACCACGCATCTGCATTTTGATTCGTAAACGATGATAGATGTAGATGTTTATGGCCCACAGCAACTACTTACCATCAGGTGGACTGTGTGCTTGTTTGTCACCCTTATCCTATAAAAAAGGTAGAAAGCAAACACTTTAACTTATTTTATTTTAATGAGAAAAACTAGTGATATTACTAAATTACTACGACAATATTTAAAACTAAAACACCATTAAACCGTTTTCGCATATTACATTGAAAAAAACTTGTTTACCAATACTTATTTGTTTACTAGGGAAGGACTAGAGAAAATAGAAATCAAGGAATCGCATCGAACCAGTTCTTAGCAATTGCAGCTCTACACGTATGTACGTGGTTTTGTACGTGGTAGTGCCACGGTGCAGCTATAATCACTGAATTCCAGCGTGAAATAGCAGCATAATGTTACTGTTTTGGATGGTGCGTTTACTGGAAACGAGGCATTCCATCTTAGTCCGCAGTGGTGACCACGATTCTGCATTTTTATTGTTAATCTGTACAAATAAAAAAATGAAGTGTCTGTTTGTAATGTCAAAGTAACAGCTTATTACTAAATGCATATCAAAGTATTTATATACGGTAATTATATCAGAAAAACAATTGTAAAAAAAATTGTCTGTCTGTTTGTCCGTTTGCCTTTTTATCTGTCTGTTCAGGCTAATCTCGGAAACTATTGGACCGATTTTGACGGGACTTTCACTGGCGGATAGCTAATGTGCAAACTAGGGTACTTTTAGTTTAGAAAAAGGATTAGAGTTCAGCGCCAAAACTAAAAACCCATGAAATTCAATCGTAATAAAGACGAAGTCGCGGGGAGCAGCTAGTAAAGAATAAATGTAGATGTCTATGGGCCACAGTATTCACTTATAATCATGTGGACTGTGTGCTCGTTTGTCATCTTAATTCTATAAAAATATAGTGAAATATTAAAAAAACAATTCAATTTCTTAACATTTTTATACCTACATAAATAAATAGAATACCAGTTGTATTTTGTGTACTTGAACTATTCGCACCGGGTTGTACCCGGCTAGACCTTAAAAGCCTTATAAGTAAAATGGCATAATTTATTCGGATAGCGAATCATTCAACCTGCTCGAGTACTGTGAAATTTACGGCGAGCACTTAGCTTCTCAGCTACTACGGATCTTATATAATAGAGGGTAGATAATAGAAGATCTTATATAAAGAATAGAATGTCTAATAATATAATTTGTGGAGTTATGCTGCAGATATATTATAGTTTTAAAGTACCTCGCGCTCACAAAATACCAGCATAAAATATCAGCTTAATATTGCTGTGTTTCGATTGGTAAATGTACAGTAGGTACTGCAGATTCTTTTCTACCGACTTCCAAAAACTCAATTCGAGTGTATTCTTTTTTATGTGTGTTACCTCATAACTTTGTACTGGGTGAACCGATTTAGATATTCTTTTTTTATATGAAAGCTGATAGTTCTCGTGTGGTCCCATATAAATTTGATCAAGGTCAGACCAATAGTTTTTGAGTTATTCTTAAATAACTTATATTAAAGTCGGCTGTACAAAATTTTTAATTTTAAATTATTACTGGTAACGTGACATTCCAGAATAGTCCTCAGGGGGCAACAACACATCTGCATTTCGATTTGTAATCGAGATTAGATGTAGATGTCCGTGGGTCACAGCATTCACTTAACAACAGGTGGACTGTGCGCTCTTTTGTCACCCTGAAAGTCATTTATGCTTTTACCACTGTTTCGGAAAAAAACTCTGCCTAAGGAAAAACCAACGGGAAACTCAGCGGGACTCTTTTTTTATTTATTTTAATATATATTATATAATATATTATAAATTATAATACATTTATTAAAATATACAATACTAAAAACTATAATAATAATTAAAAAAAAAAAACTAAAACTAGAAACTTAAATATCATATAGTCCTACTCCCCGCGGTATCGTGCCAAGAACGCTGGCTGCGTTTCCCCGCTGAATGGCTATACTTAGCCTTTGAGCAAGGAAAGAACCAGCCCTCTTATCACCACCATCTATCATATTATATTATACTAATTGTTCTTCTTCTTCTGGTGCCTCTCCGACTAGCGAAGGTTGGCAGTCAGTCTATTGAACTCCGCTTTATTCTTCGCGATGCGAAACAGTTCGGCGCCACTCGGGATTCTTGTCTACTCTCGGATGTTACATAGCTATGACTTTTTTCTGCGACCGACGCTTATTTTTCCGGCAACTTTTCCCATCATAATGAGTTTTAGGAGTACATACATCTCGTGCCTGAGCTCGTGCCTTAAATATGCGACTTTTCTCATTTTGACGGTCTGCATAATTTCGCGCTTTTTGGTCGACACGTCGCAGAACTTCCACATTCGTTATTCTGTGAGTCCAGCTAATGCCCAACATTCGTCTGTATGCCCATATCTTGAAGGCTTCAAAAGTATGGGCCAGATGTAACATCGTTGTAGTCGAGTGCGCAAAGAGATCTTAAGTCTACGGTTGCAGAGTACTTTTTGCTAAAGGTACTTCGAGCTATTTCAATTCGGGTCTTAATTTCTTGGTCGCTGCTCCACGTCTCGTTTAACCACGTACCTTAATATTTATATTTGCGCACTCTTTCTAGTTTTTGGCCTGCTATTGTGATGTGAAATTCGTCAAAGTTATTCTTAGAAATGACCATGAGCTTTGTCTTCGAAATGTTCATCCTGAGACAGCTCTTTCACTGCAATCATTTACTCGGGTGACAATTCTCTGTATATCTTCAGCAGATGACGCTATGAAGACTGTATCGTCTGCATATGTAATATTATTTATATTTAGGTCATTTAATTTGACGCCACAGTCTAGATCCTCTACTGATTCTGCTACTATAGTTTCTGAGTACAAGTTAAATAGCGTAAGGGACAGAATACAGCGGTGCGGAACTCCCCTTTTAATTTCAATATGCGCTGTCTCCTCATTACCAACCCGAACAGTAGCTCGTTGATACCAATACAGATTCCGGATGATACGTATATCCTTGCCATCTAAGTCGATATTTTGTAGTATTGCAATAATCGATCAAAAACTTTTTCGTAATCGACGAAGCAAAGAAAAACAACCTGCTGCATATCTAAACATTTTTGCACCAAAACCTTAATGATAATTACCAACCAGTTAATACGCAGACAAAATTGGCGTTTCTTCATTTTTGTGTAATATACAATTTATTTGTGCTTCTTATATTTTTTTTTTCGTTAACCAGTAAACCTAATCAACACATTACGCAGTGCTTATAATGAAAAGGAACGAACGTTATATCCTATTTGCAAATTGTACAACTAAAACCTCGGCATCCGGGATATTGGATGCACATTTCACGCCGCGTAACTAACACGCTAGTTGTGGCGCAAAACTACAATAAAGAGCACATCGAGGACATTTAATTAAACAACAAATCTGAACACCTATTTTATTTCGTTATATCAATAAACTAGGTGGCTTGAAAGTGATTGTTCTGCCCTTTGCGAAAGGCACTATGACATTAACTCCGCATTTATTCCGAACTTTCCACAGTGTAAATAGAAAATTTACTTACGTGAAAGAGCCAAGCTGTAGTTATGTTATAGTTGTAGCATGAATGGGTCGGCTCGACTGATGTAGTACCACGCTCTCGCAGAATAGCAACGTAAAATAGCAGATTAATGTTGCTGTGTTTCGTATGGTGAGTGTAGATAACCGGCGACACTTTTTACTGAAAACGAGAATCTAAGTCCTGAGGACGTAACAACACATCTGCATTTTGATAATTAACTGAGTTTTAATGTAGATGTCTACGGACCACAGTATCCACTTATCATCAGGTAGACTGCGTGCGCGTTTGTCACCCTTATTTTATTAAAAACAATGTTAATAACTCTTTGATTGAGTTCCTCCTATTGAGTCCAGATAAAAAAGGACCCGTCACGGTGCTCCAGTGTTTTCAGTTTTCATATTATCATTACAGCCCTACATAAGTCCACTGCTGAAAATAGGCCTCCCCAAGGAATGCCACAAAGCATGGTCCCAAGCCACCTGCATCCATCGACTTCCTGCATGTCTTACCAGGTCTTCACTCCATCTACTGGGGGGTCGCCCTAAAATTTGCCTACCGGTACGAGGCTGCCATTCGAGAACCTTTCTTCCCCATCGGTTGCCGGTTCTTCGAGCTATATGGCCCGGCCATTGCCACTTCAGCTTACTAATCCGTTGGGATGTGTCGGTTACTCTGGTTCTACTGCGGATATCCTCATTTCTAAGTTTATCACGCAGAGAAACCCCAAGCATAGCCCTCTCCATAGCTCGCTGAGCAACCTTGAATTTCCTCATACGGCCAACAGTGAAGGACCACATCTCAGATTCGTAAGTCATCACTGGCAACACGCACTGGTGATGTTTTCACAACATGTGCATACATTTTTTTAAATTGATTAAACATGCAAATCACATTGGTCACATATAAAAAACTAGATACACAATCCCATGCAAAAGTTATCTAAAACTGTCGCCAATTGTTTTGATAAATGTGAACTCAACCTTAAATGCATTGCCTAAAGTTGCATTAACAAAGGTACATACAAATTAAAAGCGCACCCAAATGTTCGAGTGGGCACTCATTCGGTAAGGACATTTTTTTGTCACTGGTTGTGTATCTAGATTTTTTATAAGTGATCGATGGCAAATCATGATATTTCTTTCACTAGCGGGTGCACGTAGTAAATTACAACATTACTAGAATTACAATTTAGTACTACCGGTGTGAATCTAGCTCGGTTTGCTCAAGTCATTTCAAAAGTAATACATAAGAATTTAAAATAGCAGCTTAATACTGCTGTGTTTCGTATGGTGAGTGTAGAGAACCGGAGATCATTTTTACTGGAAAAGAGGCATTTTACATCTTAGTCCTGACAACGTATCTGTATTTTGTTTCTTTATTGAGGATAAATGTGGATGTCTATGGGTCACAGCAACCACTTACCATCAAATGAACTGTGTGCTCGTTTGTCACCCTATCCTATAAAAAATTAGTTCATATTCATTCATTAGTAGTAAGGTAACTACCACCAGAGATTTTTCCGGGCCGATAAGACTTAGGGACTTTCAAGAAGAGAGAGTACTCCTTTTTAAAAGTCCGGCAACGGATCTGCGATTCCCCTGGTGTTGCAGTTATTCATCGGCGGCGGCAATCACTTACCATCAGGTGAGCCGTATGCTCGTTTGCTTAATTCTTACTTATACAAACCATGTTGCACCTCCAAAGTAGTATTCTCTGCTTAGTTATAACTTGACTAATAGGGCGGTAGAAAACGCCTTAAGGCGTTAAGTCCGCCTTTGTACCTACATTTTTGGGCAACGAAGTTTAAATAAATAAAAAATAAATAAATCCTAGATTTGAGTAGATGATGTGGAATTTCAATTTTTAACAGCTTTCATCGGCTTTCTCGTGTAATACATATCAAGCGAAAGTAGCCTAATGGTAGTGTGCTCGCGAACTCAAAGATCAAAGGTTCGAATCCGCCATTGGATTACTGTCGTGAACTATTCCTAACACAAATATTTTAAGCTTACTTGGAGTGGTTAACGAGAATTAACAGTGCTAATAGCATTGCGAGTATTTTCTAGTATTGTATATATATATATATATATATATATATATATATATATATATATATATATATATATATATATATATATATATTCCATGGTATATGGATAAATGACCAAGACATCGTGAATATAATAATTAATATATAAATTATTTTTTTAAGTGAACTACAGGAACATCACACTGATCTAGCTTCCCTCTACCGCCTCACTACTAATTTTTGATTCAATATGTATATATTATAAATAATGTTTACTTTTACCACTGGCTCTAAAACATCTCTGTCCTGGAAAGAACCAGCAAGAAATGTAGCGGGACATTTTTCCAAAGTGACATTATACAATAAAAATAGATAGTAAATTGTTTCATCATTACAGCCCTTCACAAGTCCACTGCTGAACATAGCCCTCCCCCAAAGAATGCCACAAAGCACGGACTTCCTGCATGTCTTACCAGGTCGTCACTCCATCTCGTGGGGGGACGCCCTACACTTCGCCTACCGGTACGAGGCTGTCACTCGAGAACCTTTCTTCCCCATCGGTTGTCGGTTCTTCGAGCTATATGGCCGGCCCACTGCCACTTCAGCTTACTAATCCATTGGGCTATGTCGGTTACTCTGGTTCTACTGCGGATATCCTTATTCCTAAGTTTATCACGCAGAGAAACTCCGAGCATAGCCCTCTCCATAGCTCGCTGAACGACCTTGAGCTTCCTCATACGGCCAGCAGTGAAGGACCACGTCTCAGTTCCGTAAGTCATCACTGGCAACACGCACTGGTAGTACAATTTCGTATTTTTGTAAATTGTTTCAAAACTCATTTATGAAACAGCTTGGAAACTGTCATGTCACCTCATGTTATGTATTTTTTATGAAACTGAAGTGACAAACGAAATTAGTCTGATGGTAAGTGGCTACTGTAGATACGTTGTCGCCTCTGTGTACTTTTTTTTTTATAGGATAAGTGTGACAAACGAGCACACAGTCCACCTGATGGTAAGTGGTTGCTGAAGCCCATAGACATTTACATGTATCATCGTTGCGAATCAAAATGCAGATGCGTTGTCACCCGTGAGGACTAAGACGGAATGCCTCATTTCCAGTAAAAAGGGCCTCCGGCCACCTGCACTCACCAAGCGAAACGCAGAGGTAAACCTCTATTTCACGCTGATATTCTGTGAGGTCGTGGTACCACCCCGGTTCGAGCCGGCCCATCCGTGCGACACCAAAAGCTGCCGCGTGGCTCTACCACTGTTATAAACTTAGATGAAATGTCTCACAACCTGTGATTATACTGGCTCTTAACACCCTTCTAACCGATGCAAGCACTGGAATTTGACGACAGAATTAAGTAAGAGGGTAGTACCTATCTAGATGGACTCCTACGTTCTAATTTATGTTATATACAAACACCGAATAAACCCCATAGTGTTTCATCTTCGCAATAATGCAGGCAGTCGTTTTCCCCTTGAGCTATTAAATTTCAAAAGGCAAGAACGAAAATTGCTATTTAATTTTACCAGGCGCAACAACACATCTTTGCGACGTAAATAAAACAGGCGTGTTCTGTAATATTCCTGATAATCCTGTATACTGTATACATAATGGATGACATCGTCTACGATCAATTTAAACGGATGTAAGCCAAAGGGACTGGCTTGAAATTGGCCTTCGATCTTTATTTCTCTTGCTGCGCGCAGACGTGCGTTGCTACTTATCAGGCTAGCCAACCTCTCACCGCGTCAGTTGGTTGCCGTCAGTTAAGAATTTCAACTTATGATTTCACACTTACGGTCAGCTTTTGAATGTACGTCTGTCCAACGAATCAGTTTAACTGACCGTGTGTGTCGAGAAATAGAGATGTTTTAATTAACTTTGCCCCGCCTAATTAAGCGAATGCTTAAAGTATTTTTTATATAGGATAGGGTGACAAACGAGCACACAGTCCACCTGATTGTAAGTGATTGCTGTGGCATCTACTACTGTCATCGATTAAAATCCGAAATGCAGATGCGTTGTCACCCATGAGGACTGAGATGGAATGCCTCTTTTCCAGTAAAAAGGGTCTCCGGTTCTCTACACTCACCATACGAAACACAGCAGCATTAACCTGCTATTTTACGCTGATATTCTGTGAGAGCGTGGTCCTTCCCCGGTCGAGCCGACCCATTCGTGCTACAACTATACTACTAATATAGCTGCAGCATGGCTCTACCACGTTAATTTTATAACTAATCAATCTAGATTTAGACCTAGTTACATCATGAGTTCTAAAATCAAATAAAAATAAAAATATAATTACGATTTTACCCAGATAATTATGCAACTAGTTTTATTGTACGCATGTTTCGCTGGTGGCCTGTGTTGCCGTATGGTAGGTGGTGGGTGTTTTATGTATGACGTAATCGAGATGGTTTTATCTATTGAATACCCTAAGAATATTCTAGCACTTCATCCGTCGACCAAATGACTTTTAAATTTTTTAATTCATAATTTATTTATTTCTTAAAC
Source organism: Parnassius glacialis (assembly GCA_033319125.1). Classification (NCBI taxonomy): domain Eukaryota; kingdom Metazoa; phylum Arthropoda; class Insecta; order Lepidoptera; family Papilionidae; genus Parnassius; species Parnassius glacialis. Next base: position 5,460,159 of record JAVANC010000024.1, on the reverse strand, counting down.
ATGATACATACAATAAGTCATTGCATGTTAATTCATTATTGTAATTAACTAGGTAATAAATGTCATCGAGACATATTTGTTGTTTTTAAAAAAAGCTTCTTCACCGCTCGCGAAACTTAACTACCTGTTCACGCAGTTGATAATATTGATAATGTTCAATTATTTTTGACAACCTATTTTAATATTTCGAATTTTATCGCAACATACTGTCCGTAGAAAATCCTACTTTTAAAGAAGTAAGCATAAGATAGAGAAAGATTCCTCAGTGGCAAACTCGTACTGGTTAGCGAGGTGTAGGGCGACGCCCTAGATGATATGACGACCCGATAAGAAATGCAGAAAGTCGATAGATGCAGGTGGCTCAGGACCGTTCTTTGTGACGTTCTTTGGGGGAGGCTTATGTTATAGCTGAGGACCTGCTGTATGCCTGTTACAGCGGTAACAGGCGACTGGTGGTAGATTAAAATAAAATAATTTTGATTCAATATAGATGAAAAGTATACTTATTGAAAGTTATTTAAGTTTTACCATTCGTTCGGAAAATATCTCTGTCCTGGGAAGAACGAGATACAAACCAGCGAAACTTAGAAACATTAAAATATACTATAATATTTCACAAAATTACGTATGAAAACATTCTCCAACGCTTTACACGAATTATCTATATTTAATTACTATAAGAACGTCTAGAATTAATGTTTAGTCTAAAAGCCACATATTTTACTAAAATATTTAGAAAGATATTTACGTAACAAAATAGTTGTATAATTATATTTAGGGTTAATTTTAAATGAAGTGCCAGACAAAACCTCGTGACCTCGCACAAAAGTTAAAATAGCGATTTAAAATACACCTGACGTAGGCTCTGTAGATAATATCTGCTAGATAATATCTTAAAAAATAATTTCAAAAATATTCCTTTTATAATTTCATTAATTAATAAATCCCCGGTAGCTTTACAATATTTTCAACCATCTTCTTAAGAAGGAGCTGGTTCTCAATTCGTCGGTATTTTTTATATATTCAGCCATAAAAATTCTTTAGCAACTTGTTTGATTTCAATAATTCTTTTTTGTTAAAAAGTTTGGACGGGGGTACGAAAACTTGGGGTTCACAACACCATCACTTGCATAATCGTTTCCATTAATACTCGTAGTTCACATGTGTAGACATTTATTATTCAAAATCGCACTATTTTTACGTATCAAAATTTACTTCAAACCATTATTTAAGCAATAATACACGAACAGCAATATGCCTTCGATCAAATTCCCACCAAAATTCGAATAATTCTTTTGATAAATAAAAATTTTTCGAATGACAATTTTTCAGACATAGAGTATCCTTTTTGTAAAAAGTACTCTGTGTTATCCTTTTACCTTCACCGCCGAGCACGTGATAAATTAACACTTTTTTTTTAATTTATTTATGGACACAACAAGATACAGAAAAAAAGTCTTATAGTGAATTTGTACAAAGCTTCTACTTATTCCATAATTTGCTGAAATATCTTCCAGTAATACCCACAGAGGAAAATATATGAGGTCCTTACATATGAAATTATTGTTTTGTCTTACTAACCACTTTGATCTGAAATATCTCCTATTTGGTATCTCCTAATTCAAATTTATAAATTCATTTAGCTGGTACATTTGAGTTTTGAAAACAGTCATTCATTTGTTTTTTTCCCTCATTATTTTTTTATTTTGCGTCGCTTATTACTGCACAATGGAAAACATGAAATATCGATATATTTACGAGTACGAGCTCTACTGTGGCACCAGTGCTGCAGAAACAGCTTGAAGGATTAATGATGTGTACGAAGCTGGTTCGCAAAAGAAAGCACGGTACGTTTTTGGTTTCAACGTTTTCGTTCTGGAAATTTCGACCTTCAGAACCAACCTCGTGGACGGCCGGAAACCAAAGTGGTAAATGAAGAATTAAAGGCTATTGTGGAAGCGGATCCATCACAAAGCACTTCAAAGATAGCTGTAGGCTTCGGGGTAAGTGATAAAACTGTATTAATCCGATCCGGAAAGTAAAAAAACTTGAACGATGGGTTCCTCGTGAATCGCGACCGCTGTGTTACTTTGCTCAACCGACACAATAATGAAGGGATTTTAAATCGAATCATTACATGTGATGAAGTGGATACTGTACGATAACCGGAAGCGCTCGTTGCAATGGCTGAACGCTGGAGACCCAGCCAAATCCTGTCCTAAACGAAAATCAATTCAGAAAAAGTTGCTTGTGAGTGTTTGGTGGACTAGCGCTGGTGTCGCTCACTACAGCTTTCTAAAATCTTGCCAAACGATTACTGCAGATATCTATTGTCAGCAACTGCAAACGATGAAGGAAGAACTAGCTACTAAACAACAGAAATTGGTCAATCGCTCTAGGCCACTGCTGCTTCACGACAATGCAAGACCACACAAATAGGTCTCTGATGTCATAAAATTGATTTTTATTGAGATAAGTCACTAATTTTTTTCCAAATAAATTACCATTATGCGATTTGATGTTGTTTGGTATTTTATTATAAATTCGAATACACATGGTTAAATAGCTTTTACTATATTTGTTTGATCGCGGTACATCATCTAACACAAGTCTATTTGTATCTCTTTTTAGTCTTATGTTCTTATCATATGCCTCTGTAAACAGATTTTTATGTTTATGTAGGAAATTACCAACTTCGTAGACATAGAGAGATGGTAGTGGCAACAAACCTAGGCTCCTCAATATCGGTTTGCAGGATTTATCCGGTGCGATTCCACCAATAACTCTTGTGCATTTCTTTTATGCAGTAAATAATCTTTGTTTATCTGCACCATTGCCCCATATTACGACACCTTAACGTAGTAAAGATTCTATATACGCGTGATACGTTACGACAGCACTTTTTTGTCTATAATTTTTTTTAACCTCAATAAGTGCATAAATAAATTGGTTAATTTTAATGCGTAGGTGATGTATGTGATCTTTCCAGCTTAGTTCTTGATCGATGTTTACTCTTAGGAATTTAGTTTGTGTTACTTCTTTTTATTTGGCGAGGTTAAGATTAAAATTGTATTTTGTGTGTTTAGATTTATTAAATGAAATATAAGTTGATTTATTAAAATTAATTTTTAAATTGTTTCAACAACAATTTAAAACGTGCTATTTATAACGTGGATACGTGGTAGAGCCATGCTGCAGCTATATTGGTAGTATAGTTGTGGCACGAATGGGTCGGCTCGACCGGGGAAGGACCACACTCTCACAGAATACCAGCGTAAAATAGCAGCTTAGTAATAGTGTTTCGTATGGTGAGTGTACACAACCGGAGACCCTTTTTACTGGAAATGAGGCATTCCATTTTAGTCCTCACGGGTGACAAAGCATTTGCATTTTGATTCGCAAACGAGGATAGATATAGATGTCTATGGGCCACTACAACCACTTACCATCAGGTGGACTGTGTGCTTGTTTGTCACGATATCCTATAAATAAAATTATCAGTTGTGTTGTTAATGCCAATTTAATGATTACTTATTAAATTATTTTTTTTTTTCTTATCATTGCTTACAATTATTGAACTATCTTACGCGAATAAAATACGGGTCAGAAATAGATACGGCTCAGATCCGCATTCATGGCTTCAATTGCATTATTTGTATCAAATGCCGAAAAATGACGATACAGCTGTATGTCGTCCGCGTAAAGATGGAAATTAGATGTAATAACTGTCGTACATAATAGAGTTAATAAATATAGAAAATAATTAAATAAAAGTTAATAAATATAGAAAAAAAAAGAAAAATTTCTTCTCTAAAATTTCTTCAGTTCCAGCGGGAATAGAACTTGGTTTGTTCGCGTGAGTGGAATTAAAGCGAGCGTTATTTAATACTAAAACTTGCAGTCTATATATTATGTCCCACTGCTGGGCACAGGCCTCCTCTCATTTCTGAGAGGCTTTTAGGGCAAGGAAATGTCCGCCGCGCTGCCCCAATGCGTGTTGGCGAACTTCACATGTCTTCGAGATAATTTTTTTTATTTCTCAGACATGCAGGTTACCTCACGATGTTTTCCTTCACCGCCGAGCGGTGTTTATTTAACACTATTATATATTATATACTGTTTTTATTTAATACTAGTTTCTTCTTAACTAATTTTGGATCGTGACCCATTTCGATATCTGTCCCGGCCCTGATTTGAGTCATGACCCGAGGTTAATAACCGCTGGTTTAATGTCATACGAGTACACTGCGAAATCTTAAAATTCGTGCCATATTAATTAATTGGCACGTTCCCAAAATTTATGATATTGAATATATCATGCTAACCTCGGCAGCTACAGTACTTGTTGGCGACGCGCTTAAATAAATAGTTTGTCATATTTCATTTTATAAAAAAAATACATAAATAAATTCATATTTAAAATCATTACTATTAAAGTATATAAGGCATTCCATGTTAAAAGTAAATAGATTCAATATAATTGTCAAACGAAAGTTCAGGGTTCCCCGGTCGATAGTTAATTCCACAAAAGTTTGTTTATAGATTAATTTAGAGTCATGTGTTACATAGTAATCGGCTATGCAATACGAATTAGTCTTGTATTAAATTAGATAGTACTAATTTTAAATAAAAATATACTTTATTCTTATGATAAGAGTTAAGATACATAATGGCTAGATAAGAATAATATATGCAAACAAATAATGTTTTATAATGAACAGAGATGGTTGAAATTAATTAATTAATTTATTTAGGCTTACCAACTACACACATAATAAATTTACATTTACTCTTTAAAAAAATAATAAAATATATAAAATAATTTATTTTTCTTTACAAACTTTAAATTAATTAGATAGTTGAATGGGGTCTCCATTTAAGCAAGTAATGCTTGTGTTTGGAAACCTACACACATACACAACATTATTATTAAACATTTGCAGTTATTGACAAAATTGTACATATACCTATGTATTTAACTTAAAGGTAAGCACAACATTTCAACATGAAACTTAAAATTAGTTATGAAGTTAACAGATAAAAAATATGATATAAACACAAAGACACTATTCTATGCAATACAGGTAAGATTATAATTTGGTAGAGCGCTTAACATTGTATAATTTAAAGTTTTATAATTGAAAGTTGTTTTCTTTATAGGATAGGGTGACAAATGAGCACACAGTCCACCGATGGTAAGTGGTTGCTGAGGCCCATAGACATCTACATTTTATCCTTGTTTGCGAATCAAAATAAAGATGCGTTGTCACCCGCGAGGAATGAAGATGGAATGCCTCTTTTCCAGTAAAAAGGGTCTCCGGTTCTTTACACTCACCACACGAAACACAGCAGTGTTAAGCTGCTATTTTACGCTGGTATTCTGTGAGAGCGTGGTCCTTCCCCGGTCGAGCCGACCCATTCTTGCTACAACTATACTACTAATATAGCTGCAGCATGGTTCTACCACGTCTAGGTTGTATAATTATTTATTAATTTAGACAAAGAAAGCACTAGCCTCCTTTTTTGCGCCCAGATGCAATTGAAATGGGCTACCCTCCGGAAAACGAGGAAGGGGGTGGTGAATGCTCTAAGCATTCCACGACAGCCAGCTGTCCTAGTTATGTGGGACTCCCTGCGACTTACCTAACCTAACCTAAGTGCCTAACCACTAAACACTCCTGTGAGACTGGCATTGGCTTTTGAGGCCTTTCTGCCGAATCGGAAGCGAGTGCGCCTATTTAAGGCAAATTATGAACGAGGAGAAGGGGAAGAGCCGCCAGGAGGCAGTTCAGGTCAGCCGAAAGCTTGTTTAGGGGGTCCGAGAGAGTGTTTCTTGGCCTGCAGACTCGATAGCGAGAGAGGAGTGAAGAAGTTCTCAGAGAGTGTTTTTAGAAATTGTTGGATTGTGGAGAGCTCTAAGTCTCGATGAAGGTCGGCGTTACGGTTATACCAGGGTGCGTTCGTAGCCCGACGACAAAAGTGGTTTTGAACTATTTGGAGTTCGTTTAAGATATTGGGTTTAATATGCGCAAAAATGGGGATGCATATGTAATAACTGGTCATATGTAGACCGTATATAGGGTTCGCTTGTTACGGAGGGACATTTTACTGTATCGGCCCAGCATACTGTTGAGCCTACTCAGATAGAAGCGCGCATTGCGAGTTACTCTCTTGACAAGGGGCCCGAAGATGAGCCTTGTGTCAACGTAGCACCTAAGTATTTGGCGGTCGTATGCCAGGGAACAGAAGTCCCTAGGCTCTTCTCCGGGTTCACATCGATACTCCATTTTTGGAACCAAGCTCCTAAGTCATTAACTGACTTTTGGATCTTGTTCCGTATGAAAGGTAGTACGATACCTTTACAACAGAGGGCGGTGTCGTCTACAAAGAGGGAGAACTTAACACCTATCGACGGGATGGGAATGTCGTTGGTGAACAGGATATATAGGAGAGGGGCAAGCACTGAGCCCTGAGAGACACCGGCTTTGATAGGACGCTGAGAAGAGAGCGTGCCAACGTATCTAAAACGAAAGGTAGGAGGCCACGAGACGAACAAGACGATCAGGAAGGCCTATTACATTCTTTGATATTAGTTGGTATGTAGTAGAACATAAAGAGGTGTTATGCAATGTATTTCTTTTTTTTAATTTTGTTAAAAAAACATTACCCCCACACTTGAACTTTCTCCTGTATCGTGGAGGCAGTTGACAAACATAAATTGCATAAGGACAAATATCTAGACCTGGAACAATTATTTCTAGGCCATACAAATACTTGTTCCGTGTGGGATTCGAACCCACGGCCCCCAGCGCAACAACTCATTACTAAGCCATTGCGTTACGGAGCCGTCAAAATATAACAGACAACAGAAATAAAAAAGAAGCGTTACGTTTCAGTTTACTTGATTCGTGGCTTTGGGTATAAAGCCCTCAACCAAAAATGAGTAAAACTGTAACACTTACTAAACATATCAAATTGAAATAACGATGGTTTTGGGAGATTTTGATGGCAGCGTAATCCAGCAGTCGATGGCGATATCGTATGTATGATATAAATATCAAGAGTAGAGTAGAGTAGAGTAATGGGTCTCCGGTTTTCTACACTCACCATACGAAACACAGCAGCATTATGCTACTATTTTACGTTGGTATTCTGTGATAGCGCGGTCCTACCCCGCTCTAGCCGATCCATTCATGCTACAACCATAATATAGCTGCAGTGTGGCTCTACCACCTAAAGTAAAAAGGGTCTCCGGTTCTCTATACTCACCTTACGAAACACAGCAGCATTAAGCTGCTATTTTACGTTGGTATTCTGTGATAGCGCGGTCCTACCCCGGTCAAGCCGACCCATTCATGCTACAACCATAATATAGCTGTAGTGTGGCTCTACCACCTAAAGTAAAAAGAGTCTCCGGTTCTCTATACTCACTTTACGAAACACAGCAGAATTAAGCTGCTATTTTACGTTGGTATTCTGTGAGAGCGCGGTCCTACCCCGGTCGGGTCGACCCATTCATGCTAAAATCATAATATACATAGCTACAGCGTGGCTCTAATACGTAAAAATTTGAGTTAACGTATCTCAAGCGCCTGAGCAGATACGTTAATTTAACTTGAGATTTATAGCACTCGTTTTGTCGCAGATTAAATATCTGTAATACACAAACACTTTTACGTTTCAAAATCCACTTTAGAACAATAAAGCAGGAGTATCGACATCGGAAAAGTTCCCGCCAAAACTTCCTCATTTTCCCACAAAAAGTAGTGTTGCCCGATTCAAAACTTAAATTAACTCTCTCACTTAAGCACTTCGGCGTCTGTATGTCACAAAGATTTTCTCTGAGAGTTTTGCACTTTTACAATTTTGGCATAGTTATAGGCCTAACCTTGTAGTGGAGGTGTAATCGTATCGTATCGAAAGGTGTATCAGCTAGCCCATATCGTCTAGTAGGTGTCGGTGTGACGGGTACGGAAGGAAACTAATATAGAAGATGGGCAGCAGCTTCATCCTTATAACAACTCAAAATAGTAAAAAATGCGGTTGCCAACCCACCGCCCAAGCATGGCAACTAGTGCCAAACCCTCACTATGGCAGAACCAATCTATGGGAGAGGCCTATATTCAGCAGTGGTATTTTAAGAATCTGTAATAGATGGGTAGATCCACAGTTAAAAACAAATCTAAACACAGGCGTAATGTTGCAAATTCGAAGTTTAGGCGTTTCCCTGCCCAAATAACATTGAGCATTCGTTCCCTTTTTAAACGTACACCGCTTTATCATAGAATTCACACAATTTTTGGAATTATTTTAATTAAAAAAGAAAAACGAACTTTAAAAATTAAATAAAACGCGAGGAATATAGACTCTTAAATTCAGTTGTGTATCAAAAAAATGCAATGTGTGTAAAAAAATGCAGTTGTGTATCAAAATACAGTCCTGACGAACCTTGTGGAACCTGTTTCTCATACCATGTTCAATAACAGGCACTGGGTATTCCAACAAGATTCGGCGCCAGCTCATAGAGCGAAGAGCACACAAGACTGGCTGATGGCGCGTGAAATCGACTTCATCCGGCACGAAGACTGGCCCTCCTCCAGTCCAGATTTGAATCCGTTAGATTACAAGATATGGCAACACTTGGAGGAAAAGGCGTGCTCAAAGCCTCATCCCAATTTGGAGTCACTCAAGACATCCTTGATTAAGGCAGCCGCCGATATTGACATGGACCTCGTTCGTGCTGCGATAGACGACTGGCTTCGCAGATTGAAGGCCTGTATACAAAATCACGGAGGTCATTTTGAATAAACTTTAGTGTCACAAGAACCTATGTTTTGTTAAGTTCATTTTGGTATATAAATGGTTACATAATGAATAAACTTGTTTCAATTATTTTATATTAAACATGTGACAGAATTCATGACCTGACTAGGTATATTAGCCTAGTATTGTGTATAGACACACGTGCAAATTTTGAACACTAATATATTAACTAACAAATTAAAAATAATATTAAAAATAAATAAAAAATTACATTAATTCCAAATATTTCTTTTTAATTATAAAAACTCTCATTTTGTAGACATTCGGGTAATGAAGTGAGACAGAAGAGTGTCAACAGAACACACAATCCATCTAACTAATAGTAAGTGGATACTATGGCCCATAGACACCTCAATCTTTTCTCGATTAGGTATCAAAATATGTAATGTACTGTCATCCTGAGGACTAAGAAGAAAATTTAAAAGTTTAAGTCTCTAGTTCTCTACTCACCATACCAAACAGCAACATTAAACTGACATTTTACGCTAGTATTCTATGAGAGCATGGTTCGATCCCGGTCGAGACGATTCATTCGTGCCGCAGCGTGCCTCACCAAAAATCACAAAGAGATATGACGCCGCAACCCAGTATAGAGACAATTTAAAAGGTTAAAATTTAAGCGCAAGGCCGCTTTCATCTTTGCATTTATTAGCCTTGTTAAGAACATATTCATAGTGTAGGTTCTCAATTTGACTGTATGTTTTTTGTATGTACATATATAACGCGATATCTTCGTTAATTGTGAATTTATTTTAATAATTGTTTTTGTGTTATATAGTTTACCTCACTTATCTTTCTTTAGAGGCGACCCCATATAAATTTGGAGAAAAATTCCATCCTGCGAGTAAAAAAAAAAACGAAAAAAAGTTTGTAATTTTAAATTTTGAAAAAAAATATTTTGTGTCCATATTGTCCGTTCTACAGCGCAGAAAGTGTACGAAACATCCGTTTATGAACCAATCACGGACGTAAGTAACAATATACTGATACAACAATTTAAGACAGCTTAAAATTATAAATTTAAAGTCAAATTTTCAAAATTTATCATAAGCTCACTGTTGAACATAAGCATAGATTGCTTCCTAGGGGGGATATTTCCTATAGTTGCCACGCTTGGTAAGCGGGATTTTTGGCAATTGCAGTTTTTTTTAAATATTTTGAGTCGTTTTGACTTTCACTATTATTATTATTATATTATTTTTACTATTTAAATAAGTTAAACGACATTCTAATAATAATAAATACTCCCTACTCCTTATTCTTTAAATAAACTAAAAGCACCGTTGTAATCATATCCTATACAAAATTTATTTTGATTTCACTTAGCGCATAATATTATTGACTTATTTCGCTGTGTATTTGTACTTATATGTGTACGGCCTAAATTTACAAATTCAGACGAAATTAGAGAATATGATAATATTTCTCAGTCCACTCTAAAGGGTAATATAATTAAAAATTAAAAAAATTGTATAACCGACTTCAATATAAATGTTCAGACCTTCACCAAATTTATATGGGACCACATGAGAATCACGAGCTTTCAAATAAAGAAAGAATCATCGAAATCGGTTCACCAAGTAAAGAGTTATGAGATAACACATAAAAAAACATACAGTCGAATTGAATACCGTCTCCTTTTTGATGTCGGTAGAAAATTAGACTTTAATAAAAGTAAAAGCTTAATTCAAAGAACTAAATAGAATAGAATAATTTCCACGTATCAGCTTCTGAAGTCGGGGCTGTAAGCCTTCTATACCTTATCTCTTATCTCCGACTTCTGAAGCTATTATGTTACCATTACAGCCTATTAAAGTCCCCTGCTGAATATAGGCCTCAAGGCTGCGGGTAGTCAACCGCAATTTATTATTTTTAATCGTTATAAGGAAGACGCTGCTTACTATCTCCTAATTTGTTCCCTCTGTCCCCTCCCTCGACATCCACGGGATGATATGGGGTGTTGGATATTCCTGCACCGCGACTTCACGGTAGAAGCTATTATGTGTTTTTATTCCTTCCAACTCTTTGAAGTAGGATTTTACTTACTCTTAAGCGTCTAATTTTATGCATACATATCTGTCCGCTCGTACGTCGAGTACAGACGCTGCCCATATTTTACTAGAACCTGCAGCTAATGGCCTCTTGCAACCCATTAGCTGGCGCGTCAGCCCGATCGTATGTATCTATCTAATTTAAATTACATCTACAATTACTTGAAAAGACTGGAAAAATAAGAATGTCATAATAAATAAAAATCCTCCCTGTGTTTTCTTCACCGCCGAGCACGTGTTAAATCAGCACTTAAAATTGCATTTAAAAATTTCAATGGTACCAGCGGGGATCGAGCCCAGGTCGCTCGCGTACTAGATTTAAGAGTGCTTTGCCGCTGAGCTACCATAGATAAACATAAACTATGTATTAAATTATGCAAAGTCGGCGTCTTGTAACATATTTCCCATGAGGCCGGCTTTCGGTACATAACTGCAAACTGCAACTGACGTTATATCTATTATTTATTTATTAAACAGTGGTAGAGCCACGCGGCAGCTTTTGCTGTCGCACGGATGGGCCGGCTCGAACAGGGGTGGTACCACGACCTCACAGAATACCAGCGTGAAGTAGAGGTTTACCTCTGCGTTTCGCTTTGTGAGTGCAGGTGGCCGGAGGCCCTTTTTACTGGAAATGAGGTATTCCATCTTAGTCCTCACGGGTGGCAACGCATCTGCATTTTGATTCGCGAACGAGGATAGATGTAGATGTCTATGGGCCGCAGCAACCACTTACCATCAGGTGGACTGTACGCTCATTTGTCACCATTATCGTATAAAAAAAATATTCTGTGGTTATATGATAAAATTAGTTCGTGAAACATTTTATGAAATAATTTTATTTACTGTCGTGAGAGTTTATATTCATTTATAGTTGTGATTAGCCGCAGTGACCGAAAGTCGGTCTAGACAAAGAATATGTGTATCTATGTATTATTACTACGACTGCCTCACTGCTGTAGTGGTAAACGCGACTGCTGATCATGACGTCCCGAGATCAAATCCCGGATCGGGCCAAAAAATAATCATCGATTGATTTTTTCTGTCAAGAAATTCTCAGTAGGAGTCCGGAGTCAAGAAGTTGGCCGTGTTTCACCCCCGTGCCTCGGAAAGCATGTAAAGCCGTTGTTTCGCGCCTGAACTCTCTCCGGTCGTGTCGGATTCCGTCCCATCGGAATATGAGAGTGAGAGAATAGAGAGTGCACCTGTGCTTGTGCATACACTTGGGCACTATAACCCTGTACTGCGCAGATGGCTAGTGTCCGATGATGCTTGCCACCGTGACCACAATTTGGTCTGGAGGGCGTTAATTGTTAATACGAAGTCTGGAAGACATTATTTTTATACAGTGGACCACCGATAATCCGGCCCCTGTCTAATCCGGCACCCCCTGTAATCCGACATGGTCTATTATTTATTATTAGATATTTTTTTGAGAATCTTCGCAAATGCATGATTGAATAAGTTATAACTGTAACGTCAATGAAAGGCGGAGTTGAACAGCGAACTGAAAGCTTTATTGGTACCAACTACCTACATACACAATAACGACAATAATATAATATACCCTACACATTCCCCCTTTAAATGACTAAGTGACATATCATTTAATAAAAACATCTAACTATATCATTCAACAAAAGGATGTTATGTTAATGTACATTAATTTCGATTCTTTCCTATTACACAGAAAAAAAGAAAATAATTACAATTCCTGTTTCTTGGCTCGAATATAAGCACGCAGTGCTCTAGCCGATACACTCGGTGAAGGCGGTGACGAGGAGTTTCTCTCTGCATTATCTGTAATATTCGAACGGTCTTTTTCATCCTGGTCATTGCCCTCTCCGGTTGCATCTTCGAATAAGTCATCGGTGCCACTATCAGGCCTCAGGTGTGGGGTCTCTTCGATCTCTTTTAATTCGCTAATGCTAGGCCTTGAAAGGGAATAACGGCTTTTACGATTGGTTGGTATCACTTGGTCGATATGTCTTTTCCACTCGATTCCATCCCCCATGTTGACCCTATAAGAAACGGGGCCCGTTTTTTTTACTATCTTTCCTTCACGGCACTTGCCCCCTTTTGGTGTATAATTTCTAGTCAACACCTGGTCTCCTATAGCTATATTACGGTCCGAACCCCCGGAATTGGCAACCTGCTGATCTTGAGCCCTTCGCACCACATCAGCCGTATTGGGACGTAAAGCATCCAAGCGACTGCGTAAACGGCGACCTAACAATGCCACTGCAGGTGACACCGCGGTTGTGGCATGTTCGCAGTTGCGGTATTGAAATAAAAATCTGTTTATTGCCTGTAATATATCTTCCCCTTCAAAAACCGCCCGTTTTATAACTTTTTTTATGGTTTTCACCGCATTTTCCGCAGCACCATTTGCCTGAGGTCTGTAGGGAGCCGATGACACATGCCTAATACAATTTTTTTTACAATAATTTTTAAAATCTATGGACATAAAAGGCGGTCCATTATCCGTGACCAATTGCGACGGCAAGCCAAATCTTGCGAACATACTTCTAAATGCGGCTATGGTCTCTTTGGAATCCGTCCGACCCATCGGTACTACCTCTATCCATTTCGAATGGGCGTCTATAACTATTAGATATTTCTTGCCCGCGTATTCGGCAAAATCTGCATGCAAACACTGCCACGGATTTAGAGGGAATTCCTATGGATGCAGAACGGCTCGGGGAGGACTATCACGAACTGAGCAACACGCTTGGCAATTACGAATACAAATACTGGTCTATACCAGGCCAATAGATGTAATTTCGAGCTAGATTTTTCATTTTATTCATTCCTAAATGACCCTCATGAATTTCCATTAAAACTCGTTCTCGTAGTGAGGGAGGGATTACGACGCGATATTTATAAATTAAGCAGCCTAGATCAAGCAACATTTCTTGCTTTCTATCAAAGTACGGCTTCTCGTCGTCGCATTTGGTCGAGAAGGGCCAACCGAACATTACATAGCCTGTAATTCGGCTCAATACCGTGTCCTTTTTTGTTTCGATACTAATATCCTTGAAGTTTACCGGAATAGTATCTTCCAGTAAATTAATGTAAGACGTGACCGCGGACTGGTGACGTTCGGTTGGCAGAGGAAGGCGGGACAGCACGTCGGCCGGGCCGTTAGCAGCCGAGCGAACCAACTCCACTGAAAAATCATAGGCGGCCAATCGGGCAGCCCACCGCTGTAAGCGACTGGCTGCCGTTTGTGGTATCCCGCCTCTTTTCCCAAAAATGTAACTTAACGGCTGATGATCCGTTCGTAAAACAAAGCGTCGACCGAATACATATTGGTGGTGTTTCGTTATTCCAAAAAATATGGCCAGAGCCTCTTTATCTAATTGACTATAATTTTTTTCTGAAGCATTAAGCGTACGCGATACACAGCTGACCGGTCGCTCGGTGCCGTCGGGGTATACGTGTGCTAGTACTACGCCCAGCCCATACGCACTGCTGTCCACCGACAGAACCCGTGGCCGCCCTTCCTCATAGTGAGCCAAAACCTTTTCGCCCAACAAAGCTCTTTTAGCTTCTCGGAAGGCCTGCTCGCATTTTGAAGTCCATTTCAAATTAACTCCTTTGTTTAATAAGAAATGTAAGGGATGTAAAATGGTACTGAGATTAGGAATAAACTTGCCATAGTAATTAAGGAGACCAAGAAAACTTTTTAATTGGGTAACATTCAGTGGTGTAGGAGCATTAGAAATGGCTTCCATCTTTTTCGAATCGGGATGCAATCCCTGCTTGTCAATAATAAAACCTAGGTACTTTACACTTTTTTGTAAGAACTTACATTTCTCGGATTTAACGGTAAAGCCCATAGTCCGCAACCGTTCAAGTACAGCTCGTAAATTACTCAGATGTTTATTTCGCGTAGCTCCCGTGACACAAACGTCGTCCAAAAAAACTACCGTACCGGGTATACCGCTGAGTGTCTCTTCCATAATTTTCTGGAATTTTTCGGGAATACACGACAACCCAAATGGGGTCCGACGATATACGAATGTGCCTAGATGTGTAGTAATTGCAGTGTAACGCCGAGAATCCTCCTTTAGCAGTAATTGTTGATAGGAATTTTTTAAATCAATTTTCGAAAATTCTTCACCACCACTTAATTTGGCAAAAAGTTCTTCAATTCGCGGTAACGGATAAAACTCCCGCCGCGCCCGCATCATACGGGACCGCATCGCCTCGCTCGCAAGACCTGATACAAATTGGTCTCGCAAATTCTCTTCAAGTGTCACTCCAAAATTGCAGGTCGAAGCCAAATGTTTCAGATTTTGCAAATATTCGGCAAGTGATTCACCTCCGAGTTGCCTGCGCAAGCGGAACACGTGGCGCTCTGCAATCTCTGAACGCTGTGGTTCTAAGTGACTCGACACTAAACTCACTAATACTTTGAAACGTTTCACGTTTTGTCTTCCGGGTGTGCAGGAGAACATAGATCGCACATCAACGAATATGTCGCCTCGTCGACCACGGTTATTAACATAGGAACTCTTAATTCAGAATTGATTTCGTTTAGCAATATAAATTGTTGAACTCGACGAATATACGCGGGCCACTGTTTACTGGCTAAATCGAACGGCTCTAATTTACCAATAGGCATAATTACGACCACTTTATAACGTTTTGAATAATACAAAGCAACACGTGGTTACGGACTCGTCGCCAATGTAACGTCAATGAAAGGCGGAGTTGAACAGCGAACTGAAAGCTTTATTGGTACCAACTACCTACATACACAATAACGACAATAACTATAATATACCCTACAATAACTTGATTCATAATTTTTGATTATTTTAGTATGTACATTTGTTTGTACACAATTATTTTCTAATGTAAAGTTATTGCATATTTTTTCTAAGTTCTATAGCATTAATGACGTTATTTTATAATAAAATGTAAGATCCTAATCCTCCTAGTTGTATTTTTTTTTGTTTTTTTAAACGTAACCCCCACACTAGGATTTCCTCCTGTGTCGTGGAGGCAGTTTACATACACAAATTGTACAAGGACAAACATCCAGACCCGGAACAATTATTTGTAGGCCATACAAATACTTGTTCCATGCGGGATTCGAACCCGCGCCCCCCAGCGCAAGCAACTCATTGCTAAGCCACTGCACCACGGAGCATTAAATTTACTAAATTTGACATACATAATGAAGTACAATTTGTACTTCAGAGTACATATATAACATATAGAATCTTATCATTGGATCTGGAATTTATCGGATTACAAGGTGCTCTTTTATAAAAAATCCCGGACTTAGGAAATACTCTATAATCCGACAAATTCGAAAGTCCGACACTGCCCTACAAAATGTTTTTCGGATTACCAGGAGTCCGCTGTATGTGTTTAATATTTTGATACGTGGTAGAGCTAAGCTGCAGCTATATTAATAGTATAATTGTAGCACGAATGGGTCGACTCAACCGGGGAAAGATCACGCTCTCACGGAATACCAGCGTAAAATAGCAGCTTGCTGCTATATATCGTTTTGTGAGTGTAGATAATCGGAGACCCTTTTTACTGGAAAGAGGGATTCCATCTAGTCCTCACGGTTGAAAACGCATCTGCATTTTATTTCGCAAACGAAGATAAATGTAGATGTCTATGGGCCACAGCAACTACTTACCGTCAGGTGGACTGTGTGCTCGCTTGTCACCCTTATTCTATAAAAAAAATAATTAGGCGATATGACCGTTAACAACGAATGTTTTATTTTATGTTATTTATTGTAATATTGTACATAAATTTTAGTTTTCTGCAATTCTTCTCCTTGTAAACTTTGACTTTAAAAAGGGGTACAAAGTTTTTCCTTCACCTTATTATATACAGGTTGATTTAGCAATAACCGGCGAAATTTGTTGAGAAGGTCCAGAATAATAAGTAATATAGGCATAAGGTAAAAAAATCAAAAGAAGCCTCAAATTTTCTTTCCGGTTCATGGTGCGTAGTAAAGCATTATTTTAACTGAGTGTCATTCATAAATATCTAACGCCTACTATTTTACTACGCACGTAAACATTCGTAAGGGTCGATTGGTTGGCAAAAAAGTTGTAAATTGAATTGCACACAGAGTAGCGCGCGTACGCGTAATTATTGTCGATAAATCACATTCAGTTATCCTATATTTGGGATAATTTGAAATAAAAGTAGACGCCTTATTCAGTCGTATTTTCAAAAACTGCAATAACGGTATAACATTATTATTATAAACAGTATATAATTATTTACAACAAAATATCCCTGTATAAATTTTCCCCGTGCTCAGGATTATAAAAATAAATATGATCAGGAAATAAGCAAATCATGCCTGCAAAATAAAGATTAAAAACATTGGAATCTTGATTTTTTGGCGCTAGTAGAACATACATATGCGCTTTGCGCTTAAGGTTCACTTCTCAATTATATGACAATGTGTAAGAAAAAGTTTCACCTCAGTCGCAACTAGCGACATCTGGTGAACGGAAGATTATTAGCCTTTATTGCTTCATAATCCTCATGGTTATGAGCAAGTGAATTAAGGCTGGAGGGTTGTGCCCAATAGTGGGACGGAAATGTAGGCTGTACAGTACAGCTTTTCTACTTTATATTATGTATCTCAAATTATGTCCACACAAAAATATCCGTTTGTCAATGAGCTCCTCCTATACGGCTGGCACAATTATTTAGATTCATGATTGGACTCGGTAGATGGCGCTGTTGTTCAAATCCAAAACCACCCAAGCGAATTTGGGGTGGAGCGCTTGTATTGAATAAAGCAGATTTTATCACTTTATAACTTACAAGCTATTCCCCGCGACTTCGCCCGCGTGTAATTAATGGTTTTAATTATGTTGCGCGGAACCCTAATTATTTTTTTAAAATAAAAATAGCCTAAGTTACTCCTTATAACATCAGCTATCTGCCAGTGAAAGTCCCGTCGAAATCGGTCCAGCCTTTTCGGAGATAAGCCGGAACAAACAGACAGACAGACAGATAAAATCTTTAAAAATTTTGTTTTTGTTATAAGTATCATATATAATTTCATATGTATTTAGTAAAAAGCTGTTATATTAACATTACAAACAGACACTTCAATTTAATTTATTTGTATAGATTTAAAATTCCCAACCTTTCGAGTAGAATATATCGTACCCTCAGGGAAAAAAAAGCATAAGATGAAAATTGCAATTTTATAGGAGAGCAAAAAAACTCTTAAAATACCTATAACTTTTTTTTCTGAAGACGAAAAATTATGTTTTTTACATCATTAAATAGATAAAAAAATACAACACAATATGAATATGTTCCTTTATTATTTAGTTTTATCATTTTCTAAATATACGGAAATTAAAATGTTGTGCTACTACTCGTAATTAACTCTGAATTCTCTGTTATAAATATTAGCGTTTATGTACATCTTCTCCTACAATTAACTTACTGTAATAAAAGTAAATCCTTTAACAACTCTATTGAGTTTATTATCAGTATACTTTTGGAGAGCGTAAATATTTTTACTGCATTTTTTCCTTTTAATATTTGTTGTTTTTACTCAATAACCTAAACTTACCATTTTATTTCATTTATATATT
Source organism: Parnassius glacialis (assembly GCA_033319125.1). Lineage (NCBI taxonomy): Eukaryota > Metazoa > Arthropoda > Insecta > Lepidoptera > Papilionidae > Parnassius > Parnassius glacialis. The sequence continues at coordinate 5,441,681 of JAVANC010000024.1, read as the reverse complement.
ATAAAGGTGAACTTTAGTAAACAATAATACCACTCTATTTAGTCTATGAAATGAATTAATATTTTGTATATCTGGAGTTGGTACAAAGTCAGTTAATAATATTGGTAAAGCAAAAAAAGGCTCATTTATATTTTGTAGAAAATTATATATATTTTTAAAAGTTATAAAAATATTTCAAAACAAAATATATTTGTATTTCTACAATCACAATTAAAGTATTTAAAGCACACTATTATTTTCGTAATTAAACTACTTTAAATGTATTAAAATTTCTAAGTGTAAAATCAGCTCATATTTGTTATGAGACTGATTTTACACTTATTTTTTATTACTTATTATTACTTATTACTTACTTATTATTAATAAAAAAAACAATACCACTTATTAAAACAAAAGTTTGCGCTTCTACTAATATTATTAATTTGTTATTAAAGTTCTTATACCTATATACAAAATAAATAAAAGTAGCAGTGATTCGCCCTTAGACAATTCGAGCATCTATCACAAAAACTCTACAGCTATCACAAAATAGTTGTAAACAGGCACGTCATTTTTTATTTTACATTATTACCTTTTAAATTAATTAACAGAGAACTAATGTTATACAACAAATAATTTTGTTCTCCTTGAATATCAAGTCAGTCTTATGAAACCTTTTCTATTATTACAAGGATTGATACAATTATTGTAGGAGTTATTAAAACTAAAAACTATTAATCTTCATCCGATGTATCAAAAATTTCTAAATTAGGTGTATCATTTTGCGTTACCAAATTTCTATAAAAGCCTTGGTAATGCAATGGTATAGCATTGGTATCACATAGACTTATTAAATCCTTATACAAAGCATTTGAAATTGGTAGACATTTGTCATAAGCGGGCATGAGTTCATTTGAACTCTGAGGGCTAATATTTGTTTTACGTGTACGTGATGAGGTACGATTTGTAGTGTCTAAAACCAAGTAGTCATGATTTTCAAAATCGTACTTAAACAATAACTTATTTGGTGTCTCAGGACATGCTTTAACTTCCTTTATTTTTGAGAAAAGGACTTTGTTGCCGTTTGTATCGTGAATCCAGTTTTTAATAGATGTTACTTGAGACTTAAAATTGTAAAAATTAGCCTGTGTCATTTCATTAACAATAAATTTATTTTGAATTTTCGCATTCATTTTTATTTCATATAATTGATCGGGTGTATAAAGTGTTTTATTTTTCATATTTTTTTCTATACAGGCATGCATTGAGTCACCTTCATTTTGTGTGTGTCCTGTCTGTAAAAATCGGTGAATAATTTCTAAGTGTAATGTACGTGAAGCAAAGAGATACATCGAAAAAACATATCTATTTCTATTCTGGCCAGAACAATTGTCGGAGTATAACGAAAGTGACTTTATGCCTCTACAAGATTCCGCTTCAAAAAATTTATACAAGCAACTTGCGATTTCATTAGCACCTCTTTTTGCAATTTGTGCATGCCATAAGAAACAATAACCCTGTCGTGAAATTAAATTATATATAGTAAAATTATATGCTGGGTATTTTCTTTTATAATGGAAAATACCAACATTTGACTGAGGCAGACTTAGTACCTTCTCCAAATCAAATACAGCTACGGTTTTTAATTTTGGGTCTGCTGAATCTTTTTCCTTATTCTTTATTTCTCTAACAATATTCTTATTTTTAATATGACTTTCGTACTGCTGCTGGAGCTGGAGTTTAGCCTCTTCCGTTGCATTTTCATATTCACTGCATATTTTACAAATATCTTTTTTTGGTCTGAAAAAAGAAAGGTTAAATTGCGTATTAAATATTTGACTATATTGATATTCACTTGCAACTTTTATATTTTCAAAATTTTCGTTTTCTGAAACCCAAACTTTGTATAACCGGTGCATTTTTGAAATATTCAAGTCCTGTGATAAATATTGTCGGGTTGTTTTTTGCCGTAAATAGTGAGACTCAATACAAGGGAATGATTTTATATGTTGTGTAACACTTTGCTCGGTGGCATTTGTTGTTCTATGAGGTCGGTTTGCGTGCTTACCCCGTAGGTCTGTTATTTGTTTACCATTATTGTACTTATCAATGACCGTGTAAACAGTTCTTTCTTTAATACCGAGCGTGTTTAAGAACATTGTTTTACAAACTTTGATTTTTGTTACATGTCCTAAATTATTTTTCATTGGCAAATAATATATCAAAGTTCGATTTCTTTCCCGTTCTCTCTGAACTTTAATAACTTTAGGTTCCTTAATTTGTGTTATTCAAAATAAAATGCCACTGAGTCTCATGACAGCCTGTAGTCCAAAAATATTCAAACAAGTTCAGTCTATCTTCATGTTGAATAGTTTCAAAACACTTCAGCTTACAGGCGCAAGGATCTCTCATACATTTTTGTGGCTGTGCGCCTATATTTCGAAGTTTCTTTGTTTTTACTTTTGCCCACGTGTCCATGTTTCTTTGCCTTTTTCTAGGCTTGTGGTTACCCTCAGTCACTAATAATGGCTGAGACACAGTTGCTTCTATCTCCGGAGATAGAAGCAACTGTGTCTCAGCCAGCTCCGGAGCTACGACTATATTATTTTCTGAGGTGATGGGAGGCATTGGAAGGTTAATTATATTAGCTGTAGAGCTAGACGGAAGAATTGGAGCAGTAATTGTTTCCTCGTGGTGGTAATTGGATATCGACTCCAGGACAGTTTCATTTGGCAAAGGTGCAATACCTTCTATGTAAGGCTCTTCTAAATTATAATATTGGTTGAAGTTTTCATCTTGGTTCAGCCTTTCATAGGAGGTGTTGTCTATTTCTGGTCTAGTGGTTATGGTATTAGTGGTAGGTATTGACTTTTGAGGACTTGGTAAAAAAATAACTGTCGGTGAAGCTATGAAAATATTATAATCGTTCTGGTTTTTGGTTGTAAATGGGCTTGATAAAAAAGCATCTTCGTTTAAACTGTTAGTTAGATCCTTCAACAACGATGACGTCATAGGATCGTTAAAATCTCGAACCGGGCTGGAACTAGGGCTTGCATCTGAATGTGGTAAATATTCGGAGTCTGCTGGCGAAAATGGCTCTTCATTTGATGACACACTCAGTCTATAATTTATCGAGGATCGTCTACAACTGCGACTCGTAGAAGGTTCATTGTAAGAGTTATCATGTGTCACTGAGTTGTTGTTAGTTAATTGATTTTGCTCATTACAATCTAAAAAAAATATTATAGTATAAATTAACAAATAACATCCTTAGGCCATTTTCGTCATATGTAGCTAGTAAATATGTATTACATTAATATTTAGGCAGATTTGTTAGAACTTAAATCGCATGTAACTGAGAGCGAACCTATATAGCCTTTTGCCAAAACTAATCCTAAACACAGCACAGTCCCTAAGAATTTCTTAAAACTACAATAACACAACTCGACTTGACAATCGAATAAAGTACCTCACGCACAGCCGGGCACAGTCACGTTTACTACCACTGATTCGTCGAATTTTAATTGTTTAAGCACTTAAAGTTATAAGTATATTATTTTAATTCTGATAGTAAAAAGCCTTAATAATCGCTTCATACGGCACGTCTGCAGGATGAGTCATAAATACGTGACTGTACATGTACTATAATTACGTGTACTCTTTCAGAAACAACCTGTCCCTCTACTTATTTAAGCGGGTACCACTTCATGGCTAAATCCATAAAACTAAACAAGATAACACATTAATATGTGTATTCATAAAATATAAGACTAATCGTTTAAAAGGTCCTTACAGCTTACTACTGCAGCACGACTGTGCCCGGCTGACATGCGCAGCCGGGCACAGTCGCGCTGCAGTACTCATTTGATTCTCGGGTCAGGTAGTAGGTATTTTTCTTTCGAGAAGTTCTTAGGGCCTATGTCGAGGCTAGGACCACTTTTGGGAAATGAAAATAGGGTCACTCTCAGTTAAATGCGATCTAAGTTTTACCAAATCAATCAAAATGTTAATGTAAACCTCTACTTTTATTTAAATTAACTAAAATTACTATCTACTTTAGCATGGTTCAACTAACTTACCTAATAAATCCAGAATCTTTTTTGATCTACTATTACGTCTGTGACTCATTATTAAATGCGTTATTTTTAAAATATATTATCAGTTAATATTATTTCGTAAAACACACGTGCAATGCTGACAGTATCCAACATACATGCATACGCTCTAAGCTTACAGCATACACTAGCGAGCAGTGTTGCCAGACGCCTTGAACCTTTTATCTGTAGTAGAAACTGCTAAAATCTGTATTAAATCTGTATGCTATTTTAACTTAAAATCTGTATGAAATCTGTATAATTACATAAACCAAAATAGAATTATTGATCATCAACATCATTGCTTCTTTTGAAAAACAAGGGATAAATACTAACGTGATAAGGTTTGATTATCCATTTTGGTACCATTGATCAAATCTGTTAAAATGAGACTTCATAGAAAGATACTTGTTAGGTATATTAATGCGATAAGGTCTAATTTAGCTTATCATCTGGATAGATGCTAGGCTCGCTGTGTTTGCAAATTATTTTATTTACTAGCTCGCCAGGCAGACGTTGTTCTGCCCTTTCCGACGACGCTTCCTATGAAAAATCCTTAAATACGCAATAAAAAAATTTGAGGGTCATTTATCGGGATAAAAACTATCCTATCTCTTAAGTTGGACCAAAATGCACACAGTGTGCAAAATTTTATTGAAATTAGTTCAGTAGTTTAGAATTCCATCGCGGACAAACAACGTGACACGTACTTTTTATATATAAAGACTAGCTTGCCAGGCAGACGTTGTTCTGCCCATTCCAATGACCCTTCCTATAAAAATCCTTAAATTCGCAATAAAAAATTTTGATGGTTATTTATCGGGATAAAAACTATCCTATCTCTTAAGTTGGACCAAAATGCACACCTTGTGCAAAATGTCATTGAAATCAGTTCAGTAGTTTAGGAGTCCATAGCGGACAAACAACGTGACACGTAATTTTTATATATAAAGATAATATTATATTTAATAGATACAAACAAACATTTACTAGACTTCGTTTTGACACTTGCGATCGCGTAAAAATATAATAAAATTGAAGTTGTGTTTTAACAATTTTTGACGAGTATTTTTGTGCTTTTTTATTATTGTTTTAATATGAACTGCATCCTTGGATGCTTTTTATTTTTTCATGTTATGGATATGGGATTTTATTTAATATACGTCATTCAGTTATATGTACTACGTACTAGAGAAGCCATTCCAAACAAAAATGTATCCTACTCTATGTCTTCGCGCATGCGCGGGAGCAGTAGTCGCCCATGCGCGAAGACTTTAATTTGATATAAATTAAGATATTAATATAAAATGAATATAAGAATTTTATATAAAATATCTTAATTTAATCTAAACAAACATATTATATTTCTAAACAAAATAAAATGTTTTAATAATTATTTTATGAAATTCACAAATCTTCAATTTACGCAATATTTAGTTTGTAAGGATTGCAGTACAGTTCAGTTGAACATAGTCAATGTTCGGAATGGCTTCTCTAGTACGTAGTACATAGAACTCAATGATTTACGTTAATTATTTTTTCAACACTAATTTGCTTTAGACTTTTATTTTGACCAACAAATTATCAAGTGTGTATGTAATAGAGTAATAATACAACATTACGATTCCAGCAGATATTGAACGACGGAGACTGAGACTCACTGACTGAAATAACCATTCCATACAGATTTTACAGATAGATACACTTTAAACTGCTTAGTAGTACTGATGACTGAATAGAGCTAATAGAAATAATAGGACGAACTAGTTCACTATCCGTAATGAACTAGTACGGAGTGATCTTTATAATGATCGAGCAGGCACAAGACTACTAATTACGTTAAAAAAAATAACCATAAAGGATAGAATTATGCAATGATGTGTGTTCGCGGTATCTAGTCATATATTTTACTTCATTCTGTTTTAAGTTGAATATTATGGTAATTTAAGCAGTAGAGTTAGAAAACTCTGTATAAAAATCTGTACCCAGTGCTAATCTGTATTATACACTGAAAATCTGTATAAATACGGAGAAATCTGTATATATGGCAACACTGCTAGCGAGTCACATGCCGCGAGTGAGCGCGAATATCACTCTGCCCCTTCGTCCCGCAACGACGTATTCACGTTTACTCGCGATATTATAGAATTGTTTAGGCATATTATTACTTACTTGATTAACATGTATTTTTTTTCGAACGAAATAACGCAGTAATCGTTCTTATTTAATAAAATGTTCGTAGTTAAAAGAAGTAAGTAGACATAATGATGCTCAACTATTTATTAATTTGTGGATGAATATCATAAACTCGTGTAATTAAGTAGCGAAGAAAAAGAAAAAGTGGATAAAGACCATAATCATATTTATTTTATTTGTCTTTATAACTTATGATACATATGAATATCATAAGTGTTATAACGTTTAAACAAACATCAACATTTTTGCGTATATTCACTTATTCCGTTATTTACCAATTAAAAAATCTGAACTGTCAAACAATATAAATTATGTTTTCTAGCATAAAATCACCAGAATTAAAGATAAAAATATGAAAAAAAATGAGCATATGTAACTTTAGTCGCTCTTTTCAATCATATTAATAACTAAATTTCAAAGTAATACTACTTATGCTTTTCTTCCCCTGAGGGTACGATATTTAAAAACAGGTGACGCTGGAAATCGTTGGAAACTACAGCGTTGTTTTCGTAAACATTTTTGATCAATTTATTCGCTGTCATATGCCAAGTAGCTGGCATAGCCGGGACAGGTTAAAACAATTTTTGACATAACAGTGTTAGCAAACTATTTGTTAAACGGAGTGAAATTTACTTGTATTTTCCTAAATTCGTTATCTCTATAGAAAATAAAATATTCTTATTTATAATCGTTACTTCCATCCATCCATTTTTTTATTTTATTTTATTTTTCTTTTATTATTATTAATTCATTAATCCTCTACAACCTACCTAAAGTCCACTGCTGAATTAAGGCCTCCCGCAAGGCTGCCTCTTATGAAGGGGATGGGGGGGATTTTGCCGTACTTGTCACGCTTGGCAGGCGGGTTTGCAAGTAATTGCTGGGTAGTGGATATACGTACACTGCCACTACACAGTGCGATCTTAAATTATCACTTACGCTAATTATTTTTACGTGGTAGAGCCATGCCGCAGCTATATTAGTAGTATAGTTGTAGGACGAATGGGTCGGCTCAACCGGGGAAGGACCACGCTCTCATCGAATACCAGTGTGAAATAGCAGCTTAATACTGCTGTGTTTTGTATGGTGAATGTAGATAACTGGAGCCCCTTTTTACTGGAGAAGAGGCATTCCATCTTAGTCCTCACGGGTGACAACGCATCTGCATTTTGATTCTTCATTGAGGATAGATGTAGATGTCTACGGGTCGCAGCAACCACTTACCATCAGGTGGACTGTGTGCTCGTTTGTTACCCTATCCTATAAAAAAGTATTAATTATATCCATACCTGTCTGTTTCTATTGTCATTCTTATATTGATATCGGTTATTCAAAAGCCGTGAAAGTACTGCTATCACTATCATCCTACAATTTTGACTGATAGTAAATTAGATTTTTCTGTTTAAAATATACGAAATTGATTTTTATTAAATCTTGACCAGATGTGCATAACGCAATTGAATAAAGGTGCTAAAAACACTGGAAATTTTTCAAATCATCTCAGGGTTGCAGAATAAAATAATTCATTACTCGATTAATAGATGCCATCGATCACTAATAAAAAATTAGATACAGAATCAGTGACAAAATGTCCTTACCGAACGAGTGCTCACTCGAACATTTGTGTGCGCTTTTAACTTTGTGAATACAACTTTAGGCAATGCATTTAACGTTGAATTTACATTAATGTATATTTATTTCAACTAGAATTACGTCAAAACTACTGGCGACGGTTTTTAGATAACTTTTGCGTGGGATTGTGTATCTAATTTTTTATTAGTGATCTATGGATACTGCTCATAGAATATAACGGAATGGAATAATTTTTATTCAATATATATTAAACGTATTCTTAATAAAAGCCATTTATGTTTTACCACTGGTTCGGAAGAAATCTATTTACAGATAAGAACTAACAATAAAACCAGCGGGACGTATTTTTCCAAATTAAAATTTTGCAATAAAAAAGGCTGCACAATTAACTTGTTAATAACATATAATACTTGCTCACTTAGTTACATACACGTCAAAAGACAGTCCGATGTAGTCAAAAGATAATTTACCATTTCCTAAACGTTAAAGCTGTTAGGTGAAATTGTTTGCGTTCGAATTCAATTTACCAGCTCAGAACACACGAGTACTCATCTGCACCCACACGACCACTCAATTTCAGTCAAACGCATCTTAATTTTCATTTATCTCCATTTTAGTTCCATTTCCTTAGAGAACATGTGCAATATTATCGTAATGAAAACTTATTTATTTATTTGTTTGATTATCTTATCAACTAAGTCCATATGACACTAGCTTTTTTGTAGAATAAGGGTGACAAACAACGAATCCACTTGATGGAAAGTGCTGTGGCGATAGAAAAAATCAAAATCAAAATGCAGAGTATGGTGAGTGTAGAGAATGGGATACCTCTTTTTACTGGAAAGGAAGCATTCCTTCTTAGTTCTCAGGGGTAACAAAGAATTAGCATTTTGATTTGTTTATGTTGTGTTGTGTGGTTGCTGTGGCCCATAGACATCTGCATCTATCCCCGTTTGCGAATCAAAATGCAGATGCATTGTCACCCGTGAGGACTAAGATGGAATGCCTCTTTTCCAGTAAAAAAGATCTCCGATTCTCTACACTCACCAAACGAAACACAACAGTGTTAAGATGTTATTTTACGCTGGTATTCTGTGAGAGCGTGGTCCTTCCCCGGTCGAGCCGACTCATTCGTGCTACAACTATACTACTAATTTAGCTGCAAGCATGGCTCTACCACGTTTAATTTTTTTTACCACGTTTGATTGTTAACCGAGGATAAATGTAAGTGTCTATGGGCCACAATATCCACTTCGAGGACAATGTGTGTTCCTTTGTCACCCCTATCCTATAAAAAAATAGTAGATTTGACAACCCTAATTACGCCTCCTATATTATCAATAGTTGCCGTGCATTTCAATCTCAAATATTAGAGATACAATAGCGAATGTTAGGGATAGTTGATAAATTGCGTCAATATAACGATCTCAGAATTCAATATCGGGCTGTACGTGATTTACCGCCACGCTTTAAAATGAAACCCCTTGTGGTAATGCTGTCGTCGATCCATAATAACGTATACGGACCGAACAATCACTGAGGTCTAAAACACAACTATCTATCCAAGGTCCGGACGACTGTGTAATAAATAAATTCTCCGTTCCGCTATTCCATAGGTTTGTTGAGGTAAAATATTAATATCAATGAATGTGTCAATTGCAGCAACATGGGGAAATGGTGAATCTCACACTCTCATATAAATTAATAATGAAGTAACTCATCGCCATTCGTCTAATGTAATGTGCCATCTCCACATATAATAATAATGTTCTACAGACCGAATATCTGTCAAGGCGGCCTGTCTCAACGGACTGGCCCTCTGAGCCGGACAGGATAATATATAATAGTGCCCGATTGTATGGGATAGCACGGGTATTCTCTCTATTCCCTCTGTATATACTCTGATATTCCGATGGGACGACAAACCGAAATGATCGTAGAAGAACCAACGGTTTACGATCTTTTCAAGGCACGGTGGTTAGGTACTGAGAATTTCTTGACTGAAAAACTCAATATTTGTCTTCTTTCGGTATCGACCCCGGATCAAGGACATACACACACACACACACACACACACACACACACACACACACACAAATAAATACGTGAGTGTGCGTGTGTTTATTTGTTACATACATTCATTGTACATAATAACATAAAGGAAAATTTTATTAAATATAATAATATCAAAATCGTAATATCCGTGTAATGAGTTTTCAACCAATCTATAATGTTTCTAAATATAAATGAAATAATGGCGTACAACAGTTGAACGCTAGACGATTAATTATTGAAACTCAAATAACGCTCCTTTTGAGTATTCCCTTTGCTTTGATTGAATATTCCGGCGCTGACAGTAGAATTAACTGGCCTGCGTTAAATTTAGCTGCCATGACGCGACGACCGCAAACATGATCCCCGTCAAGTTTATGAAATGCAAACGAGTGAGCTTGTGTCCTTTATAAAAATGGATTGTGCTTTTCATTCTTGGGTATTTCAAACAATATTTTTATGATAAAAAAATTCATAGACAATTCTGTACATATTATGTATCCAATATGACAGAATCGTATTATTGTCATTTTACAACACTTTACAAGTCAAGTGCTGAACATAATCCTCCTCCAAGGAATGCCACTAATCACGATCCTGAGCCACCTGCATTCATTGACATCCTGTAAATCTTACTACGTCATCACTCCATCTAGTGCGAGCTACCTGAGGCTACATATCCTTTTTGGATATAGTATTTTAATAATTAGAATGTCATCATCATCATCGTCATCATTACAACCCAAAAGTCCACTGTATTCATTACTAGTCTACAGCTAAACATAGGTTCTAAGGAATGCCACAGAACACGAACTTGAGCCACATGCATCCATGGACTTCCTGCGTATCTTCTACACTCTACATACTTTCTTCTGGTGATTGGTTCTTTGAGCTATATAAGCGGCCCATTACCAGCCCTCAGCTTAAGGATCCGTTGGGCTATATCGGTAAATCCGCAGTAAGGAACGGCGGATATTTTTATTACATATTTTATCACGCAATGAAACTCCGAGCATAGGCTTCCTAACTCGCTGAGCGACCTTATCCTCATTCTCATCATTACAGCAGCGAAGGACCAATTCTCAGATCTTTTTGCATCTTTGGTATCATTTTAAACAAAAAAGGAAAGAAAAAAACGAAATTACTTTATACAACATGCAAACCCTGTGGTTCCCGTTAAATACGTTATCAGAATCAGTATTCAAACTTATAGAATATTAATTATATCCATATTTTATACGTGGTAGAGCCATGCTGCAATTATATTAGTAGCATAGTTGTAGCACGAATGGGTCGGCTCGACCGGGGAAGGACCACGTTTTCACAAAATACCAGCGTAAAATGGCATCCTAACACTGCTGTGTTTCGTATGGTGAGTGTAAAGAACCGAAGACCCATTTAACTGGAAAAGAGGCATTCCATCTTAGTCCTCACGGATGACGACGCACCTACATTTTGATTCTTTATTGAGGATAAATGTAGATGTCTATGGGTTACAGCAACCACTTACCATGAGGTGAACCGTGTGCTCATTTGTCACCCTATCCTTAAAAATATACTTCAGAAAAATGGACCAGAAACAGGAATATATTTAAAAAATTGCTTGTATGTAGTTTTATTACCTCTGCATTGGCCGGGGAGAAAGTATTATCGTCATAGACCGTTTTTGGCGATACGCGTCGCCGCTAGAGGCATAGAATAGTGTAATCTATGGTTATAGGTAATAAAACCATATACAACTTGGAAATAAAATATTATTTAAATTTTATTTACTTAATTATTTAGCGTCTACGTGCTGTTTTCGAGAGTCATTACGAATCGTATCGCACGCAGACTTGACGACTTCCAGCCTCCCGAACAAGCCGGTTTCCGAAAGGGCTTTAGCATCATTGACCACATACATACCCTTCGGCAAGTTGTACAGAAGTCCGAGGAGTACAATTTGCCACTATGCCTGGCGTATGTGGACTATGAGTAAACCTTTGATTCCGTCGAAATTTGGGCGGTTCTGCAGTACCTTCAGCGGTGCCAAGTTGACTGTCGGTATATCGAAGTGCTGAAGTGCTTGTACAGTAGGGCTACGATGGCTATCCGAGTACAGAACCAGAGTACGAAACCTATCCAATTGCAGGGAGGTGTAAGACAGGGTGACGTTATATCCCCGAAACACTTCACCGCTGCATTGGAAGACGTTTTCAAGCTTCTGGACTGGAAAGGATACGGTATTAACATTAATGGCGAGTACATAACTCACCTCCGATTTTCCGATGATATAGTCCTTATGGCAGAATCGCTGGAGGATCTAAGCACTATGCTCAATGACCTCAATAGTGTCTCCCAACGGATAGGTCTTAAGATGAACATGGATAAAACAAAGATTATGTTTAATGTCCATGTCACACCTATGCCGGTAGTTATTGAGAGCACTAAGCTCGAAGTTGTTGACGAGTATGTATACCTAGGACAAATAGTCCGACTAGGTAAAACCAACTTCGACCGAGAGGTCAATCGACGGATTCAACTCGGCTGGGCAGCGTTCGGGAAACTACGACACATCTTCTCGTCAGACATACCTCAAAACCTTAAAACGAAATTGTACAACTAGTGCGTGTTGCCAGTGATGACTGGCGGATCTGAGACGTGATCCTTCACTGCTGGCCGTATGAGGAAGCTCAAGGTCGCTCAGCGAGCTATGGAGAGGGCTATGCTCGGAGTTTCTCTGCGTGATAAACTTAGAAATGAGGATATGCGCAGTAGAACCAGAGTAACCGACATAGCCCAACGGATTAGTAAGCTGAAGAGGCAGTGGGCCGGTAATATAGTTCGAAGAACCGACAACCGATGGAGAAGAAAGGTTCCTGAGTGGCAGCCTCGGACCGGTAGGCGAAGTGTAGGGCGACCCCCCACGAGATGGAGTGACGACCTGGTAAGACATGCAGGAAATCAATGGATGCAGGTGGCTCAGGACCGTGCTTTGTGGCTTTCTTTGGGGGAGGCCTATGTTCAGTAGTGGACTTATGAATGGCTGTAATGATGATGATAATGATATTTTTATGGTCGAGTTTAATGAAATAAATTTATTTCTATACGTTTGAATACTGATTCTGATAACGGGACCCACAGGATTTTTGTTGCATGTTGTATATTGGCTATAAGTGTTGGTTTAACTTGGAAAGACCACTCGTGCAGTATACTAACGTAACAAGGCTCGACTATATGTATTATGGTTGTACTAGGACCCCATTCGACCATCGCCATATTGAAATGTTTTTATCGCCAGCAGATGACCCTTGTCGTTCCCTACATTAATTTTCGAGCACCACCAAACTATCCCTAACTTTTGCCGAGAGATAACTCTTTAAAATTGGTATGCCGGTCATCTTGTTTTCTGCCATTTTAAATTTTTTTTCACCACTGCCACAATTTGCCCAGGATGTAGGTAGATATTAGTTAAGACACGATCCCGCTAAATCTTACCGTTTTGCCGGGCAGTAGTACACCATCTCCTCGAAGAGCTGAAACGTGGATGTCATTTTATTCGTATTTTTCTTAGCAAGCCCATGTCATAGGGGTGCATAAAAACTAACTAGTCTGTCATTTTGGACGGTACGCCATATTAGATTTAGAAAAACGTCGCTTAGCTAAACATGCGTTGTCATCGAAACAAAACATGTATGCAAAATGTGAGTGCAATCGGTATAGGATGACTTCTAATAAACAGTTGCCTCGCAACATAGCGATACATTAAACTATACGTAGGTCGTACCGAGGTCGACTCGGCAAAAGAGTCACACTGAAATTGATTTTCTACCGATTACTTTGTCTTCATTGTTAAAAATAAATGTATATTATTTATGGTTTTTAAACGTTAAAATGAGGGATTTGTATTTGTTTCATAACACAACAATAGAATTAAATATTCTTCTTCATCATCATCGTCATCATCATACAGCCCTTCACAATTCAGTCACAGATATGGCGACGCTATCGTCACGCCACAATTGGAACACAATGAAGCATAAATCACGCTATCAAAGTTTCGAAGTAAAGCAGTATATATGGAATAGCTCCGAACTTCCATTTGGAGCATTGGCCGCTTCCCGGACCGAACACCTTGCCCGGTGGGATATCTCCCCTTTTCTTTTCACGGCAAAATTGGTGACCAACCGACGTGATGTGAACACGCAACCAACAACCCTCGGAAACCATAACTTCAAGCCTTCGTCATTATCCTCAAAAACCCCTACCATTTATTTCCGAGAAATATCTTCTGAAGTCTGCAGCTCCCGCAAGCCGGTCCAATTTGTTTTCATCTCGACTAACCGCAGATTTATAAGACAGACTTCTGGCATCCGGCTCATCGTTCTCACCGGCACCATTTGCAAGTGCGTGGTATGGCATGCATTACACACCGGCATATCGTTCGCACCGGCGTTACTTGCCCATACGTGCACAGCATGCATTGCCCACAGGCATTAAGGACACACCGGCAATCGGATTGCACTATCGACCTCCGGTCTGAGAAGGGGGCGATTTGCGGCGCTGTCGAAGCAAAACATATCGAAGCCTAAATCGCGCTATCAAAGTTCCCAAGTAAAGCAGTATGTATAGAATAGCTCCGTACCACCACTCGGAGCCTATAAAAGTCTACTGCTACTTCTGCCGCCAATTAGCAGTACTTGCACTGCTGTATTTCGGTCTTAAGAGTATAGTGAGCCAGTATGATTACAAACTGTAAGGCAGATTCCTTCTTAGTCCTCAGTACTGACAACATATCTTTAGCCTGCCTTATTTGAAGTTAGCTGTAGGTGTCCAGAACTGCTGTGTAAGTTCGTTTGCCACTTCAGCTTAGTAAAATATTGTTTGAGGAAGGCCTATATTGACCAGTGGACTTGATAGGAATATCACCAATATCGTAGTCAATGAATGAATATAAATTTTAACTGATTACGGTGGTAGAGCCAGGCGGCAGCTTTTGCTGTCGCATGGATGGGGTGGTACCACGACATCACAGAATACCAGCGTGAAGTAGAGATTTACTTCTGCGTTTCGCTTGGTGCGTGCAGGTGGCCGGAGGCCCTTTTTACTGGAAATGAGGCATTCCATCCTAGTCCTCACGGGTGAAAACGCATCTGCATTTTGATCTGTAACAGAGGATAGATGTTGATGTCTATGGGCCGCAGCAACCACTTACCATCAGGTGGACTGTGCGCTCGTTTTTCACCCTTATCCTATAAAAAAAACTGAAGCCCTAGATTTAAGAAGTAAACTGATTAGTGACATGTACTACCAATGTCCTCCAGACCGAAACAATGGAGACTAGCCATCGGCGCAGGACAGGATTGTAGTGCCCAAGTGTATGCGCAAGCTCAGGTGCTCTCTCTATTCCCTCACTTTCATAGCCCGATGGGTCGGTAAACCGACACGACTGGAGTAAGATCAGGCGCAAGACCAACGGCTTTACGTGCTTACCGAGGCACGGGGGTGAAACACCGTCAACTAAGAAGTTGGCGGTGTCTCACCCCTAATCCCTACGACTCCGGGCAGCTACTGACAATTCATTGATGAAAAAACTCTATAACTGATTTTTTTTAACACGACCCGGGATTCGAACCTGGGAATTCACAATCAGTCGCACTACTACAACCTCTAGACCAACGAGACAATCACTACTTCTACCACTAGTACTACTAGGCTTTGACTTTTTGCTTTTGCTTTTAGAAAAACTGATCAGTGCCAAACACAGGTCAATTTTTCTAAAAGAGTTTTGGAGCAGGGAAGAATGCGCCGACTAATTTATGCTGGCAGTTTGTGCATCATGACAACGAATTTATTTTTATAATTAATCACATAAATTAGTTTCTAATGATATATTTTGTTAGCCCCAAACAGTTACGTAGCAGAGCGTTGCTGTAGCTATCTTTTGTAAAGCAAGTAGTAAATTTAAAAATTTTGTACAACCGACTTCAATATAAATAAAATGAGTACATCATGTATGAAAGTCAATTTAATATGCATTATTAACGATAACTCAAAAACTACGGATCAGATCTTAATTAAAATTATATAGGACCACATGAAAAGCACCAGCTTTCAAAAAAAAGGAATCATCAAAATCTGTTTACCTAGAAAAAAGTTATAAACATGCAGTCGAATTTAGAACCTCCTCCTTTTTTGACATCGGTTGATAAATGGGTTAGCTCGACCGAGCAACCTTCAATTCCTCTCAAAATTTTGGAGTAAAATTGTTTTAACTATATTTTTTTAATCACCAACATAGCGTGTATTAATAATACTATAAAGAAACACTAATCTTTAGTTCAAACTAAGTGACGCTATAAATATAGGCAACGATAGCATGCACACAACCCTAACGTTACATACAGCATTCTTCATCTACAGCATGCATACATACCTTATACTTATTGTTTTAAATATAATAAGAGTGACAAACGAGCACACAGTCCACCTGATGGTAAGTGAATGCTGTGGCCCATAGACATCTACATTTATCCTCGATTAAGAATCAAAATGCACGTACATGTTGTCACCCCTGGGATCTAAGATGGTGTATGAAATGCCTCGTATCTAGTAAAACGTGGTAGACCCATGCTGCAGCTATACTAATAGTATAGTTGTAGCACGAATGGGTCGGCTCGACCGGGGAGAAACCACGCTCTCACAGAATATCAGCGTGAAATGAAAAAAATGCAGTTTAATACTGCTGTGTTTCGTATGGTGGGTGTAGAGAACCGGAGGCCATTTTTACTGGAAATGAGGCATTCCATCTTGGTCCTCACGGGTGACAACGCATCTGCATTTTGATTTGTAATAGAGTTTAGATGTAGATGTCTATGGGCCGCAGCAATCATTTACCATCAGGTGGGCTATGTGCTCGTTTGTCACCTTTATCCTATAAAAAAGACTCAGTTTTTCTACACTCACCATAGTAAAATTTTACTGTTTCACGCTGTTAATACGTGAGAGGGAGGAGTGATCCTTCCTCGGTCAAGCCAACCCATTCGTGCTTCAGCCATAATCCTTAAGAGCTCTTTATAAATAAAACAATACATATCACCTTGCTTACGCAATTTTTCCTGGGCGTAATATTAATTGAAGTATTAAGTGACGGCTCCGTGGCGCAGTGACTTAGAAATGAGTTGCCGCGCTAGGGGCCGCGGGTTCGTATCCTGCACGGAACAAGTATTTGTATGGCCTACAAATAATCGTTCCGGGTCTGGACGTTTGTCTTTGTGAAATTTATGTATGTAAACTGCCTTCACGATACAGGAGACAATCCTAGTGTGGAGGTAATGTTTTTTAAACAAAGAAATGATGATGAAAAATATTATAATTTATTTTAAAATTTCTTATGCAACACTTTTGCAAATATTTCAATGAAGACTGCATCTTAGGTTTAAGTCGTTCATATAAATTATTCATTGTTGTACGTTTGCACGTGATCTGTAGTAATTTACTACAGTGCTAAGGTAATAAATTACCTTAGCACTGTAAACGTCGTTTGATTATATGTATTAAATGTGAACAGAACGATTTTAGTTACTTTCATAGCGTAATGTCTTATGGAATTTTGCTATGGGGTAATGCGACTGACATTGAAGCTATATTTGTTTTGCGAAAGAGAGCCGTACGGGCGATTTATAACCTACATTGTAAAGAGTCCCTCAGAGAAAATTTAAAGAAATAAACATATTAACTTTGGCATCGCAATATATTTATGAGAATGTAATGTATGTGCATAAAAACATAAATAGCTTTAATAAGAATAAGGATGTGCATACTTTAAACACTAGGAACAAACATAAGCTTGTAATGCCAGTTACTAGACTCCACAGAATCAGTAATTTATTTATAGGGCAATGTATACGCTTTTACAACAAAATCCCAAAACATATTCAAAGTTTGTCAATAAACAAGTTTAAAAGTTTTATTAAAGAAAAACTGTACAAGAAGGGTTATTATAATATCAAGGAATACATGAATGAAAATAACCCGTGGGAATAGGGTGATTGCCACCATGCTGGTTCTATGATAATATCATTTAAAACGTGAATAAACAAAATTATTGTTAAGTGAAATTATGTTTAAAAAAAAAGTCCCGCTGGGTATCTTGCTGGTTCTTCCCAGGACTGAGGTATTTTCCGAACCAGTGGTAAATAAAAAATGACTTTCCATAAGTATTATGTAATAATCAATATTGAATAAAAAAATATTCTATTCTATTCTATTCTATACGAAACACAGTAGCGTTAAGCTGCTATTTTACGCTGGTATTCTGTGAGAGCGTGGTCCTTCCCCGGTCGAGCCGACCCATTCGTGCCACAACTATATAGCTGCAGCATGGCTCTACCACGTATTATAATGTATTAGAAAGAATAAAGAAAAAGAAATACAGACTAAACTAATGAAACTTCTTGAAACTAATTTTTATAGTTTTATATTAATAGTGTTGATCCACGCACATTTCTGAGTTTTTAATCGACTCAACTTCTTATGTTAGAAAATATTCTAAAAATTATAAAATATTCATTATGTAGACCCATCTAGTCTATCTGCAAGTAAATATTCAAGACGATAAGGAATTAACAAAAACAAGTAAATAATTAAATAAATTAGCTAGTAAATGGTCACGTAAAAAAAAGTTAAAAGTTACAGCCTATATACGTCCCACTGCAGGGCACAGGCACCTCTCACAATTTATGGAAGAGGGGGTAAACGAACATTTGGCTCACCTGATGGTAAGTGTCAATCGCCGTTCACGACTAACTGTCAATACCAGGGGAATGGCAGGTGCATTGCCGACCTTTAAAAAAAGGAGTAAGCTAGTCTCCTGAAAGTCCCTAAGTCGTATTGGTTTGGAAAAATCGCCGGTGGTAAACAATTTTACAAAGTAGTCGTGCGAGGAAAAAAACTCCTAGTAAATTGCATGGTATTGGACCGCCAAGCATCCAAATAATTTGGATGATAACGTAAGTTTTGTAGTGATGTGCATTTGTGAAATATGGTGACTGGAATTAATGCGAACAATTCCTTAGAGCACTCATCGTGTTAAATGCGATAGAAATTGCAAAGGGATGTCACATATCTTCGCAGCTCCAGTGATTCGAGCCGATCTTAAAGAACTCGACTGTCGACGATTCGAGCTGCTCTGCGTTGGACGCGATCAAGTGGAAGGAGCTGGCACTGGGGAGCCCCAGTCCAAATATGGGAACAGTATTACATGTGGGGCCGAACCTGCTCCTTGTAAAGTTTAAAGTGATGTGCCGCCATGAAATACTGTCCATCTCTGCTGAGCAAGCAAAGCGTTTTAGAGGTCAATTTGGCCTCCTCTTCCAAGTGACAATGAAATTGTACGTCGTTCTGTCTGACTGTCCGATACTGTCTGAGTCCACAAGGGGTGTCCTGAAACTAAGTAAATACGGTAAAGGAGTGTAAGCTTGTGTCTTCTGGGGATTGAACTGAACTAGATATAGTCGTCGCCAATCCAAGACTTTGCTCAACAAAGTCTCAACTTCAGACACAAGTTTGTTCCTGTATTCGACGCTCCGGTACGTTTACTCGAGAAATGTTTGCACAGCCGTTGTATGAAGTATTACCGGTAATGTCGTCCGTATAGCAATGAATGTTACCGGTTTGCAACATATCATTGATGTGCAGAAGAAACAATGTCGGTAATAGCACACAACCTTGTGGAACACCAACAGTAGGCTTGTAATCGGAATATGCATCGTCTACTTCGACCTTGATGCTTAAATCTGCAAAAAAACTGGTGATCCAATAGCATAATTTCCTGGGAAGCCTATAGGAAGGAAACTAAGTTCTTTCCGATCGGCTCGATTCACTGGTGCTGCGAAGAGATGTTACGTCCCTTTGCATTTTCTATCGCATTTAACACAAAGAGTGTTCTAAGGAATTATTCGGATTAATTCCAGCCGCCTGAAATAATTGTTTTGTCTAAGGACTCCTTTTTCCCATATCACATTATATATATAAAAAAACTCTATAAGTGTAATTTGACGCAAGTTATTGCGAACATAACAAAATATAAAAATATCCTCCAGAATAAATTTAGTGCACAAGCTTTGTGCAAGCACTGGTGTACTTTTTTTTTTTCTGTGGCAACCCCGGTGACAAGTTGTAAAATTATTGCTCCCAACTATTTTTAATAATTAAATATTGTAAATTAATAATATCCACCTCAATTTTGAGTTACAGTTGTTAAATACGACTTATTTGTGTTTGTGATATAAGTAAAAGTCAGAAGTACCTATTTTAATTACATACATTGTGTTTAGTGTTTCAACCAAAAGTAACAGCTGTAACGAACATCGTTTAAACGTATTGTAAGTGTAATTCTTGTTATCCCTTTAACATTTTTAGATTTACCTATTAAGTAAGTGTTGTTGTGGATTTCATTTTGAATTATTTACATGATAATTTAATTTGAGATCTGTAGATAAGCCCATACATTTCGAAATTTGCTTACTCTGCTTCTTTGGTTTTGTTTCTTTGTTTTCTTTTGCTATTTACATTTAATAGTAAAATGAATACACGCAACGCCAAAACGCGCCAATTGGAGAACCAACTTCAAATGGCGCTTCAAGAACTTAAGGCGTCAATGGAGCAGTGTTAGCTGTTAATTAAAGAAAAGGATGACAATGAAAAGGAAATAATAAACATAATTGCTAAAAATACTAAACTAAAAAGTGACATGGTTAAGTTGCATAAAGAATATACATTTTTTAGAAAAGAAAGAGATCAACTTCAGAGAACAGTCGATGAGTTTGACCAGTGCAGCCAGGAATATGAGGAATCCCTCAAATTAATTGCTGCATTGCAGTTACAGTTAAGTGAGGCTAATGAGCAGATTGTGCAATTAAAACATTACATAGATAACATGAAAGCGTCCCAAACTCAAAGTCTGTTCAACGAGCTCATAGAATGTGAATCTTCTAAATCTAAAGCATTGCAACCCTCCACAACAACCGATTTGACTGGTGATGATTATGTCATATCAAGAACAGCAGCAAGGACTACCTGCAGTAGAAGAAAACTAAAGAAATATATAAAAATTAATAAATGTATTAGAAAACTACAAAAATTAATTAAAACTAAAATTAATGTTAAAAATTATATAAATGTATGCAAAGAAAAGCAAGAACTAATTAATAAACTTAAAATATATTCAATTGAGGTGGAAAATATGAATCACTGTTATGAGACTGATATAGAGTGTCTAAATTCAACAATTTTATCACTTAAAAGCTCTCTACAAATTATATCAAATAAATATGCATCGGCTCAAGATGAGATAAAAGAACACATATTGGCCATGAATGATCTGGTAAAATCATGTAAGTATAATGAGGAGCGCTTTGACTCCTTAATAAAACATCAGAGTGAGTATCAGCGCTCCATACCAGGTTCATCGGGGACAATATGTGTAAATAACAAAGTTAATTGTAAGACCTCATTATTTTCACCTACACTCTATGACAGTGCCATGACAAAGGATATAGACTTAAAAAGCAATGAAAATATAAAAAAAATAAAGTTATTATGTATTGTGATGACATAGGCAAAAATTTGGGCATGATGTTAAATAACTGTTTAAAAGGACATCTGATCAGTAATTATTGCATGCCTGGAGCATCCTTTAGTCATATAATGGATAAAGTTTTAGCTAGTAAATTTTGTCCTAATAGCACATTAATAATTCTTGTTGGGAGAAGAGGCAATCTAAACAAAAATCAATTATTAAAATATATTGATAATCTAAATACTTTAAATGTACATAAAATTATCTTGTTTACATTGCCTTACATACAGGGTTGGCCGCAGGAAAATAAAATAAGATATGATTTAAATTTATTAATAAATAACTTTTCATGTAATAATAATTTAAACTTGACATTTAATTGTTACAATTATAATGATAGAATTAATTTAATAGATATAAATAATTTAATTAAGAAATTTTTGACTAAAGATAGGTATTACCTATCAAAATATAATTTAAGACAGATAGCAAATGTGCTATCTTATTATTTATATATTAACTCAGCCAAGGACTTGGCTACACAGACATCTGCTTCTTTTGAGCAGTGTAATGACTTAATATGCAATTTGGAATCAGTTCCAAGTAATTTAAATTAGAAAATGAGACAATAGAGGTAATCTCTAGCAGCTATAATAACTTAAATAATTTAGAATGTGGCTTACAAATCTTTAATTGTATGACTCCACAGAAAGATAATGAGAATTGTTTACACCTGGTGCATCAAAATATACAAGGCATGATAGGCAAAGAGCTAGAAATTGAGTTGTTCTTAAATAGCAACAATATTCATATTTTATGTATTACTGAACATTGGTTAAAAGCTTATAACTTAATGTTTAACTTCAGTAATCACCAGGTGGTCAGTTCTTTCAATAGAGAAACGGTTTTAAGAGGTGGCTCCTTAATATTAGCTAGTAAATTATTGTCATGTAAAGAACGTAAAGATATTGTGAGCCTCTCTGTTGAGCGAACTGTAGAAATGGCATGTGTTGAGTTTGAGCACCTCATTGTTGTGAGCGTCTACAGACCCCCATGTTCTATATACGATACTTTTGAAAAAAATATGGAGGAAGTTTTTGCTAAGCTTAATAAACAGAATAAATCTGTTGTAATATGTGGAGACTTTAATATCAATCTCCTAGAAGATTCCTCAATCAATATTAAATTTAGATCATTATTTAAATCATATGGTCTTTTTAATTTATTTATAGAGCCAACGCGTATTGCTCAATCTAGTGCAACATGTATAGATAATATTTTTACAAATGTGAAGCCATTGCATAAATGTATAATTCAAAAATTAAGTTCTGATCACTGTGGACAAGTAGTTTCGTTACCATATGTTCACAAAAAGCAAGTAGATGAGAAAGTTGTGTTTGTTCCAGTAAATGCACGTCGCTTGGAGAAATTTAGAAGTAACATAGTGAAAAAACTTCCATCACTTTCATACCAAAATGATCCAAATTTTTTGTATGGAACATTATTTAAGCTTATTTGCAATGAATTTAATAATACTTTTACTTCTTAAACATTCTCCTTGAACAGTCGGAAGTCATTTAATGAATGGGCGACAGCAGGAGTCCATAAGAGCAGACGCAGGTTATATGATCTTTACCATGAAAGGTCATATAACCATAGCGTCGAATTTAGAGAATATGTAAAAAAATATTCAAAAATATTTAAAAGAGTGTGCTCCACAGCCAAGTCTTTGCATTTGAGCAACAAAATTAAGACGGCTTCTAATAAAATTAAAATGACATGGAGTATAATTAATAGCGAAACTGGTAAGATCAACTCTCGCAATTCAAACTACAAGTTAAGTGTTAATAACAAATTAACCGAATCAGATCAGGACGTTGCAGTGGTTTTTGAGAAATATTTTACTGATATTCCGATATTAACCACTAAGTCACTGAATTCTTCTCCTGCGGTCGCCGAATCATTACTTAAACAAAATGTAAATGCGTGTACAAAGAATTTTACATTTCATAAAGTATCATCAAAAGATATTGTAAAATATTTTAAAACTATTGATGTTAAGAAAACTGCGGATCTGTGGGGGATTTCTGTTAAAGTTATTGCGTCTATAATAGATACAATCGCGCCTCATTTAGCTGTTATTTTTAATACTAGTATCGAATCTGGTGTGTTTCCTGATTTAATGAAGTATAGTAAAGTAATACCTTTATTTAAATCTGGTAGTACATTAGACCCCGCCAATTTTAGACCTATTTCTGTACTACCAACACTTAGTAAGATTTTTGAAAAAAATATTCTTGATCAAATGTTAAATTTCTTTAATATAAATAATTTACTTCATAAAAATCAATTTGGTTTTACAAGGGGTCGCTCGACAACTGATGCCGGTGTTGAGCTGATTAAATATATATTTAATGCATGGGAGAATTCACAGGATGCTTTGGGTATATTTTGTGACCTATCCAAAGCCTTCGATTGTGTTCACCATGAAACATTAATCAGGAAACTTCAACACTACGGTGTAAGAAGTGATGCTCTAAAATTAATTATTTCATATTTAAGTAAGAGAACGCAAAAAGTTGTCATCAACAGTACGAGTTCTTCCGGGTCGATGGTACAGATGGGCGTGCCTCAAGGCTCAATTCTCGGCCCCTTTCTGTTTCTTGTATATATTAATGACTTACCTTACATAGTAGGAGATAACCATGATATAGTATTATTTGCAGATGACACTTCTTTAATTTTCAAATTAAGTCGACATTTGCTAAAATATGACGAAGTAAATAATGCTATATCTAAATTAGTGAATTGGTTCAATGTCAATAATTTGCATTTAAATGGCACTAAAACAAAATGTATGAAATTTATGACTCCAAATGTCAAACAATTAAATACTAATGTAATTTTAAATGGGGAGAAACTGAGTCTTGTAAATACCACCATTTTTCTTGGAATCACACTAGACGCGAAGCTTCAATGGAGCCCCCATATATCAAAGCTAGCAAGCAGACTTAGTTCTGCAGCATATGCTGTAAAAAAGATTAGAAGTCTAACTAGTGTTGAAACAGCTAGACTAGTTTACTTTAGCTATTTCCATAGCATAATGTCGTATGGTATTTTGCTATGGGGACACGCAGCTGACACTGAAATTATATTTGTTTTGCAGAAGAGGGCCATAAGAGCAATTTATGATTTAAAGCCTAAAGAGTCGCTGCGACAAAAATTTAAGGAAATTAATATATTAACTTTGGCCTCTCAATACATTTATGAAAATGTAATGTACGTACACAAAAATAAAAGTAGTTTTACAAAAATAAGTGATATTCATTCTGTAAATACTAGGAACAGACACAAGCTAGTAGTACCAGTTACTCGACTCCACCGAGTCAGTAATTCATTCTTGGGGCGATGTATACGCTTTTACAACAAAATTCCAGAAAATATACAAAATTTGACCTGCTCAAAGTTCAAAAACTTTATTAAACTAAGTTTGTATAAAAAGGGTTATTATAATATTAAAGAATTTATAGATGATAATAACCCCTGGAAGTGAGGTGATCGCTCCCAAGCTATTTCTAATTTGTTGTGTTGTTAATTTGTGTAACATACATGATTGTAAGCTGTTATTTAAAAAAAAAGTCCCGCTGGGTTTCTTGCTGGTTCTTCCCAGGACAGAGGTTTTTTTCGAACCAGTGGTAATTATACAAAAGAGTGACTTTCAATAAGTATTATTTATAATCTATATTGAATAAAAAAAGTTTCTGTTTCTGTTTCTGTTACTGTCTATTGCTACACTTCCGTAGTCCAATGGGCCTGCGCCACGATCGTAGAGGGATTAAGGAAGGATTAATTAACATGCTGGCCGAGGCACGCGGATAAAACATCGCCAACCTCCTGATAAATAATACTTCTTCATTCTATACGTAAAGTCATTTTATTGAACATAAATTGATTGACTCTCAAGGTGGTTCATAAATCGGTAAAATATGAAATCGTGGATTGTTAAGACTGGATTGGATATGACAATTGTATGAGCCGTGGTAGCTCAAATGGTTAGCGCTCGCTGTAAATTTCACAGTGCGCGAGCAATCCAGGTTTGATCCCCGCCGACACCAATGAAATTGTTAATGGCAATATTAAGTGTCGATTTACCACTTTCTTGGCGGTGAAGGAAAACATCGTAGAGAAACCTGAATATCTGAGAAATAAGAAAAAAATATTTCGAAGACAAGTAACGTTCGCCAACACGCGGTGCGGCGGACACTTCCTTGCCCTAAAACCCTCTCCAAAATGAGGGGAGGCCTATGCTTAGCAGTGGAACTTATATTAGCTGTAACTTTAACTTTTTTAACCTTCTGATTCGGGAAAAATATAATGACTTTTGGCCCGACTCTGGGATTTCAACCAGACTACTCGGACTACTAGCAAACAACAAGAGAACCGCATAAATGAATAAGATCTACTTTATGATAAAGACAGATATCTCTTTTAAATTGTATCCGGTACAACGTTTTACACTTGAAGAGTTTCATCTTAGATTTTGTATTTTAGAACCCAACAAAGCTCTTTTATTTCTTTTAACTTCTTGCTTGCACTAGAAACTAACGTCTGGTACATTATTTTTAGCGTTTCAAGATAAATACAAACACTGATTCTTTTTTTTCAAGATCATATTAAATTGCTGAGTGAAACAACCACCTTATTTCATCCCATAGGTATTGTAGTAAGAGTAAAAGACGCGTATCTATACATATAATTTTTTTAAATGTATTTATTAATGAATTTATGATATAGTAGTGTTACTTAATTCTAAACTCGCCAAACTTTTACGTTTGATGGCGAGAGTCGCTTCTTTACCTAACAATGAACCACTATATGTACTACTAATATTGGACACAATAATACACAATTATATAATATCTATTATATCTAGTTTCTTTATAAGAGATAAAATAATATGTATTAGTAAGTGTATTTATTTACCTATTTAAATAATTATATAAAATTCAATCGACGGATTCAACTTGGCTGGGCAGCGTTCGGGAGATTACGGCACATCTTCTCGTTAGATATACCTCAAAACCTCAAAATTAGATTGTTCAACCAGTGCGTGTTGCCAGTGATGACCTATGGAATTAAGATGTGGTCCTTCACTGCTGGCCGTATGAGGAAGCTCAACGTCGCTCAGCGAGCTATGGAGAGGTCTATGCTTGGCGTTTCTCTGTGTGATTACTTAAAAAGGAGGATATCCGCAGTAGAACCAGAGACTCTGGCCAGAGTAACAGACATAGCCCAAAGAATTAGTATGCTGAAGTGGCAATGGGCCGGCCATATAGCTCGAAGAACCAACAACCGATGGGTAAGAAAGGTTCTCGAGTGGCAGCCTCGTACCTCGTACGGTAGGCGAAGTGTAGGGCGTCCCTCCGCTAGATGGAGTGACGACCTGGTAAGACATGCAGGAAGTCAATGGATGCAGGTGGCTCGGGACTGTGCTTTGTGGCATTCCATGGGGGAGGCCTATGTTCAGCAGTGGACTTGTGAAGGGCTGCAATGATGATGATGATGATGATAAAATTCAATTGCCGTGCGTATTACTTTATCTTTCTATCTAGTATATAATAACTAATATAATAAAGTGGAAGAGTATTTTTTTGTTTTTTTTGTTTGTTTAAACGTGCTAATCTCTAGAACTACCAGTCCGATTTGAAAAATTATTTTTGTATATTATAGCTAAATTCATGTGGAATAGTATAGGCTACCTAGCATTAAGCTATACTACTCAGCTAGCCTTCAATATGGATATTTGTTATGCAAATCAAAAGAAAAAGCACTCCCGAAATGATTTATCCGCGTACGCTGTTGTTATCGTTAGGGATACGTTTTTTTTTATATATATATATATATATATATATATATATATATATATACGTTTTTGTTTTCACCACAGGTGCTCAAACTTAGCAGTTAAATAAAGTAAAAAAATTAAACTTATGTTTAGTGCCGTCTTGTAAAATACTACTCATAGTAGTTGTAAACTTTTAAGGGTAATTTAGAAACATCATTATTAGGGAACACATTAAAAGAGAAAAATCTGATCTAGGCATTAAACTGCGGACGTGATGACCACAAATGTGAGCAGAAGTACGAATTTTCAGAATTTTATAAAACATGGCGTAGACCGCGAACCATTCGGGATAGAATTTTTTTTAGGGAATCGAGGCCACCTCCCCCCACCCGAACACGTACGTACCAGATTATCCACCATTACTGGGACATCCTATAAACTATAAACCTGTGACATCTTGTTGTTATGTTAACTATTTATCTTTATATACATGTAACTTTAATTAAGGTACGTGAGGGTAATATGGTCACCTTAAGCTTTTAGGTATTCTGTAAGAGCATGGTCTACCACGGTCGACCTGACCCATTCGTACTAC
Organism: Parnassius glacialis; assembly: GCA_033319125.1. Classification (NCBI taxonomy): domain Eukaryota; kingdom Metazoa; phylum Arthropoda; class Insecta; order Lepidoptera; family Papilionidae; genus Parnassius; species Parnassius glacialis. The sequence goes on along the minus strand of JAVANC010000024.1, from coordinate 5,413,767 downwards.
AACCATAATACAGGTGGAGCGTGGCTCTTTCACGTTTAAGAATATGCCTATAAGCTGTGGACTTACATGCTGAAATGAATGGGAGGACGTTTGGATTACAGTACGGAGACATTTCTTTTGTGTTACTACGCCTTCATATTTTCAGCTAGCTCAAACAAATACTTCTACAATTCCATCTAACAATGTAGGGAAGAAACACTATTTTTCCGCGCAATAAACCACATGATATAACCGCATTACAATATGCAATTTGCAATATTGCGAAGACTTGAGGCGTGAATTTCACTGTAGTGTTTAACTAAAATTGTTCTTCATTACATATAGAAGTAAATAGTACAAAAGTCCCTGTCTGTACTGACTTCTTAAGTAGTTTATAATTGGCTGTCTTTTAATGGAATTCCATTTATTAAGACAGTAAATATGAAAAACTTGTCATCAACAACAGATCATCCAAACGCTTTTTTAATAAATAAGTGAAATATAATATAATACGTGAAAAAAGAGTCACTATACAGTAGAATATAATTTAATACAAATACAATACACTATTCTTAACTTCACGCTTCGAAAATTAATAATTTTCAAAAGTAGGAAGTTCAAGAGTTTGCTATGACTTTGAGAATGCGAGTTTTCACGTCCTAGGAAGACGTTCCGATTATTCCCAGCTGGAATTCCGGCCATTGGTGTGTGTGTATGTAAATAAAATTTTGTCGTATGATTAACAGTGGTAGAGCCAAGCGGTAGCTTTTGCTGTCGCACGGATGGGCCAACTCGAACCGAGGTGGTACCACGACCTCACAGAATACCAGCGTGAAGTAGAGGTTTACCTCTGCGTTGCGCTTGGTGAGTGCAGGTGGCTGGAGGCCCAATTCCCTCCCCCCCCCAATCAAAATGGTAGTGGAATTAAATAAAAGACTACCCCAGAAGGGTACCAGCACCCCTGGAGAATCCCTCGCTGAGCATCCACGACCAAACTAATTCACTCCTGAGCGTGGGTGCTCAGGCTGCCCCGCGTATTCTGGGGGGGGGGGGGGGGAGCAAAATTCCGCTCGCGACTAATGCTGCTCGGGGCAAGCAGAGCAATTCAACCAAGGCGACCCCTGGCACGCTATCCGTGAATTTTTGCAACATCAGGGGACTTCATTCCAACCTCAACGCTGTCCATTACCTATTATTATACCTATTCCAGCCGCCATTTTTGTTTTACATTTCGACAGCACTATCGGCTTCAGTACCCTCGAAAACCATGAAAATGACACCCACGATGAAAAAATTTATATCTATTGTAGCCGCCATCTTGGATTTACATTTCGACAGCACTATCGGCTTCAGTACCCTCGAAGACCATGAAAATGACACCCACGATGAAAAAATTGATATCTATTGCAGCAGCCATCTTGGATTTACATTTCGACAGCACTATTGGCTTCAACATCCTCGAAACCCATGAAAATGACACCCATGATGAAAAAATTTATATCTATTGTAGCCGCCATCTTGGATTTACATTTCGACAGCACTATCGGCTTCAGTACCCTCGAAGACCATGAAAATGACACCCACGATGAAAAAATTGATATCTATTGCAGCAGCCATCTTGGATTTACATTTCGACAGCACTATTGGCATCAACACCCTCGAAACCCATGAAAATGACACCCATGATGAAAAATTGATATCTATTGCAGCCGCCATCTTGGATTTACATTTCGACATCCCTATCGGCTTCAACACCCTTAAAAACCATGAAAATGACACCCATGATGAAAAAATTGATACCTATTGTAGGCGCCACCTTGGATTTACATTTCGACAGCACTATCGGCTTCAACACCCGCGAAAATCATGAAATGACACCCATGATGAAAAAATTGGTACCTTATTCGGCCGCCATCCTGGATTTACATTCCGAAAGCACTATTGGCTTCAACACCCTCGAAAACCATGAAAATGACACCCATGATGAAAAAATTTATACCTATTGCACTGTCACCTCGGATTTACATTTCGACAGCACTATCGGCTTCAACAGCCTCTAAACCCATGAAAATGACACCAATGATGAAAAAATTGATACCCATTGCAACCGCCACCTTGGATTTACATTTCAACAGCATTATCGGCTTCAGCACCCTCGAAAACCATGAAAATGACACCCGTGATAAAAAAACGATATCTATTGCTGCCGCCATCTTGGATTTACATTTCGACAACTCTATCGGCTTCAACACCCTCAAAAACAATGAAAATGGCACCCATGATGAAAAAATTGATACTTATTGCAGCCGCCATCTTGGATTTACATTTCGACAGCACTATCGGCTTCAACACCCTTGCAAACCATGAAAATGACACCCATGATAAAAAATTTATACCTATTGCAGCCGCCACTTTGGATTTACATTTTGACAGCACTATCGGCTTCAGCACCCTCGAAAACCATGAAAATGACACCCATGATGAAAAATTTGATATCTATTGCAGCCGCCATCTTGGATTTACATTTTGACAACCCTTTCGGCTTCAACTCTCTCGAAAACCATGGAAATGACACCCATGATGAAAAAATTGATACCTATTGTAGCCGCCATCTTGGATTTACATTTCGACAGCACTATCGGCTTCAACTCTCTCCAAAATCATGAAAATGACACCCATGATGAAAAAAATGATACTTATTGTAGCCGCCATCTTGGATTTACATTTCGACAGCACTATCGGCTTCAACACCCTCGGAAACCATGAAAATGACACCCATGATAATAAATTCATACCTATTGCAACCGCCACCTTGGATTTACATTTCGACAACTCTATCGGCTTCAACACCCTCGAAAACCATGAAAATGACACCCATGATGCAAAAAACCGATATCTATTGCAACCGCCATCTTGGATTTACATTTTGACAACTCTATCGGCTTCACTTCTCTCCAAAACCATGAAAATGACACCCATGATAAAAAATTTATACCTATTGCAGCCGCCACCTTGGATTTATATTTCAACAGCACTATCGGCTTCAGCACCCTCGAAATCCATGAAAATGTCACTCATGACAAAAAAAAATTGATACTACTTTTAGTTCGTACTACTATTATTTATTCTGTGCTTTTAAGATATTATAATAAAAAAAAATCTTTTTTAAAATTTAAAAATTATTATTATAATCAAGTATTTATGTACTGTATTGTAATGTATTTGTGTACCAGTGCGTGTTGCCAGTGATGACTTATGAATCTGAGACGTGTTCCTTCACTGCTGGCCGTATGAGGAAGCACAAGCTCGCTCAGCGAGCTATGGAGAGGGCTGTGCTCGGGGTTTCTCTGCGTGATAAACTTAGAAATTAGTATACCCGCAGTTGCACCAGAGTAACCGACATAGCCCAACGGTTTAGTAAGCTGAAGTGGCAGTGGGCCGGCCATAGAGCTCGAAGAACCGACAACCGATGGGGAAGAAAGGTTCTTGAGTGGAAGCCTCGTACCGGTAGGCGAAGTGTAGGGCGACCCCCCACGAGATGGAGTAACGACCTGGTAAGACATGCACGAAGTCGATGGATGCAGGTGGCTCAGGACCGCGCTTTGTGGCATTCCTTGGGGGATGCCTATGTTCAGAAGTGGTCATATAAAAGGCTGTAATGATGATGATTATGATTTATGTAAGAAATTTGGTTATTCGAATATTGTGTATTTGTACAGCGATATTTTTGAGCCGCTGCAAACAACTGAAACAATGTCCACTCACGACGGCTACTGACGCCGATTTAGTAAACTACTCTCTGGCTGTAGCTCCCCATTTACAGAAATAATTTACATACAAGACTACCAAATCAGCAAAAATTTCACCATTTTGGAGCCAAAAAAAATAATTATAGCTAAACAAAACAAAACTGCCATTTTTTTATTTAGATTCAGTGGCTTCCCACATAATAGATGAAGAGATTAAAAAATAGATTGAGTTAAAAAATTGATATTTTCAAAAGTTATCGTGTTTACAAGCCTAGGCGCCATGATAAATCTACACCATGAGCCACTAAAACTCCTTTTTTATTTAAAAATAGCAATTAACCATTAAAAAAAATATAAATAAGTTCAATAATCATTTATCTTTCTAACAATGTGCTTTTTACACACACAATCAGTGCCAAAAAAAAGTTCTTACTTTGAGAGCGCCCACTCGAACATTTGGATGCGCTTTTAATTTGTGCGTAGCTTTGTGAATACAACTTTAGGCAATGCATTTAAGGTTGAAGTTACTTCAATGTATATTTATTACAACTAGAATTACGTCAAAACAACTGGCGACGGTTTTTAGAGAACTTTTGCGTGGGATTGTGTATCTAGTTTTTTATTAGTGATCTATGGATACGGTTCGTAAAATAGAACGGAACTGAATAATTTTTATTGTAAAAGTAAAGTAAAGTTACAGCCTATATACGGCCCACTGCTGGGCACAGGCCTCCTCTCATTTCTGAGAGTTTTTTTAGGGCCAGGAAGTGTCCGCCGCGCTGCCCCAATGCGTGTTGGCGAACTTCACATGTCTTCAAAAATATTTTTTTCTTTTAGACATGCAATATTCCTCACGATGTTTTCCTTCACCGCCGAGCACGTGGTAAATCAGCACTTAAAATTGCAATTAACAATTTCATTGGTGCCGGCGGGGATCGAATCCGGGTTACTCGCGTATTGTGAAATTTACCGCGAGCGCTAACCATCTGAGCTACCACGGCTCTAATTTTTATTGAATATATATGAAACGATTTTATTATTGAAAGCCATTTATGTTTTTACCACTGGTTCGGAAGAAACATATTTCCAGGTAAGAACTAGCAATAAAACAAACAGGACGTATTTTTCCAAATAAAAATTTTGCAATGAAAAAGACTGCAAAATTTACTTGTTACATCATGTAATACTTGCTCACTTAGTTACATACACGTCAAAAGACAGTCCGATATAGTCAAAAGATAATTTGCTATTTCCTAAACGTTAAAGCTGTTAGGTAGAATTGTTTGCGTTCGAATTCAATTTACCAGCTCAGAACACACGAGTACTCATCTGCACCCACACGACCACTCAATTTCAGTCAAACGCATCTTAATTTTCATTTATCTCCATTTCAGTTCCATTTCCCTAGAGAACATGCGCAATATTATCGTTATGAAAACTTATTTATTTATTTGTTTGATTATCTTATCAACTAAGTCCATATAACACTAGCTTTTTTGTGGAATAAGGGTGACAAACAACGAGTCCACTTGATGGTAAGTGCTGTGGCGATAGAAAAAATCAAAATCAAAATGCAAAGTATGGTGAGTGTAGAGAATGGGATACCTCTTTTTACTGGAAAGGAGGCATTCCATCGTAGTTCTCAGGGGTTTACAAAGAATTTGCATTTTGATTTTTTTATAGGACAGGGTGATAAACGAGCACACAGTCCACCTGATGGTAAGTGGTTGCTGTGCCCCATAGACATCTGCATCTATCCCCATTTGCGAATCAAAATGCAGATGCATTGTCACCCGTGAGGATTAAGATGGAATGCCTCTTTTCCAGTAAAAAAGGTCTCCGGTTCTCTACACTCACCATACGAAACACAACAGCATTAAGTTCTTATTTTACGCTGGTATTCTGTGAGAGCGTGGTCCTTCCCCGGTCCAGCCGACCCATTCGTGCTACAACTATACTGCTAATATAGCTGCAAGCATGGCTCTACCACGTTTAATTTTTTTTACCACGTTTGATTGTTAACCGAGGATAAATGTAAGTGTCTATGGACCACAATATCCACTTCGAGGAGAATGTGTGTTCCTTTGTCACCCCTATTCTATAAAAAAATAGTAGATTTGACAACCCTAATTACGCCTCCTATATTATCAATCGGTTCCGTGCATTTCAATCTCAAATATTAGAGATACAATAGCGAGTGTTAGGGATAGTTGATAAATTGCGTCAATATAACGATCTCAGAATTCAATATCGGGCTGTACGTGATTTACCGCCACGCTTTAAAATGAAACCCCTTGTGGTAACGCTGTCGTCGATCCATAATAACGTATACGGACCGAACAATCACTGAGGTCTAAAACACAACTATCTATCCAAGGTCCGGACGACTGTGTAATAAATAAATTCTCCGTTCCGCTATTTCATAGGTTTGTTGAGGTAAAATATTAATATCAATGATTGTGTCAATTGCAGCAACATGTGGAAATGGTGAATCTCACACTCTCATATAAATTAATAATGAAGTAACTCATCGCCATTCGTCTAATGTAATGTGCCATCTCCACATATAATAATTATGTTCTACAGACCGAATTTCTGCCACGGTGGCCTGTCTCAACGGACTGACCATCTGAGCCGGACAGGATAATATATAATAGTGCCCGATTGTATGGGCTAACACGGGTATTCTCTATATTCTCTCTGTATATACTCTGATATTCCGATGGGACGGCAAACCGAAATGATCGTAGAAGAACCAACGGCTTACGTTCTTTTCAAGGCACGGTGGTTAGGTACTGAGAATTTCTTGACTGAAAAACTCAATATTTGTCTTCTTTCGGTACCGACCCCGGATCGAGGTTTGGACCTTATGATCAGCAGTCGACCACTTGACGAACGAGGCAGTCTAGTAGAGCCGCACACACACACACACACAAACACACAAATAAATAAATACGTGAGTGTGCGTGTGTTTATTTGTTACACACATTCATTGTACATAATAACATAAAGGAAAATTTTATTAAATATAGTAATATCAAAATCGTAATATCGGTGTAATGAGTTTGCAACCAATCTATAATGTTTCTAAATATAAATGAAATACTGGCGTACAACAGTTGAACGCTAGACGATTAATTATTGAAACTCAAATAACGCTCCTTTTGAGTATTCCCTTTGCTTTGATTGAATATTCCAGCGCTGACAGTAGAATTAACTGGCCTGCTTTAAATTTAGCTGCCATGACGCGACGACCGCAAACATGATCCCCGTCAAGTTTATGAATTGCAAACGAGTGAGCTTGTGTCCTTTATAAAAATGGATTGTGCTTTTAAGTCTTGGGTATTTCAAATAATACCCTTTTAATAAAAAAATTCGAGAATCGTATTTAATCATTTTACAACACTTTACAAGTCCACTGCTGAACGTAAGTCTCCTCCAAGGAATGCCACTGATCACGATCCTGAGCCACCTGAATCCATTGACATCCTGCAAATCTTACTACGTCATCACTCCATCTAGTGCGAGCTACCTGAGGCTACATATCCTTTTCTGCCGACTTCCAAAAAGGAGACGGTACTCAATTCGAGTGTATGTTTTTTTTTATGTGTGTTACCTCATAACTTTGTACTGGGCGAACCGATTTGGATGTTTCTTTTTTTATATGAAAGCTGATAGTTCTCGTGTGGTCCCATATGAATTTTATCAAGGTCAGACCAATGGTTATTGAGTTATTCTTAAATAACCTATATTGAAGTCGCTTATATTAAAGTCGGCTGTACAAAATTTTTAATTTTAAATTATTGGATATAGTATTTTAATAATGAGATGGCCATCATCATCGTCATCATTATTACAACCCAAAAGTCCACTGTTTATTCATTACTAGTTCACAGCTAAACAAAGGCCCTAAGGAATGCCACAGAACACGAACCTGAGCCACCTGCATCCATGGACTTACTGCATATCTTCTACACTCTAAATACTTTCTTTTGGTGATTGGTTCTTTGAGCTATATATAGGCGGCCCAATACCAGCCCTCAGCTTACTGATCCGTTGGGTTAGATCGCTAACTCTACTGCAGATATTTGAATTACGAATTTTATCACGCAATGAAACTTCGAGTATAGCCCTCTTCATAACTCGCTGGGCGACCTTATGCGTCCCCATTACAGCAGCGAAGGACCAATTCTCAGATCTTTTTGTCATCTCTGATATCATATTATACAAAAAAAAAAACTGAATTAATTTGTACAACATGCAACAAAAACCCTGTGGTTCCCGTTAAGTACGTTATCAGAATCAGTATTCAAACGTATAGAATATTAATTATATCCATATATTATACGCGGTAGAGCCATGCTGCAATTATATTAGTAGTATAGCTGTAGTACGAATGGGTCGGCTCGAACTGGGAAGGATCACGCTCTCACAGAATACCAGCGTAAAATGGCAGCCTAACACTGCTGTGTTTCGTATGGTGAGTGTAGAGAATCGGAGACCCATTTTACTGGAAAAGAGGCATTCCATCTTAGTCCTCACGGGTGACGACGCATCTACATTTTGATTCTTTATTGGGGATAAATGTAGATGTCTATGGGTCACAGCAACCACTTACCATCAGGTGGACTGTGTGCTCATTTGTCACCCTATCCTAAAAAAAGTTACTTCAGAAAAATGGACCATAAACAGGAATATATTTAAAAAAAATTGCTTGTATGTGGTTTTATTACCTCTGCATTGGGCGGGGAGAAAAAGTGTTATTGTCATAGACCGCTTTTGGCGATGCGCGTCTCAGCTAGAGGCATAGAATGCTATAATCTATGGTTATAGGTAATAAAACCATAAATAACTTGCAAATAAAATATTATTTAAATTTTATTTACTTAATTATTTATGGTCGAGTTTTCTGAAGTAAATTTATTTCTATACCTTTGAATACTGATTCTGAATTTCTGATAACCTAGTTAACGGGAACCACAGGATTTTTGTTGCATGTTGTATATTGGCTTTAAATGTTGATTTAACTTGGAAAGACCACTCGCGCAGTATACTAACGTAACAAGACTCGACTATATGTATTATGGTTGTACTAGGAATGGGTCCATTCGACCTTTGCCATCTTGAAATGTTTTTATTGCCAGCAGATGACCCTTGTCGTTCCCTACAACAATTGTTCGAGCACCACCAAACTATCCCTAACATTTGCCGAATTATAACTTTATGAAATTGGTATGCCGGTCATCTTGTTTTCTGCCATTTTAAATTTTTTTTCACCACTGCCACAATTTGCCCAGGATGTAGGTAGATATTAGGTAAGACACGACCCCGCTAAATTCTAAGATGTTTCTAAGTATAGATACGTCATACTCGCTCTAAAATGGCAATACGAAAGTCAGGTAATTGCCCGACTCGCATACAGTCGGGCACGCTCTCGCGTCGCGGCTATACATTCGCTACAGCGCGTAAATCTTCTAGTCATTCGTGGCAAAAATGCCTTCCTGTGTTTTTAGGTGGTGCACAAATTACACGGCAACTGTTAGAGACAAGAAAAAACGTCTCATTAATATTTTGAATATAGATGTTTTGTTAATAATTAATTTTATTATTTGAACACTAACCGCTAGTGTAAACTTTGACGCTAGCTAGTGTGTTCATTTTCCATATCGGTGTGTCACGCGCTCGCGCCAATGAGCGCTCGGCAGCAATCAATACGCAACTAATGATGTATATTCATCTTTTTCTAACGATAGGTATGCCCTATCATTCATCTCTTTTTGTTAGCGCAACGTGTAATAATAAATAACTGTACGTAAATATAGTACTACCTGCGCCACTTTAAAATACAATAATGTTAGTGTGTAACCTGTCTATCTTTTTAATACGTCTTTGGCTAAATCTTACCGTTTTGCCGGGCAGTAGTACACCATCTCCTCGAAGAGCTGAAACGCGGATGTCATTTTATTCGTATTTTTCTTAGCAAGCCCATGTCATAGGGGTGCATAAAAAATAACTAGTCTGCCATTTTGGATGGTACGCCATATTAGATTTAGAATAACGTCGCTTAGCTAAACATGCGTTGTCATCGAAACTAAACATGTATGCAAAATGTGAGTGCAATCGGTATAGTATGACTTCTTTTTTTATACGATAAGGGTGACAAACGAGCACACAATCCACGTGATGGTAAGTGGTTGCTGCGGCCCATAGACATCTACATCTATCCTCTATTACAAATCAAAATGCAGATGCGTTGTCACCCGTGAGAACTAAGATGGAATGCCTCATTACCAGTAAAAATGGCCTCCGGCTACCTGCACTCACCAAGCGAAACGCAGAGGTAAACCTCTACTTCACGCTGGTATTCTGTGAGGTTGTGGTACCACCCTGGTTCGAGCCGGCCCATCCGTGCGACAGCAAAAGCTGCCGCGTGGCTCTACCACTGTTAACAAACATACAAACATTGCCAGATAAATAAAGGTTTTTAATAAAATGCGGCGTGACTCTCTACAACGTTCAATTTGACGTTGGTGTTAGGATTATGGAATAAACAGTTGCCTCGCAATATAGCGATACATTAAACTATACGTAGGTCGTACCGAGGTCGTCTCGGCAAAAGAGTCACACTGAAATTGATATACTACAGATTACTTTGTCTTCATTGTTAAAAATAAATGTATATTATTTATGGTTTTTAAACGTTAAAATGAGGGATTTGTATTTGTTTCATAACACAACAACAGAAAGCTTTGTTGTTATGTTATTAAATATTCATTTTCATCATCATCGTCATCGTCATTACAGCCCTTCACAATTCAGTCATAGATATTGCGACGCTATCGTCACGCCACAATCGGAACACATTGAAGCCTAAATCACGCTATCAAAGTTCCGAAGTAAAGCAGTATATATGGAATAGTTCCGAACTTCCATTCAGAGCATTGGCCTTTTCCCGGACCGATCACCTTGCCCGGTGGGATATCACCCCTTTTTTTCCACGGCAAAATTGGTGACCGACCGACGTGATGTGAACACGCAACCAACAACCTTCGGAAACCACAACTTCAAGCCTTCGTCATTATTCTCAAAAACCCCTACCATTTACTTCCGAGAAGTGTCTTCTGCAGTCTTCAGCTCCCGCAAGTCAGTCCAACATGTTTTCATCTCGACTAACCGCAGATTTATAAGATATACTTCCGGCACTTGCTCCGGCTCATCGTTCTCACAGGCACCACTTGCAAGTGTGTAGTGTGACACGTATATCGTACCGGCATATCGTTCGCACCGGCGTTACTTGCCCTTACGTGCACAGCATGCATTGCCAACAGGCATTAAGGGTATGTATAGAATAGCTCCGTACCACCACTCGGAGCCTATAAAAGTGTACTGCTGCTTCTGCCGCCAATTAGCAGTACTTGCATTGCTGTATTTCGGTCTTAAGGATATAGTGAGCCAGTATGATTACAAACTGTAAGGCATATTCCTTCTCAGTCCTCAGTACTGACAACATATCTTTAGCCTGCCTTATTTGAAGTTAGCTGTATGTGTCCAGAACTACTGTGTAAGTTCGTTTGCCACTTCAGCTTAGTAAAATATTGTTTGAGGAAGGCCTATATCGACCAGTGGACTTGATAGGAATATAATTTAAATTTAATGATGCATAATTCAACATGTAATAATAACTTAAATTTGACATTTAATTGTAAGAATAATAATGATAAATTTCATTTAGTGGATATTAATAATTTAATTAAGAAGTTTTTGACAAGAGATAGGTATTACCTATCAAAGTTTAGTTTGAGACTGGTAGCAAATACGCTATCTCATTATTTATATTTTAACCCAGCCAAATTATTGGCTACCTTAACACCCGCTTTTATTGAGCAGAAAAATAATTTCACAAATGATTTGGAATTAGTTCCAAGTAATTTAAATTAGATAATAAGACAATAGAGGTAATCTCTAGCAAAGATAACTTAAATACCTTAGAATACAATTCAACTATACTTCATTGTGTAATTTCACAAAATAGCAATAATAAAAACTGTATTAACCTGGTGCATCAAAATATACAAGGTATGTTAGGCAAAGAACTAGAAATTGAATTATTTTTAAATAGTAACCTTATTCATATTTTATGTATTACTGAACATTCGTTAAAAAGTTACAACTCCATATTTAATTTCAGTAATCACTCAGTTCATCATCATATCATCATAATCAGTTCGTTCAATAGAGATACTAAATTACGTGGTGGCTCCTTAATATTAGCTAATAAATCCTTATCATGTAAAGAACGTAAAGACATTGTGAGCCTCTCTGTTGAGCGTACTGTAGAAATGGCGTATGTTGAGCTTGAGCACCTTATTGTTGTCAGTGTTTACAGACCCCCATGTTCAAATTATGATACCTTTAAAAAAAATTATGGAAGAAGTTTTAGTTAAGCTTAATAAACAGAATAAATCTCTTGTAGTGTGTGGAGATTTCAATATCAATCTCCTGGAAACTTCTTCCATCAGTATTAAATTTTGCTCTTTGTTCAAATCCTATAATCTTGATAATTTATTCTTTGAAGCTACACGAATTGCAGGGTGTAGTGCAACTTGTATTGATAATATTTTTACAGGTGTTGTACCAATCAACAAATCAATAATTCAAAAACTTAGTTCAGATCACTGTGGACAACTGGTTTCATTACCTTATATGCACAAAAAACAGGAAATTGAGAAAATTGTGTTTGTTCCTATTAATGCAAAACGCCTGGAGAGATTTAGAAGTAATATGGTAAAAAACCTTCCATCGCTTTCTTATAAGAACACTGCAGACTTTTTATATGGAGAATTATTTACCCTTATAAGCAATGAATTTAAAAAAAACATTTACTTCTAAAACATTCTCCGGAAACAGTCGCAAGGTATTTAATGAGTGGGCGACAGTGGGAATTCATAAAAGCAGACGAAGGTTATATGACCTTTACCATGAAAGATCATATAATCCTTCTGATGCTTTTAAAGAATATGTCAAAAATTATTCTAAAATGTTTAAAAAAGTTTGCTCCACAGCCAAATCGTTACATATTAGCAACAAAATTAAGATGGCTAAGAATAAAATTAAAATGACGTGGAGTATAATTAACAGCGAAACCGGTAATGAAAAACCTCGTAACGCAAACTATCAATTAAAAATTAACAATGAATTGACTAAATGAAATCAAGAAATCGCAGCGGTGTTTGAGAAATATTTCACTGATATTCCTATCTTGACAACCAAGTCATTAAATACTTCTCCAACTGTCGCCGAGTCATTACTCAAACAGAATGTTAACACCTGTTTAAAAGAATTTAGATTTGAAAAAGTATTACCGCAAGATATTGTAAAATACTTCAAAACCATTGATGTAAAGAAAACCGCAGATTTGTGGGGGATTTCTGTGACAGTTATTGCGTCCATAATAGATTTAATTGCACCTCATCTTGCTATTATTTTTAATACTTGTATCGATTCTGGTGTGTTTCCTGATTTAATGAAGTATAGTAAAGTAATAACTTTATTTAAATCTGGTAGTACATTGGACCCGCTAATTTTAGACCTATTTATGTACTACCAACTCTTAGTAAAATTTTTGAAAAAATTATTTTGGATCAATTGTTAATTTTTTTTAATACAAATAAATTACTTCATAAAAACCAATTTGGATTTACAAGGGGTCGCTTGACGTCTGACGCCGGCGTTGAGCTTATGAAATATATTTTTAATGCCTGGGAGAATTCACAGGATGCCTTAGGTGTTTTCTGTGATCTTTCCAAGGCTTTCGATTGTGTTCATCATGAAACATTAATCAGGAAACAACAACATTACGGTGTAAAAAATTTTGCGCTTTGACTTATTACTTCATATTTAAGTAACAGAACTCAAAAAGTCGTGATAAATGGTAAAGGTTCCTCCGGATCGGTAGTATCAATAGGCGTTCCTCAGGGCTCGATTCTTGGCCCATTCCTGTTTTTCTTGTAGGGGACAATCACGATATGGTTTTATTTGCTGACGATACCTCTTTAATTTTCAAACTCAAACGGCAGTTAATTAATTATGACGATGTAAATAATGCTCTATCGAAATAAGTACATTGGTTTAACGCCAACAATATGCTCTTGAACGGCAATAAGACAAAGTGTATTAAATTTACAATACCTAATGTAAAACATTCGAATACCAATGTGCTATTAAATGGGGAGGAGTTGAGTCTTGTGGATACCACTGTTTTTCTCGGTATTACTATTGACGCGAAACTTCATTGGGGCCCCCATATATCTAAATTAGCAAGCAGACTTAGTTCTACAGCATATGCTGTAAGAAAGATTAGAAGTCTCACAGATGTTGAGACAGCTAGATTAGTGTATTTTAGTTACTTTCATAGCGTAATGTCTTATGGAATTTTGCTATGGGGTAATGCGACTGATATTGAAGCTATATTTGTTTTGCAAAAGAGAGCCGTTCGGGCAATTTATAACCTAAATTGTAAAGAATCCCTCAGACAAAAATTTAAAGAAATAAACATATTAAATTTGGCATCGCAATATATTTATGAAAATCTAATGTATGTACATAAAAACATAAATAGCTTTAATAAGAATAAGGATGTTCATACCTTAAACACTAGGAACAAACATAAGCTTGTAATGCCAGTTACTAGACTCCACAGAGTTAGTAATTCATTTATGGGGCAATGTATACGCTTTTACAACAAAATCCCAGAACATATTCAAAGTTTATCAATAAACAAGTTTAAAAGTTTTATTAAAGAAAAACTGTACATAAAGGGTTATTATAATATCAAGGAATACATGAATGAAAATAACCCCTGGGAATAAGGTGATCGCTACCATGCTGGTTCTATTAAAAATCATTTAAAAATTGTATAAATGAAATTATTGTTAAGTGAAATATGTTTGAAAAAAAAAGTCTCGCTGGGTTTCTTGCTGGTTCTTCCCAGGACAGAGGTATTTTCCGAACCAGTGGTAAATAAAAAATGACTTTCAATAAGAATTATGTAATAATCAATATTGAATAAAAAATTATTCTATTCTATTCTTTTCTATTCTATCACCAATATCATAGTCAATGAATGAATATAAATTTTAACTGATTATCAACAGTGGTAGAGCCAGGCGGCAGCTTTTGCTGTCGCATGGATGGGCCGGCTCGAACCGGGGTGGTACCATGACTTCACAGAATACCAGCGTGAAGTAGAGGTTTACCTCTGCATTTCGCTTGGTGAGTGCAGGTGGCCGGAGGCCCTTTTTACTGGAAATGAGGCATTCCATCTTAGTCCTCACGGGTGACAACGCACCTACATTTTGATTTGTAATAGAGCATAGATGTAGATGTCTATGGGCCGCAGCAACCACTTACCATCAGGTGGACTGTGTGCTCGTTTTTCACACTTATCCTATATAAAAAATAAAACTGAAGCCCTAGATTTAAGAAGTAAACTGATTAGTGACATGTACTACCAATGTCCTCCAGACCGAAACAATGGAGACTAGCCATCGGCGCAGGACAGGATTGTAGTGCCCAAGTGTATGCGCAAGCTCAGGTGCACTCTCTATTCCCTCACTCTCATAGCCCGATGGGTCGGTAAACCGACACGACTGGAGTAAGATCAGGCGCAAGACCAACGGCTTTACGTGCTTACCGAGGCACGGGGGTGAAACACCGTCAACTAAGAAGTTGGCGGTGTTGTAGCGGGTGGAAGGTAAAGGAGAGATCTCCCGCCGGGCAAGGTGTTCTGCCCGGGGAGCGGACAATGCTCCAAATGGTAGTTCGGAGCTATTCTCTATATATGCTGTTTTAATTTCGGAACTTTGTTAGTGCGATTTAGGTTTCGATGTATTTTCGCTTGTGGCGCGACGACAGCGCCGCCACATCACCCGCCTGCTCAGACCGTAGGTCGATAGTGCAGTCTAGATGTCAACGAATGTGCAAGTGCCAGGGATTGCCTTGTAGTCTGCGGTGAGTCGAGAAGAAGACAAGTAATCTGCGAGAGTGCCGTGAAGCAGAGGCGAGCAGTAAGGCTCAGAGCCGTGCCGAACACTGTAGCGCAGAGAGTAGCTTGAAGGAATAGGAAGCATTATTATTCCAGTGCTGCGATGAACCTTTGTAGGCGGTGTCTCACCCCTAATCCCTACAACTCCGGGCAGCTACTGACAATTTCTTGATGAAAAAACTCTATAACTGATTTTTTTAACACGACCCGGGATTCGACCCTGGGAATTCACGATCAGTCGCACTACTACAACCTCAAGACCAACGAGACATTCACTACTACTACCACTAGTACTACTAGGCTTTGACTTTTTGCTTTTGCTTTTAGAAAAACTGATCAGTGCCAAACGCAGGTCAATTTTTCTAAAAGAGTTTTAGAGCAGGGAAGAATGCGCCGACTAATTTATACTGGCAGTTTGTGCATCATGACAACGAATTTATTTTTATAATTAATCACATAAATTAGTTTCTAATGATATATTTTGTTAGCCCCAAACAGTTACGTAGCAGAGCGTTGCTGTAGCTATCTTTTGTAAAGCAAGTAGTAAATTTAAAAATTTTGTACAACCGACTTCAATATAAATAAAATGAGTACATCATGTATGAAAGTCAATTAAATATGCATTATTAACGATAACTCAAAAACTACGGATCAGATCTTAATTAAAATTATATGGGACCACATGAAAAGCACCAGCTTTCAAAAAAAGGAATCATCAAAATCTGTTTACCTAGAAAAAAGTTATAAACATGCAGTCGAATTTAGAACCTCCTCCTTTTTTGACATCGGTTGATAAATGGGTTAGCTCGACCGAGCAACCTTCAATTCCTCTCAAAATTTTGGAGTAAAATTGTTTTAACTATATTTCTTTAATCACCAACATAGCGTGTATTAATAATACTATAAAGAAACACTAATCTTTAGTTCAAACTAAGTGACGCTATAAATATAGGCAACGATAGCATGCACACAACCCTAACGTTACATACAGCATTCTTCATCTACAGCATGCATACATACCTTATACTTATTGTTTTAAATATAATGAGAGTGACAAACGAGCACACAGTCCACCTGATGGTAAGTGAATGCTGTGGCCCATAGACATCTACATTTATCCTCGATTAAGAATCAAAATGCACGTACATGTTATCACCCTTGGGATCTAAGATGGTGTATGAAATGCCTCGTATCCAGTAAAACGTAATAGACCCATGCTGCAGCTATACTAATAATATAGTTGTAGCACGAATGGGTCGGCTCGACCGGGGAGAAACCACGCTCTCACAGAATACCAGCGTAAAATTGCAGCTTAATACTGCTGTGTTTCGCATGGTGAGTGTAGAGAACCGGAGGCCATTTTTACTGGAAATGAGGCATTCCGTCTTGGTCCTCACGGGTGACAACGCATCTGCAGTTTGATTTGTAATAGAGTTTAGATGTAGATGTCTATGGGCCGCAGCAACCACTTACCATAGGTGGACTGTGTGCTCGTTTGTCACCTTTATCCCATAAAAAAGACTCAGTTTTTCTACACTCACCATAGTAAAATTTTACTGTTTCACGCTGTTAATACGTGAGAGGGAGGAGTGATCCTTCCTCGGTCAAGCCAACCCATTCGTACTTCAGCCATAATCCATAAGAGTTCTTTATAAATAAAAAAATACATATCACCTTGCTTACGCAATTTCCCCTGGGTATAATATTAATAGAAGTATTAAGCGACGGCTCCGTGGCGCAGTGACTTAGCAATGAGTTGCCGCGCTAGGGGCCGCGGGTTCGTATCCCGCACGGAACAAGTATTTGTATGGCCTACAAATAATCGTTCCGGGTCTGGACGTTTGTCTTTGTGAAATTTATGTATGTAAACTTCCTCCACGATACAGGAGACAATCCTAGTGTGGAGGTAATGTTTTTTAAAACAAAGAAATGATGATGAAAAAAATTATAATTTATTTTAAAATGTCTTATGCAACACCTATGCAAATGTTTTAATGAAGACTGCATCTTAATAATTAAATTAAATAAGACTGCATCTTATCTTAGGCTTAAGTCGTTCATATAAATTATTCATTGTTGTACGTTTGCACGTGTTCTGTTGTAATTTATTACAGTGCTTAATTAATAAATTACCTTAGCACTGTAAACGTCGTTTGATTATATGTATTAAATGTGAACAGAACGATCGAAGTCCATTGAACGACTGGGCCATTAGTTAAAAATCTAATCGTTAAGTAATTTAAAGCTTAGGCTGAGCGAAAGTTAGCTCTCAGTCAATCAAGAATTAGAGAGTCAAATTGAAACAACAAGTCGTTTAAATTTAATTCTTTTTTCTATCACCGCAACGCAATAGTCATTTCACAAGATGGTGTCAAGAGCTGATGGTTTTACCGATTTCAATAGTTTTTAGGGTTCCGTACCCGAACGGTAACCAATGGGAACCTGTTACTAAGCCTCTGCTATCCGTCCGTCTGTCTGCCAGCGGGCTGTATCTCATGATCCGTAATAGGTAGGTAGTAGAAATTTTCCCAGAATGTGTATTTGTACATGTGTAATGGGTGATTCCAATAAATAACACTAACAGTAATAGAGCCACGCGGCAGCTTTTGCTGTCGCATGGATGGGCCAGCTCGAACCGGGGTGGTACTATGGTACCGTGGCTGGTTTTCTGTGAGGTCGTGACCTCACAGAAAACCAGCGTGAAGTAGTAGTTTACCTTTACGTTTCGCTTGGTGAGTGCAGGTGGCCGGAGGCCCTTTTTACTGGAAATGAGGCATTCCATCTTAGTCCTCACGGGTGACAACGCATCTACATTTTGATTTGTAATAGAGCATAGATGTAGATGTCTATGGGCCGCAGCAACCACTTACCATCAGGTGGACTGTATGCTCGTTTGTCACCCATATCCTGTTAAAAAAATATAAATATTATAGTAAATTGAAAATAAAAGGGGGGCTCCCTTACTAGAAACGTATTTCACAATGCTGCGCAATTCTTCATGCGTGAGTCCGACTCGGTCTTGGCCGGTTATTTTGTAATAATTTCAACAACAGAAAATATGAATTGTCTCAGACATAATTAAAATGGAATTAATTTAAAGAGTTTTCGTGTTGTGGTAGTGTAATAGGATCTACTACTACGAATCCTCCTCCATCCTGTGGATGTTGTAAGAGGCAACAAATGAAAATTTGAGATGCTGTAATGAACAAGGAATGAAGAAAATTAAACACAATTTAGTGATCATTAATTTTACCAGGTTGCTAAGTTCTACCCTTTTGTTAAACATTACGTTATGAAATTTGTTAAAAAAACAACGAAATTATTCGCACAGAAATTCCTATTGCCCCACGATCTCTCGTTTCGTGAGCTTATAACATTGAAATAACAGTCTTTACAAAGGTGCGAATTATCCAATGCTCAGAGCAGGTCATTGATTATAAATCAAAAGATCAATCAATGTGTGAGAAAGTCTGCTATCCATACATAAGTACTGTGAAAATAACTCACCGATTTCATTTCTCTTTGAAATTCGATCTGAAAATTACGTATATTTTTGAATTTCAAAAAAATAATTTCTTTACAAAACATAAAAATATCTACATAATTATCTTATCTTTATATAAAAACCAAATGCCTTCTCGCTAAAACTCAAAAATGGCTTAACCGATTTGGATGATTTATTTTGTGTGAATGGGCCCCTAGATAGTTTAGATTCACATTTGGACCCGGTAGGTGGCGCTGTTGTCGAGATCCAGAAATCACCCGTGGGAAACCGGGGCGGTTCGATAGCATACATTATTAAAAAAAAACTATAATACAAGAAAACTAAAACTAAAAGCTTACATTGAATTATTTATTACATTTTAGACTAAAAGAAAAGTAAAACCGACTTCTAAGCCGAAGTCAATCTAAGAGATTGACTTAGGTTACTTATTACATTAGGTTTAATTTTTTGACTCTAGAATATCGCCTAAATTTTTTCAATACAGTCTAGTCTGGCAATTTTACCGATGGAAGGTAACTTTGGTATCAGGGATGTACTGGTACAAAATTACAATTAACACGGAAAACATAACATTTTTCGAGATATGTCATTTTTGGATGAAAATACAATAACTAATTGACTGCATTGCTTTCGATGTGACAACATGAGAGTTAATTTTAGCATTTTATTTTTACGTGGAATTGTGCCAGACAAATAACCTCTTTGTTCAGTGCTCTAGAACTTTTGTTGAATTTGTTTGGAATACTGAATGTATGTATCTATATCTTTATAGTAACGTAATATTAATGGTTATCAAATGTAATATATCGTTTTTAACATTTATCTATAAAATTAACTTGGCAATGTTACCATACCAGTGATGCCACGATGTGACGTTTACTTTGTCATGTTTTGCTACAACAAAGGGTTGTCACTTTCAACTTATTTTTTAACCGATATCAACTATTTAAAAACTGTTCTGTACTTGACATTCTATGTATGTATGTTTGTATCGATGTTTCACCGTAGCCACGGATTAGACAGATTTTACCAAATGAATCATCAATCAATTCATCTTTATCAAAAGTGAAGGAAAAGAAAAGAGAAATCTATATTATTCTAACTGCATTGTCGGGAGTTAATAATATTATTAGTAGTCAGTATTTTTCATAATTTCAACTAAGTGTATTGATATTAAAATGCACCCAAAACAGTGTCATATTTAATCATTATGATTAATGTTTTGCTATTATGGGAAAACAATATTTAGATTGATTACAATAATTATGACCTGACTTACGACCCGTAATAAAAAATGATGATGATGATTTCTAATAAAAAACAATTACTTGTTAAAAATTATTGTGACAACTTTTTTTGGAACGAAGTTCTTTATCGGACGTGTAAAAGTGTAAGATTATTCCGTCACAATCCCTTCTGACGTAGTGTACTGGCCATGGCGGCTATAAGGAAGCCAGATGGAATAATATCCATCTCCCTCGTACTTGTTCTTATCTTGCTATTAAAGAAATATTATTTTATTTTAAATGAAGCCTCATTTTAATAGACGCTACTAATTCTTTCATTTGTAGTGTAGTTAATCTCATCCCATTTGTGGAATAAAGATGTTTTTCTGCACAGACTCTTAAAAAGGAGCTTATTTAATAAAAAAGAATTTGTGAAGATATTGCTTGTTACTGCCAAAAATCGTAGTCGTTTTAACAACCTCCTACTTTTTTAATTAGGTTATAAAGACCTTTCCCTGTAAAACTACTCAACGGCTTTTGCATTAACCATGGGTGTATGACAATTTTGGGCAGAAAATATAGTAATATTTATTACCAGTATTAGACATTTAGATACATATTATAAAAACTGTACTAAGATCATTAGAGTCGTTTCTGAGAAATCTAGTACACTCAAATATTAGATTGAAATAGAAAAGATTTGTTTTTTTTATGGGATAAGGGTGACAAACGAGCACACAGTCCACCTGATTGTAAGTGGTTGCTGTGGCCCATAGACATCTACATCTATCTTCGATTACGAATCAAAATGCAGACGCTTTTTCACCCGTGAGGACTAAGATGGAATGCTTCGTTTCCAGTAAAAAGGGTCTCCGGTTCTCTACACTCACCATACATAATTTAGTAATATATATCTATCTATATCTATAAACACTCACGCCTGTCACCCAGAGGGGTAGGCAGAGACTATGGACTTCCATTTGGCACGATCCTGACAGACCTCTCTCGCTTCCTCCACATCCATATACCTACGCATACACGCTCGTCGGTTAAAGGTACTCTTGATTTGGCCCATTTTCAACATATCGCCAATTTGGTCGATTTAGTAATATAGTAAATACAATATATAGGTAAATTGACTAAATCAAATCAAGAAGTCGCAGCGGTGTTTGAAAAATATTTCACTGATATTCCTATCTTGACAACCGAGTCATTGAATACTTCTGCCTACTACTGTCGCCGAGTCATTACTCAAACAGAATGTTAACACCTGTTTAAAAGAATTTAGATTTGAAAAAGTACTATCGCAAGATGTTGTTAAATACTTCAAAACCATTGATGTAAAGAAGACCGCAGATTTGTGGGGGATTTCCGTTACAGTTATTGCGTCCATAATAGATTTAATTGCACCTCATCTTGCTATTATTTTTAATACTTGTATCGATTCTGGTGTGTTTCCTGATTTAATGAAGTACAGTAAAGTAATACCTTTATTTAAATCTGGTAGTACATTGAACCCCGCTAATTTTAGACCTATTTCTGTACTACCAACTACGAAATTGGATGTCATACGAAATATCGAAGTCGAGAATTCCGATACTGGCTGAGGCCACAAGGGGTACCCAAAAAATAAGGAGAAACGGTAAAGGGGTTCTTTTTAGTAGTAAATGCGCAAACTTGTGTATTCTGGGGATTGAACAGGAGTAGATATAGTCGAGTAAATCGGAGACTTTGTTCAACAAAGTCTCGACTTCAGACACAAGTTTGTTCCTGTACTCGGCGGTCCGGTACGTTTTGTCGAGAAATGTTGGCAGGGCCGGTGTACGAAGCATCACCAATGCTGTCGTCCGCATAGTAATGAATGTTTCCGGTTTGAAACATATAATTGATATGCAGAAGAAACTGCGTTGGTGATAGCACACAGCCTTGTGGAAAACTAGCATTAATAGGCATGTAATCGGAGCATGCACCATCTACTTCAACCTTGATGCTTCCATCTGAAAAAAAAACTGGTGATCCAATAGCACAATTTCCCGGGAAGCTTGTATCAAGGAATCTTCGAAAGAAGCGCCTTGTGCCAAACCTGATCGGAGGCCTTCACTATGTCCAAACTAATGGCCACGGCCTCCCTATTGGACTATACTGCCTCAGGTAGACCAGAAGATCATCAGCTGATTGACATCGTCACTAATTAACTGGTGATCCTCAAGGTATCTCATGGGCTGGCAGTTTATAATGGATTTCATTATTTTAGAACAAGGAGGTGATGGCGATAAGCCTATAGTTAGACGGGTCTGAACGGTTGCCTTTTTTTAGGGATTGGGTGGACCAAATCTGTCTTCCATGAATTCAGGACTACGCCTAGGGAGTAGGAAAACCGGAAAAGACGCGTTAAAACCGAAGCACACGTCCTCAGCAAAATAGGAGGGACCCCATCAGATACACCTGACTGGTTGATTTCAAGGAGTGCTTTGCGCACCGAGCGCTGTGTGAACAGTACATCCTGGTTGAAGCACTCACACCACGGGATAGTTGGCGGTGTGTTCCCTCGTCATTGAGAGTTGAGTTGGACGCAAAGAAAGAGCCTAGCACATCAGCTTTCTCCTTTGCGGCATGGGCCAGTGAGTCGTCTTCCCAGTGCAGAGATGGCAGAGATGGCTGGCAGTAGTTTCCTCACCTTAGCCAAGGCTGTCCAAGGATGTATGTTTCCATGATGGATGTTTCCAAATGTTCACATATAACAATAACTCGACAAAGATATAGTGTATATTTATTAATATTTTTTTTTGTATTGGGTTCAGTTATACTTTTTATAATCAGACTATCAGCAAGGTAAATCACATCTATGATCTCGCGTAATGCAAGATTCTAAGAGTTTGTATTCGATAATCTCACTGGATATATTATACTCAACAAAGCATCCAAGGCTCTTGATTTCATTTTAAGAATTTGTACCTGCTTCCGCTCTCTGATACTATTAAGATTTTATATTGCTCATATGGGCGTAGCCATTTAGGATATGATATGTTAAAATTAATATATTTTGTATAAAATTTGAACGGTCGCCTTAGTAGGAATCGTAAATCATTTGTTTGTTGAAAATACTGTTTAGGGCTTGCACAAAAGAGAGAAATGGTAGGAAAGGTTAGGTCTCCCCCAACACCACTGAATGGGTTCCCGCTTTGTCTGGCGAGGGGTGGGGGGGGGGGCTTAGTAGCCGTGGCTTGGTCACCTACGGTGAAGTAAGAGGTACCTACATGGCTGGGCCAAGGAGGCCATTTCGGGTGGGCTTGGCGAACTCACTTTGAATGTGTGTTGGAGGGCTGCGGTGAGAGGGGTGCCCTGTTGCCCTACCGCTGCTGTCGAGGTGGAGTCGCGGAGGAAGAAGAGTGTCGGTATGGCCATGTGCCACTCGCTCTATTCTCCATGACTCTGACCGAGCCTCATCGTTAATTGATGCAGTGGCGGTGGGGCTGCTGGGGGAGAGGAGTGTCAATAATGAGAGGCACCGCTCTCCCTAGCACATGCCGCAGAAAATTGGTTGGCGGCGGAGCCTTCGCGCATAGCACACGGGGGCGTCAGTTGTGCACGTGAAGTTGGGGTCTGCGGAGAAGGCCACGCCATGTATTCTGGTGCGCCTTACCTGAAAAGGAGAGGGGGGGAAGGAGAGTAGTTCGTTCCCGAGGAGGGGCCGCTATGGGGCAGCCAGCGCTAGTTGGGCCACGGATGTCTGCGAAAGCGTTCTCGTGGCACTGCCAATATGCAACGAAGGTGGAACACCACGGGGTTTTAGTTGGTGCGTATCTGACATTACCCGTCCTTGCCCCCGTGATGCGGGTATGCGTAGGCATTTTCACATGGCGAAGGGGCTAAGTAGCCGTGGCTTAGTCACTCACGGTGTACTAAGAAGAACCCACATGGTTGGCTCGTGGTGTAGGGCTGGCCCGAGTTGGCCACTCTGAGTGGGCTTAGCGAGCCCACTTTGGAGGTGTGTTGATGGGCTGCGGCGAGAGTGGTGTCCTCTCCCCCTACCGCTGCAGCCGAGGTGGAGTCATGGAGGATGAGGAGTGTTGGTATGGCGATGCGCCACTCGCCCTATCCTCCGTGGTTTTGATGGAGTCACGCCGTTGATGCGATGGTGGTGGGGCTCTGGGGGTCGGGGAGTGTTGTTATTATGAGGCGCTGCGCTCACTACCGTCTGCAGCCGAATCGTGGTTGGCGGCGGAGCCATAGACCAGATCCGCCGCTGGGGTCAGGAAAGCTAGTGGGTCTTAGTTCTCGTTTTTCCTGGCCACATGGCCCTTCATGCATCGGACAAGGAGGCGTTCCGCAGGTGAAGTTAGGGGCCGCGGAGGAGTGCGCACCTTGTGTTCTGGTGCGCCTTACCTGAGAAGGAGATGCGAAAGATGTAGTCCCCTCCCAAGGAGGGGCCACCATGTGGTGGCCTGCTCTGTTGCGGCCACGAATGTGTGCGAAAGCGTCCCCGTGGCTCTGTCAATATGCTACGAAGGTGAAACACCATGGGGTTTTAGTCAGTGCAAGTCCGACATAACCCGTCCTTGCCCCCGCGAGACGGGTATGCGTAGGCATTTCCCTAATTAAAAAAAGGAAAGGAAAGTTTAAGTCTAGCACTTACTTCGACCCACTGCACTTCGATTCTTTTTCATGGTGATTCGTATGTCTTTTAAACTCCAATGTGGTTCAGCATTTGTTTATAGCAATGAAATTGTCTCTGAGAACACTTATTTTTGCGCGGAGCAGAACGGTAAGTAGCTCGCTGACGCCACGTGAACACACCCTCCCATGCCAAATTCGGAAACTTCATACGACGCCGTGGCGCCCATTTTCGTTCGTTTTGCAGACTTCGTTTTATTGTTTTTTTTTTAAGTTTAGCTGAGGTGGGGAATAGGAAAAAATGAAGGAGTTGCAAGCCTTAACATGTCTCATATCGAAAGTATACAGAGAAAATTTCTAGGTTACATCCATTTCAAAGCACAACAAACAGCGAATTATTTAAGAAGAAATATGTAACAGATGTCATTTTTTGCCTTTGGAGTATAGACTTAAAGTCAATTATATTTGTTTCTTCATTTATATAGTAAATAGATCTATTGATTGTTCTGCTCTACTTGCTTCTGTAATGATTTGGACCAATTTAATGAGATTAAGATAGCGAACTTTGCTATATGTACCTATTGCTTCAACTAATTATAGAAGAAATTCTTTTTTCTCCGTAGTGCAATATAGTTTAATAAGCTTTCATCAGTATTAGATATCGGCCTATTTTATACTATATGAAAATCTGTAAGAAAGATGAAGAACAGAGAGTTTTTCATTCACAGCTGCTACTAACAGAAGCTTCCTTCCTATAGGCTTCCCGGGAAATTGGACTATTGTATCACCAGTATTTATTGCAGATTGAAGCATCAAGGTCGAAGTAGATGGTGCATGCTCCGATTACAAGCCTATTAATGCTGGCGTTCCTCAAGGCTGTGCGCTATCATCAACGCCGTTTCTTGTATATCAATGATATGTTGCAAACCGGTAACATTTATTGCTATGCGGACGAGACAGTACCGGTGATAACCGTGATACCGGTGCGCTAACATTTCTCGAGAAAACATACCGGAGCGCCGAATACAGGAACAAACTTGTGTCTGAAGTAGATACTTTGTTGAACAAAGTCTTCAGTTTGCGGCAACAAGATCTAGTCCAGTTCAATCCCCAGAAGACACAAGCTTATACTCTTTTACCGTATTTCTTTAGTTTCAGGGCACCCCTTTTGGCCTCAGCCAGTATCGGAATTCTCGTCTTCGACCGAATGACGTACGGTTTTGTGGTCACTTGGAAGAGAAGCTCCTTCCACTTGACCTCATCCAGCGCAGAAAATCGTTGACAACCGAGTTCTTTCCGATCGGCTCGATTCACTGGTGCTGCGAGAGATGTTTTGACCTTTGCATTTTCTATCGCATTTAACACGAGGAGTATTAAATGTGATACAAATAATTGTTTTGTCTAAGGACTCCTTTTTCACATATTATATTATATTTCACTTATTTATCAAAAAAGTGTGTAGATGATTTGTTGATGATGACAGGTTTTTCATATTTGCTGTCTTAATTAATAGAATTCCATTAAAAGACAGCCAATTATAAACTAAGTAGTCAGTACAGACAGGGACTTTTGTACTATTTACTTCTATATGTAATGAAGAACAATTTTAGTTAAAATGTTACAGTGAAATTCACGCCTCAAGTCTTCGCAATATTGAAAATAGCATATTGTAAAGCGGTTATATAATGTGGTTTGTTACGCGGAAAATAGTGTTTCTTCCTACATTGTTAGATACAATTGTAGAAGTATTTGTTTGAGCTAGCTGAAAATATGAAGGCAAAGTAATACAAAAGAAATTTCTACGTACTGTAATCCATTCGTCCACCCATTCATTACAGCCTGTACGTCCACAGCTTATAGGCATAGGCTTTATGTTATGTGCTGTGAAATATCTACGCTGCAACCGTATTATGGTTGTATCACGAATGGGTCAGCTCGACCGTCTTAGACCACGCTCTCACAGAATACCAGATGATGATATGGTGAGTGTAGATCCTTTTTTATTAGGAACGTGGCATTCCATCCTTGTTCTCAGGGGTGACAACGCAATTGTGTTTTAATTCTTAATCAATTATAAATGTAGATGTCTGTGGGCGACAGCATCCACTTGCCATCAGCTGGACTGTCTGCTCGTTTGTCGCACTTGTTCTATAAAACCAGCAAGGTTAACACGTTCACTGTCCGGTTTTCAAACACATTAGTAAGACAATAGCAATGACCTATATGTAGTGCACGGGACAGCGAAAGGGTTATTACTGTATTAGAATAGCCGATTGCTTATAGAAATTATTTATAGTAACCATTATAAAAATTTATGTATGTAAACTGCTCCCACGATACAGGAGAAAATCCTGTAACGGTAAGTGAAGATAACGTTTTTAAAAGAAAGAGTACTTTATGACAGCTTTATTATTAGTTTTGAAATTTTTAAGCGAGATGTGTAGCCACCTAATTTTCATGGGATACTCATCGCAATTTACCTGTCCGCTAGTTGTGGTGTGGTATACGGGTATGTGACCCCGGCTTCCCTAGCTATTACTGTCCTATCTCTTCCCCTCCTGGGCAGTAATATCCTGCATTTCCTATTTACCACTCTAATTTACCGATCTTTCTTTTTACACCACCTATCCTTCCCTTTCCCTATTCCTACCCTCT
Organism: Parnassius glacialis; assembly: GCA_033319125.1. Lineage (NCBI taxonomy): Eukaryota > Metazoa > Arthropoda > Insecta > Lepidoptera > Papilionidae > Parnassius > Parnassius glacialis. Next base: position 5,385,996 of record JAVANC010000024.1, on the reverse strand, counting down.
CCGCCAATCTAATGTCTGCCGCGCGGATGTATGCATGGCTAGGGGCAAGCCTAGTCGTTAACGTGCCACACTGCCCTGGGATCGGGCGACCTCAGAATTAGGCTTGCCTTACCCTGGCATGCGGGGCTCTGCTGGGGGGGACATACCTTTCTCTCGCTATTCGTGGGAATGCAATGGACAATAATAAAAATAATTTAAGTAACCAAAACGGCGGCGATATGGTTCGCCACCCATCACGTCTCGTTTCTCGCGGGGGCGAAAAGCGGCCCACGCAGAGCCGCTTCGCTACATTGAATGTAAGATGAGGAGTAGATGGTAAGGTAGATGAAGTATGCCAGATGATGGATGAACGATGCATAGATATTCTGTGCGTGAACGACACTAAGAGGAAAGGATGTGACACCACGATTCATGACCCCTTCACGGCATACTGGTCGGGAGTCCCCTAAACCAGCCGACGCGCGTCAGGGAGTTGTTCTGATTCTTTCATCCGGAATAGTTGAATGTGTGATGAAGCATGAATTTGTAAGTCCAAGACTCCTCTGGATTAGGTTAAAAGTCGGAATCACTCGCTTGTTTATCCTTGGGGTCTATGCACCGACGAATCTGCATGGAGGTGGGTCATTAAAGGCCCAAAAAGAGAGAGAGAGCAATTTTGGGATAGCATGAGAGAAGTTCCGAATAAATGTGGAGAAAATGAACGGATTGTGATGTTAGGGGACTTTAATAGGTGGGTTGGAGTAAATCGTGATGGGTATGAAGTAGTTCTGGGTACATTTGGGGACTAGAGAGTGAATGACAATGGGGAAGCCTGCTTGAAGTATGCTTCGAATGGAATCTGTGCGTGGCCAACACAATGTTTGACCCCAAAAAGATCCATTTGTATACAAGAGATGAGGGTGAGTCTAGAAGTATGATTGATTTTGTAATTGTGGTCGAAAGACTGAGGAAGAAAATGCTAGACACTCGGGCATATCGCGGTGTAGGCCTCAACACAGACCACTTCCTGGTCATAGCCCGAATGTGTGACCTCTTTTAACGGTGGCGACACCGAAGCACCGAGCCTACGAGTGTTTTGGACAGAGTAAAAGTGGAAAATCGACAAGAAAAAGAAAAGAAAGACCAGTATGTAGAGAAACTGAAAGAAAGTTTTAAAGGCATGGAAGAGATAGGTGTGATTGAAGATTTGGGGGAGACATTTAAGAAAGGGGCCGTGAATGTTGCTATTGAGGTATGCGAGGTAGCTAAAAGAAGGAAAGGAAGAAAGAACGATAATGTGTGGATGGATAAAGATGTACAAAGGGATGTGCAAGAAAAGAAGAAAGCGTGGTTGGATTGGTTAGTAACAAAAGCTAACCAAAAAGTTCAAAAGGCAACGGATGACGACATTAAAGAAGTAAGAACGAAGTATAAAAGATTGAAATCAGCAGCGAAAGAAGTTGTATCTAGAAAGAAAGAAGAACGAAAGGATGATTTCGATTGGAGGCTCACTGAAGATTTCCAGTCAAACATTAAGTTTTTCTGGAAATCCATGAAAACAGCCAGAGGAAAAACTTCTATCTCGGAGTTGAGTACAATAAGGAGTCAAGATTGGAGCATTATAAAAGGAGAAGAAAGTGTGTTAAAGAGATGGAAAGAGTATTTTGGAAGTTTGTTTGAAAGAGAGGAAGTGCAGGTACAGCATCCGGCACCTTCCATGAAAACTAATATTAATGTTGGTAAAAGTGAGATAAGCATGGATGAAATAGTGAAAGCGCTGAAAAGTATGAGATTATATTTAATAGAATCAGGCGTTACTTTGCGGAAATCCATTATATAAAAGCTTTAAAAAAATTTACTTCGCAAACATCCGCGCTTTAAAATAAAATGATGTGTCTTACCTAGTATGAAGAGCACCTCCCGCCCTCCCTCAATTGCGTGCACTATCCCCGTCACCACTAATCTCAGCACCGCTACTCCCAACACCACAGTATGAGATTACGTAAGGTTGCAGGTATGACAGGATTACCGTCGAGATGCTGAGGGCTGGATAGGGCATAGTGGCTAGTCAGCTGCACCGCCTTTTCAATTTGTGCTGGCGAAATGAGCAAGTATCGGGAGACTGGTGCAAAGCCGTAATCGTGCCATTGTATAAGGGAAAAGGGTCACGGCAGGAGTGCATAAATTACCGCGGTATAAGTGTTCTCAGCGTCGTCGGTAAATTGTATGTGTAATGTGCTGATTGAAAGGGTTGTGAATAAAACAGACGAAAAAGTATGGGATGCACAAGCGGGATATAGAAAGGGAATGGGATGTACAGATCAGGTCTTTTTCTTGCGGTGCATAGCCGAAAGTGTTTGGCAAAAAACAAGAAGGACTATTGCTTGTTCCTGGATCTAGAAAAGGCCTATGATAGAGTGGTGAGGAATGAATTGTGGTCAGCGCTGTCCGTGAACGGTGTGAGCAGTATCCTCATACGAGCATTGCAATCTCTTTATAGGGATTCTAGTGCTTGTGTAAGGATAAACGGGGCATACACTGAATGGTTTAATGTCGAAAAAGGTGTTAGACAGGGATGTGTAGCATCACCGTGGCTGTTTAATCTGTTCATGGAAAATTGCTTGACAGATTTAAAAGAGAATTAAAGTGGGTTGAGAATGAATGAGTTAAATGAGTGAATGAGTCAAATGTTTTCTCTATGCTGATGACCAAGTACTACTTGCATCTTGGGCCGAGGAGTTGTAGGAGATGGTAACTGCTATGAATGGAGCTTTTGTTAGAAAGGTAATAAAGATGAATGTAAAGAAGACGAAAGTGATGGTGTTTGAAAGAGATGAGGCAGTGATTGACTGCCATATCGTGATTGGAGATGAACAAATTGAACAGGTGAAGGAGTTTGTGTATCTGGGTTCAAAGTTTACGAGAGATGGAAAGTGTGAGAGTGATATCGAAGGAAGAGTGAATGCAGGAAACAAGGTGAATGGAGCTTTGCACTACTTTATGGGCAGTTGGAAGGTGTCTAATAAGGCTCCTTTGGCTGTGCGTGAGGGGGTGTTGGTTCCGACACTCATGTACGGAAGTTAAAGTTGGGTATGGCAGAAGGAACATAAAAACAAAATAAATGCAGTTGAGATGAGAGCGTTAAGAAGTATGATAGGAGTTAAACTGAGTGACAGGATAAGAAATAGTGAGATAATGAAACGTTGTGGTCTGAAAGAAGATGTAGTGACAAAAATTGAGAAAGGTATGCTGAGATCGTTTGACCACGTCTAGAGAATGAATGAAGAACGATTGACGAAAAAAGTGTATAAGGCGAGTGTGAATGAAAGCGTTGGAAGGGGTAGACCTAGGCGGACGTTTTTAGATCAAATCAGGGACCTCATGAAAAAAGGCCAGGTCAAGAGTACCCTAAACCGAAGAGCATGTATGAAGGGAATAATGAAAGTGGACGAAACGAAACAAGTATGTAAGGATCGTAGCAAGTGGAAAGAAGTGGGCTCTGCCTACCCCAACGGGAAAGAGGCGTGATTATATGTATGTATGTATAGATTCCAAATGGTCATTAAGTTATTAATATACCCCACTTGATATAGTTCGTCATGTTTATTGTTTTAAGCAATATGGCATCTGTATGTTTTTATATTTCGATTATTGTCATGCCTTCAGTGACAATCACAAGATTAAGACAAATCGATTAACGTAAGAATCATCTTAATCTTCCACGCGATTGGACTCTTGAGCACATTAGCCTTTTTGTTTGAGTTTCCTTGGCCGTTTCTTCTCCAGTCAGAAGAACCTCGTTGAGAAACAATAGTAGATTTAGTAGATTTAAAAAAAAAATGCATTTGTACAATGAAATTTTCTTTTGCACTATCGTCCCGCCCCGGCTTCGCCTGGGTGGGATATATTAATAAAACGTTAATATATCCCACCCAGAGATTTAAGAGAATCTTCAAATATTTTATGAATTATTCCATTTCTAAAAAGAAAATTCGAGTTTTAGCATTATTCTCTATCTGCTAGTGAAGTTTCATTACAATCATTTCAGCCATTCCATACATTAGCCCGGGCAGACAGACAGGTTTTTTAAAATGTTTACTCGTATCTTATTGGCATGCAAATCATCCCCTCAGCTCAATAAAATGTTGTTCTTTCGATATTACACACAGAAAATTTAATTTATATGTATAGATAGATGTCTTTTACTCTTACTACAGCCTTGGGACGAAATAAGTTAATTATTTCACTCAGCAATTTTATATGACCTTGAAAACAGAATCAGTGTTTGTATTTATTTTGGAACGCTAAAAATAATATACCAGACGTTAGTTTCCTGTGCACACAAGAAGTTAAAAGAAACACAAAAGAGCTTTGTTGAGTTCTTAAATAGAAAATCTAAGATGAAACTCTTCAAGTGTAAAACGTCGTACCGGATACAATTTAAAAGAGATATTTGTTTTTATCATAAAGTAGATTTTATTCATTTATGCGGCTCTCTTGTTGTTCCTAGTAGTCCGAGTAGTCTGGTTCAAATCCCAGAGTCGGGCCAAAGGTCATTACATTTTCCGTATCAGGAGGTTAAAAAAAAGTTTAAGTAACTGCCGATAAACGTCCCACTGCTGGGCATAGGCCTCCCCTCATTTTAAGAGGGTTTTAAGGCAACGAAGTGTCCGCCGCGCTGCCCCAATGCGTTTTGGCGAACGTTAGATGTCTTCGAAATATTTTTTTTCTTATTTCTCAGATATTCAGGTTTCCTCACGATGTTTTCCTTCACCGCCAAGCACGTGGTAAATCGGCACTTAAAATTGCAATTAACAATTTAATTGGTGCCAGCGAGTATCGAACCCGGTTTGCTCGCACACTGTGAAATTTACAGCGAGCGCTAACCATCTGAGCTATCACGGCTCATAAAAATTATCATATCCAAACCAGTCTCAACAATCCACGATTTCATATCTTACCAATTTATGAATCACCTTGAGAGTCAATCAATTTTTGTTCAATAAAATGACTTTACCTATAGAATAAAGTAGTATTATTTATCAGGAGGTTGGCGGTGTTTTATCTGCGTGCCTCGGACAGCATGTTAATTAATCCTTCCTTAATCCCTCTACGATCGCGGCGCAGGCCCATTGGACTACGGAAGTGTAGCAATAGACAGTGCACCTGTGCTTGCATTTATTCTGGAGGATATTTTTATATTTTATTATGTTCGCAATAACTTGCGTCAAATTCCACTTATAGAGATTTTTTATGGTATAAAGGTGACGGACGAGCACACAGTCCACCTGATGGCAAGTGGATGCTGTCGCCCACAGACATCTACATTTATCCTCGATTATCGACAATTAAGTTTTCACCCCTAAGAACTAAGATGGAATGCCTTGTTTCTATTAAAAAGGGTCTCCGGTTCTCTACACTCACCATTCAAAACACAGCAGCATAAATCTGCTCTGGTATTCTGTAAGAGCGTAGTCTACCACGGTCGAGCTGACCCATTCGTGCTACAACCATAATACAGCTGGAGCGTGGATCTTTCGCATCACATCACATAAAGCTTATGCCTATAATCTGTGGACTTACATGCTGTAATGAATGGGTGGACGGTTGGATTACAGTACGGAGAAATTTCTATTGTGTTACTACGCCTTCATATTTTCAGTTAGCTTAAACAAATGCTTCTACAATTATATCTAACAATCTAGGAAGAAACACTATTTTCTGCGCTAAAAACCACATGATGTAACCGTTTTACAATATGCAATTTGCGATATTGCGAAGACTTGAGCCGTGATTTTCACTGTAACACTTTAAGTAAAATTATTCTTCATTACATATAGAAGTAAATAGTACAAAAGTCCCAGTCTGTACTGACTTCTTAAGTAGTTTACTTTTAGGCTGTATTTTAATGGAATTCCATTTATTAAGACAACAAATATGAAAAACTTGTCATCATCAACAAATCATCCAAACATTTTTTTAAATAAACAAGTGAAATATAATATAATACGTGAAAAAGGAGTCACTATACAATACAATACAATACACTATTTTTAACTTCACGCTACGAAAATTAATAATTTTCAAAAGTAGGAAGTTAAAGAGTTTGCTATGACTTTGAGATTGCGAGTTTTCATCAGATCTCCACGTTTTCACGTCCTAGGAAGCCGTTTCGATTATACCCAGCTGGAATTCCGGCCGTGCGTGTGTGTGTGTGTGTGTATATAAATAAAATTTTGTCGTACGATATCTTTAGAACGAATCAACCAATCGAGATGAGTGACACGGCGTTCGAAAGTGTCAAGTTAATCTTTTGAGCCGTTTCAAATATTTTCAAAAAATAAAAACCACAAAAACAAAAATTAAATAGAAAATAAGCGGGAAGTTCCAGATTTTTTTTCATGTCTCATATGGGGTGGCATTGTCTACACATTGAGTAGTGTACAAATATATTTTTATTCGTTTTATACCAAGAAACTAACATTTTCATGGTATTTTCTTTCGAGAGATGGCGACAGCTTGCATGTCAAACGGTAACAACTTGTAAGGACACAGTAGTTACAAACATTTTGCTGGTTTGACATTTTACACTTGTGTCCGGAGTGCGCTCGACGGCGAACGCCAGTCGTTCCCCGTCACAGCCCACGCTAGGCCGCTTCTACATGAGTAAAGAAACCGTACCGTACAGAGTCAAAGCTTCATACAAACGCGCTGTGATAGTTACACTACTACAAGCTTGCTAAATCGATTGCGATGTGTCTTCACGAACAGATAGAGAGCAAAGCCAGGAGTGATCTACGATATACTTTATCCAAAAACCTAGAAATATTTTTTGTGAAATCGAAAAATTTATAAAATAAATGAAAGAAAGAAAGAAAGTAATGCGTTTGTTCCAGTTTAAGCATGCACCACAACAAGTAAAAAGTCATTACATGCAAAAATATAAATAAAACTAAATTTAAAATTATTGACAAACATTATAAATTAAAAAAAAATACACTTAAAAAAACCCTGTGCTGCAGCATGAAACTGCGAAAAAGACCGGACTCAGTAATAGCACTGGATTTCAGTCCAGGCCATACCCCGAGGCAACTCGTGCAGCTGAGTGTACGCACTCGCTCTTGATCTGAAAATTCTAAAAAAAAAATATACAAATGGACTTACAGTAGGATTAGCTGTTTATTAATTAAAACTAAGGTAAATAAATACACAGCTCGTAAAGATTTTTAAGAAAAGAAAAATATAGGCTACCACATAATATACAATTTCCCTATTTATTTGTATTGTGTAAACTAACACAATTTTGTTATTTATATATTTTTAAATATTGCAAATTCAGCCAGGATTTAGTAAAAATTATAGTAGCAAACCACTCGTTATCTTTGAAACACAGTTAAATTACTAGTAAATTCATTAGTTGTTAAATTGAGAAAGAATTGTTTTAAATTATTTATACCTAGATACTACGTCTTAACCAACATTCTTTTGTTCATTAAGTAGCAGTAATTTATATCTGTTTTTAAATCCGTTAATTGTTGCTAGGCTACGTAAACGCGCCTCCTTCCAGGTTGTTCCAACACTTTGTTGCATTATTTTTAAAATTTGCATTGAATGCAGTAGAGCGCCTGAAATGTTAATTTTCGATTATTTAAAAAAAATAAATGAATCCACATTAATAGAACCCACACTGGTGAAGCCGGATCTTGAATTCCTTTGTTGGTCGGAGCAAAATTAAATAATTAAATATTGGAAATTATTAATTAAATAATTAACAATTTCCAAGTTTTGTTTTAAATAAAATATTTGTGACTATCGAACTTACATTCTACCTAATAGTACTTACTATCTACCTACTATCTACTTACCGTCAGGCGCCACTTACCATCAGGTGTACTGTATTTTCGTTGTCACTTTAGTTTTATAAAAAAATATAGTAAATATAAATACGTTCTTTAGCTTACATAAGCTTGAAAGTACTATTGGAATTGAATTTGCCCGCCAACTAAGAATGTCTATTGCAGCGTGAAATTGGGTCTATGCGGAGAACATGAGGAAGTATTTTTACGTTGTTTGATACGTGACTTCGTCTAAAGGTAAGACCTTAAGGATATTTATTCCATTTTAAGTTAGTCTTTGATTGTTGTCCCACCTGATGGTACTGCTTATGTAGCCAAAGGTGGTAAAGCGCACTGACTTGACTTAACAAAGGTTTTTTCACTTTAACCTTGAAGACACCTATATTGTTATCCGATGGACTGACAGATGCTGGCAAATTATTCCACTGTTTTGCTGTACCGCATAACAAAATTTTATTTAATACTACTTATTATTTCTTGTTATTGCACTACGCTATTATTATTGGAGATGTTTTCGTATTAGAAAATTAGAACTGAATAATTTTTATTCGATGTACGAGTAATTCTTAAAGAAATCTTATACTGTGGGATGACAAAGGAATTGAGCCGCCAGATAATATGTCATATATTACAGTTGGTGAAATTCCCAGAACAGAAAATCTTTATTGTAAGGAGCACAGAGTGCACAGAGATTTACAGAGTGAAAAATTGCTCTTGAAAACTAGAAGTTTGTAAGCGGCTTGAAAATACCAACTGTGCTCTCCTTGCTAAGTAATTACTGTGTGGTTACGATTTAAGCAATGTGCCGTCTATAAAAATAGTAAGAAAGACGAGCGTAAATTTCCCGAGAATAAGAAAGGGCTTTAAATGTTAACACTGCCTGTAGTTTATATATATATCACAAATTTTCATTTCTGGGTGCTAGCCCAGACGGCAAATATGAACCTGGTTCTTTAGAAGTGAAATGCTCATGGTCCGATTATAATATGGAACCCAAAGAAGCAACCAAACAAAAGAAAATTGACTTTTGGTTGTATAAATCTGATGTTTTCACAGTCAGCACAAAAAAACAAATGGTACTACCAAGTTCACGGTCAGTTACGAACTTGACAAAATATGATTAAAAATATTTCAACTGTCAAAAGCTACGTATATTTTAACTTATTTTTTTTTGTTACTGTTATACATTTATATATTTTAATATATATTTATTATAATTATTTTATATATTTATTTTATATATATATATATATATATATATATATATATATATATATATATATATATATATATATATATATATATTAACTAATTTTATTTTGTTAGGCTGTTTAAAGCTAAAAGGGGATTAAATATACATTTTTTTTTATAGTAAAAGGGTGACAAACGAGCACACAGTCCACCTGATGGTAAGTGGTTGCTGCGGCCCATAGACATCTACATCTATCCTCTATTACAAATCAAAATGTAGATGCGTTGTCACCCGTGAGGACTAAGATGGAATGCCTCATTTCCAGTAAAAAGGGCCTCCGGCCACCTGCACTCACCAAGCGAAACGCAGAGGTAAACCTCTACTTCACGCTGGTTTTCTGTGAGGTCGTGGTACCACGCCGGTTCGAGCCGGCCCATCCGTGCGACAGCAAAAGCTGCCGCGTGGCTCTACCCAAGATATGATGACAAGATACATGTTCGCGCCAAACGCTAATGTCAAGAATCGACGCCAGGGGGCGCGCAGAGCGGTGATTTCCTGCCGTTTGACGTTCGCGTGAACCCGGATTGGTTGCTTTTGGGGCGGGTCGGAATTGATTGAATGCTGTGCAGTGACTAGCACGGCGATTCTCCCGGAGAGTTGCTAGAATAGAGCGCCACCGAGAGCACGTACCACCAGTCGCCCGGGAAACCTCCATTTTTGGAGTCGGTTTTGTTAGCAAGTGGTTGCCATGACGAGGGTTTTGTGTGTTAAATCAAGAATTGTTACGCCGGGCTGACAAATTGTTAGGAAGTTAACATTGACTGCGATCAAAGTCTGAACTGCGTGTTATGCGCACCTAATTTACTGCGAATTTGGTTATTCTAATTTGCTAGCATATAAGTGCATTTGACAATATTAATTTGCTCGAGTGGCCTTTGATATAGTTCGGATACGTTTTCGGTATTAGAGGTGTTTTACGCTTTAGTTTAGTAGTAGTGGCGTCTGGAAGTATAGTTAAGAGACTGTCATAGTGAAGATGGAAGAATGTGACGGTGGGTGATGCCGCGGAAGATCACCACAATTTGGAGCGGCGCCGGAGTCCGGGCTGCTGCCGATTTCGAAGGCGCGGCAGGTCTATCACCACCAATACCACAAACCAACACTATACTCAACACATACACACCTACGGCCTGACCGAGCCCTGAAACAGCCTTCGCCTCAACCCACGTACGTAATATTTATTTGAGTTTACAATTTAATGGGGAGGCCCCATTAAATTGTATTGTGATAGAAAATTTTCCCAGTGGCCTCTAGAGGCCCGACCTGCCTTTGCCCGTAGAATTCCTGCTTGGGCCCCGGAAAAATACTTTTGCAAGGGCAGCCGTAGGCCGTATCAATACATATTAAACGATGCCATAGTAAAAGTATTTCGGCTTTACAGCCTACCGTAGAAATTCATGACTCTATTAGCGATTCCTCTAATGACACAAATTTTTCCCTTTTTTCGGAGCAAATTTTTTAAACAACAAAAAAAAAACAAAGTGGTTAAAAGAATTCCTAGAGGTGCGAGGATTCAGCTTGCTAAAGCATTGTTATGCACTATTCATAATTGTTTCACTAATAGTGAAAATAGTTGGCAAAATTATTTACTTTCGCATATTCTCATTTTCATTTTAATAAAACAATAAATAAATCAATTACGTCTCAACAAAAAGAGACATCTTTTCAAAATTTAGATTACCCAATTAATACTCATTTATCTCAACCACGTCCTAAATTTGATTTAAAACAGTAGTTGAGTCGAAAGGAATGGATGGCGACTGTTCGCGCCAAGTGCTAGTGACAAGAATCGACGCCAGAGGGCGCTCGGCTCGGCGCGATACCGGTTTTGACGTTCGGTCAAGCGGGGGTGTGGCGAGAACGCGCGAGCGCAAGGAGTCTTTTGCAAGCAGTACTACCGACAGCACGCTGTCATTTTTTGTGCGGGAACGCGGAATAGTGTAAGCGCGTCTAGTAAATATACTGTCTAGGATTCGTAACGCGCATTCCTTGGTTGAGAGCTACTCCCGGGACTTAGTTGTGTTTAACACTGAATCTGTATATAAGTGCATTCGACAATATTAACTACTAGTGCGGCATTTCATATTCTAGAAATAATTGTTGCCACACGAAACGGTAGTGACCTTTGATCCGGACATTCTGTGTTCGTTTTGTGGGTTAAGCGTTATAACAAACGAGAGTTAGTGGCTTCTGGAAGTTAGTTAATCGTACGATAGAGTTAATGTACTGTCCTCTTGACGAACGAAGAAAGTGACTGTGGGCGACTCCGCGGAAGATTACCACAATTTGGAGCGGTGCTGAAGTCCGAGCTGCTGCTGACAGCAACGGTCTAATCAGGTCTACCACAATCAGTCACACACAGATACACATCACTAACCCTTTTTTCCATGCACCCTACAACCACATGAGGCCTGACCGAACCCTGAGACAGCAGTCGCCTTGGATATAGGTAAGTAAACTCGGTATTACTATTCTCCCTGTTGAATTGTAGTGGGATAGAACGCTCCTCCTTATAGTTTATTGTAATTAGAGATTTTCCACTTTGGCCTTAGGAGGCCCGACCTGCATCTGCTTGTAAGTTCTTCCGCTATGGGCCCGGGAGATCCTACTGTTAGATAAGCAGCTGCAGGCCGTAACAAACTGGTAGCAGAGCGTGGTTCCGGGTTCGATTCCCCGGTCGATCCCGACCATAGTGTTTGATAAAAATTAAACAATTTTGGTAGCAGGGAGCGTTGGTTTGATTGGTTTAATTTTGTGTTACGGACGGGCGTGATTGTAGAATCACGCCCGTCCGTAATACGTAAAAATAAAATTCGTTCCTTTGTTACCTTGTGGCTTGCTTTTTTTGTTATTGGCGGGTATTTGCTAATGCCACGCCCGTAGAGCGCAAGCGGGAGTTTTTCTAGAGAGATGCGTTGTGTAGGTAGATGGTTATTATCACGTAATCGGATAATTGTCGCTGTCGGATAGTTATAGAGGATTACTTATCGAAGGGTCGATTTCCGAGCGAGGCATTTTTAGTTGATCGACCGTGATGTGTATCTTTATTTGTATTGTGATTTGTATTTGTACTAATGAGTAGTAATTTGTATTCGCGCAATTTGAATTTAACTTGATTTGATCGCACTAGTATTTGTTAATTTGATTTGTGTCCTTTCTTTTGTGCTAACTTGTATTTAATTTAATAAGTAGTAATTCGTATTGGTGTAATTTCTATTCAACTCGATTTGATAGGAACTGCATTTGTTAACTGTTATTTTTTTTTTGTATTTGTTATTTGTTATTTTTGTAATTTGTGTTCGAGCAGCATCGTAATTGGTATTTAGTAGTGATGCCGTAGCCCAAGCTACTAATCCGTTGCCTACGGACTGAGTTACGCTGGGCCGCCAGCGCCCATGTTTTGATAGGTCGACCGGATAGGGTCTATAACTTGATGAAGCGGCTCGAGCAGGTCGATGCTCGAAGGGCCGCAGTGGAGGAGGCTTACGCTGAGCTCGAGGATTTGGATGTGGAAAAGGGAGTCCTGGACTACTGCTTCGCAAACTACGAGCAGTTCTTTTCACTCACGGACGAGTTGAGCGAGGCTGAAGGCAGGTATGCCGAGGAGGCGCGTGAAGCTCGGATGAGTGGCCTGCCCGAGTCCTCTCGGAAGCAGCCTCAGACGGAGCTGTTGGGACGACTCCCAACTCTGGACCTGCCAAGGTTCTTCGGGGTCCTCCCCGAATGGCTGACCTTGGTTGGTCTTTTCGACAGCCTAGTGGACGCCCGGAGTGACTTGACCCCGAGCCGGAAGATGGCGTACCTCCTGGCCTCACTGGAGGGGGAGGCCTTGGGCGTCGTCGGCCACTTGGGATTGTTGGACGACGCCTACTAGACTGCTCGGGACCTCCTAGCCAGAAGATACGCCAACGTCCGGCGAATTGCGGACAAACATGTCAAGCAGCTACTAAGCCTCCCGCTGCTTAGTGACCGGGCCAGACTACGTCCGGACCGGGTGAATCCAGTCTTGGTGGCCTATAATACGTTGAGGCGGCTGGATTTACCAGTGGGCGAATGGGCCTTCATCATGCTGTCCCGTCTACCTCTCGACCTTTGGACACATTTTGAGGAGAGGTACGGCGGGGACGAAGCCTCCTTTATTCCGCCCTTCAATGACCTGCTGCGGTTTTTGGAGGAGCAGTGCCGGTAGATTCAGAACGCGGCGGGCGCCGTTGACGACTTACGAGCCGTGCCCAGTGAGAGGCGTAGTCCGCCGGGCAAGTCGTCGTCAACCCCCCCCCCCCAGGCCTATCGGAGCTCCCGCGGGAGGGCGTCGCTCCCTACCCTCTTACAGTGGCCTAGAGGCCAGAGAGGCGCCTCCCTGCTCCTATTGTCGAGCATCTGATCACCGGGTAACGTCGTGCCCGAAATTATTAAGTAAGCCGGTTCCGGCGAGGCGAACTATAGTCAAGGAGCGCCGCTGGTGCTACTCATGTTTGGAAGGGCACCTCCAGCGAGACTGTCCGCACCGGTGGCCCTGTCCGCATTGCCAGGGAAATCACTATGCAGTTTTGTGCCTGGGTGCGAACGGCGTCTCTTCTCGGGGCTCTGCCAGGCTCTCGACCCCCACGGGCAGGGGCGCTCAGCCACGTCCTCTTACGGACGCTCGGCGCCCGCCGGCCAGCCACCAGGCCCCTAGGTTTGAAAGGGACCCTCTCCCGACCAGTCGGGGGGTAATTCGCCCAGGGGCGGGGTTGTCATTACCCCCCCTCAGCGTGTGGAGAGGAACTCCACGGCCACTCATCAGACCGCTAGACCCTTCTCACTCCCGTTACTGCCATTTGATGGAGGCAGCCCTAGTTAGCTGCCGCCTTAGCTCCCACCACGGCCGCCTCCACTGAGCCTTGAGCCGTCAATAGTCCGCTTGTCAAACTGTTCTGTTGCCGACGGCCTCAGTGAAGGCGTACAACCCGAGTGGCGACTGTTAGCGGTTTGCGCTCTATTGGTCTCGGGTTCACGCGGTGTGGCCTCCATTTGGTGGTGGGAAGATTATTGCCCCCCTGGAGCGTTGAATCACGCTGTCAAGGGGTATTAGATTTGGTTTGGTCGAGCACTTGGTTAACGACGCTTTAAATTAAAAATAATAATGCTTTTGGGTTTTCCGCGAAATTTTTTATATTTCTGTAGTTGAACATTGATGCTTTTGAAAAATTAGTTGAAATATGAGCTAAGGACTACCTGTCTAAAGGGCTAGCTAGTTTGTAGACTATCAGATGGAAATCAGCTGTCGCACTATTGCTTGGTTGATGGCTTGGTAATGCCTATTTGTTTGAAAATTCATACTAGGAACCATCTGTGCGTTCGTTTGACTCTCCATAGACGACGTTTATGTGGTAGGTAGGTAATTTGTAGGTGCTCTCTGCACTGAAGCTTAGGAGGCCACTCTGGACCGCTTCGTGTCGCGTCGCTGTTTGCAGATCTGATTCGGTCGGATTGCGGAGCAAATCATGGGAGCACAGTTAGGTGTTTGAGAGAGGTCGTCGGACTTCTGTCCAGTACAGGACTTGTTGAGGTGCTGCGATGTCCAGGAGGGGCATCCAGTGGAGGCTCGCCCCTCCGGCTGGCCCACGTTGGGGCTTTAATTTTGAGGCGTTGGTTAGGGTTGCAAGATCTGATGGGGTGCCTAAGGTAGCCTAGTTTGGTTGTAGATTCGGTCTTGCAACTTGCCGTCGCGACTCTGTCCCGCTGGCCGGTTTGCTCGCGGACATAAGTCCTTATGTCCGGGGCGGGGGTTTGTTCGCGCCAAGCGCTAATGTCAAGAATCGACGCCAGAGGCGCTCGGCTCGGCGCGATACCAGTTTTGACGTTCGGTCGAGCGGGGGTGTGGCGAGAGCGCGCGAGCGCAAGGAGTCTTTTGCAAGCAGTGCTACCGATAGCACGCTGTCATTTTTTGTGCGGGAACGCGGAATAGTGTAAGCGCGTCTAGTAAATATACTGTCTAGGATTCGTAACGCGCATTCCTTAGTTGAAAGCTTCTCCTGGGACTTAGTTGTGTTTAACTCTGAATCTGTATATAAGTGCATTCGACAATATTAACTACTAGTGCGGCATTTCATATTCTAGAAATAATTGTTGCCACGCGAAACGGTAGTGACCTTTGATCCAGACATTCTGTGTTCGTTTTGTGTGTTAAGCGTTATAACAAACGAGAGTAAGTGGTTTCTGGAAGTTAGTTAATCGTACGATAGAGTTAATGGACTGTCCTCTTGACGAACGAAGAAAGTGACTGTGGGCGACTCCGCGGAAGATTACCACAATTTGGAGCGGTGCTGAAGTCCGAGCTGCTGCCGACGGCAACGGTCTAATCAGGTCTACCACAATCAGTCACACACAGATACACATCACTACCCTTACTTCCATGCACCCTACAACCACATGAGGCCTGACCGAACCCTGAGACAGCAGTCGCCTTGGATATAGGTAAGTAAGCTCGGTATTACTATTCTCCCTGTTGAATTGTAGTGGGATAGAACGCTCCCCCTTATAGTTTATTGTAATTAGAGATTTTCCACTTTGGCCTTAGGAGGCCCAACCTGCATCTGCTTGAAAGTTCTTCCGCTATGGGCCCGGGAGATCCTACTGTTAGATAAGCAGCTGCAGGCCGTAACAGCGACTTAAAAATGCATCTCGTATTTTATTCTCAGACGACATCCTGGCTCCCCGTATGTCGAAACCCTTAAAAGCCTTCGTCAAAAGCATCCTTCGGTTAAAACTTCTCAGGATTTACCGCTGCCTCCCAAGACTTCTATGTAACCTTTACAAATTTCTGAAAAATACACTTTAGAAGCAATTATGTTTTTTTCGAATGGCTCTGCTGGCGGCATTGTCGGAATTACGCCTCAACATCTGAAAGATCTTGTAAGGGCTTCTGCCGGTGCCGCCGGCGGAGTACTTCTTAAAGACATTACAAAATTATGTAACTTTATGCTTTCTGGTAATGTTAATCCAAATTTCGTTCCATTCCTGAATGGGGCAAGATTATGTGCCTCCAAAAAAAGGATAACTGTATCCGTCCTATTGCCGTTGGTTCCACATTTCGACGCTTAACTTCAAAATTAGCTTGTAGGCACATAATCTCTAACCTTAACACCAAATTTCAGCCTACTCAACTAGGCTTTGGCACTAGAGGTGGCTGTGTGGTGGCGGTACATTCAGTGCGTACATTTTTAACAAACTCTGATGCAGATGTTTTTGTGAAGGTTGACCTAAGGAATGCTTTTAACGCTATCGATAGGGTAACCTTAATGAAAGAAGTGGCTAACAATAGCTCCGAAATTTATCATTACGTTTGGCAATTTTATAGTCAAAATATTAAATTGTTTTACGAAAACCATGTTATCGATTCTGCTGTCGGTGTTCAGCAGGGTGACTCACTAAGTCCAGCACTTTTCGGTTTGGGAATTCAACCCATTATTTCAAATTTGAAATCCAAGCTGAATCTCTGGTATCTGGACGACAGTACACTGGGAGGTAGAGCAGATGAAGTCTTCAGTGATCTTACACATATTTTTCGAAATTTTAAAAATAATTGGTCTTGAACCAAATAGCAATTAATGTGAAATATTTTTTTCCAATAATTTATCTACTTCTCATAGAGACAATTTAATTCAAATTTTCAATCATATTTCTCCAGGAATAAAAACTGTCAGTACGGAATCACTACACCTGCTAGGTGCCCCGTTGCTTTTCGATAGTATTAAACCGTTTTACCGACCGAATATATACGAGTATTATAACCGATCAAATATAATAAAACTACGGTAATAAATTGTATAAATTAAACCCCCACATAGCTCTTACTATTTTAAAATATTGTCTCCTTGCACTTAGATTTACATACTTACTCCGCTCGAGTCCAGTCTGGAAATGTTCGGATATTTTAAAAGATATTGATAATAATCTTAAAATAGCTATAGAAAAAATTCTAAATTTAACTTTAAATACAACAGCCTGGATTCAAGCTACTTTACCTATAAAATTTGGTGGCATTGGTGTGAGAAATCTTTCTAACGTTGCATTGCCTGCTTTACTTGATTCCGGGTACAGTGTCAGTGACTTATGTAACATAATGTTAAATAATAAATAGACCTATGCTTTGCTACGGAGGCAAGGCAGACATAGCAAACGCTCTGTCCCGGTTAAAATTTTCCACTGGAAGTTAACCAACAAAAACAGTGGGATATTCCGTTAGTACGGGGCGTGCAGAAATATTTGTTTCATAATTGCCATAGTGACCAAGATCAGGCACACCTTCTAGCTGTTTTACTAAGGAATCTAGCCACTGGTTACATGCTTTACTATCAAGTAATCTCGGCACATTACTTGATGGGGAAAGCTTCGCATAGCCATAGAAATCCAACTTAGAGCGGCAATTTGTCAACCCAATCAGTGCCCCAGTGGTAGCAGCGTCGACAAATTTGGGCTCCGCGAACTTTCATGTAAGAGAAGTGTTGGTAGGTTTTCACGGCACGGTTCTTTCAACGATGTCATCCGAAGAGCTCTTGTATCTGTAAATGTTCCCTCGGTTTTAGAGCCTTGTGGAATATGTAGAGACGATGGCAAAAGACCTGACGGTATGACATTGGTCCCTTGGGAGAGAGGTAAAGCCCTAGTGTGGGATGCTAATTGCGCAGACACTTTGGCGGCCTCTCATCTCAGGGGTACCTCGTTTAGAGCCGGGGCGGCATTAGAGGCAGCTGAACTGAGTAAGTGGCGCAAATATGAGTCTCTGAGAGATGACTACATATTTGTGCCAGTTGCTGTAGAAACTATTGGTCTGTGGTGTCCACGTGCGGTTACCATCCCATTATTAAGGTTACCATCTGCAACTGGTGGTTGCTGTTGGTGATAAGAGTGCTGGTTCTTTTCTCGCTCAAAAGCTAAGTATAGCCATTCAGCGGGGAAATGCAGGCCGCGTTCTTGGCACGATACCGCGGGAAGTAGGACCTTATGATAATGAGTTACTAGTTTTTTTTATTATTACAGTTTTTAATATTGTATATAATAAATAATTGTACATTACGTTATGAAAATAAATGATATTTGAAAAAAATGTGTATATTTGCCTGTGGACAGGCGACGGTAAAATAATATTTGATTTCGTAAAAAGAGACGACCAGTTCTGGAAGGAAAACGTGGAGGGACTTTAAGGCTTTAACAAGCCTGAATGACCTTGACGAAACGGCTATCGCAGAGATTTTAGCCAACGTCAACACCGTCTAGCAACTAAGTTCTGTATTCTTTATAAAAGTGCAAAGATTAATAAACTACAGAGATGACAATTATAAAAGTGACATACTGCCTGTTATGCTTGCGTATCACTGAGAATTATGTCGTAGTTACGCATCTTCAATTACATTGTGCTGTAGATTTGTCCGGTAGGCGTCACGAGCTATCAAGTGTTCAAGTTTCAAGTACGTAAGAGTTTTTTTATTATATATGTTAAATCGTATTTATTTGTATCGTATTAGTAGATCTGGGTCAAAGCGTTCGCTGTAAATTTTTCCCAGGTTTGATCCCCGACAGCACGAATGCAATATTTAATTGCAATTTTCGTCAACACGCATTGGGGCAGTTCGGTGGGCATTTCCTTGTCCTTAAACCCTCTCAGAAATAAAAAAAGAGTTCTGTGCCCAGTAGAGGGACTTGTATAGCCTTTTAATTTACTTTGTAGCAATATTTATATTATTTATATTATTTTATATTTATATTATATTAGATACAGAAGGGTACCTTCATCATCATCATCATCATTACAGCCCTTCACAAGTCCGCTGCTGAACATAGGCCTCCCCCAAAGAATGCCACAAAGCACGGTCCTGAGCCACCTGCATCCATCGACTTCCTGCATATCTTACCAGGTCGTCACTCCATCTAGTGGGGGGACGCCCTACACTTCGCTTGCCGGTACGAGGCTGCCACTCGAGAACCTTTCTTCCCCATCGGTTGTCGGTTCTTCGAGCTATATGGCCGGCCCATTGCCACTTCAGCTTACTAATCCGTTGGGCTATGTCGGTCACTCTGGTTCTACTGCGGATATCCTCATTTCTGAGTTTATCACGCAGAGAAACTCCGAGCATAGCCCTCTCCATAGCTCGCTGAGCGACCTTGAGCTTCCTCATACGGCCAGCAGTGAAGGACCACGTCTCAGTTCCGTAAGTCATCACTGGCAACACGCACTGGTTGTACAATTTCGTTTTAAGGTTTTGAGGTATGTCTGACGAGAAGATGTGTCGTAGCTTCCCGAACGCTGCCCAGCCGAGTTGAATCCGTCGATTGACCTCTCGGTCGAAGTTGGACTTACCTAGTCGGACTATTTGTCCTAGGTAAACATACTCGTCAACAACTTCGAGCTTAGTGTTCCCAACAACTACCGGCATAGGTGTGACATGGACATTAAACATGATCTTTGTTTTGTCCATGTTCATCTTAAGACCTATCCGTTGGGAAACACTATTGAGGTCATTGAGCATAGTGCTTAGGTCCTCCAGCGATTCTGCCATAAGGACTATATCGTCGGCAAATCGAAGGTGAGTGATGTACTCGCCGTTGATGTTGATACCGTATCCTTTCCAGTCCAGAAGCTTGAAAACGTCTTCCAATGCAGCGGTGAAGAGTTTCGGGGATATGACGTCACCCTGTCTTACACCTCTCTGCAATTGGATAGGTTTCGTACTCTGGTTCTGTACTCGGATAGCCATCGTAGCCCTACTGTACAAGCACTTCAACACTTCGATATACCGAGAGTCAACTTGGCACCGCTGAAGGGACTGCAGCACCGCCCAAATTTCGACGGAATCAAAGGCTTTCTCATAGTCCACATACGCCAGACATAGTGGCAAATTGTACTCCTCGGACTTCTGTACAATTTGCCGTAGGGTATGTATGTGGTCTATGGTGCTAAAGCCCTTTCGGAAACCGGCTTGTTCGGGAGGCTGGAAGTCGTCAAGTCTGCGCGCGAGACGATTCGTAATGACTCTCGAAAACAGCACGTAGACGCGGCTCAGAAGGGAAATCGGTCTGTAGTTCTTCAAGAGAGCGTTGTCGCCTTTCTTGAAGAACAAGACCACCGCACTTCTGCTCCACGCCTCCGGTGTAATGCCACCATGGAGGACGAAATTAAAGAGCTTCTGAAGGACTTCAAGTACCGGTTTTCCACCCGCTTTCAGAAGCTCCGCTGTAATTCCATCCTCGCCTGGGGCCTTGCCGTTTTTGAGGTGCTGGAGAGCCATTCTAATCTCGCTCAGACTGACGTCCGGGATATCATCGGAATAATGTCGGATAAGACTCGCTCTTGGATCGTTACTCACACTTGCGTGTGGCTCCAACGGGGTACCTTATGCTGACAAAAATATCATGTGGAGGCGACGAAAACGTAAACATCTTTGTACCTAGATAAAACGTTCGAGAGATTGTCAGTCATGTCATACGCTACATTTTCTATAGAGCGTAAAACATTGCAGATAGGGCAAAATAAAAAATAATCCAAAATATTATGGGAACTATTTATTAATAATATATGCATTTATAGGTATTTATAATAAAAATAATGAACAAGCTGCAAGGTTCAACTAATAATGTTTCTTGTAAACACAATTGTAAAATTCCTGTTTTAATTTTTACCAATGGTTATTTGATGAAACGTAGTCAAGATCACTTCATATAAAATATATTTAATTAAAATTGACACATGACCTATTTGGCTTTCTACTTACAACTCGGCGGAAATTTGAAAAGAAGATTTTGTCTTTTCACACAAGTATTGTTTACAACTGGCGTGGTTTCGAAAAGCGTGATTAAGTGTCAGCAGTATATAATCAATTAAATACTGAACTTTTTTGAAATTTTTTTTGTTTATTTTTGTTATATCTTCTTAAAAACTGACGCCATCTGACTATTTTATTATTTGTTTTTTGTTGTAACGCATAAGGATAAGTTAGACTAAGTTAGATTAACTTGGATAAGTTTGTAATTTTTTTAATTTTATCACAAAATTTCCGCAATAAATTATTACCTTTTCTACAGTGATTCTCTCCTCTTAGTTTCGGCGTGACTGTAGGATGTTATACTGAGTCACCGTCAGTTACTAAGCGGCCATAAATCATTATATGTATGTATAGACATACATATATTAATTTTTTGATCTTAATATTTATGTTTTTTTGAATTTTGATTGATTGTTTGAAACCTGGTAAAATTATTTTTTTCCATACCAATTGATGGGCCTGAGTATAATGCCAGTTATACTCTTTGGCTGAAGTTATTTTTTATTTTATGCTCAAATGCAGACAAAACAATATTGATTGCGCATTTCTAAAACAAAATTTTACCTCTTCTGCTTCTAATAATAGCTCCTGTACCTAACACGCCGGAATAGTTATTATTATCTATAAGACCATTTGCAGAAACAGTTTTTGTTAACAGTTATGAGTGTAACATTTTATCAGCTGCTTTGTTTATAGTGCCTTGAGCAACACTTTGCCGGTTTCTGTACAGAAAATGATGCTGGATTTGCAAATATGAATGGCCGCTACCATTGAATATAATACCCGCCATGTTACACTTATTTACATAGAAACTTTAATTATCATTTATATGCATAAAATTCTAAGTAGCACTTTTTACACAAGAAAGTAAACTTTTAGATCAGTCCATCTTGTTTTTCACTAATTAAGTGAAAAGTAAAACAAACCAATAGGTCCGTGATTTAAAATTTCTTGCAACTTTTTATAGAAAAGCATGACCTTATTTTTTTATAGGATAAGGGTGACAAACGATCACACAGTACACCTGATGGTAAGTGGTTGCTGCGGACCATAGACATCTACATCTATCCTCGTTTGCGAATCAAAATGCAGATGCGTTGCCACCCGTGAGGACTAAGATGGAATGCCTCATTTCCAGTAAAAAGGGCCTCCGGCCACCTGCACTCACCAAGCGAAACGCAGAGATAAACCTCTTCTTCACGCTAACCTTCTAACCTTCTTACCATCTATTTTCATGGCTAAATGATTGACTATTATCATAATATAATAGTCAATCATTTAGCCATGTGATAAAACTTTTATGTGTGCCAGTCAAACATTAACGATGATATTCGGGTCATTATACTGGAAATAATCTTTTAAATATTTTGTAGTACAATTGATAATATTCAGTATGATTGACCGTGTATATGACTTTTATAAGTCTATGTTATTTTTGATGAAAATTATTATTGCAGATAAAAGCCCTTTCACATTTATTGTAGTCTCGAATTAAATTAATCAAAATTAAAATAAGAATTTTGGCTCTTTATAACTGATATTTAAATGTAAAACACTGACTTGAAATTATATAATTATCGGCATTTTTTTAATTCATTGAACTTTTTTAAGATTATGTTGAAACTCTACTGGTAAAAAAAACAAATATTTTAAAAGTAAAATTAAATATTTTCGATTATTTTTGCAATATCTAACAGCCGGATCAGCGCGCGAATCTGATATATCTAAAGATGGTAAATTTCAGCAAGCACTGTCAAATTCAATAGGAGTGACTGAAAACCGGTCCTTGATATAGAAGGGTAAATAAATTATTTAACCTATAAAGTAAAATCACTTTATTAAAAATCAAAATAGCCCAATAGCTTTATTAACATGGGACACATAATTACTGTACGAGTGCTTACAATACTTAACATTATTTTACTGAAATCTCAGAAAGTTTTTTTTTTCTCTAAAAAAAAAAGGTTGTCCGGTTCTCTACACATACCATATGAAACACAGCAGGGTTCAACTGCTATTTTACATGGTATTCCGTGAGAGCGTGGCCCTTCCCCTCTTGAGCCGACCCATTCGTGCTAAAACTATACCTACTACTAATATAGCTGCAGCATGGCTCCACCACGTAAGAAAAAATTGGAAGCAACTTTGCAATTATTTTCTATTGAGTGAATTTTTGTAGAATCGTGTTTTGCAAACCGCCACCTGAAATACGTACAATGTTTTTTCGATAACGATGTGAAATTACAAAACGATCCCCATGCATATCAATGTGGCTCTATTCAGCCTCTTAATATGAACATACTTCGGGATTCAGAGATTTTAAAAGTTTTCATGCGTAGATAATGGAAGATATAATATTATATTATTACTGTCTCGTGTGAGGCAACCTTTATACTTATATACATATTCTCGTCATATTTTTATGGTTGGTTAGAAAAATTATATCTAAATGCAAACTTTCACAGGGTAAATTTTTTTTTACTATTTTTACCCAGCAAGTAGTAAAGCAACTACAATCCCATCGGTAAGTGGTTATGTAGCCTAAGATGGTGAATTGCACTGACTTAACAAAAACCTATTTACTATTGCCTTGTAGGTAAATATTATTTGCGACCTATTTGTGTGTGTGTGTGTGTGTGTGTGTGTGTGTGTGTGTGTGTGTGTGTGTGTGCGCGCGTGTGTACGTGTGTGTGTGTTTGTGTGTGTGTGTGTGTGTGTGTGTGTGTGTGTGTGTGTGTGTGTGTGTGTACGTGTGTGTGCGTGTGTGGGGGGTGTGTGTGCGTGTGTGTGCGTTGTGTGCGTTGTGTGCGTGTGTATGCGTGTGTTTGCGTGTGTGTGGGTGTGTGTGCGTGCGTGTGCGTGTGTGTGTGTACGTGTGTGTGTGTGTGTGTGTGTGTGTGCGTGTGTGTGCGTGTGTGTACGTGTGTGTGTGTGCGTGCGTGCGCGTGCGCGTGCGTGCGTGTGTGTGTGTGTGTGTGTGTGTGTGTGTGTGTGTGTGTGTCAAGAAAAGCGTATGAGAATACGTGAAGAGGAATAAAGGTACTACTTCGCTTACCTGTTACTGTGGTTCTACTGCGAATATCTTCATTTCTAACTTTATCACGTAGAGAAACCCCTCTCCAATTTAAAATTGTTACATATTTTAGATGATAGTTTGTGTAACATAAGAAAAACCAAAACCCAAGAATGTCTTTATATAGTTATATATACTTAGGGAAGCACCATTTTTTTTATTTACTTAAATTGTTTGATTTAATTTGATAACAGTGTACCTAAATGTATCTGCATCTATATTTCCCTCCCCAATAATATTTTATAAAGTCATACTCATAAAAACAGCGTTTTATTGTAATAAATAATTATAAAATTTAGTATCAATTAATTAATAAAAATATGCAACAATAAAATTACATAGGTATTAAAAACTATCGAAATCTAAGTAACGAGAGCATGTTGGTCGTTCCACATATAAATTAAATAAAAACGCATTTTTCAATTTCACTAATCAACGTCGCCGCGAAAATTTCTTGTTCTTTGGGCACTTTAAAAATTAATTTATTTAGAAAATAATATTTACAGTTACCAGTATACAGATATTAACTAAATTAAGTATTTCTGGACATAAAAATATTTATAATTGAGTATAAACTTTTAAAAAATTAATATATATTTGAACAAAGTCTCTCCAACACCGACGCGCGGTCCACCCTCAACAATGTCCGAAAACGTACTGTGACAGGCTGATAGGGCGACGGAGCATGCGCACTCGCGTAAATATATTCAATTTCAGGGAAAAATGATATATTCTCTTATAAAACGAGGAATAAAAATAAAACTCTCAATTAAAAATATTAATATTTTTAAGACCTTTTTTTAGTGTAAGAACTATTTAAAAAGCTTGTGCCGTTTTGGAAAAAAAATTTGCAAAATATGACAAAGATAGGTACTCTTTGGGGATTTTTTTTCAAATTAGGGGTTGACAAAAATACAATTTTGTTCAATTAAAAACATTTATCAAATCCTCTTCTGTTACCCTGTATTTTTTCTTTGTGGATTAAATGAACAGTTATTGAGATTTTTTTACTTAAATATCCAAGATTTAGGCATTTCAACTACTGTTAAGGCCTTAAGTAAAATTCTACAATAGCTATATACATCTGAGCTATCATAGCTCACATACGATTACATATACATTTTAACAGTGGTAGAGCCACGCGGCAGCTTTTGCTGTCGCACGGATGGGCCAGCTCGAACCGGGGTGGTACCACGACCTCACAGAAAACCAGCGTGAAGTAGAGGTTTACCTCTGCGTTTGGCTTGGTGAGTGCAGGTGGCCGGAGGCCATTTTTACTGGAAATGAGGCATTCCATCTTAGTCCTCACGGGTGAACGCAGCTACATTTTGATTTGTAATAGAGGATACATGTAGATGTCTATGGGCCGCAGCAACCACTTACCATCAGGTGGACTGTGTGCTCGTTTGTCACCCTTATCATATAAAAACAATACGATTAAAACATACCGATAATATAACGCGCAAAAGCAAATATTTACATGTTTTATTTTGATCTTTTAAAAACTAGGTTCCTCACTCATACATGCACATACAATCCGTACATGCGCGGTAATACAGTCGCAAGCTCACTCGTGCTCGTGGTATCCTATACAAAATTATTTTGTAATAATTCTGAACCCACACCTCACTCTCAAATGAACATTATTATCATGCCAAAATGCAAAGTTCCGTTAACTAACTTTGCTTGCAACTTAGCAATATGGAAAGAAAAACGCAGCGCTACGTACATTTCAAGAGATGCCAAAACTAAGCCAAAATTATTCTCACCTTATTGCAAGAACACTCATTCACATACATGTATGCATCTAAAATCATTTGCAACCATCAACATGGTTTTAGGTGCATCCATATGTGTATCCATCACTAAACTTTCACGGGCTGATACAGAAAAAAGAGAAGAAAAGTATACGAGAGTGCGTGTCAAGAAATTAAGCATGGTTTCAGCTTCACTTAAAATGTACGCAGTGCTCCATCTTTCTTCCTTTGTTGCTTTGAGTAAGTATCAAGTTTCGTTTAGTATAATACATAAAATATAGCGGAAAACTGTTCCAATGGGCGCATACGTAATTCAGCTTGCAATTCGAATATCCTAATTCGAGCACGTCAAAAATGTAACTACGTCCTTGAAAGCTATGTTGTTTTTAAACTGAAGCTCGGTAGAGAGTACATGTGTTCTGTGAACTGAAGTGACAATCCGGCACGATACATTGGATCAGCGCGGCCGACTCTTTCCCCCTTTTTAGGGTTCCGTACCTCAAAAGGAAAAAACGGAACCCTTATAGGATCACTTTGTTTTCCGTCTGTCTGTCTGTCTGCCTGTCTGTCAAGACCCTTTTTCTCAGGAACGCGTGGAGGTATCAAGCTGAAATTCATATCAAATACTCAAATCTACTGTCCCTTGGAGCTGTGAAAAAATCAAACTACTAAGCCAACGAATTTAAATGATACAGCCGTTTATGCCGCAAATTTTCGACATTCGCAAGGGAATCAAAACATACAGGGTACTTCCCGTGATCTCAGAATCTTGAAATTTGGTACAAAGCAACGTTTTAAAGCACAAATAAATGAAAAATTGCGAAAAGCATAAATTTTTAGTTAGATCATATAATAATTTTTTTTTTAATAATTTTAATCTTATATACCTACGGATTTGTTCGGAACCCTCGGTGCGCGAGTCCAACTCGAATTTGGCTGGGTTTTTTAAAAATAAAAACATCTCATAATGGAAGGGCGTGTACTCAACATCGGGACATGTTTCTCAGAAAATTCTGGATTAAAATTATATCTAAATGACGTGCACGAAGTTGTAGGCACGGTCCGTTTCAAATAAATATTAACGATTTAAACTGAGCATCATCCAACTTTCGTTGATGGGGCTTGAAGAATCTTCTCGAACAGTGCTTATGGATGGAAAATTACGTCGTTATCACGCACGTATTGTATAAATGGTAGAAAAACATTTCAAACTTTAAGAAGGTATTATTTTAGATTACCTTAAAACAACTGTAACGGGTTTAAAATGAAATGATAATATTATTATTTCTGCGGAGTAAGTGAAAATGTCACTCACTCAAAGGTCATTTTTAGGGTTTCGTAGACCCAGGGTAACCAACGGAACCCTATTACTACGCCTCCGCATCCATCCACGTCCGTCCGTCCGTCTTTTAGCGGGCTGTATCTCATGATCCGTAATAGGTAGACAGTTAAATGTTACAGAAAATGTGTATTTCTATTGCCGCTACAACAAAAAATAATAAAAATAAAAATAAATTAAAAATTAAAGGGGGTTCCCCTACAAAAACGTGTCGAGTCTAAACGTAACGACGTAACGTAACGAGTCTAACTCGCACTTGGCCGGTTATTTTAGTCTACGGCCGTTACTGAAAGTAAAAGAAACGGCTAAATTTCTGTAATATTAATTACAGAAATGACGTTATGATTTATAGGATCTCCATATTAAATATCCGTTAAAAGATGTTTTTTTTTAAATATTACCGACTATAATTTCCCCTACATCGAATTTCGTTCTCAGCTGGCAGTCCCGTTGGAGAAGACAAGCAATCTACACGTGACAGTATTATAGCGAATGAGTGTGTAAGTGCAAATGTAAGTTTGTCAGCACAAATTAATTCTATTCCCTCATTCTGATAGTCGGATTGGACGGCAATCTGACACGACCAGAGAGATATCAGGCGCATTTGTGCTTTCCAAGGCATTAATTTCTTGACAGAAACATTTTGCCCGATCCGGGTTTCAAACCCAGC
The DNA here is from genome assembly GCA_033319125.1 of Parnassius glacialis. Taxonomy (NCBI): domain Eukaryota; kingdom Metazoa; phylum Arthropoda; class Insecta; order Lepidoptera; family Papilionidae; genus Parnassius; species Parnassius glacialis. The sequence goes on along the minus strand of JAVANC010000024.1, from coordinate 5,358,266 downwards.
CACACACTTAGCTCTGGATTACATGCTCAACGGTCGCAAACCACTATATATATATATATATATATAATTTTTATATATATATAATATATATATATATATATATATATATATATATATATATATATATATATATATATATAATTTTTCTAACCATTGATACCAGTCGCGGATGGAGTTCCTTTAGGAACAATATATTTAGTATAACTAATATAAATATTATGCTCTACTAGTTCTCGAGTGGCAGCCTCGTACCGGTAGGCGAAGTGTAGGACGACCGACTAGATGAGTGACGACCTGGTAAGACACGCAGGCAGTCGATGGATGCGAATGTCTCGGGACCATGCTTTGTGACATAGCTTGGGGGAGGGCTATGTTCAACAGTAGACTTGTGAAAGACTGTAATGATGATGATGATGAATAGGATATATGTATATGATGGTCTCGTTAGTCTAGTGGTTTGCGACCGTTGAGCATGTAATCCAGAGCTGAGTGTGTGGCTGGGTTTGAAACCCGGGTCGGGCCAAATGTTTCTGTCAAGAAATTAACAGTGGCAGCCAGGAGTCGGCAAGTTGGCGATGTTTCAACCCCGTGCCTTGGAAAGCACAAATGCGCCTGATATCTCTCTGGTCGTGTCAGATTGCCGTCCAATCCGACTATCAGAATGAGGGAATAGAATTAATTTGTGCTGACAAACTTACATTTTCACTTACACACTCATGCGCTATAATACTGTCACGTGTAGATTGCTTGTCTTCTCCGACGGGACTGCCAGCTGAGAACGAAATTCGATGTAGGGGAAATTATAGTCGGTAATATTTAAAAAAAAACATCTTTTAACGGATATTTAATATGGAGATCCTATAAATCATAACGTCATTTCTGTAATTAATATTACAGAAATTTAGCCGTTTCTTTTACTTTCAGTAACGGCCATAGACTAAAATAACCGGCCAAGTGCGAATTAGACTCGTTACGTTACGTCGTTACGTTTAGACTCGACACGTTTTTGTAGGGGAACCCCCTTTAATTTTTAATTTATTTTTATTTTTATTATTTTTTGTTGTAGCGGCAATAGAAATACACATTTTCTGTAACATTTAACTGTCTACCTATTACGGATCATGAGATACAGCCCGCTAAAAGACGGACGGACGGACGTGGATGGATGCGGAGGCGTAGTAATAGGGTTCCGTTGGTTACCCTGGGTCTACGAAACCCTAAAAATGACCTTTGAGTGAGTGACATTTTCACTTACTCCGCAGAAATAATAATATTATCATTTCATTTTAAACCCGTTACAGTTGTTTTAAGGTAATCTAAAATAATACCTTCTTAAAGTTTGAAATGTTTTTTCTACCATTTATACAATACGTGCGTGATAACGACGTAATTTTCCATCCATAAGCACTGTTCGAGAAGATTCTTCAAGCCCCATCAACGAAAGTTGGATGATGCTCAGTTTAAATCGTTAATATTTATTTGAAACGGACCGTGCCTACAACTTCGTGCACGTCATTTAGATATAATTTTAATCCAGAATTTTCTGAGAAACATGTCCCGATGTTGAGTACACGCCCTTCCATTATGAGATGTTTTTATTTTTAAAAAACCCAGCCAAATTCGAGTTGGACTCGCGCACCGAGGGTTCCGAACAAATCCGTAGGTATATAAGATTAAAATTATTAAAAAAAAAATTATTATATGATCTAACTAAAAATTTATGCTTTTCGCAATTTTTCATTTATTTGTGCTTTAAAACGTTGCTTTGTACCAAATTTCAAGATTCTGAGATCACGGGAAGTACCCTGTATGTTTTGATTCCCTTGCGAATGTCGAAAATTTGCGGCATAAACGGCTGTATCATTTAAATTCGTTGGCTTAGTAGTTTGATTTTTTCACAGCTCCAAGGGACAGTAGATTTGAGTATTTGATATGAATTTCAGCTTGATACCTCCACGCGTTCCTGAGAAAAAGGGTCTTGACAGACAGGCAGACAGACAGACAGACGGAAAACAAAGTGATCCTATAAGGGTTCCGTTTTTTCCTTTTGAGGTACGGAACCCTAAAAAGGGGGAAAGAGTCGGCCGCGCTGATCCAATGTATCGTGCCGGATTGTCACTTCAGTTCACAGAACACATTTACTCTCTACCGAGCTTCAGTTTAAAAACAACATAGCTTTCAAGGACGTAGTTACATTTTTGACGTGCTCGAATTAGGATATTCGAATTGCAAGCTGACTTACGTATGCGCCCATTGGAACAGTTTTCCGCTATATTTTATGTATTATACTAAACGAAACTTGATACTTACTCAAAGCAACAAAGGAAGAAAGATGGAACACTGCGTACATTTTAAGTGAAGCTGAAACCATGCTTAATTTCTTGACACGCACTCTCGTATACTTTTCTTCTCTTTTTTCTGTATCAGCCCGTGAAAGTTTAGTGATGGATACACATATGGATGCACCTAAAACCGTCGTCTAGTCATCTAGTCGGTCGTCCTACACTTCGCCTACCGGTACGAGGCTGCCACTCGAGAACTAGTAGAGCATAATATTTATATTAGTTATACTAAATATATTGTTCCTAAAGGAACTCCATCCGCGACTGGTATCAATGGTTAAAAAAAAAAATATATATATATATATATATATATATATATATATATATATATATATATATATATATATATATATATATATATATATATATATATATATATATATATATATATATATATATATATATATAAAACATAATAAAATTCAAGTTATCGTTAGGTAGGATTCTGGCTAGAAGGACGCTATAAAAATTGAATATAACAAAAAATTAACTATTAACTCATTCGATAAAAGAAACACCCACTCGCACGCATTTTGAATAACCTATTAGCCATGGTGTGATTTCAAAATATTTACTTTCAAACGTAACATGTTAGAAAAAGAAGAATTTTTGAGTTATAACTCATTCAGCTGCACAAATGTAAGCGTTTTTGTTTAATTAAAAAAGTAAAGTAAAATTGCAGCCTATATACGTCCCACTGCTGGGCACAGGCCTCCTCTCTTTTCTGAGAGGGTTTAGGGCAAGGAAATGTCCGCCGCGCTGCCCCAATGCATGTTGGCGAACTTCATATGTCTTAGAGATTTTTTTTATTTCTCAGACATGCAGGTTTCCTCACAATGTTTTCCTTCACCGCCGAGCACGTGGTAAATCAGCACTTAAAATTGCAATTAACAGTTTCATTGGTGCCTGCGGGGATCGAACCCGTGTTGCCCGCGTACTGTGAAACTTACAGCGAGCGCTAACCATCTGAGCTACCACGGCTCTTGTTTAATTACCCCTACCTATAATTGAGCAATAGTTAGGGTGATTGCTTTTGAATGTTACATAAAACTGCACTTTGGTTGACCTCTTCTTGAACGCCGTGTAGTGGCGGCATAAGGCTGCTATCCCATATCACCCGCTGGGTGTCGTAAGAAGTGCAAAAGTGAAATAAAACAGGAGATGAGCAGCAGCTCTTCTTGATAAAAATTCCAGATAATAAAAAATGCAATTGTCAGCCAGCTTGCTATAATAAAAAAATTTAGGGGGAGGATTGTTTGGCAGTGGACTTTATTGAATAGGCTGTATTGAACGAGTGAATGAAGTTCAAAAAAAGTTGAAAAAGTTTAGAAAAGAAGTTAAAAAACCTTATAATTTTTTTTATAGAATCGGGTGGCAAACGAGCACACAGTCCACCTGATGTTAAGTGGTTGCTGTGGCCCATAGACATCTACACCTATCTTCGTTTGCGAATTAGAATGCAGATGCGTCAGCCGTGAGGGCTAAGATAGAATGCCTCTTTTACAGTAAAAAGGGTCTCAGGTTCTCTACACTCACTATACGAAACAGCAGCATTAAGCTGCTATTTTACGCTGGTATTCTGTGAGAGCGTGGTCCTTCCCCGGTCGAGCCGCCCCATTCGTGCTACAACTATACTTTTAATATAGCTGCAGTATGGCTCTACCGTGTATAAAAATAAATACCTTATAGATAAAATTCCACCCCTAAGGGAGTAAAATAGAAAATTATTTTTTACAGTAACTATTTAGACGTTATCCTAGTGGAAACTTGACCTTGTGATATTCCTTAGTTCCACCTAAAATATGAAAAAGGAACATTTAATAAATATTTTCAACTTTAATTTTTTTTTTTTGGTAAACTGTTTCGTAGGTGGTTCAGTGACTATTAATGAAACAAATGCAGTTTGTGGAAGCTAGTAAAATAATTGTTTAACACTGGATAAATACTAATGTCAAATACAATGTCCGAAAATGGAACATATAATAACTCTTGGTAGTACTAGATAGTTTGTACATAAGCCTGTGTCCGAGAAATGGATCGTGCCTCAGTCTATAAATTTGAATGAAGGCCTTCAATATGGTATATTTGTTTTCTTGTATGTGGCACAATTATTTGTGTAACTGTACAAATTCTTATCCAATTTGTATGAGAAATATATATACATAGCCGTTTTTACTGGAAATGAGGCATTCCATCTTAGGCCTCACGGGTAATAACGCATCTGTATTTTGATTTGTAATAGAGGATAGATATAGATGTCTATGGGCCGCAGCAACCACTTAACATCAGGTGGACTATGTACTCATTTGTCACCCTTATCCTATAAAAAAAACCTTACGAAACACAGCAGCATTAAGCTGCTATTTCATGCTGGTATTCTGTGAAAGCATGGTCCTCCCAGTCGAGCCGACCCATTCGCGCTACAACTACACCTCTAGCTCTACCACGGCTCTATGGCTCTACCACGTAAATCAAACATGTAATTCATGATTTTTCTTTTATTGGCCATGGTGCGCAGTAAATTTACAATTAATATTAGTACTGCCGGTGGGAATCGAACGCGGATTGCTCACGTACTATTAAACGTAAAGACGAGTGTGCTTATAAAATGTGTTGGTGCATATGCATATACATACGTATTGTATGCACGCCCGCTGGTGCAATCTTTTGGGCAGTTTTACACGGTTGCATTTATACTGAATGGTGAACATGGAATTTTCAAAACGAAAATTTCTCATACAAATTGAATAAGAATTTGTACAGTTACACAAATAATTGTGCCACATACAAGAAAACAAATATACCATATTGAAGGCCTTCATTCAAATTTATAGACTGAGGCACGATCCATTTCTCGGACACAGGCTTATGTACAAACTATCTAGTACTACCAAGAGTTATTATATGTTCCATTTTGGGACATTGTATTTGACATTAGTATTTATCCAGTGGTAAACAATTATTACACTAGCTTCCGCAAACTGCATTTGTTTCATTTATAGTCACTGAACCACCTACGAAACAGTTTACCAACAAAAAAAAATGAATAAAAAAATTAAAGTTGAAAATATTTATTAAAAGTTCCTTTTTTACATTTTAGGTGGAACTAAGGAATATCAAGGTCAAGTTTCCACTAGGATGACGTCTAAATAGTTACTGTAAAAAAATAATTATCTATTTTACTCCATTAGGGGTGGAATATTATATATAAGGTATTTATTTTTGTACATGGTAGAGCCATACTGCAGCTATATTAATAGTATAGTTGTAGCACGAATGGGGCAGCTCGACCGGGGAAGGACCACACTCTCACAGAATACCAGCGTAAAATATTGGTGTTGCAGTTGTTCATGGGCGGCGGTAGTCACTTACCATCAGGTGAGCCGCATGCTCGTTTGCCTCCTCTCCTATAAAAAAAAAATAGCAGCTTAATGCTGCTGTGTTTCGTATAGTGTGTGTAGAGAACCGGAGACCCTTTTTACTGTAAAAGAGGCATTCTATCTTAGCCCTCACGGCTGACACATCTGCATTCTAATTCGCAAACGAAGATAGGTGTAGATGTCTATGGGCCACAGCAACCACTTACCATCAATTGGACTGTGTGCTCGTTTACCACCCGATTCTATAAAAAAATTATAAGGCTTTTTTAACTTCTTTTTTAAACTTAATTTTTCAACTTTCTTTGAACTTCATTCACATGTTCAATACAGCCTATCAAAAGTCCACTGCCGAACAATCCTCCCCCTAAATTTCTTTATTTTAGCAAGTTGGTTGACAATTGTATTTTTTATTATCTGGAATTTTTATCAGGAAGAGCTGTAGCTCATCTCCTGTTTTATTTCACTTTTGCACTTCTTACGACACCCAGCGGGTGATATGGGATAGCAGCCTTACGCCGCCACTACACGGCGTTCAAGAATAGGTCAACCAAAGTGTAGTTTTATGTAACATTCAAAAGCAATCACCCTAACTATTGCTCAATTATAGGTAGGGGTAATTAAACAAGAGCCGTGGTAGCTCTGATGGTTAGCGCTCGCTGTAAGTTTCACAGTACGCGAGCAACCCGGGTTCGATCCCCGCCGGCACCAATGAAACTGTTAATTGCAATTTTAAGTGCTGATTTACCACGTGCTCGGCGGTGAAGGAAAACATCGTGAGGAAACCTGCATGTCTGAGAAATAAAAAAAAATTCTCGAAGACATGTGAAGTTCGCCAACATGCATTAGGGCAGCGCGGCGGACATTTCCTTGCCCTAAACCCTCTTAGAAATGAGAGGAGGCCTGTACCCAGCAGTGGGACGTATATAGGCTGCAACTTTATTTTACTTTTTTAATTAAACAAAAACGCTTATATTTGTGCAGCTGCATGAGCTATAACTCAAAAATTCTTCTTTTTCTAACATGTTACTTTTGAAAGTAAATATTTTGAAATCACACCATGGCTAATAGGTTATTCAAAATCCGGGAGAGAACCCGCTGAAATTTGTAAAAACTTTATGTTTTATAATGCGTGCGAGTGGGTGTTTCTTTTATCGAATGAGTTAATAGTTAATTTTTTATTATATTCAATTTTTATAGCGTCCTTCAAGCCAGATTCCTACCTAACGATAACTTGAATTTTATTATATTTTGATAACAATTTGGGAGATATGGCCTTTTTTTTGAAGAATCCTAGCCTGAACTCAAGCTAGCAGCCTCTACTCGAAAACATCAGTACCATGTACTTAAGGAATGTGATTCCTATTTTAAGATTAAGTGAGTAAAGTCGTAATAATATATCGCTCCAACGGGACCGTTGTTATTCGTTTGTCTTACTGAGGATCCTGGCATGAAGATCATATAACGTGGAATAATTCCATATTTGCTATGTTTTTTGCTATCAACCACTCGTACTTTTAAGATTTAGAGACTAATTACTCACAAATTACAACGCTTCTTAGATGAATCATCCATGTCATTTATATTTTGGACGTATATATTTATAGTTATTTATATGTGCTATTTGTATATGTATGTCGGTATGAATATATGTATGCTTATGTATGTACGTATATATCTGTATACTTGTATATATTTTTATAGTTTATTTATTGTATATATTAGTAAAATTTATATATAACGTAATTAATTATAAATTTCTATTTTGTTTTTATTCTATATTGCTAAACTTACTTCAAATTCTCACCACTCCATGGGTTGACTGGTAGAGAATGCCACAAGGCATTAAGACCTCCCTTTGTATTCTTTTAGTTTAAGGGATGCAATAAAGAATAAATAAATAAATAAAATTAGTGTAGTAAAAGGTACGAATTGGTGACTGTTACTTTTGAAAAACAACAGCTTAAATTTATCAATCGAAATGTATGTTCATTGTACAGTCGTCTTGAAAATGCTTGAGACAAATTATAAATATTTTTTTATTAGAAATTGTAGATTTTTTTGGAAATGGGGGTGTTACGATTAACGTAGTAGTTCATTTTATATTGTAATAACAAAACTCGTCAGAAATTATCTTGCTTGTGTATACCAATTTTCATGGCGATCGGGGTAAACAGTATAGAAGTTGTGCTTCACAGCCTTCTAGTGATATGAGTTAGAACAAAGTGGATAGCATAAAATCTCCTCTGCCACTCGAGAACTTTTCTTCTCCAACGATAGTTAGTCAGTCCATCATAAAAAAATCAAATTGAGTTTGAATTAACGAAAACTAACCTAGGTATGGAAAAATATTCGCTCTCTCTGTTTCAAATTTATTCAAAGTAAAACTAATATGACGGCTGAATAAACTAAGTAACTTACTCGCATCGGCTTACCTCTAGACAGGAACTGTCGCAGCCTCATCCTTATGGATTCCTTTTCAATATCATTCGTTGATGTAGAGATTTTCAGAAGTACGTAATTTATAGCTTCCGCTCTATTTTCTTGGTAACAAATGTGAATTAGAAGATATGGTTTATCACTGCTATTTTCTTTGCAAAATTAAATGTATGTACAGATGTAAAAACTTTATAATTAAATTATTTATAAAAGCTATGTCAGTTGGTTCCTATATATCGAGTAAAATATTTTTAGTCACCTCCAAAAAATGGAGGGATTATTTTTTGGAGGTAAGTCAGTTTTTATTTATCCTTTTTTATTGAATACGTTATACATCAGAGGTGATCCCATACGAATTTGGAGAAAATAATTCACCTCTGAGGGTGAAAAAAATGGAGCGATTTTTTTTATAGGATAAGGGTGACAAACGAGCACACAGTCCACCTCATGCTAAGAGACAGCGCGGCAAAGCGACACAAAGCAAAGCGGCCCAGAGACATCTACATCTATACTCTATTACAAATCAAAATGTTGATGCGTTGTCACCCGTGAGGACTAAGATGGAATGCCTCATTTCCAGTAAAAAGGGCCTCTGGCCACCTGCACTCACCAAGCGAAACGCAGAGGTAAACCTCTACTTCACGCTGGTTTTCTGTGAGGTCGTGGTATCACCCCGGTTCGAGCCAGCCCATCCGTGCTACAGCAAAAGCTGCCGCGTGGCTCTACCACCGTTATTTCGATATTTTAAATGTAACTATTTGAACGACGTTTGTGCCTTTGATATTAGTTATTTCACTCAAAACGTTTAAAAATTTTGACTTTTGATAAAAAGTAAAAGGTTCAAATAACTATAAAAATAATAAAACAGTTTCCACATTATAGATTCAGAGGTTGGGAATTTAATACTTATATACACTACGTCTTAACATAATGATAAGGTAATTCATAATCTATATTGAATAAAAAAATTATATTCCTTTTTATTTATTTATTTATTTTATCCTTAATTGCACCACATATTTGTACAAAGGCGAGATTAATGCTATATGGCATTCTCTACCAGCTAATCTTGAAGAATAGAGAGTGAGTTTGGGCAGTTAAGTTGTTACGATCAAATTCAATTCTAATATATACATAAAACACATAAATAAAATATACACATTTATACAGGATGGGCCATCTGTTGGTCCTTTTTTCAATCGATGATTTTTCGTACTTCACGTTATCTGTTCTAAAAAATTATTTGACATATAAGAAGTAAAACATATGCCATTTATAATCATGGGTTCACTAACATCATAACAGCGTACATATTTTGATTGTCCAAAGGGCAATGGCAGAAAAATAGTTGTCAAAAATTATAGCGTCTAGAAATAAGTTATATATAAAATGAGTTTTATTTTTTTTTATGATTTTTCAAGTAAAAATGTATTTTTATTAAAGCCAGAGAAAAAAACAAACATTTTTGGGAATATCAAATGACAAATCATTTTACTCTATTCAAGTGTTGCCATTTACTATATTCATCCTATTTCGTATACACTTTGTAACACTACCAACACAACACATAAACACAAAATATTTAGTGTCACTGTATAACACAAAGGCCCTGGAGTCATGCCAGAAATATACATTTATAATATGCAAGTATATAATAGAGTTACAATAATCTAAAAACTCTCAATGTATGTAATGTAATGTAGGTAGGTACATTATGTTGAGAATGTATTAAGCTAACATCAAACAACCACAGGACGCATGACTTTTTCCAAGTGACATAAGACATAACCATAAAAGGTTCAAATCTAAATGTCTTTTTTTTGACGCCTTCTCAGGACAAAATTCTTTGACAGAGTTATTAAGGAACTGACGCTTAACATTTTAAGATATTTTTGATATATAGACGCTACCATTCCTTCTCAACTAATTTCATGTATGAAAGTCTGCCATTGTTCTTTATTATGAAACTGGTCGTTCAAAAAGAACAACATTTCGTAAATTATGAGAGAGTTTTGGTCGACATGAATTCTAACTAAATTATTGATATTTTTGAAGAAACTGACTCAGTCGAAGGTCGTAGACCGTATCTACATGTTCATCTAGTTCGTACTCCTGATTCAGTGGTAGCTGTTAGTGAAAGTGTTCGTAATGAACCAAGCACATCAACCAGGCATCGTTCACAGGAACTAAACATTTCACTAACCATATTACGACGCATTTTGCTTATTGATCTTCATTTGCATCCATACAAAATTCAACTTACTCAATAATTGAAGCCACTAGAACATTCCGAACGCTATCGTTTTGTTCATTGGATTATTATTATTATTTTTATTTATCTTCACGCACAATCCCTGACGGGGTAGCCAGAGAGAACAGATCGCCAAGTGTCACGATCCTTACATACCTCTTTCGCTTCTTTCAGATTCATTATCTTCTTCATACATGCACGTCTAGGTATCCGAGTACTCTTGACCCTCCCCTCTTCGAGCAGTTTGCTCACATGGTCTTCGAAAGTTAGTCTCGGTCTACCTCGACACCTTTTAATATTAACTTTCGCGCTATATATTTTCTTCACCATTCGGTCTTCACTCATTCGCTCAACGTGCCCAAACCATCGAAGCACGCCCTTATCAATTTTTGTGATAAGGTCATCTTTCAAACCTGCCATATTGCGAATCTCTTCGTTTCGCTTTCGGTCGGCCATGGTAACGCCGCACATTTTACGAAGAGATCGCATCTCCACTGCATTCAACTTGCTTTTATGCTTCTTCTGGCACACCCAGGTTTCGCTACCATATAACAAAGTCGGTACCAACACTGCGTTATGTATTGCAAGGCGTGCACTCTTCACTACGCCTTGCCTTTTGACTAACGCAGTCAGGGCACCATTGACTTTGTTCCCGGCAGCGACACGCCTGTCCACATCTAAATCACATCTTCCATCCCTGCTAAAAGCACTCCCCAAGTATACAATTTCATTTACCTGTTCTAGACATTCCTGGTTTACCCATATTTCACACTTCGTTCTCTCTTCGTCCCTTTCAAATACCAGAACCTTAGTTTTATTAGCATTAATTTTTTTTTAAATTAATTGGATGCTTGAACAAAATGGTTTTTCATCAAAAATATTTTTAACGATGAAGCCCATTTTTCACCTTAATGGGTATACGTAAATAAACATAATTTTTTAAGTTGGGAAGCGGAGAATCCTCACGCTCAACCTCCATATAGAACATTATCCTCCAAAAGTCATTGTTGGTGTGGTTTATGGGCTGCTGGCATCATTGAGCCGTTTTTCTTTGAAAACGCAACGCAAGTTCCCCATTCAATGTAAGGATATTTAAGTAAAAAAATCTTACATTTAATGGAGAACTTCATCGCAACATGGTACTGGTTTGTTGTGGGCCAAATTGAAAAAATTGGATGTCAACGGGCTCTGGTTTTAACAAGATAGATCGACATGCCACACAAGTCGTGTAACACTCCATTTACTGTCAACAAAATTTACTGATCACACAATTTTCAGAAATTCTGAATTTCCTTGGCTACAAAGAAACCCGAATTTAACACCACTTGATAATTTTTTTAAAGGTTGTTTGAAAGGTAAGGTATATGCTAATCATCCACATACAACTAATAACTTAAAAATAACATTCGAGCTGAAATTAAGGTCATTGATCCGATTTTATGGGAAAAAGTCATCGAAAATTTTGATGTTCGGATGCAAGAATGTAGACGAAGCCGTGATAGGCATATGAACGATATTGTTTTTCATGCATAAATGGCATAGAACCACCTTTCACTGTCAATTTAAAAAAAATTTACTTCTCAAAATGTGTATTTCATTTACAAATTAAAAAGGACTAAAAGATGGCCCACCCTTTATTAAATATATATTATCTATTCTACTTTTTAGCTTTTGTAGTCTTCTGTTGAACATAGAGTTTTTCTTACTTATAGTACATATAAGTCAGCGCTTGACAGATACCTTTCTGGTGGTAAGCGGTGATGAAGTATTAGACGACAAATCGCATTGTCTTGATGCTGGAAAGAATGGCTCTATTCTAATCTCGCTCATGATACAACCAGAATATGGCGCTTAAGACCTAAGGTCAAGACTTGCTTTTGGGTCGTTATTCACAGTTGCGTGTTGCTATAACAGCTATTTGTATAGTTTATAGCAATAACACGCACACATATGTATTCTAAAAACATTTCCAACCAAGAGTATGGTTTTAAGTGAATATGTGTGCGTTTAGAAAAATATTTTATGGGCTGTTAAAGAAAGAAAGAAAAAAACCTTTGTGCGTGAATGAGTGTCAAAAAGTTGAGCATGGTTTCAGGGTCACTTAAAATATACACAACGCTAAGTCTACCTTTCTTTGGTGGTCTGAGTACATGTGCCCATAAAGAAATAGATAAAGAACAATGCCCATTTTTCACCTGACAATGTATAGAAATGAAATAAATCTTAAAATTCAGCTAATTAAATTGTAAATTAATTACGCTTATCACAATGTTAAAAGAAACGCAGGAAAAAAATATTTTTACATATTTCTATAAGCTTATTCCACGTCAAGGGTAAACGTACTATACATTTTGAACGCATCTCAACTACCCTTTTTCTAGGTCCTTCCATTTTATACACTGCTACTTTACTTTATTTAACGCTGTTTCTGAGTTTTATACATTATTTTGTGTTTCATTTAATCAGTAAGTATTTATTTATTTGTATTTGTATAGTATATATTAATACAAAATAATATAATAATAAAATAAATCAATCATTCAGTATGTCATCGAGTGCGGACGAATGAAACAGATTTTTTTTGACATTTGACAGTTCTGCAATTGGCATCGGCGCAGTTCTTCGTTGTTGTGTTTGCATCTCGTTGTGTACTGTGCCATTTTGTTTGTGTTACTTCTTTTTACAACCCTATATGGTATCAAGAAAATATTTCTGCTCCAGCAGAATTTATGGATGACGTAGTGATGAGAGAATTAAGTGAAAATGTTGATAATTAATAAACCATGCCACTTTAACATAGTGTTTTATTTGTTTATCCCATTTTGTTCATCAGGTATTTATGTAAGTATGTACCATAGGCCAATGAAATGTGTTGGTTGATAAGTGATCATTTTGACAATACAAAATGAAGTAAATGTAGTTAGCTAGTTAGTAAGTATTTATGTAAGCTGAAGAAATAGCAGATAGACCTAGACACTCAATTTATGGTGACAATCATCGAAAGTAAGTGGTGACTTAGGGGCAGTTGGTTTTAAGAAATTCACAAAGTAAAAAAGACGTTTTAGACCATAACTAGATAAGTATTGCTGTCTTAACTTCGAGCATTAATGATAAGTTATAGCACATTTATTTTTTTATTACCTCTGGTTACGGCAAATCCTAACCTAAAAAGTGACATTGGTATTTTTTGGGATTCGTCGCGTTTAAATCGTAAAAATGACTATATGACATTATTTTCTAAGCTTACATGTAGTTTTTCTACTATACTTTATAGTTATACATCAACTTTCACTATCAGGTTTTTAAATGTATGGGAAGTGGGCATGATTCTTTAATAAAAATGTGTAATAAGGAAAATATAATGAAAAGGATAAATTCTGTTTTTTATAGGTGAGTAACGAGCACACAGTCCACCTGATGGATGTGACCCATAGACATCTACATTTATTCTCAATTAAGAATCAAAATGCAGATGTGTTGTCATCCATAACGACTGAGATGGGGTGCCTCGTTACTAGTAAAAAGGGTATCTGGGTATATAAACACATAATTTTTAGATGTGCTAGAGATACAAATAGTTTTAATAGAAGAATCGAAAACTTTAACTACTTGCTGTTCAAAATTATTAAAGCCCATTAATATGCATATTTACGAGATTCAAATTTAAATCTTACTAATGATTATCACATTACCTCTGGTAAACTTGGTGCCGTGAACAATAAAAGCATGAGAGCTTTGTTTGCAGATCTTAAGAGTTTACTATTTATTTATTTATCAATGTATGTACATACAAAGTAATGTTACAATGACAATAAAAAAATAAAGATATTTTGTACAAAGGCACTGCTTACTTCATATTGAAATTTCTTCCAGCAGGCCTGATACTGGACGAATTCAAAGAAAAGCGCATTTAGTGTGCACTTTCATAGTTTATTATCAGAAATAGAGGTTCCGTTTATCTTCTCGCCAAACCATTGTGTTGTTTCTTTAATAAGTGCATAAAGGAAGGCATTTTCCCTAATCAACTGAAAATTGCCAAAGTCGTACCTGTTTACAAGAACGGCTCGATATCGGATGCCAAGATGTATAGGCCTATATCTTTACTACCCATAATATCAAAAATATACGAACGCATAATTAAGTCTAGGTTGGTGGCTCATCTTGTCTTAAACAAGGTTATTGACAGAGGCCATTTTGGTTTTCAAAACAACATCGGTACACAGGACGCTATAGACGCACTGCTTAATGATGTCATTGATAAATTAAATAATAAATTTAAGGTAGCTGCAGTCTTTCTGGATTTGAGCTCTGCGTTCGATACCATCAATCATGATCTTGTTTTGGAAAATTGCAATATTAGGGTTCGAGGGCAGGCTCTGAAACTTTTTCAATCTTGTTTGCAAAACAGAAAAATGTTCGTAGAAATAAAAACAGTGAACGATAGCATGTCTTAAATAGTGAAAAAGTCCAAAATGATTAACATAAAAGTGGGTGTACCTCAAGGCTCCATTTTAGTCCCCGTATTATTTATTACTTTTATTAATGATTTTAACCATTATGTACGTAAAATGACAGACTCAACAAAGCTAGTCCTCTTTGCAGATGACACTAATGCTGTTATCTCAGCCTCTGAAATAGCGACTCTAGAAATTAAAATAAACCATATATTGGAAATCATTAGAATATGGTTTAATGTCAACGGCCTGTCGATCAACACTAACAAAACAAATGTTATGTTATTCTGCAATAACGTCAGAAAAAACACAACCCTGAATGTTAAACTAGGTGATAAAACAGTACAGTCTGTAGAAGTGGTCAAATTCTTTAGAGTGAGGATAGACAGTAATCTAAATTGGAAACATGAATTTGACGAGATTGAGAATAACATAACCTCAGCTTGTTACGTACTCAGAAACTTACGGGATCAAGCTGATCCTGAACATTTAAAATTGGTTTATTACGCAATGGTGGAGTCAAGATTACGTTATAGTATTTTATTTTGGGGATTGATCTTTAAATATAATGTACACAAAGCCTTTGTTCTGCAAAAAAGAGCAATCAGAACCATGGTCCGGATAAAACAACAAGAATCGTATCGCGAACACTTCAAAAGACTTGGGATCTTGACTGTTCCATGCCTGTATATACTGGTCTTACTCACGCAATTTGTAAAATTTATTGGTAAATATGAGACGATAGACCAAAAAACCATAAGAGAAAACACTAGAAAAAAAGATTTTCATAATAAAATCATCCTTCGTTTGGTAATGACTAGACACATTCATTGCTATGCGGATGACAGCACTGGTCATGCTCTATACACCGGCCGTGCTAATATTTCTCGGGAAAACGTCTCCGAGTACCGGAACAAACTTGTGTCTGAAGTCGAGTCTTTGCTGGACAAAGTCTCAAACTGGGGGCGACTAAATCTAGTCCAGTTTAATCCTCAGAAGACACAAGTTTGCGCGTTCATAAGAGATGCCTATAATCTCGGCTATCTCTCTAATTTTTAATCTGCGGTCTCCCATTATTAAATCAAGTACTTTTTTAATAGTTTCGTCAGTAGTTGACGTCGAAGGCGTTCCAGAGCGGGGTTCATCTTTCACACTCTCTATACCACGCTTAAATTCTGCTATCCATTTTTTGACGGATGAATATGACAGAGCACAATCGCCTAATGTACTGACCATGTCATCTGTAGTGTTATGCAACTTAAATTTCATTGTACACTAATTCTCCATTCTGCTTTGATATTCTGCATTCATGTTTTGCATCACTTTATACTATTTTTTTCATTCTGTTTTTGATTCTCTGCATTTATATTTTGCATCACCTTTATTTATATAGGATCCTGTAACGTTTTTACACAATAACATATCATTTTACTGCGTATTTTCACACTATTTAGTACTTTTAAACTAGCTGTCAACGAAGTCTTACCTTTTTTTTGGTCTTTTATTGAATTCTCTGTAACTCTACAATTTCAGGCTTAGTGTACGTTGTCGTGCATTCGTTTTTCCTATGTGATTTTTATCTCGTTTCTTACTTATGATGATGTTGCATCTCTTTGCATTTTCTTTCGCATCTACCATGGGGAGTGCTCTGAGGAATTGTTCGGATTAATCCCAGCCGCCAAATTTCACGAACGCACATCGCGGCAGAACTCCCGATACCATCCACACCATCTGGATGATTGGCGGTCCACCACTGTGCGATTTAGAAGATGTTTTCTTCCTCGCACGACTTCCTTGTGGAATCGATTACCATCAGCGATTTTTCCGGACCGATACGACTTAGGGACCTTCAAGAAAAGAGCGTACTCCTTTTTAAAAGGCCGGCAACGCATCTGCAATTCCCTCCCTGGTGTTGCAGTTGTTCATGGGCGGCGGTAGTCACTTACCATCAGGTGAGCCGCATGCTCGTTTGCCCCCTCTACTATAAAAAAAAAAAAAAAACACTCTTCTCAATATCTATCAGTACTTCTATTTAATAGATTACCTATTGACTTAAAAATATGTTATACAAGAATAGTTTCAAAAATACCTTAAAAAAGTTCCTATCGCAAAAATGTTATTATAGTGTTGACGAATTTCTACATGCTGATGCTATTATACAGGGTATTTTTGGAACGCTCCCGAAAACTAAGACAGGCGTCAGTACCAAGTATACCTTTGATCATGGGTCACAAATAAATTTGATCCTGATGAAAAAAAATAATCTTTTTACAACATTTTATTAGCTTTATTAACGCGCCATCATGTTAGTACAGCTAAATGAAACGATAATTTCATAATAAAAATCATGAAAATACTCAAACGTAAAACCAGCAGTGAAAACTGAATTGATATCTCCTGACTAATGGAGGTTAATGTACGCGCGAACGGTGAAAAAAGAACGCTGGCCTTGAACTTGGGCACTGAGCGATTTATCACATGTTGGTACGAAGGGGGCGCGACGGGGGAACAATCCGCCAGTATTACTGTGCCTGCATGCTATTGGTTCCCGCGCTTTGTTCGCTCTAAATATATAATAGTGGTAGAGCCACGCGGCAGCTTTTGCTGTCGCATGGATGGGCCGGCTCGAACCGGGGTGGTACCACGACCTCACAGAATACCAGCGTGAAGTAGAGGTTTACCTCTGCGTTTCGCTTGGTGAGTGCAGGTGGCCGGAGGCCCATTTTACTTGAAATGAGGCATTCCATCTTAGTCCTCACGGGTGACAACGCATCTACATTTTGATTTGTAATAGAGGATAGATGTAGATGTCTATGGGCCGCAGCAACCACTTACCATCAGGTGGACTGTGTGCTCGTTTGTCACCCTATCCTATAAAAAAAAAATATTTCAATTTAATACTGATTGTAAATTATATTTTTATTGTGTTTTTTTATAATTTTAAATTTGATTGTTAAGTATTTTAATTGTATTTTTGCATAAATGATTCAACACAATTTGTATTGTTCAGAATTAAACAAATAAATATATGTCTATAGACCACCATAAATCTAACAAAGAGACGCTGAAACTGATAAATTAGTTCAGCAAGGCTTTAGTGAAATCGTTTTAGATAGAAATTATAAAATGATAACTTTTTTCGAAAACAAGAAAAATAAATTTCTACATGTAATACATCTAGATGCCATATACTGCATAAAAAACGCAAGCGGAGGTGCATTTATAATGACCGAAGAGGACTTAATTACCGAGCATTGCCTGAAATTACAAGAAACTCTCTCAGTACCGTATTTGAATATTGTGCTATTGAACTTGTGTCTTTTAATAGCATAATTATTTGTTTATTACTTCTACAAAGAAGTAATGAAAGCAATATAAAGTATGAAAGCAGGTAAAGTAGCCCAATATGTTAGAGTGTCATTCGAAATGCTAAGGGCTGGAGAAGGATTGGTGGCAGACCTGCTTTACACCTTGTTTAATTTATGTTGGGAACTTAAGTGGGTATCGGGAGACTGGCACAAAGCCGTGATAGTTCCAATATATAAAGGAAAAGGATCGCAGTAGGACTGTAAAACTACTGTGATATCAGCCTTCTTAGCATTGTGGGAAAATTGTATGCTATGGACTTATTGAAAGAGTTATGAAAAATTTGGGATGTGTAACCGGGATCTAGAAAGGAAGTGGAGTGTACGGATCAGGTCTTTTCCATGAGCATGATTGCAAAGAAGTTTTTGACAAAAAACCAAAAAGTTTTTTGTGCGTTCATGAACTTGGAAAACGCTTATGACAGAGTGGACCGGAATGTATTATGGCAGACACTGAACTCATTTGAGTTGAGAGCTGGGTTCATACAGGCATTATAGTTTCTGTATAGAGACTCCAGTGCTTGTGTTAGAATGAACGGGACTTACTCAGACTGGTTTGGCATCCATAAACTTGAAGAAAGAAAGAGAAAAGAAAGAGTGATAAAGCAAATGCAGAGGTGAACGGCAGAGTCGAGAAGAGAAGGTTCGCTCTAGCGAAATTTTGTAGACCAAATTGGCGATATATTGATAATGGACCAAATTAAGAGTACCCTTAACCTACGAGCGTGTATGAGCAGGTATATGGATGTGGAGGAGGTGAGAGAGGTGTGTTAGGATCGTGCCAAAGGGAAGTCCATAGTCTTTTCCTACCCCTCTGGGTGAACGCGTGAGTGTTTATGTTTTATGTTTATGTATCGGTTGTCTCAGTAAGAGTGCACTTTTTCATTTTAAAATAAAAACAAGTATTTTATGACAGAGTTGTGATATTTTTATTGTATTGTAAAGAAGACATGTTTCGATTAAGTATGGAATAAAATATCCGGCAAATGACCCCCACGGCTCCGATGACAGGCCATTACTCTTTTCATGAAATTTTCCATGACTTTTGCACAGAGATGTGGCTGTATCTCACCGATGACGCGTTGGATTTCCAATTTGAGCTCAGGAATTATTTCGGGTTTATGCGAATAAATTCAAAAGAGATTTCACAAAACCCCAAAGAAAAAAATCGCACGGCGTTAAATCGCACGATCTTGGTGGCCAGTTGACATCAGAGTTTCGTGAGATAATGTGTTCTGGAAATCGTTGCTGCAATAAGTCGATTGTTTCATGCGCGGTGTGGCAGGTTGCACCGTCCCGCTGAAACCACATGTTGCCCAGATCCATGCCGTCTAGTTGAGGGCACAAGAAGTCCGTTATCATATTCCTGTAACGAATGCCGTTCACAGTCACTGCAATTTCGGCCTCCTTTTCAAAAAAGTAAGGTCCAATCACGCCGCCTGACCAAAATCCGCACCAGTCAGTTACTCGTTGTGGGTGCATTTGTTTCCCATATATTGCATGAGGATTTCGAAATTCGACAATTTTGTGTATTCACGAAGCCATCCATATGGAAATGCGCTTCATCGGAGAAAATGACTTTTTCCGAAAAATTGGTATCGACTTCACTTTGCTCCATTACCCATTGTACGAATTGCCAGCGCTTTCCGTGGTCTGCTGGTTTGAGCTCCTGAGTTAACTGAATCTTGTACGCATGAAGGTGGAGGTCTTTAGTCAAAATTCGCTGCGTAGTGCTTCGTGAAATTTGAAGTTGTTGAGAACGATGTCGAATTGATGTTTTCGGATTTTCGGCAACACTCTCGTTTACAGCAGCAATGTTTTCAAGAGACCGACCGGTACGTTGACGCAAAGGATTCTTATTATCTATAATTGACCCAGTTTCTTAAATTTTTTTAACCACTCTTCGAATGGTTAACACATTAGGTGCACTTTCTCGGCTGAAAATTTGGCGAAGTTTGCGAGTAACTTTCCCCATTTTTGTAATGAGTTTTCACAATTATAACGCGTTGTTCTTTCGAAAACCTCTCCATTTTTAATAATAGGAATAAACAGAGACGACAGCTGTCAAATTTCAGAGTTGCCACTTGCATGAAAAAAAATATTCCAATTTTAAAAAGTGCACTCTTACTGAGACACCTTTATATCATAATATTATTTTCAATACGCAGTAGAGACAATGTTTTGTTCCAAATTTGTAAGATTAAATTTATGTAAACGACGACATTCAATGTCTTTGTACAACGGTTTTGTATTTCCTTTTGTTCATGCGTTTTATATTGTCTTTGATTCATGTTCAACCTTATTTGTACAACGCAAAGATAAGTTTTTTTTTTAATAAAATAGAGGAATATAATATCCTTCACCCATTTTCACATTTTTTTTATAAATAAGTGAAAAACGAACCTACAGTCCACGTTGAACCAACAATCATAGTGTTATTTATTATTTGTCAAAATGTTTTCACCCGCCGTCACTAGATGGCGCTAGTAGTAAGGCACAGCGTGCTAGCATAGTGTTATTGTAATTTAACATAGGGTCCACTTTAATTTAATAAACTTGACTTTCTCACAATCGTACTTCCGTGTTTTAATTACCCAAACGCGCGTGCAAGTATCGAGATATCGTAGGAACATGTTCATGGTCCTTCGAATTCGGATCTAAGTTAACCATCCGTCCTTTCGCGAACTCGGTCTAGAAACTAGAGGTGGACCGCCTCTGAAGGTGCGCACTGGTGAACGACTACACTAGGTCGTTTTACCAGTTAGATAAGTGTGGTGTAGTGCCAGAAGCAAACACGAAGTCTGCAGCCACCAATCGAGGAGCAATAGCGACGGAAGAAGGCAGAGATATCAAAGGCAGTCGGCAACAGGATGTCATGTCATCATAAAATCTCATTCAATCGCATCGTGATAGCACAGCAGTGACGTAATCGTTAACGTCACAAACTACGACCAGTGACGTCACAAATCGAAGACAACAGCAAAGGTGATCAACTGCGAAACTAAAGTGAAATTAATGGTTTAAGATAAAACTGTGAGTACAATTTTGTGTTCTAACATCAGTGCAACAAGTTAAAAATTTAAAAACTATTTAAAGGAAATTTTGTACTTTTTAGATTTTTAATTGCATAGTAATAAAAGTGAACTTATAAAATTTTGCATGGTATATTAACTTAGAATAGTTTGATAAAAGTGAACGAACGGGGAACCTATGTCCGATTTGCCCGTATATAGTAAGTGTCAAATACTTGTAAAATTTTTTGAATTTTGTTTTGAACTTTGAGCTTCCATTTTGTACAATATTTTTAAATACGAGTAGACTTTTAAAATATTTCATACTTAAATATTAACTTATAATCATTTTGCTAAAAGTAAACGAATGCGGAACCTACGCGCGATTCTTCCGAATATACCAATTTTCAAACACTTGAAAAAATGTTATCATAGACTTAGGAAAATTTCATTGATTTCCCATTTGTAATTTTTTATTTTGATAAAATTTAACCAATCTATATAATGACATCTTAAATAAGAATCAGCTTGGTTCGTAAGCAATTATAGAAAAGGCTTATGAAAATTTTAAAAAGTCTCCTAAAGACAGATTAGTAAAAGAATTGTATTTACAAACTAGATTAGAAACGCTGAAAGCTCAATGGAACATAGTTAATGATACACATAGAAAATTAACGACAGAAGCAACGGACGCTTTTTTCGAAAATAAATATATTACACATGACATGTACGAAGTAATTGAAGAAACATATAATAATTATAAATCAGAATTAAAAGAATATTTAGCCTGCGTAAAATCAATACCTAGTTCTTCAGCTACTTCTAACATCTCTCAAAATATAGATAACAATATAAAATTACCAACAAATTCCATTCCCAATTTTTCTGGTGCAAATCGGAATGGATAACCTTTAAAGATTTAAATGTGTCATTAGTTCGTAATAATTCATCACTTTTAAATAAAACTAATTTTACGGATTTTATCGCGTATATTAACTTATTTTATATTCGCGACGTTTAGGGTGCTGTCCAGCACCCGTGGTCACGGGGGACTGAGGTGTTTGACGTCCTGATGTCACAGTTAGCCCGGCTACTTTCAGTTTTTTAATATTAATTTTTGGTTCGATTTACCCAGAATGAGCTTACAATATCTTGAAGTCTTGCTCTCTTTGGTTGGCTCTTTTTGTTTGTTCTATGTACGAGAGACCACATTCCCAAACCAGCTTGTACACTCCTGCATCTTGTACGGGGATATGACACTTGACGGATGGTAAAAATTGACCAATCTTTTTCAGTGGCTTGAAGTATGTTTTAATGGAAGCTGACTTCAAGATGTAGCCAACCTTGTCTGTGACTCCTTTGACATAGGGTAGTACAGCAGGCACACGCTCGACTGTGGCTGGCTTTACTCGGTACCCGAAACCCGAAGCTTGTTGTCTTGCAGTACTTGCTCGACGTGCTGAAGCTCGGCGACCAGATGTTTTCTGTCACAGAAATCACAGTCTGGCCGCCGAGCGAATGATGATGTGAATGTGGTCTCTCGTACATAGGACAAACAAAAAGATCTATAAAAACCCGCGTTTAAGAACAAATAGCTGACATGAAGCACCGACGTATTGGGAAGACTGCAGTTTGTGAACATGATCAAGATCGTCCCGCCATTACATTAGGTTTGATAGACCACAAATCCTTGCAAAAGAATACCGATTCCTAGCAAGGATGAATCGCGAGGCTATTGAAATTAAAAAACATCCTAATTTCAATAGAGAAGATGGATGGGTGCTGCCATCTGCTTGGGATCCCATAATTAATAAAATTGAATTCAAATCCAAGTATACCACTGCTGGACTTCAAGATACTGTAAGCTCATTCTGCGTAAATCGAACCAAAAAATAATATTAAAAAACTGAAGATAGCCGGGCTAACTATGACATCAGGACGTCAAACACCTTAGTACCCCGTGATTACGGGTGCTGGAAAGCACCCGTAACGTCGGGAATATAAAATAAGTTAATATACGCAATAAAATCCGTAAAATTAGTTTTATTTAAATGTGTAGTGTTCGTGTAAATATAAGAAATTCATCACTTGATAACGCTCAGAAAATGTACTATTTTAAAGCCCAGCTTACCGGTGAAGCAGACTAACTGCAGCGACATATTCCAGATGCAGCAGCTAATTACATGGAGTCTTGGTCAATCTTAAACAGTAGATATAATAATAAGAAGTACTGTACTGTTTACTGAGACGTTTTATGAATTTACGAGTACCTTACATTGTCACTGAATCTTGTCGTACAATAAAAGATGTTTTTGACGTAATAAACGAAACATTGAACGGTTTAAAAACTTTAAACATAAATGTAGACACTTGGGATGCTATAATTATTTACGTAATTTGCTAAAAATTAGATCCCGAATCCCGTAAAGGTTGGGAAGTAAAAATTAGCAGCACGGACGAATTACCCACGTTGAGCCAATTGCGTGAGTGTTTGGAATCTCGTTTCAGGTCTCTAGAGTTTTTAAATAACAAGCAAAAGACCAAATCAAATGTTTCAACACACAGTCCCAAGGTATTGCACGCTTTTACTAATTTGGAAAACAAAGTTGTTCATATTATAAGAAGGGTGACCACAAAATCGCCAACTGTAAGGAATTTTGTTAAAGTGATTACGAAAATCGACATAATTTTGTTCAAACCAATAGTCTCTGCTTCAACTGTTTAGGCCGCAATCACTCTGCCAGTATTTGTCGTTCTAACAATAAATGTTGCATATGCAAACATAAGCACCACTTTTTGCTGCACCCTAAGCTTACATCAGAATCTCAAAGTAGTGGATGTTCCCAACCAGATCTTGCAGTAGAAGTCAATGCCAAGGTGTCTGAAATTAAGACATCATTAGAAAGTCCCAAAAACGCTTCAACCATAACAGCACATTTTTCAAAACAAATTGCAACCAATCAAATTCTGTTAGCAACCGCTCTTGTTAATGTTCAAACAAGAAGTGGCAAGGCATGCCTGATAAAGGCTCTGTTAGATCAGGGCTCACAGGCATCATTTGTGACAGAATCTATAGTGCAATTGCTAGGATTAAGAAAAATACCTCACAGAAGTGACGTGTCTGGGCTAGGTGGAGATAATAGCATTTTAGCCTCTAAATATATGGTCAAAATAAGCATTCAATCTCGCCATGATCATAGTTTTCGTATCTTAGTACAGACTCACATAATAGGGACTATAACTAGCCTTCTTCCATGTAAGAAGATAAACGCCAATCGATATGCCGAAGCAAGCAGATATTGTTCTAGTTGATCCACAATTTAATAAGCCAAACAACATAGACACTGTCTATGGACAGGTGATGAGAGATGGCTTAATCAGAGGTCCTAACGGCACACCCACAGCTCAAAACACTGCCTTAGGATGGATTGTTTCAGGTCCTACACACCAGCAGTTTAGTGGAGATCAAACTTCATCCACACACTGTTATCATAACAGGATCATAAATATGCACTCTCATATAGATGACAATGAGTTGCTTAAACATTCTGTCAACTGGAATCTGATTCGTTTGATGACAAAATACTGTCACAAGAAGAATTACGTTGTGAAGAATTTTAAGAGCAAACAACACAAAGAAACTCAACCGGGAGATCTGTCGTAAGGCTTCCTTTCCGAGATGAGGATCCACAATGTAAATACGGCAATTCCAGAGACATTGCTTTTAAAAGATTCCATCTACTTGAAAAACGATTCAAAAAAATCCTGTGATGAAGTCCAGGTATACTGAAGTAATTCATGAATATTTAAATCTTGGACACATGAAATGTGTACCTAAAGACGACTGTAATAGACGTGACTCTGTTTATTTACCTCATCATGCAGTGATACGCGAAGATAAATTGACAACAAAGATCAGGGTCGTATTCGACGCTTGCTGCAAAGGAACAAACGGAGTGTCGCTTAATGATACCTTAATGATCGGACCAACTCTTCACCAAAATTTACGTCACATTGTCATGAGGTGGCGTATGCACCCGATCTGCCTGAACGATGTTGTTAAAATGTATTGCCAAGTACGCGTTGCCAAGCAAGATGCAGAATACCAGAGACTCGTTTGGAGAGACGATCCAGAGTCTGAAATCAAAGAACATGTATTAGATAGAGTTACCTTTGGTACTGCTTCGGCTCCTTACTTCGCATTGAAAACTCTGCAGCAGCTCGCAGTAAATGACGGGACGCAGTATCCTGATATAGCTGAAAAAATAAACACCGGTTATTACGTTCATGATTTAATGACAGGATGTCAGACAGTAGAAAAAGGAAAAAGATATTTGAGAATATGAAGACGTTGTTGAGTAGAAGAGGTTTTGAGTTGCAAAATGGATAACCAACAATAAGCAGTTAGCAGCAATAGTGATGAATAAAAAGGAAAATCAAGTGGAAAAGAGAGACATACGAATGGAAGACATAGTAAAGGTGTTAGGAATTTTGTGGGACAAGAAATATGATTCTTTCAAGAACTCTGTGCAAATACCTAAAATTCAGGAACCTGTTACAAAAAGGAAGGTGGTTTCAAACATCTCACGCTTATTCGACCCCTTAGGTTTGGCAGCACCTTGCGTTATTAGAGCCAAGGCCATGATACAAAAGTTGTGGCTAGCAGGTATAGGATGGGACGAGGAACTACCAGAAGAATTACTAGATGAATGGAATACTTACCAGGCGGAGTTGGTTTATATCACTAACTTACGCATTCCAAGATGGGTTGAAGTTAAAATTAATGATTCACGCGTGGAGCTTCAAGGTTTTTGCGACGCATCAAACACTGAGTATGCAGCCGTAGTTTACTTACGGACTATGAATGCAAATGGTAGTATTCATGTTCATTTGATTGCTGCAAAAACTAAAGTTGCTCTAACCATGTAGGTTTCTATTTCCAGACTGGAGTTAATGGGCGCTGTTCTCCTAGCCAAACTAATCACAGAAGTTGCAAACGTACTGCGCATTAGTCAAACGAACATACACGGATGGACAGACTCTACTGTGGTGTTATCGTGGCTTAGTAGCCACCCCAGTCGCTGGACAACTTTCATCGGAAACTGAACATCAGAGATCCTATCGAGGTTGGATAATGATCAGTGGGCTCATGTTCAATCGGCCCAAAATCCAGCCGATATTGCTTCTCGGCGATGCACTCCTTCAGAACTTGATCAAAACAACATGTGGCTTCAGGGTCCATCGTGGCTAAAGAACCCATTAATTACTTATCCAAGACCAAAGTCTATATCAACTGACTTAGAGCATAGAAAGCTCTAAGTCAGTTGATATAGACTTTGGTCCACGTTCCACGATCCACGTACTCATCGACGCTAGTGCAATTTCAGATTTTTCCTTCTTAACAAGGTTTTCTTCCCTGCGAAAATTAATTCGCGTTATAGCTTATTTTCGACGATTTATCAGATACAAAAGGTCTAAAAAATTTGTAACTCACCTGTCTAGTAACGAAATCAATGACGCACTAGAAGCTTGCATCAAGCATAACAATGCTTGATGCAAGCATAACCACATATCTCGCAGACCACAAGGACAAACTGAAACCATTGGGCCCTTTTCTGGATAGCAAGGGAATAATGAGGGTAGGAGGCAGGATCCAACACTCGAGTCTCTCCGAAGACATTAAACACCCCATAATACTTCCCCACCGAAGTAACTTCACGGGCTTAGTCGTTGACGAAGCTCACAAAAGAACCATGCATGGCTGTCCAACTCTTATGCTGAACTATTTGCGCACAAAATACTGGATACTCTCAGCAAAAAGTGCTGTCAAAGGATATGTGCGCAAATATTGTTACTTGTGTCCGTCAAACAGCTGCGATAAAAACCCAATTCATGGGCCAATTGTTATAATGCAGGTTTTTTTTTATAGGATAAGGGTAACAAACGAGCACACAGTCCACCTGATGGTAAGTGGTTGCTGCGGCCCATAGACATCTACATCTATCCTCTATTACAAATAAAATGTAGATGCGTTGTCACCCGTGAGGACTAAGATGGAATGCCTCATTTCCAGTAAAAAGGGCCTCCGGCCACCTGCACTCACCAAGCGAAACGCAGAGGTAAACCTCTACTTCACGCTGGTATTCTGTGAGGTCGTGGTACCACCCCGGTTCGAGCCGGCCCATCCGTGCGATAGCAAAAGCTGCCACCTGGCTCAACCACTGTTAAAAACGCCAGAAAGATCATTTCTACGCAGTTTGAGTAACATTTGAGTATCTAAGGGACGTGGAAACAAATCGTACGCGGGCTACATAGGCCTCTTCATCTGCATGGTTACAAAGGCTATTTATTTAGCTGCGTTTAAGAGGTTTGTTGCCCGACGAGGTCACGTAAGTGAAATTTGGAGTGACAATGGGACGAATTTCTTCGGAGCCTCTACAGAACTTTGTAAGCTTGTCACCGCTGAACAGTCATCCGTCGCCGTGGAAATGAAAGAGTGGTTGAGTAACCAGAGTACTCAATGGCATTTTATCCCCCCACATGCACCAAATTTCGGAGATTTATTAGCTGGAATAAAATCGAAGAAATTCCACTTAAAACGAGTTATAGGCAATTCCACTCTCACGTTTGAAGAGTGAGCAACAGTTTTATGTCAAATAGAGGCGTGCTTTAACTCAAGGCCTCTATCGATGTTCTCTTCTGATCACAGGGACTTTGCACCCTTAACACCTGCACATTTCTTAGTTAATGAGCCCTTAGTTGTAGTACCGGAACGTAATTACGAGCATAGCAACGTTAGTACATTGAGAAGGTGGCAATTGACACAAAGAATGGTGTAAGATTTTTGGCGAAGATGGTCGTCGGAGTACCTTGTGCATTGCCTTCAAAGATACAAGTGGTAATATATTAACCCGGAACCTAATATTGGGGACGTTGTACTAGTGAAGGAAGATAATCTTCCACCAGCGCGAAGGTTACTGGGCAGGGTGATTACCACGCCTCCCGGCTTGGACAATATTACTCGAGATGTCACACTTGAATGCAATGGGTCTCAAATAAAGAGACCAACGTCTAAAATTTGTGTTTTATCAGTAACAAAATGATACTGTCTGTCTGTAAGTATTGTATATTTTGATTGGCCCTATTATTCTTAACCTATTACTTTTTATATACTTTACATTTTATCCTATATTATTATTATTGTATGTAGCCCCTTGACCTCAAGGTGGGCGGTAATAGAAAGAACGCAGTTACGTTCTTGGTGGGCAGGATGTTGAACCAAAAATCCTAGTGTTATTTATTATTTGTCAAAATGTTTTCACTCGCCGTCACTAGATGGCGCTAGCAGTAAGGTACAACGCGCTAGCATAGTGTTATTGTAATTTATCATAGGGTCCACTTAAATTTAATAAATTTGACTTTCTCGCAATCGTACTTCCATGTTTTAATTACTCAAACGCGAGGGCAAGTATCGAGATCTGGTAGGAATTCAATCCACCTGATGATAAGTGGCTACTGCATATCTCTATAGACACCTGCAGCCAACTTTACACAAAAAGTGTACAGATGTGTTGTCACCTCTAAGGACTTATATGGGATACCTAACAGACTGTTATTATACTAACTCTTCAGATTGAAAGACAGCAGTAAACACTGCTAACTGGCGGAAAAAACGGATAACATCGACTATAATTTTTTTTATTAACATGGGTAAATGCCTACGCATATCCGCCTAGCGGGGGCAAGGACAGGTTATGTTGGACTTGATAAAACCCCATTGTGTTCCACCTTCGCCGCATATTGGCAGGGCCACGGGAATGCTTTCGCACACATCCGCGGCCCTACCAAAGCTGGCCATTCCATAGGAGCCCCTAATAGGGGAGAACTTATCCTCGCCTTCTCAGTCAAGGTATATCAGGACCACAAGGCACGCCTTTCTCTACAGTCTCCAATTCCACCTACATAACGCCAAGATACGCAAAGGCCATGGAGCCATTAAGCGCTTGATAGCACCCGCCTTCCTGACCCCAGCGGCGGATATGGTCTTTAGCTTAGACGCCTACCAAGCTTCGGCTTTTAGGGAGAGTAGCGCCTCGCAAATCCGCGACTCTTCACTCCGCGCGGCCCCACCACCACCGTATCAACGGTGTGGCCCCATCAGAGTTGCGGAGAATAAGGTGAGTGGCGCATCGCCATATCAACACTCCTCTTCTCCCGCGACTCCAGCTCGGCTGCTGCGGTAAGAGGAGAGGGCACCCCTCTCGCCACAGCCCACCAGCACACATTTGAAGCCACCTCAGGGCAGCTCTACACCACGGGCCAGCCAAGGGGTTCCTCTTTCTTCACCGCCGATGATCAACCCACGGCTACTAAGGTTGCCTAAAACCGGGTAAATTGTTTGATAAGGTTATACATGACTTTTATGTTATTCTGGAATGGAGAAAGCCCATTGAAAAAACCGTGTACCGTGGTATAATAAATTTAAATAAAGACGAATAACATTGAGAGACAAAGAAAAAAGTGATCGCTCTTTGACAGCTGTTATGAACGGACACAAACTAGCGGTGAAAATTTTGATTAATGAGTATAATAATAATAATATCTTCCAAACCAAATTTCAAGCACAGGTGCGCTTTCCATTTTTTCACCCTCATAGTCGGATGGGACAGTAAGCCGCCATGACCGCAGATAGTTCAAGCGCAGGTCCAACAGCTTTACGTGCTATCCGAGACACAAGCCAAACACCGCCAACTTCCTGGCTCCAGATACAGCTACTGAAAATGCTTTGGAAGCATAACTGATTTTTTTGACCTGACCTGGGATTCGAACTGAGAATCTCATGATCAGCAGTTGCGTTTACGACCATTAGCCCAATGAAGAAGTCATGGATGACTATAGTCAAATTACGTGCGAAGAGATTAAGCACATATTGCATTATGGATCTGAAACCGTTTTCGAGATTTACGCAAACACTTCTCTTGCAACACAACCTTACCGATGCTTAGACAGGCCAAACGCAGGCAAAAAAATACACTTTTCATCGTCAGAAATGCGCTAACAGCGGTCAAGCCGGTCAGAGTAGATTTCTGAGGCAGCTTGGAAAGAATGTTTGTAAAATTGGTCCAGACGCATAAAACTTTGAATTAACTGCTGATACTGATACTTTAAAAAAAAAAACATTCATCTAGTAATATCTTACAACTCCTAAAATTTGGTGATGAATTCTACGTCATCACCACACTGTAGTGGCTAGTTTTGACATAGTAGAGTTGCGGTTCGTTTACGTCCCATTGCTGGTCACGACCTCCTCTTATTTCTAATACAATTCTGGATTCTGGAGCATATAGTTCGCCATTCTACTTCAATGCGTCATAGCGAACATCGTATGCTCGAAATATATTTCTCAAGCACACAGGTTTCCTCGCGATATCTTTTTTTATAGGATAAGGGTGAAAATCGAGCCCACAGTCCACCTGATGGTAAGTGGTTGCTGCGGCCCATAGACATCTACATCAATCCTCTGTTACAGATCAAATTGCAGATGCGTTTTCACCCGTGAGGACTAGGATGGAATGCCTCATTTCCAGTAAAAACGGCCTCCGGCTACCTGCGCTCACCAAGCGAATCGCAGAGGTAAACCTCTACTTCACGCTGGTATTCTGTGAGGTCGTGGTACCACCCCGGTTCGAGCCGGCCCATCCATGCGACAGCAAAAGCTGCCGCCTGGCTCTACCACTGTTAAAACACTGTTATTACTTCACTGCTATCATCATCATCATTACAGCCTTTCTTAGTTAGTTAATAATAAGTCCAATGCTGAACATAGGCCTTCCCCAAGGAAAGCCACAAAGCACTGTCCTGAGCCACATGCATCCATTTACTTCCTGCATGTCTTACCAGGTCGAAACTCATCCAGTGGGGGGTCGCCCTACACTTTGTTTACCGGTACGAGGCTGCCACTTGAGAATCTTTCTTCCCCATCGATTGTCAGTTCTTCGAGCTATAGCCGGCCCACTGATACTTCAGCTTACTAATCTGTCTGTAAAATGAGGCATTCCATCTTAGTCCTCACGGGTGAAAACGCATCTACATTTTGATTTGTAATAGAGGATAGATGTAGATGTCTATGGGCCGCAGCAACCACATACCATCAGGTGGACTGTGTGCTCGTTTGTCACCGTTATCCTATAACAAAAAAGTTGGATAGGTTTTGTACTCTGATTCTGTACTCGGATAGCCATCGTAGCCCTACTGTACAAGCACTTCAGCACTTCGATATACCGACAGTCAGCACCGCCCAAATTTTGACTGAATCAAAGGCTTTCTCATAGTCCACATAAGAAAGGCAAAGTGGCAGATTATACTCCTCTATCTTCTGTACAATTTGCCGAAGGAAATGTATGTAGTCTATGGTACTAAAGCCTTTTCGGAAACCGGCTTGTTCGGGAGGCTGGAAGTCGTCAAGTCTGCGTGCGAATCGATTAGTAATGAGTGTTGAAAACAGCACGTATACGCGGCTCAGAAGCGAAATCGGTCTGTAGTTCTTCAAAAGAGCGTTGTCGCCTTTTTTGAAGAACAAGACAATCGCACTTCAGCTCCACTCGTGCGGAATAGTGCCACCATGGAGGACGGAATTAAAGAGCTTCTGAAGGATTTTAAGTACCGGTTTTCCACCCGCTTTCTAAAGCTCCGCTGTAATTCCATCCCCACCTGGGGCCTTGCCGTTTTTAAGGTGCTGGAGAGCCATTCTAATCTCGCTTAGACTGACGTCCGGGATATCTTCGGAATAGTGTCGGATAAGACTCGCTCTTGGATCGTTACTCACACTTGCGTGTAGGTCCAACGATGATCTGTACAACTGCCCATAGATTCTCTCAATCTCATTCGAAATTTTAGGTTTCCCAGAAATGATGCTGCTACACTCGGTCTTAAGCTTTGACAGTTGGCTCTTTCTGGCAAAAAGATCTCTGGCAAAGACTTTGGAGCCTTGGTTCCACTCCATCGCTTCTTCAATATAACCTGTATTGAAGTTGCAAAAATCCAGCCGTATGCATTTGGAGATCTGTCTGTTCAGTTGCCTGTATGCTGTTAAATCTGTTGAAGAATAAAGCTTCATCTCCCGTCTAACAGCCATGGGATTAAGAGTGTGATCGGAGAGTTTTTGTGTTCTTCTGCGGCGAGTCTTGCAGAACTTAGCTTCGACCGCATGGACAGTTTCCACAAGCTTGTCATTCATATTCACTGCCGAACACTTGGTAAATCAATACGTAAAATTTTTGTTAGTGTTAGCAAGGATCGAACCTAGGTTGCCCGTGCAGTAAAATTTACGCGAAGTCTTGATATAATTTTAGGTAAGCAAGAATATATTAATTTATTCGAAGAAGTATATGTAGCATACGGTTTCTGGCAGGCGTTTGCATCGATTTATGGCAACATTGTAATATGTTAAGTTATGACATATGCTCCTTTTTTATAGGATAAGTGTGACAAACGAGCACACAGTCCACCTGATGGTAAGTGGTTGCTGCGGCCCATAGACATCTACATCTATCCTCGTTTGCGAATGAAAATGCAGATGCGTTGTCACCCGTGAGGACTAAGATGGAATGCCTCATTTCCAGTAAAAAGGGCCTCCGGCCACCTGCACTCACCAAGCGAAACGCAGAGGTAAACCTCTACTTCACGCTGGTATTCTGTGAGGTCGTGGTACCACCCCGGTTCGAGCCGGCCCATCCGTGCGACAGCAAAAGCTACCGCGTGGCTCTACCACTGTAAAACTGTGCTCCTGTATGTCGTGGCCAGATTGTAGAATGGATTATAATGTCATATCATAAAGTAGTCGACCATTCCGTGAAATGGAGACATTTCAGGAAATATTACACTGTTTGTTGACAATATCATAATTTGGCTTGACTGAATCAATTAATGGAAATCGTTTTATGATGTAAACAACTAAACATCGGACTATTTCATGATATTTTCATACATTATTTGATCATTTCGTAAGATAGTCTCATTCGTTTATTTTGCATTCGCATTTAATACAGATTTTAATTGATATGCAAAAATATTGTGCTTTGTGTGCCCACAGGGTAATACGTAGTCAAACTTCGTTATATGTGAAGCTGATATCTGTGTAATACCTATGTGTATGGTTGACGAAATGAACGCTTATGAAAAAAATAAATAAAACAACTTCATAATAAAATTAATTTCTGGAATTGGAAAGAAAAAGAAACAATTTCATACTTTTCGAAATAAACGAAAAACCAATTTTAACTACAACCCCAATTTTAAAATTAATTCAAAAAATATTTGAATCGAATATAGGATTTAAAATATGTACGGGAAAAATAAACAAAGCTTAGACTGGAAAATAAAAGCAATTAAAAAATATCGCACGCTAAACGATAAACGGAACATATTACTCTTTATAAAACAGCAAAGAAGATGATAAAGGCTGATAATTAAAGATATGGAATAAATGTTATAGAAAATAATCTAAAATCTATATTAAGCACAAAAAGAGCATTAAAAGAAATCGAAAAAAAAATAGATAACAAAACTAAAATAATGCTCTACGAAGACAGAAAACCGAAACAAGATATTAGAA
The DNA here is from genome assembly GCA_033319125.1 of Parnassius glacialis. Lineage (NCBI taxonomy): Eukaryota > Metazoa > Arthropoda > Insecta > Lepidoptera > Papilionidae > Parnassius > Parnassius glacialis. The sequence continues at coordinate 5,324,414 of JAVANC010000024.1, read as the reverse complement.
ATAGCAATTAACTACTATCTAGACTTATACGGCAAAAAGAAAATAGACGAACACACCCACATCACAATCCGAATCACAGAAAACCAGCGTGTAGTAGAGGTTTACCTCTGTGTTTCGCTTGGTGAGTGCAGGTGGCCGGAGGTCCTTTTTACTGGAAATGAGGCATTCCATCTTAGTCCTCACGGGTGACAACGCATCTACATTTTGATTTGTAATAGAGGATAGATGTAGATGTCTATGGGCCGCAGCAACCACTTACCATCAGGTGGACTGTGTGCTCGTTTGTCACCCTTATCATATAAAAAAAGACGACAAAAGACAAGTAGAAATAACTGATCAAAGTGAAATAGAAGATAAACTAGAAGAACAGACATTTAAGGAATCGGAAATACAACAACTCATCAAAAAGTTAAACCCAAGAAAGAGTCCTGAAGCTGACATAATAACAAATCAACTAATACTCTCTTTGGCACCTTACCTACTTGCTCTGTTTTAATTAACCTCTTTAATAAAGTGATGAATTGAAGTGGAGTTTAAGACAGAGTTTGAACTACACTACAATACTCGTGCTGCGTGCAGAGTTGTGTCATACTGTAACATATGCTACACACTGCCATACATTATTACAAAGTTTTAGGCTTTATCTAAGTTCTTTTATATTAAAATATCGATGAACAATATATTGATAAGCATTGTACAATAATAAATACAATACAAACACTCACGCCTGTCACCCAGAGGGGTAGGCAGAGACTACGGACTTCCATTTGGCGTGATCGTGACAGACCTCTCTCGCCTCCTTTACATCCATATATTTACGCATACACGCTCGTCGGTTAAGGCGAGGTGAATAGACGACTTTCATGTATTTGAGGGGGTGAAGCAGATGAAGTAAGGGACAAGTAGTCCCACCTACTGCGAGGTGCACCGCGTGAATCTCGCACACGCTTGACGTAAAATGTACAATTGGTCCAGCGCGCCACTGTCCGCCTTCGCACCGCGTTTCCGCGATGACTGGTGGTTCGAATCCCATCAAACATATATTTTGTATTCGTATTTTTAATTTACTTTTATTTTAAATTTTGTCTTGTTATTTTAAAAATATTATGTACCTATATATTTTCGTGTTGTTATTTTTAAAATGGGTACATATTCTATTTTCTTAATTTAAAAATAATCAATAATTGTTATTTTCTAGAAAAGGTTATGAAGAAATTTTGTAACATATTCATCAAATGAATAATAAATTAATTCTTAAATAAAATGGCTTTGGACCAAAATGGTCAATCATAAAAATGGCCTATTCTCGTAACGGCAAATTGTAAAAATTGAGAATTTATAAAAATAATCGTTTTTATTTCTATAGACATATTTTTAATGTTTCATAATTTTTTCCCAAGTGAATAACCTTTTCGCATAAAAGAGCAGTTTTTGTTTTTGGATTTGTGGGTTATTTGAAGGCTACATAAAAATTATCAAGCTAATTATTTTAATTTAATTTTATTATTTTGATGTATTTACGCATACGGAGCGAAATCTAATTGAATAAATTGTGGAAAGAAAAATAATTCAGTAAGCATTTTTCTGTGCACCAAGGCATATTTTGTGTCTTTGACTACAGCCCTCAACTAATTGCACATATTGCGTAGTGGTTTCGGCATACAACTTTTTGAACGGTATGATTCAATGATAATGCATTATAATTATTTCCGTAGGATCGCGATGACCAACAGCCGTCAGCATTTACGTATATTATAGGTATATACCATCTTTGCTCAATATTCCTTCAGCTATCGCTGCACCACGCATGCATTTTTCATAAACTTTGTTTTGAACTTGACCATAAGTTGTTTTGGTAAATATGGGTATGTCCATACATGCTGTAATTTCTTCAAATTGCGAAAAACTGATACAAAAGTAGTTCTTGTAACGGCACCCACGTTAGTGTTGACATTATGTGTACTTGATAAATCTTCGGTTCTGACAATAAAGACGTCTTTACACATATTGCATCTAAACTTGAATCTGGAGATCACGCCAATCCTTTTTTCTCCTATAAGTGATATTTGTGAGAAACCGCAATTGAACAAAGAACTGTGGTCGGATATTGTTTGCAGCTGCTGGATAAAATACATTATGTCAACGACTCTTCGACCATGAACTGGTGGGTATATATTATCTTCTTGAAATTCGGTCAACGGTTCATCGAATAACAAATCGCCAGTGATTTCTCTGAAATAAAAAAACACGTTATTTTTTCTTTTATTATAAGGAAAAAAGAAACAAATCATGACTGGTGGGTATATATATATTATCTAATTGAGATTCTGAAGTTTCACAGTACTTGAGCAACCCGGGTTCGATCTCCACCGGCATCAATAAAATTATTAATTGCAATTTAAGTGCTGATTTACCACGTGCTCGGCAGTGAATGAAAACATCGTGAAAAGAAGAGAAAATAAAGAAATAAGAAAAAACATATTTCGTAGACATATGAAGTTCGCCAATACGCATTGGGGCAGCGTGGCGGATATTTCCTTGCCCTAAAACCCTCTCAGAAATGAGAGGAGGCCTGTGCCCAGCACTGGGACGGTATATATGCTGTAATATTAACGTTTTAATGCAAACAAAAAATCTAAGTCATGGCAATTACGCAATGTGTATGAATACAATACGTGGACAAATAAGTGGGTGGACAGACAGACGGGTGGACAGTTATCTACATCTTAGCTAAAAATCTACGGTCGGGTAAGTCTCCCTGTGTTACAATATCTATTATTGATTTACAACAATTGGGCTGGAAGTCGTGAAGTTCGTCACGCCATCTCTTTGGAAGTCAACCATCGTCTGTCTGTCGGCTCCCATTGTGCGACAAGCTTCGCCCATCTGTTGATACTTACTCATCATAATTTGATTTTGAATTGGCTCCTAGAGTTACAACTGATGCAATTGAAAGTGATGTCCCAGGGTTTTCGTGCTCAGAATCTTTTTGTAATCTAAAATTTAAACAAATAAGTTTTTAAATTGAAATACATGGTTATTTTTATATCATGTGTATTTTTTTTAGAAAATGAGTAATTACAACAATGTAAAAGAAACAAGAAAAGTTATTTAAAAAAACATTTACTTCAATTAAGAAATCAGCAAAAAGTATACCCATGTTATGTGGGATTAGAACCTGGGGATAGATATTAATGCAAAAAACTAATTCAATGCACGGACCGCTAGCCCAAACGAGCTACTGTATAGATAATAATCTATATAAACAAAATAAAGTGTGCACAAAATGTGGGTCTACTTACTTTACAACTTCCATCATGTTGTTGTTTCATTGAATAAGATCTCTTTATTGCCATCCGTATAATTTTATTGTTGCCCATTTTTTATAACGTACCGACACTGATTGTTTATTTCGACAACTTACGACTAAAGCCTAAATCGAACAAAAGTTTACAATAAAATATACACAGCTTTTACGAACAAACAGATACGTAAATGATTCTTGAACGGCGAGCGAAACAAATTGGTACAGCTCCGTCTAGTAGCGTGCCTCAACGATCACTGTCGTTCCGCGTAGAAATGAAAGAGAAGCGAAAAGACGCCACGGTGGCGCGATGCGAAACATCGATTCGTTCGAGTTATTTTTCATTAAATATATATATATATATATATATATATATATATATATATATATATATATACTTACAAATATTTTATTTCAATCGATAAATAAAAACAACAGTTCCCCTTATTATTATATATTACATCACTGTTATTAATTTTATTAAGATTTGCTTTTAAATAATACATTTGAAATTGCTAGAAATTCAATTCCAATGGCTATTTTATGATGTTTTTTCTATCGAGAAAGTTTACCGAAAACGTGTTTTGAAAACAATGCTCCGCCCATAAATATGATCAATACTTTGATTATATACATGTCTAGATGCCACATTGACCGTACCAAACGGCGCAAATAAAGTCTACTAAAATTGGTAGACTCGCTTCTCCCTTACGTCAGTGTCATTTGAATCACTTAAGGATAACGTGCTCACGAAAAATAATTAATTATGCCGGTTTGTGCTGTCAAATTGTATCGTAATTATGTGGGAAAACCGTATAATAACACCATGATCACTTTTCATCAGCAAGTTTTGTTATTTAACCGCTATTATATTAAGAAAACACGATATTTTAATTCGTTATTTTGTAGGTTTGTTTCATTAGCCGGTGTTGTCAGCTTATTACTAGGGAGATTTGGCGAAACTATGGGAGACAAAATACAAATATTATTACATCATCTTTCGATCAAGAGAACATTATTATTTTAAAATTTCATTATTTATTTGATCAGTACATGATAATTTACCTACAAAAAATAAAGGAAACCCGTGACGTTATGCACTAAATAGTATTTTTGTTAGTTCTTTCTAATATTTTGGGTTTCAGATTTCCTTATTAAGCAAAGTATATAATCAAAGTCTCAGCCGTTTCGTCTACCCTGCCGAGGGTTCCCATCTGGTTGGGTTTTATTTATTAATTTTTGTATTTTATTTTATTGATATTTATGTATATAAAATTTTCATTTATATGTTTACAAAACTATAACTAAAATACATAAATACCAAAAGTAATATAAATACCAAAAAATGATCAGTTATTTATTCGCTAAACATGGTACCTACACAAAGATGACAAATAGTTGTACATAGTACACATACGAAAACGATTTAACATAATAAATTAAACCACTATTTTTATAAGTGAGCAAGTTAAAATGTACATATATTGACTAATACTGATAATTAAAATGAAATGAAATTAAAATTACAATTCATCATTTTATTTTATAACTAGGCAAATCAAATAAGTATATATAGAAAAAAAATTAAAGTCAAATGAGTATGTACTTAATCTAATAGGAAATATTCAAGAGCTGGTATCACTCGGCTCGCCCCCGAGTGACGCAGCGCGCTTGTTAAACAATAGTAGTAACGCATACTTGTGTGCGTAATATGCACACAAGCGCTTCAAAACGGGCCGGTCGTTTTTGTTGCGATTGCACCGCAACGTTCTATCTAGACATGTATATAATCAAAGGATCAATATTAACATATATTTTTTTTGCAACTCTAAAATGTATATATTTTGTTAAAAACTGTTTTGTAAAGCCTAGTTTGACTATATACAGCGCCTTCAGGGTACTCCTAATCTGGCCCATTTTTAATGTATCGCCGATTTGGTCGAGAAAACTTCGTCTAGGGCGTCCCTTTTCGACCCTGCCGTTCACTTCTGCAACATAAATTAGCTTCGTTACTCTTTCCTCGTTCATTATTTCTACATGACCAAACCACCGAAGCATTCCTTTCTTAATCCTTGTCACAACGTCATCTTGCAAACCACACTTTTTTCTTATCACACTATTTCTCACCCTGTCATTCAGATTCAGCCCTAGCATACTCCTTAAGGACCGCATTTCTACAGCATTTATTCTACTCTCATGCTTCTTCTGCCAGACCCAACTTTATAATAATAATAATAAAATATTTATTTGCATAAAACATGGTACATTTTGAGGTCTTATAATATAGTGTGAACATGCATGTTTTACCGATTTATCAGTATGAAAATATTAAGTCGACATGCAATAATTGAATAATTAAAATTACAAAATCACAAAATTACGTTTCATATCAAAATTTAATAAAACAGTATAATGTCAATAAATTTATGAACTTAAAAATAGAATAAAAAAAATAAAAAAACAGGCATGGTCATGTCATAATGCATAATGTCAAACTAGTATAATTTCAATATTACAAATTCTAATTCATTTGTCAATTAAAAATTTCAATTAACAACAATTCGCTTGAGATGACCGTCACGGCAGAATTTAATAAATTCATTTACGTCATAAAAGCAGTTTTCAATGAGAGTCCCGAAAATAAATTTTTAAACAGATTAAATGTCAAGTTTTAAATATGGTTCGGCAGTAAATTAAATAATCGAACGCACAAACTATAACTATTTCTAGCAAAACAAGTTGTGGCTGCCTGGGGCACAGATAACTTCCACGGGTACCTTCTTGTACCACCACGATCATTATGTTGTTTTGTGAAGTGGTTAGCATTTTTTTTGGTCAATATTAAAATTTCATATATATATATAGTGAAGGTAATGTAAGAATTTTTAACTTCTTAAAGAGAGGTCTACATGATTCCATTTGACTGACACCGCATATAGATCGTACACATTTCTTCTGTAGTCTAAAGACACGAGAAATATGTGTCGAATTTCCCCACAGGATCAGTCCATACCTCAGTATAGAATTTTTAACTTCTTAAAGAGTCTTAAAGGTCTACATTAATCCATTTGACCATACATTAAACTTTCACTACCATACATTAAAGTAGCGACTAACACAGCATTATGAGTTGCCATGCGTGCCTTATTTGATACATTCTGACTCCTTATAATAGCGTGTAGAGCCCCATTCTTTCTATTTCCTGCGTTCACTCGTCGTTCTATATCCTTATCATATCTACCATCCCTGCTAAATAAACATCCCAAATATACAAACTCATCCACTTGCTCAATCAACTCCCCTTCTATTCTTATTTCACATAACGTTTTACTTTCTTCTCTTTCAAAAACCGTCACTTTCGTCTTACTTGCGTCCACTTTCATACCCCTTTCTTTCAATGATCAGTACATTAAAGTAACCACCATTTGCAACTCGGCCGCCGACGATGCAAATATGACTTGATCATCGGCGTACAAAAGGCATTTGACGGTTAACTCGGATGGTAACGGTTTGCAAATAACTGTCCATAAATAGGTTAATCACCACGGGGAAGACACACATCTCTGTCTGACACCTTTATGAATGCCAAACCAGTCCGAGTAGACCCCGTTGATCCTGACACAAGCACTAGAGTCCCTATAAAGAGACCTTAATGCCTGTATCAAGCCAGCGCTCAACCCAAATGAGTTCAGTGTTTACCATAACACATTCCTGTACACCCTGTCATAAGCCTTTTCCAAGTCCATGCGCACAAAAAACTTTCTGGTTTTTGGCCAAAAACTTCTCCGAAATCATGCGCATGGAAAATACTTGATCCATACACCCCATTCCCTTTCTAAATCCAGCTTGCACATCCCAAATTTTTCCATCAGTTTCTTCCATAACTCTTTCAATTTACCCACAGTGCTAAGCAAGCTGATACCACGGTAGTTTTTACAATCCTGCTGCGAGCCCTTTCCCTTATATATTGGGACTATAATGGTTTTGCACCAGTATTCCGGTACCCGCTTCAGTTCCCAACATAAATTAAACAAGGTGTACAGCATGCCCTGCAACCACTTCCTCTCCAACCCTTAGCATTTGGAGTGATATTCTATCATATCTGCATTACCTGCTTTCATCTACACTTATCTCCCTACCTATCCCCACTTCTTCCGGAATTTCTATTTCACTTACTTCAGATGACTCTTCACTCTTAAACACGCTTTCAAAGTATTCCTTTGATCTCTTTAAATTCGAAACTTCATCATTCAGCATGCAGCTATTCTCGCCTCAAGTAGCATTTATTCTAGGCTGTTTTGAATTTCCCCAGTTCTTACGAGCTTCCAGAACATTTTAATATTTTCCTGGAAGTTATCAGATATCCTTCTATCATTCTTATCTATCATTTCATGCTTTTTCCTTTCAAAAACTTCTTTTACTCTCTTATTTATACGTCTAAAGTCTGCCTTTTTCTTTCAATCTCATCATTCATACCGCCATAATTACCACCTTTGGTTGCTAGTAAATCTAGCCATGCTCTCTTCTTTGCTTCAACTTCCATCCATACCTCATCATCCCACCACAACGTATTTAGTACTTTTCCTTTCATTCTTTCTCTTACTTACACCACATACTTCGGTGGCTGTATCTACCAAAACTATCTTAATATTATTCCATACATTCTTCAAGTCTATATCATTCATACATAATTCATTCAACCTACTTATATTTTTCCTGTCTGCATTTATACTTCTCTTTTACACCTTCATCTTGTAACCTCTCTATTCTTATACGCTGTAACACAGTAGTAGACATAGATGTCCGATGCCGCCAACGCCTGAATAGACCATTAATTCGGCATAAGGCTAAGAAATGATCCGTCCCTACGTTGGACCCCCGGTAAACCCTTGTATCTACCACTGCGCTCCTCATTCTTTCATCCACAATTATGAAATCTATCATGCTTCTATCATTCTCTCTTTCCTATGTATACATGTGAATCTTTTTATGGCGAAAGAAAGTGATCGCCACAAAAAGATTATTTTCCACACGTACGGTGAGGAGGTCTTTACCATTCTCATTTATTCTTTCATCGCCAAACGTTCCTAATATCCTTTCATAACCAGCCCTCTTCACCCCAACCCTTCTATTAAAATCTCCTAACATAATAATATTTTCATTTTCCTTACATTTTATCAACACCAGTCTTACCATGTTCCAAAATTGCTCTCGGATATAAGTGGGCTTAGATATATCTGGGGCATAGACCCCTAGCACAAAAAACTTCTATAAGTGCACTTTCAGTCGTATCCACAGCAGCCTTGGGCTTACACATTCATACTCTTTCACACATTGACCCATTCTTTCTGAAAGGATGACACCGACTCCCTGGCATGCCCACTCGATCTCGTCTATACCAGACCAGTAAGCGGTATACATGCCATGTGCAATGACATCTCTTCCCTTTCGTTTCGTCTCGTTTACACATAACACATCTATACCTCTATCATTCATCATTTCGCATACTTCATCCATCTTATCATTCATTGCTCCACATACATTCAGTGTAGACAGACGGGCCTCCGCAATACACTTTTCGCCCCTCCGGGAGACAGGACATGACGGGTGGCGAACCTCGTCACCGGTTTTTCTCCCGGAGATTCTTCGCACCCCTGCCCCATTAAAGGGGCGCCGGGAACTCGGGGCCATTTCTTTTATGTCTTGGCTCTTGGTGCGAACTAAGGGGTGGTAGATTTTACGCCGCTACCATACGGCGAGGAGCCGAGTCTATCCTATCGGCTTTGTCGCTCGTTTAGCACCACCCAGGGTACACGTGTAGGGTGGGCCTAGGATTAGGTGGTCAAAGCCTACGGACGCAAGCAACTCACCCCCCCAGCATTGTATCGATAAAATTATTTGAAGTTAGATATTTACAGCACTATTATAATTTACCCATGTCGTCAGCATTGCTTATCATAAATTAAATGTCATGTCTTGATGTTAGTAGTGTAGCTTGCCCATATGTTTTTCTTATTCATATATTTTTATAAAGGAAGTCCCGCCTCTTAAAACGTAGTGATTATTTATTTCTTGCACACTGCCTATTATATCAAGGATATTGTATAAGGATATTGGAAGGATATTGTGGTTCATATATGGTGTGCCTAGATAAAAGTAAAAAGATTCTGTCTCTCTGGCATTCTCTGAGGTTATTTCTCTTTGGCACTGTTACATAAAATAAAACATAACGTAAATTCATAAATGCTATAAACTTTAATTCAGATGAAAAGCGTTAAAACTGCCAACGTAAGAAACTTCACCGTCACTTGCAAAAGTTTCGCTTGCACCACGGAGAGAGAATAATGAATTTGACCCTACTAATCAGATTTTAAGCATTAATCTAAGCGACCACCCTTGTTTTCATTTTGCAGAAAAGCGAGCAATAACTTTTGAAGTTACAGAAACTTTTGGACTTCTTTCGTTCAAGATGTAATTGGTCTCGTGGAAACACTTCGGATGAATTAGGAACAATCTCCACTTTAACCTAAATTAAGATGACATTTTTTAATCTAAGTGATTTATGAATGCCTTGTTATGCTCACGCAAATACTACACATTAATTAAAACTAAATAGTACCCCCTGCGGTCAAAATTCGGGTTCAAAGCGGAAATTTGGTCGGTTAGAAGGTTTGGTCAGTCAGTCAAAATTTGACATTTCCTTGCCCTAAAAGCCTCTCAGAAATGAAATACGAGATCTGTGCCAAACAGTGGGACGTATATAGGCTGTTAATTATTTGTAATTTTATTAATATAACATATAACTAATATTTCAGAAAGAACCGTTAACCCTTACTTTTATGTCTATAATTACTCTAAGCATTTTTCTAACAAATTAACAATCCCGCCATGAAATCTGTCAAATAATGATTTATTATATTTACGCGAGCTCTATACGTTGAATAAAACTATTTTTCCGGATTTTATCACGATTTCTTTTCCTTATTTTTAATTCTCAACGTTTAGGGCACCCCGTGAACAGCCAGAAAATTTCTTTCTCCTTTCCACCCAATAACAATGTCTTCAAGGTAATGGTGAATAGGCGTTTGTTATGCTAAGTTAGTACGATTTACCATCTTTGGCACGTAATATAGTAGTTACATATTGTCTTATCATAGTTCAAAACTAAAAGCTAAGGTTTCGTTCTATTCAATTTATATTTTTCATTCGATCTTAACGTCTTTATATGATAGATACAATGATGAAACTCAGTGCCAATGGTAAGTTGGTAAGTATGTGGCCATGTAACACCTTCCCGTTGTACCCGAATAATACACATTGGATACAATCTCCAGCGCCTACGAGTGCTGTAAAGCATTGAAACTTATAAAATATTGTGACAGAACACGACAATGTAAGAGAGACAGGGAGACAGGCGAACTCTTAATACAGTAACTTCTATTCTAAACGATCTTTCAGAAAAAAATAAGAACGAATTGACAGAAAAAGACTTAAATTATAAACTTAAACGTTATTTACTAGGAAAACTCAATTAAATCTTTCTCAATTAATGCACAAATGATATTATACCTTAATAGAAACTATTAAAAACTATTGGTAAATCCAATTGAGCATGCCTTCGCATTAAAAAATTACGTATAGCATGATTATACGGAACTATTTTAAAGTAGTTTAAATACACACAAGTTTTCACTAATAACCTAGTTATACTTCCAATTTTCCGATAATTTTATGTCAAACTGTGTGTGCAAACAAAGTGCACGACTCATAATGCTCATATTATGATCATCATATTATCATTCATGTCACTCCAAAAAGTCCAAGACGTATTCAAGTATAAATATTACATCCTACTTACTTTTAGTTCGTACTAACGGGTTTTTCAACAAGAACTTTGTTTTCTAAAACAAAATAAAACAAAGAGTTTAGATGAAGATGATTCAAATTTTTATTGTATTACGAAGACAAAAGTTTGGCAATTATGAATGAAAAATGATATCTGGCAAATGTCCACTACGACCACGCTGACAGATTTCGATTCTTTCATCAAAGTTTTTAATCACTTTTTGGCAAAATGGCGGGTCTATTTCGTTAATCACGTCACGGATTTTGAGTTTTAAGGCCGCGATCGATTCGTTCGAATTTCGTGAAATTATGCGATCGAGAAATTTGGTTTGCAATAAATTGATCGTTTCGTTGGCTGTGTGACATGTAGCACCGTCATGTTGAAACCACATGTTTGTGATATCGATGTCATCAATAATAGGCCAAAATTGAGATGTTAACATCTCGCGATAGCGTGATCCATTGACCGTTACCGCATTTCCAGCCTCATCTTCGAAAAAAAACGGGCCAATCACGCCTCCAGACCACATAGCGCACCATACAGTGACACGTTGAGCATGCAAAGGCTTCTCAATAATCGCTTTAGGATTTTCAGAAGCCCAAATGCGGCAATTTTGCTTGTTGACGTACCCTGACAAGTGAAAATGGGCTTCGTCTGAAAAAATGATTTTTTCAGAAAAACCAGCGGGCTGTTCCTGAATGAATTGAGCGAATCTACGGCGATGTGAATGGTCGGTCAGCTTCAATTCCTGCACCAGTTGAACCTTGTAAGGCTTCAAAGCCAAATCCTTACGCAAAATTCGCCATGTGGTGGTTTTGGATAACCCCAATTGTTGAGAACGTCGAGTAATTGACAAATTTGGATCTTCTTCAACACTGTGGCTCACGGCTGCCATGTTTTCGGTTGAACGACCCGGTCGAACACGCGTTGGTGTTGGCGCATTTTGTACCGAACCTGTCGATTCAAATTTAGTGACCAAATTCTTAATAGCGGTCTCAGAAGGACGATTATTTTGTCCGAAAATATCACGAATTTTACGAAACGTAACTTTAACAGAACCACCATTTTCATAGTGGATTTTAATTATTTTAATGCGATTTTCGAGCGAAATTGAATTCATTGTAGCAATTGCCAAAGCATCTACTACGAATAGGTCAAAAAACTAAATGTCAAAACTGTCATGTTTTCGGTGTTGCCCCAATTGAAAAACAAAGTTCTTGTTGAAAACCCCTTTACTATTATTTATTCTGTGCTTTTAAAATATTGTAATAAAAATCTCTGATTATTATAATAATCAAGTATGTATGAAATTTGTTTTTCGGATATTTTGTATTTATTTGTACAGCGATCTTTTTGAGCCGCTGCAAACAACCGATACCTACAGTATCCACTTACAACGGCGGTTGACCCCGAACTAAGCGAGTGAGGCACAGGCAGTCTCTGATTACTGATATAAAGGCTGCGAAAACACTGAAAATTTTGACATTTAGCAGCAGAAAAAAAAATTATAACTAAACAAAACAAAATTAAACTGCCATTTACATTCAATGGCTTCCCACAAGATAGGTGAAGAGTTTTAAAAATAGATTGAATTGATTGATATTTATCAATTGATATTTTCAAAAGTTATCGTGTTTACAAAGCCATACGGACTTGATAAATCCACACCATAAGCCACGAAAACCCCTTTTTTATGTAAAAATAGCAATTAATCGATTTAAAAAAAATATTATTAAGTTCAACAATCATTTATCTTTCTGACAATGTGCTTTTTATATCATTTATATGTATAATATGATTGCTAGATACGATTTCATGCGACAAAACGTTGGAATCTTGATTTTTAGGCGCTAGTAGAACATATATATGCGCGTTGCGCTCGGCATGCAATAATTGTAATGTATCAGAGCCATGTGTGGCGCCTGACTATTTAGATCATTGTAAGCTACTATTTCAAAAATTAAAGATACTTCCACTGCCCTGTTTTTACTATATTTTTAAATTGTTTGTTTCTTAAGAGATATTCCTATCTATTCCCAATAAATGAACTTCCAAAAGAATCCAAGACAGAAACCCAAACCAATTAGTGGCACCATCCTAAAGACTTCATTTGTCATAACGCTCACTGCATGGCAATAACAATCTTTGATAAGCTGCCACCACAGATCAGACAGCTGTCAATAAATATATTTAAACGTGAAATATCGCATCTGCGATTCCCCTGGTGTTGCGGTTGTTCATGGGCGGCGGTAGTCACTAACCATCAGGTGAGACGCATGATCGTTTGCTCCCTCTTCTATATAAAAAAATAATTTCATATCTTTTGCACACAACATAATTAAACTAAAATTAAACCCCCGATTTCAGAAGTTATTAAATTATGTAGAAATTATTTCGTTCACATTCACATTTAAAATGTCGCGTCGTTTAGATAGGTACATTAAAATTTATCTACTTTTTTACTCTTACTTTTGAGTATTATTTTTTCATTGAACATGCACACTAAAATATAGTCGAACTGAAAATCTCCTCCTTTTTTGAAATAGGTGTGATGATGAATATGCTTTTTAAAATGGTATACTGTTCTCCCTACTTCCGAAAGTAGAGAAGAGACATCTAAAAAATGAGTGCATTCAAGTAGAAAGTGGTGGAAACAAACTGAACACTTCATTATTTTACTATATAACTTGCTTTCCCTTTAATCTTGACAGTACAATGCCGTCTACACGGGAAACGAGAATTCCGTTGCGATTTGGGAACGAGGTGGACAGAAAGGGTGCTGCAGTCGTGTTTAACGGCTATTTATCAACACGAATCGTCGGATAAGGGGTGAATACAAATCGGCTTCGTTGTATAACCCAATTCATTAACATAAGTCACCACAATCTATATTGGTGGAATCTTTGTTCCATTAAAAATATTTAAGCATGAGAAACTTATAGACAAACACAATCATTGATTATTATAGATTTGTTACAAAAAAAAAGAAAAGCTAAATGACAAAATATGTTAAAAATGTAGTCGTTATATGTACTCTAGCATAGATAACTCCGTAGAGAGTCATTTAGTGTTCTGCACTTCATATACACCTACTATAGATTATCGACGTGGGAAAGCAATATTGCTGAAAATAATATAATAGACAAATTGCATTTATATTATATTTATATTTTGTTATTTTTTATATTCCTCGTAGCCAAAAAGCTTTCTCAAAATATGAAAAAATTACATCTTCTATCCTATCCGAGATAGTGACGTCATTTTAGAAACATAAGTTTTTGACTAGCGGTCAGGCTTAGCAGTAAAAATTTTTTCAAAGTTATTTAAAGTTTAAAAATCTTCCTGCTGAACGCAGCCTAGAGTTTTTAAAATCACTACGCTAACTAATCAAAACGCGATAACTAAGGAACTGAAATGTACGTGTCTATAATTGTAAAAGACAATATTATTGTTCCGCGATTACAAATGATTAAAACTATGTTAGGATTATCTGTTGAATAATCTAGAATATGCAAATTCTATAATGTTATCGTTGCTTATTCCAGTAATCATCAATTATCGCATTAGTGTAAATTAGCATAAGAAAAATGTTATGTGAAAAAATAAAGAGAGATAATTTCAAATGTTTACAATAAAAATGCGAATCAATGTATTAATATTAAAACTTCGAAATAGTATTTCTTTCACAAAATTATTTATAACGTGAATTTCGTACTAATTTATGAAAATTAATGTGTACGGCTTATGTTGTAAATCTGAATTAAATTTAAAGTGAATAATGAATTCTATGAGGCACCGTATAGCGAAATCCTACTATCCTACTATATATAATATTATATACGTGAAAATTTGTGAGGATGGATGTTTGTTACTCTTCCACACAAAATACAACATACAACTATGCTACTAATATAGCAGCATGGCTCTACCACGTATAACTAATAGATGTAGCACGACTGGGTCAGCTCGACGGGTGAAGGACCACGCTCTCACAGAATACCAGCGTAAAATGGTAGCTTAACACTGCTGTGTTTCGAAGGATGAGAGTAGAGAACCGGAGACCGATTTAACAAGAAAAGAGGCATTCCATCTTAGTCCTCACGGATGACGATGCATTTGCATTTTGATTCTTCATTGAGGATAAATGTAGATATCTATGGGCCACAGCAACCACTTATCATCAGGTGGACTGTGTGCTCGTTTATCACTCTATCTTATATAAAAAAATGACGATAAGTGTTAAGTAAGTCGGAAAAAATCTGTCATCTGCGAGCTATTTTGGCGTGCGATGCAAAAACTGTAAGAGTTACACAAATATAATGTATGGTGGAATTGTTTATCATACATAGTTCTACAAAAAGTCCGCGACAGTATATATCTATCTTTTACGTGTAAGCCACGTGGGGGAAAAGACAGCTAATCGCCGCGTGAGCAAACGTACCTCTTCACGCTTAAATCACTGAATCGGTTAAGATGAAATTTGGTATCGAGATAGTTTGAGTCCCGTGTAAGGAAATAGGATAGCTTTGATCATGGCAGTCATACATAAAGAGGGTGATGGAATCTACTATGAAAGTGTGATTATTGATGGATCACCTACGATTTAAAGTATAATATCTACGCGAACGAAGTTGCGGGCAAAAGTTAGTATACAATTAGTGTTCGCGCCAAACGCTAATTTTAAGAATTGACGCTAGAGAACGCTCGGTGCGGTGCATTCCTACCGGTTTGAGGTTCGCGCGAGGCGGGAGTTGGTTTTGGGTGTGGCGCGTCGGAAGTCGAAACAATGCAGAGCAGTTACTAGAACAGCGTGGTCGCGTACCGTATAACCTCTAATAGTGTCGGTTTTTATTAGCAAGTTTATGCAACGACGAGGAGTTTGTTGAGTCTAAAAAAATAGATTGTCTGCGCGGACGCCGGGTCGGTTAATTGTTTTGGAAGTTAATATTGATTGCGATCAACGTCCGGTCTGTGATACGTGTGGAATTTGCTATTGCAGTTTTTTCGCTTGACTCGTGAGGTCGCTTTAAGACCGCCTCGAATGGAGTTGCCTGTTTTGATCGTTTGAAGTGATAACGAGGCTATTTTGTTGAGTGAATGATTAACTTACCTTTGTTTCCAAGTAATTTACGTCAATTTGTATATTGTATAGTGATTGCATTTTGAAGCGCAATTGCAATATTTAATTTGCTTGTGTGGCCTGTTAATATCGTACGAAAGAATTTTAGTTTGTTGTGTGGAACGCTGATCTTCGTGACCCGAGAGAAGGTCGCGTTCGGTTTCTAGAAATAATTTGTTGCTAAGTGAAAATGGAAGTTGAACTTTGATCGACCGTTCATTAGTTGTGCCGTGTGTCACGTGTTTCATTACGATTAACGGGGATTTAGTTGAGTTTGAAGTTAATTAAATGTATAATAAAGTTGATAGATTGAAATAGTGTACAATAAAGCTGATAAACTGAAATAGAAGAAGAAGATAAAATAAAATTGAAGTGTCTGTGTGTAATGTCAAAATTACAGCTTTTTACTCAATGCATATGAAAATATATACGATACTTATAATTAAAATACAATTTTAAAAAAATCTGTCTGTCTATCTCTCTGTCCGTCTGTCTGTTTGTTTTGACTAATCTCTGAAACGGCTGGACCGATTTTGACGGGACTTGCACCAGCAGATATCTGATGTCATAAGGAGTAACTTAGGCTACTTTTATTTTAGTAAATGGTTTAAGGTTTCTCGCAAAAAAAACCTAACTTACACGCGGGAAAACACGCGGGGCACAGCTAGTTTATAACATAAATTTCTACAGCACACATACTATTTTCAATTCAATGAAGATAATTTTATTACGTTACGTTAATAATAAAAAAAATTGTAGAATTGATTGTAATATTCAATTGGAAGAAAATAAATGTATGTAAAGTCTATTGTTAGGATGCAAAAATATAAATTAAAATATGAAGCGAGCTTAATGGAATATAATCCATTTGAAGCATTTTCTGTAATTTTTTTTCTAAAATAGAAGTGGGAGAGTGGACGAGGTAGCCCCTGCCGTAACTCGCCTTCAAAGATGCAATTTTTTTGAAATTCCTATTATACCTAGCTTTGAAAAATTTGCATTTAACAGTTATAGTTACCGGCCAAAGCCGATTTGAGGATAAATAAGCGTATCCTAGGCTAAACTAGTTTTTCCTAAGCAGAATGAAACAAATTGAAAATTCTGAAACTTTGTATACATATGCTAAAAAATAGATATTTTAAAACATTACTTATGTTAAAATGCTTGTTTCAAGTAAATCTAAAGGAGAGCCCTAATTCTAATAGTAAAAATTAATATCAATATTTTGCCTACTTGATAACAAAATTGTTTTCCTACGTCGATATATACAGAATTATTTTTCATAGACTAGTCTTTTGCTGGTTATTCCCAGGACAGAGGTATTTTTCGAACCAGTGGTTAATAAAAAATGACTTTCAATAAGTATTATGTAATAATCAATATTGAATAAAAAATCATTATATTTTATTTTATAGTCAAATTTAATAACTAATATACACATTTTGCAGTTTTTAAAAATATGCGTAAATAAGGTTTCCACATTTATTTGAAAATATCCGAAAATGGAATGTGATTATGGGCAACAATTATAGAGTACGCGCGCGCTTGTGTGTGAACGAGTCAGTGCACGGAGCTTTTGCCTACTATTTACTTCCCAATGACACGCTCGCTTCTAAGTAGATAACTACGTGATGCGAATTGTGATTCCAATTTTCCCTTTATACTTTAAACGGGTTTAGGAACCAAAAAAGATAAAATGTTTGAGGTTTTTTCCTTGCATATTTTTTTTTCACCATTCGCTTATATTACCTATCTGAACTCTTCTGCATATTTGGCTGATTACTGCAAAATAACCATGTATATACAAAGGGTTCGTCATCTTTGCTATAAAATTATAATCGAGCACTAGTTGTCATTGTTTGCGGTTGATGGTGGGTCAAGGATTAAAAATGTAATCATTATAGGGCACACTTAAAACCATAATTACCACGAAATTATGCCGTTTGTAGTCCTTTTACACCAAACCCGCATACGTAAAGCTTATGATTACGTTACTTTAATTATAATTAGAATTAAGTTTTGTAGTTCTAAGTTAAATAGTCTATCTAGTATGTTCGCTCGTTCTACGTAGAAACAAAAATTAATATTATAAAAGCCAGGGGGTAGCCCTGGTTAACAATGATATCGGGACGTCAAACACCTTAGCCGTGTTTGAGCCGTCCGTGGCCACGTGTGAATTCCCAGAGTTCTATAAGGTCCTATCCTGTATCTGAGCTCTAATGAAATTTTCCACGACAACGAATTTATTGAGAAATAAAATACGATATGTATTATCAAAGTAAATTAATATTAAATTCACTGCTGCGGGGCGTAGTCGACTTTTCCATTCTTACCCGACACTGAGATTTTCATGTTTGAACGCCCACGCATACGTATAACATTGTTTTTCTTAAATAGGCGACTGTAGCCCAACGCTTTCTTCGACCAAGTTAAAATAAAAAAGGCTACAGGTACGTTGTCAGGCTTTTTGTGGCTTTGAGTCCAAAAAACAGTAGTGCCTGCAGTTGCTGAACTGCAGGCACTACTGTTTTTTAAACTAAAACTTATATCTTGTAAAGTGTCGCTGTTTACATTAGATAAGTTCGAATGGAAATTTCCTTATAGGAAACGTTACTCGTACCTGCTCGTACCTATATAAAAATCTTTATCTCAAATTAGTTGTTTCAATGAAACTGTAATCCCGCTTCCCCACTCACATTAAAGAAAATGGAGATAATGAAACTAAACCAAAGTCTTACCTCAATAATGACAATTTGTACTTCAAATATGTATAATAGCATTTTTTACGTATGTCAAGAGTGAACAAGTACGTCGAACGCTATCAGAGAAAAATCACTGTGACAGACAGACACTGACGTAATCCCACAAGTACTCCGTTTCACTGAATTTGGCAAGAAAAATCAAAAAACTTTGAGTGTACCATTTGAATGTTCGACACGAAACACGATGTTTCATCAATCCATTACAATTAACCTCAAATATGCACAAATTGCACAATTATTTAGATAACTTCATCCAATTAATAGTCCCATAAATTTGCAAAATACAGTTAAACGAAAATCGCACGAGCATTGAGTAAATATGTTTGAAATTAAGTCACATTTAATAAAGTGAAGATTAACATCATGTTAGTAGCTAATTGCCTATTGAATACAAAATGAATTAGATTATTTTCATTTTAGGTTTTTCCTTGTGGTAAAGTAAAAAAGTAAAGTTGCAGCCTATTTACGTACCACTGCTGAGCACAGGCCTCCTCTCATTTCTCAGGGGGTTTTAGGGCAAGGAAATGTCCGCTACGCTGCCCCAATGCGTGTTGGCGAACTTCACATGTCTTCGAAGTATTTTTTTCTTATTTCTCAGACATGCAGGTTTCCTCACGATGTTTTCCTTCTCCGCCGAGCACGTGGTAAATCAGCACTTGAAATTGTAATTAACATTCATTGGTGCCGGCGGGGATCGAACCCGGGTTGCTCGAGTACTGTGAAGCTTAGAGCGCAGCGAGCGCTAACCATCTGAGCTACCATGGCTCTGGTGGTAGGGCTCCTTTTTTGCCTAGGATTCCATCTGATACTATCTGCTAATATATTTCTGCCACCAACTAGCAGTGCCTGCACAGCTGTGTTCTACTCAGAATAGTATAGTAAAGAGAGCCAGTACAATTATAGGTTGTGAAGTTAAACTTGATTTTACTCCTCAACGCATCTGTAGCGTTCTTTATTTGAAATTGGCTGCAGGTGTCAATGCACTGCAGTAAGCGCTTACAATCAGATCGACTGTAAATTCGTATTTTTTTTATAGGATAAAGGTGACAAACGAGCATACAGTCCACCTGATGGTAAGAGGTTGCTGTGGCCCATAGACATCTACATCTATCTTCGATTACGAATCAAAATGCAGATGCGTTGTCACCCGTGAGGACTAAGATGTAATGCCTCGTTTCTAGTAAATAGGGTCTCTGGTTCTCTACACTCACCATACGAAACACAGCAGTTTTAAGCTGATATTTTACGTTGGTATTCTGTGAAAGCGTGGTCCTTCCCCGGTCGAGCCGACCCATTCGTGCTACAACTATACCTACTACTAATATAGCTGCAGCATGGCTCTACCACGTAAAGTATATCACTTGAGTTTAATTAAATGCCCCAGAAGCCATTTTCTTATGATATTATTATATCACGCTAAATAAAATAATAACAGTGGCCTTTATGATGTCAATATTAATACACTACTGCCAGGGTACAGCTACAAAGTAGCTGAGATGATCCATAATTTTGATGAGAATTAATGTAGCATTTATGTTGGGTAATAACATTCTCCACGTTATACCGAAATGTTTCATTTCAGGCTGTGTATTGAGTGAAATAATTTTAACCCTGGTCTGAGATGTTCATTTTTAATTTGACGTATTTCTATCTCTTTTTGCCACCCGTCACTAACAGACCGTTATGTGATGAAACCTAATTTGGAAGTAAGATTAAAAATAAAATGTTTTGAAATTGTCTTATCTTAGAGAAATTATTAAAAAGGTTTAACATATAAGAAAAAAACCGGCCAAGTGCGAGTCGGACTAACGCACCGAGGGTTCTGAACAAATCCGTAGGTATATAAGTATAAAATTACTAAAAATATTTTTATTTTATGATGTAACTAAAAATTTATGCTTTTCGCAATTTCTCTTTATTTGTGCTATAAAACGTTGCTTCGTAACAAATTTCAAGATTCTGAGTTCACGGGAAGTAAGTTTTGATTCCCTTGCGAATGTCGAAAATTTGCGGCATAAACGGCTGTATCTTTTGATTGCGTTTGCTTAGAAGTTTGGTTTTTTCACAGCTCCAAGGGACTGTAGATTTGAGTATTTGATATGAATTTTAGCTTGATACCTCTACGCGTTCCCGAGAAAAACAGTCTTGACAGACAGACAGACAGACGGATAACAAAGTGATCCTATAAGGGTTCCGTTTTTCCCTTTTGAGGTACGGAACCCTAAAAAGATGAATTCATGACGTTAGTATGTGGCAAAGCTCACTACCATCACAGCCTATCAGAAGTCTACTGCTATACATAGGCCAACATCATAGATTGCCTCATGGAAGGGAGGGGGAGGGGGATATTTGCTATAATTTCCACGTTTAGCAGACGTGTTATCAACCGCAGTTTTGCCGTCGATCTCCTGTTTGAGTTTCCTACTGTCGCGTCTTACGACACCACTAGGATGATATGTGGAAGTAGATTCTCATGTGCCAAGTTCACACGCTAAGATCGAGAAATTTGTTTTTATTTTATATAAATTGCCATCTATTCATGTACTTACAGTGTAGATTTAAGGAAATTGAAATTAATTACTGTTGCTAAGTCATGTAACTCATTAAATTAAAGATTAACTTGGAGTTATCATCCTCGCACGGTTTTGTTGTGAAATCGTTTACCAGCGGCGATTTTTTGTAAACCAATACGACTAGGGACCTTTGAGAAACGAGTTTACTCCTTTTACAAAAAAGCCACTAACGCACCTGCAATTACCTTGGTGTTGCATTTTTATTGTGGGAGACAATCTACATTCTCCATCAGAAGAGCCGCATTTAGAAAAAAAATTATATTAACGAAAATGAAATGCACGTCTCGTTGCTTCTGCCAATTTTTCAGAAGTCACTACGTCTGGTGATATTTGTTTTATAAGAGTTTCTTAGCCACTTTAAAACACAAGGGAATGGAAAAATAGATGGTCATATATTTCCAGATGATAGAATACTATCGTAGAAATCCTATATCCAGCAGTAGACTATTTACGAAACGATTTAGAATCCCAAGTCAGTTAGACATAAGTTCTAGAAATTCTATTTCAGTTGAAACCATTTAACTCAATACGTCTCACGCATGCATGCGTTAAAGCTTGCCAAAAGTTTATTGGTGAACATAGGTCTTCTCCATTAATTGACTCATAGAGCACGTGATCAAAGTTAAATTCAAAGTCAAAGTAATTTTATTCAAAATTCACATTTTTTCCGCATCCATCGCTATAGTTACAACTAGTGCCTGCTGCGAAACCATTTGTAGTTGTAAATTAAATATTAATCAATTAAATTACTCTAAATTTCTAGAAGCAATTTAGGTTACTTTTATATCTTGTGTTTCCACGGTCTCTTAGTATGACAACCCACTACGTCCTATGATTTAAAGTTTGGTGGGGTCATGAGAGGTGGTGAGGTGACCACACGGGTGATAAAGGACTGTGGATTCTTTTACGCCGCGCCGCCACTACACGGCGCCAAATCAAAATGTCTTATAAAGAATTAAATCTTTACATTTATACACCATATAAATATAATTATCTGTCTGTAAGATTAAAATAATTTTTCATGTTATGAATAACCATTTTTCCGTATATTCCCAAGCAGCATGCAAGCTGTATACGAGCTGTATTGGAGTTCCTTTTTATACTAGAGACTGCATTTACTAGCTGTACAAAGGCTGTATAAGCGCTTATACAGCTCTTATAAGTAAAAAATTGGCAGAAATTATACAGCCTTTTGCGTCAGTAGCACTGTACAGTAGCTGTACAAGCATAAAAGTGGCTGTAGAAAAGTTGTATTATAGCTGTTATTAGGTGTACAAGGAGACTATTACACTACACATATTATCTTATAAGTGTATTTTAAAGATAAACGTTCTAAATTGGTGTTTGAACGGTATCACAAATTATTTTATGACAAGAATAACTTAATAGCGTTTAGTGAGTGAAAGATTATATTGCATATTAATATTACTTGGATTGGAGTTGAGTTTTGACGATGATAACTGGTGAATAGAAAGTGCAAAATTAGACTTACGGTAAACTTGTATATGATTTCTATCAAAAATTGCCGCGCCAGCAAAATAACGAAATAATATAAGGACAATATACTAATTAAATGCGGTAAGGTAATTAAATTAGTGAATATGAATGCACATTGGGGCACAGTGATCATTAGCCGAACTAAAAATAATCGTTTAGGCTAAAACGAATGTCTCACATTCCTAAATTTACAATTAAAATTTTGTTTCTATAGGTACTAAAATGGCGACAATTTGCTAAGCAGCCTAAACAATATTTCGAGTGTCTTATAGTCTTAGTAGCCATAGGTACTATGTATGTTATGGATTCTATCATACAGATATTAGTTTTTAATCAGTTGTATAATAGAATATTTTTATTTCTCACGCTTTATATTAGTTTTCAAAACATCACATATAATTGTCTTTAGAAATACGTATAAAAGATGAAAATCCTTTGTCTTAGGAACAACACTTTTATCCTCTCTTCACTCCGTCTCATTTAAATAATAATATTTCAAAATGTAACCGTGTTTTAATAATTTTGACGTTTTATTTTATGGACAAGGACAAAAAAGTGTTTACTTCTTTCACTTCTTTTAAGACGGATACTATATAAAGCCACACAGACTAAGTTAATAATCATTTTTGTACCCACCTAAATCCATCGATTTAATCAAAATGATTGTATTTATTGGCAATAAATTACTAGCCCTTTGATTCAGTTAAATTCACACACCAAACCAAAAATATAACTACCTACCTTTAACAAATAAATATTACCTATTCATCATTTATTTCTAATGTAAAAAAGTGGAGTAAAGTATTAAAGCTATCTCTTTCTTTACCAAACAATACTAAGAAAGGTACATTTTATGACAGAATATTTTATCTCGCTTAGCAATATGGTACCAGTACGAGCATGCTGTTTATTTTGTTATTGGGTTTAGTTGATAAATAACTTAACTCCTGGCAAGCGCATACGCATGTCGTTTTCTAGTCATTCGCTCGCATCGTCATACTCTTAAATCACGCAGGTATGGCAAAACCAAAAGAGCTATTATATTTGATACATAAGTTAACTTATTGTGAAGTAATTTTACTGTGTTGTGTATCTTATATTGGTTTTGTTTTACTTTTTAGGAAAATATGCCGTTTCAAATTGTGTAAACTATAGAGGAAGGGAAAAATTGCCATTTCATTTTTCCAAGTTTGTGGGAATCAAAAAGCGTTTAAGATGGCCAAAAAAAACCGATTAGATTCTAATATATCTAGCTAGTAAACTCTGCAATTTACGATTGTATCTAAATCATTTAAAGCTACTTGAGATATATTTCTTTCTGTGGCCCAATTCTTTATTTGCTGGCAAAATAATAGATTTCTTGAAAATTCGCTATTATCATCATTTAAACTACTTGTGCTGCTGCATGATAAAACATCATAATCAGGTGCCAGAGTGAAACTAAGTTACATTTGACATAACTTTTATCATGATTAACACTGTTTAATGTTTTTTTACGGAACTCTCTTTGTTAGCCGTCGATGGGATTGAAACTTCACTGTAGCTTGTCTGATTTATTAAAGTATTTCTATATTCTTCAGTATCACTATTGTTTCGTTGATAATCTGTTATATTTAAATATTCCCTTTTAATCACTCTTCTAACTTCACCCAATCTCTTTCTTTCTTTCCACATATTGATAACAAATTAATTTGTTCACTAGCAAAATATATATGAAACACGCAATTACGCATTCAAAATGGCGATATTCTATCACTTATACAGACTTTATCTGTACTATAGCTGTTATTTTTTTAGTTTTATATCACTCTCATAGACAGAAGTTATAAAACTACTGTATTTACAAGAGTGTACAATTAGGCTATAAGAATAAGTTTTAGTTGGGAGTTCACATACACCATTGTACAGAAATAATATTTGAATGATACTATAATAACACTTAGAGTAGTAATAAGCAAGTGACAGTATGCAAAAAAACAGCTTCAATACAGCTATAGTGATAAAATCAGATTGAACTGTTACAAAATACATAAAGTTGTATAGTAGAGTTTTCATATTTTGATTAAGAACCCTAAGCTTACTTAGATCCCATAATACAAACTTTATACAGCTTGAGCTATATAATAACTCATAAGCCACTCTTATAAGGATACAATCTCTTTTCGACACTCTTATACGCTTCTAAAAGAACTCAAAGTTCTATACGGGCTGGTATATTGATGTTCATAACGCTTGTGTGCTGCTTGGGATTGTTCGAGATAAAAGTTTACCGTAAATCTAATTTTGCACTTTCTATTCATCAGTTATCACCGTCAAAACTCAACTCCAATCCAAGTAATATTAATATGCAATATAATCTTTCACTCAATAAACGCCGCCATCATTCAATAAAGTATATAATATACTTTATTGAATGATAAATCTATTAAGTTATTTTTGTCATAAATTCATTTGTGATACCGTTGAAACACCAATTTAGAACGTTTATCTTTAAAAGACACTTATAAGATAATATGTGTAGTGTAATAGTCTCCTTGTACACCTAATAACAGCTATAATACAATTTTTCTACAGCCACTTTTATGCTTGTACAGCTACTGTACAGCGCTACTAACGCAAAAGGCTGTATAATTTCTGCCAATTTTTTACTTATAAGAGCTGTATAAGCGCTTATACAGCCTTTGTACAGCTAGTAAATGCAGTCTCTAGTATAAAAAGGAACTCCAATACAGCTCGTATACAGCTTGCATGCTGCTTGGGAATATACGGAAAAATGGTTATTCATGACTTGAAAAATTATTTTAATCTTACAGACAGATAATTATATTTATATGGTGTATAAATGTAAAGATTTAATTCTTTATAAGACATTTTGATTTGGCGCCGTGTAGTGGCGGCGCGGCGTAAAAGAATCCACAGTCCTTTATCACCCGTGTGGTCACCTCACCACCTCTCATGACCCCACCAAACTTTAAATCATAGGACGTAGTGGGTTGTCATACTAAGAGACCGTGGAAACACAAGATATAAAAGTAACCTAAATTGCTTCTAGAAATTTAGAGTAATTTAATTGATTAATATTTAATTTACAACTACAAATGGTTTCGCAGCAGGCACAAGTTGTAACTATAGCGCTGGATGCGGAAAAAATGTGAATTTTGAATAAAATTACTTTGACTTTGAATTTAACTTTGACCACGTGCTCTATGCGTCAATTAATGGAAAATACCTATGTTCACCAATGAACTTTTGACAAGCTGTAACGCATGCATGCATGAGACGTGTTGAGTTAAATGGTTTAAACTGAAATATAATTTCTAGAACTTATGTCTAACTAACTTGGGATTCTAAATCGTTTTGTAAATAGTCTACTGCTGGATATAGGATTTCTACGATAGTATTCTATCATCTGGAAATATATGACTCTGTGTTTAAAAGTGACTAAGTAACTCTTACAAAGCAAATAACACCAGACGTAGTGACTTCTGAAAAATTGGCAGAAGCAACGAGACGTGCATTTCATTTTCGTTAATATAATTTTTTTACTGAATGCGTCTCTTCTGATGGAGAATGTCGACTGTCTCCCACAAAAAATGCAACACCAGGGGAATTGCAGGTGCGTTAGTGGCTTTATTATAAAAGGAGTAAACTCGTTTCTCGGAGGTCCCTCGAAGTCGTATCGGTCCGGATAAATCGCCGGTGGTAAACACATTTCCCAAGACAATCGTGCGAGGAAGAAAACTCCAAGTTAATCTTTAATTTAATGATGAAAAGGACTTTTCAACAGTAATTAATTTCAATCCCCTTAAAGCTACACTCGTAGGTACATGAATAGATGGAAATTTATATAAAAGAAAAACAAATTTCTTGATCTCAGTATGTTAACTTTGCGTATGAGAATCTACTTACACGTATCATCCTAGTGGTGTCATAAGACGCGACAGAGGGAAACCCAAACAGGAGATGGACGGCAAAACAGCGGTTTATAACATGTCTGCGAAACGTGGAAATTATAGCAAATATCCCCTCCCCACCCTCCCATGGTGCAATTTATGAGACTGGCCTATGTATAGCAGTAGACGTCCTCTTCTTCTATGTTAAACCTTGTTAATAATTTCTCTAAGACAGGACAATTTCAAAACATTTCACTTTTAATCTTGCTTCCAAATTAGGTTTTGTTCACATAACGGTCTGTTAGTGATGGATGGCAAAAAGAGATAGAAATACGTCAAATTAAAAATGAACGTCTCAGACCAGGGTTAAAATTATTTCACTCAATACACAGCCTGATATGAAACATTCGGTATAACGTGGAGAATGTTATTACCCAACATAAATGCTACATTAATGCTCATTCAAGTAATGGATTATCTCGGCTACTCGGCTGAACTGCAGGAACTATTGTGTTTTAGACTAAAAGCCACAAAAAGCCTGACAACGCACCTGTAGCCTTTTTTATTTTAAGTTCCTTGAAAAAAGCGATGGTTTGCAGAGTAGCCCATTTAAGAAAAACAATATTATACGTATGCGTGGACGTTCAAACATGAAATTCTCAGGGTAAGGTGTAAGAATGGAAATGTCGACTTCGTCTCGCAGCAGTGAATTTAATATTAATTTATTTTGAAAATAATATATTAATTAAACAGAAAATTGGTTTGCATTTATTTTCATTTGCACATGATCGTAGTTATAGTTAAAATTAATATATATTTTTTTACGAAATATGCCTTTACAAAGCACTTAGCAAAGCAAGATAGCTGCGCAACATTATCCAACCGACTTCAAAAAAGGACGAGGTTCTTAATTCGACTGTATTTTTTATGTGTGTTACCACAGAACTTTTTTCCAGGTTTTTTTTTATAGGATAAGGGTGACAAACGAGCACACAGTCCACCTGATGGTAAGTGGTTGCTGCGGCCCATAGACATCTACATTTATCCTCGCTTGCGAATCAAAATGCAGATGCGTTGTCACCCGTGAGGACTAAGATGGAATGCCTCATTTCCAGTAAAAAAGGGCCTCCGGCCACCTGCACTCACCAAGCAAAACGCAGAGGTAAACCTCTACTTCACGCTGGTTTTCTGTGAGGTCGTGATACCATCACGGTACGAGCCGGCCCATCCGCGCGACAGCAAAAGCTGCCGCGTGGCTCTACCACTGTTAAGACCGAACCGATGTTGATGATTCTTTTTACTTGAAAGCTTGAGTGGTATTTCTCATGTAGTTTCATATAAATTTGATCAAGCTCTGACAAGTAATTTTTGAGTACTCCATAATAATGCATATTCAATTGACTTCGACTACATTAATAATGATCTCATTTTATTATTGAAGTCGGTTGCACAACAAAATTTACCACTTGTATTACTAAAAAATTTTCTTTTTTTAAAAACATGGTTTTTATTGAACAAGGGTGACAAACAAGCACACAGTTCACCTGATGATAAGTGAATGCCGTGGCCCATATACATCTATGTCCATTCTCGATTAAGTATCAAAATGCAGATACGTTGTATTCTGTTAGGACTAGAATGGAATGACTCATTTAGAATAAAGAACGACCTCCGGTTCTGTACATTCACCACCAAAAACAGCGGAATTAAATTGACTTAAAGTTGTAATTTACAGTTTAAAACTACTGTTACATCGTGAGTGAGCCTTACTTGTAATCATTCATTCATAACGGCTTAACAAAAATCCTCTGCTAAACAAAGGCTTCCCAAACAGATTGACTCATACGGAGGTTTTACCATAGTTACAAAGCTTGGCAAGCGGGTTGGCAACAACAATTTTTTTATTATTATAAGTTGTTATTAAGACGCTGCTAACCATCTCCTGGTTTGTTTGCTTCTTTTGCCTCTAACAACACTCACAGGAGGATATGGGATAGTATATATTCTTACATTGCCATTACACAACTAATAAACCTAGCAAGCTAACAGCATAGCAAAGTGGCGAAGCAATCAGCTTTGTAGCGGTTTCTAACGGTTGCCATTGAGCAATCAGTTTCAAAATATGAGGTTCAGATGCCTGGGTGATCAGTAATCGATTGCTGAAAACAGATTTTGAAAATTCGAAACCGTTCTCGAGATAATCGTCGGACAGACGGACAGACGGACGGACAGACGGACAGACGGACAGACGGACAGACGGACAGACGGAGAGACGGACAGACGGACAGACGGACGGACATCGTGAAATCAATAAGTGACTTCGCAAGCTTCGCCACTTAATAATCAGCAAATTTGCTTTTATAAGAAACAAAATGTTAAAACAGTAATTAAAAAAATCGACTGCGTTTAACTTTACGTTAAACTTTACTGTAACGATAAAAGTTTTATATTTTTTTATCATCTGCATTTTCATTATTAATTGAGTATAGATGTAGATATCTATGGATCATAGAAACCACTTGCCATCATGTGGACTGTGTGCTGTTTTGTCACGCTATCCTATAAAAAAAGTCTATGTCACTTCTACAACAATGAAGATTCTAACGACTCCTTGTTTGTTCAGATCCGCCAAGCGATTTGTGCTACAGAGCATGCCAAAGAAATATACTCTCGAAAAAACATCACCCTCCTTCTTGGGCAGTCGTCTAAAAATAAACATGATAAATTATCCTACAAAAAAATATAGTATCAAGTATTACTATATCTTCGACTTCACGGCCTTTTCTGAAAGCATTTCCTGTTTCAAATTATTGATAGCATTAATAAAGCTTACAATAGACTCAACATTTTACGGTACATTAATTTTTTATGTGGGCTCTGTTACTCCTGTGAACTATACAGACCGAGTACTCTAATCTCTAAAATTAGTCATGTTTTTGTCTTCAAAATTGCGTCACTTAGCATGAAAAAGGTCAGCCACACTTTTAAATAATTGAAAACAACTGCGATAACGGGAGTCAAGTACTCATGACGTCGGAAGTAAAGAAATTAATTATATAAAGGTGTTAAAAGCCATTGAAATTTTATTCAAACTCTTCTATCGAAAAGTATACTTAATTACGTCACAGCTGTAGTTACAAAGATCATTCACCTATCCGTCAGCATATGAGAGTCCGCAATTGGTCGTACGAGTAGGTTTAACTAATAAAGGAGAATTCTTACTTTATTTCTTTATTTTTAATATAAATTTTACGGATTTTTCTTTTCACTAGGGGTAAGACTCTTTTTCTGCCTAGAAGATTGTCTAGGCAGGTACCACACGAGGGGGGTGTGCCTTGTGTTCCTGGTACGCCATGCCTGAGAAGGAGAATGGGGACAAGAGGTTCTCCCCCGAGAAGGGGCTGCCATGGTTCGGCCGGCGCTGGTGGGGTCGCGGATGTGTCCAAAAACGTTCCCGTGGCCCTGCCAATATGCGGCGATGGTGGAACGCCATGGGGTTTTAGTCGGTGCGCGTCCGACGTAACCCGTCCTTGCCCCCATGTAAAATAAAGGCAGGTACTACACTCTAACCTATATCTGTCGCCAAATAGCAATGCTCGCATTGCTGGCTTTCCGATCTATAAGATATGGTAAACCAGTACAAGGGCATTCCATTATAGTCTTCAGGGGTGACAACTCATCTGCAATTTGATTCCTTATCAAGGATATATGTAAATTGTCTATGAACTACAGTATCCACTTACCACTTAACCAGTTTAAGTTTGTTTGTCACCTTGGTTTTATAATAATTTGTTGAATCCATCACACTCAGCAACATGGCTCTACCACGGTTTACAAAAAGGTTATATGTGTGATATTCTTTATTTATGGTTAAATGCAAGTGATAGTGGATTAAACGGCCATCGTAATCGTTACATTTGAAAATAAAACCGGCCAATTGCGAGTTATACTCGCGCATGAAGGGTTCCGTACCATCGTACAAAATTGAATACTATGTATGCAAAAAAGAAACACGTTTCTAGTAGGGGAGGCCCTTTTCATTTTTAATTTATTTTTAATTTTATTATTTATTGTTATAGCGGCAACTTAATAATGGGGTTCCGTTGATTACCCTTCTGCTACGGAACCCTAACAAAACATATCTCAAGTGTAGAATAAACTCTGTTAGTTTTTTTTATTCGTCTTTATGGTTAAAAGCTAACTTCTAAATGGATAAATGGACGGCGTTTGAACCTACTTCTCTAATCTACTTCTAAATAGATTAAAGTATTAAATGGGTCAACGTTAAAGCTTTTTTCGAGTCAAACTTTGATTAGCGATAGAGCTTTACTTTTTTATTTTCAACTTCCAACGAGAAATTTTTCATTTAAAAAATGCTTTTTCTCTATATAGGAGGAAAATTTTTCAAATGGGAATAATTCTTTATTTCATTTCTACGTAAGTTAAGTATGTTTCAAATAAAAAAAATATATCCGAGCTTCTGTCATTTCTCATCCCTCTGAGAAATGAGACAAGGCCGGATATATTTTTATACAAAAATATTATATACACGTAGTAGAGCGTGATGCAGCATATTATTAGTACAGTTGTAGCATGAATGGGTCGGCACGACCAAGGAAAGACCACGCTCTCGCAGAATATCAGCGTAAAATAGCTTAACAATGCTGTTTCGTATGGTGAATGTAGAGAACCGGAGACCTGTTTTACTGGGAAAGAGGCATTCCATTTTAGTTCTCACGGCTGACAACGCATCTGCATTTTAATTCGTAAACGAAGATGGACGTAGATGTCTATGGGCCACAGCAACCACTTACCATCAAGTGGACTGTGTGCCCGTTTGTAACCCTACCTTATAAAAAAATGTTAACGTACAAAATCAACAATAATACTGAAGAAAACTCACAGAATGCGTCATATCTCAGATATTAACGAAATCGGTCAGATTTTTTTTTGTAGTTTATGGAGTTTTGTTATTATTGATGCTATTGACAAGTTGGACTAAAGTTATAGAGCGTACGAAAGACGCAAATAGCAACGTATTTTTTTGCAATCTTTACCGATGGGTATGAATATATATTATTTATTTATTTACACACACACACACATGCACACACGCACGCACGCACGCACGCACGCACGCAAGCACGCACGGACACACGCACGCACGCACGCATGCTCGCACGCACGCACGCATGCACGCACGCACGTTTGCACGCACGCTCGCCCGCAAGAACGCACTTTCGCACGCACACGCACGCACTCGCACGCACATGCACGCCTTCAAACGCACACGCGCACACTCGCACGCACACGTACGCACACGCACGCACACGCACGCACACACACGCACACACACGCATACACACGCACACAACGCACACAACGCACACACACGCACACACACCCCCACACACGCACACACTCGCATACACACGCACAAACATGCACACACACGTACACACACGCACACTCACGCACATACACACACACATACACAAACTCACACACATGCACACACACGCACGCACTAGCACGCACACGCACGCATACGCACGAACACGCACGCGCGCGCACGCACACACATACACACACACACACAGACACACACACACACACACACACACAGACACACACACGCGTGAGTACTAATGATGTACTATGTGAGTTACTAAGCAAATTGGTCCTAGCCACGGGCAGCGCAAGCAGTGGCGGGCAGCGTCGCCTCCACTCCAGGGTTTGGGTCCACACTAAAGAAAATGGGGATCAACATCATCATCATTACAGCCCTTCACAAGTCCACTGCTGAACATAGGCCTCCCCCAAAGAATGCCACAAAGCACGGTCCTGAGCCACCTGCATCCATCGACTTCCTGCATGTCTTACCAGGTCGTCAATCCATCTCGTGGGGGGACGCCCTACACTTCGCCTACCGGTACGAGGCTGACACTCGAGAACCTTTCTTTCCCATCAGTTGTCGGTTCTTCGAGCTATATAGCCGGCCCACTGCCACTTCAGCTTACTAATCCGTTGGGCTAAGTCGGTTACTCTGGTTCTACTGCGAATATCCTTATTTCTAAGTTTATCACGCAGAGAAACTCCGAGCATAGCCCTCTCCATAGCTCGCTGAGCGACCTTGAGCTTCCTCATACGGCCAGCAGTGAAGGACCACGTCTCAGTTCCGTAAGTCATCACTGGCAACACGCACTGGTTGTACAATTTCGTTTTAAGGTTTTGAGGTATGTCTGACAAGAAGATGTGTCGTAGCTTCCCGAACTCTGCCCAGCCGAGTTGAATCCGTCGATTGACCTCTCGGTCGAAGTTGGACTTACCTAGTCGGACTATTTGTCCCAGGTAAACATACTCGTCAACAACTTCGAGCTTAGTGCTCCCAATAACTACCGGCATAGGTGTGACATGGACATTAAACATAATCTTTGTTTTGTCCATGTTCATCTTAAGACCTATCCGTTGGGAGACACTATTGAGGTCATTGAGCATAGTGCTTAGGTTCTCCAGCGATTCTGCCATAAGGACTATGTCGTCGGCAAATCGAAAGTGAGTGATGTACTCGCCATTGATGTTAATACTTCCCAGTTAATAATTCTTTCCAGTCCAGAAGCTTGAAAACGTCTTCCAATGCAGCGGTGAAGAGTTTCGGGGATATAACATCACCCTGTCTTACACCTCTCTGCAATTGGATGGGTTTCGTACTCTGGTTCTGTACTCGGATAGCCATCGTAGCCCTACTGTACAAACACTTCAGCACTTCAATATACCGACAGTCAACTTGGCACCGCTGAAGGGACTGCAGCACCGCCCAAATTTCGACGGAATCAAAGGCTTTCTCATAGTCCACTTACGCCAGACATAGTGGCAAATTGTACTCTTTGGACTTCTGTACAATTTGCCGTAGGATATGTATATGGTCTATGGTGCTAAAGCCCGTTCGGAAACCGGCTTGTTCGGGAGGCTGGAAGTCGTCAAGTCTGCGCGCGAGACGATTGGTAATGACTCTCGAAAACAGCACGTAGACGCGGCTCAGAAGGGAAATCGGTCCGTAGTTCTTCAAGAGAACGTTGTCGCCTTTCTTGAAGAACAAGACCACCGCACTTCTGCTCCACGCCTCCGGTGTAATGCCACCATGGAGGACGGAATTAAAGAGCTTCTGAAGGACTTCAAGTACCGGTTTTCCACCCGCTTTCAGAAGCTCCGCTGTAATTCCATCCTCGCCTGGGGCCTTGCCGTTTTTAAGGTGCTGGAGAGCCATTCTAATCTCGCTCAGACTGACGTCCGGGATATCATCGGAATAATGTCGGATAAGACTCGCTCTTGGATCGTTACTCACACTTGCGTGTGGCTCCAACGATGACGTGTACAGCTGCCCATAGAACCTCTCAATCTCACTCAAAATCTCAGGTGCCCCGGAAACGATGCTGCCACATTCGGACTTCAGCTTTGACAGTTGGCTCTTTCTGGCAGACAGATCTCTGGCAAAGACTTTGGAGCCTTGGTTCCGCTCGATCGCTTCTTCAATACGAGCTGTATTGAAGTTGCGTAAGTCCCGCCGCATGCATTTGGAGATCTGTTTGTTCAGTTGCCTGTATGCTGTCAAATCTGTTGAAGAATGTAGTCTCATCTCCCGTCTAACAGCCATGAGATTAAGAGTGTGATCGGAGAGTTTTTGTGTTCTTCTGCGGCGGGTCTTGCAGAACTTATCTCCGACCGCATGGACAGTTTCCACGAGCTTGTCATTCATATCGTCCACTTCATAGCAGTTTTCTAGACACTGAAAACGGTTTCGTAACTCGAGCTGAAAGGTTTCGGGACTTTGGATTAGAGCACGAGGGGGACGGAACGTTGAATCAGACGAGACCTCTCCAACTTAACATTTAGGTTCAGTGTGCCTCTAACCATTCGGTGATCGCTGCCGGTTTTCACCCTCGCGATCACTGAGACATCACTGAACAGTTGTCGCCTGGTCGTCATAATGAAGTCAATCTCATTTTTTGTCGAACCGTCGGGGCTCGACCAGGTCCACTTCCTGTGGGGCCGCTTCTGGAAGAAAGAGTTCATCATAAAGAGTCCCTCTTTCTCCATGAAGTCGGCCAGCTGCTGGCTCCTTGGGTTCCGTTGCCCTATTCCAAATTTACCTACTTTCAGCTCACCGTTCTCTCTTGTGCCTAGTTTTGCATTGAAGTCTCCCATTAACACCGTATATTGGGTTTTGGAGGAATGCATGGCTCTAGAGATATCCTCATACATTTCCTTCACCTCCTCATCGGGTTGTGCCGAGGTTGGTGCGTAAACCTGTATAACCTTCAGCGAATACCGTTTGGTGATTCTGAGTATAAGGTACGCTCGTACCTTACCCCTTAACCCTCGTCGACACACTCCCGATCTTTACAACGTTGTTAACGAGAGACTTGTGGACGATAAATCCGACCCCTCCATGGGACAGATGGTCGCCCTCCCGGTGATAGAGCAAGTTGCCGGATTCGAGGATTACCGTGTCCTCCCACTCTCTTCGGATTTCGGATAATCCTATAATATGCCAGCGCAACTTGTCTATCTCTTCTTCCAGCTCCACGATCTTCTCGTCAGTCCTCAGGGTGCGTGCGTTGTATGTTGCCAGGTCGAGTCGTCGTAGGTGGCAACCGAACCTCCACCGGAGATTCTTAGCACCCCCTGCCCCGCCGTTACCATGGTCGCCACCGTAGCCAGGAATAGAGGGGCCGCCGGGGACTGGGGGCCCTCTGTTTGTTGCTTTAATAATTGGGGGGTATTTGCCATAGTTGCCACGCTTGCAAAAAGAAAATGGGGATAATGAAACTAAACCAAGTTCTCCCGCCCCTGGATGACTGAGGGCGTAAGAATGGCAATGGTTAGACGGAATCGAGCCTTTCTTAAATTCAAGAGGGAATGATCTGAAAAAAATTGGTCAATCTTTAAATCTGTCATGAATAGGTGTAATCAGATGGTACGTGCTGCTAATCGCCGATATTTTTATAACTGTATAAATGATCCATCTCCTACCGAAGTATGGAAATTTTTCAGAACTGTGGGTATTAGCAGGCCATTCACGTTGGACTGTGATCCTTCGATATCTCTCGATGAGATTAATCAACATTTCGCTTCCTTCAAAGCAATGGATCCTTTAGTCCGAACTAACACTTTAAATGCTATTGCATCAATGCAACCTCCTCACATTCCAGCATTCTTGTTCTCTCCTGTCGATCAGGATGAAATCAAGAAGTATATTTTAGCAATCAAGTCTAAGGCTCTGGGCTGCGATGAAATAAGCAGACAAATGGTGGTCACTATCTTAGATCCTCTTCTCCCGACAATAACTCACATTATAATTTTTTTCCTTGACTCGGGGCAATATCCTTGTCATTGGAAAAAGGCTTATGTTACGCCCCTTCCTAAGGTAGCTGCTCCTATCCTTCCCAGCCATTTTCGCTCTATATCAATTCTGCCGTTTCTATCTAAAGTTTTAGAAGCCTGTGTTCATAAGCAAATCACTACGTGCATCTTGAAACATAACCTACTGAGTCGATTTCAGTCCGGGTTTCGTTTAGTTCACAGCACTACCACTGCTTTAAGACCACCACTGAAGATATTAGAAAAGGTATGGATGAAAAAAAGGATAGCACTGCTAGTTCTAGTTGACTTTTCTAATGCTTTTAACACAGTTGATCATGATATCCTTCTTTCCATCCTATCCCATCTTAATTTTAAGCCCATTGTCTTAGATTGGTTTGCATCTTATCTTCGCGGGCGTCAGCAGTCAGTTCACGTAGGTCATATGACCTCAGCTTTGGCTGAAGTTAAATGTGGCGTACCGCAAGGCGGTATACTCTCTCCTATCATCTTCTCAGTTTTTATAAACTTGATTACTCATAATCTTGATTGCTCGTATCTTCTGTACGGCGATGATTTGCAGCTAAATGTGCATTGTGGCGTTGAAGAACTAC
Source organism: Parnassius glacialis (assembly GCA_033319125.1). Taxonomy (NCBI): domain Eukaryota; kingdom Metazoa; phylum Arthropoda; class Insecta; order Lepidoptera; family Papilionidae; genus Parnassius; species Parnassius glacialis. Next base: position 5,287,446 of record JAVANC010000024.1, on the reverse strand, counting down.
ATAATGGAATTCACAAATTAAACCAGAATTTAAACACATTTAAAAATTGCTTCTCGCGCTAAGGAGTCTGTGTGAATCCAGTAAAATGCCAAGCGATTTTAGTTGGAAGTAAAAAGATGCTGGCTAGGGTTAATCAAGCAGACTTATCTCCTGTTTGCTATGATAATATTATTATTCCATTTAGTGAGTCTGGTAAATACCTTGGCCTGTATATTGATAGCTCTCTGAACTGGAAAGTGCAGGTTACCGATTTAAGTCGGAAAGTCATTGCCACCTTACTTTTCCTTTATCGTCTCAAATACTTATTTCCTATTAAGTCTAAGCTCATGTTTGTTCAAACTTTTATTTTACCTATCTTTGATAATGCAGATGTGTGCTACTCAGACCTGTTCCAAGAACTTATTAACAAGCTGGAGCGCCTGCTTAACAACTGTATTAGATTTATTTTTGGTCTGCGTAAGTATGACCATATTTCTCATTATAGATCTCAGCTTAAATGGCTTACCATAAGGCAAGGCGAAATTCCAGAATATTACTTGTTCTTTTCTCATTTCTTAATTATCCATATTCACCTTCTTACCTCAAAGAATGTTTTCAATATCTCTCTTCTTGTCAGAATAGAATAGAATAGAATAGAATAGAATAGAATAGAATAGAATAGAATAGAATAGAATAGAATAGAATAGAATAATTTTTTATTCAATATAGATCACATGTGTAATACTTATTGAAAGTCATTTTTTACTTTACTTTACCACTGGTTCGAAAAAAAAACCTCTGTCCTGGGAAGAACCAGCAAGAAACCCAGCGGGACTTTTTTTAAAGCAAATTTTACAATAATGGTTGTACTAACTATATAAGTACAAAATTTATTTTAGAAACAGCTTGGAAGCGATCACCTCATTCCCAGGGGTTATTATCAACCATGTATTCATTTATAATAACCATTTTTATACAGTTTCAACTTAACAAAACATTTAAACTTGCTAATGGAGAGAGCCTGTACACTTTCCGGGACCTTGTTGTAATAGCGTATACATTGCCCCAAGAATGAATTACTGACTCTGTGGAGTCGAGAAACTGGTATCACTAGCTTGTGTTTGTTCCTAGTGTTTACAGAATGCACATCACTTTTTTTACTAAAACTACCTTTGTTTTTGTGAACATACATTAAATTTTCGTAAATATACTGAGAGGCCAAAGTTAATATATTTATTTCTTTAAATTTATCTCTAAGAGACTCTCTCAGTTTTAGGTTGTAAATAGCTCTAATGGCCCTCTTCTGTAAAACAAAAATAGTTTCTGAATCAGCCGCATGTCCCCATAGCAAAATCCCATAAGACATTATGCTATGGAAATAACTGAAATAAACTAATCTAGCTGTCTCGACACTAGTGAGACCTCTAATCTTTTTTACAGCATAGGCTGCAGAACTTAGTCTGCTTGCTAGTTTGGATATATGGGGGCCCCACTGAAGCTTTGCGTCGAGAGTGATGCCAAGAAAAACAGTGGATTCAACAGGGCTCAGTTCTTCCCCATTTAAAAACACATTGGTACTCAGATTTCTAACATTCGTTGTTGTAAATTTAATACATTTAGTTTTATTTCCGTTTAAATGTAAATTATTAACGTTAAACCAATGCACTAATTTTGATATAGCATTATTCACTTCGTCACATTTAAATGATTTACGTTTAAATTTAAAAATCAAAGAAGTATCATCAGCAAATAATACTATATCATGATTATCCTCTACAATAGAAGGTAAGTCATTTATATACACTAGAAACAGGAATGGGCCGAGAATTGAGCCCTGAGGGACACCCATTAGTACAGGTGAGCCGGAAGAACTTTTACCATTAATAATAACTTTCTGCATTCTATTACTTTAATATGAAATTATGAGTTTAAGCGCTGTGTTCTTGACACCATAGTACTGTAGCTTCCTGATTAATGTCTCATGGTGAACGCAGTCGAAGGCCTTGGAAAGGTCACAAAATATACCCAAAGCATCCTCTGAATTCTCCCATGCACAAAAAATATGTTTAATAAGCTCAACTCCAGCGTCAGTTGTTGAGCGACCCCTTGTAAAACCGAATTGATTTCTATGTAGCAATTTATTAATATTAAAGAAACTTAACATTTGATCTAAAATTATTTTTTCAAAAATTTTACTAAATGTTGGTAGTACAGAAATTGGTCTAAAATTGGCGGAGTCTAATGTACTACCAGATTTATATAAAGGTATGACTTTACTAAGTTTCATTAAATCAGGAAACACACCAGATTCGACGCTTGTATTAAATATAGTGGCTAGATAAGGTGCTATTATATCTATTATAGATAAAATAACTTTAACGGAAATCCCCCATAAATCTGCCGTTTTCTTAACATCAATAGTTTTAAAATATTTAACGATATCTTTTGGCAGTACTCTATGGAATTTAAAAGTATTTGAACAAGCCTTTACATTTTGTTTAAGCAATGATTCGGCGACAGTAGGAGAAGAGTTTAATGATTTAGTTGTCAAAAAAGGAACATCAGTAAAATGTTTCTCAAAAGCCATAGCAACTTCTTGATCAGATCGGGTTAAATTATTGTTAATATTCAATTGAAAATCCGAGTTGCGCGGTTTGACCTTGCCCGTTTCACTATTTATTATTCTCCAGGTCATTTTAAGTTTGTTTGATGCAGTTTTAATTTTGTTACTTAAATGTAAAGCCTTAGCTGTGGCGCACACTTTTTTAAATATTTTAGAATATGTTTTTACATAATCTCTAAATATAACACTACTATTAAATGATCTTTCATTATAAAGCTCGTATAACCTTCGCCTACTCTTATAAATTCCTACTGTCGCCCATTCATTAAATGATTTGCGACTGTTAAAAGAGAAAGTTTTAGAAGTAAATATCCTACTAAATTCACAAGTTATAATTTTAAATAACGTACCATACAAATAATTAGCACTTTTTTTAAATGAAAGTGATGGAAGTCTTTTTATTATATTACTTCTAAACCTCTCCAAGCGATGTTCATTAATTGGAACAAACACAACTTTCTTATTTTTCTGTTTCTTGTGTATGTAAGGCAATGATACCAACTGTCCACAGTGTCCACAGTCATGATAGGGTTCTTCGATCTTCCTCTAATAACAAGGTTTATATTCCTACTCATCTAACCGGGTTCTGTGGCAACTCCTTCACTGTTCAGAATGTACGTCTTTGGAGTCCCTTGCCTGATGATATCAGAAAAGGACCTAATAAATACTCCTTTAATAAGAAGGTACGCGAGCATTTACTGAATAATCATTAGAATTGCAAAATTGTTCATTAATTGTATTTATACGTTTGTGTTAATTTAGTAATTATGTATATTTATATCCATATATATGTATTTATATATGTTTATATTTGTTCATTGGCATATGAATATATTTATATTATGAATATGTGTTAAATGTGCCAATATATTTATGCATTCACTTGTAATATTATATCATAATCTGTTTTGTTACATATAATGTGTATTCATTTTAGTTTCAATTTCTTTTGTTTTATTTTAATTGTTACACCTACGACAAACACTCACCATGGGTTTACTGGTTGAGAATGCCTTTAGGCATTATGTCCGCCTTTTGTATCCTTTTTTTTCTAAAGGGACGCAATAAAGTTTTTAAATAAAAAAAACCAAAGTCTTACCTCATTAATGACAATTTGAACCTCGGATATGTATAATAGCATTTTCTACGTATCTTAAGAGTGAATATCTACGTCGAACACTATCAGAGAAAAACTACTGTGACGGACAGACACTGACGTAATCCCATAAGTACTACGTTTCACTGAATTAGGCAAGAAAAATTAAAGAATTTTGATTATACCATTTAAATACATGATGTTCACCAATCCATTAAAATGAACCTCAAATAAGCACAAACTGCACAATTATTTAGACAACTTGATCTAATTAATAGTCCTATAAATTTGAAAAATGCAGTTAAACGAAAATTTCACGAGCATTGAGCAAATATGTTTGAAATTAAATCACATTTAACGAAGTGAAGATTAGCATCATGTTAGCTAATTACCTATTGAATATAAAATATGGGTGTACGAAAGCGACAGAGTTGGATTTTCAATGAACGTTATAAAAACCAAAGTAATGACAAACCACGACGAAATTCCTATCACAGTCAACGACACAAAAATAGAATATGTCGAAGAATATATATACCTCGGACAGATAATATAACCAAAAGATCTTACAACATAAGAAATAAACAACAGAATACAGCTAGAATGGAAAAGGTATTGGTCTCTAAAAGCAATGGTCAAAAATCCACAAATACCACTGAAAGCTAAGAAAAAGAATTTTTGATTCATGTATTTTACCCATCATGACATATCGATGTCAGACATGGAGTTTAATAAAACAAACCCTGCGCAAACTAGAGACCTGTTAACACAGCATGGAGAGGAGCATGTTCAACATCAAGTTAAAAGACAAAATAAAACTAGAAACATTACGAAATCAAACTAAAATAAATGATGTAACACACTGTGTAAGAAAACTAAAATGGAAGTGGGCAGGTCATATGATGAGAAGTAATAAAAAAATGGGCTAAGAACGTTACCGAGTGGTGTCCAAGACAAAACAAACGAAAGAAAGGGAGGCAGCGTCTTAGATGGGAGGATGATATTCGCAAAATTGCTGGAGTTACTTGGAGGAGAATTACCAAGGATCGAAAAGCATGGCAAGCTCTAGGGGAGGCCTTTGCGGAAACGCAAGACAATCACAAAACCGGTGTCTAGTAATTAATGTATATATTTAAGTTTAATTAAGTTAATATTACTATATTATATTCATATATTTTTTTAATTACTTATAGAGTTTGCATACGCATATTTTGTAAGATTGTTAATTAAAGGCTATTATTAATTATTAATTAATTAACTTTGTAATTAATTATATTTATATCCATTATATACATATATATTTATATATGTTTATATTTGTTTATTGGCATATAAATATATTTATATTACGAATATGTGTTGATATATGTAAATGTGCAAATATTTATATATAAAAAGTACGTGTCACGTTGTTTGTCCGCGATGGACTCCTAAACTACTGAACTGATTTCAAAGAAATTTTTGGTCAATGTGCAGTTTGGTCCAACTTAAAAGATAGGATAGCTTACATCTCAATTTATAGTCGCAATACAATATTATATTATTGAAAATTATTTGTCTATTATGTGACAGTCACAATTATCTGTTAGCTCCAAACGATTCTGTCAGATGACGATATCTGTTGACTGGATTGAGTAAATATTTAATAGATGGCGCTGTGTTAAAAATACAAACGTTTAATATAAGCTACAATTTAGTAGTATAACTATAACCACCACGTGTTGCTGTAAGTATTCAACAGATAGAACCGATTTCAAAAAAAATTTGTAGACTGTGTGCAGTTTGGTCCAACTTGAGAGATAGGATAGTTTTTATACCGATAAGTGACCCTCAATTTTTTTATTGCTAATTTCAGGAATTTTTTGGGAAAGCAAATGGTTGTTCGGAAAGGGCAGAACAACGTCTGCCTGGTTAGCTAGTATATATATATATATTTTATTTTATAGGATAAGGGTGACAAACGAGCACACAGTCCACCTGATGGTAAGTGGTTGCTGCGGCCTATAGACATCTACATCTATCCTCTATTACAAACCAAAATGCAGATACGTTGTCACTCGTGAGGACTAAGATAGAATGCCTCATTTCCAGCAAAAAAGGCCTCCGGCCACCTGCACTCACCAAGCGAAACGCAGAGGTAAACCTCTACTTGACGCTGGTTTTCTGTGAGGTCGTGGTACCACCCCGGTTCGAGCCGGCCCATCCGTGCGACAGCAAAAGCTGCCGTGTGGCTCTACCACTGTTAAAATTATGCATTCACTTATAATATTATATCATAATCTGTTTTGTTACATATAATGTGTATTCATTTTAGTTTAAATTTTTCTTTGTTTTCTTTTAATTGTTACACCTACGACAAACACTCACCATGGGTTGACTGGTTGAGAATGCCTTTAGGCATTATGTCCGCCCTTTGTATCCTTTTTTTTCTAAAGGGACGCAATAAAGTTTTTAAATAAAAAAAACCAAAGTCTTACCTCATTAATGACAATTTGAACCTCGGATATGTATAATAGCATTTTCTACGTATCTCAAGAGTGAATATCTACATCGAACACTATCAGAGAAAAACTACTATGACAGACAGACACTGATGTAATCCCATTAGTACTCCGTTTCACTGAATTTGGCAAGAAAAATCAAAGAATTTTGACTGTACCGTTTAAATACACGATGTTCACCAATTAATTAAAATTAACCTCAAATAAGTACAAACTGCACAATTATTTAGACAACTTGATCTAATTAATAGTCTCATAAATTTGCAAAATACAGTTAAACGAAAATTGCACGAGCATTGAGTAAATATGTTTGAAATTAAATCACATTGAACGAATTGAAGATTAGCATCATGTTAGCTAATTACCTATTGAATACAAAATATGGCTTCAATTATTAAGTGGCGAAGCTTGCGAAGACACTTATTGATTTTACGATGTCTGTCCGTCTGTCCGTCTGTCCCACAATTATCTCGAGAACGGTTTCAAATTTTCAAATTCTGTTTTCAGCAATCGATTACTGATCACCCAGACATCTGAACCTCCTATTTTGAAACTGATTGCTCAACGGCAACCGTTAGAAACCGCTACAAAGCTGATTGCTTCGCCACTTTGCTATGCTGTTAGCTTGCTAGATTTATTTTCTTTTTAGGTTTACGTAGGTGGTAGAGACGCTTTTCCTGGCTAGGAATCCATCTGGTAATATCTGCTAAAATATTTCTGCCACCAACTAGCAGTATTCCTAACAGCCTGCACTACTGTAATCTAGTCCGAATGGTATGGTACAGAGAGCCAGTACAATTACAGGCCGTGAAGTTCAACTCGAATTTACTCCTCAGTGCATCTGTAGCGTTCTCTATTTGAAATTGGCTGCAGGTGACAATCCATTGCAGTAACCGCTTACAATCAGATCGATTGTAAATTCGTATATCACTTGAGTTTTATTAAATTCCCCAAAAGCAATTTCCTTATGGTATTATTATACCACGCCAAATGAAATAATAACACTGGCCTTTATGATGTCAATATCAATACACTACTGGTAGGGTACAGCTATAAAGTAGCTGAGATGATCCATTACTTTGAATGATTATTAAAGTAGCATTTATGTTGGGTAATAACATTCTCCACGTTATTCCGCAATGTTTCATATCAGGCTATGTATTGAGTGAAATAACTTTAACCCTGGTCTGAGACGTTCATTTTTAATTTGACGTATTATTATCTCTTTTTGCCACCCGACACTAACAGACCGTTATGTGATGAAATCTAATTTGGAAATAAGATTAAAAGTGAAATGTTTTGAAATTGTCCTATCTTAGAGAAATGATTAACAAGATTTAACATAGAAGAAAACAAACCGCCCAAGTGCGAGTTGGACTCGCGCACTGAGGGTTCCGAACAAATACGTAGGTATATAAGTTTAAAATTATTAAAAATATTTTTATTATATGATGCAACTAAAAATTTATGCTTTTCGCAATTTTTCTTTATCTGTGCTATAAAACGTTGCTTCGTACCAAATTTAAAAATTCTGAGTTCACGGGAAGTACCCTGTAAGTTTTGATTCCCTTGCGAATGTCAAAAATTTGCGGCATAATCGGCTGTATATTTTGATTGCGTTTGCTTAGAAGTTTGATTTTTACACAGCTCCAAGACACAGTAGACTTGAGTATTTGTTATGAATTTCAGCTTGATACCTCCACGCGCTCTCGAAAAAAAGAGTCTTGACAGACAGACGGACAACAAAGTGATCCTATAAGGGTTCCGTTTTTCTCTTTTGAAGTACGGAACCCTAAAAAGATGAGTTCATGACGTTATGATGTGGCGGAGTTCGCTACCATCACAGCATATCAGAAGTCTACTGCTATACATAGGCCAACCTCAAAGATTGCCTCATAGGAGGGTGGGGGAGGGGGATATTTGCTAAAATTTCCACGCTTCGTAGAAGTGTTATCAACTGCAGTTTAGCCGTCCATCTCCTGTTTGGGTTTCCCTCTGTCGCGTCTTACTACACCACTAGGATGATATGTGGAAGTAGATTTTCATATGCTAAGTTCACATGCTAAGATCGAGAAATTTGTTTTTACTTTTATATAAATTGTCATCTATTCATGTACCTACGAGTTTAGTTTAAGGGGGTTGAAATAAATTGCTGTTGTAAATTCCTGTACATCATTAAATTAAAGATTAACTAGTAGTATAATTGCTCGCACGACTTTCTTGTGAAATCGTTCACGACCGGTGATTTTTCTGGACCCCTACTTAAGACTTAGGGACCTTCGAGAAACGAGCTTACTCCTATTTTAAAAAGCCAGTAATGCACCTGCAATTCCCCTGGTGTTGCATTTTTTTTGTGGGAGGCAGTCGACATTCTCCATTAGAAGAGCCGCATTCTGTAAAGAAATTACTTTAACGAATTTTTAAAATTTTAAGAAAATCGTTATCTCCCCACTAGGATTTTCTCCTGTATCGTGGGGGCAGTTTACATATATAGATTTCACAAGGACAAACATCCAGACCCGGAAAAATTATTTGTGGGCCATACAAATACTTGTTCCGTGCGGGATTCCAACCCGCGGCCCTTGGTGCTGCAAGTTATTGCTAAGCCACTGCACCACGGAGCCGTCGAATGAAATGCACGTCTCGTTGATTCTGCCAATTTTTCAGAAGTCACTATGTCTGGTGTTATTTGCTTTATAAGAGATTCTTAGCCACCTTAAAACACAGGGGAATGGAAAAATTGATAATCATATACTTCCAGATGGTAATGGTAGAATACTATCGTAGAAATCCTAAATCCAGCAGAAGACTATTTACGGAACGACTTAGAGTTTCGAGTCAGCTAGACTTAAGTTCTAGAAATTCTATTTCAGTTGAAACCATTTAACTCAATACATCTCATGCATGCATGCATTACAGCTTGTCAAAAGTTCATTGGTGAACATTAGTCTCCTGCATTGGTTGACTCATTGAGCACGTGATCAAAGTTAAATTCAAAGTCTAAGTAATTTAGTTCAAAATTAGTATTTTTTAAATTTAAATGGATAGATGGACGGCTTTGGAATCTACCTCTAAATAGATTAAAGTATTAAATGAGTCAACTTTAAAGCTTTTTGCGAGTTAAACTTTGATAAGCGATAGAGCTTTGCTATTTTATTTTCAACTTCCAACGAGAAATTTTTCATTTAGAAAATGCTTTTTCTCTATTCAGGAGGAAAGTTTTTCAAATGGGAATAATTCTCTATTTCATTTCTACGTAAGTTAAGTATGTTTGAAATTAAAAAAATATATCCGACCTTCCCTCATTTTTCATCCCTCTGAGAAATGAGAGAAGGCCGGATTAATTTTTATATAAAAATATATAAGATGTAAGGTATATTGTTTTTAGGGTTGACTAAAATAAACTATGTTGTGTTGCTCTGTAAACAAAGTTTTATATTTCATTAATTTTAAATTCCATTACGAAACTACACTATTACAATAATAACTAAAAACAAACCTGTAAACAAAGAAACGACATTTAAAGTTCATTCCTTAATATGTCAATTCCCTTTGTAACAATTATGTTTTTAATAAACTTAAATTATAATTTTCTACAGACAGCTTATCATTGTCAACAGTCAATACAGTCAATATGTTATTTCATAGATTCTATCTACACTACACAAATACAGATAAAACCACAGATAAAACACACAGACAAATATTAAAGAAATACATTTTCTTTACATCTCCCCCCCTCGGGAAAGAATATTTACAACAAAATGTTCACGTAACCTTCTCATCTGTTTCTTCTTCGTCAAATGAACGGACTGGAATAATTTTTGTGATGTGGAAAAGATTTGATTCAGTTTTTTTGTGACCAGTTTCAATTCTGTATATTGAGTTTGAAATTTTTTCAACTATCTCATAAGGTCCAATTCTCAGTTCATCTAATTTTTTTCTGTTTATTTTGTTTCCATTTTCCACATACACCATGTCTCCTACATTAAATTTATAGTATTTTCGATTTTTGTCGAATAGTGTTTTGTTGTAGTTATGTGATTTCATAGTATTTTCAAGTGCAGATTTTCTGTCTCTGATCCAGTCCTTATTTGGTATTTCTTGTTTTAATTCATTTGGTAAAATTGTAACATCCTTACCATACAAAAGATAACTCGGTGTAAAGCCAGTGACTGAGTGAATAGTATCATTATATTTATTTACACATTCTTGAGCTATTGTTGTCCAGGCTCTTTTTTTTCCTTCTCCATTTATTTTACATCTGATTTTATTCACTAATGTTTGATTCAATCTCTCATTGAGGCCATTTGAGAATGGTGCATTTACTGCTGTGAAGACCAAAGGTATCCGCTTGTCATTTAAGAATTTCTTAAAATCTTTTGAATTGATTCCCGGGTATTGGTCGGTGAGAATTATACCAATGTCCTCCGTTTCTGTTATGTTTGTAATTAGTTTTATAAAATCATGTGCACTCTGAGTTTTGGAGGTTAAAATAAATGCATATCTTGTAAAATGGTCTACTAACAGATGTAGATACTTTTTTGTCGATCTTGAACCTCCAAAACCTCCAATTGTATCTATAGAGACTATTTCGAAAGGCTTTGTAGCTGGACCTAGATGAGACATCAAGCCAAATCGGTCATGTCCTCTTGATTTATTTTTAATACAAATTTCACAACTTGTACAAATTTTTTTGATGTTTTTTATCAAATTTTTGGCTGTGTATAGCGGACTAACAGTCTTTTGCATTTGTCCGATTCCAATATGGCATAGATTTTCATGTATATTTTTTAAGAGTTTTATACTTAACTCTTCTGATAGAATTATTTTTTCTTTTTTCCTTATCTTTTTGTAGAATACACTATGTTTTTCAATCAATTTGTTTTTGTTATTTTGTATTTCTTCATTTTTATTTTGATCTGTAACAATATCTTCCAGTTTAATTAAGTTCACAATTTTTAATTGTTCATCGGTGTTCTCATTCGATTCTAATACTGGATTTCTGCTTAGACAGTCTGCTTCCAAATTTTCTTTTACTGGATTATATTTTATTTTGAATTCATACTGTGAGAGATAATATATTAAATCACCCAGCTCTTCATCGGTTCTAGATTTCAGATTCATGTTTTCCAGTGGTTTGTGGTCTGAATAAACTGTAAATGATTTACCTATCAACCAGTATTGCCAGTATCTCACTGCTTCTTTGATAGCTAAACATTCCAAGTATATTGCTTTTTTCTTCTTTTGTGCTTCAATTAACTTTTTTAAAAAGTAAGCCACTGGTTTTTCTTTTCCATTAGGTTGTGTCTGTTTTAAAATGGCTCCTATACCTTCCAATGAAGCATCTGTATAAATGTTGATTGGTAAATCCTGATCAAAAATTTCCAGAACTGGTTGGGAGCATAGCAGGCTTTTTATCATTTCAAATGCTTTTTGACAATCATCAGACCAAATGAACTTTTGATTTTTTCTGAGTAAATTATGCAATGGGTCTAGTATTATTGAACTTCTCGGTATATACTCATGGTAAAAATTAATTTTTCCTAGAAATTGTCTTATATTTTTCTGTGTTTTTGGAACAGGAAAATTTTTTATTGAAATTAAATTGTCTTTTACTGGTCTGATAGAATTATTTTGTATTACATGACCCAAGTATTTCACCGAGTCTGATGCAAATGTGCATTTTTGAAATTTTAACCTGAAACCTTCTGTTTTTATTGCTTCCAGCAACCGTGAAAGATGGTTAATGTGTTCAGTAAAAGATTTCGAAAATATAAGGATATCATCTATGTAATTAACCGTAAAATTAGTAAGTTTATACTTCCTCAAAATATTACTTAATATCCTCTGAAAAATTGCCGGTGAGGTCTTTAGTCCAAAAGGTAGGCATGTCCATTGGAAATGTCCTTCCTGTGTTACGAATCCTGTCTTTTTTCTATCTTCGATTCGAAGAGGAATAGACCAAAATGCAGAGTTAATATCTAGAGTTGAAAAATATTTACAGTTCCTCGTCTTTATCATTAGATCTTCAATTAATGGAAATGGTTGAGCTTGAGGTACCACTATTTTATTTAAATCTCTGAAGTCTATACACAGTCGGGATTTTTTGTTTTCTTCTTTTTCAAATGCTAAAGTAACAGGTGCAGCGAATGGACTGCATGATTCCTCTATCAGATTCTTATCTAGTAATTTTGCTATTTGCTCTTCGATTTCTTTTTTATCTTCAAAAGTGCATCTGTAAGGTCTCTTACTACAATATTTATCTACTAATAAGTCTATCCTCGCTTCATATCCTTTAACAGTACCCACATCGTATTTGTTTTTTGCAAATACTGATTTATATTGGCAAATCAGTTTATTTATTTCTAATTTTTGATAGTGATTTAAATGATTTATTTTTATTTCAAAGTCTTCTTCTCTTACATGTTCATTAAAATTTATTTTGTATTCTTTCGTTGTGTTATTTTTTTTACTTTTTAATTCAGCATTTGTCTGCTTATTTGTAGAAATTTCTTCTACTTTATTTTCATTTTCATTATTTAGACTCTGTTTCTGAGTTATTTTTAAATCTTCATTTTGGATTAATTTGAACTTTTTTATCAAGTCTAATCCAATTAAAAAATCATATTTGAAATTTTCATCATCAATAATGTATACATCAACACTATATTCTAATTCAAATATTTTTATTTTCAAGGTTGTCAAACCACTTGTTTTTTTAACACCATTAATTGTTACTAAATCTGCTTCATTCAAACTGTTTCTCTTTCCTTTTAGTTTTAGTAACTTAGCATTTATCAGAGAAACATTCGGACCTGAATCGTAAACTCCATATATTTTTAATTTATCGTTCAATAGTAGTTTGACATATATTAATGGTGTTTCTATTCGTTTTTTGGATAAGTTTCATTTAACTCTGCTTCTATTACCGAATTGTTTACGTGTTTAATTATATTTTTCTTTACCTTATCATCTTGTTTTGATTTAAACCAACATGTAGCTTCAGAGTGATAACGGGTACCTTTATTTAATTTTTCACAAATCTTACACGGATTGTGATCTTCATTTTTATCATAAGTTCTTACATTTGCATAATTTTTCTTATCTGGAAAACTTTTTTTATTTACCATGTGTTCATATCTGCTTACTTCATTAAACAAATCCACTGTATCTTTTAATGTTTCCCTATTAATTTTATTAAGTATGAATTCTGGTAAGCCAGCTGCAATAAGATCCACCAAGGTACCTGTGTCAATTGATCTCCTCATACCCAATAAAAGTTTTTCTTTTCTCATAGCATAATCCAACAGTGAACCATCTTTATATTTAAATAATAATGCGTAAGTGACTGGGTTCCATCCTTTGTTTGCAAATGTTTCACAAAATTTTTTTTTCCATGTCAGCCATTCAGAGTTCATTGTTAATTTTATAATCATTGAGCTGTACCAATCTACGCAAGAACCATCCATAAACAATCTAAGCATTTCAATTTTCTTTTCATCTGTAGTCACATCAAAGTGTATGCATTCTTTTTCAAAGATATCAATCCACTGGTTTGCATTAGAATTCTTGCTTGTAAATTTTTCAATCACAAATTTTTCTGCAATGTGTTTTAAGCTCTGCTGTCTATTTTCCTTTGTGGTTTCTACTAATTTCTCAAATAA